>JAULJL010000002.1:33153313-38083313 GCA_030761205.1 Fremontodendron californicum | reverse complement strand
GTGGATGTGGTTTGTCCCATTGATAGTCAAGAGTCTAGTCGATCTAAGAAAACTCTTGAAAAGATTACAAAGATAATACAAAACAAGGGCAATTCATTTTTGATCATGTCTTCCAACACGAATATGTCTTCTAATCTATATCATATTATTTTGTATGATTGTTATGTTTTATGTGATTGCGTTTTGGTTTCTAATTTAGCGATGTAAATAATCAACATGTAGTATATTAAAGTTAATTCTTAACTGTTCGATTTCAAGAGCGTCTCAGCGGGTGGGTCAACTGTGACTCCTCACTGAATGCCTTGGGGTGTAAGCAGGGTGAAAATGCCTTGGGGTGTAAGCAGGGTGAAAAAGCTCGTGACGAGGGCATCAAAAAATTGATTAGTGAGAATGTCATGCCAAGATTTTTACAGTGAAGACTTTTGGGTATATAAATGTGAACGTTACACACTCTATAAATCGGTTTTGCGAAAAGAGGATTCACGTGACACATAGATAAGCTACCTTAGGTGATTGGATCTTGGATGTATACACCAGCTTAAGAGATTTGTCACGTCTTCTACAAGTACTGCAATGCACTGCAGGATTTGATGATGTTTATTTCTATGGCCACTGCGGTATTGTTAGTTTTTATTGTTTTTACTAATCTTGATAACTAAAGCCTTTTTTCTGCCCAATCAATCATCAAAATGTGTTTGGTATAGTGAAAAAAAAATGACAAAATGAATAGAGTGAGTGAAAAAGTAAAAAGAAAATTATTTTTATTAATGTTTGATAGGTAAGAAAAATAAAAAAGATTGATATTTTTTTATTTATAAAAATTAAATTATTTTAAATTACAAAGATTAGTGAAAAAATGAGAAAGATGCGAGTGAAATGTGTATGTTTACAATATATTGTTTATTTTTTTTCAAATTTGATTTTATTATCTTAATTTATTAAATGTATAATACTAAAATAATATTTTTTTTATATTTTTTATTCTTAACGTAATGGATGGAAAAAAAATATTTTTTTCATTTTTTCTATTAAGCAAATCAATGAAGCTTAAGGTGGTGTTGGTTAGACCTGCTCATGGGCCGGGCAGCCCACCCGGTGGGTCGGGCCTGGGCAGGATATTTTTAATCCGGGCCGGCCCGGTCCGGCTCGAAACAGTATTTTTTTAATTATAATAATATTATTTAATTTAATTTAATTATAAAATTATATAAAAAAATAAAAAAATATCTTTTTTTAATATTATGAACAGTAAATTCGGGCCGCGGCTCGGCCTGGCTCATGAGCAGGTCTAGTGTTGGTATGGGGTGATTTTTTTAAAATCGAAAGTGATTTAATTATCGTGATTAGATCACCTTGTTTGGTAGTAATTTGAAAATCTTACGTGCCAATGATTTTAAATCACCGAGAGTGATTAGATTACCCCATTATAAAATATGAGGTGATTTGAATCTCATCTAAAAGGGTGTGAAAGTTTGGAGAATGATATTCAAAGTTATTTAAGACAAATTTACTTTGGAATTGATGCCCACCAAAATATGCTTTTCTATAAATTTTTATAAATAAATTTTTAATTTTTAATCATCTTATATAAGACAACTTATGTGATTATTAGATATGAATATGTTAATAACTTTGAATTATACTTATCATTATTGGTTCATACCTTATAATTTTCTATAGAACAATAACATTTTATTTTATAAATTGTTCATCAATAAAAAAATGAAATTGTTGCTTTCATTAAATAATTTTATTATTAATAATAAGGTTATTTTGGATGTTATATAGTCAGTAATTTTTTTTATGTAATACCAAATGCAATGATTTAATATCATTAGTGATCTATAATATTATACCAAACATAGTAATTGAAAACCACTAGTGATTAATTAACCTTGATGATCTTATTATATGATAATTAAATCAGCAAAATAATCTCTTAAAAACGATATCAAACACTATCTAAAAGAAAATAGGAAACCTGACAACCAAACAAATCGAAAGAAGCTAAAATCTCAAACTATTAGCCTATTACACTCCATTACGTTGAAGATGCTTTTGCTAAATTTTAGTAACGCAAAAGGGAAAAATAGAAAGAAACACTATAAATGTATGATCATGGTTGAGATGATATTTTGAAAAGCAGAAATCATACAGACAGACAGGATAATTTGTCGAGTAATAAAATGAAGCAGTTGATGGAGAATTACCTTCACTTCTGAAGCAGGATTAAATAGTTGATGACGTTCTTCTTTAATCTTCTTGTAGCGTTCAATAACAGATTTCATGCTGATAAAAATGAGTCAACCAACATCAGTAGTGTATATATATATATAAAAGCTTAAATTAACACTTTGTGTATAGTTTGGAAGCCTAGCTATTAATAATTTATTATAATAATAAAAAATAAATGAAATGTTTATTTTGAAATAAAAATAATGAATGAAAAATTGAAAAAAGAATAAACAGGATCTAATTTGAAGTATAATTACATTAAATTATACTCTGTCTGGATATAATCACAAATTTCTTTAATATCCTGCTTGAATTCGGTTCCCTCCGATCATGTACAAGTTTAATAACTAGATATGTAATTTGAAGAGAAGTTTCCTACTTTAAAACTTTTAATCTTATAAAACAACTATATCTACATAGTCTTAACATCCAATATAAGAAAGAAAATATGAACTTAAACATATATCATATACTGTGGCTGTGGGAATAGACTTGCTCACGGGCCGAGCAGCCCGCCCGGCAGGCCCGGCCCATATTGGACCTGGCCTGGGCAGGATATTTTGTGTTCCGGTCCGGCCCGGAACAGTAATTTTTATTATAATAATATTATTTTATTTAATTTTAATTATAAAAAAATTAAAAAAAATAAAAATGTTTTTATTCCAATGAACAGTGTTTCGGGCCTAAACGGACGGGCCGGCCTGGGCAGAGAAAATAAAAAAAAACGGGGCCGCGGCCCGGCCATGAGTAGCTCTATGTGGGAGACTTCAAAATTAGATAAAGGAATTAAAATAATAAAATGGATGTGCCCTAATCTAATACCAACAGAAAAAACCTAATTAGATGTACAAAGCGGCATCATTACTGCCAAAATTATATAAACAGAATTCATAATATATATATATATATATATATATAATCAAATAGGAAGGGATGCTTGCAGCAAGAAATTTGGTGGAAAAAAATGGGGTGGAGAATTAGAGCTGCTCATGGGCCGGGCCGCGGCCCGGTTTTTTTTATTTTCTCTGCCCAGACCCGGCCCATCCGTTTAGGCCTGAAACACTGTTCATTGGAATAAAAAAATAATTTTTTATATTTTTTTATAATTAAAATTAAATAAAATAATATTATTATAATAAAAATTACTGTTCTGGGCCGGGCCAGCCCGGAACACAAAATATCCTGTCCAGGCCCGACCCAATACGAGCCGGGCCGGGCGGGCTGCCCGGCCCGTGAGCAGGTCTAGTGGAGATGAGAACTGGAACTGAGGAACTGTGTTTCAAAAACTAAACATTCTTTTCAATGTTTTTTTGTCCTTAATCAGCTTTAAACTTATATTAATTGAAGTGTTAATTCTTAATCCCTTTATTGTCATTTTCAAGCTTTTATTTTATTTTATTTTATATATATATATATATATCTTATCTTTTTATTTGAAAATTAGATCACCTTTCAAGATATTAATCTAACCATTCTCAAGGTTAAAATGATATAATGCCGCCGTCACATTGGATTATTGGATTACTTAATTCTTCCTCCAAATTCGGTGATCTAATCATCGAGTATATAGATTATTATTAATCAGTAGATTTTAAGCTGATTACTACATATCAAAACTATTTTTTGACATGTAAAACTATTAAAGAGAATACCTTAATGTAAAACTATTAACAGTAGTATGTTCTTACTGCTTCTGCATGTAAAAGCAAATACATATACATCTTATACAAATATATAAAAGTCAAAGTCTTTGATAAAAATGAAATAATCTTATGTGGATGGTCTTTTTTTGACACATGGATAACCAAAATTAGTGTCATGTATCTTTTAAATTTTAATTAATGTGTTTGATTTGATTTCATATGTTTTATTTAAAAATAACATATTTTGACTAAATTAATTCATTTATTACTTTCTAAAAATCAATATTCTTGACTTTAGTAAATAAGTTATAATCCAATTTACTTTAAATTGCTGTCGATAAATTTAATTTCTAATCAATTTTAAATATATCTAATATAATCTTATATAATAAATATATAAAAGTCAAAGTTTTTGATAAAAAAAATCCAATATAAATGGTCTATTCTTCTCACACGCGTATAATATTGAATAAACTCCAAAGATTATACATTTAATTATTTAATTAAATTTAAAATATTTCATATAATAAATTATATAATCTTATATAAATATATAAAAACTAAAACTTTTAGTAAAAATGACAATTATCTTGCGTGTATGGCCTTATTTTTTGACATGTGAACAATTTTTAATATTTGCCACATGTCCTCTAATTCATTGTTTGATTTGATTTGACTGAATTAATTAAATTTATTCTCTTCCAAATATATGTTATTTTACCTTTTATGACTTTGTTCATCTTTGAAAAATATTAAATATGCAAACAAAACCAAATGCATCTAAAATCATGCTAATGGTGAGGCTGATAAGCTAACCAAATCTGGTGTTAATAGGGTGTCAGATTTGTTGTTTTATAGTCCTTAGTTTTGTTTTGCAGCATGCTGTTTTTCTGGTTTGTAATAAGGACATCTTTTTGCAATAAATCATGCTTTTCAAAAAAAAAAAAATATATATATATATATATATATGAGGACAACAAATACAGAGAAAAGCAAAAGCAAGACAAATTCACATGCACATATGGAATTCTTCAACTTGAAAACTTCATATGTTGTACTTAGCTCATATAGTTAATCTTTTTTTATTGATATATATTTTTTGTAGTTCTAAAATTTTCAAATAATATATGTTTCAAGTTTAATAGTTAATTTGATATATATGCAATTCTATTTAAATCTATTCGTTTATTGGTTTATTTTAAATAGTATGTTGCATTTTTTTTTTTTACTTTAATTTCTATTTAATAGTTATTTTCAAATCAAATATCTTATTTCCATATTTATTTTGAAACGTAAGGTGGAAAGAAATCACCCATTCAACTTAAATTAACTATTTATAACTCTATCCTTAATATATATATTTTTTCTTTTATTGTGCATATTTCATACCAAACACAATAATTTAAAAGAAAAATAATTTTCTTTCCTCTACTTCCTTTTTTCTTTCCTCACTTTTTTCTGTTTATTTTTACCAAATATAGTGTAAGTGAACCAAATGGTAAGCCCTATTTATAAATTTGGTAATTAGCATATTTAAATACATTTTCAATTTCTTTAAGTCATTCTTGGAGATTCAACAATAAAATTAAAAACAACTTAAAATTTTCGAACTCTGTTAATTATCAACCAACTTTATGTCATGCTCAATTAACAACATTATTTATGTGATCCTCTCTTAACAAATTTATATAAATAAAGATTTATTTTTTTTAATTTTGAACATGTAGACTCTGGATCTATAATGGAAATTTGATTATATTTTATAACAATCATATCTCAAACATAATTTTATAATCAAAACTCAGAATTTGAAATTTTATTATATAAAATACAGTTTTCGATATTCAAATGAAAAGAAATGCATTAAAAGAAGTAATTCAATCCTCCTTTTGGTGCATATGTTAATTAACTTTTGCTTCAAAATTTTTTGAAAGTTAATTATGTGTAGACATTTTAAAGAAGCAACGTTTTAAAAAAATATATTACAAATGGATTTGCATTTCAACATTTTGTATTTAAAAATAAAATATTTGCAAAAAATGTGATCTTATAGTGTCGTCAAATGATAAAAATTGTTAAATTTATTCATGTTATATATGTGGATGCTTTCATTAGATTGATGTCTGTGCATAACACGGGTTTAAAACTAATTATTCTTAAATTTCATCATACAAATAACACCAAACATTCCTTTTCTGAAAAAATTTATTCCCAAGAAATTGATCAATTTGGTGCAATGCAGTAATATTTATGGTTATTTACAATTCAATTAGATCATTTGGTTACTAATTTAAGTATTTGCATTGTTTACTTTTAGAAGTAAAAAAGCACAAAATTCATTTGTCTACAAAAGTAAAATAAATATGTTTTTGAAGGGTTATACAACTAAAAGTTTCAGGATTACCAGGAAAGAAAATATACGTTTTTGAAGGATTAACATATACTAAAATTAATTTCACTTATGGATTACAAAGATGCATAATTTTACTTATATTTGAAACAATTATGGTTTTTTCTTTTTTTTTTTGATAAGCCAGTAATTTATTCATAAAAGGATAAGAGTTACAAAATCATCATCAGTTCACCACACAGCTCAACAAGAAACAAGAGTATCCATAAGAGCCTAATCAGGAAACTATGCTTATCTTAGGTAACGACATAAGCACCAAAAGTACAATATCACAAATCTGGAAGGTTCACATCTTCTTGGCGTTCCTAAGACTAGATAAGAATTCCATCACATCTTCTTGAAACAATTATGTTTGATGTGGTAGTATTACATTTTAGCCATTTGTTCATTTTTGGTCAAATATAATTTATTTTTTAGGCTTTGTTTTTGTTTTATCACTTAAAACAAAAGTAAAGATTGAGTAGCAAAACTGCAAAAAGTAATGAAGTAATAACCAAATAAAGCTGTAATTAAAGGTTTATTCACCTATTGCCTCAAATAAAAATGTCTCGCTGTCTCAAAATTTTGGCATTAGGTTTTTAAGCTAACAATTTGGGGATGGAGAGAATTTTCAGCATAATTAATTATTTTGTTATAAAAAGAGAAATATCAATATTTTTTTTAAAAGAAAATGATGCCCTTAATTTGAAAGAAACTACCCAAGAGAATGAACCTCCACGCATTGGACCCATTGACAGGATGGTCCACAAAATTTTCCTTCTTTTGCTCAAAAGAATGTTCACAAATTTTAAGTGCTCTCAATTCCATAGTCAAACTGCAAATTCTATGGTATTCAAATATATATATATATATATATATATATATATATATATATATAAGTACCTTCTCATTTTTTTAATACCAAGATTGTCATAGCTTGGAAATAGAAAATAGATTGCAAATGTTGGAATTCGAACTTCAAGCATGTCGGATGCTACCTCTTAAGGTGACTGCATGAATTAACTGGACTAAACCCTAGATTTAAGTACCCTTCTCTTTAATTGTTTCTCTCAACTACTCTAACCAAGATATCAACTTCTTTAGCATTATCCAAGGCACAACCCACTTGATCCTAAAGAATGGAGAACATTAAGCATGCATCAACCTCTCCAAGCCAATGAAATGATGTAAGCCAATATTACACACCAGTACCACCACCACCCTCAATCTTTCTTTGTTTTCTCTCCAAGCAGAATTAATTATGTATTCCTGCTGTGAGAATTTGGGATTCCTTACTAGATTTCCAAGAATTAGGATTCCCTTGGTCCTTTACAATATGGAGGAAGAGAAGTAGCCCTTGTATGGAAATACATGCATAATATACATAATAGCAAGAATGACTGATATATACTGAGAGACCATTGTGATGCACTGATATAATTATATAGTATTGATTCTGCTATTCTTTGATGGTTTCCATTCTTAGCAACAGATTATAATTAAGGTTATCTTGCTTGGAGTATTTTGGAGCTTTGCTGCTGTAAATTAACTTTGTACAAGTGTTTGTGTTGTAGTTCTTTTGGGTGTTTCTCTTCAGTTTTCCCCTTTAAGCTGTTCTTTTGTCAGTTTGCATTTTCATTTAAATAAGTAGTACACTACTTTGTTCAATGCTTTGCTTATTTTTGCTGGCTTTATGACCTCTTGATTGCTTAATAAAATATTTTGACAGCAAAAAAAGAAAGTATAATATACCATCAATTGCATATATAATTCCTCAAATTATTGACAGTCTTAAAATAGATAAATGTTGTCCAAAGAAAAATGAGAACCCATGCTAGTTTAAAGATGATATTTTGGAAGCTTCCAGAGGTTTCACTTGATAAAACATTTTTAATATATATATATATATATATATATATAGTTCAGTTCATGGATTTTTAAGTTTGCTTTTCAATCCATGTTAATTTAAATTTGGATGGTTTTTGTCTAAAGTTGTGAGCATGTATATGTTAGATTTGTAAATTATTGTTAAAGAAGAAAAGGGATCTTGTAATTAAAACTACTGCTTCTTTCCATTAAAAGAAGAACAAGAACTCTGAGCTTAGCCTAATTAGTTTATGTAATCATCTTTAAGAGGTAGTATTCAGTAGGTCTGAGATTCGAATCACAGCATTTGCAATCCGTTCCCTTATCCTCGGGCTGTAGTCTCCGTTGTACCAAAAAAAAGAAATTACTTAGAATTTATATTTGATGCACTGTAAGTATATGGATTTATACAATATCTATTGTGAATCAAACCAGTGTTGTCAAGGGCGCAAGGCGCACTTTAGGCGCTAGAACCCTTGTATTGCCTTAGGCGCAAGGCGTAAAAAAAGCGCTCGCCTGAGTGAAGTAAGGCGCAATATTTATATGTGTGTCTATGTATGTATGTATGTATATATAATAAGCTTAAGATATATAATTATAATAATAAACTCTAAAGAGTGGTCTAGTTTATCTACAAAACATGCAATTTATTTTTTGCCCAATATGCATGATTTCCTTATGGTCCAATATCTGTTGTTGAATACTCAAATATTGAGAAGTGGAGAGTTTGATATTATCTCTTTTCTTACTAGTAAAGGTACATCTAATGAAAAAAGTTCAAATTAAAGAGAACTTCAATCAAGCGAGCTTTTTTTACGCCTATCGCCTTACAAAAAAACGCGCCTAGGCGCACCAGGCGTGCGCCTGATCAAATGAGCCTCGCCCGAAAAGGTCTGAGGCGCTTTTGTTATCTAACGCTAAGGCGCAAGGCGTAGGCGCGCCTAGGCGCACGCCTTGACAACACTGAATCAAACGATGTCACTTATTAATAAGTAAAATTATCTGTATTTATTTTTAAAAACTTTTAAAATTTTACGTTTGCTTAATAATGAAGTGATATCATGTGATTCACTAACAATGTATAAATTTATACATTAATAATGCATCAGATATAAACCCGAACTACTTATACTATATACACATGCAGTGTCCTTAATGTTTCTAAGTTTCTTGTTCATCATTTGCATAACCTCAAACTTCCCAACTTAATATTTGCATGCATGTTACCAAAAATCAATTGAGGGAGACCTTCAACTTCCTACATAAAAAAAAGTGGCAAACTCTATTTTTTTGTGAACCTTAAAAAGAAACTTCTATCCTATAGTAGTAGTGTTAATGTTTCTATACAGACATACATATATGAGTTTGTATTTGATGCATTATCAGTGTATAGATCTATACCTTGACAGTGAATCCTACATTGACACCTTATTAAAAAACTAACCAATAGCCATAACCTCTAACCTCTAACCCTAACTCCTAACCCCCTAACTCTAACCACTAACCTCTAACCCGACAGGTGAGGATGCACTGTCAGTGTATAGACTTATACACTGACAGTGCATCAAATATAAATCATATATATATATATATATATATATATATATATATATATATATATGAGAGATCCACTTACACTAATGTAAAACTAAATTAGTTTTACACACTTCCGTAACTTTTTATACGATTGATATTTGTTTAATGCGACAGTCATATTTCATGTTCTATTCACGTAGATCATGCACGTTGAGTTTCGAATAAATTAAAAATGTCTAATTATTTGTTCGAAGTAAAAAACTTTTAACCGTTAAATATATATTGAAAAAGACAGTATTCTCGACCAATATGATAGAGATACCAGATCGGTTCGAAAATTTACGTGCACGATGAGTACAATTATATTGTTAAATTGAACTGTTGGTTTGTTAAAATATAAATCATATAAAAAATTATGAAAGTGTGTAAAATTAACTTAGTTTTACACTAATGTAAGTAGATTCCTCCTCATATATATATATATATATATAAACAGCCTTCGTTTCTCATAAAACCCACACAAAAAAAAAGGATTAATATACACAATTACACATAGTAAAAGAGAAAGAAAATGAGATAAAATGATGAAAAGATAAAAAGGGGGAGATACCAAAATTATTAAATAAACAAGAAAGTAAATAAATAAGACATAAAAAAAAAAAAAAAAAGAAGAAGAAGAAGGAAGAGAATCTGACCTAGTGTTCGCATAATCATAGAGCTTGGAGGTGCTGGAAAAGACGATCAATCCGACTTCAGCATCGCAAAGGATGGCTAACTCCCGGGCTTTCTTCAACAACCCATTCCTTCTCTTTGAGAAAGTCACTTGCCTGCTTGTTGAATTGTCTATCCTTCTTATCACTATCTTTCCTCTTCCCATCCTTAATTTCTTAATAATTATAATAATAATAATTCCCTTTCTTCCTTTCGATATATATAAACAATCTTAGGGTTCTTCCCTTTGCTTCTCTTTTCCTAGATCAACAAAAAACCTCAACAAAGTCATCAAATCAATGTCGAAAAAAACACACCAAGACAAACATACATATAATTATATTGTAAGAATGATAATATACTAATTAAACCCAAGTCAATAAAAAGGGGAAAAATATGATTCCGGCTACAAAAAGATTTAGAGATCATATATGATTTGCAAATTAAGAAATATAAAGACAAAAGCTTACTTGTTTTAACCTAATTATGGTAAGAGTAAGCTGAAAGATAGACAGAGACTTAGAGATAGACGGACGCAAGTCTTCTTTTTCCTTTTTTGAAGAGAAAAGAAAGCTTTTGAGAAAAGAAAAAAAAAATTAAACTCAAGAGGAAATTATATTTATGCTCTAAATGGAAAGCTGAAAGTGGTTTTCTTACATGAAGTAAAACCTCTCTTTAGACTAAAAACATGGAGCCCAAAACCGCTTCGCGGTTTTCATTATTGGTCATTGGGCCTACGCTCCAGAGTGGCTAAATGATTTTCTACTCGCTTAAGTAAAGTGGCATCTGTCGCGGTGAGTCTAACAAAGTCGTGTTGACCTCTGCGGGAGAATCGTGGGAACTGCTGGAGAGGTAGAGATAGATTTGAATGGACATACGTCGGAAGGAAAAAGCGATTAGCATAATATGGTAATCGAGAGAGTTAGAGAAGAAGTATCCTCGGACTGACATTCAGAGTGCCCCAGGATTCAGAAGTGGCTGTTTTATTGACGAATAGATTATCGACACGTTTGCCAATAAAACCGAGGGCCGTACTATTATTTTATTTTGCCCTTTTTCGATTGGTTGGTGAGAGAATTACCCTACAGCCCACTCTTTCAATTATTTGTGTATTTAATTTTTTTTTTTTTTTCCTTAAATTTTTTTAGGATTTTGCTAACAAGTGATCTAAGGACATTTTTTAAGGTTACTATGTATAGTAATATCTTCATTCAATGCATTGAAAATGATGAATAAAGTTGTCAGCTTTTGTATTCAATACAATACTTTTACTATAAATAGTATATTAACTAACCTTAAAGAGTGCCCTAAAGGCACTCGTTAGCAAAATCCATTTTCTTATAATAATCATTTCCATGAGAATTATGGCTCTAATCTATCAAAGTGAGTTGAGCCAAATCTCATATTAATCTAATCAAAGTTTAGCTTTAACAATGTTTTAAATTTGTCTGTAGCCCGAGTTAAACTTATTGCTGAATAAGTTTTTTAATAAATTAATTTTTATGATAATAATAAATTTTTTAATAAATGATTGTTAATGGGAAAGACTATTTTTTTGATGCCTTTGAATAATGTTAGGAGAGAAAACAGGAGTTAAAATTTATATGTCAACATATATATATATATATATATATACATTTTTATTCGATACACTGAAAATATATAAATCTATACACTGTCAGTGAATCATATAATTTCATCTTATTAAAAATAAAGTTATCTTTATTTATTTTAAAATTTTTTAATGATTTGATATCATATGATTCACTAACACTTTATAGATTTATACATTATCAGTGTATCAAATATAAATCATACATATATATATATATGTGTGTGTGTGAGAGAAAGTTTGAAGAGAAAATGAGATTTGAATCTTAAACTTATATTATATTTAATAGAGTAAAACTTGTTAGGTTAAACATAAATATTTTTATTAGTACATGTGAACTTGTTAAGTTAAACATAAATATTTTATTATTAGTACATGTGGGATATTGAATTATACAATGAGATAGTTCTCCTTCATCTCATAAATTTCATTTGTTTATCCCAAGATTTGAACTCGAGACCTCCAAAATAAAGTTGTCGAACTCTAACCGCTATGAATCCCTTTGGTCGAGAATGTTAAACCAAGATAGTTAACACTTAACTCTTTATTATACAAAAAATGTTATAACCACTATCACAAATTTAAGTGATTTTGGTAACAAATAATAACTTGATTTAATAGAGGGTACACTAGTAACAAATTGATTTTTGTTTTCATCAATGCTTTAGTTTACATATTTAAAAAAATAAATTAATTAAGGCATGCTTATTTTTTGGAGAGGTAAAATTAATCAATTTTTCAATTTCAAAACTATTTTCATAGTAAAATTGAAAAAAAAAAGAGGGATTCATAATTTATACTCTTCACAGATGTAATAATTAATACTAGTAGTGACAGTGTAATCAGTTTCAGAGTTAAAAAGAGAAAGAAAAGATATAGTAAAATCTAAATAAATAAATGTTTGATAAATTAATAATTTTTGTTAATTAATAAAATTTTGTTTTTTCGATTTGAGCCAAGGTATTAAAATAATAACCTTAAGATAATATTTTTTATATTTCTTTATGGCCCAACAAATATATAAATTAATAATTCTTTAAAAAAATACATATAATACTATAAAAAAAAATTACTTAACAACTTTTATCTTCTCATTTAAACTTTTTCTCAAAATATACATCTAAAGTTATTTGTTTTTTCTTTGTACCTGAATCAAATTGAACATCATCCTTAATTTTTTGTAATGCACACACCACGACACCACGTTCAATACATTCTTTTCATATTGTAGCAAGTAATTATTTAAGGTGACTATTGCCTGAAATGCCTCTTTGGAGAAACAGTTAGTAAAGCATTGTTATCTGGATCTTGATCATCATCTGTAGGCATATTCATGACTCCTTGAATAATTTTGTCATATGTAGGTGATTCCATCACTGTATGTAGTGTTTTTTATTTATAATTCATTCATGTATCTTAGTAAAAAAAATAATAATATACAAATATAAGGATTGAAAACAATTTTTTTTTTTATAAATTAATTTATCGATAAATGAATAATTTATTCATTTATTGGTAAATTACTTTTTTAAAATAATATTTTTTTTCTTAATCTCAATAGTATTATTTTATAAAATTTTACTGTAAATAAATTAAATAATAAAAGAACTATATATATAATTTTAAAATAGGGCAACAGATTTTTTTTTTTTTTTTTAAAAGGCCATAGTAATGGCTTATTATGTACTTCAAGGAAAATGGTTGAATACTATACATATATATATATATATATATTCCAGTTTTGATAGATGATATTGTCATTTTTGTGATTCGAACGATCATTAATTCCTAATTTTTTTTTTTTTGGGTCAGAAAAAGTTTAAATGAGGGGAAGTTACTCCAGTCCAAGGTCAGGACATGTCACAAGTCTCAGAGAGGGTTAACAATGGTACTTACGGATCACTCATTAAGTGAGATTGCTGGTGAAACTCGAACCTTGATATTTTTCAAGACACTAATGAGTACTCAACCAACTGAATAATCCACGTTGACTAATTCCTAATAAATTGAGTTCATAGTTTTAAGTCATGAAAATTAATATTAAAGTGATGAAAATGTATGAATAAACTCCAATAATCTATCAAAATGGCTATCGTATATGGAAGGGAAAAAAAAAGCTTTGTGCAGTTGAATGCTTGGTGATCCATTCCATGTAAGTGGGCAGTAATTTAAGTTGAAAGCTTTCCGCTCCAATTCCCATATAGCTGATCAGTACAAAGTACATTAAGTTAACAAATATAGAGAAAAGATGAACGGAGGTGTGCAAGTTGGTCAGCAAGTGGCATATCACTGCGTTGCAGAAATATATATATATTAGATCTGATGATTTGTGTATTCATGTCGTATTTATATATTTTTATATAGTATAATTGTGTTTAAGGTGTTATATATTTATATAAATTTGATACGTTAATAATTTGTGATATAATTTTTGATACGTTCGTGTATTCGTGTCGTGTTTTAATTATTTTTTTCGTTTCGTATTTATATCATGTAATCGTATAGTATCTAAAGTTACTAGATCTAATATATATATTTACGCATTTTTTTGTTGTTGCTAAATCAAATAAAATTTACGCATAGAAGTTCAATATGTTAGCAAAGTTGTTTTTTCGACTTCAATAAGGTTTCCCAAAGAGGCATGCATGTGTGAGCAAAATCTTCCAAGAAAAAGGTTAAAATCTTGCTCTTTCTTGCAATATCAGCTATTGTTGGTTGGAAGTTGCAACTATATCAATCATCAACCTGCTCTCCATCTGATCTCCAAAGGAAAAATGAGAGGAAATCGAAAAGGGAAAGAGACAGAGAGAGAAACATTTAAAAAAAATTCAATTCGGTATATATAGGAGGAATTCGGAACTACTTCCCTTTACATTTGATTGTCAAAAAAAAGAATTCCAACTTGCATTTGTTTTTAATTTGAAGAGAAATATATATTTTATAGAGTCTGATTTTTTACAATGTCGGTAGAGTTTTTAAACTTTACAAGCGGATTAAGAAATTGATAATTATTTTTTTGTTATATTATTTTTTACTATATCTACAAAAATATGTGTCATTCTATTAAACTTGCTGATGAAGTTTTTAAACTCTACTATCAATATATCAAATAATTTATAATTTTTTTTAATGGAAAATAGTGATGAAAGAAGAACATATTCTGCATGCATTTGCATGTGTTTTAGTTACTCTTATTTCCAAGTTTGTATATATTAAATTGATTTGTAAAATTTTCAAAATATATCCTACAAAGCAAATACTACTATAGTACACTACTCACCTTTAGCAACATGACAGGCTTATTCTGTTATTCATTTTCTGAAAGGTAAAATTTTCTATTAGTATTAAACATGGATTGTATTAAAGTGATGATAGAAAAAAAAAATCTTATATCAATTAAATTGAAGGCATTCTGCACATAAATATAATAAAGATTTTATATTTATTTTCAATTGATTTTAAGTTAGATGTACATTTAAGATTTATTAACATGGTATAACATGCGTTCTTTAAATCAGGAAAAAAAAAATTAGAATGTAAGTGTCCTAAGAAAGCAAAGATAAATCTAATTAATTTTATAAAAAAATGTTGTTTTATATATGCTAAGTAATGCCTAGTTTGTATTATTGCCAAAATGCTAGTAGTATATGTACTATATTTTGCAGGATTTGAAATTTCTAAATGGCAATTTAAATTATATATATATATATATATATAAAGAAACCATTGCAAATATTGTTGGATATATTTTGTATATTTGTAAAAATCTTATTAAAAATATTTATTTACAATAATTAAATAGCATGTCCAAACAGAATTTTAGAAAACTTACTTATAGAAGAAAAAATTGAAGTATAGAGAACTTAACGTTATTGTCAAGGATTAAACCCTTTGTCCTTAAGGCGAAATTGCCCGTCACTGGATGCACACGGATTCAATACAATTGCCTCCCAGGATTTCAACAACATCACCTTGAAGAATTGCACAGTTTTTCAAGGTCTACAAACTTAAGGAATTGACTCAATTTTCTCTCTACAATGACAGAGTCCTAAGCATTAGAGTTGAAGGAATAGATAAGACAATAGCCTTAGAAAAGTAGAGCAACCAAAGAAGAAAACTTAAGAATTGTTGAATTTTGTGAAAAGTTGAATAAGATTCCCATAATCACAAAGCATCTATTTATAGGACATTAGGGACCTAAGCATACATGAATGAAATTAATACATGAATGTACATTAGGATGAACATATATGGTACATGAATGAACAAATTCATGAATGACATAAATTAAGTTTATGAATTATGAAATTCATGAACATATATGTCACACCATAAATAATTTATTTGGGTAAAGAGATCAATTTCACATTCACTTGTTTGGTTCCAAACCAAATCCAACAATCTCCCACATGAATGAAAATTGATGACCAGAACGAAGACGCAAAGGATTCGTAGAGAGAAAATTGAATTGAAAGAAAACTACATCAGGAGAAGTAGCTTTTTACTTTGAACCTTCCTTAGTGAAGTACCATCGGATTTACTCGGCTAACTAGTGAACGCGATGTCTTGAACTATTCAGCTTTTCGTGTAAACCAAGACAATAATACTCACATAGTCTCTACCTAAAGATTCCATTAGTTCTCACGGTTGTGTTCATTTTGACCTTAAACAACTCCTGGTTTCATAAATGCTTTAGAGAATTCAGCCTTTGAAAATTCTCAAAGAAACGAACATATTCTCATTCATATAGATGTTCTCTCATTAAGAGTATTCTGCTTATACCCCACTTGGAAACCAAGATATGAGAATCATTAAGAGCACAACTCTTCCTTATCTCGTTGCAGCTAGCACTTTTTCATCATAAGAATAAGTTGGAAATAATAATTTCCAAGTGTCATTTAAAGTGCAATATGACTTAGTTTTCCCTTTGAACCTAGATCTTGGGATCTCCAGTCAACTAGATAGGGTTACCATCATAACAATTTTTGTATTTTAAAGGCTTTAAGCCCATTCCTCTCGATGAACTATACACAAGCTCTCTTGTTAAACCTTTTGTTAGCGAATCCGCAATATTTTCCTTAGACTTTACATAGTCAATGGAAATAATTCCATTCGAGAGCAAGTGTTCAATGGTATTATGTTTACAACGTATATGTCTACATTTTCCATTATACATGCTACTTTGCGCCCTTCCAATTGCTGACTGACTGTCACAATGGATACAAATTGTTGGCACTAGCTTTGGCCAACATGGAATATCTTCTAAAAAATTTCGAAGCCATTTGGCTTCGTCTCCAACTTTGTCAAGAGCAATAAACTCTAACTCCATCGTGGATTTTGCGATACACGTTTGTTTAGAGGACTTTCAAGACACAGCCGCTCCACCGAGCGTAAAAACATATCCACTAGTAGATTTCAAATATTTAGAGTTGGATATCCAATTTGCATCACTATAACCTTCTAGTACTCCCGGGTATCCAGTATAGTGAAGTCCATAGTCTAAGGTGTATTCCCTCACCTTTATTTTCGGATAGATATACACTCAAGTCCATTGGTGTTTTGACAATGCTATTGTCACTTTTAGAAAATTTGTCGAAAGTTTTCTCAACATAATGAGATTGGGACAATATAAATCCATCAGATGTCTTAGAAATTTTGATTTCTAGTATGACATCTGCAACACCCAAGTCTTTCATGTCAAACCTTTTAGTTAACATGTTCTTTGTAGACTTGATCATGTGCTCATTGCTGCCAAAAATTGAAATGTCGTCTACATATAGACATACAATGGCATAGCCTTTATCAATGTTCTTCACATAGGCACACTTATCAACCTCGTTGATTTTAAAATCATTTGACAACATAACTTTGTCAAATTTTTCATGCTACTGTTTAGGAGCTTGTTTCAAGTCATACAAAGACTTGACAAGCTTACACATTTTATTTTCCTTTCCTTTAACAACAAACCCTTAAGGTTGTTACATATAAACCTCTTCTTCAAGGTCACCATTTAGGAAAGCTGTCTTTTCATCCATTTGATGTATTTCTAACTTGATGTAATTCTAGATATAGGTGAGTATGTATCAAAATAATCCACTTATGTATCAAAATAATCCACACCTTCTTGTTGTTTATACCCTTTAACAACAATCCTAGCTCGGTATTAATCAATAGTTCCATCAGCTTTCATTTTCCTCTTGAAAATCCATTTGCAGCCTAATGGTTTGCTTCCAGGGCCTATGCCACTATTGGCACCATCAGGATCACCGATCCCATGGATAAGGTCTCGACCTTTCCTCCTCAACAGGGTAGTCATGCTAGCACTAAGGCATGCCGATGCCAGACTATGACACTTTCCCCCACTTACTATGTTGATGCCCTCATCGACGCCAAGATCACACCTGAGTTATCTTGTTGCACAGAGTTGACATTTTCGCACATGTCCTTCTCTTGCCCTCAAGGACTAGGTCATGATCCCATCAAATGAGGCACCGAACACAGTTTTAGGTCTTATCATAACCTTTTTCGGATCAGGTATTGCTACCTTAGGAAGACACCCTCACACTTGAGGTATTTGAAGGAATATACTTGATTCCATAAAACAACATCTTTTGCTGACACCTTTTAAAGTTCGATCCATCAAACTTTTCAGGTTTCTCACCATGCACCAACGAGGGTGATGGTGGAATCCTTCTTTCCAAAAAAATCTTAGCCACAACATTTTCAGAAATTTGAAAAGAATTAGATGCCATGTTATTTGAAATCAATATAAAATAAATATTGATTATAACACAATCAAAACCAAACACCAATATAATAATAAAATAATATAATAATCATAATTTAGATAAACACTGCCACCAATATAATAATAAATTAAAATATTGATTTTAAGGATGCATATAAAATAAGAAAATTCAAGCAACAATATTTATAAACAAAATAAATTTTGGTTATGACAAGAAAGTAACCCAACAAAGAAAACAAATAAACAAAATAAAAGATAAATAATTTCTCCTTAAGATTGTTGGATATATTTTGTATATTTGTAAAAATCTTATTGAAAAAATTTACTTACAATAATTAAATAGTATGCCCAAACAGAATTCTAGAGAACTTACTTGTAGAAGGAAAAATTGAAGTATAGAGAACTTAACGTTGTTGCCGAGGATTAAACACTTTGTCCTTAAGACGAAATTGCCCGTCACTTGGTGCACACGGATTCAATGCAATTGCCTCCTAGGATTTCAATAACACCACCTTGAAGAATTGCACAGTTTTTCAAGGCCTACGAACTTAAGGAATTGACTCAATTTTCTTTCTACAATGACAGAGTCCTAAGCTTTAGAGTAGACGGAATAGATAAGATAATAGCCTTAGAAAAGTAGAGCAACAAAAGAAGAAAACTTAAGAATTGTTGAATCTTGTGAATAGTTGAATGAGATTCCCATAATCACAAAACACCTATTTATAGGACATTAGGAACCTAAGCATACATGAATGTACATTAGGATGAACATACATGGCACATGAATGAATGTACATTAGGATGAACATCTATGGTATACATGAATGAACAAATTCTTGAATGACATAAATTAAGTTCATGAATTATAAAATTCATGAACATATATGTCACACCATAAATAATGTATTTGGGTCATATATTATATAAAGAGATCAATTTCACATTCATTTGTTTGGTTTTAAACCAAATCCAACAAATATTGCATGAACAAAAGTAAAATGTTGGCCCAGGAAAGGCTCTGCAGAATGAATGAAACCCCTGTTGTAGAATTTGGTGCTCTTGCAACAACAATTGAATTTAATCAGAATTAATTAGTTCTGTACCAAAAATAAAATATTGATGAAAAATAGTAGTTATTTTTTTATTTTGACCTCGAAAGCCAAAACGAAGCTTAATTTAAATAGATATTAATTCATAAACTTTCCTTAGAGTTGTTGATCGATGTATTGCTCTAATCAATTCCCCCACCCACTTTTTTTTTTTAATTATTACAATTTATGAATTAAATAAAAAAATGAAACTTGAATTTGCAACTTTTAATTTAAAAAAAGTATTTACTGTATAGATTTCATATTTAATGCACTAGCGACGAAATTTTTACCTCCCCAAAGAGATTAAAAAATATTTTGCCATATATTTCATTTGTTTTTTAATGTTTATAATATATTCTAAGAGTATAATTATTATGTTAATTTCGTTTGTAAAATCTAAAAATTTTACTGATAATAAATCAGATAATTTCTCTACTGTATATCACGGATGGGTCCATATGCACGGTGTTTAAGGTTGGGGCATTTTCATTCTCATTGCTCAAAGCATTACATGATATGTAACCATGGGCGCATGCAATTGGAAGACACGACCATCGCCCCCACCACTAGTTTCTGCCTTTGCACGCCTTTTTCGAGCTTAGCCCAACGGGGAACACTCGTACAAATGAACCATTTATAAGCTTACGAGTTTTACAATGATTTTGAGGACTTCATCATCAAGTTTATATATATAGATTTTGTTAATAAATGTCTTAAGAGCACATTCTTTAAAATTATTAAATATAGTAATATCGTCATTCAATGCATTAAAAATAATGAATAAAGTTATCAACTATTTTATTTAATATAATGTTATTACTATAAATAACATATTAACTAACTATAAAAAGTATCCTAAAAATTCTCGTTAACAAAACCTATATATATATATATAATTTTATAAACATGCAATAAATCAAGTTTATATATTATAATTCACGTTGGGAAAAGCATATAAAATTAGCAATCATTTCATTTTATATTTAGGGGGACCAGTCAGTCTTATATCTGCAAGTGTAAAATGTTTGTTAATTACAAAGCTTTCTGATTGGGCAGAACCATGTGATGCAGGATTCCCAACAATTGAGATACGATGTTTCCTCGTATAAACCAATAGTGTAAAGTCCTAGGATTAAAAACACTCTAATTAAGGTTTGATCCCTAATTACTCAACAACAACAAAAAAAAAAAAAAACACTCTAATTAATTAAGGAACACAATTTAAGTACAAAGATTTTTACTAACAACTGTCTAAAAGTATTCTTTAATTTTATTATCTATAATAATATTTTAATTTAATGTATTGCAAAGATCTCAAACCAGCCATTAAAGACTGGTCAGTTAGGCACCATAAGGCCGATTTCTACAACATCGTGGAACTTGAAAAGGAGATTGCTGGCCTCGAACAGAGTGTACAACAGGGGCAAGTGGGAAACCAGCTGCGAGATGAGTTATGGAATAAGAAGGCTGATTTATGGTCACTGTATCGTATCGAAGAACAAACTTGGCTCCAGAAATCGAGATTAAAATGGGCACAAGAGGGTGATAGGAATACTAAATTTTTCCATATTGTCGCCACAGCTAGGTGTCGTAAGAACCACATTGGGAATTTGTTGATTGATGGGAAGGTGTTCGATGAACCTAGGGTTCTCAAGAAGGCCATTGGGTCGTATTTCAAAAACCGTTTCAACTCTACAAAGGTAGCCAGGCTCAAAGATCTCAAGTGCAGTTTTAAGTCATTATCAGAGCAAAGTTCGTCTAATCTTGAGCGGCCTTTCTCGGAGGAAGAGGTTTGGGGTGTCATCCAAGGCTGCGATGGAAACAAAGCTCCGGGGCCGGATGGTTTTAATCTGAATTTCTTTAAGTCCTTCTGGGTCACGGTGAAGGGTGAGGTTATGTCGTTCATGAATAATTTTCATAGCACTGGTTGTATTGATAACTGTTTAAATGCGTCTTTTATTTCTCTTATACCTAAATGTGACTCTCCGTGCTCCATTAGTGATTACCGTCCTATCAGCTTGGTGGGCAGTGTTTATAAAATTCTAGCCAAAGTTCTTGCCAATCGCCTGAGGCAATCGGTGGGGGAAATTGTTGGGCAAAACCAGTTCGCATTTATCCCGGGGCGTCAAATTCTGGACTGCTCCTTAATTGCCAATGAGGTTATCCATTCTATGAAGACTAATGGAGAGGGTGGTATGATATTTAAGGTAGATTTCGGAAAAGCCTATGATTGTGTGGATTGGTCCTTTCTTGATTTTGTTATGGGTAAAATAGACTTTGGGGATAAGTGGAGGTCTTGGATTCAGTCGTGTTTATCTCCAGCTTCATTATCAGTCCTAGTTAATGGGGTGCCAATGGAACAGTTCAGGATGAGCAGAGGGTTGAGACAAGGTTGTCCCCTCTCCCCCTTACTGTTTAATATGGTTGCTGAAGTTTTGAGCTTATTTATTAATAAGGCTACTTCCATTGGCCTTTTCAGGGGTATGGTTATTGATCAGGGGTCTGTGTCCATATCTCATCTTCAGTTTGCGGATGACACAATTATCTTCTGTGAGCCTTTGGAGGAGCAGGTTAGGAATGTTAAAAGAATTCTAAAGTGCTTTCAGTTGTTATCAGGCCTCAAAGTTAATTTCAAAAAGAGCAGTCTTTTTGGAGTTGGGGTGGAGCAAAGTGTCACTGATCGGTGGGCTTCGAATATCCGTTGTCTGAGCAGTCGTCTCCCCTCCCTTTATCTCGGTCTCCCCTTGGGGCACGGAGCGAACTCTATCTCACTGTGGAGTCCTATCATTGAGAAATTCAACAAGAGGCTTGCCGGCTGGAAAGGTAATTTACTCTCCATTGGGGGCAGATTGACTCTTATTAAATCGGTGTTGTCTTCTCTGCCCATTTATTATATGTCTCTACTTCAAATCCCTCGTACTGTATCTGATGAGCTGGATAGAATGGTCAGAAGATTCCTTTGGGGTGGTTCTTCGTCGGTGAAGAAGATGCATATGGTTAATTGGAAGTCTGTCTGTAATACCAAGGAGTTTGGAGGACTCGGTCTAGTTGATTTAAGGCTTAAGAACAGAGCGATGCTCAATAAATGGATCTGGAGATTTGGGAATGAGCGTTTCTCTTTATGGAGATCAGTCATAGCCGGGAAATACGAGTCATCGGTGGGAAATTTGCTTCCTTCATGCAGCTGGTTTCGGAAAATGTCCCCAACCTGGAGAAACATTATTCGACCCCTTATGCCTTCAAATCATTTTCATCCTTTTTTGTCTGCTGGGTTGTGTTTTCTTCCAGGTGATGGCAGCTCCATTAATTTTTGGCAGGATGAATGGATCGAAGGCGTTATCCTTAAAGAGCAGTTTCCAAGAGTCTATGCGGTAGCTGTTTCTAAAAGCGGGAAAGTAGCGGATTTTGGCAAATGGCTTAATAATCAATGGCATTGGGAGGTTAACCTCCGAAGAAGATTGTTCGATTGGGAGCTTCAGCAGTGGGAATCCCTGTTGGATCTGCTGGGAAATCAAGTGCTCTTCAGAAACTCCTTTGATTCAGTTGTTTGGAAGCACACCTACAGTGGCGTTTACTCGTCTAATTCTTTCTGCCATTCTGTGTTGAGTGAGTCCTCACTTAAATGGGATCATTGGAAATTTATATGGGCCGGTTATGCGCCTCCGAAGGTGGAAATCTTTTGCTGGCAAGTTTTGAGAGGCAGCGTTGCTACCAAAGTTGAACTCAGCAAGAGAGGTCTTATTGTTAATGGTCCGATTCTGTGTCCACTATGCAATCTGATGCCTGAAACTACAGAGCATCTGTTTTTTACATGCAGAGTCTCATGGTTTGTGTGGGCTCATTGCTGTCTTTCTTGGGGTATTTCTTGGTCCACGCCAAGGAGTGCCGTGGGTTTTTTTCTTGCGTGGCAGCATGCGTTCCCAGCAAATCATTGCAGCAAATTGTGGAGAATGTGTTTTTTTGTTGCACTTTGGTCTATTTGGTTGCACAGGAATGATATTGTTTTTAATAGGAAAAATGTTGCTATTTGGCAGTTACTGGACTCTATTAGACTTAGTCTCGCTTTATGGTCCAAGGCTAAATGGCCTTGTGAGGAAGGGCTGCTTTCGCAGTCCAAGTGGTCACCTGCTATTTGTCGATTGAAGAGGGAAATGAGAGTTGGTGTTGATGTGACTTGGAGTAAGCCACCTGCCGGCTGCCTTAAGTTCAACGTCGATGGTTCAGCGCGTGGTAACCCCGGTCCTGCGGGGATTGGCGGTATTTTGCGCGACAATCAAGGTATGGTGAAAGCAGTTTTTTCTAAATCTATCGGTTCTGCTAAGTCATTTGAGGCTGAATTAAGGGCCGTCAAAGAAGCCTTCCTCATTTTTGGTGCTTCGTCTTGGGTGCTATCGCATAAACTTATAATTGAATGTGATTGCCAGATGGTTGTTGCTTGGGTTAGGAATCCGAGTAGAGCCCCATGGCGGATTTTGAGAATTATAAGATCTCTAAAGTTTGTTCGAACTACGGTTCAAAACTGGGAAATTGTTCATATTTTGAGGGAGACTAATGGTGAGGCTGATAAGCTAGCCAAATCTGGTGTTAATAGGGTGTCAGATTTGTTGTTTTATAGTCCTTAGTTTTGTTTTGCAGCATGCTGTTTTTCTGGTTTGTAAAAAGGACATCTTTTTTGCAATAAATCATGCTTTTCAAAAAAAAAAAATGTATTGCAAAGATAATTTACACACTTTCTATGTTTGGAAATATAGAATTGTTTATGAGTTGATTCGGGTTGAATTAGATTCGATAAAAAAATTTGTTTGTTCAAAGATTGGTTCGACCCAATTTGATGAGTTAAACAAATTTATTTTATTATTAAAAAAATAATTTTATGTTAATATTAATATATATTTATAATTAAATTTAAATAAAAAAAATATTTTATTTATTAAATAATAATCTAAACCGAATTAAGTCGATTTGACTCAAATTAAAAATTTATTTCAAATCCGATCTAATTCAAGTTAAATTTATCGATTGACCACTAACCAATTTTTGAACAGCTTTACTAAAAATTATATAATAATTTGAAAAGCGGCAAAATGAATCCTTAATTATAGTTTAAGCAAAAAGGAAAATAAATTGAGTAATTAATCCCTTGACAGATTTAAATATCATGTGAATTTGGAATAGTGTAGTTTAAAAGTTGTTAACACTCAAATCCCCAATTTTAAAATGGGAAAGGATAAACGCCGTTGGATTTAATTATTGTTTACTTAAATATACGAGGATCTTAACAACTTGATTACTTTAATTGAATCATATCTGCAAGCTGTTGTAAAGCCAAAAGCGATATTTATTGCTGACTTGGAATACGAGATGTGCGGATTTTCGCAATATCCGCCCAAAACTAATCTCCACATTGCAAATTACTAAAAATACTAAATTTTTAACATAATATTTTAAAGGTTTATATTTGATGTATTGATAATATATCAAATAATATCATCTCATCAAAAAAGATTATTATTCTGTATACTGACGGTGAACATTTTTAATTCTATCAGCGTTTATATTTTATGTGATTTATATTTTTTTAATTCTACCGTCGTATTTCATGTTCTATTCATGTAGATCATGCACGTTGATTTTTGAGTAAATTAAAAATGTTCAATTATTTGTTTCAATATAAAAAACTTTCAACCGTTAAATATATATTTAAAAAAATAGTATTCTAGATCAATATGATAGGGATATCGTATCAATTTGAAACTTTACGTGCACGACGAGTACGATTATATTGTTAAATCCGACGGTCAGTTTGTAAAAATATAAATTGTATAAAAATTACGGAAGCGTGAAAACTAGACCTGCTCCTGGACCGGGCAGCTCGCCCGGCCCGTATTGGACCGAGCCTGGACAGGCATTTATTAATATTTCTTCTTCTCCACAAAAACTATCTAATTTTCTCCAAAAAAAACTACTCAATTATAAAAACTACCTACTTTTCACTCAAATGGTAAGTGTCAGAAAATTCTAGTATATATAAAAGAAGTTGCAGTTTAAAAATAAGAAAAAAAGTTACATATATTGAAATTTGAATTTTAGATTTTTTTGATATTTGAAGTTGTTAAAGTTTGATCATTGAAATTAAAAGTTCAACACTCTACCAACAGATCACGTAATAATTTAAATTTTAAATTTATTGAATATCATATTTCAAAAATAATTGCATGAACCAACTAGCTATTAGATTTTTTACTAGCTGATCTTGGAAATTCCCCATTCTCAAAGTCTCGTAATTCAAATGTTCTTACAAGTATATTGAAATTGAAGTATTTGTATATTGTAACTTAATTTGTTGAGCTGGTGCCTATCGGTTATATATTTATGAGGTAGTTGGTATGACGGCTAGGCCATATATATATATATATATATATATATATATATATATATATTAGTTTAGGTTCTTCAATCCTATTCCTTAGCAGGTATATATCTCTATCTTAAGATTTTATAATTTGTATATTCATATTGTATTTATGTGTTTTCTTATATATTATAATCGTGTTTAAAATATTTTATATTTGTATAAATTTTGATTTGTTAATAATTTGTGTTATATAAATTTTGATATTTTCGAATATTCGTGTCATATCCATATTTTTTTCGTATCGTATTTTAATAATTTTTTCATATCGTTTAATCATGTCGTGTCTAATATTATAAGTATTAGCCTTATCAATGTGTCAATCATATGAATTTAATGAAAATATCCACGCACGGTTTCCTTAATATTTTCGTTGACATATATATTTTTCTCTTTTTTCAAAAAATTAACAAACATATTAACAATATTTTATGAAATTATTTAAGTACATTATATTTTGGACAAAGTCAACATGTTTTCATTTTAAGAATCTCAATCAATATATTAATTTATGAAAAAATTATGCTTCACGTTAATATTGAAGTTTTTTAATTTTGTAAACAAGATTAAAAAGTTAATAAGTACTGTCTCGTTAATTTATATTTATGATAATTAATATAAATTAATTAATTTGGTGATATATACTAATATTAAAACTTAAACTTTTCAAGTTAGAAAATAATAATACATACATTTATATATAGAAATGATGACACAAGTTAGTAACAATATCTAATTAAGACTCAAGATATCTGTCATAAAAATAAAAAAAAAAAAGAAAACTAGTAAAAAAAAAATAAAATAAGAAAAACATAAATACTTTTTTAAAAAATTTGTTAAAATGGAAGGATCTATCAGTTAATCCACATTTATTGGTGTCCAATATTTATTCTTTTCATTTAATTATAATGAACTTCAAATATAAAAAATAAAATAAATAATGAACTTCTTTGCCAAGTAAGCCTGTTGGAGAGTTGAACTACTCGTACAACTTAATTGGTTCGATTCTATTTGGTTCAGACTTTAAACAAGATTTTTAAAGCTCAATCATGACCCGAGCTTATTTTTTATAAAATTATCAACAAAAAAAAAGTTTAATATTAAAATGAAAACGGATTTTTAAGGCCTGAAAACTGGGTCGGACCTTAGATAAAGATTTTTTCATATACTATCCGGGTCTGTCCCGGACCGCCCATGGAAAGCTCTATTGTTAAAGTCATGATTAGAATTTAGAACATACAAAAGGCATATATAGGCGGCTTTTTTATACTAATATAGCCAAAAAAAAAATTAAACCCCAAATTACCTATACTTTTAGATTATTTCCCAAAATGCGCTTGTTTTAAAATTAGCTGGGAAATCGCCACCCCCCACGGCGATTTCCCAGCATGAAAAAATTGATTTTGGCTAAAAATACCAAGGGAAATCGCCATGGGGGGTGGCGATTTCCCTTGGTATTTTTTTCAAAATTTGATAAAAATACCAAGGGAAATCGCCACCCCCCATGGCGATTTCCCTTGGTATTTTTAACCAAATTTGTAAAAAGAATGAAGGGAAATCGCCATGGGGGGTGGCGATTTCCCTTCAGTAATTTTTTTTTTTTTTTTTAATAAATCAACAAATTTTAATTTTTTTTAATTTGTAAATTTTATTTTTTTAATTTAAAAATTATAAATTAAATTAAGTTTCTTATTAAATTTAAATATGGAAAATTTTATTTCTTATAAAAATGAAAAAAACAAAATAATATTTCTTCTTAAATTAAAAAAATCAAAAATTATATTTGTAAGTTTTGTTTAAATTTTAAAATTTTGTAAGTTTTAAAATTTTGTAAGTTTTGTTTTTTAATTTTAAATTTTATAAATTAAATTAAAATAATTTTTTATAATTAAAAAAAAAAATTCGTAAGGTAAATTTTATTATTTAAAATTTATGAACAAATTTTTTTTAATTTTGTTAATTGATTTGTATTAGATAAAAACAAAAAACAAACAAAAAAAACTTGCATTACATTTTCCCTTATAATCCAAAGTACATGATAAGTTGAGAAAAACATGTAATTCATTTATTGTTGATGCGAAGTCTCCCCCAATGTGCCAAATCGTTGCGGACAATTTCGACGGTTATGACCTCCGTTTCTGCATAATCCACAACGTTTTGGTTGGCCTTTCTCCCTGAGGTCCATTTCATTACGAATACGACTTGATTTTGGCCGACCATGTGGATTTCTCCGCATTTCTTGATTGGGACACACTTCTGGACCATCATATTGAGGCCAGTAACCTTCATTTCCAACAGCTTCGAACTCATGTCTATAAACATTCAATATATTTTCCAGTTTATAGACTTTGTCCACATATTGCATGCAATCTACATGGACATGTGCACAGGCAGCAACTACATGTGAACAAGGGAACCTTTGTGCTTGAAACTTTCCACAATCACACCACATGTCACTGAGGTTGACTTTGTACTTCATTGCAGAAACACCCTCTTGTGGAGCAACTAACTCTTCAACCAGAAAAGATTGATTTGCTCGCGTAAAATTACGAACAATGTGGGAGTTAGCTTTCGTGCGATTTTCTTGCATAGCTTGTGTGACTGTTTCACAATATGTGTGCCCTCCCTCCATCATGGCAATTTGTTTGTTCCCCATCTTAACAAAAAGTGCAGCCAACCTATAATATGTTGATTGCACTAAAGCAGTAATGGGAAGATGACGCGTTCCCTTCAACACCGAATTGATAGATTCAGCTAGGTTGGTTGTCATATGGCCATAACGCCTTCCTTGATCATATGACTGCGCCCACTTCTCCTTGGGGATCCTATCAAGCCAGTTAGCCGCCTCTGCATTTTCTCCACGAAGATTGTCATACATGAAATGAAAATTCGGTCGCCTCAACTCGTATCCTAATAAATTTAAAAACAAAAAACTTTTGAATTTCAATATTATTTTATATGCTAAACGAAATATAAGAGATAAAATAACTATGATTTGATTCCATACCCATGTTAACAATTTGTCGACGCAATTCCTTATTGTTAAACTTTTTCATAAAGTTCGCTGCAATGTGTCGAATGCAGTACACTGAATATGCATGTGGAGGATTCCATCCACCATTGCGTCTAATCGCAGCTTTGATGGCTTCATGTCGATCAGACAGCAAGCAAATGCCAGGCTGTTTTGTCACGTGTCTGCGCAAGTTACTGAGAAAGAATGACCAAGCCTCTGTTGTCTCACCCTCCACAATGGCAAAGGCAATTGGCAGTATGTTTCGATTGCCATCTTGTGCAATAGCTAACAATAATGTGCCTTTGTATTTTCCATATAAGAAAGTACCGTCTATTTGCACAATTGGTTTACAATACGGATACCCTTCAATGCACGACTTAAATGTCCAAAATAGTCGATGGAATATTCTCTTACCTTGGACCAATCGATCACCGTGATATGCAGGTATCGTTTGCAATTCCACAATTGTACCAGGCACGAAATGTTGCATTGCACCTAACCATTTAGGTAGCTGATTGTACGATCTTTCCCAATCGCCAAATACTCGAACAATTGCCTTTTGCTTTGCTTGCCATGTTTTCTTGTAGGAGGTCATGTATCCATACCGGATTCGCATCTCAGCGATCAAAACTGAAACGGAAATCTCCGGATTTGCTTGGACCAATGACAAAATGCATGAGCAGATCATGTTACAATCTAACTTGCAATGATCTTGTGAAATACTCGCCGATGTGCAAGTATGAGGCCCTTCATATTTTCTAATCTCCCATAGATGTTTCTTCTTCATAAAAGTTGCCCTTATTCTCCAATTACACCCATTCCCATACATTAAGCACTTGGCATAATATTTCGTCGGCTCAGATTCAATTACTCTGTAATCTACAGAGTTTTTGATGTTATAGTGCTTGATAGCTGAAACCACAGCCTCTTTCGTTGGGAATTGTAACCCAACACACAGATCAAGTGCAGATGGATCAAATGTCAGAGGCGTAGCTAATGTATGAACATACTCTGGAAATTTCGGCACATGCATTGCCTCCAGATCCAGTGTATGCATATGGGATGCAGCCTGATATGGGGGAATATCTCGATGAGTGTTGATATCTCCATGAGTGTTGATCTCAGCAGGGACGACGTCTGGGTCAGAATCAGTATTGTCATCACTTGCGAATTCAGCATCCTCTTCTTGCTCACTAAATTCACCAACATCTTCACCATGGACTCCACGTGGACGAACAGGATCAACACCAGCTGGCTCATCTTCGAGGGTAGTAGGAATTAGGGTTTGTGAGACTAATGAAGTCTGAAAAGTTGTAGCTTGAGATAAGGGCACGACTTCTTCTGTGGGAACGTCGTATGTAGTGTCAACATAGAACGACCCAGAATCATAATCTTCTATGGGAAAGTTTTCTGTTGTGCGAACATTTGAAGGGCCGCAATCATCGTCAACATCATCTATGTCAGCATATAACTCAAGGACACCAACATTTGCAAATGTCTCATGAGCATAAAACATGCATCTGACATCATCATCATCTTCAAGTGGAAATGTTCTATATCGGACACATCCTTCACCAATAGAAAGAGGATGCCTGTACTTAACCTCTGAAACTCTTTTTCTAGTTCCAGCTTTAATTTTTGTATGAATTTGCAGCTTCAGTTCCTCTAATGTGACGTCGTCTTCAACACGAAAACTTTTTGGACGTTCACAATCAAAGGTAGCACCTTCGTCAGTATTATGAATTTGGCCATTATAGTAGACCAATGCGATCACTCTATTGCTCATGTTGTGTAGCAAAAGAAAGAAGAAATATAGAAGGATGAGAATGAGAATGAGGAGGTTTTAGCACTCAGGAAAAATCTGATTGAAAAACTGTTGTATGGGGGTATTGTAAACCTTCATAAGTATTATGAATTTATAATGGTTCATTATGTTGTACCAGATAACAAATCCCATCCTTTGACTATTTGACTGAAAAAGTTATAACTTATTCAATGCAAAATGTCATTGATAAATCCCATCATTTGTCTCATCCATTGCAGAAAAAATCAAGTTCCAATATTTTCTCCAGCATTTGATGGACTGGAAAATAGCTGAAACCTGTCTAAAAACCTATATCATCAGTCTTATCCATTGCAGAAAGAATCAAGTTCCAATATTTTCTCCAGCATTTGATGGACTGGAAAATAGCTGAAACCTGTCTAAAAACCTATATCATCAGTCTTATCCATTGCAGAAAAAATCAAGTTCCAATATTTTCTCCAGCATTTGATGGACTGGAAAATAGCTGAAACCTGTCTAAAAACCTATATCATCAGTCTTATCCATTGCAGAAAGAATCAAGTTCCAATATTTTCTCCAGCATTTGATGGACTGGAAAATAGCTGAAACCTGTCTAAAAACCTATATCATCAGTCTTATCCATTGCAGAAAGAATCAAGTTCCAATATTTTCTCCAGCATTTGATGGACTGGAAAATAGCTGAAACCTGTCTAAAAACCTATATCATCAGTCTTATCCATTGCAGAAAGAATCAAGTTCCAATATTTTCTCCAGCATTTGATGGACTGGAAAATAGCTGAAACCTGTCTAAAAACCTATATCATCAGTCTTATCCATTGCAGAAAGAATCAAGTTCCAATATTTTCTCCAGCATTTGATGGACTGGAAAATAGCTGAAACCTGTCTAAAAACCTATATCATCAGTCTTATCCATTGCAGAAAAAATCAAGTTCCAATATTTTCTCCAGCATTTGATGGACTGGAAAATAGCTGAAACCTGTCTAAAAACCTATATCATCAGTCTTATCCATTGCAGAAAGAATCAAGTTCCAATATTTTCTCCAGCATTTGATGGACATGAAAATGTAATGCAAGTTTTTTGTTTGTTTTTTGTTTTTATCTAATACAAATCAATTAACAAAATTTAAAAAAATTTGTTCATAAATTTTAAATAATAAAATTTACCTTACGAATTTTTTTTTAATTATAAAAAATTATTTTAATTTAATTTATAAAATTTAAAATTAAAAAACAAAACTTACAAAATTTTAAAACTTACAAAATTTTAAATTTTAAACAAAACTTACAAATATAATTTTTGATTTTTTTAATTTAAGAAGAAATATTATTTTGTTTTTTTCATTTTTATAAGAAATAAAATTTTCCATATTTAAATTTAATAAGAAACTTAATTTAATTTATAATTTTTAAATTAAAAAAATAAAATTTACAAATTAAAAAAAATTAAAATTTGTTGATTTATTAAAAAAAAAAAAAAAAATTACATGAAGGGAAATCGCCACCCCCCATGGCGATTTCCCTTCATTCTTTTTACAAATTTGGTTAAAAATACCAAGGGAAATCGCCATGGGGGGTGGCGATTTCCCTTGGTATTTTTATCAAATTTTGAAAAAAATACCAAGGGAAATCGCCACCCCCCATGGCGATTTCCCTTGGTATTTTTAGCCAAAATCAATATTTTCATGCTGGGAAATCGCCATGGGGGGTGGCGATTTCCCAGCTAATTTTAAAACAAGCGTATTTTGGGAAATAATCTAAAAGTATAGGTAATTTGGGGTTTAATTTTTTTTTTAGCTATATTAGTATAAAAAAGCCGACTGCTATAGCCTATATATGGCTTTTTTATACTAATATAGCCAAAAAAAAAATTAAACCCCAAATTAACTATACTTTTAGATTATTTCCCAAAATACGCTTGTTTTAAAATTAGCTGGGAAATCGCCACCCCCCATGGCGATTTCCCAGCATGAAAATATTGATTTTGGCTAAAAATACCAAGGGAAATCGCCATGGGGGGTGGCGATTTCCCTTGGTATTTTTTTCAAAATTTGATAAAAATACCAAGGGAAATCGCCACCCCCCATGGCGATTTCCCTTGGTATTTTTAACCAAATTTGTAAAAAGAATGAAGGGAAATCGCCATGGGGGGTGGCGATTTCCCTTCATGTAATTTTTTTTTTTTAATAAATCAACAAATTTTAATTTTTTTTAATTTGTAAATTTTATTTTTTAAATTTAAAAATTATAAATTAAATTAAGTTTCTTATTAAATTTAAATATGGAAAATTTTATTTCTTATAAAAATGAAAAAAAACAAAATAATATTTCTTCTTAAATTAAAAAAATCAAAAATTATATTTGTAAGTTTTGTTTAAATTTTAAAATTTTGTAAGTTTTAAAATTTTGTAAGTTTTGTTTTTTAATTTTAAATTTTATAAATTAAATTAAAATAATTTTTTATAATTAAAAAAAAAAATTCGTAAGGTAAATTTTATTATTTAAAATTTATGAACAAATTTTTTTAAATTTTGTTAATTGATTTGTATTAGATAAAAACAAAAAACAAACAAAAAAAACTTGCATTACATTTTCCCTTATAATCCAAAGTACATGATAAGTTGAGAAAAACATGTAATTCATTTATTGTTGATGCGAAGTCTCCCCCAATGTGCCAAATCGTTGCGGACAATTTCGACGGTTATGACCTCCGTTTCTGCATAATCCACAACGTTTTGGTTGGCCTTTCTCCCTGAGGTCCATTTCATTACGAATACGACTTGATTTTGGCCGACCATGTGGATTTCTCCGCATTTCTTGATTGGGACACACTTCTGGACCATCATATTGAGGCCAGTAACCTTCATTTCCAACAGCTTCGAACTCATGTCTATAAACATTCAATATATTTTCCAGTTTATAGACTTTGTCCACATATTGCATGCAATCTACATGGACATGTGCACAGGCAGCAACTACATGTGAACAAGGGAACCTTTGTGCTTGAAACTTTCCACAATCACACCACATGTCACTGAGGTTGACTTTGTACTTCATTGCAGAAACACCCTCTTGTGGAGCAACTAACTCTTCAACCAGAAAAAATTGATTTGCTCGCGTAAAATTACGAACAATGTGGGAGTTAGCTTTCGTGCGATTTTCTTGCATAGCTTGTGTGACTGTTTCACAATATGTGTGCCCTCCCTCCATCATGGCAATTTGTTTGTTCCCCATCTTAACAAAAAGTGCAGCCAACCTATAATATGTTGATTGCACTAAAGCAGTAATGGGAAGATGACGCGTTCCCTTCAACACCGAATTGATAGATTCAGCTAGGTTGGTTGTCATATGGCCATAACGCCTTCCTTGATCATATGACTGCGCCCACTTCTCCTTGGGGATCCTATCAAGCCAGTTAGCCGCCTCTGCATTTTCTCCACGAAGATTGTCATACATGAAATGAAAATTCGGTCGCCTCAACTCGTATCCTAATAAATTTAAAAACAAAAAACTTTTGAATTTCAATATTATTTTATATGCTAAACGAAATATAAGAGATAAAATAACTATGATTTGATTCCATACCCATGTTAACAATTTGTCGACGCAATTCCTTATTGTTAAACTTTTTCATAAAGTTCGCTGCAATGTGTCGAATGCAGTACACTGAATATGCATGTGGAGGATTCCATCCACCATTGCGTCTAATCGCAGCTTTGATGGCTTCATGTCGATCAGACAGCAAGCAAATGCCAGGCTGTTTTGTCACGTGTCTGCGCAAGTTACTGAGAAAGAATGACCAAGCCTCTGTTGTCTCACCCTCCACAATGGCAAAGGCAATTGGCAGTATGTTTCGATTGCCATCTTGTGCAATAGCTAACAATAATGTGCCTTTGTATTTTCCATATAAGAAAGTACCGTCTATTTGCACAATTGGTTTACAATACGGATACCCTTCAATGCACGACTTAAATGTCCAAAATAGTCGATGGAATATTCTCTTACCTTGGACCAATCGATCACCGTGATATGCAGGTATCGTTTGCAATTCCACAATTGTACCAGGCACGAAATGTTGCATTGCACCTAACCATTTAGGTAGCTCATTGTACGATCTTTCCCAATCGCCAAATACTCGAACAATTGCCTTTTGCTTTGCTTGCCATGTTTTCTTGTAGGAGGTCATGTATCCATACCGGATTCGCATCTCAGCGATCAAAACTGAAACGGAAATCTCCGGATTTGCTTGGACCAATGACAAAATGCATGAGCAGATCATGTTACAATCTAACTTGCAATGATCTTGTGAAATCCTCGCCGATGTGCAAGTATGAGGCCCTTCATATTTTCTAATCTCCCATAGATGTTTCTTCTTCATAAAAGTTGCCCTTATTCTCCAATTACACCCATTCCCATACATTAAGCACTTGGCATAATATTTCGTCGGCTCAGATTCAATTACTCTGTAATCTACAGAGTTTTTGATGTTATAGTGCTTGATAGCTGAAAGCACAGCCTCTTTCGTTGGGAATTGTAACCCAACACACAGATCAAGTGCAGATGGATCAAATGTCAGAGGCGTAGCTAATGTATGAACATACTCTGGAAATTCCGGCACATGCATTGCCTCCAGATCCAGTGTATGCATATGGGATGCAGCCTGATATGGGGGAATATCTCGATGAGTGTTGATATCTCCATGAGTGTTGATCTCAGCAGGGACGACGTCTGGGTCAGAATCAGTATTGTCATCACTTGCGAATTCAGCATCCTCTTCTTGCTCACTAAATTCACCAACATCTTCACCATGGACTCCACGTGGACGAACAGGATCAACACCAGCTGGCTCTTCTTCGAGGGTAGTAGGAATTAGGGTTTATGAGACTAATGAAGTCTGAAAAGTTGTAGCTTGAGATAAGGGCACGACTTCTTCTGTGGGAACGTCGTATGTAGTGTCAACATAGAACGACCCAGAATCATAATCTTCTATGGGAAAGTTTTCTGTTGTGCGAACATTTGAAGGGCCGCAATCATCGTCAACATCATCTATGTCAGCATATAACTCAAGGACACCAACATTTGCAAATGTCTCATGAGCATAAAACATGCATCTGACATCATCATCATCTTCAAGTGGAAATGTTCTATATCGGACACATCCTTCACCAATAGAAAGAGGATGCCTGTACTTAACCTCTGAAACTCTTTTTCTAGTTCCAGCTTTAATTTTTGTATGAATTTGCAGCTTCAGTTCCTCTAATGTGACGTCGTCTTCAACACGAAAACTTTTTGGACGTTCACAATCAAAGGTAGCACCTTCGTCAGTATTATGAATTTGGCCATTATAGTAGACCAATGCGATCACTCTATTGCTCATGTTGTGTAGCAAAAGAAAGAAGAAATATAGAAGGATGAGAATGAGAATGAGGAGGTTTTAGCACTGAGGAAAAATCTGATTGAAAAACTGTTGTATGGGGGTATTGTAAACCTTCATAAGTATTATGAATTTATAATGGTTCATTATGTTGTACCAGATAACAAATCCCATCCTTTGACTATTTGACTGAAAAAGTTATAACTTATTCAATGCAAAATGTCATTGATAAATCCCATCATTTGTCTCATCCATTGCAGAAAGAATCAAGTTCCAATATTTTCTCCAGCATTTGATGGACTGGAAAATAGCTGAAACCTGTCTAAAAACCTATATCATCAGTCTTATCCATTGCAGAAAGAATCAAGTTCCAATATTTTCTCCAGCATTTGATGGACTGGAAAATAGCTGAAACCTGTCTAAAAACCTATATCATCAGTCTTATCCATTGCAGAAAGAATCAAGTTCCAATATTTTCTCCAGCATTTGATGGACATGAAAATGTAATGCAAGTTTTTTTGTTTGTTTTTTGTTTTTATCTAATACAAATCAATTAACAAAATTTAAAAAAATTTGTTCATAAATTTTAAATAATAAAATTTACCTTACGAATTTTTTTTTTAATTATAAAAAATTATTTTAATTTAATTTATAAAATTTAAAATTAAAAAACAAAACTTACAAAATTTTAAAACTTACAAAATTTTAAAATTTAAACAAAACTTACAAATATAATTTTTGATTTTTTTAATTTAAGAAGAAATATTATTTTTTTTTTTTCATTTTTATAAGAAATAAAATTTTCCATATTTAAATTTAATAAGAAACTTAATTTAATTTATAATTTTTAAATTTAAAAAATAAAATTTACAAATTAAAAAAAATTAAAATTTGTTGATTTATTAAAAAAAAAAAAAATTACATGAAGGGAAATCGCCACCCCCCATGGCGATTTCCCTTCATTCTTTTTACAAATTTGGTTAAAAATATCAAGGGAAATCGTCATGGGGGGTGGCGATTTCCCTTGGTATTTTTATCAAATTTTGAAAAAAATACCAAGGGAAATCGCCATCCCCCATGGCGATTTCCCTTGGTATTTTTAGCCAAAATCAATATTTTCATGCTGGGAAATCGCCATGGGGGGTGGCGATTTCCCAGCTAATTTTAAAACAAGCGTATTTTGGGAAATAATTTAAAAGTATAGGTAATTTGGGGTTTAATTTTTTTTTTGGCTATATTAGTATAAAAAAGCCTCCCTAAAAGGGCATTAGAATTTAGAAATAAATCTGTTTAAAGGTAGGATTACATGTTTATATTTGAAGGTCCATTCGATATTTGAAATTGTTTGAATAAAAATATTAGACTCGTAATATGGGTTTGAGCAAAAAATTGAGATCCGCTTACAAAATGGACCAAGCCTTAGCTTCAACAATTAAGGCACAATCCCGGCCCGGCCCGACCCGATCAATTTTCCATTTACATAATATATTATGTAATTTATATCATATAAATATATAATATTATAGTGTAAACATTTAAAAATATATTAAGTTATTTATGTCTTAGAATTTAATAATAGAAAAATTAAATAAAAATAACATATTTGTTTAAAGTTTTTTTAAAAAATAATATGAGCAGGTATAAACGGGCTTTGACTACTCATTGATAAATATGGACGAGTTTGGACAGAATTTGAAACTCATATTTCATGTCAAATCGAGCTTAATGAAATATATATGATGTTGATATCATATTTGAATCCAACCTAAACTCGATTAGACCAGACCCATTAACACTTATACTTAGAAGTAATTTTTGTACCAATTTATTATGTTGTACAATACGGAAAGAGATGTTACCAAAAAAATTCAGAAAATTGTGCGATCTTTACGTTTTTAATTTTAAAATTAGTATCTTATTAATTTAATTTTTTAAAAAAAAATATAGATTTAATAATATATATTCTGGATAATTGAGATTGATATATATATAATATAATAGGGTACATGCTGATTGGTAAGTGTTTGCTGACATGGACGTCTAAGTGGACATCTTCTCTTAATGAAATGTAAGACAAGTTTAAATAATGTTATATCTTGTTTATCTCCCATCTACCATCATCAAATTTCAAATTTTAAAAATAAAATTTAACATGATAAACTTTTTAAATTATATCTTTTTAAGTAATTATTTTTTACAATAAATTTTATTTTAAATACAACCGGTTATAAAATTAAAAAGTTACAAGTGAAAGTTTTTTGAAAATTTTTAAATGACTTGATCCTAATTTAAACCATATAAAAAAATATCTTAACGTACTTTTATCAAATATATTAAATTCAAAATTCAATAATAGTATTTAAAAATTATATCTCTTTTAATTTAAAAAAGAAATCTTATCAACTTAAAAGTTATCAACTTTATAAATCTAAAAGTTATAATAACAAGCAAAATGATTTAAAATTTTCTTTTTATTTTTAAAAAAAAATAACATTTCACAAGATAAAGTGTTGGTTTCAATTTGGAGATTATCTTTTTAAATGGTCTCAGGTTATTTATTATTAACTTACGTATTCAAATTTATTGATACACCATTAAACGATATTTAGATTAGGTCAATATATTTTGAATTATTAAATAAATTAAATTATCCTTTAGATTAAATTACAATACAAATTTAAAATTTTTTTAAAAGATATTTTTATCTTAATAAATTTCTTATAATCCTTAATTTTTTTGAATTTTTTTAAAATTTAAAAACACAATATCACTTATTATATCAAATATTTAAATGTTAATAATAGACTGGCTGCACTTAGAACACTTCGACTAGTCTCTGTAAGAGACCCTTTTGATGGTTAACAGAAGTTAGATGGTGCTGGTAGTTGAGATGCCCTTGAATGAAAATTTAAGGTTTTTCTTTCGACATTATCTTGATTATGTCTTTTTTTTTTATTCTATAATTTTTAATTTTTGAATAATTCTTAGAAATTAGAGAGAAAAATTATACTCATGAATTGATTAATAATTATATTAAGTTGATTTTAGGGAAAAGAATTTTGTTCTATAGCATGTACTAAAAATAATTATGGGTTTTCATGTTCCACAAGAAATTAAGTTTTTTGCAATTTCTGGAGATTGTAAACAATGAGTGAAGATGAGAAATGAGAAAGTGAGCTACATTATTTTCAAACTCTTATCCTTTTACTTTAACTTTTATTAAGTATCATGAGTAAAATCAAGTCATTTTTATGATTTCAATTACATTTTATAATTTATTCATGGTGGTTTTTTTTTTTAGGCATATTTGTTTGAGAGTATACAAATGCTCCATATCTCATTTGTGAGTTTTTTTTTTTTTTTTTAATTTCCTTTTTCCATGTAATTATTGTTCTATTTTTTTATATAATTTTGTTGATTTGTTTGTTATATGCGAGTATAAATTTCGATGACAGTTCTTAAGCTGTTATTAAGAAGTTGTACTATGTAAATCAAGATGCAAAGAAAGAATTTAAAATATCGTTTATCCGGGAAATTTATCTTTTAAAAGTTTGATAGTTTTTTTTTATTGTTTTCTAGGATTTTATTTTTGATGTTGAGTTATTGTGTGGCTCTACATAATTATTTGATTTGTTTTTTTTTTTTTATATATATATTTCGACTATATTCTTTCTAAAATGTTTTTAGCAATGATATGTAATGTATCCGTTGAAACAAAGTATGCAATTTTTCTTAAATTTCTATTTAATAAAATAACAAACTTTTGCATAGATTGCCTCTTTTTATATATTCCATGACCTAATAAAATATTCAAAATAAGCATCAATCAAAGATTTTTAAAAAAAAAAAATATTGTGACTGTTTTGTATATTATTTTTACTAATTATTTTTAAAAAAATCTAATTTAATTTTAAATATATATCTTATTTAATTTTTAAATATTATTATCATTTAAATCACTCACTCCCACAGCAGAGCGCGAGTAGCAAACTAGTTATTATCGGGTTTTTTATTGGTTTTTTTTATCACAATATAGCTAAAAAAAATTATTTATCAAAATACCGTTGTTTTCAAATTAATTCTCAAAATCCGCTCCTTTTAAAATCAGTTGGAAAATCACCATCCCCCATGGCGATTTCCCAGCATAAAATTTTCAAAAAATTCAAAAAACACCAAGGGAAATCGTCATGGGGGTGGCGATTTCTCTTGTTGGTATATATATATATTTTAAATTTTTTTAATTAAATTTAAAAGTCCAATGGTTAAAAAAAATTGCAAATTTATTTTTAAAATTTGTATTTTAATTTTAAAAATTGTAAATTATATTAAAAAAAATTATCTTGGTTTGTTTTTTATTTTTTTTAAATATATATTATAATTTTATTAAAAAAATTATTATTAAAATTTTATACAAAAAATTTTATTTCTTATTAAAATTTAAAAAAGAAAATTATATTTCTTATTAAATTTTTATATAAAATTTTTTATTTTTTATTTAAATTTTATATAAATAAATTTTTTGATTTCTTATTTAAATTTTATATGCTAGATTTGTAACAAACAGGTATAAAAAAATTATCTTGGTTTGTTTTTATTTTTTTTAAATATATATACTAAAATTTTATAATTTATTTAATTTTTTAATTTTATAAAAAATTTAATTTAATTTTATAAAAAGTAAAATTTATTTCTTATTAAAATTATAAAAAAAATATTTCTTATTAAAATTTTATATAAAATACAATTTTATTTTTTATTAAAATTTTATTTAAAAAAATGTATTTCTTATTTAAATTTTATATAAATTAAAATTTGATTTGTTATTAAAATTTTATATAAAAATTAAATTAATTTCTTATTTAAATTTTAAATTTTATTTATTATTTTAATTTTATGTTATAGAAAATATTGGAATTGGATTCCTTCTGCAATGGATGAGATTAATGATTTAGGGTTAGGGTTTAGGATTTAGGGTTTCAACTATTTTTCAGTAAATCAAATCCTGTAGAAAATATTATAATTGGATACCTTCTGCAATGGATGTGACTATTGACCAGATTTAGGGTTAAGGTTTCAGCTATTTTTCAGTCAATAAAATGCTACAGAAAATATTGGAATTGGATTCCTTCTGCAATGGATAGGACTAATAATTTAGGGTTAAGGATAGGTTTCAGCTATTTTCCAGTCAATCAAATGCTATAGAAAATATTGTAAGTGAATTACTTTTGCAATGGATGGGACTAATCATTTAGGGTTAGGGATAGGTTTCAGCTATTTTCCAGTCAATCAAATGCTGCAGAAAATATTGGAATTGGATTCCTTTTGCAATGGATGGGACTATTGGACAGTCCGGTACAAAGGATGAGATTTATCATCAGTTTTTGCATTGAGTTATCAGTTTTTCAGTCAATTAACCCTAGCCAGAAAATGAGAATAAGATTCTATCCTGTACAAAGGATGGGATTTGTCATCCGGTACAACATAATGAACCATTATAAATTCATAATACTGATGAAGGTTTACAATACCCCCTACAACAGTTTTTCAATCAGATTTTTTCTGAGTGCTAATACCTCTTCATTCTCATCCTTCTTTATTTCTTCTTTCTTTTGTCGAGTGATAATACCTCCATTCTCATCTTTCTTAGTTTCATTACTACACAACATGAGCAACAGAGTGATCGCATTGGTCTACTATAATGGCCAAATTCATAATACTGACGAATGTGCTACCTTTGATTGTGAACGTCTTAAAAGTTTTCATGTTGATGAAGACGTCACATTAGAGGAACTGAAGCTGCAAATTCATACAAAAATTAAAGCTGGAAATAGAAAAAGAGTTTTAGAGATTAAGTATAGGCATCATCTTTCTATTGGTGAAGGATGTGTCCGATATAGAACATTTCCACTTGAAGATGATGATGATGTCAGATGCATGTTTTATGCTCATGAGACATTTGCAAATATTGGTGTACTTGAGTTATATGCTGACATAGAGGATGTTCACGATGATTGTGGGCCTTCAAATGTTCGCACTATACAAAACTTTCCCACGGAAGATGATGATTCTGGGCCGTTCTATGTTCACATTACATACAACGTTCCCACAGAAGAAGTCGTTCCGCTATCTCAAGCTACAACGTTTCATAATTCATTAGTCTCACAAACAATTCCTAATGCCCTCGAAGATGAGCCAACTGGTGTTGATCCTGTTCCGCCAAGTGGAGTCCATGGTGAATATGTTGGTGACTTTAGTGAGCAGGAAGAGGATGCTGAATTCGCAAGTGATGACAACAGTGATTCTGACCCAGACGTCGTCCCTGCTAAGATCAACACTCATGGAGATCTTCCCTCATATGAGGCTGCATCCCATATGCACACCCTGGATCTGGAGGCAATGCAAGTGCCAGAATTTCCTGAATATGCTCATACATTAGCTATGCCTCTGACATTTGATCCATCTACAGTTGATCTGTGTGTTGTGTTACAATTTCCAACAAAAGAGGCTGTGCTTTAAGCTATTAAGCACTATAACATCAAAAACTCTGTAGATTACAGAGTAATTGAATCTGAGCAGACCAAATATTATGCCAAATGTCTAATGTATGGGAAATGGTGTAATTGGAGAATAAAGGCAACTTTTATGAAGAAGAAACAAGCATGATTGATGAGAAAATATGAAGGGTCGCATACTTGCACATCGGGTAGGATTTCACAAGATCATTGCAAGTTAGATTCTAACATGATCTGTTCATGCATTCTGTCATTGGTCCAAGCAAATTCGGAGATCTCCATTTCAGTTTTGATCGTTGAGATGTGAATCTGGTATGGATACATCACCTCCTATAAGAAAGCGTGAAAAGCAAAGCAAAAGGCAATTGTTCGAGTTTTTGGCGATTGGGATAGATCGTACAATGAGCTACCTAAATGGTTATGTGCAATGCAACATTTCGTGCCTGGTACAATATTGGATTTGCAAACGTTACCTGCATATCACGGTGATCGACTGGTCCAGGGTAAGAGAATATTCCATCGACTCTTTTGGACATTTAAGTCGTGCATTGAAGGGTATCCGTATTGTAAACCTATTGTGCAAATAAACGGTACTTTCTTATATGGAAAATACAAAAGAACATTATTGTTAGCTATTGCACAAGATGGAAACCGAAACATACTGCTAATTGCATTTGCCATTGTGGAGGGTGAGACAACAGAGGCTTGGTCATTCTTTCTCACTAATTTGCATAAACATGTGACAAAACAGCCTGGCATATGCTTGATGTCTGATCGACATGAAGCCATCAAAGCTGCGATTAGACGCGATGGTAGTGGATGGAATCCTCCACATGCATATTCAGTGTACTGCATTGACACATTACAGTTAACTTTATGAAGAAGTTTAACAATAAAGAATTGCGTCGATATACTGTTAACATGGGTATGGAATCGAATCATAGTTATTTTATCTCTTATATTTCCTTAGTATATAAAATAATACTGAAATTCACAAGTCTTTTGTTTTTAATTTTATTAAGATACGAGTTGAGACGACCGAATTTTCATTTTATGTATGAGAATCTTCGTGGATAAAATGCGGCTAATTGGCTTGATAAGATCCCCAAGGAGAAGTGGGCCCAATCATATGATCAAGGAAGACGTTATGGCCATATGACAACCAACCTAACTGAATCTATCAATTCAATGTTGAAGGGAACGTGTCATCTTTCCATTACTGCTTTAGTGCAATCAACATATTATAGGTTGACTGCACTTTTTGTTAAGACGGGGAACAAGCAAATTGCAATGATGGAGGGAGGGCACACATACTGTGAAACAATCACACAGACTATGCAAGAAAATTGCAGGAAGCTAACTCCCACTTTGTTCGTAATTTTACGCGATCAAATCAATATTTTCTGATTGAAGAGCTAGTTGATCCACAAGAGGGTGTTTCTGTAATGAAGTACAAAGTCAAGCTTAGTGACATGTGGTGTGATTGTGGGAAGTTTCAAGCACAAAGGTTCCCTTGTTCACATGTAGTTGCTGCTTGTGCACATGTCCATGTAGATTGCATGCAATATGTGGACAATGTCTATAGACTAAAAACTATATTGAATGTTTATAGACATGAGTTAGAAGTAGTTGGAAATGAAGGTTATTGGCCTCAATATGATAGTCCAGAAGTGTGTCCCAATCAAGAAATGCGGAGAAATCCACATGGTCGACTAAAATCAAGTCGTATTCGTAATGAAATGGACCTCAGGGAGAAAAGCCAACCAAAACGTTGTGGATTATGCAGAAATGAAGGTCATAGCCATCGAAAATGTCCGCATCAATCTGGCACATCGGGGGAGAGTTCGCATCAACAATAAAAGAATTACATGTTTTCATAACCTGTAATATTTACATATTTTGCCTTCAAGGGAAAATATTATGCAAGTTTTTTTTTACTTATCATGTAATTTGGATTATTATTTTATATAAAATTATGAAATTTTATAAAAATATATTGAATAATATATTTTATCACATTTTTATAAATTAAATAACAACATTAACATTTTAGTTAGATATGCTGAATAAAAAAAATTAAAAATAACAATTAATTTCCCAACAAATTTAAAATAAATAACATGAAATGCAAAAGATATAAATTTATATATTACAAATTTAAAATACATTATTCTCGTTATATTGATAAAAGTACATTTATTCTAATTATTGCGTGGTGTAGAGCAACAGAGTCGAGCTCTCCTAGTACGTGGTGGTTGGACTCGTCATTCAACCTCGTCAGTGGTACGTATTCGTGGTCGACCACGACCTATTGCTGTAACCGCCACTGATTTCGGTTGTATGTCATCCGCCATTTCTTCTGTATAAAAAATTTAAAACCCACTGCTAGGAGCCAACAGTTAGTTCACTCATAAAGGAACCTGACTACTAGATGGACCCAGAAATGATGTACCATCAAATGCTGACGCAAGGGTTCTAAACTGATACATTGATGTTAGATATGCTGAACTTGGACTTAGGATGGGGAGCTGGTCATCTAACCTCATCATTGGTGGTGATGGTCGGTAACACTCATCAACGTCATATCCGGGGTGACTGACGGAATAACGATGACTGAATGGTATTCCATGATCCCGTTCAGGTTCAGGATGAATAAATGACATCCTTGGTGCAATGAACTCCGATGACGTCGGTTGACGCATCCGCCCACGTTGTCGGGTAGGTCTAGGAGCTTCCATATCCTGTGTAGGAGGGACTGGAGTTGAAGTTCGTCCGGTAAATGGCATACTCCTAATATCCTTCCTTATACACCGACGGTGGACAAACAAAAGGCCGACCTTTATTTTTATACCATCCTATGTAATCATCAGATGGGTTGAAATTATTACCAACAATCGGATAACCTGTCGGAATTCGTTGACAACATATATTCCATCAATAGATCCAATGTTCATGCTTCGCAGGCCATAATTCCTCATGACGGTCACGCATGTTAATCTTGTGAAGCTTATCAAGGTTCATCGGTGCTTGCGGAATTGGTTGTTGCATCCCAAATTGTCGCAACATCCTGTCAGTTTGGTGTCACTCTGCATATGAAAAGCATATCAATGCTGTGTTTACTTTTCATATATTACAATTATTGTAGGCATCCGATGGGAGGCATGCCATAATTTCACTTGAGGAATATAGCATCCACAGAAACTGCGAATAATTATTACAAATTATTAGTTTTATATGGATTAAATACAAAAATACTTGAATGTAACAATCGAAACATTTACCTTATGATATCCTACTCAATCTAGTCGCAATCTTATACTTGCAAGGTCGGTCAGAGTCTCGGTAAAATCTCTACTCCTACTCCACTTGTTAAAATGCATATAAATTCTTAATAGACCTTTAAAAATACAAGTTCGTACAAAATTAATAAAATAGTAAAGATTATTACTTGCTTGCAAGGGGGTATACAGTCGAAACATTCATGCGTGGAGCAAGAAATAGCAGCCGATACCAAGCCCATGATTGTAGAAGCACTAAACATCTACCTATGTCATGGCTTTTTGGAACTGTAGCACGGCATAGTTCTCTATACAAAACCACCAAACATGCAGAACCCCAACTATAATTTACCGCATGCTCTAAATCACGTAGTAATGGAACATACATTAAATGCACCCGACCGCTCGATTTGTCAGGCATTAGTAATCCTCCAATCAAACGTAAAATATATGCTCTAGCAGCATATTGTATATGTTCTTCAGTTGCGTGTAATGGAAGATTTTGAAAGAATTTCAACCAATTTAGTCTCACCGTTGAGCCAGATACATACTCATCTGGAGATACCACGCCCAATAGATTTTGACACTCTTCATTCCAATCTAGCAAGCTTCCGCCTGTAACTGTATCGCCATGGACCGGAAGTCCAAGTTAAAGCGCAACATCTTTTAGAGTTACCGTGCATTCACCAAATGGAAAATGAAAAGTGTGCGTCTCGGGTCTCCATCGTTCGATCAACGTACTAATTAAGTCGGGTTGTATAAAAAATCGTCGAATTTGAGTTGAGTGATAAAATCCGGCTCTTCTTAAGTGGTCGATAATAGATGGATGCGGGTCCTCTAATGTAAATTTTCTCAAACGAAACACGCGACGAGTATCCTGTTGATAATTAATTAAATTAAATAATTATAAAAATTAATATATTATAAAACTTTAATAATTAAAAAATTAAACAATATAAAAATTCTAAAACTATAAAATAACAAAACAATAATAATATAAAATTTTTAAATTATAAATATAATTATTAAATAATTAAATAATAAAAAAATAAAAAACTATAAAATGTAAAAACAATAATAATTAATAAATTATAAAAATATAATAATAAAAAATAATATAATATAAAAAATAATATAATATAAAACTATAAAATGAAAAAACTATAATAATAAAAAATAAACAATATAAAAAATAAATAATTATAAAACTATAAAATGAAAAAAAAAATAATAATTAAAAAATGATAAAACTATAATAATTAAAACATTAAAAATATAAAAATTATAAATTTATAAAACTATAAAACTATAAAATTACAAAATAATAATAATTACAAAATTACTAAAAATTGATAATATAATACAAATAATATTACAATAATTTACTTACCTCTTTAAATATAACTGAGGATATGTGATTTTCTTGGAACCTCAATAGTGATGATGAAGCCATTTTTAAATATTGTTGTAGAGAAAAAAATATTGTTGGTAGAAAAAAAAATTGATTGTAGAAAGAAGAAAGAAAATTAAAATAAGTTGTAGAAAATGAGGAACGTATTTATAGAAGAGTGGTGTGTGTTGGGGGTGGGTTGAAGGCAACGGTCAAGATATCTTTGCCTTCAAAAAGTTTTGAATTTTTTTTTTTAGATTTTGAATTTTTTTTTATTTTTTTTTGTTTTGAAAGGTTATATAATAAAATTTAACTAAAAAATTCATTAAAAAAAAATTCATAAAATTTAAAATTTAAATAAGAAATAAAAATTTTTATATAAAAATTTAATAATAAATAAAATTTTATTTTTTATAAAATTAAAAAATTAAAAAAAATTTAATATATATATTTTTTTAAAAAAACCAAGATAAATTTTTTAAAATTTAATTTGCAATTTTTAAAATTAAAATACAAATTTTAAAAATAAATTTGCAATTTTTTTTAACCGTTGGACTTTTAAATTTAATTAAATTTTTTTTTAAAAAAATACCACCAAGGGTAATCGCCACCCCCCATGGCGATTTCCCTTGGTGTTTTTTGAATTTTTTGAAAATTTTAAGCTGGGAAATCGCCATGGTGGATGACGATTTCCCAGTTGATTTTAAAAGGAGCGAATTTTGGAAATTAATTTGGAAACAGCGATATTTTGGTAAATAATTTTTTTTAGCTATATTGTGATAAAAGACCAGTTATTATCTATAACAAATTATAAAAGTTGTCCCCTAAACAATGAGAGTGCTCAATTGGAGATTTTGAGTCATTGTTTATGGGACAACTAATTTAAGGTATTTAGGGGGTTATAAGGGTTAGTTTGGGTATTTCAAAAAAAAAATTAATGGAGAAGCAAAAAAGAAAAGGACAATACGAAAAACATGCCTTCTACGGTAAGATAATTGCTACAAAGTCTAATAATTTAAAATAATTTATGAAAAGAAAATGAAAAAGTAGGAAATTATTGTTAAAGATATTGTAAATACAAATATACCCTTAGAAATAAACCTATAACAAAAACAAAATATTTACTTCCCCTTCTCTCATCTCCATCTCGTCTCGTCTCTTCCCTCCCTCCCTCCCGATTCATCATCCTCTCCCTTTCCCCATTTGTGAATTGGGTGTTTATCAACTTTGGGCTTTGTGTAAAATTTTTGAAGACCATATGCATCTGAGGTAACTACTTTGAATTTCCTTTAAATACTTCATTCAAAGATCTAAAATTGCTTTTAATAAAAGAATTTCACTCAAAGCTGTGAGTCGATGAGTTAGAGTATTTTTTTTCTCAATAATTACATAGTTCCTTTCTTGAGGTTTATACAGATTGTTGAATGTTTATTTTGATGTCTGTCCATACATATATTTGAAAACCCTTCAAGAAGAAAATAGTGTACTCTTGTTTTGTTTTCAGGATTTTTATCTTTTTCCTCTATATTCTAACTTTTCTCACATTATGTCGGTGTTGAAATTTTTAAGATGTTCTAGATTTTGGAAATTGTGACAGAAATCATATTTTAAAGCGGTTTCTGACTGCTTTGGTATGTATGGTGTTATATGTTTGGCTATAATAGTGCATTAGTGATTGGTTTGGGCATAGTCTTGAATGTCTAGAAGCATTTAACTTCCTCATACATATGATTGAAGTGAAAACACTAGAGAAACTAGTCTAGGAATGAGCCTTCTATGCTATTTATTTCATCATCAAGGAAAGTAAACCGAACATCTAGCATATCTCAATCTTGCCTGTGATTCTGTAGCCTACAACATCTTATTTCACGTGAAGCTGATCCACTGGATTCCCAGGTGCATTTCTTCCTTCCATTACTTCTTTCATTCTATCCTTTGCTACTTGTGCATATTAAGAAATGATTTGGCTATCTTTTTAAGCCTTATTTTAATGCTATTGTTAGCCATGGATGTTGTTCTGCATGTACATACACAAAGTACCTTTCTTTAAATTTTTGCAATCAAGATGATTCTTCACTTGAATTTTGGAATTAAGTTGGGTAGTTCTCCTTCCAATGATGACAAGGCAGAATTTTTTTTTTTGAATGATTAAAGTAAATGCATACCAGTTTTTTCATGATGTGGCTGCGACAATTTACTTTGATGTGGCTAATTGTAATCATCAAGCAACATGTTGCTACGATGTTCATTTGAGTGAATGGTCATGTTTACCTTCTAATCAAGATGGCTTGAAAGATAATTGCAATGAGTAAGAATAACTGAGAAATTATGCCATGTACTTGCATTTACATTTTGAAGGGTTGTTGGTTTTGTGCTGTATTTAAAGTGTTTCTTTAAGCAAATTTACATGTTAGATGTTTCTTTATATAGAAAGGCTAAAATACTAAAAAAATAGGTTAACGTGAAAGATGGTACGATGTTGCATTAGACAGCAAGATATGACCAATAACATGGCAGTGTTGGTTTGAATAAAGCAGTCGAGTTGAGTGTTTGATTGATGCTTGTATTTATTTATTGGGTTGAATACCCACCGAATTAACTGTTGAATGCTATTTGTTTTATTGAGTATTAGATGTAGGCTCCTGAGGACCATTATTTTGTTGTAATGAACTATTGCAATGCATATTTCCCTGTCAAATTCCCAAAACAAAATTGTTGAGTTATCATCTTTACAATTTCTTACAATTTCTTTGCACTTTCACCTACATTTTTTTTAATTTATAGCAGAATTTTCATTCTTTAGCTATATTTTTTGGGTTATCATCTTTATTTGTGACACATACAAATTTGGGAGAAGAACAAATGGAACGACGTCATAGTTCAAGGCATTTAGCAAGAAAAATAAAAGTCTTGAGGTAAATTATTTTTCTTTCATTCAACATTTTGTTAATGATAATATAAATTTTTGCTAGATTGAACATAATCTATTCATAATGAAATTGCAGTGTGATGTTCAATTGCGCACAAGATGTAGCCCTAGTAAATTGGTTAGGGTTATGAACGAAGTTGTTGGGGGTGATGTTATGAAGGAAAATGCAGTGCGAGAGATAGGTTTTGGTGGGTTTCTAAGTTTGAGATGTACAATTTTGCATCACCATCTATATGAGTGTCTTATTAAACAATGTGACTCTCCATAAATATTTAAATTTTATAATTATGTGTTTAGGCTTTATTTGAAAAGATCAAAGGGCGTACGGAGAGGATGATTAAGTGGAATGAAGAAATGGAATGAAGAAATGGTCCAGTTTCATAAAGACAATGTTCTTGATTTCATGGCATTGGTGAAGTTGTCTTCAGCACATGTGAATGCTGAAATGGGAAATCAGTTCGATGATTTCAATAGAAGGATGGAGAAAGTGGACAATGAAGCTTCTCCATCATCTATGTTTAGGCCATTTGCAAAAGGGTCAACTTCACAAACAACTGCCCCTCTATCAAATGTTCAAGTGGAAGAATCTAACGTTCCTTCCAATATTGAGTTTGAAGACGGGGTGGAATTTGTAGAGAAAATTCCTGAAAATCGTAAAAGGGAAATACATGATCTCCCTGTTATTAGGAGATCTCCACGAATTTCTAGAGCAATTAGGACTTCTATTAATCTTCAATCACCATTCTATATTAATTGGCCAATTGCGACATTGAAGAAAGTAGAAAAAGCTATGGTTAATTATGCTTAGGAGGAAAATGCTAATCATCAGTAAGTTACACAATCCAATTGACTCTCCACTTTTTACATAACATTATTGTGACGACAATGCGATATTTGAACAATGTTTGTTAATCATGTAGGAAAATCTTGTCCGCAATGCATGGTTGGTCATTAACGAGGTCCAACATACTGTCTTTAGCGGGTTCGAATTGGGTGAATAACATGGTATAATTAAGTTCGTTAATTTAACATTTGCATAAACGCTTTTATCGTAAGATATCGTAATTCATTTTTCTTTGGAGTATGGCAGGTTGTAGAGATGTATGTTCGTGTAATTAATGCCACCAAAATCTATATGGGTAGGAAATCGATTGGAACTCGTGTTGTTTTGAGTTCATAATTTGCGATATAAATTTTGTTCCCTCCCTCCTAAATACATCTCTATAAAAATGTGTAATTCTTATGGTATGTTGATTAAGATTATAAGTATATAGTATAAGTTAATAATCAAATTTCCTTTCAATGTAGGGTAACATACTTAATTACAAATTTGAGGGAAAGACTGCTGATGAAGTGGCCACTGATTTTGCTAATTATCTTGCAAATGAACCGTATAATGCTGATATTATGCAAGCTCAACTGGTATACATTATATGCAAGTTTTTATAGATATTCACATTAGTATAAGATATATATATATATTATTGAAGTTGTTATTTATGATTTGTCATTAATATTCAATTCATTGGTTTAGATTTGCTTACCCTTATGTGCAAATAATCATTGGGTTGCATATTGCGTGAATACGGTGTCTCGTGAGATTGAAATTATTGACTCAAGAAGGACACCTTTTGGGCGTCTGCATGTTGCTTTCCCGAAGCGTTTGGTAATCTTTAACTCATATTCTCAACTAGATTGTTCGTAATAGATTATTTGACTGACATGCTTCAAATTGTCCTTTCAGCTAAAAGTTTTTTTCACCATTGTTACTTGCTTGGAATCATCTTGATGCAGATACAATGAAAGAGTACAAGGAGAAATATATACAATTTGATTGGCAATCAGATGACGAGTAATCTCTTAGTTTTAATTCATTTAACAGTTATACATGTTTCTTTAGTTATCACTACTATTGATGCAATATATTTTGTCATTTCTCTTACAGTTCATCTGATTGTGGGGTTTTTTTAATTAAGCACTTACAATCCTGGTTTGGCTGAATCAGTCCACCGCTTAATCGGGTGATTGTCATAGAAATTATTTGTATTTTCTGTAACACTAATGCAAAGAATTTTAATGACTGTACATAATTTTTTTAGGATGATGCGAATAAGTACCGTCTGCAGCTCGCTGCCCAGTTGATTTTGGATACAAGAAATACAGAAAAAGAGCAAGTTCTGAGCAAGTCCAGCCTTTGTGGATTCTAAACATGGATTGTGTGTTTTCTGCAGTTTCATGAATGTTTATGTTGTTTTAACCTTTAGGTTTCATGCTGCAAAAGGAATGCAGAAATGCAGGAATGTACATATGGGATTTTAGAGCTGTACATATAAGTGATCTGTTTGGGGAATAGTAGGATTGATCTAAAGGCTGTATATCAGGTTTTAAAATAAGAATTTGGAAGATATTTAAGTGAAAAGCACCACAATGAAGTCATTATTGTAATTAAAAAAAAACTACTTAGTATATTTTCTTTAAGCTTTTTATTAAAGTTTGATTCAGTTTTCTAATTTCATGGTGTTTCACAGCTCGTTGGTTTTCTTGCTCTGCCACCGACAACCATAATTTGAAATTCTAGAACAATAGTAGGATTGCTTAGACTCTCTTCATATTAGCCAAAGTATGATAACATGAATTGACAGGAACATGTGCACAAGACAGTGCTTTATATGCTATATGCTTATAATTTGAAATTAGGGTTAGGGATTGGCATGTGGATTGGCATGTCAGCACCCATCTTAAAAATGCCCTAAACATGATTTTCCTGTTATTAGGAGATCTCCACGAAAATTACAAATTACAATGGTCCTAAACCCTAAACCCTAAATCCCTAATACTATAAGTTATCAATTGGATGAATGATTTTCAACAAAATAAAATTAGGTTAAAAATGTTGGGTGGATGAAGGCTTCCAAAATAAAGAAGAGAAGAACAACTGATGTTTAAGTGTTGGGGTTGACATTCTCTTCTCTTTTTACTAAGGAAAAGCTAAGGTTATAGATGTAATTTCAATTTCCTTCTTAATAATTTTAAACTTTTACATTTTCTTTTTAAAAATAACTTTAGCCTATTATACCATCTACAAGTTATTATTTTTACACAGCATGTTTTTCAAGTTTACCCAAAAAGAAAAGGAAAAAGAAAAAGGGAAAAAAGAAAGGAGTGTGTTCGTGTTATTTTTTCGTGTGTTCAAAGTATTCGTATTCGTATTCGTGTTTTTTTTTCGTGTGTTCAAAATATTATAAGTTTATATAAATTTTACATGTTAATAATTTATTTTATAAAGATTTTGACACGTTCATATATTCGTGTCGTGTTCATGTTATTTTTCGTATTTGTAAAAACAAAGTACAAATTGATTGACCAAATCAATCTTTAGGTTTTTTTTTTTCTTTTTTTTTTTCTCTTTTCAATAATTATAATTTTTTTAAAATAGTTAAAAGGAAAAGGAAATGAAACAATAAAGGAGAAAGGAATCATGAGAGATAAAAAATAAGAAAATGAATATAAATCATATTTTTGTTTTTTTAACCTTTAACATAATATTTTTAGTTTTATATACTTTTCTATTATTCATTCCACACACAAATATATATATATATATATATATATTATTTTATTCTTTCTCTCTCTTAAAATCTTATTATGTCCCTATAGCTAGATAACTACTTCCTCTTATCTCCTCTCCTTTCATTTTCCAAGTGCTAAAGAATTTCATAGAAGGAACCATAAATAATTTTCCATGAGCCAAATTGTTCAAATTTGAAAAAAAAAAAATGAATGTAGAATATAAAAGTCAAAGGATCGGTAAACAAAAAAATAAAACAGAACTAGAATTAAGCCCCGCTTGCTAGAGTTCTTTAAAAAAATGTTAGTTAATTAATAATAAAAAAATAAATTTTATTAAATAATAATTATTTATTTAAATTATTTTTTATTTTTAAATTGTAATCATATTAATATTAATATAATTATATTTTATTAATTATAAAATAAATTTATGATAATAATTTATTTATAAATTACGTATATAAATGTATTTTCAAATGTTATTTATATGCATTTTTTAAAAATATTTAGATCTTATTGTATAATGTATATTTTTATTTATAGGAGGTAAAAAATAATTATTGAAAAGTAATAAAATAAAATAATAATTTGTATTTTATTCATTCGTTGGGTCGACTTAAAAATAAAAATAACTAAAATGAAAAAGTAAAAAAATGTAAAAAAAAAGACTTCGCCGTCAAGTGAAGGAGCTTAACACGTGTGTCACACTGATTTGCAGCAAGTTCAATTTTTTTTTTTTTCGAGCTATGGATTTTAAATCGACCCGCGAGTCAATGTGCAGACCAACCCTTTAAATACATCATTTAAAAATAAAATAAAATAAAAAAATAAAATTTTTAAAATTTTTTTTCTGAACAGGTAAGGTACAGATCTTAAATCGACACGCTAGTCAACATGTGGACCAACCCCTTTAAATAAATCATTTAAAAATAAAAACTAAAAATAATTAAAATAATTAATAAATAAATTTTTTTAATTTTTTTTTTCGAGCGAGTTGGGTGCGAATCTTAAATCAACTCGTGAGTCAACGTTTGGATCAACCCCTTAAAATATATCATTTAAAAATAAAATAAAAATATAAAAACTAAAAATAAATAATAAAATAAATTTTTTTCACGAACGAGTCAGATACGGATTTTAACTCGACCCGCGAGTCAACGTGCAACCTTTTTAATTACATCATTTAAAAATAAAAAACATAAAAAAAAACTAAAATTAAAATTATAAAAAAAAAAAAAAAACTTAACAGGTATCGAGCCAATACCCCATTAAGGATTTTTTTATTATATGTAAATGTATAAATATGGTAAAACAAAAATATTCCTGACATATTTAAAAAATACCTCATTATTCTCATTGACTAAAAAATTATTAATAGTAGATTATTAAAAATATATATATTTTTTGTAATTTTTCAAAATTACAAAAAAAAAAAATTGAATAAAAGAGTATTAAAAGGTGATTTTTTGTGATTTGCAAAATCACCCAAAAAAAATATTAAAAGGTAGATTTTTTGTGATTTGCGAAGATAAAAAAAAAATAGAATAAAAAGTACAATATTTTTTGTAATTTTTCAAAATTATATAGAAGATTGATAAAAAAAACTTTAATAATTTTTGTTTAATTTATTAAAATTACAAAAAGGTTACTCAAAATTAAAATCGAAGTATTATTTTTTTGTAATTTATCAAAATTACATAAAAATAAATGAAAATATAATTGAAGTGCAACTTTTTTTATATATTAAAAAGCCGTGTCAATCATTTGAGGCTTTATCTTTCGTTTCATATAAAAAATTACTAAAAAGTATATACTTTTTGTAATTTGTGAAAATTACAAGAAAAAAAAGTTGAATGAAAAAGTATTAAAAGGTAGATTTCTTGTGATTTGCGAAAATCACAAAAAAAAAATTACAATACTTTTTGTAATTTGTCAAAATTATATAAAAGTTGATAAAAAGCTTTAATAATTTGTTTAATTTATTAAAATTACAAAAAAATGTAACTAAGATTTAACCAAAGTATTATATTTTATAATTTATCAAAATTATATAAAAAATAAATAAATAAACTAATTAATATGTAACTTTTTTACAATTTTTTCGAAAAAAAATCATGTGTCAATCATTTTAGACTTATCTTTGGATTTCATATAAGGGCCTTTGTAAAAGAAATTAAATAGGTAAATATGAAAAAGATGTCTTCAGTAATTGAGTAATTGTTAAATGGTCTAACAATTAAGAATTATTTGAAAAAAATAAAAAATAAAAAATTATTAGGAAAGATATTGTAAAAATAAAATTATCTTTGATAAAAAAATTTCTTTTTCCTTTCTCTTTCCATTAAAAAATTATTATTTTTAAAAAATTTTAATTAAAAATAAATTAAAAAAATCAAATATTTAGATATTTATTTTTTAAAAATTTTAAGAAATAAAAAAATTTAATTTTAGAAATATTATTTGTATTATTTATTATTTATTTAATTTTATTTAATTAAAAATAAAAATAAAAATAAAAAAATTATGTTTTAAAATTAAAAATTTTATTTTTAATTAAAAATAAATTAAAAAATAAGAGGAAAAAGAGAGAAGAATTTTTTTTTTTATCAAGAATAATTTTATCTTTACAATTTTCTTCCTAACAATTTTATATTTTTCATTTCTCTTTTTCAAATAATTCTTAATCATTATACCATTTAATAATTATTATATTAAAAAAAATATGTTTTTCAAATTTACAGATTATTCCTTCAACTTTAAAACTGTTAGTGCACTATAAAATATTTGACTGTCCAAGAAAAATGATGCAAATCGAAAAAATAAAATCATAAAGTTATCGAAAAATATGTAGTCTAAAATATCTTCTTCTAATACATTCAAAATAATCTTATTAAATACCTAAAAACACCCTTTATTAATTTATTGTACAAAAGTTAAATTCGCATTCTCACGTACGTACATTTTTTATCAATTTTCTCCGGTGAAAAGTAAACAAAAATTTCCGCGTGTCGAGGAACAGAAAAAGATCATGGACCCAGGACTTTTTTTTTTTGGTTCAAAATAATGGTATGGACCCAGGATATTGAATTATTGATGAGAGGCTATCTATTAATTATTGCGTAAAGACCACGATGCTTGACATTGACTTAACTTTTGTTTTTCTTCGTCTTTGGAATCTCAAAATTTAAAGCGTGTGTGATTAGGGAATAATCGAGCATAGATAAGTTCGAGCAAAAAAAAATTTCGAGAGTTTATTTAAAATTTGAAATTTAATTAAAATTCGATTGAATTTTATTTTTAAAATTTAAATTTGATTAAAAATAAAATAAAATTATTTAAATTCATTCGATTAAGTTAATTTATCTAGTAAAAAATAAATTGAATTTTCATGTTTAATTTTAAACTCTATTATTTGTGTTTGAATTCAAATTCGAATTAAGATTTTTTTCATTACTAATTAACAATAAAAAAAAAATTGATTAAACTCCTGAGTTACACAATTCAAGCATAAGATACTTGAATTCGACTCGCTCGATAGTTCGAATTGCTTAAACTCGAGCTTGGCTCACTCGATAGCTCAAGCACGAGCTTGACTTGATAATGACCGGATCAATTCGATTTTGTTTTAATTAAACTCGAATAGTTTAGGAACATATATGTTTCATTTGCATCAATGTATAACAGCACATTCCCTTGATACAAAAAAAAAAAATGGCTTACTTGCTGAGAATTAATGACTGGCAAAAAATAAGAAAAATTATTCGTGAAAGAGAAGAAAGAAGTTTGAGCTATGCCTGTTTGTAAATAGCGGTGTTGATCAATGAGTCGAAAGCATTAAACAAAAAAAAAAAAGGTCCAAAGCAATTTTTTGAATTTTGTTAATGAGTATTTTTAAAGATTAATTAATATTATTTATAATAATAATATATTAAATATAATAATTAATAACATTTTTTAATTATTTTGATAAACATTATTATATACAATAATTTTAAAAAATGTATTTAAGACATTTCATAGTGAAATCTTTTAATAAAATTGTCTTTTTATTTTTTTAAATTTAAAATTTGAATTTAATTATTAACAGAGTTAAATTTTCTCCTTATTTATATTGATGTGTCATTGACCTGTGGCTTTAACATAGGTATATGGCAATATTAAAATTATTTATATTTGATAACTTTAACGTAAAAAATTTTATGATCATATGGTCAAGAGGTAAGGTTAAGGCTATTTTATTGCCCAAATATTTTTACTGTCATTATAACATTACATCAATAAAATCTTTTTTTACTGAATTTTCACCTTTTTCTTTCGCAAAAAAAAAAAAAAAAAAAAAATTATTTAATCTCACAATCAATGTTTAAAAAATCAGATTGAAGATTAAATTGATGATACTTCCAATCAACGGTTCAATCGATTCGATCGGTGGATCGATTGAATCGGCAGTTGTACTAAAAAAATTAATATTAAATAAATAAATTAAATATTAAATAAGAATTAAATATTAAATATATTAAATACTTAATAAATATATATTTGGTTAAATTGTATAATCTTTAATATAGATTCAAGAGGTTAAAGGTTCAAATTTTATCACATATAATATTTTTTTTTTTTAAAAGGTTTAAAACAGGTTTTTCGATTTTTTATTAGTTCAACCGGTTTAAACAATCTTCGATTTTATGATATGTATCAGATCAAATAGATCATTGATTCTCAATTCAATCGATCTGACCGGCTGATCTAATTCAATTTTTTTAACATTGCTCACAACTCAAATTAATAGTGTATTCAAAACTAATTAATGTTAACAAAAAGTCATCATAAGATTCGAATTTATAATTGCTTAAATCGAAGATGAATAAATTTGCTAATTGAATTAATTTTTATTGGTATAATTGGCCATCTTTTGATCCTTTATCACTTTTTATTGTCTACATTTTTGACCCTGACGAGCTCGTGTCTTGACCTTGAGGAAAAATCAGCCAAAAACCAACATGTCGGTAACGTGAAAATTGGCGGAAATGCCCCATCGTACGTATTGCCCGTAATTTAAGCCATATATCTTTGAGTTGTTGGTTAGGCAGAACTGTGTTACGGACTTCTTGCTGTGTCTTGAAAGACAGTACTGTAACTTTACATTTGTGATCGATAATTGATGAGCTAATTGAGCTGGAGGCAAACTATTCTCTTTACATATCTTACTCCATAAAACTAAATGGAGTTACGCAAGATTTCACTAACCTTTTGTTTGATCGTCTTAGATCTGTTCCCTCGTATGGGAACACAAGGTTCAGATTCAATTGGACACACCGGTTCTGTGAAATTAAGACCAGCTTACTCTCAGGATTCATCCCAAGGCTTTCTAAATGCTCATAATGCTGCTCGTGCGGAGGTTGGTGTGCAGCCTATGACTTGGAACAATACGGTGGCCGCCTATGCGAAACGTTATGCCAACCAGAGGATTGGTGACTGCAGCCTCGTGCATTCGGGAGGGCCTTATGGTGAGAATATTGCATGGGGCAGCGGTAACCTTTCTGGAACTGAAGCTGTGAAACTGTGGGTTGATGAAAAGAGCAATTATCACTTTGAAATCTGGTATCTGTACTTCAGGCAAAGTATGTGGCCATTATACTCAAGTGATTTGGCGTAATTCAAGTCGTCTTGGATGTGCAAAAGTAGGATGCAATAACGGGGGAACTTTTATTGTTTGTAACTATGACCCTCCTGGTAACTTCATTGGTGAGCTTCCAACTGGTGGGAATCAATCCAACGTCACAGTGGCAGCCGCGCCGAGCTCTAGTTCTGCGGTAGATTCATCACCTCAAGACTTCCTGAATGTTCACAATGCTGCTCGTGCGGCGATTGGTGTTCGGCCCATCACTTGGGACGATATGGTGGCAACGTATGCGATGAACTATGCCAACCAGAGGAGCAGAGACTGCAACCTTGTGAATTCAACAGGGCCTTACGGTGAGAATCTTGCGTGGAGCAGCGGTGACCTTTCTGGATTGGATGCTGTGAGAAAGTGGATTAATGAGAAGGACTATTATGACTGGGAATCAAATACTTGTGATCCAGGCTTTGTATGTGGACATTATACTCAAGTGATCTGGGCTAATTCAATTCGTCTTGGATGTGCAAAAGTAAGATGTTATAATGGTGGCACGTTTATTGTTTGTAACTATGACCCTCCGGGTAACTTCATTGGCAAGCGTCCATATAATGGGAATCAATCAATCATCGGAGCAATCGCGCCAAGCCCTGATTCTGCACCACATTTCTTTCCTTCGAAAGACTTAAAAGGAAGGATGGACATGAGAGGATTAGTGGTGGGGTTAATTGTTGGAGCTTGTGCTTTGATTTTTGGCCTGGGTTTCTATTGGTTCTTTTCAAGGACAAAAAGACACAACGACAATCATGATCACATATCTGATGTGTTCTTTCGCGGTGAATTTCAAACTGGAATGGCACCTAGGAAATTTTCCTTGGTAGAATTAGCTAAAGTGACAAGTAATTTCAAGGGCGAAAAACTAGGAGAGGGAGGGTTTGGTGCAGTTTATAAAGGGTACTTAAGGGACTTGGATACCTACCTTGCTGTTAAAAGGATTTCAAAGGCCTCTAAGCAAGGAATCAAAGAATATGCATCTGAAGTGAAGATCATTAGCCGATTGAGGCACAAGAATCTGGTCAAGCTTATTGGTTGGTGTCATGAAAAAGGGGAACTGATACTCGTTTACGAATTCATGGCTAATGGCAGCCTAGATTCCCATCTTTTCAAAGGTAAAAGCTTATTGACCTGGAAGGTGAGATTTAAAATCGTGCAGGACTTGGCATCAGCTCTGTTCTATCTACATGAAGAAGGAGATCACTGTGTGCTACACAGGGATATCAAAACTAGCAATATTATGTTGGATTCTAGTTTCAATGCTAAACTTGGGGATTTCGGGTTAGCTAGGCTAGTTGATCATGCAAAAGGTTCACAAACCACTCATTTAGCCGGGACCATGGGCTATATGGATCCTGAGTGTGTTTCTTCAGGAAAAGTTAGTAAGGAATCAGATGTCTACAGCTTTGGAATTGTGGCATTGGAAATTGCATGCGGCAGAAGATCAATAGAGCCTAAATATGAAGAGTCTCAGGCCTCATTGGTAGCCTGGGTGTGGGATTCATATGGAAACCAAAGGCTGCTTGATGTGACAGACCAGAAACTATGTCTGGAGTTTGATGCTAAACAGATGGAATGCTTGTTGATCCTAGGGCTGTGGTGTGTCCACCCAGATCCGAATTTGAGACCGTCAATAAGGCAGGCAATTCAGGTTCTTAACTTTGAGGCACCATTGCCGGATCTTCCAGGTACGAGGCCCATTCCTACGTATGATGTACCAATTGCTTCTGGAATTAAAGCAAGTTAGCCATGTTTTTCTTCTTTAACTATTACAGTCCCGCGTTAAATTGATTATATATATTTGTGTAACCAAATTTACAACGATAATCAATTTGTTTTTCTTTTCAAAATTAGAGTTTTTGTGGTACAATTATTTTTGCAATATTTTCCAATGGAAAAAAAATGCCACAACATTGGCGCATGAATTGTTTGTGCTTGAATTCTTTATCTAGGACTTTCTTTGTTAATGATAAATGTTGTTATTCCACGTTATTTTATATTCAAATTAAATCTCTTCGTTTATTATCAATTGATTTGCATGTTTAATATAGTATTAAAATTCAAGTTTTGTTCTGTTCTTTTTGTCTGTACTCTTTCTGAGTTTGTAATGTAGTAATTTTTTCTCCGTCTATATGTGATGAGACTGGTAAAAAAGTGATATCTCACATCTATTAAATTTTAAGTTGCTTGTAATTTTATATTCAAGTTGAACCTTTTTATTTTTGTTGTTTAGTTTTAAGTTAAATGCTTAACTCGAGAAATTAAAACTTTTATTGTTTGATTAATTAATGACTTCAAATTTTAGTGCAATCTAAAATATTTGACCGTCAAAGCAAGGTTTTTTTACTACAATATAGCCACACAAAAAAAATTTCCCAAATTATCGTTGGTTTCGGATTAATTCCCGCCATCCCCCATGGCGATTTTCCAGCGTTAAAATTTGAAAATTTGTAAAAAATACCAAGGGAAATCGTCATGGGGGGTGACGATTTCCTTTGGTGTTTTTTGCAATTTGATAAAAACATGAAGGGAAATCGCCATGCGGGGTGGCGATTTCCCTTCATGTATATATATTTTTTTAATTGTTGGGAAAATATGAAAAACATGCACCAATAGTGAACTTATTGTGAAATGGTATAATGAATAAAAGTTATTTGAAAAAAAGAAAATAAATAATTAGAAATTATTATAAAGGATATTGTAAACACAAAATTACCCTTAATGAAAAAACTTATTTTTTTCTTTCATTAAGGAAATATTATTTTTTAAAAATTTTAATTGAAAATAAATTAAATAAATAAAATATTTAAATAAATATTTTTTTTAAAATTTAAAAAAATTTTAAAAAATAAATAAAAATTAATTTTAGGCATATTATTTTTATTTTTTAAAATTTTTATAATTAAAAAAGTAAATAAAAAATTTAATTTTTTTTTAAATTAAAAAGTTTTTATTTTCAGAATATTTATTTTTTAATTAAAAATTAAATTAAAAAATAAAAGAAAAAGGAAAGATAAGGTTTTTTTTATCAAGGATAATTTTGTCTTTACAATATCCTCTATAGAGGTGCTCATGGGCCGGGCCGCTGCCCATATTTTTTTCTTTTCTGCCCAGGCCCGCCCATTTAGACCCGAATCACTGTTTATTGGAATAAAAAAAATAAAATTTTTTATTTTTTAATTAAAATTAAATAAAATAATATTATTATAATAAAAATCACTGTTCCGGGCCGGGCCGGCCCGGAACATAAATTATCCTGTCCAGGCCCGGCCCAATACGGGCCGGGCCTGCCGGGCGGGTTGCCCGGCCTGTGAGCAGGTCTAATCCTTTATAATAATTTTTAATTATTCATTTCTCTTTTTCAAATAACTTTTACTCATCATACCAGTTTACAATAAGTTCACTATTGGTGCATGTTTTTCATATTTTCCCAAGAATTAAAAAAAAAAACTATACATGAAGAGAAATAGCCACCCCCGTGGCGATTTCCTTTCATGTTTTTAGCAAATTTGGCTAAAAATACCAAGGGAAATCGCCATAGGGGGTGGCGATTTCCCTTGGTATTTTTAACCAAAATATGTTTTTTGACGCTGGGAAATCGCCATGGGGGGTGGCGATTTCCCAACTAGTATTAAAACTTAAGGAAATAATCTAAAAGTAACGGTATTTTGGAAAAAAAAAAAATTTGGCTATATTTAAATAAAAAAACCTCAAAGCAAATTAGGCGTATGAAAAAATAAAACCATAAGTTACATGTAGACTTACTCAAGGATCGGACAGCTCGTCCGACTCGTACTGTCTGGATCTGAGTAAGCATTTTCATGATCTGGGCCGGCCCAGATACTGTTCACATAATAAAAAAATATTATTTTTTAAAAATTTAATTATAAAAATAAAAAAAATAATTTTTTTTATATATGGTGAATAGTATATTCGGGTCGGCCCGGACCCAGACTCGCTCAGAGTCGGGCCTGGACAAAGAAGTTCAAAAAATTTTGGAACGACACGGCTCGACCATGAGCAGATTTAGTTACGTAAGAATTTTTCGATAATAAAAATGTAAAATGTCAATATTTTTGGTTAATTATCTTCAATTGACAAAAGGCCAAATTTTAAAATTTATTCCATTGACAAGAAAATTGTTAAGGTATAATATTTTTTAAAATAAAAAAGAAATCTTATCATTCGTCATAACACAAAAGAAGAATAAGGTTGGTTTATAACATCTAGTAAAAATTTGTTACGTTTTGTAAAATTTCTGTTTTTGTTAGATTTCCTTATGTTATATCATGCATTTAATGATTATATACCAATTTTTTAATTATACTTTTTATATATTTGCTAGTAATTATATATATAGAAATTATCTCATCTAACGTTAATGAAATTTTCAGATTAACATGATAATACATATTTTTTTAGATATATTTAAAAAAATTAAATATAAATAAAACATGTGATAATCTTTTAATCAATTTATAGAGTTAAAAAACTCACTACAAGTGAAAATTCCTAATTTTTCACTGACTACAGTAATAATTATATATATAAAAAAATCATGAATTTCACATCAAAATCGCGATACCATTGGTTTTATTTATTTAAATTTATTTGATAAATTGAAAAATTAAGTATTGAATTTATAAGTACTGAATTTGTATTATAAAAATTGTTTGATATATTACTGAAAATAAAGTATTGAATATAATAATATTGTTTGATAAGTATAAATCTTGAATTTTGAAAATTATTTATTTCACAATTTTAACCTTATTAACATAATATTTTATATTATTCTGGATAGCTCTGAATAAAAATTAAAAAGGAATAATTTAAATATATCATCTTTTGTAATAAAATAAAAAAAAAAAATAATTTAATTCAAATATAATTTTTTAAAAATAAAATTGATTTAATATTTTTTGCACTATGTGATAAATAAGTCCCTAATCTCTACCTACTTATCTCATTCAACATTTTACTTTTTAAAATCTTATATTAGATTACATTTAATATGAATTATCTTACATATTAAAAAAATTCAATGTTTCATCAAACATACCCTTAGTTTAACATCTAAATAACAATAAATAAAAAGTAGTCCTAAATATCACAAATTGATGACATTTGCCATCTTTTAATTGGTTATCCAACATTTTTCTCTGATTAATACTTAGCAACAATTCAGCAAAGCTTTGCCAAGACAAGACAAGCTTCTGGAGAGAAAGTATATAAAAAATTAAAAAAAAAAAAGGAAGAGAAAGGAAAAAAAAAAAAATTGAAAAAAATGCTTGATCACCTTTTATCACGGGAGGTTTGGTCATTGGTGCGTGTCATGTAGGTTTGAAATGGTGACACACAGTTGAAAGTCAATGATGAAAGTGCTAACACTTAACTATCACTACAAATAATAATAATAATATAAAATTTTTATTATCTTTGTCTTTTAGATTATAGGAAGTTTGCATAATAGGCTATCTTAAGAGAGAGAAATAAATTTAGAAATAATTATAATTTTGTATCAATTTACATCTATTGTTGAAAATTCATTAATGTTGGATTATGTACGAATTTTTATCTGAATGTTATCTTATATGTACTTTAATTACTAATATTATTAGGTTATATGTAGTATTGTCTACTTTAAATGTTAATTACTATTATTATTATTATTATTATTATTATGTAATATTGTTTACTTTAAACGCATAATTATTTTAAATTTTTTGATAACTCTTGCAGTGAAGCGTGATGTTCATACTAAAGTTACTGTTGAAATTAGATATAACAATTAAAAACATTTGCAATTACAAATTTTTATTTTTTTTCGATTATGTTTTGAGAGCAAATGCGTCATGATATAAAATTTTAATTGAAATTTTATATTTTGTTATTCCTAGATTTGCTATCACAACGTAACTTAATTATGATGTCAAATGAACTCTTAACCTTATTTTTAAATACTTAATCATAGAGTTTTTGGCCTTTGAGGTGGAATTATTATGTACATAAATGATCTAAAATTTTAAGTTTTGTTTGATAGAAAATAAAAAAATAATTTAATGATTAAATTTTATAATATATATTTTTTTTACTTTTTAACTTATTTATTGAATGTAATATTTTTCATTTTCTTAAAACTTTTCTATCAAGTCCAACTTGATCTTTATTTTCGAAAAAAATCATTGACTTGACAGTAAAAATGTTTATGAAATTATCAAATTTAATTAATTTTTAAAATTTTTTATTTAAGACTCGAATCAAATAATCCAAATTTAATAAGTTTGATTTTTTAAAAGATATATTACTAATTTCATTATACTTTAAAATTAGAATTTTAAAAAATATTTTTATTCATTAAATAATATTTCAAATTAAATTAATTTTAAATTTTTATCCAAAATCTATTGAAATAGGATCAAGTTCGTCGAATCAGACTGACAACCTAACCCGTGGAAAGATACTTGATAGAAGTCTTTGCAAATTGCAACGACCGTCGACCAGTTCTATTATAGTATTATTCATAGACAAAGCCGAGTAAAGCTGATAGCTTAGAAAATATTTTAATGGAGCAGGGATTAGCCACGTGGCCAAAGACTTGATCTTGACCTGTGCAAGTCAATGTCAATTTGTACCAAAGAATAAAGAGTTTGTCTTGTCTTTGGCCTGTGTGCTCGTCGAGTCTCCAATTTTGTTATTTTTTATGGATCCGGTAAATATAGATCAATTAAATATTATTTTATTATTATTTTAATTTTTTTTATATTTAATATCTATTTTTTAAAATTTATATTTATATTTAAATTTAAATAAAATATTAATTATATTTTTTTATAAATATTACTTTAACCAATGTCACTAGACATTTATTAATATTTTTATTAATAATAGTAGATTTATTGTTATAAATTAGAGAAATTAAAATCATGCTTTTTAGTGCAATTTACTACTAAAAAACATGTGATAAATTGTATCCATCTTTTTTTTTAAAATTTAAAATAAATAATAAAAATTAAACTCAAACTGACTAAAAATGAATATATCCCTATATATACATATATATATATATAATGCAACTACAATTTTAATATAATCATTCTATGTAAAAGTAATTAAATCATGCATTATTGTTCTCTAAAAAGGATTATAATTTATTTTTTTTCCTTCACACAAAAAACTATTAGTAAAATAACAATAAAATGATACTTTTGGAAATTAATTTTATTCGAATAAAGAATACATTTTATGTTTATGAGACATAAAATAAGAGAGTGAGAAGATTTAGATGAATATTGAGTTTAATTAGAGTTTTAGAATTTCTATGTTAGAAAAATATTTAAATAAAGAAATTTGAATGGGATGATAAATAAAGTAATTAAACCTAACATTAGATTTAGATAGTTTATACTCAACTAACTTTTACGCTTTTCTTATATATACTAGAATTAAGCCTTCGTTTCATTGGGGTTTTTAATTTTTTTTTATAATTTTGTAATTAATTAATAATAATTTTTTATTTTAAAATTTTAATAATATTAATATTATTTTTTTTATTATGAAATTAAATTATTATAATTATTTATCTATGAATTACGTAATACAAATTCATTTTCAATTATTATTTATATGCATTTTTAAATATATTTAGATTTTATTATATAGTGCATATTTTTATATATAGGAGGTAAAAAATAATAAATAAAAAATATTAACAAAAAATTAAATTTTATTAAATAATAATTTTTTATTTTTTATTTTTTAATTTTAATAATATTAATATAATTATATTTTTTTAATTATAAAAATTAAATTTATGATAATTGTTTATTTATAAATTACGTAATACAAATGCATTTTCAATTGTTATTTATATGAATTTTTAAACATATTTAGATTTTATTGTATAATGCATATTTTTATTTATAGGATTAAAAAATAATAAATAAATAAAATAAAATTGTGCTTTGTAGTTTATTCTCTCGTTGGATCGACTTTCTCACATAAGTTAGCAGCAATTTTTTTTTTTTTGTTAAATTAATGAACTATTAATTCATTTTTATATTTTATTTTGCATATTTAATTATTCAAATAAAATATAATAAATGAAAATAACTAAAATAAAATTATGGTTTATATTTAATTCTTTCGTTTGATCAGCTTTCTCATTCTGGTTAGCAGCAAGTTCGTTTTTTTCTTTTTTAAAATTTTTTCCGAACGGATTGGGTACGGATCCTAAATCAATTCGCGAGTCAACGTTTGGATCAACCTTTTAAATATATCATTTAAAACTAAAAAAAAAAACTTAAAATTATTTTTAATTTTTTTCTCGAGCAGGTCGGGTTCAATCTTAAATCAACCAGTGAGTTAACGTGCGGACCGATCTCTTTAAATATATCATTTAAAAATAAAATAAATATAATATAATTAATAAACTAAAAAACTAAAACTAAAAAACAATAAATAAATGAAAAAACTTGCCACATGTCAAGAAAGAAGCTTGACACGGGTCAAGCATTATCCCTCTTAGGGGATTTTTTTTTATAATTATAGTAGTATAGATTACATGTTAATTAATAGTTATATATATCTATAAAAATATACTTAGATAGTTTTACATTCTATCCAACATCAACATTTATCATCTTATCAAAATATTGAAGAACATATATTTGGAAAGAAAAAAAAAATATATATATATATATATATATATATATATATTGCACTATCCTATAAGGGTGAAATCTGGATCACTTTATCAATAAATGCTTTAATTTAAAAAAATTGTAGGTGACAGTACAATGTTATGTTAGTAAATTTCATTAGGTGGTCTCACATATTAAATAATTATACAATATATATTATCTTGTGATAGAATCCAATTAATAAGTAATCCAATAAAGTTAATAATTAAATGGGCTAATAGAGATATCAATATTAAGGTATAGGTCCAATTATGTGTACAAACCCAAAAGCTTTCAGTTAGGATTGATGGATCAATAACTGATGACTTAACCACCTTACAGTTACTAGAGAGATTATGGTTCTTGAGCCAGATAAATAACGCATTATTCTCCTTCTCCATCGGTGAGAAAAAAAATATTACGTATTATCTAAGCTTTGAAGACTATATCCTATCCAATCTTTGATTTGGGAAATAATTCTACCTTTGATTCTGAACAATGGATTCAGGTAAGTCCTTTTGTTTATCTTTCATTCTTGTTTCATTCTCTATTACATCTATAAATTGATCTTGGCTTTTATGATTTGAATTCAATGCATGATATTATGATGAACAAGTTCTTGAATCATGTGAATTCCAACAAGTGATATCAGAGCCTTGGTTTGTTAGATCATTGGAGATGATTTAGGATGATTTTCTGCCATTAAGGAATTGTTATGGGTAGATCTTTAAGCCTATTTTATAAATTTTCTTCCATTGAAGAACACTAATGGGTAGAGATTTTATTGTGAATTTCTTGCCATGAATTATTGTGTTTTATGATATTTTGACAATGTTTGAAGGATACATTGTTCATAAAACTGAGTTATTATGTTTTAAGAATGATAATTTTGTGATTTTGAAGATGAAAATCGAATCATTTGGTTTTAAGGGATGATTTTCAATCTTTGAAAATCACAAAATACGGAATTAGGGCTTAATGCCGCGGCATGTCATTATTGATGCCACGACATCAGTGTCTCGAGAATAAGGGCTGAAACACTAGTACACTTAAGGTCCTAAACTCTCTAGATTATGTTGGTCTTTTTACCCATTCTCTATACAAATGAGGGGTTGGGGTATTTATAGGCAAAGCCCTACAATGTGTGGCTAATATTCAGCCAAGTAAGGGGTTGGGGTATTTATAGGCAAAGCCCTACAATGTGTGGCTAGTATTCAGCCAAGCAACTGGCCAGCCACCAGCCTATAGAACCTTCTAGGGCCTCCAGTCCTCTAGAGCCTACCAGGGCTGCCAACAGCCCTTCTAGTGCCTAAAGCTTTTAGACAGTTCCGGACCAGGTGTCTGAAATGGGGATATATTTTTTTTGAACAGCCAAACAACCATAAAATCTTGAATCAACGCCATGGCCACTAAGGCAGATTGCTCAATGCCACGACGCCAAGCAATTTAGAGAGAAATTTATTTTCTTTAATTCTTATCTCGCACTAATATTTTTATTATGTTAGAATTGATTGAATTGAACTAATATGTTGCCAAAGTAACCACTATTAGGTAAAATTTGTCAATTTTGAATAAGTAAGCATGCTTTATCCATGCGTAATAATAGATCCAAATGAAGGTTATTTTGGCCGGATAATTGATAGTCCTGAATATGTGATATATTTTGGTTTACCATGCTTGCATTATGTCGGTCCAACGAAAGGCATGATGTTAGCCCGAATTAGTTATCAATATTTATATACTATGTTTAAGAGTACCACTTACAAATTGTTGTTTCTGTCCAAAGACAAAATAGCAATGTTGTGTTAGGTACCTTGAGATAGGCCCACCCACATGTGTATGTCTTAATATGTGTTTTGTTATCATGTATACATGTCTTGAATAAATGATTGATTGTGAGCATTATTTGTTTTCTTTATAGTATCTTCAATATCTGCCAACATGAACAACATTCCTGTGCTTAACGGCACAAACTTCAAGTCATGGAAGGAGCACGTTATGATTGTGCTTAGTTGCATGGATCTTGACTATGCATTAAGATTTGATCGTCCTGTGGATTTGACCAGTGAAAGCACTAATACTCATAAAATCGCATACGAGAAGTGGGAGCGATCAAACTGCATGAGTCTTATGATCATGCAACATTCTATTCCGGAAACCATAAGGGACGGAATACCTTAGGAACAAAATGCCAAAAGTTTCCTGAAGCAAATCGCAGATCGATCCAGTGCTAGTGAAAAGGTCGAAACGAGTACTATTCTCAGTAAACTTGTTTCAATGCGGTATAAGGGCAAGGGAAACATAAGGGAGTACATCATGGAGATGTCCAATCTTGTGACAAGATTGAGGGACTTAAAGTTTGATTTTTCGAAAGATATACTTGTCCACCTAGTCTTGATCTCCCTTCCTGCACAATTCAATCCATTCAAAATATCCTATAATACCCAAAAGGAAAAATGGACTCTAAATGAGCTTATAGCTCAATATGTGCAAGAAGATGAGAGACTGAAACAAGAAAATGTTGAAAGTGCTCATTTGGCAACAGTTCCCATGATAAGGGTGCCAACAAGAAGTGGAAAAGGAATAAGGGTAAGGAAACTACAGACTCTGGAACATCACAGCATAAATATCAAAAGAAACAGGATACAATTATCTCCTGTTTCTTTTGCAAGAAAGCTGACCACCTTAAGAAAAAATGTTCCAAGTACGTCGCATAGTGTGTAAAGAAAGGTAAACTTCTCAACTTTGTTTGTTCAGAAGTTAATTTTGCTTTAGTACCTAGTGACACTTGGTGGATAAATACGGGTGCAACCACTCACATAAGTGTCACAATGTAGGATTGTCTAAGGAGACGAGTGCCAGTGGATGCTAAAAGATACATCTTTGTCGAAAATGGCAACAAGGCTACTGTGGAGGCAATTGGTGTCTTTAGGATTCAATTAAGTTCTGGTTTTATTCTGGATTTAGAAGAAACTTTTGTTATGCCATCATTTGGATGAAATTTAATTTATGTTTCTTGTTTGGACAAATCAGGATACACTTGTTCTTTTGGAAATTAAATTTTCAGTTTTTCTTTGAATTCAAATGTTATTTGTAATTAAACTTTAATTGATAAATTGTATAAATTGGACACCATAACCTCCAATGATAATGAAAACTTGCATTCAAGTAATTTGGGTACTAAACGCAGATTAACAAATGAGAATTCATCAATGTTATGGCATAAGTGATTAAATCACATCTCTAAACAGAGAATTCAAAGGCTTGTGTCATAAGGAATTCTTGATTCCCTTGATTTATCAGATCTTAAAATCTATATAGAATGCATAAAAGAAAAACAAACGAATATAAAGAAAACAGGTGCCTACATGAGCAGTGAACCTTTAGAGTTGATACATACGGACATCTGTAGTCCATTCCCTAAGGCATCATGGAATGGACAACAATACTTTACCAGCTTATAGATGACTACTCTCGCTATGGTTATCTGTATTTAATTCATGAGAAGTCACAATCATTGGACATGTTCAAGAATTTCAAAGCCGAAGTTGAAAATCAATTCGGCAAGAAAATTAAAGCTGTCAAATCTGACCGTGGAGGAGAATATTAAGGTATATATGACGGATCAGGTCCAGGGCCTTTCGCCAAGTATTTGACAGAGTGCGGAATCGCACCTCAGTGCACCATGCCTGGAACCCTAGACAAAATGGTGTAGCTGAGAGATGAAACCGAACTATTAAGGACATGGTGAGAAGTATGATCAATCATTCTTCTCTACCATAATCACTTTGGGGAGAGGCAATAAAGACTACAGTTTACATGGTTAACCGAGTTCAGTGCAAAGCAGTAACTAAAACCCCATACGAGCTGTAGACAGACTAGAAGCCTAGTATTAGGCACTTGCATGCCTGGGGATGTTCAGCTAAAGCTAGGCCTTACAGGCCTAACGAGAAGAAACTGGACTCAAGAACTGTAAGTTGCTATTTTGTGGGTTACTCAAAAAGATCGAGGGGTTTCAAGTTTTATGATCCTTCAAACAGATCTTTTTTCAAAATAGGGAACGCCAAATTCATTGAGAATGTTGATTACGAGGGGAGTAATCAAAGGAAAAGTATTGTGTTTGAAGATGAATGTGTCAACATTCCTACTACAGTTACAGTTGATAGTGATCAGGTAACCATTCCTGACACTATTCAATCTGTAAATCAGAACAACACAATTATACCTATCATGACTCCTGTTGCAATTCAGGAACCACCTCTCATTCAAGTAGAAGAACCGCCTCTGGCTCCAGAAATGACTCCTAAGGAGAATCCTGATCAACAACCTCAATATGAAAAGCCTATAAGGAGATCCACAAGAGAAAGGAGAAAGGTAATTTCAGATGACTATGTTGTCTATCTCCATGAACATGAATTTGACTTGGGATTGGAAAATGATCCTACATCATTCAGTCAAGTCAAATCATGTCCAAATTCTAAAAAATGGATTGAAACCATGAAAGATGAGTTGAAATCTATGGACGATAATGGAGTTTGGGATCTTGTCGAGTTACCACAAGGAGTGAAACCAATTGGTTGTAAATGGATTTACAAGACCAAACGGGATTCAAATGGTAACATCGAAAGATATAAAGCGCGCCTAGTTTCCAAACGATTCACTCAAAAAGAAGGCATTGATTTCAAAGAAACTTTTTCTCTGGTTTCGACGAAAGATTCTCTGAGAATCATCATGGCACTTATAGCTCATCATGACTTAGAGCTACATCAAATGGACGTAAAGACCATGTTTCTCAATGGATACATTGATGAAACTATATACATGGTGCAACCAGAGAACTTTGAGTCCAAGGATTCAAAGAACCTTGTATGTAAACTCAAGAAGTCCGTTTATGGCTTAAAGTAGGCGTCTCGCCAGTGATACCGAAAATTTGATCAGGTGATAACCTCTTTTGGTTTTAAAGAAAACACCATTGATCAGTGCATATATCTCAAGGTCAGTGGGAGCAAATTTATTATCCTGGTGCTATATGTAGATGATATTCTACTAGCAAGCAACGATATAGGCCTATTGCATGACACCAAGAAATTTCTATCAAGTAAATTTGAAATGAAAGATCTTAGTAATGCATCTTTTATTCTGGGTATACAGATAGATCGAGATCGTTCTAAAAGTATACTTGGACTATCACAAAAGGCCTATATTGATAAAATGCTCAGTCGTTTTGGCATGCAGAAATGTGCACCAGGAAACACACCAGTGGCAAAGGGTGATAAATTCAGTTTGTTCCAATGTCCAAGGATGGACCTAGAGAATAAAGAAATAGAGAAAATCCTATATGCATCAGCAGTTGGGAGTCTCATGTATGCACAAGTGTGTACGCGTCCGGACATAGCGTACATAGCCGGGATGTTGCGTAGATATTTGAGTAACCCGGGAATGGATCATTGGAAAGCGGTAAAACGGGTTATGAGATATCTACAAAGAACAAAGGATTACAAGCTCAATTTTCGGAGATCAGATCGTTTAGAGATCGTAGGATACTCCGATTCAGATTTTGCTGGATGCGCTTCATAGCAGGAGATCCACATCAGGCTATGTCTTCATGATGGTTGTAGGAGCTATTTCATGGAAAAGTGTCAAACAGACACTTGTAGCTTCTTCTACCGTGGAGGCTGAATTTGTAGCCTGCTATGAAGCGTCAAATCAGGGAATATAGCTGCTAAATTTTATCACCGGATTGCAAGTGGTCGATGGAATTGAAAGACCACTAAGGTTAAATTGTGATAACAAGGCCGCTGAGTTGTATTCAAAGAATAACAGGAGTTCATCAAAGTCGAAGCACATTGACATCAAGTATCTTGTTGTAAAAGAAAGAGTTCAAAATATTCAAGTGTCAATAGAGCACATTAGTACAAACTCTATGATTGCAGACCCACTCACCAAATGTTTACCACCTAAGGTGTTTCATGAGCATGTTGCTTATATAGGTGTTATTGGACTTGATGATATGCCTGTCTAGTGAGAGTTTGTTATTGTGCTTTTGACATGTTTATCTTTATGTTCTGTACAGACTTGAGTTTTATGGTATGAATGAATTTCATGATTGACTGAATACTCTGATATAAAGATGTTTGCTTTCTACTGTGGTTTTACATATGGAATTAGAAAGTTTTTGGACTCTTGGAGTCATAAAGTAGGACCAGTTGGAAATAGGCATGAATGAGATCACATTACATGTAATTTCCATGCTACACATCCATACTTGATCTATGTCGTTAATTATATTGATATTGTGACCATTGATGGGTTTAGTTACGAATATATATGACGATAGCCGCTTTGGTCCTATATTAATGTAATTTTCGGGATATTTCAAAGTTAGGATAGCAAAGTATTATGCACACTAAAGTATTACTCTTGTACAATTTTAAAGACATAGGTGGTCCAAGTGGGAGATTGTTAGCAATTTTCATTAGGTGGACTCACATATTAAACAATTGTACAAGAAATGTTAATCTTGTTATAAAGCTCAATTAATAAGTGATCCAATAAAGTTAATAATTAAATGGACTAATAGAGATATTAATATTAAGGTATGGGTCCAATTATATGTAGAAATCCAAAAGCCTTTAGTTATGAGTGATGGGCCCATAACTGATAGCTTAACCATCCTACAGTTACTAGAGAGGTTATGGTTCCTGAGCCAGATAACATAACGCATCCTTCTCCTTTCCCATCGGTGATAAAGAACATTACGTATTATCTAAGCTTGAAAGACTATATACTAACCAATCTTTGATTTAAAAATTATTCTATCTTGGATTTTGAACAATCTTTCATTTTAGTTTCATTCTTTATTGCATCTACAAATTGATCCTGACTTTTATGATTTGAATTTAATGCATGATATTGTGATGAACAAGTTCTTGAATCATATGAATTCCAACATGTTAAATTTATTTCCAAAAAAAAAAAAAAAAAAAAAAAGAACAAAGAAAGAAGCTTTCTAATCCATTCAAACAAACTCACGACAACTGATATTAAATATTAAAATACATGAATAATAAACAAAAGTTGGCATCTTACCGTGGGCGCATATATTCCTAGTTATATTTATGTCATTTTTTTTTTAACAAAAAAATTGAGTAAAGACTTTTTCATTTCAGGATTGAGAAATATCACAAAATTTAATGAAAATTTACATTAAATTTATAAATAATTCATCAGAATAAACTGTTTATAATAAAAATCGAATTTAATATTCTAGTGATAACATGTCTGTGAGACATTTGCTTGTGTTAGTTTGCGGCTTAATTGCCTCCATTTGTATTTTCTTATGTTGGGCCCGTTTTGGTTGTTGCCTTGAGTCTATGGCTGGCCTGTGTGGGTTACATAGACTATGAAGATTGATTTGTTAGTTTTCCTTTTTCTTCCTGTTAATCTGGTTTAAGTTGTGCTCTGAACTCCTCGGAAGAAACAAACTTATAAAGTAGCTAGACTTCCAATTAATCTTTTCAACCTATCAGTATAAAACTACTTTTCCCCTTATGTTAAATCCTAAAGAAGTATTTTGCCTCAAAATTTTCATTTTCCTTTCCTTCCCCATCTTAGATCTTAACTATTCACCAACAAATAACCACGTAACATCCCTTAATCAAGATCAACATTCATTGAATCATTGTTTCAATGTCTACTAAACTTCAGAGCATAGAATTCTATATTTTAGGCAAGTAAGTAATATGGCATCCTGGAATTTATTTGGAAAATTTTCATCAATTGAACAGGAGAAAAACATTTGAACATGGCTGTATCCAGAAATCAAAATTAAAAACTATGATCATTCTGCATATAATTGGACAAAAGTACCAAAGATCAACCCATGGGAACACCCACTTTTTTTTTTAAGCATCATAATGGCAGCACACCATAATGGACCTTTTAAAAATTGAAGATATCAACCACTTGTCTTAATGAAAATTGATCATATAATATTATTTGTCAAACACTTATTACTAAAGGTGGTGCTCCTGGCCGAAATGGGTTTAGTTTCGAAAAAAAAAATTTATTCAAACTTGTTTCGAGTCAGAATCGGGCTAGTCTATAAGTGGTTTCACTATTTATAAATTATTAAAATATTAAAAAATTTATTTTATTTTATTTTTATATTAATATTTATATATTTTATAATTAAATTTAAATAAAATAATATTTTTTAATTGTTAAATAGTAATTTAGACCGAATTACAAATACTTTTATCTAAATTCGACCCAGATCGAATCAGATTTATCGTGTCAAACAGACCTACAAAATCCTTGAACAAATCTACTTATTACCTGATGGCTTATATTTAATTGTAAAATAAATTAGACTTTCTCGAAGACATCTCCTTGAGAAGTTATGAACACGTATTTTTTAAGAATCACAATGTTTTGACAAATAAAAGAGAAAAAAGCACTCCGAAGACTTGTTCGTCTACCTATTACCATATTAGGTGAAAAGGAGATCTTAAATTTCTGAACCAACCTTCCTGCCAATTATGGCCATCTGCAGCTTGAAAATTGTAAGCCTCCAGTTATTGATGAAACCTCTGCTCTTTAAGCTCTTGACCATCACCGTTCTCTTTTGCCTGATTGCTCCATTCACAAACGCCTTATCCTTCAACTTCACAAGTTTCGCTACTAATAATAACAACATAAGTTATGAGAATGCTTCTTACCCAGCTAACCAAGCCATTCAGCTTACAGCAAACCAGAGAGATCTTCAGATGACTGCAAGTGTTGGTCGAGCCACATACTACAAACCGATGCACCTATGGGACAAGGCCTCCGGAAATCTCACGGACTTCACCACCCGTTTCACCTTTGTCATAGATTCGCAGGGCAGGTCGGCTTATGGAGATGGAATTGCATTCTTTCTTGCACCTGAAGGTTCGAAAATTCCTGATAATGTCACAAAAGGTGGTACTCTTGCCCTTGCAAGTGATGGTATGCAACTAAACACAACAGTCAATAGATTTGTAGCGGTGGAGTTTGATATTTATCAAAACGCTTTGGATCCGGAGCATGAACATGTAGGTATTGATATCAACTCTACGAAATCGATGGCTAATATAACATGGTGGAGCGATATCATGGGAGGGAAAACAAATGAAGCTTGGATTAGTTATAATTCTAGGACGCAGAATTTAAGCGTTGCCTTCACTGGGTTTAGAAATAATACTACAGTGATGCAACACCTTAGTGCTATTGTTGATTTGAGGCTTTACTTGCCTGAACGGGTTACTTTTGGATTCTCTGCAGCCACGGGAAATGCATCTGCTATACATCAGATTTCTTCATGGGATTTCAGTTCAAGCTTAGAACTTGATGATAATATAACTGATCCGGTGGCTGCCGCACCTCCGGAACCCAATCTTAACAGCAAAAGAAGAAGGAAAAACAGGACTGGTTTAGCTGTAGGATTGGGAATTGCTGGTGCTTTGGTTGGTGGAATGGCTTTGGTTTGGCTTGCTAGTCTGTACAGAAAGAAATGTAGGAAGGATGAAGACGATGGGCATGTCATTGATGAGGAAATAGAGGGTGAATTTGAAAGGGGAACAGGACCGAGGAAGTTTTCATATAATGAATTAGCTCATGCTACTGACAATTTTAAGGATGTAGGGAAGCTAGGACAGGGAGGGTTTGGTGGGGTTTATAAAGGATTTTTGAGGGATTCCAGCTCCTATGTTGCTATCAAGAGGGTTTCAAGCGGATCAAAACAGGGGATAAAGGAGTACGCATCAGAAGTAAAGATCATCAGTCGATTGAGGCATAGGAATCTAGTCCAACTTATCGGCTGGTGCCATGACAAAAAAGAGCTCCTGCTTGTTTATGAATTCATGCCCAATGGTAGCTTAGATTCTCACCTCTTCAAAGAAAATAGCTTATTGACATGGGAGGTCAGGTACAAAATTGCTCAAGGATTGGCCTCTGGATTGCTATACTTGCACGAAGGGTGGGAACAATGTGTGGTGCATAGAGATATAAAATCAAGCAATGTTTTGCTTGATTCTGATTTCAATGCCAAGCTTGGAGATTTTGGGCTAGCAAGGCTTGTGGACCATGCAAAAGGATCACAAACAACTGTTTTGGCTGGGACAATGGGTTACCTTGCTCCAGAATGTCATATAGCAGGCAAGGCCAGCAAACAATCAGATGTGTATAGCTATGGTGTCGTAGCTTTGGAGCTAGCCTGTGGAAGAAAACCGATCGACCCAAAGGCCGGAGAAGGTAAAATAAATTTGGTGGAGTGGGTTTGGGAGCTGTATGGAAGAGGCAAACTGGTTGAAGCATGCGACCCAAGGCTACGTGGGGAATTTGTTAAGAAGGAAATGGAGCAACTGATGATTGTCGGACTATGGTGCGCGCACCCAGATGAAAATTCTAGGCCTTCAATAAAGCAAGCTATTCACGTACTCAATTTCGAAGCTCCATTGCCGATTCTCCCATCAAAGATGCCTGTGCCATCATATTATGCTCCTCCAGTGAACGTTGCTGCATTTTCATTGTCTGAGGGGAAGCAAAACCAATTTTCAAGCTATAGTTATAGCACCAATTCCTCACAGTTTACCGGATCTTCAACTTCTTCTGCATCTACATCTACATCTCTTCTGTTAGCTCCTCGAGTTTAAAATTAATTTCATTTCATTTGTTTCTTGTTAATTTTTCAATTGCTTGTTTTATCTTTTCCCAAAACCTATCATTTTGTACTTATTTTTGTAGAACATACTCTTATTTCTACTGGGTTGCTCACCATTAAAACTTGCAGGAGGATGCTGAATTTACGATCAATGTAAACTACACAGTTAAAATGGTTACTGTTAAATTAAAGTTCTTTTTGAAGCTCTTTTTTTTCCCTTTTTGTCTGATAAAAAAATTTTATGTGATGAAAACTAAAGATTATCTTCAGATTTCAAATAATTTGAATTAGTGACTTTCAGCATCAGTGCTTTAATCCTAGTCACTTTTTTTTTTTTTCCTTTTATAAAATTCTTTTATGGAGTTAATCCCAAATCATTTGTACATAAAACACACAATTTTGTATATAAAACCCTGCAAAGTGCAAGTTAGTGTAAATTGTCGAGCTCGTGTTGAAAGCTTGTGGCGCAAGTGGGGGCATTAAGATGGTTGAATTTCAAAGCCGTTCGCTTATTGACTAGTGAAAATGTGCGATTTCGGTTACCTTTATCTCAGCTTTATTCAGCCGGCCCTGGCACGTTGAGGCTGGCTTCTTCCACCACGAATGGGGGTAAGAAAGGCCCTCTCTGTGGTAAAATACGGGCCTTAGTCAGAGAGGGCTTCGGCCCATCTATTAGATGCAATTAGGGAGCGTTGGGCAACACGGGACTGTTTTTTTTTTCCCACTGGAGGAACGGCAGCTTAATTCTAGAGTTGTTCCTGTCGATTCGAATAAAAAAAAAAATTTGCTTTCTCAAAGTATAGTTTAGTTTGACCCCTCATACTTTTTAATTTTTTAAATATTTTTTTTATGTTTTATATTTTCAAATATATTTTACAATTAAATCAAATACAAATATTTTCAAATTAAAAAAAAAACTTGGGTTGGTTCGTGCTAGCTTAGGCTTTAAAAACCTTATCCAAAATCCAATCAGACAAGTAGTTCAATTCTTGGACAGATCTACTTAAAACTAGACTAGTACTCTCCTGACCTACAAGTTTTAGGAGTATTTCGATCTGGTTCACATATAAGTAGAGCTAGCACAATTATCCGAACTTGATAACTGGTTTGGACTGACCCGTGATAACTTAATCTAACCCAAATTGATTTAAAAAATGAAATTTTATATAATCATTAATTAATATGTATATAATCATTGCCAAATAATAAGAAATATCAAAATGCACAATTTTTTTTATTGATATAATATGTAGATATACCATACTTATATATTTAAATTTTATTTGAACTTAAAAAATAAATTAAAAAAATGACAAAAAATATTAATCCTTAATAAATAAATAAAGTTATTATATAATTTAAATATTTTTAATTTTTAATTTTTAAAATTTTAACTTTAATATTTATGTCAAATTTAATTAATTATATGAAAAATGAAATTAATTATTACATTCAAAATTATAAAATAAAAAAAAATCTATAACTTATAAATTTTCAAAATTATTCGAATTCGTTTAAATCTGTCCGAACTCGAATTGGATCTAAAACCATTTGAGCCCGAAAAAATTTAAATCTAAAATTCCAAATCTGAAACAATTTAAATTCGATATAATCCAAATTCAAAAATAATTTGATCAAAATTCGTTCAAACCCACCTGTTTGCCACCAGTAGCTGTCTTAACAGAGCAGTGGCCAATGGCTTAACAGAGGGTAGGGCTTCGTCGGAGCCCAAACTTCATAAGCGGACCACTATACTATATTTTGATTGGGTCTTTTTTTATTATTATGATAGGTCAATTTCGTTTCATGCAATTATTTAATAATTAATACTAGAACTTCTTTGTTGACCCTATCGACTTTGATCCATCACCAATTAATTCACATTCACTGAATTTTCTAAGACCAATTATTTCACATTCATTGAATTTAAGTGTTAATTAATATAGACAAAGTCGACTAATCTAACTATTAACTTATCAAAAGATGTCCAAAATTTTGATCCATTTACTAATATGATCATATATTCTTCTGTAAATAGTACTTTCATAGTTTCATTATATTAATTAATTATTGTTTTTCAAATATGCATTTGAAAGAAACTAAATGAAAATTAAAATCAGAAAGTTAAATGTTTAAAAAAAATTTAAACTTTTTTTTTGGATTTTTAATCTATTTTTAATTTCACAATTCTTATATAATTAACTCACTTAAAAAATACATTAAACGTTTAAATTCTCTCAAACTCTTAACTTTCAAAATTTTATCCAATATGCATGTCATCTGATCTAAAACTGAATTGATCCAAAAATATCTTTTTAATTGGAACAATTTAAAAAAAAAAAAAAAGGTTAGTAGAGGTGATTTTCTTTAATTATTTGTGCGTAAAAGTTCTTTTTTTTTGTATCAAAATATATATAAAAAAAGGTTAATTCCAAATTAAGAAATTGGTAGACAAAAGTCAAATGGAGAATAAAATTGCATAAAATAAAATCAATACAAATTAGTGTCAGTTTTTCAATACATGTGCGGATTCTTCTAACCTTTTATGTATGTCGTCTAGCCTCTCTTTATTTTTATTTTTTTCCCAATTTTTGCCAAGGCCATGTCTATGAGCTTTTACCAAGTCCTGTTGACGACTAGGGAGCAACTCGGAATGTAGAAAGCGTCGCACAACCAGAAAATCCCGCCATCACCCAACACAAAAGCAAAACCGCAATGTTTTAAGCTCTTCTCTGAACCATATATCCCTTATTCTTTTTAGTTCCCATATGCTAATTTCTTTTCTTTGGTTTCCCCTTCCCTGATGGATTCTCAATCCTTCTGCTCATTTCTCTTTGTTTTGCCCTTTTTAATTTCCTTCTCCTTCATCAGCTGTATGGAATTCACTTATCCTCCTTCCAGCTTCGACCCAAACGACGCCATGATTGTTGTTAGGGGATCAACTAGAGGTCAATCAGAATTTGGGTATCGAGTGATTCGACTCATTGATCCCGATCCTGTTAAAGGGACAGCCCCAAATTCTACTGGCCGAGTTTACTACGCCGAACCTTTTCAACTTTGGGATCCCAGAACAAATATGGTGACGGATTTCACCACTAGTTTTGACTTCGCAATCTTATTTGGCGAGCAGCAGTATAATTCAAGTGTGGGTTCTGGTGGTATCGCCTTATTTATAACTTCAGAGAGTTCCCTGACTGCTCCTATAAATTCCGGTGGAGGATGGTTAGGGCTATTCAACGAGACGATTGATGGGAATTCATCGAACCAGATGGTTGCAGTTGAATTTGATACGTTCAGAAATGAATGGGATCCTAGCAGCATCCATGTTGGTTTCGATGTCAACTCTGTTGTTTCCAAGAATAGCACAACTTGGAATGAGGATATGCTCAGCAATACTACTACCTACCACCGTGCAACGCTCTCTTACGATGGAAAATCAAAGGCTCTTAGTGTTGTTATCAAACTCGCAGATATTTTTGGTCAATCAGAAGTGTTGAATCTCACTTACAATGTGGATTTAAGTACAATGTTGCCGCCCAAGGTGTTTGTTGGCTTCTCGGCATCAAGCGGGCAGGCAACGCCAGCTCAATTGATCATAAGTTGGAATTTTACTTCAACAATGGATCCAATTGAAGAAGGTGAAAATGATAAAGGTTTTGAGATGTGGAAGGTGGGGTTAATCATAGCATTGGTGGTCCTTTTTGCAGGGGTAGGATTGATAGTTGGTATTTTCTGGAGAAATTCAAGAAGAAAGAAACCTGAAGAAGGAAAAGAAGAAGAAGAAGAAGGAGAAGATTATCATGATGAAGAACAAGGAATCGATGACAGCATGGACATGGAATTTGCACAGGGAACTGGACCGAAGAGGTTCACCGTCAAGGCATTGGTTACTGCAACCGGAAACTTCTCAGAAGCGGGAAAACTTGGGCAGGGAGGGTTCGGAGATGTCTATAGGGGTTACTTGGCAGAGCAAAACATCGAAGTTGCAGTCAAGAAAGTAGCTAGCAACTCCAAGCAAGGGAAGAAGGAGTATGTTTCTGAGGTGAAGACCATAAGTCGTTTGAGACACCGGAATTTAGTTCAACTTATTGGTTGGAGCCATGAAAATGCTAATTTCCTTCTAGTTTACGAGTACATGCCTAACGGAAGCCTAGACTCTCACCTTTATGTCAAGAATAATAGTCTCACATGGCCAATCAGATATCAAATTGTTAAAGGATTAGCTTCTGCCTTGCTCTATCTTCACGAGGAATGGGAGCAATGTGTGATTCACAGAGATGTCAAGCCAAGCAATATAATGCTGGATTCGAACTTCAATGCCAAACTTGGTGATTTTGGTCTGGCTAGGCTTCTGGAACATGGGCTTGGCTCACAAACAACAGTTTTAGCTGGCACTATGGGCTATTTGGCCCCTGAATACGTGATCACAAGCAAAGCTAGCAAGGAATCTGATGTGTATAGCTTTGGGGTTGTGGCCTTAGAGGTGGCTTGTGGGCGCAGAGCTGTGGAACATAACGAAGAAGAGATCAAAGTGGTGTTGTCCAAATGGATTTGGGAGCTAAATTCGAATGGAAAGCTTCTTGATGCAGTTGATGAAACATTGAATGGAGATTTTAATGAGGACGAGATGAGATGCTTGCTATCTGTTGGATTATGGTGCACTCATCCAGATTATAAGCTAAGGCCATCTATAAGGCAGGCAATTCAAGTTCTTAATTTTGAAGCCCCATTGCCCATTCTTCCGTCTCAAATGCCAGTGGCCTCGTATTTTCCTCCAGTCTTTTCGAATCAATTCGATTTTACAAGCTCGAATGAGGGCACGAGCCAAACCACTACATTTTCAACAACCACTACCTCAAATCAGAACACCTTGTTTGAATGTTTTCATCCGATTTCTTCACCCGAAGAGGTTTCAGCTTTGATTCAAAGCTGTTAACATCAACATGTTTTCTACTTGTCTGTAACATGTTCATTGCTAAATGTATAGATTTCTTCAATTTTATCTGTGACCAATCTGGTTAGTTTTGGCCTTGTGAAAAAGATTGAAACAGGAAAGATTCATTCGGGGGAATTAAGAAGAAAAAATATCTAATAATAGGGTCATAAAACGTGGTTGGACCTTTTGTCGACATGATTTAACTTATGAAACGAATTCATTATGCGTCCATCCCTTTTCTAAAAAAAAAAAAAAAAAAAATACTAGTCAAATATGAAGTCAATTTTCTTATCAGAATACATAGGAATAAGCCAATTTAATATGTTCTTCCAAATTTAATTCTCAGAAAAAAAGCACTGTTATACCAATCCGTTTAATTTACATGTATAAACTCCATATACTGTCGATAAATAATAAGTTGAGTAATTTACATTCTGATCACTGAATTTAGTATCAATTTTCATACAGGTCACAAATATTTAATTTCATCAAATTGCATTACTGAACTTTTATTATTAATAAATTAAGTCACTTATACTAATTCCGTTAAATAATTCTAACGAAAAAGCAGACTCAGCGTTATTTTTTTTATTACCTAAAATGGCAGTTAGGCATTATCTCGATGAAATGTAAAAAAATATATGCATGTTGAGTCAGCTTTTCCGTTAGAATTACTCAACAGAATTAACATAAGTGACCTAATTTATTAATAAAAAAAGTTCAATGATGTAATTTGATAAAATTAAAGGTTGTAACCTACATAAAAATTAATGTTAAATTCAATGACTCAGAATGTAAATTATCTAATAAATTGCCACCTTATTAACAAAAAAATTTGGGAGAATTTGAAAAAGCCCTAATGTATTGAAAATTTTTATTAATTGATACCATATGAAAAAATATTTATTAGAAAGGAAATGCTAATTTTTAAAATTTATATTTGGACAATTGCTTTTACACTTTTAACCTTTATGATTGAATGTTTAAACCTGTCTCCTCCAAATTGCAAACTAAAAAAAAAAAACTCTTCACCCTTTTGATTTCTCCCAGTTTCTTTCGGATCCTTGCATCAAATCCCTAATAACCCAAAATAAGAAAATCAATATCTTACTTTTTCTCTTTGGCTCATTGCACATTTTAAACTTTTCTTCAAATTTTTAGCTCCCCTACTCATTTTTCTCAACACCGTGTTTCGCCTTCCAAGTTCATCGGAAAATCAGTGAGTTCTTGTTCCCGACCCTTTTTTCTAATTTCAATTTCTTTTATTTTCTTTTTTTTTTGTGCTAAAATTTAGAGAAATATTTGTTCCATGCAATAGATAAGAATTTAAGGTTTAGGTTAATTGTATTCCTTCATATACGTACTTAATTGAATTTAGGTATTAGGTTAGTATGAATTTTTTTTGCTTAATTATTTTTATATTGTAAGTAGATTGACATTCCTTCACTGTTTTGCTTAATTAACTCAATATTTAATACTATTTGTTTAATTAGTGTTGGGTTTAATATTTTTTAGAAATGTCATCTTGTTTTCTGCTTAAATTGTATCTGGTTTATGTTGAATAACAATTTCTTTATTATTCATTTTAAGGTTTTAAGCTAATTCATTTGATTTTTTTGGCTTAATTAAGCTCTATTTTTTTAATTTATGTGATTAATTGCTTAGAGGAATATTTTTGATACATGGGAATTTGAAATACCTGGTATGAAGCGATTAGAAAGATCATTCAACATGTTCTCTTCCACAAAACAAGTATCAGCATAGCTTTGTAAAGAATGTTGGGACAGAAAACCAAATGAATTAAAATAAACTAAATAAACAAGAGAAAAAAGTATAAAATAATAAAAATTGTAATATTTTCCTGCTTGCTACGATGGTCATTTCCTGTTCGTGGTTAGATCTTTCTTCCAAATGCATATGTCTGCTAGGAACCTTATTTAGCTAATCATAATCATGCTTTCAACGCTTTTAAGTAGAGTAATACAAGATGACTTAATTATGAGCACATAATTTGTTTCAGGTAATAATTCTTGCTTCGTATTGGGTGAGTTATCTAAAACTGGCATGGTTGGCAGTAAGTTCAACAAAATATTGTTGATAACATCTAGGACAGGGGAATCAATCAGGTAAACAATTGTTTTCTTATCCATAACAATTTGCTGCATTATTATATCAGCTTTTTTACTATTCTATTTTCTGTTTCACAAGTGATATATATATTTATTTACGTTTAATCGATAATGTATATAATATAATACCATATCTTGTGGATGATCTATGGTGGGTACTTGAGCTTTCTAAGAAGTGCTAAGGTGATGGATTCCTCTTAGTGGAATCCAATTTGAGTTTACCTAGATGAAATCTATTTAAAACATCCCATGAATGTGGACCATAATTGATCCCATTTCACAACTGTTCTATATATCCATGAGATTCTCATAAGATCATGTGGACCATAATCAACAATATGTTAGTATTCAATGGTATTTATGGATTAATGGGTGGTATAAATTTTGAAAATTTTGAGGGGGGAGAGCTCATGAGATCTTAAATCATTAGGGTTTAGAGTTGAAATTGTCAGTATAAAAAAGTACATAGAGTTTGCAAGAATGTACATATGGTTATGCTATATGTACATATTGTTTTGTTGTATGTACAATTAAGTGGACTTATTTTGTTGAAGCATTTCTTATAAATCGTGTTAGTTTGTAGTTGTTTTAAAAGGAAAAAACGACATCGACATTGAGTATGGTTAAAAGTTTGGCTTTTGGTTTTAGGGAGCAAGAGTCTTTTAATTTACTAGTCTTACTCATTTTGTTTCATTAGTCATTTTAAGGAAGAGGAACATGTAAGAGGTTTAATCATAGGAGTTTAGGGTAGAAACTGTCAATATCTAAAAAAAGTACATATAGTTTGGAAGAATGTACATATAGTTATGCTATATGTACGTATTGTTTTGTTGTATGTACAATTAAGTGGACTTATTTTGTTGAAGCATTTCTTATAAATCGTGTTAGTTTGTAGTCATTTTAAACGGTAAAAACGACATCGACATTGATTATGGTTAAGAGTTTGGCTTTTGGTTTTAGGGAGCAAGAGTCTTTTAATTTATTAGTCTTACTCATTTTGAATGAATCATTATATTTTTGTTTCATTGGTCATTTTACAGAAAAGGAACATGTAAGAGGTTTAATCATAGGAGTTTAGGTAGAAACTGTTAGTATCTAAAAAAGTACATATAGTTTGGAAGAATGTACATACAGTTATGCTACTTGTACATATTGTTATGCTATATGTATATATTGTTTTGTGTATGTACAATTAAGTGGACTTATTTTGTTGAAGCATTTCTTATAAATCGTGTTAGTTTGTAGTCGTTTTAAACGAAAAAAACGACATTGACATTGATTATGGTTAAGAGTTTGACTTTTGGTTTTAAGGAGCAAGAGTCTTTTAATTTACTAGTCTTACTCATTTTGAATGAATCATTATATTTTTGTTTCATTGGTCATTTTAAGGAACAGGAATATGTAAGAGGTTTAATCATAGGAGTTTAGGGTAGAAACTATCAGTATCTAAAGATTGTACATATAGTTTGGAAGAATGTACATATAGTTATGCTACATGTACATATTGTTATGCTATATGTACATATTATTTTGTTGTATGTACAATTAAATGGACTTATTTTATTGAAGTATTTCTTATAAATCGTGTTAGTTCGTAGTAGTTTTAAATGGCAAAAAGGGCATCGACAATGATTATGGTTAAGAGTTTGGCTTTTGGTTTTAGGGAGCAAGAGTCTTTTAATTTACTAGTCTTACTCATTTTGTATGAATCATTATATTTTTGTTTCATTGGTCATTTTAAGAAAGTAGAAACTGTCAGAATCTAAAAAAAGTACATATAGTTTGGAAGAATGTACATATAGTTATGCTACTTGAACATATTATTATGCTATATGTACATATATTTTGCTATATGCACATGGACTTGAAAATGTACATATAGTTAGCATCGCGTTTTACTTATCTCTACTGAGTTTTCTATTTTCATTAGCACCATGCTAAAAATTGAGGTTTAATGTCAATTATATCTATGGAAGTAGCATTAAAGTAACAACTTCTGATTTTGGTGCTTTCCAGCATATTAATAACATGGCTCAAATCAAGAGAGCGAAATTTGAAGTCGTTGACATGGATTTGAACATATACATATGTACATAGTAAGATGTACATATGTTTATAGTAAAATGCACATATGTTTCATGTACATCTATGGTTTTGATAATATGTACATATATTTGTAGTAAAATGTACATATGCTTATAGTAAAATGTACATATTCTTATATTTATTTGATGTTGTTTGTTTTCTATCGTTTCTCTGATGTAAATCGTTATACTTTTTACATACTAGCCATATGACTACAAGAAGAAACCAGATTAAGGGAAAAAGTCAAACCTGGTGCTTTTGCTATAGTATCACCAATTGTAGTTGGTTAGCCAATTGCTCTTTACTCATTATATTTACTTTTGCAATCATGGGGTGGTTTTTAATTTCTCTTATTAATCCATCTTTTATTTTTCCTCATTTTTCTTGTAGGTTTTCCTTTTCTTTTCTTAGCTACGGACCATTTCAAATAAAAAAATATTTTGGAAGAGGTGAATTTGGGATAGTGTATAAGGGATGCTTGAATGATGGAACTTTGGTGGCTGTTAAAAGACTAAAGGACTATAATATAGCTGGTGGAAAAATTCAATTTCATACAAAAGTAGAGACAACAAGTAGACATATATATCATGGAAGCATAATGTATATATAATTCTAGTACTTTGTACATATTTGACAGCTACTTTGTACATATCATGAAACCAATATGTAAAATATAAGTGATATCTTCTATAAGTGTACATATGTATCCTGAATGCCTTTTCATTTATGCATTCATGATTGGAATATAAGTAATGTAATAAAACATCATAATCTTCCCTTCCATATAAAAGCTCAGCTTCAATTAATCACATTAACTGACTGATTGCACATAAAAAATAAGGTTGTGGCATGGTACTAAAATCTGGATTTAAAACAACTGGAAAAACAAACTTGTTGACCCATCCTCAATGGATTGTAGATCTGCATCTTTAACCATAGCTCTGCACAGTTGGTAAGTCTTTTCTCTCTCAAACCTGAAATATAAGTAACCAACAATGGTATAACCACAGCTCTGCAAAATTGGCATTTATTTAGTGAAATAACACATAAGATATGGCTATTAACCATCACAATCAATATTCCAATTAGAAGCAGACTGCTGATGAACATGATTAAGAACAAAAAGGGAAAAAAACCTAAGTATACTTGGAATTTATAAACTTACGTACCAAAAGTATAATTGCATATTCAGGAGACATATATTGATGTGTATAGTAAAGCCCTGCATGCGGGGGTGGGAAAGTTAGTACCAACAATGTATTTGCTCATAAAAAAAGCAGGTTATGCACAATAGCTGTTATTTGCTATAACCAAAACATGTAACTAATTGGATTAGTCACTACCTGATAAGGCAAAGCTAGAGAGAGCTAGTCCACAGGAGAGGGTCCCCATAACTTCCCATGGTTGCAGTCCTAGATCTAGAGAAGATAGAACCATGCAGGCCGCAGGAGACAAAAAAGCAATTGTTTGGCAAATCTTTCGCACCTGCATGTACAAAATTAAGGCCATCATAAAGGTTCAAATCATAAATAAGATTAGATTCCTCTAGGTAAGCTTATTTATGTTATATTCCAAGCCAGGGCCCTAAAAAATTAAAGCTAAACATTCCCAGGAATAATAAAATATCACAGCTCAGCTTATACAGATTTACATCCAATTATATTGAGAATGATAATCTAAGAACACATCCTTAATTAGATTACGGAAATGTCATATTATTTTCTGTAACAAGAAACATCTGACTCAACAGATTGGCCAATGGACTCAGAGTGAGAATAACGATATAGAAAGTTATAATTCTTTGATAACTTAATACCGTAGTGGTCTTAATGGCATTGTCAATTAAGCTGTTAGCTAACTATGCTTGTTACAAAAACTGAAGCCAGGGGAGGAATGATGGAAACCTGTGATTAGATAGCTGTTTGTAAGAATATAAATGATTCTAAAAAAAATTAAAGATCTAGAAAATTGGGAAATGGGAATTGTATTATAATATTGAGAAAATTAATGAAATATTAGTAGTTTAAAAATATTTAATTGTAAAATTTACAACTTTTACTTTGAAAGCTTTTGAGTAATGAATAAGACGATCCGAAGAATTTCGAATTGGTCAGAACTTAAAAAAAAAAAAAAAAAAAGGTCATTTATTTTCACAAATTGGGATCTTCAACAATTGTTAGGATCTACAACAAGAATTTATCGATTTTTCAATGAACTTAGAGGGCTAAACACGATGTTGAGGAAAATTATAGGGGATCTGAAAATATAAAGGCAGTCAAGGATATTGGTTGAGAGAGAGAGGAAAGTTTGAGAGAGGTGAACAAATGAGAAATGAATGACTAAAGAAGAAATAAAAGATGATATTATTTCATTAAGGGTAATTTAGTATTTACAATTTTCTTTCTAATAATTTTGTTTTTCCATTTCCTTTTTATAAATTATTGCTTGTGATTATACCATCTAACAATTATAGTACTGTACATAGCATGTTTTTTAAGTTCTCCCAAGAAATTTAAAAGTTTTAAAATCCATAAATATCTTAGTTTTAATTGTTTATTTAAGAAAAAAGAACAAAAACATATTTCTTTTCCATTTAAAAAAAAAAAACTTAAAACGATCACAACTATAATAAAAACCTAAACGCGCTTAAAAAGTTTGGACAAAAATAAGATCTACTGCATATAATGGAGTCCATAAGACTCCAGGGAATTTTTTAAATAAGTTAGGGACAATTTCGTCCTATTATATAACATAAAAAAATAATGGGTCTCACTCGATAAGTCGATTTAAGATTCGTACTCGATCCGTTCAGAAAAAAAATTAAAAATTAAAAATTAAATTAATTTTATTAATTATTTAGTTTTAAGGTTTTCAATTTTTAAATCATGTATTTAAAGGGATTGATCCATACGTTGACTCGTTGATCAATTTAAAATCCGTAATCGACCCGTACGAAAAAAAAGTTAATTTTAAATGATATATCTAAAAGAGTTGGTCCACACATTGACTCGCGGGTCAATTCAGGATCCGTACCCGCTCGAAAAAAATAAAATAAAAAATTATTTTTTAGTTTTTTATTTTATTTTTAAATGATGTATTTAAAGTGGTTGGTCCGTACGTTGACTCGTGTGTGGATTTAGGATCCGTACCCGACCATCTCTTAAAAAATATATATTTTATTAATTATTTTAATTTTAATTTTAAATGATGTATTTAAAGGAGTTGATCCGCATATTGACTCTCAAGTCGATTTAGGATTCGTATCCGACCCGCTTAGGAAAAAAATAAAATAAAATATAATAAATTTTTATTTTTTATTTTTACTTTTTATTTTTAAATTATGTATTTAAAGAGGTTGGTCCGCACGTTGACTCGCGAGTCGATTTAGGATCCGTGCCCGACCATCTCGAAAAAAAAAATTATTAATTATTTTTATTTTAAATGATGTATTTAAAGGGGTTAATTCGCACGTTGACTCGAGGGTCGATTTAGGATCCGTACCCGACCTGCTCGGGAAAAAAATAAAAAAATTATCTTATTAATTATTTTTAGTTTTTTATTTTATTTTTAAATGATGTATTTACAGAGGTTGGTCAGCACGTTGACTCGCATGTCAATTTAGGATCCGTACCCGACTGTTTCGGGAAAAAAAATTTAAAAATTTTATTAATTATTTTTATTTTAATTTTAAATAATGTATTTGATGGGGTTGGTCCGCACGTTGACTCGGGGGCCGATACAGGATCCGTACCCGATTCGCTAAAAAAAAATTAAAATATATTTTTTTTAATTTTAAATGATGTATTTAAAAGGGTTGGTTCGCACGTTGATTCGATGTTCTATTTAGAATCTGTTACCCGACCTGCTGGGGAAAAAGTAAATAAATAAATTTATTTTATTAATTATTTTTATTTTAAATGATGTATTTAAAAAGGTTAGTTAGCACGTTGACTCGCGGATCGATTTAGGATCCATACCTGACCAGGTTGAAAAAAAGAGAGAAAAAAAGTTATAAAAAAAAAAAAAAAAAAACAAACTTGCTACTAACCTATGTGAGAAAATCAATTATACGAGAGAATAAAATACAAATCATTATTTTATTTTCTTATTTTTTACCTCCTATAAATAAAAATATACATTGTACAATAAAATCTAAATATTTTTCAAAAATACATATAATAACATTTAAAAATACATTTGTATTATGTAATTTATAAATAAACTATTATAATAAATTTAATTTTCATGATAAAAAAATAATTATATTAATATTATAATAATTTTAAAATATAATATTTAAATAAATAATTATTATTTAATAAAACATAAACTAAAATTAATTTATTATTATTAATTAATTAAAAAAATTATAATTTTTTTTATAAAAATGCCCTTACAAAGCCGGACTTTTTTCTAGTTTTATTAAAAATCCAGTTAATCAATATCTATAAATATTAATTAAAATTTATTTAATTACCTTAATCAATATCACCTATTAACTTTTTTTTTGGGTTAATATGAAAAACATGCACTCCATAAAGAATTATTGTGAAATGATATAATGAATAAAAGTTATTTGAAAAAGAGAAATGAATAATTAGAAATTGTTATAAAGGATATTGTAAAGATAAAATTATCCTTGATAAAAAAAATCTTCTCCTCCCTTTTTCTTTTATTTTTTAATTTAATTTTTAATTAAAAAATAAATATTCTGAAAATAAAAAAAATTTAATTTAAAAAAATAAATTTTTAAACTTTTTTATTTACTTTTTTTAATTAAAACATTAAAAAAATAATAATAATATGCCTAAAATTAATTTTTCTTTATTTTTTTAAATTTTAAAAAATATATATTTAAATATTTTATTTTTTAAAATTTATTTTTAATTAAAATTTTTAAAAAAATAATATTTCTTTAATAAAAGAAAAAGTAAGTTTTTTCATTAAGGGTAATTTTGTCTTTACAATATCCTTTATAATAATTTTTAATTATTCATTTCTCTTTTTCAAATAACTTTTATTCATTATACCATTTCACAATAATTCATTATGGAGTGCATGTTTTTCATATTAACCCTAACTTTTTTTCTATTACTTCTTAATTCTTGGATTCCCAAGGCTTGTGGGTGACTATGTATATATAAACATTAATTGTTCTCATTATTTCCTTGGCAACCCACCATTGGGCAGCCTGAAAAATGAAAATCAACCGTTCTTTAATTCTTTGGGACTGGTTTGCCAACCTATAGCAGTCGCCAGCAAAGGATTTTCTATTTACATCAGTGTTAGAATTCTTTTCTACTTTTCCTGCATTTTTCATGGAAACTTAATTTTTTATTTGTTTATAACTGAAAAAAAAAAAAAAAAAAAAAAAACTTGAAATTGGAAGTCACAATCGCAATTAGCAATAAGGATAATGATAGTTTGGCATTGATTGAAACCCAAAACCCAGAAAATTCCACCATTGTAAGCCATATCATTCATCCACAATTTCCAGTCCAAGTCTTCATCCACCACAATTTGACCTTCAACAATCACAAATATAGAGTTCACACATTACCAGTATATTAAATATAAATTTTTTTAATTGCGGAAATATTTTTTGAAAAAATAATTTTCTAAAAATAATTTTTTTTTTCTTTTACTTTCTGCTGCACTTTTTCTTTTTGATTTTAAAGTCATATATACTACTATTATTTTTATTAAAAAAAAAGGGTCATCTTCGTTTGCTATGATGGATATTGAACAGATCAAAAGCTGGAAAAAACTTCCATGAGGTCAGAGATTGTAACGTTTAAGCCATATTATAGAGATGAGGGAAAACTACTAATTCATTGACCTAGCATAATAAACTTGTTGTTGGACCCAGTCCTAAATATGTGGATGATTGGAAAAGTATTTTTAATTTTTTAAATACAATTAAATTTTGGAATGTGAAAATTAAACATGAAAATGAAAAAGAAAAATGTTACTGTAATTAAATAGAAATCTCGGCGCCTGATATACAAAAACATGAAGTCAATCCATTTTTCTCATCAAAGAAAATGACAGGTGATGCAACATGGTATAAGAAACATATCTTTATAATTTTAGATACAATATAAAAATACCGTACAAATAAAATACATTAAATAAACATGAAAACAGTGTAATAAACATATGGTATAACTTTAAATATAATTAATATGACACGTTTAATATACATATTGTATTTGTGTTTAGTGTTTAAGATTTTGACATATTTTATAATTTATGTAGATAAAAAATATATATAAAACGTAGATTCTCAAATCTAAAAACAGCCATCGCAGTCATTCTTGCCTCTCTGGCGAGATATTAGTTGTAGGCTACTAGGCTTACTATCAAGGCTGCAATGAGAAATTATATCCCCAGATAACTACGCCAAGGCCAAGGAGATTGCTACACAATTGGTAATAATAAACAATCTGTTTAATCAGTAAGTCAAGAGAAAAGAGGGAAATGTTGTGTTTATATTATATAACAGATACGGAAAAGAAAAAGAAAAAAAAAAAAAAAACACGAGACGAGACACGAGACACGATATACATACACACAAATTGTCAAATCTAAACACAGCCATCGATCGCAGTCATTCTTGCCTCTCTGGCGAGATGTTAGTTGTAGGCTTACTATCAAGGCTGCAATGAGAAATTGTATCCCCAGATAACTACGCCAAGGAGATTGCTAGACAATTGGTAATAATAAACAATCTGTTTTATCAGTAAGTCAAGAGAAGAGATGGAATTTGACTTTGGCAAATAAATCATCTTAACTATTTTGTGACATTCACCTTGATTACTAAGGTATGCTGCTAATGGCCAGGCGTCCCCCTCGCAAGGCCGGCCAGGCGTCCCCCTGCAAGGCCCTCACTAACATTTAAATAACACAATGGCATTTCCCACTTTGTTCTTTTTCTTCCTTCTTATATATTTCGTTTTCCGGTAAATGAAGTAGCATAAATTTGCTTATCTATATTTCGTTTTCTTTCTCATTTTTCCGATCATGAATGTTATTATCTTCTTTCTAGTAGTAATATTTCCTTTAGCAGCTGCGCAATCCTTCAACTTCACCAGCTTTGACTCCAGCAATCTCAAGATAAACTACAAAGGAGATGCTACTCCAATAGATTCAGTCATCCAACTAACCAAACCCGACGTTTGGAGGAGTGGTCATGCCATATATGTTGAGCCAATACATCTTTGGGACAAAGCCTCAGGAAGTCTTGCTGACTTCACCACCCATTTCTCCTTTTCCATCAATGCGCAAAACAATGTAACTCATGCTGACGGGCTTACCTTTTTTATTGCTTCCCTTCAATACCATATACCAGATGTAGCAGAAGGAAGCGGAATTGGTCTTGCAACTGGGAAGCAGATATACAACTCCACTGAAAATCCATTTGTTGCTGTGGAGTTTGATACCTATCATAATGACTGGGACCCTGAAAATGATCACGTCGGTATCGACATCAACTTTAGTATCTAGTGCGACTGTGACATGGTACAGCAGTGTTATGGATGGCAAAATGATGGATGCTTGGATCAATTATAATTCCAGTTCGAAAATTTTACATGTTTCCTTTACAGGATTTAGAGATAATACCACAATCCAACAAAACCTACAGTATGAAGTTGATTTCAGGGACTACTTGTCAGAATGGGCAACTTTTGGCTTTTCATATGCGACGGGAATTTACTACGAGTTAAATACAATTCATTCATGGTATTTCAGTTCTAATTTACAGTTACAGACTGCTGGAAATAAAACTAGCTCATCGTCAACCACCAATTCTCATAAAAAAGGTACCGTAACATCAATACCGGACTGGTGGTGGGATTGACTGTTGGTTCATGCATATTGCTTGGTGGATTATGCTTGATTTTCTTTTTCTTAAGAAGAGGAACAATGGAGAAAAAGAAGAATTATTTGCTATTCAATCCATGAACAACGAATTTGAACGAGTTACAGGAGCCAAGAAGAAAACACTTGTTGAATTGGTTCAAGCAACCGATAACTTTGCAGAGGGACAGAAACTTGGAGAGGGAGGATTCGGAGCGGTTTACAGGGGAGTTTTGAAGGATTTGAAGTCTGAGGTTGCAGTTAAGAGGATATCAACGATGTCTAAACAAGGCATAAAGGAGTACGCTTCTGAAGTAATGATCACTAGCCGATTGAGGCATAAAAAATTGGTGCAACTAATTGGTTGGTGCCATGAAAAGAAGGAACTGCTACTTGTTTATGAGTACATGCCGAATGGCAGCTTAGATTCACATCTCTATAAAGGAGAAAGGTTATTAAGATGGACGGAGAGGTATAAAATTGCCCAAGGCTTGGCCGCCTCGTTGCATTACTTGCATTTTGAATGCGAACCATGTGTGTTACATACGGATATAAAAGCAAGCAATGTTTTGTTGGATTCAAGTTTTAATGCTAAACTTGGAGATTTTGGGTTAGCTCGGATTGTGGCCCATGAAAAAACGCTGCAAAGCACTAAATTCGGTGGGACCTTTGGGTATATGGCTCCTGAGTATGCTTCAACAGGCAGAGCTAGCCAGGAAACAGATGTTTACAGTTTTGGCATAGTTGCTTTGGAGATTGCTTGCGGAAGAAAGCCTATCTTTCCAAACGCGAATAGGAATCAAATACACATAGTGGAGTGGCTTTGGGAGCTCTATGGGAGAGGAAAGCTTATTGAAGCAACTGATCCCCGATTAGAGGGGGATTTCGATGAGAAAGAAATGGAACGCTTGATGGTTCTTGGGATGTGCTGTGCTCAACCAGATTTCTGTTCTCGGCCTTCAATGAAACAAGTGATTAGCATGCTTAATTCTGAGGTTGGATTACCGCCCCTCCTCCCATTAGAAATGCCTGTTCCATATGATTTTCCTGCTTCATTACGTTCATTTATGTCATCCTATGCTACTGCGCTACTTGATTTGAGGAGAATATGGACTCAGAGAAATTCAAGCAGCGATCCTCAGAACCCCTCAGCAGAATCACCAACGCGCGTTGCTTCTTCTTCTTCAGCTTCTTCCCCTTCTGAGTGGCTCTAAGACACGCCATGAATAATTCGGTTCTCTGTTCATATACTTCGTTTTAGATTTCTATATTGCCATGTTTTTCTGTTGCAGTCAAGTTATTGTTGGAAAATATATATGCTATATACTATAAAATAAACAGAAAGTCGAACAAGAACTATATATATTTATATACAAACAGATTACAACAAATATGCAGAATCGAATATAAAAACACTTACAGTAATTGATTTGAAAAAATCAATATCGAGTCAAGGTTGGACCTCTAACCTTAAGACGTTTTTTGCCTGTTTAAGGTGCTTACAGTATCGATGCAAATCGTCTCCCAGGTTTCCTCAATATACGTTGCAAATGAGAGCACACCCGAATGCAACACAGCGAACAGAAGAATGCTGAAGTCTCTCTCTCAGAAGACAAGAATATTTTCGGTGAATTAGTGAATTGAAACTGATACAAAACACGTCAGACACACCTGTAGGGCAGGAATCGGTTCGGATAACAGACAAGTTTGTTGCAATGAACCGGTTCAACCAACAGACAAAGACACAACTGATGGCACAAACAAAGACCGGTTCGGACAACCGAACAGACACATTCTAGAAGATGAATTATTCGGACAAATTAAAATAAGCTGGTTTGGATTGGACAAAAAATTAAGTCGGTTGGGCAGTAAAAAATTAATTACTGACCCAAACCCGACCTAACCCAAGCCCGGCCCGGCGACGGCGCGTGGTCCAGCCCAAATTGTGTAAGTCCTCACCCTCCACAAAAACTTGGATGCCTTTTGGGGCCCAATCCATCATGACACTCTAGCTTATATAAACTATAAGCTAAAGCCATTCTTAGTCCTATGTGGGATTGACTATCACACATACCTTTAACCAATTTTCCTTCCTCTTCAAGTGGGTAAATAATGAGACTAATTTCTCATTTACTGTGATATCAATTGTGTACGTTAATGTACACCGTGTATCTAGCTACGACAACCTATGTATTAGAATACGTATTTCGTATGTATACACTTAATATATACTATGATATCCAACAATTCCCCATATGAATGAAAATTTTTTGAATAAAATGATGAACTGATCGGAGTACGAGAGAGACTTTCTTTGAAGAGTAATTGCATCAAGATAGGTAGCTTTTGGCTTTGAACCTTCCATAGTGAATAACTATCGGATTTACTCGGCTAACTAGTGAACATGATGTCTTGAACTATTCAGCCTTTTGTGTAAACCAAGACAATAGTTATCACACAATTCCCCTTCGAACATCTTCGGTTCTCACGGTTGTGTCCATTTTGGCCCCGAACACTTCCTGGTTTCTTATGAGTGCTTTAGAAATTTAGCCCATTCAATTCTTATAGAAGTGGCCATGTTTCTTACTCATAATAGGTGATTGCTCATTAATAGTATCCTGCAATACCCCACTTGATTTTTATCAAGCTATAAGAATCATTAAAAGCATAGCTTATCCTAACTCTTTTGCAGGTAGCACTAAATCATCATAGGAATGGATAAGAGTGTTTAACTCTTTTAGTGCTCACACTCAGTTACATAATTTAGTTCTCCCTTTTGAACCTAGATCTTGGGATCTCCAGTCAGCTAGGTCGGGTTTCCACTATGTAACTTTAATTTATAGGCTTAAGACCTATTCCCCTCGATGATATATTTACTTACTCTCTCGTTAAACCTTTAGTATAAGGATCTGCAATATTATCCTTTGATTTTACATAATCAATAGAGATAATTCCATTTGAGAGCAACTGTCTAACGGTATTGTGTCTTCGACGAATGTGTCGAGATTTACCGTTATACAAACTACTCTGTGCCCTACCAATTGCAGATTGGCTATCGCAATGTATACTAATTGCCGGCACAGGTTGCGCCAACATAGAATATCTTCTAAAAAATTCCGAAGCCATTCTGCTTCTTCTCCAGCTTTATCTAAAGCTATAAGCTCAGATTTCATATTGGATCTGGCAATACATGTTTGTTTAGAAGATTTCCATGACACTGCAGCTCCTCCAATAGTAAAGATAAACCCGCTAGTGGATTTAGAATCTTTAGTATTGGATATCCAGTTTGCATCAGTGTACCCTTCAAGTACAACTGGATATCTTGTATAGTGCAGTCCATAACTTGAGGTGTATATCAAATATCTGAGTACCCTCACAATGGCCTTCCAGTGATCCTTTCCAGGATTACTAGTAAATCTACTCAGTTTGCTAACTGAGTAAGCTATATCTGGTATTGTGCACTGTGCAGTTCATAAGATACATAGGACTACCAATTATTTGCTAATATTCTAATTGAGATATTGCGTCACCAGTATTTTTCTTTAGATGTAAATTAACATCTACATGTGTTTTGGCTATATTGGTATCATTCTTACTGAATTTCTCAAGAATATTATTTACATAATGATCTTAAGATATTACCATGCTATCTTGTGTTTTAGAAATTTTAATTCCTAAAATCATATCAGCTACACCCATGTCTTTCATATCAAACTTACTGGTCAACCATGCTTTGGTAGCTTTAATGATCTCATAGTTACTGCCTAAGATCAACATATCGTCTACGTATAGACAAACAATGACATATCCCTTATTCGTATCTTTTACGTATACGAACTTATCGCATTCATTAATACGAAAACCATTTGACAACATTGTATTGTCAAATTTTTGATGCCATTGTTTTGGAGCTTGTTTTAAACCATATAATAATTTAACAAGTCTACACACCTTTTTTTCCTGTCCTGGAACTTTGAACCCTTCGGGTTGTTCCATATAGATTTCTTCGTCTAAATTTCCATTCAGGAAAGCTGTCTTAACATCCATTTGGTGTATAACGAGATTGTTAAGAGCTGCTATAGCTATTAACATTCGAATGGATGTTATTCTCGTAGCTGGTGAATACGTATCAAAATAATCGAGCCCTTCTTTTTGCATGTATCATTTTATTACAAGTCGGGCTTTATATTTATCAATCGATCCATCTGCTTTCATTTCCCTCTTAAAAATCCATTTGGATCCTAAAGGCTTATGCCCTTGAAGAAGATCCACCAGTTTCCATGTATGATTCTGCATGATGGATTCTATTTCATTGTTAACGGCCTCTTTCCAGAATATTGTTTTTAGAGATGACATAGCCTCGCTAAAACTTTGAGGTTCATTTTCTAACAAATATGTTAGAAAATTCGGACCATAAGTAGTCGGTACTTTAGCCCGTTTGCTCTTTCTAGCTTCCTCTTGTTCCTCTTCATCCATATGTGGATCACTACTCGAGGACTCATGAGTTCTCTTTGTAGTCTTGTTTTCTTGTTTTTCCTTTTAAGGAAGAACATCTTCAAAGAACGAAGCATTCCTTGATTCGATTATCGTATTGATATGAATATCGAGAATGTCCGACTTGAACACAAGAAAACGGTAAGCAACACTATTGTTTGCATATCCGATGAATACGCAATCAATAGTTTTAGGTCCTATTTTGACCTTTTTAGGTGGAGGAACGGCTACCTTCGCAAGACACCCCCACACTTTCATGTGTATGTAGTTTGGTGTTAGACCCTTCCATAATTCATATAGTGTCTTATCTAACTTCTTATGGGGTATTTTATTTAAAATATAATTGGATGATAAAGTAGCTTTCCCCCACAAGTTCTGAGGTAACCCTGAACTTATCAACAAAGCGTTTATTATTTCTTTCAATGTCCGGTTCTTGCGTTCTGCAATACCATTTTGTTGAGGTGAATAAGGAGCAATGGTTTGATGGATGATTCCATTTTTCGAACAGACTTCATTAAACAATTAATCATATTCACCACCTTTATCACTACTTATTTTCTTGCTTAGTTGATTTTCGACCTTATTCTTAAAGAGCTTAAAAGCTTCGAAGGCCTCGTCTTTGCTTTTTAGCAAATAGACGTAACAATATCTTGTGCTATCATCTATAAAAGTAATAAAATACTTTTTACCACCTCTAGTTTGCACAAATTTTAAATCATAAATATCAGTGTGAATTAACTCTAGAAGTTCACTACTTCTTTCTATTGAATAAAAATGAGCCTTAGCTAATTTGGACTCTACACAAATTTCACATTTGTGATTTTTGTCAATGACAAATTTTGGAAGAAAATCCAAATTGCTGATTTTCTGCAAGGTCTTGTAATTTACATGACCTAATCTAACATGCCATAAAATAGGAGACTCGACCAAGTAAACAAAAGAAATATTATTATCAATAATCTTATTCTTGGGTACAATTATCATAACATTGAGCTTAAAAAGCCCATCACAAAGATATCCCCTTCCCACAAATATTCCACATGGTGAGTACAAATTTATCAGACTCGAATACGAGCCTAAACCCATTCTTGCTCAGTAGAGAGTCGGAAACCAAATTTTTTCGGATTTCGGGAGCATGAACAACATTGTTCAATGTGAGTTCCTTCCCAGAGGTCATCTTTAGTACCACCTTTCCATGGCCTCGTACCTTGCAGACCGTAGAGTTTCCCATAAACAGTTGCTCATCATCAGTAGCTTCTTTGTACTGGGTGAAACTTTTCCTCTCAGAACACATGTGACAAGTGGCCCCGGTATCAACCCACCATGTCTTAGGCTTTTCCACCAAGTTCACTTGTGAAACAACAGCAGCGAGCTCATAATTATCAACCAGGTTGGCTTGAGCTTTTTTCTTCTTGTTCTATCGGCAGTCCTTTGCACGATATCCGGGCTTGTTGCAATTGAAACAAGTTCCCGTGAACTTCTTGAAATCCATTCCCTTTTTAGCTTGGGAAGAACTTGAACCAACGAATTTCCTCTTGTTGGTCTTTTTCGAATGTTCAACAACATTCGCTTTGGCTTCCATGGTCTAAACCTTGACCCTCTTCTCTGAACCACGGTTGTCCTCCTCGATTCTCAATCGAACAATCAAGTCCTCTAAAGACATTTCCTTTCGTTTATGCTTTAGATAGTTCTTGAAATCCTTCCACGAAAGAGGGAGTTTCTCTATCAAAGTCGCTGTTTCAAATAATTCACTAAGAGTCATTCCTTCAGCAAAAATCTCATGGAGAATCAATTGAAACTCTTGGACTTGACTTATAATGGTTTTCGAGTCCACTATTTTGAAATCCAGAAATCGGCCAACCACAAATTTCTTTGTGCAGGCATCCTCGGTTCTGCATTTCCTTTCCAAGAACTCCTATAGTTCTCTCGCTGTTTTTATCGGACTGTACACGTTGTATAACGTGTTGTCCAAACCATTGAGGATGTAGTTCTTGCATAGGAAGTCAGAATGCTTCCATGCATCTATCGAGGCTACAATTGTAGTATCAGTCTCTCCCTCGTTCAAAGTCGGGACCTCCTCCCGTAAGAACTTGACTAGATTGAGGGTGGTCAGGTAAAACAACATCTTTTGCTGCCATCGTTTGAAGTCCTGACCATTGAACTTCTCGGGTTTCTCTTCATGTGTGACATGTAAAGGTTGTGGAGCTACGGACGCTCTAACAATATCGGTAGATGTTTCGGCCATCTATTATTCAAGAATAACAGGATCAACTCAAACAGTTTACTAAAAAGTAATGTATCTAATAAACAAAAAGAATACACTATAAATATATATATATATATATATATAAAGCTATAACCAATATGATGTCAGATTAATAACAAAATATAAACTATTATAAGAAACGAAATAGGAATATGATATAATGCTACTGATGTTAGAAATATTATAAAGAACCAGTATATAAAAATTCTAACATTTTACGAATAAACAAACAGTAGAGAATATATCAAAACGAACATATAAATAAACAGTATATAACAAAGAAAAAACGTCTTAAGAATGTTGGAAAATATATATGCTATATACTGTAAAATAAATAGAAAGTAGAAGAAGAACTGTATATATGTATATACAAACAGATTACAACAAATATGAAGAATCGAATATAAAGACACTTAAAGTAATTGAGTTAAAAAAATCAATATTGAGTCAAGGTTGGACCTCTAACCTTAAGACGTTTTTTGCCTGTCTAAGGTGCTTACAGTATCGATGCAAATTGTCTCCCAGGTTTTCTTGATATACGTTGCAAATAAGAGCACACTCGGATGCAACACAGCGAACAGAAGAATGTTGAAGTCTCTCTCTCAGAAGATAAGAATATTTTCTGTGAATTAGTGAATTGAAACTGATACAAAACACATCAGACACACCTGTACGACAGGAACCGGTTCGGACAACAGACAAGTCTGTTGCAATGAATCGGTTCAACCAACAGACAAAGACACAACTGACGGCACAAACAAAGACCGGTTCGGACAACCAAACAGGCACATTCTAGAAGATCAATTATTCGGACAAATTAAAATAAAGCTGGTTGGTGTTGAGCTGGTTTGGATTGGACAAAAAATTAAGTCGGTTGGGTAGTAAAAAATTAATTACTGACCCAAACCCTACCCGACCCGATGGCGGCGCGTGGTCCAACCTAAGTTGTGTAGGTCCTCACCCTTCACAAAAACTTGGGTGTCCTTTGGAACCCAACCCATCATGACACTCTAGCTTATATAAACAATAAGCTAAAGTTATTCTTAGTCCTATGTGGGATTGACTACCACACATACCTTCAACTAACTTTCCTTCCTCTTCAAGTGGGTAAATAATGAGACTAATTTCTCATTCACTTTGATATCAATTGTGTACGTTAATGTACACCGTGTATCTAATTACAATAACCTACGTATTTAAATACGTATTTCGTATGTATACACTTAATATATACTATGATATCCAAAGGTTATACTTGAACTTTCTCTTCTCGGGTCAGCTTTAGGTCAAAACACATGTACACCAACTAGCATGTGAATTATTTTGATTGCATTTGCCTGTGGTGGGGATGCACTAAATAACTTGGTCAGCCCCTCCATAACTTGTATGTTGCATCAGAGCTGGCTGCTTTGCGATTATGTCGACAAGTTTTTGTGGAAGATCTGACCATCTGACTGTGCTATATTGGCTTCTCTTTCTTGGGAGGAGCTTGCTTTTTCTTGTTCTTCCTCTTCACTTATGGAGTCATGGGTGTAGATTTTTGTCCAAGAGAGGTTTGAACATTGAAGTTCAAGCTCAGAAGAGCTTGAGTTGACTTCCAAGTTCCAAAGGCTTGGGCAACACATTTTAATTTGTTACTATTCTAAAGTCAGTTAGTCCAGCTTTCAAATTTCAAGGGCACAAATTAATCAGGTCGAAACCAACAAAATGTTTCTAGGGAAATTTCAATTCTCCTTTTTTTTTTTTTTTTTTTCGGTACTAAATTCCATGGAGCATTAAATATCTACTTTATACTCTATTAGAATATGTTGGGATCCAGCCTGAAAAGAATTCCATTCTACGGTTTTTTCATGGCACTGAATTTCTTGCTCTTGACGGATGACCATTAAGATTTTTAAACAAAAATGATAAAATGAGCAAAAAGAAATCCAAACGTTAAAAATTATAACTATAGTCAAATATTACATTCGTATGGTGAACACGAACTTTGAAAATGAGAACAGTGAGAACTGCATGAAAAAACGAGCTAAAGCTAGTTTTTAAAACAATTACAAAAAAATCCATAATGAAAAAATATTTTAAGTTATTGTTACAATAAAAACTTTATTAAAAATTAATTAAATAAAATATTGTCATTAGATTATTTATGGATCAAATACTTATAAAGTTAATCAGTTTGGCCAATTCGAGAATAAATTTGTTAGGTTCGAGCCAATTTATAATATTATTTTATTAAAAAATACAATTTTATTTTAATAAACTTATTACATGTAAGTCTAGTAATTCGTATATTCATATTATATTCGTGTTATTTCTCGTGTTATAATCGTGTTTATGCTGTTATATATATATGTTTATATAAATTTTGACACCTTAATAATTCGTGTTATATAGATTTTCACACCTTAATAAAGTTTGGACTCAACTTGATATATTATTTATTTATAAATAATTATTTTAATTAATTTTATTGAAGAAGTATATTTAAAAATATTAAAATATTAATATTCAACTAATTTTAAATTTTAAATAATACTTTTGCAATATTAAATTTTTTTAATATTAATATACACATCTTTTTTAATATTTTAAATTGTATTATTATTATAATTATTATACTAATATTTGAGTACTAAATCTAATTATTAATAATAGATCTATATTTTAAGATGATTTTAATATTATTCCTTTGATACCAAGAAACACAAGATCGACACTCTTGGTATCATACAAGAATAATTTTTAAGATGATTTTAATATTATTCCTTTAATATTATTCGGGTTGGATATTTTTTGGGTCGTTTTTGTGTATGGTTGTGAAATGTTTGAATGAAATTACATAATCTTTCAAAAATAAAGAAAGATGATTTTAATATAATTTAAATTATTTTTAGAATATCATATTTAATTTTCTTTTAATAATTTTTTTTGTCATGATACATAATTAGTAAATAGGTTTTAATTATTAATCTTTTTTATATATTATATATTATGTAATTTATATCATACAAAGAAATATATATTTATAATATTATAATGTAAATATAAAAAAATATGATTTTAAGCTAGGCTACTCATTTATAAATATAGTCAGGCCTGTGCAGAATTTGAGACTCATATTTTGAACCGGGCCTGACTTGAGCAAGTATATACAGTAATATCATATTTAAACTCAGCCGAAACCTGATCCAATCCGACTCATGAACACTTTTCTGACAATTAGACCTGTCCATGGGCCGGGTAGCCCGCTCGACCCGATCGGCTAGGCTCGTATTGGGCCTAGCTTGGACATGGTTTTTTATGATCTGGGCCGGCCCGGATCACTGTTTAAGTATTAAAATATTAATTTTTATTTAAATTTAATTATAAAATATATATATAAATATTAATAAAAAATAATATTTTAATATTTTAATATATTTGAATAGTAAAACGGACTTATACGGGCTGGCTCGGCTCCGACCCGAATGGGCTTGGGCATGGAATTAAAAAAAAATTTGGGCCGCGGCCCGACCCGACCCATGGACAGGTCTACTTACAATCCTAATATGTTCATATAACTTTTTTTTTTTAAAAAATAATAAAAACATAATATTTTTATTTTTTTATTAAATTTTAAAATATAAATAACTTAACATGATAAAAAAAAATTGTTATTTGAAAAAGAGGCATGCCTATAAATAATATTTATTAAATTTTAACATTATATTTTTGTTAATTGATAAATAATTTTTGTTTGTAAACTTTTTTATAATTCTCCTTTGATCCACATGATGTGAAATTGAGCACACAAAAATCTATGGCTCTAATTGTTTGTTGTGAAATTTAAAGGTTAGGATTTAAATAGTTCTCATTGTTCTCATTACAAAAATTCTCATTGTAGTTGTCACCCATTCATATACAAAATTAATATGCAAAAATAAATAATAAAAACAACATCGTATTTTCAATTCCATTTTTTAGGGGGGGGGGGGGTTGGGGGGGTTCAAGCTCTATTTTAGAAAGATGAATGGCAACCCTAGTCCTGGTTGAGGGCTAACAATGATTTTGATTAACCATATATGTATTATTTGAAAAGGTAAAGTGTAAAAACTAACCAATCTTCTCAACTATCTTTCATGTCACACTCTATAAAATAAATTATAATAGTTTCTTAATTTTTGAAACAAAAAAAAAAATGAATTACCACTTAGAATCAAATACCAGGTACCTATGTTTATCCAAAAAGTAAAAAAAAAAAATTGTGACATGAATTTTTTTAGGGATAAATACTGAAACATAAGTAGTAATTAATGTCATTTTTTATAGTTTAAAAATTCTATATATCATTATTAAAAAAAAAAAAAAAAAAGACAGATCATTTCAAATTTATCCAATGAAGCGGGTTAGTAACATCTAGGCACTAGCATATAAGTTGGCTAAATATAAATTTTAGTTAAAAAATTTCTAGTTTGGGTGGAGGATATTTCGAGTTTTTTTTTTAAATATTTGATAATTTATTTTGTTTAAACTCAAATTTTTAAATGGAAGAAGAAAATGATTTTGCTAAACGGACATGAAATATGTGTCCAAAACATAAAAAAAAAATGTGGATACGGCTTCTTTTGATTGACTATTGACTATAAAGAAGAAGAAGAAAAAGACAATTAAATTATGAGAAAAAAAAAACAGAGAAAAATATGTGTTTGAAATTTGGATGTTGTATTTTTGGCCTCACATTTAACTTTTTGATTCTCTGCTTTTTTGTGTATGGTTGTAATGGTGTGCTTTTTCATCTCTTGGGCTTTTTGGACTGGATTCATTTCAAACTTATATCAAAACTTGATTTCTATAATAAGACCAAATAAAGGCTACGGTGGGCTAGTTTAGATTTGATAATATTTAATACAATACGAAAAAAATAATTAAAATACGATATTAAATATGATATAATATGAAAATATAACACAAATACAATATGAATATACAAATATGTTAAAATTTATATAATACGAACGTGTCAAAGTTTATACAAATATATAATAACTCAAACACTATTATGACACGAAAAAATACACGAACATGATACAGATACACGAATTGCCAGGTCTAGATAGTTTCCTATCCATGTCAATATACCTCTTGTTTTTCTTTCTTTTTTAATTTTATAAATAAGTTTGATAAATAAAATATTTTCAAAGAAAAAAAATTATATTATTTTTATAAAGAAAAATAAAAAAATCCTATTCATATAAAGTATTAATATATTATATATATTTTTAAAATATTTAATATGACGTATTTTTAAATTTTAAAATCGAATTCACGAGTTCAAAAAATGTTTTTTTTAAAATATATCAAAGATTCATAGACATGTCTAGCTATACTATATATAAAGGAAGTGACAGGTGACACCAACTCAGTCACTAAAAACAGTGACACAAATTCAGTCACTGAAAATACCAAAATATCATTAATTGTTAAAAAATCTATACTATATATAAAGGGAGTGACAAGTGACACCAATTCAGTCACTGAAAATACCAAAAAATCATTAATTGTTAAAAAAATTAAAAAAATAAATAAGAATATATATGTCTTTAATATTTATATAATAATTTTTTATAAAAAATTATCTATTTACTTTTTAAAAACTATCCATTTTTTTATATTTATTTTTTTAAAACATAATTTATTATATTTTAAAATATATATTTTCACTCAAATTGGAGTGTGTGAAATTTATTATATCGGATATAAGGATATTCAGATCCTTTGTAACATAGGAATTTTGAACTTAAATTATTTTAATAAATGTGGTAATATTACGAAATAATAAAAATGAAAACCTTTCAATACTCACTCATGATATGCAATTAAAATATATGACTAAATTAAATCGTACTAATTATGAGATTCTATGCATTGATTTCTTTTTTTTTTTCGTTAAAGAAAATGCATTGAAATCGCTACATATAAATGAAGGAAATCTGAATTCAAGTACAAGTACATTTTTTTTTTTATGAGAGATTTATTTCTCTTGATTCTCATTCAACATCAAAAATTGACCGACTCTGAAATCTGAATACGTTAATATCCTACTCAAAACCCCCTCGCTTTCTTAGCTTTTTTTTTTTTTCGTTTCCCAATAAAAACCGTGCTGTCAAGGATACTATTAAACAACTGCCACCACTCTCTCTCCATGGACAGTCCCCATCTGATATTTTGCTCTAACAAATAACGATGCCTGATGATGGGTCTTCCCTGTTGTAGAAGGTCAGTGGTAACCAAATTTCAACACTCTGTTTTTCATTGTTATGAATTCTAAATGAAGGAAAGAAAAGAAGAAGAAAAAAAAATGAAAACTTGGTGAAATCTGAATGCCTGTTTCTTGCTTATGTTGCAAGTTTTTGAGCCTTTCAAGATTTTGTTAAGAGGATATAGATAAGAGTGGAACGAAGTTATTGGACCCACATGCAGATTCTGGGTCAGTTTATTTTGTTGGTGATTGTATGCTCTGTTCTTGAGTTGCACAAGAGGGTTTTACAGGTTTTCTTGGGGGCTTTCGTGATGGATTGTGCTTCATGCTTGAAATTTTTGTCTCCTGGAAATGAATTTTTGGTGCTTAATTGTTTCTCGCATGTTTTTAATGTCTTGGGGCTGTTTTTGATGTTTGGTATGGGGTTAAAGTTTTTGCAATTTGGTTTGACTAATAAGGGTATAATGCAATTTTTATGTGATGTTAGAGGGAAATCAAATGATTTGATAGGTGGGATTTGTTCAAAACATGACCTAGACGAGGTTTATGATCCAAAGATTAGGCCTGGTCGGTCTGGTTCTCTGAAACTTTTAGACAATTGCAAAGAACTTGTCAAGAAAGATATTGATGTTGAAGCTAGATATGCTATAGAAGAGGGTAGTGATGAAAAAGAAAAAGAATGTTGTCCTGAAGATGAAGAATTTGATGTAATGGCATTGAGGGAAATGGTTAAAAGTGAAAGGAGAAGAACAAAAGTTGCTTGTCAAGAGCTTGAGAAGGAGAGAATAGCAGCTGCATCCGCGGCTGAGGAGGCAATGGCCATGATTTTGCGCCTTCAGAGCGAGAAGAGTTCAGTGGAAATTGATGCTAATCAGTACAAGCGAGCGGCAGATCAGAAGCAGGAATATGATGAACAAGTTATTGAATCACTGCAATGGATTGTAATGGAACATGAGTCAGAGAGGAGTTTATTGGAAAACCAATTGCAGTTGTGCAAGCAGAAGTTGAAGCTTTACATGAAAGATGATGAATTAGACCAATTTGAACTTGATGCAGGCTTCAGCTTTTTTCATGCTGCTCAGGAAGATGGAATGGAATAGTTAGCTCTCCTGAAACTGAAACTTTGGTATTGTAAGTTGTTGATTATAGTTCACTTTAGGGTGAGTTGAGTTGACTAGAGTTAGGTGCTCATCTTTTTCAAGTTTGGAAATGGGTTAAAACACTACAGTGCAGCTAATATCTGTTCTTTCATTTCTTTCTTCTCCAGAATTTGTTTTTTTAGCTGATTTTTCTCATACAAAATGTAGCTTCATGTCCAATTGAATAGCCCTTTGGTTCATCATAACTCTTAGCATAAAGAGATATATTATTCGGACTCGGATGTGAGTGTCGGACACGGGTATGTTTAATTTTTTTCAAGATTTTCATGTATTTGGAGGGTTCTTGAAGGATCATATCCTCATATCCATGTTCGGATATGCGTCGGACACGAATACTTTTAAAAAATGAACCGTCGAAATAACATAGATAAAGAGTGCTGACTAAAAATTGATTCTGCAGTCATGTATTGGTAAATTGAGGTCATTTCCTTGTTATATGCTTTACTGGTGCATTCACAAGTTTACATCGTCTCTCAACACTTACTTCAACCTTAGTATATTATTAGATTTATTATCCCCACTTTATTTTCATTTCATAAACTGTTGATCAAATTTATCATTGATTTCCTCTTTGCATAATCTGTAATTTCTGACTATTTAGTGATTGCAACATTTTCTTCAATTTTATCGGCAAGTGCTTGAATTAATTATATATAATATGTATATTATTAATAAAAGCTCGACTGAATTTGGTGTCACTCAGTTAAGTAATAACAATTTAGTCGGAGAAATATCATAAAACTCAAATTAAATCATAGAAAATATATAAAATAAAGGATACAAGTATCATTTAATATAAAATTTTAATTATTTTTTTAAAAATTGTTTTAACATTCAATTAAAAATAACTATCAAATAACTTTTACAGCTAAGTAACTTCTTCTTCTTCCTATTTTTTCTCACATTTTTTTTACTTTCACCACATAGCTTAAACCTAATTGTGATTTTTTTTAGTTTAAAAGATAATCACAACAGACCTTAATTGTATCTGACTGGTTTTTCAGCTGGAACATTTAAATTTGTTACCAATTTTCATCAACTTGTCCAAGTTGGATTCTCTTGTGGGAAAACAAAGTAACAAATTCAGAGCCAGGCTGCCTGCTAGAATATCTGCTGTTACAATTAGTTGGGCTAATTAATATTTAAAAATTTAAAAATTTTACTAGTGAGTGTCTTAACCGTACTTATTAAAATTAATTAAATTATTATTTATAATAATATTTTTATATTAAATGTAATAATTAATAATTAATTTAATAATTTTTAATGTATTGAAAATTATAACATATTTAATATGTTGACCTTAAAGAATGTCGTCATTTTGGGAGGTTTTTAACCTTAACGCTCCGGATCCAAAATTGCATGAGCAATTATATGTATCAAAAAAAATATCATAAGCATACTCGTTAGTAAAATTCACTATTTAATTTAAGAATTCATTTAATCGATGTCTATATGCATCAATTAAGGATTATTTAATTACCAATTTAGGATAATTTTTTACATTTAATATATTACTTTTATTGAATTAAAAAAAATAAATTATTAATTATACTTTTCTTTCTATATATATGAATTTAACCAATATCTAATGACACTGATTAATATTTTCCTTAATTTAATAGTTGCTTTTCCTTCTTTAACCAAATTGGATTCATTTGTTTGACTATTTTATTATGGTCCGGTTAACTATTTTATTATGGGTCCGGTTAACGGATGTATATATCAGTTAAAAATTATTTAATTATCATTTTAGATTTTTTTTATATTTAATACATTATTTTTACATAATTCAAGAAAAATAATATATTAATCTATTAATTATACTTTTAAGTGTCAGTAGGCATTGATTAATATTTTCTTTTATTATATACCAAAAATGATAAATACAAGTGAAATATGAATTAGACTTGCTCAAGGATCGAGTAGTCCGTCCAGCCCGACAATTCCAACTCTGATCACTGTTCAAATAATAAAAAATATTTTTTATTTAAATTTAAATATAAAAATATATTTTTTAATATGAAATGAACAGTAATACGGATCGATGGATCGAATTTGAGTAAGATGAAAAAAAATTCAAACCATGACCGGTCCGACCTATGAGTATATCTAATATGAGTAAACAAATTAGAAAAAAAAAAAAAGTTATGTATAAAAAGGTATGTGAAGAATAAGATTAAAAAAATATCTTCTTTGCATCCCAAAAATAAAGTCCAATATTATTTGATCATGTATGCTTCGTTGGAGCTTTGGAATTTGATCCAGTGAAACCTACGAGGATAAATTTTTTAAGTTAAATTTGAAAAACATATCATCAACAAAAAAATAATTGTTAAATAGTATAATGAATAAGAATTATTTAAAAAAGAGAAATAAAAAATAAAAAATTATTAAGAAAAAAATTGTAAAGATAAAATTACTTTTTGATAAAAAAAACTTTCTCCTCAATTTTTTTTTATTTTTTAATTTAATTTTTAATTAAAAAATAATATTTTTTGAAAATAATATTTTTTAAAATTTTAAAAAATAAATATTTTTATTTTTTTATTTACTTTTTTTAATTAAAAAATTTTAAAAAATACAAATAATATTTTTAAATTAATTTTTTTATTTTTTTAAATTTAAAAAAATATATTTAATTTTTTAAATTTATTTTCAATTAAAATAAAAATAATAATATTTTCTTAATGCGAAGAGAAAGAAAAAATAAGTTTTTTGACAATTTTGTTTTTACAATATCTTTTATAATAATTTTTTATTTTTCAATTTTTTTTAAATAATTTTTACCCATTAAATCATTTAACAATTATTTAACTATTTAGAATATGTTTTTCAGATTTACCCAAATTTCTATCAACTATTATATTTTTGAAAATTGTGCAGAAAAGTTACCACTAAAAATTAATATTATATTTCCAAATAATAATTTATCATCTCTATTTTCTCTTGCTTGTTTTTTTTCCCATAATTAATATTATATGAATTTTACTTCCATAACTTAGTTAAACTTAAAAGACTTAAAAGGTAGATTTTTTTTTTTTTTTGTAAAGGCTAAAATACTATTTTTTTTAAAAAGAAAACAAATAAAGTTAGAGGCATATATAAAATTATGGATACATATATATATATATTATTATTTAAAAAAATAATATCTAGACAAAAAAATTAACCATTTTATTCAATTTTTTTACTTACATAATTGGTGTGTTTAATTTTAGTATTTGTTAGAATATTTTTTTTTGTCTATTTAGTAATTGACTTAGTCAAGGGTTTAAAAGTATAGATATACATATAGATATAAATATATATATATATACTAGATATAAAATATCTGATTAAAGTGGTATCACGAGTAAAATTATACTAATTACAAAAAATTAAATTAAATCTTAATATCAAATAATAAAATATGAGTATTTATGTCTTTTGATTTTGATTTATAATTTTTTTAAAAATTATTTTTTTCCTAAAAATTGCCATATTTATCTTTTTAAAAAAACTTTTTCTTTCATGAATTTTTTCTTACAGACACATTGTGGGTATGCAAAATTTCCAAGAAAGTACATTAAAATAAAATTATAAAATCAAAAATATATATTAATAGGAGTATATTAATAATTTGATTTTATTAAAAAAAGAGTAAAAAACTATTGCTTACTTTTTTTTTCATTTTAAAAAACAATGCATGTAATTATTCCATATTTTTCTCTCTTTCATATTTTAAGTTAATCATATAATATTTTTAATACTTGTTTAATTATTATTTTTATATATTAATGATAAGAGTCCTATTAAGTTTAAAATCATAAATCAATTCATATCAACTCTATGGTAAAATTATTGAAAACCCAAATTAAAATTGCAATAATAAAATAAATTTAAAAATATTTATATCGTTTTAAATTTTAAAATAAAATAAAATTTATTTACATTAAAAAAAAAACTATTTACCCATCAGTTAACTTTTATTTTAAACACAATTTTCATTTTTTTTTTTTTCATCCGCCATTTTAATGGGTGTCTCACAATCTAATAAAAAAATTGGAAGATAACTATAGGCGGATGCGTTAGCGCACTCTGACTCAGCCAGCCACTCACATGATTTGGTTAAGGAAAAGTAAGCGACGCGCCAGTCTGTTTGGATTGGCATTGCCATTTGCATAGGCCAAATATAAGATTCCTTTGAATACTCTTTTTCAAATAAATAAATATGAGTAAATTTGAAAAACATATTTTTTTAATATAATAATTATTAAATGATATAACGAGTAAAAATTATTTGAAAAAAAAATAAAAAATAAAAAATTGTTAAGAAAGAAATTGTAAAGATAAAATTATTTTTGATAAAAATATTTTATTCTCCTTTTTTTTTTTTTTAATTTATTTTTTAATTAAAAAATAAATTTTTTAATTTTAAAACATAATTTTTTATTTATTTTTTTAATTGAAAAAATTAAAATAATAATAAATAATACAAATAATATTTCTATTTTTTTTTAATTTTAAAATTAAATATTTTATTTTTAATTAAAAATTTTAAAATATAATAATTTTTTAATGAAAAAAAAAAAGAAAAAAAAAGTTTTTTTTATTAAAGATAAATTTATTTTTACAATATCTTTTCTAATAATTTTTAACTCTTTATTTTTTTTAAATAACTTTTAATTATTAAATCATTTAACAATTATTCAATTATTAAAAACATATTTTTCATATTTACCCAATAAATAATCTTATCAAATCTAAAGAAATCACATTTTGTTTTTTTTTTTGTTTTTCTTTTTCCAGAATATTTTTGTCATTTTTGTCTTTATTTTCCTGAAATATTTAGAAAGAGAAATTTTTTATTTTTATTTTTAGATTGACTGTCTTGAACTGATGATATTGAAGCAAGGCAAGGCAAGCAAGCAAGCAAATCAAGAGACTGTTGCTTTGCGTCTCGTAATAATCTAAACATACCTGAAAATCAAACCAGGTTATAAACTTTTTTCAGAGCTACTCCCAACTGTTAACTTTATATAGGAATCACTGCGGTCTGCTCCAATAGAACGTCATCATCGTCATCATCAAATTCACAAAAGGAAAAGAAAATGTTGATGCGATTTTCCCTTCAAAGAGGTAAAGAAATAGTTGAAAACAAAATCAATTAAAAAAAAAAGAGGAATGAAAGTGTTTTGATTTGTTTGTTTAATTTTGATTGATTTCGCGGTTTCTTTTGTTGCAGTGAAGAATTTAAGGGCTTTAAGGCCTCAGATTTTGGGTTCTACCAACTTTCGTTTCTCTACAGCGACTGAACCCTCTTTTAATCAGCGCAATCCTCCGGTAAGAATTCTTTGCTTCCCTTTTTCTTTCTGCAATCATAAAATCAAGATCATCTTTTTAATGCAATCAAAAGAATACTTTTGGAATGGGTTTTATTGAATGATTTTATGTATTGATTGATTGTATTTTATACAGAGGGTTCCTAATCTTATTGGAGGCGCTTTTGTTGATTCAAAATCAGCATCAACCATTGATGTTATAAACCCTGTGAGATCTCACATCATCTTCATATGTATATATATTCCAATTTGAATGTTTATTGTATTTATTGAGTATATATGTTAATTGGAAAAATAGGCAACACAAGGAGTTGTTTCACAAGTTCCTTTAACTACAAATGAAGAGTTTAAAGCTGCAGTTACTGCAGCAAAGCAAGCTTTCCCATCCTGGCGCAATACCCCAATTACAACTCGTCAGCGTATCATGTTCAAACTCCAAGAGCTTATCCGTAGGGACATGGTAAACATGAGATTAATTCTGGTTTTTATTTGCATAGAAATTTTGTTAAAGAGAGGCTTTTAGCTGATGAATACATTTGATCTTTTTTTAAGGATAAACTCGCCAAGAATATTACAACTGAACAGGGCAAGACATTGAAGGATGCTCATGGAGATGTCTTCCGGGGGCTTGGTTGGTACCTATATTTTTCAATTTATTGTTTGGGTTGATTGCAAAAATCGTCGACCTTGACAACGGTAAAGATTAATAAATTTTTCATTTTTTCTTTTACATTTTCTGGATTTTTTTTTTTTTGTATAGAGGTGGTGGAACATGCTTGTGGAATGGCAACCCTGCAAATGGGAGAGTATGTCCCCAATGTATCTAGTGGAATTGATACATATAGTGTTAGAGAGCCACTCGGTGTTTGTGCAGGGATTTGTCCCTTCAACTTTCCGGCAATGATTCCCTTATGGGTAAGTCTTCTTTTTACCCCTAGAAGTTTCAATTTTCACAGCGTAGCAATTGTATGCTATCTTTTGTTAATTGTAGTAAGGTCTTGATAGTTAAGTCTGCTCGATTAGCTTGTATCTATTTCTTAATTTACTTGTTTGTCCTCCTATCAAATTGCTGGTTTATGAACCTTAATGGACTTCTATTGCTCATTAATCATCATTTCAGTCCAATTATATTTCTTCATAATCTTAGGAACTCGTGCTGTACGGTTTCAGTTTTCACTAAGATTGATTTATAGTCATTTAGCGATAACTTTTGTTGCTTCTTCCAAGTTTTGGTAGTAAATTCTTACCTGCTTACCAGAAAACCAATTTTCTCAAATCCCTAGAAGGAAAAAGTTAATATACGTATTTTTATGATTTTACTGCAGATGTTTCCTGTTGCAGTTACGTGTGGTAATACCTTTATTTTAAAGCCATCGGAAAAGGATCCTGGTGAGTGCAACCTTCTAACTATTATGATGTACAATCCGGGGCATTGTTTTCTTCATCGTGCAGTAATATGTTAATCCTCAGAGGACAAAAGGTTGCTATATCTTGTTTTACCTTGGCTGGCCTTTAAAGATCTTATTTGAATGTTGATGTGCCACATCCTGCATGGGTGGTACATTATAGATTGAGTTTTCCTTATAATTGCTTTTGTTTACTACCTTAGTTTTTTCAGTTGCCTGGAAAAAGGTTAACTTGGTTTTTCATTATTTTGTTCTTACATGGCATATTCTTCTTTTTTCTCTATCTCTTTTCTTAAAATGTTATTTTGATACTTTTCCAGGGGCATCTATAATGCTGGCAGAGTTAGCAATGGAAGCTGGTTTACCTCATGGTGTCTTAAATATTGTTCACGGCACCAATGTATGTTCTTTAGCAACATGATTTTATGAAGTGCACTGTTTTGTTTCTCCTTTTGTAATAAATACACCAATTTGCATACTTGCAATTTGTTAATTGTAACTGTGAATATCAAATTAATGATTTTTCAGTAAATGAGCAGTTTGCATTACCATCCTTGGCAAAATTTCATATTTTCCTTCATGGTGTATGAATGACATAAACTTATGATGGTTCAGTGAATTGATTCTACTATATTTCTCCTGATATATTTTGTGGCAGGACATTGTTAATGCAATTTGTGATGATGATGATATCAGAGCTATATCATTTGTTGGTTCCAATACTGTAAGTATGCCTTTTGTATACAAAGCACATAGATGGCTATCTATGTGTTCTCACTTCTCAGATCACTTGATTATTATCTTGGTTGTCGCTGTTAATATTACTGGAGGTAACCTGATATTAACAAATTTGTCAAGTACTAAAGTTCTTTGGCCAATACGGTACCATATATGAGAACCAAATACAGTATTAAAGTCTTGGAATTCAGCTCTTCCCCATGTCCTTCCATACGGCCTTTTAATTTTGAACTCTCTGTCTCTCTCTCTCTGATGATTCCCTAGGTTTTTTCAAGATGTGACTATTTTATCATGTTAATTCTCTCCTTGATGTTTTATTTTTCGGCACCACATTTGCATAATTTGTATGTTTGTATTTTGTGGGAGATTGCCATGGCTATTTCTGTTGTGACATGAGGTCTAGTTTCTGTCTTAAACTTTTTATTGCAATTCATGAAAGGATCATTGATGTTTTGCTAAGCAGTTCAGTATGTTGGTTATATCTTACTTGATATTTTTATTTGTATTATTTAAAGGCTGGAATGCACATATACGGAAGAGCTTCTGCTAAAGGAAAACGTGTGCAGGTAAGTGCAGTTCATTTAGTGATAGGATCATTTCTCTTAAGCTGTCATATCTCACATCAGTCAAGTTTACAGTCATCTTGAGTCTCTCCAGTCTCCACCTTGCCAATTGGTAATAGGTTGGATGCTTAACAACTTCTATGACTTCTAAAGTTGAACTAAATTTCCTTCCTGATTAACTATTCTGCTCAGTCCAACATGGGGGCCAAAAATCATGGCATTGTCATGCCTGATGCAAACAAGGATGCAACATTAAATGCTCTAATTGCTGCTGGTTTTGGTGCTGCTGGACAAAGGTGCATGGCACTTAGCACAATAGTCTTTGTTGGTGACTCAGAATCATGGTATTGTGTTTTTCCTTGCGTCTTATCTTGTTGATATCTTGTGAACCTATAACTAAGAGGGATCGTTTTGATCTTTTCCAGGGAGAATAAACTGGTAGAACGTGCCAAAGTTCTTAAAGTGAATAGTGGAACAGAACCTGATGCAGACCTTGGTCCAGTGATTAGCAAACAGGTAATACATGTTTCTGATATTTCCCACCTTTTCCATATTACTGCTAGCATGCTACCAATTCTCGTGATAAAGATAGTAGAAATCATACCAAGTTTATTTTTTCGGACAATTTGAAATGATGCCCTCCCCCCCCCCCCCCCCCCCAAAAAAAAAAAAAAAACCCAATGGAGGACAGGGTAAATTCTATTATTTACCCTAGGCCTATCCTTATCAAGGTGTCAGGTCAATCACAGGGTTGTCTAATGAAACTTGGAGCTGGGCTGGCCCTCCCAGCAAAAAGGTTGTAGTCTGAGCAAACTTGACCCTATCTTGGGGGATGGGGGCTAATGGCCTCATATTCTATAACTTATGATGCCCTTTTAATGTCTTTGATCATTTTTCCCATCTGTTTTTATCCTTGATGTTTTTATTTTTAATTGGAATTCTTCTGCATTGACAGGCTAAGGAACGTATATGCAGATTAATTCAATCTGGGGCTGAGAGTGGTGCCAAACTACTACTTGATGGGAGAAATATAGTGGTATTTAATGTTCTACCATATTCATTTATTAGATAACTTTTCTTTTGTGGCATCGTATTGATGATAGTATATTCCAGCTTCAAGATTGGATAATCCTATAAAATCATTGGATATTTTGGAACCAGTTACAAATGCATTTGTCTTGGGCCTATTGGCAGTGGAGATTGAAGGAAACTTAGCATATAATATGATCCTGAAAGAATGAATTATTACTACAATCCAAATGATTTTGCTGGTCTACCTATGATCCCTCCTCCTCCTCCATCTTCTCTTTCCTGGTTGGTTTATAGATATCTTTCTGGAGTGGCTTAGTATGGTCCTTGTTAGGTCTTTGTTTCCCTGATGTTGACTAGATTTTCAAAATTTTCAACAAAACCTGTTATTAACTATCATAGTTATTAACTTTCTATGAGTGACGCAATAGGTTCCAGGATATGAGCAAGGCAATTTTATTGGTCCCACAATTTTATCTGGTGTCACAGCTGACATGGAGTGCTATAAGGTATTAATTTTTGTTTATGACTTGTAATACATTGTTTTGACTATGCTCCCAAAAATACCAGGAGCCAGTGGGTAGAGTGACTCTTGAACCTTCATAGAAGATACCTGATAACTCTATTTTGGCCTGTGCAGGAGGAAATCTTTGGCCCAGTTCTCATTTGTATGAAGGTGGGTCACTGCCCTTCCTGTTTCTAAGCTAATCAAACTTTTGATTGAAGCATTGCCAACTGTTAACTGCTCTTCTTTTCACACCCAATGTTCAGGCTGACAGCTTGGAAAAGGCTATAAACATTGTTAATAGAAACAAGTACATCCTGAATCACAGCCTCTCTCTTTTGCTCCACCTACATTACATATTCATGTTTGTTTTACTTGTGAGTTGTGCTCTGTTTCAGATATGGCAATGGTGCTTCTATATTCACTACATCTGGTGCGGCTGCGAGGAAATTCCAGACTGAGATCGAGGCTGGGCAGGTAAAACTGTGGATAAAATACAGTAGGATATATGGAGAATTGCTCAGAGCTGCAATTGCATAACCTTTATAAGTACCTCTTACACAATACGATAGGATTAACTGCAAGGTCATTTCTTTGTTGCTGTAAAAGTTCAAATCATTAACATGTTTTGCTTATATTTAGGTTGGCATCAATGTTCCCATACCAGTTCCCTTGCCGTTTTTCTCATTTACTGGCTCTAAGGCATCTTTCGCAGGCGATCTTAATTTTTACGGTAATATATGCATCATTACTAACATGGTTCTTCAACTTACCATCTGCTAATATCCCCCATTTCTCTACATGACTGCAGGCAAGGCTGGAGTTAATTTTTACACCCAGATTAAAACAGTGACTCAACAATGGAAGGATTTACCAAGCGACAGTGGAGTTTCCCTTGCGATGCCAACATCACAGAAGTTGTAATTCACGCTGCGGGATTGTACTCTGCCATGAACTAATGTCAAGGTCTTGTTGCTTTGCATCTTCCAACTGATTCCCTGTCATTCGAGTTCCTGCCAACTACCAAGTAAATAAGACGGAATAAAGGGTAGAAATGCTGAGAAATATTTTTAGTTTAGGGGGAAAAAGATCATTTATATAAGGATTTCTTAGTGTTGAAGTAAAAAATAGCAGTTTCTTCTGAGCGATAATAGTTTGCTGAGAGTTGCCCGACGAATAAATTCAATTTACTCGGATTCTGTTTTGCATCATAGTGTGTGTTTTAATTGGTTAGCCATCGTTACTTACTCCCCCGGAAAGTTGTCTCAACGCCATCTGGGAACCCAAATTACTCCCATGAGAAAGGGTTTATTTCATAGCATTTGTAGCTGTGTGGCGAAGTATGGTGCCAAAACATGTAAACAGAGGCTTCAAATCAAACCGCTCATCCTTGATGCTTTGCCTTCTTCCATTTCTAACGTCAATGGTTTTTTTTTTGGGATAAGGGTAGGGTGAGCATTCGGTCGTTCTTAAAAATCCGAAATTGAATTGATCGATTCCACTTAAAAGTAAGTGAATCGATCGAACTAAAATGAATAACCAGAACTGATTTAATTCAGTCGGTTTAGTTGATTTGATAGGCTTTAGTTATTTAGAAAATAAATTATTTTATATGTTTATTATATTTAGTTTTAAACTAATTTTTTATTTATATTATATATAATATATATTTTTAAAAGAAGTTAATTAAAGAGTATGAAACTTACCGGGTTCAGTGGAGCAAGTAGCAACTTCCCTTTTCTCTGTTACTTGTACAGCTTTTATGTGTTTCTGCAATATATGCTACTGCTAGGCTCTGTACCCTTTGACTACATTGTGAAATTTGTTTCTTCAAATCAAGTTTGACGGAGTTCAAAAAGATTATTTCACTATTAAAAATATATTTTTTTAAAAAATTATAATTAAATTTAAATAAAAAATTATTAAATAAATAATAATTTAGTTCGGATAAGATCAATCTAAATTTGAACCATCTTTATCCGAACAAATAATTTGACCTATGAATAAGTCTAATTAAGAATTAGTAACTAATAATTACTAGTAAGTAATAAGGAAAAACCAACCCCACCCCCAGCAAAAGATGTAAAGAAAGAAGAAAAAAAAAATCCATCCTTTTTGACCATATGACAAGCTTCTCTGCTTTTGAGTTATTCAATTTAACAACTTAAATTATTTATATAAAGGTGGATGGATGATATTGCCTGTTAAATTCCATGGACTTGCAGCTGGCCAAACTGGCAATGGAACAAATTGATGATTAGGTTAATATTAGTATTTAGTTAATCTTTTAATTTGATGGTTTTATTTAGGTTATTAGTTTAATGAAAAGTCAACAAAAGAACTATTCAATTATAAAATGCCTTTTACATCTCATAACTTTAATTCCAAAAAAATTTCATTAATATTTTATGTAGTCAACTCCCCCTACCCTTTCCTCCTTTTTCACTTTTCTTTTTTGTGCACAAATTTCCTCCTTTTTCACTTTGATCATTCTTTAAATGAGAGTAATTAATAGCACACAAAGTAATTGAAAAGTTTTTATATTATATCATTTAATATAATTTAATTTTTTTTATTATAAAATTAGATAATTTTATTTTTTATTTTTTTTTAAATTAAAAAAATAAAATTATTAATTGGTATAACATGAACCGTTAAAAAATTAATATGACATTTAATATGTAAAGATAAAATCATTAATTAAAAAAATTACGTGAATAAAAAGATTTGATGTATATTTTTAACAATTTGATTATTTATTTTATTCACGTTATCTTAATATAATATATTTTATTGATACCACGTCAACTTTTTTAACGATTTATGTTACATCCGTTAATGATTTTATTTTTTTATTTTAATTTTGAAAAAATAAACTAAATGATTCAATTTTATTATAAAATAATTAATTTATATTAAATAATATAATATAGATACTTTTCAAATAGTTTAATCCCACTAAAAGAGTGCTTTGGGTCATAAATAAACACATGTCGATAGTGATTGAACACTGAATGTAAAAATCAGCCAGGCGGCGAGCTAGAAAAAAGAACAAATAGAGCAGTGTTGAATGTTTTGGTTGAATAAGAAGTGAGAAGCAGTGTTATCAATACCGTATCGATCGGTATATATCATTTTTAAAGTAAATTAAAATGGTATCAATTTTTTATCGTTTCGATTTTTATATTGATCCGTACTGATTTTATTGGCTTGTACTAGTCCGTACCGATCAATATCGATACGTATCGATTGATACAAGATTTTAATTTTTTATAATTTAAAAATTCACTTATTTGAATTTTTAAATCAATTTTCAATATTTTTTGTGTAATGATCATTTTTATTTTTTTCATAATTATATTTAAAATATATATATGTTCATTAAATTAGGTTATTGAACATAATTAATAATAATTTACTATATTTTTTTAACATTTTAATATTTATTTTACCTATTTGATGTTTAAAAATTTTATTTATTAAATATTTAAAATTTATATTTGTATAAAAATATATATATATATATATATGCATGTAATTGATGTATATTTGCATGTGTATATAATATATATTTTAATAAAAAACTTGAAAATAGGCTATACATATAGATATATGAAAAAATATTTGAAAAATATCGATAAATTCGAAACGGTGTGTCGAAACACGATATCAATATGTATAAAAATAAAAACGATACGTCTACGAATACGATACTGACTACTTTGGTGAGAAGTGACGGACGATACTTCCAAAACCCAACAAGAAAAAGATAACTCATCGTGCAAAAGAAAAAAAGAAAACGTATATTCAGCAGTTTTAGGGATCTTCCATAAGTTTTTAATTTGTTTTCATGAAATAACTAATGCGGCCTTTTTTTGGGACAAAAAAATAAAAATAAAAGCAGGTTCATGTAATCAAAGTCTCTCCCTTCAAGGTCCTTCTATGGCGATTCTAGATCAGTTATGCTATGCTTTCTTATGGAAAGGTAGAGAAGAAGACAATGCAAAGTGAGCCAAAGTGAGCTTCAACTTTATTTGTAATCCAAAATTTGAAAGTTTGAGATAATATATTATTAGATGTTATTTTTTAAAAATAATTGTATAAATAAATTAAATTAAGCTTTGAATTTTATTTTTGTTTCATTTTCATAACAACAGTCCAAGATATCAAACAATTTTAAAGACATATTCTCTCGTGATACAATCAAAATTTTACTTCCGAAATATTTCGCATAAAAACAAATCTTGATCGATTAAAACAAGAGAGAGAGAGAGAATTTCACTCCCTTTCCACAAGACTTATTTGGATTTCATGACGAAAGAGCACATAAAAATGATAAAAAGAAATAAGTTTCCTAATAAACAGTATTTTAAAAGTAGAGCACTATATATTGTTTGGAATTATTATTGGGCAAAAAGAGCACTAATGTCATATCGATTATAAGTAATTGACATCCTACACATGACATTACCACATTATTTCTTGACTTTTCTTCAATTATTAATGGACACATTGAACTGCAACTCCACTAACTAAGACTGCACGTACCTAATTCAATTAAGGTTTCCCTTTCCTGAACGGTGAAATTAGTTTAAATAAGATAAAAAATAATATAATGAAGAGATCAATTATTACAGTGATAAAATTAAATATTATAGTGGTGAGATTAAAATGAGTTATGAGATATGTTTTTAAAAAATAAAATTACGGTGAATTGTAGTGAGAAAGAAAAAAAAAATTAGAATATTAGATTAAAACATGTATATAATTTAACTTTTAGATAATTTTATATTTATAAACTTAATAAATAATTGAAAATTATTAAAATTATTTTTATGTCAAATAATATTTTTTTAATAAATAATTGAAAATTAATAAAAATGATACTAAAATATAAAATATTTTTTTAAAGAAATTGATAATAATATATTTATATAATTTTAAACTTAACAAAGTAAAATTAAATTATTTATTTTTTATGTACTTATTTATTTATTTACAATGTAATAATATAAATTTATTTATCATTTTAATTAAATAAATAATTAAAAATAAAAATCAATAAGGGGTAAATGGGAAAGAAAACTATACGATTGAAGCAAAATATTTAAGAGTCCAGTGAATGATTAAAGATTATTATTTGGATTAAATTCAAACAAAAAGATATTAAGTCAAATCGTTGCTTCAACAAACAAAAAGATATTAAGTCAAATTTGGAATGCATTATATCAAAGTGTTGGAGAAAGGATTAGACATAAATAAAATTTGAAAATACTTCTAACTATGTTTTAAAAAAAAGGGAAAAAAAATATATTGAGAGAAATAATAGAGGTTGAATTAAATTTTTGTTGGTAACCGATGACAATGCATGTGGTGCACAAATACAATATATGCTAAGGATAGTTTTGTATATTATGCTTGAAAAATTAGTTAGATTGAATAATTGTATGCTTTTTATTACTATCTTTAAAGTATTTTTGGAAAAAAAAGGAAAATTATGCAATGGCGGTGCTAATACATATATAATTTTAAAAAATATATCTAATTTATCGTCTATTAAGTTTTTAAATTTTATAAGCACAATTAACATAATAACACATATATCTTAAGTGTACATAAAAAAAATAAAATATTTGACAATTTCATAACCTCATTTGTGAAAGTTAAAAAAATCTACTATCGATATATAAAAAAATTACTCAATTAATTATATCAAGTAGCTTTGTGGATCATACTCATACATTAGAGATGAGACCATAAAAAATGTTGAATTTGTTGGAAATTTAGAGTGCAATTCTGGCCCTTCATTTTTATGAATTAAACCTGCTCACAGGTCGGACAGTCCGTCTAACCCATATTGGATCGAGTTTGAGCTTTAATATTTGTGATTCGAGCTGACTCGGCTCGGATCACTGTTCACATATTAAAAAATTATTATTATTTTTTTAATTTAATTATAAAAATATTAAAAAAAACAAAAAAAAAACATTTTTTTATTAATAAATAAACAATGATTCGGGCCCACGAGCCCGCTCAAGGCCGGGTCTAGGCATGAAAAATAAAAAAAAATTGGGCCGCGGCCTGGTCCGACCCATGATCACCTCTACTATGAATTGGCCAAATTTATTAAATCGATATCAAAGAATATCAGAACAAATAAAATGAATATAATATATATAAAAAATTAAGAATGCAGATTTCACGTTTTAATTTGATGCTAGGGTAGGGATGGCAAAACCCGATCCGACCGATGGATTTCGAACCGATCCGATCCGAATGGAGAGGTTTTTTTTTTTTAACAATGGAGGCGGAGCGGGGCGGTGCAGTTTTTTTTGTTTGAAAGGCGGGGATGGAGCAGTTGTGGTAATTGCCTGCTCCGCACCGCCCCGCCCCGCCCCGAATACTGAAATTATAATTTTACCCTTAAATATTTAGCTTTTAAAAGAATAATAAAATAATATAATTAAACTTATTATTTTTCTTTTTCTTTTTAAAAACTTAAACCTAATACTTTATTTTTATTTTTTTTCCTAGATTAGAAACATGTTTATATTGAATTTATATTAAAATTTTTTTTATAATGCTTTATTATTTAAAAAAAATAAAAATAATTAATAAATATCAAATGGGGCGGAGCGGGGCAGGGCGGTTATGGATGTAACCGACATCCATGGAAGCGGTAGTGGTATTGAAATTTCAACTAACACGGTGGAACAGGGCGGGGGGTGGGGCAGAGCAGTGCTATGGCGGGGCGGGAGCGGATACTGCAAAATCCGCCCCCGCCCCGCTCCATTGCCATCCCTATGCTAGGGCCTCAACAAAACAATTAAATTAAGCAAAACGGTTATGCTATGCATCCCTTAAATCCTGGTTACCATGCTGCTTATACGAAAACTACAATGAGATTAAAAATATGCCGCTAAACATTTGTAATTTCATATTAAAAATTATTATGAAGAAATTATCTTATAGTTAGTGAAATTTTTAGATTTTATAGCAAGACACATATCTTTTATGTAGACTTGTTCAAAGATTGGATTAGACTGCAGTCTAAAACAATTTTAATTTCATAATTCAATTGTTTAAAAAATAATATAAAATTTTAAAATTTTATTTTTATAATAAATTTAAATAAAAAATATTTTGTAATTATATAAACAATGATTCGGGTTGAATTTATCTGAATCGAAAAAAATTATATTCAAATCCGATCCAATACGGATTGAACGGGCTACCCAATTTTTGAACAAATCTACTCTTAAGATATATTTAAAAAATAAGACATGTTTAAAAAAATAATTCACTTGCTTTAATCCGTTTGTACCCTGCACAATACATGATAGAAGAGTATCGGTAAAATTTTTAAATTTTACAAATAAAATTAAAAAATATTTTTATTAAATTATTATTCTTTTAATATTTTTACTCACCTTTAATGTTTCGATATTTATCAGCAGGTATATTTACAGATTATAATAGTTTGGCGCATAGCGTGATTGCCATGATAATGTTTTCTATTTTCTCCCTGACACAAATATCTTTTATGAGATACTCCAATTTTGAATTATAGCCTCATATATGCATTTGACAGCAACTTAATTTCGGAAAAGAAAGAAAAAAAAAACGTGGATAACTTGGGCAATATCTTTTCTTATATTCCATTCCTGTTGGATTTTGTTTTGGACCACCATTTTCTCTTTATGGGGGATATACATACTATTATTAATTAATTTGCTAAAATGAGTCCGATTTTATTAAAATACAATATCTTTTCACTATACATACATAAAATAACAAAAGTAATTTAAAAAACGAAAATAATATAATACTCATTTTATTCCTTCTATTATTACGAAATAAAAAAAAAAAAGCGATGTAATTGTACCTTCTATCGAGATGTATTACTTATAATTAGAAATGTCTATCGGGTCACATTTGGTTTGAATAGTAACAAAAATATTTGTTTAAAATTTGATCCGATTTAATCTATTAAATGCAAACAATTTATTTTATTATTTAAAATATATTAAAATATTTTTATATTAATATTAATATATTTTATAATTAAATTTAAATAAAATATAATCTTTATTGATTAAATAATAATCTAAATCGAATCCAATCAATTCAAATTTAAAATATTTTATTTTAAATCCAGCCTCAACCATTAAACATATCTATTTAACTATAATCAAGTCAGACACAAATCTATATATATTTATAAAAAATTAAATAGTACTTGTGTTGATTTTTTAATTTGTTGGGATATAATTATGTATTTGAGATAATTATTTCTTTTTTTCATTTTTTGGTGAGTTAGTTCGGCATTTGCATGAAAATGTATTGGTATAATTAGGTCTCGAGCTGTTTTTAGCTAAAGCAATTAATCCGTTTTTATGTAAAAAAAAAGTGAGACACCAATGACTTACGGAAATAAATTATAAGCTTAAAAAAGGACATGAGGAAAAAAGGAGAAATGATTTTTTTTTTTCTTTTCTTATGTACAATCTCACCTCATTCTAAAAGAAAAATATGATATTTTTTCTGTTTTTTATGCTATAATACTATTTCTTTTTTAAAATTCAAGTATTAGATAATCTGATTTTTTTTATTACTCAGAAGATAAATATTTATAAACTTATTATTTATTAGTTTCATGCCATTTATGCAAACTAGTATTACTCAAAGATCAAAGAGTAATATCTGGGAAAAGAAAAGAAAAGTATATATATGGAGAGTTTATTTTTAAGAATAGTTGAAAAATGCTTTAAATTTTATGATTTATTTAAAGGATAAAAGTCGTTGGCCCCAAAGTAGGCGTAGAACCAGCTAAGATTCACAAAAACTACATTTAGCCAAGCCAGCCCCAGTCCAAGAAAAAGGGCAAATTCGGCGAGCCTCGCCACCTCAGCCAAGGCTATTGTTGTAATTTAGGTTAACAAACATGTTAAAACCTTACCACTTTATAAGAAATCAAAAAATCTTTGCATTCTTACAACAACAAAAAAAAACCCAGAGGAACAGTAAATCTCTTCCGATCTGTCCCAGCCATCTCTCTCTAATAGGCTACTCTCCAGATTATAGAGAGAGAAAGATTTAATCTCTTTCTCTCTCTAAGGGGTCAAGCTTTAGCCTTCAATATATATAAAGAGAGAGGGAGGGAGATAGAAATTTTTTTTTTTTAAGGAATTAAAGATATTTTTAATCATGGGTGGTGGGAAGAAATTTGCTGTTCTTCTGTGTGCGGAGGATTCTGATTATGTTAAGAAGAGGTACGGAGGGTATTATGGGGTGTTCGTGGAAATGCTGGCGGAGGAAGGGGAGACATGGGATGTTTTCAGGGTGGCCAATGGCGAGTTCCCTGACGATGAAGAGATCGGTGATTTTGATGGCTTTGTTATAACTGGGAGCTGCAATGATGCTCATGGGAATGACGTTTGGATCTGTAGGTTGATTTCTCTTTTGAAAAAATTGGATTCCTTGAAGAAAAAAGTTCTTGGGATTTGCTTTGGTCACCAGGTAATTCCTTTAAATTAATCACTTTCTTTATTTTATTTTATTTTATTTTTTTTTGTGCTACTTCAAATACTAGCACTTGGTTCTTGTTAATTTTCTTTTTAACTTTTCAAGGTGGAAAATTTCCTTTATGATTTTCTAAACGAGAGGGATGTGTTTGGTTTTTTTTTTTTTTTATGGAAAAAAAAATTCTCAGGTTCTTTAATTACTACTATGATTTAATTACAAACTTCCAACCAATTTAATGGCATTTGGTGAATGGTAAAGTAAAAAATGCAGGACATGAGACAGAAAAAAAAAACAATTAAACTTATAATATGATATAAAAAAATAATTTAAATATGAATATCATACAAATACATAAAAATAAATCAAAACTTATATAATATAAATTATTAACATATTAAAATTTATATTTATACGTAAAGATAACATTAAATAACAAAAATACTACGATTGCCATTCCTACCTGGAGCTATCCATGTCCATGTGTTCGATATAACATGACTGAACTCAGTTTATGGTATGTTATGTGGTCCCTCGGCTCGTACAGGAACTTAAATGCGAGTGGTCCATCAACCGCTGCTCTTTGAACTAGATGGGATCTGCTGCTCTTCTCTTAACCTAAGTTATAAATTTTCCTTTTGAAAAGTGAAATCATGACTATTACTCTATTAGGTTCCTAGCATTCAGGGTTGCCATTTATGTAATTTTGCATGTGAAAATCATGTATGTATAAAAATATGTAAGTTTCTTGATTGAGTCTTGAGTCTTGGCTGTAGACTTATGATATTTGATATTTTTTTTTTTTAATTTCGTGTTTAACACATATTCAGATATAAATATAAAGATATAATATTTCAAATATATGAAAAAAAATTTTAAAAAAAATTAAATATACTCATTTTAGATATATACCAACATCCTATACTTATAATTTAAAGAGTGAGTAGAATGATTCTAGATTAAATGTGAAAATTTTATTACTGTATCTCACATTTAAACGTCATTGTCAATGTGGTCGGCTTCTCTATTTTTATTAAAAGGGGCCAAAGATTAGCTGTGGAGAGTGGTTTGAGCATGCACTTCATTGTGCTTTGAGCCATTTATTGCACATGAGTTAACTCAAGGTTGTTTTTCCGTTTTGTATTTTTCTTTCTTTGAGTGTTAAATGCAATTACTAACCTCTAACCACAACACAACCCACTGACCCCACAACACTTTATGTTTGGGATGTTTTAAATTCTCTGATAATTTTGCTTGAATTGTGATGGACCTAGGGACTCTAGAGGCTTGTAAATTAAGCATCTTAAGTTTGAAGGACTATATATATATATATAGTTGAAATATTCTTGATAATGCTGACAACTCACATGCTTGTTGGACATTTCTCAGCCTTTAGCTAGTTTTCACCTTTTTAATATTATGCTGGGTTTTGGATTTTCTGTTTGGATGAACTTGGATTTTGCTTCCCACGATTGCATTTCTGTATAATTTCTAGAATGTAGTGTCAATCAATAACAATTAATGTATTTTATATGTTTCAAAACTCTTTAATTTTGCTAACGAGTGTTTTTAAGATATTTTTTAATGTTAATTAATATATTATTTATAATAATAATATTATATTAAATGTAAAAGTTAATAATTTTATTCATCATTTTCAATGCATTGATTGAAGATATTATTATATTTGGTAACCTTAAAAAATATCCTTAGAACGTTCATTAACAAAATCCATAATATATTTGTATGAAGTTCAATGTCTAAGGATGACAATTTAAAATGTGGATTCGGATATCCATTTTTTACGGATTCGGATAAAAGTCGAATTTGAATATTCTAAGTACCATCCGTAGAGGATTCGGAGCCGATGTAGATATGAAATCTCGGATATTCATTATCCGAATCCGCATTACTTCTGCAGATTCGGATAGCGGATTCCGAATCCGCTTATTTGTAAAATACATAAATTTTGTGTGATTTTATATTTTTATTTAAAAAAAATTGGTTTATTGAATTCGAATTTTTAACGAATTCGGATATCTCACGGATAATGTTATTTAATTCGAATTTGAATTCGGATAGTAATATGTGAATTAAATGTGAATAATTTATGAATTCAGATTTTAAAATAATTTTATGAATTCGAATTCAAATAATACAAAAATATAGATATTTAATCTGGTAGCATCCTTATCAATGTCCATGGTTGTGGACAAATAGATCCCTTGTTTATATATGCGTGCCAGATGACAATTGTCGGCAAGACAATTCCAGCCTATGCAAAAACACGTGGTTGCCACTTCACTTTGCTTTTTTTTTTGCCGGGTCATGGATTTGGGTGCCTTTTGCTCCTTCATTCTTAATTCATTGATAAGATCACAAAAATGTACGCCTGCAGTTGTTGCCTTATTTTTTTGTTATTATTGCATTGGGTTTTTTTTTTCCTCAAAGGAAGTCATAATTTAGAGATAAAAAAAAGAGTTCTAGATATTTAAAATCGAATTGTAAATTTATTGAATGTCACTTAATAAAAATAATTACATGAATTAATTGATTTAAGATTTGAATTTTATTATTGTATTGCCTTGTTTGTCCCATTTGTGCATTTGGGTGCCTAGTTCCCCCCATTTTGGGCCCAGGATAAGGCTGGGAAACACCTTCTTACGGCTGAAACAGCTTATTTGTTCATGCGAAGTGACTATAAGAGGTTGTTCTCCAATGAATGTTGTTGTGTCATGGAAATTAGAAGATAAACTAAACTATGTTATGTTCATGTCACGTGATTGGACTGTCTCATGGCCTACTAGCTAGCTTTAATGAAAAGAACAAAACTTTATTCAATTGCTGTGTTTTTTTTTTCTTTTTCCAAAGATAAAAAAAAAGAAAGAAGCTAAAGTAAAGTGTTTGGTTATGGCATAAAAAGTATTTTGTTGTAATTTGATCAGATTCTTAGTCGTGCACTGGGAGGAAAGACAGGGCGTGCCATCTCAGGTTGGGACATTGGAGTCACAACCATTCATTTCTCATCATCCTCATCAAAACTCTTCTCCTCTCTGAAAATCCCAACAACTAGTCTTTCCGTGATCGAGTGCCACCGAGATGAGGTTGGTCTATTTCAAAAATGAACTTATTGGTAACCAAACCAAACCATACGAAGAAGGAATTAATAATTTTTTTTGGTTTGTGTGTTTAAATTAACATGCTAGGTTCGAGAAGTTCCAGCAAAGGCGGAGGTGATAGCATGGTCTGAGAAGACAGGGGTGGAGATGTTTAGGTATGGGGATCATATGATGGGCATCCAAGGTCACCCTGAGTACACCAAAGACATTCTGCTTCACCTCATCGATCGTCTTATGCACCGCAGTTTTATTGAGGTACATCCATCATCCACCAATATCTGATCAATTCCAACCTCCTTGTGTATAATCTCTTACTGTGATGATTTAATGATTTGACACATTTTATATCAAATGCATGCAGGACTCACATGCGGATGAGTTGAAGGCAAACTTGGGGAAAGTGGAGCCTGATAAGGATGCATGGAAGAAACTCTGCACCAGCTTCCTCAAGGGTAGATTATGAAGAAACTTCTCTTTAACAAGTTTTGAAAAATGTCAAAAAAAAAAAATAATAATAATAATGTAAATGTGAACTCTTTTCTGAGAAGAAAGTTGGAAGGAAGTTTAGGGAGGTTTGATAGCATATCATACCAGAGAGATATAGCTAAGAATGTAAAACCTGTGCTTAACTTGATGTGGTCTTCTTTTCTCTTCTCTTCTCTTCTCCGGGTTAATAAAATTTGCAGGTGTTTAACAATTCCATATTTCCATTTTCAAAGTTTAATCCCCTCGATAAACTTAAAGATGGCATGGCACTTGCTGTCTCAAATTCTTTGACCTTGAAAAGGTTATTTTAAAAAGTGTAACACGTAACAAACAACGGATCCGTATTGCAATGGTTGTTCATGCCTTTAATAAATGGAATTATGGAAAGCTCAAAAAAAGCAAAGTCCCCAAGATGGAGACTACGCTACACTACACACGCAAGATACAGTTGTAATAAAGTGGAAAAGGTTTGAATCTGGGGCTTTGCCCAAACGACTCATTTATCTTTGTTATAGTTAGATTCCAGCAAACTTGGTATTAAAAAGAAGTAAAAGAGGTTCGACTTCTTTTCATAACTTTTGTTTATTATTTTTAATATAATTTTTTAAAAAGCATTCTTATACTTTTTAAAAACACTAACTGATAATGTGAAATTTTGAAAAAATATTGCAAAACTTATGTATTTTTTAGAAAAGTATGCAGCATTTTTTAATTTTAGTTACCATTCATAAATATAACATTCATAATTCATAAATGAATCTTATACATATAAATAACAAAAATAAATATATTAAAAAATAATAGACAAAAAAATAACAAATAAGATGAAAGTTAAGTAAAAATAATGATAATGAGGAATTCAAAATAAATGTTGGATTTTTTTTTTTTTTGGTTTGACCCTCTTGAATTTACGTAAGAAAAAAAAGGATGCCAATTATTAATCAAAGATTACACACAGAAACGTTAAAGTCTCTCTACTGTACCAAACAAAAACTTTTTTTTTTGTGACAAACACCAAGAATCAAGGACAAACAGAAGGGTGGGGGCGGGGGTGTCTGAGAGAGTAGGATAACATCTAAAATAGAAGATATCTTCACAACCAATTTGCTCAAACATTTGCAAACAGTAAGCCACCATCAATTTTCAATTGCATTTGATTTGATAGAAATAATATCACTTAGACTGAGTATTCATAGAGATTATTGAACCATTAAGGGAGTTCAGCTTCATCATCATCAACAAAAGAAAAACAATGATAAATAAAAACTGAAGTCCAAAGCTGACATTCCATTGCACGACAAGAAAATGGGGAATAAGCTTAGGCACCCAACATGGACCCTGAGTTCTTCCTGCACTCAGACAACATATCAATGTAGAACTGACACTTGCTGATTTCGTTTCCATAGCTGTTCAGGCACTACAGGAAACACAAGAACAAAAGAATATAGGTATATTAGTGTCGCTGGACGTTCCAAAAGAGTTCAGCAACATACATACTAACATGATGAATAGGTACTTATGACATCTACCACAAGTGTAAAAACTCAGAATCAAAACCCTGATTTAACTACTTAATTAAAAAAACCAGGGCAATATGTGATTCATTCCAAATCAAGTAAAAGATATTAGGCAAACTGTAAATCCAGAAAGCACAATTAAACTGCTAGAATCTGGGAGTCATGCTTTTGATTCAAAGTTCCAGTCAGCCACAGCATGCAAAACTTATCAACATTTTAACAAACTACTAAACTAACAAGTAACCAAGTAACAGAGAGTGAAGTTCACATACGTCTTGGAATGCCTTCGAGTGGATGCTGCATGCATCAGAGCCAGCAAAACTATTGGTGGAGGCTGCTTGTGCAGGGGTAGCTGCAGCCTCAGAAGCCACAGTTTCATGTTGAATAGTACGAGGTCCCATCACAGCATCCACAGCCCTGTGAGCCACAGCACTTCCAGTTCCAAAAGCCATGCCTGTAATATGGAGATGAAGAACAGAATTAACTAAAATCAGAGTAATATATCATGACAAAGCAACCAGATACATATAAAGTAAATAGTTCACCATCTAAGAAGGATATATATTCACATACCTTGAGCTATGGTAGAGCCTATGCCTCCAAGCATGGATCCACCACTTCCACTCTGAGCAGGAGCTGGAGGAGGAGCATGTTGAGCTGCAGCAAAAGAGTTAAATAGAATTAAACATGACACTCTATCGAAGAAATAACTTCTGACTTACTACTTATCAAAACGACAGATATCAATGTTAATCAATCGAAGAAATTCTTATCCTATGTGCTATTTAATCATACATGAAATATAAAAACGTGAGTTACTACCTGGTTGAGGTGGTGGGCTGCGTGCACGAGCAGGACGAGGGGCTGGGCGAGGAGCAGACCTTCCTGCAAAGTAGTAAGAACAAAAGCGGACGAATAAGGGAACAGAAAAGAAATTCCATAATCACCCAAAAAATGAAATGGCACAGCTGCTTTAGTTAAAATACAAATAGTCGTACTTTTTATCGCCCTCCAAGGTATTTACATTTATATCACATTGAAATGTTCCAATAACAAGGTAAAATAATATATATCAATTAAACGGCAAAACCCCAGAAAGAAAATCTTGCAAAGAACCAAAATTAAAACAATCCCAAATAAATCAATCAGGCCAAATAAGCTTAAATTAAGGAACAAAGACTAACCCTAGAAATCAGGTCAAAAGTAGATGTGGATTACATAAATAAATACAATAACTTGGAGGTAAAGAAGTAAATAAATAATTTGGGTATGAATAGATCTGATCTCTAAGAAAGGAGATAGATGAGAAACTAACCAGAGCTTCGGCGAGCCATGTTGGATGTTGTCAAATAGAGGAGGCGGCGACGAGTTTTGGAGAATTTTCTAGAGATAGGGTTTAGGCTTAAATTCCAATAACAAGGAAACTCCCGAGAGACCCGGAAATGCTCATTTATAGATAGAGATATAAAGATTGAAGGCGGTGGTGCGTAGGTGTTGCCGTGTTGGTATCAAACACGTGGCAGAATATGACTGGAGTTGTTAATATACTACTGCTAATTAGTAATTAGTAATAGTAATTAATACCTAAAAAATAATACTACAGTAATTAATTAAATTTTAAAAAAATCCCAAAAAAATTCAAATCCACAATTACATTTTGCTCCTTAATCATACAATCAAAGATTCAAGATCTCTTTCTATCAAAAAATCCAAAACCCTAGGGTTCATAAAATTTTCATCTTTTTCATCAATCGATTAATCATTGAAAGTCAATGGCTGAAGAAGCAGCAGCAGCAGCATCGACGCCGCCTCAATCATCTGTGGCTCCATTAGGATCTTCCGTTATACCGGTTGTGAACAAGCTGCAGGACATCTTCGGTCAGCTTGGTAGCCAGTCCACCATAGAGTTGCCGCAGGTGGCGGTGGTCGGAAGCCAGAGTAGTGGCAAGTCCAGCGTGCTTGAGTCACTCGTTGGACGCGATTTCTTGCCTCGCGGTTCCGATATCTGCACGCGCCGCCCTCTAGTCCTTCAGCTCCTCCAGACTAAGCGTAAACCTGATGGTTCTGAGGAGGAGTATGGCGAGTTCCTTCACTTGCCTGGCAAGCGCTTCTATGACTTCTCTGAGATTCGCAGGGAGATTCAGGTTCTTTATTGCTTGCTTTTTATGATTAAGAACTTCAAAAGCTAGGCATTTTGATTCTTCAGTTCAAAAAATAGGGTCTTTAGTATGTACTTTTGTGAAGTTAGGCATTTGTGATTTTTCCCTTGTGAGATAAATTTTGAAGGGAGAAAAATATTAATTATATAAATGTGAAACAATTAAGATGCAATAGCCGCTGGCACAATAAGTTGTGATTAGGGAAATTGAGAGCGAAATTAGGCTGTCGGTGACAATGATATTGAAATTCACTACATCGGAGTTTTTAGGCTTTAGATAGATAGTTACAGTGAGTAGAAAAGAGAATCTCTTAATTTATGTGTTCTTCGCTAAGGTCTTAGCTAGATTTCTTGTCTATCCCCTTGGCTCTCTGACAAACTCTAGCCTTTAATTGCTTGCAAGCTATAATAGGTTTTATGAAATCAAGAAAGAATGTTTACAATTTGTTGCGTTGAAGTTTTTCTTTGAAGTATTAAAAAAATGCCCTTCCGCTAAATAGTCTCATTTGGCTGCAGGCTGAGACAGATAGGGAGGCTGGAGGAAACAAAGGTGTGTCAGACAAGCAGATTCGACTTAAGATTTTCTCACCAAATGTTCTTGATATCACTCTTGTGGATTTGCCTGGAATCACGAAGGTTCCTGTGGGTGACCAGCCCTCTGACATTGAAGCTCGAATTAGAACAATGATTATGTCGTATATTAAACAGCCAAGCTGTCTGATTCTTGCTGTTACTCCAGCAAATTCAGACTTAGCAAACTCTGATGCGCTTCAAATTGCAGGAAATGCTGATCCTGATGGTACTTCTACTATCCCATCTTCTGCATTGAGTTTCTGTTTGATGTTTATTTAATTGAATTATTTTGCTAATTTTCTGCTGGCAGGTTATAGAACCATTGGTGTTATTACAAAGGTGCATCTTTTAACGTGAAAATCTCCTTTTTAAATTATGATGTTACCTATACATAAGCTGTTCTAGGTTTCTGACTAGTTTTGGCTTATTTGCATATAAATCAGTTGGATATAATGGACAGAGGTACTGATGCTCGTAACCTGTTGCTTGGAAAAGTGATTCCCCTTCGACTTGGTTACATAGGTGTTGTGAATCGTAGTCAGGAGGTAACAATGTAACCTAACAGAAATGAAGATGTTAATTCATCAATTTGTAATTTGTTACACTTTTTAAATAAATTATTTCTGAGTACATTGTTAATGCAGATGATTTATCATTTTTAGAGTTATTGTTCTTAAATATTATGCTATAGTCATTACTTCGAGTGCTCTAATGGCATTTTGGTCTTTCTTCATATTGTTCCATTGAATTAGAACATATATTAATCTTTTCATGCCATTTTGCATGGTGAGATCTTCCTGCCCATTGTCATTTTGTTTTTTTGTGGTCATATGCCATTGTCATTTTGCTGTCTGTTTCAAAATGGTGTGTGATATCCTCCAAACTTTTATGTTTTTAGGCAACCTGAAGTATATGTACCGTAGAGAAAAATGGAGCTTGAATTTGATAAACCTAGATGATTAGTCAAAGACATCAAACAGAATCACTTAAACGTTTCAAGGGGGCGAAAGCCAAGTACATGACTGATTTTTACAGCATAACGTATCAATAAATATTATGCAAGAGCTTTAATATGGGTAACTCTACATCCTCAAAAACCCATTTATTTCTTCCCCACCAGAAAAGCAACTAAAAGCTATTTTAATGGTTACTAAATTATCATAGTTTTGCTTCTAGATGACTTCTTTTTAATGGTTAGTCATATTTTAACGGTTAGTCATACCATGTATGCAAGTGCATTGATATGGGTACTACTGCCTCAAAAACCCTTTTATTTTTTTCCGTCCAGAAGAGCAACTAAAAGCTAATTAATGGTTAGTAAATTATCATAGTTTTGCTTCTAGATGACTTCTTTTTTGCTCTTATATATCATATACTGCTTATCAGTTATCTTATTTTACTAGTGTGCTGATAGTTTGATTGCACTTTTAATAATGCATATCTAAACAGGATATTTTACTTAACCGGAGTATCAAGGATGCCCTAGTGGCAGAGGAAAAGTTCTTCCGCTGTCGTCCAGTATGGCTGCACCAACCTTTAGCAATTGTTCATGGTTTGATACAGTTTCCATCATCAATTTGCTTATTTCCTTTTGCTATAGGTATATAATGGTCTAGCTGATCGTTGTGGTGTTCATCAGTTGGCGAAGAAGTTGAACCAGGTAAATATTTGCAAGATGAAGTTTCCAAAACTTTTATGGAGTATAATTCACAATTTTGAATGTCAATGCTTTGTTCTAGTGTCGACGCGTTCTATTAATATTTACTTACCCCTGTCCTATTTACCCCCCCTTCTTTAGCTAGGCATTTGGTGGAAAAAATCTCTCGGTAGTAAACTTGCATCATTCTCCTCTATCTACAGCAATTTACTGTTGGCTTAGTTATATCTGGAGCATTCCTGCTTTCCTTTGTCCTTTTACCTGAATCAAGCACCTTGATGCTTATAGGATCTATTGAAGGTTTTATGCTAGTTGGGGAGTTATTTGCAATCCTCTTAGTTCAGTCTTGTGACCCAGTTGTGCATGACATAGAGATATGTACAGCTTGGCATAGGGGGAATTTCTGTATTTATTTAACTCATTATTGAGTCTTTTGATGCTGTTTCCAATGTAGATTTTAGTACAACATATCAAGGCAATACTTCCTGGGCTGAAATCACGCATTAGTTCTGCACTGGTTTCTATGGCAAAGGAGCATGCAAGCTATGGAGAAGTCACAGAATCAAAGGCATGTATATTTGTTCGTCTACGACGACTTGGTTGAGAAAAAGTATCTGTAATAATTTTCTTATGACAAGATTATGGTTTTATAACCTATAGGCTGGCCAGGGAGCTCTTCTACTAAATATTCTTTCAAAGTACTGTGAAGGTAAATGTTTTGTTCGGCTTTCTAAATTTTCTTATTAATATTCTTATACACCTACTTTATACATTATAGTAAATTGGTAATGATGCCACAAATCAATGCTTCATTGGAAACAGCATTCTCATCAATGGTAGAAGGGAAAAGTGAAGAAATGTCTACATCTGAGCTGTCTGGTGGAGCAAGGATTCATTATATTTTCCAATCAATCTTCGTTAAGAGGTTAGAGGTGTGTAGATTGATATTTGTGCCTTGATATTTGCATGCCCTTTCACTCTGAGGAATTTTTAGTTAGCTGGATGTCTTTTCCATTCAATGTTAGAGGTGCATTCTGTTATACATCTCTTTATCTTTAGGATGTTTCTTCACATCATTGTACAAAAGTTGGCCATTAATTACTATTCACATCATTGTACAAAATATTGATCATTAATTACCATCTTTTATCATTAACATTTCTGTTGTGTCCATGGATGTGTGCATTTCACTCCCCAGAGGTGATTTTGCACATGCTTTCTTAAGGACGGCCAAAAATAAGTGGTTATCTGGTTTCATGATTAATAAGTTAATTTCTCACCGTCCCTCTTTTTTGGCAATAAAATAAAACCTTATTTTTGTACAGAGCTACTGCTTCATTTAAAACAGACATCAGGAGTCTTAGATTGCAACTCTGGAAATTGTTGATGCATAGACGTGCCTCTATATGAGTTCCTTTATGTAAATAGGTTTTTCCTGGTGCTGATTTTGAGTTTGCTGTTAACTGATTTGTTTTACAGGAGGTTGATCCATGTGAAGACTTGACTGATGATGACATTCGAACTGCCATTCAGAATGCAACTGGTCCTCGATCTGCACTATTTATACCAGAAGTAGGTTCTAGTGGCTTCTACTTTATATGTTTACTCTAAGAATTTTTTTTTTTTATACAATGTAAATTGCTGTTATCCAAATTGTTGCTTGGAATTATTTATGTTAAACCTATTGTTATAATTCAACTTCTATATATAGGTCCCATTTGAAGTACTTGTTCGAAGGCAAATAGCATGTTTGCTAGATCCAAGCCTTCAGTGTGCCAGGTTCATATATGATGAGTTAATAAAGGTGATTTTATCTTCCATATTATCATAGTAGTTTTACAACTCTATCACTTGGCAATCTAGATTTTCTAATAGAATTGTTCTCTTTCCAGATAAGCCATCGCTGTATGGTTAATGAACTGCAGCGGTTTCCTGTTCTGAGAAAGCATATGGACCAAGTTATTGGGAATTTTCTCCGAGAAGGCCTTGAACCATCTGAGACAATGATAGGACATATTATTGAAATGGAGGTATGCCTGTGCTAATTTTAATTTTATATTATTTCATGTTTCTATTCCTAATCCTGGTACAAAATATGTACTCGGTACAGTTGATGTGCAATACATGTATATGTTATTTTCGAAGATCTTTAGTCATTTGTGATATGCGCCATTCAACTTTGCAGATGGATTACATAAATACTTCCCACCCAAATTTTATTGGTGGGAACAAGGCTGTAGAGCTTGCCAATCAGCAGATCAAGAATTCCAGGGTTCCTTTGCCTATATCTAAATCAAAGGTAGGTCTCTACTAATAGTCATTTCTCTGGTATTATTGCTATTATTTAATCCTACTTCCTCTTGATTTTCATTCTTTCTCCATTTCTTTATTGAATTAAATAGGATGGTTTAGAGACTGATAAGGCACCTACTTCTGAAAGAAGTTTTAAATCTCGGGCTATTCTTGCTAGACAAGTTAATGGAATCGTGGCTGATCAGGCATGAAAATTTGTATTTCTGCTGCCCCAATATATGCTCCCCTTCTCTCCTGTTCCTTTTTGGTTTTCCAATTTTTTTTTCTCCCTTATCTGTCTGTTATTGATGATAAATAACTTGCAACATTTTACTCCATTTGCGTGCAGGGAGTCCGTCCTGTTGCAGATGTTGAAAAAGTTCCGTCCACTGGTAATGAATTTAGGCTGTCATTTTGAATTTCTTATATGTTGCTTTAATATCTGATGTTCTTTTTGTGATTAGTTCTGTGATAAGATGACCAAATATTGAGGGTTTTCTCTTCCCCCCCCCTCTTTCTTTAAAAAGGGTCTAGGGGATTTCTCATGTGAATTTTGGGTTTTTGATAGTTCTCAACCTGTTTTGATGTAATTAGCAAGCAGCATAAGAGTAAAATGATGTTCTATATGTGGGTTTTATCAGGTACAAGTGGTTCAACTTGGGGTATTTCGTCAATATTTGGTGGCAGTGATAACCGCTCATCAGTGAAAGAGAGCTTGACAAACAAGCCATATAGTGAACCTGTTCATAACATGGAACAGGCCTTTTCCATGATCCATTTGAGAGAGGTGCACACAAATCAGATAATCCAACAAGGATCCAGTGCTATTTTAAAAAATGTATTCATTTAATCTTGATAAACATGTTTTTTTACTCTTTTCAGCCCCCAACTGTCTTGAGGCCTTCAGAAGACCGTTCAGAAACTGAAGCTATTGAAATTGCTATCACGAAATTGCTCTTAAGATCATACTATGACATTGTTAGGAAGAATATAGAGGACTTTGTGCCTAAAGCAATTATGCACTTCTTGGTAAGTTTTAATCTGAGTAGATTTTCTAATTACGTTTCCTTGTGCCTTTTTTGCTATTTTATCCATATTCACGTCCAAGGTCCTGATAACTATGAAATTCTGAAAAGCATTATGGTGTTCTAGTTAGGAGAGTGTAAATCTTTTTAGCCAAATTAATTTCCGTTTTTCACCTTATATCAGTTTAGCAACTATGTGGCTTGACCTAAACAATATTTGGTGCTAAGTATGTCAATTTCCGTCCACTATTTTAATCTGGAGAGAAGCATATATCATGAATGCTGAACAAGGTTACTGTTTATTTATGTACGTGGTTATGTGTTTTAGTTCTAGTAGAATAGTCATAAATTACATGATTGTATGAATGTTGTATCCAGTTTTACTTATTTAAAACATGGAGCTAGCCTTGGTCAAAAAGTTGCTTGAGCTTTAAGAGGTTATGTTTGCCATATATTTCTTATATTGGAATCTGAAACTGTAGTAATTCTTGTAAGTATAAGCCTTGTCTTCCTAACAATAGTTTGTGGCGCAATATTGCATTGTTAAGCTGAAGCATTACATGACTATTGATCTCCGTCTGTTGATAATATCTATATCCAGGTAAACCATACAAAACGTGAACTTCACAATGTCTTTATCAAAAAGCTTTACAGGTGATATAGAGCTTTGTGCGAATTGGCTTGATTTCAATTAGTTATCCTTTTGACAATCTCTTTGTTGACTCTTGAGTATCCTGTATATCTTATGATCCAAAACAGAGAAAACCTGTTTGAAGAAATGTTACAGGAACCTGATGAGATTGCTTCAAAGAGAAAACGTACTCGAGAAACACTCCGAGTTCTCCAACAGGCATTCAGGGTGCGTTCTCTTGACTGCATATCAACATGTCAACATATCGTAATATCTAGAATGATCACAAGAGTTTTTATCTGTTTGTTCAAGAGGACAAATGCCAAATGTCTTTTTCCATGTTTACATGCATGTCAGTTTGTCATCATATTACCTGGCACTCTACTATTGCTTAATTTTTGATTTCTTACTAAATTACAACATTAAGTGCGTGAGGAAGTTGCAGCAACGTTTATTGGTTTTCTTTTTAAAATCCTTTTGAATAGACATTGGACGAATTGCCGTTGGAAGCTGAAACAGTTGAGAGGGGATACAGTTTGGGTTCTGATCCAACAGGCGTGCCAAAGATCCATGGACTGCCAACATCATCAATGTATTCTACTAGTGGTTCAAATGATTCCTATGCAGCTTCTCCTAAAAACCCAAAACCTCGAAAGTCATCTCACTCGGGGGAACTACCGACACACTTGTATGCTAATGCAGATTCAAATGGAAGTGGACGTAATTACATGCCAGGCCTCTATCCTACAGTTGATCTCTAAGACGCATCAATTTGCAATTGTGCATGTTGGTCCAAGTTTCTTTCATCAAATGTGGAGGCATTATATTCATTTGATTGCTTACACTCTAATTTCTCCCTCGAGATCTTTGGAATTCCTCCAACCAAAGCTGGCGAATTGGTAAGTTGGTTTTATCTTCTAGCTAGATGTCTGCAAGTCAGCTATCATAATATAGGGTTATAATTGCATTGTTTATCGCTCCAGAAAGAACAATGGGAGTGAGAAACCTGCTTTTTTTTGGGGTCAGAAACAATAGTTTTTCTGTTTCTATAACTATTCTTTTTGCAATCTCTTTTTTTTTCCCCATATTTGTTGACATGAGGCAGTAAACAAGGCCCTACTGTTTGGGTGATAATGTATTTTAGATCAAGAATGTTAGCCTTGGGGTTTGTACTGTACCCAATGTTATTTCATATATTAAGTAATGTGAAATTGGAATTTCCTCGTTTTTGGTTTTGCCTGTAGTAAAGAAACGTGTAATTTGCAATTTTGCATTTGATAATTTGGGAAGAACTGCTTGAAATAAAATAAAATAAATTAAAGAAAAAGCTTAGTTGCTGCCTGGTCTGTCCGGGGTAGCTGAACTGGTGAATTGTGTCACGGATTCCATGTTGGAAGATCCATTGTCGGAAAAAGATGAAATGGATCTTAAGCTTATACGTAGAGGTTTTCCTTCACGAAATGAACTTGTCTTTTGAGCTGGATTTGTGGGCTCATAATAAGTGATTTTCTTTAACCTAATAAACATATCTTTTGAGCTGAATTTGTGAAGCTTATAAGAAATGATATCAGAACCTATCTAATTTTTCTTTGATGTGGACTCTTTTTTACGGATTTTAATAACACTTTTTCATATATATATATATATATATATATATATCAAAGTTATAAAGTTACATTTTCAAAAATTATATTCTCAAAAATCACATTTGAAATGTGATTTCTGAAAAAAACTTCAAACGCTTCCTAATATCGAGATAATCTGGATCAAAATGAGGCACTCTCCTCTATGGATAAAAGAGGTGCTGCAACGAGAACGTTACACAATTAGATAGGGAGAAAATATCACGGAGCTCACATGAAAAAAGATGAAATTGATCTTTAACTTATTACAAGGACCTTTCTTCGTCCACTAAATATTTCTTTTGGGTTAAATGTACTAAATATGTCTTTTGGGTTAAATGTGTGGACACGTGACAACTGCATGGGAAGGTAAGGAAATACCTATATATATATATATATATATATATATATATATATATAACAGCTATTTTTGCCAGGGCTTATCCGACAGGTGAGTCAAGAACATAACAATGAGGATGCTCAGAGATGGATTCCACCCCTAAATGATCCTCATTATAAGCAATATTTCCACTTTTGTATGATAAGAAAGGAAATTGTCAAAACAAGCTGCAAGTTTCAACATATATGAAGGAATAACAATTGCTAATGTTAAAGTGACTAAGTTTTGTTCTTCTTACTCCTAAGTTACAGAAACTAATTAAACTGTATCTCGCAATTCTGCAATTATTTACACAATGATCAAAAGGCAATGAACCATATATACAGTTGTCAAACGAACTCAATTATTACAACAAAGTTTGACATCTGCCTTCAAACAGCAAGTAACATAGCACTCACCATAATGGAAGGAACTCGTTACTCATCTTTCAGAAGCGACAGCGAATTTATCTCCATTAGATGAAGATACAACAACTGTAGTCACAGTTACAGCCTCTGACTCATTTGCTTCAGCATCACTCTGATAAACCACCCATGAAGTAACAATGTAATAGATTCACAGAACACTTATTAGGAAATAACTCAATGAAAACAAGTAATAAATAACTATGATCAAGTATTGTTTTGAGTTAACAATACCTGCTCAGTAGTCTTTGCAGTTGGATCCTGGATTGCTACTGTGGAAACCTTTGAAAGGTCTCTCAAAACACCCTGCAAATCAAAACTTCCCAAGTGAATGACCAAAGAATTACATGCGATTATCGAAGAATATCTTTTTCTGAGTTATCCTCCGCAAGTTACTAAACTTCAGAAGACATGACAAATTATCGCTTAAAGGATATATTTACTTCTGAAGTCATCAAGCAAATTAAGATTAGGTAGTGTCAGAAATAAAACAACTGGAAGTAGAAAACTGAATCTGGAATTTTGATTTTATGGTTTGTCCCTTTCTAAGGAGGTTATGAGATCATTATATTATTAGATCATCGGATAAGGAAATCCTAAAGGTTAGTCTTAGGCTTTTGAAGAACTTTAAGGTTTGCTTGATTATGCACCCAAAAACAAGGTTCTTTTCCGTATTTCCCATCTAAGAAACTCAAAGTGACTGATGGCAAATCAAAATGCTGCAGCTGTAGCCTATGTTACTCGGACTCGTGAGTGTTGGACACAGGTATGTGTCCGACACGGCCTTTTTCCAAAATTTTCATGTATTTGGAGGATCCTTGGATGATCATATCCCCATACCCATGTCTGGATATGGATCGGACACGGATACTTCAAGAAAAATGAAGAGTCCGAGCAACATAGGCTGTAGCTATAAGGCAAAGGATGGTCCATGGCTTTCCATCACAATAAGTTGTAAAGGGAAGAAGAAACTCATTTATACTCACCAACTCGATTATCTAGAGGACTGTACAAAAAAGTCTTTAATCTTTAGAAACATCAATAGCAAATTTTGGACAAAAATAACTAGATTAAAAACATCAATAGCAAAGTTTGGACAAAAATAACTCAAAACAAGATAGTACCATAGTTTGGTACTCAAGCCCATTGACAATGTTGTTCCCTAATTTCAAATTTACTATCAATTCGAAGCCTAAGGATGAAGAAATATTGGAGGTAAGCTTTTCAAGTCTGATCAAGTAACTGATTTGTGAAGTGACAAGTGCCCACCACCGTCTTTAATTGATGTCCAGAAATTAACAAGTATAGTTCTGGCTGATTCATCTACCCAGTAAGATTTCTTATATTTCTTTCATAAGAAGGCTAAGTAATTCAAAGACTTAACTTTGCATCACAAAAGTAATTAATTTCGACAAAACTTGAATAGACTTTGAAAGAGCTGATAATGTCAAAATTTTAAAATTAGAAGGATGAAACCTACGTTGCATGGATACGGGTACGGTACCGGTACAGGTACCCGGTACGGGTACAGGATACGGCAATTTTTAAAAAACTAGGGTACGGGTACGTTAATATATATATATATATATATATATATAAGAAATTGAAATTTTACATAAATAAAATATGACACGACATAATATAAAAAATAAAACACACAAACTATAATGAATTTTTTATTGAATCATAAATGAGCTTTCAAATATTTTTGTACATTCCAATGTTTTTAAATGGGTTTTGACTTTAGAAACCATTAAAGACATGTCTGGGCCCAAATAACTCAAAGCCCTAAACCATTTTTGTACTCTTAACTAAAAACCCTAGACTTCCGGTATTTTATATTTTGATCTATTTCATGCGGCACGCGCCTCTTTCTTTTTCTTTTTATTTCTGTATCTGCAATTTTTAACAGCTGCTCCCTTCTACTCTTTACAGCACCACCAAAGTCAGCGGCTCATTTTCCTTTTCATCTAAGTTTTCTCTTCATCTTGTTTCTCTGTTATCTTCTTTCTTTTTGGAAACTACCTCTACTGCTAAAATGTCTAGTTATTTTGCCATGTCTGACACGAATCCCATGTCGTGTCCGACACGGGTACTCCTCCATTTTTGAAGAGTCCGAGCATCAGAGCTTTAAGGCATTAAAATGCTGAGTTTTAGTGTAGATTTTGGCCAAGCCGTACCCATTCTTAATTTTTTTTGAAAAAAAAATAGGTACGTACCCAGCCGTACCTGAGGCGTACCCGTACCTGGTACGTACCAGGTCCAAGTACGCCTTCACTTTTGGCGTACCCACCCACCTTAACTTTCAATTTTCAAACTTTTAATAATAATAATTTGACATGTGCAAAAATATCTTCTAGACTGATTACAAATAAGCTTCAGAGGGCAATGGGTCATACTCTAGAGATATGCCTTTCTAACAATCACAAGGATTAATCATAATCTTGTGTGATTAAATATCATTAGAATTACAAAGAACACATTATTAACAAAAGGTTAAGAGGACTGTCAATCATCTCATAGTATGATCTCTTGAGTTTGCATGCATTTAAATAAGGAATAGACTTGTGAACAACTCTTTCCTGGCTTTGACAAACCTTATTTGCCCACTTGAGTCCGCATGCATTGCAAAGTGTCCTTGGACCAGCAGGTCCACGACGCATCATAGGAGTTTTCTTAGAACTGATTCCACAGTTTGAACATCTACACAGAAAAATTACGCAATAAAGAAGAGAATCTACAGAAATCCCTTTCATTGGCACATAAAAGATGGTAGCTGGAGTACAAACTTGAAACTAACATCTTGAAGTGAGGTGTAATACCAATCCAATGATAAATTAAAAGAAAGCTATTTGATCATAGGAAAAGCTACTCACAAAGTTTCGTGCATGCTCTCATCTTGTCCAGAACCTGGTGTTCCACTCCAGCCTGAAGAGGCTGAGGCAACTTCATCAGAAATCGCCTTGGATGATGTGAACTGACCCTTCTTACGCTGCATCCTAACAAACCACAACTAGCATGTTAGAAAGTGGCTTGAAGAACAAGCTCCAAGTGAGGAAAGAAGAATGTGGAAAAAGAAGAGAAACTGATAATTGGAATACCTGAGAGCCACTTCTTTCCGCACGGTATAGCGGATTTTCTTATCAAAGCACCGCTCTTTTCTCTTCTCCCGGAACCGGTTTAAAGAAGCAGCTCTATGTGGTTGAGTTGACCTCCCAGGAAAGTCACCCATGCCCTAGGAGATGTAATAAAAGAAGTAAGAATATGAACAAAACAGAACCTCCTTAAAAGAATCAGTCACAAGATAACTAGGATGATTGATATATCGCATACCCTTTGAGTAACAGGAACTGTCCCCAATGCAGGAATGCCTGAAGGGATTTCATATCCACCTAGAAGTAACAAAACTGCCTGCACCTGAAAAGATCAAGCACAAATTAGTATGACTCTCCTCTTGTAACTTCTTCATATCTGAAACTGCAAGCCCTAATAGCACCCACTTCAATTCATCCACTACACTTTAACATTCAATACATCATTATTTTTAAAAGATCAATTAAAAAATCCATGTCAGTCTTATATCATAATAATCACCTAATATTGAACTGTACACTTGAATTTACAGAACTGACCCCCGAAAAGTAAGAAAACGAAAGACATACATGACTCGGTGGTATAACTCTAACTAAGAATGTTACTTTAAAACAGCCATAATGCAACTGCAACTAAATGTAACTTACATAACAAAATCAACAATAATGACGACGACTAGAATACCCTAACACAACCGTCTTCAATGCGCCTTTTTACACAAAAGAGAGGCATATTAAAAGCAATAAAAAGAAAAATAAAGGGAACCAGTCTTTAGCATGAAACATCATTAATAAACAAATGCACAGCATATCAAACAGATATAACTAAACCTGATTCGGACAAAGAAACTTTATTTAAATTGAGGAGAAACGGGAGGCCCTTTCTTCATTTGAGTAAAGGCAATAATGCATAACGCACCACATTACTGTAAACAAAGTAACTGCGCATTGACTGTATAAACCAGAACAAAAATGCAAAAACCAATGCTTTGCAGCTAAATTAGCATTAAAACACAATAGGCTGCTACATAATTCGCCAAATTAACAAATAAAATCATTAATTCATCCAATCAACCTAAACCCAGATGCAAAAAAGTAAACAATTTAAAGAAAAATTAGCATCAAAACTATATTAGAAAAATAATACTAATTAAAATTAAAAAGCCCACATGAAAAAAAAAAAACACGAACCTTGTCAGGAGAAACGGAATCAAACACATAAACCTCCCCTTGAAACGAGAGGGTGAGCTGATCAGCGCCAGCATTACCGGGAACGACGGTTAAATCGGATCCTTGACCATAAAGATTGGCATGAGAAGCTTCTTCCATGCCATTATTCATAACCGCAACAACGCCGCCGCTTTCTTGGTAACCAATCTGAGGGTTATCCACCGACTCTTCCCCCCCTCCTCCACCACCTTCGCCTGGAATGTCTTCCTCTTCTTCTTCTTGGTTTTGTTGCATGTTCATGGCACTTGAACCGTACATTGATGTTGGCTGGTGATTCGAATTTGCCATTCCTTTTGCATCGAAATTACCACAAATTTTCACTATAAAATCTCCCAAAAAAAAGAAACAAAATGGAAGAGAATAAAATCCTCAGAAAGGGAAACAAAGTAATCAGAGAAACCTAGGAGGAAAATTCAAAACTGTGGTTAAAAAAATAATAATAAATTATTAAAATTTAATATAATAAAATGGTTTAAAAGTATTATTCGGAGTTTAGGAAATGATTAATTAATGTGAAGCGAATGGAAGACGGGATGGAAGAAGAAGTTTGGGGGAGGAAGGAAGGAGGAGATGAGAGGGTAGATAAAAGGCCCCTGATAAATGAGGATATTTACGGTTTATGCCACGACGAGCGGAATGACCACTCAGTAGAAAAAGGCTGGGGACGGTGAGTGGGCTCACTGAGCTAAGGACCAATTTAGGGTTTAGAACAAAATAAAAGGGAGCGAAAGGGTTATGATATAACAACCGCCAGTTGTATCAAGGGTTTAATCACTGGAACATGGTTTAATCATAAATTTTTTTAATATAAGGGGATTTCCCCGGTCCCCACAAAAGACAAAACAACTGTTCATGTGAAGATGCTTCTTTCTTTAAAAAAATAACAAATTGTTAAAAAAAATTATTTTATAAATATAAATTTGATAATTTATGTATGTATATATGTCTTGTGTCTTTTTATCAATTGTATAAATAAAAATATAATACAAATTATTAAATGTGTCAAAATCTTAAATAAAAATATGATACGTATATTAAACATGTCGTCTTAATCATAATAATCATAATTAAACATATCATATCGTATTTATCACATTATTTTTATGTTGATTAAACATGTCATCATATTTTTATATTAATCTTTCATTTATAAAATTCAAAAACTCTATTATTATTGACACATAACATAATCTCATTGCATTCAAAATATTTGATTCAAATACCTGATTTTTCGACTCAAACAATAAAGTTTGAACTATCCCTTCCTCCAATAAAAAAAAAACATAATCCTATTAAAAATGATCATCCATTTGGGTTAAAATGAATTCAAATTCTAAAAGTCTTTATGGGCGGAGTTGACTAATGTCGTAAGTCTATTTGGAACTGGTTCTAACTCAACAAAACTTGAAAAATTTTCATTTGGATTGTTTTAGGAACAATATATTATATTAATAAAAGTGATAATATTACTAAAAATATATTTTATTATATTTATTCATATGTATAAAATGAAACTACTTTAAAATCAAAGATGGGTCTAAAATTGTGCTAAAAGTATATTTGATTATACTAGAATCCAATACACCCATCTTGTAGGTTTTTTTAATAAAAAAAGTTAAATAGATAAATTTTTTATAAAGTACGGATTTTTTTTAGGAGTGGGTACTTTTTTTTTAAAAATGTTTTGTTGAATATTATTAAAAAATAAAAATGTTCATGATTTCATATTTATTATTAATGTTTCATTTAATATTTTTGATAATTACACTAACTGTATAATTAATATAATTAGTAGAGATTTATATGTATGAAGCTAACTACTTTAAGACAAGACATGAAACTCAATTGGGGCAAGTAAATGAGACCAAAAAGAAAGTCATTTGATCTGGCGGTCGTCATTGGTTGGGCCTAGTCCACTTTCATCGTACCGTAAAAAATCCATTTCCACTTTCCACACGTGCAGCTGGGGCACACAGGGAGGACTTCTTCACATTAACCAATCACCACATTCTTTCTTATCCAAGAACACCAAACCAAAACCAAAATTATCCATCGGCAATGGCATGAGAAAGTTTCCTAAAAGAGAAAATCAGACATCCAGATTCCAGACAGATACATTATTGTTTTTTTAAGAAAGAAGACAAGACAAGACAATGAACGTAGAAGAAGAGGTCGGGCGACTCAAGGAAGAAATCCAAAGACTTGGCCAGATCCAACCTGATGGTTCTTACAAGGTTTCTTTTCCTATCTAACTATCTTATCTGATTCCCCCCCCCCCACTTTTCATTTCTGGGTTTTTAATTTTATGCATGATTTTGGCATCACATTCCTGTTTGATCTGGATCTGGGGTGCTTCAAACTTTCCAGTTTGATTGGTCCATCTTTCCTCTGGCTAATTAGCTATGACAATCATCAGATCTGTTTTTCTTTTCCATTCTCAGCTTTACTATAGAGGTTATAATTACCGGGTGGATGTTACTGTTCATTCCCTGATGATGAACCATGAAAGGAGAAACATGGAAAAGCCAATTAACAAGTGTTGTCTCTAGCTTATAACAAATTTCAGTGTCCGGTCGTATCCTCCAAAACACTTTCCCAACAAGTGTTGTCTCTAGCTTATAACAAATTTCAGTGTCCGGTCGTATCCTCCAAAACACTTTCCCCTTTGCTATTGTAGAATCAGTGACAATCTTTTTTCTACTCAATCCATTCTGCAAAACCAATGAAATATAAACTTTTGAAGTTCATTTGGCTTAAGCTAAACTTAACTCCCTCAAATTGCACATTGAAGAGCGCAAACCTGATCAGTGCTAGGGACCAATTTATTTTTAGGGATAATGTCAGTTCCTGAAGTTTATCAAATTTGTTAATATAATACCTGTATTATAAAAATGTCTATTTTGATACTTAAAGTTTACCCTATTGTAGTACATGTCAGTATCACCGTTAAAAATTGATGACGTGGCTTTTGTATCCAACGAAAACTTGACACGTGACACCATATAACGATGCCACGTGTACTAACTAAAAAATTATTATTTTAATTTTAATTTTAATTTTAATTTTAAAAATAAAAATAATATTATTTTAAAAATATAATGATGACACGTGGCACTATATAATGATATCACGTGTATTAACTTTTAAAAAATCAATAAATGCTTTTAAAAAATTAAAAAAAAAATTAAAAAATTTAAATTTAAAAAATTAAAAAAATTTTAAAAAAAATTCATATTTAATTTTGTAATTTTTTTAATAAATATTTTTTTTAAAAGAATTAAAATAATTTCATAATTTAATTTTGTAATTTTAAAAAATAACTTTTAAAAAATATATATTTTTAAAAATTTTAGATATTATAAATGATTTAATTTTAAATATTTTATATTTTAAAAATAATTTTAGTTAAATATTTTAATTTTGTTATTTTTTAAATTTTTGAATTGAAAAAATAGAATTTAATTTTAAAAAATATAATTTTAAATTTTATTATTATTTTATTATAATTGTTTAAGTTTTTTAAAAAATTAGATATTAATTTTAAAAATATTTTTATTTATTTTTAAATATTTTTTTATTTTTTTCACAAAAATTCATATATTAATTTCTAAAAAATCAAATGCTGTCACGTGTCATCACTTGATTGGTCAATGTCACATTATCATCTATATTTAACGGTATTAAGTCAAAATACTACATTGATACACGATTTAAAATACAGGTATCACATTGACAAATTTGATAAAATTCAGGGACTATTCATGACATTATCTCTTATTTTTATTTTTTTTCAGAATGCCTGTGCTAGTCGAATTTCTTAACATACTAACATTTTCGTTTTTCCACCGAATAATTTCTTCTAAATTCAAGGAAATATGCTTTGAAAATCCTATGGGAAGTATTTATGTCCAATATTCTTCTGTTTATCCCCTGGTGAATATGATAAATGGCAGCTGTTAAACACCTTCATAAATTCACAGCCTCAGCTGTCTTAAACTTGCGTTCTGAGTTTTCCTTCAAAATTTCAAATTCCGAGAAGCTTAGGCAAATCCTTATGAATATCTTTGCTGACAAAGACACAAGTCCTTTTTGTTTTTGTTTTTGCCTGGCTAGAGGAGATGGCACATGCAAGTATTCTCCATTCCTTTTTTTTGAAATGCCTGATACAGGAACACCATATTTTGCCTTGCTATTGAGATTTGAAGTTTGAAGGTCATTAACACATATATGCTATTTCTTTCTTTCTTATGTTCTGGGCACCTTTTTGTCGTTAAGGATTTGTTTGGTTAGGTTAGGTTGTACTTCCTCCCCTTTAAGCATCTCATAGATCCAAATGGTTTTATAGAAGTTAAAGGGTTAAATCTATGTTACTTAGACTCAAATATAGTGTCAAACACGGATATATTCAATTTTTTTTTTTTTAGAATTTCCATGTATTTAAAGTATGTTTGGAAGATCATGTCCGAATATACATCGGATACGAGTTTCGGACTCAGGTATTTTAAAAAAAAATGAAAAGTCGGAACAACATAAGTTAAAATTACAAAATTTACATAGTTTTAGGCATGTTAACAAAGTTGGATGATTCGATTCATGGTTTGGTTTCCCATTTCATAATTTGTACATCCATGTTGCTACAATCTACTTTTTCCAGTACAACTGTATAAAATTGTGTTGTTGTTTCATGCGTTCAAGGTGACATTTGGGGTGCTATTTAATGATGATCGGTGTGCAAACATCTTTGAAGCACTAGTTGGGACACTAAGAGCAGCAAAGAAACGTAAAGTTGTTACATATGAAGGTGAACTACTGCTCCAAGGAGTTCATGACAATGTGGAAATTACTCTCAATGCGATGCCACCAGCAGCAGCAGCAACTGCAGCCGGGAGCAGCAACTGATGCAGTAGTTCTAAAGAAATAAATTGCACTTATAGTTCTGCCGCAAAAGCTTGATATTCTACATAGTTTTTCAATGTTAATCGTGCTTTAAATTTTTCTTCAGCATAAGTGCATAACATTACTTTTGGAAACTCTTTGCTTGATAAATTTTTCCAACGCCCAGATTTGTATATGTTTTCTTTGGTTATGTTCAATCTAGAAATAGGGTTTGACTTCACCTACTATGTGCTTTCAATGGCATAAACTACACGTATGATTGGATAATTATAAATTGAAGGGAAAAAAACATAGAAAGAAATGAGATGAAAGATAAATTAAAGAGAAAAGAAATTAAATTTCTTCAATTGGTGGAAAATGTTAGGTTTAAATGGAAGATATCATCATGATGGACAAGCGAGGATGAATGCTTGAGGGTATCTCATAACTGTCTAAGCTTATAACTTTCAGTTTGAAGGCTCTGGGTTCAGATCTTGGAAAAGGAGAGAGTTACCACTAATTGTGTAATAAAAAGTTTACTGGACCTCCACATTCTATCTATGTTACCCGAACTCGAGAGCGAGTGTCAGATACGGGTACGTGTGCGATACGAGTATACTCAATTTTTTTAAGTTTTTTCATATATTTGAAAAATCATATCCACATACCCATATCCGAATATGTGTGGGACACAAGTGTCAGACACGGGTACTTTAAGAAAAATAAAAAGTCCGAGTAACATAGCATTCCGCAACTACCAAAAAAACATTAAAAACTATTATAAGAGAGACGAAGACAATTAAAATTGCAACATATATTTTCAAAAAGTAATTCGATAAAGAGAAGAGACAGGAGCTGACATCTTTTTATTTAGCATAAAATTGAAATACTTGAAAGTTGAAACAATGAGAGAGGGAAAGAGCGAGAACGAGAAATAGAATATTGGTTACCTAAGATACCAATTTATTGTCTTGGTACAATCGGACAAGGCCATGATAATGGTGATTTGAACCTTCACTAGAAAGCATGTACCATTCTAAGAAATATCAGTATAGATGTTTACTAACACATTCATTACAAATTCTGCCTGGAAGCACATCTTCTAGACTAAAAAGTACTGATGCTGGATGAATTTTTCATACATCTCCACCAATCTCTAAACTTAGAGCTTGAATTTTATCTTTATCAAATACTTGAAAGAATTCATCATAGAACAACTTGTTCAAAAACATATACTCTGAATATTTTCTGCTTAAGTTGCATATATTCCAGCCAATTCTTTATTGAGGATTTGGAGTACGAGTTTATTTTCAACTAAAGAATTTCACAACAAACTTACAAGAGAACAATCTAAGAATGTGTGAGTTCTCTTCTTTTCGGGGGTTATATATCACACATACTCATCTTGAACTGAAATTGTTAGTGAAGGTTCATTTGAATTGTACTTGAGATGCTGGATTTAAGCTCACTAAGAGCCATAGAGTAGCAAGAGCCCGGCTTAAAATAAGGACTATGGGGGTGAAAATAACAACATAGCAGGCCCATGACCCTCATCACTAGGGCAACTAACCATAATAAATATAAATTCTTATCAATGGTTATAAAAGAAACTCAAAACTAGACAGTAAAAGAAGGAAACAACTGAAAATAGTGATCTCCATAAGGCATTCGCTACAAAACGTTTTGAAAATGATTAGGACTAAATTACTGTCACCAAAGAGCAGGGTTGCATAGATGGCTAGACTAGTGTACACTGCTTGAAAAAGAAAAGAAGAAGAAAAGCAACTAAATAGGCAACAGTTTCAAGTTTTTCTTCTCCTTTTGTGAAAACATTTGGTTTAAATGAAAGATTTCAGCGTGATGGACCAGTGAGGATGAATGCTTGAAGGAGGCTCTGAGCCGCCTGGGTTTGATCGGGTGTCCCAGATATGACAATTATCCTGTCACTTGTTCCTATTTGAGGTTCATGCACTATGACCTTGGCACCAGAGATCTGATTGAAGTACACCAAAGGAAAAGTTGATGTTGATTTAAGATCAGATATCTCATAGATATTTTATATTGACATTAATATGGTATCTTGGTGTAAGGAAGATACTTATTAGGGAGATATTTTTTAATTCGATAATTCTTTTTCGTGTGCATAATAAACCAATAACTCAAAAGGTGTATGAACTTCAGTATAAGCTTTCAAACATATTGAGAGCAGATCTCCGAAAATTTTTTATTGTGAAATTCAAACCACAAGGCTTGTTCTTAACTGTTATAAAGTGGGGATTTGAACAGACTATTTTTAGTAAAGACTTCAGAATATGTTCTTCAATGTGGCATGGTTGTATTGACATCAGTAACGACTAATCAAAAAGGAGGTTTAACTTTTTAAATTGTTAAAGGAGCATGATTTGTCAAAAACAGGCTTAAGTAATGACTTTTAGGAGTTTCTATACAGTTTACTTGAAGATATATGTCTAATTGGGGAATTTTTGTCCAATGGATGTGGTGAAGTCATTTTAACTTTGACTGCCATTTTAGTCTTAGATTCTTGTGGTTTGATTTTCGGTTTTCAGGTAGTGTTGTCTGGGTTCTTCATTAAGTTCTATCAAGAATTGAGTTGTTTAGATGATGCTTGTATAATTCTCTGTAGAATTAGGAGCAGAACCACTCCAACCTACTAAATATTATTCCAAACTTTTTTTTAAACAATGCGAATAAAATAATACACGAACAATATAAAAAAAGTATTACCTCTCTTAAGCGAGCTAGATTGCGACCATTCTCCCCATAAACAGAGTCAATAACATTCTCAGGAACTCTAATCTCTACAGTTGTATTTGTCACAATAGCAGATATGTTTCCACTGCAAAGATGAGATGAAAGGGTCATTAGTTATGAGATATTGTCTAAGAGTCTTCCTTCTCCACATTCCCCACTCCCAATTTTATTTGGCCCCATATAACACCATTAAATATAGCAACAGAAAATCAACATCAATCATCAAACTTTTAAGTTCAAACCTCTAAGTTATTGTTTGTCCAACATACAAATTTTGTGGTAAGCTACCAACCTGCCAAGTTCAAATCCACCTCTAAAAGAAGTCCATCCTCTGCCAATATCTGTGATGCTCCTTGGATTCAGTCCACTAGCCATCTGCAATTATAACCCAGCTACAGGTAAGTAGAAAGTGCAACAATTCAATTCCATCACGTATGCTTGTGTTCATGAGTGAGACTAGGGTGCATGCATGTATACACTCTTGTCTGAGAGAGAACGAAAAGAAGCCTACCTCTGATGTGCACAATCCTGGTGAATGAGAGCGATCTAAACTATGGGAAAGTCCAAGGGGATCCATCCTATTCATTGCCAATGTAGTATGCCGACTAAGACTATGAGAAACACCACTTGATGCTTGCAACCCAAGAGGGGTATTATCGAACAATCTTTCATAAGGACTGGTCTCAGTCAACAACAATCTTTCATAAGGACTGGTCTCAGTTAAAACCGAGGAATTGCTTTTTGCTCCAGCAATTTTCAGTGAGGTAGAAAATAGGTTATCTCGTAGTCTACCAGTCACATGATATATAGCATCTTTTACATTCAAATGCCCTCCTGAAATCTGTTAAAAAAATAACAATTAAGCAAATCATGCCCTATGAAACACCAAGCTCATATTATTTTGGGAAATCTCTCATGATAAAGCATAACAGTAGATTAAGTGACAATGTATCAGCAGAAAGGAATATATGGAGGTCTTTCCTCAGCTAAAATCAGAATATGATAGAACAGCGGGGAAACATGTTAGCTGAACTCAACAGTCAAAACATGGAATAATTGTGGGATAACATATGTTATAAACAGATCATATGTCATGATTTCCTTTTAACTCTAACCTCTACAATATTAGAATCATTTGTCTATATTTCTAGGAGATAACTCTTTGATCCAAAAAATTTGAAAAACAGAGAAATTTACTACTTTTCCCCAAAGATTGTTTTAAAAAAAGAAGTTATTTTTATGTCAATGAACCTTTATAAACATAATTAAAGAAAGCTCCAGCAGACCTGCACCACTTGATCATTTTCAGTGACGCACTTAGGGACCTGGTCAGTTCCCAAAATTCGCATGCTGGTACCAGTCGCTTTACGCATTTCAGAAATTACAGCCCCTCCTTTTCCCAACAGACAACCAACTTGGCTTGAAGGAACTACGAGCCGAGCAGTGACATTTAAACCCTTACCTGAGCCTGAATCTAGACCTTTTTCAATTGAAGCCTCTAAAGCTCTTACAAAAACAAGGACAACAGCCTTTTGTGCCGGAGAATATTGTGATTCTGGGTTCTACAGGATATCAAGTCAACGAAAGCATATCAATAACATAATAACACACTCTAAGCAAATGTAAAATGTCATAGAAGATCGCAACATGACTGACCTCTGATGCAGTAACAGTAACCAACCGTTCATCACAATCAGTGATTGTAGCTCCAATAGTAATAGTAGCTCCTGTATCACTTTGAAGGGCCTTAATAGTTGCACCTCCCTTTCCAATAACACCCCCAACCCTATCACTGGAGCAAAGAATTTTGAAAACCATTTCCTGCTGAAATGTTTTTGTATCCAAAGGGGGAGCCTTATCAGACTCCAGAGACAAAGGATGAACTCTGGTGGCATAACTGATAGAGCGACTGGGTACACTAGGTAGCAGGGAACTCCGCTGTGAAAGATAATCTACATGCAGATCAGGTAAAGCCTCCTGTGAAACAACATCAATATGTCTACGAAAAGATTCATGTGGAACAATGTCAATCGGTCTGTGCAATGGGTCCTGGGGAACCACCTCTCTAGGTATGTGCAAAGTCTCCTGAGGAAGTACCTCAATTGCTCTGTGCAAAGTCTCCTGGGGAAGTAAGTCAAAAGGTCTGTGCAAAGTCTTCTGAGGAAGTACCTCAATAGGTCTGCGTAAAGTCTCCGGTAGAACTGATTCAATACTTCTGTTTTCAGTTACCCTTGTTTTATTGACAGGAGGACAATCTTGGAGGCGGTGTGAGACAGCAACAAGCGCTTTCTTTACAGCTAAAACACCTCCTTCAATCTAAAAAATATACACAAGGGAACAAGAAATAATGTTTCTACTTAAGTATAACAAAAAGAATAAGCAAAATCTTTAGAAGACAAGATGGTTGGGCAATGTTAGTTAGACTGTATCGAAACTTTCAACAAAATTCCACTTTCACAATACTTCTATGTCCCATTTACATGAGGACGATAAATATTCTCTTCAGAATTTGCCCCAAATTTTGTTCCCTTATTGTTCCTTGGATATCCATATAAAAAGAAAAGGGGTTTTACAAGGTCAAGAACAGAACTACCATAATTTCTACCATTAGCATATGAGCAATTTAAAAGTTAAATAAATAACGTTTGGTTTCTGCTAACAAGAACCTAAAGGGCACTTCTTAAGATGCTTTTTTTGGAAATATTTTGATATTAAACACGGTGGTTGATTGTTAATGCAATGATTTTCGATATATTGACCGAATAGAATTCCTTAAATAATACACCATAACCAACTAAACCAAAATAGCCTAAAAGAACTTATTAACTACACATTCTAAGTTTGCCAAGTTAGAATTTTGCATGAGCTAACTAAACTAGTACAAAGAAAGGAATTCCATTTTGTTCATAGCTACAAAATCTAGAATCTAATTGCGACAATGAAAATAAAAAGAAGCAACTTTTTGAAAATAAAAAGTCAACAAATCGTAAGAACCAGAAACCTTAATCCACTTTGGGTTTAGCGAGTAGCCAAAGAGCACTTCTTACGACTTTCATGACATTGACTGAAGAGAATTCCTTGGATAATAACCATAACAAGGCACTTCTTAGCAACACCTTTATAAACCAAAATTGCCTAAAAGCACTAACCAGCTATTTATTCTAAGTTTGCCAAGTTTGAATTTTTCATGAGCTAACTAAACTAGAAAAAATAAAGGAATTCTGATTTGTTCATAAGCTGCATTAGAATCTAATTGCCACAATAAAAAAAATAAAAAAGAAGCAACTTTTAGAAAATAAAAAAGAAGCAACTTTTAGAAAATAAAAAAGTCAACAAATCCTCAGACCAAGACATAGAAACCCTAATTCAAGAACTCCCAGTATAAACCTCTTACCTCCACAATCTCCTCCGTAAGGCTGGCACAAGCCGGTAGCTTATCCGTCAAAACCCTAATTTTGGTCCCAGTATCTTCCCTTATCTTCTCCACTACTTTACCTCCTTTCCCTATCACGCCCCCAGCTTGCTTAACCTCCGCCAACAACCGGCAAGAAACCATCCCCAAGGCCGCTCCATTGTTCTCCGCCGCCACCTCCAGAATCCTCTCGAACACCCTCACTAACGCCTCCTGCGCCTTGGACACATCGATTTCCTCAACTCTACTGCCGTCACCATTCCCAAGGCTACCAAGATTCAGCACAATCTTGGTATTAACAGCATTCGGGCCTATGATGGTAATAACCCGGTCGGAGCTTTCGGCCGGGGCATCCTCAACTCGGATCTTGGAAGCAGTAACCTGTTGCAGTTGCTTGATGACGCTACCTGACTTGCCGATGATGCCACCGACACGGGAAACGTGGCAAAGGAGACGGAAGGCAACGTGGCCAGGGGGAATATAGAGAGGAGTAGACGGAGGCTTGGAACGCTTGTAGGGTCCGTTAGAAGGGGTCGGGTCGGGCATGGCTCGCTTTTTTGGTATAGAGAGGAAGGTGCTGCCCATAGCAAAATTAATTTAAGCGATTAAAACTAAAAAAAAAAAAAGTTCTAAAACGCTCTCAACCTTTTTATATATAATAAATAAAAAATAATTGTTAATTAATTGATTGGTTAATTAACCAATTAATTAATACTAGCATCATTTTGTCTCCCTGGAAAGAAAAGAAGCTGCAGAAAAAAGGAAGGCAGAGAGAGCGAGAGAGGGTTTTGGAGTTTCTTTCTAGCGTGCACTGAAAATTGAGATTTTTTGAAAGCAGAGGGCCTACAGGCGTAGGCTATACGTCGTCGTCCTCCACGGGATTGATTAATTGGGAATGGATCCAACGGTGGGTATGAGTTGAAGAGATTTTCCAATTGCAACGCGTTTTTCTTTTTTCTAATCGTCTTTGAATAGTAGCTTTTTCGTACTGTAATAATGTGTAATCTACCCTTGATACAGTGTCTTATATACTACATTTCTTGAAGAATTTAACGTTTTTTGCTTTTTTTACATGTGAAAAATATTACTGTATTATTATTATTATTATTTTCATTATAGGAATTATATGCAAATAGGTAGTTCTTTTTATGACCCAAAAAAATGCATTTTTACTTTTTTATTTAGGGAAAAATTTTAAAGATGAATCATTAAAAATGCAAAATAGTAGTAGTAATAAAGATGGCATAATAATCCGTACTCGATTAGGAATGACAATGGATAGTGTGAATTCGAATATTTATAATTATTCGATCTGTTTTTTGCGAATTCGAATATTGCAGATTCAGATAAAATTCGAATTCAGATCTTATAATTATTACTCGCAACAATTCAAAAAAGATGCAGTTATGAAGCTTCGGATCATCTGAATCCGCATTACTTATGCGAATAACAGGTTCGAATATCCAAATCCGCTATCCGAATAAGCTTATTTTTACGAATTCGAATATCTGAATTCATTATCCACTTATTTGAATTTAAATTAATTTTTATTTGATTTTATATTTTTATTTATTGAATTCGAATATTTAGCGGATTCAAATATTCCACGAATAATGCTATTTAATTTAGATTCAAATAATAATATTTGAATTTAATGCGGATAATAAACGAATTCGAATTTTAAAATAAATTTACAGATTCAAGTTCAAATATTATAAAAAAAATTAAATATTCAATCCGCTCTCATCTCTATACTCGACGAATTTGGCTCCATCCTAACTCAATGGGGCACATTTTTTTTTTTTTTGAAAATTGAAAATCTACGCAGGTCGAAGTTTAAAAAAATCAAGATCAGGTCCAAATCGAGTTTACAGTGCTTCAACTCGCCCGCCCCATGGTATATATAGGAATAATATTTTTTTTATTTTTTTAGTTTTATATTGTTAAATATACATATATTATATCTAGTAATTAAGACATAATTTATATTAACAAATAAAAATTTTCATAAAAAATATTAAAATAAATACATAAATATAAATTTCTAGACGGGATGGAACCAATGCGAATTATATGTAACCAGTTGATAATTTTATATTTTCAAAAATAAGTATGCATTTTTAATCAATTTAATAAATATTTAATATGCAAGAATATTATATCTTATAATATATATATTTAACAGTTGATTTTTTTTTATATATTTTCAAAGATAAGTATGCATTTTTAATCAATTTAATATTTAATATATGCATGATATACATAAGTAAAAATATGACATTTAACGGTTAAATTAACAAAATATAAATGGTATAAAAAAATATGAATGGGTGTAAAACATATAATTTTACATTAATAATGCAAATTAAATTAATGTAAGTGAATCCCAATAACTGAGCTCTTAAGACTAGTGTTTCCAAGGCCTAAGCAGGAGCAAAATTTAATAACACTGCTGAAATATATTCTGGTAAAATCTACCCTAGTATTGTTTATATAATTGAGCAAAAGGAAATAAAAACGAAAATAATTACAGATAGAAAAACAGTTTTGATTTTTGAAGCTTATATCTTATCTGCTAGGCTAGCTGCATCACAAAATAAGGCCATCCAGAAGCCTTCCGTATTTCACTAGTCCTTAGTCCTAACTCCCCATCTATGACCTCGGATCTTAGTTTAGAATTGTAAAATTCCCAATAACTCAAGCTATAGCTATGGCTATGGTGATTCAGATAGGCCTGTAATTTGGGAATTGATTGGAAAGCATTGAAGGAAAGGAGTTCCCAAGAACCCAGGCAGCTGAAAGACTGAATCTTGAGAAGCTCCATGGTGTCACTTCCACAGGGTCAATTATGTTTACTGCATAATCAATAAGTCAAGTGGGCATTCAACATGTACGCCAAAATCTCTGCCCTTCTTTGCTGCTCTACTATTGAGTGACAAATATCATGTTGAACTGCAAACACACACACAAAGAAGGAAATTTTCAATATCGAATATTTACTCAAAATAGCAAAGAAAATCTAACAAATGCTAGAGATACATGTTATGTTTCAGCAATATATTTTAGAGAGAGAGAGAGAGAGAAGGAAAAGATCCCATACGGATTACTCTTAATTACACGAACCAATACCAACCTTATGAATAACAATTACTTTTACAAAGCATACAAATCAAGTTTCCTCTAGGGTTGGATCAGCTAATTAATGCAGACAATATCATTTATGTAGTCATACACACACATATACCACATTTATATATGTATGCATAATGAAAGCTATGCAATCATTACGGCATGCTACAACAATCTCTTATTTTGCAAACCTTGAAACAACTTATCGAGACTCAAGACAACATTAGGAAACTTCAATAATCTCTTATCTTTCACAAATAGGGAATAGCAAGCATTACTGGACCCGTGCACGCAACGGTTGGAAAGGGAGGAGGTAGCAAAATCAGATATTTACACAACCACCATGACCTGTACGCCGAAACTAATTAACAAAATATGCCACCTGATCAATTTTGCAGACTATAATTGATACCACATGCCTAAATGAAGTGATGAAAGCATAATTAATAGTCTTACGTGTCAAACAGAAATATGGACTCGACCCAAAAAAGTCGCGAGGCAATAAATAAATTGACACATTTCTTACATCTACTTTATGGTGATGAAGTACTTACCCCATGTTATCTGAACAAAATAATAAACATGCTCAAATATTATGTACAACGGACTATGGTTGAAGCCTTAGTCGATTGAAGAACACCAAGAAGTGATATTCAGGGGCCCAATATACAAATCCAACAACAGGCCCTCCTTTGATGTACTGTTTGAATTAGCAAGTTAGAACATCAAATAATTATTATCCATTTGAGAAGTAAAGACATCAAATCAAATACATTATCAGACCAAAGAGATAAACCTTTCCATCAAGAATAACAAGCTCGCCATCAACCCATCGAGGATTTCGAAAGCCTGGCTCAGCAAGCCTCCCTTGTCCTTTATATCGAGCAACCTGAGTTGAAAATAAGACCACAAAATTTCCTTAACATCTGAAGAGGGCATCAAAGAGAAAAATGCAAACATATACAAGCTAAAAATGTACGCTAAAATGTACCACTCCAAATTCTTCAGGAATTATCCCTTTATGTGAGAGCTGATATCTTTTACCAACTCTGGCTCGAAATGCCACCTGTAGAAATTCCAAGGTATTAGGAGACAAACCAAATAAAGGTAGATAATCATTCCAAAGATAAACATAAACAAACAAGAAATAGAAGTCGAGGAAAGCAGGGAGTAGGAACTACTAATTTAAAGACAATAATGAGAGATTCAGAAGCATTTGAAATGCATAAGTAATTGGGCAATGCAAAATTAAATGATCATCCTTTATAACTCCATGAAAGCTAGCTCTAATCATAATAGAAAGTTAAATTAAATAATGAAACCACCTGGCCTGCTGGTACATAAGGATCTCCAGTTAATTTTACAGCTTCCACATATTCATAAAATTCAAGATCTGAAGGCTCCTTAGTCCCACCATCCCCTTGCCACTGACCAAATTTGCGTCTAAGATGAATGACTTCTGAAGTGTAAAGCCCATGTGCACCAATATATAGTCCTGATCAAACAAACATATTGTAAATACAATATTCTACGATAGACAAGAATAATCATCATGATAAAACAACAGAGCAGAGGACGACAGAAAGTAGCCTGAATAAAATGTGTATATGTGTGCTATGTTACTCCGACTCTTCATTTTCCCTGAAGTACCCGTGTCCGACACATATTCGGACATCGGTATGTGGGTACGATCCTCCAAATATATGGAAAAACATAGAAAAAAATATTGAGCATATCCGTGTCGGACACATACCCGTATCCGACACTCACATCCGAGTCCGAGTAACATAGTATGTGTGTGTGTGTGTGTGTGTGTGAGAGAGAGAGAGAGAGAGAGAATAAATGATCATTTCATCAAAATATTAACGAACATGAACAGATGGTGTTAGAAATCACCATTTAGAGGATCTGGTGATGCTGCAATTTCAATGCGATGGAAAGTTGTTGATCCAGATAGTGGTTGATGATTTTGAGCCTGACTGAGAGTGAGATTTATTAATTCACCAACATCTTTGAGCACCTGCACGGTTGAAATTAGTTAGCAAACCATGCATTCTACAGTAGAAACTTAAATGGGAAATGGTCTGTAGAACTCATTCTACAAAAAATATTCACCACATATTTATTTATTATATTGAACCTACCTTCAAAGGTATCTTCTCTCGGCCAATAAATTTAGAAAGATCAAACATTATGTTATCTATGCTGCGTTGACCTTGAACCTTTGCTTTTCTATCCATTGAACCCCTAGTCTTAGGACTGGAATCTTGTTGGTTTATGTCTTTTTCTATAGAAAAGGAAAATGTTAGGCGCCCCTTTTTCACGAGCTTAGCGGGCACTCTAAGTGATTCTATTGCAGGCACACTGCCAGAAAGTTTTTGTACAAGACCGCCAACAACAACTTTAACTGCAATTTCACCTTGCCTGTCACTATCAATAACTCCACTATCAGCATCCATCTCAATCTGATCTCTCTCTTGGTCACTTTCACCCTTAATTTCATCATCCAATTCTATACTTTCTACCTCAGCATCTTTTTCTTCATCCTCTTCATCAATTATCTGCTCAATCACCTTAGATATAAAATCTCGGTCTACTTTCTCAGGTGCAGTGACTTTCAAGACCTTGACCTTTACACCAGGAATCATATCTCGCAATATATTTTGAAAACCAGTTAGTCCCTCACCCACATCAGATGCATCATCTGCATCATCGTCATCTTCATCATCACCATCACCATCTCCATCATCTTCAGTACTCACAACAAAAAGATCACTTTTGTCTTCACTGGAACCTGATGGACCCGAGCGGCTGGTGACTCCTGATGTTTTAGAAGACATCATTGAAGAATCTTGGAAAACACTCCTTCTTTTCAAGTACACAGCCTGAAAGCACCAAATAAGGTTGCATTCGTGAAACATTAAATGCTGCTACAAATTGAACACAAAACTATGAATGCTGGGCAGGATGCCTGGAACACACAGGTATTATTGAATGCATTTGCTATAACAGAAGCATTTTATTCTTTCAAAGCTTGCTACAAGAACAGATATATACCTATGGCTTACTGAACTAATGCCTCACTGAATCAGGCACACATATAATAAACAATCAACAATATATACACATGTAATGCAAAAATCATTGGACAATTCAATTGATGACAAACTTTCATCAAGCTAGATAGAAGACTTGATTTACTTTCATTGCTCCAACAAAGGATCATCAAGACAAAAACAAAAAAAAGAATTGCCAGCTCAAGAATTATAATCATTAGATCCATGCACACAATATAGAGCACCTGGTGACTTCCCAAAGCGACCTACTGTAAGCCAGGTTTTCTGTCAACTTAACAGAAAATGTTGCTGTCTAAGTAGCTTTAATTCAAACATCAGAAAACTATGCAGCAACCCAAAAAGAACATAAACAAAAGATACCTGCTGTCTGTATTCACCCTTCTTATTTACAGTAAGAAAGATCTCAAATAAGGGTACACCAACTGATGCAGTAGCAAGCTGCCTGAAAGGAAAGAATCAGTCTAACAAGAACTCCAGAAACATTCATTGAAATTAGAAATCTATAAGTACAGGCAAGAAGCATTAGAAAACAGGATCCAGTGCAAAATATCTACACAAGAAATGCTCCACGCATTAACTGTATACTTAGTATTAGTAGAGCATATACATGTTTGTGTTGTGCACAGAAACATACAAATGATCTATTATACAAAGATACATATATGAAACATGGGAGTGATTACCTAGGACTAAAACTCCTAGCGACATATCTGCCATGCTCGGCAGTTATACGTATAATTAGACCGTAAGGATCTTTGGTATCATCCGAAAGACCAGCCCACCATCCAACCTGGAACCCAAGACCATAAAACCAAACAATATTTACTTAACCACTATAAAAAAAAAAAAATCTTTTTTTTCTTTCTAAAAAAAATAGTTTAACTTACCAATCCAGCACCGGCAATATCTCGTAAAAATGCTGCATCCTCGAAACGTTCTTCCACTACTGCTCTCTGTAGTGACAAGAAATCAGGTCAGCAGGAACAATGGAAATTCCTCTTTTTTTTTTTCTAAAAAAAATAAATAAAAGAAATCGAATTCGTACATTTAAATGGGATATGACTCTGCCAACAGTGTCGTTTGTAGCTGCAGCTGCAATTGCAACCTTTAACCTAGCTGCATCCTCATAATCTTCTCTACGTACGACTTCATATAACTGCGACTGTTAAAAGGGGAAAAAAGTATTGATATTAAACTTGTAATTTAAGACATTCTATAAAAAATCTCGCTTTTGTTTAAAAAAAAAGCCAATAAAGAAGCATAGATTCGTAAAGACCTTCAAAAAGGAGAGGAGGCGTTCTTGTTCATCGACTTGTTCGAAATGCTTTTTCCAGCGATCCCAATCCCAATCGTCCTCTTCGTCTCTTCGACACCGTTGTTTATCAGAGACGCCATCGTTTAGTGCATCATTGGTGGTGGTGGGGTCTTTCCAGAAAGGGCTCATGTAGGAATCGAATCGCTTGATGGCATTCTTGATAACGTCTTGAATGGCGGAGTCCCATCGCCAGTTAATGGAATTATTATCGGAAGAATTATTGGAACAGCGACAAAGGGTGGAATCGGGAAACCTCGACGGAGGGTAAAACGGTCTTTTCAAGGAAGGAAATTGAGGGCTCGGGAAAGTAAGATTACGAGACGAAGGAGCTGGGATTGAAGCCATCAAAAACTGAAGTGACGACGGCCCCCCTTTGTCTTCCTTTTTAGTACAACCTCTTCTTCGTTTTTTTTCCCTTTGTTTCTTTCCGGGAAAAAGCAGAGAAAATTTTCTAAAATTTTCCAAAAAGAGAAAACTGTGTGGGTAATATTTGAGGAGAAGAGAGAGTGGTAAAGGAAAAATTTTGGGTTTGGGTAATTGATTTGTGCGAGAGAGAAAAGGGTGGTGGTGGTGACTGGTGAGCGTGGAAATTGAGTAGGCAATTTGGAGGATAAAGCAATGTTCTTCAGCTTTCAGGTTTCGGCTGCGTTAACTTTGACACTTGACCCATCGTTTTCCCTAAAATTAAACACTACTACTGGTGTTTAAAATTAAATATTTTATGGCTCAAAATTTTTTATTCTTAAAAAAAAAAAAATTGAAATAAAAAAGAAAAAACAGTGGGTGAAGACAGAAACAGAAGACATGTTGGAGGTATAATCTCCAAGAAACATAATTGTGTACCATCAATTGCCTACAGTTTTCATTTTGGACACTACCATTTGTGCGGCAAAAAGCTTCTTGATTTAGCATAACTCAAGGTTAGTTATAAAATCTAGTAGATTTGATCCTAACCAAACAAGAAGTTAGAACAACATTAAACTGGTACCAATTCTTAGCCTACACCTCAGACTTCAGTCAAACTAACAAACAATTTAGATAAACCTAGTATTATGTGTATTCATATAAATTGTTTTTATGTGTTATAATCATATTTAAAGTATTATATATTTATATAAATTTTGACACATTCGTATATTCATATCATGTCACATGTTATATATTTATATAAATATTTAAATTATTGTTTTTATGTGTCTAAAATTATTAGTCTAAATTCAAAGAATTTTATGTCACTCCCTAGCTTTTTTTTTTTTTTTTTCGCTCTTCCTCAAGCAAAAGGAGAAAAGGGGGGAAAAGGGCTATGCCTCAAGCAAAAACTGTAAATGATGAAAAACCATGTGAATATTCACCCCTGCCCTGCCCTTCCCCAGGATGTCTCTCAGGCAGGTCACCTTGAGACTCTACTCTTTGCAAGCGGATCATGAATCTGGAAGCCTTGGGACTGCATTTGCTCACTTCATGTTCATCATGTTTATGTCAGTAATGGCCATTATACCAATATGTTTTCATGATGATGGATTCCAATTTTGCTGTACAAGGATCTGAACTACAAAATCGAATTTCAATGTCTCAAACTCGAAGTTGGCAGCCACCTGGGAGCTGGAATTGGCCTTTGTAAGTCGAGATAATTGCTACGAAATTCTCTTTAGTAGCATTGAGGGTACCATTTTCTACAAGGAGGATACCGCTTTGGCAATGACTGTTGGAAAAAGTATATATAAATGGAGGTAAAAGAAAATGAGAAAGTAAAACAACTTCAAGGCACGTAATCGCTTTTTTTTAAACAAATTTCTTTCTTTTTGATAGGTATCACAAGTGCATCGTGTATACGAAAAAATGTCTTTAGGATACAATGAAATTTTCTGGTTTGTGGTTGAATTTCGAAGATGCATTTTTCGAAACAACCCAAGAACACTCTATTTGAAAACACTTGATGATGTAAATAAATTTTTATGCACTTACAAAAACTTGTATCTCTCTATATTTGAGATAATAGTAAACATAAGCACCCGTTCGGTTCAAATTAAACAAAGCATTTAAGAACAATAGTCAACAGATGCAACTAACGGCACTCACATCGATTGATTATGGTCTTAACCGAAGAGACATATTTTCTAGTTGAAATGTCTCTTACACCAAGAGACATGTACAAAGAAGAAAACATAGTCAACTTTTCATTTAAAAAATGCCTATAACTACAAGTTTCTGTACGGTACAAAGAGCTTATAAATTTTGAAAATATCCAACAATTCTCCCCTATTTTCAAAATATATATTTAATAAAGTAATAAAATTGAAATAATTAAATAAATAATAATAATAATAATAATACATCATCAATAGAATGAGTACATAGGTGATAAGTGTCCTTTGGACTTGAACTTTCACTTAGCATAAACAAATCAAAGCTTTATCAAGGTGCTATGGTGTACGAATCTTGAACCAAGGACCTTTGTAGATAAGCCGAAGTTGTCATACATACTCAGTTCTGAATTTAAGAGTATTCATTTACTTCGCACGTTTGTCGCCTTGTGCAATATCCTAATATCGAGAGTGCTCTAGAATATGGTCAATTTATTCATAGGGAGCGGCCTCATTTCCACACTCTCATAGGTAAATTCTCTTAGATGAGTCTGCGAATCACCTTTAAAGAATTTATTAAAGATCTTAATCTATTCTCTAACATGTAGACCCTGACACTAAATCCAAAACCAATATATATATATAATAGTGTCATGCTAAACCAAACTGTTAGCTTGTTTATACCCATTGAATTTAGACTATATTTTCAAGTCAAAAGTTAGGTTTCCACTAAACATGGTTGAATTTTCATATAGACCGTAGCCCCATTCCTTTAGATGTCTTTAAGATCATCTCTCTTGATAGACCTTTCGTTAAAGGATCAGCTAAATTTGCTTTTGACTCTATATAAGCAACATTAATTACTCCCTTCTTAAGCAATTGTCTCAAGGCTTGATGTCTAAGACTTATGTGTCTTGACTTTCCATTGTAACTTTTACTTGAGACTTTATATATAGTTGATTGGTTATCACAACTAATCATCACTGCTGGAGTAGGCTTTTTCCAGAGTGGTATATCTTCAAGTAAATTTCTAAGCCACTCTGCTTCTTTAGATGCATTAGCTATTGCAATGAATTCTTGTAACACCCTGTCCGGATAATCTACCTAAAATCCGGCAGAGTTTCCTTTCTATCTCAACTATAACCCTCCTGCAAATAACACTCAATTTTATATCCTCAACCAGCAGTATTTCTCAATACTATTACCACATATATCCATGCATATTCAAAAATTATTCATGATCAATTTATGCTCAAATCAAAACATATTGATCTATTGTCTCATATCTTCAAATATATACAATATATCTAGAAATAAACCTATCTCAGCAAGGTTTACTAGATAAAAACATCAAAAGATCAAGACTTCAATAAATTTTTACTATGATGCCCACCACGTCACAATACTATTTGAAGCAGAGAATAGAGGAAGGTTGCAATCCCAACACCTAACTATCACCTGAAAATGAGAATATGAAATGGTGAGATATATGAATATCTCAGTGAGTAAACAACTTTTAAAGCGTGTGAAAACTATAATGGTAGTCTGTAGAGCATAATTTACATTTTCAAAATAAATAATAGTAAAATCATAATAACTAATTCAAAGGCGTAGCAAAGTTTTCAAATGTATAACAATATTATAATATTAAATCAATGTATAAAATCTGTAAAGTAAATCAAGTTTCGTATAATTGGGCTCCAACTCCTTTAAAACATAATAGACGTTTTCAAAATAAATAATAGTAAAACCATAATGAGTAATTCAAAGACGTAGCAAAGTTTTCAATTGCATAACAATATTATAATATTAAATCAATGTATAAAATCTGTGAAGTAATTCAAGTTACGTATAATTGGGCTCCAACTTTCTGTCGTGCACAAGAGTACATCCATGAAATAACCAGGCAATATCCATGTAGGCATACTAGTAGCCGGCCCCAAAGGCCAATACCACCATAGGACGCCCCAAAGGCATATGTGTCTCTATGATGTGCCCCCAAAAGGCAAATATAACGGGATAGGGACTCTGGAGATGGCTCCCACCACAAAGGCGTAGCACGCAGCTCCCATACCCCAGTATAATATCACGGAATGGGGACTCTGGAGGTGGCTCCCGCCACAAAGGCGTAGCACGCAGCTCCCGTATTTCGGTCTAATATCACGGAATGGGGACTCTGGAGGTGGCTCCCGCCACAAAGGCGTAGCACGCAGCTCCCGTATTCCGGTCAAGGAAATAATCTCATACATTAAGTCAGGTGGAGCCAAAACCATGTACGTCAAATTCTATGTAAAATCATATTTCATAAAATCTACCAACTTACTCGATATAATATTTCTTGAAATAAAACTACTTTAATAACAAATCAATTTATATAATTAAATATCGTATATACCTTTAATGCATAAAATAAATATCATGCTAAAAATATATATATATATATATAATTATAATTAAAGAAATTTCATATAACTATAGTTGTCGTCTACTCACAATCCTTGAGATGATCTCACTGTACACCTCGACTTGAAACTTCGGGATCCATAGGTGACGTCGGATCTACGTGGCCTAGAGATTAACAATAATTAGTATCTATACATGCTCAAAGTATTACACAATTTTGAATGCAACTTAAGTCTCATAATCTTCCCTCAAGGTCAATACTAATTCCTCATACTCAAAACAACATATCCCAAATTTTTAATATCATTTCCATAATCATTTTCTCCAAATATTCAACTCCATATTCATGTCCTTATCAAATTCCTTTCTAGTACTCCATGCCTTAGAGATTTTCATAATCCATAACCATCATTTAGTACTATATTTCTCTTAAGCAATAAATTCCTTAATATCAAGTTAGATTTGAAAATCATAACTTGAGTTTGGTACCAATAAGTCTAATTTATGAAGAAAATAACTAACTTATACAATTAGAACAAGATTTTGATCAAATTTGATAAAACCCGAAACTATGCTGAAACAGGGGTCACACTGAACAGTCAACTTCACCGAATTTTATCTTTTTAACCGCTTATCGGTTTTAGGTGATTCAAAGACTAAAATTCTTGTATTGAAGTCTAGTTTCTAGGAAAAATATCAAAAAAATATAAACCCAACTGTGCCGAACCCAGAAAATCCGAACAGCAAGCATGCTCAGAAAACAGTGGTCACACTGAACAGCCAACTTCACCGAATTTTATCTTTTTAACCGCTTATCGGTTTTGGTTGATTCAAAGACCAAAATTCTCGTAGTGAAGTCTAGTTTATAGAAAAAATATCAAACAAATATAAACCCAACTGTACCGAACCCAGAAAATCCGAACAGCAAGCATGCTCAGATTCCCCTGTTTTGCTTTTTCTTCCCATTTTCTTGTTCATGCTTTCAAATCCTTTTAATTCTTACCAAAAATGAGTAAAATTCATACTTAATAGATGTATTTCAGACCTTAACATGTTTATGGAGCAAAGATCTTAGCATGCTCAAGTAGAATATCTAAAGAAAATGAAGAATTTATCAAGAAACTAACCTTGGTTGTAATTGTTGTTGAGATTTTTGTGGAGTTCTTGAAGAGAAATGGAGGAGATGAAGAAATTGGAGAGGGGAGGCTGCCGGCTGCTCATTTAGCAAATGAAGATACCTTGTGTTTTCGGGAGATCAATTGAACATAAGGGATATTTTTTTATTTTTGGGATAATTGCATATTGGTCCCTCAACTTTTTATAAATAACCATTAAGCCCCTAAACTTTTTTAATATGTTCATTTTGATCCTTTCTTCTTTTATTTCCTTCACTTATAACTTCTTACCAATTTCCAAGTTTGTCCTTAAAATTTTCGGGATTTAACTTTACATAATTATACGTAACCTCGGTTGTTACAACTTACCCCCCTTAGAAAAATTTCGTCCTCGAAATTTACTTACCAACTTGATTGAACAAGTGAGAATATTGAGTCCGCATATCTTCGTCTCTTTTCCATATAGCTTCTTCATATGAATGATTCCTCCAAAGAACTTTCACTAATGGAATAGTCTTAGTCCTTAGAACTTGGTCCCTTCTATCCAAAATCTCAACCGGCTGCTCTTCATAAGTTAAGTTTTCCTCAATTTCCATAGGCAAATCCTTCAATATATGTGAAGAATCGAAAATGTACTTTCGAAGCATGGAAACATGGAACACATTATGAATTCGTGACAACTCTTCTGGTAAGGCCAATCTATAAGCAACTGGGCCAATCCGTTCAATGATCTCATACGGCCCTATATATCGAGGACCCAACTTTCCTCGTCTTCCAAACCTGATTACTCCCTTCCAAGGAGTCACTTTCAAAAATATCATATCACCAACTTCAAACTCTAAATCTTTTCTCCGATTATCTGCATAGCTCTTTTGTCGATCTTGAGCTATTTTTTATCTTTTCCCGATTTACCTTAACTTTGTCTGCAGTCATCATAACAATTTTTGGACCTAGTAATTTCCTTTCATATGTATCATCCCAACACACCGGAGTTCTGCACTTCCTTCCATACAAAGCTTCAAATTGAGCCATGTCGATGCTGGACTGATAACTATTGTTATATGCAAACTCTGCTAGGAGCAAGTGTTCATCCCAGTTTCCTTTGAATTCCATAATACAAGATCTGAGCATATCTTCCAAAATTTGAATTTTCCTTCAGATTGTCCATCTGTCTGAGGATGAAAAGCAGTACTGAACTTGAGTTTAGTACCCATAGCATTCTGCAAACTTGGCCAGAAGCGAGATGTGAATCGGGGGTCTCGATCAAATACAATCGATACTGGGGCACCATGTAACCTAACAATTTCGTTCACATAAAGTTTAGCCAATCTTTCCATGGAAAAAGTCTTCTTGACTGGCAAAAAGTGAGCTGATTTTGTCAGACGATCAACAATCACCCAAATGCTGTCATAACCAGACTGTGTTCTTGGCAATCCCGAAACGAAATCCATAGCAATATCTTCCCACTTCCATTGAGGAATAGGTAGGGGGTTCAATTTCCCAGAAGGTTTTTGATGCTCGGCTTTAATTTGTTGGCATACCAAGCATCTAGAAACAAACTCAGCTATGTCTCGTTTCATACCTTGCCACCAATAATGTTCTCTTAAGGTTCGATACATCTTCACGCTACCGGGATGTAACGCATATGGTGCATTATGAGCTTCCTCCAAAATCACCTTCCGGAGTTCTTCATCCTGAGGCACACAAAGCCTATTTCTCATTATCAGTACATCATCATCCTTTAATTGATAGTCAGTCCTCACACCATCCCTTACTTCTTGCTTTAACTTTACCAACATAGGGTCATTATTTTGTGCTTCACGTATCCAATCAATATGAATCGGTTTAACCTTCAAGTGGGCTATCAGGAGATTATTCTCATCAATCATCAATTCTAAAGGTAAAGACTTCAACTCATTTTGTAAGGGTTTCTGAATTGCTCGGATATGAGCAAGAGAACTAGAAGACTTTCTACTAAGAGCATCGGCCACTACATTGGCCTTTCCTGGGTGATAGTCAATTACACAGTCATAATCTTTTATCAATTCCAACCATCTCCTTTGCCTCAAATTTAATTCTTTCTGATCCATCAGATATTTCAGACTCTTATGATCAGTGTAGATTGTACATTTTTCTCCAAATAAATAATGCCTCCAAATTTTCAGTGCAAACACCACTGCCGCTAACTCTAAATCATGAGTGGGATAGTTTTGCTCATGCTGTTTCAGTTGTCGAGAAGCATAAGCTATCACCTTCCCATGTTGCATCAAAACGCAACCCAAACCTCGCCTCGAGGCATCACTGTATACCACAAAGCTTCCATTCCCTGATGGTAGTGTAAGAACTGGTGCTGTGGTCAATCTATGCTTGAGCTCTTCGAAAGCTTGCTCACATTCATCAGTCCACTCAAACTTAGCATGCTTCCTTGTTAATTTTGACAAAGGAGAGGCAATCATGGAAAATCCTTCCACGAATCTTCGATAGTACCCTGCCAATCCGAGAAAGCTCCTAACTTCTGTGACATTAGTGGGTCTTTCCCAAGCAACTACAGCTTCTATCTTTTGTGGATCCACAAAAATCCCTTCCTTAGATACTACATGACCAAGGAATGCTACTTTGTCTAGCCAGAATTCACACTTGGAAAATTTAGCATAAAGTTGCTTTTCACGCATAGTCTGCAACACCGTTCTCAAATGGCTTACATGATCATTCTTATTCCTGGAATAAACTAGGATGTCATCGATGAAAACAATAACAAACTTATCTAAGTAGGGTCGAAACACCCTATTCATCAAATCCATAAAGACTGCAGGTGCATTAGTTAGCCGAAAAGGCATAACTAAGAATTCATAATGACCATATCGAGTTCTAAAAGCAATCTTTGGAATATCAGATTCTTTAATCTTCAATTGATGATAACCCGATCTTAGGTCTATTTTGGAGAACAAACTTGCACCTTGCAACTGATCAAACAAGTCATCAATCCTTGGCAAAGGATACTTATTCTTAATGGTGACCTTGTTCAGTTGCCGGTAGTCGATACATAATTGTAAAGATCCATCCTTTTTCTTTACAAATAAAACCGGTGCTCCCCATCGTGAAGTATTAGGCCGAATGAAACCTCTGTCAACTAGGTCTTGCAACTACACTTTCAATTCCTTTAGCTCCGAAGGTGCCATTCTTTAGGGTGCCTAAGAAATAGGAGCACTGCCAGGGATTAAGTCGACAGTAAACTCCAATTCCCTGTCAGGGGGTAAACCAACCAATTTTTTTTTTTTTTTAAAGATCTCAGGAAACTCTTTGACCACAGATATAGTTTCCAACTTTGCCTCATGTATATCCTGGTTAATCACATAAGCAAGGTATCTGAATACCCTTTCTGCAAGTATCTATTGGCTGTCATCTTGGAGATAAGGCAAGAAGGTAAAACTTTCATTTCTCCTTGAAAGGTAAACTCTAAGTCTCCCGACTTCTTAAAAGTCACAGTTTTGGAAAAAAAACAATCTATTACTGCATTGTTTGCTACTATCGATGGAGCAAATTCTGATAGTTCACTGAATTTTTGCTCATACTCTACTACTGACATACCACCCTGTTTTAAATTCGTAAACTCAGTCCATTTCTTTTCCCGCAAGGCCCGAGAATAGTATTTTTCTTCAAATTCTCTTCGAAAATCTGCCCAGATTATGGCAGGACGTCCAGCATACCTTTGCACTGTAGTTTTCCACCATGTGTGTGCATGATCCTCCAAAAATTGCACCGCACATGGTAACCTCATAGGCTCGGGAATCTGAAGAGTAATGGAAGTAGTCTCAAATTTTTGTAGCCATGACCAGGCTAAATCTGATTCCAAAGACCCTGTGAAAATCTTGCAACCCATATTCTTCAAATCTTTACAGTAATCAACTATCCCCTTCTCAGCAGGGGCAATCAAAGCGGGAATTACTCTTGCCAAGGCCGCAACTGCCTCAGCTAAATTACGATCAGCTGCTGGAGGTGCTGCTGAGGGTGCAGCAACTGAAGATGAACCAGCAGCTGAAGCTTGTTCTCCAATTTGCTCATCAATATCCACATTTATATTCCTATCCCTATTTTGGGCTAGGAGATTGATTCTAAGCCTTCCTCTTCGACGTGGTGGCATCGTGTCTGATTTCCTACGCAAGTGACAATTTTTAATACTTCCACAAATAGTTTCTAAGTCTACAGGACCTATAACCTGGCTCTGATACCAAATTGTAACACCCTGTCCGGATAATCTACCTAAAATCCGGCAGAGTTTCCTTTCTATCTCAACTATAACCCTCCTGCAAATAACACTCAATTTTATATCCTCAACCAGCAGTATTTCTCAATACTATTACCACATATATCCATGCATATTCAAAAATTATTCATGATCAATTTATGCTCAAATCAAAACATATTGATCTATTGTCTCATATCTTCAAATATATACAATATATCTAGAAATAAACCTATCTCAGCAAGGTTTACTAGATAAAAACATCAAAAGATCAAGACTTCAATAAATTTTTACTATGATGCCCACCACGTCACAATACTATTTGAAGCAGAGAATAGAGGAAGGTTGCAATCCCAACACCTAACTATCACCTGAAAATGAGAATATGAAATGGTGAGATATATGAATATCTCAGTGAGTAAACAACTTTTAAAGCGTGTGAAAACTATAATGGTAGTCTGTAGAGCATAATTTACATTTTCAAAATAAATAATAGTAAAATCATAATAACTAATTCAAAGGCGTAGCAAAGTTTTCAAATGTATAACAATATTATAATATTAAATCAATGTATAAAATCTGTAAAGTAAATCAAGTTTCGTATAATTGGGCTCCAACTCCTTTAAAACATAATAGACGTTTTCAAAATAAATAATAGTAAAACCATAATGAGTAATTCAAAGACGTAGCAAAGCTTTCAATTGCATAACAATATTATAATATTAAATCAATGTATAAAATCTGTGAAGTAATTCAAGTTACGTATAATTGGGCTCCAACTTTCTGTCGTGCACAAGAGTACATCCATGAAATAACCAGGCAATATCCATGTAGGCATACTAGTAGCCGGCCCCAAAGGCCAATACCACCATAGGACGCCCCAAAGGCATATGTGTCTCTATGATGTGCCCCCAAAAGGCAAATATAACGGGATAGGGACTCTGGAGGTGGCTCCCACCACAAAGGCGTAGCACGCAGCTCCCATACCCCAGTATAATATCACGGAATGGGGACTCTGGAGGTGGCTCCCGCCACAAAGGCGTAGCACGCAGCTCCCGTATTTCGGTCTAATATCACGGAATGGGGACTCTGGAGGTGGCTCCCGCCACAAAGGCGTAGCACGCAGCTCCCGTATTCCGGTCAAGGAAATAATCTCATACATTAAGTCAGGTGGAGCCAAAACCATGTACGTCAAATTCTATGTAAAATCATATTTCATAAAATCTACCAACTTACTCGATATAATATTTCTTGAAATAAAACTACTTTAATAACAAATCAATTTATATAATTAAATATCGTATATACCTTTAATGCATAAAATAAATATCATGCTAAAAATATATATATATATATATAATTATAATTAAAGAAATTTCATATAACTATAGTTGTCGTCTACTCACAATCCTTGAGATGATCTCACTGTACACCTCGACTTGAAACTTCGGGATCCATAGGTGACGTCGGATCTACGTGGCCTAGAGATTAACAATAATTAGTATCTATACATGCTCAAAGTATTACACAATTTTGAATGCAACTTAAGTCTCATAATCTTCCCTCAAGGTCAATACTAATTCCTCATACTCAAAACAACATATCCCAAATTTTTAATATCATTTCCATAATCATTTTCTCCAAATATTCAACTCCATATTCATGTCCTTATCAAATTCCTTTCTAGTACTCCATGCCTTAGAGATTTTCATAATCCATAACCATCATTTAGTACTATATTTCTCTTAAGCAATAAATTCCTTAATATCAAGTTAGATTTGAAAATCATAACTTGAGTTTGGTACCAATAAGTCTAATTTATGAAGAAAATAACTAACTTATACAATTAGAACAAGATTTTGATCAAATTTGATAAAACCCGAAACTATGCTGAAACAGGGGTCACACTGAACAGTCAACTTCACCGAATTTTATCTTTTTAACCGCTTATCGGTTTTAGGTGATTCAAAGACTAAAATTCTTGTATTGAAGTCTAGTTTCTAGGAAAAATATCAAAAAAATATAAACCCAACTGTGCCGAACCCAGAAAATCCGAACAGCAAGCATGCTCAGAAAACAGTGGTCACACTGAACAGCCAACTTCACCGAATTTTATCTTTTTAACCGCTTATCGGTTTTGGTTGATTCAAAGACCAAAATTCTCGTAGTGAAGTCTAGTTTATAGAAAAAATATCAAACAAATATAAACCCAACTGTACCGAACCCAGAAAATCCGAACAGCAAGCATGCTCAGATTCCCCTGTTTTGCTTTTTCTTCCCATTTTCTTGTTCATGCTTTCAAATCCTTTTAATTCTTACCAAAAATGAGTAAAATTCATACTTAATAGATGTATTTCAGACCTTAACATGTTTATGGAGCAAAGATCTTAGCATGCTCAAGTAGAATATCTAAAGAAAATGAAGAATTTATCAAGAAACTAACCTTGGTTGTAATTGTTGTTGAGATTTTTGTGGAGTTCTTGAAGAGAAATGGAGGAGATGAAGAAATTGGAGAGGGGAGGCTGCCGGCTGCTCATTTAGCAAATGAAGATACCTTGTGTTTTCGGGAGATCAATTGAACATAAGGGATATTTTTTTATTTTTGGGATAATTGCATATTGGTCCCTCAACTTTTTATAAATAACCATTAAGCCCCTAAACTTTTTTAATATGTTCATTTTGATCCTTTCTTCTTTTATTTCCTTCACTTATAACTTCTTACCAATTTCCAAGTTTGTCCTTAAAATTTTCGGGATTTAACTTTACATAATTATACGTAACCTCGGTTGTTACAATTCTGCTAGCATAGTTGAATCTGAAACACAAGTCTGCTTATTGGAACTCCAAGATACAGCAGCACCTCCCATTGTGAATATCCAACCAGTTGTGGATTTAGATTCCATATTATTCCAACTTGCATCGCTATATGCTTCTAACACAGCAGGATAGCCTTGATAATGTAATCTATAATCTATAGTTTTCTTCATATAACAATGAACTCTAGAAATAGCTTTCCAATGTTCTTCACCTAGGTTACTTGTAAATTTACAAAGCATGCCTACTGCATATGCTATATCGGGTCTTGTGCAATTCATTGCATACATAAGACTCCCTACTACACTAGCATATTCCAATTGAGATTTACAACGTCCACTATTTTTCATTAACTTGATATTTGGATCCATAGGGGTAGAGATTGGTTGAGAGTCATAATGACCAAACTACTTAAGTATTTTTTTCAATGTAATGATACTGTGAAAGTATCAATCCATTATCTTTTCTTAGGATTTTAATACCTAAGATCACATCAGCCTTTCCAAGATCTTTCATAACAAAATTAGATGATAGAAAAGATTTAGTCTCTTCTACACAAGCAAGGCTGGTACCAAAAATAAGCATATCATCTACATAAAAGGCATATGATCACAACAACATTATTATCAGATTTATAATAAACACATTTATCTGCATCAACAATGTTGAAACCATAAAATAAAACTATTTTGTCAAATTTCTCATGCCATTGCATTGGTGCTTGCTTCAGACCATAAAGAGTTTTAGTAAGTTTTCACACTTTCTTTTCATGGCCTGGAAGAACAAACCTTCTGGTTGTTCTATATAAATCTCCTCCTCTAATTCACCATTTAAGAAAGTTGTTTTTACGTTCATTTGATGGACAACTAGTTGGTGAATTGTAAGAGAGACTAATACTTGAATTGTAAAACTTCGAGCTACTGGAGCATAAGTATCAAAGTAGTTCTTTGCTATTAAAAAAAAAAAATGACAAAAAAATTTTAATTTTTTTTAAAAAAAATCATTGTATTTAAATATAAATATAATTATATAAATAAATATTTTAAACAAAATTAATTAAATCAAACAACATACATTTAAATATGAATAATTTATATAAAATTATAAAGAATAATTTATATAAAATTATAAAAATAAATAATCATATTTAAATAAATAATATTGCATTATTTATATTTATATAATTTTATTGAAGATATTTTTATAAGAAGTATTCACATATCATATCTAACTTTTGGATTTTTTTTAATTGATTCTATTAATACAAAATTTCAAACAAAAAAAAAAAAAATCAACAGACGAACATATATCAATATCGAATATTAATTTCCGAGTCCATGTTATGACTCATTGATAATGGACAGCAAGATTTCAGTTAATTATGAAACGTCAAATTACTGATCGTTTGATCAGATGAAATCAGACGGCAGCTGTGTTTAGTCTGCGGACCCCATTTTAACGAAATCTGATGGACTCAGGAGGAATATGGTTACAGCGTCTGGTGTCGGCAGGTCCCATTCGACAAACGACACGTGGCAGTTGGAGTTGGCTGCCTTGACTAGCAGGTGAAAGTATCCCGCTTTCGCCAACGAACAACTAAAAATCTTGAAAAAGGATTTTCAGTGATTTATTTCTTAGGGTTTTCTCGGATCAAAGAGAAAGGTAAACAAAAATGGCGAGAAATGGTGATCCAGAGGGCGGCGAGGGAGTACTACCGACACCGTCGTCGAGCGCGAGAGTAAGATCGAGACCCGACCTGTTCTTGATCGTGTGCCGGTGCTTTAGCCTTATAACCTCTCTAACTGCGATTCTCTGCATTGCCGTCAATGTTCTCTCTGCTGTTCGCTCTTTCAAGAACGGATCCGATGTATGTATAATCTATTGTTTTTCTTTTTCTTTCTTTTTATTAATTTTGACCCCTTTTTTTTTTCTTTATACAAAAAAAAAGGTTTTTGATGGGATTTTCCGGTGTTACGCGGTTGTAATTGCCTTCTTTGTGATTCTTGCGGAGACAGAATGGGAATTCATAACCAAGTTCTGGAAGGTTAGTTTTTCTTTTGAAGGGGGGAATTTATATCCTCAAAGATGTAATGATAATTAATGTCAGATAAATCATCAAATATTGAATCTTTTAATCTAAAAATGCAGGTTTTGGAGTACTGGGTTGGTAGGGGTATGCTGCAAATCTTGTATGTCTTATATTGCAGTAAGATTTTTCTTGTTTTAAATTTTTTTCCCTATAATACATGGTTTTACTATCTTTTGTTGAAGAATCACTCAATTTTCCTTTTTGGTTTCTTCTTCTTTCTAAAATTGCTATCATTCGCTTCAGTGTTGCAGTAATGACAAGAGCTTTCCCTAATTATTCAGAAAGCCAGCAGAATCTTGTTCTTCTTCAGAACATAGCAAGCTATATGCTCCTTGCTTGCGGTTTAGTCTATGTTATTTCGGTAAGATAATGGACCTTTATGTTACTCGGACTCAGGCGTGAGTGTCGGACATTGTTACTCGGATTAGGGTGTGAGTGTCGGACACAGTTATGTGTCTGATACGGATATATTCAATTTTTTTCAAGATTTTCATATATTTAGTGGATCATATCTCCATACCTATGTCCGGATATGCGTACTTCGAGAAAAATAAAGAGTCGGAGCAACATAGATGGACCTAATGTTTTATGTTGCCATGAAAATTTCTAGGCTAAATCAACCAAGTTCTACTGCTTCAATCAGGCTCTTATAACTTAAAAGGATAAGAACGTCGAAGGAATACTGACCAAGACTATGATTCATAATTCAACTGAATTACAGATTTACCATTTCTTTTTTCTTTGATCTTGTGTTACTGAGGTTTGAGTTTCATGGTGCCTATCTATTGGCTAACTGTTTTAACAATTGTATTATAGTTTAGGTTTATTTTTCTCCTTCATGTCTTGATATATATAGTTTGGGTTGGAATTGAGGCAGAGCTGTGACTTGAGTTGAGTTTATGTGTTTACTCCTTGATTGTATCAACAATTTGTCAGGGACTCTTATGCATCGGCTTTCTCAAACGTTCACGCCAGAAAAAGGAAATTACAAGGGAACAAGCAGTTATGGATCTGGAGGTAAGCTATGAGAGTTCAAATCTGGCCTTTGGTCTACATCTTACCTTGATGATTGTTTTTATGTATTCTTTTATTTGATCCTAATGTTCATCCGTAGTATCAATCGGAGGTCTAGTCATACTATGAATGCTTCTTTTGGGATTCAAACCTCTCTTACCACGTATGAACAGTAAGAGCACATTCTTCTGGTGCGTTACAAGCTATGTTATCCGGATTTGGGGATGAGTGTCGGATACGGATATGTGTCCAACATGGGCATGTTCTATTTTTTCTAAATTTTTTCATATATTTGGAGGATCATTCTCTCATATCCATGTTCGAATGTGTCAGATACAAGTACCGGATACGGATACTTTAAAGAAAATGAAAAGTTACAAGTGATTGTTGATAAGATATTTATCAATAAACACCTTTACATGATGAGTACTGGAGATTTGTAATTTGGTATTGATTTGTATGTAATACAGGGCCATAGTGTGAAAGTATTACAGTTGTCAATTAATTTTATCATCAATCAAATATGCGTCTTCTTTTTTTTCAAAACAAAGAAAAGAAAAAGAAAATACAGTAATCTGATTGTCTTTCATGTCCAGGAATTGGAGCGGCGAAGAGAAGAACTTGAACAATTGCTCTTGGCAGAAAGGGTTTGAGAGAATTTGTGTGATTAGTCCGTGGGGGCATCTTGTTGTATAAGTTGCCAGAGGCAAGGGACCTGACACCAAGAACAGTTCAACTTAAAGATGCTTCCTTGTACTCTTCACTTGTCTGATGCTTTCTTGAAGTATGATACTAAGAAATATAGCATATTTCGTGTAAGATTCTTTATGATACTAAGAATATAGCATATTTCGTGTAAGATTCTTTCGGATTGCTAATATCTAGTAATTTGCTAATATTTCTGATTCAGAAGCTTCATTTTGTCTGGCTTATATATTTGTTCTTTGTTTGGTGACAATGGCATCGAATCTTTAAACATAATTTCTGATGCTTTAATATTACATGTAAATCATTTTTTAATTATATATCGATTAAAAAAAAAAAAGCTAGCTCAAGTAAATTGAGTATAGTACTTTAATTTGTAGATTTTTACTTGGTAACGAGTTTAATTAAGAAAATTCGAGTAATTTGTATTTTATCTCAACACAAATTAAAAAATTAAAATTTGATCAAGCTCGAATCAAATTTCGAAACATAATTTTGAGTCGAATTTGAACTTTTTACTTTTTTTGGTTTTTGGATTTTTTATTTCTTTTATATCTCCGTCTCTATCTTCTCGAAGATAACGTAATAGTAACTTTTTTCTTTTTGGTGCATGGATGTATTGTAATTTATGTATATAAATTTGGCCAATATTTTTTTTATTGTATTATATTTTTATTTTACATTTATTATCCAATGTCCTTTTTTAAGGTTATAAAGGTTATAGGTAATTTTTACTGCACTTCCGTTACTCTCTATGGCATTTTAATTTATATTATCTACACTATTATTAGTGACATTTAATTGAAAAAATTACAAAAACAAAATTATTATAATAAATATTAAATTAAGGATATTTATCTCTTTTCAATTTTTTTATAAAATATATTCTTAGTTGAAAAAAGTATATAAATTATCCATTTCTCCCTAAAAAATCTAACTACCTAGCTTTTCTTTTTTTTTTTTTTTTTTTTTTTTTTTTTTTTTAATTTAACAAAAATTACATCTAAAAGTACTACAAGTCTACAACCCATTTCCGTAGTAGGACATAATATCCGCATTTATTCGATAATATAGTTAGTAGCATAGTTGCAAGCTCAGCAGACACAGGAAAAAACCACTATTAAAAAAAAAAAAAAAACCAATTAACTTTCATTCCCTGAATAACTATGGCTGAAACTGAATGGCTCCGCAGATGGTTACTGAGTTCCCAGAAGAAATGTTTCTGCACAACAATTGTCTCGTAGAAATTACCTGAGTCCTGACCTGAACCACTAGGAGAATCATCTGATAGAAGTGCTCTAGAAGGCAACATTCAGTAAATGTATACTTTTAAGAACATTTTAATTTATAAACTGAATGTGGTTTCCAAAAATATCCACATAATTTTGGAAAATAATCTTGATTTCTTTCTGATACTGTAGACCAAGGACTAACATACAAGTATATTCATTTCTGGACGTTCTTCTCAGATGAACTTGAATTTTGAGAGTATTTTTTGAGCCATTTCTGCTTGTTCTTTTCAGATGCATCTCGATTTTCAGTGAATTCTGTTAGCCCTTGTCTTAATGCTCCAAGATTAACACCATTATCAACATATATGCTCGTTACTCCCATCTTGGAGACCTGCCATTGTCATTACAAATTCTGTTCAAGTGAAATAAGCATATAACACTTCCCAATAACCATAACAAGTGAAATAAGCATACAACACTTCCCAATAACCATAACAATTCTGTTCAAGTGAAATAAGGGTCTTACAACCACAATGCATAAAGGTACAAGATCCAAAACCCAACTCCATGAAATACCAGCAAGCTGTGTTACTCGGATCGGGTGTGAGTGTCAGATACGGGTATGTTCAATTTTTTTTCTAAATTTTTCCATGTATTTGGAGGGTCTTTGGAAGGTCATATCTCCATACCCATGTCCGAATATATGTCGGACACGGATACTTAAAGAAAAATGAAAAATCGGAGCAACATAGCCAGCAAGTGACCAAGCAAAAATAAAAACAGAGGCAAAAGGAGAAGGTAGGAAAGCCATTCTTACAGCTTGTATGTTCCTATTTTCATCATCAAAAAAGAGCATTGAGTTGAAGGGAATCCCAGTCCTTGAGTGAATTCTCTGGAAATGATCTGTCTTGTGCGTCCAGCTGGAAAAAATTTCCTGAATGGTCCAAAAGCAGAATAATTGAATGTGTTAGCAACAGAAAATAATTATTACTGTTCAATTACTATGAAATTCATGTCTTTGCTATCAGAAATGTGTTGACAAACAAAACCCCAAACCATGTTATTGATAAGCAACAAAACCCATCTTGTATATGAGCAACTGCTTCTAAATAAGCTCTAGTATAGACCATTATTGTTACAGAGAAAATACATATATAAGAAAGGTCTCCATTAATAGTTCAGCATCTGAGGTCTAATGACTACAGTAAAGTAAGAATCTGCTGAAAGAAATAATGCTTATATTCTTATTTAAAGAACTAGACAAGTATATCATTCTACATAGCCAGTAAATACTACTGCTTAACTATGTTACCCGGACTCAAATGTGAGTGTCGGATACAGGTATGTGTCCGACACGAATATGCTCAATTTTTTTTTTTAAGTTTTTTCATATATTTAAAGGATCATACCCCCGTACGCATGTCCGAATATGTGTTAGACATAAGTGTCGGACACGAGTACTTGCTCAAAACCCAAACTGTTAGTAAGGGATTAATATTTGCAACATTCTTCAAGAAAGAAAAAAAATACTAGGAGAAAAGATTCTAACTGACTCACCTTGGCAACAAACATAGACTTGATGCTCAATTTGTCAAGAAATGTGTTTGCTATATCCGCAGTCGGAGACCTGGAAGCAATAGCTAGATCAATCCCCTTGTCCTTGAGTGCAGATAATATGCCTTTAGCATGGGGGTACAAAGATGGCATTTCACGTTTGGAGCGACACTCACTGAAAATTAACCACGTAAACTAACCATTAGCAATTAAAAATGTAAAGCCAAGCTACTCCAAAAAAAAAAAAAAATTGTCATTTCATGTCTGAATTAGAAAGACACAGAGCAAGGGATAGATACTAAGGTCACTGCCATAGGCAGTCATATTAGTTATACAAACAAGATGAAACAGATGAAATCCCAATTTTGTTTCAATGGTCTAAGCATTGGTAAATGGTGATAAATCAGAGATACTGATGTGGTAAGAAAAAGAAGAGTGAAAAAGGACTACTTTTTTCTTTTTCTTTCAACCACTAAATACAGAAATTTACATGTATATAACCATTATTAAGCTCTGATTTAAAGGATTACTACTATGATTTATACTAAACTAAGATCAAAGTAGTAAACTGAAAAGAATTAAGAAAAAAAATTTGTGGGTATTAATTGGAAGACCCTAATTATAAACAAATTGCTCAGATATTTTTTAAAAACAAAGAAGGAAATTCCAGAATGTACAAAAGTAGAAAGAAACCAGTAGAAAGGCCAGAGAGTGTAATCAAGATCGAAAACGATCAAACGAGGAAGAACTTGGAACATCCCAATAATCCGCATCGCCTCCTCTTTTACTTTCTCTTCTCCCATCCTTTCGCTTCTCTTCTCTTCTGTCTCTCTGTGGGTTGAAATTATGGCAAACAAGAGAAGAGACCTTGGACTTTGGATCTAGAGAGGCAGGTGGTTGAATAAAGAATTTGGAATGTTTCTTTTACTTGCATTGTATGTGTAGAGGTGGTAAAATTGGTAGGCTGGACCGGCCCATCTCGGTCCAGTATTAAACTCAATTCTCCTCGGATTCTCCGCCCAACTAATTCATAATACGGGTCATGTCTGGCATGACGTAGATTTATAAAGTATAAACCCTAAACTCAACAAGGTCATGATCCGACTATCTTACGGGTCGTGCCAGGCCCGATTGGACACTTAATGGGTTTGATCAGGCTCAATTCCAATATACTTTTTTTTTTTTTTATGTATTTATTATTTTAGTATCATAATTATGAAAAAAAATTAGACACGTGCTTCAGCTTAAAAAACCTACGTTCAAGGAAAAAGGATTTTTTTTTTTTTTTACTATGAATAAATAAAATTTACAAAGACTAATTAACTCAAAAAGTAATAAATTTTACAAATAAAAATAAAAAAACCTCCTTCATTAATCTTCATCCATGTGTCCCTATTAGTCCAATTGCAAGTAACAAATGATTCTATACTTTAGCATTAGGTTTCTCTAGGATTCTACAAATTTTATAGCAGTTTGTAACATGTTTGAGGTTGAATGTAGCATGTTAAGAGTTGAGACTTGGGAGAAGAAACATGCAAAATTTCATATTTTGGAATAAGAAAATTGCTATAAACATTTTCGATGATGATAGGTTATGTTATTCAGATTTTTCATTTTTTTCTAAAATATTTGTATCTAACATATGTATTCGACATATATTCGGATATGAGTATAGGGATATTATCAATGTAATCAGTACCTTACTGGTGGGCGTACCATTTTTATTTTGATACTAGTACATATCGACATCGATATGTTTCGATGTATCGTTTCAAATTTATCAGCATTTTAAAAATATTTTTATATATATATATATAACTAATTTCTAAATTTTTAATAAAATATATATTATATACACGTACAAATATATCTCAATTACATACATATATATATGTTTATGTGCAAATATAAAATTTTAAAATTATAAATATTTAATATCCAAATTGTTTAAATATAAATAAATAAAATAAATATAAAATATTAGAAAATAGAGTAAATTATTATTTAATTAGGTTCAATAGCCTAATTGAATAAGTATATTTTATTTTTGAATGAAATTATAAAAAAATAAAAATGATTATGGTTAAAAAAGTATTAAGAATTGGTTAAAAAAAATCAAGTAAATGATTTTTTTTTCTTAAAAATAAAAAAAAATCAAAATTTTGTACCGACTAGTACGGATTGGTATGTTCCAGTACTGACCGAAATGATCGGTACAAACCGGTACAAAAACCGAAACGGTACAATGTTAGTACCGTTTCGATTTTTTTCAAAACTGGTACGTGTTGGCCAATACGACCTGTATCGACTACCATGGATATAATCCTCCAAATAAATAAAAAAACTTAAAAAAGAAATAAATATACTCATATTGGACACATATCATATCCAATACTCACCTCGAGTCTGGGTAACATAGATAGAGAGTTATATTTTCTATTCATGTTAATCACAGAAAATTCATGTAAAAGCCAAAAGGCAAAATTTTCAAAGAATCAGAATTGTGATAAAGGTTCAAAAGCATGTTACTCCAACCCAATCATGATTTTGGGATAGAGCACTTATAGCAGTTACAATGAAAATAATATAAATTTATATGGAAATGTAGTTTGAGTTTTTCATCTAATAAGAGATCTGATGAAACAGAAACGAGACAATTGAAGCGCCTCTGCTAATGGTTTTGCTTTGCATGAGAGCAACAGGTTTGAAGAATTTCATTCTTCAGCAGCACTAGCAGCACTCAGGTCCACGGATAAATCAAGAACCTGTAGAACATGGGAATAATGATGAGTGAATCAACCATTGCAAAAGAGATGAAAGTCAACAACATTGGAAAAATGAATTTATGTTGCTACGGCTCTTCATTTTTCTTGAAGTATTCGTGTTCGACACTCGTGTCCAACGCATATTCAGACATGGGTATGGGGATATGATCTCCAAGAATCCTCCAAATACATGAAAAAACTTGAAATAAATCAAACATACCCGTGTCCTATACTTACACCCAAATCCGAGTAACATAGAAATGTACCTTTCCAGTAATCTTACTATACATCTCGATTACATCATTCACGGTGGTTTCAAAGTGGGTTGTTGGATCATAACTCTGCAAGAAAATCAAAACTTGAATCAGGAACATTAAGTTTTGAAGATAAAGGGAATAAGCAAAAGTAGTGAAAGCACCGATTCATTTGACAACGATGCTATAATACACGAAAGAATATCCATGTCTGAGCTAATCATCTATTTGCAAGTCTTAAGGTAACCAGTGGGAAAAGTTGCCTTCGGCACTCTGGTTCAATATTTTCTCCAAAGAATATGCAGAGTAATAGAGATAGAAGTCTCCTTACAGCAGATACGAAGCAGTTGTCGGCTCCATGGTTGTTAGTCGGCACATATCTGTCATAAGTGTCATAAAATATCTCATCTTCAGATCCCAGTAGGTCAATGCCGGGCTTCAACTCTAGCTCAGGGTTGTTAGTCTCTGCTTCTGTTGAAACAAAAGCAATGTATTTTCCCTGGGGAGCTACATTATGAGCATATGAGCAACAAAAGAGGTACCTGCATGCAGTACCAAAAATAAACCTTAGAAGTTACCAGAGATCAGGGACTTATAACACTTGTTTGTTTGCTGAACTACTTCTCTATGCAATCTTATGCTATGTTACTCGGTAGGGCTGTAAACGAACAAGCGTTCGACGAATCGTTCGTTAACAGTTCGATTTATGTTCGTTTACTAATCTAAATAAACGATTATGAACACAATTTTAATATTCGTTTATTAAACAAACCGAGTTCGAACAGATGAGTGTTCTGTTCGTTTATGTTCACGAACAAACTCGTTTATGGTTCGTTTAAAACTCGTTTATTAGTTTGTTTAAAGCTCGATTATGTTCGTTTATAAATTTAATAATATTATTATTATTTTGTCTTTTATTTATATAATTAATAATTTTATTTTATTATTTTACAAAATAAACATTTGTCTTGTCTCAAGTAAAATTAACTTAATTTTTTTTAAGAAATCAGAAGCAAAGATTTTACGACTCTGAAGTGCGAATTGTAGAATGGGCCATAAAATAATAATTTTATTATTTTATTTACTTATAATATAATTAATATTATTTAATAACTTAAATTTAACAATTTAATAATAAATTTATTTTTATTACGTTTGTATTTTATTATTTTATATTTAATAATAATTTTTTTTTTATTTGTTTGTTAAAATTGTTTAGATTTGTTTGTTTATTGTTCATGAATATAATTTTAATTGTTCGCGAACATGTTCGATTATATGTTCATGAACATGTTCATTTAATGTTCACGTACAAGTTCATTTAATTGTTCGTGAACATTAAATAAACGAACACAAACACATTCAATTTTAAATAAACAGAGCTTGAACACAATTTTAAAATTCTTAACGAACACGAACCGAACACGAACATGCTCAAAAATAAAAAAATGAACACGAACATAGGCCTGTTCGTTCAAGCTCAGTTCATTTATAGCCCTATTACTCGGACTCGGGTGTGAGTGTCGACACGAGTATATGTCCAACACGGGTATGTTTAATTTTTTCTAAGATTTTCATGTATTTAGAGGGTCTTTAGAGGATCATATCCCCATACTCATGTCCGGATATGCATTGGACACAGGTACTTCAAGAAAAATGAAGAGTCGGAGCAACACCCAAAGTGACCGATTAACTTAAGGGAATTAAAATATTCTTGATTACTTAATACTGAGTTTTTATTGTCGTAAGTATCATTCTCTTACTACCAGTACAAAGCATTCCCTCCTAGTGAAGCACCTAAAACCTCTCACCAACATTCACATTATGCTTTGCCTTTTACTTTGACTCTCAAGATTCCAAGAAGGCTTCGATAAACATTTGAACATCTATGCACAAGCCTTTTACAACGAAAAAAAGGGACTCTATTGGTGAAGCTAAAACTGTAACAACAGTATGTGTAGAGTGAAAACTACAGATACGAACATACATGTACATTATTTAAAGTTAATCATTGCATTTGCATCAGTATTTCTGTTTTAGCCACTCGTTCTCAAAGGAAAAAGTTAGAAATTAGATGAGAAAGTTAGCAGCATACATGTCTGATTTACGACCAAGTTGCTTCTGAGGCAGAATAACCTGGGCTGAGTGAGAATCATTGGTATCAGGAATAGGGTGGCTCATTATGCATATAGCACGTGCAACTTTTCCAACCTTCTGAACCTGTTGCATTGAAAAATACATGAAAGAAAAAGTAGATAAAATTAGTTTTTGAGGATGCATATTTGTCCATAAAGGAAAAAAGAGAGAGGTATGGTTTCTTCGGAGGTTACGGGTTACCTTATCAGGCAAATAAGATGGATCACAAACAACTTTCTTGCACTTAGCAGTTTCTCCTTCAGAAGTTACACCAACAGCTTTCCCATCACCATCAAATTCTACCTGCAATCCAAAAAACCAAAACTTTTATAAAAACTTCACAAGAGAAATGTAAAGACATCATCAATTCAGCTCCCCCTATAACTTGCCAATTTGTGAACTAGTAAAAGGCATTAAGCACTTTGATGTCCCCAAAATTCAGGATCATAAAATGTCCAAATGGAAGCAGAGAACCAAGATGATGATGATATTAAAATGCTGAAAGGAAGAACAGTGTGGCAGGTTCAACCTTCCCCAGGAAGCAGCTGGACATGGCGTAAAATGCTTCAGCTGAGGGCTTTGGCTTTGAGGTTCACCTCCAACCAGAATGGTGCTCTAACTTGGAAGTTCCCTGGGAATAGATTTATGGTGGCTAAGGTCTTGAATGATCTCAGGCCTAGACAGGACAAGGTGGAGTGGGATAAACTGATCTGGTTTCCATTTCATATTCCTAAACATGCACTGGTAGCTTGGATGGCTATATTGGACAAACTGCCTACAAAGAACAGATTGATGTCATGGGGCATGGAGGTGGATGGCAAATGTGAGCTATGTCAAACTGAGCAAGAAACCCGGAATCACATATTTTTTGAATGTGACTATTCAAAGGAAATCTGGGGGCATATACTATGCTTATGTCAACTTCATAGAAGCATAAGGAGCTGGCAAGCAGAGCTGCAATGGGCAGTAAACAGAATCAGAGGAAAAACTCTCATTTCTGTTATTTTGCGTTTATCATGGAGTGCCTTTCTTTACTCGATCTGGAGGGAGAGAAATAATAGGTGTTTTAATCGCCTTCAATCCACACAAGGAGCCATCATTGAGCAGATAAAAGAGATCATCAGAATGCGATTGTTGGGGCTCAAGAACATTAGTCCTGATGAAGTGAACCGAAGATTGGATGCAGATTGGGGACTGTCTCTTTTTTTCTAGGATCTTTGTCCATTCTGGAATAGCTTTAAGTATTGCTGAAGTATGTTGCTATTGTTCCCTGATTGATTAGTGGTCTTAAGTTTTGCAAGTATTGTTTAAGTATGTATAGCTTAAGTACATGTTGCACATGATGTTGGATGTAGCAGTTTAACTGTTTTCTGGATAAATAAATCTCTTACTTATCCAAAAAAAAAAAAATGCTGTTTTTTTTGCTTTGATTCTTTATATACATATATAAGGAATCACAACTGCAGAGATTAGTATTGATAATTAACCCTGTAAGTCTCTTGCTTAAGTATTTGCTGTCACTTTCAATATTCAATATCCTAAAATGGAAATTGATTCTAGAGTAGAAGTTTAAAAAATATACCACTAATTTAGTAGAAAAATGTTAGTATAAGGTATAAAGCTTTTACAAATATGATGATGTGGTGTTCAATGTGGAAATAAACAAAATACAGAAGCACAAGGACAAGGCACATGCGTCAGTCGAGCTTACTTTGCATTTGTGCACTTCAAGCGTGGAGCACAGCACTAACAAGTTCTAAGGCTTATAATTAAGCAAGCAAAGGAACATACATGCAATGCACAGCAAAGTAGAATTAGTTTTAAAAACGGGTTGAAGAACAAATTATCAGATATACGCTACAAATTAGCAACCTTTGGAGTATGTTGAAAAAGGAAAAGGTGCACAATGGAGAATATAATGTTAAGCCACAAATTATAAGGATAATCACCATATACGGTTACTCAAATGGGTGCACCCATGGAGGCATAGTACAGCTTGACACTATATGAGCATCTGACAACTGAAGGGCTCAATGGCAAGCTTAAAGATGATATTCTCAAGCATTGACCAAGTTGACCACTAATCACGAATTGTTGTACTTTACAGAAAACAAAGAAAATTACTCTCTGGTTTTCAAATGTTCTGAGAGATTTACCTTACATTCTGGCTTGTTGAGCATGTAAGTACCACCATAAACTGCACTTAAACGTGCAAATGCCTGCCAATAGAGATACAATAACAAGTCAAACCAACAAATGTTTCCATTAAACTAGAATATATATATATATATATATATATATATATATATATATGCAGATAAAGACACACCTGAGGCAATTCTCCCAATCCATATAGTGGATAGATATAAGGAGATCCTCCTTGAAACCGTGCCAAAGACTCTGCATAGAGCTTTACAAAACAAATGCAGAAATACTCTGAATATAATGATAAAAAAAGGTATGGGCAGCCACTGAAGAATAAATTAAGCAGAATGTATTTTTTTTTTTTAATGCCCAAGCAAAAACTTTATTTGGTTTCTTCCAACCAGTGTCATGGAGCATGGAGCTTAAGAATCAACCATTGCCTGTATAACAAAGATGAATATGAAACGGAACAAACTTTTACCTTCATTCTCTTAACAAAATTCAAAGCTGGTTGATCCAAGTAACTATCATCACTGTGGAGTGCCAAGGCATGACCAATAAAGTCAACTGTATTATCTTCCAGCCCATACTTTCTACATTGCAAAAATTAGCAAGGATCAAGACCAGTAAACTGTAAGTAATACTAGCTAATGGATAGGACAATTAGAGTAAGTAATATTAATGATCAAGAGCAGAGATGATCCTTCAAAATATATCATCTTCACCCTAGAAAGGAAACACCCTTCTCAAATGGGAAAAAGAAATTCCTAAGCTCAAACTTCCTTGCAAAAAACAGGTGAAAGAAACCAAAGGTCATGAAAAAAAAAATCAAAGTAAAATATTTTCCCTTTTTGTGTATGAGAAAAAATGGTAAAAATGGAATTTATGAAGAAAGGTTAACCTACTAGTCTAAACATGCGATTTATAACCATTTCATATATTGTTATTAATTTCGTAGTAAATGTAAGTGCTAGAGCAAGCTTTTTAGAGGGAAATAAGGATGAGACACACACGAGATAAGTTCTCTCGCTGTTACTTTATTCAGGTCAAGTCCTTCATGAGATTTTGGATCATTGTCTTCATAGTCTTGGACATAAATGAAAAACTTCCTGGCACGGCGCTTCTCAAACAGCCCCATCAATGGTGATTTCAGTGCCTCAACATCAGTTGCTGGAACTTTGTAGATCTACAAGTTATGATAATTGCTTTAAGTTGTTATAGGTGATAGATCGGCGTTTTCACTAATATTTAGAAACAAATTATACAAAGAAATTACTATACTCTTACTTTTCCCTTGTTGTACACAAAACTACCGTCCACAGCCTTGAAGTTAAGATACTTGGTAATATCTGTGTGGATGAGAATACGGACCAGACTGCCATTGGCCATCATGAACTGTGAAACCAAATTAAGCATTCCTCATCAAACATGACTGATTAGCACAAAGATGGCATACTCATTGGTAAATAGTTTGTCACAAACAAAATGAAATTGCTGAATTTATACTAATCCGGGGGAAATTTTACCGTTTCAATTACATATATATAATTATATTACAAAAATTAACAAAATGACATAGAGATGTTTCATAACCTTAGAAACATATATGAAGTGCAACCTAAAATATGCATCCAACATGCAATTAAGTACTGATCAAAACTAAAAACTAACATAGCTAAATTTGGTTACTGATTAGTAACAAAGAGGTCAAAAGAAAAGGTTGTTGCATGCCTTGGGAATCATGTCAACATTAAATTCCCTGCTTGTGCCCAGCTGTTCTGGAGGCTTGTCATCTCCCTTGAAATGTTTCCAAAGCTATGACGCAGAAAGACAATTTTCAGAAAATGTGCAAGGAAAATGTCAGATGAACCCAATAGCTAGGATTGTTTTTACAGAAAGGTTAAAAAAACAAAATTAAAGTTCCATCATTTAATAAAAGAAGAATGACCTGCACAAGATTAAGAGAAGTCGACTCTCCACCGTAATAGTCATTTCTGTCCATGTGCAACACCTGTTTTGAAGTGCAGGTTTTAGATAACAGCTTAATCATCATTCATTAATGCAAAATTTGATGAGATTTTAACCTATCATATCTACCCCATTTTCTTTATCAACTTAACCAATAGCCAGAAACAAATTCCCACATTCAATATTTAATGCCCATCAAGAAATTGGAGTACTGCTTCCAAAAAAAAGAGCAAAATGCTGAGTGCCCATGATGCCTAAAAGAAAACCCAGATTGCACATTGATTTGAAACATGAAAACATAGAAATTAAAGAAATGAAGAAGAGTGATAAATTAACAAGGGAGGTACTTTGAGTCCATCAACGGAGAGAAGACCACTGAGAATGCATTCCTTAAGGCCGGTACCTAGGACTATCACATCGTACTCTTCATCCATGTTCTGAAAATCCTCACAATAAGGTTTTCTAATATTTCAATCTTTCTTTTTCTTTTTCCTGTGAGAGAAGGAATGGGAAGTGAAATGAAAAGGAGAGAGAAAGTTGGGATTTTGTGTGTGTTTTGAGTTTGGAACAGGTCTTTAGCGGGAAGTAACGAGACTAACGCTTTCGGAGAGTACTAAATTCACGCTATTTTATGCGCGTGGGATGCATGGGCATCTCTAGTTTTTCATTGGAGATAAATGGACCTCGTTCCGAGCTTTTCCCTCGTATGACTGGTAACCCTTTCAATCTCACAAGCCCGAGAGAAAGAGAGTGTACGTGTTTTAACTTTTAACTCCTTTTCCCTATATTTCTTCCCAGTTCCCACCCAGTTTAGACTCTTTTTTTTTTTTTTTTTCATTTTCATGTTTGGTTGTTTCGATTTTATTTTAATTAATAACAAGAGAGTGCAGGAAAAAAAAAGAAGAGAAAAAATAAAAGAGTTGAGGTTGATGTAGAAAGATGGAGTAATTAATCTGTACTCTTTGTGGTAATTTTCATGAAAAAATGGAAAAATTTGGGTTGAAATATAAAAAATGGACCCATATTTAAACCTTTCTACACATCAAACAAATACATAAATGATTAAGCTCAAAAAATTCAATCATAAAACATATCTTTGATGTCTCTCATCACGCTCTCAAATGAAACCTAATTAAGATTATGATTTCATAAAATTTTCAAGTTTTTACATAATCGAATGTATGATAATACGGAGTTTTACATACTTTTTTTGCACGTAAGATTATAATATTAATAAATTGTTTTGTGTATGAGAGATAGATTATGAATTCAGAAATCAACATGCAAACAATTTGGTCAGAAAGAAAAAACTGGTACTGTTTCATCTCCAGATGAACATCAGGAATTTAATCCATCTTAGTCTTCGCCAGGCATTTGATCAGGTACCCTCAAAATTAAACCATTTGATTTGAGTTGCAGAACTTGCACTTTCCTGCTCATTTACAAATACAAAGTACAAACATCGCAATATATATAGATTTCAAATACATAATTTATAACCCATTCTTCTAAAGTGATTGGATGTATAAAAAAAAATCTTAATTTTTCATTTTTCTTTTCAAGATTATTTCCATTCTCCGAGAGTAATTAAGGCTAATCAAGATACTTTCATTTCAGCTCCAGACTGTTGGTTTGCCAACATGCATGACAAACTCAATGGTATTATCTATGTTTCCTGTATTCGAGTAAGTATTGAATATGAATATGTGTTCGACACGAATATATATATATATATATTTTATATATTTGAAAAATCATATCCATACTCATGTCTGAAATATGTGTCGAATACAAATATCAAATACGAATATTTTAATGAAAATGAAGAATCCAAATAACATAAGGTATTATATATGTGATCCGCAGCTTTTTCCAACAATTCCAACCCTAATAACGTTAATTTATACACTTATATTTGCATATTCAGATCACAAATGGCTCATCACATGATTTATACACTTAATTAGGCATACAAAAGCCAATTTTATTGTAATCGACTTTTTACAAAAACAAATTACTTACTCATAACAAACTTAATTAGTGGCCATAAAATGGTTATTCTTGAGCCTATAGACATATAAATACATACACGAGCCAGGTTCTATATTTACTGAGAGACACGCCTTTAAAGATAAGATAATGCAAGATGATGATGATGATGATCACTTTTTGACAACATCACCTCTAACCTTTCAACAGTCAGTTAGGGTAAGGTAACCTGCAAAAGGCATTCGAAGATACACTTAGGCAAAGCTATGGCAGAAACAAAAGCAATTAAGTCTTTGCAGTACCAACTATTAATGTTGTAATTAAGCAACTCCATTTTTTTTTTTTTTTACAAATGAGGTCGCAATCTAAAAATAGAAGAATAAGTTGTAAATGTTTAGATCCGAACCTTAAATTTATTGGATGTCACCGCTTAAGAATGACTACATGAATTAACTGAACTAACCCTAAATTCGCTCCATTATTTGTGCTATTGCTATTTGCTAGTACTAGCATATACTATACGTAACAGTAAGGCTCCCCAAGGTCTAACTTATCTAAAATGATTGATGCATATGTATGTATGTATGACTTACCCCAATCTGAGAGAAATGTCAGAGCTACAGCTTCTCCGAGGATCAGCGAAGCTCCTCCATAAATGGGCAGTTGACTCTGATGGTTGGTCTTGCTGAGCTACAACTGCTTGGACCACATGAGGTAAATTCTCCATCTACCAAAATCAACTTTGCTGTCAAATGAAATGAAAGCAGGAAACAAGAAAGTTTTCGAGATGATACACTCACTTGCTGTTTCAATTGCTGGTTTTCTTCCATCAGTTCTGCTCCCTTCAAATTCAACAAGGATAAAGAATTTAAGTATTAGATCATTTGTCCAGGTGAGAGAGAGAGAGAGAAAGAAATATTGGGAATAAAAAAAAAAGTACAGGGGATCTTTTTGCCATTAAAATCTTTGAATATAAAAGCAGATACTTTCAATTGTTTCTGAGCCCTTTTAAGTTTAGTACAACTTCCATTGAAGACGAGTATGGGATATGGATATGTGTCCGATATATGTATACTTAATTTTTTCTAAGTTTTTTTATTTTTTTATTTTTTTTTATATATTTGAAAGATCATATCTGAATATGTGTCCGAACATAAATATCAAATACGAGTACTTTAAAAAAAAAAATCAAAGGTCTAGTAACATAACCTAAGCTATCACCGGAACTTATTTTAAATCTTGCTACACATGTTTATTTTCTACAACTTTGTTTTCCTACATAATGTAATCAAGTTGCACTATAAATTAGGTAAGCTATGAAAACAAACAAGATTAACAAAAAGAAATCTTCAATCGGGAAATTAAGCACCAAAATTGTCATGTTTAATGTTAAATATCATCCAATACTAATTTATTCCTTTTAACTATGAAACTTATGCAAACCATATCAACTGTTGCAAGTTATCTACTTATATCACCTTCCTCTTGATGCTACTGATTTCTTTAAAAAACCGTTCATCCTGAAACACAAAAGTCATCACCATTAGTTTAGATCACAATCTACAAAAGTTTGACATGAAACCCACAAATTGAGGGCGAAAGTAAAAACTTAAGAAGAGAGGATGAGAGGTGAGTTGGAGGAGATGGAACTTCAAAAACCTTTGTTTCCGTAACTCGGCTCAGGCCTCCTTCAAGTAATTTCTCTAGGTGTTTTAATTCTTCTAAGTCTAACCCTTGGAGCTCCTCTCCCCTCAGCTGTCTATCAATGAAAGGATGGCACAACATCATCATGGTAATAAGCTCATATATCGCAACAACAAAACAGCTATAATATTCAGATTTTACCTCAGTTCTTGGGTCTTTTCTGCTATTTCCTTGCTCAACATGGCACATGTGCTACTCTGAAGCTAAAACAAAAGAAAAGATCAGCTTCTTAGCAAAAACTGGTTTTCATCTTCCAAGCAAATAGGGAGAAAAGGATGTGGTTCTATAGCAGGCATTTTCAAGGGACACCAACTTTAAATTGGAATGTGCTGCTGGAAGTTGCATTTTCAAGGACTTAAATTCTTAGTCACTCTAATTTTTCATACAGTACACTACTATTTATACAAGAAGTTCAAAGTTGAAAACTTAACATGCTAGTTTCACACAATATTGAATACTCTCATCAAGATTCAATGATTGCAATTTCTTGTGACAATTGTTCGTTTGGATGATGTAGAGGATTCTTTTGATCAGGTGAGTAAACGTTGTAAACTAATAAAACAAGATGTCGTAGGAAGACGGAGAAGAGGATGATTGGAACAAACTTTGAAACACAAGTGCAATGATAGGTGGTGGTGATGAAAACAGTAAGTGATTGAGGATGATGAAAATTATGGTGGCTGGGCTAATTCAAGGAGAAAGTTGTAGAGAATTTCTCAAAAGCCAAAAATTTGTCAAAATCTTCTTCAACGCCATTTCCTTACGACATCTCATTTTACTAATTTACAATATTTTCTCACTCGATCAAAAGGACCCTTTACAGATGATATATATGGTTGAAACTTAAAACAAGGTCAATATCCTTAGGTACCCAAACCGAGTATCATAGTAAAATGACTTAATAACTAGCAGATGAGAAAACCAGAGTGTATGTTTAGATGGTAATATTTGATTGTAAAATAAAAAATCAAAATAAAACTCTTAGCAAAGAATATTATTGTTCTGCAGGGCTGCCTATATTAAACAGTGATTTATGCTGTTTAATACTATTTGAATATCAACAATAATATAAAATTGATGCTGTGACAGATTAGCTTCTCAAGACAAAAGGGCTTTTTTAGATGTGTTTGATCTACCTAATTGATAATTGAAATACATTTACCTTGTAATATTATTTTCTATATTAATCATTAAAAATGATAGCAATATTATGAATCTCCCATAATTTACCAGCGGCAACCTTCACTTGTATATTTGTATGTGTAATATAAATCTATGTTATTCGAATTTGGGTGAGTATCGAATGCGGATATGTGTACAATACGAGTATGATCAATTTTTTTTTAAAAAAAATTTCATATATTTAAAAGAATACTTTAAGAAAAATGAAAAGACCAAATAACATAAAAACAAAAGACAAGAAAAGAAAAGAATAAAAGCTCTTCTAACCTGCAACTCAAGGGATGGAATGGGATCCAATCTGTCAATCCTTTCTGACTGCAGATTGCGTCTTTCAATCACCTGCCCCGTACTTGGGATAGCAAAAGAATGACACTGATCAGTCACAAGTAGAAGTGCAGATGATATTTGGTTTAGAATAAAGTTTGAAGAATCATATATCATACTCATGTTAATTTGTACACAAACCCTTATTGGACTTCGGTAATGAGTCTTTTGATATATTGCAAGCAAAATAGGGTTATCTAAGGAGCAATTTCTCAGTATTTTCTAAACCATATATAATGCATATAATATATGGGAAGGCAAGCCCAGTTTGTACGTTTGCAAAGATACTCTTTCTCCCCCAGTATTTATTTTGCCTCTTATCTCTTTCTATTCTACTATATATGTGTGAAAAAATGCTCATATGACACACAGCTGTTCACAAGTTTTGATGATCTCTTTTTTTTTTGGGATAATTAATGATCTTTTCTGTTTCTTATTGGTTTTTACACTTCTCCATTGCCCATAGGCTAGGAATCTCATTGTTCAAAATGCATGAAGTGATGAACATCTAAACTCTTTCTGCATCTATGCAATTAACAAACAACCAGATAAACAAATAAACAGTTATAAATTTAACTCTCAAAGAGGAGAACTAGAAGTGTGGCCCTAATTTTAGTAGGAAGTATGAACCACTTATCATTTTTAACTAATTAAGAGTGCCTTTGGTACCGCGGGATAGTGCGGTAGGATGGTCCTCTCTCTCACTGCATTGGGTCTCCCCTTTTTCCCACTGGCTTGATGTGCCAAAGTGACCGCACTTAAATCATCATTACACTCTTTCAAGTTGGGATTGTGCAAAATGTAATAAAGTTATGCTTTTTCTTCAAAATAAATGAAGGGTGGCTTAACCTGTGCCTATAGGCACCAGTTAAGGATTATTTATTTATCATTTCAAAAAAATATTTTGCATTTAATATATTACTTTTATTGAATTCAAGAAAAAATAATGCATTTATTATATTTTTTTTTTCAATAAATAGCACCTTAACTAATGCATTAAATACTGATTAACATTTCCCATAAATGAATTCAAAACCAATCATCCAAATATTCCGCCCAACTCGAACTTGCCCTAATATATATCCTTTAGTTTATAAAGCCATTTGATTGGTCAATAATAAACATAACCTTCAATATAATGCCAATCTTCAGCCACCATGTCAATGTTGATTATTAAACAATGAATTACTGAATTTAGCTAGAGCTAGTTTGTTGGATATTAATATTTTATTTGATGTATAAATACGAAATACGTATATTAATACGTAGGTTGTAGTAAATAGATACACGGTGCATAATTTATGTACACAATTGATGTCACGTTTGAATGAAAAATTAATCTCTAAGTACCTACTTGAAAAGAAAAAAAGTTGGTTGATGTTAGTGTTTGGTGTGGAATCCCACATACGATGAACAAAGGCATAAGCTTGTGGTATTTATAAGCCTTGTTTCCATGAGGAGCTGGGCCCCAAGGGGCACCCAAGTTTTGTGGTAGGTGATGACCTACACAACTTGGGCTGGACCACACACGCGCGCGTCGCCGAGCCGAGCCGAGCAGGCTCAGGTTTGGGTTAGTAATTAATTTTTTACTATCCAACCGATATATTTATTCGGTCTAAACCGAATCAGTTCAGCATTCTCAAACCAAGAGATTTGTCTGTTTAAGAAATATCTTTTCAGACCGAACCTTTTTATTTGGTAGTAATATTGTGACTATACATTTTGCTATTGTAGCCGTAATTCAGATATATATATATATATATATATATATATATATATATATATGAAATACGTTTATATATATTTGTTGATTATATGAAAGCATTTGTTTTTTGGTTATATGGAAACTTCACTGTCTAAACGATTATACATGTTTCATCCTTTCTGTAACCACTTTGCAACTTTTGCCAATAATTGCAACTTTTACCATTCGGCTTTGTTGCTTTTGAATACTATTATTGCTTGCACTCTTATTGCACTGCTGAATACACGTTGTCCAGGGAATATTAAAGTTGTATGGCTTATGACAACTTTTACATTGTATTCATGCATGAGACATTGAATTTTTATTTGGTAAAAATATTCTTGCATGAAACTTTGTATTTGTTTTGGCCGACCAAAAAGGAAATATTATTTAGCATTGTGATGATTCGGTCATGTGATAATAAATATCTAGAGCTGCCGCTTCATGCAAGGGTGAAAGGTTGTATTATCTTTTGCTTTAAAATTTGGTAATATTTATATATATACTTACTGTTTTGTATATATATTGATTGTTAACATATATATATATGTGTGTTTATATATATATATTATGTTTGTATGTATATATTAGTGAAAGCTTTTATATTTATATATATATATATTTGGTAGCATATTTATATTTTAGAATATATTGTTATATTAATTATAACATATATTTATAAATAGATTGCTACTGTTTTGTTATATTTGTAGTTGCTGTACATATGTTATATATATTTATATTTGTTTCTAACATATATATATATATATATATATATATTGCTTCTGTTTGTGATATATAAATTGTGAACATTAGTAGTATAATTTTGTATTAATAATTATACTATTCCTGTTATTTTTGAATTAACAGATGGCCGAAACATCTACCGTAATGCTAGTGTGCTTGTAGCGTCACAACCTCTATATGTTACACATGGTGAGAGACCCGAGAAGTTCAGTAATCTGAACTTCAAAAGATAGCAGCATAAGATGGTGTTCTATTTGACCACCCTCAACCTAGCCAGGTTCATACGGGAGGAGGCCCCGGTTCCCAAAAAGGGAGAGACCGATACTACGGTTGTAGCCTCGGTGCAAGCATGGAAGCATCCTGACTTCCTATGCAAGAACTATATCCTCAATGGATTGGACAACACGTTATACGTGTATAGCCCAATCAAAATAGCGAGAGAGCTGTGAGAGTCCTTAGAATTAAAATACAGAATCGAGGATGTCGACACAAAGAAATTTGTGGTTGGTCGATTTCTGGATTTAAAAATTGGTGGACTCAAAAACCGTGATAAGTCCAAGAGTATTAGTTGATCCTTCATGATATTACTGCCGAAGGAATGATTCTTAGTGAATCATTTGAGATGGCAACTTTGATAGAGAAATTACCACTTTCGTGGAAATATTTCAAGAACTATCTAAAGCACAAGAGAAAGGAGACGACATTAGAGGATTTGATTGTTCGGTTAAAGATCGAGGAGGATAAGTCTAGTTCAGAGGAAAGGGTTACAGCTCAGACCATGGAAACCAAGGTGAATGTTGTTGAACATTCACACAAGACCAACAATTTGTTGGTTCTAGTTCTTCCCAAGTTAATAAGGGAACGGATTTCAAGAAGTTCACGGGAACTTGTTTCATTTGTAACAAGTCCGATCATCGAGCAAAGGACCACCTACAGAACAAGAAAAGAGCTCAAGCCAACTTAGTTGATGATAATGAGATTGAGCTCGCTGTTGTAGTGCCACAAGTGAACATTGTAGAAAACCCTAAGACATGGTGGGTTTATAATGATGTCACTTGTCAAGTTTGTTCTGATAGAATTAATTTCTCCAAGTATAAAGAAACAAATATTTATGAGAAACTCTTCGGTTTACAAGGTACGAGGCCATGAAAAGGTGGTGCTCAAGATGACATCTGTTAAAGAACTAACTTTGAACAATGTGGTTCATGTTCTTGAAATTCGTAAGAAATTGGTTTCCAGTTCTCTGTTGAGCAAGAATGGGTTTAGACTCGTATTTGAGTCTGATAAATTTGTACTCACCAAAAGTGGTATGTTTGTGAGTAGAAGATATTTATGTGATGGGTTTTTTAAGCTTAATGCAATGGTTGTTATGCCAAAGAACATAAATAATAATTAAATTATTTCTTATGTTTATTTGGTGGTATCCTCTAACATATGGCATGGTAGATTAGGTCATGTGTTTTACAAAACCTTGCAGAGAATCAACAATTTGGATTTGGATTTGCTTCCGCAAATTGTTATTGATAAAAATCACAAATGAGAAATTTGTGTGGAATCCAAATTGGCTAAGGCTCCTTTCTATTCGGTAGAAAAAAAGTAGTAAACCTCTAGATTTAATTCACACTGATATATGTGACTTAAAGTTTGTGCAAACTAGAGGTGATAAAAAGATATTGTTATGTCTATTTGCTAAGAAGCAAAGACGAGGCCCTGGAAGTTTTTAAAACTCTTTAAAAATGAGGTCGAAAATCAACTAAGCAAGAAAATAAGGAATGATATAGGTGGTGAATATGATTCAATGTTTAATGAATTTTGTTCAAAATATGGAATCAACATTCAAACCAATTCTCCTTATTTTCCTCAACAATACGGTATTGCAAAACGCAAGAACCGAACGTTGAAAGAAATGATGAATGCTATGCTTTGTTGATTAGTTTAGGATTATCTCAGAACTTGTGGGGTAAAACTATTTTAATAGCTAATTATTTTTTAAATAAAATATCCCACAAGAAATCGGACAAGACACCATATGAATTATGGAAGGGTTGAGGACCATCCTATAATACACGAAAGTGTGGGGGTGTCTTGCGAAGGTATTGATTTCTCCGGCTTAAAAGGTCATAATAGGACCTGAAACTGTGTTCGGTGCCTCATTCGAAGGGATCATAACCCATTCCTTGAGGGCAAAGAGAAGTACATATGAGAAAATGTCAACTTTATGCAACAAGGGTACTCGGGTATGATCTTGGCATCAATAAGGGTATCGACATAGTAAGTGGGGAAGAGTGTCATGGTATAGTATCGGCATGCCTTGCTGCTACCATGACTACCCCGTTGTGGAGCTGATGATGAAACCTTGTCCATGGGATCGGTGATCCTTGATGGTGCCAAAAGTGACATGGACCCTGAAAACAAACCATTAGATTGTAAATGAATATAAAGACATAACGTATTCAGTTATCAAACTGAGTAGATTTATAAGTATTCCTGAAAAAGATACTAGAAGGCCATTATGAGGGTACTTAGATATTTAAGATACACCTCAAGTTATGGACTGCACTATACAAAATATCCATATGCAAAATGGATATTCGATACTAAAGATTTCAAATCCACTAACGGATTTATCTTTATCATTGGAGGAGCTGCAGTGTTTTGAAAATCTTCTAAACAAACGTGTATTGCCAGATTTATCATGATATCTGAAGTTATAGCTTTAGATAAAGCTGGAGATGATGCGGAATTGCTTCGAAAGTTTAGAAGATATTCCAAGTTGGTCGAAACCTGTGCCTGCAATTTGTATACATTGCAATAGCCAATCTGCAATTGGTAGGGCACACAGTAGTTGGTATAACGGTAAATCTCGACACATTCGTCGAAGACATAATACCGTTAGATAGTTGCTCTCAAATGGAATTATCTCTTTTGATTATTAAAAAATAATGAAGCGCGCTTACGAAAAGTTTTAACAAGAGAGCAAGTATATCATCGAGGGGAATGGGTCTTAAACTTATAATTTAAAGTTACATAGTGGCAACCAAACCTAGCTGACTGGAGATCTCAAGATCTAGATTCAAAAGAGACAATTGAATTATGTTAACTGAGTGTGAGCACTAAAAGAGTTAAAACACTTTTATCCATTCCTATGATGATTTAGTGCTGCCTGCAAAGGAGTTCGGATAAGCTATGCTTTTAATGATTCTTATAGCATGATAAAATCAAGTGGGATATTGCAGGATACTCTTAATGAGCAACCACCTATTATGAGTAAGAAACATGGTCATTTCTATGAGAATTGATCAGGCTAAATTCTCTAGAGTACTCATAAGAAACCAGGCAGTGTTCGAGGCCAAAATGGACACAACCGTGAGAATCAAAGATGTTCGAAGAGGTATTGTGTGATTCCTATTGTCTTGGTTTACACGAAAGGCTGAATAGTTCAAAACATCATGTTCACTAGTTATCCGAGTAAATCCGATAATTATCACTATGAAAGGTTGAAAGCCGAAAGCTACCTATCTTGATACAATAACTCTTCAAGGTTAAACTCTCTCATATTCCGAGTTAGTTCGTCGTTTTAATCAGACAATTTCCAATTCATGTGGGAGATTGTTGGATATCAATATTTTATTTGGTGTATAAATACGAAATACGTATATTAATACGTAGATTGTCATAAGTAGATACACAGTGCATAATTTATGTACACAATTGATATCATGTTTGAATGAGAAATTAATCTCTAAGTATTCACTTGAAAAGAAAGAAAGTTGGTTGATGTTAGTGATTGGTGTGGAATCCCACATAGGATGAATAAAGGCATAAGTTTGTGGTATTTATAAGCCTTGTTTCCATGAGGGGTTGGGCCCCAAGGGGAACCCAAGTTTTGTGATAGGTGAGGACCTACACAACTTGGGCTGGACCACACACGCTCGCGCGCGTCGCCGAGCCGGGCAAGGTCGGGTTTGGGTCAGTAATTAATTTTTTACTGCCCAACCGATATATTTATTCGGTCCAAACCGAACCGGTTCAGCATTCTCCAACCAAGAGACTTGTCTATTTAAGAAGTATATTTTCAGACCGAATCTTTTTATTTTCAAAAGCTGTCTGTTTGGCCAAACAGGTTTTTTTCCAAATGGTTTGTCCGTTCCGAAAAGTTATCTGTTTTTCTATAAAAATCTGAACAGTGCCTGTCATTTATTGTATCGAAAATTAGTCATAATTTTGTACTATACTACCCTTGTTTTTTTTTTCCTGTGTCTTCTGTGAAAGAGACCAACATTTTTCTGGTTTGCCGTGTTGCTAAGAGTGTGCTCTCGACTGCAACGTAATCGAGGAGGCATGGAAGACGAACTGCAATATACTGTAAGCATCTGTGAGACAGACAATAATCGTTTTAAGGTCAAAGGTCCAACTTTGACTCGATTATCTTTTTCTGTATTCGAATTTACCTGTAAGTGCATATTTTCAATATTCTTTCCGTAATATGTTTCAATATGCACTATGCAATAATGAAATTTGTTAAATGCTTACAAGATTGCCAACAAATCTTATTTAATGAGCAATATGTTCGTATGATAGTCTACTGTTTGTTTTACTTTATATATATATATATTGATTTTCTGATCTTGTGGTATATATGTTGTGATTATATATCTACTTTTGATGTTATATTCATTTCGCCTATATACTGCTTCTATTTTTTAGTCTCACTACAGTAGCGTTATATTCAAAGGCGTCTTTTGTTTATTTTTAATTGTTTATATATTGTTATAACTCTTGACTTCATATCGGTTATTGGTTTATATTTATATATACTATACTTTATGACTTCTTTTTGTAATATATATATATATTTGTCTTGTTGTATTATATATATATATATATAGATAGATTCTGTTTTGTTTTATTTTTAATATATATTTTATTCTTTGAGAGCATTTATTGTTTAATTTGTTTTTACTTATATATATTGTGGTTACTTTTTAGTAATAATTATATATATAGCGTATTCTGTTTGTTTGTTTTTTTTAATACACTACTTTTTAGTAGTATATTTGTATAAACTGTTCGAGTTAATCCTGTTATTTTTGAAATAACAGATAGCATAAACATCTACCGGTATTGCTAGAGCGCCCGTAACGCCACAACCTATACATGTCACATATGGTGAGAAACCCGAGAAGTTCAATGGTCAGGACTTCAAACGATGGCAGCAAAAGATGCTGTTCTATCTGACCACCCTCAATTTAGCCAAGTTCTTATGGGAGGAGGCCCCGACTTTGAACGAGGGAGAGACCGATACTACAATTATAGCCTCGATAGATGCATGGAAGCATTCTGACTTCCTATGCAAGAACTACATCCTCAATGGTTTGGACAACATGTTATACGTGTATAGTCCAATAAAGACAGCGAGAGAGCTGTGGGAGTCCTTAGAAAGGAAATACAGAACCGAGGATGCCGACACAGAAATTTGTGGTTGGCTGGTTTCTGGATTTCAAAATGGTGGACTCGAAAACCATTATAAGTCAAGTCCAAGAGTTTCAATTGATTCTACATGAGATTTTTGCCGAGGGAATGACTCTTAGTGAATTATTTGAAACGACGGCTTTGATAGAGAAACTCCCTCCTTCGTGGAAAGATTTCAAGAACTATCTAAAGCACAAATGAAAGGGTCTTTAGAGGACTTAATTGTTCGATTGAGAATCGAGGAGGATAACCGTGGTTCAGAGAGGAGGGTCAAGGTCCAAAGCATGGAAGCTAAAGCGAATGTTATTGAACATTCGAAAAAGACCAACAAGAGAAAATTCGTTGGTTCAAGTTCTTCCCAAGCTAAAAAGGGAATGGATTTCAGGAAGTTCACGGGAACTTGTTTCAATTGCAACAAGCCCAGACACCGTGCAAAGGACTGCCGACAGAACAAGAAGAAGAAAGCTCAAGCTAACCTGGTTGATGATTATGAGCTCGCTGCTGTTGTATCATAAATGAACTTGTTGGAGAACCCTAAGACATGGTGGGTTGATACCGGGGCCACTTGTCACGTGTGATCTGAGAGGAAGAGTTTCACCCAGTACAAAGAAGCTGTTGATGATGAGCAACTATATAACTCTATGGTTTGCAAGGTACGAGGCCATGGAAAGGTGGTACTCAAGATGACCTCCGGGAAGGAACTCACATTGAACAATGTTGTTTATGCTCCCAAAATCTGAAAAAATTTGGTTTCCGGCTCTCTACTAAGAAAGAATGGGTTTAAGCTCGTATTCGAATCAGATAAATTTGTACTCACCAAAAGTGAGATATTTGTAGGAAGGGGATATATTTGTGATGAGCTTTTTAAGCTCAATGTTATGACAATTGTACCCAAGAATAAGATTATTAATAATAATATTTCTTCTGTTTACTTGGTTGAGTCCCCTACTTTATGGCATGGTAGATTAAGTCATGTAAATTACAAGACTTTGCAGAAAATCAGCAATTTGGATTTGCTTCCGAAATTTGTCATTGACAAAAATCACAAATGTGAAATTTGTGTAGAATCCAAATTAGCTAAGGCTCCTTTCTATTCAATAGAAAGAAGTAATGAACCTCTAGAGTTAATTCATACTGATATTTGTGATTTAAAATTTGTGCAAACTAGATGTGGTAAAAAGTATTTTATTACTTTTATAGATGATAGCACACGATATTGTTACGTCTATTTGCTAAAAAGCAAAGACGAGGCCTTGGAAGCATTTAAGCTCTTTAAGAATGAGGTCGAAAATCAACTAAGCAAGAAAATAAAAAAAATAAAAAGTGATAGAGGTGGTGAATATGATTAATTGTTTAATGAATTCTATTCGAAAAATGGAATCATCCATCAAACCAGTGCTTCTTATTCACCTCAACAAAATGGTATTGTAGAACGCAAGAGCCGAACGTTGAAAGAAATGATGAACGGTTTGTTGATAAGTTCAGGGTTACCTCAGAACTTGTGGGGGAAGCTATTATATCAACTAATTATATTTTAAATAAAGTACCCACAAAAAGTTAGACAAGACACCATATGAATTGTGAAAGTGTCTAAGACCAAACTACATACACATAAAAGTGTGGGTGTCTTGCGAAGGTAGCTGCTGTTCCTCCACCTAAAAAGGTCAAAATAAGACCTAAAACTATTGATTGCGTATTCATCGGATATGCAAACAATAGTGCTGCTTACCGTTTTCTTGTGTTCAAGCCGAACATTCCCGATATTCATATCAATACGATAATTGAATCAAGGAATGCTTCGTTCTTTAAAGATGTTCTTCCTTATAAGGAAAAACAAGAAAACAAGACTACAAAGAGAACTCATGAGTCCTCGAGTAGTAATCTACATATGGATGAAGAGGAACCTAGAAAGAGCAAACATGCTAAAGTACCGACTATTTATGGTCCGGATTTTCTAACATATTTGTTAGAAAATGAACCTCAAACTTTTAACGAGGCTATGTCATCCCCAGAAACACAATTCTGGAAAGAGACCGTTAACAATGAAATAGAATCCATCATGCAGAATCATACATGAAAACTGGTGGATCTTCCTCAAGGGCATAAGCCTTTAGGATCCAAATGGATATTTAAGAGAAAGATGAAAGCAGATGGATCGATTGATAAATATAAAGCCCGGCTTGTAATGAAAGGATACAGGCAAAAGAAATGGCTCGATTATTTTGATACGTATTCACTAGTTACGAGAATAATATCCATTTGAATGTTAATAGCTATAGCAGCTCTTAACAATCTCGTTATACATCAAATAGATGTTAAGACAGCTTTCCTAAATGGAGATTTAGACGAACAAATCTATATAGAACAACCCGAAGGGTTCAAAGTTTCGGGACAGGAAAGGAAGGTGTGTAGACTTGTTAAATCATTATATGGTTTAAAACAAGCTCCTAAACAATGGCATCAGAAATTTGACAATACAATGTTGTCAAATGGTTTTCGTATTAATGAATGCGATAAGTGCGTATACGTAAAAGATACGAATAAGGGATATGTCATTGTTTGTCTATACGTAGACGATATGTTGATCTTAGCGAGTAACTATGAGATCATTAAAGCTACCAAAACTTGGTTGACCAGTAAGTTTGATATGAAAGATATGGGTGTAGCTGATGTGGTTTTGGGAATTAAAATTTCTAAAACACAAGATGGCATAGTAATATCTCAAGATCATTATGTAAATAATATTCTTGAGAAATTTAGTAAGAATGATACCAATATAACCAAAACACCCGTATATGTTAATTGACATCTAAAGAAAAATACTGGTGACGCAATATCTCAATTAGAATATTCGCGAATAATTGGTAGTTTTATATATCTTATGAACTGCACAAGACCAGATATAGCTTACTTAGTTAGCAAACTGAGTAGATTTATTAGTAATCCTGGAAAGGATCACTGGAAGGCCATTGTGAAGGTACTCAGATATTTGAGTTATGGACTGCACTATACAAGATATTCAGCTGTACTTGAAGGGTATACTGATGCAAACTGGATATCCTATACTAAAGATTCTAAATCCACTACCGGATTTATCTTTACTATTGGGGGAGCTGCAGTGTCATGAAAATCTTCTAAACAAACATGTATTGCTAGATCCACTATGAAATTTGAGTTTATAACTTTAGATAAAGCTGGAGAAGAAGCAGAATGGCTTCGAAATATTTTAGAAGATATTCCATGTTGGCCGAAACCTGTGCCGACAATTAGTATAGATTGCGATAGCCAATCTGCAATTGATAGGGCACAGAGTAGTTTGTGTAACGGTAAATCTCGACACATTCGTCGAAGACACAATACCGTTAGACATTTGCTCTCAAATGGAATTATCTTTATTGATTATGTATAATCAAAGGATAATATTGCAGATCCGCTTACTAAAGGTTTAACGAGAGAGCAAGTAAATATATCGAGGGGAATGGATCTTAAGCTTATAAATTAAAGTTACATAGTGGAAACCCAACCTAACTGACTGGAGATCCCAAAATCTATGTTCAAAAGGGACAACTAAATTATGTAACTGAGTGTGAGCACTAAAAAAGTTAAACACTCTTATTCATTCCTATGATGATTTAGTACTGCCTGCAAAAGAGTTAGGATAAGTTATGCTTTTAATGATTCTTATAGCTTGATAAAAATCAAGTGGAGTATTACAGGATACTCTTAATAAGCAATCACCTATTATGAGTAAAAAACGTGGCCATTTCTATGAGAATTGATCAGGCTAAATTCTCTAGAGTACTCATAAGAAATCAGGAAGTGTTCGAAGCCAAAATGGACACAACCGTGAGAACCGAAGATGTTCGAAGGAGAATTGTGTGATAACTATTGTTTTGATTTACACGAAAAGCTAAATAGTTCAAGACATCATGTTCACTAGTTAGCCGAGTAAATCCGATAGTTATTCACTATGGAAGGTTCAAAGCCAAAAGCTACCTATCTTGATGCAATTACTCTTCAAAGAAAGTCTCTCTCGTACTTCGAGTCAATTCATCATTTTATTCAGACAATTTCCATTAATGTGAGGGATTGTTGGATATCATAGTATATTTTAAGTGTATACATACGAAATACGCATTCTAATGCGTAGATTGTGATAGCCTAGATACACGGTATACTTTAACGTACACAATTGATATCAAAGTGAATGAAAAATTAGTCTCATTATTTACCCACTTGAAGAGGAAGGAAAGTTGGTTGAAGGTATATGTGGTAGTCAATCCCACATAGGACTAAGAATGGCTTTAGCTTATAGTTTATATAAGCTAGAGTGTCATGGTGGGTTGGACCCCAAAGGGCACCCAAGTTTTTGTGGAAGGTGGGGACCTACACAACTTAGGTTAGACCACGCGCGCACGCGCCGCCGCCGCAAAGCCTAGCAGGGCCGAGCTTGGGCTAGGTCGGGTTAATATGTTTCACTCAAAAGCCAAGTTATAACTTATTTCATTCTCCGTTTACTTCTTTAGAGTTGAAAAGGCTAAAAAATCTCGTCTCCATCTCTAATCCATTAGCTGTTGAATCTTGTACAATCTTCTCGAATGACATTATTCATATATATTGCTCATGAAATAAATGGATGATGTATACCTCATTAATGTGCTCATGAAGAGATGTGGTGTTAGAAAATTGGTGTTTGAACATAAGATACAAATGCTAATAGTAGAAGAGACAAAATTGGGAGAAATTGGGTTTCAAGTGGCTCAAAGTGTTTGGAGTGATGACAACATGGGTATTTTAGCTTTCTGTTGGGAATTCAAGAGGCTTACTAAGTGTTTGGGATAACACAGCTTTTAAGCTGAAAATTGGATTGCAATTAATCACGGAATCATCATTAAAGGAGGTTGGATTGGGTACATTTTCGAAATATACATTTGTAATGTTTATGCAACATGTGAGGCAGGAGCAAAGAAAAACTTATGGGAAGAAATTGGGAAGTTGTTAGTTGATTTGCAAAATAATTAGTGTGTGGTAAGTGATGTCAACACTGTGAGGAGTGGACTGGGAAAGAGAAGTTGTATTAGTAACATCGATACTAAGATATTGAGGTGATAGGTAGGATAAATGAGCTTGATGAAATTGGGAATACCAGAGATTTGGAAAGTGATTGAATTGGAGGGTGACTGTTGGTTGATCTCTTCCTTCACTTGGATTCTTGAAAATTAATGTGTATGGGGCTGCAAAAGGAAAAAAAGGGCCTGCAGGATGTGGTGGGGTGCTAAGAAACGAGCTTAGAAGTGTTTTAGCTACATTCTCTGATCCGTTAGAAACACTTGACTCCAACGCTGCAAAAGGATGATCTGAGACCTTGGAGGCTATGGGATATTTTTTCAACTATTGAGTCCTTAATGTCAGAAATTGGAAATGTTGAACTAGTGAACATTTTTTCTTTTGCTAAGTCAAAATTTTTTTAATTAAGAGGCCATAAGGAAAACAAGAGTAAAGGGCATTGATGGGAACCATGATGGACCAAGTCTTAAAAATATATTGTAAGTTCCAGATGGGTCACTCACGAGTTCAAGAGCTAAGAAGATCAAAGAAGCAATGCAAGGATTGGTGCAATCCACTTGTGCCAAGTCTACAAATCTATTAAGTAAGATCTCAACGTTCAAGATGGACTTTAATGAAGAAGATCCAGCTTTAATCCATGTGATACAAGCTGTAGAGGGGGCGGCCTAGCCTAATTGTTTAATGTGAGCCTATGTTATTTCATTAATCTATTAGGCATGTGGGCCTATGTCATTTATTAGGTGGACTACTTCTAATTAGTTTGTTTGGGCTTGTTTAGCCCTAGTTTTTTTTAATTACTTAGCAGATCTAGATTAAGAATTTATGTAGGTTTATATTTAAACACATTAAGTGGCAATAGCCACACTTTAGAATTTAGATTATCAAATTATTGTGATTGAAGTTTAATCTTCTTGGAGAACTTATCAATTTTCTCTATTTGTTCTTGATTGAACTAAAAACTTATCAAAAGTAATACTTTGTGGCGTTCACACCAAATTTAGGTTCTTAAAACTAGTTTTCAACGAGTCTAGATATTTTTTGATTTGATCTTTGACTTTTTTGGGTTAGTTTTCGAATTGATTGTGAGTTCAAGGGTTTCAATCCCCAAGGGTTCACATAAATTGGTATCAGAGCTTAGGTTACAAATCAAGTCTAATATATCTTTTTATCTTCTTTACCATATTGCATTGGAGTTTTGAGTTTATCTTTTTACTTCTTGCATTGGGTTTTGGGTTTATCCTTTTACTTCTTGTATTTGGGTACTCGTTTTTTAGGCATTCTTGCCTTGGGGTTTAGTCTTTAGACATTCTTGATTTATAATTTTTACTGAGTAGACTTGCTCAATGGTTGGGCTACTCGTCCAAACCCGAAGGTCCGCCCATATTTTGGAGGATTTGGACAAAATTATTAAGCTTGAAATATGGATTTGGGCAAAAAAATGAGACCTTTTTAGAAAATGGACCGAATCTTGACTCCAACAATCAAGGCCTGAACCCGGCTCGTTTTTTATTTATATAATATATTATTTTTATATTTTATATATTATGTAATTTATATCATATAAAAATAAATATATAATATTATAGTGTAAATATTTTAAAATATGTTAAGTTATTCATATTTTAGAACTTAATAAAAGAAAAAAAAGAGATAAATTACTAAAATTAAATAATAAAAAGAATTTGTTTAATTTTTTTTTAAATAATAATATGGGCAGGTCTAAACGGGTTGGACTATCCATTTACAAATATGGACCGGCTTGGATAGAATTTGAGGGCCATATTTCGGGCCAGACTTGGGCAAATAAATATGTTATTGACACCCTATCTAAGCCCGACTCGAATCCAATCCAGCCCGACCCATGCACCTCTAGTCTTTAGGCATTCTTGAATTATCCTTTTTACTTGGGGTGTAACGTCTTTAGGCATTCTTGATTTACCCTTTTTACTTCTTGCCTTGGGGTTTTAGTTTCTTTTCGTTTCTTGCTGTTGAAATCAAATCAAGATTCTTCTTTTTTCGATTCTTATTGTTGAATTAAGATCAATTTTTATTATTCATCGAATCTTTATCGTCTTGAAAAAAAAGAACAAGAAAGAAAAAAAAGAATGAGAAAGAAAGAAAGGAAAGAACGAAAAAGAAAAGAAAGAAAGAAAGACAAAAGAAAGAAACTTAAGGTATTGATCTTTATCTTCAAAGGGTTTTTTCTCAAGAAAATAACCCTATAGAATTTGGGGTTTACCAAGAAACATAAGAAAGGAATAAGCAGGGTTTTTGGCAAGCTTGGGTTTTCCCAAAGGTTGCGCTACATGGTTTATCTAGTATCTTGTTTTTTGAATCTTTTGCTGGTTTGAATAATACAAGGCCGTTTCTTGATTTAGTTCAACTAGTTCTTAAAAAACTTGGAAGAGAAAACAGTAATGGTAAAAGGTAAAAGTGGGTGAGAATAAAATTGAAAAAAGCCAAAAAAAGTGAAACACGAGTGAAGTGATAATATTAATTTGAGTGTAAACATTAAGGGAGTGTGTGAGGTTTTATCACTAACATCCTTGTTTTTTGCAGCACATTAAAGATGTCTCAAAAGAGTAACTCAACACTTAAGGAGGAGGCAAATAATTCATTCTTTACGTTGCATGCTATGCAACAACAGTTTGAACGGTTGAATTTTGTATTGGGGGAGGTGAGAGATAGGATGGATCAACAGGAGGTAGCAATTAGAAATCTACAAGGTGGGCAAGATAGGAGGAACGTGAGCCTAGTGTTGAAAATGAACATGAGAACGAAGTAGATGATGAGGAAGACATAAGATCTGAAGTTGGAAAGGTTAGACATAGAGAAGGTAGGCGAGAAAGAGGACCTAGGGGAAATCCAAGGGCTCGAGAATGGGTAGGTAGGGAAGATAAGAACCTTGGGAACATCAAAAAGAAAATACCATTTTTTCAAGGTAAGACTGATCCTGAAGTCTATTTAGAGTGGGAGAAAAAAATAGAGTTGATCTTTGATTGTCACAATTATTCTGAGGAGAAAAATGTGAAGCTAGCGGTAATTGAGTTCACTGATTATGCAATTATATGGTGGGATCAATTAGTGACCAATAGGAGGACAAATCATGAGAGACCTATAGAAACATGGGGTGAGTTGAAAGCTCTCATGAGACGGAGGTTTGTACCTAGCCATTACTATAGAGACCTCTACCAAAAATTACAAAACCTTACACAGGGGACTAAGAGTGTAGAAAATTACCATAAAGAGATGGAGGTGGCTATGATTCGGGCTAATGTAGAGGAGGATCGGGTAGTCACTATTGCTAGATTTTTAAGTGGTTTGAATAGAGATATAGTCAATGTAGTTGAGTTACAGCAATATGTGGAAGTAGAAGACATGGTGCACATGGCTATGAGGCAGTTAAAGAGAAAGGGGACAGCAAGGTATATTTCAGTTTCTAACACTTCTTGGAAACCAAGGTGGGATAGAAATGACCGAGCTGTAGTAAAAGAGAAGACCGAACCACCTAAAGGAAAAGATGAGGGCACTAGCAATAACAAACCCAAGGTAAATACCCAACCTTCAAGGAATAGAGATATTAAATGTTTTAAGTGTTTGGCTTCAGGGCACATCGCATCTCAATGTCCGAACAAGCGGGTGATGATTATGCGTGACAATGGGAAAGTGATGACCGAGAGTGAGGATAAAACTGATGAGATGCCCGAGTTGTAGATGCTAGTGATGATGATGATGAATTGGATTTCCCGTGGAAGGTAAGTCTCTTGTTTCCAGGCGTGCTCTTAATACACAAATTAAGGTAGAGGATATGGAGCAACAAAGAGAAAACATATTTCATACTAAATGTTTTGTAAATAACAAGGTATGTAGTATGATTATAGATGAGGAAAGTTGCACCAATGTAGCTAGTACCACCCTAGTTGAGAAATTGAACTTACCTTTACTAAAACATCCCAGACCTTATAAGTTGCAATGGTTGAATGAATGTGGGGAGGTCAAGATCAATAAGCAAGTTTTGGTAGCTTTTACCATTAGGAAGTATAGTGATGAGGTACTTTGTGGTCTAGTGCATATGCATGCTGGCCATCTTTTGTTAGGAAGACCATGGCAGTATGATAAGAGGGTGATTCATGACGAGTTTAGGAATAGGTATAGCTTTGTAAATGTTGAAAAAATAATCAAGCTTGTTCCTTTAACTCCAAAACAGGTCTATGAGGACCAATTGAAACTAAAAAGTGAGATTGATCAAAAAAGAAAGAGTGAGGCCGAAACACAAGAAAGAAAAATGAGAGAAAATAAAAACGAGTGAGGCCGAAAGCTCAAGAAAAAGAGAGTGAAAAATAAAAGAGGTGGCTGAAATAAAGAAAAAAGAGTAGAGCCACGAGAGAACAAAGAAAGAGAACTTGCATAGAGAAAAGAAAAGACAAAGATGAGTTTTTATGCAAAAGAGAGTGAGGTTAAGAGGGCTTTCTTAGCAGATCAGCCTATGAATTTTCTTGTTTACAAAAAGTCTTATCTTAATCTTGATGAAACTAACCAATCTCTTCCTAGTTTGGTTGTTTCTTTGTTACAGGAGTTCGAGGATCTATTTCCGGAAGAGATGCCGATTGGGTTGCCACCCATAAGAGGCATTGAGCATCAAATTGATTTCGTACCTGGAGCCGTTATTCCAAACCGACCGGCCTACAGGAGTAGTCCAGAAGAGACAAAGGAGAACATTGTTACAAGCAAGGTATGTACTTCTTATGTCATCCTTTACAAGCAAGGTAAGGAGAACATTGTTGCTGATGCTTTATCTCGGAGGTACGTACTTCTTACTTCGAGTGCTAAAATGCTTGGGTTTGAATATGTAAAAGATATGTATGCCAGTGACGCTGACTTTTTTTATGTATATATGGCATGTGATAAAGCGACATTTGATAAGTTTTACAAGCATGATGGATATTTGTTTACAGAAAGCAAGTTGTGTGTGCCTAATTGTTCAATGAGTGAATTGTCAGTGCGTGAGGCACATGATGGAGGATTAATAGGATACTTTGGTGTAAAAAAAACCTTGAAAATCTTACATGAACATTTCTTTTGGCCTAAGATAAAAATAGATGTCAATCGAATTTGTGGTAGGTACATTACATATAGAAAGGCCAAACCTAAGGTTTTACCACATGGGTTGTATACATCTTAACCTGTTCATAGTGAACCATGGGTAGACATATCTATGTACTGTGTTGGGGCTGCTTAGGACAAAAAAGGGTAGAGATTCTATTTTTGTGGTAATGGACAGATTTAGTAAGATGGCACATTTCATTCCATGCCATAAGACAGATGATGCCACAAACATAGCTGATTTGTTTTTCAAGAAAATAGTACGACTCCATGGTGTACCTTGGAGTATTGTTTCTGATAGAGATGTTAAATTCCTTAGCTACTTTTGGAAAATTTTGTGGGGAAAATTAGGTACCAAACTTTTATTTTCCACTACTTGTCATCCACAGACTGACGGGCAGATTGAAGTAGTGTTGGATATCAAGTGATTAAATATTGTGTATAAATACGAAATATGTATATTAATACGTAGGTTGTCGTAACTAGATACACGGTGTATAATTAACATACACAATTGATATCAAAATTGAATGAGAAATTGATCTCATAAACACAAACTTGAAGAGGAAGAAAGTTGGTTGAAGTTGTGTATGGTAGTAAATCCCACATAGAACAAAGATTGGCCTTAACTTGTTTATAAATGCTAGTTTCCATGTTGGGTTGGGCCCCAAGGGGCACCCAAGTTTTGTGGTGGATGAGGACCTACACAAAACTGGGCTAGACCACACACGCACGCACGTGCGCACCGAGCCGAGCCGAGCCGGACTGGGTCGGGTCGGACCGGGCTTGGGCCAAAAATTAATTTTTTGCTGCCCAGCCCGACCAACCAACCAACCTGTGTACTTGTCTGATTAATTGCATGTTAGTTCAGTCCTTTACCGAATCGTTTTTGGTGTTCAACAATTTTGTTTTTTCGATTAAAGACATGCTAGTTCGGTTCTGTGCCTGACCGAACCGGTTCGTCTCAATTGGTATATCTGTTCTGATAAAAAAACAGACTTCTTTCAATTGGTACGTCTTTTCCAAACAGGTTTTTGGCTTCTATAAATACAAACTTTATGTGTCTGTTTCACTAATTCACTGAATAGAAAATTCTCTTCTTTCTTCGTTTTCTGCATACTGTCTTGTGAGAGAGACTAATTCATCTTTTCGGTTCGCTGTGTTGCTTCGAGTGTGCTCTCAACTGCAACGTTATCGAAGAGGCCTGGGAGACGATTTGCATACATTCTACAAGCACCCTAGAGGTAGGCAAAATTCGTCTTAAGGTCATAGGTTCTACCTTGACTCGATATTAATTTTCTATACTCGAATTAAATCTGTAAGTGCAATATGTTCGTATGTATTTTATATGAAGTATCAATTTTCTAAGTAAGCATTCCTATTTTTAGTTCTTTGTTTATACAGTATTGAAATTTTATTTTATTAAATTCAGAATCTTATTTCGACTAACAAGTAGTTAATAGGACTCTAACTCAACTATTACGCACTGTCATTCAGAAGAATTTAAAGACTTGGGAGGAATGTCTGCCATTTATAGAGTTTGCATATAATAGAACTATGTATACTACTATTTCTTATTCTCCCTTTGAAATTATTTATGGTTTTAATCCACTAACTCCTTTAGATTTGATGCCTTTACCTGTTGATGAAAAGAATAGTTTGGATGGACACTGGAAGGCTGAATTGGTGAAGTCCATTCATGAGAAGGTATGGCTTCAAATTGCGCAAAAGAAAGAAAAGGTTGCTTCCCAAGCCAATAAAGGGCGAAAGCGAGTCATCGTTGAACCAGGAGATTGGGTTTGGGTTCACATGCGCAAAGAAAGATTTTCAGTCCATAGAATGACTAAATTGCATCCTCGAGGAGATGGACCTTTCCAAATCCTTGAGAAAGTTAATGATAATGCTTATAAGATGGATCTTCCAGGTGAGTATAATGTTTCTGTTACTTTAAATGTTTCTGATCTTTCTCCCTTTGATGCAAGTGACGATTCGAGGTCGAATCCTTTCGAGGAAAGGGGTGAATGATGGGAACCATGATGGACCAAGTCTTAAAAATTCATTGCAAGTTCTAGATGGGCCAATCACAAGTTCAAGAGCTAAAAAGATCAAGGAAGCAATGCAAGGATTGGTGCAATCCACTTGGGCCAAGTCTCCAAGTCTATTAAGACCTCAACATTCAAGATAGACTTGAATGAAGAAGATCCAGCTTTAATCCATGTGATACAAGCTGTAGAAGGGACGGCCTAGCCTAGTTATTTAATGTGCGCCTATGTTATTTCATTAATCTATTAGGCATGTGGGCCTATGTCATTTATTAGGTGGACTACTTTTAATTAATTGTTTGGGCTTGTTGTTTAGCCCTAGTTTCTTTTAATTACTTAGTAGATCTAGATTAGGAATTTATATAGGTTTATATTTAAACACATTAAATGGCAACAGCCACACTTTAGAATTTAGATTATCAGATTATTGTGATTGAAGTTTAATCTTCTTGGAGAACTTATCAGTTTTCTCTACTTGTTCTTGATTGAACTAAGAACTTATCAAAAATAATACTTTGTGGTTCACACCAAATCTAGGTTCTTGAAACTAATTTTCGACGGGTCTTTTTTGACTTGACCTTTGGCTTTCTTGGGTTAGTTTTCGAATTGATTGTGGGTTCAAAGGTTTCAATCCCCAAGGATTCACATCAAGCATGCAAAAGCAAATACAGACAGCTTTAGAAACATCAACATCTTAAAACACCCCTCAACAAAAACATGTATTAAATGATCCTAGTACCAGAACAACAACTGGAAAAATTTGGAAAAAAAACTACCACACCCCAAATCAATTCCTTTGTTTCATCAGGAACCAATGAAAAGAAGAAAACCCGCATTGATTGCTTTCTTGTAATAGGAATTTTCTAGTTAGTGATTCCTCAAGACACAGGAGGGGTTGCCAAAGTCAATCAAATCCTCCATATCCAAATCTTCATGTAGTTCAGTCCCTCCAACTAGTGAACATATTTCGCAAAGATAATGACTTAGCTGATGCACTGGAAAAGGTAGGTGGTGAAAGACAGTCCATTCTTAAGGTCTGTTGGTAATTTTTGAACTTGCAGTATAGGGTATTTCAGAGTTTATATGCTTTGATTCTGTGATCTAATGGTGAAATTTTGTTCCAATTTGTATTCGGTTATGGACTTGTCATTTTGGTAATAAAATTACTTGAATTAGCAAAAAAAGATCACAATCCTAGATCATAATGATAAAAATTTATTAAAGTAGCAAATAAATATTTTCTAAAATGTTCCTAAACCTAAAGCATAAATAACTAAAGTGTCTTGGCCTAATCATGCATCCCAGAAAATTAATCAAACTCCTGCAATATGAAGCTATTGATCAACCTTAGAAAATAATCCTAAAACCCTTAATTTTCCCAACCCAAATCACTTCTAAGCCACCCAAAACGATTTGATCACACCATCTAATTAATCTACTGCTAATACTAAAGTTAATTATTTACACATTTAGTATCTGAATTTCAGTAAAATGTAAAAATTGATATTTGAAGAAAAAGAAATATGCAGGAGCAACTAAAACTAAGGATTTTGGGATTGTAAAATTGATAATTAAAACTAAGATGATTATAACTTCAGTATAACAGTAGGCTAGGCGCAGGAGCAACTAAAACCAAAAGCTTTTCTTTAGTTACATATATTGACAAGGCATGAGGGATAGTTTGTAAGTGAATATTGTATTAATGTTTTTGATTGTCATGCAGCAAAAGCTTTTCTTGATCATGTTTATTAGAAATTTGCATCCTGAATATTGTGTAGCATTTAAGTAACCTTAAAAAATGCTGAGAACCATCTATTTACTGTTGGACTTTTTTATGTGGAGCTTGATTTTTTTTCTGTTTATTTAGGGTAACCCGAATTGATATCTGATTTGAAAAAAATTGTTACAAATTTGAAATAGGTTTTTTTAGTTAAATTACCTTTCTTTTTTGCCCCTGATTTAGGGATAATTTTTAAGGTTTCGTAGCTTCAGTTAAAAAATCCTGTAATAGCTACCGCATGTAATTGATTATCTCTAAAAAAATTGGTGAATATTGATAACTCTATGAAATAGAGTTATTTTATCATATTTTGTACTTTTAAATTAGCTAAGTCCTTATAGTTTAAATTATCAATTAATTATTTTTAGTAGTTTTTTAATTTAGTTTTATTTATTTATTTTATATTTAATTTAGCTATTAATTTAATGTTTTTCTGTAGTTTTGTAGAGTCCTAAAGCAAGAAAGAGAAAATCAGATCATATATGAAAAGTCCAAGCTGAAAGCAATTACTTGGCCACAAAGTTTTTCTTCTTTAGCCTTTTAAGAGCTCTATAAATAGGAACTCTTAGGACTTTAGTTTTTACCTTCTTAGCTCTTAACTTTAATTTTCTGAAGAGTAAAACAACCATCACAAGTTTGCAAAGAGTTAAGAGTGGTTTTGGAGATTAGAAAACTGAAAATCTGACAACTCTTAGTTTTCTCTTTCCCTTAATCTTCTTTTATTCTCTTGTAATTTTATGATGATCAAACTTTCTTATTTATTGTTTTCAATGTTGAGCATGAAATAAATTTCTTTTTTTAAGATTGCAATAGAACTCAACATGTAGTTTGGATTATTTTACTCTCTAGCTTGATTTAATGATATTTTATATTGTTTATTCAATCTTGTGTTTAATGCTTTTAATTGCTTGATCATCAATTAAATTGATTTAGTAACCTAAATACAACTAGACATAGGGAGTTTAGTGTTAGACATGGATTGAATAACATGTGTTTCATATTCATTTATTATGATGAATTGAATTACATGTAGGATAAAAATATACCTACGTGTCATGTGTAACCAAGTTTAGAGTCTAACCTTAATGAATTTCTTTTTAATTCAATTATCATAGACATATAGTTAATTGGTTAAGCGAGATATTTTTATAAGACCATCGGCAGATACTTATAAATAGATTAGAACTCTATGTTAACAACTCATTGTCATTAATCAAGTTAAGAGGATAAGAGAAGTTCATATGAAGTGTTGAGGGAAATTGTAATCCTAAGCTTTTCTCCATTGATTTAAATCCCAATTTTAATTTGCTTTCTTTTATTAGTACTTAATTTTCACCTTTTAATTAATTGTTTGGATAAGAATAAGCTGTTTTAATTTTAGTATTTAACGAATCTAATAACAATTTCTCGTGGGATGGATACTCTACTTTCATTATATTATTTGTTTGCGATAACGTGCACTTGTGTGGTAAAACCGACAAATAATTTTTGGCGTCGTTCCGAAGAATTGTTTTACTATTTTTGTTAATATTAATACCAAACAATCTTAATTTTAATTCAAACTTCATTTTTTTTCTTTATTTTCAGGTCCTTTTGGTAGTTGTATGCAAATGGGTGCACTATATGGGATCATAAATTGGATGCAATCACTACTTTATCTGCACAGGTGGCTGCACTTAACAAGAAGCTTGACACTTTGGATGAACATACCGTCCAAAGCCCGTTTGTAGTTTGTTAACTATGTGGGGAAAGACATCATAGTGATTGGTGCCAATATATTGAAAACTACAATATGCCTCAAAAAATGTTTTATTCCAACGACTACAATCCAGGTTGGGGAGATCGCCAAAATTTTTCCTGGAACAACAATCAATGGTCCTCCTATTTCGAAAATCAAGCATATCATCCTGGGTTTTCATCACAAGATCAAACACCTGCCCCAGAAGTAAAGCCATCATTGGAAGAGATGATTATGCAGTACATGACGTAAAACGATGCAACACTTAAAAATCTAGAGATACAAATGGGCCTGCTTGCTATCGTCATTAACAATCAACCTATGGATACTGAGATTAATTCTAGGAGCGATGAAAAAGAGCAATGCAAAGTCATCACACTTAGGACTAAATGAGATAGAAAAAGACAGCAAGAAGCCAGAATTGTCACCCAAGTTTATTGAAGAAGTTGTGATGGAAAAAGAAATTGAAAAAACTCAAGAAGAGAAGATTCAGTGTGATCCACCATCAACCAAGCTTATTGAAGAAGAAGTTAATGAAGAAAAGATTTAGTGTGATCCACCACCACCACCTTTTACTCAATGCATCCATCAACTAAAGCTAGTCAATGTGATAGATAGTGCTACTAAAGAGGAATTCATAGAAATTTATCCTATTGATCCGCTTAAGGCATTATTGAATTTTATTTTTGAAAGGGATGAATTCCGCTTTCAAGCATGCAAGAATGCTAAGCTATATCAAAGAAAAGACAAACAAGTGGTGCGAATCGAAAATCATCAAGTGGTTGGATACAGGATGATAAACACGAAATAGTCCGTCCGAGACTATAAATCAAGCGCTTCTTGGGAGGCAACCCAAGCTTTTTAATTTTTTTACTCTTTGATTTTTATTTTTATTTTATTTTATCTTGTTTCTAATTTTTTTTTCAGGTTTTAAATTTAAAAAAAAAAATTTGCCCGACGCAGCTGCGCCGCGACGCCCCCACTGGCCACTCACCCAACTTGGACAAGCATGATGAAGTCTAAAAGGAAAATTAGAGCTTCTTCCACGTTGCTTTCATTGATAGGAGAATTTTTTTGTTCTTACTCTTTTAATTTCTAAACATTGAGGATAATGTTTGTTTTAAGTTTGGGAGTGTTGGTCGTTAGCTTTTCGATTTTTTTTATTTTAGTTTGTTTTGTGTGTTTTCTTTTTAGTTTTTTTTCTATGTTTATGTTTAAGAGTCTAAAAAAAAAATTGCTTGAGATATGATGCACTTAATCATGATGAATCCCCTATCCAATGATAAATTTTGTTATTTATTTATCTTGATTCTTGAAAAAAAAACATAAGCATGATTTGAATTTATGTTTAATTCTTATGTTAGTCTCATTGTTAGGATGTGATTTTCAATAATCTAGCACTTGATCTCTTGCTTAGATTTGCATTGCTTATTTAAAGACTGCTTATGTTGATATGAATTGCGATTATATCTAGAAGCCTAGAATTTGTTTAATTCTCTCTCGAGGCGAAATCCTAGACAACACTAAATTAAGGAGATGATTTAGGCCATTTTTGGATCGTTTGAGCCTTTCTAGCCTACCTATATATATTAATATCCTTAGTCTACCTCTTTGAGCCTAATTGATATATCTCTTTTCTTTGATTGTCATATCTTTTAGCCTAACCTAATAAGAAAAATCATGATTAACCCTTACTACATACGCATGTATATGATATATATGATATTACAGAAAATAATTATGAGCCATGTCTAATTTGGATGTAATGGTGATGTTCAATGAAAAAAAAAAAGTAGAAAGAAAGAAAAGATTATGGTTCTTTGAAAAAAAACTGAAGGAAAAAAAAAAAAAGAATAAAGTGGTGAAATAAAAAAGGAAGTTTCATTCAAAGAATGAAGTAATATAAATTGAGGAAAAGACTATGACTCCAGAAAAATCTTTTAAAAAAATGAAAAATGTCTATGGGTGACTTGAACTGAAATATATCATTTATCCTACTTTTACCCTAACTTTTCATTACAAGCTTAATAAAGACCTACTTGATCCTTGATAAAGTGTTAATCTACATTAGTGAAGAGAGAGATGAAAAGCAAACATATGAGAATCTAATACTAATTCGTATTTTGCATTGGCATAAACTTATTTAGATTGCATGTAATGATTTGTAAAGAGATTATTCACACACACACACCGAAAGTCCATTCAAGCATAAGGCATGCGATTGAATTGAATCATAAATTTGTATTATGTTTGTGTTCTACTTTGAGTCGAGATTTTGAGATAACTTTTGAAGACAATTAAGGGAATCAGTATTTGAGTGCATTCATCTCTGATTTTGTTTTGTTTTATTTAATTTCGTTTGTTTTATTTTATTTTGCTCGAGAACTAGCAAAATCTTAAGTTTTGGGATGTGATAACTCTGAAATAAAGTATTTTACCATATTTTGTGCTTTTAAATTAGCTAAGTCATTGTAGTTTAAACTATCAATTAATTATTTTTAGTAGTTTTTTAATTTAGTTTTATTTATTTATTTTATGTTTAATTTAGCTATTAATTTAATGTCTTTTGTAGTTTTATAGAGTTCTAAAGCAAGAAGGAAAGAACCAACTCATATATGAAAAGTCCAAGCTGAAAGCAGTTACTTGACCACAAAGTTTTCCTTCTTCTGGCTTTTAAGAGCTCTATAAATAAGAACCCTTAGGACTTTAGTTTTTACTTTCTTAGCTCTTAACTTTAATTTTTTGAAGAGCAGAGCAGCCACCATAAGTTTGCAAAGAGCTAAGAGTAGTTTTGGATATTAGAAGACTGAAGATCTGACAATCCTCATTTTTCTCTTTCCCTTAATCTTCTTTTATTCTCTTGTAATTTTATGATGGTGAAACTCTCTTTTTTATTGTTTTTAATATTGAGCATGAACTAAATTTTTTTTCTAGGATTGCAATGGAACTCAACATGTAGTTTGGATTATTTTACTCTCTAACTTGATTTAATGATATTTTATGTTGTTTATTCAATTTTGTGTTTAATGCTTTTAATTACTTGATCACCAATTAAATTGATTTGGTAACATAAATACAACTAGACATAGGGAGTTTAGTGTTAGACATGGATTGAATAACATGTGTTTTAGATTTATTTATTATGATGAATTGAGTTGCGTGTAAGATAGAAATATACCTACGTGTCATGTGTAACCAAGTTTAGAGTCTAACCTTAATGAGTTTCTCTTTAATTCAATTATCATAGACATATAGTTAATTGGTTAAGAGAGATTTTTATAAGACCATCGACAGATACTTATAAATAGATTAAAACTCTATGTTAACAACTCATTATCATTAATCAAGTTAAGAGGGTAAGAGAAGTTCATATGAAGTGTTGAGGAAAATTGTAATTTTAATCTTTTCTCCATTGATTTAAATCCCAATTTTAATTTGCTTTCTTTTATTAGTACTTAATTTTCACCTTTTAATTAATTGTTTGGATAAGAATAAGTTGTTTTAGTTTTAATATTTAACGAATCTAGTAACAATTTCTCATGGGATAGATACTCTACTTTCATTATATTACTTGTTTGCGATAACGTGCATTTGCGTGGTAAAACCGACAACAAATATCTCTGCAGCTCTGTGAACATAAACACAATTGATCGAATCAAGTAAATTCTTGTGTCTTGATTTCTTTCTTGATCTTTCCCCTCTATTAAAATTGTTCACTACGTCTACTTCTAAGTTTCTAATTTGAATAGTCTCTATTTCATTCAAATACTGTGAGGCCAACCCACCAATTAATGAAATCCCTATTCTTTTCTTTCCCCTTTCTTTGGACAATTAAGAGAAATAGATAATTTAAACTCATAAAGACCTCTTTTATAAGGAAAAGGTCAGGGTCAAACTATAATTTTTAAACATTACTTGAAACTGTTCTATACACAATTAAAAGTTCCTAAAAAGTAATTACCTTTATTGACTTTAGAATAATCTTAATTCTTAATACTAATTAGGGATGCCTAACATAAATATTGTCTCTACTGTGTATGGCCCCATTTTGTTCCACTGTTTGAATGTTTAAGAATTGTTCCATGAGATTGAATTTTGCTTTATCCATGTCCCATTTTATACTTTCATGTTGATTAGCCATTTAATATGTAATCTCTTGTTGTTTGGAGATTAACGCATGAGACCTGCATTTCACTTAAAATTTGTACAGAATTGTTTTAATTGGTTTTAGTATGAATTACTTCACCAATGTTCTCAGAACCTAAGCTCATGGAGCAATATTGTTTTCCAAAATGGTGATATCTTTAAATTTATGTTACCCTAATTTGGGAGTGAGTATCTGATACGAGTATGTATCCGACACGGATTTCAATTTTTTCTAAGTTTTTTCATATATTTGGAGGATCATACCCTTATAACCATGTCCGAATATGTGTGCACACATACATAGCACACTTATACTTTAGAAAAAATGAAGAGTTCGGGTAATATAGCTTCAAATTGTTCCTTTATGGGTTTGAGTATAAGTTGACAATATTGTATATATTATGTCTCAAATTTAAAATCCCAACCTCTGAGCAAAACTCATCATGAGGCAATATGTAATGTTTCAATATAGCCAAGTACCTTAAAATTGATTCCAAGAATGATGTTATTATTGGACTAGATAATGTTAGTAAGTTTTAGGGTTTTAAATTTAAGAAATTTGGGAATTAATAATGTTTAACTTTAAGGAAAAGGGCAGGATTATACATAGGAGGATGAGGCTGGTTTTGACAATTTTTTTGAGAATTTGACACAGAAATTCTAAACATATGAATCTACAATAAATAAATTTAAAAGGTAAATAAGGGGATGGTATTGAAGCTACTACTGTCATGATTTATGATTTTAGTTTATGCATTGAGTTCATATTAAGGCTCCATTTTTGTTGATGTAAAAAGCACACTCAAGGAAAATATAAAGTGTTAATTTCTCATAATGTCTCCTACTGAATGCAAGAGTACTAAAAATAATCACACATTTACAAAAGCATCTCTTATAACCTTCAAATTGTATTTCGGTTCTTTTTGTAGTCTTAAAGCCTTGTTTTTTATTAAAAAAAAAAAAAAAGTTTAGGTGAGGGGAGATTACTCTAATTTAGGGTTAGGGCATGCCACAAGTTTTAGAAAAAGCTAACAGTGGTACTTACAGATCACCCACCAAATGAAACTATCGATGAGAGTCTTAAAGCCTTGTTGCTAACTTTATGTCCCTTTATGTTCTTTAATAATAATTATGGGTCATCAAAACTAGCTTTGAATATCCTCTTTGGATCTTTAATAAATTAAGGCTAATAAAAATATATATATCTTAAAATTAAATTCTTATAGTTATTGCCAATTTAGCTAGAAAGGAGATTTTATCCTAATAAACTTGTTGTTCAAGAATAGACCTTGTCATTCACATCTCCTACAAAAAAAATTCCATGACAAATAATTCTATTGTACTTAGAAGATCTTTTTTCTTTCTGAAAGAAAAGAAATTAAATTAAGAGAAAAGGGAGGTACAAAGGGATAACATCAGTCAATTAGATCTTAATTATCCATACCACAGGAGATCCATGTGAAACTCATGCAAACAATAACATGGACTCAGCATTTGTAAATGAACAAGATTTTATAAAATAATACAATATATGCCAATGAGGTCTTGGCTTAATGGTAAGGAAGAAACCCTAGAATCTTGAGGTCTCATATTCAAGTCCCACAATAAATTTGATCTAATTTTATGTTGGATTTGTCTATACGTTGAAGGATTATTTGTTTGATTTAATTCAATGACATGATTTCTTATACAAATGTAATACTTGATTATAATAACTTTTTGATTTATAACATTGTATATTTACTTGGGGAGGTATATATCCTAATTAGTAATTTACTAGGGTTGATTCTTGTGACATCCATTTGCCTTATAATCATAAAGAGTCATGTAGCCATTATATCATTATTCATTAGTAAAATTAGACCATATTATAACAAAGGCAAAGCAACTTATCCTTATGTACAAAATATTAAGTCTTCAATTCATGCTTACTCTCAAATTCTTCTCCAATATAAATCTTGATTGATTGATCTAGCATCTGACTTCACTACTGTATATAACTCACCCTCTAGAAAAAGGCAAAAATAAAAATAGTATCTTTAATAAAAGCAAAAGTTGAGATTAAAATTGGTTATGGTTTTTTTTTTTTTTGTATAAAAAAAATCGCAGACTGAGAATAGGAGGAGAAGTTACAGATGTTGGGATTCAAATTCCAAACCTGTTGGATACTACTTTTTAAGAGTGGCTGCATGAACCAACTTAGTTAAGCTCAGACTTAAATTTGTCATAGTTTTAATAAGTGGTGTGTTTGGTATTTGACAAAAAATAAATAAAAATGAGATTAAGTTTATAAGAGATAGAAATAGATGACGCTTTTGCAACTAATTAAAAATAAAAAGAATATATATGAATCAGCTAAACTAAACCTTGGGTTCTATTTATTTACAGACTTAATTAGTTTAGCAGCTAATAGTTATTTTAAAGGGCATTTGCTTTGCAGAAATAACAAAAGAAGAGAAATAAAACAAAACAAAACACCAGACATACAGTCCATCTAGAAAGCTAAGATAGTTACAGCACAAAGATTCCATATACATTTTAGGGTTATTAGGTGTTTCTTTGTATCCCAAATTTTAACTCTAAAGAGACATGATCTCTACTTGCACTGCACCTCAATAGAAATATTTTGCTATAGGTTAACTTCTCTTAAGATAGGTACCAATATTAATGATGACTGATAGAGCAAAACTTGTGCTTAGTTACTAATTTACAATAATATCAAAATCAAGAACATAAACTAGTTACTTGTAATTTAGAAAGAAAAAAAAAAATTGTTAACGTGAAAATTGATTGTAATACAACGATTCCTAAAAATACGTCAGATGAAAGATTGACTTTTAGCTAAATATATAGTAATTAGCAATGTTAATTAGTAAGTGCCTTTAACACACTCATTAACAAATGTATATATATTTGCCTTTTTAAGACCGCGAGTTCACATATCACATTTGTTATCTCCAAAACCAAATCTCATTGTCTTTGTATAAGTCTATCTTTCAACTTAACTATGTATTTTGGTATTCTAATATCGTTATGGATTTTCATATAGCATTGGTCATTTCGTAGGAGCCCTTTATTTTATGAGCATATATCTTAAGAAATTAAGGTGTTAAATAATAAACGTTGCCTAGGAAGATATGGATCATGGGAAATCATGCTGAAGGATAAAATAAAATCACCTTAATTTCAGATGAAAAAGAAAAATGAAAGGTAAAAATATCAGTGTTGTCTTCTAATTGCACCAGCAAACATACATGGAAAGCATCATCTATCTAGGCAACAGATCAGTCATAAAATATGGCTTCTACAAGATTGAGGAAAATAAGAACTAGCATCAACAAATATCAGACAGACTTTCATGTGAAAACTATCGCCTCCCACCCTAAGAACCTTTCGGGAATTAAATTACGATCGTGGACGTATTTTTAGTTGCATCACGTTTATCGCAGTTCCAGATGTAACGAATGTTATGATAATCAATTATGATGAATATTGACGACGAAAAAAATCAAAATCGTAAAATAATAATCGTAACGTCACGTTACGACCATTATTGAAATCCCTGTCTTCCGGCTTCTTACATGAATTATTAAAAGAATAATTTTTTTTTTTTTTTTATAGAAATATAACATTCTAGTGCATTCGGTAATTATGAATTTATACTTTTAAACAGTTCTCTTGATTCGAAAGATCTTCTTTCAATGCAATTACGTCCTTTCTCTCTTCCTCTCACACTCACCCAAGCACAATATTGAACAATTAAATCTACCAGCACGGCAGAGACTCCCATGTAAAACCAGCATAGATAGAGCAAGATTCAAGGCAAGGCAAAGCATAAACATATAATGAGAGAAAGGGAGAAAGAGCAACCTGGTGCTGGAGAATTCAAAGAGCTTTCCAGTTGTTGAAAAGACTACAAGACCTATCTCAGCATCGCAAAGAGTGGAAAGCTCATGAGCTTTCTTGAAAAGTCCTCTTCTCCTCTTAGAGAAAGTCACCTGCCTCGCTGCTGTGTTGTCAATCTTCTTGATCTGAATTTTCTGTCTCGTCATTCTCTTCCAGGGACAATTTTATCTAAACCTTAATTTCAAACAAAATCAAACCAAGGGTATCAAGGAAAATAGGACAAACAATATTAATTCTAGGATAAGAATCAAAGAAAACAGTACTTCTCCGGAAAGAGAGGGAGGAGAGGGGTGTTCAAAAGGCAATATATAAAAGGGAAAAGAAGATGGGGTCGCTGACAAGAAGACTAAAATTTAATCAAAACATCAGAATCCGATCGAACAGCTAATCAGAAAAGAAAACGTCAAGCTCTTGTGAAATTAGCAAGATGGAGAGAAGAGAACTATATGTATATCTAGAGAAAGAGAAAGAGACAAGAGACATATATTGAGAAATCAAAAACGTCGTTGATCATAAGCAAAAATCCTACATTAATCCTCCAGGAACAGCAATAAAAAAAAAAGTACTACCTTGATGAGAAGCACATAAAAACACAAAACAAAAATGGGTGTTTAGACACAAGAAATCAAAACCACAGAAAACAACCCAACAAAAAAAAAAAAAAGAGTAGTTCTCACCTCAAATCGAGCAAAATACAAGAGAGAATCAAGTGTAAGAAATGAGAAAACGTTTCTGCATATGGAAAATGTATAGAAGAGAATCTGGGATATATATAGCAAAGAGATGAAATGGGGTCACAGATAAGAAACAGTAGGATAAAGAGCTTAGCTGCAGTACTGTTTTTTTTTTCTTTCCAAATTAAGCCAGCATAATAAAATATTTTATACAAAAATAATGAAATAGAAAAGGACCCAAGGGTTCCTTCATCCTTGTCATCAAAAGCCAAAAAAAAAAAAACCTAGATGGGAAAAGAGGTTGAAAGGAGAAGCATACAGTTGCAAAAGAGAAAAACAGAAAGAAAGAAAAGGTAATAAAGAATATATATATATATATATATATAAATATAAAAGAAAAACCTACCAATCCAAGCTCATTTAGCAAGGAATATTGAACAAAGTGGGAAAAATGGAAGGATTGGACAGAATTTCTGGTTTTCACATATTCATCTGCTTTTTTTTTTTTTTTTTTGTCGTGATTAGTGATGCTGGTGACACTTACAAAGAACCAGAGTCCAGATACAAAGCCACCAATTGCTTTCAGAGAGAGAAAAATTGGAAAGAAAAGAAAGGAAAGGGAAGAAGGAAAGATATAGAAAGATTCCTTTTATGTCCCAAACAAGTTGCAAAAAAAATGTTGACACATAGTTTTGGTGATAAAAAGGAAGAAAAAAATTGTATATTTTTAGGGTAACAACTACAATGCAAACTTTTTCAATGCAAACTATGAGAACCCTTTCAATTTTAGCCATTAGATCTGACATAATCAATCTAAGCCACACATTTTTTCTGTCATTAGATGCCTTTTCTGATTCACATGTGAAAATGTGAAAAAATTACAAAAAAAGTTAACAACTAAAACCTATTTACTAATTTTAAATCATGACAAAAGATTTTATTAAAAAGAAATAAGACTTTGTTATTTTAAAAATAATTTAATTTATATTAATCTTCTCTATTATTAATAATGAGATTTAGTACTCAAATATTATTTAATATTTACAATAATAATATTAAAAGTTTTTTTTAATTAAACTATTAAAAAATATGTGTATATTAATATTAAATATTTTTAATATTTCAAAAGTAGCATTTAAAATATAAAACTAGCTGAATATTAATATTTTAATATTTTTAAATATATTTATTTAATAAAATAAATTAAAATAATTATTTATAAATATAATAATATATCAAGTTGAGTTTGAACTTAAAATTTGTGTCCAAGATTTTTCTTGTGGGTAAGTCTAATTTGGGAAAAAAATTATGCTTTGTTTGAATGAGATTAGAAATCTTCTTTTCTTATCTGAAAAAAAAAATAATTTTAAAGTTTTCAGTTATTTTTTGTAGACCTCAAGTGAATTATCATTGTCATTTAAATTTTTGTCAACCTGGATATAAAAATTGCAAAAGTCAATATTTATGAAACAAATAAAATCTAAGAGAGAGGGACAAATCCTTTTAGAGTTTTAATGAGACCCGAAAAATTGACAAATAATCAAACTCATGAATAAGTCTAATCACAAATATAATAATTATTTAATATTTCAAGTTGCTTTTAATATTTTATCATAATTCATATTTCATAATATAATAATTATATAAAATTTTTTATGACAGATAAATATTTTTTTATCACCCTTCTATTTAATTCATTTAAACAGACAAATTTTGTTGCATTTAACGTGGGTTTGTATGGGTTGCACGGTAAGAGTTTTCATTGTAGTTGATCTATTTTAAGCGGACTCAAAAAATAAATATATATTATATCTAAACATTAAAAAATATGTTAAGTTATATATGTTTTAAAACTTAATAAAAAATAAAAAAGTATTACAGACTAAATAAAAAAATATCATTTTTTTATTTTGTTTTTTGTAAAAAAAAAAACAAAGATTATCTGAACAGGTCAGGATTATAATAGAGGTGTTTATGGGTCGGGTTGGGCTAGGTTTCGACCAGGTTTAAATATGATATCAACACCATATATACTTGCCCAAGTCAGGCTCGACCTGAAATATAAGCCTCAAATTCTGCACAAGTTCGTCCATATTTATAAATGGATAGCCTAGACTCATCTCTAGGTTTAAAAAAAAAAAACATATTATTTTTATTTTATCTTTAGTAATTAATTTTTTTTTTTTCATTTTATTAATTTTCAACTATGAATAACTTAATATATTTTTAATATTTACACTATAATATTATAAATATATTTATTCTTTACATTATATAAATTATATAATATATATTAAAATAATATATTTTATATAATTGAAAAAATGGATCGGACCAGGCTGAGCTCGGGTCTTGAATATAGGAGCCAAGGCCCGACCCAATTTTTAAACGGGATTTGTTTTTTGCTCATGCTCATTTTTTGGGCTTAATATTTTTGTCCAAGCCCTCTCAAATATCGGGCGAGCCTTCGGGCTTGGATAGATAGCCTAGCCCGTGGACAGGTCTAAATTGTAACATTTAGTAGTATTTGATTGGCTTTGACAAAATTTTGAGCCTCAATTGTTGGTCAGATCAGGCTTGAGCAAGCACGTAAAGTATTGATACCATACCTAAGTCCGACATGAACTTCGCCTGACCCGACAAATTTTTTTTATACTTTTACTAATAAATGTGTTTAAATTAACATACGTGTTTAAATTTAAAAAACTTTATTCACTAAAATTAACATGTTGGTAATATCGGACACGACACGAGAAAATAACTAAAATATGATACAAAATATGACACGACACAAAATAAATTACACGAATCCACAAATGTGTGAAAATCTATATAGCACGAATTATTGAGGTGTCAAAATTTATATAAACATATAATAGCATAAACACGATTATAACATGATTATAACACGAGAAATAACACGAACATAATACGAATATACGAATTATTAGACTTACATGTGATAAGTTTATTAAAATAAAAATATATTTTTTTAATAAAATAATATTATAAATTGGATCTAGGCTAACAAATTTATTCTCAAATTAGCCAAACTTATAAACTTGATAAATAGTTTGATCCATAAATAAATATAATGACAATATTTTATTTAATTAAATTGTAATAAAGTTTTTATTATAACAATAACACAAAATACTTTTTTATTATTGACTTTTTTGTAATTGTCTTAAAAGATAACTTTAGCTCTTTTTTCAAGAAGGTTCTCACGGTTCTTACCACAATAGTTTCTACCGTAGTGTTCACCTATTTTTAGTACTATTTTATTAAGTGGATAAAATATCAGTGGAAAGGTAATGTAGATTTTTTAATGGTTATTTTTATTTTATACGGTGGAGTTTTGGTTTTCCGTACAGATGGACCATGCTGAATACCTGCCAGAAATTATGACTCGTTTGTACCCTCGTACCAGTTATGTCTTCAAGGCTTCAACCTGGCTTGGCTGTGTTGGCTCTCATAATTACTGCTTCCTATATATTTTGATTTTTGAGCTTATGTTAATTCGATGGTAATGATTTTATATAGATATATATTTATTTTTAAATATATATCAAATATAATATTTTACTTAAAAAGAAAAAAAAAATCGAATAACATAATTTTTGGCTAATACTCATGAATGCTTGGTCAATGCCTTTTTTCTCTTTACTATCTTTACTCTCAAGTTGGTTTTGCATTTTTTTTTTTTTTTTTTACGACTGAATTAAGTTTTATTTGAAAGTTTGAGTGTTACTTTTATTTTGTTGTTGTTTCTTTACTTCAATTTTTGACATAAACTCTTAAAATTAGTAAATTAGAAATCAACATTTTAACTGATACAACTTTCATAAATAATGAAAAATAACATTTTAACAATTTTGCAAAATAAGTATGATACACGTGTCACAATGGTTAGTCCAATTAATAAAAAAAATTCTTGGCAATCAAGATTCCATGTTTATAAAGATCAATCGTATTACCAATAAAACAATAATAATATAATACACATTATTTTTATGAAAACTAAAGAAATTGCATTTTCTATCATATGTTACATTTTAGTTTGCTCTCCTAGTGGGACTATATATTTGAATGGTTAAAGTCTAAATTTGATTCTTTTATTATCTTAATTTTGTTGCTTTAATCCATTTTTTTAATTTTGATGAATTTAATCCCTCTATTTTTATTAAAAGTAAATTTAAGGATAATTTATAACAGTATTAAGTTCTTTGCGTTTTTTTATTGTTGACACTTGAAAGCTGTAATAGAAGAATGTGGGAAAGAATAGCCCTAATCTGTGGCGTTTTTGATATAAACGTTGGTAAATTTTTTGATGTGGTATTCAACTAATCTTTTTGCGATTTTTTTTTTCAAACAATTATTTAGCGACGTTAATAAACACCGTTAAAATTTGAAAAAAATATCGCGTATATACTCATTTGAGTGATAGAATTAATTTTTAAAATTATTATATATAGTAATATTTTTATCATGAATTAAAAAATAATAAATAAAATTATCAACTACTGTATTTAATATAATATTATTATAAATAGTGATAAACCACTTTTAAATTTTCAAATTTAGTGACTCTAAAATGCTCATGACTCAAAATGGTACCATCCACACTTTTATCACTTAAGTTCCTACACCGTCCAATCTGTCCATTTAATTTATTATTATAACTATTTTTATATTTAAATTAAATAAAATATATTATTTATTTACACAATAATATTTTAATTATATCAATTGAAATTATGTCCAAAATTCGATCCATAAACATTTCTCAAAAAAGAATTAGGACATATCATTAAAGATTTTATAGAACAAAATGTGTTTTGAGCTAGTCTGAGAGGTACATCCACATGCAAGCATTTGTAGAATATTTTACTATTTTTGGGAAGTGATTTGGTTTTGATATATATATATATATATTTTTTGTTGAAATGACTAATAATCAAATTCATACAATATATGGTGTATGTCAATAATGGAAATAAATGGCGAATTTAAACTATTTTTAAATTATTTTCTTAATTTTTTGTAGCATTGTTCTTAATAATTTGACATTTTAGAATCATGTCAATGAATGTAAACAAATTATATGAATTATTCTAGCCATTATCAAACCTTCTTTATCTATGAAGGAAAAAACAAGAAAAGAATTTGTTCTATGAACGAATAACTTTATTCTCTCTAAAAAAAAAAAAAACTTTCACTCTATTTTCTCAATTCTTTAGTTTCGTCATGGTTCAGCCCAGGCCCTATTTGAGACCAGACGACGTGGGCATTGACCATTGAATGGACCATTCCATGATGATTTGGGCCTTTGTCGGTTTGAACTTTGAAGAGTGGGCGGATGGCTGATGGGTTCTGTTTGTTATTTATTTTTTATTTTTTTATGATTCAAATCCTGTGATTTGGTCGGGTAATTTTAGATTTTGTTCGAAAATTTTCAAGACCCTTTTTGTCAGCAATCCTAGAAGCTATTTGTTTTTTTCATCTTGTCTATTGGGCTTTCTAAACCTGATTTCTTTTGAGTACGTAAACAGTCCAAACACGAGTGTGACCCAAATTTCATATATTTCATTCTTTTTCTTACAAAATTTCACTTTTATCAATGCTTTGATCTTCACTTTAGGCAAATTCACTATAAGAGTCAAATTTTACACATTTAAAATTTAATTTTAATAAATCAATTTTAACTTGAAAATAAGTAAAATTATGCTTGATGTAGGCCAAAGTGTACAATTGGTGTCCAAATAAATTTTGGCACATGAGTTGACTTTTGGACTCTGGAGAAGTTAACTAATGTCAATCGACACTCCCTTATTCTCCCTACCTGAATTGATGTTAACCGCTTCTAAATTCTGTCTTAAGCCAAATTTCTTCTTACCTGAATTATGTTAACCGCTTTAAATAAAAGTTGGAATATCCTCACTAATAGTGAATTGTCTCCAACACTGAACTCTTTCCGCACATTCTCAAGATATTAGGAGTTTCATTACGTTGAAATTCCCTCGATTCGCCTTACCTTTTGCCACTGTATTCGAATATCCTCATAACACAATATCTAAACGTTGATAACTGTCCACATCAACCATTATGCTAGATTTTTTTCTAGCAAAATTAAATGCCATAGAGCTTTGAGAATTGAGATTTATTGTTTGGGTTTAATCCATGTGAACTCTTTTAGTCTTACTCTCACACATCCGTCCACTTGGGCTTTCAATGGTTTGGACCTTTACCATATCCTATTTAGCCTTAATTAATTATTAATTAATCAATTTCAATCCAATTATCTTTCATTAATTTAGTTGGATTCAGCTTAATTTATATTTTTATGGCTCATTTTTTTAACTCAATTTTTATGAATTATTTTTTATCTCAATAATTGCTGTTATTTTTATTACTGTTGTTTAACTTTTGCCATGTTTCTAGGTAATGCAAGTCAAAAATAGATTAGGAATGAGTCACATTTTAACTTTTGAAGTCAAACTGTTTTTAGTTAGATTTTTTTTTTTTTCAAATGAGAAGTCAAACTATTTTTACTTCAATTCTTTTGAAGAATAAGAATTTTCGTAACAATTGTTAATATTTATTTTGATTAGAGAAGGTTTTGCAAACAGTTCACGTCTACTAAATATTGTACTTTTAATTTCAATAATTAATAATTAAATTATATGATGTGGAATAATGGTTTTTGTTGTTTTATTTATTTTTCAATAATTAAACAGTTCATGTCATGTGATATGTTAATAGAGTGCTGAACTCTTAATTCCAGTGATCAAGGATCAAACATTGACAACCTTAATTTAAAAAAAAAAAATTCAAAGATTTTCAATTAAAAAATTAAAAGATTTTCAAATTATAAAATTCAAAATCAAACCGTTAGAATGGAATTAAATTATGTGAGGAAATTCAATACATAAACTTGTAACTAGATATGTCACAGGCAGAACACTCATTTAAGTTCGAAAACTCATTCAATATTTAATAAAATTTGGATTCAAAACATGAGTTGGAGATTCATTTAAAAAATGAGTCGGACCTTAACTTTAACATTCAATCATTTAATTGAGCCAGTGCGACTCGTTTTTCAATTATACAATATATTATATAATTTATATCATAAAACAAATTAATATATAATAATATAATGCAAACATTAAAAACATGTTAAATTATCAATATTTTAAAATTTATTAAATAAATAAATAAAAAATAATATATATTTTTTTGGTTTGTTTTAGATTTCCTAATGACCTCATCACCCTATAAATAAAAGTACAACCAGATGACCAAAATGACCCTCTTCCAGCAAAGCAAAAGCTTGCCATTTTTTCATCTTCGTTTTCTTCCCTACTTTCTCTCTATTTTATTTTCCTTCTACTTCTAAACACTGAACCTCAAATGACAATAATACCCATATACAGTTATTCTTATCCCATCCAAACCAACCGAAACCCCCCTTTGATTTGTCTCAAAACAACTGTCCTCATTCGTCCACCCATAAAATCAGACACGAGACGAGTGCCATTTTTCTCTGCTCTTTCCATTACCAAAACAAATAGTTATCGCAAAAAAAAAAAAAAAAAAAAAAAAAAAGAAAAGAGCAAGAGAGAGAAACGAAATCCTAGACAGAGAAGGGTTGGGGAGAAATGGACGGTAACACTACCGAAGCTGAGCGGTGGCTAACCATAGCGGAGAAGCTCCTGGCGACGCGTGATTTGCACGGGACCAGAACCTTCGCGATCCGAGCTCGAGAATCGGCCCCTATCCTCGCCGACCAAATCCTCGCCGTAACCGACACTCTGTTAACCGCCCAATCTAACCCTCAAGATTGGTACGGGATCCTCCAACTCGTCCCTTTAACTCAGTCCGTGGAAGTCGTGACAAGTCAGTACAGGAAACTCGCCCTTCTTTTGAATCCTGGGAGGAACAGACTCTCTTTCGCAGATCAGGCGTTTCGATTCGTTTCTGAAGCTTGGAATGTGTTGTCGAATCCCTCTAAGAAGGCCATTTATGATAACGAGTTGAGGTTCCTTCAGTTTGGTCAGGTGAGTCAACTCAGTCAACAACATCATCTTCATCATCAACAACCACAACTTCAGCAACCGCAAACGCAGACGCTGTTCATGCAACCGCCGCCGCAGCCTCCCCCGCCGAAAGAAACGCAAACGCTGTTTATGCAAACGCCGCAGAGAGAAACGCAAACGCAAGTTACGCAACCACTATTTATGAGAAGAAGCTCTAGAAATACTGATAGAGATGGAAATGCCGCATTAGAAGGAGGAGGGCAGTTGGGTTTAAATAACAATCCGCCGGAGCCAACTCGGCCGGCTGAGTCAACTTGGACGAGGCAGATTAATCAGATTGGTTTAGCTGGGCCGAGTCGGATTAATCAGACAGGATCAGTTGGTTCGAGCGAGACTCGTCTGCTCGAGCGTACACGGACGAGCCAGGTGAATCGGCCCGAGCCTATTCGGATGAGCCAGATTAATCAAACAGGAATCGCTAGCTCGAGTCAGTTTAATCGGGCTGAGCCCACTCGGACGGGTCAAATTAACCAGACAACAACTCCTCCTTCTGCTACGGAGCATAGTCAGACAGAGCCAACTTGTGTGACTCGGAAGAGCAATTCGACTCGGCCTAGTGAAGCTACAGAGTCAGAGGGACCGACTTTCTGGACGGCTTGTCCGTACTGTTACGTTCTCTATGAGTATCCAAAGGCTTACGAGGATTGTACACTAAGGTGTCAGACTAAGAACTGCAGGAGAGCTTTTCATGCGGTTGTGATACCGTCGCCTCCGGTGAACGGAAAGGACACGCATTTCTGCTGCTATGGGTTTTTCCCGTTAGGATTTTCGGGGAATGGTAATTTTCCCAGTTGGTCACCTATTTCGACCATGTTTGCTTGCCCTAATAACAAGAATGCTGGAAAACAAAAGACCGCCAAAATGTCTGCCCCAAGAGTGTTTTATGATGAACATGATGTATATGTAGAGATTTCTGATTCGAGTGGGACTTCTGAGGAGGAGGAGGAGGAGGAGGATGATGATGATTGGCAGAATGAGAGGAGGAAGAAGAAGGCGAAGAATGCCAAAGGGAAAGGATCTGTGGGTAGAAATGCTAAGAAACCACAGAGTGAGAGAGTGAAGAAGGGGAGTAATGAGCAAGCTAGTGTTGGTCGTAGTGGGAATTTGAGTGGTGTGTCCATGGTGACGGAGGGTTTGCTGACTGCTGAGTCAAGCAGAAGGGGGGTCGTAAATAGTGGGAGGAAGCAGATGGGAAGGGGCGCAAAGGATTTGGGGAAGTTGGATTTGAATGTGGAGTTTAGTAATGAAGTGGAAGAGCCGGTACCAAGGAGGAGTGAGGGGAATCACGCTGGCTATGGGGAGGAGGATAACATTGAAGGGAATGGGTTCTTTGAGGGTCTTGATGAGTTTTTGAGTAGCTTGCCTTTACTCTCGGTTGTTGGGGATGATAAAGTTAAGGCTACTTAGTAAAATAAGATCCTTGTTTTTGTTTTCCCTCCCAGCAGTTGTAGTTGTTGTAATTGTATGCTTGTAGTATTTAATTATGTGGAGGTACTTATGATCTCCTTTTATAGCTTTTTCAATGTTTAATTCGACTGTATATTTTGTAGCATCATGTTCTGTCGTTATTTTTATTGTTTTGGGCTGCCTGCTTGGGAGGATAGTTAGAAAGTTTGTTACATAATCATGAGGCATTTTTGGGTTGAAGATGGAACATTCTGTCCACCATGATACTTGCAGTAACAGGAATAGGTGGTAAGTTTTCTGACTGGTTATCTTTCTCTTTTGAGTCGAAGTAGTTATTAACTATGATATATTGCCCCCTCCTTTCCCTCATGTATTGCTGCTTTAATATTTTCTTTTTCCTCCTTAGAGTTCTTTCTCCCCTGCTCTTTTCCCTCTTATAAAAAGGAAAAGAGAAAAGAGATACAAGGAACAAGGAAGTTGGAAATATGCTTCGAAAGAGTTGATATTTAGGTTTGTTACTCTTGCTTTTGAGAAGATTTCAATGGACAGGGGATTAATAGCAGAAGAAGATTCAATTGTTATGGACCCTCTCTGAATTTAGTTACCAATGCTTTTGTGTTCGCAGATCTGCTTCCTTTGTTCTAAGCATGAGTTTCCAAAGGTTGTTTTCACTACCATTTAACTCTTCCATTCTAGAAAAAGTGCAAAAATACTAGCTTTAATATATTTTTTGTTGATTGTGTCCTAGCTTTTACTTTGTATGTGCTTGTAATTCATGAATTTTTTTCTATAATGAAAGCTTTAACGAGAATTAGTTATCCACAATAATTGTTACTACTTTGTTAGTCTTGCTCAGCAGCTTCTAAGTTTCTCTCTCTCTCTCTCTCTCTCTCTCTCTCTCGTTAAACCGACTATTAGTTATTATTTACCTTGACTGGATACTTGGTAATGTGACTTGCCCAGAACTAGTTTTGAAGCTGCAATACTGGCAGCGACTGCTTACGCCTTCTTCATTGAGTGCCTGAAACCTGACGTCCACATCAAGAATGGCCTTTCCTTCAATTCTTCCTGGCTCTTTTTGTACTTTAGAACTGAAGCATCCAAACCTTATGGTAATTTGAGACCTTATGGCCAAGGAGTTTATAGATTTCCAGTCTGAAAGAGTTATTCTTACTACTCTTCTCTATATATTTGCTCCATAAGTAAGACCTAAACACATGATTTATTGACTCACCTTAACATACCCCCTTTAACTTTAAATGGATGAATCCCATTGAAATTGTCAGACTCTGGTTTAAAGTACACAATTTCATATTCTAGTTGCAGAGTAGTGCAAACTTACTGGTATGCTGATCCTCTAGTCATCAGCTTCCTATGCCAATTGTGAGAGACATTCCTTCTAATTTCCTCAAAATCCCTGTACAACATTGTGCTAAATCTCCAGAAGTCTATTCTTCAGAAGATCCTTTGTACTTTGCTTGATAACCTCCTTGCCCTTATGTAGAGACTTGAAATCTGACTTTTCTCTTTCCTTTCTTATTACTGGTATGCTAACCCTAAATATTTTAGTTAAATATCAGCATTCCCCTACCCATGCAAGTGCAGCTTTTTGATAATTGAGTTGCTGTGCTTTGTGTTTAATTTTTCTTGTCTTGTAACATGCATCGTTTTTTTAATTGCAACATTCATGGAGATAGCTAACTTTTTGATTAGATGTTGAAGAGCCCAACAAGATTCATTCTAGTCATTAGTTCTAGTTTGTTGCAATATGGATGGCTGCAGATTTTAAATGTTTCTATTCTATGTGCTGTGATTTTTGGTTTTCTTTTCTTTGTGGTTGTACTGATAATGCTTCAATAGATTTCGTTTTGTCCTAAAATCTAATTTAGTGAGCGAAAGAAATGTTGTAATGAGAAGTGCTTTGCTGGTTGGATATCTTTGCTTGCAATCTGTGTTTGTACTTCTTATGGGGTTTTGGATTGTTGTAATTGACTCTTAAGGGCATTGCATGGTGCTGGCCTGGGAAGACATGTGGCATGTAGTCTGATTGTGAACTACACTTTACCTGTCAAAAATTGGAGGCTGTCTCTGATTCTTCCTCCTAGTGGTGAAGTGTTGCTGACGGTTTTAGATGCTGAGAAGATGTCCAAAAGCAGTACCGATTGTGGAGAACAGATCACTTGGGATGGAATTGAACAGCTTTCTTATCTGTCTACCATACTATGCAATTGAAGAGTAGCAATTTATTACTCTCTTTTTCAGCGGCAAAGGTACGCTATCCATGAACGTGATAAAGACAGTATCTCCTATCCATTTAGAATTGTATCATGAATATTTGGTTAATGTTAGGCATGGGATCATGGGTAATGAGAGTCTTTTGTATGAAAATGGCAATGAGCCACAGAGTTGATCTCGTGATTGTGAACTTACTGTTGGACAAGAATGCTAGCATTGCCAAACGTGTGGTGATGTTTGTGATGCAATTATTTTAAGATGGCATCTTAAGCTTTGCAGCTTTGATGAGTTTGAAATGTTTTGCTGTTTGTTTTCTTCTGAAAACATTACTTATTGTTGGTAGCCCCCTAAGCATGTTGTTACTAATACTATGAATCTCACTGCATTATTGGCATGACCCATTTGGGAGCTCTGGGATGTCTCATTTTGAAGCAGAGCTTGTAAAAGATATGAGTGATAAAGAAGAGTTTTGCCTTTGAAATCCCTTTGAACACATGGTTTAAGATCTTCAAGGTGAAGCTAATACTTTGCCTAAACGTGGATGGAGCACTCAGCGATCAGCGTTTTGCTGTGGATCTGCATGCCCCTGGATCGAACAAGGATGTGTCGTGTTGATCGTGTTTTCTTCTTTGCTAGGCTTCGTTATTTGCACCTCCCTCTTCTTTCTAGGATTTGTTTTTTAATTTTTGTTCCTCTTTTGTTGTAGGTATTACAAATGCGATGCCTACTCATTGTAGGCTTTGTTAAAGTTTTGCCATCTCTTACCAAAAAAATACTCTGTTTTCTTCTCTATGAGCATTGTTTGTGTATTTTTCCCTTTTCACAGGTTTCGGCATTGTCATTATCGGGCGTCTCCCTTGCAACAAAGGATTGCATCTGTAATCAAGGTTATTTCCATGGGACGTTTGGTTCGGGAAAATCTTAAATTATCTCCGGTAATAGGATTTTCTCTACAAAACTATCAAGATACATTAATATGTTATGCATGTGTTTGGTCTGACTGTCGATTTTCATGTTTGGTTGACAAAGAATGTAATATTTTTAAATGGTCTCATTATTAAAATATCTTTAAATAGGAATAAGTTGTAAATTTAATTTATATATATATATATATATGTGTGTGTAATTTTATATAAAATTATACATATTTTAATGTGATAAAATGAATTAAAAATAGCATATGATTATCAAAGTATATATGTCATCATATTATATCAAAATAATAAATTTTTGTAGCATAATAGGATAATCATGCATAATTTTTTTAATTCGATACTTTTGGACTTGAAAACCTATTTGACAATTTGTTTTTATATTTTGGATTCAATTTTTTCTTAAAAATGCAAGTTGTCAAGTAAAATGGTTTTTAAGGCTAAAGTCAACTCTTTTCAAGTAAAAATGCTGACGAGTTTTGTAAATTTGGTAAATATGAAAAAAATAAATCGATCTCCGTTTAAAAAGGATCGATCATTTAAAAAAAAAAAAGGTCTTTTGACTGCAAAATTCAAATGAATCAATCATTTTCATCATAAAATGATCCCCTTTGACTGCAAAACTTAAAGGGTCAATATCCTTCAAAAATGGATTCAAAGCGAGATAGTATTGTATCGGTGAACGTATCGTTTTGGATTTATCGATATTTTTTAAATATTTTTTCAAGTATATATATATAATTTATTTTCAAGTTTCATAATAAAATGTATATCATATTAATATGCAAATATCTCAATTACCTACATAAAATATATATTTATATGTAAACATAAAATTTTAAATTTTAAGTATTTAATATCGAAATTTTTTAAACATTAAATAAATAAAATAAATATAAAAATATATAATAAATGATTATTAATTAAGTTCAATAGATTAATTTAATAAATATATTTATTTTTAAACGTAATTATGAAAAACAAATGATCATGATAAAAAAAAAACATTAAAAATTGATTTAAAACAATCAAATAAGTGAAAAAAATTTTAAAAAATAAATAAAATCTTGTACCAATCTAGTACGTGCCGGTACTGACCGATATTGATTGGTACAAGCCGGTACGATCGATACAAAAATCGAAACAGTATAATATTAATATCATTTTGTTTTACTTTAAAATCGATATGTACCGGTCAGTATAGTATCGACTTCCCTGATTCAGATGGATCGGTCTCCTTGTCCCCTGACGGAAAATCCATTAGGTTGATATGAGTTTATAATTTCATTCAAAAACAAAGATATGGGTTTACATTTTCTTGTACCATAACATTTTGAATTAGGCAGGCAGGCAGGATTCCAAACCCAAATAGGGAAAGGCCCAATCTGATAGCATCAGCAAAAATACTTGATAATAATCTGAGTTTTTATTCGATATTCTCTCAGTATATAATTTTATATATTGATAATAAATTTTATAATCACATCCCATTAAAAAATAAATTTTAAACTCTAAAACCTTATACTCTAAAACTAAATCCTAAACTTAAGTTTTTAATATGTAATATCATCTGATATAATATCATTGTATAAAAAGCATAAATATAAATATAAATTCAGAATTTATTATTTGACAGTTTTCTCCGTCTTTCTTGGAGGACGGACAGAACAACTTAACAAGTGTATTTTGATTCAACCAACATCCAACCACTTTTTAAAAACTTTCCCTTGTTTTTATGCTTTGAATGAATGACTGTCCTTACTCCTAACTCCTCACCACTCCTTTCCTTCTGCATTTCTTTCAATTCCAAAAACAACATCAATGGCAGCTCTTGCACCTACCTCTCTTTCAAAGGACCCTTTATCAAGTGGAACATCAACGGTAAACTCCCTTCTTTCTCTCTTTTATCATTTATTTATACTATATTTGTATGCTTCTTTTTTTTTTAATGCATTATTTTAATTGTGGTTTACTGGTTTGTTAGCAGATCTTTGGTTCCAGGGTCAAAAGTGGGGAAATTCAGCAGACCCAGTTGAGACTGTGGACATCTTTCAGGTAAGAGACTGTTTTAATTAGTTTCCCCACTGTTCAAAATCTCAGATTTGTTTCTTTTAAATCTTCTTTAGGTATTTTCTTGGAGAGCTATAGCTCCAAATGTTTAATCTTTTTCTATTCATAGCTTCATACTGTTGCAAGTAAGGTATTGGTATTAAGTAACTGAGTTTAGCAAAGATGGAAAAAGAAGAAAGAAAGTAGTTTATTCTTTATCTTTTCTGTAAAAAGAATCTGGTAGTATTTTTAATGACTTAATCTGTTACTGCAGAAACCTTTTGCAATTTTACTATTGATTTATGGCCTTAATAAGGCTTGAACTGATTTAGAATTAAGGTTGTGGATCTGAATGAATTGAACTGTTGTTGATAAAAAATTTGTCCCTTAAGCTACAACTATTTGTTATTCTTCTTGTAAGGAAATTAAAATAGTGGGGATTCGCTAAGTTCCTATTGAGTTGGTTCAAGCTCTGATGTTGTTTTATGATTTGTTATAGGAGAAGTTATACAATTTAAGATTACGACTACAATGCAAGTTTCTGGGTTTGACCCTAAGAGATAAGCTTATTTCCAATTTGGTTTTGACTCACCTGCAATATAGTTTCTTGGATTCTGTTTGACTGATAAATCTATTTTATGCTGCCACAATTGTCTTACTCTGTCAATTGTAGGAGCAACACAGGCGTGAAATTGAAGGCTTCGGCAGAGCCTCCGGCGCTAAAACGGGAGCTTAAAGGTGACAAACAGGAGAGCATAGTGGAAATGGGAAGTGGACGTGATTTGTTTGATGAAATGAAAAATAGGTTCCTGAGTTTTAAAAAGCATAAATACATGTAAGCCGCAAAATCTTGGCCAAGGTGTTTTAGCTTGAATTTAGAAGTGGTCTGTCCTTTGATCCAATGTTCATGTTTGAGCAGGGAAAACTTGGAACAATTTCAAGCACTTTCCAAGAGTCAAGCTCCTAAAGTAATGATGTTTTTTTTTCCCAGTGATTCATTATAGTTATTTATTATGACCCATGTTTTCATGCAGTCTTTTGGATTTTTCTTTAAATTTAGTTCTTCAAATGTGAGGTAGAGTGATACTTATACTAACAATATGGAGAACAGTTTCTGGTGATTGCTTGTGCAGACTCTAGGGTATGCCCCTCAAACATCTTGGGATTTCAACCAGGAGAAGCCTTCATGGTTCGCAATGTTGCGAATATGGTGCCCACGTTTGAGGTATATAATACTCTACTTTTGTTTAACTTAAGTTTATGTTTGCTTTTCAATGCTACAAAGTCTGCACTTAGGAAATGATATTGTAAATTTTCTTTTCATTTTTTTCTCTCCTTTTCTGTTTCTGCAGAGTGGGCCTTCAGAAACTAATGCTGCATTGGAATTTGCTGTAAATTCACTCGAAGTAAGTCACTCCTACCTCTCTGTCTCTCTCTATGTTCCCCCTTTTTAAGGCTTTATAATCTTATATAGTTATATTGTGCTGTTATGCCACCTCTGGAAGTATGTATGACTTTTAATGCTATTCCTTTTGCAGGTTGAAAACATTTTAATCATTGGCCATAGCTGCTGCGGTGGCATTCGTGCCCTCATGAGTATGCAAGATGAAGCAGATTCAAGGTTTAGTTACAAAAGCAGCTTTTTTTTTTTTAGCAATTTAATCTACTATTAGCATCTTCAGATAAGAGTACGAGTAATCGTGTATGCATTGCTTACTTAGATAAACTCTCTTCTTTCAGTAGCTTTATCAGAAGTTGGGTTATTGTTGGAAAGAATGCCAAGCTAACTACAAAGGCTGCTGCTTCCAACCTCAGTTTTGACCAGCAGTGCATGCACTGTGAGAAGGTACTCTCACTCTCTTGGAGTTTGACTGTTTGGTCTTACACAAATATTCTGCTTTGGGGTTTCATTTTTGCTGGAATGGGTAAAATTGTGGCTAGAAAAAGGAAAAAACTTAGAAGAAGTGGCTTAAAATGTAAAATCAAATGATGAATTTAATGGTATTCTTCTTTTCAGGAATCGATCAACTGTTCACTGTTAAACCTTCTTACTTATCCATGGATAGAAGAAAAGGTGAATAAAGGGGTTCTTTCTCTGCATGGTGGCTACTATGATTTTGTTGACTGTACTTTTGAGAAATGGACATTGGATTACAAGGAAAGCATTATGGATGGGAAAAACAGAGTTGCAGTGAAGAACCAAACTTTTTGGTGCTAACTTTCTCATTCCATCATCTCTTTTTTTTTTTTTTTTTTTTTTTTTTTTTTTTTTTTATCATTTGCTTTTGTATTCTCCTTTTTTTCTTAAGAATATGCTTGATTTATAAATGACAACACCATTAAAGAATAATGTTTGTTCCTTGTAAGAACAAGTACCGGGTTGTAATAATATGTTGCTTTTGTATCTGTTTAATGAGGGATCTTGCAAGGATGTTGCAATACTTTCATGGGATTACTACAATCTTAAGTGTCCTCCACAAAGAGCACGCTTTCGAGTATAGTTTTCAAACTCACTCCAAGCTCATGATCTGAGCTTCTAAATCCAATCCTTAAAATCAAGTAGCAACATAAACCTGTTAGATTTTTTTTTATGGGGAAAAAAGGGAGTTAGCAAGCTACATGGACAAGATTGATATATTGCTTTCAACCATTCCCTCTCTGCTAAAACCTATTCTTACAGGGTTTTGACCCCTGGTCCTGAACATGAAACTTCAATTGTTGCATTGATTTGGAATGATGAACGGGTACACTCAATGCCCTTACAGATTGACAACCAAATCACAAACAATAGCAAACAAACAGCTGCATCAATAGCAAGAACAATCCAGACTTGGCTGGCGCCACCACTTTTTTCGAATGTTCTGAGAGCCACATCTGATCCTCATTGAACCCAAGTCCTTCTGCAATGAGATTGAAGAACTTGCTCCATTTTGTTGAATCAACATTTACTCCTCTATCTGTAGGTTTCCGATGCTCCTCCAACTCAATATCTCTCACTGAAATCACATTATCCTTCAATTTCTTCTCTTGCTTGCTAGATTTTCCCAACAAAAGGGCTTTAATAGAACTAGCATCTTCAAGATGTGCATTTGCGTTACTTGGTGACGGGGAGAGACCTGCATGATCTGATGAGGGAGTCTCAGCCTTCCAATCATTGCCACTAAGTGAAACATGTTCTAATGAAGTTATCAAGTGCCGGATAACGGTTAAAGTATTTAAATAGTCCTTGTACTATAATTAAAAGTGCATTTTAATTCATGTACTACAAAAGTGCTTAATTTATTTTTTGTACGTTTAAAATTGGTGCAAAAAATTAAATTTGGTAACAGTGTTAATGGACCGTCTAAATGCTTACATGTATATGTGAAACTGACAGAAAATATGACTTAAAAAAAAGATGATGTGTCAAGTTTTTTACTATACTTGTGGGACAAAACCGTGAGACTTTTGGGTCGAAGCGGACAATACCTCGCACGTTGGATGCGGATCTTCACAGTCTCCACAATACTAATATCCTCAAACCGGACTCGAACTTAAAATTCATGTGGAAAGTTTTGCCCAAGTTCAACCTAACAGTTAACTGATCATGCTAATAAATGTGACGGTGAGGAGATACGTGAAGTCTAGAATAATCTAGTTTGGCGAAGAATGAAAAACAAAAAGGGAATTGAAACTAAAAACATGCAAACAGTAGGCTACCAAGAGTAGATCAAAGCCTGTGCTGCCTGCAAATTTTCCCTTTTGAGCCAGTTTTTGCCCGCTAATGGATAAAGACATGTTTAGTTCAACTGCTCACAAGAATTATCTTAAAAGCATGCATTTAAATAGAGCGCGACGCAAATTAGACCGGTTTATGGGTTGGGCTGTGACTTGGATTTTTTTATTTTATCCGGGCCTTGCTCGTCGACTCGGGTTATTGTTAATTTTATTAATAAAAATAATTTTTATATTAATAATTTTTATAATTTTAAAATTAAATTTTATTATGTGAACAATGATCTGGGCCGTGCCGGCACGGATTATTAAAAATTCTATCCAAATCCGATCCAATAGGGACTGGGTGGGTTACCCGGTCCATGAGCAGGTCTATAATGCAAATTAGTTATCGTTATGATATCGGTTTTTTTATCATCGATATTTATCGTAATTGAAGTATAAATAGTTAGTTATTTGTAACGATTAAATTCATGATCATAAATTAAATATGATGAAATGGTTCTCGATACATAAGTTTTGCCTAATAATTTTAAAATTTTATTCCAGTGAGCATTTTCTGATTACCTGATCAAAAGAACTCAAGTTGATAATGTTAATTTGTTCTTTAACTTATTTTTTCCCTTTGTGTAATTAATTTCTAGGAATTGTTGATTCGGTAATTGATCATGTTATCCGAATTCAGGATGAGTGTCGGATGCGAATATCTGTCTGGTATGAATATATTTAAATTTTTTTTCTTCGTATATTTGGAGTATTATATATATCCGAATATATGTCAGATACATGTGTCGAATACGAATATTTTAGAGAAAATGAAAAATCGAAAAACATAGGTATTTGGAGCTAGATTGAGCACATTTTTATCATGATACTCCATTAGTCAAGTATGTAGATGAGAAGTTGTACAAACTACGTAGAGGAAATCCCACCAAACCCAGCTTTCAAGCCTCCTATTCTCCACTTCTCACATCTATAAAAGGCTTATCACACATGAACAACAATGCACAGACAAATACACTCAATCTTTGCATTTGGCCAAGGCTCACTATTTTGTCATCTGCTTTAATCATGGCTCATAATGTTCGCCTCCCTTTCTTCATTTTACAACTTTTGCTCATTAGTTTGTCGCTAATGAGTAGCAACACTGTCTTGGTAAGGGCTCGACGTCTTTTAGAGGCTCAGACAACCTTGCCAGAGAAGTCGGAACTTCCTAAGCCTCAGCTGTCTTTGCCTCAAGTAACAAATTTGTCAAAATTTGAAACGCCTGAAGTGTCCGAATGGCCCAAAACGCCAGAGTTACAAAAGCCTGAAGTGTCCAAATATCCCGAGGTGCCAAAATCCGAAATGCCCAAAGTGCCTGAGAAGCAAAAACCTAAATTGTCCAAAATGTCAGAGTCGTCAAAGCCTGAAGTTTCTGAGAAACAAAAACCTGATGAATTTCCCAAAATACCAGAGTTTTCAAAGCCAGAAGTACCTGAGTATCCTGAGTTACCCAAATCGGAAAAGCCTAAAGTGCATAAGAAACAAAAACCTAAATGTCCCAAAACTCCAAAGTTGTCAAAGCCAGAAGTGCCCGAATATCATGAGTTACCCGAATCCGAAAAGCCAGAAGTGCCCGAATATCATGAGCTACCCGAATCTGAAAAGCCAGAAGTGCCTAAGAAACACAAACATGAATTGCCAAAAAAACCAGAGTTATCAAAGCCGGAAGTGGCCGAGCATCATAAGTTACCTAAATCAGAAAAGCCTAAAATAAATGAAAAGCAAAAACCTGAAGAAATGCCGGAGTTGCCAAAGTCTGAAATACCCAAGTATCCTGAGTTTCCAAAACCTGAATGGCCAAAGCCAGAAGTACCTAAATTGCCCGAGTTTCCAAAGTCGAAAATGCCTGAGGTGCCGCAGTGGCCAAAGCCCATGTTTCCTGAATGGCCACAGCCCATATTTTCTGAAACTCACTCAACTACTAATCCTTGAATCATTACACTGCAGCCTGTGTCTTCATTCAGTAATTTCCGAAGAATGCTAGGTGTCCAAGTATTATATAATATTTGAGTATCAATAATTGGTGAATGTACGCATTCCTCCAACGAGTCTCCTGTAGAGAGGAGATTCTGAATGGTTGGTTGTATGTTTATATTTTACTTAAGTTAATGATGTTGCATGTATTGTTAATTTCACTTAGCTTGGTTTTATATGTCCAAGTGTCGAATGTGATAGTAATTCTATATATATGTTGTTAATTAGTAGAATATAAAAATTTCGTTAATTTTATGATTTGACGGCATTCATATTAATCTAGTATTTTAAATTTTCATATCATAATAATAATTAACTTAACCATTCAAATTTGATCTATGGATTGTTAACTTCTTTAAGAAGATCTAAGGTTCAAATACCTCACCCCTTTATCCATATGTACAAAAAAAATAATCATAATTCACTTGTAGTATGTAAGATGATAGTAATATAATTGCCTTGGTGCAACTTTAGTCCAACTATTAATTAATTAAATCATTTATTAAAAAAATTAATTAATTAAATCATTTTTTTTATTTTAAAAAAAACTTTGCTAACAAATGTCTTAATAATTTTTAAGGTTATTATATGTACTGAAAAAAATAAAAAAAATTATTAATTACTACATTTAATATGTGTTGTTACTATAAATAATATATTAAATTATTAACTAACCTTAAGACATTTGTTAGCAAAAGTGTTTTTTTTTTTGTTGGTTGCACCAGCCATGGCTTCTGATCACTACCTCTCAACCCTTATCTTCCGACTTCTTCTAATCACTTTGCCAGAGATACCTGAACTTGCCAAGCCTGAATTGCCTGAGCTACTGCCATTTCCAAAGGTTGAATTGCCATTGCCTGAATTACCAGAATTGCCAAAGCCTGAATTCATAAAGCCCAATTTGCCTACCGTGCCAACTCTTGCCAAGGACATCCCATCCCATCTCATTCAACCACTACTCCTTAAACCATTACACTAACTTAATTAAGTTCCATTATTGGATTTCAAGGTGAATTCAAAATACTATCGAATCATTGCTGTCCGTCGTAATTATAAAATCATTCGTTGCTTCTATATATAAATGTCATACGACCAAGGTCTCGCCCTCATTCGTATATAGCCATCAAAAAAGGCCGAAAGGAGAAAAGGGACGGCCGGGGTGGTGGGTTGGAATAAATAACTTGGCGAGAGACTGACAGGACCATGGGCCACTAACACACAAAACATAGCCCTTGCCTTGGTCCCAGCTAGACCTGCTCACGGGCCGGGCAGTCCGCCCGACCGACCCGTATTGGGCCGGGCTTGGGCAGGATATTTTGTGTTCCGGGCTGGTCCGGAACAGTAATTTTTATTATAATAATAATATTTTATTTAATTTTAAAAATAAAAAATATATTTTTTTATTTTAATGAACAGTGTTTCGGGCCTAAACGGGCGGGCCGGGCCGACCCAGGACCGGGCCTGGCAGAGAAAATAAAAAAAAGGCCGCGGCCCGGCCCATGAGCAGCTCTAGTCCCAGCCCCCAGGTTTTTTTTTTTTTTTTTTTGAGAATTTCATTAAACATAGCAAATCTGTTTTAGAAGGAAAAACAAAACTTGTGTCTTTGTTTTTTTTTTTTTATTATTATAAATTTATTTCGATGAATTCCGTGGTCTCAAATTTTGATGACCATATTATTTTGTTCTTTAAAGTTTACAAAATAATTTATTGATCCTATATTTCAAATCTCATAATAAATTATCATTCCGTTAATATTGTTGTTAAATCTAACCTTAAATGCCAACAAGTGCATATTTTTGACATGTGGCAGCTACCATGTATAAAAAATATGTTATTTAGACTTTTTTTATTTATTCTAATCTTAATAAATCTATTTTTTATATAAAGAAAGACAATGAATCACAAATAATAATAAAATACATAATATCTCATATTATAATTTAAATTAATTTTGTAAAATTAAATAATTTATAAAAAAGATTTAATTTAGTAATAAATAAATAAAATTAAATAATATTTTAAATGTTATAATTTACATTTAAAAAATATATATATATATTTTATTTTTATTTATTTTCTTTTATCTTCTTCTCTTCTGTCCTTACTGTTTAAAATAATATATTAAATGGAATTTTTTTTTTTAAAAGTATAAGATAATTTTTGCGAGACCATAGACTGTTTTTTCTTGGGCATTGGAATGCCATATCTTGGAAATTTTGATGTCACCCTGTTTTTTTTTTATCAAGAACATTATCTTTAATAAAGGTATTCGAATTTCCTGCATAGGGTATTTGGATGCTCATTGTTTTATTATTTTGTATCAAAATTACTTTAGGAAATTCGGATGTTATTCTTTGGATATTCGGATTCCTCTTCGAAATTTTATTTTCTTTGTGCATTTCTTAATTTGTTGGTCTTCATTCACTTCATAGCTTCCGCAAAGCATTTAAATTTAAATTTTATTCATATTTGACTAAATTCTTCTCTCCGAAATTAATATACATTCCATCAAACATCAAAATAATCCCTTGAACAATATCCATTCCAAAACTATCTTCGCTAGATTAACCTTTCCTTATTCAAGCTCAAACTATTAATAAATTTAATTACTAAATCTGAAACACTTGAACAAACTTATTAGAGATAACAACAAAAGAGTTTCGGTATCATAAAAAAAAATATCATCTGAATTAAGCTTCCATGCCTTGGGCCTGTCAGTTTGCCCTGCAGTGACAGCCAAGGACAAAAACTAAAGGCTGAACATCCTTATTTAAGCCCCGACTGATGTTGCAAATCAATCAGAAAGGTAGACTATTGCATCAGTTGATACAGCATAAAACTATATATATATATATATATATAATTAACTTAATTAGACCTTAATACTATACAATTCTTTGTTATTAATTAACTTATCTAATACCTGCACGATGCAGATGGGAAGTTCAACTAACAATAAGACGCTAATTTCCACCAATCAAACCCTTCATTATCTTCCAATTCATCACGTCCTCTCTAATTGTATATAAATACACACGAACATAGCTTCTTCTTATTATCAAATTAAACTTTTGAGATAATCATTCAATCCATTTAACAACTATTATTATTTATTTTAAGAGAATTGAGATCTAAAATTTGATTTCATGCTTCCCTTGTATTTTCTGTTTGCAAAAAAGAAAGAAAGAAAGACATTATTATTGATAAGTCTCATACATACACACACAAAATGAGAATGTTCTCGTCAATGTCATTATGGGCTTAAGGAAGGAGGGCAAAATGTAATTTGGGAACTTATTATTAAGTGGGCTGGTCTTTTTTTCAGTCAATCTTCTGCTCATCATGGATTCCATTCATTTTCTTTCTTTTAGACTAGCTACTACCCTCTTCTGTTCTACTAAACCAAAGTACTAGTCAAAACTCAACCAAAAGATCCTAGAAACCAGTTTCTTCTTAAACAAAGAGGAATCTCAAAAGGTACTAAGTTCATCTTAACAACCAAACATGCATTGTAAATTTGTAATGCAGTTATGTTCTGTCGACTAATCTACATTGCTGTTTGTGGTATAATTTTAATGGCTTCCAGAAGCACTGGATATCAGAAAACCAACCAAACAATCAAAACTCACAGTAATTTTTTTTTTTTTTGGATAAGCAAAGTTTTTATTTATCCAAAAGCAGCATGCACTGCTACATCAATACAATCAGCATAGCTGGCAAACAAATGTTCTATTTTACAATGTCTTCTTTACATAGCTAAGAACCAATTATGCCATCAGTGAGCTTTTTAACCCCCATGCAACATGCAAATCTCTATTAACAGTATCATCCTTTATGGTTTTCATCCCCCCTAGTCTATAGCTAACCTCCTCCTTGATTTTCTCAAGCATTTGCATACATTGCTGAGATTGTTTACCAAACCTGCGATTATTCCTCTCCCTCCATACATGATATATGAGAGCATTCCAAGCAATTCGAAGCACTGTAGCAATAAGAGATTTACCCTTTAGCTTCCTCTTTGCCCATTGAACTTCAAAGTCCCAGCTTCTGATGACTCTATGAAGCTTACATAGGTGCAGAATCTCCTTCCATACTGCCTTAGAATACTCACACTCAAAGAATAAATGGTCTCGAGTCTCCATTTGTTGACTGCACATATCACAAGTTCCATTAAGTTCCATTCCCCATTCCATCAGTCGATCTTTTGTAGGGAGCTTGTTCTGAATTGCCATCCATGATATTTGGGAATGCCTTGGAATATGGTAGGCATACCATACCAATCTATCCCAATCCACCTTTGGCTGCCTTGGCCTGATTTGCTGCCACACTTTAGTCACTGAAAACCTGTCCCCAGGAAATTTCCAAACTAATCTTCCATTATTCTGATAGGTAAATTGAGCTGCTAATGGTCTCAATTGTAGGAGTTTCCTCCAAATCCAGCTACTTCCCTGGGTGATTGGGAACTGCCAGAATGAGGTGCCTTTTAGAACATAGTTGTGGATCCAAGCAATCCACCATGAACCTGCCTTAAAAAGCAATGTCCATATTATCTGCATCATGCTTGCCCTGTTCCAAGAACCTAGATCCTTCAGGCCAAGTCCCCCCTCTGATCTTGGACAACAAATTTTCTGCCAGCTCACCCTTGCTCATCTGGCTTCTGCATCTTTCCCTAACCAATAGAATCGAGAACAGAGTTGATTAATTCTGGAGAGCACTGCCTTAGGTAGAATAAAGATTCTACACCAATAGTTTTGTATATTGAACAAAACTGATTGAATAAGCTGAAATCTTCCAGCATAGGACAGAATCTTTGATGTCCAGTGAGTGATCCTAGCAGTAATCTTTGAGATAAGTGGGGCACAGTCTTTTTCTGTCAGCTTCTTTGTTACTAAAGGAACCCCCAAATACCTCACTGGCAGCTCTCCTAGCTTGAAGCCTGTCACCCCCTGGATTTCCTGTAGCTGAGCTCTACTGATTCCAGAAGAATAAAGTTCACTTTTGGCACAGTTGAGCTGCAAACCAGAAAGTTTATAAAAACTTTCCAGGATATCCTGCACTCATTGGATGGATTTCAGGTGCCCTTTAGTGAAAATCATCAAGTCATCAGCAAAACATAGGTGAGTGAGCCCAATCCTTTTGCACTTAGGATGGAAATCAAAGACTTTATGCTGTGCAGCAGCATCCAAAAGCTTAGAAAGTGCATTCATAGCAAGCACAAACAGATAGGGGGAGATAGGATCTCCTTGCCTTATACCCCTTTCTCCCTTAAAGTAGCCCACCAAACCTCCATTTATTGATAGAGAGAACCTAGGACCAGTGATGCAACTCTTGATCCATGTTATAAATTCTGTTGAAAAATTCAAAGCTGCAAGAACCAGTAACATGAAGTCCCAGTCAAGTGTATCAAAAGCCTTTTGAAGGTCAACCTTTATAGCACTTCTAGGTGACAGAGTTTTCCTGGCATAGCCTCTTACTAACTCCTGTGCCATTAGGACATTATCTGAGATATTCCTTCCTTCCACAAAGGCACTTTGACTTTTGCTGATGATTGTTGGCAGGAATTTTTTGAGTCTTCTTGCCATCACAGATGTAATACTTTTGTAGACTACTGAACAACAGGAAATAGGCCTGTAGTCTTTAATACAAGTAGGATTTTGGTTTTTTGGCACTAGAGCTATAATTGTGGAATTAAAGCCTGCCAGCAAATCTCCTGTCTGGAAGAAATGAAGAATGGCATCAATGTACTCTTCCCCTACTACTGTCCAAGCTTCCTTAAAGAAGTGAGATGTGAAACCATCTGGCCCTGGAGCCTTGTCCCCCTTGATGGAAAAAATGGACTCCTTGACTTCCTCCCTGGATATTGGTTTTGAGAGTTCAAATTTCTCTGCTTCCGAGAAAGAGAACTGCAAAAGTTCTCGTAGAAACTCCCTTGTACATCCCTCAACATTATAGTCCTTAGTGCCAATAATTTTCTGGAAATGAGAGACTGCTGCCTGAGATATCTGTGAAAAGGTTTCAAGCCTATTTCCACTATCATCATACAGGACTCTCATTGTGCCCCTATTCTGCCTAGCTGCAACCATCTTGTGAAAGAATCCAGTATTCTGATCTCCTTCTTGAAGCCATTGAACCCTTGACTTCTGCCTGAAGTGACTCTCTTCAGCTTTCCTCAGTTCATTATACTCTTGAGCTAACATCCTTTCCTTTTCTACCAATTCATCAGAAGGATGGCTGAGTAGAACTACTTGGACATCCTCTAACTCCTTCCTCTTAGTTGTAACCTTCTCAGATATGCTACCATAATAAGCATGATTAAAGTTCTTCAATACTGACTTTAATCTCTTCATTTTGGTATGCAACCTGACCATGGGATTACCACCAGTAGGTACCCTCCAAGAGTTCTCAACAATGTGCATAAACTCTGGATGTCTGGTCCAATAGTTAAAAAACTTGAAAGGTTTAGGTGGAGAGGCACTCACCATATCAAGCTTTATGAAAGCTGGGCTGTGATCAGAAATTTCTGGAGCAAGGAATTCTACATGAGACTCTGGAAATGCTGTGAGCCATTCTGCATTAATAAGCACTCTATCTAACTTCCTTGCCAGGAAACCTTCAATTTGCTTGTTAGACCATGTGAATCTAGGCCCTATGAATGTGTGATCAAAACAAGATAGAACTTGTAAGCAATCAGTAAAATCCCTTATATCAGTGCTAGGTGCTTGAGATCCATCATAACTTGAGCTTTCAGAGGGGTCAATGATAGTGTTGAAGTCTCCAGCAAGCATCCATGGAAGGTTAGACAGTGTGCTATTTAGATGAACTAAATGGCTCCATAACCTTCTCCTTTCAATGCCCTCATTAGAAGCATAAATGGCAGAGAATAAGAACTTCTTGCCTGTGTAAGATATGCTACATGTAAGGCTTTGGTCCATTGAAGCAACCAGACTCAGCTGCACATGGCTTTGGTAAAGAAACCAGATTCTTCCATTATTGGCCTCAGAATAGTTATGGAACATGCTCCATCTTGGAAAACTTTTATCTAAAATCTGTTGCATATTCTGAAGCTTGACATGAGTCTCAATCAGACAGACAATGTCAGCTCTTAGCTTTCTTATTCTACTAACTACATCTTTTTGTTTAAGGGAATGATTGAATCCCCTTACATTCCATATGAATAGATTCATTAGGATTGGATAGACAAGGAACTTCCTGAGGTAGTGGGATTTACCTTTGCACTGGTCCTTTTTCCTTTGTCAATAGGCCCTCTCCTCTTTGTCTTCAGATTCTTCATAAGATCTGCTACTCCAGCAGAACTCACAGTAAAATTTAACTCAGAGAACCATTTGACTCTCTCCGATCACTTTGGTGACTGCAGTATCTGTTTATACCAACTACATTTGACAATATCACGGTAGAAGATGGATTAGGAGTTAAGCTAACAAGATATGGAAAATAGGTTTTTACATTTTTCCCAACCATACATGACAACCTGAACCCAAATTTACCAACCTGACAGGCCAAGCCATGTGCATTGAAGTTATATAAGCCCCCCACCAGGCTTTTTTTTTCCTCACTCGAACCAAAAAAGAAATTTCTCTTCTTGTTTCAAATTCTCAAAAGAATCATCAGAAAATGGTTTCTTTCAATTACTTCTTCTTGACCTTTTCCCTGGCTTTGTCATTTGCAAGCATTGATGTTGGCCTGGCAGCCCGTCACCTTCTGTAATTGCCTCCAATGCCAACTTTGCCTAGAACAACACTCTGCCACCATTGCCATCAATCCCAAATCTGCCACAGCCAACAATACCAACATTGCCAAGGCCTGGGGCGCTACCTCCACTTCCTAGCTGCATGCCTACTGTACTACCAAGGGCCACTCTGCCCCCGCTACCAAGCATGCCCTCAATCCCCACAACCCCAACTGCAATTCCCTCTATTCCATTCCTCTCTCCACCACCTGCTCCTTCTAGTCCATGAAAATTCTTTTCCTGTCTCTTGACAGATAAGGTCTGGATATTGGATTGGCTTTAATGTGTTATACTCGTAGCATAGCTAGTTTTTGTTGAGAAAAGCTTAGAGTAGATAACTCTAATTTTACCACTCAAAGAAGAAAGTTTAGATTTTAGGAAAACTCACAAATGCTCACACTTCACTCTAGACTACACTCTTTAGAGAAGAACTCCTTAGGAAAACTTAGAACTTTTATTGCTTATTGAAGCTTACTACTTGATGATTTACAAATGCAAGAGAGGGGGGTATTTATACAATACCAAGACAAACACAAGCCACACAAATATAAAATCTAAATAAATTACAACCACCCATTGTTGTTTAATAACAACCACACATTTAAATCACACAACTATAACCACACATTAAACCACACAACTACAACCACACATTAAACCACACAACTACAACCACATATTAAACCACACAATTACAACCACACATTAAACCACACAATTGCAACCACACATTAAACCACACAATTGCAACCACACATTGTTAGGCTTTTATTTTTCCTTGGGCTGGTATTGGACAATTTAACACTCCCCCTCAATACCAGCTCTTCCTCTTTGCACCATGTTGAGTTGACGACGAAACATTTCAAATTTGTTGATACTCAAACCTTTTGTGAATAAATCTGCCATTTGATCATCTGTCTTGATCTGCTTCATTTCAATCTCTTCTTGTAGAACCTTTTCTCTGATAAAGTGATAATGCACTTCTATATGTTTGGTTCTTGCGTGAAAGACTGGATTTTCTGCCAAACGAATTGCTGACTGGTTGTCGCAATACAACGGAACTGCATAATCTACTGGTTGATGTAGATCACTCATTAGTTGTATCAACCACGTACACTCTTGAGCTGCCATTGCTGCTGCTCGATACTCAGCTTCGGTAGTTGACAATGATACCGTTGGTTGTCTCTTACTGCACCAAGAAATTGTTCCAGAACCAAGTTTAAACATGTACCCAGTTGTTGATCTCCTGGTGTCATGATCTCCTGCATAGTCAGCATCACAATAACCAACTAACTTACAGTCTTCACCTTTCTTGTACAAAAGACCATAATCTATTGTACTTTTCACATATCTCAGTATTCGTCGAACTGCTTCTAAATGAGGCTTCTTCGGATTTTGCATATACCGACTCATCACACCAACTGTATAAGAAATGTCAGGTCGAGTCAAGGTTAAGTAGATCAGGCTACCTACCAATTGTCGATACATAGTTGCATCTTCCAAGTCTTTGCCTTCAAGTGCACACATCTTGCCATTTGGTTCCATCGGTGTTGAAATTGGCTTGCTCTCGAGCATTCCAAACCTTTTTAGCAAATCTTTAGAATATTTTTGTTGACAGAGAAATATTCCTTCTTGTCTGTGATCAACCTCTAGACCAAGAAAGTGCTTGAGTTGTCCAAGTTCTTTCATTTGGAAACGAACTGATAAATTCTCCTTGGTTTGAAGAATTTCTGCCTCATAATCACCAGTTATGATTAAATCATCCACATATATCAATACGATAGCTAGCTTTCCTCCATTAGCTTTGACAAACAAGCTGGAATCTGCAGGTGTCACTGAATAACCACTATGAGTTAAAAATTCAGCAATCTTACCATACCATGCTCTAGGTGCTTGTTTCAATCCGTAAAGTGCCTTTCGCAGCTTACACACATGCTCAGGATGATTTTGGTTTTGAAATCCCAATGGTTGAATCATGTAGATTTCCCGATCTAGCTCTCCATGAAGGAATGCATTCTTCACATCCATCTGCCACAAGTTCCAGTCTTTGTTGGCTGCAAGGGCAAGTAGGACTCGTACGGTTGTAAGTCTTGCCACCGGACTAAACGTTTCATCATAGTCTAGCTCATACTTCTGAGAGAAACCACGAGCCACCAACCGTGCCTTGTACCTTTCAATCGACCCATCTGGACGATGTTTTATCTTGTAAACCCACTTGCAGGATATGGGTTTCACATCTCTTGGTTTTGGCACTAGATCCCAAGTCTGATTCTGCTCAAGCGCAGTGATCTCTTCTTTCATAGCCATAATCCACTCAGAACTCTGTGATGCTTCTTCAAACGTCTCAGGTTCTGTTGCAATTGGTTCTTCCACTATGGCTGCATTAGCATATTTGGGATTTGGCTTCCGTGCTCTTGTTGTCCTTCGGATTTGTGATTGTGGAGATGGTTCTTCCACTTCACTCGATCTAACATCTGGTTGATACACACCAGTTTGCCAAGGACTCTGGACTAACACTTGCTCGTCATCGTTATCATCACATAGGTCTTCTACTTCATCTGAAGTTGATTGAAGTTGGACAATATACTCTCCCATTTTCTGTTGTAACATGTCTTCAAATTCTTTTGAATCTGACAACACCTCCTTTTCTGAGGACCACCAAGAAGATGCTTCATCGAATACCACATTGCGTGAAGTGTAACATCTTCCACTCGTAGGATCACAACATTTCCACCCTTTCCTTTGGTTGTCGTATCCCACAAAGATACACCTAGTTGCTTTCTTATCAAACTTGCTACGTAAATGATCAGGAACAAATACATAACATACACAACCAAATACTCGAAAGTAGCTGACTGAAGGTTTCATTTTCCACAATTTCTCAAAGGGTGAAACAAACTCTAACCTTGGTTGAGGAAGTTTGTTGATCACATGGGCTGCGGTTCTCATAGCTTCGGCCCAAAATCTTCCGGGTACATTCTTTGCATGCAGCATACTCCGACAAATTTCTGCAAGATGCCGATTCTTTCTCTCTGCTACACCATTCTGTTGTGGTGTATTGACACAAGTATACTGATAACGTATGTTGCATTCTCGTAGGTATTGAGAGAATTCGCCTGAGCTATATTCTCCTCCATTGTCTGTGCGCAAGCAACATATCTTCTTTCCCACTTCTCCTTCAACTATCTCTTTGAACTCTTTAAACTTTGAGAAAGTGTCAGACTTTTCTTTCATAAAGAAAACCCACACATACCTGGAGAAATCATCAATAAACGTCACCATGTACCGCATTCCACTAATTGATGGTTGCTTAACGGGCCCAAATACATCAGAGTGAACTAACTCTAATGGTTCTTTTGCTTTAAACTTTGACTCCTCGTATGGCAATTGGTGTGCTTTACCATATTGGCATCCTGCACAAACTGTGTCTGTTCTTATGTCAAGCTGAGGAAGTCCCTTAAGCATCGACTTCTTCATCATCATACTTAGCTTGGAATAACTAACATGACCTAACCGCATGTGCCATAAATCTGCTGTATCGCTCCTTCTTGTCTTGTCTACATATGCTGACTCTGCTGACATCACGTAGACTGACTCCAGACGTCGTCCTTCCATCATCGGCTGTCCTGAGATTTTGAGATCACGATATACCTTCACATCCCTTGGACCAAACAGAATATGGTGACCTGACGATGTTAATTGTGCCACTGAAAGCAAATTTTTCTTCATGCCTTGGACATGGTAAACATCTTGTAGTGTTACCTGATTATGACTATATCGAGGTGCTACTACCGTCTTACCGATGTGAGTAATCGGTAATCTTGAATTATCAGCTGTCACAACAATGCGATTTCCCTTGTATTCTGACAGGTTCTGCAACTTCTGTTTATCGCCTGTCATGTGATTTGAGCAACCTGAATCGACAATCCAGTCATTCTCATAGTCAATTCGGTCAGCCGTTGTTACTGTGAGAGCTAACTCTTCCTCTTCCATAGCAAAAAATGCTTCAGCGTCCCAATCATCTTCGCTTTTCTCCTTTGTACTAGAAGTAGCAGCATTGCTCTCAGCGGGCCTTTTGTTAAACCAACAATCTTTTGCCATGTGACCTTTCTTGTCACAGTTGTAACAGTTACCTTCAAATCTTTTATTGTTGCTACGATTCTTTGAAGCTCCCCCTGGACGAGAGCTCCCTTCTCCTTGATGACTTTTTGTCTTGTCACCATACTTTTTAGATCCACCACCGACGTGCTGTTTGAATTTGCCTTTGCTTTTGTTGGTGTAGAGTGCTTCCTCTTCACTTTTCAACGAGACCCCTCCCATTTGCTTGGCCATAGATTCTTGACCAACAAGCAAATTTTCAAACTCTACAAGTGATGGTTGAGTTGGCCATCCTTGTATAGCGGCAACGAAGCTGCGATATTCGGGCCTCAAACCATGGATAATTATTCTTTTTACCCTGGTATCTCCAATAGCAGCTGTAGGATCTAAATCAGAAATTTCACGGCATAACGTTTTTACCTTGTGAAAGTATTGAGCAATCGGTATATCCCGTTGTGCAACTGATAATAATTCATTCTCAAGAAGTTGAAGTCTTGTGTCATTCTTTCTCGAAAAGAGTGCATCTAAAGTATCCCACGCTTCTTTTGGCGTTTCTAGCTTTTGTATGTGTTCCAACATTTCTTCTTCAATTGTGGTCTTAAGGGCAAACATGGCTTTACCCACTTTAATCTTCCATTTGCGCAAGGTTCCTTGAGCATCTTCTTGCTCGGGCTTCGTAACTTCATTACCACCAACGACTTCCCAAAGGTCTTGACCTTGTAGGTAAGACATCATACACGTCTTCCACGTGTTGTAATTTTTGTGATTGAGCTTCTTGATTCCTCCAACTACTTGAAGATCACCCATCGTGTCGGCAAGACTCTAACAATACCGAACAAGCTTGATTTTGAGACACAAACTTGTAGAGTATAAACTCCTCACGACTCAAGAACGCTCAAACCAAAAATAGTACCTGAATAACTATTTCACCGTGAACAGTACCGTATACGTGAATAGTATCGTATACCATATACTTGAATAAATCTCGTATATGTTAACAATTACTATAAAAGTATATAGTGACACGTGTGAATAGTAACTATGGTAGTAACTCACAACCTTGCTCTGATACCAATTGTTGAGAAAAGCTTAGAGTAGATAACTCTAATTTTACCACTCAAAGAAGAAAGTTTAGATTTTAGGAAAACTCACAAATGCTCACACTTCACTCTAGACTACACTCTTTAGAGAAGAACTCCTTAGGAAAACTTAGAACTTTTATTGCTTATTGAAGCTTACTACTTGATGATTTACAAATGCAAGAGAGGGGGGTATTTATACAATACCAAGACAAACACAAGCCACACAAATATAAAATCTAAATAAATTACAACCACCCATTGTTGTTTAATAACAACCACACATTTAAATCACACAACTATAACCACACATTAAACCACACAACTACAACCACACATTAAACCACACAACTACAACCACATATTAAACCACACAATTACAACCACACATTAAACCACACAATTGCAACCACACATTAAACCACACAATTGCAACCACACATTGTTAGGCTTTTATTTTTCCTTGGGCTGGTATTGGACAATTTAACAGTTTTATGTTTCCTTTCTCTGGAGATCGTAGAGGCTTTCAGTCGTTTGTCTGTTGATTTTGAGAATTCTTGCTTTTTTTCACCACGCATATTTGTTTGTACAAATGGGAGTTTCCCATTATTTAGTGTAGTTATTGCTTACTATGGGATTATTTATTTATGTTCTATTCCAATTTTCTTCCAACTTTTCTCTGGCCACTCCTTTTTGTTACTCCCTTTTGATATATAATATAGATTATTAAATTTTTTTAACTTTACAAACGGAATTAAAAAACTAGCACATGTGTTATTTATTTTTTAAAATATAATCTAAAAATAACTATTTTTTAATTTCATTTGTGAAATTAAAAAATTCAATTTTCAATGTAATAATAATTCATATAATATTCCCTTTACTTTTTCTAAAAAGGAGAAGATCCATGACAAGTAATTAATTGATGTAACCATTATTAATAGCAGTTGTTGACAAGTTTAGCAGGGAAAAGAATCAAAAGATATATAGAGTAGATGAGAAAGATTGTATAAAATAATTATTTCACGTCAATATATATATCTTTTATTTAAATTATTTCACGTAATCAAAATTTTAAAATACACCCTAAAACTATGTCTCAAGAAACTGATTGTTTCTAAAAGTAATTATTCATAGGTAATTGTTTAATTTGTGGCAGATTATATATATATATATATATATGCTGAGATTAATTATGGGGATCTTAATTGGATAAAAAATTCTCATTCAATGAATTGTCATCTTGTCGACTTAGGCTGCAATTTGCAATATATAAGTATAACAGTATAATATTATACTCCATTTTCTAACCATTCAATTACATGAATATGAGGAACTATTATAAGAAGTCACTACTGTTTACCTTAACATAAATAAAAATGCTGACTTATAAAATGTTCTAGCTTTCTGAAAATTACTGTCACTTTTCATGAACCAAGTCTATAAAGATGCAGTCACTGCTTTACCCAATCCACACATCAAGCAATTAAAGTTGAGCTCTACACCACATTGAGTTTGCAGCAATTACTACGTACTCCTCCCATGCAAACTTCTTAGAATAGTTCTCACACCTTCAAGGACTCTCATTAGGTACTAACGCAGTAAAAATTCTACAAATTACCTAAACGATCCTATTTATTTTAGAAAGGAGTTGAAAATATATTATCATAATAGAAATAACAGAGAAACTAACACATCTGAATATGTAGAACACATGTTTAATTTAGCAAAAGCATAAATTAACAGAAACTTTAATAAAAAAAAGTAAGAGAGCCTTGAATCGTACTCCGGACTCAAAAGATGAGAAGATGCTAATAACTCATGAAGTCTAAAACGCATCCTATCCCCATTGGTGTATTCCCATTTTCCAAAAACCCTAGCCAGATCTTGTCGTAGAGGCAATCATGAGGGCCCCAATTTCAAGCACCAAACGATTAATTTCATCCACCATCAACAGGAGAGATTGAAATTAGAGGGTTATCCTTAAATCAAAGAAAGCCAAAAAATGAAAAATGCTTCTTAAATTCAACACTACAGACAAGTTGTCATATACTGACGCATACTTGATGGTAGTAAAAATACAACTAAAAAGAATTAAAAATTAAATTGAATTTCTCTGAAACTAAAATAAGCAAAGAAGAAGGAGAAGAGAAATTAGGAGCAAAATGCAATTAAGTTTTAAAAGCATTAAAAGTTGATGATTCCTTATAGTATTAATGTTAATATTCTATAACAATTATGAGGAAATGAAAGATTATCCATAAACAACTAAAAAGTGTAACAGTCAAGTATCAATAAATTGTGAAAAAAATGTTTTTTAATGATGCTAACCTGTGTAACATAAATTTGAATGGGTAATTGAACTAACATGCAAAGAAGAATGAGAAGAGAAATTAGGAGCAAAATTGATATGCATGAAACTCAAACTAAGGAAAAAAACGTTTTTTTTTAATGATGCTAGTGAAATTAATTATGAAAATTTAAAAATTAAAAATAAGAAATGAGAAGAGGGGAAGAAAAAGAAATGAGAGAGATTGAAACATGAAACTGATGCACTCAAAAGAGCTTATCTTTATTTAACTTTCCACTAAAAATATGATCAATTGTAAGTATAGTAGTTAGCAAGGGTCGAGTCCTCAGGGATTGGATTTTAATTTATAAGTTATTAGTTTATCACTTAAGTTCAAAGACAAGAAAAGAAAAAGGGGTTTTGAAATAATTAAAAATAAAGAAAACAAGATAAGTAAAAAGCAAATAAATAAGAGAAAATCAAATATAAGAGAAATATGGTTAAAGTTTCATTCTCCACCACTAGACATCATTAAGAATCAATTTCGGATCTATCAACATCATTTATCTATCAAAATTAACAACCGTAGATAATAACATCCCGTGTTATCCCAATCCTTGCTTAGTTCGTTATTAAGCAGAACGAACGCCATTACTTAATCTCTAACTACCAAACAACCTAGGATAAACATCTCTAAATTTAATTTGACAGCAATTTTATGATGAGAAAGATAGGTTGATCTAAGCAACAAAAGCATGAACATGAATTGCTTAACTTAGATTATGTTCCACTTCGCAATTAGCGAAAACTTTAACATAATCATTAATCACAAATTGCCACATATGAATAGGAAATCAAGATAATTACACGGATCAAGATTCCTAAACTAGCATTAGATGATTATCAAGATCTATCTAGTGTGCACCCTAAACAAATCAAGACAAAGATCATGAACAATTCTTATGGAAGAACATAATCAATTTTGATAGAAAATTAATTATAGATAGAATCTCAAAATCAATTATAAAACATGTCTAGGGCTTTGAAATCACCCTTAACCAAAGAGAAGTTTAGCCTAGCATAGGCATAGATAATATATACATAAAACTAAAAAAAAAAAAAAGAATGGAGAAGAAGAAGAAGAATAAGAAGATTGATAAATAATCAAAAAGCATGTCCTAGTTGGTGGCTCAAAAGATGGTATTTATAGAGCTTTTTGACCTTGGAAACTCTTTCTTGTTGATCAAGGAAGCTAGGAGTCAAAATAAGGCAATTTTGGGCAATTTCTGTTTTTTTTTTTTTTTCCAATTTTGCGGTTTTGGAGTCAGTAGCTCAGCACTGTAGCGCCAACTTCCAGCTCTGCAGTGCCAAGTTTCTGTCCATGGGGCGCCGCGGCGCCGATCTCCCTGTCTTGGCCCCTTTGGCTGATGTACCATCTTACACTTCTTTGGCCGATTTGGATGACCATTTCTTGTCCGATTTGGGCGTGTAAACTATCGTTGGAAAGGTATTCAAGTCAGATTCAAAAGTCAAGTAGGAAGTTTCTTCAAATAAAGTCTTTAACATAATGATTTCTTAGCAATAAGCTCCGGAAGTCAAATTTGTCTGATCACTTAGCACTAAGAATTTGATCTTTTTGACTCCCAAGTCTTCTTCCATCTTATGATTGTGACTTTATAAGCTCTTTAACATCATGTTTGACATATTTTGACTTTATCTCATCCAAAATACCTATAATTCACAAACATAATATAAGTAAACAAGAGAAAGATCGAAAACATAACAAAAACTAAAGTTAGAAAGACATAAAATATATATTTTATGACCTTATCAAATACGCCCACACTTAGCTTTTTGCTAGTCCTCAAGCAAAACAAAATAAAAATAAAATAAGAAAATCTAATCTAATCCACTTTCGTAGGAAATCACGGTGGCACTTAGCATGTGACACAAGCCTTAAACCCCTAGGTATCCCTAGTGGATGAGTTTAGTCTCGTGAGGGTTTACTATGACGATACCCACAAACATTGGAAATATAAAAAAAATAAAAATAATTACAACTAATCTTTTCAATATAAATTAAAGAAAATCAATGGATAGGTCATATAAACTAATCAATAGTTCAAAGAATTTCATAAAAAATCATGCTTGAATGTAAATAGTTTGAGTTAAGCCAATATTAACATAACATATTTCAATCAAAATAGTACATATTCAAACTTAATCTCAACTTCTCACATGAGATACTCTCATAATTTTCACTCTTTAAAGTAGTGGTAAAGTGTTTACACTCAATCAATCTCATGAAAACAGTTCTACCATATACTTGCTTGTTCACCTATTCCCCACTATTTAGATTATGCAACTTCATAAATCAAGAGGTCTTTATTCAAGGTTGTAATGGGGCCAAGGGGTAATAACGTGGTTAAAGAATAAAAAAAAAAGATATCACAAAGATTCCAAAGACTTCAGAGAATTTAGAGATAGAATAAGATTTTGTAAATAAAACTTTCTCAATATTCCTTGGAAGTACATAACCACATAGGCTGAATATTTCATATTGAGCCTTTGCTTCATTCTAACCAACCTTGTAACATTTTTTTTCTTTTCTTTAACTAGAAGTTCAAGAGATGATTCATTTTTTTTTTCATTTTTATTCATGGGAATGTATTTTTATAATGTTCCTTTTTTTTTTCTCTTGACTTTTACCTTTCTCCTCCCCCACACTTATCTTTTGTTCTAACCCAAATTTTCAAAAAGTATCCATTGTTTTTGCAATATGCCTGAAACATTCTAGTCCATCTTTAGAACAAGGGTAAAGATATAAATGTATTTAGGCTAGGTGTAAGATATGGTTACCAAAGAAATAGCTTATTCAATGTAGGCTCAAATTGGTTCACTAGGGGGATGTTCTCATGAAACATCAATAATGGATGGCTGTTTGGCCCTGGTTATAATCCTAATGCCTCTATCATATTCATGTTGTCACATACATCAATATAGTCTCAAAAAGGTTTAAAGCAAGTTCTAGAGAATCATAAGAGTACTCAAGAAAGGAATTAGATTGATATGTATAATGCATCAATCATATAGGCTCAAAACTTACAAGGATGATTATACAAGTCAATATTAAGTCTAAACATGCTTCTTTCTCAATCAACATATCATATTAACATTGGCTCCATGAAAAATGATATCAAGTTCAATTCTCATGAAAATTTTCTCACTAATAACCAGTTTTAGACCTATACAATTCATATCTCATCATTGTATTAGAAAGGAACTAAAACACACTAAAAAAAATAAAAATAATATTAAAGACTCATAAAAAAAATAATAGCCAAAAATAAAAGAAATCTTTCCCCCCCCCACATTTAATTCTTACATTGTCCTCAATGTAATGCTATTAACCCAAATGAAAGAATCATGTGTAAGAGAAAAGAACTAATAACATAAGAATAGAAATAACTAAGACTCAAAACAAAACAAACTCATGCAACTTAAATAATCCTAAAATACTAAACAAACAATTAACAAATAAACATAAAAAAAGCAATAAAAATAATAGAAGAAAAAGGAAAAGAAAGCAAATCTGAGTATGGCAGGTTGGTAATTTCTTCATTAATTGGGCTGCCTTCCCAATTAGTACTTGAGTTAAGTTGTCCATCCTAACCAACACCCCTTCTTGGCTTTTTGGGCTTGTCAGGCTCATACATGAAACTTCCCAAATTTGTGCGTTTGATAAGAAGCTTTCTTTGCACAACAGTGGATGCATTCTCCATTACAAGTATTATTTCATCATCCTTTGTAGTGCATTGCTCATCGAGGAATGGGGTATATTTTGGTACTTATTGAATGACATCCACAAACAAACTGTTTAAGGTTTCCGACATGTGTTATTCATGTTCCTTCCCCTTGAACTTTGCGAATCTACTAGGAAAAGATGGAGAAAAAACATTAGTAAAAATTGAAACCTTAAACGTTACCTCAAGTGCCGAAGTACTCTTCTTTGGAATTGAAGCTTCATTATCTTCAAGAAGTAAATCCATCTCAAGTTCTTTCTTATCCTCAGGTTCCCTTGGATTTTTTGATTCATCCTCAAGTTGTGTGGCACTAACATTCTCCTTTGGATCAATCATAGTTTGGGAAGGGAGTTGTTCATGTAGTTCCTCAGATCCTTCTTCTACCCATCGCGCCACACCACTAGCTAATTGGCTCATTTGCGTTTCCAAATTTTGGATACTTACCTGAAGACTTGTCCTTATTTCCTGAATATTTGCCTCAATTTTCTGTTGAAATTGCAAATTATTAGCAGCAAAAGTATTGACAATGTCTTCTAAAGAAGTACCTGAACTTTGAGGTGGGGGCTGCAAAAGATCTGGTTATTGAGACCATGATTGATTGAAGCTCGATGGATAATTGTAGTTGGCATAAGGATCTATTTCTTGATAATTTTCCGAGTAGCCATAATTAGTATGATTCCACCATCCCTCATTGTAAGTGTTTGGGAAAACATCATACTGTTGTCCTTGGAATCCTTGATGGCTTTGGCATCCTCCTAAATCATAGGTTGGTTCACAACTATCTTTTTGGAAGTATGGACACCAATTTGTTGGATGATCCATCATGAAACACACTTCACACTGCCTTGATTGTTGAATCTTACTTATGGCCACTTGTAAAACTATGGAGATGAGATTGGCTAGTTGGTTTTGAAGGTTTGATGTAGCACCTGCCATCTCTTTTTGCTTGAAATCTGAAAAGAAAAACCTGTATGTACAAGAAAAATAAAATTAATTACAACTGAAAATAAGAATAAACCAAGTAACTAATAAACTAAATAAAGCAATCCCCGACAACGGCGCCAAAAACTTGATGCACTCAAAAGAGCGTATCTTTATTTAACCTTACACTAAAAATATGATCAATTGTAAGTATAGTAGTTAGAAAAGGTCGAGTCCTCAGGGATTGATTTTTAATTTATAAGTTATTAATTTATCACTTAAGTTCAGAGACAAGAAAAAAAAAGGGGTTTTGAAATAATTAAAAGTAAAGAAAACAAGATAAATAAAAAGCAAATAAATAAGAGAAAATCAAATATAAGAGAAATATGGTTAAGGTTTCATTTTCCACCACTAGACATCATTAATAATCAATTTCGGACCTATCAACATCAATTATCTATCAAAATTAACAACCGTAGATAACAACATCCCGTGTTACCCCAATCTTTCCTTAGTTCGTCGTTAAGCAGGACGAGCGCCATTACTTAATCTCTAACTATCAAACAACCTAGGATAAACATCTCTAAATTTAATTTGACAACGTTGCAGCTCCAAGTTTCTGTATGGGGTGCCGCGGCGTCGATCTCCCTATCTTGGCCCGTTTGGCTGCTGTACCGTCTCGCACTTTTTCGGTTGATTTGGATGACATTTATTGTCCGATTTGGGCGTGTAAACTATCGTTAGAAAGATATTTAAGTCAGTTTCAAAAGTCAAGAAGGAAGTTTCTTCAAATAAAGTTTTTAACGTAATGATTTCTTAGCAACAAGATCCGGAGCTCAAATCTGCCTAATCATTTAGCACTAAGAATTTGATCTTTTTGACTCCCAAGTCTTCTTCCCATCTTATGATTGTGACTTTATAAGCTTTTTAACATCATATTTGACATGTTTTGAGTTTATCTCATCCAGAATACCTATAATTCACAAATATAATATAAGTAAACAAGATAAAGATCGAAAACATAACAAAAACTAAAGGTACAAAGACATAAAATATATATTTATGAGCTTATCAGAAATCAAGAATTAAATTTGAATTGGGTAATTGAACTAACATGCAAAGAAGAAGGAGAAGATAAATTAGGAAGAAAATTGATAAACATGAAACCCCAAATAAGGAAAAAACGTATTTTTTGATAATGCTAGTGAAATTAATTATGAAAGTTTAAAAGTTAAAAATAAAAAATTTGGAAAAGAGGGGAAGAAAAAGAAATTAAGGAGATGGAAACATTAAACAAAGAATTAATGACAATTAATTAAATTGGCAAACATAAAAAATGAGAGAGAAAGTAAAATTTAATAGGGAGTTTAAAAGTATAAAATTTTTTTTTAGAGGAATTTTGGGTGAGGATAGAGTTAGAAATCTAAAGAGGAGGGGAAGAAAAAGAAATGAAAGAGATTGAAACGTGAAACAAAGAATAAATGATAATTAATTAAATTAAATTGGGAGTTGGAAATAAATTAGTTTATAGAATAGATATGTAGATATATAGACTAGTGAAATTAATTAGGAAAGTTTAAAAGTTAAAAATAAGATATCTGAAAAAAAAGGGAAGAAAAAGAAATGAAAAGATTGAAACATGAAACAAAGAATTAATGGTAATTAATTAAAGGATTATTATCCTGTACACTGGCAGTGAAATTTTTTAATTTCACAAGCGGGGCTTACATGCTCGGGTATAGAGCTTATGTATGAAATGTACATGCTCGTGTGTGAGAAGGAACAAACAAACCTTCGACTATTTGTCTACGACCCTTTATTCTAAACATTCCACGATTAAAAAAATTAATAAATAAATAAAGGACAAAAAAAAATATGAATAAAGAATTAACAAATATCAAAATGTAATTGCAAGCAAAATAAAAATAAAGAAAGAAAGAAAATAAAGAGAATTAAAATTAAATACCGATTAAATCCATTAATTCGAGATTTTGAAATAACACATGATTAATTTATGGCTCGACTCTCAAAGTCCCCAGTGGAGTCGCCAAGCTGTCATAACAGTTTTTTCGACCGCTAAGACGATTTTGAAAAAAACAAAATGGAGTCGCCACCAATCTTTTTTTTTTTGCTAGGTGTGATTGGCCATCTATTAAAATCGGTTTTAGTAAAATATTTTAAAATTAATTAAAACATTTTGTAAAACCAATTTCGAAGTCTGCGCTTTGAACCAGAGAATATAACATAATTGGGTTCGGGAGTCGGTTACGTGCGGGGAAGGATTAGCACCCCTGCAACGCCCGTTTAGAAAACGGTACCATTTAATCACGTGTTATCTTAAATATCGATTTAATGGACTTGACATCACTATTTAAAAATAATTCTGTTTTATTTTTATTTTATTTTATTTTATTAAAAAAACATGTTTATTATTTTTTGAATTTTTGGAACTGTTATTATTATTATTTAAAAAAAAAAAACGAAAGCGAACATAAATTTGTTATCGAAAATACTCATTAAATATTCCCAACACTCTTGGTGGTATTTAACGAGATCCTCTCACCTCGAGAAATCTTTGGAATCACAACCGTGATATCCTTCAAATTCCGTTGTTGGCAATTTACATTCATTTTTTATTTAAATGCGTAAAATGCAAATATTTAAATGTCGGATGCACACGACTTAACATATGAGACATGTGATTAAATACAGAATTATAAGACTAAGCATGCAAATCGTAATATTAAAAAAACGAGCATAGCGAAATATCGAGCGCATAAACATTCACTATTTATTCATTTTTATTATTTCCATTTTTTTATGAAAACGGATTTTTGTATCGAGCATGTCGCTAAATATTCCCACCACTCGTGGTGATATTTAACGAAATTCTCTCACCTCAAGATATATTAGGAATCACTACCGTAACGTCCTTCGAATTCCGTCGTCGGTAATCGCATTTCTTAAAACCTTTTTTCTTTTGAAAAGTAAATTAAAATGCTTTTAATAATTATTTTCGAAATAAAAGAAATTATCTATGTAAGAATAATTTCCGAATCACTCCGATATTTTCAATAATGTTTCGATTATTATTCTTACTCGGGCCATTTCAAAGAACGGTTGATGCTCCGACCATCCCGAGAAAGAAAACCGTTTTTAGAGAATTTCATTTACCGAAAATAATTTAAAAGACATGTATTACTTAGAAGAATTATTATTTTAATATTTTAAATCGAAACAGAATAATAAAAATATATCGAATGCCGGATGAAAATAAATAAATACAAATAGTAATATGATAAAAAATAATAAAGAAAATTAAAAGCATACATGAAAAATGTCGAGAATCCGAAATTCAAAATGCCGAACTTGATCTTCGTAAAATTCTTTGTTCTTTCTCGACCACCTGAAAAATATCAAAAATCAAAACGTCAAAACCGATAATCGTGAATTTTTTTTCCTCGTTTTTGTATTTTTTCCTTCCTTTTAATATTTTCTAATTTTTTCCTTGTTTGAATCGTTATTTTTTTTAAATCTTAATTTTTAATTTTTTTTTAAATTTAAATTTAAATTTTTTTCTTTTTTCTTTTTTCCTTTTAATTTTACTTTATTTTTTCATATTATTTTTTTCTATTATTTTTTTTTTTATTTTATTTTATTTTTTATTTTAAATTTGAATTTTAAATTTTTTTTTTCTTTTTCTTTCTTTTCTTTTCCTTTCTTTGGCCCAACACCAGCCAATTGGGCTGGCAGGCCCAAGGACAGGGCGCGTGGACCAGGCCAGGCCTCTAGGCCGGACCTGGGCTCGGGTCGGATCCCCTCCTTTTTTTTTTCTAGGGGGCGGGTCGGGTGCGCGGACCCTGGGTCGACGCGACCCGCTCTTGGGACTATAAATAGTCTTTTTTTTTCATTTCCCTTTTTTTTTCTCTCTTCCTTCCCTCTCTTTCTCTTCTCTGCCTTCTTTCTAGGTTCAACCCCAAACCCAGAAAACAGCGACCGGACCACCGTGCCGGCCGCCGGCCGCCGCTCGTCGGCGGCCGATGGAACCCAAATCACCTTTTTTTGAACCGCCTCGATCTCCCCTTTTCGATTCTAGCCTCCCCTTCGCCTGAACCCCAGCCAAAATCCGTAGATCTAGAAAAAACTCCTCGGTTGCCAACTTCAAAACCGCCGTGAATAGCCACCGGATCAAGACCAAAATTCCCTCCGAGCCCTCCTCTCTCCTTAGTCTTCCTTCCCACCGTTCGGACCACTCGAAACAGACCCCAGAACCCTTAGATCTAGGGAATTCGAAACTTGTCCCTTTTTTTTTGTTGTCTGTTTTTTTGGGTTGTGTTTTTGTGTATGGGTGTTTTTTGTTTTTGCAGGGAGGTTCTGAATGGGGGGGGTCCGTGGCTGTGTCCCTCTTGGTAGGGGCTGGGGTTTTTATGGTGGGGTTGAGTGTTTGGGGGAGGTTGAGTGTGGGTTTGGGGCTGTCAGGGGTGGTGGTGGCAGTGGGTAGGGGTGGCGTGTGGGTTGGTGGTGGCGTGTGGGGGAGGGTGGCGTGTGGCAGGGGAAGGTTTCTGCTGCTGCAAAGGGTCTAGGGTTAGGTTAGGGTTAGATTGGGAAATGGGCCTGGCAGATTGGGTTAGGGTTTGCAGATTGGGCCTGCTAAATAGCAGGCCCTGTTCGCAAATGGCCCGGGTCGGATTCGGATCCGACCCGGGCAAAAATTGGTTATTACAGCTGCCCCTCTTTGCACATTGCTGAGAATCAGGAATAGGGAAAAGACAATATAACCAATTTTGTCCGGTTATAGAGATCCATTTTTAGCGAGGCTCTATCATTTGGAAAATAAATTGCTCCTCTAATCAGAGGCTCTACCACTTGGAAAATAAATTGCTCCTCTCATCAGAGGCTCCATCACCTTGAAAATAAATTGCTCCTCTCATCAGAGGCTCCACAACTTTGAAAATAAATTGCTTCTCTCATCAGAGGCTCCACAACTTTGAAAATAAATTGCTCCTCTCATCAGAGGCTCCACAACTTTGAAAATAAATTGCTCCTCTCACCAGAGGCTCCACAACTTTGAAAATAAATTGCTCCTCTCATCAGAGGCTCCACAACTTTGAAAATAAATTGTTCCTCTCATCAGAGGCTCCACAACTTTGAAAATAAATCGCTCCTCACATCAGAGGCTCCACAACTTTGAAAATAAATCGCTCCTCTCATCAGAGGCTCCACAACTTTGAAAATAAATTGCTCCTCTCATCAGAGGCTCCACAACTTTGAAAATTAAAAACGAACTTCAAATTTTTGACAATGAGTTCGAACACAACTTAGATCATCATCTCACTTACTACCTTAGTCTTACAAAAGTGAAGACTCATTCTGGATATCCCCATCTCTTTCTCGTTTAGTTTTGAAATTGTTTGTCAGATTCTTCGGATATCGCCACTTGAATAATCATACCGAGGCTTGACCCTTCTTAAAGTAACGAGTTTGACTTCGCAAGAATTGAAAATGGTACCCGGAGGTTTTGAAAAATGTCATTTTGAAAGATGTTACCCGGAGGTTTTTGAAAATGTCATTTTGAAAGATGTTACCCGGAGGTTTTTGAAAATGTCATTTTGAAAGATGTTACCCGGAGGTTTTGAAAAATGTCATTTTGAAAGATGTTACCCGGAGGTTTTTGAAAATGTCATTTTGAAAGATATTACCCGAAGGTTTTTGAAAGCAGATACTTGGAGGTCTAAAAAATGTTACTTCTTTGAAAGTGGTGCCCAGAGGTCTTATTCTTGACTTTGAGAATGATGCCCAGAGGTCTTTATCAATGATTATTTAGAAAGGTTCCCGGAAGTCTTGAAAACATGATTTTTGAGGATAATGCCCGGAGGTCTTGAAACAGTTGCCCGGAGGTCTTAAAAATGTTTTTTCTTTGAAAATGATGCCCAGAGGTTTTATCGATGATTTTCTAGAATAGTGCCCGGAGGTTTTGAAACGGATGCCCAGAGGTCTTATAAAAATGATATTTTCTTTAAAAACGGTGCCCGAAGGTCTTATCCATGATTTTTGAGAATAATGCCCGGAGGTCTCGAAGATCGTAACCCGGAGGTTTTAAAAACGATGCCCGGAGGTCTTAGAACAGGTGCCCGGAGGTCTTTTTTCTAATTTCTCTTTTTTGCTGTGCCCGGAGGTCTTAAAAAGGTAACCCGGAGGTTTTAAAACAGATGCCCGGAGGTCTTCTTTTTTAATTTTCTTTTTCTTTTCCTGTGCTTGGAGGACTTAAAAGAGGTAACCCGGAGGTTTTTTTAAAAGAGGTGCCCGAAGGTCTTGGTGATCATACCTGAAGATCTTTCACAATCACATCTTGGAAGAAAATCTCACTTAATGTTCGAATTCAAATGTCAAAATTTCAAATAGTCAATGTCATGCATGAAATGTGAATGTCATGCGAAGTCAATGCATATGCCCCCTGATGATGCATGTGCAAGTACCCTCGAATAATGTACACATTTTACGACACGATGCAGATGCAAAACTTAATAAATATGCGAATGTTCATGAATGATGCAAATGTTCCCAATTGTTTTTCCCGATCTTGGTTTAGCTTTTTCCAAATCGTTTTTCCTCTTCGAAACAGAGTGTATCCTGAAACGCTCGTGCCTCGTACGAGATCAACCATTTTCTTCACTTTGGAACTATCTCTTTGCCCCGATAGTTTTTCAAAATTTTATCAACTGGAGTCCGAGCCAAATGTTCATTTATTCCACCTCAATAGTTCCATACCTCTGGGCCAGAAGAACCTTTGCCTTATGCCAACATTGAAAATGGTTTCTTCCAAAAATATTTTCATTTATCTGCTTTTGCTTGCTTTTTTTTTTTTGAAAAATATTTGCTCATTCACTGAAAACTTTTGAGCTGAAAATGTCATCATTTGATATCCAAACCTCTTAAAAATTGATGATCACTATTAGAAGTTTTTCTGAGTGTCCATTCAGCTTTTTTCAAATTAAGTCGAAAGGCTTGGTACAACAAGATTTTGATTGATCCAAGGAGACTTCACAACAGGAAAAATGTATATCCTTTCTAGACTCACAAATGGAACAGATTTTATAGAACATGATTTTTTGGACTCAAACAAATTCAACCTTTTTAGTTTCCAAATTATGGTGTTTTGACAAACGTCAAGACTACCTGGGATGTTCAAACTGGAAAGTTAATTCTGGAAAGGAAAACGGTCTCAGTTTTTAAAATCAAACCTCCAAACGAGAGTTGACAGTTTTGAAATATTTTGGAATTCCCAGATGTTCCTTGATTTCTTCAAAAAAATGACCTCTTCTTTTGTTATGGCCCTAACAATACCATAAGCGGCACCGAAATTCTCCTATTTTACTCTAGACTGCCCATTTTGGGTTTTCACCCTAGAGTCTCCTTCTTTCCATTATTTCATTTTTTCATTAAAGGTTTCATCATGCATTCAAGAAATCAAGACTTATCCAAAAAGGATTTTTAACCAGAAATGAGGCCGAAGTCTCATGCATTTCTCTAAGAATAGACTCATCAATTTAAATGGCCATGCTCGATCAAAATGGTCTTTTCAAGGTACGTGATGTAGGCCAAGGTTCGAGGTTCTGAAAAAAAAGATAAATAGGCCCAAACATGTGTTTAAGGTGATCAAATCAAGGATCATTTCATGAGAAGGATTCTCTTCGAAACATTTGTCTTTGCTGAGCTTTCTCTTTATTCGATGATTTTCATCCGTTCTTTTCTTCCTTTTCTATTTTTTTGCTTTCATTTTTCTTTTTATCTCTTTTTTTTTTGGCATTTCTATTTTGACAAGGTGAGCCCGTAATTGTTTGGAAGCTCAGATTTCTCTTTGATTCACGGCATTCTTTTTTCGTCTTTGAACCAAGAATTTGTTATCTGTGACTTTTGAAAAGATCCTTCCTCGCAATTGCCCCCTAGTGTGGAGGGTGATCCTTGATCGGGGTTGAAAGAATGAAAGTATTCATTAGGCTCAAAAGGGGTAGCAAAAAGATATTTTATAATTTGTGAAAGGATGATGAAAGATGGCCATTTTTCATCTCGAACACAAGCACGTAAATCGAAGAGTCATTCCCTAGAGGAAAATAATGAAAAGGTTTTTTCTTTCTTGAAACCATCTTGAATTTCATAAATGCATGATGCCACACTCGTTTTTCATTTTCTTTCTTTTTTTTTCATTTTTCTTTTTTTGATGCATGCTCCGAAAATTACTTCATCTTTATTCACCACGTGTCCTCCGTATCTACAAATGATGCACCATTTGATTGGTCATACAAATGAGAATTCGTATCATAACGAGGAACACCTCAAGTCTTTTTGGCTTTTCGAAGGGACAAGAAAGAATATGGCTCAAAAATAGCTTTTTTTCTTTCTTTCTAGGAACACGAGAAGATCAGGTTTAGTCATTGTTACCTAAGACGTTAATAATGAAGTGACGTCTGGGCAACTCTTGTTTTGTGGTTACGGAAAGGGATGTGAATGGTTTTGGCATAACCTTGACACACATCAATTTACCATAATCCAGATTCTTGAAAAAGGTTTCACTTGTTTGAGACACCAAAAAGCTCGGATTTTCTCAAAAAGTTTGTTCCATTGCTCATAACCTAAACTAGGATCCGCATTTTTCTTATTACACTGACTATGGTTCCTGAAATTCAACAATATATTACTGGAAGCATTGATTTTTCAAACTCAAAAGATTCAAGCATAGGCAAGTCCGAAAGAGAGGGGAAGGGTGTTGGGTCATTTCTAACATTGATCATCAATAATCTCAAGATATCTCATCATTTCTTAACGTGAAGAAAGATTTTTTCTTTTAAGAACGCGCTCTTCAAAATCAAGAATTTCTTTAATGTTTATTTTTGCAAATTCCAAATTAAAACACAATAAACACAAAGCCTTTGAAATTCAAAATTTATTTATTTCATGTGGATGCCAACATAAGACAAGTGCTTTCATGATGAGGCATAGAACTACATGCATATTCCTCATGCTTGTCGACATGCTTTTAAAGGTAACCATTCTCATCCTCCAAACCCGTGGCAAAGAAACCAATTTATGGCAATGCGGATTTCCACTGTTCGACTAGCTCTGGAGTCAAAATGCCATCGTGAACAAGACCTTCAATCTTTTCCTTTAGTTGTCTGCATTTTTAGTTGAATGTCCAATTGCCCCCATGTGATACTCACACTTGCTGTTCGGGTCATAGCTCCTTGCTGATGGGTTTGGAGCTGTTTTCAAAGGCACAGGGGTAAGGTATTGGTTCCTCATTAGTAATTGCAACAAGTCGGAGATCGAGATTGAAAACTTCTCTTGGTTGCCCCGCGGTCGTTTCTGGGAAGCAGGCCTAGTTGCAGAAGCTGACATCGGATTAGGTGTTTGGATATTTGGAAGGTAAGGATAATGACTTGGAGAGACATTGGTAGAGTAACATGATTGATATGGAGAGACTCGGGGATATGGAGTGAATTCTCCCATAGCCTGGACATGTTCCTCCTTTCTTTCAGGTGCCTCGTTTCTCTCGGCATTGGATGTCTTATCTCCTTCGAGTTTTCCGTTCTTGATAGCATTCTCGATCATCTCACCAGAAATAACCATATCAGTGAAATTTCTTGAGGCATTGCCAACCATCATGTCATAATAAGGTGCCGTTAATGTACCGATGAACAGCACAGTATTTTCTCTCTCAGTGAGTGGTGGTTGCACCTGTGTTGCCATATCCCTCCATCGTTGGGCATATTCCTTAAAACCTTCCGTATGCTTCTTTCCCATATTCTGCAATGTTAACCTATCTGGTGCCATGTCGATCATGTGCTTATACTGAGTCTTGAAAGCTTTTGCCAGATCTTTCCAAGAATGGATATAGTCCCGATCCAACTGATTATACCATCTTGCAGCTGACCCTGTTAGACTGTCTTGGAAGTAGTAGATTAACAGCTTGTCATTGTTGGTGTAGCCAGCCATTTTCCGACAAAACATCATGATGTGGGTTGATGGACATTTCGATCCGTCATACTTTTCAAATTCAAGGACCTTGAATTTTGGCGGAATCACCAAATCCGGGACCAAGCTGAGCTCATTCGGATCCGTATTCCCAGAAACGTCTATTCCTTCTATGGCTTTGAGTCTCTCTTCAAACAGATCATACTTCTGTTGCACTTCTGTGTCTTCCACTTGCTTTGCCACACGTTTTTTCAGCTTTTCTTGTTCTAGTGAAACATCTTGGCTTGGAATAACCACTGAGTCTGAGGGGTGAAATTCCGAGTTCAATTGAAATTGTCCTCGGCCTTGTTGACTTGGTAGGTAGATCGGATCTTCATTGTTGTTTACTTGAGGTCGAGGTTCTTCCCCTATGATCGATCCTTCAGCAACCCATTTTCCTCGGGTCAGCCTAGTCATCATTTCAATCATCTTGTCTATTTGCTCACGTGATTCCTCTTGAGATTTTGTTATCTGTTCTCGTGTTTCTTGCTGAGATCTGGCTAATTGTTCTTGTAATTCCCTCTGTGCTCTTTCCACTCTATCTAGTCTATTTTGTTCATCCTCCATGGCTCCGGCCTGTGTCATAGAGGTACGCGGTGATTCTTATACCTCTGATTTGGAAGAGAAATCTTTTCAAAGTTTTCAAAACTAAGCCGACTTCTTTTTTATTCCTCAAGTGTGCTTCATGATACATGAGCTATGAATGCCGTGAATGTAACATGATGCCCATATGATGCATGTAAAGAATAAACAAATTAATGCATGAACATATACAGTGAGTGACCATGTATGTCATGAATGCATGACCTTATTGTTATGAATGCAATCACGATGTCGATATGATGCATGTAAAGAATAAATGAATTGATATTCTGGTATACACGGAGAACGATCATGTATGTCACTAATGTATTCTACAATGAATGACCATGCATGTTATGATTGCAAAATGATGCTAATTTGGTTTGTCTAAAGAATAAACAAATTAATGCACGAATATATATACAGAAAACTATTCAATAATTAGATTAACATGATTTGGACTGAACTTAATTATTCAACAATTTTATTGCACAAACTTGCCCCCAAATTCAATCCACAGTTTTTTTTTGTTTTTTGTTTGTTTTTTTTTGTTTTTTTTAAACATATTTTTTTCGTAAAAATAAAAATATTTTTTTTAAAAAAACAATTTTTATCAAAAACTTATGTGGTAGTGGGTCTTATTATGGCACAAATGTCCGAGTATTTATTCAACACTACCGGTTTGCAATTCTCATTTAATCAACAACAAGTGTTTATGCAATTTACCAAATGAGATTATTATCACCGTGAAATAAAAAATACAATTATAAATGTAAATGCTTTATTTACAAGTGCATCAATGCATGAAATGTACGAGATGTACGAAAAGAAAGAATTTTCATATTTACAAATTCAAAAAGTTAACGAACATTTGCCCCGACGGTATCAACTTATTTAAGCATCACGGTGCCTTTGGGGCGAAAAATGAAACTTATTGCGGGTAGCACGATGTACGTTCATCATTACTTGATTTACAGTTTTGTTCGGAATGTAAAACAAATAGCGAAAGATCACAAATGTTCCTTCCTAATTTCGGGGATACCCGATCAGAAATTCGATATGACTCCACCTAAGTTCACTACATGAGGTTGAATTAGGTTCTAAAAAACCAAATTGCTCCTCACTGTTGCCCGTGAAGGCTAGTAAGGCACCCCGAGTTAAACAGGTTCAATTTGTTGGAGTATATTTTCCGGGCTTATGCGGAGGTTACCACCTCACGAAAGCGTAGGTACTTTATTACTCCGAAAGTGTTTCGCTAGCCCATGCGGAGGTTATTACCTCACGAGAGCGTAGGTACTTTACTTTCACCTAAAGGGATAAAGCTCGGGTATAGAGCTTATGTATGAAATGTACGTGCTCGTGTGTGAGAAGGAACAAACAAACCTTCGACTATTTGTCTACGACCCTTTATTCTAAACATTCCACGATTAAAAAAATTAATAAATAAATAAAGGACAAAAAAAAAATATGAATAAAGAATTAACAAATATCAAAATGTAATTGCAAGCAAAATAAAAATAAAGAAAGAAAGAAAATAAAGAGAATTAAAATTAAATACCGATTAAATCCATTAATTCGAGATTTTGAAATAACACATGATTAATTTATGGCTCGACTCTCAAAGTCCCCAGTGGAGTCGCCAAGCTGTCATAACAGTTTTTTCGACCGCTAAGACGATTTTGAAAAAAACAAAATGGAGTCGCCACCAATCTTTTTTTTTTGCTAGGTGTGATTGGCCACCTATTAAAATCGGTTTTAGTAAAATATTTTAAAATTAATTAAAACATTTTGTAAAACCAATTTCGAAGTCTGCGCTTTGAACCAGAGAATATAACATAATTGGGTTCGGGAGTCGGTTACGTGCGGGGAAGGATTAGCACCCCTGCAACGCCCGTTTAGAAAACGGTACCATTTAATCACGTGTTATCTTAAATCTCGATTTAATGGACTTGACATCACTATTTAAAAATAATTCTCTTTTATTTTTATTTTATTAAAAAAACATGTTTATTATTTTTTGAATTTTTGGAACTGTTATTATTATTAAAAAAAAAAAAAAAACGAAAGCGAACATAAATTTGTTATCGAAAATAATCATTAAATATTCCCAACACTCTTGGTGGTATTTAACGAGATCCTCTCACCTCGAGAAATCTTTGGAATCACAACCGTGATATCCTTCAAATTCCGTCGTCGGCAATTTACATTCATTTTTTATTTAAATGCGTAAAATGAAAATATTTAAATGTCGGATGCACACGACTTAGCATATGAGACATGTGATTAAATACAGAATTATAAGACTAAGCATGCAAATCGTAATATTAAAAAAACGAGCATAGCGAAATACCGAGCGCATAAACATTCACTATTTATTCATTTTTATTATTTCCATTTTTTTTTATGAAAATGGAGTTTTGTATCGAGCATGTCGCTAAATATTCCCACCACTCGTGGTGATATTTAACGAAATTCTCTCACCTTAAGATATCTTAGGAATCACTACCGTGACGTCCTTCGAATTCCGTCGTCGGTAATCGCATTTCTTAAAACCTTTTTTCTTTTGAAAAGTAAATTAAAATGCTTTTAATAAATATTTTCGAAATAAAAGAAATCATCTATGTAAGAATAATTCCCGAATCACTCCGATATTTTCAATAATGTTTCGATTATTATTCTTACTCGGGCCATTTCAAAGAACGGTTGATGCTCCGACCATCCCGAGAAAGAAAATCGTTTTTAGAGAATTTCATTTACCGAAAATAATTTAAAAGACATGTATTACTTAGAAGAATTATTATTTTAATATTTTAAAATCAAAACAGAATAATAAAAATATATCGAATGCCAGATGAAAATAAATATATACAAATAGTAATATGATAAAAAATAATAAAGAAAATTAAAAGCATACATGAAAAATGTCGAGAATCCGAAATTCAAAATGCCGAACTTGATCTTCGTAAAATTCTTTGTTCTTTCTCGACCACCTGAAAAATGTCGAAAATCAAAATGTCAAAACCGATAATCGTGAATTTTTTTTTTAATTTTTCCTCGTTTTTTTTTTATTTTTTTCCTTCCTTTTAATATTTTCTAATTTTTTCCTTTTTTGAATCGTTATTTTTTTAAATCTTAATTTTTTTTTTAATTTTTTTTTTTTTATTTTTTCCTTTTAATTTTCCTTTATTTTTTCTTATTATTTTTTTTCTATTATTTTATTTTATTTTATTTTAAATTTTAATTTTAATTTTTTTTTCTTTTTCTTTCTTTTTTTCTTCTATTTTCCTTTCTTTGGCCCAACACCAGCCAATTGGGCTGGCAGGCCCAAGGACAGGGCGCGTGGACCAGTCCAGGCCTCTGGGCCGGACCTGGGCTCAGGTAGGGGCTCGGGTCGGATCCCCTCCCTTTTTTTTTATTTTTTATGGGGGGCGGGTCGGGTGCGCGGACCCCGGGTCGACCCGCGGGTCGGGTGGGTGGACCCCGGGTCGACGCGCGGGTCACCGCGACCCGCTCCTGGGACTATAAATAGTCATTTTTTTTCATTTCCCTTTTTTTTTCCTCTCTTCTTTCCCTTTCTCTCTCTTTTCTGCCTTCTTTCTAGGTTCAACCCCAAACCCAAAAACCGGCGACCGCACCACCGTGTCGGCCGTCGTATGCCGCCGCCGGCGGCCGATGGAACCTAAATCACCTTTTTTTGAACCGTCTCGATCTCCCCTTTTCGATTCTAGCCTCCCCTTCGCCTGAACCCCAGCCAAAATCCGTAGATCTAGAAAAAACTCCTCAGTTGCCAACTTCAAAACCGCCGTGAATAGCCATCGGACCGAGACCAAAATTCCCTCCGAGCCCTCCTCTCTCCTTAGTCTTCTTTCCCACCGTTCGGACCACTCGAAACAGACCCCAGAACCCTTAGATCTAGGGAACCGAAACTTGTCCCTTTTTTTTTGTCTGTTTTTTTGGGTTGTGTTTTTGTGTATGGGTGTTTTTTTGTTTTTGCAGGGAGGTTCTGAATGGGGGGGTCCGTGGCTGTGTCCCTCTTGGTAGGGGCTGGGGTTTTTATGGTGGGGTTGAGTGTTTGGGGGAGGTTGAGTGTGGGTTTGGGGCTGTCAGGGGTGGTGGTAGTAGTGGGTAGGGCTGGCGTGTGGGTTGGTGGTGGCGTGTGGGGGAGGGTGGCGTGTGGCAGGGGAAGGTTTCTGCTGCTGCAAAGGGGCTAGGGTTAGGTTAGGGTTAGGTTGGGAAATGGGCTTGGCAGATTGGGTTAGGGTTTGCAGATTGGGCCTGCTAAATAGCAGGCCCTGTTCGCAAATGGCGGCAAAAATTGGTTATTACAATTAACGTGTAAAAATTTATACTACATTAAACACAAAAAAATAATACGAACACACAATTTTTTCTCATAATTTTTTTTCCCTTCTTTCACTTTTGTTTTTTTCTTTTCTTTCCACCTAAAAAAACAAAAAAACCAAGTGTCAATTTGTGGAGTTTTTTTTTTTAATATTTATAAAAGTTTTAATTAAATTAACAATTATAAATAAATATAAATTGAATCATATTAAATAATTATTATTTATTTAAATATTTTTTATATTTTAATATCGTAAGTAAATGAATTTAGAGTTAAAATCGAATCACTATGACTAATTATGCAAAATATGGGATGAATTGAGATGCGACACAAACATAATATGAGAAAATAATTAAAATACGACACGGAAAATAACATTAACACGACATGAATATACGAATGTGCCAAAATTTATATAAAATGAATTATTAACGTGTAAAAAATTATATAAATTTATAATTTTTTAAACACACAAAAAATAACACGAACACATCAGGAACACATAAATTTTTCTCTAAATTGAATCACTATAACAAATTATGCAAAATGTGTAATGAATTGAGATACGACACGAACACACAAATTTTTTTTCTAAATTGAATCATACTGATAAACTATACAAAATATAAAATGAATTGAGACACGACATAAACACAGCATAAAAAAATAATTAAAATACAATACAAAAAATAACATAAACACTATACTAATATATAAAAGTGTCAAAATATACATAAAATAAATTATTAATGTATAAAAATTTATATTACTTTAAACAAACAAATTTTTATCATATATATATATATATATATATTTCCTTTCTTCCTCTCCTTTTTTTTCTTTCTTTCCTTTCCACTTAAACAAAAAAAAAAAATGTCAATGGGGTGTTTGTGTAGTTAAAAATATATGTTTGTATAGATAAATTAGACAGTAAAAGTACGGAGGGAATTTGAGAGGCCAATAGTAAAATAACAATTAATGATGATGCAACGTTTAATGAAAAAGTACCACCAACTTTGAAAAAATCTAATGTCTTGGATTTCTATCCGATAGAGAATTAGACATTGATGAGTTGTATCGTACTTTAGCTCATACTGTCAGCATGTTTTAGATTGATCTGGACAATATTTTAAAGAAAATAAATCGGAAGAAATCACTGCTGATATTAATAAATTCTGCTTGAGTACTTCTTGTTACTCGTATTCGAGAATAAATTGATATATATATTTAAATTTTAATTTTTTTATATATTTAAAAGAATATGTCTCATATTTATGTTTGATAAATATTGGATATGAATACTTTAAACAAAATGAACAATTCGAGTAACATAGAGTTCTTGATCCTCAACAAGATTAAATACTCTTGCGTTTCTATAAAATTTAGTTCATTCTTACTCTTGCATGCGCCTAAAACGAAAAAATAGTCCTGCTCTACAAAATGATTTATTGCATGAAAAATCAGAAAACAATAGACATTTTTATTTTCTTATTATAAAGGTTCATTACGTAATCCATATTAAATAAAGGTCTAATGAGAAATGAGGATGTGAGTTCCATATATGGTTATGACTTGCGTTCTCCTAAAGTCCCATCCCAAAGGAAAGAAAAGAAAAATGACTATCAGAACTGGCTTTGTACTTTGTATTTTCAACTTCCAACTTCTTCTTGCTTGCAGTGCAGGCAGCCCAATGCCAATGGCACATTCTACTTGGAGGTGTACAACCCAGAGGTCCTGTTAGATAAAACGCCAATTAGCGGAAACTTTGATAGCCTGGATGTTACATATTGTTGTAATTAATTGGCTGACTTCAATACTTCAGGTAGCTTCTGTGCCAACCATAACTGCATTTTGACCAATTTTAAATCCAATTAATGTCGATGAGAAGATGAGCTAACAAAACGTTTACAATGACTAGGCTTTCTCTTTTCCAACAATAAATTAATGATCAAATATCACCAACTCGATTGTCCAATGCCCCCCTGCTCCAAGACTATATAAACCCAAGACCAGGCAGTGTCTTCCTCACTCAAACTTTCTTTCATCTGCTTAATTAGTTTCAAATCTCTCGAAATGGCCTCTTTCAATTGCTTTGTTTTAGCATTCTTCATGGCTATGTCATTTTCAAGCATTAACGTTAGCCTAGCTGCTCGTCATCTTCTCCAGCTACCACCTTTGCCACCATTGCCGACTTTGCCTGGAGCAACATTGCCACCGTTGCCATCTATTCCAAAACTCCCACAGCCAACAATCCCAACATTGCCACAACCATCTCTACCAAAGCCCGGCACTCTACCTCCACTTCCTAGCCTGCCAACCATCCCCACTGCCCCGAAACTCACCCTGCCACCTCTGCCTAGCTTCCCCTCAATCCCCACAATACCAATTACCATTCCATCCTTTCCATTCTTCTCCCCACCACCTGCAAAAACTAGCCCTTAAAATTCTCCAGTTTGTGCTCCCTGAATCTGATACAAAGAGTTTGGAGTATGCGCGTTTGCTGGGCTGTGCTCTAGGCTTTTTTCAACATTAATTAATCTTGTATTACCAGGGAAATATTAAACATAGGGGCTTTTAGCCGTTTATTTCGTTTTATTTCACTGTCGTTGATTTTCTTTCTCTTTTTTTTTTTTTTCCTTTTTGTTGTTTTGCTTTTACCACCATACTTGTCTTTACAATTGCTGGGAGTTTGTTGGTCTATTCTGCTACGATCAGAAGTCACCTTATGATTATATATATCCATATTGTTAAAGTTTATTGATCTTTGCCATCTAATTCTTTTATTGTTTTCTCCTTGAAATCCTTCAAAAGTATGACCAAAGACATGCGTTGAAACTGCTAGAATGTGCACCATTGCATGTCATAAGAAAAGTAATTCAAGAGCAAATAAGGGAAGTTATGTTATCGGATTTGAGGATAAATGTCAGATCGAATATGTATTCAACACAGGTATACTTAATTTTTTTAAAAAAAATTTCATACCCATACCATGTGTAAATATATACCATGTGTAAATATATACCAGACACCAATATTGGACATGAATAGTTTAAAAAAAATAAAGAATCCGAATAATTGCATTATAAATTTACAATCAATTTAAAGTTTCAAGAATCAAGATAACCTTAAGCCCAAATCTCTTACTATTGAAAAATTGAGGAGTTTAAAAACCAGATAAACCATACTAGCCCAACCCATGGCCCATACCGGCTAAAAGTCTACAATTATTTCTATTATTGGGGTTAACTATGCCCGACTTCGATCATGAATAAAAGTCCATTAATTAGAATAAGATCCAATAACGAGAAATTCCCCTTTCTTATTGGGCTTTAATTCTAAAATCTCTTAAGCCCTGAACAAGTTAATGGGCGTAAAGACGGGGAAAAATAAAAGTTAATGTTGGCCTCTCGAAGCTACAAAAGAATTTGCACCAATTTCACCAATCTAAGCTTGCAAACATTCAAAAGTTTATGTATCCAAAAAGAAAAAAATATTCAAAAGTTTCAATCTAATTTTGAGATTTCATTTGAGAAATGCTACATATAGATAAATTGTACAAATAGGGTTTTTTTTTTTTTCAAAAAAAAAAAAAAAAAAAAATTCAATTTAATCTTTATGTTGTCATATGTATATGATATTTGAGTAATTATTTATTTAAAATTAAAATTTGTGTAATTATTATATGTATATAACATTTCCAAATTTATTTTTCCTTCAATTTCAAACTTTGATTCAATATTTAGGGCAATGACTAAACTTAGATACCCAGGGTAAAATAAAATTCTGATAACTCCTTTTTTGTACATGGAGAGGAGTAGGTTTTCATACCATGTTCAAGGTAATAATACTTATTTGCATATCCAATGGCGTCTACCAAAAATGCATCTCCAAATAGACTTTAATAATATATGATCTCTTATTATGCGAGTTTTAAAAATAAAAATACATATATGTTTTAAAACGGAAGATGAGATTATATTAAAAATGTGATATTTTTTAAAAAAATGAGTAATTTTTTAAAATGTGTTTTTATTTTAAAAAATAAATTACATATACATCTTTAATTTCACATCTATTATTATTATTAAGTTTTTTTATATTTTTTGGCTGAGTTAATGTCATCAACTTAGTCAAAAATAGATATTTATTGGAAGTTCTAATTCAAACATATGTACACTTTTCTTTTTAATTGTAAAATAATTGTAGGTGGACTTGCTAGAAACAACGCTTGATTTAATTGTGATGCAATTTTTTTCAACGCAAATGATTAAAAAACCGGGTTGGAGGCTAAATTGATGGAGATTTTGATTTTCGATTCAATCAGTTTAATTGATTAATTCAATTGAGAGAGAAATTTCATTTTTGAAACAGAGAAATTTTAATATTAAATATATGGTTTTGATTTAATGATATTTTTAATATAAAACTAAGAAAATTAAGAGATTAAATATTCAAATCTAATCAGTTATAGAAATATTTTGAATATAAAAAATAAATTTAAAAATCGAGTTTTTATCGATTTAATTTATGTTTTATAAAAAATTTACTGATTCAATTGAGATTTTTATGGGTTTACTAGATAACTGATTCTTTATCACTTATCGGATTGGACAAACTTCCGATTCTAGATTCAACTGATCGGACACATTTTTTCATCCCTGTTCATCGCAGTTAATTATGCTGCAAGATTATTGGCAAAATTGCGTGAGAAACCTTGTGATCTCATAACTTCTGAGGTAGCTTAGTTAGACTAACATTAGATAACCAACCAATGAGATCAACTAGGAGTTTTAGTTTTTGTCAATGAAAGATGGATGAGAAGAAGGTAAGCTAACTACGAGAATAGAAAAGAAAATAAAAAATAAAAAAAAAAGAATACTCCACGATTTTGTCAATTGAACGGTCCATATTTCTCTGGCTATAAATACCCAAGGCTAGCCTTGGTTTTCCCCATTCAAACCCCAATTGAATTACTCATTCTGATTAGTGATTGCTTCTCCCATTTGTTCCTCAACCTTTGCTGAACTATTGCAAAATGGCCTCTTCCAACTTTTTCCTGTTAGCTTTCTTTATTGCATTGTCAGTTTCAGGCATCGAGGTTAGCCTAGCAGCTCGGCATCTTCAGCAATTGCCACCAACGACTCCACTCCCAAGTTTGCCAACACTGCCACCATTGCCTTCTATCCCAAATCTACCACAGCCCACACTCCCGACCTTGCCAATGCCAACTACTCAACCATCTTTGCCTAACCCTGGCAGCACACTTCCTCCACTTCCCAGCTTGCCCAACTTGCCTACTGCCCCAAAGGTGACTCTGCCCCCATTGCCAAGCATGCCTTCCATCCCTACAATCCCCACTACATTTCCCTCTATTCCTTTCTTGTCTCCACCTCCCGCTCCCTCTAGCCCTTGAGTTCAATTCCTCCATTTCATGTTTCTCTACTTCTTCAACAAGTTTGTTTCATTCCTAATTATTATATTACTGTTTCATGTGCTACTCAGAATGGACTCTGCTCACATTCTCTACTTTAGTCTTTCTTGTTTGTAGAGTGTGTTACTTAGAATTTAAGTTATTTGATTAAAAATAAAAAAGAAAACAAAGAAAAAGAAAAGGACTATGTGTGTTTGCTGTGTTTGTCCTTTTAATTCTAATGGAAATTTCCTCATTATTTGATGTATTTTCTATTACGTTTTACATGTATAATAAAGTGTGATTTTTTTCCCTTCCTTATCCATTAGCTTAAACTAACAAAAAGATGAGAAAAGTCGAGGCTGAGATGAGTGAATCTACTAACAATTCCTTAAATGGGATGAACAACTAAAAAGTGATAAGAGTCTATGTTATCTGAAATCAAAGATGAATCTTGAATACAGTTATGTGTTCGATACGAATATACTTATTTTTTTTATTTTTAAAAATTCATATATTTGGAAGATCATACCTATATTTAAAGCTTTCATTTAGAATTAATATTCATAAACATTACCAAATTAGTAATCTCATATATTCTAATATGGAACTCAATACCATTCCTTTGAAGGCATGTGCATTGTTCAATAAAAGTATTTCCAATTAAGAAAAACAAAAAACAAAAAACAAACAAACTAAAAGCTTAATAAAAAAAAAAAAAAAAGAACCTGCTAACAGTCCTAGTAATCACTGATTTGTAGTAATTCATTTTATTGTATGTCAAAGTCAAAGATTCAGAATATACAAGGAACTTCATGATTTGCATCTCAAGAAAATATAAGAAACTAGTTAAACATTAATATATTAGGACAATAATGTAACCCAGCATAGGAATGGTTGAATAGATCTGTCAATTCATATATTCATATTATGTTCATATTATTTTTTGTCATAATCATGTTTAAAGTATTATATATTTTATAAATTTTAACACGTTAATAATTTCTGTAATATAAATTTTGACATATTCGTGTATTTGTATCATGTTCGTATTATTTTTCTTGTAGCATTATGTTTTTTGTCGTGTTTTAATTATTTTTTTCATATCATATAATCATATCGTATCCAAAATTATCAAATCTGATTTTTTGTTGTTGTGATTATGGCTTTTGAAATGGCTTGAAATAAGATTAGATTACCCACGAATTAGATAAGTAGAAGTTTGATATCCCAATGCAATTAAATCACTTATTATAATGTTTACTTTTTGTTAAACTCTTATGACCAACCCTAAAACAGCAATCAACCAACAACAGTTTTTTTTTTTTTTTTTTTTTTGTCAATGAAAAAACGGATGGGAAGGTGAACTAACTTTTATTAATAAAAGTGTCCCTTCAAGATTTTCTTAGAATAACCATGACTTGGTTGAGCTCTAAGCCTCTAACGATTGTATAATTATGTATCCTTATACAAAATTCAATTTTCTTATTTCCCAAGCATTTGGAAAAATAAATAAAAATTAATTGGACTATTAGGTCAAACATTGGATTAACTATAACACGAAACTTGAGCTTAAAAACGAGGACAGTCAAGTTGAGGTGGTCAAAAAAATTTAATGAGTGTATATTTCATGTAAAATTAATTTAAAAATAATATTTTAAAGGTTAATGTATATTGTCTCAAATTTTAAAGATATAAGTAGGTGTTTTTTGAATTAAAAAAATTAAGTATATTTTTTATCAAATCTGAAAAAATAAATATACTTTTTCTTTAAAAATTATTTAAAATATTAAAAAACGTTAGATTTTAATTTGAATCAAAATAAAATAAAACGTTGAAAGGTAATTAAAAATCACCCAACAAATTAAATCCTAAATTGTTGAACACTGCTCGCACACGGCATGAAAAACAGCCTTGACAATTAGGCAAAATCAAGGTATCAAAGGAGGATCACTCACAACTCTCACAGCTCATCAAACCCATATTCTTACTTGTAATTTAACTTTCCTCGTATCTATCTATATAAGCGTCTCCTTCTTGGTCTCCCCCACAACCAAAAAACAAAAACAAAAAATCACAGTCTCTCTCTCTCATCTCTGTTCCTGCTGTAATAATTTGTTCTCTCAATTTTGGTTAAGGTTGGTTAGGTTTGGGATGATCTAAGAAAACGTAAATTTGGGATTCTGGACCTGTATTGATCTGATATGATATTGGTAAAGAGAGAAGAAAGCACAAAAAAGGGAGAGAAGAGTGGGTTTCAGAAGTAGAATATACATGGAGATAGAGAGATTTAGGTAATTATTTCTCCTCTGATGCAGAATCCGATCCAAACGTCTTGCTCTTGTTGGTGGAAACCACACCGCTGCTAGGTTTTGCACTCGCTAAAAAAACTTCCTTTCTCCGCTGTTTCGCCTGTCTCTGTTTTCTTTTGTTTCACCAAGCTCTTGGGTTTTTCCAGCAACCTTTTGCCATCACAGGTACCCTTTAGCCAAAATTGGCGAAATTTAGCAAATTAAGCTCTTTTGACTTCGTTTCAGATACAGATCCGATCATTAGACATGGAGATGAGATGTGGGTATCGACCCAAAACCCACAACAGCAATCAGATCAATCATTTGCAAAATCCAAAGATTTCATTAAATCTTCATACCCTTTTGGTTATTAAGCTTCCGGATCCAAGTTTCTTGCTTGTTTTGTTACGTTTGCTGTTGTTAGCAATGGTGATTATCACATTGCCTTGCATTAGGTCTGTCTTAAAAGGATCTTCAGGTTCGGTTTTTAATGCCATTGATTTTCATCAAAATTCTGGTTCTATCAGTTTGGAGCTTTGGAATTTGCTTTGGCAAGATTTTGCTAAAGAGGGTCTTATCAAGAAAGGCCATAAAGCTCTTGTTTTGAACTCTGCCATCGAAGGTTTGGGTGATGGAGGTTCCATGTTCGTGAACAATGATGAGATTGATGTAGTGGTGGAACCTGATTTGGAACGACAAAGTTCTTTACCAGATAAGGGGTTTGATTTTGTGTTCGTCTCTGGCTCTCTTGATTCCAAGTTCGTCGATCGTGTTGTGAAAATTGGCGGTGTTATTGCTGTGCAATTGGGTGATGACATCTCAAGCGGTTATCAAAAGCGGTCAGATTATAGAATTGTGTATCTTAGGAAATATACTTCAACCATTGTGGCAATGAAGAAACTTGGTTCAAACAACTACTTGTTGGATTCTTCAGCAAAGCGAAGGCTTTGTCAGATGACATTGGAGGCTAAGAAAGCGGCACTGAAAGGTTTAGAAGATGTTTTGTTTGAGCCACCACCAAGAAGAGCCTTGGCTAAATCACACGCCTACTTGAAGAAAATCAACTTTCTTCCTGATCTGTTAGGGGATTCCCTTGAGCACTATCCGCGAAGAGTTTTCATTGATGTAGGGTCTCGTGAGGATAGGAATGCTGTGATGAAATGGTTTGATCAAAACTATCCAAAGAGGAATCAAGAATTTGAGGTTTACAGTTTTGAAATGGGAATGTCTGGAGGAGAGTCAAGAAAAATGAGTCCTCGGATTGATGTTTCGGATTGGTTGATGAAAAATGCGAGAGAAGAAGAGTATGTTGTGATGAAGGCAGAAGCAGAAGTGGTGGAAGAGATGATAGAGAAGAGGGCAATTGCTTTGGTGGATGAACTGTTTTTGGAGTGCAACAACCAATGGCAAGACGAAGGGAAGAAGAAGAATAAGAAACAGAAGAAGAGCAAGAGAGCTTATTGGGAATGCTTATCTTTGTATGGAAGGTTGAGGGATGAGGGCGTTGCAGTACATCAATGGTGGATATGAGAATTAAGGCGGGCATATCTCCCACATGCTACAATGGGCAGTATCCAAGTTGAAAGGGAAGGCACTAATCTCTGTTGTTATGAGCCTGGCTTGGAATGCATGTGTATATGATATGAAAAGGGAGGAATTGCAGGCAATTCATTAACACTCAGTCAACCAACTTAGAACTATTGGACCACATCAAGGAGACAGTGAGGTTGAGGCTCACAGATGCGAGAATAAGAACAACTGATCCTGTTAATGCCAGGATATATCCAGCATGGAGGATAAGTTGATCTCCACGACAAGCGTGTACAGACCTAGTTTGATTCATGATTGTAAATAGTTTAGTAGAAGGTAAAAAGCTGGCTGAGGCCACTGACATAGTTTATATGTAGCAGAATTCTGTTTTTCTGAATAATGAAAACAAATTTATCCAAAAAAAAAAAAATTTGACAAAAATTTGAATGTAAGAACATTAATTTTTTCTGTAGTTTAATGTTGCCATTGGTGATGTCTTATTTACGTACCACTTTATATCTTTAATCTTGTAAAGCTGATATGTTTACTATATCAAAAATAGTTATCTAACTATCCTATTTTTCTGGTTGCTCAACCTGAGGTTTCTTTTTGTTTTTATTTTATTTCGCTTCGTTGTATGTTTAACTTGTTGATTAAATTAAACATTATCTCTGTTTGAGCATGAGTCGAATCCCTCCATAGATCTGCCTATGAATTTAAAAACGATCATCCTATTAAGAACATATAACAATCAAAATCTCATACCTCTGTAATGGAGATTGCCGAAACCTCAAGACAAATTCTTGATGTTCTTGTTCTTGTACACAAAACTCGCTTGTTACAAGCCAAAGCCGTCCAATTGTCCAACCTCTAACAGTAATCCAAACAGGTGATTCGAAAACCTTCACAAGGTTGAAATTATATTTTTTCAAGACGATGCTAGTAGTCTAGGTTGTGAGAAACCTTCCTCCTCTACCTTGAATAGCCAAAAGCAACAAGAAGAATTGTATTCCTCTTTCACTTTTTCTATTCGGCCGTAACTCACTTGGGAGAGTGAGAGACGCCAATTCTAGGGATAGCTTGCTTAGGGGGCGACAACAACATAAGAGGCATATATATATATATATATTACTAGGTTTAATGTATGCCAACTATTGGACTAACTACACTAAAGCCCTTATATATATTATTAAATATTCATACTAAGCTCACAACACTTAATGAATATTTAATCTGGCCCAATCTCATTTTAATTTCATTAATCACCTTTTGTGTGTGACCTATTAGGCCTTTAACATGTTGGCAATAAATATAATTAATTCAATTAAGAATTTCCTATTTATATTAATAGATCATGAGCGGCATCTAGCAATGCATCATGACCACCCATACGCCAAGAGAGTCATCAAGCTTCAACAAACCTTTCGTGTACAATATGTCTGTGTAATTCGATCCCTTCATCAAATATCCTGGGATAGGAAAGAGCATGGTACAGTGTCTACTCTTAATCCCATTCCATATTAAATATGCAGCTTAAATATTAACTCCTTAAGTATTGCCTTGGCCAAGGACTTCCCCAAGTTAATATAAGTCAGATACATGTGAGATATGTCCCCTCATATCACTTGGGATGATTAATCCTCTCTGGACCACTCATTCATCTTCGTATGCTTCATGTCATACCCAATAACACCCTACCATAAGCATCCTCGTGATTGGGATCCGTTCATGATGAAATCTAAGTATGACAGTTCACATACAAGATGACCTGGTGTCACAAGTCAAATGATTACTTACACTATTGACACATGAGAGTATTTTTCATAGACACTTGAGTGAAATACCAAATGGAACTCTCATAGCGGGTCATGTTTAGTGAACTTGTTCAACTAACAAGCACCCATATGTTATCATCAAGTATCTCTATACTTTCAACCTATGAGATCGGTTGCATGAAGGCTTAACATATGCCAGTCTTTGAGCATTGTCAATGCCCTGTTTGACAATACAATGACCAGGAACAATTTTAGAAACACCGCATTGATGCATAGGGATCCTCATAATTGTAACTCTTTATAATTCCTTTGCAATGCCATTGTGTTTCATGGGCTTTATCTTCACAAGCTATTTATAACAATTATAAAAAAGACTTATGGATAATGAAATACCTCAATTATAATTAATAAACTATATGTGCAAAACATTAATATATAAATAGTGTTTTACAAGCCCAACTAGATTGGCTTATAGGGCTTACACCAACAATCTCCCACTAGCACTAAAGCCAACCGCCAATGTACTTAAGCCCATGTCCTTCCATGTGACGATTATGTTTCTGCTGGGACAGAACCTTAGTGGGTAACCTTTTCATAGTAATGTCACATCTTTCAATGATTACACTAATCAGGTGAAACTGTCGTAATATAGGAATGGATCTATGATGAGACCTTGGTTCCTTAGCTTGCGCTATGGCTCCATTGTTATTACAGTAAAGTGGTACTAGATCAACAATGCTCGAAACCAACCAAGTTCTTTAATGAACTTCTAGATCCAAACAACCTCCTTCGTTTCCTCAAACGAGGAGATATACTCGGCTTTGGTTGTTGAATCTGCAATCATCTTTAGTTTGGAACCTTTCCAACTGACTGCACCAAGATTCAAGGTAAAAATATAATTACATTGCGATTTATTGTCAACCTAATCAGATTAGAATTCAGCATCTGTATAACCCCTAACTTGGAGTTCAGCCCCTCCATAGACCAAGAAAGTATCCTTAATGCTTCTCAAGTACTTAAAGATATTCTTTATAGCAGTCCAGTGACTTTCACCAGGATTTCCCTTTTGTATCTGCTCATGACAGTTAGAGCGTATGATACATCTGGTTTAATGCATAACATAGCATACACGATAGATCCAATTGCCGAAGCATACAGAATCCTATCCATCCGTATCCTTTCATCTAATGTTTTAGGACACATCTCTTTCGAGAGAGGTATGCCATGTAACATAGGCAAGTTACCTCTTTTGGAGATATCCATGCTAAACCTCTTTAGCACCTTGTCTATGTAAACGGATTGAGACAATCCAAGCTGCCTTTTCGATCTATCTCTATAGATCTTAATTCCAGAATATATGCTGCTTCTCCCAAATCCTTCATGGAGAACTATTTGGAGAGCCAGACCTTTGTCGTCTAAAGCATAGGTATATCGTTTCCTATGAGCAATATGTCGTCAACATATAGCAATAGGAACACAACTGCCTGCCCGTTTACCTTCTTATAAACGTATGGATCATTAGGATTCTAGATAAAACCATATCCTTGGATCTTTTCATCAATTCTGATGTTCCAGCTCCGAGATACTTGCGTTAAGCAATATGCAACGCATCACATTCCAGTAGAAAACCATATTTCACTGGATCATGTCTATCTACCTTAGACATTCGGAGCACTTGTGTTTCTTGAGCATCAGTCAGAGCATCTAATGCCTCGACTGATGGCTCAGGTTCCGATGGAATGTTAGGTTATGGTTCTTGAACTTCTTCAAGTTCTACTTTACTCCCAATGAATCCTTCTAGTAGAAACTCTTTCTCTAGAAAAGCAGCGTGTTTTGACATAAACACCTTTTGATCAGTAAAACTGTAAAACTAATATCCAACAGTCTCTTTAGGATATCCCACAAACTTACATTTTTCTGATCTAGCTCCCAGCTTATCAGAAGGTACTTGCTTCATATAAGCCGTACATCCCCAAATCTTTAGATAATATAAGTATGGCTTCTTGCCATACCACATCTCATATGGTACCTTATCTACCAATTTGCTTGGAACCCTATTTAGAAGGTAAGCTGCAGTTTCTAAGGCATATCCCCAAAAGGATATTAGAAGGTCAGCCTTAGACATCATGGACCGAACCATGTCCAACAAGGTTTGATCTCTCCTCTCGGACACTCCGTTATGCTGAGGAGTTCCAGGTGGAGTCCATTGCGACAAAATTCCATTTTTCGTCAAATGATTCAAGAAATCATGGGTTAAATATTCTCCTCCTCTATCTGATCTAAGAGCCAGAATATTTTTCTCAGTCTGTTTCTCTACTTCAGCTCTGAACTCTTTGAACTTTTCAAAAGCTTCAGACTTGTATCTCATCAGATACACGTAACCATTGTCGCAACCTAAAAAATAACAAGTCTCATCGCGAGACTTTTACTCGTTAAATGTGACATTGGAGAAAACAGAGAAAAAGACGACTTAATTCCTCTTGAAATAAAATGAGGGTTTGAAAACAACCTCAAAAAAAGACATGGAGTCGTCACCAATATTTTTTTGGCTAGGTGTGATTGGCCACCTATTAAAACCAGTTTTGTAAAACATTTTAAAACTAATTAAAACATTTTTAAAACCAATTTCAAGTCTGCGTTTTTAAACCAGAGAAAATCAAAGAAGCGGGTTCGGGACTCGGTTACGTGCGGGGAAGGATTAGCACCCCCACAACGCCCGTATAAAACGGTACCTTATTAATCGTGTGTTATCTTAAGTCTCGATAAAAAGTCAGTTTTAGATTTGGCATTTCAAAATAATTCCCAATATAATGAAAAGTAATTTCATTTTTAATTGAAAATGATTCAGAATTTATTAATTCAAAATTTTCATATATTCCCCGACAAACGTGGCAAAACATGGAAATTTTTATTTATTTGGAAAATCTCCGAATCATTTTCGTTTTTTTGAAAGAAAGATATTCCTTTATCAATGATAATTGATGATATCCTCCCCAGCAAACCCGGCAGAGAACTCATGAATTATTTTAATTCGGGAATATCTTTATTTTATTAAAAATCATTATCTTATTTTAAAACATTTAAAAAAACATGAATATGAACATGTGTGACATAATAAAGATGACATAGAAAAATCTAGATGATATAATACAACTTAAATGACATGATATAATTTAAATGACATAGCATATTCTAAATGAAATGATATAACCTAAGTGACATAATATATTCTAAATGAAATGATATAACCTAAGTGACATAATATATTCTAAATGGAATGATATAACCTAAGTAACATAATATATTCTAAATGACCTAATATAATTTAAATGACATGGCATATTTTAAATGACATGGCAAACCTAAATGACATAGCATATTTTAAATGACATGGCATATTCTAAATGACATAATATAATCTAAATGTCATGGCAATATAATTTAAGTGACATGAGATGATATGTAACATAAAATGATATTATCATGAAATATGCATGAAAATAAAAAATAATGCATGGACATAATAAATCCTAAATGATATGACAAACAAATATAATACCATAGAATATAAATCAAAATAACATAGAATATTCACAATCATATATCAAACAAATATAATACCATAGAATATAAATCAAAATAATAACATTACCATAGAAATATTCATAGCAAAAATCATATATCATATAATATGCATGATCATGAAAAATGCAATGCATGAAAGTGTATTTTTTCCTTTAAATAAGAAAATCAATATACCTAAAAAGATATCTAACTACCTTAGAAAAAGACATCAAATTAAATTTTCTAAAATCAAATATACTTTGTGATTGGTTTGAAAATAATTTTGAAAATCTTGGATAAAAAAATGACATGGCCAAAATCCCCTTTTAAAATGGCTCTATTTTCCTAACTTTGAAAACCTGGACTTGACCACCCTTGACTCGAGCTTTATAAAATCATTTTTTAAGATTAAAATGGCTTAGAAATCAACCTAGGACAGTAACTAAGGTTCCTAATCAGCCCCCCTTAATGCCTTAGCCAAAACAGAAAATTGTTTTTCCCTCAAATTCAAATCTGACTCTACTGACCAGTTTTAAAACGTGATTTTTAACCTATTTTAAAATTTTCAAAAAATCTAAAAAAATATAGGAGACTCCGAACATGTCTAACTCTATGGAAAAAAATGTGCTTAATTTTTAGACTAAGGATCACCTACCAAAAAAATCACGAAAGTCAGAACGCTGGATGAAAAACCTGTTTTGCCAAAAATCATTTTTAAGCCTTTGATAAAATCATTCAAAAAACAAAGTAAAAGTATTGGAGACTCTTCTAAGGACCTAAAAACAGTAGCTAAAATTTCTAAAAATTTGGACAAGAATTACCTAAGTAAAAAAAAATCACAAAGATAGAATTTCCAACTTGACAATTTCTTAATTTTCCACAAGCATGCTCATGTAAGCTTGACTTTAAGCCATTGATTGGCTTAAGTAAAAAATCAAGTGGTATGATATGAGATGCATGAACAAATAGCAAGTTTAATGTATGAAATGCATGATCTAAGGCCTAAATGACCTAGAAAATGCATGGCAATTCAAAATGACCTAATGCATAGCATGAACTTGCATTGCAATAAATGCAACCTAGACCTAAACATGCATGAAATGCATGGCAATATAAATGTAATCTAGACCTAAAAAATGCATGACAATAACACAAACACATGACATATTAAATCAAATACACAAAATTATGGCATGGACATTCAAGCATGTCAACTAACAAGATGAAAATGCACAGATAATGCAAGAAATAAAGGGGTAGCCGAATGGACATATGCCTAAATGGTGAAATCCTATCATGGCATTAACACAAACACATGGCATACTAAATCAAAATACACAATATTATAGCATGGAAATGCAAGCCTATCAACTAAACAAGATGAAAATGCACACACAAAGCAAGATACAAAGGGGTAGCCGAATGGACATAGGCTTAAATGGTGAAATCCTCACAAACACATGGCATACTAAATACAAGACTTAAGAGGAGACAAGTTAGACTAAGCAAACATGATGCAAATGCATGAACATAGCTAGACAATATCACAAACACATGGTATGGTATTAATAAAAGCATGAACAACTTAACATGTTGAAAACAGAAAATTAAAAATGGCAAACAAAGTAAGTAGACATGGAAACAAAATGATAAAATCAGCAAAAATAATAGTAAATAAATGAAGAAGGTTGAAAACAAGTTCCATATCTTAACTATTTTAAAAAGTTAGAACATCAAAACATGCTAGAACATCACAACCAATCATGGAAAAAGATCAAACACATCACAAGCACAAATATAGGGTCATTCGGCCAACATAGAAACTTAGAGAAAAAAAATTTGTTTTTGATTTTTGTTTTAAAACATAAGATAGAAACCTTTTGGAACTTGTTTTGAAAAACAATTTTATTTCATGAAAGAAAATAAAATAACCATGAAAAAAAAAATCATATCAACAAAGTATGAAGGAGAGCATGAAAGAACATAGCTACCTTACTCTAGCTTTTCAAATCAAAGAGTAGTAAGAAAGACCTTTTTTCTTTCTCTCTTTTTTTTCCCTTTTTTTTTTCCTCTCAACTATAGCTACTGCCCTCTTTTGATTAGCCAACCTCCCAAAATGAAAATGAAAATCCTCCTCAATCCTTGTAGTGGTCGAATGGCCTTCTAGATGGTGTAGGATGTTGTCATTTTTTCCTAGCCAATTTTAATCCAAAGGCCACTAATCCAAGATGCTTCCCATGTGAAATTACCATCCTTAGATTAAGTAATCAGCCCCTAACTAATACAGCTGTTCAAAATTTTGAAAGCTATTATGTTGACATCCTCTCTCTCCATGCATTGGTCCATGTGGCACAATTACAAAGGCTTGATCAAAAAAATAACTACATTACTATCCACTTTTGGCCCTTGGGTGCAAGAACTTAGCAAAAGCCATCCTGCTTACGGGCTTGGCCAAATTTCCCTTGATATTTCAGCCCAATCTCAATTTTTTTAAATGCAAGAAAGGCCTTATTCGGTTTCTTCAGTAAAATAACCTTTTTAGCCCCCGAACCTAATTAAACAGCAAGCGAACTCCAAATCCAAATTTTCTTTTTTCAATATTTCTTAAATAATATAAAATTGAGTTCTGAAAGTTTTCATGATTTTTCAAGCCCATTTGCTATTTTTTCCCGAATTTTTCTTCTAAAATTGCCTTTAGTGCACCCGAATTTTTACCATTTTGCAAACGAACTCCGAATCTGGATTTTTCTTCTCCAATCTCTTCCAAATAATTTAAAATTGAGTTCTGAAAGTTTTCATAATTTTCTGAGCTCATTTGCTATTTTTTTGGGATTTATCTTCTCAAATTTCAGCTTAGTGGGCTCGAAATTTGCCAATTTTGCAAACAAGCTCCAAATCTAAATTTTTATTCACCAATCTATTCCAAATAATTTAAAATGGAGATCTGGAAGTTTTGGTAATTTTTCGAGTTCATTTGCTATTTTTTTCGGAATTTATCTTCTGGAATTTCAGCTAAGTGGGCTCGTAATTTGCCAATTTGCAAACGAGCTCCGAATCTGGATTTTTCTTCGCCATTCTCTTCCAAATGATTTAAGATTGAGATCTGAAAGTTTTGGTAATTTTTGGAGCTAATTTTCTATTTTTTCCCGAGTTTTCCAAATTCAACATTTTTCCTCTAAAGCCCGATTTTACTCAAAACAAGTCCGATTTCCAGATTTTTTTTTGTGCCTTTGTCATATATTGAATTGGAGTTAGTCTGAAAACACCCAATCTTTACGATCAAATTCCCCTTCGATTTGATTTTTCCTTTTTTTAACATTGATAATTTTCTCGTTTTTTCGTTTTTTCTCCAATCGGCTCCTTTCTCGGAATTACTTCAAACTGAGCCTTGGGCATCCTTGTTTACTTACTCCTCTCAACTAAGGGTTTTAGTTTTACCGAATCGGGCCATTTTTGCAAATTTCTCCAATTTCACCAAAAACTCTAATTCTCGATTTTCTTCCAAATTGACTTTTCATTCAATTTTGCTTTCAGATGGCCTCTCCCTTATCCGTAGTCATTGCTTATCTTCCATTTGGAACCTCCAATTTCGACCAATTTGATCATTTAAGCATTTTCCCCCAAATTCTCTGAACCAGGGTTTCCTTTCCACTAAATCTCCGTAACCCAACTTCCGAACTCCATATCTTTCGTTATAGACATGGATTATCAAAATTCTGTCACCATTGTTCAATTAAACTTTGAATCTTGATTTTGAAAGTGGGTTGACTTTTCAGTGGTTATTTTTTGAAGTTGACTTTTCGGGATTGACCTTTTCAAGATTGACTTTTTATGCTTGCCTTCTTAAACTAAGTCTCGGAGTACCACTTACAGGATGAGAGGAGACTTTTTGCATTTTAAAACATCATTTTAGGAAGAAAAATACATGATTTAGGGGTTCGAAAAAATTAAGTGCCTACAACCATATCTTGAATGATCATCAATAAAGGTTATGAAGTATGAGTAATTACCTCTAGCAACTGTGTTTAGTGGCCTACATACGTCTGAATGCATTAAGCCAAATAAAACACCAGCTCTTTCACCCTTTCTTGTAAAGGGAGTCTTGATCATCTTACCAAGGAGACAACATTCACAAGTCCCATATGATTCATAATCAAAGGGTTCCAAATAACCAAGTTTATGCAATTTGGAAATCCTTGTCTCATTGATATGACCAAGTATACAGTGCCAGATGTAAGTCTTACTTGGTGTCATAACGTGCCAAATACGAATTCAGCATGCTAGACACAAATCAATGGAGTCGCCACTAATCATCTAATCTAGGTGTGATTAGTCACCTATACGAATCTATCCCTTTTAAAGTAATCTCAAGCTTGACTAAGGCACCTTAAAAGAATAGGTTCTGACCTACTTATCAGAACTAGGTTCGGGAGTACTGTTACGTGTGAGGAAGGATTACACCCTCACAACACCTATCTAAGAGATAGTACCTAATTCGCCTTGTGATACTTAAAAAGTCTTAATTAAATGGTCTTGTCTATCCTATTTCATTTTAATTGTTAAAGTTAGAAATCTCGAAAATTATTTTTTTAGGTTTTCCTTCCATTCATTCTGGAGAAATTACTAAAAAATATTTCTCACCTCGAGAGTATTCAAAAGAAACCATTCGTTCTATTGAAGAGGCTTCGTCGTCGGAAAAGTTAGATTATTTAACAAAGTTATTTCTCTTAAATTAATCTTTCAAAATTAATCCACATTTTTATTAATGTTTGTTCGACAAATAAATTCTGATCTTAATATCGAAAAGTATCCCTTAGAATATTCTTCCATTCATTCTGGAGAATTTTTAAGAGAATTTTTCTCACCTAGAAATTTCTCAAAAGTCAACCATTCACGACTCTCTTGAATTTCATCATCGGAAAAAACCTTAATTTATCCTTCGATTTTAATTAAGCATTTATTATGGAAAATTATCTTGAGAAAAAGATATTGAAAATTAATTATTTTTAAAAAAATAAAATTTGATTTTTATTGATATCGAAAATAATCCCTTAAAAAAAATCCTTCCATTCATTCTGGAGAATTTTTAAAAGAATTTTCTCACCTAGAAATTTCTCAGAAATCCATCATTCGTGATCTCTTTGAATTTCATCATTGGAAAAGATCTCAAATTATTAATTTTAAAATAACTAATCATTAATTAAAAAACTTATTTTATTAATAAATAAATCAATGGTTAATAATATTAAATAAATATAATAATTAAAAATATGAAATATGAAATATAATATAATATAAAATATAATATAATATAAAATATAAAAATATAATATAATAGTAGTAACTAAAATAAATAGTAGTTTTTTTTTATGAAGAAAATAATGGTTAATAAATATTTAATAATAAATAATTAGTAAACAATAATCCTGCAAAAAAAAAACTTAAAATTCTATTAGTAATAATAAAGAAAAATAATTAATAAAAACAAAAAAAAATAACAAAATAACAAAAAAAAAAGATCAGATCAGCAACATACGGGTCAGGCCAGTGCGCGGGTCGCCTAGCTCGACCCGCCTGTTACTTTAAAAATAAAAAAATAAAAAAAATAGTTCATTTCTATACCTATTTAAAAAAAAAAAAATCCTTTTTCTCTGAATTTTTTTCTCCTCAAGAAAACTGATGAGTGTTCTTTGCAAACCCAGAATCCAGTGGGTGTCGCCGTCGCTCGCTGCCGATCGTCGTCGCCGCTACCCCCGATCTTCGATGGTCGAAAAAATCCAAAAAAAAATCTCAAATAATTCCTTTCGATCTCCTCAACTCAAAAACCCAACTAGTTTTATCCGAATCTCTCTAGAATTTCCTAGATCTGAGTTTGAACGCCGCGGCTTCAACCCTTTCGATCTCCGACGATGACCACCCGATGACCACCAAACTTCGACTCAAGCTTCCTCTAATTCCTAGGTCTCCACCGTTTGATTTCGTAAAACAAATACCCAAACTCCCCAATCCTCTCAAAATTTCGAAACCTAAAAAAAAAATTTGTTACTTGCCTGCCCGAATTTCCTTGCTTTGAGTTTGAAAATTCTATCTTGCTTTCTCCTCCCCCGATCTGTTGATTAATGAGTTGTTTTTATAGAAAAAATCCTAGAGGAGTCCTAGTTCAATCGGGTCTAGAGTTTCAATTTCATCGGGTTATGATTTCTAATCTGATAAGCAGAGTTTTGTTTTGTTTCAAAAACCAAATCTGATCCTAGGAAGAAACCAAGTTCAATCCAAACTGATTTTTTTCATTTTTCCTTTTTATCCAAATTTCTCTTTTTCATTTTCTCATTTTCACTTTTTTTTTTGTAATCCGAAAATAATATAAAAACAATTTAGAAAATAAAAAAAATTAACCTAAACTAAAAAAAATAAAAAAATAATAATAATATAACACGGATAAAATCTGGTGTCTACAGTTGCCTCTTTTTGTGCATTCCCTGAAAAAAAGTGGATGTGCAAAGACGTAGACACCCTACTAAGTCCTATGTACTTAAAGAAAATCTCATCGTAGAAAAGCTCCTCTAAGCGAGACGTAAACTTTAAATAAACCCAACGTAAAAACATACTCCTCCACCGAGGCTTCAACTTAACAGAAAAACAAATTCCTCTATCGAGGCTTCAACTTTAAATAAACCTAATCATGAAAACATACTCCTCCACCGAGGCTTCAACTTTAAATAAACCTAACATGAAAACATACTCCTCCACCGAGGCTTCAACTTTAAATAAACCTAACATGAAAATATACTCCTCCACCGAGGCATCAACTTTAAATAAACTTAACATGAAAACATACTCCTCCACCGAGGCATCAACTTAAAATGAAAACATACTCCTCCATCGAGGCATCGACTTTAAATAAACCTAACATGAAAACATACTCCTCCACCGAGGCTTCAACTTTAAATACCAAAATAAAAAAGAAGACTCTTGAGATATTTGAAAATTTTTATCCAAAAGTTCTAAATTGATACCCGGAGGTTCTTGTAAAATGATTCCTAGAGGTTCTGAAAAGATACTCAGAGGCTTTGAAAAATTAACCGGTGGTTTTGAAAAGATACCCGGAAGCTTTGAAAAGATACCCGGAGGCTTTGAAAAATTACACGAAGGCTTTGAAAAATATCGGAGGTTTTAAAGAAAATTACCCGGAGGCTTTGAAAAGATACCCGGAGGCTTTGAAAAATTACCTGAAGGTTTTTAAAAAAAAAATTACATGGAGGCTTTGAAAAGATACCCGGAGGCTTTGAAAAATTACCCGGAGATTTTTGAAAAATTACCCGGAGGCTTTGAAAAGATACCCGGAGGTCTTGAAAAATTACCCGAAGGCTTTGAAAAGATACCTGCAGGCTTTGAAAAATTACCCAGAGGTTTTGAAAAGATACCCGTAAGCTTTGAAAAGATACCACTTTTTATGTTTTCCTAAACTGAATGCTCAAAACTCTTACCTTGAAGATCTTCCTTAACCGAGATTCAATACTTCACCTTGAAAAGAACCATCCTTAAAAAGAGTTTAATTTCAAAATTCAAAAACTAAAATCTTTCTTATATGTTAAATCCATGCGATGAATGCCATGAATGCCATGAAATGCAATTATATAAAATGAATGTAATGTGATGGAATGCAAACTAATATCATGAATCTTTAACTATGACAAAAGGATACTCAAGCTCATCGTTTCGTCATTTTTCAATTTCCAAACGCTTGGACTTAGGACCAGATTGATCTCCGCTAATTTCATCAGCTGATCACAACACCCCTTTCTTTCTCAAAAAGACATCTCGTTTAGTCCCAAGGTTTTAAACAGATGCATTTTCAGACTCTTTCATTATTCTCATCATATTCTCCTTTCTTCCCAGAATATTATCTTCAAGCATATTCAAATTTCAAACTGAAAAATCTTTAATGAAATGATGCAAAAGAGCCTACTTTGCCATTTTTCGACTTAATAGATCCCATTCTAGAAACTAGTCCTCTCATTATGGTACAAAACCTTCTCATTTTTGCCCCCAGAAATGTCACTCTCATCATACTGGTTCAAAACTCAAATATATATCATTCCAAACTTGAATGTTTTCATGTTCTAATCTTTTGAAAATTCTTTGAAAAGAAAGAATATGCCCAAAAATCATTTTTCAATCACGCTCCCATGAAAATTGCCTCATATCAAGTTTCCATGTTCGAAAATCAAGTTTTCAAAAAATACAACTTTGGATCTCCTAAAAACTGGTGATTACTGCAACAATGGATAAGGTGAATCACAATTTGTTTCATTGAGTATTCCAATTTGTCAAGGTTTTGGTTATCAAGGGAGGTTTCATCACATAAGGGAAAAATCAATGTTTCTTCATCTAAACTCACAATGAATTTCCTTCAACAATCAGGTTTTCACAAAAAGTTTTATTTTGAAAACACAATCCATTTTGGCACTCTTTCTAAGTTTCTTGATAAATAGCAATTCAACAAATGTCAAGACTATCTATGATGGGTTCAAAATTTGGACAAGAAAGGAAAAAGGATTTCCAATTTCGGGCAAAGTCATCAAAATGATGTTGACCTTCTTAAGTTTCTCAAAAGTGTTCGGTGTTTCCTGGTGGGTTCAAAATATCATTTCTTTTGTACTTCTTGTTAGGCCTTGGCACAGTTATGCAGAGTTGCTTTCAAATTTTTGCTCTAGACTGTCCGTTTTTGGGTTTTCACCCTAGAGATTCATTTTATTTTGCTCACCATGCATTTGAGAATTCAAATTTCTTCAATGACAATTCAAAAGGATGAGATAAAACCTGAGGAAAAACTCTTCAACTTAAACATTCATACTTGATAAAAATGGACTTTTCAAGCTTGTAATGTAGGCCAGGTTTGGGGTTATGAAAAAAAAGGATAATCAGGCCCAAAATGTGTTTAAAGGTAGTTAAATCAATGATCATTTCTTCATCTCAAAATATCTCATATCTTTCTTTTCATTTTGAAGGTAATCAAACCATATATCATTTCTCTTCATGAGGAGTTCATCATTTCTACTTCTCATCAAACCATGAATCATTTCTCTTAATGAGGATTTGCGAACTTTTCTTTTCATTTTCTTTCTTTCTTTCTTTCTTTCTTTTTCATTTTCATTTTTTTCTCTCTTTTCACAAACTTTCCTATCATAAAGTGAGTTTGAAAATTTGAAACTCAATCCATTTCAATATTTGCCCTCTTGACATAAGGCATTCTTTTCGTGGTGTAGAAATATGATCCAAATGTATGACCCTCCATAGAAAGATAATTCTTCATACTTGTCCCCGATGTGGAGGGTGATCCTTGGTCAAGGTTCATTCAAAAAACAAGAATCCAATAGGCTCAAAAGGGGTAGCAAAGGATAATTTTTTATTTTGTGAAAGAAATACGAAAGATAGCCATTTCTCTTGTCCAGTATGAATATTTCCATTGAGGAGCAAACCCTAGGTGAAGTAGATAATAAGAATTGCCATTAAAATCATTTGAATATCTCATATGCATGATATCACAGTTTTTTTTTTTTTTTGCAACTCATGCATCCTCTCAATGTGCCTATCCAAATGAAGGCCCAACCCAACAATCCTCCTTATTCCGGTTTTCTCAAAGTGTCCATGCAATTTCATTCGATCATAGAGGAAAACAAAGTTTGCACAAGTCGATAATGGTGTGCAAAGAAAAACATCAGGTCATTTGGCTCTTAGGTAATCCTGCCCCAAGATGTGGCAAATGATAACTGGGTGAAAATGGGTGTTACTCAAGTCAAAGCATTCAAGGATATTGAAAAAATATAGCTTTTAAGGTAATTTTGCTCCCAATATGTGAGTAAAAGACACCATTCAGGAAAAAAGAAAAGTTAGGGCATGGTTGAGAAACTTATGAGTGATATGTTTAAAGCTCTAGATAGCCTTGACACTTATCAAATTACCAAAATCTAGATTCTTTCAAGAGAGTGCCTCATGAATTGGTTCTCAAAAAAATATTTTGCAAATCAAATGATCATTTCATTGCTCATTGCTTAGATGAAGATCATTGACCTTTTGGGATTCATTTCCTGGTCAAAAGAAAGGTGAGGTTCACGACATTTCAAATTTAGGCCATCAAATAAATCAAGCTTTTACAACTAACTGGTCATGGGAATAGGTTGCAAAGTTCATTTCTTAACAATAATCACCATTTTATTTAAGATCCAAAACATTTTCCAAAATAAGTCATGTAAACATAAACAATTTCCAACAAAACTATCAAACACCTAATCAATGTTAAAAATGCCATGCCTAGGAAAAAAATGAAAACATCACAAATTTGAAATTATTCAGATGAAGTATTTAAGATGACATTCCCCATATTCAAACTCCAGATCTCCATTGTTCCAAAACATCCAAAGTCAAGGTACCGTCATTAATGAGATCTTCAATCTTTTCTTTCAATTGCCTGCATTTTTTCGTTGAATGCCCAATTGCTCCCATATGATAATCACACTTGCTGTTAGGATCATAATTTCTTGCTGATGGATTTGGAATTGTCTTTAAAGGCACAGGAGTAAGGTACTGGTTTTTTATCAACAAAGGCAAAAGATCAAAAATTGGGATCGAAATTTTCTCCTGACTGTTTCTTGGTCTTTTTTGGGGAATAGGCCTAGCTATAGGTGTAGATGGACCAATCATGAAAGTAGGTGGTTGTGAGTAAAAGTTTGACCAAAAATTTGGTTGTGGTGCAACATTATTTACAATGGGATAATAATGTTGGTACATGGGATATGGATGGTATGGGGGAAAATCTCTTGTTTGTTGTCCTCCATAAGTCACAGTTTTAACATCTTCTTCTTTCTTTTTAGATGCCTCATTCTTTGCATCGGATGTCTCTCTAGCTTCAAGCTTCCCACTCTTTATAGCATTCTCAATTATCTCTCCGGAGATTACCATGTTTGCAAAATTCTTGGTGGCATTCCCAATCATCATTTCATAGTATGGTGCTTAAAGGTACTAACAAACAAGACTGTAGTTTCTTTTTCAGTGAGAGGTGATTGAACTTCGGCAGCAATATCTCTCCATCTCTGAGCATACTCTTTGAAGCTTTCAGTAGCTTTCTTCTCCATATTCTGTAAGGTTAAACAGTCTGGGGCCATGTTAATAATGTGCTTGTACTAATTAATGAACGTCTTTGCTAATTTCTTCCAAGTACAGACGCGGTTCTTATCTAGCTAAACATACCATCTGGCAGCAGAACCTGTAAGACTGTCCTGGAAGACATGGATAAGCAACTTATCATCTTTCGCATAAGCAGCCATCTTTTGGCAAAACATGGTGATATGAGATATGGGGCACTTGGACCCATCAAACTTCTCGAAATCAGGAGTCTTGAACTTGGACGGGATAACCACATCTGGAACCAAACAAAGCTCTTCAGCATCCATAGAACCATAGAAATCCAAACCCTCAACAGCCAGGAGTCTTTCTTCAATCAATTTCATCTTACGATAATCCATCTCTTCAACTTCCTTCAGCCTTTCTTGATCATCTAAATCTAGAATTCGGACAGGATCTATCTTTGCCCCTGGGGCAGGAATGTTATATCCCGGATAGTTAAATCCTCCTACGAATGGTGCTTGTAGTGACTGCACTTGTTGAGGTATTTGAACTTGAGATTGGAGACCTGGTGGATACGAAGATTCACCCACATTCTGGTTCTTTCCCTCAGAGCCGGATTCATCTGTCTTATCTTTCCCTTTCAAACTCTTCATCATTTTCAACAACGATTTTAATTGCTCTCTAATCTCACCCTATGTTTTTTCTATTTTGTTCATCCTAGCAACCTGTTCCTCTGCCATTGCTTTAACCCGTGAACGAATCCTAGCAGCCTATTCCTCTGTCATTGTTTTAACCCATGAACGAATGTTGTAGGAATGCCCCCAAGATCTTTTTGAGCCATCCTTGAACCTTTCATTACCATAATTTTAAAATTCAGGTCTCATGTCTTTATGAAATGCACATGGATGCAAATAAACAAAAGAAAGAAATTAATTTACATGACAATACCAAAAATATTCACAAAGTTTAACAGTAACATTATGAAAAATGTACATGATGAGTGTATGAGTATTATGAAAATATACATGGTGAATATATAAGCATTATGAAAAATATACATGGTAAATGCATGAACATTATTAAAAAATGATGGTAAATGCATGAGCATGGTTAAAATATACATGGTAAATGCATGATGAAAATATCTAAATGATGAAGTTTATGACATACGCAATGACTTTACAAAGCTTGACACAAATGAAATGATATTCACAACAATTTTAACAAGAAAATGTGAAAATAAAAAAATAAAAAAAAAATACAAGGACATTCCTTCATGAGTCCTATTTCGGGTTATTATCTATGAAAAAGGTGGACAAGGCTCTAACTTAGGCTGGGCTCTTATGTGTTATCTATATGCTGGGCTTCGGGATATTAGACATCTAACAGGTCCTCGAATTGCTCCTTAACATCATCTATGTAGGATAAGTAAGGCACCCATTCCTTACCCATTATAGGCTCCAACCGGAAGGGTTCAATTTGGGTGAGAGTATTTTCCAAAGTTGCTATGGAGGTTATCACCTCACAAAAGCTTTGGTACTTTACACTCTGAAGGTGTTTCGCTAGTCGTTGCGGAGGTTATCACCTCACAAAGGCATAGGTACTTTACCCCCTCCTAAAAAGAACAAACCCGGGTATAGGGCTTTATGATATGCAACGTGTCATGTGTGCGAAGGAACATTCAAACATTTTTTCCACCAATGCATAAGAAACAAAAGTTGTTAGTACAAATAACAAAATCAAAATAAAAATAAAATAAAAAATTAAACATTTAAGACCAATTATTAAAACCTAAGGTATCACAAGACAAATCTATGGCTCGAATCTCTAATGTTCCCAGCGGAGTCGCCAAACTGTCATAACGTGCCAAATACGAATTCAGCATGCTAGACACAAATCAATGGAGTCGCCACTAATCATCTAATCTAGGTATGATTAGTCACCTATACAAATCTATCCCTTTTAAAGTAATCCTAAGCTTGACTAAGGCACTTTAAAAAGAATAGATTTTGGCCTACTTATCAGAACTAGGTTCGGGAGTACGGTTACGTGTGAGGAAGGATTAGCACCCTCACAACGCCTATCTAAGAGATAGTACCTAATTCGTCTTGTGATACTTAAAAAGTCTTAATTAAATGGTCTTGTCTATCCTATTTCATTTTAATTGTTAAAGTTAGAAATCTTGGAAATCATTTTTTTAGGTCTTCCTTCCATTCATTCTGGAGAAATTACTAAAAAATGTTTCCTCACCTCGAGAGTATTCAAAAGAAATCATTCGTTCTATTGAAGAGGCTCTGTCGTCGGAAAAGTTAGATTATTTAACAAAGTTATTTCTCTTAAGTTAATCTTCCAAAATTAATCCACATTTTTATTAATGTTTGTTCGAAATTAAATTATGATCTTAATATCGAAAATTATCCCTTAGAATATTTTTCCATTCATTTTGGAGAATTTTTAAGAGAATTTTTCTCACCTAGAAATTTCTCAAAAGTCAACCATTCGCGACTCTCTTGAATTTCATCATCGAAAAAAACCTTAATTAATTCCGACTCAAGCTTCCTCTAATTAATTCCTAGGTCTCCACCGTTTGATTTCGTAAAACAGATACCCAAACTCCCCAATCCTCTCAAAATTTCGAAACCTAAAAAAAAAATTGTTACTGGCCTGCCCGAATTTCCTTGCTTTGAGTTTGAAAATTCTATCTTGCTTTCTCCTCCCCCGATCTGTTGATTAATGAGTTGTTTTTATAGAAAAAAATCCTAGAGGAGTCCTAGTTCAATCGGGTCTAGAGTTTCAATTTCATTGGGTTATGATTTCTAATCTGATAAGCAGAGTTTTGTTTTGTTTCAAAAACCAAATCTGATCCAAGGAAGAAACCAAGTTCAATCCAAACTGATTTTTTTTCATTTTTCCTTTTTTATCCAAATTTCTTTTTTTCTTTTTTTCATTTTCACTTTTTTTTTTTAATTTGAAAATAATATAAAACAATTTGGAAAATAAAATAAAAAAATAATTAACCTAAACTAAAAATAATAATAATAATATAACCCGGATAAAATCCGGTGTCTACACTTGAATCATCCTTTCTTGCTTTCTTGATATTTATATTGAACACAAGCATCTTTGGATCCAAAACATATAATCTATTATGTAATGTTGCCGATCCATAGTGAATGTCTTTAAGAATGATGGAGCAACTATTGCCCTTCATTCTTATCTTGAAACCTTCATTAACAGTGAGGTATGAAACCGAAATAACGTTTCTAGACAATACTGGAACAAAGTAACAATCTTTCAGTTCCAATTTCATGTCAGACGGCAAAGATAAAGTACATGTTCCAACGGCCAATGCTGCAACTTTTGCACCATTGCCTACTCTTAGAACTACTTCATCTTTGCTCAACTTTCTACTTCCTTTCAACATCATTATGTCATTACATAGATGTGAACCGCATCCCGAATCAACTATCCAGGAATTGGATTTAACAGTAGAAAGATTCAGTTCAATCACAAACACAGTCAACCCAAAAGCTTTTATAAGTTCTTCTTGACTTGTCAAGTGAGCAACCTTCATTTCATTAAGAACGCTTCTCAATCTTTTGTACCAATCCAAACATTTTTTACTAATGACATTCATAATGTCGCATAGTGCAGTTAAAGTATTAACCATTTTCAACAACCTAATATGGAAAAAATATATATCAGTTATATTCATGCATTTATACCAATTCAAGATGAGGTATTAAATCTCTTATTGGATCTCCCACTAATTTTTCGAGATAATAGCCCTCACTATTATTCAGAAATCTCATCAAGGTATTTCTAGTGGGCTGGGATCCCTTTCAACATGTTGCAACCTTGAGTGACTCAACAAATTACAACAAGCCTAGTTGGGTAGATAACATAGCTTATCAATTGCATCTCTATGTAACTCCCAGATCAGTTAGGTGACAACTCTTTGTCTAAGCACATCATATGTACTTCGCCTAACTTTGCCTCTAACACTATGCGGTCAAGTTTTGCGCATCCGGACAACATGGCATTAGTTGAGTAAGACCCAACTTCATAACTTAAACATATTCGTATAGTAGTTTGACCTTGAGTGATTCAACAAGCCTCCTACTGAAAGAACTCTGGTTATCTTGTTATGATGATGGAAGGCAACTTTATCATGCGAAACATGTGACTCAATATTGTAAATAGGGATTTTCTTTTTCTTTAAATATAAGTCTCATCTTATAAGGCATTCATAGCATTTATAATATCGCATAAAATAAATCTATAACATGCTCTCTACTTGGATGATTATGGACTTTTCTAATCTAATTTCCTTGAGCCATCAAAAGAAATTAGTTGGTCGAATTCCTAGGTGATTACATACATAGTCTTCAAAACTTGCTTGGCGTCTTTAATCTCCATCTTCAAGTTACAAAAATTATTCCTAGCTAAACCTAATTTTACAGTTTGATGTAACTAATTACATTTGCAATAAAGAAACCTCAAGTTACATTTGAGGGGAGTTAGGTGAGGAAATAATTTTTACAACTCCAGAAAATGAGAGATAAAGCAGGGTATGTAGTCCCTATTTAATTAATAAAAACCATAAAATTAAATTCAACCATCCACAATCATATTGGGTCTAAGTCCATAATCATCTCATACATTCACAAACAATTTATGAACATATAAATCATACTTTAATCTCTAGTTACCATTCAATGATTATATTTGATCCATAATTTAATTCAAAGAAAATAATAAACATTTTCAATTGATGCCAAACTTTCGCCAGTTGCATTAATCAGTTTAAAACAATTATAAACCAATTAATCAATAAGAATTCACCATAACAATCTGCTGTCTTCATCGAAACACTACAAGTGCAAATTCTCACAATTTCGGTTAGTGACAATCGGATCAAAATAACTCAAAGAACAAAATAATTTTGTCAAAGGTAACAATCAAAGCATAGATCGTATAGGAATAACATAAGAGAGGCTCTGATACCACTGTTGGGATTCGGCTCATGCTCAAACAGAGATAATGTATAATTTAATCAACAAGTTAAACATGTAGCGCAGCGGAACAAAATAAAAACAAAGATAAATCGAATCCCTCCATGGATCTGCCTATGAATTCAAAAACGATCATCCTGTCAAGAACAGATAACAATCAAAATCTCATACCTCTATAATGGAGATTGCCAAAACCTCAAGACATATTCTTAATGTTATTGTTCTTGTACACAAAGCTCGCTTGTTGCAAACCAAAGCCGTCCAATTGTCCGACCTTTAACAGTAATCCAAACAGGTGATTCGAAAACCTTCACAAGGTTGAGATTATATTTTGCCAAGACGATGCTAATGTCTAGGTTGTGAGAAATCTTCCTCCTCTACCTTGGATAGCCAAAAGCAACAAGAAGAATTGTATTCCTCTTTCACTTTTTCTATTCGGCCATAACTCAATTGGGAGAGTGAGAGGAGCCGATTCCAAGGATAGCTTGCTTAGGGGGCGGCAACAACATAAGAGGCATATATATATTACTAGGTTTAGTGTATGCCAACTATTGGACTAACTACACTAAGTCCTTATACATATTATTAAATATTCATACTAAGCCCACAACACTTAATGAATATTTAATCTGTCCCAATCGCATTTTAATTTCATTAATCACCTTTTGTGTATGACCCATTAAGCCCTTAACATGTTGGCAGTAAATACAATTAATTCAATTAAGAATTTCCTATTTATATTTATAGATCATGAGCGGTATCTAGCAATGCATCAGGACCACCCAAATGCCAAGAGAGTCATTAAGCTTCAACAAGCCTTTCGTGTACAATATGTCTGTGTAATTCGATCCCTTCATCAAATATCCTAGGATATGAAAGAGCATGGTACAGTGTCTACTCTTAATCCCATTCCATATTAGATCTGCAGCTTTAATATTAACTCCTTAAGTATTGCCTTGGCCAAGGACTTCCACAAGTTAATATAAGCCAGATGCATGTGAGATATGTCCCCTCATATCACTTGGGGTGATGAGTCCTCTGTGGATCACTCATTCATCTTCGTATGCTTCATGTCATACCCAATAACACCCTACCATAAGCATCCTCGTGATCGGGATCCGTTCGTGATGAAATCTAAGTATGACAGTTCACATACAAGATGACCTGGTGTCACAAGTCAAAGGATTACTTACACCATTGACACATGAGAGTATTTTCCATAGACACTTGAGTGAAATACCAAATGAAACTCTCATAGCGGGTCATGTTCAGTGAACCTGTTCAACTAACAAGCACCCATGTGTTATCCCCAAGTATCTCTATACTTTCAACCTATGAGACCGGTTGTATACATCAAGTGCATGCAGGCTTAACATATGCCAGTCTTTGAGCATTGTCAATGCCATGTCTTGACAATACAATGACCAGGAACAGTTTTAGAAACACGATATTGATGCATAAGGATCCTCATAATTGTAACTCCTTACAATTCCTTTGCAATGCCATTGTGTTTCATGGGTTTTACCTTCACAAGTTATTTATAACAATTATAACAATACTTATGGATAAAGAAATACCTCAATTATAATTAATTAACTATAATGTGTAATAAATGAATATATAAATAATGTTTTACAAACCCAACTAGATTGGCTTGTAGGGCTTACACCAAAAGTCTTATTAGTGGACTGGAGAAAGCTAGTAAGCCATCTGAGGATAATAAACCTCAGGCCTCAGCAAACTGGAGCTCAGCTTGCAAAGAATTTTCCACAATCTGATAAGGTAAACCCGAATTGCATTCAAGCACTTTCCAAAATACAATTGAAATCGTATTCAAAGAAAAACAGACTTGTTCAAGAGTTGGATAGCCCGTCCGACTCGACAGGACCTACTCATATTAGGTTGGGTCTAGATAATTTTTTTTTTTGTAATTCAAGTTGATTTGATCCAAAACGGATTTGGACAAAAAAAAATTTCTCAAACCGTGGCCCGATCAAGTCGATGGACAGGTCTAGAAAAACCTGTTCAAAAACCAACTTTTTACTACTAAAAAGATAAAGCTGTAATTATATTTTAATAATCACTCCCAAATCCCGCATTCACTCACGGTATTCGCCACTGCAACTGCCGCCATGTCCACCTCCGTTGCTGGTAACTATCACTCCCTCGTCACCGTTGGTTTCTTCAATAGTGATCATCACGGCTCCCTCATCATCAAGATTTTGAGTGTTCTCAAGATAGTTAATATTCCCTCCTGCACGAACAAGTACAACAACCCTAAAATCATTAGCCAATTTGAATCAAGTTTTGAGTAGGAATGACAATGAGTCGGATATTTGTATTTTTTGTACTATCCGAATTCGAATCCGCAAAATTATTTTAAAATTCGAATCCGCAAATTATCCGTATATTACTATCTGAATCCGAATTAAATAACATTATCTGTCGGATATCCGAATCCGCTAAAAATCCGAATTCAATAAATTATTTTTTTTAAAAATTCGAATCCGCAAATTATCCGTATATTACTATCTGAATCTGAATTAAATAACATTATCTGTCGACTCATCAAAGCTACAATATCATTTATCAGAGCTTTCTGATCGTCAAAATTCTTGTTAGAATCCGCTTCAAGGAAATCAGCAACCAATTTTACCTCGGCTTCTTTCAGTGCAAGCATTCGATCCTTCTCTCTCAGAAGCATCGATTTCTCTCTCTCTTTCGCTTCAAGTGCAGCACGATAAGCCATTAGCGACTCTTCCATGAGCCTTGTCTTGTCTCTCTCCTTTCCCAATTCAACTTCCACCAGGCCTTCGATAGCATCAACGACGGCATCTCCTGGATCCTGTTTCAACGGGTTTGTATTTTTTAAAAGCAAGCAAACCCAAAAGAAAGAAAAAAACTAGAGAGTGGATGGACAACAATCCTGAAGCCGCCATATCTAACAGAATAAAAGGCCTCAGTAATTAATAAACTTGATCTACTATGAATGAAAAATAAATGTTCGAACTGAATTTAGCCATCAATTATAGAAGGAGAAATGAGAAATCTGACCATTAAAGCTGAAAGGGGATCTGATTTCTGATACTGTGATCGGAGACTGTTGTGAAGAAGAGAGAAGGAACAAATAAGTAACCCAAAAAACAAAGACAGGAACGCGAGTTTCATTCGACGTGGTGCTAAGTTAATAAAAGACAAAAGGTGTTCGTATTCAATTTCATCAAAAAGCAAGCAATAGATTTGATTCACAGCCAAAAACCACGGAATATTTCAATAGCTAGAATGTTGAGAAGAGTCAGTCAACGTCTGCTGACACAAGTAACAACTAACTGAGCCCCGTTTAGCATTGTTTTGGGTACTCAAAAATTGCACTTTCAATAGCAAGCAAGACTAAACGGTTTGCTTTTTAAAATAAAAAAATTTAGCAAAAGTTTGATTTTTAAAATTAATCTTTTGTTTCAAATGCAAAAGTTTTAATGTTTGTGCTTTTAAAATTAATTTGTCAAAGATATCCTTTTTTTATGTTCTTAAATGATAAAATTAATTCTTAAATTAATGTATTTTCTTTTTTTTTTTAATTTAAAAATATAGCATTTTAATTTTTGTAATATATTGAGTAAAAAATTTAATATAATAAGAATGTAATTATTTATTTTTTAAATTAAAATAATTTTATTTTTTAGATATACGTGTAATTATCACAATTGAATCATGACAAAGTAATTATTATTGTTTTTAAGATCGAATTAATAATTATTTATACGCATCAGTTATAAATTATTTAATTATTATTATAATTTTTTTATATTTAATATATTTATTTTTACTTAATTTTAAAAAAATATATTAATTATAAATATTTTTTAATTAATATTATTAAAATACTAGATACATTTCCCTACTTTTTTTAGTCTTCACCTGAAAAACCCATTTGATTGGTGACTTAAAAAGTTGCAACATAATTTGACAATTATCAAAGAGAGTTGGCTTGGGCTGCATATGCAAAGCCAATAGTGGAATATCCAAAGGAGAGAGACAGCAATTGACTTGGATTGGGGTGGCCGGTGCTGAAACCAAAGGTTGGTTAATGATAGATTTAATAATTTTAAACATGACTTAATTACATTATACGAATATAATATAAAAAAAATAATTAAAATGCGATATGATATAAAAATAATATGAACACGACACAAATATATACGAACATGTCCATGAATTATTAACGTATTAAATATAAATATATAACAACTTAAACAAAGATTATGATACGAAAAAATACACGAACACGACACGAATACACGAATTACAAATCTAGTTAATGGTCACTGACCTTATCCACATGTTGGGAATTTCATTAGTCCTCTTAGCCATCCATGAAACTTAAAGCTAGCTAATATAGTTGGTTCATGAAACCATCTTGTTTTGTATCTTCGTGCAGTGTAAGTTCAGGCTTTTTACTTAAGAATTTGTATTCGTCACTTATTCAACTGCATAGAATTCAAACATAAAAGAATAAGTAAAGTACGAACTCTTAGAACATTCTCCTTACATCCACCTTACATTTTCTGCTTAGCTCCTTTTCTCCTCTGAATCGGGATTAACTTAAACATCAGAATACATTTCAGAATCTCAATTCTGATATTTTTCTGATCATTTTTTATAATCAGCAAGCTCAACACACCTTATTTCCGACAACTCTTCGGAACTCTTCAGCTTCAACCCAAAAAGGCCTAAACACTTTTTTTAATCAAAATGAGATATATATATATATATATATGTGTGTGTGTGTGTGTATGTGTGATAAATGCTTAATTTCATGCATTTTCCTATCGAATTTCTTTATACTTTGTGTTTTGATTCTTAAGTTTCTTTACACTTTACTAGGTTTTTATGCTTTGTAGGTATTTTGGAAGAGATGAAGTGAAAACATGTCAATTAGGATATTAAATAGCTTACAACATTACAATCACAAGATTGCAAAAGACTTGAGAGTCAAAAAGATCAAATTCTTGGTGCAAAGCAAGAAGACAAATTTGACCTCTGGAGCTTGTTGCTAAGACAACATGATGTTAGACTCTTTATTCGAAGAAACTTCATTCTTGACTTTTGAAGATCACTTGATTACCTTTCGAACGGTTAGTCATGGGCCTAAATCGGATAAGAAATGATTATCCAAATCGGCATTGGAATATCTCTCTAAACAACCCTCGTGGCAGAAAAAAACCTTAGCCGCAAATCACATTTTTTTCTTAATACCCTAGCTGGCATTTATGTTTATCCTTGTCAAAGAAGGATTAGTGGTTGTCAACTTGCATTAATTGCAAGTATCTTTCCTTAAAGCTAATCCTAGTCAAAGTAGGAGTATTAAATCAGCCAAGACTTTCCTTCCTTACACTTACTTTGGCTGCAAGTTTGTAATCTCTCTTCATTAAAGAGTGCTTTGACTAAAACTTTCCCACTTTATTTAAACTTGGCTGCCAAGGCTTATATCTTTCCTTAAAACACAAAAGTCAGCCACTTTTCCTTAACTTTAGCCACAAGTCAGCATTTATTGAAGGGAGAGAGCTGAAATTCACTTGTTTGATGTCCTAGCTATTGCCTATAAATAGAGATCAAGGGGGCAAACAAAATTTACACTTCTCCAAGCATCAAAGTTTTGATTTCTTCTTTGTTTCTTTGTTTTTGAGAGAGCAAGAGGCTAGATAATTAATATTCTTCTTCTTCTTCTTCTTTCTTTCTTTTATTTTCTTCTTAGATTCTCTTTAATTTTATGTTTATGTTTACAATGCCTATGCTAGGCTAAACTTTTATTTGGTTAAGGGTGATTTCAAAACCCTAGACATGTTATGTAATTAATTTTCAAAATCTATCTATCATTGTTTTCTATCAAAGTTGCTTATGTTCTTCTATTAAAATTGTTCATGATGATGTTTTGATTTGTTTAGGTGTACAACTAGATAGATCTTGATAATTATCTATTGCTATTTAGGAGTCTTGATCCGTGTAATTGTCTTAATTTCCTATTCATAAGTAGTAATTTGTGATTAATGATTATGGTCAAGTTTTCAATAATTGCAAAGTGGAACATAACCTAATTTGAACAATCCGAGCTTATGTATTTGTTGCTTAGATCAACCTATCTTTCTCATCATAAAGCTGCTATTAAATTGAACTTAGAGAGCTTATTCTAGGTTGTTTGATAGTTAAGATTAAATAGAAGAGCTTGTTCTATTTAACGACGAACTAAGAAAAGATTGAGGTAACAAAGCTTGTTGTTATCTACGGTTGTTAACTTTGATAGCTAATTAATGTTGATAGATATGAAATTGATTATTAATGATGTCTAGTGGTGGAGAATGAAACCTTAACCATATTTTTCATATTTGATTCTTCTTAATTACTTGTTTTCTCATTCTTATTATTAACTTTAGTTTAAATCTGATTTTAAAATCCCCTTTACTTTTGTTTACTTGTTTTTAAGTGATAAACTATTAACTTATAAACTAAAACCCAATCTCTGAGGACTCAACCCTTGCTACAATTGATTTTTTTAAGTGCAAGGTTAAATAAGATACACTTTTTTGGGTGCATCAGTGTGTGTTTTCTAGAACAAAGCCTACAGTACTTATGCAAATGTAGATTTTATAGATAGTGATTTGATTCTTTTGCTACAATTAGCTATGGTCATAAAATTATAATCTGATTGGCTATATCTTGATCTGCTCCTCTGAAAATTCTCTTCAGTTTTATGTTGTCATGTCGATGGTTCGGCTTGAGAGCATTTTGCAGAATTTAGGGTCTTGAAGCATTTTATAATTGCAATCAGACGAGTATCAAGTATAAGGTGAATCCGGATTTAATTCAATTAGTTCATGCAGTGATTTTTAAGAGGTGATATCCAACCAAATCTAGGTTCGAATCTCAATATCTACAATCTATTCTACCATATCCTCATATTGCAACTTTTTTGTAAAAAAAAATTATTAAAAGACAAATTTGTCACTATATTATAATTGGATATTAAAATTTACTACTATACTTTACTTTTATTGATATTTGTTATTGCACTTTTGGGATTAAGGGTAAATTTATCATTATACTTTAACACGATATTGAATTTTGCCACTTTACTTTTGTTTAATTGAATTTTGTCACTAAATTTTGATATTTGATTGAATTTTACCACTTAACTTTAATTTTGAATGGTTTGAAGATAAAATTTAATAAAAAATTATGTTTTCAAATATTTTATTTTAATAATTAACATAATAAATTAATTAATAAAAATATTAAAACTTAACATAAAATATATTTTTTTTAAAAACTAAACTTATTTTTTCTTTTTTCTAGTCTTTTTTTTTACAAGTCTTTCTTTCTTTCATAAAATAAAAATTATATTTTAAATTTTTTTATAAATTAATTTATTGTTGTTAATTATTAAAATAAAATATTTGAATGAATTTTTTTGTTAAATTTTTTCTTCAAATCATCCAAAATCAATGTTGGCTAACAAAATTCAATTAAAAATCAAAATTGAGTGACAAATTTCAATCAAAAATCAAAATTTAATTGCAAAATTCAATTAAATAAAAGTAAAGTGGCAAATTTGCCTATAATCTCAAAATATAATGGTAAATATCAATCAAAATATTGTATAGTGGCAAATTTTAATATCTACCTATAATACGGTAACAAATTTGCTCTTTAACCCAAAAAATATCAAACGTTATTAATTTTGCATTTGGCAAGTATCAAGCTGGAATCTCATTGAATAATCATAAATGGGAGAAAATTTCTACTTATTACTCAAATAAAATAATCAAACACTAAATAAAACTGTACTTCAAAACTCCTAAGTTCCCAGCAGCAAAACTTTAGTATTATTAATCTCCATGATTTGTAATCTTTTCTTACCACATGGCTTTCAATATCCCTCTTTTATGATAGATTGTTCGAGTGTGATATATATATAAAAAAAATGATAGGATAAAAAAAATTACCCCCTGATTTCATAGAAAATTCACTTATTCTTTTAGGTTTGAAAAACACCCACTTACTCCCCTCAAGTTTGGCATAAAATACATTAACCCCCTAAAATATTATTTTTAAGTTAATTTTATATGAAAAGACAAAAATACCCTTTGTTAAATATTAATCATTTTTTTCTTTTCATTCTTTTTTTTACTCAAAACTTTTTTAACTACAAAATAATGAGAATTTATTTAATTTTAAAATCATCTTTAATTTCTATTAAACTAAATTCTAATTAATTTATATTCTATTTCAATTTTATGTTAAATATTTTAAACTTATCTTTAATTCAATTATATATAACTTTGAAATGAATTTATTAAAATATTTTTATTTAATTAATTATCGTTATTTAAAAAATTTAGTGATAATGAATTGATTAAAGAAAAAATGAAAAAAATTAAAGAAAGGAGAATAAAAAATTATATAATTATCTTTCATGAGATTTTATTGAAAATAAATTTACTCTATTACTTTGAAAAACACATTTATCTCTAGAAAAGTAACTATGTTAGCATTCTGTTAATCAAATTAATATTTATTCAAATTTTACTTTAAATATTAAAAATATGTTTTTTATTTTATTTTTGCAGTATATTTTTCATTTTTTATTTTAATTAATTTCTTTATCATTATTTTTTTTAAATAATTGCAATTAATTCATTTTTAAATAAAAATAACATAATATATTAATATTAAAGTTAATATATATAATTGAATTAAAAATAAGTTTAAAATATTTTTTTGGTAGAAAAAAATTTAAGTCAGGGGAGACTACAAAATCCATGGTTAGAACACGTCACAGGCCTTAGAGATGACTAACAGTGATACTTATAGATCACCTATCAAGTGAAACTGCTGGTGAGACTCGAACTCTGGTGCTTGTCAAGACGCTAATGAGTATTCAACCAATTGAATCAATCTATATTAGCATAACTTTAAAATATTTAACATTTATACTTGAATTAAAATATAATTTAATTGAATTTAACTTGATAGTAATTAAAGATAATTTTGTAATTAAAAAAAAAATTGAGCAAAAAAAATAAAAACAAAAATAAATTATTAATAACTAATAAAGGGCATATTTATCTTTTTATTTAAAATTAACTTAGAAATATACTTTATGGGGGTTAGTGTATTTTGTGCCAAACTTTAGGGGATAAGTGGGTGTTTTTCAAATCTTAAGAGGGTAATTGTATTTTTTATGAAATATGAAGGGGGTAAAAATACTTTTTCCAAAATAATAAACTGTTAATTTCAACTGATCGGACAAATTTTTTCATCCCTGTTCATCGCAGTTAATTATGCTGCAAGAGTATTGGCAAAATTGCGTGAGAAACCTTGTGATCTCATAACTTCTGAGGTGGCTTTATTAGACTAACATTAGATAACCAACCAGTGAGATCAACTAGGAGTTGTAGTTTTTGTCAATGAAAGATGGATGAGAAGAAGGTAAGCTAACTACGAGAATAGAAAAGAAAATAAGAAAAAGAATACTCCACGATTTTGTCAATTGAACGGTCCATATTTCTCTGGCTATAAATACCCAAGGCTAGCCTTGGTTTTCCCCATTCAAACCCCAACTGAATTACTCATTCTGATTAGTGATTGCTTCTCCCATTTGTTCCTCAACCTTTGCTGAACTATTGCAAAATGGCCTCTTCCAACTTTTTCCTGTTAGCTTTCTTCATTGCATTGTCATTTTCAGGCATCGGGGTTAGCCTAGCAGCTCGTCATCTTCAGCAATTGCCACCCACGACTCCACTCCCAAGTTTGCCAACACTGCCACCATTGCCTTCTATCCCAAATCTACCACAGCCCACACTCCCGACCTTGCCAATGCCAACTACTCAACCATCTTTGCCTAACCCTGCCAGCACACTTCCTCCACTTCCCAGCTTGCCCAACTTGCCTACTGCCCCAAAGGTGACTCTACCCCCATTGCCAAGCATGCCTTCGATCCCTACAATCCCCACTACATTTCCCTCTATTCCTTTCTTGTCTCCACCTCCCGCTCCCTCTAGCTCTTGAGTTCAATTCCTCCATTTCATGTTTCTCTACTTCTTCAACAAGTTTGTTTCATTCCTAATTATTGTATTACTGTTTCATGTGCTACTGAGAATGGACTCTGCTCACTTTCTCTACTTCAGTCTTTCTTGTTTGTAGAGTGAGTTACTTAGAATTTAAGTTATTTGATTTTACAAAAAAAAAAAAAAAAAAAAAAAAAAAAAACAAAGAAAGAAAGAAAGAAAGAAAGAAAGAAAGAAAGAAAAGGACTATGTGTGTTTGCTGTGTTTGTTCTTTTAATTCTAATGGAAATTTCCTCATTATTTGATGTATTTTCTATTACGTTTTACATGTATAATAAAGTGTGATTTTTTTTTCCTTCCTTATCCATTAGCTTAAACTAACAAAAAGATGAGAAAAGTCGAGGCTGAGATGAGTAAATCTACTAACAATTCCTTAAATTGGATGAACGACTAAAAAGTGATAAGAGTCTATGTTATCTGAAATCAAAGATGAATTTTGAATATAGTTATGTGTTCGATACGAATATATATATATTTTTTTTAAATTCATATATTTGGAGAATCATACCTATATTTAAATAAAGCTTTCATTTAGAATTCATATTCATAGACATTACCAATTAGTAATCTCATATATTCTAATATGGAACTCAATATCATTCCTTTGAAGGCATGTGCTTTGTTCAATAAAAGTATTTCCAATTAAGAAAAACAAAAAACAAACAAACTAGAAGCTTAATAAAAATTAAAAAAAAGGAACCTGCTAACAGTCCTAATAATCACTGATTTGTTGAACTATAGTAATTCATTTTATTGTATGTCAAAGTCAAAGATTCAGAATATACAAGGAAGCAATACTTCATGATTTACATCTCAAGAAAAATATAAGAAACTAGTTAAACATTAATATTTTAGGACAGTAACGTAACCCTGATCCTGGAGCATAGGAATGGTTGAATAAATCTATCAATTTATGTATTCATATTATGTTTGTATTATTTTTTGTCATAATCATTTTTTAAGTGTTATATATTTTATAAATTTTAACACGTTAATAATTCGTGTAATATAAATTTTGATATATTCGTGTATTTTATCATGTTCATATTATTTTTCGTGTAACATTATGTTTTTTGTCGTGTTTTAATTACTTTTCTCGTATCATATAATCATATCGTATCCAAAATTATCAAATCTGATTTTTTTTGTTGTGATTATGGCTTTTGAAATGGCTTGATTAGATTACCCACCAATTAGATAAGTAGAAGTTTGATATCCCAATGCAATTAAATCACTTATTATAATGTTTACTTTTTATTAAACTCTTATGACCAACCCTAAAACAGCAATCAACCAACAAAAGTTCATTTTTTTTTTTTTTGTCAATGAAAAAATGGATGAGAAGGTGAACTAACTTTTATTAAAAAAAGTGTCCCTTCAAGATTTTCTTGGAATAAAAATTAATTGGACTATTAGGTCAAACATTGAATTAACTATAACACTAAGCTTGAGCTTAGAAAAGAAGACCCTCAAGTAGAGGTTGTCAAATAAACTCGAATTTAAAAATTTGTTTGTAAAATCGAAATTTATTCAAATTTGATTTGATAAAAATATTCAAAAATCAAACACAAAAAGATTTAAAATTGAAATTGCCATGAACGATTTGAATTCAAAAAACTCAAATATGAATTCAACCGAAACTCGAAAAGCATACTAAAATAATTACTTCTTTTATAGATCTAAAAAAAGTTACCTGATTAGTTCGAACATTAAACTGGCTCAAACTCAAAAAGTTCTAAATTCAAAAAATTCAAACTTAAAATGATCCAAATCCAAAATAATTTAAACCCAAAACAACTCATTTTCTAAGTGTAATTTTTCTTTTTCTTTCTCTTCTCTCTCCCTTACTCAAAGCCATGGTTTTTCCAAAATTTCCTTACTAAAGGCGAACCTAACAATTAGTGTATCCGTGTCGTGTTCGTGTATTTTTTCATGTCATAATCGTATTTAAGATATTTTATACTTATATAAATTTTGACGTGTTAATAATTTGTGTTATATAGATTTTGACATGTTCGTGTACTCGTGTCTTATCCGTATTTTTTTTCGTGTCGTATTTTATATCATATTTTAATTATTTTTTCATGTCGTAATCATATCGTATAATTGTAAATCGTATGGTATCCAATATTGCAAAGTGTTAAGCTCAGGAATCTCAGGCAACCTTTGTTTCTTCCACTTTGCTAACAATAGGCGTCTCCAAAATTTATTTAAGATAATAATTGCTGTAATAACATTAAACCCAACTAAATTAGTCAAAAAAAATCATAAATTAAGCCAAATTATGATTCACCAATTCAAAAATAATTAACTAAAAAATGTTAAATCTTTTATTTGTTATTTTTTTATCCACTTTACCTTTCGTTAATTTATTCTTAAAATAATTTATTAAGATTACTAATATATATTTTTTTAAATATATAATTCTTGGAGTATAACCCAGATAACCAGGGTTCTAGGGCATTAAAGGAGGATCTCTTCAGTGGAATGATGCACCTAAAAGAGTGTATCTTTATTAATCCTTACACTAAAAATATTAATTGTAAAATATAGCAATAAGCAAAGGTTGAGTCCACAAAGATTGGTGTTTAGTTTAATAATTATTAATTTATACTTAAATTCAAATAAAACAAAATAAAAGGGGAGTTTTTGAAATCAATTCAAAAATAAAGCAATCAATAAAAAGTAAGAAAGCAAATAAATAAGAAGTGATCAGATGTGAGAAATATGGCTAAAGGTTCATTCTCCACCACTAGACATCATTAATAATCAAATTCAGATCTATCAATATCAATTATCTTTCAAAGTTAACAACCGTAGATAACAACATCCTGTGTTATCCCAATCCTTCTTTAGTTCATCGTTAAGCAGGACGAACGCCACTACTTAATCTCTAACTATCAAACAACTTAGGATAAACATCTCCAAATTTAATTTCACAACAGCTTTATGATAAGAAAGATATGTTGATCTAAGCAAGAAAAGTATGAACATGAATTGTTTAACTTAGGTTATGTTCCACTTTGTAATTAGCGAAAACTTTAACATAATCATTAATCACAAATTGCCACTTATGAATATGAAATCAAGACAATTACATGGATCAAGACTCCTAAACTAGCATTAGATAAGTATCAAGATCTATCTAGTATGCATCCTAAACAAATCAAGATAAAAATCATAAACAATTCTTATGGAAGAACACAAGCAACTTTGATAGAAAATTAATAATTGATAGAATATGAAAATTAATTACAAAACATGTCTAGGGCTTTGAAATCACTCTTAACCAAAGAGAAGTTTAGCCTTGCATAGGCATAGTTAACATAAACATAAATATTCAAAAGAAACTAAGAACAAAAATAAAATAAAACTAAGAGAAGAATAATAAGAAGAAGAAGATTGATAAATAATCAAAAGCATGACATAGTTGGTGGCTCAAAAGATTATATTTATAGAGTTTTAAAATCTTGAAAATCCTTTCTTGCTCTTCAAGGAAGCTAGGAGTCAAAATAAGGCAAATTTGGACAATTTGCGTATTTTTGCGGTTTTGGAATTTTTTTCCAGTTTTGCAAAATTTTGGAAACAGAAACTCAGCACCGCGGCGCCAACTTGCTGTCTTGTGGGATTTTGCTCCCTGACTTCGGTTTCGCATCTGATGTACTGTCTCGCACTTCGTCGGCTGATTTGGGTGACCATCCATTGTCCGATTTAGACGTGTAAATTATCGTTGGAAATGTATTCAAGTCAGCTTCAAAAGTCAAGAGAAAGTTTCTTCAAATAATGACTTTAACATAATGATTTCTTAGCAACAAGCTTCGTAGGTCAGATCTGCCTGGTCACTTAGCACTAAGAATTTGATCTTTTTAACTCTCAAGTCTTCTTCCATCTTATGATTGTGACTTTATAAGCTCTTTATCATCATAATTGACATGTTTTGGCTTTATCTCATCCAAAATACCTATAATTCATAAAGTATAATAATTTGTAAGGAACTTAAGAATTAAAGCACAAAGTATAAGGAAATAATACATGAAAATGTATGCAATTACGCATTATTAGGAAACATAATGAGCCGACTACCAACACCTTCCGTTAACAACATCCCCAAACATGAGCCAAGACCTTCGCCCTACGATCCGTTTGTTGGGAATAACGTGGCAGCCCACAACAAGTATTAACCTACAACATGCATTTGGGAAGAAGAGAAAAATAGAACACAATATTTTTAACGTGGTTCAGCCCTTATTGGCCTGAGTCCACTGATCCTTGAAAGGGACAAATATAATTTACTAAGAAAGGATTTCAACTTGTAACTTCTACACGGATAAAGCTACAAACCCTCTTACAAACATTGTAATTTTTGCACGGATAAAGCTACAACTTTCCTACAAACATTGTGACTCACCACCACCCATAGAGCCCCAGTACAACCTCTCTCAAGTATATAGACTCTCTCTCACAAGGGGTGGTGGTGAATTTTTCCCAAAGGTCAAGGTTCCTATTTATAGGTGAGCACTCATTTTGGCTCATCAATACTACTCAATGTGGGATTAAGACTCCCATTGGCTTAACCAAGTTACTCAATGTGGGACTTGAGCTCCTATTCAATATTGGATTTGGATTCAACATACTCAACAAATCTACCCTTGAGTCAAAGTCTACAATTACCTCAATTACTCAATGTTGGACTTGGACTCGGACTCAAACTCAACACCGTTCACTAAGCTGGGCATTTCCGAGTTTTCGGATTGTTTCTCTAGTCGTTGAAGCTTTCTTTGGTAGGGTTAAAAATATGAAAAATAAGAAGAAGAGAAAAATGTAAAAATAATTTTTTTTTTATTAATGTGTTTGGTAAAAAAGATAGAAGGTAAAAAAAAAAATCACTTATCACTAAATAGAGTTGAAAATTAAGAAAAATAAATAAATAAATATTATTTATTATTTATTATTTATTATTATACTTTTTGTAAATTAAGATAATAAGAAAAAATTTGAAAAATACCGGTAAACCCAAAACAGTATATCGAAACACACCGATAACAATACGTACCAGTACCAGAACAAAAATGGTACGTCCACCGGTACGGTACTGACTACTTTGATTATAACTCTATTTAATCTAAAAGATAGATGGAAAAGGGAGCTGGAATGGCTTTAAAAAACTATTATAACCATATTTAATCTAAAAGAGAGTTGAAAAAATGAGTTGGAAATAGATTAGTATAATTTAATATAAGGTCAGTTTAACCGGTGTCTATATGCACTGATTAAGAATTATTTAATTACCATTTCACTAAATTTTTATGCATTTAATATATTATTTTTGTTGAATTAAAAAAAAGTAAAGCATTAATTATATATTTTTTCTATATATAACATCTTAACCAGTGCCTAATGACACTTGTTAATATTTCTCTTCAATCTAAAAGAGATGGAAAAGGAAGTTGAAATGATTTTAAAAGACTATTATAACTCAATTTAATTTAAAAAAGAATTGAAAAAGTAAGTTGAAAATAGATTTTAATCTAAAAAACAGCTTAAAAAGTGAGTTGAAAATAGATTAATATACTAGAATTCTTTCCCCGCTTTGAAAGATTTTTTTTAATATTTATAAAATTTTAATTAAATTAACAATCACAAATAAATTTAATTTGAATAATATTAAATAATTATTATTTATTTAAATATTTTTTATGTTTTAATAACTTAAATAAATAAATTTAGAGTTAAAATCGAATCGCTATGACAAATTATGCAAAATATGAGATGAATTGAGACATGACAAAAACACAACATGAGAAAATAATTAAAACACGACACAACACGAAAAATAACATGAACACGACATGAATACACGAATGTGTTAAAATCTATATAAAACGAATTATTAACGCATAAAAATTTATAATACTTTGAATATATAAAAAAATAAAATGAACGCGAAAACGATACAAACACAAAAAAAAAAAATTGAATCAGAATGACAAACTATTCAAAATATGAGATTAATTTAGACACGATATGAATAATATAGAAAAAAATAATTAAAACACAAAATAAAAATAAAATGAGCATGACACAAATACACAAACATGTCAAAATATACATAAAAATGAATTATTAAGTTGTAAAAACATAAAAATAAAATGAGCATGACACAAATACACAAACATGTCAAAATATACATGTCTTAGATTGATCTGGACAATATTTTAAAGAAAATAAATCGGAAGAAACCACCGCTGATATTAATAAATTCTGCTTGAGTACTTTTTGTTAATCATGTTCCAGAATGAGTCTCGAATATAAATATATATTTGACATATATATTTAAAATTAATTTTTATATATTCAAAAGAACATGACTCATATTTATATCTTAATATAAATATAAATGTCGGATACGAATATTTAAAAAAAAAATCCGAATAATATAAAGTTCTTGATCCTCAACAAGATTAAATACTCTTGCATTTTTATAAAATTTAGTTCATACTTACTTTTGCATGCGGGTTTTTTTACTGAGATATAGCCAAAAAAAAAAATACTAAAATACCGTTGTTTTTGGATTAATTCCCAAAATCCCTTTTTTTTTCTAGCTGGGAAATCGCCATCCCCCATGGCGATTTCCCAGCATTAAAATTTCACAATTTGCAAAATTAACCAAGGGAAATCGCCATGGGGGGTGGCGATTTCCCTTCATGTATAATTTTTTTTTTTAAATTAATAAACAAAAATTTATTTTATTTTTTAATTTGATAATTTTATTTTTTAATTTTAAAAATTATAAATTAAATTAAAATATTTTTTTTATAATTTAAAAAAAAATTCGTAAGGTATATTTTAGGCTTTTTTATAATTTAATATTATGAAATTTGTTTTTTAAAACTTGTTAAAAACAAATTAGATAAAACAAAAAAATTACATCTCTTTCTACCCCTACCCCCCACACACTATTTTTCTCTATAAATACCTCCCTCATTTCCTTCATTTTTTCATTCTTCTTTCAACAATTACATCTCTTTCTACCAAAAAAATTTCTTTCTACAACAAAATTTTTTTCTACAATAATATTTAGAAATGGCTTCATCATCACTATTGAGGTTACAAGAAAATCACATATCGGAGGTTATATTTAACGAGGTAAGTAAATTGTTATAATATTATTTGTATTACATTATACATTTTTAGTTATTTTTTATTGATTAGAATTTTGTAAATTTATAGTTTTATTGTTTTATAATTTTTATATTTTTAATGTTATAATATTCAATTATAGTTTTATCATTTATTAATTACTATTGTTTTTTGATTTCATAATTATATAATTATTTATTTTTTATATTGTTTAATTTTTTATTATTATAGTTATTTAATTTGTTAATTATTTTTGTTTTTTCATTTTATACTTTTATATAATTTTAATTTATATATTTTAATGGTCTTTTTATTATTATATAAAATAATAATTTTGTAATTATTACTGTTTTATATTATTATTGTTTTATATTATATTATATTATATTATTATTGTTGTTTATATTATATTATTATTGTTGTTTATATTATATTATATTATTATTGTTTATATTATATTATATTATATTATTACAATAATTTTGTAATTTTAATTTTTTATATTATATTATATTATTATTGTTTTATAATTTTGTAATTATTATTGTCTTTTAATTTTAATTTTATAGTTATTTATTTATTATATAATTGAATTATTTAATAATTATATAAAAAAATTGAAATTTTTTATTATTATTGTTTTGTTATTTTATAGTTTTATAGTTTTATTTATTAATTTTTAATTGTTATAGTTTTATAATATATTAATTTTTATTATTATAACAGGAAACTCGTCGCGTGTTACGTGCGAGGAAATTTACATTGGAGGACCCGCATCCATCTATTATCGACCACTTAAGAAGAGCCGAATTTTATCACGCAAGTCAAATTCGACGACTTTTGATACAACCTGACTTAATCAGTGCGTTGGTCGAACGATGGAGACCCGAGACGCACACTTTTCATTTTCCATGTGGTGAATGCACGGTAACTCTCGAAGATGTTGCGCTGCAACTTGGACTTCCGATCCATGGCGATTCAGTTACAGGCGGAAGCCTTCCAGATTGGAATGAAGTGTGTCAAGATCTATTGGGCTCGGTACCTCCAGATGAGTATGTATCTGGCTCAACGGTGAGACTAACTTGGTTGAAATCGTTTCAAAATCTTCCATTACATGCAACCGAACAACAAATACAATATGCTGCTAGAGCATATATTTTACGTTTGATTGGAGGATTACTGATGCCTGACAAATCGAGCAGTCGGGTACATTTAATGTATCTTCTATTGCTACGTGATTTAGAGCATGCGGCAAATTATAGTTGGGGTTCTGCGTGTTTGGCGGTTTTGTATAGAGAACTTTGCCGGGCTACAGTTCCAAAAAGCCATGACATAGGTGGATGTTTAGTGCTTCTACAATCATGGGCTTGGTATCGGCTACCATTTCTTGCTCCGCGCGTGGATATTTCGGCTGTATACCCCCTTGCAAGCAGGTAATAATCTTTACTATTTTATTAATTTTGTACGAACTTGTATTTTTATAGGTCATTAAGATATTATATGCATTTTAATAGGTGGAGTAGGAGTACGAGTAGAGATTTTACAGAGACTCCGAGCGATCTTGCAAGTATAAGAGTACGACTAGATCGACTAGGATATGATAAGGTAAATATTTCGATTGTTACATTGAAGTTTTTTTTTTAATCCATATGAAACTAATAATTTGTAATAATTATTCGCAGTTTCTGTGGATGCCATATTCCTCGCGTGAAATTATGGCATGCCTCCCATCGGATGCCTACAATAATTTCAATATATGGAAAGCAAACACAGCATTGATATGCTTTTCATATGTAGAGTGGCACCAAACTGACCGGGTGTTGCGACAATTTGGGATGCAACAACCAATTCCTGCAGCCCCGGTGAACCTTGATAAGCTTCACAAGGTCGACATGCGTGGTCGTAATGATGAATTCTGGCCTGCGAAGCATGAACATTGGATCCAATGGTGGAATATACGCTTTCAACGAATTTCGACAGGTTACCCGATTGTTGGTAATAATTTCAACCCATCTGCTGATTACATAAGATGGTATAGAAATGAAGGTCGGCCTTTCGTTTGTCCACCGTCGATGTATGAGGATGTTAGGAGTATGCCATTTACCGGACAAACTTCAGCTCCAGTCCCTCCTACACAGGATATGGATGCTCCTAGACCTCGCCGACAACATGGGCGAACGCGTCAACCGACCTCATCGGAGTTCACAGCACCGAGGATGTCATTTGATCATCCTGAACCTGAACGAGATCATGGAGTACCATCCAGTCATCGTTATTCCGTAAGTCACCCCGGATATGACGTTGATGAGTGTTACCGACCATCACCGCCAAGAACGAGGTTAGATGACCAACTCCCCATCCTAAGTCCAAGTTCAGCATATCTAACATCCATGTATCAGTTTGGAACCCCTTCGTCAGCATTTGATGGTACATCATTTATGGGTGCATCTAGTAGTCAGGTTCCCGTTATGGGTGAACTAGGTGTTGGCTCATCCAGCAGTGGGTTTCAAATTTTTGATACGGAAGAAAGGACTGATGACATACAACCGGAACCAGTGGCGGTTATAGCAAGAGGTCGTGGTGGACCGCGAATACGTGCCACTGACGAGGTTGAACGACGGGTGCAACCACCACGCACTAAAAGAGCTCGACACTGTTGCTCTACATCACGCAATAATTAGAATAATTGTAATGTGTTTTAAATTTCTAATATAAATTTATATGTTTTGCATTTCATGTTATTTATTTTAAATTTGTTCGGAAATTAATTGTTATATTTTATTTTAATTTATATCTTAATGTTGTTATTTAATTTTAATATAGTAATCCAAATTACATGATAAGTTGATTTTCTTTTTTTCATTTTAATTTAATTTTCTTTTTAAATTTTAATAAGAAATAAAATTTTAATCATAAATTAAATTAAAATTATTTTATCAAATATCCAGTTTTAAACTGTAACAATCTATACTATTATTAAAAACAATGATTAAATTGATGTCACGAGTTAATCGAATACCAACTCAAAAAAAATAATCAAATTAAAAAAATTATTTTACGATACCAACTTAAAAATAACTTCTTTATTTAAAAAAGTGACTCGATAAATTTCTTTAAAAAAAAATTTTATTTACATTTTACATCATTAAATTATTTTTGATATAAATTAAATTTTCCTTTTTATAATATTACAAAATTATAAAAAATACAATTTTTGATATAAAAATTTAATAAAAAATATAATATTCTTTTTAAATTTTAATAAGAAATATATTTTTATTTTTTATAAAATTGTAATAATAAATTAAATTATATTTTTAATATATATTTAAAAAAAATAAATAACCAAACCTATAAAAAAATATTTTAATTTAATTTATAATTTTTAAAATTAAAAAAATAAAATTATCAAATTAAAAAATAAATTTAATTTTTGTTTATTAATTTAAAAAAAATTATACATGAAGGGAAATCGCCACTCCCATGACGATTTTCCTTCATCAAATTTGCAAATTTTGCAAATTTAACCAAGGGAAATTGCCATGGGGGGTGGCGATTTCCCTTGATTAAATTTACAAAATTTGCAAAATACACCAAGGGAAATCGCCACCCCCCATGGCGATTTCCCTTGGTGTTTTTTACAAATTTTGAAATTTTAACGCTGTGGCGATTTCCCAACTAGAAAAAAAAAGAACGTATTTTAAGAATTAATCCGAAAACAACGATAATTTGGTATTTTTTTTTTATAAATCGGGCTTGGCCCGATTCGATCTACTAATTGTAAGTAATCGGTTCCCCGAGATCCTTTTCCGTTTTTAGCTACAAGCTTTTCGAATATATATTTATGGACATTTGACAGCTGAAGTATAAGCAGATAACGCCACCGATAACATAAACGAAACCCTAAGAAATTAATTTGACGATCAAAGCTGAAAATGGGAGTAGAGAAGCAAGTCATCAGGCCCGGAACAGGTCCCAAACCCACCCCCGGTCAGACCGTTACGGTTCACTGCACTGGCTACGGTTACTATTTCTCTTTCTCCACTTTCTTTATAACTCCTATACATTTCACACTTCTCACCGTGGCTGAAAAAAATCTGGTTCGGATTTTTTTTTCAATCATCAATGTTTTCTTCTTTAATCAAAGGGTTTTTCCTAAACGTCCAAATTTGATGAAAAATTTGCTTGCTTTTTGGTGCTATTAATTCTTTTTTCTATGGTTACTGTTATGAATTTTATTTTTATTTTTGGTGCAGGGAAAAATGGTGATCTGTCTGACAAGTTCTGGAGGTGAGTAGTGTTTTCAACCAGAATGACAAATTGGGTTTTCTTGTACAACATTATTACTATGAAGTGTTAATAATTTCTCTGTTTGTGTCATTTTTAGCACAAAAGATAAAGGACAGCAGCCTTTCTCTTTCCAAATTGGCAAGGGTTCTGTCATAAAAGGTAGTAAAGCTTGCTTTTTGGTCTTACCTTACTGAATTTCATATAAATACCCCTCAAATTTTTATGGTTTTTTCCCCTAAAAGCAGAAAGATTATTTCTTGCCATGAGATTGGCTTTTTTTTTTTTTTTTTTTTTGGTATTTTGATTTATGAATGTGAATGTATTGGTTTTGAGGTGAGTGAGAAGGTTTGACATACGAAATCTTAAATTTGGATTATGGTGGTGTTCTAGTTAAACAGTGTTTTTCCCATTGTCTTCTATAAAACCTCCACTTTTGTTTGACTGCTTTTCACTTGATATATAGCAGAACTCCATTTTTTTTTTCTCTCAAGGCTTTATTGTTCTCTATTAAAATATAATGCAGCTAGTAAAAAATCATGAGGGATGGATCCTTGGCATGTGTGACGTTGCCCAACAATGCCTCAAGTTTTGTGAAACATCGTCCCACTACATTAATTTGATTGTTCATCTAAGTCTTGTACATAGTGCAACACAGTTTTCCCCTTGCAACTATTAAAGATCCTTTGAGAAGCTTCCACTGTCCTTTTTTTTTTTTTTGCCGACTCTCATATCCTTCCTTGTCAAGGACATTCACTGCCTGTAAGTTCATCCTTAGATCTGGAATGTGTCTCACATCCCTCAAAGTCAATGAGCAGCCAAGGCTTATTTGTACAACATATCACCAATTCTTGCAATTTGTGACACATTTTTGTTTCCATCTTGGTGCAAGTGCAACCAAAATCTCCTACTTTGTAGGTTGTGAACAACTCTTTCTTGGGAACACAATGATATGCCTTTCCAGTGTAAACTATCCACTCAATGCCTGGAGGCTGGAGCACCAACATGGTTACAATCACCATATGTACAAATCAAAGAAATTGATTTATCATCAGAATTCACTAACATTCTGCTCTTGCTTCAAGATCCTACAGTTCCTTTTCATGTGACCAAGTTTGCCATAATGATAGCACTTTACCTTATCCTTGGACTTAGACCTGTTCTTGGCCTTACTGCAACCTCTAAAGTCTTGGCATCTATCCTTAGTTTTGCCCTGATTTCTGTGACATGAGCTGATTCTCAGAGTCAATTTTCTTTCGCCTTACTTATTTTTTAAACATGTTGTCCTTCACCATCCTAGTTATCTGGCAAAGAACTCGGAAGAAACAATGCCTGCATTTCATCATCTAGGTTAATGTCCATAGAAGTCATCTGATTCAATAGACCTTGAAAGTCACTCAAGTGCTCCGTAACATATCGTCCCTTCTTATACTTTAACTCCCTTCGTATACTTAAATTAGCAAGCTTTTTAATAAGAAAAGTTAGGTAGTGTTTCTCCCATACAGTGATGCTAACATTACCCAAGGCTGAGTTTTTTTCTCTTGTGCTCATGGTGAAAAACACTAATATCAACCCTACCCAATGTTTTTTTATCTAGCTTTTTCCGGTCTTAATCTTTCATATCTATTGGCTTAGTAGAATCACCTAATATCGAATTATACAAATCTTTGCAATATGGATGATCTGCAATCATTTTCTTCCAAATTGAATAATTTGAAGCTGTCAATTTCATCATGGAACCTATATCACCTCCCATATTCCAAAGCTACCCACTTTGATACCAGTTGTTGGATCCCAGGCAACAAAACAACACAATACAATTGTTGGGCATGTGACTCATGCCCAGGGTCTAGCCCTTATGTTTTTTTTTTTAGTCATGTTTCTTTTAATAGTCACGTGATAAGCCTTCACTTGACTTTGGTTTCTAGTGGCTATGGTTATGCCACGTGCTAAGATCAATGGCCAAGATTCTTGCAACCAAGGGTTTCTTTGTTTTCTCTTTGTGATAGCTGAATGTTGCATTTGATGAATTGTGGTGTGCGGTTAAGATGAGAAAAAAAGAAAAAGAATTGGGTGCTTCAAGGAGAGGGCTATTTTGGCGCATCAGCAAGTAATGATTTGGAGATGATTTTGGGGATATTCAAGAGTGCATTTATCATGTAGAATTAGTGTGCATAGTTTCCTTGTGGTGAGGTCTTGCAGTGTATTCCCTAGAGGTATATTTATTTGACATTGCATTTTTGGGTTTCAAGTTTGAGCAAAAACTTGAGACAAGAACATTGCATCATTGATTCATTATTTTTCTAGTTGTTTCCAGGAGTAATATCTATTTATTTATCTTTCATTTGGTTGATTGACTTGGATTGATTATATTGTTATTATCATTGGCTTGAATTTACTGTCTGATATCTGTGGGTACAAGCCTGGGGTCCAACAAAGAGGAAGTACAATGTCATATAGGATATGCTTATCTCTTTAGTTCTGATAGACCCAAGTGCATTCTTTCTTGTTGAACATTGAAGCCATTGACCTTGGAATCGAGGAAGTTTCATGGTTTTCTGACCATTAAGATGTGTACTTATTAGATGACTGACCGTACGGTACACCTTCTCTGCTCTCTATGCTTTATATGAGGAGAGAATCATGCTACTTGGTTAAGAAAGCTTTATTTGTGTTAATCATGCAATATGAGACCATAACCTGATGATCTATAAAGTATAAACCACTGCACTTTTAGGCTGGCAGTATACCCATTTCATCTTAGGAGAGGTGATCTCAAGTTGAAATTTTGTGAAGGCAAAATGTTATCTAAAGGTACAGGACCATAGTATACCATGTAGCTTGAACTCATTATTGATTGAAAATGAACAAAAAGAAAAAAGAAAACTTGATGCTTTTTGAAACTTAGGTTATGTGCATTCCTTGTTGCGTGACTGCCATAATCGCATAGCATAGCATCTCTCTTTCTTTTTTCTTTCTGCATTTATATACTTTCTGCTCCTTATTGTGCAGTACATTATACCTCATTTGCGAGAACTAAATTGATATGTTCAACCATTTTGTAGGATGGGATGAAGGTGTGATGGGAATGCAAGTGGGAGAAGTTGCTCGTCTTCGGGTACTTCTTCACTGAATCCTAAAATCCTCTCTAGTGTACTTAGTTGTACTGCAGTTACATATTTGAAATTAAAGTTGAAATCTTTAGATTAATGTCATGAAGGATGAATGTTATCATAAAGGTAGTTTTTGAACCTCTGGGTGCAAGGTTGATGACTCATAAGTTTTTGTGGTTTTCTCCTTTTCTTTTCTTTATCTTTGAAGAAAAGAATTTGTGTGCCTGTTTCTGTATGTATTTTGATACCTCAGCTATGACATCTTGAATATTTCTGATATATATGTTGGATTTGTTGGAAATGCATTGGCATTGTGGAAGTTTTTTAAAACATTCAAGAAATCAATGCCTTGTTGGAATTACAAATATTTGTTCCTTTTTCAGAAAGAGTTTTTTTATTCACCCACTGTTCTTTCAACTGAGGTTTCATCTACGCTTGTATCTTCTCCCTTGTTACCCAGAGGAGAAAATCATTTTAGTTGATCCCTGCATGCTTTCATGCTGGTTCTGACGAATCTTTTTGATTTTTGCAGTGCTCCCCAGACTATGCTTATGGTTCTGGTGGATTTCCAGCATGGGGAATACGGCCTAACTCGGTTCTTGATTTTGAGATTGAAGTCCTAAGCTTGCAGTGAGTACTCGGCAGTTGGTGACTGTCGAAAGAATATGTACCCTGAATAACTTACCTGCCATGAACATATATATGGACACAGTCGGGTAGCATGTATGAATATTAATGAATATCTGTATGAGCATCAAATTTAGGTATGAAAGAGCTATTTAGCAGTGACTTAACTCCACTGCGGTTTCTATCCGTATAAGCTTTTCATTTGTTGATTTTTATCAGCCCAGCCAAATTGCATTTTTGTGCTTGTTTGGTCCAATAAGTTTTATAGATATGCAAGTGCTGGTGGAATTTGGTAAAAAGGTTCGTTTCATGAATTAGACCAATAGTATCATCTTGGAATACAAGCGACGTGCAAAGAAGGTTGGGTAGATGACCTGACCTTTATGATATTTGTCAAAAGCAATGATTTAGAACCTCATAGTTTTCACCATAGGTTTCAGTAAAGTTGGAAGCAGCGAAGTCTTTACGCTAGTAGATGAAGTGGCAACATTTAGCATGAAAGAAAAGAAATAATCATGTCACTGGTATATCTCGGTTCTAACTTCTAACAGTGACAGTCATTTAAAACTGCAACTTGCCAGGCAGTGGCAGAGTTGATCTCTTCCAACAGGGACATTAATATACAATCCCAATTGCAAGGCTCCTTTTAATGTTGTTAGTGTTTGAATTTTGACTTTTGAGACTCCTTTAAAAGGAACTGCAGACAATTAGTCTTAGCCCTCTTGATCTGGAAAGTGTCAAACTATACTGCACTAATAAGATCATTGAAATTTGAAGGGTCCAATTGGTCAAATATGTCGCCGGTAAGATGGTGCCTTCCAAGCATATGGGTGGGGTGCTTAGCCATTAGTATGTTGATAGCTACTCCAGTTGAACATGGAGGGCTAAAGGGAGCGTCAAAAAGTCAAGGTAGACACGGCTTAAGACTTAAATAATAATGGTCACAATACTACGCCTGCCTGCCCTTCGGATGGTGGATACAGAGCAGGAAGAGTCAATATAGTGAAACGACCGCGTAAACATTCAATATTTCAAATGAAGGTTTCCATCACATTTCTCCTTTTGTCTTCTTTACCTACGGCATTGCATATAAATCTACTTGCCCTTCACTTCTTTCAAACACAACCACTTTCAACTTTTCATCTATCGAATTGTCTTTTTTAGCTCTCTTACTCTGTAATAGATTCTCTCTTCTGACTTCTGAGAGCCTTAAGTACTAATTTTTGGTCCGAGAAAGAGCTGTGAGAAAAAACAGAAACATGGGTTTGAAAGGTTTTGTCGAAGGAGGCATTGCATCGATCGTTGCCGGCGCTTCCACACACCCTCTTGACTTGATCAAGGTCCGGATGCAACTTCAAGGAGAACCCCATCTCCCTAATCCCTCAGTACAAGTTTATCGTCCGTCACTTGCCATAAACTCCGGCGCCGTTGGAAATGTTTCAATCTCGCAAGTCGTTTCACAGCCTCGTGTTGGTCCCATTTCTATCGGTGTCCGTATCATCCAATCAGAAGGCGTGGCTGCCCTTTTCTCCGGCGTCTCCGCCACCATACTCCGTCAAACCTTATACTCCACCACTCGTATGGGACTTTATGATATTCTTAAAAACAAATGGACTGACAAAGAGACTGGGAATTTGCCACTTACGAGCAAGATAGTGGCTGGCCTTATTGCCGGGGGCGTTGGTGCAGCCGTTGGCAACCCTGCTGACGTAGCAATGGTTCGTATGCAAGCTGATGGGCGTCTTCCAATTGACCAGCGACGCAACTATAAGAGCGTAATTGATGCATTAGGTCAAATGACGAAACAAGAAGGTGTCGGTAGCCTGTGGCGTGGCTCAGCTCTAACAGTGAACCGTGCAATGATCGTCACCGCATCACAGCTTGCAACCTACGATCAGATGAAGGAGACGATACTAGAGAAGGGCGTGATGAGTGATGGGATCGGAACCCACGTGACCGCCAGCTTCGCGGCGGGGTTCGTGGCGTCTGTGGCTTCTAATCCTATTGACGTGATCAAGACAAGGGTGATGAATATGAAGGTGGCGTCTGGGACGGTGCCGCCTTACTCGGGTGCTTTGGATTGTGCTTTGAAGACAGTGAGGGCGGAGGGGCCTATGGCCTTGTATAAAGGATTCATCCCTACAATTTCAAGGCAAGGACCCTTCACGGTGGTGCTTTTTGTCACATTGGAGCAAGTCAGGAAGCTGCTCAAAGATTTTTGATTGCGAAAACGATGAAGAACAAATTCTATTTTCCAATTTTATCATACATACATACATACAAAGCTTAGATTTTGAAATTGAAATCAATATTGTATTCTTTATAGTTCTTTGAGGATAAACATTTAAGAGGACAGTGTATCTGTAATCACACTGAATGATGAAATGAAAATCGATTTATTGGTGACTAATTAAGAAACAGTTTGAAGATGCGAATTTTGGGCTTTCATTGATTTTTGCCCTCTGGGGTCTCATAGTTAAAAGGCAATAATTTATAACCCTGAGTTACTATAAAGTAACACCATGACCAGGGATGATATGGTGTAGGGCGATTATATGTGCAGTCACATGCATCAACCCATCTGCCCACCTTTTCTCTTCTCTTTCAAGTTTCCAATATTACAGAATTCGTATTTCCATCATTCTTCTAATATGTAACCATTAAGACTCCATTTGAGAATATGATGGGAGGCACCGATCGTATTAATGTGTCGTTTTATGACCACACTTCCAAACAAAACATAAGTAGGCAAGTGAAAGCTAATAACAATTAAATATAAAAATGGAAAAACACTGTTGACTAGAGATGGTTTGACTAGAGATGGTTATTACAGGTTCATCCATGCTTTAATTTGCAAATACTAATTTATTACTATTTCACATGTAGTTGAAGGAACCTTTCAGCTGGGAAGGTTGGTCAATTTTTTTTTACAGAAAAGATTATAATCTGAAAATTTTTGTAAATATCAAAATTCAGATCTTAAATTTGTGGGATATCGCTTTTAAAAGCTAATCCCTTTTAACATGTGCATAAAAACAGCATATTCCAACTTTCAAGGTGCTTCTTTTGAAGTCTGAGGTTGCTTTATCTTTTACTAATATCTGACCTTGTTGTGTATTCTGTTCTTATCAAACTAATCAAGCTATCCTTTTTGATGTTCTTTACAGTGGGGTGTTTGCCCGTGAAAGCGAGCAAAGGGTATTTATGTTTTGCTATACAAATGATAATTAGCACATTGATGATGGCTACTATTGTTAGAAAAATTTTAGAGAATAAAACAAGAAAAATAAAATAAAATATTAAGAAAAAATAACATGGCTTTGAGGCGTATAAAGAACACTTTCCTTAAGGTTTTTATATGCCTCCAAGATACAACAAAACCCTCAACACTCCAAGCATAATATTAAAAATGATTGAATAGAAAAGTCCTTTATATAGAAAACGAGTAGTTGTATCTTTCAATGAGATACCTTTTTGTAAGAGTTGTATTGTTTTACAAGACAACTTTACATGTAAAAGTTATATCTTTATAAAACAACTAATTGTGAACAATTATAATTTTCATAATTTAATTATTCTGAAATTAATTGTTTTATATACTTTATAAGCTTGACTTTTCTAAATAATATAAGATTGTTTATCTACCAACATTATAAACTACTAACAATCTCCCACTAGTTTGGAATGTTGGTAATTTAATTTGTAGTCTTTTCACACAAACAAATATTATGCATACAAGAAGGTATCTCTCGATTTGAACCATCAATTAGCGGATGTATCTTAGAATTCTAATGAAGTTGTCGGTCTCCGTAGATTGAACCACAACTCCTAGTATTAGAATTAAAAATGCACCACACATAATATTCATTTATATTTCTGTCAGAGGTTGTTCACTTTTAGCACCATTAGGGCCATGTGTTTATCTTGTTCGTAATAAACATTTACAAGAGAAACCCCAATTTTTCTTGTTGAAGCGACACCACTTTTTATGTTTATATAGGTAGAGTTTCTATAATGTCTCCATTGCTTTAGACATTTGAACAATAATAAACTCCATTAAGAGTATAAAACTCATCTTCTATACGCAATGGACCGTACTAGTCTCTAATCAATTTCTTTTTGAAATGAGTTTTACTAGTGCATCACAGACATATAACAATAACTTATTTTTACCCATTGAACTTTAAAATTAGAGGTTACTAATTAAAAGTTGAGTTCCCATTATTGGTGTCTAATAATAAGGTTTAAACTCATTCCCTTCGTAGCACTATTGATCAATTTTCAAGGAAAATGGTTTCCTTTTGTGGTAATTACCTCAAATTAGAGATTAAATCTCTAATATAATCGATTCATAGGCTAACATGTCTAAACTTTCTATTTTACATATTACTATATGTTTTAGACATTGTTGCCTCATTCTTGCAATTGTAGAAAATAGTTGATTCTAGTTGTGGCCACAACTCTTATACTCATTAATATAACTTTGAATCATTCTATTTCCATACCTTTTATCCATTTTAGTCTTTTTAAGATATTTAAGAATCTTTTTAATGGCTTTCTTTTAATAAGTTGTACTAAACTTATTAACTCGTATAATTTAAACATAAAATTATACCAATTTTTTATTACACTATGGTGGTATTATATTTTTTTTATTTCTTAATAATTTATAAGAAATCAACACCCCCACCATGTGTAAGATATCCATTCTTTTATTAAAGAATATCCCACTTCAATATCAAGATATCATATATTAATCAATTTTGCTTTTTTCATGTATCTTTTCACTATATATATAAATTTAGTAGGAGGCCTCCAATTATTCACACAATGAAAAGATAACTAACAAATATTTTATATCTTAATCTTTACTTTTATAAAAGTTTCAAAAAAATTTTATTCCAACTCAATATGAGAGTATATATCAATAAGTATGATGCCGAATACAATCACCCTCAAAAATATTTTCTTTTAGTAAACTCATACTTCTATAATCTCTTTTTGAGATTTGCATCCCAAATCATATGGTGAATAAATTTACTATGAATTTATTTCATCATGGACATCAAAGCATTTCCTTTCACTTTTATTGTGACAAAACTACAAAATCAAATTAATGGGTTCCATTATCATTATCCACTGAGTATTGACTTCATCAAATTGAAGTTATCCTCTAGAAATAATAGTCATCATTTAACACGGATCAAAGAATTTTAATAATGACCTACAATATTCCAATGTTTAAAACTATTTGGTTATCATGTGGCTTTACTCACCAGACAAAAATATTTAATTCAAAGAATTTGCTAATTGAAAACATACCTTATTTGAACATTTGTTATCATAAAAGCAAATCCAAGGCATTAGCAAGTTCATGTATTCTGTCACTATCTGTGGTTGAAGGTCATGTGCCACTTCCACCAGATAAAGGGTGGGCACTGAGATGGCTAAGTGAATTGCTACCACCATCTTTATTTGGAGACAACACCCACCAGCTCCATGCATTTGATGAAGAAGATATTTACTGCCCCAACTAAAGGTGTCTTGGGAACAATTTCCACATTAGATACCAGGCCATGGTTTTTTAACCTTTGACTGGTTAAGTTTATTGGTTTTGGAACAACATTTTTTCCCAAAACAATCATGCCACTTCGTCTTGCATAAGTCCACCTTCGTTCTCCAATAACATACTTTACGTCATTATTCAAATTTTGCTACAAGGTCATTCAAACAGATTGGACAAAATATGCTTGTCTACTCTCGCAAAATTGCACATATAAAAGCCTTAAGATTGTTAGAAATATATTAGAGAATGAAACAAGAAAAATAAAATAAAATTTAAGAAAAAATAACATGGCTTTGAGGCGTATAAAGAACACTTTCCTTAAGATTTTTATATGCCTCCAAGATACAACAAAGCCCTCAACACTCCAAGCAGAATAGTAAAAATGACTGAATAAAAAGGTCCTTTATATAAAAAACGAATAGCTGTATCTTTCAATGAGATACCCTTTTGTAAGAGTTGTGTTGTTTTACAAGACAACTTTACATGTAAAAGTTATGTAATTACAAAACAACTAATCATGAACAATTATAATTTTCAGAGTTTAATTATTCTGAAATTAATTGTTTTATATACTCTATAAGCTTGACTTTTCTAGATAATATAAGATTATTTATCTACCAACATTATAAACTACTAACAACTATATAATAATTGTGAACGTTATCTGGTGCGGATCTACCTCTGCAATCTTTTATTTTTTGGGGTTCCTTTCTCTCGTCTATCAATAGGAAGGAGGCACAAAACAATAAGGGTAGTGACTAGTGAGACGAGGTGACCACCAGTTGTGCTGTAAATCTGAGTTTGAGAATCTAGTTGTAGGAGAAAAAACAAGATGGAGGAGCAGAAAGTTCCAGCCTTCCAATGGCTGGAATTGAATTTATCAGTCAATATATAGAATATTTTGGTGAAAATTACAGAAGAATTAGCACGCACTCTCCAAAATAAACTGGTGAATGTTGATTTGATCAAGAGAATGTAGTCTGTTGAACACTGACTACTTGAGAAAAGAGAGCAAAACAAGAGAGCTTTTCTTGGAGAAAGTTTTTCTACTGTAAAAACTTGTATATTCATCCATTCATCAAGTTACATTTTATCACAAAAAATGTTCTACCAAATACCAACTGCTACAAGAGTTATTCTCCACCTACTTGCAGCATAACTGAACCAAAAACTTATACAAAAGGTCACCAACTAACACTGACATATCAGTGAATACAAGTAATCACCTAAACAACAAAATAACTTAAGACTTTAAAATAAACAAGTTACAGCAATGTCAGCCACTGCATTCAACACTCCTCCTTGGTTGCATTGCTGTCAACGCCAATCATCTTCCTCAGACATTCAAATATGGTTTTAGGGAGAAGCTTAGTAAAAATATCAGTTAACTGGTTTTCTGAACTGCAATGAACTAGTTTGACCTCATTGCTTTGTTGCACTTCTCTCACAAAGTGAAGTTTGATCTTGAAGTGCTTGGTCCTTCCATGAAAAACTGGGTTCTTTGCAATTGCAACAGCAGATTGATTGTCACACATTATCTCTATTGCATCCTCTTGAACCAGATTCAGATCCTTCAATAGCTTCCTTAGCCAAATGGTTTGATTCACAGCAGCAACAGCTGCAGTGTATTCTGCTTCTGCTGTATATTGAGCAACAATGTCTTGCTTCCTTGAACTCCATGAAAACCTCCACAGCCAAGAGTAAATAAGTAACCTGATGTGCTTTTCATATCATCAACTGAACCAGCCCAATCACTGTCTATGAAGCCACTTAATTTCAGTTTCCCAGCCTTCTTGAACCAGACTCCATAATTAGTGGTGCCCTTTATATATCTTAGCACTCTCTTTGCTGCTTTGAAATAGTTATCACTGCAACAGTGCATAAACCTTGCCAACAAACTCACAGCAAAATGATATCTGGTCTGATTGCTGTTAAATATAACAAACAACCAATAAGGCTTCTGTAGACTTTCTCATCATATTTCTTAGAACCATCATCTTTGCTAAGTTTTTCACTTTGAGCCATTGGAGTGCTAACTGACTTACAATTCTCCATATGGAACTTCTTCAGTATGCTCAAAGAAAACTTGTTTTGTCCTATGAAAACACCAGATTGAGATTGATGAATCTCAATTCCAAGAAAGTAGGACATCTTTCCAAGATCAGACATTTCAAATACATTTTTCATTTGTTGCTTGAGTTCATGTATTTGGTCTTCACAGCTGCCAGTCACCAATAAATCATCAACATACAATGACACAATTAACATGCTTCCTTCTCCTAGCTCTTTCACATACAAAGTAGGCTCACTAAGACTCTTTTTGAATCCAAGTTCCAGTAGATGATTGTCAATTCTTTCATACCAGGCTCTAGGTGCCTGTTTCAATCCATACAAGGCTTTCTTGAGCTGACAGACTTTTGATTCACTTTCTTCCACAATAAACCCTTCAGGCTGCTCAACATATGTCTCTTCCTTTAAGTAGCCATTTAAAAAGGCTGATTTGACATCCAGTTGATAGATGTTCCACTTCATTTGAGCTACCAAAGCCAGCGGCAATTTGATTGTATCCAACCTTGCCACAGGTGCAAAGGTTTCTGAGAAGTCAATTCCATATTGCTGAGCATACCTTTTTACTACTAACCTGGCCTTTAGTCTGTTAATAGAACCATCAGCATTCAATTTGGTTTTAAACACCCACTTAACACCAATCACTTTCTTGTGTTTTGGTCTGTCAACAAGTATCCAGGTTTGATTCTTTTGAATCATTGACATTTCAGCTTTCATAGCTTCCATCCAACCTTCTGTTTTGGCAGCCTCTTCATAGTCACCAGGCTCCATAACAGCTATGTTGCACCTTTCATAGACATCTGAGAGTGGTCCGGTGCCTCTCACAGGATAATCCTCATCAAGTTCATCATCACTGACAGCTTCAGTTTTATCTTGCAATGCAGCAGTCTCAGTAATCTAATCTTCAACATATTCAATTTGAGCTCTTTCCCAATTCTAGGCTGCATTTTCATCAAACTTTACATCTCTACTGACATTTATCTTTTCAGTTAAGGGATTAAAGATCCTGTACCCTTTCTTTGTTGCTACTGTAGCCCACAAATATCCCAATCTCTGACTTCTTGTCTAACTTGTCCCTTTTTACAACTGGTACATGTGCATAACAGATGCATCCAAAAAATTTCAGATGCAGCACAGAGGGTTTGTATCCAAACCAGGCTTCATATGGTGTTTTAGTCTTCAATGCCTTTGTAGTAAGCCTATTTTGCAAGAAGACTGCAGTATTAACTGCCTCTGCCCAAAATTTCTTAGGCAGGTTCCTTTCAAAAATCAAACACCTTGCCATCTCCATTACTGTCCTGTTTTTCCTTTCACTTACCCCATTTGTTGTGGGGTGTATGTGACAGTGAGCTGATGCTCAATGCCAGCAATTGCACAGAACTCCTCAAATTTATCTGAGGTGTACTCAATCTCATTGTCTGATCTAATCATCTTCATCTTACATCCAGTTTGGTTTTCAACATAGGCTTTAAACTTCCAGAATACAGATACAACTTCAGATTTCTGTTTCAAGAAGTAAACCCAGCACATCCTAGTGCAGTCATCAATGAAGAGAACAAAATATCTGCTTTCATTTAAGGAGAGGGTCTTCATAGGACCACATACATCAGTGTGTATCAATTGTAGCCTTTCTGATGCTCTCCAAGCATTGTTTACTGGAAAAGGCAATTTGTGTTGTTTTCCCAGTTGACACACTTCACACACATCACTGTGTTCATGCAATTTTGGCAGACTTAAAGCTAAATCATGCTTTTGCAAATGACTCAAGGTGTGAAAGCTGGAATGTCCAAATCTTTTATGCCACAGATCAGTTTCATCTTTAGCACCAACATATGCACCAGACTTAGAAAAATTCCAGTTTAAAACAAAGCTCCTGTTGTTCATACTAACAGATTCAAGTTCACAACCAGCTGGATCATAGATCATGCATACTTTGTCTTTAAAAACAATAGAATAATTCTTATCTAACAATTGGCCAACACTGAGCAGGTTCTGATCAATTTCAGGAACAAACAGAACATCAGTAATGAGTTTAGTACCTGATGAAGTGTTCAAATTTACATCTCTCTTTCCCTTTGCTTCAATGTAGCTTCCATTGCCTATTCTGATCTTTGTGCTGCATGTTCTGTTAATACACTTGAACAACCCTTCATCTTTAGCCATGTGATTTGTACAGCCACTGTCTACTAGCCAACTCATTTTGTTCTCACTAGTGGTTGCATAGCAGGATGCCATAAACATCTGCTCCTCCTGTTGTAGATTCCCATCAGCAGCTTGAGCCTGTGTGTTCTGTTGCTGCCCTTTATTCTTGCACACTCTCTCCATATGCCCCATTTGTTTGCAAGCTCTACACTGGATGTCTGGCCTAAACCAACAATATTTCTCCAGGTGAGTTGCTTTTTGGCAGTGTGAGCATGGTGGATATTTCCTCTTTCCACCATCCTTAGTGCCCTCATTTTCTTTTCTTTGCTTCTCTTATCTGTCACTACTGTAGTTCTTTTTCCCTTTATTGAATGAGTTTCCTGAACTTCCAGCCTTCTCTTTGCCTTTGGCTTGAAAGGCACTATCTGCATGCTCCTCTTGTCTGTTTGCCCTTCTTTGTTCTTGAGCATACAGAGAGTTTATCAACTCTGATAAGGAGATGCTAGATAAGTCTCTTGAATCTTCAAGAGAAGAGATCTTAGCTTCATACTTCTCTAGAAGAGTAGTGAGCACCTTTTCAACAACCCTTTTATCACTGAACTCATCTCCAAGTAGCCTAATGCTATTGACATTGGCCATAATTCTGTTAGAGTACTGCTTAATGGTCTCACTGTCCTTTATCTTCAAGTTCTCAAAGTCCCTTCTTAAATTGATCAACTGTTGCTGCCTTGTCTTCTCTGAACCCTGAAACTTTTCCTTCAACCTGTCCCAAGCCTGCTTAGGAGATACACAAGCCATTATCCTTGTAAAGATTACATCTGAAACTCCATTTTGGATACAGGACATTGCCTTATACTTCTTGGCTACTTCCTCACTATGCTGCTTGATCTGAGCAAGTGTAGGATTGCCTCTCAAAGGTGTAGGGTCTATTCCTGTCTCCACTATCTCCCAAAGGTCGTGAGCTTGCAGGTAGGTCCTCATTTTCACCACCCAAATGTTGTAGTTTTCTCCTGCAAAAACAGGAGGTGGAGGAGGAGAGAAACTGCTTGTTGACATTACTGAAAAAGAAGAACAGCAGCTGGTTTCTGGGTTATTGCTAGACCTGCTTTGTTGTCTCAAAAGAAGCTCTTTACCAATTTGTCAAGGAGCTTAGGTCTTCTAAGAACAAAGCTCTGATACCATGTTGATTTGATCAAGAGAATGTAGTCTGGTGAACACTAACTACTTGAGAAGGGAGAGCAAAACGAGAGAGCTTTTTTAGGAGAAAGTTTTTCTGCTGTAAAAACTTGTATATTCATCCATTTATCAAGTTAAGTTTTATCACAAAAAATGTTCTACCAAATACCAACTGCTACAAGAGTCATTCTCCACCTACTTGCAACATAATTGAACCAAAAACTTATACAAAAGGTCACCAACTAACACTGACATATCAGTGAATACAAGTAATCACCTAAACAACAAAATAACTTAAGACTTTAAAATAAACAAGTTACAACAATGTCAGCCACTGCATTCAACAGTGAATCATACAAAGAAAGACGAACAAATTTACTTTTGTTTCATGGTAGTTTTTTCTCCACTTTTTCAGGTAATTACTGTAAACAAGAACACTGCACTTCCTAAAAAAATTTAGATAAAAAAGTGAGAAGAATTTGAAGTAAGAAAAGAGAGAAAAAGGCAGCAAAACATGATGGAAATGTAGAGGTAAGGCACCGCTTTCATTCATTAATTTTACGGAATTCTTTTTCTTTTCAGTTTTTCTTGGACCCTTCCGCCTTTTTATGAAATTGAATTTCTCCATCTTCTAGGAGCCTTTCTAGTATGTTCAGCTGTGGTTGAGATTTGAGGTCCGATGTCATGGTGTTCTAAGGTTGTCATCTTAGTGAGTTTGCTAAGTTTCTTCCATCCACTGCTCCATGCGGATGTATGTTTCTGCTTAGACATCTTATCAAATTGTCGTTGCAAGATCTCCATGTCGTTTTGAAGCTCAAGGTACTTGGACTTCACGCTCTCCAGCTCAAACTTGAGTGTGTTAATATCCTTCTTAGCAGCTACCCATCCTTCTTGGAATGATTGTGGTGTCCCTTCAAGTAATGTCTTACGGTTCGGTATCAAGGGCTGGTGGTATTGAGTTTCTGCAGGATCTTTGAGAGTGCTGCTGGCCAATGCATTGCTAATTTTCATTTGCTCCGAGAAGAGCACCTGCACCACGACTCGCAGTGGGAGCCTTTCGTTTTGAGCAGCATGCATGCAGGCATCAATGGAGAGTTTTTGGCAGTCCATGACACGGCAGAGTCGCTTCCTTTCATGCTCAGAGAGTGTTGGATGGGCCTGTGAAATATTTGTCAACCAGAGAAGAGAATTCCAAAGAAAAAGGAATATTCATGTTGACTCTATGGAAATTAAAGTCTTATCTTAAAAATGGTGAGATCAAATTCCAAAAGCTTTGCTCAAATGCTAAGTGCTTATTCGAGAATGGAAATTTTCAAACACAAAGAGGGAGAAAAGTGCTTTGAACAAAAAATAAAAAGAGGGAGAAAAGTGCTTGATTCAACATGTTTGCTTGATAATTAGTATTACACATTGGTTCACCTGGAAACTATGTTATTCGGATAATTTCAAACACGAGGGAGAAAAGTCTTTCACAGAGCCGCTAAAAACCATAAATTTTTGTTTTATGTTCTGCCTAAGATAATTGAGATTTGAGAACATTTAGGCATATTATTTCAATTTTCTTTTGTCTCTATCAAAAAAGGGGAATTACCTTAAGATAGGAATCAATTGCTCGATAAAGTCCATCATCGCAGGTCCTTGCAGACTCGGGCAAAGCTTCTGCCAGTACCTGAAACTTTGTCAGAGACAGGTTTCTATCTCTGGAAACCTCTGTGAGATAACTATCAACTAGCCTGGCGACTCTCGTCTTGGCATTTGGATTATTATTGCCCCTTTGGCTTTGTGTTCCTTCATACATGTGATTGTCAGAAAAAGGCTGTCTACTTGGGCTCGAACTTTCTGTCTGCTCTTGAACTAGGAAATGCTCCAAGAGTCTCTGAACAAGGTCCACATCGTACAAAGTCTCACTTTTGTTGTAAGAAGGAACGAGAAGATCTGCCAGCGTAGCCTGTTCAAATTGCATCCCAACTCGCTTCTCCAACTCAGTTACCAAAGCAGGTGCCACTTTCAACATGTTTGCCATCCTCAACAGCCGAAGAAGAAAACTGCAAGACACGCTGTCTTTCTGTGGTGGTATGATGCTAATGAGACTTTCGATGATCATCCGTAATTCTTCGTCCTGACTGGATGAAGTGTCATCTTTGGTTCCAGCTATAATCATATGGAGTCCACCTTTCCAGCTACTGCTACTGCTCCTGCCACTGCTATTACTATTGCTGCTGCTGCTGATGCTCATAATATCATCTGCTTGGCCCTGACCATCTTTTATCAAACCAGGAAGCCATTTGGCAGCATAGTGCATTATTGATGCCCCAATCAATTCAAATCTCATTCCTTTGACTTTGATTGCGGTAATAACCCTTACAAAGTGATCAATCCTGAGGATTGAAACATCTTCAAACCACCAATCAGGAGGAACAGGCAGCTGGCTTCTACTGGGGCTTGAATCCTTCAAATCATTCCATTTAGGGCTAGAAACTTTAGTTGGTTTCCCAGTATATGCCCATTTGATTCCTTTTGGATTGGCACAAGCCTTCCAAGCTATTGACTCACTGCATCTTCGCGCAATTTGAAGGTTTTCTGCCCATTGTGAGAGGTTTTCACAACTTTTCAGTACAAGTATTGAGTCTCTCCAGGAGGATAAGACCACATAACTGAGAAATGCTTCAGTTTTGAATATAAGATTGCCTTCTTCCAAATCCTCTGTCATCTCAAGGTACTCTGCAGCACATCTCAGACCAGATATATTCCCTGCTTTTAAGTCTACTGCAATACTGTAGCAGAATTTTGCTGCTAGCTCAAACGCCTCAGGTCCTCCTGGAAGATCTTCCAAAGCAATTTTGTTCAGGTCTGGGTCGTGTGACTCATATATAAGCCTATTCATCTTTCCACTTCGGGAAAGCAGGGGATACTTCCCAAAGTTTTGAGAAATACAGTAAGTCATATGATTTCAGAGCAATAGTTTTAGTAACTGAAACTTGAAATTTAGAAGCTTTTGAGGAATTAATTTAAAATTTGTTCAAACATCTAAGCAGAGCAACAGCTACCTTGTGTAAGTGAAAATTGACATCTCCAACCTGAACTAGAAGGTCACTCGGAATATCAGTAGCAACATACCTGCACAAAAGATTAAAACATTTCAGAAGCTAACTTCTCTCCTGAAACAAACAAGATATTTCCAATAGGATAAGGATATATTATATATATATATATATATATAATTTGTTTGTTTGTTTGTTTTATCTTTTAACATCGTCTAGAAACTATTTCACATGCAACCCAAAAACAAAAACCAAAAAAGAATCCATCCACTGAATATATATATCACAAGATTTTACATGATCTAAATTCCATGAACATACCAGGACTGGCCCCTAAGCTCAAACCCATCAGTCTTGACGCCATGTTTACAGGAGCTAAGGAATCCATTCCCGTAATCTCTCCCTCTAACAGATTCAGTCTCTGACTCCCACATATTTTGAAAGACAAAAAGCCTAAGAGGAAGTTGAAACAGGGTTTTGTTTTCTCAGGGAAAGTGGCTAGCTCTTACACCAGAGATCAGGAGGAGAAGAGAGGGAAAAACAAACACACAACAAAGAGAGAGAGCTAATTTTGAAAAGAAAAAGGAAGAATCCCACATGGGATGCTTGGAATTATCTTGAATTGTCGGCTTTCTCACGGATTTTTATAATTTTACAGTTTTTGGATCATTTTGGTTTTGCATTTCTCTTCACTTTTTTGGGTTTGGAATTTTTAGATACTTTTCTCTATGCATAATAAAAAAAGAGTGGCAGATTCAGTTTCGTTTCTTTTCTTTTATTTTCTTCTCTTTTCCATTGCTATTGTTTCTGCATCTCTCCTCCTTTGTCTTTGTCTTTGTTTTTCATTTTTATTTTTAAATTATCTTTTGTATAGTATATTACATTTCCGAAAAAGAAAAACATTCTTCAGTTTGACAGAGATAGAATTAAGTTTACGTAACAGGTGCTCGGGCGAAAACTCTAAATGACCAAAATGCCACTAAGAATAATGTTTTTTTTTTCCCCCTCAAAAAGTTAATTCCTTTTTGGTTATAAAAGAATGATTTAAGAATAAGAAGGTTTTTGCATGAATTTGGTGAATTCAAAAATCGAATTTAATTTGAATGATACCAAGCAATTTTTTTTGGGCGACAGAGTAACAAAAAGAAAATGGATAATTATCCTGTATACTGATTATGAAATTTTTTAATTCTACAGGTGAAATTAAAAATTATCACATATCCTCAAGTTATATTTTAAAAATTAAAAAATAAATAAATAAAACATGTAGTAGAGTTTTAATCCCGCTTATAGAATTAAAAAACTCTATCGTCGGTTAGACCTGCTCATGGGCTGGGCCTAGACAAGATATTTTTGATCCGAGCCGGTCCGGCCGGGAACAGTATTTTTATATTATAATAATATTATTTTATTTAATTTTAATTATAAAAAATTAAAAAAATTATTTTTTTAATATGATAAACAGTGAATTCGAGCCTGCCGAGCCTAGGCAAAGAATTTGAAAATAAATCGGGCCGTGGCCCAGTCATGAGCAAGTCTACCGTCAGTATACATGATAATAATCCAAAGAAAATAATCATTAATACTTGAAAGAGCGGCCCGACCCATGAGCAGATCTAGTGTCGATATACATGATAATAATCCAAAGAAAATAGTCATTAATACTTGAAAGAGTCAATTTTGAAGTATCAAAGAATAGAAATGTCAGCAATTATCTTTAATTATTATTAAATTAAATTTTAATTTAATTTAATTTAATTTAAGTACATATTAAATATTTTAAATTTGTTTTTAATTTAATTATATATTGATTTTAAGATTAATTCATTAAATTATTTTTAATTAAAATAAATCAATCATTATTATTTAAAATAGTTTTAGTGATAAAAATTTTTGATTAAAAAATGAGGAAAATAAAGAAGAAGTAAAAAAATAAAAATATAGTTATCATCTATAAAATTTTATTGAAAATAAACTTACCTCTATTAGTTTAAAAAACACATTTTATCTCTCTACAAAAGTAAATAATGTTAGGATTTCATTAATCAAGCTAATATTTATTCAAATTCTACTTTAAATAGAAAAATATCTTCATTTTGTTTTTTTATTAAACTTTTTTAAATAATTTGATTTATTTATTTTAAATTAAAATAAAATACATTCATCTCAAAGTTAATATATAATTGATTAATTAAGGATAAGTTTAAAATATTTAACATGTATTTGCATTAGAACATAACTTAATTAAAATTTAATTTTATAATAATTAAAGATAATTTTAAATTAAAATTTCATTATTTTATAGTTAAATAAATCTTGAATAAAAGAAAATTAAAGAAATAGAATAATCAATAAAGGGACATTTGTCTTCTTTTTTTTTTAAAAAAAAAATAACTTCCTAAATAAATTTTAGGAGGATTAGTGTATTTTTCATTAAATCTCATGAATAAAAAAAATATTTTTTAAATTAAAAGAAGTAAATGTATTTTTTTCTTAAATCCTTAATAAAAAAACATGGTAAGTTTACCCTAATTAAATAATATTTTTTAAATTAAAAGAAGTAAATGTATTTTTTCTTAAATCCTTAATAAATAAATAAAAAGGTAAGTTTACCCTAATTAAATATTGGTATAGTTTTACCATTCAGAAAGTTCAGTATATATGGACCCCATGGCACTGGGCAGGGCTTGTCTGTCCCCCCCTCCCCCAAAAGAATTTTAAGCAATTCGAGAGATCAAAATTCAATTCACAGTGGCCTGACTGGTGGTCCATATGATGAATGGTATATGATTATTTATCTTCTCATCTGCTGCAAAAAGTACTGTGTTTTATATTACGGTACTCGTGAGTGTTGAATATAAATAGTTGTTCGATATGAGCATACTCAATTTATTAAAAAAATTATATATTTTGAAGATCGTACTCACATACTCATGTCTGAATATATGTCAGACACAGTATCAAACATGAATACTTCATAAAAAATGAAGAGTTGGATAACATAGGTTATATGTATATATATATTTGGTATTTAATTTACTTTGTGAGAAATGATAAGCATGTCCACCACCATGCATTAGGAGTGGCTAGCTAGATTTATGATCTGAGAAGCTCCCCTTTATACAAGGCTCAAAGGCTGGTGGTTTGTTTGTACCACCCCTCAGTCCAAAATTGTGTTAGAAGAGAACTTTTGAAATCAATATGAATAAGGCTTGAAGGCATGTATCAATGTCACTATTTTTAAGGTTTTATTCGCCTCCATCGTAGGTGTGCAAAGGAGTTACCAGCGTATAAATCTCGAGAATACAATGAAGCCCAATGACTGATTTCGTATTGCACTGACGAAACCAATCCACTGAGCATTGAGCAGTATATAACAAAACTATCAAACTTTTACAAAGAATTTCTGCAGCAATCCTTTATAAAAGAATCTGAGAAATATCTTGAAGAAGGAGGGAGAATAAAAACGAAATAATGTTTTCAGTGTGTGTACTTCTGAAAACCAGAGAAGTATTTATAGGCTATTACATGTCTGTTCGTACAGACACAACTGGTCTAAATGAATCAGTCTGTTTTAAACAGATAGGCTGCTTCTTGTACAGGCTGAACAAATCTGTCTATTTGAAACAAACAGGCAACATATTGTTCAGACACAAATCTGTCTGAACAAATCTATCTGTTGAAAAATCCAACCAACTCTTGTCTAAAACGGGCAAAAAATAATTAATTAAAAAATTAATTATTAGCTACACGTGCATAAAACTAATATATTGCTAGACCATCCAAGCTAGCCATAGTCAATTTCACTTGAGCCCACTTGCTATCCAACTATTAAAACCATTCACTTCTCTATATTTAAAGAACATTATTGCCTTTATTCTTTTCCTATATGAGATTTTTTCTCATAATTATTTTGAAAATGTTCAACAAATTGCAGGACTTTTCAATGTTCTGCAGATAAGTTTGTTTTTTCTTTGCTTCAGCCTGAATTTCCTGTTTCCATGAGCCCACCATTTTCTAGATTTACCTTTTCTTTTTTCTATTTAAGGAACAAATTACTTTTTATTATTAATAGAAAGCTTATTAAGTTTTGAGCTAAACAATGAAATGTAATTAGTTTCAGGGAGCACTGAATTGAAAATGTTGAAATCTAACCTCTCATATTATATATATGTAGTCAAAAACTAAGTTTTCTTTCCATTTAGTATTCATATATTATTACATTTACAGTATTTTAGAGTGAAAAATAGTTGGATTGAGATCAATCACAAAACGACACTTTCGATACGATGGGATACTTTTATGATCATCAAAATAACCCAAAGACCAAACAAAAGGCAAAAAACACAACCCTCTAACCAGACAGTCAGTCAAGTGGAGCTTAGAAACACATGATCTACTACTTAACTTGGTGTGTAATTGGGGGATTCATCAGGTCTTGCTAATGTGAAACAAAAAAATTGAAAATTTCTCAGTTATGAAGTTGTCAAATCCTTGTTTCAATAATTACCTTTTGGATGCCTAGAGCTTTTTCCATTGACTGTTTGCTTTACAATAGTAGTAAAAAAATTGTATAGTCTTAAGCAAATTTGTAAGTATGCATGTGTATTTTTGGCCACACAAAAAGTTTTACAATTGAAAGATGAAAAGGAAAATCTCTATTTCAATTGTATGACATAATGTCTTAAAAGAATTAAAGCAGCTTTTGAGAATTGAGATTGTTAAGTAAAGCATGCACTTTATTGTTGCATACATATAGCTCCATTTTTCTGTTTTTATTTTTCTTTTTACATATAATTTTTTCTTTTTAATATTTGTTAAAAAAAATTGTATACCCAAGTCAAAAGTTGAATTGGAATTTTCTTCCCTCAAATAAATAAATTACCATTATTAAAGATAGAAAACAATTCTAAATTTTTTAAATATGCTCTAAACAGAATTCGTATTTGAGATATTGATGATGAATTTTTTTTTAATTACACAAATGGATTAAAAATTTATCATATATTTTTTAAATTTACCTTAAAATATATGTATTATCTTATTAATTTCGTTTATAAAATTTAAATTCTCTAGATCAAATAATTTCTCCCCATTTCGATAGTACATAATCATAGAGGAGGCATAGACGGATCTATAGGGTGTTGTGGGGCCAATTGTCCCCATTGAACTTTTCAAAAGTAATACAAGTTATATAGAAAATTTTAAAATTTTGATAAAAATATTCATTTTGCCCCACAAATTGATCAAAATAATAGTTTTGTCCCCACTTTAAATTTATCAAAATCTAAAATTTTGAGCATATGAAATATTTTCTTGAGTAAATCATCAACTTATTTTAGCTTTTCATTATTTTATAAGAAATTATTTACGAAAAAAAATATAATAAAAAATGTAACCATTATTTTATGCAAAACTAAATATGTATAAAATAATTCTTAATTTCAAGAAATTTGTTGAAACATAAAAGAAATAACTAACACAATAGGAAAAGAGAAGTGAAGTAATTCACATAAAACAAAAGTTTATAGTTTCGGAAGCATTTCTGCAAGGTAACACAAGGAAAGGAAGTGGTCCATTAATGGAGCTGCATGCCTTTTCTTCTACGATGTGTGGCCAGGAAAGGGAGAAATGAATACTTCCAATTCCTGCAGGCTGCATTTCCGCACAGTGTGTGTCTTTTACTGGTGATTGCATTTGCCATTGACATTGACATGCCAACTCATAAATTTAAGAAACTCCAAGAACCCATATCTCTTTCTTTCATTACAATAATTTCTTCTCTCTTTTTTTTTTTTTTTTTTTTTTTTTATTGTTTTGGTTTTTTTGCTTGAAATGTGTCCAAATATCACTAATAAGAGACTTGATCGATATGCATGGGGCATACGAATTAAGAAACTGAGACTTTACCGATTGCCACCATGAAATCATGTATGAATTCTGATGCTCCGGCCGGTCTTCATGTTCTTATCATCATCATCCTTCTCGATATAATATATATATATAGCTAAATATGTAAAATTACTATGCTTTCCTTACTGTATTTGGAAACTAAAACATTCTCTTTTTTTCTCGTAATTGTCAACCAAACACTTTGGCTGGTTTAATCTCAGATCAGATCGAGTATTTTTTTGATACTCTTAACCAAACACTAGGTTAAAGAATGAACCAAACTTGAACCGCTTCTCTCATCGAAATTAATAGTTGATGGTATAACCACTAATTGAGATTGGATTTGACTACTGAATTACGCCACTAATTGCTTAATAATTTCACAAATTTTGGCTTATATTTGGTGATGTCATATGTTGCTGTGTCCCTAAATCAATTTTTACTTTTTAGCTAAGCCATTCATTTATTTTTATTTTTATTATTTTAATGAAATTACGTGTATAAGATAAATTAAAATCATAATCAAATATTAATTTATATAAAAAAATTACTAATTTTATCATACAAATAAATCAATCAATAAACCAATATATAAATAAAAAAAAATAAAAAAACAAATTCACAAGTGCTGAAACTTGAACTTAAAACTTCCAAAAGCTCCTCTGAAGCCCTCATTTGCTAATGATCTTCTTTCTTCTACTCTTGTTTTAATTAACTAGTGCTATATTTGAAACTCTTAAATAAACTTGTTTGGACCAACAAAAAGTTAGTCATTTATACACTTTTTTTCTAGTACTCGGAAGAGATTTAGGAGTAAGCCAACGTGCGTAGATAGAACACAATATGTACCAAACTTTTTGTTGTCTCTTTTTTTTTCCCCGGAAAAACAAAAATATTATAATTATTATTTCAAAGTAGAAAAGGTATGCCAAAGCAAAAAAGAAAAGATGACGGAACAAAATCGAGTAAGACGATGAATAAGACTAATTAAGAAACTAAAAAAAATAGAGAAATATAGAGTATGAGAGAGAGTTTGTCAAATGAATTGTAAAAGCTCATATATATAGTACAGGTCTTAAGAATAACAATTACATAACATTAGCATTTAATAGTTATTATGGTAGAGATTTTGGATTGCTAATGTGTTAATGCAAAATATGGTGAAACAATGGTGAAGCGATTTTTGGAGAAGTAGTTGACTTTTGTGAAGTAACTTTCAATGAAGAAATTTTTAGTGAATGAGCTTTGAATGAAGCAATGTTGTTATTTATTCTGAATTACTTTTATAATTTTATGTATTAGTATAATTTCATGTAAAACAATTTTACTAATATTTAAAAACGTGATATATTATATTAAAATATATATATATATATATATATTAATAGCCAAAATCTCTATCATTTGAAATAACATTTTCTATCTTTCAAGTGGATCACCTTTTAATAAAAAACAAAATTTATAGGTTTTCTAATGGTTTTTCTACTCAATTATCAATTCTTGTCATTTATTTAAAAAGAAAACTAATTGTCTCTTTCTTGATGGGGCTCTGCCACCAAACCAGAAGCATATAGATACACAAAGTGTTTAAAAAAAAATTGCTCATATTATATATCACATAGACAATGATATTGCAAGTGAAAATTACTTGGCTTTTCATGGAATCCACAAAAAGTGTAAAAGAGTTCCGCCAATAGCCAAAGCCAATAAATAGTTTCTCCTACTATTACTACCAATCACTCCTCTTATTTAACACCCAATGATTCTTTATTATTGCAATTCATTATTGTAGAAATGGGGCCACCAAATGTCACCTTCAATACTATTTTTTCATTATTTATTTGTTTGTTTTTTTGACTTTGGGTCGTCAAATTTATGAATTCCAAATCAAACTCTGGGATTTAGAACCCACACAGGATATAAATTGGAGGCTGAGCATCGGCCAGTGCAAAGGATGAGTGTTCCTCCAAAAAGAACAATATTTAATGACATAACCTGTAATGGGTTGGTTCATTTAAGCATTTACATGATACAAGTGAATTCTGTAATGTTTTAAAACTTGAATCGTAGGTATTTTTCTTGAAGACCTAGTAGATCTAGAAAGAGAGAGCTTGAATTGAATAATTAAATTACGTGGATAAACATAAAAGATTAGTATAGTACAAGTTGATTATTCAATTGATTTAAAACTTTGAGTATCTTTCTTCTCCATGTTTTGCAGGGATAATCTTTCAGATACCATATCAGAGATGTGCTTGTAGTGTTTCAGAAAGGCCCTAGCCAAATCTGTCCATGATCGGATCTTGCTGCAGGTGAGTTGATTGTACCATCAAGTGGCAGACTGGGTGAGGCTATCTTGGAAACAGTGGATGAGCAACTTCTCATCACTATCATGTCCGGTCATTTTTCGACAATATATTGTTAAATGTGCTGAAAGATTTGTTGTGGGGAGAAGAAAGAGAGAAAGACAACTTAATTTCTCTCAAATAAAGATCGAGGGTTTGAAAACAACCTCGAAAAATAAAATGGAGTCGCCACCTATCTTTTTTGGCTAGGTGTAATCGATTACCTATTAAAATTGGTTTTAATAAAACATTTTAAAATTAATTAAAATATTTTAGAAAACCAATTTCGAGGTCTGCACTTTAAACTAGAGAAAGCAAAAAACACACTACAGCAAATTGGTCTTTCAGCGGCGTTTTTTTTTTTCGAATAGCGGCGTTTATAAACGCCGCGCAAAAAATTACAGGCGTTTTACAAAACGCCGCAATAAACGCCGGTAAAAACAGTGACGGGAAATTTAGCGGCGTTTTCACCATAAACGCCGCTAAATTAGTGGCATTTTTAGGTACTTTAGCGGCGTTTATAAACGCCACAATTGAAGGTCCGAAATGGTAATTACTTGAAACTTTAGCGGCGTTTTTTATTCTCAAACGCCGCTAAGTGTTCGGTTTTAGCGGCGTTTTTGAATACAAAACGCCGCTAAATTTTGACTTGTAGCGGCGTTTTCTAGTCACAAACGCCGCTATATTTTGTCTTTTAGCGGCGTTTTCTGGCGTTTGCTATCAGAAAACGCCGCTATATTTGCAGAAAATTATGTATTTAGCGGCGTTTGTGAAAAAAACGCCGCTATAAATGTAGAATATTTTTTAAAAAAAATACTATTTATTTCCGCTGTAAATGCAGAATATTTTTTTTAAAAAATACAATTGAAGGTCCGAAATGCGCAACATTGTCGAATAATACACAAACAACACAAATTAAAAAATATATATAATATAAAAATATATTTAATATCAACCATACAATGTATTATTCAACACATCAAATCCACTTACAAATTCTTTAATCTGAAGTAGATGAGCCTCCTAAATTCTTTTGCTGCACTAAATTCATCAACGACTGAAACTGTGTCTGCAGCTCCTGATATCGTCTATCATGTTCTTCTTTTTCAGCTTGTCTCTCTGCTTCCTTCTCCTCAAAACGTTTATTCATATTTTGCATTTCTTCTCTCAGCATCTGAACTTCATATGCACTGGAGTTTTGTGAAGAAGAAGCAGTAAACCGTTGAGAACCAAGTCCATAGTAGCTAGATGGTGTCGGACCCATTCCGACACCTCGAACCCGTCCATATCGTTCTTTTCCAGCTACTTCAGTGAATATTTGATTCTCCACATCTTGCATATTCGCTGATGATCCATCTGATGCTCCGATTTGATACTCAGCAATTTTATTTCGAGCTTTCTCCTATAAAACAATAAAATTAATAAAATATTTTGTAAAACATATTTGTAAATGAAAACAAGTTTGAAGAAAATATACCACAATTTCCTGAGTCTCGATGTTCAAATAGGATCCATCCTTCTTAGTATGAGTTAACTGAAACAGTTCAACTCGTCCAATTTTTTCACCCCGCTCAATTTCCTACAAAACAAAAATAATTAATACTAAATTGTATTAAAATAATTGAGAACTAATATATTAATACATTATGAATGTAAACTTACTTTTTCATTAGCTTTTCTGGCAAAACTTTTTGAACCACTGGTGTGACTGTATTTCTGTTGTTGTCTACTGCTTACCCCTATCTTTTCTCGTTCCTGTACATTAGACAAAGCACGTTATAAAACTATACGTATTCCATAAAATTGTATTATATCAAGTACTATAAGTAAATGACCAAAATAAATTATAAATGATACCTCTCCTTTTTTTGAATACCAGAATCTAACCAGTCTCTCATATTGCCACATAATCACACCACGCGGTATGGTTCGTAGTAAGACATTAGGATCAGTATTTCGATCGAAATACTTTTTCTTCAACTCATGCTTAAAGTCTTTCCATTTTTTCCCCAATGATTTCATAACGAATGATGTGGGAATCTGCAAAGAAAATCGTGACTGAAACGGAGAAGTTGTACAACGTTAGTTTCGATGATCAACAAAATTATTAAAATAATGCAATACTAATGTAACATGCTTATACCTCAATAAACTTTAACATCTCGACTTTCTCAGTATTCGGCACGTCACGCCATGACTCATAATGAATGGGACACTTCATCCCATTTCGAGCAATCAGGCCAAGAAAGCTAGCCAATAATTGTGCTTCTGGACCAATTGGCTGCTGCTCATTATTTGCTGCGACAACAATACGCTCTTCAGGAGGTAGTGCCCATAACTTCTTTAATGTCGTACGACCACGAGTTCTGCGTTGTCCAACATTATCAACTACACAAAAGCAAATATATTAGCAATTTCAATATGATTTTGCGTACTTTTAACACAAACGTCGTACCACGATACCTGTATTCAAGTTCGTATGAACTGCAGTTTCTGCAGCTATGGAGGCAGCCGACAACTCTGGTGGGTTAACATCTGCAGTAGACGCATTCGGCACCTCTGAAGGCGTCACTCTAGTGTCACCCTCAACAGTCTGAATGATATTGATATCCCTTAATCTTTTCCTCGCCATGCTATCTGCATCAATTTTAAGTAAACAACATTAGTATAAGAATGAAATACTATTATGTAAAAAAACATTAATAATAATATTTACAGTATAAAAACATATTATATACAGAGTATTTGTTTCAAAATAATCTTACTAGATTCCGTTTTTTCATCAAGTTTCATAAATGTCTTCATCAACATCTTTGCGAACCCACCGAACATCTGTATTGGTACTAGGGATATTTTCATCCAAGTTTTGATCCGTAAATGGCAAGCATTCAGTTCTTTGTTCAATATCATTTTGAAATTTATCACCCATATCAAACAGGTTTCTAGGTGTGTTACGGAGTACAACATACCAACCCGCATCATTCGGATCTTCGGAATAAAATACTTGTTTGACTTGAGATGAAAAAACATAAGGTTCGTCAATCAGTTGTTGTCCGGTGTGAATTAATCGAGAGAAATTCACCATTGTAAATTCGAACTGATCTTTTTTAACACCTCTACTAGTATTCACATCAGCCCAATCACATCGAAATAACACGACCTTCCACTTGCCATAATAATCCAACTCAATAATATCATTTAGAATTCCATAATAATCAATATCCCCCTCCACAGGATTACTATCCCTAGCACTAGCATAGCTTGTTGTTGAAGAAGAAACAACAACTCCACAATTTTGTGTTCTCCTAAAGCTTTCACGGGATTTAGTATGAAATCTAAATCCATTAATGATGTAAGCACTGTATCTTTTCACTCTTCTATTCGGTCCTTGTGAAAAACACTTAATTTCTTCGCTAACATCTCTTCCACTCCAAACCTATTACAAGAAACGCAAAGGCAAACACTTCACTTTATTTATATATTAAAGAATACATTGATCGTAATAAAATGATAAAAACTTGTGTTACTACTTCTCCTAACCATTCGTGGAAATTTTCCGTAAATAACTTATCAAGCTCGCGAAGTTGTCTTCTTCGAGAACGTAAAGTTCCTCTCAAGTAGCTTCTATACTCACTATCAAAAAAAGTACGTTTTTTACGTGAGAAAGCAAAAGAAAAATTAAACTGTTTGTTAAATTAAAAATTATACTGGAACTTACGTGCGTAATGATTCCAGTGAATCACTATGGAAAAGCACATATCGATGCGCTTGTGCCCAAGATTTATCATCTAGCTCAACCACTTCAACCTTGCCGATTGGTTGTCCAACACTTCCAAATAAGTATGTTTCGGCTAAGTTGTTATGTATGACCACATCATTTCTTCCCGGTCTATTAAATCTTGTTTCAACATCATCCAAATATCTTGCACAAAATGTCATACACTCCTCCGCTAAATATCCTTCAGCAATAGAACCTTCTGGATAGCGTTTGTTCCGACAATAAGATTTTAACTTTCCTAAAAACCTAAAACAGAATACATAACAATCTTAATGTGTAATTAAATGCTATGTAAACCAGATAAAAGTATAATAAGCTAATTAGCAAAGTATACCTCTCTAATGGGTACATCCATCGATAAAAAACTGGTCCGCCGACTTTTGCTTCATAAGGAAGATGGATAACCAAATGCACCATTATAGTGAAGAATGATGGAGGAAAAATATTCTCTAAGTGGCACAAAGTTAGAGCTGCTCGATGTTGAAGTTTTTCAAGCTCTTCTACCTTGAGAACTTTGCCACAAATAGCTTTCATTATATTACTAAGTTCAATTATAGAAGAAGTCACTTGCTTTGACATAGAACAACGTAAAGCAACTGGAAGTAAGTCTTGCATCAAGATATGGTAATCATGTGACTTTAAAGAAGAAAGTTTTCGATCCTGCACATTCACACATCTTGATATATTGGCGGCATACGCATCCGGGACCTTCATATCTTTCAACACCTTACAGAAGACGTCCTTCTCTTTTTTAGACATCCCAAAGCAAGAAGGAGGCAATCGTGATTTTCCATTAGGAAGTAATTCCGGATGAAGATCACGACGAATTCCCATGTCAACTAGGTCAAGCCGACTCTTTAAGTTGTCTTTTGATTTTCTATCCACATTAAGAATTATCCCGATGATATTTTCACAAACATTCTTCTCTATATGCATCACATCAAGGTTGTGACGCAATAAATTATGCTCCCAATAAGGTAACTCAAAAAGAATACTTTTTTTTTCCACAAATCCTCCTCATTTGGATCATCTTCTTCATCTTCCTCCTCATCACTCTGAATTTCAACATCACCTTCTAACATCTCCCTTGATCTTTTCCTTGACTGTGTGCTACTTGTTTGATTCATCTTTCCATAAGTGAAATTGATATCTTTCAACATCAACAAGATATCCGACCCAATCGTGGTCTCAGGTGCTTGTCTTAACTCTTCACTGCCATCAAAGACATGTTTTTGGAATCTAAATCTATGATTTTCATCTAACCACCGACGATGTCCCATATAACTGAATTTATTTCCATTATATAACCATTTTGAACATGTTTGTGCAGCACAGCAAGGACAAGCATAACGACCTTTGGTGCTCCAACCAGATAGATTTGCATAAGCAGGAAAATCGTTTATAGTCCATAACAAAGCTGCACGCAAATTAAAGTTTTCCTTTTTTGATGCGTCATATGTTTCAACCCCTTCCCATAACTGCTTCAACTCTTGAATAAGAGGTTGCATATAAATGTCAATATCATTTCCGGGACCTTTCTCTCCAGGAATTATCATGGATAAGATAAAAGAGGATTGTTTCATGCAAATCCATGGAGGCAAATTATAAGGAATCAAGACAACCGGCCAAGTACTATAAGAAGTACTCATTATTTTGAACGGATTAAAACCGTCAGAACCAAGTCCAAGCCTCACATTCCGGGGATCATTAGCAAAAGATGGGAACTTATTGTCGAATGATTTCCAAGCCAAAGAATCTGCAGGATGTCTTAATAAGCCATCATCAATCCTTTCATCATGATGCCACCTCATAGAATCAGATGTTTTTGATGACATGAAAATTCGTTGAAGTCTTGGTATTAACGGAAAGTACCGCAAAATCTTTGCAGGTTTCTTCTTTAAATGTGTGTCACCATCGTCCTCATTCATATTTTCTTCTGTATTTCCATTCAACCATCGAGATCTACCGCAGACATGACAAAATTGTTCATTTGTTCTATCACCCCAATACAACATACAGTCATTCGGACAACTATGAATTTTCTCATATCCAAGGCCTAGATCTTTTATCATCTTCTTCGAATCCTTACAAGACTGAGGGATTTTTGCAAAAGGAAACATTTCTTTCAAAAATTCTAATAACAGTGTCAAAGAATTTCCTGTCCACCCGCTTAAGCATTTTAAGTGAAAAAGACGGACACAGAAAGACAATCTTGTATGCTTAGATCCCTCGTAAAGTTCTTCATTCATATCATCAAGCAACTTATAAAACTTTGCCGCTTCTCCATTGGGTTCCTGATCACCCATACCTCTTCCCGTTTCAGCAAAGTCATTCATGCCAACATTGAACCCATCATTCCCTCCAGGAACTTCTGGTGAAGATCTGTACAAACTATGGTTACGCATGTTAAATACATATCGCAACATGCCTTCCATGTCATCTTGTCTAATAGACTGATGTTGATTGTTAGAATTACTTGGACGAGCTCTAGAAGATGACCTAGAAGTTGCGGACTCTCCATGAAAAAACCATTGTCTGTAACCCGGAGAAATCCTTCACAAATCAAATGTTCGAAAACAACTCCACGCATATGCCAATCAATATTGGCACACCTCGAACAAGGACATAATATCTTATTATCTTCGCTTGCGTTCTGAAAAGCGAAATCGAGAAAACTATCTACTCCATCTTGGTACTCTTGAATTAGTCTCGATTTTTGCATCCAACTCTTATCCATTTTTGTGCCAAATACCTTTTTAATCAAATTACATGATTAATCAAAACCATACAATAATGCTCCATACCAAAATCAAGATATTTGGCACAAGATAAGTAGCAGAAGGAAAGAAAAGGCATTTAGCAGGCAATATGAAAAGGACAATTTATAGCATATCAGAAGGATTGCTAAACAATTAATCTGCAGAAGTCTTTTCCTTGATATATAATTATCAAGTTAAGCAAAACAAGGTTAGTAATTTAATCACAAGTTAAGCAAAACAATCGACATTCGATAAATCATTGATTAAGAAATTACTGCTACAAGAGATACATAAATTGTCCGCTCTCTTAGAAGAGTTGAGTCATCAATGTCGAACTTGGGCGTCATAATTAATTAGTGATACAAAAATTGCAATGAACATTTTGGTTGTTGATGATTAATTTATAAGTTATACTGTACAAAGGGTAATATGAATTCTACTTGTTGGAATGTTAAGGACAGAAACAGAGACGTGACTTAGCTAATTGACTGATGACTTAGCTAATTGACTGATGACTTGAGGTAGAGTCTAAATGACTGGCAGCAAATGCTAGGCCAGTGAGAGTCTACAATTGAATTGAGATAATTTCGCACGAAAAGAAGGAAATGCTAGCTAGCTAGATCAAAATTTCAATAAGAAAAAAAAATGGATTTAATAATATTGAACACAATTTAATTATACGATATAAACAAAATAATTAAAAAACGATATGATATGATATGATACAAATATACGAACATATCAAAATTTATATAATGTAAAGTAACACGTCAAAATTTATACAAATATAAAATACTTTAAAAATAATTATAACACAAAAAATATATATAAACATAATATAAATACATGAATTCCCGAACATTCAATAAAAAGAAAGACTGGATGGCTATCAGCTTGCTGAAAAACTGAGCAGCCAGGGTACTTGGTTAAGCCTAATTACAAGAGAGGAATTAAAGACAAAGATTGTAGTACTTAAGAAAGTGATGGGACCCTATTCTGTCATACTTGGTCTAATTTAGTGTACCAGATAGATGGGATGAATGAAATGGTGACACAGTTGGCAGAGGGGACATTTTTTGCTGCATATTGGGTGTTTGTGGTCATAAATCTTTAAATTTTTTTTGTGGCTATCACCTTGTTTTACTTGTTACTGTGGATGTTGTTGAGTACTACAGATTACTGATTAAAGCTAAGACAATGGATTCCACTTTTCTCCTTTTCCTTAAAGCATAAAGGGAAATTAGCTTTCGGAGATAATGGCCTTTCACTATCTAAATCACCTCATACTTACTAGCAAGTTTCCAAAATCCATGTTGACATTTTTCAAAGTCGTGACATTCAGATTTTCTCCATTTCTATTCTACTGGACAAATCTCAATTACATTTTTTTTTTTACAGAAGAACTTAGACACAAATTGATTGCTCTAAACTACTAAACTCGAGATTTAATTTAATTCATTTATACAATCACCTGCAAGATTTGATATTCGATAAATTTAAAATTTGAATCTCAATATATATATATATTCAATTTAAAATTTAAAATTTAAAATTTGAATCTCAAAATGGGAGTGTGCTGAAGTTGGAATTACTTACGATTTGACGATTTGGAGACGAATAGATGATGATTTTCAAGATCAAGAGCAGGAAAATCGGCTTGGAGATGACTATTTCGGCTTGGTGATGTGTGAGAGAGAGAAAGAGAGAGACTCGGCGCAGGTTTCTGAATTGGGGTTTAGGGTTTCATATTAGAAAGAATAGCGGCGTTTGTATCAACAAACGCCGCCATTTTACAAGGTAAAACACATCGTTTTGCCTTAAGCCATAAATGAATCAATATAGCGGCGTTTCTATTATTAAAACGCCGCTATATCGAAATAATTAGCGGCATTTACATTTACAAACGCCGCTACATCGAAATATTTAGCGGCGTTTATATTTGAAAATGCCGCTATGTTTCTTACTGTCCAAAAACGCCGCTAAAACAAAATCTTAAACGCAGCGTCTCGCTTCTAAATTTTGGCGGAATTTTAAAAAATTGATTATACTTTAGCGGCGTTTGTATAATGAAAACGCCGCAATTAGTACAGATTTAGCTGCGTTTGTTCACATAAAACGCCGCTAATTTACAACTTCCCGGCGTTTTGTATAGAAACGCCGCCGGGTTTTCAAAAACACGGTACTCCGCGGCGTTTTTAAGTCAAACGCCGCTATATTAGCGCCACTGAAAACCAATTTGGTTGTAGTGACAGGTTCAGGAGTCGGTTACGTGTGAGGAAAGATTAGCACCCCCACAACGCCCGTATAAAACGGTTACGTGTGTTATCATGAAGTCTCAGTGAAAGTCAGTTTTAGGATTGACATTTAAAAATAATTCTCATTTTTTGAAAAAACAATCCCATTTTATTTGAAAATGATCCGGAAAGCACTTGCATCTTTTTTAATCACTGCATTTGCATCATGAAGCATTTGTATCTTTGTTGATCATTGCATCTACAACAAGAAGCATTTGCATCTTTAATTTCTGCATCTGCATCAAGAAGCATTTGTATCAATCCAAGACATATGCATATGCATTATGAAGCACTTGCATCTTTGTTAATCACTGCATTTACAGGTTGTTTTCAAACCCTCATTTTATTTCAAGAGGAATTAAGTCGTCTTTTTCTTTATTTTTCCAATGTCACACTTAACGAGTAATATCTCGTGATGAGACTTGTTATTTTTTAGGTTGCAACAGCTTGACAACTCCACTAGGTATAACTTAGAGAATCAGGCCTAGAATTAGTCGCGTGTTATCGAAAATCTCGGTTTTATCGGTTTTTAATTAGTATTTAATTATAATTCTCACATTTTTTTATAATAACAAGAATTTTGAAAATAACAAAATATTTTTAATATGTTCATTTGCATGCATATTATTACTGCACAAACTGAACATGGAAAAAATAATAAATATACGACATAAATACACAAATGTATCAAAATCTAAATAAAACTAATTATTAACGTGTAAAAGTTTATATAAATTTATTATACGTTAAACACACGATAAAATAATACAAACACGTTATTATGCACATACTTTTTTTTTTCTAAATTGAATCATTATGACAAATTATGCTAAAATTTTATTTTTTTATTGATAAAATTATTTATTAATTCACGTTTTATTTATCGGTTTTTATTAATAAATTATTTAAAGAAATTTATTCAATTATAACTCAAAATTTTAATTGATTTAATAATAACATTTATCTCCAAATTATATATATTATTATAAGGTATAAAGCTATCGAATAAATTGTGATGCCTACGTGACAGACTGTTTTCATAACACATAAAATACTGAAAATATTTATTTATACTTTGATTCAAATTCAAATAAAATATAACAGCTTAATTTTATGTACTTTAAATTACATAAGAATGAATTATATTTTTAAAATAAAAATAATAATTTGATTTTAAATAATATGTATAATGATAAAGAATGTCATAAGATTATCATAAGTATTTTCATAATAATTAAAAGATATAATTTACTTTAAATCTTATTATAAGGTTATCATAAATGATATAATATTTTATTAATTTATTTTAAAAATTATTATATATTTAAAAGATTATTTTAGTCTTTGAATAATTATCTTGAAATCTTGAACAATTAATTTAATAAGATTATTATGATGATAATACAACAAACTTACAAATATTATCATTTTAAAATGATTCATTTTGAAATGCCTTTATTATAAATTTCTTCAAAATTTTAAAATTTTCAATCCAAATGCAATATTAGATTTTAAAAGTACAAGTAAATTAAGTTTTATGATTGTTAATTTAATTAATTTTTTATTTTTTATACATTAAAAGTTATTTGTTTATAACTGTAATTTTATATATTGATACATATAATTTTATTTAAAAAGTCAGTCACTTTGAAGTAGGGTTACTCTTGGCCTTGTTGATTGGCTTCTCTTCTTTTTAATTTCTTTGGTTGTTAATACTTACAAGTGGGAAAACTGCATATGGCTGAATTAAAATGATTAGCTTTGAATTTGAAACATACAAATGCCGATACCTGATTTGTCTTCAAAAAATAATATAAAAATTCTCTAACACAATAACAACAACATTAACCAACTGCACTAAAAAAATGTCGTCATTACGGGTATGAAGCCAGGCATTTTCTAGATCCTCAAGAAGCTTTTTTATGGAGAGTTCTACCATATTATGATGAGCTTAAAATAGATTATATTATATATAAATATGATAAAATTATAAATAAATATGATAAATTATATAAAATTATCATATTTATATGTACATTTTTTTTTACATATAAACATGACAAATTACATATAAATATGATAAATTACATATAAACATGACATATTTGTCATATTTATATGTAATTTTTTAAATAGTGTAATTTTTTTTTACATATGTAATTTTATTTTTACATATAAACATGACAAAAATTACATATAAACATGATAAATTACATATGTAATGGAGTCTACGGAGAGCTCACCGTAAAAAGCTTTCCTTAACATTTTTCCTTTTTGATATGAAATCAAACATTAAAGATCCGAAATGATTTTGAGTTTCAGTGAATAGAATCAATCAATGCAATATAAAATAATGATTGGACATCCATCTTTTCAAACATTTTTGAATTCTCAATAAAAAGTAAATCAATGAATTAACCTTTATTAACTCATTAAATTTAGTAACTTTTTACATTTAATTTAGTTCAATGATTAATAAAAAAAATTTACACAAACTCGAAACTGTAGTTACTATAGCATTTGATGACTTGCTAGGAACAGGTAATTGAAGCGTGTGAGAGAAGGTGATGGCGAAAGCGAACCCATCGAAGGTGGTGGTGGGAATCGAGCCACGTTTCCCTCCATTCTTTCCCCCACATTCATGTTCCCTTTGGTTGTTGGGGATTATTGGCATGTATGGAGGGAAGCCTTAACCTATGTTATTCGATTTTCGTATTTTTATTTAAATATATATCGAATACATATATTATGTATGAATATTTTTAAAAAAATAATAAAAAATCCAAGTAACTGGGACCTTATTACCTTAACCACAACGCAAAATCCTGAAGTGGCCACCTCTCAGCCCTTTTTCTCTTTCATTTCTTTCTCATAAATTTTAAACCAAAAGGCTACAAGCATTATCAATTTCTAATTATATGTAGCTTTTATGTTATTTAAAGCTTCAATTGCAGTTTGTGAAGTGTCTTGGCGGTGCCTGCCAGCGAAGTTTGTTTGCTTGCTTCCATTGTAGCACAAATTTCAATTCAAAAACAATGTGCAAATATTATAAGGACCCACCCACACCACCCTCCTTTGTTGGACTCGAGCTTACTTTATAGGTTACGGGGAAAAATTTTGACTTTAATTTAATGATTCCTCAATGAACTCTCAAGTAATCTAATAAAAAAGCAGACGGTACATATAGAAGTTTTAACATCTTCTCAAGTGATGGCAAAAGCCCATATCTAGATAGATTGCTTTATTTTAGCAGGGTCCACTGTATTTTGGAGGGCCCATTTATAGTTTGATTGTTTTCATGGATCATGAGAATGCCCTTTCTCTCCCTCTCATGAATCATGATAGAAAACAATTTCCCAACTTTTTCCTTTTACTTTTTGGGGTCTCTTGATGGATGGTATTTTCATATTTTGGCATTTCATCATTGTCAGGCTTCTCACAACTCGATTTCAACTGTAGTTTGGTGGACCAAGCTGACTTGAGCTGAGACTGACTGACCCTGTTACTGCTTAACTCATAGTTTTTTTTTCTCAATAGAATGTGATAATGAGGTCCACTTGAGATGCAGATCTGGAAAAGGAAAAGGTCTAGTTGAGATTGGGCCAACTTAAAGTGAAGAATCCAAAGAATTTAGGACAAAGTGATTGTTTACGAAAAAAAGGGAGTGCTTGAGGACCCGATATTGAAATTGAAATCAATTTAAACTTGTTCTTATTGCAGATGAATGAGGATTATTGTTCATATAAGAACCCCTATACATGAAAATGAAATTGAAAAAAAAAGGTGTGGAGTATAAAATTATGCCCCCAAAAAGATTAGAAAAAAAAAAAAACCCAATTAACTGCAATCACAAGTTTTGATAGAAGCTGATCCATGTTTTGAAGCCTCTTCTGACTTCTTTGTTTTAACCTCATTTAGAACATTTCTAGCCCACTCGGCAAAATGGGTCTCATTGTATCCAATTCTACCACTTTTGTAGAATGACATACAGCGACGATCATCGTCTGAGTAGGGGCAATTTTCCCCATCGGGATCTCTCCATGCGCCTCGGTGCCTCATCCCGGACCAGCTAGCCATCCAATGATACACATACTGGCCTACGCCGGCAAGTTTTAGCCATCCTTTGGGAAAGAACTCCATCACGCTGCTGTTCCGATCCATTAGGAACATGTTGGTCAGTTGGGCACCATGTGGTGATATTAGAATATCTGTTAAACTCATTACCTTCACCTGCAATATCATCAAACAAGTAATTAATTACCAAATAGGGTCAAGCTTTTCTTATCTTATGTAATTGGCATTTTCTTTTCGGATCATGTCAATTGAATGTGATAACCAAAAGCTGTGCGTTTAAGATGAACTTTATGACCAAAATTAGAAGATCAATGCCATGCATGTTACAACTTACAAACATGATATATTGACCAAAGCTGGATCTTGTTAGAATTAAAAGTGTTGGTGGGGGAGAATTTATGCTCAAACACACTAATTTTATAGTAATTCTCATTCTCAGAGATCTGATTAAAGCATCTCTTTTGTACCTTATTTACATAACATTCCCTTGAGTGGGATTAGCATGCATTGATGGAACCACATCAATCTCAATATCCCACTATAACTTATTTTAATGGGTGGTGGTTTCACATGTGTAACGCACAAATTTTTTTGAACATGTCAAAAACGCAAAGAAAATATACTAACCTGTTCACAAAAGGTGAGATTATTGGAGTAAGCCAGCATTAACCGGCAGCCCCGTACTTTCTTGCACTCCTTCTCAAAGATCCCAATCACAGCCGTCTCGTTCCTGAAAGATCTTGGTCCAGTCCTCATTAGCAAGGTCATCCCGATGTCCGGTATTTCTTGGTCAACCTCCCTTTCCAGGCTCAGATTACAGTACACTCTAGCCTTACACCTAATGAGATCATAAACTTCCATTCTTCTCTCCCTTGACATCCCTCCTTCGTTGTGTCTCATCACAACAGCCTTTTCGAAGCAAACTGGCTGATCATCATCTTTAATTTCGTTAAACCCTTCAATGTACGGAACCTGGCCAAACGTAGATTCCATCAGGATGTTTAGCCAGGTTCCCATCTTGAACCTGAGCTCACCCCAATGGTATAGTATCCATCTCGTGGGAATTTCACAATTGTTTTTTCTATGCCAGGCAACAAAAGGTACCAGAGCCGATAGACCATGCCATATGTTGTCGTAATTGTAATGATTGTAAGATACAAAAGTCAGGCCTTTCATCAGGGTAGCATTGGAAGGAAGTGCTTCGGGCCATGCTAAAGCATAGTAGTTCCAGGAGCCATCATGGGAGTCACGGCCTTTCAGGCAGAGTAACCGACCTTTGGAGGATTCGGACGGAAACTGTTGGTGCTGAACCTCACCTTCCTCGCGAGTATCATACATGGAACTCATAAACCATGTGTGGCCTTCGAGGGCTTGGTTTGCAAAACGTAGGTCTTTCAGCGGGAGAAACGTGACGGAATCGCGAAGCTTTTGAGTCATGGATTCCACTTCCAGGTTTTGGGTGCAATTGGGTAAGGCGGCTACGGTTTTGTTGATGACTAATTTTTGCCATTGTTGCAAGAGAGACCATGAAGGTGAAGGGGAAGGGGAAATGGGTAGTGTATGGAGGGATTGGATTTGTAAGAGAATTAAAAGGGTGACACAGATCGCTAGAATGTAAAGGGAGAGTTTGGGAGAGTAAAAAGAGAATGGCATCAAGTTCCTCTCTTGTTTGAAGCTTTTAGGTTTATGTAGTCCAGGACAGGATTTGTTCATGGCTATGGGGAAAAAAATGGGAATGCAAAGATAGGAAAATTATAATTAGTAAGAAGCTCTAAAGTTGATGATTTGAAGACTTCGAGTTGTTGAATGGAAATTTGTGTTCAAACTGATAAAATATCACAATTTATGATCCCACATATTCTCTCTCTCTAAGAAAAAAAAAATTATATAAACATAAAAAAGAAAAAGTAGCAATGGAAAAAAAAAACCCAACTTTTCAATTTCCAAAATGTATAGGAAGGGAAATTTTGGGAGAGGTCTCCGTCTTGACACCTCACAGTATCTCGAAAGATTAATCTTGAGAGAAACCTGAAAATACTTGGGTAACCAAAAGAATTCCAAAATGTATAGCATAAAAAAATAGGACGATTAGAATTACACTTATCCATGATCAAGTCATTCGACTGTTTTAATAGATTCCATTTGGATTAATCGAATCTGAAATAAAATTTTTGTAATTGGGATGAATTTGACTTGATTCGAATCATTATTTAATTAATAAAAATATTTTTTATTTAAATTTAATTATTAAATATTTTAATATATTCAAAAAAAAATTTGGATAATTTTCATGTAAAAATGCTAAAATTTAATATATTCAAAATTCATGTTGAACTTGAGCGAGCAAATTTTTTTTATATTTAAATTCAATCCAATCCGTTCATGACGCCTCTACTCAAAATATCATAATTGGATTTTTCCCTAAATGAATTCTCATGTATATAATTTGAATGGAAAATTCAACTCTAGAGGTGTAAATCGGGATGAAAGGTGATAAGATATATACAATCTAAACTATAAACAAAAATCAAACAGTGGAAAATAGTTTTCCACTTGCAAGTTTATGCATCTTTTAACATGCCATTCAGTGCTTTCATCAAATGCTTATTAGGTAGTGGGTCTATTTTTTATTTTTGACCTATAAAGTTTAAAAATAACTTCACCAAAAACAAACCAAAAAAAAAAAAAGAACAACAACAACAAAATGATAATAAAAACAAAATAAATTCCAGATTTTAAGGCAGGAAGTAAGATGCACAGATGTGTACAAGATTAAAAGCTATAACTCTGAATCATATTTTAATTTAACGTTTCATTTATTTAATGTGTAGGTCACATGGGTAAAGCTTATTATGCTTAACTTAGTTTCAGTGACTTGTATTTTAAGTTTGTTTGCGAATAAAATATAATAATTACTTAAAGAAGAAAGAAAGAAAGCAGTGAATTATTACAGGGGGGAAAGAGCACAGGAAATGAACGTTTACCCAAATAGTTAAAATGCATAATATCGAAACCCCACTTAAAAAAAAAAAAAGATTTCTATTAATATTTTATTTAATTCTGAAAATATTTTATTTAATTCTTAAAATTAAGGTATAGCTCCAATTTATGGTGAGTTTTTTAGATTAATATAGTTAGAAAAAAATTTGGAGGATGAAATTGGGGATTTTGAAAATTGAGGTATAGTTCTGAGTAATGAAAAAAGTCTGAGTAAAATAAATAGAACTTTGAAATTTGAGGTATAGTTCTTAGAGGAAAGGATTTTGAAAATGAAAAAAGAAAAGAAAAGAAAAAAATGAAAAATGAGTGTGACATCATGCATTTATGAAATTCAAGATAGTTTCAACAAAAAAAAAACCCTTTCCTCTAAGAAATGACTCTTCGATTTACGTGCTTGTGTTCGAGATGAAAAATGGCCGTCTTTCATCATCCTTTCACAAAATAGAAAATATCCTTTTGCTACCCCTTTTGAGCCTAATGAATACTTTCGTTCTTTCAACCCCGATCAAGGATCACCCTCCACGCTAGGAGGCAAATGCGGGGAAGGATCTCTTCGAAGGTCACAGATAGTGAAGTCTTGGTTCAAAGACGAAAAAAAAAAGCCGTGAATGAAAGAGAAATCTGAGCTTCCAAAACAACTACGGGCTCACCTGGTCAAAATAGAGATGCAAAAAAAAAAAAAAAAAGGAGATAAAAAGAAAGATGAAAGCAAAAACAGAATAGGAAGAAAAGAACGGATGAAAATCATCGAATAAAGAGAAAAGCTCAGAAAAGACAAGTGTTTCGAAGAGAATCCTCCTCATGAAATGATCCTTGATTTGATCACCTTAAACACATGTTTGGGCCTATCTATCTTTCTTTCAGTACCTCGAACCTCGGCCTACATTACGTACCTGGAAAAGACCATTTCGATCGAGCATGGTCATTTAAATTGATGAGTCTATTCTTAGAGAAATGCATGAGACTTCAGTCTCCTTTTTGGTTAAAAATCTTTTTTGGATAAGTCTTGATTTCTTGAATGCATGGTGAAACATTTAAGAAAAAAAAATGAAAAATGGAAAGAAGGAGACTCTAGGGTGAAAACCCGACATGGACAGTCTAGAGTAAAATGGGAGAATTTCGGTGTTGCTTATGGTATCGTCGAGGCCATAACAAAAGAAGAAGTCATTTTGAAGAAGTTAAGGAACATCTGGGAATTCTAAAATATTCCAAAACTGTCAACTCTCGTTTGGAGGTTTGACTTTATAAAAAACTGAGACCGTTTTCCTTTCCAGAATTAATTCTCCAGTTTGAACACCCCAGCTAGCCTTGACGTATGTCAAAACGCCATGATTTGGAAACTAAAAGAAGGTTGAATTTGTTTGAGTCCAAAAATCATGTTCTATAAAATCTGTTCCATTTGTGAGTCTAGTAAGGATATGCATTTTTCCTATTGCGAAGCCTCCTTGGATCAATCAAAATCTTGTTGTACCAAACCTTTCGACTTAATTTGAAAAGGCCGAATGGATACTCAGAAAAACTTCTAACAGTGATCATCAATCTTCAAGAGATTTGGATATCACAACATGAGGATGACATTTTCAGCTCAAAAGTTTTCAGTAAATAAGCAAACATTTTTCAAAAAAAAAGAAAGCAAGCAAAAGCAGATAAATGAAAATATTTTTGGAAGAAACCATTTCCGATGTTGGCATAAGACGAAGGTTCTTCTGGCCCAGAGGTATGGAACTATTGAGGTAGAAGAAATGAACACTCGGATTCCAGTTGATCTTGAAAAACTATCGGGGCAAAGGGATAGTTCCAAAGTGAAGAAAAATGTTGATCTCTTACGAGGCACGAGCGTTGCAGGATACACTCTGTTTCGAAGAGGAAAAATGATTTGGAAAAGATAAACCAAGATCAGAAGAAACAATTGAGAACATTCGCATCATTCATGAACATTCGCATATTTATTGAGTTTTGCATCTGCATCGTGTCGTAAAATGTGTAAATTGTTCGTGGGTACTTGAACATGCATCATCAGGAGCATATGCATTGACATCGCATGACATTCACATTTCATGCATGACATTGACTATTTGAAATTTTGACATTTGAATTCGAACATCTAGTGAGATTTTCTTCCAAGATATGATCTTCAGGTATGATCACCAAGACCTCCGGGCACCTCTTTTAAAACCTCCGGGTTACCTCTTTTAAGTCCTCCGGGCACAGGAAAAAAATTTATTTTTAAAGTTGTGGAGCCTCTGATGAGAGGAGCAATTTATTTTCAAAGTTGTGGAGCCTCTGATTAGAGGAGCAATTTATTTTTCAAAGTGATGGAAAATTAAAAAAAAAAAAGACCTCCGGGAATTTCTCTTTAAATCCTTCCGGGCACAGCAAAAGAAAAAGGAAATTAGAAAAAAGAAGTCCTCGGGCACAGGAAACCAATTTATTTTTCAAAGTTGTAGAGCCTCTGATGAGAGAAGCAATTTAAATTTCAAAGTTGTAGAGCCTCTGATGAGAGGAGCAATTTATTTTCAAAGTTGTGGAGCCTCTGATTAGAGGAGCAATTTATTTTCAAAGTGATAGAAAATTAAAAAAAAAAAAAAAGACCTTCGGGCACTTGTTCTAAGACCTCCGGGCACAGCAAAAGAAAAAAAAGAAATTAGAAAAAAGAAGACCTCCGGGCACCAGTTCTAAAACCTCCGGGTTACATTTTTAAGACCTCCGGGCACAGTAAAAGAAAAAAGGAAATTAGAAAAAAAAAAGACCTCCGGGCACCAGTTCTAAAACCTCCGGGTTACATTTTTAAGACCTCCGGGCACAGTAAAAGAAAAAAGGAAATTAGAAAAAAAGAAGACCTCCGAGCACCATTTTTTTTTAAAAAAAAAAGAGACATTTTTAAGACCTCCGGGCATTATTCTCAAAAATCATGGATAAGACCTCCGGGCGCCATTTTCAAGGAAAAGACATTTTTTAAAAGACCTCCGGGCACCTTTCTAAAAAATCATTGATAAAGACCTCTGGGAATCATTCTCAAAGTCAAGAATAAGACCTCCGGGCACCACTTTCAAAGAAGAAACGTTTTTAGACCTCCAAGTATCTGCTTTCAAAAACTTCCAGGTAACATCTTTCAAAGTGACATTTTTCAAAACCTCCGGGTACCATTTTCAATTCTTGCGAAGTCAAACTCAAAGGTCGAGCCTCGGTATGATTAGTCGAGTGGCGATATCCAAAGAATCTGACAAGGAATTTCAAAACTAAACGAGAAAGAGAGGGGATATCCAGAATTAGTCTTCACTTTCGTAAGACTAAAGTAGTAAGTAATGTGATGATCTAAGTTGCGTTCAAACTCATTGTCAAAAATTCGAAGTTCGTTTTTAAATTTCAAAGTTGTGGAGCCTCTGATGAGAGGAGCAATTTATTTTCAAAGTTGTGGAGCCTCTGATTAGAGGAGCAATTTATTTTTTCAAGTGATAGAGCCTCTGATTAGAGGAGCAATTCATTTTTCCAAGTGGTAGAGCCTCTGATGAGAGGGGCAATTTATTTTTTCAAGTGATAGAGCCTCTGATGAGAGGAGCAATTTATTTTCCAAGTGATAGAGCCTCTGATGAGAGGAGCAATTTAAATTCCAAAGTTGTGGAGCCTCTGATTAGAGGAGCAATTTATTTTCCAAGTGGTAGAGCCTCTGATGAGAGGAGCAATTTAATTTCAAAGTTGTGGAGCCTCTGATGAGAGGAACAATTTATTTTTCAAGTGATAGAGCCTCTGATGAGAGGAGCAATTTAAATTCCAAAGTTGTGGAGCCTCTGATTAGAGGAGCAATTTATTTTCCAAGTGGTAGAGCCTCTGATGAGAGGAGCAATTTAAATTTCAAAGTTGTGGAGCCTCTAATGAGAGGAGCAATTTATTTTCAAAGTCGTGGAGCCTCTGATGAGAGGAGCAATTTATTTTCCAAGTGATAGAGCCTCTGATGAGAGGAGCAATTTATTTTCAAAGTCGTGGAGCCTCTTATGAGAGGAGCAATTTATTTTCCAAGTGATAGAGCCTCTGATGAGAGGAGCAATTTAAATTCCAAAGTTGTGGAGCCTCTGATTAGAGGAGAAATTTATTTTCCAAGTGGTAGAGCCTCTGATGAGAGGAGCAATTTAATTTCTAAGTTGTGGAGCCTCTGATGAGAGGAGCAATTTATTTTCAAAGTCGTGGAGCCTCTGATGAGAGGAGCAATTTATTTTCCAAGTGATAGAGCCTCTGATGAGAGGAGCAATTTATTTTCAAAGTGATAGAGCCTCTGATGAGAGGAGCAATTTATTTTCCAAGTGATAGAGCCTCTGATTAGAGGAGCAATTTATTTTCCAAATGATAGAGCCTCGCTAAAAATGGATCTCAATAACCGGACAAAATTGGTTATACTGTCTTTGCCCTATTCCTGATTCTCAGCAATGTGCAAAGAGGGGCAGCTGTAATAACCAATTTTCGTCCGGGTCGGATTCGAATTCGACCCGGGCCACTCGCAAACAGGGTCAGCAGGCCCAATCCGCAGGCCCACCAAGCCTGCTGTCCATTTCCCAATACAGGCCCAATTGATGGGCCTGTCTACAGGCCCAAGCCCAACCACTGTCCCAATTTTTGGGCCCATTTCATCCTAGCCCAACCTAACCCCTCTGCTGCTAACCCTAGCCGCCTCCCCCTTTTCCCAAAACCTGGCAGCCACCCTGCCACACTCAACCTCCCCTGCCACACTCAACCTCCTGCCAACCCATCCCCACACGCCACCCACCTGCACACTCAACCTTACACCACCACTCAACCATCCATAAAACCCCCATCACCAGAAGAAAGCAAAGGGAGGAAGAGGGAGGAGGCCACGGATTCGAACCCCCCCATATTCAGACCCCAAAAAACCACCAAACAAAAAGACAGACCAGACCCCCCCCCTTTCCGATTCATAACCAAAAAACCTACACAAAAAAACCCACAACCAAAAAAGCCCGAAACCCACACAGCAAAAAAAACCAATCCCTGCACAAAAAAATCAAAGCAGCCGCCAAAAAAAAAACAACAACAAAAAAAATCGAAGGGTCAAACCCAGATCTAGGGGTTTCGGCTAGGATTCGGGCAAAACGGAGCCCGAATTCGAGAAGAGGATGCCGAAATACCCCGGGGTAAGGAGTTTGGAGCTCATCGACCGCCGGCGAGCGGCGGCCGACAGCGAAGCACGGCGGCCTGCGCGGTGGTCCGGCCGCCAGATTCTGGGTTTAGGGGTGGTTGGTTTTTCTGTGTGAGAGAGGGAGAGAGAAAGAGAGAAGAGAAAAAAAAAGAAAAGAAATGATTTCAAAAAAAAAGGGGGGGCTTATATAGCCCCCTGACCCGGGTCAGGGTGACCCGCGCCTGGACCCGCGGGTCGACCCGGGGTCCGCGCGGGTCACTCGATTTTTTTAAAAAAAATTTAAACGGCGTCAAAACGACGCCGTTTTGGACCCGGGGTCCGCGCGTGGACCCGCGGGTCGACCCGGGGTCCGCGCGCCTGACCCGGGTCAAAAAAAAAAGAGGCACCGAAACGACGCCGTTTTCGTGGAGCCGAAACGGCACTGTTTTAAGCGGGGAGGATCCGCGCCTGGACCCGGATCCGACCCGGGGTCCGCGCGGGTCCACCCGCCCCCCGCAAAAAAAAAAAAAGGAGAAAAGCTGGGCCAGGCCAAAACCAGGCCTGGCTCAGCAGGCCTGGTTTTGGGCCAGGCCAATAAAAGAAAAAAAGAAAAAGAAAAGAAGAAAAAAAAAGAAAAAAAAAAGAAATAAATAATAAAAATAAAAAAAGGAAGAAAAAAAATAAAAAATAAAAAAATAAATTAAAATAAAATCAAAAATATTAAAAATAAAAAAATAAAAAAAAGGGAAAAAAATATGTAAAAAAAATTAAAGAAAAATTCATGATGATCGTTTTTGAAGTTTTGATTTTTTTAATTTAACATTTTCAGGTGATTTTACGAAGATTAAGTCCGGCATTTTGATTTCTCAGATTCTCGACATTTGTCAGATATGATTTTAATTTTCTTATTTATTTTCATTACTATTTGTATTTATTTATTTTCGTCCGGCATTCGATATATTTTTATTATTCTGTGTCAATTTTAAAATATTAAAATAATAATTTTTAATTAATACATGTCTTTTAAAATTATTTTCGGTAGATAAAATTCTCTAAAAACGGATCTCTTTCTCGGATGGTCAGAGTATCGATCGTTCTTCGAAATGGTCCGAGTAAGAATAATAATTGAAACACTATCGAAAGTATCGGAGTGATTCGGGAATTACTCTTACATAGATAATTTTTTTTATTTCGGAAATAATTATTAAAAGCATTTTAATTTACTTTTAAAAAAAAGGGATTTTAAATTACCGACGACGGAATTCGAAGGACGTCACGGTAGTGATTCCTAAGATATCTTGAGGCGAGAATTTCGTTAAATATCACCACGAGTGGCGGGAGTATTTAGCGACAAGCTCGATACAAAAATTCGTTTTCGTTTAAAAAAAAAAATGGAAATAATCAAAGAATAAAAAAAATGAATAAAGAGCGAATGTTTATTGCGCTCGATATTTTGTCATGCTCGTGTTTTTAATATTACGATTTGCATGTTTAATTTTATAGTTATATGTTAAGCCGTATGCATCCGATATTTAAATATTCGCATCATACGCATTTGAATAAAAATGGATGTAAATTGCCGACGACGGAATTCGAAAGATACCACGGTTGTGATTCTTGAGATGTCTTGAGGTGAGAAGATCTCGTTAAATACCACCGAGAGTGTCGGGAATATTTAATGAGTATTTTCGATAATAAATTTGCGTTCATTTTCGTTTTCAGAAAAATAATAATAATCCAAAAAAAATTCAAAAATAATAAACATGTTTTTTTTATAAAATAAAATAAAAGGAAAAGAGAATTAGTCTTAAATACCGATGTTAAATCCATTAAATCGAGATTAAAGATAACACGTGATTAAGTGGTACCGTTTTCTAACGGGCGTTACGGGGGTGCTAATCCTTCCCCGCACGTAACCGACTCCCGAACCCAATTTTGTTTTTACTCTGGTTCAAAGCGCGGACTTCGAAATTGATTTTACAAAATATTTTAATTAATTTTAAAATATTTTTCTAAAATCGGTTTTAATAGGTGGCCAATCACACCTAGCAAAAAAGATTGGTGGCGACTCCATTTTTGTGTTTTCATCAAATTCGTCTCAGCGGTCCGAAAAAACCGTTATGACAGTATTCATTTTCAAAATCTATGTCCGACATATATTTGGACATGGGTATGCGATATATCTATAATCTATAATATATATAAAAGCACGAATATAGAGAATTTTTTGAACTAACGAAAATAGTCATTGATGTGCACTATATTTCTAAATTGCCATTATAAATATTTTTTATTATTAATGAGATTTATCTAATTTATAAGTAAGAAATTTAATTTCATTAAAACACTTTCGTTAAATGCATTGAATTGATAATAAATAAATAAAAAATTATGTAGAATTGCTTTATTTTAAAAAATTTAATTTTTCACTAATCTTAAAAAGTGAATTAAATTTATTTGATATACATAAAAAGTTAAAATTTACATTAAATTTTTTTATTTTCATAATTAATTTTGTATTAATATTAAAATAATAAAATAATTTGATATAATTGTACATAAAACAAATTTTGAATGCAAATTTTAGTTAATATGTATTTTATTATGTTTTACTTATTTTTGAAATTTACAATTATATATTAAAAAATAAATAAATCAACAAGCATTCATATGCGAATGCATGTGATAACAAATACTAATATATATAAAAACATGAATGTAGAGAATTTTTTTAACTGAATAGACATATATGTTTATTATATTTCTAAATTGCCATTTTAAATAAATACTAATAAGATTTATCTAATTTATAAATAAAAACTCTACTTTCATTAAATAAATTTATTTGATAAATAAAAATAAGTTAAATTTTACATTAAATTTTTTTAGAGTTTTAATTTTAAATTAATAATAAAAGTAATAAATTTATGTTAATTAACATATGATATATTAATATACATGAAATAAAATTTACATGTTAATATGCACTTTATTAATTTAATTTTTTATTTTTAAAATTTTATTTTTTTATTTTTAAAATTTTAATTTTATATTAACATTAAAACTTTATATTACTCTCATATATTTTATACATGAGACAAATTTTACATGTTATTATGCATTTTATTAATTTTAAATATTTACAATGTACAACTACTTATTTAATATATATATATATTATTTAAAATTAAGTATTTACGTGCAAATATTTCTAAATTTCCATTATTAATGTTTTTATTATTAATAATATTTATCTAATTTATAAGTAAGAAGTTTAATTTCATTAAAATACTTTCATTAAATGTATTAATTTGATAATAAGTAAAAAAAATAAAAATTTATGTAGAATTGTTTTATCTTAAAAGTTTTAATTTTCACTAATCTTAAAAAGTGAATTAATTTATTTAATATAAATAAAAAGTTAAAATTTACATTAATTTTTTTTATCATCATAATTAATTTTGCATTAATATTAAAAATAATGTAATAATTTGATATAATTTGTAAATGAAACAAATTTTACATGCAATTTTTAATTAATATGCATTTTATTATTTTTAAAATATACAATTATATGTTCAAAAATAAATAAATCAATGAGTATTCACATGCAAATGCATTTAATAACAAATACTAGAATATATAAAAGCTCGAATGTAAAAAATCTTTTGAATTGATAAAAAAATCCATTGTTGTTCATTATATTATTAATTTACCATTTTAAATATTTTTTATTATTAATAAGATTTATCTAATTTATAAGAAAGAAATTTAGTTTTATTAAAATACTTTCATTAAATGAATTAATTTGATAATAAATAAAAAAAATAAAGTTTATATGAAATTACTTTATCTGAAAATTTTAAATTTTTCACTAACCTTAAAATGTAAATCAATTTATTTAGTATGAATAAAAAAATTAAATTTTACATTAAATTTTATATTCATAATTAATTTTGTATTGATATTAAAAATAATAAACTTTATAATAATTTGATATAATTTGCATATGAAATAAATTTTATCAAATTCTAATTAATATACATTTTATTAGTTTTATTTATTTTTAAAATATATAATTATATATTCAAAAATGAATAAAACAACGAGAATTCACGTTCAAATGCATGTGATAATAAATACTAATAATTTTTTATATATATGAAAAAAATTTAAAATTTTTGAACATATCCATATCAAACATAAGCTAATTATCATATGCTCTAGCATGTTTCCCTAAGTAACCAGCTAGCTACAGACAGGATACCTAAAGGAAAACTAATTGCGTAAAGTAGCATGAAAAATTGAGAAGATTCCAATGAAGATTGAAATCTGTAGTTACTTCACCTACAAATCATTTCAAACTTTATGTTACTACTACTCACTACTACTACGTAAGGCTCTCATGTCTGACTCCTTTTCATGTGGGCAAGCAAAGTCAACAGCAATCACAGCATCCAATTAATATAATACTCCATTGAGTATTGACTATTGAGCTTGCTTATATACAGGTAAAAGCTTGATAAAAAAAAAAAAAATACAGTTTTCAAGGTTTTCTGAATGACTAAAAATCAATGAAGAAATCACTTTTTTGACTATTTAAGAAATTTCCTGCAGGTTGAGATATGGGGAAAATGAGGAATAAACTAATTAAACCAGTACAGTACCAAAAAAAAAAACTCCTACAACTGTTTTGGGTCGAGAGATGGAAGATGGAGGCAAAAGTTATGGGGTGCCAGAACGTTGTGGAACCAGAGAGCCAGAGACAAAAGGAACAAACTTGAGATACTCACCTCGACATAACAGTTCCGACTGCTGACCAAGAAAGACTGAGAACATAATGGGAAGAGGCCGGCCGAGGGAGAAGCATGGAGATGGAGGAGGCACTCCGTACGTGTTCAAGAAAACTGATTAACTGAACTACTGCATGCGCAATACATAGGCAATGTCCAATAAAATGCATTTTCTATTTACATATATAGCAAATCTGCAAATCATACTCTTACAGTACGTAAGTCAAGTTATGCAGTTATGCTAAAGCCAGATAGCAAATCAATCACATTAAACTTACACAAATGCTTTCCTAACAAAAAATTAACAGAAATTCAGGTCATAGATCAAACAGGTTAGAAGTGTCAGCTTAGTATTTGCCATCCAGTTAAAGCTTCAGTCATGGCGAGCTATCTTCCATGTTTATAAGCACTTTGTTTCAGTAGACCCAAAATCAGTGTAGTCTATACCGTACCGGTATCGGGCGATACACGTACCAATTTTATGGTAAATTAAAACGGTATCAATATTGTATTATTTCAGTTTTTGTACCAATTTGTATTGATTGTATTGGTCCGTACTACTGGTACGTACAAGATTTTGATTTTTTAAATTTTTTTTAAAAGAAATTTACTTATTTGATTTTTTTTTAAAAACCAATTTGTAATATTTTTTATGTTATGATCATTTTTTATTTTTTTCATAATTACAAAAATATATTCATTAAATTATGCTATTGAACATAATTAATAATAATTTACTATATTTTGTAATATTTTTAATATTTATTTTATTTATTTGATGTTTAAAAATTTTAGATATTAAATATTTATAATTTTAAAATTTATATTTGCATATAAACATATATATGTAATAGATGTTTATTTGCATGTGTATATAATATATATTTTATTAAAGAACTTAAATATATATATATATATATATGAAAAAAAATATTTAAAAAATGTTGGTAAATCCAAAATGATATGTCGAAACACACGATGCCAATACGTATCAATACGCCCACTAGTTAGAGGAATTGTTACTCTGAATACGGTGACCAACTCTTTTTTCACATTAAATCGATCTGATGTTATGCATTGTTAATTTTAAGTCGGACTAGGTTGAGTTATTCGTTTAGTTAAGTAGCAACAGCCGGTGAAAAATGACATGATAAAGGCTCTTTCAAGGAATGACACTGGCTTTTTCTCATTTCAATTAGGGGCAAGAAAAATATGTGAAATCTTTTTTCAAAATTCTTAACAGTTGGAATTCACAAGTCGGACAATGAGTTGCAACAAAGATAACGTGCATCCAAACCCAAACTTCAATTTTTTTTTTGGATTCAGATTCAAAATTTTCCATAAAGTTAGATTTGGAACCGTTTTTCTTTTTGGAGGTGTGGAATGAGAAGGGGATCAATCGGAAGGGGAAGAAAAAGTAACTATTCGGAACTAATGCAAAAAAGCAACGACGAGTATTGTATAACCTGGTAGCAAATTCATTTGGACCTAAAGAGAAAGGCCCATGGAGGTTAAGCCCAACAGCTCAAGAGCATAACAAACCTCTTCAAAAAATGGATTTTTCCGAAACTTCCAAAGGACAAGGCGTGATTTAACAGTACCGTCTGTTTACATCCAAATATACGGACCATCAGAAGTTTTTTTTTTTTTTTTTTTTTTTCTTGTCTTTATCATAAATACATTCATCAATTAAACTAATTGACACTTTCTTGCTTTTCTTATTTGTACGGTCATGAGTTTTATTCTAAATCCAAGTCCCTATTCATCCATCAGTTGTAAAACTCTGCAAGGCTTAGGCTCTGCAACGTATGCGCATTACATAAAATATAAATATATGATCAAAACAAACAGCAGCTGTATCTTTTGTCTCTTGATCCATCAGTTATTAAGAGAGTTTGGGAGTTAAGTTTCAAGCATCTGTGAATCCTACATTTCAGAAAATGGGTGTTAAAAAAAACGATCAACAGTACCAATAGTCAGCCATATATTGGAACTGCAATTCAGTCATCTAGTACAAGGCAAGGCTGCAAGAATTTCGAGCATTGCTTATTTTTTTCTTCCAGAAGTCCAGCCTCCATGGAGGGTGTTCTCACAAATTTCCTTTCCTAGACACATTTAACTCCAATAGATTCCTACTTGTTTCTCTGAATCAGAAGCACATGTAAGTCGTTGGCTTTCTCGGTCAACCCAACATCAGCAAATGCACTCAAAACCCTATTACAGGCAGAGATATCAAAGTCTGTGGTTGTCGACAGCTTCCATTGATGAAAAACCTCTCCCACTTCTTTCAAATGCCCAAGAATCAGATATGAAGAAAGAATGCATATGTAATTTCTGCTTGTCATTTTTTGTTTGGTCATTCTTAGAGATTTCCATATCTGATCAATTTTATCTTTGTTCCCCAAGCCTGCATACAACATAACAAGAAAGTCATAAGTTATCCATTCCCTTTGTGTGATGCCTTTCTCTGTTTCAATAGGAGAAGTGGACTCGGTACTTGCAAGACGGCTAGCGGTTACATAAACATTTATGAGGTCGATATATCTCACCCAACCATCATTGCAACCAGAGTCGGATCTCATTTCATCCAGGATCCTTTTAACTTGATCAATCTTTAGAGCTGCAGCACACGAACTTATCCAAAGATTGTAAGTAAAGATATCTGGTGCAACTTTCTGTTTTTTCAGTTCTTCTACAACAGAAGAAACCTTCTCCACCTGTCCAACTGACATGTACAGAGTCATAATCTCATTGTAAGGAAGGGCAGAGAATGACAGGTTTGACCCCTTTATCCTCTCATAAAGTTCTTCTGCCTTTTCAGTCAATTTTGCGGCAGCATAAGAGTGGAGAAGAGCAGTGTACGTTTCACTAGTCTTTGCAGTCGGAGGTAAGCCTTCAAAATAGCGTTCAGCAGCATCAATACCAAAAACTTTTGTCATCAAGTCAATACGAATTGCATAGTCAGTATCTGATAACTTGTATTCTTCATGACTAACCATCCATTCTGATATCTGCAAGCTTGAATTGGTAAGATAAGAGAATTGACAATCAATTCTAACTGTGAAATCAAGTGCTGCACAAACTGTAAGGTATAAAAATTTCCACACAGATGCAAGGTGAAACTTTGTTTCTGATATTCCTCTGTTTGAGGTATTTTAAAAAGGGGATAAAAGAAAAAGAAACTAACCCAGATGTTGCAAGGTGCAACTCAATAAGGAATATACTAAGATAACAGGAAAAAAGATTAGAGATATCCCTATATACATAATGACGTAGGACCTTTATGTTTCACACTCCTAAAAAAAGTCATCCGCAGTATGGATAAAGTTCCCATCACAACCAACTTTCATTACATGCCCTCTTATAACTTAAAAAAATGCCTGAAGTAATAACTGACACAATATAATAGTAATCAATTCAACTTATTGAAGCTGAGGGTGGAAGTGGGAAGCAAGTTTTCACATTTCAGTAGATCAGATTAAGTGAAGAAGTCTGAAATAAAAGAGGTAAATGGAGCAATTCTACAAGCAAGCCTAAAAGTAGAGAATGCAAAACCCCCTAAAGAAGACGAGACTTACATATCAATAGTTAACATGACAAGAAACTCACTGCTTTGGAACAGCTAAACATCCAAGCTAGCCAAATGCCAAGCTTAATGAGTTGCTTAAATCTTACACAGACAAAAGATTAACCAAAAATATACACTAAGATATTCTCTCTTTCGTCGTCTGTTTAACATTATCCACAGATTAGACCATTCCCTAGCTGATAACATTCCTAATCAATGGATTACTATGACCCCAATTGGCCAATCCTAATTAATCAAACCTAAGGAATCAAGCATTATATTTCGCATGCCACAATTGATGAAAGTTTCATCAAGAATTATTCAACTAAATAAGTATTTCTAGATTCTTTAGGTAAATCAAAGCCACCCCATCACACAAAAATCTTAATTTCATTCTAATTGACTTCAATTACTACTAAAATATATATTAAAAAATCTTAAAAACAGAGAGAAGGATAAGTACCTCGAGAGCATGCTTGAAACGCTGGGATTTTCTAAGGTCTTTAGAAATTTGGCGGAGGTCAGAAATGGAAACTCGGTTGCCCTCACCCACCCATTTCTCGATTACAGTAGAGGCGCTCCGCTTCGGAAGCCGCAACCGAAAAATGCGGCTTTTCAGATCATCGGTTTCCGAATTATTCGGATAATCGTCCACGTATCCGGTACTGACGGCGCCCGAGGACAACAGCCTCGAAATGCAGCACTTGCTGCTCCTCCTACATATACATATATGTATTTCACAATTTTGAAAATTTAATCTTTGGGAAATGAAAGACTAACATAAAAACAGCTAAGAAGAGTTGTAACGGATTCAGTTTAATAATTTCTTCTTTTTTCTTTGAATTGAGAAAGTATGAGAATAAAGATAATTACCGTCTGAGACTAAGAAAGAGGGAGCGCGACGCCATGGAAATTGATAGAGCTCTTTACTCTTTAGCTTCTCTGAGTTTCTTTTTTGTTTTGAGATTTTCCGGAGAGTACAGCCGGGGTCTTTAGGTTAGTACTACTTTGGCACTTAGGCAGTGTTTGGTTCTCGTTTTCCTTTTTGGGTGCTTATCTCTTCTCATTTGTTGTCAAGGATGACAAAATTCGATCCGATCGATGGATTTGATTTGTTCCGAATGAAGAGTTTTTTTTTTTTAAGCAGAGATTGGGTGAAGCGGGATGATTTTGGTAAATGCTTGATTAGCTCAGTCCTGTCCCATTTTTTGAAATTATTGTTTTATCTCTTAAAATATTTTATATTTTTTCTTATATTGTTAGTATATATATATATTAGATATATATACTAAAATTATATATATACTAATATTTTATATATATATACTTTTGGTATATATATGTATGTTATATATATTAAAAAAATTTATATACTAAAGTTATGTTCATGAATAAATTATAATACAAATTTTTACAATATTAAATTAAAAATAATTAATAAAAAATTAGGATGTAACGGAGTGGAGTGGTTATAAATCTAACCGACATCCATGGAGGTGGATGTTTTCAACATTCATACCAGAGTGAAACGGAGATGGATAAGACTATCTTCGCTCCCGTCTCGCTTCATTGCCATCCTAAATCAAGGTTCAATCATGTTAAGTGTTAGCAAAATTATTAAAGTATGTAGTAAGTTTTATTTTATTTTGGCATGTTTCTGAGGTTGTTATTTTTTAAAATAATATGAAAACACAATATAAATACGATATATTCAATAAACACAAAAATAATATAATAAATACGAAATGACATGTTTAAATATAAATGACATTATTAATACAACACATTTAATATACGTATCATATTCGTATTTAAAATTTTAATATATTTAATAATTTATATTATATTATATTTATATTTACAGGGAAAAAAATATGCACAATCCGTATGATTTTCAAAGCTATCTATCCGAAAGTTTGATTTTCAAAGTTATTAAAGAAAGAATTTAGGAAGTCCAAAATAACCTTAAACTATCCATAAAATATGGAAAGCAAATAATAAAGAGTACGGACAATTTCTTTGATATGATGCAATGAAAAACATGATGGAAAAATATTTGCTATATATTATTTATAAACAGAATATAAATATACGAATTGATATACATAATCGAATATAAAAACATTTATAAAAATTGATTTGGAAAAAATCAATATGGAGTCAAGGTTGGACCTCTGATCTTAGGACTTTTTTGCCTGTCTAAAGGTGCTTACAGTTTGATACAAATCGTCTCCCAGGTTTTCTCGATAAACGTTGCAAATGAGAACACACTCGGATGCAACACAGCGAACCAGAAGAATGTTGAGTCTCTCTCTCAGAAGACAGAATTTATTTGAGTGAATTGATGAGTGAAAAACAGACATAGGATATATGCATTTATAGAAGCCAAATAACCTGTTCGGAAAAGAAACATCAATTGGATAGAACCTGTTTGATCAGAACAGACACACCAATTGGAGACGAACCGGTTCGGTCAGGCACGAAACCGAAACGGCATGTCTTTACCCGAAAAGACATGTCTTCATTTTCAAGTGGTACCAGAAGATTAATTTTTCATTCAAGCATGATATCAATTGTGTACATAATTATACACCGTATATCTAATTACGACAACCTACGTATTGGTATACATATTTCGCATTTATACATAAATATTACTTGATATCCAACAGAACATGATTAGGCTGTTTCTGTTTCTAAAGCTTGATTCTTCTTCTTGTTTTCTTGGAACTCACCATAGAAGTAACACATAGATCCCCAAAGAGATAAAACAAGGGATACAGCTTTTTCAACTTGGAACTTTTCATGGTAGAACAATACAGCTAAAGATTCTGTCACAGGAAGCAGAGCCGCAATTATTATACCAGACAGCAATGAAGAGGCAGAGAAAATCACTCCAACAGCTCCCATGAAGAACAACTGCCATAAGATTGCATTCAACACGATTACCACATAGTATGTTGACTGTCCTAGCTCAAATTCACTTGCCTCTCTTGGAATTGCCTTCAATAAACAAGAAATTAAAACCCAAAAAAAGACAAAATTAGCAACATGAAGTCTAACATGATAAAGAGTTTCTTTTTGGGGGTGTAGACTGTAGACAACCTTAAAGTCTTTGTGAAAGAGCATCCAGTGGTGCAGAAAACAGTAGCTGAAAACGACATAACCATCTGCATCTCCATAACCAAAGAGTAAGTGATTGTCTGCTTTGCTTTCTTGTATGTCAACTCAATGGCTGGCAACACAAATCCATAGAGTGCTGAAGCTCCAAGTGCAAGAACTACTGCTGCAAGGGTCAACAAAAAGATTGCGTTGATTGTAAAAGATGTGAACTTTTGCTTGACCAGTAAGAAGGCAAATCCAGCAGTGAAGGCCAATTGGGTTGAAATTATAAAAGCCGAAGTAGAGATAGGGAGGCGAGCAACACCATAAGCATACAAAAAGTCATCCACACCAGTAAGAAGGCCTAGAACAACACTAGCCAGAAATATAGGAGGTTTTATGAAGAAAAGCTTGGTCCTAGAGACCTCATCTCTTCGACGATACAAGTATGAGATTATGATAGGCAATATCATAAATGGCCAGCCGGCAGTTTCTAAACAGCTCGATATCCAAACTCCTTTACCACCTTTCAAGAAGTAGAGCCGCATTATAAGGGGGCCACCAACATTTCCAAAGCCTAACATTATGCAATTCAACACGAGCAACGATCTCTTCAAGCCCTTGCTCATCTTCTCCTCTATGTAGGGTACTCGGTAGTTGCTAGTGTGAGTATCCATCTTAAGACTAATGTTTCAACATTTAGATTCGGCTCTACCCAAACTTTTCTGGTTCACCCCAACATTTCTCATCTGTCCGACTGTTGCTGAGCAGTTTTTGAATATCAAACGGACCTCCCCAGAAAGTAATCTTAATGTGGCCGATTTCTTCTCTTTTGCAATCAGTTTCGCTACAGCACCCATGCTGCTCTAGCTAATAATCCACCCCTTCCCCGTGTGATGTCTATGTTATGTATGGTCGTGCCTAAGGGCATATCGGTTGAAGTAGATTCTTCTTTGTTTCACAAGATCTGCAAAAGAAAGATTGCTTGATAGTCTGAACCATATATAGAAGTGAACATATAGTTGATATACTCATTAATTCCCTTTCTCAATTGAGGGAATGAAAATAATAAGCAAGAATGAAGATATAATTGGTACATGCAATCACAAACAAAGTCAATCAAATCAAATTCTACTTATCATCACCATGAACAAGAATACCTATCTATAATCGCCTCTTCCACAGATGGGATCAAGATGTCATTCCATCATCAAACACAATCTTTAAGAAATGGGGAAACAGACACTATCAGAAATTCTGCAAAAAAAGATGAATGGTGTAACTAGTAAATTATGCAGTAGTAAAGACGAAAACCTTCTCAACAAATTGTCATTTAGTCAAATTTCATTGGCTTACCATTCCTAGAAACAGGTGAGGGCAAGTGGGAATTGTCTTTTGGCTAATTGGTATGGTTAAGTTAATAATGTGCCAATGAGTAAGCAAATAAACACATGCTTAGAAAAGACACAAATGAACAATATGGGAAGCAAATGTTACCTTAAACGGGTCACTTATTGAGCTTACACTGACCAGAACTCTTGAGACTACACAGAGCAAATGTTGGACTTTTATTTTGTTGGGGAAATTAAAATCACTAAATCTGATGAATCTCCAAGAAAAAAATGTGGAAGAGAATGTAAGGCAAATTTATTCCAATATTGTTTTTTTTTTTAATTTTCAAACTACCGATCTTTTGAAATTATGTACCAAAATGCTCCGATTTTGAACTCATTGGGAAGTCGCCATATCATATGGTGATTTCCGTGCTGTAAATTGTAAAAAAATAAAAAAAAAATTAACCATTGGGAAGTCGCCATATGATATGGCGACTTCCCAACACTTATTTCAATTTTTAAATTTTTTTAAATTAAATTTTGTTATTATATATAAAAATAAAATTATTTTTTTAATATTATTTTAAAAGCCTAAATAATTTTTTTATAATATTATTATTTTTATATATAATTAATTATTTATATATAATGATAAATAAGAATAAAGCAGCATATAACATGAAATGTGAAATATGTAAATATTACAGGTGTAGAACATGTAATTGATTCATTGTTGATACGAACTCTCCCCCGATGTGCCAGATGGATAAGGACATTTTCGACGGCTATGACCTTCATTCTTGCATAAGCCACAACGTTTTGGTTGGCCTTTCTCCCTGAGGTCCATTTCATTACGAATACGACTTGATTTTGGCCGACCATGTGGATCTCTTCGCATTTCTGAATTGGGACACACTTCTAGACCATTATATTGAGGCCAATAACCTTCATTTGCAACTGCTTCTAACTCATGCCTATAAACATTGATTATAGTGTCAAATTTATAGACATTGTCCACATATTGCATGCAATCTGCATGGACATGTGCACAAACAACAACTACATGTGAACAAGGGAACCTTTGTGCTTGAAACTTCCCATAGTCACACCACATCTCACTAAGATTTACTTTGTACTTCATTGCAGCAACTCCCTCTTGTGGGTCAAGTAACTCCTCAATCAAAAAAGTTTGATTTGCGCGCAAAAAATTACGAACCGAGTGGGAGTTAGCTTTCCTGCGATTTTCTTGCATTGCCTCTGTGACTATTTCACAGTATGTATGCCCTCCCTCGATTATTGTTTGTTGCTTGTTGCCCATTTTAACAAAAAGTTCAGTCAACCTATAATATGTTGCCTACACCAAAGCAGTAATGGGAAGATGGCGCGTCCCCTTCAACACTGAATTGATAGATTCAGCTAGATTGGTTGTCATATGCCTATAGCATCTTCTTTCGTCATATGATTGGGCCCACTTCTCCTTGGGGATACTATCAAACCAATTAGCCGTCTCTGCGTTTTCTCCACGAAGAATCTCATACATCAAATGAAAATTGGGTCATCTCTACTCGTATCTTGATAAAATAAAAATAAAATACTTGTTAATTTCAGTATTATTTTATACATTAAAGGAAATATAAGAGATAAAATAACTATGATCCGATTTCATACCCATGTTGACAATTTGTCGACGCAATTCTTTATTGTTAAACCTCTTCATGAAGTTAGCTGCAATGTGTCGAATGCAGTACACAAAGTATGCATTTGGAATATTCCATCCACTACCATGGCATCTGATTGCAGCTTTGATGGATTCATGTCGATCAGACATCAAGCATATGCCAGGTTGTGTTGTCATATGTGTACACAAATTAGTGAGAAAGAAGGACCAAGCCTTCCCTATCTCACATTCCACAATGGCAAAGGCAATTGGTAATATATTTCGGTTGTCATCTTGTACAATAGCTAACAACAATGTTCCTTTGTATTTTCCATATAAGAACGTACCATCTATTTGCACAATAGGTTACAATACGGAAACCCTTCAATGCACGACTTGAATGTCCAAAAGAGTCAATGGAATATTCTCTTACCCTGGACCAGTCGATCACCATGATATGCAGGTAACGTTTACAATTTCACAATTGTACCAGGAACGAAATGTTGCATTGCACCCAACCATTTAGGTAGATCATTGTACGATCTATCCCAATCGCCAAAGACTCGAACAATGCCTTTTGCTTTGCTTTCCACGCTTTCCTGTAATAAGTGATGTATCCATACTGGATTCGAATCTCAGCGATCATAAATGAAACGAAAATCTTCGGATTTGCTTGGACCAATGACAGAATGCATGAACAGATCATGTTAGAATCTAATTTGCAATGATCTTGTGAAATTTTTCCTGATGTGCAAGTATGAGGCCCATTATATTTTTTAATCTCCCATACTTGTTTCTTCTTCATGAATGTTGCCCTTATTCTCCAATTACACCATTTCCCATATATTGGACACTTGCCATGATATTTGGTTGGCTCGGATTCAATAACTCTGTAATCTACAGAGTTTTTGATGTTGTAGTGCTTAATAGCTGAAAGCACAACCTATTTCGTTGGAAATTGTAACCCAACACAGTGATCAACTGTAGATGGATTCCAACTCAGAGGTGCAGCAAATGTATGACCATATTCAAAAAATTCTGGCTCTTGCATTGCCTCCAGATCCAGGATGCGCATATGGGATCGAGGCTCATAAGAGGGAAGAACTCCATAAGTGTTGATATCAGGTCCAACGTCTCGGTCAGAATCATTGATCTTATCACTGTCATTTGCGAATTCAACATACGCTTCTTCTTGCTCACTAAAGTCACCAATATATTCACCATAGGCTCCACATGACTGAATAGGATCATCACCAGCTGGCACATCATCCATGGCAGTAGGAATTGTTGGTGAGACAAATGAATTATGAAACGTTGTAGCTTGAGATGGCACTTCTTCTGTGAAAACGTTGTATGAAGTGGAAACATACAACGGCTGAGAATTATCATCTTCTAGAAGCCCACAATCCTCAATGTCAGCATGTAACTCAAGTACACCAACATTTTAAAATGTCTCGTGAGCATGAAACATGTCTCTCACATTATCATCATCTTTTAGTGGAAAAATTCTATATCGGACACATCCTTCACCAATAGAAAGAGGAAGCCTATACTTAATCTCTGAAACTCTTTTTGTATTTCTAGTTTTTATTTTTGTATGAATTTTCACCTTCAGTTCCTCTAATGTGACGTCTTCATCAACACGAAAGTTTTTAGGACGTTCACAGTCAAAGGTAGCACCTTCATCAGTATTATGAATTTGGCCATTATAGTAGACCAATGCGACCACTTTATTGCTCATGTTGTATAGTAATGGAACTGAGAAGGATTAGAATGGAAGTGTTATCACTCAGCAAAAGAAAGAAGAAATAGAGAATGAGGAGGTATTAGCACTCATCAAAAATCTTATTGAAAAACTGTTGTAGGGGGTATTGTAAACCTTTATCAATATTATGAATTTATAATGGTTCATTGTGTTGTATCGGATGATAAATCCCATCTTTTGTATAGGATGGAATTTGATTCTCATTTTCTGGCTAGGGTTAATTGACTGAAAAAACTGATTACTCAGTGACTGAAAAATCTGATGGCAAATCCCATCCTTTGTACCGGATGGAGTCTGATTTCCATTTTCTAGCTAGGGTTAATTGACTGAAAAACTGATAACTCATTCACTGAAAAATCTGATGACCAATCTCATCTTTTGTACCAGATGGAATATGATTCTCATTTTCTGGCTAGGGTTAATTGACTGAAAAATTGATCACTCATTGATTGAAAAATCTGATGACAAATCCTATCTTTTGTATCAGATGGAATCTGATTCCCATTTTCTAACTAGGGTTAATTGTCTGAAAAACTGATCACTCATTAACTGAAAAATTTGATGACACGAAAAAAAGCACGAACACGACACGAATATCTCAAAAATTTTATAATACGAATTTTTAAAATTTTTAAAAAGTTAAATAAAAAAATTATATAAATTTTTAAAATAAAAATTTAGAATATGCTTTTTAAAAAATTTATATATTTTTTTATTTTATATATAAATAAATAATTAATTATATATAAAAATAATAATATTCTAAAAAAATATTATTTAAGCTTTTAAAATAAATTTAAAAAAATATTTTTTTATATTTAATTAAAAAAATTAATTTTTAAAATTTAAAAAATAATAATATTAGTGTTGGGAAGTCGCCATATGATATGGCGACTTCCTAACATGTTAAAAAAAATTAAAAATAAACGTTGAGAAGTCGTCATATCATATGATGATTTTTCAACTTAAAAACTAAAATTTTTTAAATTTATAGCACGGAAGTCGTCATATAATATGGCACTTCCGTGCTTTATTTTTAAAAAATAATTTGAAAAGATCGATAATTTAAAATTTAAAAAAAAAATAAAAAGAATATCTTAATAAATTTATCGAGAATGTGTTAAAAAATACCACCAAATTGTATGCTGCGCACTGCTCAAAGCGAGAGGAGAACAGAGTTAAAGCAAATTGGACGGTGCTCAAGCAATTATTTCGTATTGCTACCAAGAAAAATAGTTTTTTTGGTTGAACATGATAAGAAAAACGTAATTTTGATCATGAACAACAGGACAAATTGAAAAAGAAAGACCAAAATGGCATTACGTAAATAGAGATGAAGAGACTACCAAAAAGAAAAAATAGAGAAGAAGACAATGACCCATAATCAGAAATCACAAACAGAAGCTAATTCTTAGCCACTTGAAATCTGAAACAGTGAAGAGCCTGACACGTCTGTGCTGACTACTGAGCATTGAGCAGTGACGGGCATTAAAAGACTTTCCGCCGTAAAACACTAACCACTCGGCGGTTGGCAATGCGAGCTCGGTTCAATTCTGGGCTTGCCCTGCGACATAGCCCAAACTATTCTTTCTGCCTCAGAATAAAATGGACCTGACCCAAAGGTTTCCTTCACAGAAAATGGTTCGTATAATTTTCATTCTTATTTTCATTTTATTCTAGCATATAACATTTGAACTTAAATAAATTGAATTTATCTTAATATATGATTTATTACATTTTTATACGTATATAGAGAAGTAAAAATTTTCACAAACTAGTTTTTTTTGTCACATGTTTGTAATAAAAATACCTTAGCTTATAAATTTTTAATTTTATGTTTTCGACACATATTCAGACATGAATATGAGGTATAATCCTTCAAATATATCACAAATCTTTAAGAAAATAATTAAATATACCCGTATCGGATATAAACTCATATGCAACACTCATCTAAATCCATGTAACATAGCTTATATATATATTTTACATGAACATTAATGCATATATGAAATGTATATGTATTTTTATGGATATTTCAATATGCTCAGCTAAAACATGGCTAGCTGCAGATGTATATCTAGAGTTTGTCATGGTTATTTCTGAGACACTGGATAATGTTAGTTGCCTGAATCCCAAACAATAAAGATAGGACTTGGATATGCAAAAAAAACATAGCTTATATAACAAAAGTGTACGGAATATATAGAAGCATGGTTTTACACATACATACACACATACAGACAAATATAACAGTAGTAACTAAATTATTCTGTTTCGTATACGTTCCAAGCAAGATTTCCTGTCGAGCTTGCTGCTTTGTTGAAACTCCAAATATTCCTTATATTTCATTGCTGTGTACGCTGGTGGATTGCTCTCATCTTCCAGCAACTTCGAAGCTGGGCTAACAACTGCATCCAGTGCTGGTCCATGTGGCATGGCTATGGATATCCTTGTATCTTTGTTGTTCACCACTGCTCGATGCAGAACACTTTTGTACTTCCCATTACTCAAAATCTTGCATAAAATTAAATATCATATCTGATCAATCAGACCAAAATAATGAACACAAAAAAAAAAAAAAAAGAATGGGGATAAGAATTAAGAACTTAGGACTTAGGAGTTCACCTCAATATGATCTCCAACGTTAGCTAGAAATGAATTGGGAATGGGGTTGACAGTGATCCATTTCCCTTTGTGTTGCACTTGAAGGCCCCCAATTTGGTTTTGGATTAGGAGGGTCAAAAGACCATGGTCTGAATGAGGGGGCAACCCCATTGCGAGCTCTGGCTGTGGACATGGTGGATAGAAGTTGGCTACCAGCAGTTGCAGGCCATTTTCCAAATTCAAGGCCTTGTCAATGTAGTTCTCTTCTAGCCCCAAACTTTCAGATATTCCTCTTACTATTTCTCTTGCTACTTGCCGGACTCTTTTGCTGTATTCTAAAGCAATTTCTCTGAAGCCATAAACATTCAGACAAAACTTGTGTTAGACAAATTGCTGTTGCAATGGCTAGTATTATCAAAGGAGAACGACTCCAATTATTTGAAATAAGATTCTAAAACAGATCCATTAATTCACGCATCAGAAAGGAAAAAGGTAAAAGAATTCAGGGTAATAAAACAATAATCTAATTGATCAAGCAGAGAGCTTTGGCTCTTTTGTTCATATCCTTACCTAAAGTCGAGAGCTCAAATCTTCGCTGAAAGACATCATATCATATAAATACCCCAGTTTTCTTCCTTGTTTTCCCATTATTAGTTAACAATTCTATTCTGTATTAGATTGGGAACATTTAAACTGTTTTATATTAACTTTTTATCTAGCAAATGAATGGTAATGCCCAGTTCAGAAGCAACTTTTTTTAGTATCCCAATGGGCCAATTCTTGGGTTCCACCTTCTATGTATATCCTAACCCTATTTCATCTGAACCTAAAGTTACAAGGCTAATGGATCAAAATAAACCTGAAGGCAGCTGGCTTGTTGAGTGAGTGAAACTCAGGGTGCACAAAGATCTTGAAAAAATCCCTCCAGAATAAAATTTTATCCATTGAAACGTTGAAACTGGTACCAAATCTTATTGGGTCCAGCACATGCTTTCCTTCAAATTCTTGCTTCTCTTCCTCCGGTAGATCAAAAAATCCTTTACACGCCTCAATTATTGCTTTCATTAGGCTCTCTGGCACCCCATGATTGGTCACCTGAGAAGCTCAAAGCTCAAAACTAAAACCCAAAATAAAGGCAACAAAACAAAAGAAAACTTACTGAACAAAAGCTAAATAAAATTGATTGAAGAATATAGTAATATATATGCTACAGATATACCATGAAGAAGCCCCACTCCTGACAGGCTTTTCCAAGCTCTTGGATGACTTTAGAGCGTTCATCAGGAATACTGGAGGTGAGAAGAGAGAAATCGATGGTGGGGATCGATTCTTTCGTATCTGAAAATGCTTGATCATTGGGGTCAGTTGGGAAGGTGTAAATGGAAGGGATGGAAGAAAGACCAGGCAATTCAGCTAGTGCTTTAATACTTGTTAGCTTTGGTGGTGGTGGGTGAGTAAGAGATGCTTGCGAGGGTTGAGAACCGATCGGAGCAGTCGCAGCCATATGGAGACTGACGGAGAGAGACTGAGACATGATTCCTGGCGGCGAGCTGGGATGGATACATGTACATTTACCTGTTCCTAATAATTTATTTTTAATTTTTGGGTGCTGCCAAACAACAACTTGTCTTCTTCTTCTTTTTGCACGATTAGTTGCCATATCAAATCATAGTTTCTTTATATTGTTTTATTGGTACTATTTATTTTGTCATATCAAATCATAGTTTCTTTATATTGTTTTATTGGTACTATTTATTTTTATTTTTATTTTTTTGGTGTATTAAACCAGGGTGTTTACCCACTCCCATTTTATGGTTGATGGAAGACTAATCAGTGTCGGGCCGGGAGTGTTGGTATAGCAAAGCCCTTCCAACATTGACGACTCCCTGGATGAGAACCAAGAGCCACTAGCCACTCCTTCCAACCAAATGTTGGTATTTATTTTTATTTTTAAAATAAAAATATATATTTTATTTATATTACGTGTCATTAGGAATAGATATTCAAGTAAATATTTATGTCAGCAAGAATTTATCATGTTAGCATGTATCATATTATACATATATATATATATATATGATTAAGAGGAGAAATCTGCTTATATCAGTGTAAAACTAAATTAGTTTTATATATTTTCATAATTTTTTATACGATTTATATTTTAACAAATTGATCATTAGATTAAACAATATAATTGTACTTGTCATGCAAATAAAGTTTCGAATCGATCCGATATCTCTATCATATCGATCGAGAATACTGTCTTTTTCAATATATTTAACGGTTAAAAGTTTTTTACATCGAACAAATAGTTAAACATTTTTAATTTACTCAAAACTCGACGTACATGATCTATGTGAATATAACATGAAATACGACGATCAAATTAAATAAATATAAATCATATAAAAATTATAAAAATATGTAAAATTAATTTAATTTTACATTAATATAAATAAATTTTTTCTCATATAGTATCTAAACATATTTTTAAAATAACTAAAGTTGAAATATGCGTGGGTTAAATATCTATAAAAATATATATATATATATATATATATATATATATATATATATGCGTGGTTGTTTTTTTTTACGTGTTAAAATTTGAGTGTTAATTTTTAAGATTAGCGCTTTTGTTGTCTTGAAACTTCGACGTTTGATTGATTATATAATTTAATATTTTATTTTTTTATAATATAAAAATATTATAACAGTAACGAAACCCGGGGGCAACCATTCTAGTTAGCTTTATTAAAGAATAACATATATTTGGATGTGGATGGTTTATTTTGGGCGACGAAGCCGAAGACCATTCCTATCATGTTGGGGGAAGATAAAGCCCAAGCCACATGCAATATAATATATAGGATGCTTGTATTTCAGATCGGGTTTCTCGGTATTGGGCCATAGACGCCTGAATTTTGTTGCCGAAAATAGTCCAGTCGTCGCCTTTTCCTCAACTGTCATTGTAAGGGTGGTTCTACTTTATACAATTTTTAAAAAAATATTATTTTATTTAAAATTAATTTGTGACTCTTACATGCACAAATTAATTTTACATAAGTATATAAAGACATAGATTAATTTTATATAATCATTTACATATTCAATATATATATAGATATAATACAATAAAGATATTAAATCATAATTATATAATATAATATTGAAACATATATACATATAATACAATGAAGATATTAAATCATAATTACATAATATAATATTAAGATAAAATGATGCAAGTCATTCTTAACATACCATATATATTGATAAGTAAATAGATAAGATATATTAAGAATAAATCTTAACAGATTTAATAATTTTTTAAATTTAAAATAAGTCTTTTGATAGTTTTGTCATTCTCAAAATATATATTTAATAAATGAATAGATAAGATTTGTTAAATATAAACTTTAACAAATTTGATAATTATTTAAATTTAAAATAGAAATTGTGATAATTCAGTTAGAATTTAGAATTTAATAAGAAAAAATTTTGTTTTTAATTTAAAATATATATTTAAAAATTAAGTGAATAGATAAGATTTATTAAGTGTAAAAATTAAAAAAATTGGATAAATATTTTTTAAATTTGAATATAATATATAATTAAAATTAATTTTATCCTATATGTAATTAAGAAAAAATGTTCACGTATATTTTTTTAGATAAATTTGTCTTACGTGGAATATATATATATATATATGAATGATAGGATTGAAATTTTTTAAAATTAAAGAAAAAAAGAATCTGATTTATCTCGTCACTATTATTATTTTTAAACCACACGACAAAGGAGTGGAAGCAAATCAGCAATTCTAAAGTAGTACGGCTTCTTCTAAATTCTAAATAAATTAATTTCCACAGAAAAAATATTGCATTGCCGAATGTAAATATGTAATGGATTGGCTAGCAAAAATGGAAAAGAAAAAGAAAAGGTTAAAAGAATATTAAATTAAAGGAAAAAACGAAAAAGAAAAATTTTCCTCCGTCCGAAGAGACAAACCCGACCCGTATCACTACCAATTTATTACCAGTTTCTTTCACCACCCTCATTGGGATTTCCGTTCCTTTTAATTTGACATCACAAGTCACGCTCATTTTTCCTCAGACTTTGATTCCAGTTTCTCTTCCTTTCTCTGTTGTTTTCTCACCATCCAAACAATGGAGAGTTTAGCCCTCCACTGCTTCTCCACCGCCACAGCCACTCCCTTCTCACTTACCTCTCGCACTTCCCTGCACGTCCGCTCTAAAACCATCTCCAAATCATCGCAACCGTCCATTTTCCCATCCTCTTCATTCCCCACCCTCCGATCTCCTCTCAAGCCTCTCTTATTTTCCCCACTTCCCAAACAACCCAAGCCCTTCCTTTCCCCTATCCGCGCTACTTCTCAAAACGACAACGACCCACCACCTCAAACGACACCCCCTCCTCCTCCTCCTCAAGGAGCCAAACTCCTTCCTTTCTTTATCTCAATTTCCGTTGGACTCATTGTTCGTTTCCTCGTCCCCAAACCCGTCGAAGTAACGCCACAAGCCTGGCAACTCCTCGCTATCTTTTTATCCACAATCGCCGGTCTCGTCTTAAGCCCCTTACCCGTCGGGGCATGGGCTTTTTTAGGCCTCACAACTTCCATCGTCACCACAACGCTGCCGTTTACGACCGCCTTTAGTGCCTTCACCAACGAAGTTATTTGGTTGATTGTCATTTCCTTCTTCTTCGCTCGTGGGTTCGTAAAAACGGGGCTTGGGGATAGGATCGCTACTTATTTCGTCAAATGGTTGGGAAAAAGCACGTTGGGATTGTCTTATGGGTTGACTTTGAGTGAGGCCTTGATTGCGCCGGCGATGCCTAGTACTACTGCCAGAGCTGGTGGGGTTTTCTTACCCATTATCAAGTCGTTGTCTCTGTCTGCTGGGAGTCGGCCCGGGGATTCGTCATCTCGGAAGCTTGGGAGTTATCTAGTTCAATCGCAGTTTCAGGTTCGCCTTGTTTTCTTAATTGTTAATTTGAATTTATGGGTAGTAATAATTAATTTTATACTGTTAAATCTTGGAAGAAGACTTTTGATATTGTATTAGATTAATCTGGATTCTCTGTTTTAATAAAGTTAGGCTCTTTGATTTCTCTGTCCTATTGGAACTCGTGAATATCTTTGTTTCTATATATTGTTTAATGTTCTGGTTTGCATTAGTACCTTTGACTCATGCATTACTCATGAATGGTCTATGACAGTCTGCTGGCAACTCTAGTGCTCTTTTCCTGACTGCTGCAGCTCAAAATTTGCTATGCCTCAAATTAGCCGAGGAGCTTGGAATTATTATTTCAAGTCCTTGGGTTTCATGGTTCAAGGCTGCTAGTTTACCAGCACTTGTTTCTCTACTGCTTACTCCGCTTATTTTATACAAGCTTTATCCTCCTGAAACTAAAGATACGCCAGATGCCCCTGCAATGGCGGCAAAGAAACTAGAGCACATGGGTCCTGTCTCAAGAAATGAATGGATCATGGTTGGAACGATGCTTCTTGCAGTTACTCTATGGGTCTGTGGGTAAGTGGCATCTCATCATACCAATTCAAGTTTCTTTGTATTTGAGCTGAGATATTGAAGTCTTCGTATCTAACGTTTGTGTGTACATGAAATTTTTGTATGTTTATCTATCGAAATACAGATATCTTCCATAACACCCTTGTTACCCTTTCTTTATGAATCTGTGCCCCTGTGAAGTTCAACTGTCATGTGAATGCCATAATGAGGATACCATCTGTTACTTTTGATGCTTATTTTGAAATGAATGTGTGATTACACATGACATATCGGTTACAAAACCAGGACTCTAAGACACCAAAAATAGGTAGAGAAAGTTTTAGATCACCAATGAAGTTAAACTTCAATCATTTAGGGATTCCGATGTTTAGGAGATGGTTTATTTTGAGAAATGTAGTTTGAAGTATTGAAGCATGATTGTTCATAAAAATGTGTAATCATTTGCCCTTCGCGGGTGGATTTTCTCACCAGCATGCTAATAAGATTTTCAGTGTTACTGATTATACTTCTTAGTTTTTCCTAACATATACTGGTTTTGCTGGCAGCAGGAGCTTTCATACATAGTGCCATTAAATATTTGAAACTTGGAAGTCACTCTTTCTAAACGTTCCATGTTTAATTTCCCTCCTATAGTTTAAGGCAATTAGAAAACTTTTTGTTGATTTTGGTTTTTGCCAGCATGAATCAGATTCTTAGATTTGACTTGTATGAGTGATTGAGTATATAGCTCTAACCATTGTTCTTACCCTACGTTGCATGGATACGGGTACGGTACCGGTACCCGGTAGGGATACAGGTACGAGATACGGTAATTTTTAAAAAACTAGGGTACGGGTACGTTAATATTATATATATATATATATATATATTTATAAGAAACTGAAATTTTACATAATAAAATATGACACAACATAATATAAAAGATAAAACACAAATTTCAACATGAAAACATCTCAAAATAAGAAACTACAATACTTAAATTGTTCAACATGACAATATCTAAACAAGACTATGAAAATCTAACAGTGTCTATCTCATTATTTCCTTGCCCATCTTCAGTGAAAAGAATAGCCTCCAAATATGTCTTAGGGCATGATAATGCTATCGATAATGAAAAGAGGGGAAAGGAAATATGCTTTAGGGCATTAAAATGCTGAGTTTTGTGTAAAATTTGGCCAAGCCGTACCCGAGTTGTACCCATTTTTAGTTTATTTTTTTTTAAAACGGGTACGTACCCGGTACGTACCCAGCCGTACCCGATGCGTACCGTACTCGGTATGTACCCGGTACGGGTACTCTTGCAGGTGAGCCGTATTCTTACCATTCAAGGACAATATTTTTGCATGCTCATAAGCTGCAAGTTTGAAGCTATGGTTTTTCTGGTTTGGTGTTTGCTTCAGAACAAGTAATTTATTAGTTTTCTGATTTGTTGATATTTCCTGAACCATACACAGAGACACTCTCGGTATACCAAGTGTCGTGGCTGCAATGATTGGTTTGTCAATACTCCTTTTGTTAGGAGTGCTTGACTGGGATGACTGCTTAAGTGAAAAATCAGCATGGGATACATTGGCTTGGTTTGCTGTTTTGGTAGGCATGGCAGGCCAATTGACAAACCTTGGGATAGTGAGCTGGATGTCTGGTTGTGTAGCTAAGATCCTTCAATCTCTTTCTTTGAGCTGGCCTGCTGCATTTGGTGTTCTTCAGGCATCATACTTTTTGATCCACTACCTATTTGCAAGTCAAACTGGTCATGTAGGAGCATTATACTCTGCTTTTCTTGCTATGCACTTGGCGGCTGGAGTGCCTGGTGTATTAGCAGCACTGGCTCTTGCTTACAACACCAATCTTTTTGGTGCCCTAACACATTATAGCAGTGGTCAGGCTGCTGTCTACTATGGAGGTGTGTCTCTGTTTCCTCACTATATATTTTCGCTTTTGCTCTCTCATACATTCATGTACACATGCTCAAGAGCACCATGCCTTTGCACACAACCACAAATCTGCTTTTGTCTGCAATCATTATTGATAAATATAGTTTCTTCCTCGTGTACACGTTAATGCCTTTGGTTGATGAGATGGCAAAAACAAGGGAATAGGTTTGGATACTTTACAGTGGCCATTTAGCAAGAGATCATTCTCAAATTCTCACATCAATTTCCTTGTTCCTCCTTTCTCTTATAGACAAGAATGGTGTATTTCTTTGAAAAGCATTTGCAAGTCATCCAATATTCATCTTAATAGTGTTTCTTTAATTAAAGATTTTGCTTGAACTGATGATTTTTTATGCTCTTATCTACAGCCGGATATGTAGACCTACCTGACGTATTCAAAGTGGGTTTTGTAATGGCTTTTATTAATGCCATCGTCTGGGGAGTTGTTGGAACTTTCTGGTGGAAATTTTTGGGCCTCTACTAATTCAATTATCCTGTGAGCGTCATTCTTCCCTGTTGTAAGAAGTCAGATTTTAGGGAACAATTGAACTCAATTTACTTCAAAGAAAATTTTCGTAGTTATTGCTTTGGCTATTTTGTCTTCTCTTTTTTATGTTTTAACTGTTGATTAACATTTGGGCAAGTTTATATTGCTGATTCAAATATGATTTGATTTTTTTTAAGAGATGCATACATTTTTGTTTGATTCCATCACTGCTGTCCTTTCATATCTTCTGGGTTTATTTTACTTGAGATGCAAAGTGTTGAAGTTCCTGTTCTGCTATAAAACCTGCCGGGTTTGCTGGTTTAGGCAAACTCCTAGGTTGACACTGTGAAGAAATTGCTCGTCTATATTTGCCATATCAGAATTTAGGGGGAAAAAGGTGGCCATGATTGTTTTTCTTCCTTTCGTTCTCCTCCACACCTTGATTGTTTTAGTTTTCTCAAATTTTTTGGGATTGAAATTTCGAAAATGGTAAAAAATATATATATATATATATTTTATTAAGGTGGTTTATGGGTGAGGGATAGGCTGTGGCTTTGGGTATTGGATGTTGATAATGACCTGTTAAATGGGTTGTCTGGGATTTATGAAGTTCATTGAATTGCGGATTAAAACTTTGTAATTCAGTTGCTAAATGGTGAAGCAAGCTTGGTTCCATCAATTTGAGTCGTTGAAGAGAGCAGAATATTGTGGAGATGGTGAGTACTTAAAACTTTGTTTGGTGGATCCAAGTTTGTACAGACAATCAAAAACAATTCCATAAATATTTGGACATCATGAACTAAGATGTTGAAATCTTACTATGATCAAGCACTAGGTTTCAACTTTCAATCAACTTTATGGTGATTCTTTCAATGGTTGTGGGAAGTAAGTAATGATTTGATGGCAATTGGCAAACCAAAGTTGTTTTTAGAAATGTTTGTTGCAGGAGGAAATGAATGCTCAAGCCAGAATTTTTTTTTTTTTTTTTAACATCTGGAGAAGAAATGAGAAAAACAACAAATGTCATGGTGGCCAAAAAAAAATTTCCACATCATTAATTTTTATTTTTAAAATTTCTAAAAGTATGACGTGAGTTAAGTCAATATAACCGTAATTAACGTCCATGTCATCAAGATTAATGGCAAAATTTTCACCATTAATAATTGTACTTGATTTTACAATAAAAGTGTAAGATTTGATTTTGACAACTTAGTGTATAAGAAATAAATTCATAATTTCGTGAAAATATAGGGATGGACTGTATAATTTGATTTAACTGGAATCAAAAGAAGTTATGTAGAAATAAATTTAAAAGGTCGTGGGTTAAGGTTAAAAAATCGGTTTGAAAGTTAAATTGGTCAAAGTTTTGGTCAGTCGTATCTTTGTTCCATGCAATCTCGATTTTTGTTTCACAGTCAACTTTTTTAACCCACATTGCTTCAAAACATCGTCTTCTTCTTCTTTTATTTCTGATTGCAAATTGGGTTTCTTGTGTGTTAATCACAATTGGACAATGATAAAAAACTAGTGCTATGAGATGTCGAACTTCATACAAAGGAAATTGCTCCCACCATAGTTTATTTGCTACCCCTCGGTCAAGTTTTTCTCTGATGTTGTTTCGCTCAGTTTTACCTCATTCCCAAGTGTACCACGCTCCTTTGAAACCCAAATCTTCCAACCCACTATTGTCCAAAGACATTCGGAAAGCTTCCATTTGGTTTTCTCGCCTAGTACACTGCCCTGTTTTCTCATGCGTCCAAAGTATCTCATTGAAATCCCCAAACAAAGTCATGGTAAGGGAGATTGAGTTGACAGGTTTTGTAATAAAGCCCATGACTCTCCCCTGCGGCTCACTTCCGGTTGCCCATAAAAACCAGTAATTCGCCACTGCCCTTCTTTCGTGTTTTGATCAAACTCCATGTCAATATGACTTCTAGAATAGCTAAGCAGCTTTAAACTTATCTCCTCTTTCCACAACATTGCTAAACCTCCTCTTGATCTTTCAACACTTGCACCAAAACAAGAATTCATTCCACACCTTTTCTTTATTCTATCTAATTTTTTAACATGTAGTTTTGTTTTTATGAGGAAAACTACATAAGGATCTTCTTTTTTCAACAACTATTGAAGAGCATGAACTGTTCGTGGGTTCTCAAGCCCACGAAAGTTCCAGGATAGGCACTTAATAGGTCCCGGCAGGACTGGATTCCAGTCTCCGTCGATTCAATACTGCTATCACCTGTTCTTGTTCCAACCTTGCTGACCTTGTTTTGATCTACCTCCATTGGTTCCCTATCACTCCATTCACTACATAATTTCCTCTTTCCAAGCTGTATTTCTACTCTCGAAAGATCCTCCCCTATTAGCCTTGCTTTTTTCTTCCAGCTGCATTTGCCTCCTTTCGGCTTAATTGCTACCATTTCCTGATACACATCCGCAAGATTGTTGTAAACTCCAAGTCCTTCAATGTGAGTAGGAATCCTGATTGCATCATTATTGGCTTTATTCATGGTATGCTTCCCAAAGTTTGCTCCATTAAAAATTGGTGATTCCTCATGATTTCCTACGGTTGACTGTGATCCCATCCCTTGATTGATGGTGGTATCTATTGTCTGTTTGTCTATTTCTTTCAGTGTGCCAATTGTATTTAATCTCTCCTGATCTCCCTCTGATTGTGATCCAGTTACCATATTTGATTTCCTTTCCACCAATATGTTCTTGTTTGTGTTTGCTGACTGTGTTTCCTTATCTGATTCGCCTGCCGAATCTTTTGGTGGCGGGGCTGATTGTTGTGGTGGTTGCCTAGGACGTTGGCCCTTCATTCTGGAACCTGTTATGCTTGTGTAGCTATTCTTCAACGGTGACCCTCGCAGCCAATCCCCGTACTGTCTATCCTCGCCTCCCTCATCCTCCCTGTGTTCTGATAGAATGCAATCCACTTCTGTGTGTCCCAGAAATCCACATTCATAACAGAAGTCAGGCAGCCTTCCGTATTTCAATTTTCCAATTATGGTTCCCCTCCTGTCATTATCAGCCAGTGCTACACATTTACGTAATGGCTTTGTAACATCAATCTCAACTCGCATTCTCAAAAAGCTTCCAAAACCTATCAGTTCGAGATTGCTGTCAATCATCTTCAGATTTCCAATCTTATGGCCTATCCTCTCCGTCATTCCTTTATTCATCCATTTGAGAGGTAACTCATATACTCTTATCCAAAAAGTAACTCTATTAAAAACAAATTCCAACGGGCGTAGATTGCCATCATAGCCCGTCATTATCAAAAGGTTTTTGTCAAATGACCATGGTCCCCCTTCAATCACTCTGGACTTATCCTTCTGACTGCCAAACTTGAATAGAAAAAGATTTGAATCCAGTGTGGTAATCTGGACTCCCTTAGAAACTCTCCAGATGACTGTGAAGGTGCTAATCATCGCATCTTTATTTAAGGATCTGTTTGGGAGCAACTTCCATATCATCCAGTGTTGACTTTCATCAGGATTCCCATCTGCAGTATTATCCTGCACTTCAAGTAGATCCTTCTCTTCTTCAGTGAGATTCAGATTCTTCCACGCCTTTTCCAATTGTTCATCCATTATTATGCTCTCAGAATTGTCACTAAATCCACTACTAACCAGACTGAAACTAGATCCCCAAGGACTAACAAGAGTACCTGAGGAATGAAAACCTTGTACTGGACAAAACTAAACCTCTCCTCCCATAGATTCCAGAACTCTAAGGAGACTTTTATCTTTCAACATATCTTAAGTTTCTTTAGTGTTTATATTGGAATTGTAACTTGAATCACCATCAAAAGAACTAATAAACAAAAAGCCTTGCAAAAACATAAGCTCAAATTTTCTTATAATAATATACTCTTAAAATATTTTAATATGTGCCAGCTTCTTAAATAATGTCTCTTAATATAAAAATTTTAATTGAGTTTTGTATCACAAATCAAATGACAACAATTTAATTAAAAACAAAAACAAAAATCAAAATAAAATAATATAATATAATATATACATATTTATATTTTTTGCTATTTTTAAAATTAAAAATAAAATAGATATTTTTAAGAACTACTTACCTCTCTTTAACTAATAATCATCAAATAACTTTTTTTTATAATTTATTTTTAACATGTTTTTTCTCTTCCACCCATAGTGGGTGTGCCTATTCTAATGTGAATTGTGAACAACGTGGCTTCAATGCTGAATTAGGTAAAAGGTCCTCTTCTAATCGGGCTTTAATGGATGACGAATAACGATGGATGGGAGAATGAAGTTCCTCCATTGATAGCTGAAGCCCGAGGGCATTACTCACCGGGACAGCTGGCATAGGTGGCCTCGACCATGACTTTGCAACTTAGCAATGGGATTCGGGGTTCCTATTCTAAACCAGAAAATTTTGAAAAAGGCTAAAATATATTTAAAAAATTCTGAATTATTTTTTTAATATTTTTATTATACCTAAATAAATTTTTATTTTTAACTGTACTCAAATAAAAATTTGATTTATATTAAAATTTTATTTAAGTAAAAATTAAAAATTAATGAAAATTATAAATAAAAAACTAATTTGGATATAATAAAAGTATAAAAACTTCCCTAAGTAAAATGATAAAATTCAAAAAAAAAAATATTATTTTAATCAAGTTAAAAACCCTTTCTTCTTGACTGGTTCCTTGCCGGACAATAATTGAGTCTTGACTATGGCATTAGGTTACTCATGAAATATGAATTTTCGGACCAAAATTTGCAAAAACCAATAGCAGAACAATTTCAATTTGAATTCTCCCTTCAGATGAAACGAGTTGAATTTAGACTATCCTTTGCAAATTGCAACCAGAAATGAAGCTGAGCTGGTCCATTTTGAGGGTAAATCCAAAGAGGGAGAAGAAAGGGAGGGGCAAAAAATTAGCCATATCCTTATCAAAACTCCTTGGGTTAATATGTAAATTATCTCTGTACTTTAGACGTTTTGTCTCTTTGGTATCTGAAGAATTTTTTTGTCACTTTGGTACTCAAATTTTCATTCCGTCAATCATATTGGTCCTTTGCCCTAACACCGTTAGTTAATGGCTGACTAGGCAAAAAAACACCCAATCAGAGTCTGACGCGTGGCAAAACTGCCACATCATTACTGTCACGTCATCATATAAGAAAAAAATTCAAAAAGAATTCAAAAAATTCAAAAAAAATTTTAAAAAAAAATAAAAAAACTTAATAAAAAATTTAAAAAATCAAAATTAAAAATTTGAAAATCTCATTTTTTTTAAAAAAATTATAAAATAAAAATAAAAAACCAAAATTCAAAATAAATTATAAATTATGAATTATAAAAATTGAAAACTTTATATATATATATATATTTAAAAATCTGTAAAAAAAATTAAAAATAAAAAATAAGAAAAAATATGAATATTTTTAATAAAAATGAAAAAAAAAAAGGTTTCTATTTATAAATTTTAAATTTCTATTTTTTTTTTAATTTCACATTTTCGTATATATTTTTTTAACTTGAAATTTCTATATTTTAAAAAATTATTTTTTATTTTTCTTTTTAATTTTGAATTTTTTAGATTTATCTTTTGATTTTTTATAAATTTTTTTATTATTTTTACAATATTTTAATTTATAAATTTTTTTAAAAAATTTAAAATTTTGAATTTTTTTAAAAAAATCATTTTTTAATTTGATTTTTTTAATTTTTTTTATTGTTTTTGAATTTTTTAGATTTATCTTTTGAATTTTTATAATATTTTTTATAATTTTTTAAATTTATAATTTTTTTAAAAATAAAAATTTTTATTTTTAAAAAAAAAAAAAATCAGTTTTTTTTTTATAAATTTTTTTTGAATTTTTTGGGATATTTTTTTTTGAATTTTTGGGGATTTTTTTGAATTTTTTTCTTATATGATGACGTGACATTAATGATATGACAGTTTTTGCCACGTATCAGCCTGTGATTGGTTGTTTTTTGTCTAGTCAGCCATTGACTAACGGTGTTAGTCAATGGACTAATGTGATTGACTAAATGAAAGTTGAAGTACCAAACTGACAAAAAAAATTCTTCAGGTACCAAAAAGACAAAACGTCTAAAGTACAGGGGCTAATTTACATATTAACCCAAACTCCTTGAATTTGGGAAGTCTTTCACCTTCAAGACATTGGAACTAAGAAGGTCCTGTAAACAAATAGATTAACCTAACGCAGCAGTAGCATAAAACCCAGGAAGACCAGCTTCGACATGTTGTAATCTAGGGATGGCAATGGAGCGGGGCAGGGGCGGATTTTGCAATATCCGCCCTCGCCCTGCCATAGCACTACTCTGCCCCGCCCCGCTCCGCCATGGATGTTGAAATTTCAATACCACTACCGCCTCCATGGATGTCGGTTACATCCATAACCGCCCCACCCCGCTCCGCTCCATTTGATATTTATTAATTATTTTTATTTTTTTCAAATAATAAAGCATTATAAAAAAAATTTAATATAAATTCAATATAAACATGTTTCTAATCTAGGAAGAAAAAAAAATAAAGTATTAGGTTAAGTTTTAAAAAGAAAAATAATAAATTTAATTATATTATTTTATTATTCTTTTAAAAGCTAAATATTTAAGGGTAAAATTGTAATTTCAGTATTCGGGGCGGGAGGTGCGGAGCAGGCAATTACCACAACTGCTCCATCCCCGCCTTTCAAACAAAAAAAACCGCACCGTCCCGCTCCGCCTCCATTGTTAAAAAAAAAAAAACCTCTCCATTCGGATCGGATCGATTCGAAATCCATCGGTCGGATCGAGTTTTGCTATCCCTATTGTAATCTCTAGGTAAGCACCTTTCATGGCATACATTCAACTAAAAATAATAATCACGTTTAGTTTTCCCATTCCCATTCTAAGCATCCAAGAGATTGATTCAATGCAAGCAATATTAGTGTTAAAAACTATTATCTACCAATTTCTTGAGATAAGCATACAAGCTTAAAACAAGCTAGATGAAAGCCAATGACAGATATCCCAGCATCAATCAAAAAGTAAGGAAAGGACAAACAGAACAAATAGATACAAGCATATTCGATATAGTGCACAAAGCGATAAAACAACAAAGCTATATAAATATCAATCTGATAATTCCAAGAAAAAATCTTCCAAACATTAAGCTTAGGAAATATCTGAATCATCAACTTCCTTATTGTCAAGAAAACAATTAAGAAAGAGTGCACATAGCCTCATTGCAGTTAGAAAGCTTCAACTCGACAAGAATAACCAGTGAAATACCGACAAATTTTTAGCAGTACTTCCTAGGTTCATAAATCGAGGCATGATCTCCTAAAAGCAAGTAACTGAAGGGATAGTGGGAACAAGCAACTTCTCCACACAAAAACAACCAGAGAAGTAAAATACTACCACGATGATTAGTGACTTCACTGTTGTTTCTCATCCTCATGTTTGGGAGTTTCTTTGATCTCATCTGTCCCATCATCCTAAGTGGAAGAAAATAAATAGTAGTTAACAAAAAAAAATCCTTGGCTAAAAAAAAAAAAAACATTCGCTATAAAAAGAAGATATATAGATGGCAGAATATATGTCAAAAAAGAAAAAGAAATGCGTGGCAGCGTGGGGTCTAACCTGCATATCTGAGGTCCACAAAGTGAGGTTATCACGAAGAAGTTGCATTATCAAAGTGCTGTCCTTGTATGAATCCTCTCCAAGAGTATCCAGCTCCGAGATGGCTTCATCAAAAGCCTGATGAAAGAAACAAAGCATGTTGACTAACTAGAATTTGAAAGACAAAATGATGAAACTCCAAATGATGAACAAAAAAGGATATGTAATACTATTCAAAAGAATATACATACACAAACGGACACGACAATGTTTTAGATGAACAATATGAACATAGAGACTAAACTAAAATTCTGAAGTTCTGTATCCTACCTGTTTCGCAAGACTGCAAGCACGATCGGGAGAATTCAAGATCTCGTAGTAGAAGACGGAAAAGTTCAGAGCCAATCCTAAACGAATAGGATGAGTTGGAGCCAGCTCAGAATTTGCAATTTCCTGAAAAGAAAACAGAACAAAAGAATGCAGATAACAGCAATAAAAGACCGGAATTATGGACAAAACACAAATCATAATCACTTCAGCAAACTCAAAAACCAAGGTAAAAATCTAATATTTAAACGTAAAACTAAGAAAAAATAAAAAAATCAGATCCAACTGATTTGAAGACTTTAAAGAAAAAAATAGCAGTCATAAAGGCGTACATAAACAGGATTTGTATCAATTTGTGACATAAGTAGAAAAGGCTCACTGAATCGAACCACCCAATATTGCACTATGAATTGAATTAATACAAATCACTGATGCTATGTTTGGGAACATGAATTTGAAAATTTGGATTTCGTTTGCTACATAAATTGTGAGAATAAAATGCATACATTATGTATAAATTAGTTAAGACTTCAATATGATTATATATTTGAAAGGTATAAAAACAAGAATTTCAAATTCACAAACAACTATAGGTATTTCAAATTCACCACTAAATAGGCATCCAACAAATCCATGGATTTGAAACATAATCATCAATGTTCCTTTTACATGTGTTTTATTCACAATTTACATTATTTTTGAAATCCAAATCCATCTTTTGAAATCCAAATTCCCAAATGCAACCTGAAGGAATTTTGAATTCTAGTTGCCGAGGAGAGAAGTGACTGTAATTCAGATATAAAACACAGTTTATCTTGGGCCCAACAAGAAATTCAGCTATGCTATCCACAGTTAAATCACACAACATAAGAATATAAGACAGAGGCAAGGCAACATATACAAAAAAAGAAGAAGACTCAAATCAATTTCCCTTAACAAAGTTAGGAAATATGCATAGAAAATATAAAGCTAATTCAAAATCCATATAATTGAAACCATTTTTCTAGCTAATTTTCATAATTTTTGTAAGAAATAAACAACACATCAAGGGCATAACTCTAAATGTAAATCAATAAATTAGATTGGCCCCAAATCAAACTATGCCGCAATTAAACATAAACCAGATTCAGAAAACTAAAACACATATTCATCACAATTCACATTTAAAATTAACCAAACCCTAAAATTAAACCAAATCAAGGCAGACAAATGCACAGGATCAAAAAGGAAATTACGAAAATGCCTACAAACCTGAGCAGATTTATACGCAGTGAGCGTATTCTCCGCAGCGGCTTTCCTGTCATCGCCAGTCTTGAACTCAGCCAAGTACCTATAGTAATCTCCCTTCATTTTCAGATAAAAGACCTTGGAATCCCCGTTCCCGGCGGCCGGAACGAGCTTCTCGTCAAGAAGCTTCAAAATTCCGGCGCAAATCTCGGACAACTCGGCCTCGATCTTGGTCCTGTACTCGCGGATGATGGAGACGTGGTCGGCGTTGCCACGTCCTTCCTCCTTCTGCTCAATGGAGGAAACGATCCGCCAGGAGGCACGGCGGGCGCCGATCACGTTCTTGTAGGCGACGGAGAGGAGGTTCCTTTCCTCGACGGTGAGTTCTTCGGGGCCGGAGAGGGCGGAGACGACGTTTTCCATGAATTTGACCATCTCTTCGTAGCGCTCGGCTTGCTCGGCGAGTTTCGCCATGTAGACGTTTTCCTCACGTGGGGAAGGGCTGGCCATGGATGATGTTTGGATGGGAAAGGAAACTGAGGATTTTTCGAGGAATTGAGATTTGAGAGGTCGAGTTTTGGAGAAATGCGAAAGGGGATTTGCTCGGATGTCGGTTTTTTATAAAGGCTTGTTTTTTTCTCTTTTTTTTGAACTTTTTTTTCCTTTTCCTTCCTTCTTTATTTTTTCTTTACTTTTATTGGTTTTTACGGTGGTTATTTGTTTTAAAATATAATTTCTTGTAATTTTTTTGTTTTACATTTTTATTTAAAAAACTATTTAATTTTAAATTGCATAAGGAGATTAGAAGATTGCACATATTTAAAATAATAATAAAATTTATGATTTTTTGTTTTTTTGAAATTTAAAACTTTTTATTAGCAATGCATAAAATAATAATCATTTTATTTTGAGTTAATATATAAATTAGCCCCTGTACTTTATGCATTTTGCCCGTTTGGTACCTGAAGAATTTTTTTGTCACTTTGGTACTCCAACTATGTTGCCGTCTATGAGTTCACCCCAAGAGCTAACTCCGTTAAAAAAAAGCTGACTTGTTTTTTTAAGGCCAATTAGATGCAGACATATGACCGAATAATCCATGTCACTATCTGAAGAAAAGCCACATCATCCTTCATTTTAATAAGCCACATAATTATAAAACGAAATTAAAAAGTATATATAAATTAGAAAAGTTAATTTTCGGAAGAGGAAACAACTTGGGGGTCTAGGGTTATAGAAATCAGATTACTTCTTCTTAAATAGAAAGAAAAAAAAATCAGTCAATCCCTTAAAAAAGTTAGTTGATCAATTTGAAAAACAAAAATTTAGGGTTTTGTCCTTGTCCTAGATTCTTGTATGATGCACCAAATTCCAGTGGTTTCTTCGTTGATTTAGGCTCACTAGAAGAACCGTGGATTTAGGCTGAAAAGGTGAAAGAAGATTTTCATCTGCAATTTTATTTCGTATTCTTCTATATTTGTTACTTCACCGAAACAATGTTTCATTGAAATCAACAATTTTATTCATGTTGGTTTTTGATTCCTAGTTGCAGCTTTGTATTTGATTCTTACTGGGTTTTTTTGCTTTATTCTTGGTTCTTAGGTGCTTAGTCATTCTTTGTTGGTTCTTTGCTTTGAAGGTTGAGATCACCCAAAAATGTCAGAAAAGAAGTCTAGTAGCAGCTCGAAATCAACTTCTCATTCAAAGGATATTTTTTGTCATTGTGGATTAAAGGCTGCCCACAGTACAAAAAGGTCTGTAAGAAAATAATGGATTTGTGTAATCTCTTTGAATAAGTTTAATGTTGTTGGTTATGTAGTTGTAGCAAAATTCAATACTGATTTGGTATATCAATCTTTGTTGCAGACTGGTGGGTGTGGTTTTTTTGAGTGGTTTGAAAGAGTTGGTGATGACCACAATCGAGAGGTTCATTGCAGATATGTAAATGATGAGCTAATCAGTCAAAATAATAGCTTATTGTCAGAAAACATAGAGTTGAGGATTGAGAATACAGAATTGAAGAAATTTGTCAACATTGATGAAATGAATAGGCTGGTGAGCAAGGTTAAAACTGAGAAAGAGAAGATGAAAACATACAAATGATTGGTGAAAAAGAGTAGAAATGAGTTATTTTTGTATAAAGTTGCTTTGTTGGTTTCGTGGATCATGTTCTTAGTGTATTATGTAGGTATTATGTAGTTTATAGGTAGTTTAGAAACAAGTGCATGTCTGTATAAGATTGACAAAATTTATGTATAAGGGTAATGTATTCAACATCTTCCTACTTAGCATCTTTTTGCTTATATATTGAAAAGGATAGATCCCTATTGAAAAAGATCATAACCATATGTTTCATTACTAGCAAAAGGAATACAATGTTTAGAGTCAACATCCAGACTCACATTACATTTAGAATATAGTATCCAAAATGAAGTTTTCATATTAAACATGTTATATATTACATCCAAAATATAAGATCCAAAATGAAGATGTAATATCAACTAGTATTTTCATAACAGCAAAAAGCAGCTTCTGCTCTTCAACTCTACTTCCAGATGTTCGGAATCTTTGACTTTGAGATATTTGCTTTGCTTTTAGTATTGCTATCACACATGCTTTCTTGAGAAGGAAATGTCTCATCTATATCTTGTCCTTTCCTTTTTGTTCCCAATAGTTCACCTCTTATTAGATACTATTAACAGCCCAAAAATTATATTAGAACCCATCGTTTACGTAGCTAATATGATGGGATCAAACAAAATATAACCAGTTACTCACATACCTTGAAAAATCTATTACGTTCGTATTCACCTTCTTCCACATTTAAGGTTGCACTTCCTGATTGATGACTGTCAAAGGTAGAGATAGTGTTTGCTGATTTGGTAGTTGTTTTAGGGATGAAAATCAACTGTTGGCCTCTAAAACCAGGTTGTAAATAAAATAAAATAAAATAAAACAACAATTCAATGCTTCATAAAGTAGAAACTTAGTAATAACATGTGTACCACTTACATTCAGTATTTGCAAATTTGTCTTCTCATTAGTGTAGATCCCAAGCCCTTGCATTATTTTCTTCCCCCTTGGTCCAATAACACCAAATTTCCCATCAATTTTTTCTTTGCCTTTCCCTGGATTGGGAAGTTCTTCCAATTGTTGTTTGCCTTTGTTATTTGGTGGTTGTCTCCTTGTTGCTGCTGGTCTTCTTGTAGCTGCAGTTTCTTGTGTTGGATCTGGTTGGGCTGTTGAAGCAGTAGCTTTCACTGGAACAGTTCTGGTTGCTGTTGGTCTTCTTGTAGCTGCAGATACTTGTGTTGGACCTGGTTGGACTGTTGAAGTAGTAGCTTCCACTTGAACAATTTTGGTTGCTGCTGGTCTTCTTGCTACTGCAGCTACTTGTGTTGGACCTGGCTGGACTGTTGAACCTCTTCCGGCAGAACCTCTACCCCTTGAACCTCTTCCTACTGAACCTCTACCCCTTGAACCTCTTTCTGCTGAACCTCTACCCGTTGCACCTCTTCCTCATCCCCTTGTACTAGGTTCATCTGTACAATATTCAGTATCTGTAGGATTTTGATGGTCAACTTCATTGGCTCTCATCTGGAAAAACATGTGATCAATAACAGAATTGGAGGCAATACTTTATATGCAAATGAAAACAAAAAAATTCATAAGCAGAACTTACATTTTGATCATTCTTGTTTGGACACTTTCTAGAGTTGTGCCCAAGGTGAAAACAGTTTTGACACCTCATTCTCATTCCTCTTCTTGACAAGTGTGTCCCACTAGCCTCACCTTCCTCTCTCAATCTCTTTTTTTGGCCTACCAGGCATTTTCTTATCAATTGGGGGATCAATCGAACCCATTTTTGTATGTGGCCAAAATTTATCACCTGGTACTGGTGGTAGCACAGAATTATACAACTTCATATACTGATCTTTCTTATAAGCTTCTATAACATAGTCTTCAATGTTCTCCCGTCTAAACAATATAACACATATTGCATGGGGCATGGAATCCCAGTAAGATCCCATGACCTACAATTGCATGTGTGGACATGGATATCAACTACATATGTATCTCCATGACACTATACCTCATATCCATCTGCACCATTCCATCTAACATGGCAGTAAGAACTAAATTCCTTATTTTCTTCTATTCTCTCCCAAATCCTTGGACAAAACAAACTATTCCAAGAATCACATTTTGTTTTGTTCTTCACAATTCTATTCATGACATAGTGCCTAATTTCTTCAAACATAGAAATAATAGACATATGCTTTACTCCTATAATTGCATGTGTGGACATGGATATCAACTACATATGTATCTCCATGACACTATACCTCATATCCATCTGCACCGTTCCATCTAACATGGCAGTAAGAACTAAATTCCTTATTTTCTTCTATTCTCTCCCAAATCCTTGGACAAAACAAACTATTCCAAGAATCACATTTTGTTTTGTTCTTCACAATTCTATTCATGACATAGTGCCTAATTTCTTCAAACATAGAAATAATAGACATATGCTTTACTCCTATAATTGCAGCATTAAAGGCCTCAGAAAAATTGTTATCCAACACATCAGAATGACATCTGGTAGAGAAGAAAGCTTTTGACCAATGTTTAGGGTTTTTATTCAGAATGCTTACCAAAGCTGAACTTTTCAAAGCACCAAGTTCATTTGCTTTCTTCTTGAAATCTGCTTCAGTTGTTAATTTACAGCAAGCCCAAAAAAGAACCTGCAAATCATTGCCTCTATTGTCAACTTTCCAATTTGCAAAATAATGTCTTGCACAAAACCGATGCTCAATCTTTGGCAGCAATAAGGTTATTTCATCCCTCAAACTCTGAATAAAAAAATAAACATCTGGTAAGAAATGCATAATGAAATAAAAAAAGATAACAAATAAACTAGACATTCATAAAAAAATACCTTTTGCATGTCACTCATGAGAGTGAATCCATCACCATCCTTCAACTCAAGATCACTCTGTAGATTCTCAAGAAACCATCTCCATGTGTACTTGTTCTCCACTTCTACCACAGCCCATGCAACAGGATAAATCTGGTCATTAGCATCTCGACCTACTGCTGCTAAAAGCTCACCCTTAAAAGGTCCCTTCAAAAAACAACCATCCAAATGGATAATAGACCTACAAAACTGTTTAAACCCATCATTAAGGGCACTAAAACAAACATAAAATCTTCTAAACTTAGGGGTTTTTGTTGGGGTTGGCCTTTCCACCATAAGCTCCACGTTACACCTAGGATCTATATTTCTCAAAGCAGAAGCATAATCATATAATCTGCTGAACTCATAAACTAATCTGCCATTAATTTGCTCCATGGCCCAACTCCTGACTCTACTACAAACAGTTAGGTTGATATCCATATTTGACTCATCCTTAGCAAGTCTTTGCATCTCGCACAATTTCAACTTAGGAATTATTCTCAACTTACTAAGAAAATGCTTTCCTACAAACCTATACTTAGCCCTTGAGTTCAAAAAAGTAATGGAACATTGATGCTCACTTACCAAAGTTTTAATCTTGAAGAACCCATCTGAAGTATCCTTTGATGCAAATATGAGGAATGGACAACCCTTAACCTTACATCTTGCTCTTGTCCTATTTTTTTCATTCCTAAGATACTTAAAATCAAATCTCTTAGCTACAACATACTTGTCCATAGCTTCTTTGAATTGCTTTGTACCTTCAAATATCATACCAACTTCAAAACTAGGCACTGGGTCTGAGGGATTAAAGAAAATCTTCTTACTTTTCTTGCATACAATCTCACCATCCTCACCACTCTCATAACTAGCATTATCAGACGAATCTAAGTACTCAATCTCACCTCCACTAGATTCACCTCCCCTGTTGTCTTCTGCAACTCTAGCTTCTACTTTATTTGCAGCTGTCTTCTTCTTTTTTATTTCATTTTGAAGTCCTTCAAAATCTGGCTCCGCTGGGATATCAGTAGAATTGAACTTAATGTTTTTCTTTTTTTTACTAAATTCTTTATATTGTACCCTTATTTCACTTATCTCCTCATCTTTCTTATATGAAATCCACTTATCCTCTTCCAAAAGCTCTTCCTCATCACTACTATTTGACTCAACCTCGACATATCACCTCTTTCATCATTATCCCAACTATGGGACCCATCCACATTATCATTGTTTATTGGAGTAGTTGTAGGACCACTCACAGTTGATGCATCATTTATAATAGTACTGCTTGACCCCCCAACAGTTGATGCACCACATTCCTCATTCATTTCCACATCCCTAACACCTTCCTTATGTGGCCCATTTGAAAGTAATGGGATAAATTCTAAAACTTCTGGTGTGCTAACTTCATGTTCTACATAAACATCTAACTTCCCTACAGATGATATATGTTGTATCATAGATATAAAAGAAGCATTATCATACACTACTCTTAGACCATTCTCTAACTCATGCCCTAGTTCAAGATAGGAAAATCATTTTACAGCATCATAACCAGCCTCTTCAACCATTTCAGTCAACATTCCATAAGACAAAAAATCAGCATCAATAGCCCATTCAACCATATTCCCACTCACATATGATAAATTTGCATTTTTGACAAAGTTTCCACCCAAGTGCATACATAATTCATGCTTAAGCCAAGCCATAATAGTATACTGCAACAAAAGTTTTAAAAAATTAATATATTACTCGATCCTAGTAGTATTGATGCAATAAAGCAGACATGGACCCAAAAACAGACAACTTTTCACAGCATCAACACAACATCCAAAAAGCAAAAACCAAAAGATTACCCTTGTCTGCCACAATATATTATGCAACTGAAACAAACATAAATATAATAAATCTATGTTCTTTTATTATAATACAACATCACATGACAAAAAGCAACATGACAAGAATATTCGGTTTTGATAAGGGTTTGACTAGAATAGGACACAAACCTCTTATTTTTATTGTTTCTCTGCTTAGGTCGAATATTCGAAGAACCCACTGCCCATAAGTTCTCACCAAAGCTGCACAAAACAATGAATATTAATTCAGAATCAAAGAAAGTATTTTAAATCAATCTATTTCACTCAGCAACAAATACCAAAGACAAACCCTAAAATTATTAAGAAGACATTTTTAAACCCAAATGCTTACCCTTCGATCGATCTATCGTTAACCCTTCGTATTCCGACAGCTTATTGCTTCGATCGATCGATCCTTTGCTTTCGATCGATCCTTAGCCAGGAATCAAAAACAAGAACAAAGCCATAAACTTTTGTTCTCAAATTCAGCGAATGAATTCTAAAACTTTTTCAGAGGATAGACTTTTGTTTTTCTATTTCAAAGGAAATAACCCTAAACCACCAATTTGTTTCCTCTTCCGAAAATTAACTTTTCTAATTTACAATTTTTTTTTTAAATTTCGTTTTATAATTGTGTGACTTATTAAAATGAAAGATGATGTGGCTTTTCTTCAGATAGTGACATGGATTATTCGGTCATATGTCTGCATCTAATTGGCCTTAAAAGACAAGTCAGTTTTTTTTTTTTTAACGGAGTTAGCTCTTGGGGTAAACTCATAGACGACAGCATAGTTGGAGTACCAAAGTGACAAAAAAAAAATTCAATACCAAACGGACAAAAGGCATAAAGTACAAGGACTAATTTATATATTAACCCTTTTATTTTATATAAGTTGAGTTTTTATGGATAGTAGTTGAATTTAATTATATTAAACTTGAGTAATTTATTGTGCTCTTTTTTTGCATATATATATATATATATATATATATATATATATATATATATATATAACAAAAAATAAAAACAAAAGCATCTGCCAAACTATCTATACATATAATTGGATTCTGACTCGTTAATGATTATTACTAATTACTTAATTTTTTAATTAGCTTAATTAGTGTTAATTTGCTTAATAATTAAAATACTACAACCAATAAAAGAACAATTCAAGGAACATGCTATAATTTTGTGCGTTAAAATTGGACTTTCACTCTTATATATTGAAATGAAATTACATTAAAATTGTGCTTAGTTATTAGTTCTGGTGGTTACTCAATTCAGTTCAGTAAAACCAATGAACATGACAACATGGGAAAACAAAGTTATTCCAATCCTTAAACAAAACATTGCATGAAAGATCAAGGTGTCGAAATACACCTAATCAGGCAACGAGCATTTCAATTTGCTCTCAAAACTTTTATAACATCCATAAATTAATTTAACTTTGATATTTTTTATATAATAAAAAAAAAACTATTTTCAAACCAGATATTATAAAATTTTAACATTACAATAAAATGAAAAAATTATAAATATTCCCTCTTCCTAATGAATCATTTGATTCTTTTATTTCTTATTCGTACCATATCATTCAAATAAGAATCTTTACATTATAAATAAAAAGGCCAGGTTAAATCATTTTTATAAATACTAGTTAAGTATTATTTATTATTTTAAAAAAAATTTAATTTTTTTAAAATATACTTTTTGGGTCGATTTGCGAAGTTTAAAAATTTTATTGACAGATAATTTATCTTTATTATTTTATAATGTTGAAACATTGGGCCTATTAATAAGCCTAATCAGGGTTTTCCGAAGCGGTCTGAATCAGCTTAAGAGAAATCAGGCCTACAATGAGGACTGTCCAGTGTCAAGGCCGAAACAAAGTCGGCCCATTTAAACCCACGAACCACCCGCTTCCCTATATAAGGCACCATTTTTATAAACCCTAAATTCCTTTCTCTCTTAGCATCTTTCTCGAGCTGCCTTCTTGTGCCCTGGAGTAGCAGCTAAAGTTGATCCAAAGATGAAGGTACGAAACGCCAAAAAATACTAAAAATAGAAAAGGAAAACCCTAATTTGAGACTCAAATCCCTCTTTTTTCCGTGTACTTTTTTTTTTTAAATTTAAATTCATTTTTGTTGTTGTGCAGTTTAATATCGCGAATCCGACTACTGGTTGTCAGAAGAAGCTCGAGATCGATGACGATCAGAAGCTGTAAGTTCCATTTTTTTTCTTTAGTCTTGTTTGTATGGTTGCTGAGAAAATCGATAAGGAAACAGATGAAAAATAAAAAGCAAAGAGAAATCTGAAGATTGAATTTGAACTGTTGGTTACAAATAGCACAGAATCTAAGAGTTAACTTGAGTTTGTGAAATTTACTTAAATGCCACTCGTAATTAAAAATATTGACGTTCTTTTAATGTGGCAGTCGGGCATTTTATGACAAGAGGATCTCCCAGGAGGTTGTTGGAGATGCTTTGGGCGAGGTATGTGGTTAGCTATTTGCATTCTTTATCTATTTTTTGAAGTAATGATTGATTTGTTCGACTTAATAGAAATTTCCATTTGTTTTGACAGGAATTCAAGGGCTATGTTTTCAAGATCAAGGGAGGTTGCGACAAGCAAGGATTTCCAATGAAGCAGGGTGTTCTGACTCCTGGTCGTGTTCGTCTCTTACTTCATAGAGGTGAGCTGTCTGCTGAGCATTCTAAAATAGATATTTCCGTAGTCCAGTTACTTTGTTTTGTTCATTATGAAGTTGGTAAATATAAAGAAATGGAATAGAACACTTTTCTTCTGCTTGTATTGTTTGATCATGCATGACTTAGTTATTTGGTCAGTTGTTACCATTGTGATCTATATGTTGCTTGGAGCCTCGGTGCTCCATTAAAACTTTTGTGGATTGGAATGTTGGTTTATGAACCTTCGTTAATGTCTCCCTCTACAGAACTGGAAGTTAATTTATTTATATTGCTGGAGCAGGTACCCCATGCTTCCGTGGATATGGAAGACGTAATGGAGAGCGCAGAAGGAAGTCTGTTCGTGGATGCATTGTTAGTCAAGACTTGTCTGTTTTGAACTTGGTTATAGTTAAGAAGGGTGAGAATGATTTGCCTGGGCTAACTGACACTGAAAAACCAAGGATGAGAGGTCCAAAGAGGGCATCCAAGATTAGAAAGCTCTTTAACCTTTCCAAGGAAGATGATGTCCGGAAGTACGTCAACACTTACAGGAGGACTTTCACAACAAAATCCGGTAAAGTTGATTTTTCTTCCTTCAATTTCCTTTTTTTAAAGATGGCCTCTAGATATAAGAGACTAGGTCGATGCTTTATGTTCCGATGGCTACTCAGGCATTATCCAGTTATTTGCTTACTGTGAAATGGTCTCTTTAACATATAAATTTATCTTCTAGACCATAACAAGTGCTTAATGTGCATAGTAATAGGTTGAAATTCTGTAAGGGTTCCTTCTTTGGTAGTGACTGTATTTTCTCCTATGACTGACCGTAATCCATGTTGAGATTGAGTGTGTGCATTGCATCTGCATGCCTCACTTGCCCACGAGTGGTGATTTCTTTATTGAAACTATTAGTTACTGATAACCATTTCTGGGTTTTGCAGGCAAGAAGGTCAGTAAAGCTCCAAAAATCCAGAGGCTGGTAACTCCATTGACACTCCAGAGGAAGCGTGCTAGAATAGCAGATAAGAAGAAGAGAATTGCCAAGGCCAAGGCAGAGGCAGCTGAGTACCAGAAACTGCTTGCCACGAGGTTGAAGGAGCAGCGGGAGCGACGTAGTGAGAGTTTAGCAAAGAGGAGGTCCAAGCTCTCTGCTGCTTCTAAGCCTTCTGTTGTGGCTTAGATATTGCTTTTGAAGTTTTGATATTCAGTTTTTGTAGTGTTATATCTTATATGCTGCGGATCATTTTGCTTAGTATTCAATGTTATGTTATTTTGAATACTGAGAGTTGGGTTAGGTTTTTGTGAATGTTGAGTTTGATATTCTTTCTATCTATTATGTTATTTTATGTGGCCTAATATTACTTGCCTTGTTATGCACTGATGGCTGTAGCAGTGTTCTTATTATTATGCCCTTCAAAGTCGTGCTGAACAGAATGATTTGTAGAAACGAAAATGGTGAAAGAGAAGGGTAGATTTATTACATGTATCATCAGCTGTCTACCCCAAAAGGGCCAGAAGCCCATAACTGCCTAGCATTAGATTCCTTCCTCCAGTTAATGGCCGCTGAAACAGCAAGCTGCTAAGGAATTTTTTTTCTTATTCGTTTACTGTTTAAAATAATAATAAAAAATTAAAATTATTTTTATAATTAAATTTAAATAATTTTTTAATAATTAAATAGTGATTCGAGTTGAGTTGATCCGAATTATTAAAAATTTTGTTAAAATTTGATTCAAAACAAATCGAACAAGTTACTCGGTCTATGAACGCATCTATGCACATGTAGTGAGACAGAGACAGTCATAACTCTTAGAATTGGAATAAGAAAAGTTACAGTCAAAATTTGGCCCTAGAATTAGGCTACCATAAATAGTTTAGTATTTATAAAAGAAATTGTGATTGATAACAATCTACCATCATATTTTAACAGATTATTAGTGATTGATAACAATCTATCCTCATATGTTAACAGATTATTAGCTCTACTTGTCATCGACTTACTCGTAAAATTTGTTTATAACCAGCTTAAAAAGTTTGAGTATGAATCACTCTTATCTTTGAAATTTGTATCTTATATAAACAAAATAATGCACCAAGGCAGATAAAAGTTTGAGCTAAAATTTATTTCTGTTTATTTCATTGTACCTCTTTGTCCATAGTGTGAATGAAAGAGTGTGTATTTTATTTTTCATTCATTTTTTATGATCAAAATTTTTTTTCAGCTTGTAAGATTATGTAATATATGTTTGTCTCCTTCCAAGGTAGCATTAAGGAGTTTTGAGTTAATTTTGTGGATATGGTGTAATCGAGTTGAATCGAGTTCAAATAGTGAGAAAGTTTGAGTTCGATTTCAAACTCGTGACTCGAAACTTGATTTCGATCGAGTTTTACTTTTATAGTTTGAACTCGATTTGAAATAAAAATCGTATTACTCGAGCTTGCTCAATTAGACTTGTTTACCTAGTATTACTTAATTCTCGATTCATATGCTTTACTTCAAACTCGATATTTTGTACTTGAACTTGAGCTCAAATTGAGATTTTTTTTTTATATGCAAGTATTTTAAAAATAATAAAAAAATATATTTAAAATAAAAAAACCTCGATTAAACTCGTAAGCTACTTGAGTCGGGCATTAAGATACTTGAATTCAGTTTGCTCAATCGATAACTCAAGTTACTTGAGCCCAAGTCAGGAGAGAAGAAGGGAAGGGTGCCCCCCTTAAAAATTTCAAGATATTTGAAATGAGGGTAAATTATGTTTCATCCCTCCAAACTTTGTTTGGCTCTTCAATTTGGCGCCCCTTAAAATTTTTAAGATTTTAAAAATAATGCAAAATTATGTTTGACCCTTCCAAATTTTGTTTGACCCTTCAATTTGGTCACCCATTTGTAGAATTTGTTTGATGTAATAAATTTGGTAACATTTTTAGTTTAAACCCCATTCATTATTATTAGCTTAATTCTCTCTATTTGCCTTTCCAATCAATTAAATAGATACATTTAAATTAATTATTTTGTTTAATATTTTTTATTCTATGCTCATAAAGGAAAAATAAATAAAGAAAGTTAAACAATTACAAAATCTAATACGAATTGTGAATTTAATTTATTTTACTTTTTCTAAATATATGTAATCTTATGTTTTTTTTATTAATAATATGAAATAATTTTATGCATAATTTTAATTAAAAAATAATTTTTTTTGATGTTGAGACTTTATTTCTTATTAATTTTTTTCTTCATATGCAACATAAATTATAATATTTAAAAAATAAAAAATATTTATTTATTTTATAAGGAATTTATATATTGTTAACAAATTTAATATCATATATAATATTTAAATTTAATAATTTATACTAGAATTGTTCATGGATTGGGTCGAGTCAGGCTCACATAGCCAACAATAATCCTATCCTTGGACAGGTTTATTTCATACACAATTTTTATTTTTACTTTAAATCTTTATATGTATATTCCGGCTAGACTTGCTCATGGATCGGCCGGGCAATGACCTAGATTTTTTTCTTCCTTACCCAGGCCCGACCCGTTTCACTATTAAAAAAATAATAAAAAGTAAAAAATTATTTTTATATTAATATTTATAATTAAATTTAAATAATTTTTTTTAATAATTAAACAGTGATCCGAGCCGGCCCGACCTGAATCATCAAAACACCTGTCCAGACCCAGGCCAATACGTGCCGGGCAGGCTACCCGGACCATGAACAAGTCTAATTCCGGCCCCCTCGTTAATATTTCTGATTTCGCCCCTGGCTCGAGCTCAGTTCAATAATAACTAAGCAGAATTCAAGTTTTTTTTTTTTTAAATAAAACTCAAATAACTTGTGAACACAAATATCTTATTCAGATCCTAAAACCTACTATTATATATATATACATATATGGTTATCAAACAACTGTTTGCGAACCTACTCGTGTTTCACCCTATGGATTTGTTTTGACATTGACATTCTAATAACAAATGAAGCACTGTTTGCGAACCACTCGTTTCATTTGTGTGGACTGTGGACAACTCTCAGTTAATAGATTCAAACGTAAATTATTCTGAACTTTAATGGGTTGATTGCTACAGTTTTGTCCCTCAAGTCCTTCAAATTAATTATGCCCTTTAATATTTCAATTTTCAAATTTATTTCGTTTTATCTTACATCAGCATGTGTTCCTTTGTCTGTACTAATTAATTCATGGACAAAACTTTCTGAACGAGCACATCAATTTTGATAGTTCTCTTTCATTGATTTCGAATTTCGATCAATTATTTTTAAAATTATTGGTTACAAAAACTAATGGAGGAGAGCAGTTGGTTATTTTAAAAATTATTGGTTATTTTTAAAGAGTTTGTATTTGATGCATTGTCAATATATAGGTCTATACAATAACAATAAATCCTACAATCTTACCCCATCAAAAAATAACCCTTAACCTCTATCTCCTAATCCCTAATCCTAATCCTAACCCTAACCTTTAACTCTAATCTTAACTCTACAATTTAACTTTTAAAAGATGGTATCATAAGATGCACTGTCACTTATACACCGACCGTGCATCAAATATAAACTCATTTTTAAAACCATTTTTGAGGTTTGCAGGCAAGAAGGTCAGTAAAGCTCCAAAAATCCAGAGGCTGGTAACTCCATTGAGACTCCAGAGGAAGCGAGCTAGAATTGCAGATAAGAAGAAGAGAATTGCCAAGGCAGAGGCAGCTGAGTACCAAAAACTGCTTGCCACGAGGCTGGAGCAGCGGGAGCGCCGTAGTGAGAGTTTAGCAAAGAGGAGGTCCAAGCTCTCTGCTGCTTCAAAGCCTTCTGTTGTGGCTTAGATTACTTTTGAAGTTTTGATACTCAGTTTTTGTAGTGTTATATGTGTAGAAAGAACAAAACCCACCGCCACACAAACACTCAGTCAACATAAAAATCAAATGAAGTATCACCAACAAATCAAGAAAGAATCTCCAGCAAATCAAGAAAGAATCTTCAACAACTCTAAATCAAATCTACATGATTCTCTTAGATAAACAATGTTTAAATTTCAAATTACAAGCTTAGAGTTTAGCTCAGATTCAACAACTTTACACTTGTATATATATACACTCTTCCTCAATAATGAAAATATAGATTTGATCATTGGTTCTGTCAAACCTTACATGGTATCAGAGCTATCATTGGCTTAACAGTTGTTCGATCTCACCTCCCTACCCTCTCCAATGACTGCCAACAACAATACCTCTATCCCTGCTTCTGTCAGCAACCATAACAGTGCTCAAACCGATCCCATTTCAATCAATGTAGCCGCCCAATTACCATTGAAACTAAATTCCTCAAACTTCCCATCCTAGCAAATTCAGTTTTTCTCCCTACTTGATGGCCATGACATTACTGGCTATCTAGATGGCACCATTTCATGTCCAGAGGTTATGCTTTCAACCAATGGCATCCAACGCCCAAATCCTACTCACTCTCTTTGGCGCAGGCAAGATAAATTCATCCTGCATGCTATAGTAGCTTCTGTCTCCGAATCAATCATTCCTATCATTGCCACTGTCAAAACTTCTAGGGAAGCATGGCAGAAACTTTCAACCACCTTTGCAAGCAAGATTCGTTCCAGAGTCATGTCCCTGAAAAAAAAGCCTACAATGTCAGCACAGGAAGGACGATCAATTACAGAATATATGCAATTCATGAAATGTACAGTAGATGATTTGGCATTAGCACAAGCACCTGTATCAGAAGATGATCTTATCATCTTTGTCCTCAATGGCCTTAGCATAGACTTCAAAGAAATATCTATAGCCATTAGAGCTAGAGAAACTACAATTTCATTTGAAGAGTTGCATGATAAACTGACTGACTATGAGACCACACTCAAGCAAGAAGATGCCTATCATATGCCAACTGCCACTGCTATTGCTAATTTTTTCAGGAAAACCAGAGGTAACCAATCTTACAGAGGAAAAGGTACTTACTTTTATAACTCAACTGCTGCCACTCGTCATTATCCTGCATATTACAAGAAAAAATTCAACTCCATTGACAATTTCTCACCAACAAAATTAGTCTGTCAGCTATGTGACAAACCAGGGCATAGTGCTAAAACTTGCAGAAGCTCTAAGACATACCAGAAAGAACCAGTAGCCAATCAAATCACAACCTGTCAGTAGAAGAACTCTCCAAATTGGATTGTTGACACATGTGCTTCTCATCATGTCACGACAGACTTAAACAACCTATCTCTCGACATTGAATATGGAGGACCAGATGAAATTCTTGTTGGAGATGGAACAGGTTTGAAAATCTCTCATATTGGCTCATCTATCATATCTACTCCTAGTAAGCCCTTTCATTTGTCAGATGTACTGCATGTTCCTACTATGAAAAAAACCTACTTTCAGTTTCAAAATTTTGTCAAACTAATAAAGTCTCTGTTGAAGTTTTTCCATATCATTTCTTGGTGAAGGATCTCGCTACGGGGGCACCACTAATGAAAAGCCTGACTAAAAATGACATTTATGAACTAACAAGCTGCATGCCATCTCCTCCAAGCACTGCTCGAGCCCAGTTGAGTGTCAAAACCTCCACCACCTTATGGCATAACAGACTTGGTCATCCCAATGCAAAAACTCTCAACTACATGATTAGAACTTTCGATTTTTCTTGCTCCTCCTCAAATAAAGAGTTTGTATGTGACTCCTGTTGCTGCAATAAAAGTCACAAATTGCCATTTTATCAATCTACCTTAAAAAGTTCCAAACCATTAGAATTGGTCTACACTGATGTATGGGGACCTGTCCATATTAAATCTATGGATGGTTTTTCATACTATTTATCTATATTGATCATTAGACTAAATATATATATGGCTATTTCCTCTCAAAACTAGGTATGATGTCTACCTACAGTTTCCAGCATTTAAAGCTCTAGTTGAAAAATATTTTGGAACTCCTCTAATTTTTATGTACTCTGACAATGGTGGTGAATACACTAAACTATCCAAGTTTCTTGACTCTCATGGAATCACTCACCACACCACTCCCCCTCACACACCCCAGCATAATGGCACAGCTGAAAGAAGACACAGGCACATAGTTGAAACTGGTCTCACATTGCTTCATCATGCATCCCTGCCTCTAAAGTTCTGGTCTTATGCTTTTTCAGCAGCAGTATATCTTATCAACAGACTTCCTACACCTATATTGAACATGAGATCTCCATTTGAAGCCTTGTTTGATAAGCCACCAAACTTCACCAAACTTAGGGTTTTCGGTTGCCTTTGTTATCCATGGCTCAAACCTTACAACAATCATAAGTTGCTGCCCAAATCTAGACCCTGTATATTTCTAGGATATTCACCAATACAGAGTGCTTATAAATGTTTTGATCCAAAAACTCAAAAGATATTTGTCTCAAGACATGTTCTATTCTATGAGCAAAACTTTCCTACTAACAAACCTGCTGTTACACCATCTAATGCACCACCAAACCAACAGTGGATATCCCATGCTGCCCTTGCTCCACATTCATTTCAATCTCCAGTAAGTTTCTTGGAAGATGTGGCATGCTCATCAACTTCAACTCAGACTGATCATTCAGTGCCTGCCAGCGTATCTCCATCATCAGGTAACCTATTATCTCTTCCTAACCCTACAGTATTAGATAATGCTTCCATCACTGCACCAACACAACCCATCACAGGAACTCATAACATGACTACCAGGTCGAAAAACAACATCTTCAAACCCAAAGTCATCAACACAGTCTCCAAACACTTACTCTTACCCTCCATTGAACCCACATCTGTTAAACAACCCCTTAGCAACAACCACTGGGGCCAAGCTATGACAGATGAGTACAATGCCTTAGCAAAAAATCATACATGGGAACTAGTTCCAGCATCCTCCAAGCATAATGTTGTAGGTTGTAAATGGGTTTTTCGAGTCAAAAGAAAACAGGATGGTTCCATTGACAGATATAAAGCAAGGTTAGTGGCCAAAGGCTTTCATCAAAGGCCAGGTCTAGACTTCACAGACACCTTCAGTCCAGTTGTCAAACCAACAACAATTTGAACTGTATTGTGTATTGCACTTACCCGAGGTTGGTCAGTTCATCAAATGGATGTCAACAATGCATTCCTTCAGGGTACTCTTACAGAACAAGTCTTCATGTCTCAACCATCAGGTTTCACCAATTCAGACAAACCCACTTATATATGCAAAACTTAACAGAGCCATTTATGGCCTCAAACAGGCCCCCAGGGCCTAGTACCAAGAGCTAAGTAGTTTTCTACTGGAGTATGGTTTTCATAATACTGTATCTGATGCCTCGTTTTTTGTTTATACCAAAAACTCTTTTCTTTTGTACTTCCTGGTGTATGTAGATGATTTGTTAATCACTGGCAACAGCTTAGTAGCCTTAACTCATTTTCAGCAACAACTTGCACAAAGGTTTTCCCTCAAAGATCTTGGAAACCTAACTATTTCCTTGGAGTTGAGGTGATCTCTATTGCTAAAGGGATGTTCTTATCACAGCACAAGTACATTCGAGATATCCTTTAGAAGTTTGACATGGACAACGCCAAAGAAACATCCACTCCTATGGCTTCATCTGTGAAATTACAACTGGATGATGGCACTGGAGCAGCTGATGCTACTGCCTATAGAAAGCTCATTGGATCCCTTCAATATCTATCCTTAACAAGACCAGATATTGCCCATTCCATCAACAAAATGTCCCAGTATATGCATTCTCCCAGTCAAGCTCACTGGACTAGTCTCAAAAGAGTTCTACGATATCTTAAAGGTAACTCTTTACCATGGTTTATTCCTAAAACCATCTTCTCACCTGGACATCTCAGCGTTCAGTGACTCAGATTGGACTGGAAATCTTGATGACATAACTTCAACAACATGTTACATCATATACCTAGGTGGAAATCCAATTTTCTGGAAGTCATCTAAACAAAGAACGGTGACAAGATCCTCTACTGAAGCAGAGTACAGAGCCATTGCAAACACTGCTGCAGAACTCATTTGGCTCAAAAACTTATTCTATCTATTATGTTATGTTATTTTATGTGGCCTAGTGGCTAGTATTACTTGCCTTGTGAATGCGCTACTTTGGCTTAGCAAATTATAAAAGTAATCCCCTAAATACATGGGAGAAAAAAATTAAAAAATTTGAATTCATATTTAGTTGACAATTAAGCATGGGTATTACAGGGGTTGGAGGATTAGTTTGGGTATTTTTAATTTTTTTTATTAAGAAGAAATAAAGGAAAAAAATGGAGAAAAAATTGTTTCCTTATTATTTTTGTGTTCAAAATATTATAAATTTATATAATTCTTATACGTTAATAATTCGTTTTATGTAGATTTTGATACGTTCATATATTCGTTTGTATTCATATTATTTTTTGTGTCGTGTTCGTGTTATTTTTTCGTATGTTCAAAGTATTATAAATTTAAATAAATTTTTACACATTAATAACTCATTTTATTTGGATTTTGACACGTTGATATATTTGTGTTGTATTCATGTTATTTTCTTGTCGTGTCGGATATTAATTATTTTTTTCATGTGTTCGTGTCATGTTCAATATATCCAAATATTTTGCATAGTTTGTCATGGTGGTCCAATTTAAAGAAAATTTTGTGTGTTCGTGTCGTGTCTCAATTCATCCTATATTTTGCATAATTTGTTATAATAATTCAATTTAGAAAAAAAATTATATGTTCGTAACATTTTCGTGTTATTTTATCGTGTATTTAAAGTATTATAAATTTATATAATTTTTTACACGTTAATAATTCGTTTTATGTAGATTTTGACACGTTCATATATTTTTTTGTCGTGTTCATGTTATTTTTTGTCATATTTTAATTATTTTTTTCATGTTGTGTTCGTGTCATATAATCATGTTGTATCCGGAATTGTCAAGTCTAATTGACACTATTCGAATAACTTTCAAATTTATGTCGCGCGCCGTCATGTTCAATTCGTGTTGTTTTTCTTGTTATAATCATATTCAAGATATTATATATTTATATAAATTTTGACACGTTAATAATTCGTTTTATGTAGATTTTGACACATTCATGTATTTGTGTCGTGTTCATGTTATTTTTGTGTCATGTCGTGTTTTAATTATTTTTTTCATGTTATGTTCGTATCGTATAATTATATTATATCTGAAATTGTCGGATTTAATTAATCATATTCAAATAACTCTCAATTTTATACCAAGTGTCTTATAAAAATATGAATTATTATTTTTCTAAATTATTATATTTACTAGTCTTATTTTTTTATCTTTTAAATGTATTACAAAATATTAATTTAAATCTAATAACATTCCGTAACGAGGGGCGGACATTATCTAGTTGTGTTTAAGTTATAGCCCAATAGTTATGTACTGCTGGCTGTAGCAGTGTTCTTATTATTATGCCCTTCAAAGTCGTGCTGAACAATGATTTGTAGAAACGAAAATGGTGAAAGAGAAAGGTAGATTTATTACAACATGTGCAAAACGTTGCTGATCTCCTCAAGGTAGTTATTGAGCTATAAAAGCTGTTTTCGTGTTTGTATTGAAGTTTGGAACCATTCGTGTATTGTCTACCTCAAAACGGCCATAAGCCCAGTACTGCCTAGCATTAGATTCCTTCCTCCAGTTAAATGGCCTCTGAAACAGCAAGCTGCTAAGGAATGCATATGTAGTGAGACAGTCGCAACTCTATTGGAATTGGAATAAGAAAAGTTACAGTCCATATTTGCCTCTATCTTTAAAATTTGTATCTTATATAAACAAAATAATGCACCAAGGCAGATAAGTTTGACCTAAAATTTGTTTCTGTTTATTTCATTGTACCCTCTTGTCCATAGTCTGAATGAAAGAGAGTGTGTATTTTATTTTTCAGTCATTTTTTATGATCATTTTTTTTTTCGGCTTGTAAGTATGTTTGTTTCCTTCCAAGGTAGCATTAAGGAGTTTTGAGTTTTTTTTTTTTTAATATCTATTATAGATGCAATTAAGTTGAGTTGAATTCAAACAGTGAGAAAGTTCGAGTTCGATTTTAAATTCGTGATTCGAATTCGCTTGAGTTTTAATTTTATAGTTTGAACTCGATTTGAAATAAAATTTGTACTACTCGAACTTACTCGATTAAGCTCGTTTATGTAGTATTACTTAGTAAAAATGAGTTCGATTATCATATTACACTTCAAACTCGATTATTTGTGCTTGAGCTCGAGCTCAAATTAAAATTTTTTTATAAACAAATATTTTAAAAATAAGAAATATATTTAAAATAAAAAATCTCGATTAAGCTCGCAAGCCACTTGAACCGGTATTAGGATACTTGAACTCGGCTCGCTCGATCGATAATTCAAGTTGCTTGAGCTCGAGCTCCGCTCGATAATGACTAAGCCGAATTCAAAAAAAAAAAATTCTTCGATGAAGCACAAATGTCTTGTTCACACCCTAAGATATATATATATATATATATATATATATATATATATATGAGTTAATTGCACCAATGATCCCTAAAATATAGGGCATATTTTATATTGGTCCCCAAACTTCAAAACGTAATAATCAGATCTCCGATTTTATTGTTTCGTGTCAATGTGGTCCTTCCTTTAGCAGAACCATTAGAGTTGGCGTTTAATGACAGATGACATGTGACGTGTAATTACGAAAATGTCATCTGCTGATGTCCTCGTTCTTTTTTCTTTTTCTTTTATTCCTTTTTCAAATTTTATATTTCCTCACTTTTTTTATAAATAAATACAAAAATAAAATAATTTATATTATAATTTGAATTAATTTATAATCATATAAAATATTTATTTAATTTAATTTTATTAAAAACTATTTTTATTTTTGTTTCTTTCCTTTTTTTTTTTTTATATTCTTTATAAATAAGCTAAAACATAAATAATAATTTATATTTTAATTTAAATTAATTTTATAAATATTAAATAATTTATTTAAAATATAAAATATTTATTTACATTAATTTTATAAAAATTATTTTATTTTATTTTATTTTTTCTCTTTTTCCTTTTTTCTTGTTAATAAACAAATACAAAGAAAAATAAATAATAATTTATAGTATAAATTAAAATTTATAAAATTAAATAATTTATAATAAATATAAAAATATTTATTTACATTATTCATAAAAATGAATTTTATTTTTTTTATTTTTTATTTACTGTTATAAATAATTAAATAAAAATTAATTATTTTGTAATAATTAAATAATTTATAAAAATAATATCTTTATTTTAATTCAAAAAGTTAATTTTCTTTTTCTTCTTTCTTTCTTTCTTTTTTCTTTTCTTTTATAAATAAATAATTTTGTAAGAGATTAAATAATTTATCAAATATAAATATTTATTTACATTAATTTTATTTGTAAATATATATTTTTTTATTTATTTTCTATATTTTTATTCTCTCCATCTAACTCTCGTCGATCGAAAAAGGGAGATTTGACTCCCTACTGCCAGTCTGACCCTTGCGAAGGGTCGAACTGCCATTCATAATGCCCGATAGGCATTGCAAAAGGCCAAATTTGATCCGTCGCGCTAAATCGAGGAGGGCCCGATTTGGCTCTTCATGACAGATTCGGTCAAGGTAGTTGCTGCCTCGACTTCAGCATTGGAGTCGACATAAAAAAAATATAATTTTAATTAAATGAATGTAAATAAATATTTAATATAAAAAATAATTTATTTAGAAAAATAAAAAGGAAAAAACAAATAAGAAAAAGGTAAATAAAATTTATATTTTTATAAAATTAATATAAATAAATATATTATATTTTATAAATTATTTTATTTTTAAAATTTTAATTTAATTTAAATTATAGTGTAAATTTTTTTTATATGTATTTATTTATAAAGAAGAAAAAGGGAAAAGGAAAACAAGAGAAAAAAGTAATAATAAAAAAAAACTTAAAGTATTTTTATAATATTAATGAAAATAAATATTTTTATATTTTTATAAATTACTAATTATTAATTTTTATAAAATTAATTTAAATTGTAATATAATTATGATTTATTTTTTATTTATTTTATAAGGAGGATAAAAAACAAAATATAATAAAGAAGAATAAACAAATTAGAAAATTAATGTAAGTAAATATTTTATATTTTTATAAATTATTTAATATTTATAAAATTAATTGAAATTGAAATATAAATTATTATTTATGTTTAGTTTATTTATAAAAAATTAAAATGAAAAAAAAGAGAAAAAGGAAAGAAACAGAAAAATAAAAAATAGTTTTTATAAACTAAATTTAGATAATATTTTATATGTTTGTAAATTAATTATATTTTTACAAAATTAATTCAAATTATAATATAAATTATTGCTTATCTTTTGTATTTATTTATAAAATAAAAAAATATATATAAAATTTGAAAAAAAAAAAAAAAAAGAAGAAGAAAAAAGCAAAAAGAATGATCAATCAATAGATGGCATGTGATGCTTACAGATGGTATTTTTGTAATTTGCACATCATATGTCATATATGATTTAACGTCAACTCTAATGATTTTACTAACGAAAGTACCATATTGATACGAAATTATAAAATCAAAAATCTGATTGTTACGTTTTTGAAGTTTAAAAATCAATATAAAAATATCTTATATTTTGGAAATCATTGATGTAATTAATCCTATATATATTTAGGATTCGACTCCTCTTCAATTCATTAAATGATTCATTAAATGGCCAGTCCATATCTAAGATGGTAAAAAAATAAAAGTTTTTATATTTTTATTATTTTAACTTACAAATCTAACAGTAACAACAAATAAAACTTTACCTTTTAAAAAAATCTGTCTTCCTTTACTGGATATGTAAGATTCAGCAGAACCATGACAAATGATCGATGAGAAATGTTGTCAAAATTTTGGTTTCTGAACCATGACAAAATCCAAATCTATTTTGCAGCACTTGATTCTGTGTCTAGAAAATCAAGAAATCAGATATCTTACATTGAAGTTTTGGATCTGATCTGTTTTTTTTTTTTCCCTCCCGTCTCTGATCTCTCTTTATTCTGTTAATCAGGTAAGGCTAATTTAGAAGAAAAAAAAAATTGAATATAAGAAATGAATACCATTTTATTACTGTTACCATTATCACTTAAGGCATTAAAAAAAAAAAAACAATGTAGATATGGACGGACCTCTCCAGTCTATGGATTTGTGTTGACATTTAAGGTTATCAACCTACTCGTGTTTCACACTATGGATTTGTGTTGACATTTACGTTCTATTCACAGATGAAGCAAACTGTTCGTGAACCACTCGTTTTATTTGTGTGGACAACTCTCATTTAATTGATCCAAACGTAAACTAAAGTGAACTTTAATGGAATGATGGCAACACTTTTCTATCTCAAGTCCTTCAAATTAATTATGCTCTTTAATATTTCAATTTATTTCGTTTTATCTTACATCAGCGTGTGTACCTCTGTCTGTACTAATTAATTCATGGACAAAACTTTTTGAATGAGCAAATCAATTTTGAAAATTTTGATACATCCCCCCATGCTTCTCTTCATATCATTGATTTCGAATTTCGATCATTTATTATCTTTTAAATTATTGGTTACAAGCCAACAAACTTTTGACTTAATCGTCAGAGGATTTGTTGCCTGCGTAATTCGGGTTCGAGCAACCCCTCTCATTCTCCGAACATTAAAATATATATATATATATATTGATTACAAAACTAGTGGAGGAGAGCAGTGGTCGGAGTATCCCCTTTTACATATGCTAGATTATGACACACTAAGTGAATGAGAAAAAAATAATAAAAAATTAAGTTTTTATTAAAATTATTTAATGTGTAATTTATAAGTATGAGTAGTTTTTTTAAAAGAAGCGAATTTTTAAGAAAAAAATGGTAACTTTTTTCAAAATAAAAATTAAAAAGTTATCGATATTCTTATTATATTATTTTATATAATAATTTATTTGATTTTTTTTTTTAAATTTTGATACATTCTCTCATGCTTCTCTTTCATATCACTGATTTCGAATTTCGATCATTTATTATCTTTTAAATTATTGGTTACAAAAACTAGTGGAGGAGAGGAGTGGTCGGAGTATCCCTTTTACGTATACTAGATTATGACACACTTATTATGTGAGTGAATGAGAAAAAAATAAGTAAACAATTAAGTTTTTATTAAAATTATTAAGTGGGTAGTTTATAAGTATGGGTAGCTTTTTTCTTAAAGAAGTGGGTTTTTTTAGAAAAAAAATTGGGTAATTTTTTTCAAAATAAAAATCATATAAAATTAAAAAGTCATCAATACCCTTGTTATATTTTTTTGATATAATAATTTATTTGATTTTGTTGTAATTTTTTAAATCGAGTTAGTGTCACTTGATTCGTAACACCATTCAGCCATCCCTTTATATATAATATAGATAAGTCCAATGCTATAATTAAAGGAGGGTAAAAAAAAGTTACTACTTTCGGTTTTTTTTTCTTTCTAAAATGTTAATAATTAAATAGTTTTTAATCAATGATTATAAATATCAATTAACCGTTTTTTTCTTTTTTTTTTTTTGCTAGAAGGAAAATAAAAAGAAGTAAGAAGAATAGATGGATTTGTGTTTTATTTTTCTTTCAAATCTACTCCTTTCAAAAGTGAAACTAAAAATTAATTAATTTTTCACCATTCACAATTTCATACTAAATGCACAAAAAGAAACTTTATTTCTTTTCATTAGTTTTTTTTTTTTTTACTTTCTTTTCGTATAACATCATCATGTATTTCATTAGTTTTATTTTTTATTTTTTTCGTATAACATCATGTAAATCCAAACTCAAAACTTAATGTAATTGATTCATATAATTATTTTTAAAAAATAATATTCAACATCAATAATCTTTTTTTATTATTATTATACTACAACTTCCTTTATATTAAAAACAAATAACATCATGCAAATCCTACATTATAGTCAGACAGCAAAAACGACAAAAAAAAAAAAAAATCTGCCAATTAAAGTCATATAAAAATGCCGTGTCTTAATAGAATTTGTCTCTCCTACTACCTTAGACAGTTAAGACTTTTCTTCCATGCATTCGAGGTTTTTAAGAAATTTTTTTTTTTTTTTTTAAGAAAAATGTTGATTAGTTGAAAAAGACTAAAATAGTATATCAGTATGAATATTGAATGCCAAACATTCATTTTTTATCTTTTAAATTCATATTATGTCTATAATATTATTATTTTTATTACTTGCTTTTAATTAATTCGACTGTTTAACACATTTTTCTATAAAAAATAGTAATTAACAGTTTCAATTAATAGGCTCACAAGTTGCTAGGCTTGCTAATACTTTAACTATTTAATTACTTTTTTGAACACTTAATTTTTAATTTTTTTGGGTGATCATTCAATTTTGAAAAATTACATTTTAGTTATTAATGTTTATAAATGTTCCATATGACTTTAAAATATAAAATCCCAAAAGTTACTTAAGTGATAAAAGAAATAATTTACTCTTAATCAATCTCTTATATAGTTGGATTCAAAATACACAACGTAAGAGTAAATTTGTTCAAAAGTCGAGCTATTCATTTGATCAATAAAATTATTATTTAATTTATTTTTTGTTTAAATTTAATTATGAAAATATATTAGTATAAAAATAAATTTTTTAATATTTTCAAAACAATGAAATGAGTTTTTCGAGTTCGATAGACCAGTCCGAGCTTTAAACAAACAAATTTTTTACTATCCGAATCAAACCCGATCCATTAACAGTTCTATGTAGGAGTTTATTGAGATGAGAAGTATATATAAATTTATATCATGCACGTAAAGTTTGAATCGTGAACGTAAAGTTTCGAATATAATCGCATTCTTCATGTACGTAAAATTTTGAATCGATCCAATATTTATATCATATCGATCAAGAATACCTCATTTTTATATATGTTTAACGGTTGAAATTTTTTTATTTTGAAGAAATAATTAGATTTTTTAATTTATTCGACGTATACAATTTACATGAATAGAGCATGAAATATAACAATCGGATTACACAAATATAAACCGTGTAAAAAATTACGAAAACGTGTAAAACTAAATTAATTTTACACTTATAAAATTAAATCCCTCCTCTTATTATTATTATTATATATATATATTTCTATGCCATATATATATATATATATCATCCACAAATTTACATATTTATTATGTGCAAAAAAATTCATCCACACAATAGTATCAATAATTCTATAATTATTGTTTGTATATATTGACGGCGATGTCTAAAAGATAAGGACTTGTTTGTTTATACTAGCTAGATTCTGTGTTTAATGTTTGTTTGTTATATATGCATGCAACGTTGTTGATTATAGCTTGTGCGATCCTTCTTGTATGGTTCAAATGCGATTTCTTTTTTAACAACTGTTAGATGTTAAAATTAAATTTTGGTCCCTTATCAAAATTGATTATCGGGTAATAGAAGTAGAATTTGATTAACAAAAAAAAAAAAAAAAATTGGTGCAGCACACATAATGAGAAAATTAGAGACACAATCTTACCTCTAAGAAAATAAAAAAGGGTTTAATTTTGAGTTTTTATATATGTTGAGACAAAAAAATAATTCAATAAATTAGGTTAAGGGGTTTAGTCATAAAACGTGGATTAGGTCCAACACAATTAAAATGATTAATGAATAATTGAATTAAAAATTGGTTAATTATAGTTGATCAATTAAGAGAATGAATCATAATTTGAGTCAAATCATGAGAGGTCCAATGACTTTTCATTACTGGAAGCTAGATTTGATAATTTATGTATTTTTTTCGTATCATTATCGTATTTAAGGTATATTTTATATATATAAATTTTAACATGTTACTAATTTGTATTATATAAATTTTGACACATTCGTGTTTTCATATCTTATCCATTTTTATTTTTTGTGTCGTATTATATTTTGTGTCATGTTTTAATTTTTTTTTTTTTTTTTTTGTATTGTGTTTATGTTGTCTCTAATATTTTTAGGTATACTGTAAGTCTAAGTGTAGAAGAAAAAGTCCGTAACTACGTGAACTAAACTCAACACAAGAGAGCTTAAAAAGTCTAAGTTAGATGAAACTTTATGACAACCGACTTTATTAGATGAAATCTACCATTAATGGCCACTTAGTGGCAATTACGTGGTTTGTATTAGGTGACACTCAAGACAACGGTTGAGTCAAGTCTAAGCCTATGTTTGGATTAGGATAGGGAAAGAAAAATAATAATAAAGTAAGAAAAAATGAGAATTTTTTTTTTTGGATTAAAATAAAAATTAAGTAAAGGAAAGTGAACACCCCTCACTTTCTCCTGAAATGATAAATTTTTGTTTATCCCAATTTGGAAAAATAGAGAGGAAAGGAAAGGTAAAATATATTTTAATATGTAAAATGTTATTTTTATTCTTTTTATGTTTTATATAAATTAGAACTCTTTCTTTCTTATTTTTAGATTGATTTTTATTTTTTGCAATTGAATACATATAACTGTAAATATTATTTTGGTTATGATGAACATATTTATTTTTTATTTTGGTAGAATAAACTTGTGTTAGACAAGTATATGTTGATATGTTATCAATCAACGTACTCTCTATTTATGAATTATTATTAATGACTTAGTATGGATTTTATGAATAATTTTGATATTTGATATAATCTTTAGTTATTTTATTTTATAATTTATTTTGATATTATATATTATTTTATAAAAAAGTTTATAATTGAAAAAAATTATTATAATAAATCATTTTCTTTCATTTCCACTCTTTATCCAAACAATGGTTATTATAATTCATTTTCTTTCCTTTATTAATTTTAATTATCAAAACAAGAGGTACATGTACCATTTCTTTTTCTCAACCTTCCTCTCTTTTCTTTTTTTTTCTTTTTTTCTTTTCCTTTCCTTTCTTTTTCTTTACTATTGTGAATCCAAACAAAGCGTGAGTGCCAAGGAATAAAAAACCGGACCAAAAATCAAACCGGTTAGACTTTCGATTCTCGATTCAATCGGTTTAACCGGTTGAACTTGCCTGTTCAATTATGACAGAAAAATTCAAAAAAAAAAAAAAAATACTTGTTAATGGATGCTCTTCTGAATTAAGTAATAAGCAGTAAGTGGAACCATGACAATTTTCGATACACGTTGCTTTTAGTTGAATTTTTCAGGAAATTCTTCTGCCATATTTTTTAGCCTAATTGATTTGTCTTTCAGGAACTTTTTCAAGAAAGCCAACATATGGATCCGACAAGCACTTTATCTATATGTAGAGAAATTAGTAAAATTTTATATGCATTAAAATCTACTCCAAATAAATTACAAAATAAAAGAGCACTAATTTTTTGTCAATCCTATTTCTTCTGTAACAGTTTTGAAATCAAAAAATTCAAGGTGCAGGATCTAACTAAGCTAGAAAAGAGAGAAGAGAAGATCTAATTAATCTTGATTTGATGAACCAAAGCCCGAATCAAGACTCAAGAGGAGTTGCCTTGCCTGTTGCCTTGCTTGGATGGAGGAGAGGAAGGAACCTGGAAGGCTTGAAACAAATGCGATGGAAAAAAAAAAAATTCAATCAGTTATTTGCCCTAAGGCTAAGGGCTTAGACAGTAATAGTAAGTTAAAAAGCCCAATTTTATTCCAATTTAAAAAACCCCTCAAAATCAATAAAATAATTATCATATCCGGTTTTATTAGGTTTTTACCGGTTTTTCCGATTTTTGATTCCCAGTTCTTGTCGGTTCAATAGTTTTTCGGTTTTACCTATGATGTTGAACCGTCGGATCTGTCGGTTCCCTGTTGAACTGGTTGAACCGACCGATCTGATCCGATTTTTTAATCATTGGGTGAAACTCTTAATATCTTGAAAAACTCATATTATATATAGATTATATAAATTATACATTTAACACAATTTTTTTTGTTGTAAAAACCGAGTAGCTACGTGCCAATCAAACACAAACAATTGCAACACGAAGCTTCAAAACATAACCAAAATAATTAAGAAGACATCATTAATGTTTTGTGTCGCCGCCCTTGTAGTTGCTCTTAACGTCTAAGCCTCTTCCTACAATGTGGAAAAAAGGGAGATTTACGAATTATGAATACGATATAAAGTAGTTCACACGACAATTGAAGCTATCCGCCAATCACCCACGAGAGGCACGATTAATTGTCTTTCAACTTGCATTCCATATTTTAATCGTGCATTAAGAAAAGAAAGAGTCAAAGTATGTATTTGAGAGGTCTCAAGCTATACTATATTATTAGTACAAATTAATCTCTTTATTATAAAAATAAATAATTTAATTATTGTTTTTTTAAAATTGAAATAAAAAGATAAAATCATTAATTGGTGTAACGTGAATCGTTAAAAAAACTGACGTGACGTATAATTTTTAAAAATAAAATCAGTAATCAGTAATTTTACTTTTTTACCTCAATTTTAAAAAAGCAATAATTAAATTATTCAATTTTATAATAAAATAATTAATTTGTATTAGATTATATAGTGTAAGACTTTTCAGATACTTTGATAAAAAAGAAAGTGTCATATACGTGATTGGTCAATAGTAATCATTTAGTCTTAGGTTTTTTTATTAGTGTTTTGTTTATTTCGTGAATATTTGGCTTGGAGTGGTGAGTACGTGGTTACGTTGCTCTCTTGTAATTACAAATAAATTACTACATGTCATAGCAAAAAATCTGGTATAGAGGAAGATCCCATTATAAATAGTTTTGGTTTGCCCCTTAACAATAAGCTACCTCAAAGTCACTCTAAGAGACCTCAGTCGTCACTGTTTTGCACTCAGTTTTCTTCTTTCTTTTTTTGTTTATTTTGTTTTCTCATCGATCATGGCAGCTTCCTTTGATAATTCATCAGAGTCTCTGCAGGGTAGATCACCAGAAGAAATCCAGGATGCATTCGAAGTAGAATTAAACCTTAATCCAATGCCAGAGATTAATAACCGAGGAGGAGGAGGAGGAGGAAGTAACAGGTTTATGCAGGATGGTGTTTTCTTGACATGGGAGGATTTGTGGGTAACAGTTCCAAGTGGAAAAAATGGCAGCAGATCAATCCTTGAGGGCCTCACAGGCTATGCCCGACCCGGAGAGCTCTTAGCAATAATGGGTCCTTCGGGTTGTGGCAAGTCCACACTTCTTGATACCTTAGCAGGTAATTAGTTAAGCACATATTCCATTAATTCCAAGAGCATGGCTGTAATTCTTACCCTTAAAAACACACCCAAAACCAGTGCTTGGCTGAAATAAACCATTTTTTTCTTCGTAAAAGAAACGAGCTGTATATATCCTCACCTAAATAAAATATGAATATACCAAAGAAAAGTCTTCTCGTTTATAAAAACTCTTTTTCTGCTTTCCTACAAAACTTGCTTTTCATAAATCTGTCCATCTGAGAACAATGTTTTGTAACTTCCTAGATTTTTTCGATGTATGTACATTTGTAATTTTCTCCATAGGTTCACTACAAGAGAATAAATTTGTTCGGACGGAAAATATTTTATCGAAAATAATTCGTTGGAAAAAACAGAGTATTTCCGACAGTTTTTTTTTTTTTTTTTTTTTTAACTTGTTTGAAACTTTGACTTGAAAAGGAAAGTACCGGTGAAGTAAAAATTTCCAAAAAAAAGTGTTATCGGACTAGAATTATTTGAAATTAATAACTAGAAGTAAAAATTTCCTAGTAAACATATGCTTAATTAAAAAAAATTAATTAACCATATCAATTAATTAGGTCCATGTGCTATATTTATGTGCATTAGTCCGCAAAATGTAAATTGTGGAAACAAAAAATGTCCATACAAATATAGCACATGACCCATGTAGTAGACCTATTTATCCACTATTTGGATCGAATTTTGAATAGAAAATTTTAAACTCAAAGCTCAACTCCAATTATTATTATTTAAATTTCATGTTAAAATATATTTAAAAATATTAAAATAAAATTTTTTAATCTCTTAATATTATTTTAAATATTGTGGAGTTTAAATGAGTGAGCCGACTCTTCAATTAAGCTAAGAAAGTGATTACGAAATTTGATTGATTCAATTTTGCTTATGAACACTTTTAAACCCAGGATCTAGAAGATAAATAAATAGGTGGAATGGAAAATATATATATTTTTATGACTGTGGGGTCGAGGTGATCATGGCCCGGGTTGGGTCGGGTTGGGTCGGGCCGGGCCGGGTTCGGATTTGGATTGGGCTCAGACGATATGCTAAAAACTTTTATGTTTGTCCAAGCCCGGCCCGAAATATGGGCTATTTGTTTGGTCCAAGCCCGGCCCATATTATTACTACAATATCCCGACCCGCCAAATATTTTTATTGAGTTGTATTTTTTTATAGGTTAAAATTCAAGGATAATAAAGTAATTTCATATTATAAATTATTTAATTATTAAATTTAAAATATATTTTTTTTATAATACTATTCGGACCGGGCCGGGCCCGGGCCTAAATTTTTCTACCCAAGGCCCGGCCCGTTTAGAAAACGGGCTTAAAATTTTATCCAGGCTTATTTTTCGGACTTAATATTTTTGTCCAAACCCTTCCAAATATCGAACGGGCTTCGGGTTTGAACGAATAACCCGGTTCATGAGCAGATGTACTGTGGGGTAGAATAAATTAATTTCCTACAAATAATTAATGATATGTCCAAACATTATTGTGAATAACATTTCATTTCATTTAATTTAATTTAATTTAATTTAATTTGTACTAATCTTGAAAAATGAAGTTAGTACAATTTCTTATACAGTCCCAGTCTAAACATCATAATCATACATTTCTCCTGATCGATCAGCTACTCAGCTTTTCAATCAATTATTAATGCATGGGACCTTAAAACTTATATACTAACAGTTTTACGACTTTGAACCTAACAACTTTTTTAGTTTAAATTCTTATTTAACCTAAACATATGATCTAAAGAACTAAAGAATACTTTTTTAAGAATTCTTAATTTAAAAAAAAAAAAAACTAAAGAATACTTTTTTAAGAAGAATACAAACAAGTAAGAAAACATAGGATCTTAGCATTTCCTGTTCCAAAAAACAAAAACAAAAGAACAATACTATGACTAATTGTTGTTAGACTTGTACATGAGTCGAATCGGGTTAGATTGTGACTTAGAAAATTTTTATTTCCTTAATTCAGATCCGAATATAAATATTTATGTTCAAATCTGATCCAATACAAATTGAACTTATCAGATTGGATGAATTATCCGACTCTTGAACAGGTCTAAATGTTGGCACGTTCATGTACATAACTTGATTAATGTTCATTGCAGGGAGATTGGGTCCCAACACAAGGCAAGCAGGAGATATTCTTATCAATGGACGTAAACAGGCCTTGGCTTATGGAACATCGGTAAGGGAGAAACTATTTGTAAAAAAAAAAAAACTATGTAATGTCAAGAAAGAAAAAAAAAATCAATTTCACTTAATTTCAATGGTAAAATCCTGTTGTAGTTCTATAGTAGTCGAGTGGGAATTATTCTTTTTGATAGTTGTATAATCTTCAAATATGAACGATAATTTATATTATTCGAATTTTTCATTTTTTTTAAGTATTTGTATCTCATATTTAGATATGAATAAACTAATCCTTTAAATATAAAAAAAATAAATAAATAAATAAAAATATTGAATATACTCATGTCAGATATATTTATCCAGGTCTGGATAACATAGAAGGCAAGCATCCATGATTTTCATTTTAACAATTCCCTTTTCATGCAAATTAATTATTAGTAATTACTACCATCACAGGCATATGTAACCCAAGATGATGCACTGATTACTACATTGACGGTAAAAGAAGCTGTCTATTACTCAGCTCAGCTCCAATTGCCTGATACAATGTCCAAGTCAGAGAAGAAGGAGAGAGCAGAAATGACAATCAGAGAAATGGGATTGCAAGACGCCATGAATACTCGGATAGGTGGGTGGGGAGCTAAAGGATTGAGCGGTGGACAAAGGAGGAGAGTTAGCATTTGCATTGAAATCCTGACACGCCCAAAACTTCTCTTCCTGGATGAACCTACTAGTGGGCTTGACAGTGCTGCTTCATATTATGTGATGAGCAGAATTGCAAGCCTGAATCGGAAAGATGGAATTGGAAGAACAATAGTTGCATCCATCCATCAGCCTAGCTGTGAAGTCTTTCAACTCTTTCACAATCTTTACCTTTTATCTGCGGGCAAAACAGTGTATTTTGGCCCAGTTTCAGCAGCAAATGAAGTATGTTTTTTTCCCCCTTTCTTCAGTACTATAAATTTTGTGTGTTGAATTGGCAAATGAAACTAATCTCTCTTGTTTTCAAAATAATGTGCTAGTTTTTTGCTTTAAATGGATTCCCCTGCCCAAGTCTCCAGAACCCGTCTGATCACTTCCTCAAAACCATAAATAAGGATTTTGACAAGGTATGATGTTCTCAGAAACTACTTTACAAATAGTTCTCATTGTAAGTTAAATATCCTCTACCCTCCAAATACATGAAAATCTTGAAAAAAATTGAATATATCCGTGTCAAATACATATCGTATCTGACACTCACATCCGAATCTGAGTAATATAGATTTGAAGATTGCTGATTCATCTAAGGTAGTAATTAAAGTCTATTGTTGCTAGCTAATACTAAACATTGCTTAATTTTTCTCTTTTTCACCAGGATATTGAGCTAGGTTTTTCTAATGGGATTCCCACAGAGGAAGTAATTAATATCCTGGTAAAGTCATACAAGTCTTCCGAGGTATACCAACAGGTTCAGAAAGAGATAGCTCAGATTTGTAAACAGGTTAGTTAATACCAGCTCGTTTTTTCTTTGCACATGGACTAGAACACATTTTAGAAAGAAAGGCATTAATGGCTGTGCAATTATGGGTGTCAGGATGTTGGAACGTTGGAGAAGAATAAATGCCAGGCTAGCTTCTTCACCCAGTGCCATGTCCTTACTAAAAGATCTTTCATTAACATGTATCGCGATCTAGGCTACTATTGGTTGCGTCTAGGTATCTATATTGCATTAGCTGTAGTCCTTGCCACTGTGTTTAGCCACATTGGAATGAGCTATGGATCGATTCAGGTTAGTAAAAGAGAAAAATATATATACTTTCATATTTCACAAAAGTAAACGGGTTTTGGAGACCAATTTGATTTCAACATCGCAAATCAAAATGACATGTAAGGCTAAATATCGGTTGTAACAATTTTGACTTTTTCAGGCAAGAGGTTCACTCATTATGTTTGTGGCATCATTTTTAACTTTCATGGCCATTGGTGGATTCCCTTCTTTTGTGGAGGAAATGAAGGTTTGTACTAGTGTCGATCAACTCTACTGATATAATTGAGTTCGATGTAAACAAGATTTTTATACTCACAAGCTACTCGAGTTCGATTCGAAAAAAATACTCGAATTCAGCTTGATTATTGTCGAACCGAGCTCGAGCAGGTTGAGTTATCGAGCGAGCTGAGTTTGAGTATCATAATGTCCGGCTCGACTAGCTTGCGAACGTAATCGAACTTTTTTATTTTTAATTAGTATTGAAAAAAAAAATCTCAATTCGAACTCGAGTTCGAATACAAATAATCGAGTTTGAAATCGAGCATGAGAATCGAACTCATTTTTAACGAGGTAAAAGAACATCAAGTGAGCTCAAATAGTTCGATTTTTATTTCGAATCGAGCTCGAATTTTAAAAATAAAATTCGATCGAATTCGAACTGAGTTTCGAACTACGAGTTTCGATTCAAACTCAAACTTCTTATTTCTTGAGCTCAGCTTAGCTCGATTACATCCTAGTTCTAACTAAGAGATATGTCCAGAATTTTTTTTGACTAATTAATATGTATATTTGTCTGCCTTCATTCAGGTATTTGAACGCGAAAGACTAAATGGGCACTATGGTGTCACTGCTTTTGTCTTCGGTAACACATTTTCTGCACTGCCATTCTTGGCACTAGTTGCACTTATTCCAAGCGCAATTGCTTATTTCCTTCCTGGACTTCACAAAGGATATGAACACTTCTTCTTCTTTGTACTCACGTTATTTGCTTGCATGATGTTGGTTGAGAGCCTAATGATGATTGTTGCAAGTTTGGTCCCCAATTTTCTGATGGGCATCATAGTGGGTGCTGGAATACAAGGTCTGATGATTTTGCTTGGGGGATTCTTCCGATTACCGACTGATCTTCCCAAGCCAGTCTTGAAGTATCCCTTATACCACATTGCTTTCCACAAGTATGCTTACCAGGGATTGTTTAAGAATGAATTTGAAGGCTTGACATTTCCTAATATTCAAGCTGGAGGGCCACCATTGATTACTGGGGAAGAAATTCTAAAGAAAACATGGTGTGTAGAAATGGGATACTCTAAGTGGGTTGATCTTGCCATCTTGTTAGCAATGGTTGTTTTCTATCGGTTTTTGTTCCTGATCATCATCAAGACAACCGAGAAGGTTAAACCTGTGATTGCAAAATTCAAGTCAGCGAAACGCAATGCAAGAGTGCAGGTCATGGTAAATCCATCCGCTACACCTCTTTCTGGGGAGAACATGCAGTAATCAGTATGTATGTATATATAGAGTTAAAGCTAATTTCGATTTGAAAATCATGTCAGCTATTATTATGAGTGTAAAATCGAAGTTCTTGATCAAAGGGCTTGGATTATTTTCGATCAATAACTCCTACAATTATTGTAAGTAGTTCATCTCGTGCAGGTAGCTTGGATGTAATATAACATTGCAGCTAGTAACAACTAAATCATCTATCATAAATCAAGACCCGACTTTATGGCAAATGTTAATGACCATATATCTTATAATCAAGAGTTGAGATCTATGTTACTCGAATTTAGATGTGAATGTCGGATACGGATATATATATGATATAGGTATGTTTAATTTTTTAAATATTTTTTTCATGTATTTGGAGGGTCATATCCTTACTCGAATTCATATGTGAATGTCGAATACGGATATGTATATGATACGGGTATGTTTAATTTTTTAAATATTTTTTTCATGTATTTGGAAAGTCATATCCCCATATCCATATCCAAATATGTATCGGATACAAGTATTTCAAAAAAAAAAAAAAAAAGAATTGGAGTAACATATGTACTTGGTTTAGACAACTATGATTATCCGACATCTAAGGTGTCAGAATCATAGGGATAAAAAATGGAAGAAAAAAACAAAAATGAGGGGTCAAAGTATTTAAGAAGTCCCTGAACTATATCATCTAGTGCAAATTAATCTTTCTATTATAAAATTGAGTAATTTAGTCCCTGTACTTTTAAAATTGAAGCAAAAAGGTAAAACCACTGACTAGTGTAAAAGAAATTGTTAAAAAAACTGACGTGAGATTTAACATTGTGTTTATTTGATGACGTGAATGTCAAATGCTGACGTGGCACCAATAAAATATATTATTTTATCTGACGTGGACAAAATAATAAATTAAGTTGACAAAAATGTCACATCAAATTATTTTTTGTCAATTTAATTTGTTATTTTATCCACGTTAGCTTAAAATAATATATTTTATTGGTGCCACATCATCAAATAAACACAAGGTTAAATGTCATGTTAGTTTTTTTAACAATTTTTGTTACACTAGTTAGGAATTTTATCTTTTTACTTCAATTTTTAAAATACAATAACTAAATTATTTAATTTTATAATAAAAAAATTAATTTGTATTAGATAATATAATATAAATACTTTCTAAATACTTTGCTCGAAACGAGGAGAAATGGGGCTTTCCAAGTTACAACCCTCACATTTATAAAACTTTTTTTTTCCTTTCTAATAATCTAGTAAAACCTGAAATATTGTAGTATTCTTCTCTCAAAATTGCAATATTTACCTCATTTTCATCAATAAGACATTGGAGACATACTCCTATTGAAGAAGCACTACTCTTTTAAAATCCACAAATCATATCATTATTTTCTTCATAAATTTTCTCTCTTTCCTTTTTTTTTTTTTTTAAACTATAAAAAGAGCATGTAATGGCATCTTTTTATTATTAACTAAATAATAATTATTATTTTATTTATTATCAATAGAGTTTTTAAATTTTATAGACGGATTAATAAGGTGAAATGTATACTTAAAATTTATTTAAAATTTTAAAATTTTAATTTTAAAAAAAATAAAATATGTGATAATTATATAAACGAACTTATTATGAGTGTATTAGAAACAATTTCATAAATAAATAAATAAGTAATTATCTGACGTGGCAATAGTATGGGTTAAAGAAAAATAAAAGACGGGAAAAAACAAATTCAGCAAAGGGATCTGGCATTGGAAGAAAGTAACTTAGCTAAAACCAGATGCTCCTTTCTATCCTTTAATTTTATTCTTTTTATTCTTCAAAAATCAATTCAATTGAAAAGGAAAGGATGGAAGGAGACGATGTAGACATGGCAGCTGCCGAATCCACTGAAGCTGTAATTTTGCAATTTTATTTTATTTTTTGTTTTTACATTTTTATTATTAGTGTTAGGGCTTTTCCTATTTTAAGAAAACCCTAATTTTAAGAAATATGCAGGACCTCGATGACATGAAAAGAAGGTTAAAAGAGATGGAGGATGAAGCCGCTGCTCTTCGTGAGATGCAAGCTAAGGTCGAGAAGGAGATGGGTTCCGTACAAGGTTTTCTTTTTTTTCTTTCTATTTTCTTGGTTCAATGTGCTCGTTTTCTTTCTCTTGCACGATTTTGGGGTTTTTTTTTTTAGTTTTTAATTTTGTAGTTATTAGTTTGAATATAAATAATTTGATTGACGCGGCTTTGGTTTTTCTCTTTGCGGATTCTTATAAATTGGCTTTTGGTTTATAATATGTGATATCTAGCTCAATGATTGCAAAACCATCCGATAAATCCTTTCATTTGGTTTATATCTGTTTTTTAGATGCTGAAAAAGCTTTCGAATGAAGGCAAATCTCTTATGGTTTTCAAATTTCATATCCTAAATGTCGATTATCGCATGATTATTGATTAGCTGGAATGTTGAATCCAGTGGGTATGTGTATCATACAAGATGATTACCTTCTCTCTCTTTTTTGCTTTAATTTTAGTTTTTTGCACATCTTTTCTTGTTGGATATAATTGAAAACACAAATATTAAGAATCATTATCAATGTTTATTTCTATGCAACTAGATCCTGCTGGTGCAGCTATATCTCAGGCAAATCGAGAGGAAGTGGATTCCCGATCAGTCTTTGTGGGCAATGTGAGTCCTCTTTCCCTTGCTTATTTTGTTGCTTGCCTTTGCATAGGTCTCCACAAACAGTGTTAATGCTGTTTTTTTATTTTAAAAAAATGATTTTGGGGAATTGATAGGACAAGTTCAGCCGTAATGCCACAATTTAACCATTCTCATGTTGTGGGCAACAGCTTGCTTTTTTTTTAGATTGAGAAATTAGCATGCCATTTAACTATCTGTGTAGCTTATGGCTACTTATTGACAGATATTTCTCAATAATGGAGGTGAATATATTCATTTTCTTCCTTAGTCAACTTCCGTGCTTTCGGGCTTCAGCTATGAAAGGCTTTGGGTAGGGGCTTTAAATAATTTGTAGTAGTAGTACGAAACTGATCTCACTGAAACTTACCATATGAGGTGCTCTAGGTATGATATAATTATAGTATTACAAAATCATCTACACTAGGAAAAGCAACCCGCCAATTGCTGCGGGTATTAAATGTTAAATATATGATGGCAACATCTGTTTATTACTATTTTATCCCTTTTTTTTATTTTTAATAAAATAATTTAGATCTGGTAACTTTGAATACGATACGATTAAACAAAACGGAAAAATAACTAAAACACTACATGAAACAAAAAAAATAACACGAACACGAACACGACACGAATACACGAACATGTCAAAATTCATATAAAACGAATTATTAATGTATCAAAATTTATATAAATATATAATACCTTAATACAATTATAACACATGAAAATACACGAACACGATATAAATACACGAATTACCTCTAAAAATAACTTAAATTTTCTCACCAACTTCTTTATTTATCTCCATCAAATATTTTTTTAATCTATAATAAAATAACTAAAATTTACATTTACATTTAAAATAATAAAAAAAAAATGCTAAAACTTAAATGTAAAAAGAAAAGGAAAAAAAATAGAGCAAGGGTGGTGCCACGTGGACACCTTCTCTGGCCTCCAAAATGTTCAATCTTTATTGTAAGGATATTGCTTGCAATCCTAAATAATTAAGTCAGCCGGGATAGATTAGTGCTGGCATTCAAACCAATCTTTCATAGCTGAAGTTAAAATCTGGTTGTAATTCAAATCAAGTCAACTAGTGATCCAGATTTACCAGTGCATATGGTGGATATACTGGATTAAAAGCCACTAGCCAGTAGTATCTTATTGGATAGCATTAGAGTCCTGTTTGGGTGACACTCGTACAGGAGGTTCACCATATGCATGAAGAAACCAACCATGGATTGCTGCAGATTCCTCACTTGTTTGTCTGGCGTGGGGAATGACAAAAAAAAAAAAAAAAAAGAATTATAACTTGAATTAGACAGTTTTTTGGAATGTTACAATAAGTATTTATTGAATACTGAGTTTGTTAGTACTTTAAAGTTAAATGCAATGGAAACTTTTTATTATCAACTCCGGTTCCGTTTCTGAGTCCTGCTGACCACTTTTAATTAAATATTTATGGTCTCTGCTATGGTTCTAATTTCAGTTCTGAGTATGATGTTTCTTTTGTGGAAAGAAAATGCAGATGCAGAATGATTACAACATTGAAGAAAATAAATGTTAAAAGAGTGTTATCTTTTCTATAAGATATAAGTTAAATTGTCATAAAATGTTTTCTCGTGAAAAATTGGTATATGGACTCTTCTTGCTTTCTTATCCTTGTTGTAGAAGAATGTAATGGATTTTTCTTCTTTACTGTGGTTGTCCAAATGAGCTTTGCCCTAGTTTGGTCACGTAGGGTTGACGTGGCCATAAGATGGCAATGACCCTGGTTTGTGACTTAGTGAACTGGGATTTATTCCTTTAATGTGATGTCCTCTCCTTACCTTTACCAAGTTAATACACTTTGAGGTTTGGGTTTAGCAACTATTATAGGAGTGAGCAGTATTTGAAATCTGAAATTCAAGGATGTTGGTAACATAGCTGCTAACTAGGAGGGTCAGAATACGGTAACCTATTACATTCTCTTTGTGGCATATTTAACTCATAATGGATAGCCCAACAGATTTAGTTTGATAGATGTGCATAGTTGTTTTAGCTTGATGTACCTTTTTTTTTCTTTTCACCACACTCGTGTAGAAATGCTGCAACTTGCTATCTTGTTTCACCAAGTGAGCATTTCATTCTTTATGTATCAAATGTAAAGTTTGAGTATTTAGCATGGTGAAGGATTTCTCAGTTTAGAATCCTTCGTTGACTATATCTTTTACTACAATCGCAGGTGAAGCTTCGTTCTTCAAGTTTTCTGATTTAATATCTGGGGTTGGGTGAAAATAGCCGATAGAAATGTTCTTGAGCTAGGAAAACATACAGGCCATACTATATTTATGCGATTAAGAGAGACGATAAAAACAAGAGTGTTAAACTTTTGAGTCAATTTTGAAGGAAAGAAAACTTGAAGCCTTTCAGTAAACAGATAATCTGAAGGCAGAAAAAAAAAAGTTTTAAAAGGAGCCTGTAAAAGCAAGGATTTTGCAAAATTCTTTAATTCGTCATTACTTGAAATATCAGGAAAAAGTGAAAAAAAAAAAAAAAGTAAGTATTACCCTTGTCAAAATCTTGTCTTGGTTTAACTTGAGCACTTGGCCCGGGATAGATGGAGAAACAAAATGATTCAAGATTCCAGAAAATCTGTCTGAAATCAGTTCAAAGGACACACTTCGACATTACTTGAAATAGCAGGAAAAAGTGAAGAAAAAAAAAAGTAAGTATTACCATTGTAAAAATCTTTTCTTGGCTTAACTTGAGCACTTGACCCGGGATGGATGGAGAAACAAAATTTGATTCAAGATTCCTGAAAGTCGGTCTCAAATCAGTTGAAAGGATACACTTTGCAGAGTAAAGACTAGCAGTGGGTATTTGCTGTTTTATTTGCAAACCAGAGTGCTGCTTGCTGGTGGTCAATGCTCGAGGAATTTCTAGGTGTCTTGCTACTTATGGTGAGGGGTCTTTGATCTCTTTTTATTTCATCACTTGGGACAAGTAGGGATCACTGGTTTCTTTCCAGTAATCCTTATTCTTTGTCTTAACACCCCTGCCCCAAAAAAAGGAAAAAAGAAAATGAGAACGAAGGTTTTGTTTTTTCTCCTTCCCCATTGTTAAATGCTAGTTTTTCTAGGGATGTCTCTGGCATCAAATTATTTATTCTAGAATGTGAACTTAATTAATATAATCTATCTATATTTTCTTCAGCTATTGTGATTAGATCATTAATCAATGTTTTGACCCTATTTATCACCAATGTCTTTACTGTGTGAATGCTAATTGCTCAAGAAATTTTAACCATTTGCTTCTTTATTTTGGCTCCTTAATTAGAAACACCGGAGCATACTGGTCATTTAAGTATATAAACTAAGAACTGGTCTGACCTTGCTTACGAAGGTGATTAGTTAGTAGATACTTGCTGCACAGGTGACCTTGTTTGCTGCTTAGTCTCTGTTTTGTTATAACAATGATTGCCACTTGTTTCTTCTTCTTCTTCTTAAATTTTTTTTTTAAATATCCTGTTGTGCACGGTTTACTGGCTACATATAAAACATTCTGAGAATGCAGGTGGATTATTCATGTACACCTGAAGAAGTTCAACAGCATTTCCAGTCTTGTGGGACTGTAAATAGGATTACCATTCGTACAGACAAGTATGGCCAGCCAAAGGGTTATGCTTATGTGGAGTTCGTTGAAGCTGAGGCTGTTCAAGAGGCTCTTCTTTTGAATGAATCTGAACTTCACGGCAGGCAGTTGAAGGTAAATTTAGTTTTCTTTTTTCTATTTCTTCTCTTGCCTCTTTTTCTTTTGAGAAGAAGAAAACAGAGGCTATACCATGAAAAATAGCAATGGACTTGGGTTTTTCGCTTTAAAACTTTCATTTTTAAACTATTTAAACAAGTAGTGCTCTATTGATATCTTTGTAGGTCACTGCTAAGCGGACCAATGTACCTGGGATGAAACAATATCGTCCACGTCGATCCAGCTCTTTTATGCGACCCAGGGGTCCATTTATGGCTCCATATTTCTTTGCTCCTTACGGATATGGGTACGTCTTGCAGCTGTAGTTTTCTCATCTTAATTTCGGATTAGCTTGATATATCTCAATAAAGTATTGCATTTTTGTTTTTAGTTTTTGCAACCTCGATAAAAGATGTTAAAACTTTATCCCATACATTGCAGGAAGGTTCCAAGGTTGAGAATGGCAACGCGTTACAACCCCTACTATTAAGTACATGGACCATACTCGTAGTCCCAAATGCTTTTCCTATCCGCTTCTCTAGGGTTATATTTTGGGAAGTTTATGAGGGATTTTTTTTTTTCATCAATTTGGTTGGTGTGCCAAAAAAAAATTATGCAAGAATTGTGGTCTAGTTTTGTTGATGGTGAATTACTCAACTATGTTTCTTGCACTTCCTTGTTGCCTCACCTAGACATGTTTTCATTTATGTTGAGCTGCCCTCCTTTCTTGCCGAGTTCCTTCTGCCATATGAACTTTTTTTTTTTTTTATGAAGAATATTTTTGTTGGTACTTGTTTCTTAAGAATTTAATTATCAGCTTTTTATAGTAGTGTTTTGAATAGTTTATAAACTTAAAATCCAGCACATCAACAGCCACATAGTTTAGAGAGTGGGCATAGCTGTCAGCTAAGCCTCTAATCTGGTTATCTGAATTAGAAGTTTGATAAACAGGTACAGGGTCCCTTTTTTATTGCTTTGCTGTTTATGAATGTTGGGCTTTGAGGGTGGTCCTTGGAACACAAGTGTCCTATAAACTAGATGATTGATGGCATTTAAAGACCGTTTAAAGAATTACTAGTTATATATATATATATATATAATTTAGGTTGTAGTTTGAAATAGGTTAAAAGATTGTAAATGTTAATATTCGAATTTCATATTTGTTAAATATTATTTTTTTAAAATAATTGCTTGAATTAACTGAGTTAAATTTGGATTCTACTAGATTTTGTTTTAATCATAAAGAATTATGTTTTTCATTTGTTAATGGTAATAATAATAATAATATTCATTTAGTGATAGCATATGACATTATCTAGTCTAGTATGAATTGGGTCTCAATCCTCCAAATTCTATTTATTTCTCTACATTATAATTTCATTATCATGCCAAAACTTACCTAAAATATTACATAGAAAATGGCTTTCAAATTTCTCTCCCTGTGAAATCTAAAATGTTATAGGAAATGGCTCATTTATCCAATTTATACTTTAAATTGAAAAAAAAAATTGAAACATTTTAAAATGACAAGAATCAAGTTGATGAATGAGAACCTCTTTCATAAGTACTACTCCACCTATCCTACGTTTTTCTTGTAGAGTATTGAATTTATGAATACATCAAAGATGTTTGGAATGAACTGAATGAAACGGATCATATCCACAGGACAGACAGACAATAAGGTTTCTAACTCATTCCGGTCGAAATCGGGTTGTCGGATTGTCAGTCATAGAATATCTTTGTTGATCCTTAATCCTTATCCCTATCAGAGTCTGACACTCTTTCTTCTCCCTTTTTTTTCTTTAATTATATATATATATATTGGCTCTCTTCTCACTGTAAAGATAAATAAACAAAATGGCTCTGACATCCCCATCCCTTCTCTCCTCCAGATCTCCTCTTCTACCCCGCCACCATTATCGTCACCCTCTCCACCCTGCCAAACTCAAACCCATCGTAGCCATCCATTCCGCCGACCCAACTAAGTCAACCAAATCAACGGCAGCCTCCACCAGCTCCCCATCAATCCGCACAAAATGGAGCCTTGACAGCTGGAAGTCCAAAAAGGCTCTCCAGCTTCCTGAATACCCAGATCAAAACGACCTCGACTGTGTCCTCCAGACGCTGTATACCTTCCCTCCAATCGTGTTTGCTGGGGAGGCGAGGAGGCTTGAGGAGAAGCTAGGACAGGCTGCTCTTGGCAATGCTTTCTTGCTACAAGGTGGTGATTGTGCGGAGAGCTTCAAGGAGTTCAATGCTAATAACATTCGTGACACTTTCAGGGTCCTTCTCCAGATGGGTGTCGTCCTTATGTTTGGTGGCCAAATGCCTATTATCAAGGTCCCTGCTTTTTATTTGTTTTATTTCATTTTTTTTGATGTGAGAATTGAGGTTGGAGTATTAGAACTGAAAATCCTAGCCTTTCATTAGGGATTTGTTTTTTGTGTTGGGATTTTTGATGATTGGACCAAGAATTGCATGGGGTGATTGTTTTGGTGGGTAATTGGCTGCTCATATATGTTATCCGGATTCGGGGTGGGTGTCGGATATGCTCAATTTTTTAAAGTTTTTTCATATATTTGGAGTCGGACATATTAGACACGGATACTTTAGGGAAAATGAAGAGTTTGGATAACATAGCTGCTCATATCAAAGATATATACTTGGTTACTCCTGTTGATGGTTAATGAGGTGCTTGGTTACTCGAGAGATTTTGTGGGTGGTAGAATTAGAATTATGGTGATCATGGGAAGTGGGGGTTAAATTGCTTAATTTGTTGATATTACTAGAACCTTTTATTATGCAGTTGAATAATTTATTACTAGAACCTTTTATATAGTAGTATTACTATAACCTTTTATTATGCAATTGAATAAATTTCTTAATTTGTTGATATTGAGATTATTAATCAACTGAAAAGTTATTGTTGATACACAAACTTGGTTATGAGACTGAGTTTTTTAAGATAACAGGCCTTGCTATATGACAATGCAAATTATTATGTACAATGGCAGTGGGATAATGTATTTAAGTCTGTGGTTATGATTGTTTAGGTGGGAAGAATGGCAGGTCAGTTTGCAAAGCCAAGATCAGATCCATTCGAGGAGAAGAATGGGGTGAAGCTCCCAAGTTATAGAGGTGACAATATAAATGGTGATTCTTTTGATGAGAAATCAAGAGTTCCAGATCCCCAAAGGATGATCAGGGCCTATTGCCAATCAGTGGCGACTTTGAACCTTTTGCGGGCATTTGCTACTGGAGGGTATGCAGCCATGCAGAGAGTCACTCAATGGAATCTAGACTTCACAGAGCACAGTGAGCAGGGGGACAGGTGTATTTATTTGCCTGAACTAAACCTTTTGGTTTATGCATCGAATAGTTTTGGTCTTTATCATGAAGTATTTGACCTTTTCCCCTCTTATCTATTTGACAGTTTTGAGTTTTTAACTAAAATGATGTGGTGTTTATTAAATCATTTATTGCAAAAATCTAGGACACTTCATTATATTTATCATTCGTAAAGGTTTGGCATCTGATAGTGGATGATCCCTCGTTGTCTGCAACAGTGGTTGTTTTCATGCTCAAGGAGATGATCTATTATCTTGTAATAACTATTAAAAGCTCATAAGTTGTGTTAGTGTGATTCAGCAATTAATTATGGATAGTGGCAACGTTATATAGATATCATTTCGTATTAGCATCTGTTGGTATGTTTGATAGATGAAACCAACATTTGAGCAGGGTAACTAAGTTAGATTCTTATCTATTCATGAAGACTTTAAATTGCACTGAAATGAGTTGTTTTGCGAAGATCTACTAATGTTGTGTGCAATAATCAATTTCACTTTATTCTCAAGCCAACATCAGATGTTCAAATTCTAGGAGACTACCAAACGAAAACTAAGCTAGATATCATTGTAATTGTTCACATTAATGACACAAACTCATTCCTATAAAGCAGCTTCATTGAAGTTCGCTTTGTGTATTAGGTCCGATACCTTACAAAAATGACGTTTCCTTTCTTTTCATTAATTACCTATATGTAATTTTCTCTTTAATTCTTCTCAAGTTTTGAAATGATAAGTACAATATAATAGAAAGGCTTCGTTTTTTTTTCTTTTTCAGTTATATGTGATATTGCATCATTTTCTGGGATGCAAACTGCTTTGCATCAAATATCAATACTAGGAACCGTTTGCTTGAAGTTGCTGTAGGATTTACTAGTTAATCTTTATTGAGATCTTTGATATTTTTAATTTTGAATATGTTCTTTTTGGTGTGCCGGAGCAGGTATCGTGAACTGGCTCACCGAGTTGATGAGGCTATGGGATTCATGGCAGCTGCTGGACTCACAGTTGGTCACCCTGTCATGACAACTACAGAGTTTTGGACATCTCATGAGTGCTTGCTCTTGCCTTATGAGCAGGCACTCACTAGGGAGGATTCTACTAGTGGGCTTTACTATGACTGCTCTGCACACATGCTTTGGGTTGGGGAACGCACCCGCCAGCTTGATGGTGCTCACGTTGAATTTTTAAGGGGAGTTGCTAATCCTCTCGGCATAAAGGTACTTTCCCTTGTGCTAGTTAGGCTCATTGCTAATCCTCTCGGCATTCGGTACTTTCTTTTTTTCATTTTTGAAGCAGTTAATGTTGGTGGTGAGTAACTCTGAATTTTCATACAAAAGAATTTAAATTATTAATAATAGCATCGTGATGCAGGTTAGCGATAAGATGGATCCTAGTGAGCTAGTTAGGCTCATTGAAATTCTAAATCCTCGGAACAAGCCAGGTAGAATAACAGTCATTGTAAGGATGGGAGCTGAGAATATGAGAGTGAAACTTCCCCATTTGATCAGGGCGGTCCGCGTAGCTGGGCAGATTGTAACTTGGGTTAGCGACCCCATGCATGGGAACACCATTAAAGCTCCTTGTGGGCTGAAAACTCGTTCCTTTGACGCAATTAGGGTATGGTTGCTTAAATATTTTACTTTTTTTTAATTTTTAAGACTTATTTACAATTGCTATTTCCAAGTTGCTAAAGATTTCAAAACGAAACAATCCTACTCGGATCTACCATCCTAATACAGAAGTATTTGAGATCAAGTTCCAGTTCAATTTATCATAAGTTTAACCCAAGAAAAAAAATGTAAGGCGATTCTCAAAAGAAGGCATTGAATTATGTAAGCATAGCTTTTTCAGGTTAACTGCTGACTGATCTTTTGACTGGACTATATTTGTTTGAACTCCATCAAAAGAGTAATTTATGAATCTTTTTTTATTTTCTTAATTCCTATAATAATAACTCTAGTAAGCATATTTGTTTTGGTAGGCTGAAGTGAGAGCATTCTTCGATGTGCACGATCAAGAAGGTAGCTATCCTGGAGGAGTTCATTTAGAGATGACAGGGCAGAATGTGACAGAATGCGTTGGAGGCTCAAGAACTATAACCTATAATGATCTGAGTTCACGCTATCATACCCATTGCGATCCCAGGCTCAATGCTTCTCAATCTCTAGAGCTTGCCTTCATTATCGCGGAGCGGTTAAGAAAAAGAAGGCTTGCATCACGGTACCCTCTGGCCTCTAATTGATCGTTTATATTAGATGGTTTTCTTAGAAATAAGAGATCGAGGAATGGGTTTTTTTTACGCTAATCTATGCGTGCGGATTACAACTAGTGATAGTATAAGATCACAGTAAGTATATAGGGGTTCCTAAAAGTATTTTGAATCTAAGTTTGTTTGAGAGACATGTAATGGTTTTTCTCCTTGTAGAAATACTAAGAATGGCTGGTTGTCTGTTTTTACTATAATATGATATTTGTAAGAACTGGAACATAAAGATGAATAGAGGATGTAGAAATTTATGATATGTATATTTGTATGACTAGGATGATTGCTCTACCTCTGGACCTTGAGACCTCTATTATTATTGAAACCTGTAAATGTCCATTGTGAAAATGAACACTACACTCTTTCCTTTCAATGGGGGGTTTTATTTACCAACTTTTATCTACTACTCATGTCATCGAAGCATCATATGACATTGCAACAATTCACAAGGCTGGCTCACTCTTTTAACTCCTCGAGTACATTCCTAAACTAAACATGGCACAAGTCCTAAAAAGTCTTCAACATTTTTTTTTTTTTAACGTTTGGGTGATCTGTTAAATGGAACCTTATCAGCATTATTTCTTTCCCTTCGAATAAGCCATCATGGTCTCCCAGGACCTAGCATCTTTCTCATCCTTCACCCTTAAACAAACAAACAAATCCGCCCTTTGCCCTGTCCTCTTTTAAGACTTTAAGCTTATCCTCTTCAATTTTAAAAATAAATAATAAAAAAAAAAAAAAAGTTAATGTGTAATCTCTGCTCATGAATTACACATGTTTTATTCTTTTGATATTTAAAAAAAAATTTACAATTAAATATTTAAACTTATATTTCGTCAAACAATTTATCCAATATATTATTTTTGTTTATAAAAATTTGATATGATTTGATTAATAATAAATCATCGCATATTAAAAAAAATGTATCAAGATAAAAAATATATATATTTAAATAAAAATATAATAATAATATTAAATGAATAGGATGAAATCAATCAATCAAATCTACTCAATCAAAAATTAATGATATGTCCAATCCAATACATATAAAAAAATTGATATTTAAAAAATTGATTCCACAAAAACTCAAATAAAATTGGTAAAAAATTAAATTTTTTGTTATTTTTTATTAATTTTTTTATAAATAATAAGATTTAAATTTTTTAACCTTTTAAATGTATTAAAAATTATATCATTAAATTATTATTATATTTAATATTAAAATAATATATTTAGATTTTAATTTTTTTTAATTAAATAATCAAGTTCATTGACTCGAAGATTTCAACCACTTGACTCCAATCCGAATTTTTATTCATTGAACAAAAATAATATAATTCATGAGTAAATTAAACATTAACCCAGTAACAGACGCAAAAAGTAGAACTACGTTTTCACTTCTTTAATATTTCTATATTAATAATATTATCATTATTATCTCACATTTCCATTTCCCACTCCCCCTGGGCTCTCCCTCCCCCACCATATTTTAATATATATATATATTTTACACCAATCTAGAATTTACACGTCATGCGAAACGACAACAAATAAGGCCCCCTCCCTCCCGAAATATCCATATATCACTTAATCAGTGCCACGTCTTCCATCTCCCCTTACCACTGATTTTCATCTCCCACTCACCACTTACCTACGCCACTTGTCCCATCACACAAGCGTCTTGCACGTCGATGTCTGTGGATCCCACATCGCCGGCAACAAGTATTTCCGCCCGTTAACCCCGTTCGCATTGTAGCTCGCCCCGTTAGTCTTCTCCACCAGGAGATTACCCGGATATCCCGGGTACGAACCCGACCCGAACATCCCAGTGCAAGCTGAAACCGCCTCCAACGGCGCGTTGGCTGGCCCCTGGAAATACCCGTTATTAAAAGGATTGGTAACGGTGTTAGCCAAAAGGGTGGCCAAGTTGATGATCATTCCGTCAACTCCAACGTCTCCATTGGGAGCAACTAAAGGCGGGGTTTGGGGACCATAAATAGGCTGGTGAAACGGCCAGGAACATTGACCAGGACACTGAGTCTCAGAGTTTCCAACCCAGATATAGGTACCACGAATCGGGCCTCGTCCAACCCGGGTTGACCCATGAGTCCCGCACTTCATGCAAAAGCCTTCGACGGCGACGTCTTTGGCCGTGAGGATGATGTTGATGGTATTGACGCCGTTAAATTTGCTGGCCAAGGCTGGTAAATGTGGGTTTTTAAGGATTTTACCGAGTGGGTAATTTTCGAGGAGGATTTGCTTGCCTACAACTAAGGCGGATGAACCTCTCTTGTACTTCTCAGTAGTTTTCCACCATGATGATGTGGAAGGAAGTGTGGCCTTGTCGGAACTCAAAGAGTTGATGAAATCAACGATTATGGACCTTTGGGTGGGGGTAAACTTCCCGTACCAGATGATATTAACGGTGATTTTGCCCTTTAGGAGCGGGCCGTTGTGGTACTTCAACACGAGAGGTTGATCTTGAACTAACTCGGAGAAGGAAAGGTGGATAAAACATAAGAGTAAGAGAGTGGCAAGGTGGTAAATAGAAGAAGCCATGTCAAAGGGTAAAGTGATTTTAGTTTTTACTTCTTTTTTTTTATAGTAAGGAGAGCTGAGCTGAGGTGCTTGCTGGGAAAGAGTTGAGTTTGAGATTGAGATTTGAGAGTGAAGCGAGGGAGTAAGGTATTTTATAGGGGGTGCTTTGGAGAGGGGGAAACAGCTGTAGAAGCAGAGGTGTCAACGTCAAAGAGAGGCACGTGGAGAGTGACGATTGGGTTTCAAATGTGAAGAGGAGTTTCGCCAGGCTGTAAGGAGTTGAAAGGATGACGTGGTGGTCTAGAGAGGGAAACGAGAGAGAGAAGAAGGCTTTTGCAGTTTCGCGTGTGCTTGGCTTCCGATGGTGACATTAGAGTTTTTTTATTGCGTTGCGGCAGCACATATTGATGTGAGTGTGAGAGATGAAGCTTTTGAGGTAGTCTGATTTTTTTTACAACAAAACCATCCTCCCCAAAATGATTCCATGCATGCGCGTTAGAGGCTTTCGTGTGTCCGATCGAATTGTGTTTGAATTTGGTATTGAGATTAGATTCTAAATTAATAAAATAGTTTTATATAATTTGATTCAATCTGAAATATAAACAAATTTTTTTTTATCAAAATTCAGTTTGATCACATAAAATCATCACTCAAGTTTGTACATATCAAATTTATACACACAAAAAAAAAAAAAAAAAAAATCGATCTTTATGTTCAAAGATTCGATGCTTATGTAAAAATCATCGATTTCTCTTTAAATTGATATTAATAATAATAAAAGGGTTATTATTATTTTACCCAAATTCGTTTCTCAATTTTAATACTTTTATTCAAATATTTTTAAATATCATACGAATTTTTAAATTTGAACTAATAAATTTTCTTGAACAAATCTAACGGACATCACCCTCATTTATTTTTTAAATTTTAGAAAATAAAAATTCAAACATTGTTCATTAAATAAAAAAAAAAAAATCAAATACTCGGGATGCCTCCTTAATTCATTTTCACTTAAAAATAAAAATTAAAGTAAAACTGAGAAACTTGCTTGATTCTTTCTTGCAGCAAAGAACAAATTATCTAGGGTGGTCCCACCAACCAAATTCAGAGACGATCAGCACCATTGATTATTAAAAAACCGATGGCACGCCAGGATAGTTTTACTTGGAGTCCTTAATCTTATCTCCTGAAGCGTGGGACCACAATAACTATTTAATGCACAAGAATACAAGATGAAGAAGAAAACAAAGAAGACATCACAAAATTCTCGATTCTCAAAATTGGGCGAAGAGGCTAACCTATGCCGTGGTGCACCCTAACTACAGTAGTGCATCATAAATCATATGGTATCAGACGCTGGACCCCACGTGGAGTAGATAATGATGACATAATTAGGTGCAGACTTCCATAAGAGTGGTGTTTCAGTATTTAAAAAAATGTTTTGTTAACCAGTATTTTAGGATCGATTTAGAATTAATTAATATATTATTTTAAAAGTATTTTTTAATGTTATTAAATATAATAATATTTTTAATTAATGTATTAAAAATAGTTAATAAAATTATCAATTTTTACATTTAATACAATGTTATTATTATAAATAATATATTAATTAATTTTAAAAAGTATCTTAAGGACACTCGTTAACAAACCTTTATTTTTAATAAGGTTTATTTAATTGGTGTTTATATTTTATAGACAATATTTAAAAATTATTTAATTTTTAATTTTAAAAAAATCACATTTAATATATTATTTTTACTAAATTTTTTAAAAAATAATTCATTAATGAAAAATGTTAATCAGTGTCTATTGACAATGGTTAATGTGATATATATAAAAAATATATAAATAATTAATATATTTTTTAATTCAATAAAAATAATGTATTAAATACATAATATTTTTATAAAAAAATAATAATCCTTAACCAATGTCTATAAATATCGATTAAAAAATCTTTTATTAATTTAATATTTTCTTATATATATATATCATTTTAATCAATATTATTAAAAATTAATTTTATATTAAATATAAAAATTGATAATTTTATTCTTACAACACTCCTTAAAATTAATTTTATCAGTTTAGTCACGAAAGATCAGAGCCGGTTATTAAAATACTGATACCCATGCAGTGGTCCCGATGCCTCAACCTGTGAGCTACTTGGGTCCCTCCGCAGCTTTAAGTGAATACTTGCGTCACTTTAGTAAATTAACTATATCTTTGTTATTATTAAATTTTAGGACACCCATGAAAAATAAAAAGTTGTTTTAAAAAAAGTTATAGGATAAGTGTGTAATTTTTTAAATATATGTATAATAAAAACATATATTTTATAAATAAAATATATCCTATTTTATATTTTAATTTTTTGATAATTTTTTAAATTGAATTATACCTACTTGATAGTAAAAAAAAAATTAATTCAATTTTATTGTATTTTTTGTGGGTGTTGGTGTTAATGTTGAATGCAAGATCTTTATTGTCGAGTAATTTATCTACTTTTACAGTGGAAATGAAATGTAGGCATCGGGAAGGAAAAATATGAGACTTTCAATAAAAAGAAGAGTTGCTTTCAACTTTAAGAAAAGGTGTTACTTTGACACTAATTAATTTAAAACTTTAATAAAATTAAAATTGATTGTTTAAATGACAATATTAATAAATGTTTATTTTTTGGCTTTTTTTATCTTATATAGCCACACAAAAAATTATTTATCAAAATATCATTATTTTCAAATTAATTTTTCAAATTCGTGTTTTTTTAAATCAATTGAGAAATCGTCATTACCCATGACGATTTCTCAATTAAAAATTTTAATTTTTTTAAAATACCAGTTGGGAAATCGTCATGGGCCATGGCGATTTCCCAACTGATATTTTAAAAAATTTCAATTTTTTACATTGAGAAAATGTGAATTCCCCCTTAGAAAATCGCCACCCACGGTAACGATTTCCCAAAGTAACTTTTTTTTTTCTTTTAATAAATAATAAAATTTAAATAAAAATTATATAAATTATAAATTTAAAAAATAAAGATTTAATAATTTTAATATATAATTTTTATCTCATGGTGGTAGAAGTGTCCATTGACCGGGTCGGGTCCATGTATAGTATCAACACCACATTTGCTTGCCCAAGTCACGGTGGCAATTTTTCAACCTTTATTTTTTTTAATTTTATAAAATAATAAAAATTTAAAAATTTAAAATTTTAAAAATAAAAATATAATAATTTACCAAAAATTAAAAAATTATATTCGTAATTAGACCTGTTTATGGGCCGGGCCACGACCTGAAATTTTTTCCCTTGCCCAAGCCCATTTCGTGTCGTGCCGACCCGAAAGCCCATTTCACTATTAAAAAAATATTTTTATATTTTTATATATTTTATAATTTTTTGAATTTTGTTATTTAAATTTTTTAAAATTAAAAATTATATAATTTTTATTTAAAATTTATTATTTAATAAAATTACAAAAACACTTGTCCAAGCCCGGACTAATACGACACTCTGGTTGGCCTTTCTCCCGGAGGTCCATTTATTACGAATACAAGTTGAAAGAATTCGATTGACATTACGGATAGACCTGCTCATGGGCCGGGCAGCTCGTCCGGCCAGGCCCGGATCACTATTTATATATTAAAATAATTAAATTCAGGACCCCGAGCCGAGCCTTGGCAAGAAAGTTGAAAAGTTCCTGGTCGCGGGCCGGCCCATGAGCAGGCCTAATTACGAATATAATTTTTTAATTTTTGGTAAATTATTATTTTTTTATTTTTATTTTTTATTTTTTAAAATTAAAATTTATATAATTTTTAATATTTTATAAAATTAAAAAATAAAAAATAAAGGTTGAAAAATTGTCACCGTGACTTGGGCAAGCAAATGTGGTGTTGATACCATACATGAGCCCGGCCCGGCCCGGCCCATGGACACTTCTACCACCATGGGATAAAAATTATATATTAAAATTATTAAATCTTTATTTTTTAAATTTATAAATTATATCATTTTTATTTAAATTTTATTATTTATTAAAAGAATAATAATAAAAAAAAGTTACCTTGGGAAATCGCCACCCACGGTGGCGATTTCTCAATGTAAAAAATTGAAAAATTGTAGTTGAAAAATCGTCATGACCCATAACGATTTTCCAACTGGTATTTAAAAAAAAAATTCAGTTGGGAAATCGCCATGGGCCATGGCGATTTCCCAACTGGTTTAAAAAAACGGATTTTGAGAATTAATCTGAAAAGAACGATATTTTAATAAATAATTTTTTTAGCTATATTTTGATAAATAAAAAAAAACCTTATTTTTTACAATAATATATGAAAACATGTTTAGATTTAAATCAAAAATAAGGAATGAAAATAATAACATGTCTCATAAATTTCATTATTCTCTTTTTAATATTCAAATTTGAGTTTCCAATTGTTAAGTTGAAATTTCAAACATTAATAGTTGAGATGAGTTGTTTTAAAAAAAAAAAATTAGGCTGTGTTCTTAATTTATGTTTGTTAAAAAAAAATTAAAAGTACTATTTCATTAGTAGACCTATTTAATGATCGGGCGATTGAGTTAGGATAAGCTTGGACATAGATTTTTTTTTTAATTTGAGTTGGTTTGAATTACTATTCATTAAATAAAAAATTATTTTTATTTAAATTTAATTATAAAAATATATAAATATTAATATAAAATAATTTTTTAATATTTTAAACAGTAATATAGGTTTTCAAGTCAACCAGGCCTATAGACAGGTTTATCCATTCATTTCAAAATTTATCTTTTCGTTCAACTTTCACAATTAAAAAAAAAAATGATATTAGTGTATTTAATATTATAATAATTTTTTTTATAAAAATGATATATCATATTTTGAACATTAAAAATTAAAAAAATCTTAAAAAATAATTTTAGGTGTTCAAAAAAGAAAATAACATAATTTCAGGATATTTTAAAAAAGAATATGGATACAGAAAATAGATGGAAGGAGTAATTATCATATGGTTCAATAAAAATATTAATCTTTTTATATTTAAGAGTTTTGCTAACAATACTCTTAAAACATTAATATTTTATATTAAATTCAATATTTATAATTTTTAATAATTTGATGAAGATATTCATTTATATAATAATTTCAAAAAGTCTTTTAAAACATTCATTATCAAAATTTTATATTTAATTAATCATTTGAAAATAGACAAGGCAACTAGCATGCACGGGGAGAAACGAAGCACAACACAAACTGGGTTAGGTGAGCTTTTGTTTGGTGCCGGTTGGTGCACTGTCTCGAAACAATGGACGAAAAGTTGGGCTAATCAAGCTTTTTGAGAATTCACGGGGACCGACCGAAGACCCAAAAAAGCACTTTTTATGCTTTTAGCAGAGAAACTCCCAAACACATAAAAAAAAAAAAAAAAGTCGAAATTGGGACGGTGGCCGACTTGGTCAGATTCCCAGTTCACCACATTTGACTCATTTTGTACATGATTGACAATTGGTTTCAAGAAAAAAAAAAAAGTTTTATGTCTTTACGAACATCTGATATTTACGAGTTCACCACACTTGTAATTTTGGAAGTTATTTTTCATTCACGATAAAATGCTAACTAATTTATTTTGATTTTTTTTTTTATGATTTGGATTGTTGTAAAATGAATTTTGATCAATAAAATTAAAATTTTAACTTTACCTTACGTAAATTTTATTAATAAATTACAGAATTATTAGCAATTGATTTTCTTTTCTATGATTATAATTCACCTCATTTTCATGAATCCTTTAATGGGTTAAGAAGTACTACTAAAGTTATGCTTCATTTATTGGAAAAGACATATTAATGTTAAACCATTGAAATTGAGTAAATTAACTTTATACTTATTCCATCAAAAATAAAATTATACTTGTATGTTTTCCAATTTGCTTTGTTTATTGGTGGTTAAAGTACGGGTTTAATTTTGAAATTTTATCAAATTGTGGATTTTTATCTACATTCTTTTATTTTTAACAAATTTAAATTTATGTATTTCTGTTAAATATTGATTTTGATACTTCTATCAATAAATATTGTTAAATTGATGACATAAACAATAAATTTAATGACGTGGCTACTTTTTTAAATTTTCTTCCCTTTAAATATGATAAAATGTACAAACTTAATCTTTTTTCCTTTAATTCACAAACATTTCAAATTAAAAAATAAAATTTCCAAATAAAATCAAAATAATAACAATTTTAGCATCTAACTTAGATTCAACCTTCTTAATTCCTTCCTGCCATGCAATTGCAAGCATTAATCCAATTCTTATAGCGTGCAACTTAGCCACCATATTAAAAAAACAACCTAGATGAGCTTCGAACCCCACAATTCAATTACCTGAAAATGATTGAATTAGCCCTCCTGCATCTAGGGGTGTAAATAAAATATATGTGTTCGCAAGTTATTCGGATTTGACTAGAAAAATATTTGAATTCGGTTCAATCATTGTCGAGTCAAGCTCGGACGAGTTGAATTCGAGTATCTTAATGCTTGACTCGAGTAGCTCACGAGCCTAATCGAGCTTTTTTGTTTTTAATATATATATTTTATTTTTAATTAGAATTAAAAAAGATCTCAATTCGAACTCGAGTTCGAGCACAAATAATCGAGTTTAAAATCGAGTATGAGAATCGAGCTCATTTTTTACTAGGTAAATGAGCCTAATCGAACAGTTCGATTTTTATCTCGAATAAAGTTCGAGTTTTGGAAGTAAAATTCGATCGAATTCAAACCTCAAATCTAACGTCGGACTTGAACTCGAACTTCTTACATTTTGAATTCGGTTCGACTCGATTACACTTTACCGCACCCACGATTCCCCGTTTTACCTTTTTATGCACCTTTTTTTATTGAATTTAACTGATTCAACGTATGATGGCAACCATCAAATTAATCTTTATTAAACTACTTTTACCTTAATCATGCTGCATGCTTTACTTAAGTTGCAAAGTAATTTTTTGATCAACTAACACATTAGTCTAACTTGTTACATCATCAATTAATTTAATAAATAGAAGCACAATAATTTAATTTACTAAAAGAATAAAAAAATTGAAAATAATAATAATTTGATAAAATACGGATCAAATTCATACTTTTATAACTTTATTGGTTTTATAGGATTAGAGGTGTCCATAGTTAGACTAAGTTGAATCCTGATTGAGTTTAGGTTTAGTATCAACACCATATATTTGTTTAAATCTTGTCTGATCCGATAATTTGGACTTCAAATTTTATCTAGACACGTTCAAATTTATAAATGAATAGTCCAAATCTATTTTTTTTTAAATATTATTTTTATTTAATTTTTAGTTTTTTTATTTTTTTATTAAATTTTATAACATAGATAACTTTACATATTTTTTAATATTTACGCTTTATTATTATATATATATTATACTATATAAATACATAATATACGTATAAATATAAAAATAATATATTATATAATTGAGTAACGGATCGAACTCATGTCTTAAATGTTAAAGTCAAAAATCGAACTCATTGTTGAAACGAATCTAATTTTTTTCAACCTCATTTTTTAATTAAAATATTTTGTTCAAATCCTTTTAAATATAATACAAATCTTTAAATTTAAACAAATAATTCAGCCCGTAAATAGATTTATCTACAAACAAAATAACAGCATGACTATGCTTATGATCTAAATATGGACCACTAGTATTGAGCGAACCTTTCCATTTAGCCCTATGGTTCGGTCCACTATGCTAAGAACATGTCGTACAGTATCATCTATCATTATTATATCAAATTTTAACATTTGATTTTATGATATGTATTTTTTATTAAAAAAAAAATCACATTTTATTCTTACTGTATTTTTAAAATAAAACAAAGCTGAAAAAAAGGTAAATTATAAGTGTATAACGAAAAAAATATTCACGTGCGGGAGAGGGAGAGGGAAGAGAGAGGGGAGAAGAGAGAGTCGGCACACAAGGCGACAAGATCTGAGTCAAAATTTGTGGGGATCCGGTGGACCCCCGAAGCAAAGCTCTTTTTTCTTTCATCTCGTGACACGTGTTAAGTACTAAAGAGGGCAAAGGTGTGGCCCCATCGTGGTCCCGGCCGTACACGAGTGTTTTTCAGCTCATTTCATTTGTAAGCTGTAATAAGGGGATAAGCATAAAAGTTGTGTACTTCTGTCTCATCCATTTTGATTTTTTGATTTTGTTTTTTCTTTTAATATTTTTAAAATTATTTCAGTACTAATTTATTGTATTTAAGTATTTCTTTAGCTCCTTTAAAAGGTCAAAAAAGGACAAAATAGTTAAAAGTTGGATCTTTATTTCAAATCATGTATTTTGCATGTGAAATGCATTGCAAAGAATGAAAGAAATGGCTAATGTAGTGCCAAATATTTATATATATCGTTTTCCTTCTTAAGTAGATTTAATAATTGGGAAATGTGTATCATATTTTATATTTTTATATTAATTGTGTAAATATTAATATGATATAAATTATTAAATATGAATACGATACATATATTAAATATATTGTGTTAATTTTATTTAAACATATTATATTATATTATATTATATCATATCATATCATAATTATTATATTATTTTATATTTATTAAATATATCATATTTATGTTATATTTTCGTATTATGTTCATTAGTTATACTCCTAAGATTTGTTTTCCTACCGTTGTCATTTCCCTTTTTTATTATTGCAGATGAGATATTTCATATATATTTTTTGTGGTACACATACGTGTTTCATGTAAGTGTACCAATTAAAAGAAGACCACAATTTATCTATCTACCTAAATCATGAAGTAAAAAAAGAAACATCTCTATTATCATATAATTAGAGATGTTTATGATCGGATAAGATCAAATCCAAGTTTCTTTTTCTAAAGCCAAGATCTAGTTCGTTTATATATATATATATATATATATATATATTATTAAAATAATAGTATTTTGATATTTTAAATATATTTAAAATTTAAAATAAATAAAAATATTATTAATAAAATATTTTTTTCGGGCCAAATCATATTTTGGCTTAAAAACTTATGTTTTAAAAACTTATGTTCAAGATTGATTCGAATCAAGCTCATAAATTTGATTGATTAACTCGGCTCACGGACACCTTATTTTATTATCCAATGAAGAAATTTTTTTTTTTTTATTTTAGTCAATTATTTTCAAAAAGAACATGGAAATAATTTGTTATTTTAACTCAAATTAGGGTATCTTATTATTTTTATGATTAAAGCATATTAATCTAAAAATAATTAGAGTTCATTTTTTATATAATAATAGTATAGTTTTTTAATTTTATAAACGTGACTAAGAGATTGTTACAAGTTTTATTTTTTAATTTGTTAATGTATCCTAAAATTATATATCATTATATTAATTTTATTTGTAAAATTTATAATTTTCACTAAAAGTGAATGCTCAAACAATTATTAATAAAGCTTCAGAAATGAGTAATAATGTTCAATGCTTACTTGTTTTTTTTCTACTAGTATATTTTGGAGCCACAAGCCATAGAGAGAGTGCATGAAGTAAGGGTGTGGAGCAATCATTTTTGTGGGGATTGATAAGGCCTACCACAGATTTAATTGGAAAAAGAGAATGTCATGGTACCTGCTCATGGCCGCAAATTTTTTCAATTTTTTTTGTAGGTTTGGCTTTAAACGGATTTGGATTGATTCGTGGATTCGAATATACTGTTCATCATATATAATTTTTTAATTTTTTTTTTAAAAAAATTTATAATTAAATTTTTAAAAATATATATTTTATTATGTAAACAATAATTCGAACCGGATCGCGTCAGTCCGGATCATGAAAATCTCACCCAAACCCGACCCAATATGAGTCGGGCGGGGCGGACTGTCCGGCCACCACAATAGCAGCAGTAAAGAGGAGGAAGTACGCACGATAATTTTCAACACAATATAAAAATATATTATGTACAATAAAAATAAAAATAATATAACATGTTTAGATATAATTAATATAATATATTTAATATAGATTATAATAATATTTATATTTATATGACCATAAATAAAAATACAGAATAGGATATGCATTGTATAAGAGGGGAGGGATAAACAAAAACTGAGTGTAGTGGTGTGGGCTTGTAGGGGATCTACTTTTTGGTTTTATTTTGTTTAAGAATTCAAATACATATTTTATTATTGATTTTAATTTTATTACATAATATTTAATTTTATTTATACAATAATTAATTTTATTTTGATTGTTATTTTAAATTTCACTAAAATCAATTTCATTATCCATTCAAATGGGCCTTAATTCTCGTCCCCTTTCCCTCTCTCAAATGGTCCTTTTCTACCATTAATGCTCATTTGACGCTTGTTAATTGAACACCGGGGGACCATATTCTCTCTCACCTCCAGCAAATGTGGCACCACTTGGTCGCTTACTCCGATTCCTTCTCCCCCGCATGTCATATTTTTAATATAAAAAATTAGTACATGATCATCTGAATATGTATTTTTAAAATATGTGTTATATTAAAAGTTATAATTTTAAAATATAAATAAGTCTTGAATTAATAATTCATTTACTTTAATATTATAAAAATTCAATCATGTCAAAATGAAAAACCTCATTTAAAAGAAAAATATTAATTATAAAATTAAAATTTTTATTAAAATAAATTAAAATATGAAAAAAGTATAACTAATTTTGAATATGAGTACAAAAACATATTGTTAATTGAAAAAAAATATAAATTTTAAACTAATTAAAGAGATTGACTTAGTGAACTCAAATACTGCTCTCAACTTAAAAATCATAAACCATGATTATAAAAATAAAAAAAACATATATATGAAATATTCATTAAAATAAATAAAAAAGAGACTTCTTTGAAAATTTTATCATATTCTATTGTATAAATTGCTTGAATAAATGGTTGGAAGAACTTTTATTTGCCACAAAAAAGAGTACGAGCATATATTTAATTAATTTTTAAGTTGGTCCAAACTGATATAAAAAATTACTTGTTAAACTTTTTATTGATATATATGATATTAAAACCAAAATTTATCAATATACAACTGCATAAGATTTAGTTACTCATTAATTCTAATTAATTAACTTTATTGTTGTTTGATAAATTAACGGAGTAAGAATTATCTAAAAAATCATTATTCTTAGAATTATATTCTAATTAAAGTAATTTAATATAAATAAAACTCTTTTATTATCGACAAAACTAATGTTATTATTAAATTTGAAATTATAATAAAAATTAATTTAAAATAATAATTTAAAATTTTAATAAACAAAATATCTGTTTTTATCAATTTAAAAGTTTTTTCAAATTTGTGCTTTTTATATTACAAATTATAGACGAGCTTAAACTTAAAATTTTTATCTTACTATCATACCCAATGATTGGTTATTACCTTTTCTTTTGAACAATTTTCTTTTTCTTAGACATTGGAATTTTGCATGAAATTCAAATCTAGACGAATAGGTATAGTTTTGGGATAATACAAGGAGTTTATTGTAGAAAAAAAAATGTAAATGCATCTATAACATTGTAAAATACATAAATATGATTCAATGGATTAATTGAATTCAAATTGACTTTAAGAACAAAAATTGAAAGCTAATTCCTTTTTGTTTTGCCAAGAGAAAGCTAATTCTAATTAATAAGTCCAATTTTGTTATTGGATTAACCCCTTCTAGACATTCATATGTCAACATTTCACCCATGATAAAATAAATTTTGCAAAGGTGTCATTAATAGAGTTATTTACATATCGAGTTACTCGTTCGACTTGATAAATTTGATTCAAATTAGATCAGATTTGAGATGAATTTTTTGTAATCCCAATTACTTGACCCAAATTATTATTTAAATAAAAAAATAAATTTAAATATAAAAATACATAAATATTAATATAAAATTAATTTTTTAAAATAATAAAACAAGATTTCGAATCGGATCAAACCTTAACAAGTAAATATTTTTTATTCAAACTTAATTTGATCTAACCAGACCGATAAATACCTTTAATAGCCAACAACCCTTATGGCTTTCGGGCCATACTCTATAGACTATTTTTATGACCTTTATGAGTTTCTGGCAAACATAAATTGCACATAGTAGACCACACGTGTGACAATGACCTGAAGATCTAACAATATTGGGACTTGGATTGCACATAAATTTGACAAAACATATATAGTATAAAGTTAATTAATATCCATACATGCATGCATGATTCCTAATTTCCTATCTTTACTTCTTGATTCGTTTGAAGAATTATAAAGCTCAATTATTGCCATCAAAGTCATTAGTAACAAGATAATGACTATTTAAAGCAACATAATTTTTTTTTTCCTTTTTTTTTCTTTTAAGAAGAAAACAATTTTCTGAATTCATCAGAAAATTGATTTTCCCATACAAGTAAAAATGTTGCAAATCTTTCACTTTCGCATAATTAGTACTTATGTCAAATTCCATATGTACATTTAATAAATGAGCAATGTGACCATACACAAGTCAGCAGGCTACCTACCATTATTTTATAGATACATATAGAAATGAGTTGGACAAGCTGTATCATGATAATTAGCAGTTCATCACAGGACCACAAATAAGTAATTAATACCCCCAAATAATCATAATAATAATGTTTTTTCAATCTTACTTCTGGTTGTCGATCCATGAAAATTCCATAAGGCAGGGCAGGCTGCATTATTAATGCAATTAAAAAATGAATCAGCTTAATCCGTGTCTATTAATGTCAGTTAAAAATGATTTATTTATCAATTTTAAAAAAATGTATTTAATATATTATTTATACTGAATTAAAAAAAAATTATTAATTATACTTTTATATATACATATATATTACCTTAATCAATATCACTAAATATCGATTAACATTTTCGTTATAAATAACTCAAAACCAGGTTCATGAAAATTTATTATCACCAATAAAAACCAAGTGGTATGAATTAAAGATTAGGCCTAAATGAGCCAGCTATCTCGAAACATATAGTCCACCAAACTCTAAACAGCAAGTGGATTTCAGAAATATTTTAGGAGATGATTATTAAATGGATTCACTTAATTGTATCAATTAAAAATTATTTATTTATCATTTAATTTTTTTATTTAATACATTATTTTTATTAAATTCAAAAAAATAATATATTAATTATATATATATATTTATATATATTATTTTAATCAATGTCACTTGATTAATCTTTCCCTTAATAACTTACTAAAAATCTATTGATGGGTTCTTAATTAAATTATAAAAAAAGGCGTTTCATGAAATTATAGTTTTGTGAATTTAAGATTTAGTTTAGTTAATTTTTAAAATTACTTTTAAAAATATCATTTAATAATTTTAAATTTTAACATTTATAATTTTTTTTTTTTTTTTTTATACTGCTATTTATTTTATAATGGTTAGGGTTTCATTTTCAATTACAGATTTTCGAGTGATGAGTTTTATTCAAGAATATAATCATATCGATCGTCTACCTAATCTGATTTTGTCTTTACTTACTGTCGACTGTGTCTACCTCCTTTTGGGATATGTGACATATATAATTGCATTATGCATATATATATATATATATAAATATATAATTAATGCATATATATATATATATATTCCAATACCAGATAAATCACATGATTTGTCACTTTATTATTAAAAGATATAATAATTCGTATATAAATATTGTATTTTATATATATATATTTTTTAATGTATAAATATAAATATGTTAAAATTTTAAATATAAATATGACACGAGTGTTAAATATATTATGTTAATCATATTTAAATATATCATATTTATTATATTATTTTTGTGTCTATTAAATATGTTATATTTTCACATCGTATTCAAAAATTATCAAATTTATAAAATATTAAGTCTTCTAGAGTTCAATCCTATAATTTCAAATATTAAAAAAAAAAAAAACTCAATAAAATAGATGAATACTCTACCTTCATATTTACTTCCATAGGTGATAATAAAAATCACTGCAATTTTCTTAAAATCCAAAACGAGGGATGCATATGCATCGGAAAACTGAGTTCATTAATCTCGAAAATACTCTTTTTTCCTGTTTTAAATTTGGAGGACCAATGTTTTTTGGTTTTGATGAAATAATTAGAAATTGAACGTCTATTTTCCATTTCCAAAAAAATACGCAACTGAATAGTCATATATAAATATATTATACCGCGGTATTCTCAATTGTCGCCATCGAAGGATAGCGATTTATGTTTGAGACTTTGAATTAATCATTTTTCTCTAGGCTTGAGCTTGACTGATTTAACAATTCACAAATTAGTAAACATAAAATTCAAATTAACAATTAGGTGGGTCTACTACTCTCAACTCTTCCCTCCACTGTCTCAGTGTTGTCTACATGACTGGATGAGCGTGGTAAAACAAAAAATTCGAGATTTAATTCAATTGATTTATATAATTATTTTTAAAAATTGATATCTAATAAATTTGAGTTTCGAATTCTAACATGTCAACAACTTTTGTTATCCCTAAACTATAACTTTTTTTTGTAAAAAAAAAAAAGAAAAGAAAAAAGAATGATATAACATGTGTGAGGACTACAACCCATATCAGAATGGAAGGCAGATTAAACATATTATCAAATTATTATCCCGGCCCCTATAAGATTAAGCTTGAATTAAGTTTTTTTTTTTTTTTTTAATTTTGATCAATCAATAAAAAAAATATTTTTTATTTAAATTTAATTATAAAAATATTTTTTTAATCTTTTTACTGGTCTTTATCTCTTATTGTCTTGGGTATCTGTCTTTATCCCTCATTGACTCATAAATTTCACCCCTTAATTAAAGACTAATTGCAAGGAGGAGGAGAGGTTAGAAATTCTCTATCATGTCATCAATTTCCTTGTAGCTTAGTACTTTTTATTTAACAGAAATGCCATATAAAAAGCTAGCAAGCAGACCATGAGTCAACATATAAGTTTATTTTTTTGTAACATTTTGATTTTCCCACCATGAAATGAAAGCAAAGGTAGGTGAGGAAATTTAGCTACATGACTATTGTCCATTACAAGTTTTGGTGAGATGTAGCCAAAATGAAGCCAATATTTTTGAAAAATATAGTCTACTCCTTTGGCATGACGCTTGCCATGGACCGACAAGGCATTAAAGTTAACAAGGGAGGGTATGCCGCCCATCCCATACACAAACAATTGATGTTCCATCAAAATAATTTTCGAAAACCCTAATTAAACAGCCTATTCTTTTATACGCTACACCTGTTCAATTTGTTCGGTCTGACAAGTTCGATTTGTATTGGACTGAGTTTGAGCAGGTATTTTAATGATCTGGATCGGTTCGGATAGTTCACACAATAAAATAATAATAATATTTTTTAAAATTTAATTATAAAAATAAATAATTTTTTTTTAATATATGTGCTAAGCCTGGGTAAGGAAAAATAAAAAAAAATCCGAACCGCGGTCCGGTCCATGAGCAGGTCTATTATACGCTAATTATTATATACGCAAATTTTATTTTTTAAAAAGGAGATCATAATTTAATAATAGAAGAATGAGGTGTAAATGTTGAGATTCGAATTTTAAATTTATTGAATACCGTATTTTAAAGATGAAATTGACCGTATAAACTAACTGAACTAAATCCAGATTCTCGTATAGACAAATTTTGTGTTTCCATTGTCCTTTCATAGAAAGAATCTGGGCATATGTGATTAATGTGTTAAACATTTACAACAACAAAGAAGCGCTAGAGCATTCAAATTTATTTCTTTTTGTAGTTGCTGCTGCCGGCTCTAAATTTTTGAGCTGGTCGGTATGTCTTGAAGAATACCCAAGTAGTTCTATATTAATTCCATCAGCCTGACGGTATTGATGCTACTATTAGAAGCTCCAATGTCGAGATATATTTACCAAAGCGAGGCCTCGAGCACACAACCTTGGTATTCTACTCGCATAAATGGTTGCAAATGAAGAAAATTTTATACCATTGAAAACTTAAATTCAGAATTTTCAATTGGTATCCACAAATTATCTTTGTTTAATTCACATATATCACTATTAGAGAACAACTTATTATCTATGGAAAAATTTCGTTAGTAATTATTAACGAATTACTGATGGAATCCAAAAACATTATTGACGGATTATCGATGGAATTTACTTCGTTGGTACTGATATGGCGTGAATTAATAGTTTTGACGGGACTTTCGTCGATAATTATGTTTATTATTTTTATTTTTATGTCTTTTGTCATAGTCATAGTCATTTTAATTTTTATACTTTATTCTATTTTTATTTTATCTTTTATAAATTATTTTTAAAATTAAAAAATGACCAATTTAATTGAAATAATATATAAAAACCTTTATATCGATTTTTTTTTTTTCCTACTTCCCTCTCCGAGTTTAAAAATTAAAATAATATATGAAGTTTGATATTCACCCTTCTCCGAGTTTAACTATTGTTAATTGCTTGGGATTTCGATATTCCCGCTTGTCTCCGGCTGTGAAAACTTTATTGGTACTTTGCATGCTTTATTGGCAAATCAAGCAAATAAAACAAATTAATAAAATGGATTATATATTTAATCTAAAGATGATAAATTTCGATTCGACTGATAGATTTTGCATCTATCCGCTCTAAATGAAGATATTTTTTTTTTGAAGTGCGAGGGCGGGTGGAGCGGGACGACTTTGATAAATGCTTGCTCCGCTCCGCCCGTCTCGACTTTTGAAGTTACTATCTTACTTCTTAAAATATTTTATATTTTTTTATATTTTTATTATATATATATTAAATATATGTACTAAAATCATATATATATTAATATTATATATATATATACTTTTAATATATATATGTATATTATATATATTAAAAAAAATTATATACTAAAATTATATTTATAAATAAATTATAATATTAGGTTAAAAATAATTAATAAAAATTGAGGTGTTGCAAAATGGAACACCGTGAAACGGTTATGGATGTAACCAATATTTATGAAAGTGAATGTTTTCAACATCCATATAAGAGTGAAGTATAGGTGAATAAGACAATCCCGCTCGCTGTTCTATTGCCATCTCTAATTTAACCAAGCTAATCATGCGAACCCCTCTAAGCATGGATTTTTCAACCTATCAAAACATGTTTATTTGACAAACTGATGAACATGTTTTATCATCATATGTCGGTCCACTACCTTTTTTTTTTCAAAAATGTTGTTTTCTGAACTAAGAGGACTTGGAGTCGTTCGTCCTAATTAGGCTCTCAAAGAAAGGAAGATAACAAAAAGGTAACATTTTCGTTGATAACAACATGATATTGGTCTAGTAGTAAGCCATAGACTTTTAAACATAAACTTTTGGATTCATGCATGAATTCCATAACTTGGTTCAAATCATGTACCAAAGGCCACCAAAAAAAAGTTAGGAAAAAGGATGAAAACGTCCTTTATGATAATTAAATTTAGAGGTACTATAGTTAGAGAATTTCAAAAGTTCCCATAAAGTTGAATATTTGATGTTTAATTAATTTAGTTGATTCATATAATACTCTTAAGAAATGACGTTTAATAAATTTGATATTCAAATCTTAACCTATACAATTTCTTTTCTTTCTATATCTTTAGATTGTTATCTTTTTTTCTTTCAAAAATAATTATGCACGTACCAGCCTATCAAAAAAAAAAAAAAGGGATTCAAATAATTTTGTACCTTATACCTCTATTGAAGCAAATGTAAATCTAAATCTAAATTATTATTTCAATCAAAATTAGTAAGATATATAAAGACAGGAAATGTCGCCACAGCTAAATTAATCAGCTGGGTTGTTGTTTTACAGCTATTAGAAAAGAACAATGAATTATTGAATTGTACTACGTTTATATACCTTGAAATCATGGTCAACCCCTGCTTTCAATTTGTTTATTATTTCGCATTAGATGTTTGCGGGAACCCACCTCCCAAGTCCCAATTACCCCAATAATTTGACAGCTTTATTAATGATATGACAGTTTCGTGATATATTCAAGTATTTAGAACCAAAAGTTGAGTTAAATATTCAAGATAGCTGGACGAAGAGAGGTTTTTTTTATTTAAATATAGTTAAAAAAAAATTTAAAATATCGTTATTTTTAGATTATTTTTCAAAATTCTTTGGTTTTAATATTAGCTGGGAAATCGCCACCCCCTATGGCGATTTTCCAGCGTCAAAAAACTCATTTTGGCTAAAAATACCAAGAGAAATCCCCATGGGGTGGCGATTTCCCTTCATGTATAATTTTTTTTTAATTTGTAAATTTTATTTTTGAAATTTAAAAATTATAAATTAAATTTCTTATTAAATTTAAATATGGAAAAAAAAATTTCTTATAAAAATTAAAAAAATAAAATAATATTTATTCTTAAATTTGTATATCAAAAATTTTATTTGTAAGTTTTGTTTTAATTTTAAAAATTTGTAAGTTTTGTTTTTTAATTTTAAAAATTATAAATTGAATTAAAATAATTCTTTTTATAATTAAAAAAAAAAAGAAAATTCGTAAGGTATATTTTATTATTTAAAATTTATGAACAATTTTTTTAAAATTTTGTTAATTGATTTGTATTAGATAAAAACAAAAAAAACTTGCATTACATTTTCCCTCATATGTACAATAATAATCCAAAGTACATGATAAGTTGAGAAAAACATGTAATTCATTTATTGTTGATGCGAAGTCTCCCCCAATGTGCCAAATCGATGCGGACAATTTTGACGGTTATGACCTTCGTTTCTGCATAATCCACAACGTTTTGGTTGGCCTTTCTCCCTGAGGTCCATTTCATTACGAATACGACTTGATTTTGGCCGACCATGTGGATTTCTCCGCATTTCTTGATTGGGACACACTTCTGAACCATCATATTGAGGCCAGTAACCTTCATTTCCAATAGCTTCGAACTCATGTCTATAAACATTTAATATAGTTTTCAGTCTATAGACTTTGTCCACATATTGCATGCAATCTACATGGACATGTGCATAGGCAGCAACTACATGTGAACAAGGGAACCTTTGTGCTTGAAACTTTCCACAATCACACCATATGTCACTGAGGTTGACTTTGTACTTCATTGCAGAAACACCCTCTTGTGGATCAACTAACTCTTCAACCAGAAAAGATTGATTTGCTCGCGTAAAATTACGAACAATGTGGGAGTTAGCTTTCCTGCGATTTTCTTGCATAGCTTGTGTGACTGTTTCACAATATGTGTGCCCTCCCTCCATCATGGCAATTTACTTGTTCCCCATCTTAACAAAAAGTGCAGCCAACCTATAATATGTTGATTGCACTAAAGCAGTAATGGGAAGATGACGCGTTCCCTTCAACACCGAATTGATAGATTCAGCTAGGTTGGTTGTCATATGGCCATAACGTCTTCCTTGATCATATGACTGTTCCCACTTCTCCTTGGGGATCCTATCAAGCCAATTAGCCGCCTCTGCATTTTCTCCACGAAGATTGTCATACATGAAATGAAAATTCGGTCGCCTCAACTCGTATCCTAATAAATTTTAAAACAAAAAACTTGTGAATTTCAATATTATTTTATATGCTAAACGAAATATAAGAGATAAAATAACTATGATTTGATTCCATACCCATGTTAACAATTTGTCGACGCAATTCCTTATTGTTAAACTTTTTCATAAAGTTCGCTGCAATGTGTCGAATGCAGTACACTGAATATGCATGTGGAGGATTCCATCCACCATCGCGTCTAATCGCAGCTTTGATGGCTTCATGTCGATCAGACATCAAGCAAATGCCAGGCTGTTTTGTCACGTGTCTGAGCAAGTTACTGAGAAAGAATGACCAAGCCTCTGTTGTCTCACCCTCCATAATGGCAAAGGCAATTGGCAGTATGTTTCGGTTGCCATCTTGTGCAATAGCTAACAATAATGTGCCTTTGTATTTTCCATATAAGAAAGTACCGTCTATTTGCACAATAGGTTTACAATTCGGATACCCTTCAATGCACGACTTAAATGTCCAAAATAGTCGATTGAATATTCTCTTACCCTGGACCAGTCGATCACCGTGATATGCAGGTACCGTTTGCAATTCCACAATTGTACCAGGCACGAAATGTTGCATTGCACCTAACCATTTAGGTAGCTCATTGTACGATCTTTCCCAATCGCCAAATACTCGAACAATTGCCTTTTGCTTTGCTTGCCATGTTTTCTTGTAGGAGGTGATGTATCCATACCGGATTCGCATCTCAGCGATCAAAACTGAAACGGAAATCTCCGGATTTGCTTGGACCAATGACAAAATGCATGAACAGATCATGTTACAATCTAACTTGCAATGATCTTGTGAAATCCTCCCCGATGTGCAAGTATGAGGCCCTTCATATTTTCTAATCTCCCATACCTGTTTCTTCTTCATAAAAGTTGCCCTTATTCTCCAATTACACCCATTCCCATACATTACGCACTTGGCATAATATTTCGTCGGCTCAGATTCAATTACTCTGTAATCTACAGAGTTTTTGATGTTATAGTGCTTGATAGCTGAAAGCACAGCCTCTTTCGTTGGGAATTGTAACCCAACACACAGATCAACTGCAGATGGATCAAATGTCAGAGGCATAGCTAATGTATGAGCATACTCTGGAAATTCCGGCACATGCATTGCCTCCAGATCCAGTGTATGCATATGGGATGCAGCCTGATATGGGGGAATATCTCCATGAGTGTTGATATCTCCATGAGTGTTGATCTCAGCAGGGACGACGTCTGGGTCAGAATCAGTATTGTCATCACTTGCGAATTCAGCATCCTCTTCCTGCTCACTAAATTCACCAACATCTTCACCATGGACTCCACGTGGACGAACAGGATCAACACCAGCTGGCTCATCTTCGAGGGTAGTAGGAATTAGGGTTTGTGAGACTAATGAAGTCTGAAAAGTTGTAGCTTGAGATAAGGGCACGACTTCTTCTGTGGGAACGTCGTATGTAGTGTGAACATAGAACGACCCAGAATCATAATCTTCTATGGGAAAGTTTTCTGTTGTGCGAACATTTGAAGGGCCGCAATCATCGTCAACATCATCTATGTCAGCATATAACTTAAGGACACCAACATTTGCAAATGTCTCATGAGCATAAAACATGCATCTGACATCATCATCATCTTCAAGTGAAAATGTTCTATATCGGACACATCCTTCACCAATAGAAAGAGGATGCCTGTACTTAACCTTTGAAACTCTTTTTCTATTTCCAGCTTTAATTTTTGTATGAATTTGCAGCTTCAGTTCCTCTAATGTGACGTCGTCTTCAACACGAAAACTTTTTGGACGTTCACAATCAAAGGAAGCACCTTCGTCAGTATTATGAATTTGGCCATTATAGTAGACCAATGCGATCACTCTATTGCTCATGTTGTGTAGTAATGAAACTAAGAAAGATGAGAATGTAGGTATTTTCACTCCGCAAAAGAAAGAAAAAATATAGAAGGATGAGAATGAGAATGAGGATGTTTTAGCACTCAGGAAAAATCTGATTGAAAAACTGTTGTAGGGGGTATTGTAAACCTTTATAAGTATTATGAATTTATAATGGTTCATTATGTTGTACCATATGACAAATCCCATCCTTTGTATAAGATGGAATCTGATTCTGATATTCTGCCTGGGACTATTTGACTGAAAAAGTTATAACTTATTCAATGCAAAATGTGATTGATAAATCCCATCATTTGTCTCATCCATTGCAGAAAGAATCAAATTCTAATATTTTCTGCAGCATTTGATGGACTGAAATATAGCTGAAACCTGTCTAAAACCCTATATCATCAGTCTTATCCATTGCAGAAAGAATTAAGTTTCAATATTTTCTGCAGCATTTGATGGACTGAAAAATAGCTGAAACCTGTCTAAAAACCTATATCATCAGTCTTATCCATTGCAGAAAGAATCAAGTTCCAATATTTTCTGCAGCATTTGATGGACTGAAAAATAGCTGAAACCTGTCTAAAAACCTATATCATCAGTCTTATCCATTGCAGAAAGAATCAAGTTCCAATATTTTCTGCAGCATTTGATGGACTGGAAAATAGCTGAAACCTGTCTAAAAACCTATATCATCAGTCTTATCCATTGCAGAAAGAATCAAGTTCCAATATTTTCTGCAGTATTTGATGGACTGAAATATAGCTGAAACCTGTCTAAAAACCTATATCATCAGTCTTATCCATTGCAGAAAGAATCAAGTTCCAATATTTTCTGCAGCATTTGATGGACTGAAATATAGCTGAAACCTGTCTAAAAACCTATATCATCAGTCTTATCCATTGCAGAAAGAATCAAGTTCCAATATTTTCTGCAGCATTTGATGGACTGGAAAATAGCTGAAACCTGTCTAAAACCCTAAATCATCAGTCTTATCCATTGCAGAAAGAATCAAGTTCCAATATTTTCTGCAGCATTTGATGGACTGAAATATAGCTGAATTTTTTTTTTTTGCTTTCCAGAATTTCACTTGTTTGCTTATGAAAATGTAATGCAAGTTTTTTTGTTTGTTTTTTGTTTTTATCTAATACAAATCAATTAACAAAATTTAAAAAAATTTGTTCATAAATTTTAAATAATAAAATATACCTTACAAAATTTCTTTTTTTTTTTTTAAAATTATAAAAAAATTATTTTAATTTAATTTATAATTTTTAAAATTAAAAAAAAAACTTACAAATTTTTAAAATTAAAACAAAACTTACAAATAAAATTTTTGATATACAAATTTAAGAAGAAATATTATTTTGTTTTTTTAATTTTTATAAGAAAAAAAATTTCCATATTTAAATTTAATAAGAAATTTAATTTAATTTATAATTTTTAAATTTAAAAAATAAAATTTACAAATTAAAAAAAATTTTAAAATTTGTTTATTAATTAAAAAAAAAAATTATACATGAAGGAAAATCACCACCCCCATGGCGATTTCCCTTGGTATTTTTAGCCAAAATGAGTTTTTTGACGTTGGGAAATCGCCATGGGGGGTGGCGATTTCCCAGCTACTATTAAAACCAGCGGATTTTGAGAAATAATCTAAAAGTAACGATATTTTGAAAATTTTTTTTGGCTATATTTAAATAAAAAAAACCACGAAGAGATCGTTATGTCCAACTGATAATACCATTTGTATTAAGCATATATATATATATATATATATATATATAAATAAGCTAGAGGTGCTCATGGGCCGGGCCGGGCCGCGGCCCATTTTTTTTTTTGCCCAGGCCAGTCCGTTTAGACCCGAATCACTATTCATTGGAATAAAAAAATAAATTTTTTATTTTTTTTATTTTTTAAAATTAAAATTAAATAAAAATAATATTATAATAATACTAAAACACTGTTCCGGACCGGACCGGGCCAGCCCGGAATATGAAATTGTCTGCCTAGGTCCGGTCCGTGAGCAGGTCTAATATAAGCTATATTAATTTACTATAATAAAGAATATTTTATTCCAGCAGTTTGGCATTATATTGCCATGGACCGACAATGGATTCAAGCTGTCCGGGAAAGGGGAAAGCCGCCACCCACGCCTTAATAAATTAACAATGAGCATCACTATTTTTAACAGCTGTGCGCCTGTTCCAATATATGATATATCCGAGTCAAAGATATGCCAATATCTTGTTTGATAGTACTTGATTTTCAATATTGTACGTTTATATGCTTTTTTTTTTTGTTTTTTTTTTTTTGATAATTATAGATATGTTTGCTTTCATTATATAATAATTTAGTAGAAAAATACAAATTGGAAGAGCTTGGATGTCAAGGCCAAGCTTGGATGTCGACCAATTAAGACCGACAAAATAACTGGATAACTAAGTCTAAGAAATTATGAAGTTATCATTTAACTGTAAATAGAGAGAATTAATATAAAAATTATAAAGTTATAGTATATAACTATATATAGGAATTATGAATTATGTCCTAGTTATCAAAATTAACATTTATCGATATAAATTTTTTAGAAGTTTTTGAATCTTTGATGAGGTAGTGATCAATTAATGTTTACAGAATATATATATATATATATAATCAAAATTAATTGCAAAATTTATATGAACAAGTAATTACAAAGATATAAAATTGGTTGTAGAGTTTTTCAAATTTATATATAAGATGTTAAATAATACTATCACATTAAAATGGATGCCATGTAGTAGCCTTTTTGTTTATTTTTCTTTTGGGGCCAATCCAAATTCCCCTAGTTGAGTTTTGCCATTTCACCTTGTCTGGCATATAATTGGAATTGACCCCCAAGTCCCAAGCCAATCCAAGGCTCATCCATTCATTTCAACCACAATTTAGAGTTTAGAACTAGGGATTTATATCATTTAAGAAAGAAATCCTCGTATTGGTTCTATAACGATATTAATTATATATACTAGTGTTTAAATCATCGCGTTACTTCAGTTTTATTGTCATTAAAAATATATTTAATATGATTATGACACGAAAATTAATACGAATTTATAGTTAAAATTGAATTATTATGACAAACTATATAAAATATCTCAACTTGAGAACAACTTTTATGTTATGTTTGAGAACATGAATTTGAGAATTTGGATTTGAATTTCATTTACTATATAAATTGTGAAAATGAAATGCATACATTAATTAAAATTCAACATGATTGTATATTTGAAAGGTATAAAAACATGAATTTTAAATTTACAAAGACATATATAGGTATTTCGAATTCACCACTATATAGACATCCAACAAATCCATGAATTTGAAAAATAATCATGAATGTTACATTTTCATGTGTTTTACTACCCAATTACACTATTTTTGAAATCCAAATCCATTGTTTGAAATTCAAGTTCCCAAACGCTACCTTAAAGTAAACTATAGATATAAAATAACACAAAATATACATCACTTATATTCATAATAAGAAATAAAAAAAAATATAAATCTAACAAATTATCATACAATAACTTGTAACTTATAAGATTATTTAACATAGGTTTTTTTCACTATTTAATCATCATAATATATATTTTTTTCAACACACCTAAAGTTTTAAAAAGAATTTACTTACATCAATCTATGTCATATTATTATTCAATATTTTAATTTTAGCGATATTTATCAATACAATAATTTTTTATTCAATAATATAAAAATATAAAAATTAATATGATCTTATTTTTCAAAAATAAAAATAAAGAATCAATCATTATACGACACATGGCAAAAAAAATTAGAAGTTATTTGAATAGTGTCACACACAAACATGCCATGAAAAAAGGATTAAATACTCAATTGGCCCCTGTATTATACACTTTTTGTCTGTTTGATACCTAAAGAATAAAATCGGTCAGTTTGGTACTCGAACTTTCATTCCGTCATTCATATTGGCCCGTTGAACTAACACCGTTAGTTAGTGGCTGACGTGACAATAAACACTCAATCAGAACATGACACGGGGCAAAAATGTCTTGTCAATGCTACATCATTAGTGCCATGCCAGCATATTTTTTAAAAAAAATAAAAAATTTAATTCAAAAGATTATAAAATATTGAAAATATTTTTAAAATATAATCTGATTTAAAAAAAATATAATATAAATTTTAAAATATTTTTATTTTTTCTAATAATCAAAATAAAAAACTGATCTAACAACAAAAATTCAATTAAAACAAAAAAACCCAAAGTCTTTACTTTTCATTTTCCTTCATTTTCTCGACATCCAAAAAAAAAAAAACCCAAAAAAGAAAACAAAAATAAAAACACAGATATAAATTCAGACCTTCAAAATAAAAGTTTTATTTAATCATCATAATATTTTTTTCTTTTCCTTCTATACCTGAAGTTTTAAAAAGAATTTACTTACATCAACCAATCTCATATTATTATTCAATATATTAATTTTTAGCGATAATTTACAATACAATAATTTTTTATTCAATAATATAAAAAAATTAATATGATCTTATTTTTCAAAAATTAAAAATAAAAAACCAATCATTATACTACACATAGCACAAAAATTAGAAGTTATTTGAATAGTGTCACACACGAATATGACATAAAAAAATAACTAAAATACGACATGACACGAAAAAAAATATGACTATGACATAAACATACGAACGTGTCAAAATTTATATAAAACGAACGTGACACAAAATTGAGGGTTATTCGAATAATGACAATTAGATCTGACAATTTCGGTTTTCGGACATGACTTGAAAAAAAAAAAAATATAACACGAAAAAATAATACTAACACGATACGAATGCATGAATGTATTGAAATTTATATAATGCAAATTATTAACGTGTCAAAATTTATATATATAACACATGAAATATAATTAAAATATAAAAAATTAGCATAAACACAAAATGAATATTTATAATTTTAAATATTAAAAAAAAAAAATGCTCGCCACTTGGCGAGCAATTGGAAAAAAATTGATGAAAGTTATCCCTTCAATAGAAGGAGATAACTTTCAATTATAGTTATAAGATTATAAGCTTATAAGATATAGTTTTAAACTGTAAATTAATTTGTGTAGGTAATTAAATGTGATCTAGGTCAGCAAATTAATTGGAAGAATGCGCACTGATCATCAACAAGGTACAAGGGTAGCCTTGTGTGCGATATAATTCAATAATTGTGGCATTAATCCAAGCAAATTTTTTTAAATAGTTCGATTTAACGAGTGTTTATTGACCCGATTAAAATTAGTTAAAATATTATTTTTATGATAAAATTTACATTTAATATATTATTTTTATTAAATTTAATAAGAGATAATACATCAATTATATATATATATATTTTTAAATATTATCTTAATCAATCTAACTATCTAACTATAATATAAAATGAACTAAAAAACCTACAGATATTGACATGTGGCAGCTTTATTTATTTATTTATTTTTTAGTAGGGAAGAAAAGAAATGAAGGAAAGAAAAGAAAAAGAAAAAGGATAAAAAGGAAAGAGAAAAAATTATGTATTCGTATTTGTATTATTTTTGTGTGTGTTTAAAGTATTATAAATATAAATTTTTACATGTTAATAATTTGTTTTATGTATATTTTGACATGTTCGTATATTCGAGTAGTGTTCATGTTATTTTTTGTGTTGTTTTTCAATTATTTTCCTATGCAATGTTCGTGTCATGTTTCAATTCATTTCATATTTTGCATAGTTTGTTATTGTGATTCAATTTAGAAAAAAAATTGTGTGTTCATGTCGTGTCTCAATTCATTATATATTTTGCATAATTTGTAATAGTGATTCAATTTAGAACAAATTTGTATGTTTGTGACATGTTCGTGTTTTTTTTTTTTGTATTCAAAGTATTATAAATTTATATAAATTTTTCACATTAATAATTCGTTTTATATAGATTTCGAGACGTCCGTGTATTCGAATCGTGTTCACGTAATTTTTCGTGTTGTGTCGTGTTTTAATTATTTCTCAATGTTGTGTTTGTGTCGTGTCTCAATTTATTTCATATTTTGTTCGTGTTATTTTTTCGTGTGTTTAAAGTATTATAAATTTATATAATTTTTACACGTTAATAATTTGTTTTATTTATATTTTGACACGTTCGTGTATTCATGTCGTGTTCATGTTATTTTTCGTGTTGTGTTTAATAAATTTTCCTATGTTGTTTTCGTGTCATGTCTCAACTCATTTCATATTTTGCATAGTTTATCATTTTGATTCAATTTAGAGAAAAATTTGTGTGTTCGTGTCGAGTCTCAATTCATGACATATTTTGCATAGTTTGTCATAGTGATTCAATTTAGAGAAAAAATTGTGTTCGTGATGTGTTATTTTTTTGTATTTTCAAAGTATTATAAATTTTTACGTGTTAATAATTTTTTTTATATAAATTTGACACGTTTGAGTATTCATGTCGTGTTAATGTTATTTTTCGTATCGTGTCATGTTTTAATTATTTTTTTATGTTGTGTTGTATTGTGTCTCAATTAATCTCATATTTTATATAATTTGTTATAGTAATTCGATTTTAACTCTAAATTCGTTTACTTAAGATATTATAAAACATAAACATTTATTTAAATAAATGATAATTATTTAATATGATTCAACTTAAATTTATTTATAATTGTTAATTTAATTAAAATTTTATAAATATTAAAAAAAAAATACCCCAGCGGGTGAATTATTCTAGTATCTAATAAAACTTATTAACATTTTCCCTTTTTAAATCAAGAAATTGAATAAGTAGGAAACCATTCCATTTTGTCTAACTACTCATGACTACTTGGTCTATGAGTATGAGACTATGATGATGGTTGCCAATTACAAATAAGATTAGACCTGTCTATTCCATTTACAATTCGGGTAAATTAATTGAATTTTTTTGAATTCGAAATAAAATTGACACATCTAGATGAATCCAAATTTTGAGCCAATTTTTTGAACTAAAACAGCCACCAAATTTTAGCATTATCCAGCTATAAAGTATAGACCCACAAAATTATTCAAGTATTTTAGGTAAGGTCAAGGACTACTCAAGGCATTCACGCCATACAAAATGATAGTTATAATTAAATTAGCAGAGAATTACTCCAGTGGGGTTTTAAATTTAAGAATTGTGCCAATTTGATACCAAAAACAAAGTCAGAGATAGACTTGTTTACAAGATATCGTGTAAATAATTAATAATACCATATGCACTTAGCTGCTGATTCTTTCCTAGCTTTGTTTATTAGTGTAGTTTTTTATTTTATTTTTTATAACAAGTGGTCTGTATTCATTACTTAAGGATAATTGATATATTATTTTGTTGATTTTTTTGCATTAAATGAAAATATTATTTAATAGAATTTTGTTAATTAATGTTTTAAGATCACATTTTAAAATGATTATATATATAAAGTAAGTATTTCTTTCAATGCATGCAATCAATATATTAACTATCAATTATTACATTTGATGAAGAATATTATTATAAATAAAATATTAATTAATTTTAAAGAATATCTTAAAATACTCATTAACCAAAACCTACTTAATATATTCTTTCAAATTAATTAATCCAAAGTACTATGCTAAAATTTCGAACTGGGAATTCTTACTAGTTCTTGTCTTCTTGAACCTGTGCCATTCTTTTAACATTGTATTGATCACATAGAGATTTAAAATAGCCCCCGTTTACCATTTCAACCATCCAATGCACTTGAAACGAGGATTCCAAGCTGTATCCTATATATATATATATATATATATATATATATATAAATTATGGTTGATCGGATCTTAATTATTAGAATAATTATATGAATGGATAAAATATAAAAATATAAATACAAGGTTGCACGAGCGGTGCATTGGAAATACGAGGCTGCTAACCCAATTTAACCTAATGGGAGAAAATTTAATACTTATTATTATTATTCTTTCTTTGTCTGCAGTGCACTCTGCAAAGATATCTGACCAATTATACGCATAAATTTTGTCATACAAATGTCTACTTGCAATATAGTTTTTGTTATCTTGCTAGGCACACCCGAAGGAACCTGGAACTAAGGCAGCCAAGCCAACTATCTTTTCCGGCACTACTGATTGAACATGAGAAAACCAAGACATCTATGTATTATATTTTCCCAACATGGCCACTCGTTTTCTAGGAAAGTGAGAGGTGCTAAAGTAATTAAATGTCAAAATTGGATTTCTTTGTCTTCAAGATTGTGAATGTGATCAGAAAAAAATAGTTGTTTATTTACAAGTTGAGATATTAATTATTCAATTAACTTTCACTGTTGATTTGGGTTGATTCCAACCAGAACCCAACCTATGCACTAGCTACTTTCTTTATCTCAAAAGGCTGCATTAATCGCCTTGGTTGGACCATAAAAATATTGCTATTACATTACATGATGACAAACATTTGTTTATTACTAATATTTATTGTCATGTATATTGCACATGAGTATATCTACTAATGAATCGGACCACAGTTTGGGTTTTTTTATCTTTGCCTAAATTCGATCCTGGATCGAGCCGTCAACATATATTCACTGTTCATATATTATTAAAATAATAAAAAATATTTTATATTAATATTTTTCAAATTTAAATAAAAATTATTTTTTTAGTATTTAAACAGTGATCTGAGCTTACTCGGTACTTGCCCAGACTCGACACAATACGGGCCTGTCGGGCCAGGTGGACTATCCGGCTTATGAGCAGGTCTACATGTGAGTATATATATATATTTAATTATATATTACTAATGTATTTAAAATTATATTTATAAAATTTAAATAAGTGATTTTTTAATTAATAATTGATTTTAAAAATAAAAATTTATATATTTTAATATTATTAAAATTCAATTTGTGTGAAATTAAAAATATTATTTGTAAAGTGAAAGTTTTTATTAAAATATGACAATGTATAATTAATCTTAAGTATATAGATTTAAAAATATATTGTTGATTGAAGGATAATAGACATGAAAACCAATTAGAAAGATTGATTTAGCATATATTGAACTCGAATATTCCTTTCATTTCAAAATTAATAAATTATGACAATAAAAGATAAAAATTAAAATTTGTATATACAATATTTATTAAAATAAATCAAAAAAATTCTTTAAAAAATTTATCACTGTTTATTGTCTAAAATTGCTTGAAAAACTCTTACTACCATATAAAAAGAATACGAGCATATATCTCATAATTTTTAAGTCCAAACCAATTCCAAAAAAAGAGTCTTATTAATTACATAATTATAATAAATAAAAACCTTGGATTGTACATATGGTCTTCAAAAATCTTATTAATTCTTAGGAGTTTGGGTTACGAAACCCAATTGTTAAAACAGCTATGGGTTCTTGCTTGCAAAAAGTTCTAAACTTAGAGCTAAGCTCATAGGCTTCTGGTTATAGTTAAATCCAATTTGGGCTAAAAGCCCAATTTTTATTTGTTTTCGCGAATGCTTGGAAATTCTTATCTTCTCTAAAATAGGAATGGAAAATATGGAATTGCCGTTGAATTGCAAAAGCCTTGGACTATGTTCTTTTTTTCCTTTCAGGATTCTAATTTTTAGATTTCTTAGTTAACACTACGATAGAAAAGAAGGAAAATAAAAAGAAAGGGAAAATGTGAAAAAAGAAAAAAATGAATGAGAGGAAAGACAATTATTCGATTTTGTTGTTTATATTTGATATAAAAGATAATTAATTAAAAAAAAGAAAAAGAAATTAATGAGAAATTGCAAATAAAACTGTTAACAATTATGTAGAAAGAGTAATTTTTTAAAATTTAAAAAGAAAAGAAAGATACTAATTCATTCATTAATGAAAGATTTTTTATTTTTTTTGGGTTCCCTTTTCTGCTTTTATCTTTTTCTTCTATAAAACATAGTGTTATAGAGTCCAAGTTCTTTTCAGGATTATTAACTCTAATTATTGTAATTCCATTTTATTGCAAATAATAATTAGACAAATTATTAACAGATAAATGCGTAAGAGTTTTGTGTTAAATCTAGCAGAGTTTTATTACCATAGAATATTTATATTCTTAATTTCTGCACAATATAGTGACTAGAACTCAAGGTTAAGAAAATCGGATCGAAAATTAAATCGGTGTGATCTTTAGTTTTCAGTCCAATCAGTTGGACCGGTCGATTCATTTAAATAATAATTTTAAATAATTTTAATATTAAATAAATATTAAATATAGTAAACAATTAATAAAAATATGCATTTGACTTAGTTGTATGGTATTTAGTTTATTTCTAAGAGGTTATGAGTTCAAATCTCATACTTACAAAAAAAAAATTTTTTAAATAAAAAACAGTTTTATTTGTTGAATTTTTAACGATTTTTTATCGGTTGAACCGATTTTAGACCGAATTAAATGATCTCCAATTTTTTATATAGCACCGAATTAAAAAAAAATCGATTCTTTATTAAATCAATCTGATCGACTGATCTAATTTTTTCGACCATGCTAGAAGTCTAGAACCCCAATTTTACTAATAGTAATTAACTGTGTCAGTTTTTGCCTTTTTTGAGGTGGGAAAGAGTGGATATTGGTTTATTTTATTTTTAACTAAAATTCTTCCTCCAGTTTTATTGAGGATTTTTTTTAATATTTATAAAATTTTAATTAAATTAACAATATAAATAAATCTAAATTAAGTCATATTAAATAATTATTATTTATTTAAATAATTTTTTATATTTTAATATTTTAAGTAAATGAATTTAGAGTTAAAATCAAATTATTATGACAAATTATGTAAAATATGGGATGAATCGAAATATAACACATATGAAAAAATAATTAAAATATGACACGACACGGAAAATAATATGAACACGACACGAATACACTAACTTATCAAATTTATTTAAAATGAATTAAAAACGTGTAAAAATTTCATATAAATTTATAATACTTTGAACATACAAAAAAATAACACGAATACGACATGAATTTTTTTTTTTTTTTAAATTGAACCATTATGACACATAATGCAAAATATGTCATGAATTGAGATACGAAAGGAATACACATAATTTTTTCTAAATTGAATCACAATGACAAACTATGTAAAATATGAGATGAGTTGAGACATGATATGAATACAACATAAAAAAAATAATTAAAATACAATACGAAAAATAACATGAACACGACACGAATACATGAATTTGTCAAAATATACATAAAACAAATTATTAACCTGTAAAAATTTATATAAATTTATAATATTTTGAACACAAAAAAATAACACGAACATACAAATTTTTCTCTAAATTGAATTATAATGACAAACTATGCAAAATATAAGATGAATTGAAAAACGACACGAACATAACATAAAAAAATAATTAAAATATATACAACATAAAAAATAATATGAATAAGACACGAATACACAAACGTATAAAAATATACATAAAACAAATTATTAATATATATAAATTTATAATACTTTAAATAATATATTTTTTTTAATTTCAAGCTGGAACAAAACCCGGACCAAGCTGGTTCCAAGTTCCAACCGAGGCATGGACACCTCAACGTTTTGCATGTAAATTGCAGCCAGAAGTATAGTGATTGTTGATTGGGCGGGGCGTTAAGCTGGTTGCTAGTTTTCTCACTTTCTGGATCGATCATTGGTCCATTGTGTCAAATAACTAATTTCCTACTCTCTGTTCATTTTCTTTAAGTTTTTCTCTTTTAATTTTTAAAATTTGACCCTGTATAATTGCCATTTTCTGAATCTTATCGATTTTACTATGGAAAATACAGTTTGATCACTGGAATTAAAAATGAAACTAAAAATCCAATAATTTATTGTAGATCTCACAGATGACAGCCAACTTAATGTTATTACAGAGAAAAAGACAGAAGAATTGCAACAGCTATGCCAAGATGTGGAAAATGCCTAAAGGCCCTAGGATCTTTTATTGGACACGGACAAGTTGAACGATACGAATGCGATCCATGAAATATGGGAGGCCAGCTTGGTTTTGCTGTTTTTTCACTTCAGCAACACCTCCTTGATCAATTTTTCCCAATTCAAGAATGATGGGCCATTCAGGCAGGCAGCTTCCTCTGCTTTTTTCTTCCACTCCATGGCTTTGTTTCTCATCTCCTTACCTTTTTCTCCTACCATCAATTCCCTCACAAGCTTCTCTACTTCATCTCTCTTCACATCATTGTCAATTTCCATGCCAACACCCCAATCAGTGCAAGAAAATCTACAATTTGTCTGTTGCTCGGCAAAAAATGGCCAACAAATCATAGGCACCCCACTTGCAATGCTTTCAATGGTTGAATTCCATCCGCTGTGTGTTAAGAAACCTGCGGTTGCTGGGTGGTTTAGTACTTGCTCTTGTGGGCACCAACTCGCCATTAAGCTTCTCTCCTTAGTCTCTTCAAGGAACTCTGGAGGCAGCATGGCGGAATCACCCCTCACCAAATCAGGCCTAATGATCCACAAGAAGGTTTGCTTGCTATTCGCCAAACCCCAAGCGAACTCAACGAGCTGCTGCGCTGTCATGACTGTGATACTGCCAAAATTCACATAAACAACGGATTTGGGTTCCTTGGAATCCAGCCATTGGAGACACTCGGACTCTTCTTTCCACAGATTGGACCCAATAGACTCTAAAGGTGTATGTTGAATCTGATTGAGAAGCAAATGAAGAGGTCCAATGGTGTAAATTCCAGGGAGCATGGACGAGAGAGTTTTGACAACATCATGCTCAAATTCATCAAAAGTATTCATAATAACGGCAGAAGCTTTTACAGCTCTCTCAGCCTCTGTCGCCAGGACGTTTAACAGGATATCATTTCGATTCGTTGTTCGGACAAAGCTTGGAAGGTCCCTTATTCGGATATTTTTCATTCCTGGAATCCAATCAATAACAGTGTCCAAATACCCGTTTGTCAAATAGGACTCATCTGCAGAATATATAATGAAGAAGAAATTGTCAGCGATAAATCAAATCATCAAAACAATTAATTCCAAATAAGATGAGATGTAGAAGCATGTAATTATTGTACCTTTCAATGGTGTAAAACCCCTTTCAATGAGAAGTCTATAATGCATATAGGCCAAGAAACCACAAGCACTGGTGGTCCAAAATAAGACATCAGGAATTCCAAGCTCTTCAGCAGCCTTGAGAGTGAAGGACATGACCCCATCGGAGACAATACAAGTGACAGGTGGAACACCAGAAGAAGAGTTGAGCTTAGCAAGAAGTTGGCGAAATGGGGCCAAGCAATTCTTGCTAGTGGAGTCACAGAGCGCAGGAATGTCTTGTGTTCCATCAATATCCGGCGGAGGCAGACCGTCAGGGATGGTCTCAAAGCGGAAATCAGGCAAGCCATCAAGGGCATTGGGACCTCTGGATTTGAGCAAGCGTTTATGGTTGTACTCCGTGTTGACAAAAGTGATGTAAAAGCCTTTGTAATGAAGGAGTTTGGCGACTTTAAGCATAGGATTTACATGACCCTGAGCTGGGTATGGTATGCAAACCGCATGCGGCTTGTTGGGAAATGAAAGGGATCCCATCTCTCTCTCTCTCTTCCAAAGTGCCTTGTGCACAAACAATGGCTGACTCCCCAGGTTTAAAGGAAGTGCTAGATAGTTGAGATATTAATTTTTAATCATTAAAATTAAGAGTTAAAATCCAACTAAAATATTTATAATTGGCTATTTAGTAGGATTAATAATTAATTAATTAATCTGAAGTATCACTTCACCACGTGAAATAGATCCTTACTTAGGGACACCTACCAGTTATAAGCATTTCAATCTCAAAGATTGAATAAATAAATATATCAAAGAAGCTGTGTCACCCTTTTTTAATAGTTTTTTTTTTTTGGTGTGAACCCTTTTGTAATAGTTGCCAATACATAAAGTAAGATTCGTCGGAGATTTTATCCAATTAAATAATACAGATCCACCGAAATTACATTTGATAATTTTGCCACACATTAACGTGATATAAAAAAATAATTTAAATATAATTTAAAATATGAATAAATACATGAATACATTAAAATTATATACGAATTGTTATCGAGACATAAGCAAAGCTCCATAATACTAATAGTAAGCGGAGCCGCCGGTCGAGCAAGTAAATCAAATGGTTTTACTATTTTTATATTCTGAGTTTAACTAATATAAGTGTTTGATCTCAGGGCTTCCCTTTCAAGCCGGCGGCTATAAGTTAGAGACAGTTGAATTTTAGAAATGGTTTTAAATCAAAATTAATTAAATATAATTATCTTATGCTGGTATAATGTTCGATACAAATATTAATTATGTATTATGTAAAATATGTATTTAAAATAATTAAAGTCATTAACAACACACATAGTTTAATGAATCGAAGAAATAATAATAGTTTATAACTTTAATGTAACTAGTACTTTTAGCACGGTGCGTGTCACATGTGTAATTTATATCTTCGAAATATTTAATTTTATTAATAATTTCTTTTGAATACTTTGATGAAAGGTAAAAGTTGGTTTTTTTTTTTTTTTTTTTTATTATCATAATATAGTTATTCTTTTTAATTCTCAAAATACTTTTGTTTTGAAATTAAGTATCAAAATCTGTTTTTTTTTAATCAGTTGAGAAATCGCCATAATCCATAACGATTTTCTAACTGAAAATTTCAATTTTATTTTAAATATCAGTTGAAAAATTGTCATGGGCCATGACGATTTTTTAACTGATAAAATTTAATTTTTTATAAAAATATCAATTGAAAAATCATCATGACTCATGATAATTTTTCAATTAATATTTTAAAATAATTTGTATATTTTAAATTAAAAAATCGTCGTATGACGATTTTTCAACTATATTTCTTCACCTTTTGGTGATTTGTTACATGGTTTGTTTCTTTGCACTTTCTATCTGATATCCTATAATTTTGTTCTAAGGCTTAATTGGGTATTGACACCATGCATGTCAACACATTAAATAATTATATAATTTTATAATTTTATAATTTTAAAATTTTAATAAAATTTTATAATTTTCAATTGGATATCAAAGTATTATTACTACCAATATGACACTATAAGAAGAAGCAGTAGGCAGTCAAAAGTTGACTTCATAAGATAATGTGTTGACATGCATGGTGCAAAAGATAATGTGTTCACATGCATGGTGTCAATACCCAATTAAGCCTTAGAACAAAATTAATAAGATATCATATAGAAAGTGCAAAGAAACAAACCATGTAACAAATCACCAAAAGGTGAACTTAAAATATGCAAATTTTTTTAAAATATAAGTCGAAAAATCATCATAGATCATGACGATTTTTCAATTAGTATTTTAAAAATTAAATTTTACTAGTTAGAAAAACACCATGCCCCATAGTGATTTTCCAACTGATATTTAAAATAAAATTGAAATTTTCAGTTGAAAAATCGTCATGAACCATGACAATTTTTCAACTGGTTAAAAAGCGGATTTTGATACTTAATTTCAAAATAACGATATTTTAAGAATTAAAAAAAAACTATATTATGATAAAAAAAAGGGTAAAAGTTTGAATTTCTATTATTTTAATTTTGCAATTTCGATCCTTGTATTTTAATTTTATTAAAATTAATTTTATATTTTTATAAACGATCAATTTAAAGATAATTGATAACGATGTTAAACTTCTATAGTTAAAACCGATTGCACGTTTTTTTTTTTTCTTGATGACATAACATGCTAATATGCATTTTTTTAAATCACGTTACAAACATTAATACAAAAAAATTTATTTTTAGTAAAAACTATAAAATATATTTTTCAGAATTTTAAAATATTAATTATTGTTTAATTAAAGTAAACTATGGTCTTTTTATTCATATTTATCACGTAATTAAAAAATTAATCGACTTTAGCATACCTGATAATCATCAAAACAAGAAGCGCAAGTGCATGTCAACGTTTGGAGAAAGCAAAAGAGAAGAGCCTTTCAGCTGCAGAGATGTCAGGCTTAGGGCTGTAATCGAGCCGAGTCGAGTCCGAATAGTGATAAGCTCGAGCTTGATTCGAAACTTGTGGCTCGAAATTCGGCTCGAGCTCGATCGAATATCATTTATTAAGCTCGAGCTCGGCTCGAGATAAAATCGAACTATTCGAGCTCGCTCGATTAAGCTCGATTTTCATATTCGAGCTCGAACTCGAGCTCGAATTAAAAAATTTCAATTACAAATTTTTATATTAATTAAATTTATAAATAATTAAAATTTTTCTATAATGACCAGCCAATGAACAAATTATTAAAAAATAAGATAAATTCTAACAGATCTAGAAAGACAGAAATCAAATAGCAAAAGTAACCAACAAAGCAAAAGAATCAAAAGATTTCACATAACATTGCTTGCAGTGAAACACAGCTATGGGCAAGCTAAGAGTGTGGGGTTCAGTTTTGGAGGTTCGAGGATGCTTATAAACATGGCCTTGGTGCCAAAGTCAAGAGGGGCGATGAGGATGCGGCACACTTATAAACCTCCCCTACCATGTGTTTGCTGGTAGATAGCGAAAATAGGTTGGTTTGGAACGGCCATAAGGATGGCAAGATTAGGTTTTGGCAGGCTCATCGTGGTCTTGTTCTTTATATCATCATGAGATCCTAACAAAAGGCAGAATAGATAAACAGGAAAATAAATCAAAGATGAAAACCTAAAACAGTGAAAAAAGGCAAGAGATGAAGCCACAAGTGGAAGTTGGGAAGAAGCCGTAGGTGGGAGTGGGTGAGAAGGGAGGAACTGGTGGGAGGGGAAAAGGAAAGCGGCAGCACATCTGAAAATGGGAGAAAAATTAGGTTTTAGGGTTTTAAGTGTATATATATATATAAAGGGTAAAATAGTAAATTTATAATTAAAAATGAAAAAGCTCGATTAGGCTCGCGAGCTACTCGAGTCGGGCATTAGGATACTTGAACTCGGCTCGCTCGATAGCTCGAGCTCGGCTCGACAATGCTCGAGCCGAATTCGAATTTTTTTCGAGCCGAACTCGAGTAGTTTGCGAGCACAAGTGTCTCATTTACACCCCTAGTCAGGCTTCGAATGACACTAGAGAAAAAGAGAGAGGGGAAGTTAGTGTACAATCAATAACGAACACTAGAATTTTTTTCCCACTTCGATCTAAGATATTTTAATATTTATAAAATTTTAATTAAATTAATAATTATAAATAAATTTAAATTAAATTAATAATTATAAATAAATTTAAATTAAATCATATTAAATAATTTAATTTATTTTAATATCGTAAATAAATTAATTTAGAGTTAAAATAAAATCAATATGATAAATTATCTAAAATATATGATAAATTGAGATACAATATAAACACAATATGTGAAAATAATTAAAACACGAAACGACACGAAAAATAACATAAACATAACATGAATACACGAACGTGTTTATATAAAATAAATTCTGAACGTGTAAAAATTTATATAAATTTATAATATTTTAAACACACAAAAAGATAATACGAATACGTCACGAATACAAAAAATTTTCCTAAATTGAATCACTATAATAAAGCAAAATATGTCATGAATTGAGACACGACACGAATACAAAAATTTTTCTTTAAATTAAATCACAATGACAAACTATGCAAAATATAAAATGAATTGAGAACGACACGAACACGGTATAGAAAAATAAAAATAACATAAACATTGCACAAATACACGAACGTGTCAAAATATGCATAAAAAAATTATTAACGTGTAAAAATTTATATAAATTTATAATACTTTAAATGCACAAATATTAACACACAATTTTTTTTGTTTCTTTCTTTCTTTCCCTTTCTTTGTTATTGCCTTGTATTTTATTATTTTATTACCTTGTATTTTGTTATTATTTAAATGCAAAATGATTGTTTATTTACAAAATAAAGCATTATAAATTGCTATTAGAATTTGTTCACCTGCTATATGTGTTTTTAATAAAAATAAATGTTTCAAAGGAGAAAAGAAAGTTATTTACAGTTTTTTTTTTTTTTTTTAAGTTTTCAAACAATTATATTTTATAAAAGTAGTAAAATAACATCTATATTTTTAATTTTGTTTTTTATAGTATTTTGAACATAAACAAAAATAACATGGACACGAATACGTCGTAAACACATAATTTTTTTTCTAAATTGAACAACTATAACGAATTATGCAAAATATGTCATTAATTGAGACACGACATGAATAATAAACGAACACAAAATTTTCTCTAAATTGAATCACAATGACAAACTATGCAAAATACGAAATAAATTGAGACACTACACGAACACAACATAGAAAAAAAATTAGAACACAACAAGCAAAATAACATGAATACTATACGAATACACGAACGTGTTAAAATATACATAAAATAAATTATTAAAGTGTATAAATTTATATAAATTTAAACACACGAAAAAATAACACAAATATAAATTCACAAATTTTTCTTTGTTTTTCTCTTCTTCTTTTTTTTCCCCTCTTTCTCTTTCTTTTCTTTTCTTTTCTTTTCTTTTCTGTTCTTTCTTTCTTTCTTTCCTTTCCAACCAAAAAAAGTTCACATGTCAACATATAAACAATTTATGTAGCCAATTTTATATTATAGTTAGACGTCATATCATCCAAATTAAAAGTAAAATCTTAACATTGTTATCAATTATCTTTAAATCAAATTTTAATAAAAATGCAAGAAATAATAAATTCATGAAAAAATAGAGTAGAGAAACTAAAAACAACAGAATTAATATAGCAGAGGATCAAATTCAAACTATAACTTTGATATAGATACTTAACAATCTAATATCTTTTGAAGTAACTAATAATTTAGTTAAATTTTATTAAATAATTCACAATACAAACTAAGTGAAACGTCATTATTATAATTGACTTAAACAACATTATTAAAATTAAATTAACTGAAAATGGTTTGAATTGTTTGGAGAACATTATAATATTGATATTTAATGGTTTTTATTTACAAATAAGTAAAATTATTTTAATAAATTTATGTAAAACAGATAAAAAGGACTCACTTAATATACTCGAACATAAATTCTACCTAAACCAATAAAAATTTAAAAGTCAATTACTTAAACTCTACCAAACTCAAATTTGAAAAATGAACTTAAATAACTCAAGCTTGAAATAGTTTAAAACTCAATTTTTATATAACCAAAATTCAATTGAAATAGCAACTTAATTGAAATTCAATTTTTATTATTCATCTTCCATAACAATTTAAAAAGGTGAAGTGAAAATTTAGACTTGTTTATCATGGAGGTGATCAAAGTGTGTGGAATAACCTTCTCTTCTCTTTTTTTTTTTTTTTTTTTTTCATTTTTTCCCACCTTTTCTAGTCTGACTGTTTGTTATATTCAATGCAGTGGCTGCTGAAGGAATATCCAAAATTCATCAATAACCCATTCTTTATTGCTAGTGATTCATGCTCTCTGGCATCATTGCACCAATTGTGGCACAAGAAATTTTTGATGGTAAGTTATCTGCATTTCTGGACTCTAACTTTCATCCAAGCAAACTAGGTTGCAGTCTTACCTGCTACCATTAAAATCACCTTTATTGGGATGAGATTGTTCAAGAAGCTCTTAATGTTCCAAAGGTGCCTCAAATTTATTGGGATGACATACAAAATTTAGGACCTTTTTTTTTATGGTGTGTAGGGAACTTTGAAAGAATGGTACAGGTGTGACTTTACCTTGGAGGTTGAGACTAGATATGTTCATTGATTGGGTTGAGTCGCGGTCTGAAATTTTTTTATTTTTTTAATTTAAGTTTGGTATTGAGTAGACTCGTCGGCTCAGTTTACTATTCACTTATTAATAAAAAAAATATTTTAACATTAATATATTTTTATAATTAAATCTAAATAAAAAAAATATTTTTTTTATTAATTAAATAACGATTCGGGCTGATTTGGTCTGAATAAAAAATATCACTATCCATATCGGTCCAGTATAAACTGGATCGGACGGGTTATTGATGGAGACTCAATTAAGAGTTGTAAACCCAAGTGCAGGTTATGTTCAAGTAATAAATTCTCGGGTGTCCGAGGTCGAACCACAGGGAAGCGTATTAATAAGTATAAGTTTATAAATATATAAGAAAAAGAAAGTAAACAAGATATTAGGGAATCAACAACAAAATAAGATAAACAAGATATTAGAGAACAAAATAAACAAAATATAAAAGAAATTAAACAAGATATAAAAAACAATAAGAAAAGATGTTGAGGTTAGAGAATCCACTCTTGGTGTTATGCTAAGATTAATCTTGTTTTATTACACAATTGAAATTCACACATAAGGGAGATTCCAATCGGAAGGTTTAGCAATTCAGTCCAAATTGTCCAACGTCCATAGCATATGATATTATGTTCATTTGGTGTCCTCAAAACTCATAAAAAGAGTTCAAGCATTCCTTATGCCAAGGTATATGTCTACAACAAATCAAGGTTATGAAACCAAGCATTTACTGTGCCATTTTCATTGTCAATAATGAATCAAGATCCCTACTTTGCAAGTATGATTTTAAACCAAAAGAAAATATTATCTATACTAGTGTTTATAAATGATGATTCATTTTAGCTCATGTTTAAGAGACTAACCTTAGCATTTACCAAAAGCTTCACCTCATCACCTCAACAATATGATTAGTGATAACTCGTATAATTATATAGTTTTTAGTTATGTTTTATTATTGTTTTGTGTCAAATACGAGTTATTATTGATTAGTCTAATTGTGTTTATGATCTTTTATATTTTTATGTAATTTGGTGTTTTTCACGAGTTTCTTTGAGTGATTTCAGATTACTAGGTTAAATCAAGAATTAAGGGCAAATCCAGTTCAGTTCCGACACCTTTTGCCATATCAGCTATATCTGGAGTTTCACTAAAGCAGTAAGGCTGAAATTTTTACAGTGCAAAGTTAAGAGGCATATCTATCTTTACAGTGTGTGTTGCTAATCATATTGTTGAGGTGATGAGGTGAAGCTTGCACTGTAAAGATAGATATGCCTCTTAACTTTGCACTGTAAAAATTTCAGCCTTACTGCTTTAGTGAAACTCCAGATATAGCTGATATGGCAAAAGGTGTCGGAACTGGAACTGAACTGGATTTGCCCTTAATTCTTGATTTAACCTAGTAATCTGAAATCACTCAAAGAAACTCGTGAAAAACACCAAATTACATAAAAATATAAAAGATCATAAACACAATTAGACTAATCAATAATAACTCGTATTTGACACAAAACAATAATAAAACATAACTAAAAACTATATAATTATACGAGTTATCACTAATCATATTATTGAGGTGATGAGGTGAAGCTTTTGGTAAATGCTAAGGTTAGTCTCTTAAACATGAGCTAAAATGAATCATCATTTATAAACACTAGTATAGATAATATTTTCTTTTGGTTTAAAATCATACTTGCAAAGTAGGGATCTTGATTCATTATTGACAATGAAAATGGCACAGTAAATGCTTGGTTTCATAACCTTGATTTGTTGTAGACATATACCTTGGCATAAGGAATGCTTGAACTCTTTTTATGAGTTTTGAGGACACCAAATGAACATAATATCATATGCTATGAACGTTGGACAATTTGGACTGAATTGCTAAACCTTCCGATTGGAACCTTCCTTATGTGTGGATTTCAATTGTGTAATAAAACAAGATTAATCCTAGCATAACACCAAGAGTGGATTCTCTAACCTCAACATCTTTTCTTATTATTTTTTATATCTTGTTTAATTTTTTTTATATTTTGTTTATTTTGTTCTCTAATATCTTGTTTATCTTATTTTGTTGTTGATTCCCTAATATCTTGTTTACTTTCATTTTCTTATATATTTATAAACTTATACTTACTAATACGCTTCCCTGTGGTTCGACCTCGGACACCCGAGAATTTATTACTTGAATATAACCTGCACTTGGGTTTACAACTCTTAATTGAGTCTCCATCAAGTTTTTGGCGCCGTTGCCGGGGAAGCAATACTAAGTATATAAGTTTATAAGTATATTTATTTTTATTGGCTGGTTATACCGCCTAATTTTCTATATATTTATATTTATATTGTAAAGTTTATATTTATATAAATATATTATATGTATATTAACTTTGTTTTATACTTGTTTGGCGACGTGATTTTAGATCTCGTCGTTTAGTTAGATTTTATTGTGAAACTTTTTTAGGTAATCTTTCTAATACAACTCCTACCATGGCTGACAATGAAAGTGTTCATGCTGAAGATGAAAACAGACAAGTACGCACCATGCGTGACTACTTGCAACCAACTCGAAGCTCATCACCCTCTTGTTTTATTTTTCCTCTCAATGCAAACAACTTTCGTTTTAAACCAGGTATGATAGCTTTGCCTCCAAATTTCCATGGGTTAGAATCGGAAAGTGCTTACTCGTTTCTAAAAGACTTTGAAGATGTATGTGTCACCTTTAATGACCAACAATGTACAAATGAAATTGTCAAGCTAAAATTATTTCCTTTTTCTTTAAAAGATAAAGCAAAAATTTGGCTTCATATTTAAAACCAAGGTCAATTGGCACATGGCAAGAATTACAAACTGAGTTTCTAAAGAAATTTTTCCCAGCACATAAAACTACTGCTTTGAAAAGACAGATTCAAAATTTCAATCAAAATCAAAATGAAGCATTTTTTCAGTGCTGGGAGCGTTTTAAAGATTTGTTAAGTTCTTGTCAACATCATGGTTTTGAAAAATGGCGTCTTATTAGTTTCTTTTATGAAAGTTTAACTCCCGAAACTAAACAATTTGTTGAAACAATGTGTAACGGTGAGTTTCTAGAAAAAGAACCTGAAGAAGCCTTTGACTACCTAGACCATTTGGCAGATAACTCTCAAGCCTGGCACACAGATAATTCCTCTGAAAGTTTCAATAGATCTAATCTTGTTTCTAACAGAGGTAAATATCATTTTAGTCAAGAAGATGAGATAAAAGCTAAAATAGCTAATTTGGCTAGAAAGATTGAAGCCATGGAACTTAGAGAAGTAAAAGAAGTCAAAACGGTTAAAAATGAAGAAAGTTGTGGAATTTGTGAAATCATAGGACACCCCACTTCTGAATGTCCAAACATTCCCATTCTTAAAGAAGCGTTGCATGATCAAGTAAATTCCATAAACACATTTAAAAAGCCTTTTCCTTCTCCTTACTCTGAAACGTATAACCCTGAATGGAGAAATCATCCCAACTTCAGTTGGCGGAATAATAATCATGTTCAGGTACCACAATCTCAAAAGCCGGGCAACACTTTTTCCTATCAACCTTCACGTGTACAAACCTTGGAAGAGACATTGCAAGCATTCATGCAAACACAAGCAAATGTGTATAACCAAACTTCACAAGACATCAATGAGATCAAAAACACCTTGTCCACATTGACAGCTTCATTACGCACTCAAGAAAAAGGTAAGTTTCTTGCTCAACCTCAGCCTAACCCTTCTACTCAATGTCTTGTTTCTTGCTCCAATGAAACTCAATAGGAAAATGCCAGTTCTATCACAACTCTTCGAAGTGGAAAGGCAATTGACAAAAACATTCCATCAAAAGACCAAGATCCTCCTTCCCTTCCGAAAAGTAATGGTAAGGATGATGGTAAGTCTGAACTTCTTGAAAATTTGGACAAAGAAAAAGGTATGCATCCTGCTCCTTTTCCTCAAAGGTTGCAAATAATAAAGAATTTGAATCAAAATGCAGAAATTTATGAACTTTTCAAACAAGTTAAGATTAACATTCCTTTATTGGATGCAATCAAACAAGTTCTATCTCATGCTAAATTTTTGAAGGACATGTGCATAGTTAAAAGGAAACATAATGTACAAAAGAAAGCATTTCTGACGGAAAGTGTGAGCTCAATCATTCAGCACCTTACTCCACCAAAATTCAAAGATCCTGGATATCCAACAATCTCATGCATCATTGGAAACACTAGAATAGAACGTGCATTGCTTGATCTTGGTGCTAGTGTTAATCTTTTGCCTTTTTCTGTTTATCAACAGTTAGGTTTAGGTGAACTCAAGGAAACACCTGTTACACTTCAACTAGCTGATCGTTCTGTAAAAATTCCTCGAGGGATAGTTGAAGATGTTTTGGTTCAAATTGATAATTTTTACTTCCCTGTTGATTTTATTGTTTTGGACAAACATCCTGTTTCAAATCCAAATGTTCAAATTCCTGTTATATTAGGCCGTCCATTTCTTGCAACTTCTAATGCTCTGATAAATTGCAGGAATGATATTTTGAACATTTCTTTTGGAAATATGACTTTAGAATTAAATGTTTTCAACATTTACAAGCAACCTGGTGATGATTCAGAAGTACATGAAGTGGATTTCATTGAAGAACTTGTTCATGAACATCTCACCACTACCACATTCCATGATCATTTAGAAGCTTATTTAATTGAATGTGAGTTTGATAATGCTTCAGGAATTTCACACACTGATTCTTTGTTAAATTCTTTTCAGGATAAGCATTGTTGGAAACAAAAGTTTGAGGAACTTCCATCATTCACAAATGTCACTGTACCATCAACTATTGAACCACCCAAGCTGGATTTAAAACCATTGCCATCCGAGCTAAAATATTCCTTTTTGGGAGAGAATGAAACTTTTCCAGTCATAATTTCTTCACATCTTGATGAACTACAAGAAGGTAAGTTGTTACAACTTTTGAAAATGCACAAAAATGCATTAGGATGGACCTTAGCTGACATAAAGGGAATAAGCCCATTAATCTGCACACATAATATTTATTTAGAGGAAAATGCTAAACCCTCTAGACAAATGCAACGAAGGCTTAATCCTAATGTGAAAGAAGTAGTGAGAAATGAAGTCATTAAATTTCTAGATAATGGAATCATTTATCCTATCTCTGATAGCAAATGGGTAAGTCCTACTCAAGTCGTACTTAAGAAATCTGGAGTTACTGTAGTTAAAAATGAAAACAATGAATTAATTCCAACTAGGACTGTTACTGGTTGGCGCATGTGCATTGATGATGGAGACTCAATTAAGAGTTGTAAACCCAAGTGCAGGTTATGTTCAAGTAATAAATTCTCGAGTGTCCGAGGTCGAACCACAGGGAAGCGTACTAGTAAGTATAAGTTTATAAATATATAAGAAAAAGAAAGTAAACAAGATATTAGGGGATCAACAACAAAATAAGATAAACAAGATATTAGAGAACAAAATAAACAAAATATAAAAGAAATTAAACAAGATATAAAAAACAATAAGAAAAGATGTTGAGGTTAGAGAATCCACTCTTGGTGTTATGCTAAGATTAATCTTGTTTTATTACACAATTGAAATCCACACATAAGGGAGGTTCCAATCGGAAGGTTTAGCAATTCAGTCCAAATTGTCCAACGTCCATAGCATATGATATTATGTTCATTTGGTGTCCTCAAAACTCATAAAAAGAGTCCAAGCATTCATTATGCCAAGGTATATGTCTACAACAAATCAAGGTTATGAAACCAAGCATTTACTGTGCCATTTTCCTTGTCAATAATGAATCAAGATCTCTACTTTGCAAGTATGATTTTAAACCAAAAGAAAATATTATCTATACTAGTGTTTATAAATGATAAATCATTTTAGCTCATGTTTAAGAGACTAACCTTAGCATTTACCAAAAGCTTCACCTCATCACCTCAACAATATGATTAGCAACACATACTAGATATGAATAAAATGAAAAGAAATGTAAGAAACATAAGTAAATAAAGAAAAAGAAAACTAGAGAAAGGAAAGAAGAAGAAAACTTAGAGAATTACAATGGCTAATATCCTACCAATGTACAATATATCAAAATACTCATCCAAGGCCCTCTATTTATACACATTTTGGAGGGCTAAATGACAAGAGACAAGCTTTACAAATTTCAAAGGTAGGTATAATAGGTGGGTGCATTTTTCTAACAATTTTCGTCATATTGTATGACAATTCTGATCAGCCAGTTTGACGGTCGATTTTGTCAATGTTGGAGGCTCGATCTGATAAAATGGTCTTCTAGAAAAATATACCCCTATCAGTTACGGATCCATAACCGTTGGAATCAGATCATTTGCTCATGTGGATCGGAAGATATGGTCAAAATACCAAAACAGGTCAGCACAGACGTCATTGCACATCATCCAACTTGATGGTCGATTTCGCTAGGGAAAACGACTCCGTTTCAAGAAGTGTAAAACATGAAAAAGATAGATATGCCTCTTAGCTTTGCACTGTAAAAAATTCAGCCTTATTGCTTCAGTGAAACTCCAGATATAGCTGATATGGAAAAAGGTGTCGGAACTGGAACTGAATTGGATTTGCCCTTAATTCTTGATTTAACCTAGTAATCTGAAATCACTCAAAGAAACTCGTGAAGAACACTAAATTACATAAAAATATAAAATATCATAAACACAATTAGACTAAGCAATAATAACTCGTATTTGACACAAAACAATAATAAAACATAACTGAAAACTATATAATTATACGAGTTATCACACCCCCACACTTAGATTGTTGCTAGTCCCTAGCAACGACTCAATAAAAATAAAATAAGAAAATCTAATCTAATCCATTTTCGTAGGAAATCACGGTGGCACTTAGCATGTGACACAAGCCTTTAAACCCTTAGGTGTCCCTAGTGGACGAGTTTAGTCTCGTGAGGGTTTACTAGGACGATACCCACAAACATTGAAGACATAAGAAAAACTAAAAATAATAATTATAACTAATCCTTCCAATATAAATTAGAGATAATCATTGGACAAGTCTTAAAAACTAATCAATAGCTTAAAGAAATTCACAAAAAATCTTGCTTGAATGTAAACAGTTTGAGTTAAGCCAATATTAACATAACATATTTCAATCAAAATAGTGTATATTCAAACTTAATCTCAACTTCTCACATGGGATACTCTCTTGATTTTCACTCTTTAAAGTAGTGGTAAAGTGTTTACACTCAATCAATCTCATGAAAATAATTCTACCATATGCTTGCTTGTCCACCTATTCTCCACTATTTAGATCATACAACTTCATAAATCAAGAGGTCTTTATTCAAGGTTGTAATGGGGCCAAAGGGTTATAATGTGGTTAAAGAACAAAAGGATAAAGATATCACAAAGGTTCCAAAGAGTTCATAGAGTTTAGAGACATAATAAGATCATACAAATAAAACTTCTCAAAACTCTTACAAAGCACATAATAACATAGGCTAAATATTCATGTTGAGCCTTTGCATCATTCTAACCAACTTTGTAACATCTTTTTCTAGAAGTTCAAGAGAAGATTTTTTTTTTTTTAATATGGGAATGTATTTGACAATGATCCCTTTCTTTTTCTCTTGACTTTTTCTTTTCTTTTCTTCCCCCACACTTATCTTTTGTTTCTAACCCAAATTTTCAACTAAAAATATCCCTTGTTTTTTTTTGCAATATGTCTCAAAATATAAAATCCATCTTTAGAACAAGGGTAAGGATATAAGTATATTTAGGCTAGGTGTAAGTTGTGGTTACCAATAAAACAACATATTTAATGTAGGCTCAAATTGGCTCACTAGTGGAGATGTTCTCTTAGAACATTAATAATGGATGGCTGTTTGGCTCTGGTTATAATCCTAATGCCTCTATCATATTCATGTTGTCACATGTATCAATATAGTCTCAAACAGTTTAAAGCAAGTTCCGGAGAATCATGTAATCATAAGAGCACTCAAGAAAGAAATTAGATTGATTTGTATAATGCATCAATCATTATAGGCTCAAAAACTCACAAGGATGATTATACAAGTCAGATTAAGTCTAAACATGCTTCTTTCTCAATCAACATGTCATATTAACATTGGCTCATAAAAAGGTTGATATCAAGCTCAATTCTCATGAAAATCTTCTCACTAATAAATCTGTTTTAGACTTATGCAATTCATATCTCATTATAGTATTGAAAGTAACTAAAACACACTAAGCCTAAACATGTTTTTTTTTTTTTTTTTTGAAGAAGATTAAATCAAACTGACAAGGTATGTCTCAAGTCTCCCTTACTCAGACCTTGTTCAGAATGAATACTTCTAAATTGCTTAAAACACAACAATTTTTTTTTTTATTAGCAAAAATATGTCCCTTACCCCCTACTAAAATATGACATTGTCCCCAATGTCAAATTTTAAAGGTAGAATTTAGGAGATATTACCTGCAGAGGTTGCTAACCACTTATTATAACTGAGACACAACAAACAAAATGTTAGATAATGTCACAAAGACAAAGTGCAATCCACTCCTTGCTCGTCCATATCTCTTTTTCTTTTTCCGAGCGTTTGCGAAACAACCGTAGCAGATAAATACTCATAAGCTTGGAGCTTTTTGAGTAAATCTTCAATGGTTGTAGCAAAAATTATGGTTCTCCTTGCCTCTGAAAACATGAATCCATTATCCACAGCATTATCTAAATATGAAAGCAAATTACTAAAATAACCATTAATATTAAGCAAACCAATGGGTTTCTTATTTGTGACCAAAGATGACCAAAAAGCCACGCAAGCTATTTCTTCCAATGTACCCAGACCTCCTGGTAAAGCAATGAATGCACCGGCAGAATGGTACATGATTGTTATTCGTTCAGGGATACTCCAGACTTGTATTTCCTTACCCACGGTAGGTCCACAAAAATCTGTGAATAGTTTTGGCACGATTCCTAGAACTGGACTTCCTCCGGCGTGTGCTGCTGTAGCGACTGCTCCCATTAAACCCGTACTACCGCCTCCATAAATCAAGTGGATCTTTTGTTGGGCAAGTATTACTCCAACTCTTATGGCTTCATCAGCGAATATGTTATTTTTCCCTGGATAAGCACCTCCAAAGACACAAATTTTTTTAATCCGTTGGGACGAAGTACTTTCCATTTTTTTTCTTTTTCGAGTGCCTGAAAGAGAATGAGTACATGGTGTAATATATAGAGGACTGAGTAGTGAATCAGACAAGAGTAATAATGTCACCGAAAGTGTATCTGACCTGTCAGAAGAAAATGTTAACCTAACAAAAGATTTTTGCATGATTTGAGGAAAAAAATCAAAAAGAGAAGAAAAATCAACCGTAAAAGTCAAAAGTAATAATGTCGCCGAAAGTGTATTTGGCATCTTCCTCTGGTTTTACGTCCAGAAACGGCTTAAACGTCTTCTATGAGTCGAGCATATGCTTCCCATCCAGTTTTCTTACAAGCTGGCAAACAGGGTCTTTTAACATCAGATTCCCAAGATGTTGCCATTCCCTTTGGAATTGCGGCCATAAATCAAGAATTTCTCTTTGTACGTCTCCACTAGGATGCGTCTCAAGAGAAAGTTGGATATTACCCAAATTCTCCTTACTCAGTCCATCCTTAATGAATTCAATTTTATCATCTCGATTAGAGGACGGAATCCCAATAGAACGACATTTACCGTTACACGTCCATCGTGCACATTTGTGGCAATTTGAACTCATGCGCTTTGCTCGTCGCTTCTTTGCAAAAGTGCTTCTACCTGTACCTGGTAAATGCAAAACAGGAAGATATTCATCTTCACGTACCTTGGCTTCAATTATCCAACGTATGTCTTCAGGAATCCCTTTGTGCATAAGCATTCTTAATCTTTCAAATCGAACTTGGTAAAGCTTCAGTAAAATATTTCGAGGAAAAGGAGGAAATCGTTTCTGCAATCTTTTGAGAATATCATCCATCCTGAAAAAAATGAAAAAGAAATTGAAAGAGAAATTTATATACAATATCAGTTTTGTGGGTAGCTGATGGGACCGACTTAAATAATCACGGAGTACCGTTATCCGCCATTTAACCGGGGTAAAAAAAATGTATTTTTTTTTTTGAAGATTAGTAAAAATTATATTTACATCTAGTTATTTTCAAAACAAGGATCAGAAAGAAAAACAACCTCTTCTTGAGTAACATGATTTTCCAAAAAGAGTTTGAGTCTTTGTCCATTTACCTTGAATACGTTACCATTTTGAGGATTCTCAACGTCAACTGCTCCATAATGATACACATGCTTAACCACAAATGGGCCAGTCCATCTTGATCTCAACTTACCAGGAAATATGTGAAGTCTAGAATTATAAAGTAGAACTTTTTGCCCAACATCAAATGTTTTTCTTGAAATTAACTTGTCATGAAAGGATTTAGTTCTTTCTTTATGAATTTTAGAATTCTCATATGCATCATTTCTGAGTTCCTCAAGTTCATTTATTTGTAATTTCCGTAAATTAGAAGCGTCATCAAGGTTTGAGTTGAACATTTTAATGGCCCAATATGCTTTATGCTCAAGTTCCACAGGTAAATGACAAGGTTTTCCATAAACTAGCCTATAAGGAGACATGCCCAATGCTGTTTTAAAAGCTGTTCGATAGGCCCATAATGCATCATTAAGTCTAAGAGACCAATCTTTGCGATTTGGATTAACCGTATTTTCCAAAATTTGTTTAATCTCCCTATTTGCTAATTCTACCTGTCCATTTGTCTGCGGGTGATAAGGGGTTGCAACTTTGTGTGTAATGGCATATTTCTTCATTAATGTTTCAAAAACCTTGTTGCAAAAATGTGTTCCCCCATCACTTATGATAGATCGAGGAATTCCAAATCGACTCAAAATATTTTCTTTTAAAAATTTAATCACTGTTTTGTGATCATTATTTCGACATGGAATTGCCTCTATCCACTTTGAAACATAATCTATTGCAACTAAAATGTATAAGAAACCAAAAGATGGTGGAAATGGTCCCATGAAATCAATACCCCAACAGTCAAAAATTTCAATTACAAGAATTGGGTTCAAAGGCATCATGTTTATTTTCGAAATGGAACCTAATTTTTGACAACTTTCACATGACTTGCAAAAATTATGTGCATCTTTGAATAAAGTTGGCCAGTAAAATCCACACTGTAAAATTTTTGCAGCAGTTTTCTTTGATGAAAAATGACCACTGATAACTCGTATAATTATATAGTTTTTAGTTATGTTTTATTATTGTTTTGTGTCAAATACGAGTTATTATTGCTTAGTCTACTTGTGTTTATGATCTTTTATATTTTTATGTAATTTGGTGTTTTTCATGAGTTTCTTTGAGTGATTTCAGATTACTAGGTTAAATCAAGAATTAAGGGCAAATCCAGTTCAATTCCAGTTCCGACACCGTTTGCCATATCAGCTATATCTGGAGTTTCACTGAAGCAATAAGGCTGAAATTTTAACCGTGCAAAGTTAAGAGGCATATCTATCTTTTTCATGTTTTACACTTCTTGAAACGGAGTCGTTTTCCCTACCGAAATCAACCATCAAGTTGGCTGATGTGCAATGACGTCTGTTCTGCACCGTTTTGGTATTTTGACCATATATTCCGATCCACATGAGAAAATGATCTGATTTCAACGGCTATGGATCAGTAACTGATAGGGGCATATTGTTCTAGAAGACCATTTGATCAGATCGAGCCTCCAACATTGAAAAAATCGACCATCAAGCTGGCTGATCAGAATTGTCATACAACATGACGAAAATTGTTAGAAAAATGCACCCACCTATTATACCTACCTTTGAAATTTATAAAGCTTGTCTCTTGTCATTTAGCTCTCCAAAATGTGTATAAATAGAGGGCCTTGGATGAGTATTAGGGGACATTATACATTGGTAGGATATTAGCCATTGTAATAAAATTCTCTAAGTTTTCTTTTTCTTTTTATTTCCTTTCTCTAGTTTTCTTTTTCTTTATTTACTTATGCTTCTTACATTTCTTTTCATTTTTAGTATGTGTTGCTAATCATATTGTTGAGGTGATGAGGTGAAGCTCTTGGTAAATGCTAAGGTTAGTCTCTTAAACATGAGCTAAAATGAATCATCATTTATAAACACTAGTATAGATAATATTTTCTTTTGGTTTAAAATCATACTTGCAAAGTAGAGATCTTGATTCATTATTGACAATGAAAATGGCACAGTAAATGCTTGGTTTCATAACCTTGATTTGTTGTAGACATATACCTTGGCATAAGGAATGCTTGGACTCTTTTTATGAGTTTTGAGAACACCAAATGAACATAATATCATATGCTATGGACGTTGGACAATTTGGACTGAATTGCTAAACCTTCCGATTGGAACCTCCTTTATGTGTGGATTTCAATTGTGTAATAAAACAAGATTAATCTTAGCATAACACCAATAGTGGATTCTCAAACCTCAACATCCTTTCTTATTGTTTTTTTTATATCTTGTTTAATTGCTTTTATGTTATTTTGTTTATTTTGTTCTATAATATCTTGTTTACTTTCTTTGTTATTGATTCCCTAATATCTTGTTTATTTTCTTTTTCATATATATTTATAAACTTATACTTACTAGTACGCTTCCCTGTGGTTCGACCTCGGACACCCGAGAATTTTTTACTTGAACATAACCTGCACTTGGGTTTACAACTCTTAATTGAGTCTCCATCAAGTTTTTGGCGCCGTTGCCGGGGAAGCAATACTAAGTATATAAGTTTATAAGTATATTTATTTTTATTGGCTGGTTATACCGCCTAATTTGTATATTAACTTTGTTTTATTGGCTGGTTATACCGCCTAATTTTGTATATATATTTTTGGCTGGTTATACCGCCTAATTTTCTATATATTTATATTTATATTGTAAAGTTTATATTTATATATTATCTATTTATTAACTTTGTTTTATGCTTGTTTGGCGACGTGATTTTAGATCTCGTCGTTTAGTTAGATTTTATTGTGAAACTTTTTCAGGTAATCTTTCTAATACAACTCCTACCATGGCTGACAATGAAAGTGTTCATGCTGAAGATGAGAACAGACAAGTACGCACCATGCGTGACTACTTGCAACCAACTCGAAGCTCATCACCCTCTTGTTTTATTTTTCCTCTCAATGCAAACAACTTTCATTTTAAACCAGGTATGATAGCTTTGCTTCCAAATTTCTATGGGTTGGAATCGGAAAGTGCTTACTCGTTTCTAAAAGACTTCGAAGATGTATGTGTCACCTTTAATGACCAACAATGTACAAATGAAATTGTCAAGCTAAAATTATTTCCTTTTTCTTTAAAAGATAAAGCAAAAATTTGGCTTCATAATTTAAAACCAAGGTCAATTGGCACATGGCAAGAATTACAAACTGAGTTTCTAAAGAAATTTTTCCCAGCACATAAAACTACTGCTTTGAAAAGACAGATTCAAAATTTCAATCAAAATCAAAATGAAGCATTTTTTCAGTGCTGGGAGCGTTTTAAAGATTTGTTAAGTTCTTGTCCACATCATGGTTTTGAAAAATGGCGTCTTATTAGTTTGTTTTATGAAAGTTTAACTCCCGAAACTAAACAATTTGTTGAAACAATGTGTAACGGTGAGTTTCTAGAAAAAGAACCTGAAGAAGTCTTTGACTACCTAGACCATTTGGCAGATAACTCTCAAGCCTGGCACACAGATAATTCCTCTGAAAGTTCCAATAGATCTAATGTTGTTTCTAACAGAGGAAAATATCATTTTAGTCAAGAAGATGAGATAAAAGCTAAAGTAGCTAATTTGGCTAGAAAGATTGAAGCCATGGAACTTAGAGAAGTAAAAGAAGTCAAAACGGTTAAAAATGAAGAAAGTTGTGGAATTTGTGAAATCATGGGACACCCCACTTCTGAATGTCCAAACATTCCCATTCTTAAAGAAGCGTTGCATGATCAAGTAAATTCCATAAACACATTTAAAAAGCCTTTTCCTTCTCCTTACTCTGAAACGTATAACCCTGAATGGAGAAGTCATCCCAACTTCAGTTGGCGGAATAATAATCATGTTCAGGTACCACAATCTCAAAAGCCGGGCAACACTTTTTCCTATCAACCTTCACGTGTACAAACCTTGGAAGAGACATTGCAAGCATTCATGCAAACACAAGCAAATGTGAATAACCGGACTTCACAGGACATCAATGAGATCAAAAACACCTTGTCCACATTGACAGCTTCATTACGCACTCAAGAAAAAGGTAAGTTTCCTGCTCAACCTCAGCCTAACCCTTCTACTCAATGTCTTGTTTCTTGCTCCAATGAAACTCAACAGGAAAATGCCAGTATCACAACTCTTCGAAGTGGAAAGGCAATTGACAAAAACATTCCATCGAAAGACCAAGATCCTCTTTCCCCTCCGAAAAGTAATGGTAAGGATGATGGTAAGTCTAAACTTCTTGAAATTTTGGACAAAGAAAAAGGTATGCATCCTGCTCCTTTTCCTCAAAGGTTGCAAACAATAAAGAATTTGAATCAAAATGCAGAAATTTATGAACTTTTCAAACAAGTTAAGATTAACATTCCTTTATTGGATGCAATCAAACAAGTTCCATATTATGCTAAATTTTTGAAGGACATGTGCACAGTTAAAAGGAAACATAATGTACAAAAGAAAGCATTTCTGACGGAAAGTGTGAGCTCAATCATTCAGCACCTTACTCCACCAAAATTCAAAGATCCTGGATGTCCAACAATCTCATGCATCATTGGAAACACTAGAATAGAACGTGCATTGCTTGATCTTGGAACTAGTGTTAATCTTTTGCCTTTTTCTGTTTATCAACAGTTAGGTTTAGGTGAACTCAAGGAAACACCTGTTACACTTCAACTAGCTGATCGTTCTGTAAAAGTTCCTCGACGGATAGTTGAAGATGTTTTGGTTGAAATTGATAATTTTTACTTCCCTGTTGATTTTATTGTTTTGGACACACATCCTGTTTCAAATCCAAATGTTCAAATTCCTGTTATATTAGGCCGTCCATTTCTTGCAACTTCTAATGCTCTGATAAATTGCAGGAATGGTATGTTGAACATTTCTTTTGGAAATATGACTTTAGAATTAAATGTGTTCAACACTTGCAAGCAACTTGGTGATGATTCAGACGTACATGAAGTGGATTTCATTGAAGAACTTGTTCATGAACATCTCACCACTACCACATTCCATGATCCTTTAGAAGCTTATTTAATTGAATGTGAGTTTGATAATGCTTCAGAAATTTCACACACTAATTCTTTGTTAAATTCTTTTCAGGTTAAGCATTGTTGGAAACAAAAGTTTGAGGAACTTCCATCACTCACAAATGTCACTGTACCATCAACTATTGAACCACCCAAGCTGGATTTAAAACCATTGCCATCCGAGCTAAAATATTCCTTTTTGGGTGAGAATGAAACTTTTCGAGTCATAAATGAACTTCAGGAACTCAGAAATGATGCATATGAGAATTCTAAAATTCATAAAGAAAGAACTAAAGCCTTTCATGACAAGTTAATTTCAAGAAAAACATTTGATGTTGGGCAAAAAGTTCTACTTTATCATTCTAGACTTCACATATTTCCTGGTAAGTTGAGATCAAGATGGACTGGCCCATTTGTGGTTAAGCATGTGTATCATTATGGAGCAGTTGACATTGAGAATCTTAAAAATGGTAACGTATTCAAGGTAAATGGACAAATACTCAAACTCTTTTTGGAAAATCATGTTACTCAAGAAGAGGTTGTTTTTCTTTCTGATCCTTGTTTTGAAAATAACTAGATGTAAATATAATTTTTTTTAACCCCGGTTAAATGGCGGATAACGGTACTCCGTGATTATTTAAGTCGGTTCCATCAGCTACCCACAAAACTGATATTGTATATAAATTTTTCTTTCTCTTTCAATTTCTCTTTCATTTTATTTTATTTCATTTTTTTTAGGATGGATGATATTCTCACAAGATTGCAGAAACGATTTCCTCTTTTTCCTCGAAATATTTTACTGAAGCTTTACGAAGTTCGATTTGAAAGATTAAGAATGCTTATGCACAAAGGGATTCCTGAAGACATGCGTTGGATAATTGAAGCCAAGGTACGTGAAGATGAATATCTTCCTGTTTTGCATTTACCAGGTACAGGTAGAAGCACTTATGCAAAGAAGCGACGAGCAAAGCGCATGAGTTCAAATTGCCACAAGTGTGCACGATGGACGTGTAACGGTAAATGTCGTTCTATTGGGATTCTGTCCTCTAATCGAGATGATAAAATTGAATTCATTAAGGATGGACTGAGTAAGGAGAATTTGGGTAATATCCAACTTTCTCTTGAGACGCATCCTAGTGGAGACGTACAGAGAGAAATTCTTGATTTATGGCCGCAATTCCAAAGGGAATGGCAACATCTTGGGAATCTGATGTTAAAAGACCCTGTTTGCCAGCTTGTAAGAAAACTGGATGGGAAGCATATCCTCGACTCATAGAAGGCGTTTAAGCCGTTTCTGAACGTAAAACCAGAGGAAGATGCCAAATACACTTTCGACGATATTATTACTTTTGACTTTTACGGTTGATTTTTCTTCTCTTTTTGATTTTCTTCCTGAAATCACGCAAAAATCTTTTGTTAGGTTAACATTTTCTTCTGACAGGTCAAATACACTTTCGGCGACATTATTACTCTTGTCTGATTCACTACTCAGTCCTCTATATATTACACCATGTACTCATTCTCTTTCAGGCACTCGAAAAAGAAAAAAAAATGGAAAGCACTTCGTCCCAGCGCATTAAAAAAATTTGTGTCTTTGGAGGTGCTTATCCAGGGAAAAATAACATATTCGCTGATGAAGCCATAAGAGTTGGAGTAATACTTGCCCAACAAAAGATCCAGTTGATTTATGGAGGCGGTAGTACGGGTCTAATGGGAGCAGTCGCTACAGCAGCACACGCCGGAGGAAGTCCAGTTCTAGGAATCGTGCCAAAACTATTCACAGATTTTTGTGGACCTACCGTGGGTAAAGAAATACAAGTCTGGAGTATCCCTGAACGGATAACAATCATGTACCATTCTGCCGATGCATTCATTGCTTTACCAGGAGGTCTGGGTACATTGGAAGAAATAGCTTGCGTGGCTTCTTGGTCATCTTTGGTCACAAATAAGAAACCCATTGGTTTGCTTAATATTAATGGTTATTTTAGTAATTTGCTTTCATATTTAGATAATGCTGTGGATAATGGATTCATGTTTTCAGAGGCAAGGAGAACTATAATTTCTGCTACAACCATTGAAGATTTACTCAAAAAGCTACAAGCTTATGAGTGTTTATCTGCTACGGTTGTTTCGCAAACGCTCGGAAAAAGAAAAAGAGATGTGGACAAGCAAGGAGTGGATTGCACTTTGTCTTTGTGACATTATCTAACATTTTGTTTGTTGTGTCTCAGTTATAATAAGTGGTTAGCAACCTCTGCAGGTAATATCTCCTAAATTCTACCTTTAAAATTTGACATTGGGGACAATGTCATATTTTAGTAGGGGGTAAGGGACATATTTTGCTAATTTAAAAAAAAAAAAATTGTTGTGTTTTAAGACATTTAGAAGTATTCATTCTTAACAAGGTCTGAGTAAGGGAGACTTGAGACATACCTTGTCAGTTTGATTTAATCTTCTTCAAAAAAAAAAAAAAAAGCATGTTTAGACTTAGTGTGTTTTTAGTGTTTTAGTTACTTTCAATACTATAATGAGATATGAATTGCATAAGTCTAAAACAGATTTATTAGTGAGAAGATTTTCATGAGAATTGAGCTTGATATCAACCTTTTTATGAGCCAATGTTAATATGATATGTTGATTGAGAAAGAAGCATGTTTAGACTTAATCTGACTTGTATAATCATCCTTGTGAGTTTTTGAGCCTATAATGATTGATGCATTATACAAATCAATCTAATTTCTTTCTTGAGTGCTCTTATGATTACATGATTCTCTAGAACTTGCTTTAAACCGTTTGATACTATATTGATACATGTGACAACATGAATATAATAGAGGCATTAGGATTATAACCAGAGCCAAACAGCCATCCCTTATTAATGTTCTAAGAGAACATCCCCTCTAGTGAACCAATTTGAGCCTACATTAAATATGCTGTTTTATTGGTAACCACAACTTACACCTAGCCTAAATATACTTATATCCTTACCCTTGTTCTAAAGATGGATTTTTTGAGACATATAAAAAAAAAAAAATAAGGGATATTTTTAGTTGAAAATTTGGGTTAGAAACAAAAGATAAGTGTGGGGGAAGAAAAGAAAAGAAAAAGTCAAGAGAAAAAGAAAGGGATCATTGTCAAATACATTCCCATATTAAAAAAAAAAGAAAAAGAAAAAAGAATCTTCTCTTGAACTTCTAGAAAAAGATGTTACAAAGTTGGTTAGAATGATGCAAAGGCTCAACATGAATATTTAGCCTATGTTATTATGTGCTTTATAAGAGTTTTGAGAAGTTTTATTTGTTTGATCTTATTATGTCTCTAAAATCTATGAACTCTTTGGAACCTTTGTGATATCTTTATCCTTTTGTTCTTTAACCACATTATAACCCTTTGGCCCCATTACAACCTTGAATAAAGACCTCTTGATTTATGAAGTTGTATGATCTAAATAGTGGAGAATATGTGGACAAGCAAGCATATGGTAGAAGTGTTTTCATGAGATTGATTGAGTGTAAACACTTTACCACTACTTTAAAGAGTGAAAATCAAGAGAGTATCCCATGTGAGAAGTTGAGATTAAGTTTGAATATGCACTATTTTGATTGAAATATGTTATGTTAATATTGGCTTAACTCATTTATTTACATTCAAGCAAGATTTTTTGTGAATTTCTTTAAGCTATTGATTAGTTTTTAAGACTTGTCCAATGATTATCTCTAATTTATATTGGAAGGATTAGTTATAATTATTATTTTTAGTTTTTCTTATGTCTTCAATGTTTGTGGGTATCGTCCTAGTAAACCCTCACGAGACTAAACTCGTCCACTAGGGACACCTAGGGGTTTAAAGGCTTGTGTCACATGCTAAGTGCCACCGTGATTTCCTACGAAAATGGATTAGATTAGATTTTCTTATTTTATTTTTATTGAGTCGTTGCTAGGGACTAGCAACAATCTAAGTGTGGGGGTGTGATAACTCGTATAATTATATAGTTTTTAGTTATGTTTTATTATTGTTTTGTGTCAAATACGAGTTATTATTGCTTAGTCTACTTGTGTTTATGATCTTTTATATTTTTATGTAATTTGGTGTTTTTCATGAGTTCTTTGAGTGATTTCAGATTACTAGGTTAAATCAAGAATTAAGGGCAAATCCAGTTCAGTTCCAGTTCCGACACCGTTTTCCATATCAGCTATATCTGGAGTTTCACTGAAGCAATAAGGCTGAAATTTGTAGCCGTGCAAAGCTAAGAGGCATATCTATCTTTTTCATGTTTTACACTTCTTGAAACGGAGTCGTTTTCCCTAGTGAAATTGACCATCAAGTTGGCTGATGTGCAATGACGTCTGTGCTGACCTGTTTTCGTATTTTGCCCATATCTTCTTATCCACATCAGCAAATGAACTGATTCCAACGGCTATGGATCCGTAACTGATAGGGGTATATTTTTCTAGAAGACAATTTTATCAGATCGAGCCTCCAACATTGACAAAATCGACCATCAAGCTGGCTGATCAGAATTGTCATACAATATGACGAAAATTGTTAGAAAAATGCACCCACCTATTATACCTACCTTTGAAATTTGTAAAGCTTGTCTCTTGTCATTTATCCCTCCAAAATGTGTATAAATAGAGGGCCTTGGATGAGTATTGGGATACATTATACATTGGTAGGATATTAGCCATTGTAATAAAATTCTCTAAGTTTTCTTTTTCTTTTTCTTTCCTTTCTCTAGTTTTCTTTTTCTTTATTTACTTATGCTTCTTACATTTCTTTTCATTTTTAGTATGTGTTGCTAATCATATTGTTGAGGTGATGAGGTGAAGCTCTTGGTAAATGCTAAGGTTAGTCTCTTAAACATGAGCTAAAATGAATCATCATTTATAAACACTAGTATAGATAATATTTTCTTTTGGTTTAAAATCATACTTGCAAAGTAGAGATCTTGATTCATTATTGACAATGAAAATGGCACAGTAAATGCTTGGTTTCATAACCTTGATTTGTTGTAGACATATACCTTGGCATAAGGAATGCTTGGACTCTTTTTATGAGTTTTGAGGACACCAAATGAACATAATATCATATGCTATGGACGTTGGACAATTTGGACTGAATTGCTAAACCTTCCGATTGGAACCTCCTTTATGTGTGGATTTCAATTGTGTAATAAAACAAGATTAATCTTAGCATAACACCAAGAGTGGATTCTCTAACCTCAACATCCTTTCTTATTGTTTTTTTTATATCTTGTTTAATTGCTTTTATGTTATTTTGTTTATTTTGTTCTATAATATCTTGTTTACTTTCTTTGTTATTGATTCCCTAATATCTTATTTATTTTCTTTTTCATATATCTTTATAAACTTATACTTACTAGTACGCTTCCCTGTGGTTCGACCTCGGACACCCGAGAATTTATTACTTGAACATAACCTGCACTTGGGTTCACAACTCTTAATTGAGTCTCCATCAACCACCACATGCCTCAGAATGACAAAACTTAATTACACTACTTACCTCATTGTCGGGAATGCATCTTCGAAAAATCTGATCAGGACAATATTTGAACAAGTAAGGGTCATCCCAATAGAACTTCTTTACCTCATTCAGAAACTTCATTTTATCTTGGGTGCTCCATTGAGAAGGAATTTTTCCTGTAGCAAGAAAATTAGCAATGTCAGCAAACCAAGGTGTCGTGGAGACAATTAGAAGTTGTTCATCAGGAAAAGTATCATTTATTGGTGAGGTTCCAAAAGATTCATCACAAACAAGTCTTGATAAATGATCAGCCACCACATTTTCTACTCCTTTTTTATCTCGAATGGTGATGTCAAATTCTTGCAGTAAAAGGATCCACCTCAGCAACCTAGGTTTTGCATCCTTCTTAGAGAGAAGATATTTTAAAGCTGCATGATCACTAAAGACAACAATTGATGATCCAACAAGGTAAGATCTGAATTTATCCAATGCAAAAACAACTGCAAGTAATTCCTTTTCTGTAGTGGAATAATTCATTTGGGCTCTATTTAAAGTTTTACTTGCATAGTAAATTACATGTGGTTTATTATCTTTCCTTTGTCCTAACACAGCACCAACAGCATAGTCACTAGCATCACACATTATTTCAAATGGTAAAGACCAATCAGGAGATCTCATAATAGGAGCAGTAGTGAGCATATTTTTGAGTTTTTCAAAAGCATCTTCACAATCTTTAGTCCATTCAAATGCAGTGTCTTTCATTAAAAGATTACATAGAGGTTTAGATATCGTGCTAAAATCTTTTATGAATCTTCTATAAAAACCTGCATGTCCCAAGAATGACCTAATGTCCTTTACTGTCTTTGGTGTGGGTAGATTAGCAATCAATTCAAGTTTTGACTTGTCTACCTCAATCCCTTTTGCAGAAACAATGTGACCTAGTACAATACCTTTAGTGACCATGAAATGACATTTTTCCCAATTAAGAACAAGATTTTTTTCTTCACACCTAATCAATACATTTTTCAAATTGGCTAAGTGATAACTCGTATAATTATATAGTTTTTAGTTATGTTTTATTATTGTTTTGTGTCAAATACGAGTTATTATTGTTTAGTCTAATTGTGTTTATGATCTTTTATATTTTTATGTAATTTGGTGTTTTTCACAAGTTTCTTTGAGTGATTTCAGATTACTAGAATTAAGGGCAAATCCAGTTCAGTTCCAGTTCTGACACCGTTTACCATATCAGCTATATCTCGAGTTTCACTGAAGCAATAAGGCTGAAATTTGTAGCCGTGCAAAGCTAAGAGGCATATCTATCTTTTTCATGTTTTACACTTCTTGAAACGGAGTCGTTTTCCCTAGTGAAATTGACCATCAAGTTGGCTGATGTGCAATGACGTCTGTGCTGACCTGTTTTCGTATTTTGCCCATATCTTCTTATCCACATCAGCAAATGAGCTGATTCCAACGGCTATGGATCCGTAACTGATAGGGGTATATTTTTCTAGAAGACCATTTGATCAGATCGAGCCTCCAACATTGACAAAATCGACCATCAAGCTGGCTGATCAGAATTGTCATACAACATGACGAAAATTGTTAGAAAAATGCACCCACCTATTATACCTACCTTTGAAATTTATAAAGCTTGTCTCTTGTCATTTAGCTCTCCAAAATGTGTATAAATAGAGGGCCTTGGATGAGTATTAGGGGACATTATACATTGGTAGGATATTAGCCATTGTAATAAAATTCTCTAAGTTTTCTTTTTCTTTTTATTTCCTTTCTCTAGTTTTCTTTTTCTTTATTTACTTATGCTTCTTACATTTCTTTTCATTTTTAGTATGTGTTGCTAATCATATTGTTGAGGTGATGAGGTGAAGCTCTTGGTAAATGCTAAGGTTAGTCTCTTAAACATGAGCTAAAATGAATCATCATTTATAAACACTAGTATAGATAATATTTTCTTTTGGTTTAAAATCATACTTGCAAAGTAGAGATCTTGATTCATTATTGACAATGAAAATGGCACAGTAAATGCTTGGTTTCATAACCTTGATTTGTTGTAGACATATACCTTGGCATAAGGAATGCTTGGACTCTTTTTATGAGTTTTGAGGACACCAAATGAACATAATATCATATGCTATGGACGTTGGACAATTTGGACTGAATTGCTAAATCTTCCGATTGGAACCTCCTTTATGTGTGGATTTCAATTGTGTAATAAAACAAGATTAATCTTAGCATAACACCAAGAGTGGATTCTCTAACCTCAACATCCTTTCTTATTGTTTTTTTATATCTTGTTTAATTGCTTTTATGTTATTTTGTTTATTTTGTTCTATAATATCTTGTTTACTTTCTTTGTTATTGATTCCCTAATATCTTATTTATTTTCTTTTTCATATATCTTTATAAACTTATACTTACTAGTACGCTTCCCTGTGGTTCGACCTCGGACACCCGAGAATTTATTACTTGAACATAACCTGCACTTGGGTTTACAACTCTTAATTGAGTCTCCATCAACCACCACATGCCTCAGAATGACAAAACTTAATTACACTACTTACCTCATTGTCGGGAATGCATCTTCGAAAAATCTGATCAGGACAATATTTGAACAAGTAAGGGTCATCCCAATAGAACTTCTTTACCTCATTCAGAAACTTCCTTTTATCTTGGGTGCTCCATTGAGAAGGAATTTTTCCTGTAGCAAGAAAATTAGCAATGTCAGCAAACCAAGGTGTCGTGGAGACAATTAGAAGTTGTTCATCAGGAAAAGTATCATTTATTGGTGAGGTTCCAAAAGATTCATCACAAACAAGTCTTGATAAATGATCAGCCACCACATTTTCTACTCCTTTTTTATCTCGAATGGTGATGTCAAATTCTTGCAGTAAAAGGATCCACCTCAGCAACCTAGGTTTTGCATCCTTCTTAGAGAGAAGATATTTTAAAGCTGCATGATCACTAAAGACAACAATTGATGATCCAACAAGGTAAGATCTGAATTTATCCAATGCAAAAACAACTGCAAGTAATTCCTTTTCTGTAGTGGAATAATTCATTTGGGCTCTATTTAAAGTTTTACTTGCATAGTAAATTACATGTGGTTTATTATCTTTCCTTTGTCCTAACACAGCACCAACAGCATAGTCACTAGCATCACACATTATTTCAAATGGTAAAGACCAATCAGGAGATCTCATAATAGGAGCAGTAGTGAGCATATTTTTGAGTTTTTCAAAAGCATCTTCACAATCTTTAGTCCATTCAAATGCAGTGTCTTTCATTAAAAGATTACATAGAGGTTTAGATATCGTGCTAAAATCTTTTATGAATCTTCTATAAAAACCTGCATGTCCCAAGAATGACCTAATGTCCTTTACTGTCTTTGGTGTGGGTAGATTAGCAATCAATTCAAGTTTTGACTTGTCTACCTCAATCCCTTTTGCAGAAACAATGTGACCTAGTACAATACCTTTATTGACCATGAAATGACATTTTTCCCAATTAAGAACAAGATTTTTTTCTTCACACCTAATCAATACATTTTTCAAATTGGCTAAGTGATAACTCGTATAATTATATAGTTTTTAGTTATGTTTTATTATTGTTTTGTGTCAAATACGAGTTATTATTGTTTAGTCTAATTGTGTTTATGATCTTTTATATTTTTATGTAATTTGGTGTTTTTCACAAGTTTCTTTGAGTGATTTCAGATTACTAGAATTAAGGGCAAATCCAGTTCAGTTCCAGTTCTGACACCGTTTACCATATCAGCTATATCTCGAGTTTCACTGAAGCAATAAGGCTGAAATTTGTAGCCGTGCAAATCTAAGAGGCATATCTATCTTTTTCATGTTTTACACTTCTTGAAACGGAGTCGTTTTCCCTAGTGAAATTGACCATCAAGTTGGCTGATGTGCAATGACGTCTGTGCTGACCTGTTTTCGTATTTTGCCCATATCTTCTTATCCACATCAGCAAATGAGCTGATTCCAACGGCTATGGATCCGTAACTGATAGGGGTATATTTTTCTAGAAGACAATTTTATCAGATCGAGCCTCCAACATTGACAAAATCGACCATCAAGCTGGCTGATCAGAATTGTCATACAATATGACGAAAATTGTTAGAAAAATGCACCCACCTATTATACCTACCTTTGAAATTTGTAAAGCTTGTCTCTTGTCATTTATCCCTCCAAAATGTGTATAAATAGAGGGCCTTGGATGAGTATTGGGATACATTATACATTGGTAGGATATTAGCCATTGTAATAAAATTCTCTAAGTTTTCTTTTTCTTTTTCTTTCCTTTCTCTAGTTTTCTTTTTCTTTATTTACTTATGCTTCTTACATTTCTTTTCATTTTTAGTATGTGTTGCTAATCATATTGTTGAGGTGATGAGGTGAAGCTCTTGGTAAATGCTAAGGTTAGTCTCTTAAACATGAGCTAAAATGAATCATCATTTATAAACACTAGTATAGATAATATTTTCTTTTGGTTTAAAATCATACTTGCAAAGTAGAGATCTTGATTCATTATTGACAATGAAAATGGCACAGTAAATGCTTGGTTTCATAACCTTGATTTGTTGTAGACATATACCTTGGCATAAGGAATGCTTGGACTCTTTTTATGAGTTTTGAGGACACCAAATGAACATAATATCATATGCTATGGACGTTGGACAATTTGGACTGAATTGCTAAACCTTCCGATTGGAACCTCCTTTATGTGTGGATTTCAATTGTATAATAAAACAAGATTAATCTTAGCATAACACCAAGAGTGGATTCTCTAACCTCAACATCCTTTCTTATTGTTTTTTTTATATCTTGTTTAATTGCTTTTATGTTATTTTGTTTATTTTGTTCTATAATATCTTGTTTACTTTCTTTGTTATTGATTCCCTAATATCTTGTTTATTTTCTTTTTCATATATCTTTATAAACTTATACTTACTAGTACGCTTCCCTGTGGTTCGACCTCGGACACCCGAGAATTTATTACTTGAACATAACCTGCACTTGGGTTTACAACTCTTAATTGAGTCTCCATCAAGTTTTTGGCGTCGTTGCCGGGGAGGCAATACTAAGTATATAAGTTTATAAGTATATTTATTTTTATTTTTATTTTTATTGGCTGGTTATACCGCCTAATTTTCTATATATTAACTTTGTTTTATTTTTATTGGCTGGTTATACCGCCTAATTTGTATATTAACTTTGTTTTATTGGCTGGTTATACCGCCTAATTTTGTATATATATTTTTGGCTGGTTATACCGCCTAATTTTCTATATATTTATATTTATATTGTAAAGTTTATATTTATATATTATCTATTTATTAACTTTGTTTTATGCTTGTTTGGCGACGTGATCTTAGATCTCGTCGTTTAGTTAGATTTTATTGTGAAACTTTTTCAGGTAATCTTTCTAATACAATTCCTACCATGGCTGACAATGAAAGTGTTCATGCTGAAGATGAGAACAGACAAGTACGCACCATGCGTGACTGCTTGCAACCAACTCGAAGCTCATCACCCTCTTGTTTTATTTTTCCTCTCAATGCAAACAACTTTCGTTTTAAACCAGGTATGATAGCTTTGCTTCCAAATTTCCATGGGTTAGAATCGGAAAGTGCTTACTCGTTTCTAAAAGACTTCGAAGATGTATGTGTCACCTTTAATGACCAACAATGTACAAATGAAATTGTCAAGCTAAAATTATTTCCTTTTTCTTTAAAAGATAAAGCAAAAATTTGGCTTCATAATTTAAAACCAAGGTCAATTGGCACATGGCAAGAATTACAAACTGAGTTTCTAAAGAAATTTTTCCCAGCACATAAAACTACTGCTTTGAAAAGACAGATTCAAAATTTCAATCAAAATCAAAATGAAGCATTTTTTCAGTGCTGGGAGCGTTTTAAAGATTTGTTAAGTTCTTGTCCACATCATGGTTTTGAAAAATGGCGTCTTATTAGTTTGTTTTATGAAAGTTTAACTCCCGAAACTAAACAATTTGTTGAAACAATGTGTAACGGTGAGTTTCTAGAAAAAGAACCTGAAGAAGCCTTTGACTACCTAGACCATTTGGCAGATAACTCTCAAGCCTGGCACACAGATAATTCCTCTGAAAGTTCCAATAGATCTAATGTTGTTTCTAACAGAGGAAAATATCATTTTAGTCAAGAAGATGAGATAAAAGCTAAAGTAGCTAATTTGGCTAGAAAGATTGAAGCCATGGAACTTAGAGAAGTAAAAGAAGTCAAAACGGTTAAAAATGAAGAAAGTTGTGGAATTTGTGAAATCATGGGACACCCCACTTCTGAATGTCCAAACATTCCCATTCTTAAAGAAGCGTTGCATGATCAAGTAAATTCCATAAACACATTTAAAAAGCCTTTTCCTTCTCCTTACTCTGAAACGTATAACCCTGAATGGAGAAATCATCCCAACTTCAGTTGGCGGAATAATAATCATGTTCAGGTACCACAATCTCAAAAGCCGGGCAACACTTTTTCCTATCAACCTTCACGTGTACAAACCTTGGAAGAGACATTGCAAGCATTCATGCAAACACAAGCAAATGTGAATAACCGGACTTCACAGGACATCAATGAGATCAAAAACACCTTGTCCACATTGACAGCCTCATTACGCACTCAAGAAAAAGGTAAGTTTCCTGCTCAACCTCAGCCTAACCCTTCTACTCAATGTTTTGTTTCTTGCTCCAATGAAACTCAACAGGAAAATGCCAGTTCTATCACAACTCTTCGAAGTGGAAAGGCAATTGACAAAAACATTCTATCAAAAGACCAAGATCCTCCTTCCCCTCCGAAAAGTAACGGTAAGGATGATGGTAAGTCTGAACTTCTTGAAAATTTGGACAAAGAAAAAGGTATGCATCCTGCTCCTTTTCCTCAAAGGTTGCAAACAATAAAGAATTTGAATCAAAATGCAGAAATTTATGAACTTTTCAAACAAGTTAAGATTAACATTCCTTTATTGGATGCAATCAAACAAGTTCCATCTTATGCTAAATTTTTGAAGGACATGTGCACATTTAAAAGGAAACATAATGTACAAAAGAAAGCATTTCTTACGGAAAGTGTGAGCTCAATCATTCAGCACCTTACTCCACCAAAATTCAAAGATCCTGGATGTCCAACAATCTCATGCATCATTGGAAACACTAGAATAGAACGTGCATTGCTTGATCTTGGTGCTAGTGTTAATCTTTTGCCTTTTTCTGTTTATCAACAGTTAGGTTTAGGTGAACTCAAGGAAACACCTGTTACACTTCAACTAGCTGATCGTTCTGTAAAAATTCCTCAAGGGATAGTTGAAGATGTTTTGGTTCAAATTGATAATTTTCACTTCCCTGTTGATTTTATTGTTTTGGACACACATCCTGTTTCAAATCCAAATGTTCAAATTCCTGTTATATTAGGCCGTCCATTTCTTGCAACTTCTAATGCTCTGATAAATTGCAGGAATGGCATTTTGAACATTTCTTTTGGAAATATGACTTTAGAATTAAATGTGTTCAACATTTGCAATCAACCTGGTGATGATTCAGAAGTACATGAAGTGGATTTCATTGAAGAACTTGTTCATGAACATCTCACCACTACCACATTCCATGATCCTTTAGAAGCTTATTTAATTAAATGTGAGTTTGATAATGGTTCAGAAATTTCACACACTGATTCTTTGTTAAATTCTTTTCAGGATAAGCATCGTTGGAAACAAAAGTTTGAGGAACTCCCATCACTCACAAATGTCACTGTGCCATCAACTATTGAACCGCCCAAGCTGGATTTAAAACCATTGCCATCCGAGCTAAAATATTCCTTTTTGGGAAAAATTCCTTCTCAATGGAGCCCCCAAGATAAAAGGAAGTTTCTGAATGAGGTAAAGAAGTTCTACTGGGATGACCCTTACTTGTTCAAATATTGTCCTGATCAAATTTTTCGAAGATGCATTCCCGACAATGAGGTAAGTAGTGTAATTAAGTTTTGTCATGTGGTGGTCATTTTTCATCAAAGAAAACTGCTGCAAAAATTTTACAGTGTGGATTTTACTGGCCAACTTTATTCAAAGATGCATATGAGAATTCTAAAATTCATAAAGAAAGAACTAAAGCCTTTCATGACAAGTTAATTTCAAGAAAAACATTTGATGTTGGGCAAAAAGTTCTACTTTATAATTCTAGACTTCACATATTTCCTGGTAACTTGAGATCAAGATGGACTGGCCCATTTGTGGTTAAGCATGTGTATCATTATGGAGCAGTTGACATTCAGAATCCTAGAAATGGTAACGTATTCAAGGTAAATGGACAAAGACTCAAACTCTTTTTGGAAAATCATGTTACTCAAGAAGAGGTTGTTTTTCTTTCTGATCCTTGTTTTGAAAATAACTAGATGTAAATATAATTTTTACTAATCTTCAAAAAAAAAAAATACATTTTTTTTAACCCCGGTTAAATGGCGGATAACGGTACTCCGTGATTATTTAAGTCGGTTCCATCAGCTACCCACAAAACTGATATTGTATATAAATTTCTCTTTCATTTTCGTTTTCATTTTTTTTTCAGGATGGATGATATTCTCAAAAGATTGCAGAAACGATTTCCTCCTTTTCCTCGAAATATTTTACTGAAGCTTTACCAAGTTCGATTTGAAAGATTAAGAATGCTTATGCACAAAGGGATTCCTGAAGACATACGTTGGATAATTGAAGCCAAGGTACGTGAAGATGAATATCTTCCTGTTTTGCATTTACCAGGTACAGGTAGAAGCACTTTTGCAAAGAAGCGACGAGCAAAGCGCATGAGTTCAAATTGCCACAAATGTGCACGATGGACGTGTAACGGTAAATGTCGTTCTATTGGGATTCCGTCTGATAACTCGTATAATTATATAGTTTTTAGTTATGTTTTATTATTGTTTTGTGTCAAATACGAGTTATTATTGTTTAGTCTAATTGTGTTTATGATCTTTTATATTTTTATGTAATTTGGTGTTTTTCACAAGTTTCTTTGAGTGATTTCAGATTACTAGAATTAAGGGCAAATCCAGTTCAGTTCCAATTCCGATACCTTTTGCCATATCAGCTATATCTCGAGTTTCACTGAAGCAATAAGGCTGAACTTTGTATCCCTGCAAAGCTAAGAGGCATATCTATCTTTTTCATGTTTTACACTTCTTGAAACGGAGTCGTTTTCCCTAGCGAAATCGACCATCAAGTTGGCTGATGTGCAATGACGTCTGTTCTGCACCGTTTTGGTATTTTGACCATATCTCCCGATCCACGTGCGCAAATGATCTGATTCCAACGGCTATAGATCCGTAACTGATAGGGGTATATTTTTCTAGAAGACCATTTTATCAGATCGAGCTTCCAACATTGACAAAATCGACCATCAAGCTGGCTGATCAGAATTGTCATACAATATGACGAAAATTGTTAGAAAAATGCACCCACCTATTATACCTACCTTTGAAATTTGTAAAGCTTGTCTCTTGTCATTTAGCCCTCCAAAATGTGTATAAATAGAGGGCCTTGGATGAGTATTGGGATACATTATACATTGGTAGGATATTAGCCTTTGTAGTAAAATTCTCTAAGTTTTCTTCTTCTTTCCTTTCTCTAGTTTTCTTTTTTATTTACTTATGCTTCTTACATTTCTTTTCATTTTATTCATATCTAGTATGTGTTGCTAATCATATTGTTGAGGTGATGAGGTGAAGCTCTTGGTAAATGCTAAGGTTAGTCTCTTAAACATGAGCTAAAATGAATCATCATTTATAAACACTAGTATAGATAATATTTTCTTTTGGTTTAAAATCATACTTGCAAAGTAGAGATCTTGATTCATTATTGACAATGAAAATGGCACAGTAAATGCTTGGTTTCATAACCTTGATTTGTTGTAGACATATACCTTGGCATAAGGAATGCTTGGACTCTTTTTATGAGTTTTGAGGACACCAAATGAACATAATATCATATGCTATGGACGTTGGACTGAATTGCTAAACCTTCCGATTGGAACCTCCCTTATGTGTGGATTTCAATTGTGTAATAAAACAAGATTAATCTTAGCATAACACCAAGAGTGGATTCTCTAACCTCAACATCCTTTCTTATTGTTTTTTATATCTTGTTTAATTGTTTTTATGTTATTTTGTTTATTTTGTTCTCTAATATCTTGTTTATCTTATTTTGTTGTTGATTCCCTAATATCTTGTTTACTTTCTTTGTCTTATATATTTATAAACTTATACTTATTAATACGCTTCCCTGTGGTTCGACCTCGGACACCCGAGAATTTATTACTTGAACATAACCTGCACTTGGGTTTACAACTCTTAATTGAGTTTCCATCAAGTTTTTGGCGCCGTTGCCGGGGAAGCAATACTAAGTATATAAGTTTATAAGTATATTTATTTTTATTGGCTGGTTATACCGCCTAATTTTGTATATTTATTTTGTTTGGCTGGTTATACCGCCTAATTTGTATATTAACTTTGTTTTATGCTTGTTTGGCGACGTGATTTTAGATCTCGTCGTTTAGTTAGATTTTATTGTGAAACTTTTTCAGGTAATCTTTCTAATACAACTCCTACCATGGCTGACAATGAAAGTGTTCATGCTGAAGATGAGAACAGACAAGTACGCACCATGCGTGACTACTTGCAACCAACTCGAAGCTCATCACCCTCTTGTTTTATTTTTCCTCTCAATGCAAACAACTTTCGTTTTAAACCAGGTATGATAGCTTTGCTTCCAAATTTCTATGGGTTGGAATCGGAAAGTGCTTACTCGTTTCTAAAAGACTTCGAAGATGTATGTGTCACCTTTAATGACCAACAATGCACAAATGAAATTGTCAAGCTAAAATTATTTCCTTTTTCTTTAAAAGATAAAGCAAAAATTTGGCTTCATAATTTAAAACCAAGGTCAATTGGCACATGGCAAGAATTACAAACTGAGTTTCTAAAGAAATTTTTCCCAGCACATAAAACTACTGCTTTGAAAAGACAGATTCAAAATTTCAATCAAAATCAAAATGAAGCATTTTTTCAGTGCTGGGATCGTTTTAAAGATTTGTTAAGTTCTTGTCCACATCATGGTTTTGAAAAATGGCGTCTTATTAGTTTCTTTTATGAAAGTTTAACTCCCGAAACTAAACAATTTGTTGAAACAATGTGTAACGGTGAGTTTCTAGAAAAAGAACCTGAAGAAGCCTTTGACTACTTAGACCATTTGGCAGATAACTCTCAAGCCTGGCACACAGATAATTCCTCTGAAAGTTCCAATAGATCTAATGTTGTTTCTAACAGAGGAAAATATCATTTTAGTCAAGAAGATGAGATAAAAGCTAAAGTAGCTAATTTGGCTAGAAAGATTGAAGCCATGGAACTTAGAGAAGTAAAAGAAGTCAAAACGGTTAAAAATGAAGAAAGTTGTGGAATTTGTGAAATCATGGGACACCCCACTTCTGAATGTCCAAACATTCCCATTCTTAAAGAAGCGTTGCATGATCAAGTAAATTCCATAAACACATTTAAAAAGCCTTTTCCTTCTCCTTACTCTGAAACGTATAACCTTGAATGGAGAAATCATCCCAACTTCAGTTGGCGGAATAATAATCATGTTCAGGTACCACAATCTCAAAAGCCGGGCAACACTTTTTCCTATCAACCTTCACGTGTACAAACCTTGGAAGAAACATTGCAAGCATTCATGCAAACACAAGCAAATGTGAATAGCCGGACTTCACAGGACATCAATGAGATCAAAAACACCTTGTCCACATTGACAGCTTCATTACGCACTCAAGAAAAAGGTAAGTTTCCTGCTCAACCTCAGCCTAACCCTTCTACTCAATGTCTTGTTTCTTGCTCCAATGAAACTCAACAGGAAAATGCCAGTTCTATCACAACTCTTCGAAGTGGAAAGGCAATTGACAAAAAGATTCCATCAAAAGACCAAGATCCTCTTTCCCCTCCGAAAAGTAATGGTAAGGATGATGGTAAGTCTGAACTTCTTGAAAATTTGGACAAAGAAAAAGGTATGCATCCTGCTCCTTTTCCTCAAAGGTTGCAAACAATAAAGAATTTGAATCAAAATGCAGAAATTTATGAACTTTTCAAACAAGTTAAGATTAACATTCCTTTATTGGATGCAATCAAACAAGTTCCATCTTATGCTAAATTTTTGAAGGACATGTGCACAGTTAAAAGGAAACATAATGTACAAAAGAAAGCATTTTTGACGGAAAGTGTGAGCTCAATCATTCAGCACCTTACTCCACCAAAATTCAAAGATCCTGGATGTCCAACAATCTCATGCATCATTGGAAACACTAGAATAGAACGTGCATTGCTTGATCTTGGTGCTAGTGTTAATCTTTTGCCTTTTTCTGTTTATCAACAGTTAGGTTTAGGTGAACTCAAGGAAACACCTGTTACACTTCAACTAGCTGATCGTTCTGTAAAAATTCCTCGAGGGATAGTTGAAGATGTTTTGGTTCAAATTGATAATTTTTACTTCCCTGTTGATTTTATTGTTTTGGATACACATCCTGTTTCAAATCCAAATGTTCAAATTCCTGTTATATTAGGCCGTCCATTTCTTGCAACTTCTAATGCTCTGATAAATTGCAGGAATGGTATGTTGAACATTTCTTTTGGAAATATGACTTTAGAATTAAATGTGTTCAACATTTGCAAGCAACCTGGTGATAATTCAGAAGTACATGAAGTGGATTTCATTGAAGAACTTGTTCATGAACATCTCACCACTACCACATTCCATGATCCTTTAGAAGCTTATTTAATTGAATATGAGTTTGATAATGCTTCAGAAATTTCACACACTGATTCTTTGTTAAAATCTTTTCAGGATAAGCATTGTTGGAAACAAAAGTTTGAGGAACTACCATCACTTACAAATGTCACTGTACCATCAACTATTGAACCACCCAAGCTGGAGTTAAAACCATTGCCATCCGAGCTAAAATATTCCTTTTTGGGTGAGAGTGAAACTTTTCCAGTCATAATTTCTTCACATCTTGATGAACTACAAGAAGGTAAGTTGTTACAACTTTTGAAGATGCACAAAAATGCATTAGGATGGACCTTAGCTGACATAAAGGGAATAAGCCCATTAATCTGCACACATAATATTTATTTAGAGGAAAATGCTAAACCCTCTAGACAAATGCAACGAAGGCTTAATCCTAATATGAAAGAAGTAGTGAGAAATGAAGTCATTAAACTTCTAGATAATGGAATCATTTATCCTATCTCTGATAGCAAATGGGTAAGTCCTACTCAAGTCGTACCTAAGAAATCTGGAGTTACTGTAGTTAAAAATGAAAACAATGAATTAATTCCAGCTAGGACTGTTACTGGTTGGCGCATGTGCATTGACTATAGGAAACTTAACTCAGTGACGAGGAAAGATCATTTCCCTTTGCCTTTCATGGATCAAATCTTAGAAAGAGTTGCAGGGCATGAGTTTTATTGTTTTCTAGATGGATATTCTGGGTATAATCAAATTGCCATTGCACTTGAGGACCAAGAGAAAACCACTTTTACATGTCCTTTTGGTACTTTTGCATATCGTAGAATGCCATTTGGATTATGTAACGCCCCTGCCACATTTCAAAGATGCATGCTTAGCATTTTTAGTGACATGATTGAACGTAATCTTGAGATTTTCATGGATGATTTTTCTGTTTCTGGTGATTCATTTGATGATTGCTTAGCCAATTTGAAAAATGTATTGATTAGGTGTGAAGAAAAAAATCTTGTTCTTAATTGGGAAAAATGTCATTTCATGGTCACTAAAGGTATTGTACTAGGTCACATTGTTTCTGCAAAAGGGATTGAGGTAGACAAGTCAAAACTTGAATTGATTGCTAATCTACCCACACCAAAGACAGTAAAGGACATTAGGTCATTCTTGGGACATGCAGGTTTTTATAGAAGATTCATAAAAGATTTTAGCACGATATCTAAACCTCTATGTAATCTTTTAATGAAAGACACTGCATTTGAATGGACTAAAGATTGTGAAGATGCTTTTGAAAAACTCAAAAATATGCTCACTACTGCTCCTATTATGAGATCTCCTGATTGGTCTTTACCATTTGAAATAATGTGTGATGCTAGTGACTATGCTGTTGGTGCTGTGTTAGGACAAAGGAAAGATAATAAACCACATGTAATTTACTATGCAAGTAAAACTTTAAATAGAGCCCAAATGAATTATTCCACTACAGAAAAGGAATTACTTGCAGTTGTTTTTGCATTGGATAAATTCAGATCTTACCTTGTTGGATCATCAATTGTTGTCTTTAGTGATCATGCAGCTTTAAAATATCTTCTCTCTAAGAAGGATGCAAAACCTAGGTTGCTGAGGTGGATCCTTTTGCTGCAAGAATTTGACATCACCATTCGAGATAAAAAAGGAGTAGAAAATGTGGTGGCTGATCATTTATCAAGACTTGTTTGTGATGAATCTTTTGGAACCTCACCAATAAATGATACTTTTCCTGATGAACAACTTCTAATTGTCTCCACGACACCTTGGTTTGCTGACATTGCTAATTTTCTTGCTACAGGAAAAATTCCTTCTCAATGGAGCACCCAAGATAAAAGGAAGTTTCTGAATGAGGTAAAGAAGTTCTATTGGGATGACCCTTACTTGTTCAAATATTGTCCTGATCAGATTTTTCGAAGATGCATTCCCGACAATGAGGTAAGTAGTGTAATTAAGTTTTGTCATTCCGAGGCATGTGGTGGTCATTTTTCATCAAAGAAAACTGCTGCAAAAATTTTACAGTGTGGATTTTACTGGCCAACTTTGTTCAAAGATGCACATAATTTTTGCAAGTCATGTGAAAGTTGTCAAAAATTAGGTTCCATTTCGAAAAGAAACATGATGCCTTTGAACCCAATTCTTGTAATTGAAATTTTTGACTGTTGGGGTATTGATTTCATGGGACCATTTCCACCATCTTTTGGTTTCTTATACATTTTAGTTGCAATAGATTATGTTTCAAAGTGGATAGAGGCAATTCCATGTCGAAATAATGATCACAAAACAGTGATTAAATTTTTAAAAGAAAATATTTTGAGTCGATTTGGAATTCCTCGATCTATCATAAGCGATGGGGGAACACATTTTTGCAACAAGGTTTTTGAAACATTAATGAAGAAATATGCCATTACACACAAAGTTGCAACCCCTTATCACCCGCAGACAAATGGACAGGTAGAATTAGCAAATAGGGAGATTAAACAAATTTTGGAAAAGACAGTTAATCCAAATCGCAAAGATTGGTCTCTTAGACTTAACGATGCATTATGGGCCTATCGAACAGCTTTTAAAACAGCATTGGGCATGTCTCCTTATAGGCTAGTTTATGGAAAACCTTGTCATTTACCTGTGGAACTTGAGCATAAAGCATATTGGGCCATTAAAATGTTCAACTCAAACCTTGATGACGCTTCTAATTTACGAAAATTACAAATCAATGAACTTGAGGAACTCAGAAATGATGCATATGAGAATTCTAAAATTCATAAAGAAAGAACTAAAGCCTTTCATGACAAGTTAATTTCAAGAAAAACATTTAATGTTGGGCAAAAAGTTCTACTTTATAATTCTAGACTTCACATATTTCCTGGTAAGTTGAGATCAAGATGGACTGGCCCATTTGTGGTTAAGCATGTGTATCATTATGGAGCAGTTGACATTGAGAATCCTCAAAATGGTAACGTATTCAAGGTAAATGGACAAAGACTCAAACTCTTTTTGGAAAATCATGTTACTCAAGAAGAGGTTGTTTTTCTTTCTGATCCTTGTTTTGAAAATAACTAGATGTAAATATAATTTTTTTTTAACCCCGGTTAAATGGCGGATAACGGTACTCCGTGATTATTTAAGTCGGTTCCATCAGCTACCCACAAAACTGATATTGTATATAAATTTCTCTTTCATTTTATTTTATTTCATTTTTTTTCAGGATGGATGATATTCTCAAAAGATTGCAGAAACGATTTCCTCCTTTTCCTCGGAATATTTTACTGAAGCTTTACCAAGTTCGATTAGAAAGATTAAGAATGCTTATGAACAAAAGGATTCCTGAAGACATACGTTGGATAATTGAAGCCAAGGTACGTGAAGATGAATATCTTCCTGTTTTGCATTTACCAGGTACAGGTAGAAGCACTTATGCAAAGAAGCGACGAGCAAAGCGCATGAGTTCAAATTGCCACAAGTGTGCACGATGGACGTGTAACGGTAAATGTCGTTCTATTGGGATTCCGTCCTCTAATCGAGATGATAAAATTGAATTCATTAAGGATGGACTGAGTAAGGAGAATTTGGGTAATATCCAACTTTCTCTTGAGACGCATCCTAGTGGAGACGTACAAAGAGAAATTCTTGATTTATGGCCGCAATTCCAAAGGGAATGGCAACATCTTGGGAATCTGATGATAAAAGACCCTGTTTGCCAGCTTGTAAGAAAACTGGATGGGAAGCATATCCTCGACTCATAGAAGGCGTTTAAGCCGTTTCTGGACGTAAAACCAGAGAAAGATGCCAAATACACTTTTGGCGACATTATTACTTTTGACTTTTACGGTTGATTTTTCTTCTCTTTTTGATTTTCTTCCTAAAATCACGCAAAAATCTTTTGTTAGGTTAACATTTTCTTCTGACAGGTCAAATACACTTTCGGCGACATTATTACTCTTGTCTGATTCACTACTCAGTCCTCTATATATTACACCATGTACTCATTCTCTTTCAGGCACTCGAAAAAGAAAAAAAAAATGGAAAGCACTTCGTCCCAGCGCATTAAAAAAATTTGTGTCTTTGGAGGTGCTTATCCAGGGAAAAATAACATATTCGCTGATGAAGCCATAAGAGTTGGAGTAATACTTGCCCAACAAAAGATCCACTTGATTTATGGAGGCGGTAGTACGGGTTTAATGGGAGCAGTCGCTACAGCAGCACACGCCGGAGGAAGTCCAGTTCTAGGAATCGTGCCAAAACTATTCACAGATTTTTGTGGACCTACCGTGGGTAAGGAAATACAAGTCTGGAGTATCCCTGAACGGATAACAATCATGTACCATTCTGCCGATGCATTCATTGCTTTACCAGGAGGTCTGGGTACATTGGAAGAAATAGCTTGCGTGGCTTCTTGGTCATCTTTGGTCACAAATAAGAAACCCATTGGTTTGCTTAATATTAATGGTTATTTTAGTAATTTACTTTCATATTTAGATAATGCTGTGGATAATGGATTCATGTTTTCAGAGGCAAGGAGAACCATAATTTCTGCTACAACCATTGAAGATTTACTCAAAAAGCTACAAGCTTATGAGTGTTTATCTGCTACGGTTGTTTCGCAAACGCTCGGAAAAAGAAAAAGAGATATGGACGAGCAAGGAGTGGATTGCACTTTGTCTTTGTGACATTATCTAACATTTTGCTTGTTGTGTCTCAGTTATAATAAGTGGTTAGCAACCTCTGCAGGTAATATCTCCTAAATTCTACCTTTAAAATTTGACATTGGGGACAATGTCATATTTTAGTAGGGGGTAAGGGACATATTTTGCTAAAAAAAAAAAAAAAAAAAAAAAAAAATTTGTTGTGTTTTAAGACATTTAGAAGTATTCATTCTGAACAAGGTCTGAGTAAGGGAGACTTGAGACATACCTTGTCAGTTTGATTTAATCTTCTTCTTTCAAAAAAAAAAAAAAAAAAAAAACAAAAAAAAAAAAAAAAAAAAAAAAAAGCATGTTTAGACTTAGTGTGTTTTTTTTAGTTACTTTCAATACAATGATGAGATATGAATTGCATAAGTCTAAAACAGATTTATTAGTGAGAAGATTTTCATGAGAATTGAGCTTGATGTCAACCTTTTTATGAGCCAATGTTAATATGATATGTTGATTGAGAAAGAAGCATGTTTAGACTTAATCTGACTTGTATAATCATCTTTGTGAGTTTTTGAGCCTATAATGATTGATGCATTATACAAATCAATCTAATTTCTTTCTTGAGTGCTCTTATGATTACATGATTCTCTAGAACTTGCTTTAAACCGTTTGAGACTATATTGATACATGTGACAACATGAATATGATAGAGGCATTAGGATTATAACCAGAGCCAAACAGCCATCCATTATTAATGTTCTACGAGAACATCCCCACTAGTGAGCCAATTTGAGCCTACATTAAATATGATGTTTTATTGGTAACCACAACTTACACCTAGCCTAAATATGCTTATATCCTTACCCTTGTTCTAAAGATGAATTTTATATTTTGAGACATATTGCAAAAAAACAAGGGATATTTTTATTTGAAAATTTGGGTTAGAAACAAAAGATAAGTGTGGGGGAAAGAAAAGAAAAGAAAAAGTCAAGAGAAAAAGAAAGGGATCATTGTCAAATACATTCCCATATTAAAAAAAAAAAAAAAAAAAAAAAAAAAATCTTCTCTTGAACTTCTAGAAAAAGATGTTACAAAGTTGGTTAGAATGATGCAAAGGCTCAACATGAATATTTAGCCTATGTTATTATGTGCTTTATAAGAGTTTTGAGAAGTTTTATTTGTATGATCTTATTATGTCTCTAAAATCTATGAACTCTTTGGAACCTTTGTGATATCTTTATCCTTTTGTTCTTTAACCACATTATAACCCTTTGGCCCCATTACAACCTTGAATAAAGACCTCTTGATTTATGAAGTTGTATGATCTAAATAGTGGAGAATAGGTGGACAAGCAAGCATATGGTAGAAGTGTTTTCATGAGATTGATTGAGTGTAAACACTTTACCACTACTTTAAAGAGTGAAAATCAAGAGAGTATCCCATGTGAGAAGTTGAGATTAAGTTTGAATATACACTATTTTGATTGAAATATGTTATGTTATTATTGGCTTAACTCAAACTATTTACATTCAAGCAAGATTTTTTGTGAATTTCTTTAAGCTATTGATTAGTTTTTAAGACTTGTCCAATGATTATCTCTAATTTATATTGGAAGGATTAGTTATAATTATTATTTTTAGTTTTTCTTATGTCTTCAATGTTTGTGGGTATCGTCCTAGTAAACCCTCACGAGACTAAACTCGTCCACTAGGGACACCTAGGGGTTTAAAGGCTTGTGTCACATGCTAAGTGCCACCGTGATTTCCTACGAAAATGGATTAGATTAGATTTTCTTATTTTATTGAGTCGTTGCTAGGGACTAGCAACAATCTAAGTATGGGGGTGTGATAACTCGTATAATTATATAGTTTTTAGTTATGTTTTATTATTGTTTTGTGTCAAATACGAGTTATTATTGTTTAGTCTAATTGTGTTTATGATCTTTTATATTTTTATGTAATTTGGTGTTTTTCACAAGTTTCTTTGAGTGATTTCAGATTACTAGAATTAAGGGCAAATCCAGTTCAGTTCCAATTCCGACACCTTTTGCCATATCAATTATATCTCGAGTTTCACTGAAGCAATAAGGCTGAACTTTGTATCCCTGCAAAGCTAAGAGGCATATCTATCTTTTTCATGTTTTACACTTCTTGAAACGGAGTCGTTTTCCCTAGCGAAATCGACCATCAAGTTGGCTGATGTGCAATGACGTCTGTTCTGCACCGTTTTGGTATTTTGACCATATCTCCCGATCCACGTGCGCAAATGATCTGATTCCAACGGCTATAGATCCGTAACTGATAGGGGTATATTTTTCTAGAAGACCATTTTATCAGATCGAGCCTCCAACATTGACAAAATCGACCATCAAGCTGGCTGATCAGAATTGTCATACAATATGACGAAAATTGTTAGAAAAATGCACCCACCTATTATACCTACCTTTGAAATTTGTAAAGCTTGTCTCTTGTCATTTAGCCCTCCAAAATGTGTATAAATAGAGGGCCTTGGATGAGTATTGGGATACATTATACATTGGTAGGATATTAGCCTTTGTAGTAAAATTCTCTAAGTTTTCTTCTTCTTTCCTTTCTCTAGTTTTCTTTTTTATTTACTTATGCTTCTTACATTTCTTTTCATTTTATTCATATCTAGTATGTGTTGCTAATCATATTGTTGAGGTGATGAGGTGAAGCTCTTGGTAAATGCTAAGGTTAGTCTCTTAAACATGAGCTAAAATGAATCATCATTTATAAACACTAGTATAGATAATATTTTCTTTTGGTTTAAAATCATACTTGCAAAGTAGAGATCTTGATTCATTATTGACAATGAAAATGGCACAGTAAATGCTTGGTTTCATAACCTTGATTTGTTGTAGACATATACCTTGGCATAAGGAATGCTTGGACTCTTTTTATGAGTTTTGAGGACACCAAATGAACATAATATCATATGCTATGGACGTTGGACTGAATTGCTAAACCTTCCGATTGGAACCTCCCTTATGTGTGGATTTCAATTGTGTAATAAAACAAGATTAATCTTAGCATAACACCAAGAGTGGATTCTCTAACCTCAACATCCTTTCTTATTGTTTTTTATATCTTGTTTAATTGTTTTTATGTTATTTTGTTTATTTTGTTCTCTAATATCTTGTTTATCTTATTTTGTTGTTGATTCCCTAATATCTTGTTTACTTTCTTTGTCTTATATATTTATAAACTTATACTTATTAATACGCTTCCCTGTGGTTCGACCTCGGACACCCGAGAATTTATTACTTGAACATAACCTGCACTTGGGTTTACAACTCTTAATTGAGTTTCCATCACCGTCCTCTAATCGAGATGATAAAATTGAATTCATTAAGGATGGACTGAGTAAGGAGAATTTGGGTAATATCCAACTTTCTCTTGAGACGTATCCTAGTGGAGACGTACAAAGAGAAATTCTTGATTTATGGCCGCAATTCCAAAGGGAATGGCAACATCTTGGGAATCTGATGTTAAAAGACCCTGTTTGCCAGCTTGTAAGAAAACTGGATGGGAAGCATATCCTCGACTCATAGAAGGCGTTTAAGCCGTTTCTGGACGTAAAACCAGAGGAAGATGTGAGCCACAATCACAACTACAATAAATGACTTCTCAGCTTTTGGTTTGATTTGCAATAATTTCATTTCGGTTTAATTTACGTGTTGTTAGATTTTTGTAATTTTTTTTTTTTTTTGCATTGGTCTTTTACGGTTGATTTTTCTTCTCTTTTTGATTTTCTTCCTGAAATCACGCAAAAATCTTTTGTTAGGTTAACATTTTCTTCTGACAGGTCAAATACACTTTCGGCGACATTATTACTCTTGTCTGATTCATTACTCAGTCCTCTATATATTACACCATGTACTCATTCTCTTTCAGGCACTTGAAAAAAAAAATGGAAAGTACTTCGTCCCAGCGCATTAAAAAAATTTGTGTCTTTGGAGGTGCTTATCCAGGGAAAAATAACATATTTGCTGATGAAGCCATAAGAGTTGGAGTAATACTTGCCCAACAAAAGATCCAGTTGATTTATGGAGGCGGTAGTACGGGTTTAATGGGAGCAGTCGCTACAGCAGCACACGCCAGAGGAAGTCCAGTTCTAGGAATCGTGCCACAACTATTCACAGGTTTTTGTGGACCTACCGTGGGTAAGGAAATACAAGTCTGGAGTATCCCTGAACGGATAACAATCATGTACCATTCTGCCGATGCATTCATAGCTTTACCAGGAGGTCTGGGTTCATTGTAAGAAATAGCTTGCGTGGCTTCTTGGTCATCTTTGGTCACAAATAAGAAACCCATTGGTTTGCTTAATATTAATGGTTATTTTAGTAATTTGCTTTCATATTTAGATAATGCTGTGGATAATGGATTCATGTTTTCAGAGGCAAGAAGAACCATAATTTCTGCTACAACCATTGAAGATTTACTCAAAAAGCTACAAGCTTATGAGTGTTTATCTGCTACGGTTGTTTCGCAAACGCTCGGAAAAAGAAAAAGAGATATGGACGAGCAAGGAGTGGATTGCACTTTGTCTTTGTGACATTATCTAACATTTTGCTTGTTGTGTCTCAGTTATAATAAGTGGTTAGCAACCTCTGCAGGTAATATCTCCTAAATTCTACCTTTAAAATTTGACATTGGGGACAATGTCATATTTTAGTAGGGGGTAAGGGACATATTTTGCTAAAAAAAAAAAATTGTTGTGTTTTAAGACATTTAGAAGTATTCATTCTGAACAAGGTCTGAGTAAGGGAGACTTGAGACATACCTTGTCAGTTTGATTTAATCTTCTTTTTCAAAGAAAAAAAAAAAAAGAAAAGCATGTTTAGACTTAGTGTGTTTTTTTAGTTACTTTCAATACTATAATGAGATATGAATTGCATAAGTCTAAAGCAGATTTATTAGTGAGAAGATTTTCATGAGAATTGAGCTTGATATCAACCTTTTTATGAGCCAATGTCAATATGATATGTTGATTGAGAAAGAAGCATGTTTAGACTTAATCTGACTTGTATAATCATCCTTGTGAGTTTTTGAGCCTATAATGATTGATGCATTATACAAATCAATCTAATTTCTTTCTTGAGTGCTCTTATGATTACATGATTCTCTAGAACTTGCTTTAAACCGTTTGATACTATATTGATACATGTGACAACATGAATATGATAGAGGCATTAGGATTATAACCAGAGCCAAACAGCCATCCCTTATTAATGTTCTAAGAGAACATCCCCACTAGTGAGCCAATTTGAGCCTACATTAAATATGCTGTTTTATTGGTAACCACAACTTACACCTAGCCTAAATATACTTATATCCTTACCCTTGTTCTAAAGATGGATTTTTATATTCTGAGACATATTAAAAAAAAAAAATAAGGGATATTTTTAGTTAAAAATTTGGGTTAGAAACAAAAGATAAGTGTGGGGGAAGAAAAGAAAAGAAAAAGTCAAGAGAAAAAGAAAGGGATCATTGTCAAATACATTCCCATATTAAAAAAAAAAAAAAAGAATCTTCTCTTGAACTTCTAGAAAAAGATGTTACAAAGTTGGTTAGAATGATGCAAAGGCTCAACATGAATATTTAGCTTATGTTATTATGTGCTTTATAAGAGTTTTGAGAAGTTTTATTTGTATGATCTTATTATGTCTCTAAAATCTATGAACTCTTTGGAACCTTTGTGATATCTTTATCCTTTTGTTCTTTAACCACATTATAACCCTTTGGCCCCATTACAACCTTGAATAAAGACCTCTTGATTTATGAAGTTGTATGATCTAAATAGTGGAGAATAGGTGGACAAGCAAGCATATGGTAGAAGTGTTTTCATGAGATTGATTGAGTGTAAACACTTTACCACTACTTTAAAGAGTGAAAATCAAGAGAGTATCCCATGTGAGAAGTTGAGATTAAGTTTGAATATGCACTATTTTGATTGAAATATGTTATGTTAATATTGGCTTAACTCATTTATTTACATTCAAGCAAGATTTTTTGTGAATTTCTTTAAGCTATTGATTAGTTTTTAAGACTTGTCCAATGATTATCTCTAATTTATATTGGAAGGATTAGTTATAATTATTATTTTTAGTTTTTCTTATGTCTTCAATGTTTGTGGGTATCGTCCTAGTAAACCCTCACGAGACTAAACTCGTCCACTAGGGACACCTAGGGGTTTAAAGGCTTGTGTCACATGCTAAGTGCCACCGTGATTTCCTACGAAAATGGATTAGATTAGATTTTCTTATTTTATTTTTATTGAGTCGTTGCTAGGGACTAGCAACAATCTAAGTGTGGGGGTGTGATAACTCGTATAATTATATAGTTGTTAGTTATGTTTTATTATTGTTTTGTGTCAAATACGAGTTATTATTGCTTAGTCTACTTGTGTTTATGATCTTTTATATTTTTATGTAATTTGGTGTTTTTCATGAGTTTCTTTGAGTGATTTCAGATTACTAGGTTAAATCAAGAATTAAGGGCAAATCCAGTTCAGTTCCAGTTCCGACACCGTTTGCCATATCAGCTATATCTGGAGTTTCACTGAAGCAATAAGGCTGAAATTTTAACCGTGCAAAGTTAAGAGGCATATCTATCTTTTTCATGTTTTACACTTCTTGAAACGGAGTCGTTTTCCCTACCGAAATCAACCATCAAGTTGGCTGATGTGCAATGACGTCTGTTCTGCACCGTTTTGGTATTTTGACCATATCTTCCGATCCACATGAGCAAATGATCTGATTTTAACGGCTATGGATCAGTAACTGATAGGGGCATATTTTTCTAGAAGACCATTTGATCAGATCGAGCCTCCAACATTGACAAAATTGACCATCAAGCTGGCTGATCAGAATTGTCATACAACATGACGAAAATTGTTAGAAAAATGCACCCACCTATTATACCTACCTTTGAAATTTATAAAGCTTGTCTCTTGTCATTTAGCTCTCCAAAATGTGTATAAATAGAGGGCCTTGGATGAGTATTAGGGGACATTATACATTGGTAGGATATTAGCCATTGTAATAAAATTCTCTAAGTTTTCTTTTTATTTTTATTTCCTTTCTCTAGTTTTCTTTTTCTTTATTTACTTATGCTTCTTACATTTCTTTTCATTTTTAGTATGTGTTGCTAATCATATTGTTGAGGTGATGAGGTGAAGCTCTTGGTAAATGCTAAGGTTAGTCTCTTAAACATGAGCTAAAATGAATCATCATTTATAAACACTAGTATAGATAATATTTTCTTTTGGTTTAAAATCATACTTGCAAAGTAGAGATCTTGATTCATTATTGACAATGAAAATCAGTAAATGCTTGGTTTCATAACCTTGATTTGTTGCAGACATATACCTTGGCATAAGGAATGCTTGGACTCTTTTTATGAGTTTTGAGGACACCAAATGAACATAATATCATATGCTATGGACGTTGGACAATTTGGACTGAATTGCTAAACCTTCCGATTGGAACCTCCTTTATGTGTGGATTTCAATTGTGTAATAAAACAAGATTAATCTTAGCATAACACCAAGAGTGGATTCTCTAACCTCAACATCCTTTCTTATTGTTTTTTTTATATCTTGTTTAATTGCTTTTATGTTATTTTGTTTATTTTGTTCTATAATATCTTGTTTACTTTCTTTGTTATTGATTCCCTAATATCTTATTTATTTTCTTTTTCATATATCTTTATAAACTTATACTTACTAGTAGGCTTCCCTGTGGTTCGACCTCGGACACCCGAGAATTTATTACTTGAACATAACCTGCACTTGGGTTTACAACTCTTAATTGAGTCTCCATCACTAAGCAATCATCAAATGAATCACCAGAAACAGAAAAATCATCCATGAAAATCTCAAGATTACGTTCAATGATGTCACTAAAAATACTAAGCATGCATCTTTGAAATGTGGCAGGGGCGTTACATAATCCAAATGGCATTCTACGATATGCAAATGTACCAAAAGGACATGTAAAAGTGGTTTTCTCTTGGTCCTCAAGTGCAATGGCAATTTGATTATACCCAGAATATCCATCTAGAAAACAATAAAACTCATGCCCTGCAACTCTTTCTAAGATTTGATCCATGAAAGGCAAAGGGAAATGATCTTTCCTCGTCACTGAGTTAAGTTTCCTATAGTCAATGCACATGCGCCAACCAGTAACAGTCCTAGTTTGAATTAATTCATTGTTTTCATTTTTAACTACAGTAACTCCAGATTTCTTAGGTACGACTTGAGTAGGACTTACCCATTTGCTATCAGAGATAGGATAAATGATTCCATTATCTAGAAGTTTAATGACTTCATTTCTCACTACTTCTTTCATATTAGGATTAAGCCTTCGTTGCATTTGTCTAGAGGTTTTAGCATTTTCCTCTAAATAAATATTATGTGTGCAGATTAATGGGCTTATTCCCTTTATGTCAGCTAAGGTCCATCCTAATGCATTTTTGTGCATCTTCAAAAGTTGTAACAACTTACCTTCTTGTAGTTCATCAAGATGTGAAGAAATTATGACTGGAAAAGTTTCATTCTCACCCAAAAAGGAATATTTTAGCTCGGATGGCAATGGTTTTAAATCCAGCTTGGGTGGTTCAATAGTTGATGGTACAGTGACATTTGTGAGTGATGGAAGTTCCTCAAACTTTTGTTTCCAACAATGCTTATCCTGAAAAGAATTTAACAAAGAATCAGTGTGTGAAATTTCTGAAGCATTATCAAACTCACATTCAATTAAATAAGCTTCTAAAGGATCATGGAATGTGGTAGTGGTGAGATGTTCATGAACAAGTTCTTCAATGAAATCCACTTCATGTACTTCTGAATTATCACCAGGTTGCTTGCAAATGTTGAACACATTTAATTCTAAAGTCATATTTCCAAAAGAAATGTTCAACATACCATTCCTGCAATTTATCAGAGCATTAGAAGTTGCAAGAAATGGACGGCCTAATATAACAGGAATTTGAACATTTGGATTTGAAACAGGATGTGTGTCCAAAACAATAAAATCAACAGGGAAGTAAAAATTATCAATTTGAACCAAAACATCTTCAACTATCCCTCGAGGAATTTTTACAGAACGATCAGCTAGTTGAAGTGTAACAGGTGTTTCCTTGAGTTCACCTAAACCTAACTGTTGATAAACAGAAAAAGGCAAAAGATTAACACTAGCACCAAGATCAAGCAATGCACGTTCTATTCTAGTGTTTCCAATGATGCATGAGATTGTTGGACATCCAGGATCTTTGAATTTTGGTGGAGTAAGGTGCTGAATGATTGAGCTCACACTTTCCGTCAGAAATGCTTTCTTTTGTACATTATGTTTCCTTTTAACTGTGCACATGTCCTTCAAAAATTTAGCATAAGATGGAACTTGTTTGATTGCATCCAATAAAGGAATGTTAATCTTAACTTGTTTGAAAAGTTCATAAATTTCTGCATTTTGATTCAAATTCTTTATTGTTTGCAACCTTTGAGGAAAAGGAGCAAGATGCATACCTTTTTCTTTGTCCAAATTTTCAAGAAGTTCAGACTTACCATCATCCTTACCATTACTTTTCGGAGGGGAAGGAGGATCTTGGTCTTTTGATGGAATGTTTTTGTCAATTGCCTTTCCACTTCGAAGAGTTGTGATAGAACTGGCATTTTCCTGTTGAGTTTCATTGGAGCAAGAAACAAGACATTGAGTAGAAGGGTTAGGCTGAGGTTGAGCAGGAAACTTACCTTTTTCTTGAGTGCGTAATGAAGCTGTCAATGTGGACAAGGTGTTTTTGATCTCATTGATGTCCTGTGAAGTCCGGTTATTCATATTTGCTTGTGTTTGCATGAATGCTTGCAATGTCTCTTCCAAGGTTTGTACACGTGAAGGTTGATAGGAAAAAGTGTTGCCCGGCTTTTGAGATTGTGGTACCTGAACATGATTATTATTTCGCCAACTGAAGTTGGGATGATTTCTCCATTCAGGGTTATACGTTTCAGAGTAAGGAGAAGGAAAAGGCTTTTTAAATGTGTTTATGGAATTTACTTGATCATGCAACGCTTCTTTAAGAATGGGAATGTTTGGACATTCAGAAGTGGGGTGTCCCATGATTTCACAAATTCCACAACTTTCTTCATTTTTAACCGTTTTGACTTCTTTTACTTCTCTAAGTTCCATGGCTTCAATCTTTCTAGCCAAATTAGCTACTTTAGCTTTTATCTCATCTTCTTGACTAAAATGATATTTACCTCTGTTAGAAACAAGATTAGATCTATTGGAACTTTCAGAGGAATTATCTGTGTGCCAGGCTTGAGAGTTATCTGCCAAATGGTCTAGGTAGTCAAAGGCTTCTTCAGGTTCTTTTTCTAGAAACTCACCGTTACACATTGTTTCAACAAATTATTTAGTTTCGGGAGTTAAACTTTCATAAAAGAAACTAATAAGACGCCATTTTTCAAAACCATGATGTGGACAAGAACTTAACAAATCTTTAAAACGCTCCCAGCACTGAAAAAATGCTTCATTTTGATTTTGATTGAAATTTTGAATCTGTCTTTTCAAAGCAGTAGTTTTATGTGCTGGAAAAAATTTCTTTAGAAACTCAGTTTGTAATTCTTGCCATGTGCCAATTGACCTTGGTTTTAAATTATGAAGCCAAATTTTTGCTTTATCTTTTAAAGAAAAAGGAAATAATTTTAGCTTGACAATTTCATTTGTACATTGTTGGTCATTAAAGGTGACACATACATCTTCGAAGTCTTTTAGAAACGAGTAAGCACTTTCCGATTCTAACTCATGGAAATTTGGAAGCAAAGCTATCATACCTGGTTTAAAACGAAAGTTGTTTGCATTGAGAGGAAAAATAAAACAAGAGGGTGATGAGCTTCGAGTTGGTTGCAAGTAGTCACGCATGGTGCGTACTTGTCTGTTCTCATCTTCAGCATGAACACTTTCATTGTCAGCCATGGTAGGAGTTGTATTAGAAAGATTACCTGAAAAAGTTTCACAATAAAATCTAACTAAACGACGAGATCTAAAATCACGTCGCCAAACAAGCATAAAACAAAGTTAATATACAGATTAGGCGGTATAACCAGCCAATAAAAATAAAACAAAGTTAATATACAATATAAATATAAATATATAGAAAATTAGGCGGTATAACCAGCCAATAAAAATAAATATGGGCGGTATAACCAGCCAATAAAAATAAATATAGGCGGTATAACCAGCCAATAAAAATAAATACACTTATAAACTTATATACTTAATATTGCCTCCCCGGCAACGGCGCCAAAAACTTGATGGAGACTCAATTAAGAGTTGTAAACCCAAGTGCAGGTTATGTTCAAGTAATAAATTCTCGGGTGTCCGAGGTCGAACCACAGGGAAGCGTACTAGTAAGTATAAGTTTATAAATATATAAGAAAAAGAAAGTAAACAAGATATTAGGGGATCAACAACAAAATAAGATAAACAAGATATTAGAGAACAAAATAAACAAAATATAAAAGAAATTAAACAAGATATAAAAAACAATAAGAAAAGATGTTGAGGTTAGAGAATCCACTCTTGGTGTTATGCTAAGATTAATCTTGTTTTATTACACAATTGAAATCCACACATAAGGGAGGTTCCAATCGGAAGGTTTAGCAATTCAGTCCAAATTGTCCAACATCCATAGCATATGATATTATGTTCATTTGGTGTCCTCAAAACTCATAAAAAGAGTCCAAGCATTCATTATGCCAAGGTATATGTCTACAACAAATCAAGGTTATGAAACCAAGCATTTACTGTGCCATTTTCCTTGTCAATAATGAATCAAGATCTCTACTTTGCAAGTATGATTTTAAACCAAAAGAAAATATTATCTATACTAGTGTTTATAAATGATAAATCATTTTAGCTCATGTTTAAGAGACTAACCTTAGCATTTACCAAAAGCTTCACCTCATCACCTCAACAATATGATTAGCAACACATACTAGATATGAATAAAATGAAAAGAAATGTAAGAAACATAAGTAAATAAAGAAAAAGAAAACTAGAGAATGGAAAGAAGAAGAAAACTTAGAGAATTACAATGGCTAATATCCTACCAATGTACAATATATCAAAATACTCATCCAAGGCCCTCTATTTATACACATTTTGGAGGGCTAAATGACAAGAGACAAGCTTTACAAATTTCAAAGGTAGGTATAATAGGTGGGTGCATTTTTCTAACAATTTTCGTCATATTGTATGACAATTCTGATCAGCCAGCTTGACGGTCGATTTTGTCAATGTTGGAGGCTCGATCTGATAAAATGGTATTCTAGAAAAATATACCCCTATCAGTTACGGATCCATAGCCGTTGGAATCAGATCATTTGCTCATGTGGATCGGAAGATATGGTCAAAATACCAAAACAGGTCAGCACAGACGTCATTGCACATCAGCCAACTTGATGGTCGATTTCGCTAGGGAAAACGACTCCGTTTCAAGAAGCGTAAAACATGAAAAAGATAGATATGCCTCTTAGCTTTGCACTATCAAAAATTCAGCCTTATTGCTTCAGTGAAACTCCAGATATAGCTGATATGGCAAAAGGTGTCGGAACTGGAACTGAATTGGATTTGCCCTTAGTTCTTGATTTAACCTAGTAATCTGAAATCACTCAAAGAAACTCGTGAAGAACACTAAATTACATAAAAATATAAAATATCATAAACACAATTAGACTAAGCAATAATAACTCGTATTTGACACAAAACAATAATAAAACATAACTGAAAACTATATAATTATACGAGTTATCAATTGACTACAGGAAACTTAACTCAATGACGAGGAAAGATCATTTCCCTTTGCCTTTCATGGATCAAATCTTAGAAAGAGTTGCAGGGCATGAGTTTTATTGTTTTCTAGATGGATATTATGGGTATAATCAAATTGCCATTGCACTTGAGGACCAAGAGAAAACCACTTTTACATGTCCTTTTGGTACTTTTGCATATCGTAGAATGCCATTTGGATTATGTAACGCCCCTGCCACATTTCAAAGATGCATGCTTAGTATTTTTAGTGACATGATTGAACGTAATCTTGAGATTTTCATGGATGATTTTTCTGTTTCTGGTGATTCATTTGATGATTGCTTAGCCAATTTGAAAAATGTATTGATTAGGTGTGAAGAAAAAAATCTTGTTCTTAATTGGGAAAAATATCATTTCATGGTCACTAAAGGTATTGTACTAGGTCACATTGTTTCTGCAAAAGGGATTGAGGTAGACAAGTCAAAAATTGAATTGATTGCTAATCTACCCACACCAAAGACAGTAAAGGACATTAGGTCATTCTTGGGACATGCAGGTTTTTATAGAAGATTCATAAAAGATTTTAGCACGATATCTAAGCCTCTATGTAATCTTTTAATGAAAGACACTGCATTTGAATAGACTAAAGATTGTGAAGATGCTTTTGAAAAACTCAAAAATATGCTCATTACTGCTCCTATTATGAGATCTCCTGATTGGTCTTTACCATTTGAAATAATGTGTGATGCTAGTGACTATGCTGTTGGTGCTGTGTTAGGACAAAAGAAAGATAATAAACCACATGTAATTTACTATGCAAGTAAAACTTTAAATAGAGCCCAAAAGAATTATTCCACTACAGAAAAGGAATTACTTGCAGTTGTTTTTGCATTGGATAAATTCAGATCTTACCTTGTTGGATCATCAATTGTTGTCTTTAGTGATCATGCAGCTTTAAAATATCTTCTCTCTAAGAAGGATGCAAAACCTAGGTTGCTGAGGTGGATCCTTTTGCTGCAAGAATTTGACATCACCATTCGAGATAAAAAAGGAGTAGAAAATGTGGTGGCTGATCATTTATCAAGACTTGTTTGTGATGAATCTTTTGGAACCTCACCAATAAATGATACTTTTCCTGATGAACAACTTCTAATTGTCTCCACGACACCTTGGTTTGCTGACATTGTGATAACTCGTATAATTATATAGTTTTTAGTTATGTTTTATTATTGTTTTGTGTCAAATACGAGTTATTATTGCTTAGTCTAATTGTGTTTATGATATTTTATATTTTTATGTAATTTGGTGTTTTTCACGAGTTTCTTTGAGTGATTTCAGATTACTAGGTTAAATCAACAATTAAGGGCAAATCCAGTTCAGTTCCAGTTCCGACACCTTTTGCCATATCAGCTATATCTGGAGTTTCACTGAAGCAATAAGGCTGAATTTTTGACAGTGCAAAGTTAAGAGGCATGTCTATCTTTTTCATGTTTACACTTCTTGAAACGGAGTCGTTTTCCCTAGCGAAATCAACCATCAAGTTGGCTGATGTGCAATGACGTCTGTTCTGCACCGTTTTGGTATTTTGACCATATCTTCCGATCCACGTGAGCAAATGATCTGATTCCAATGGCTATGGATCCGTAACTGATAGGGGTATATTTTTCTAGAAGACCATTTTATCAGATCGGGCCTCCAACATTGACAAAATCGACCATCAAGCTGGCTGATCAGAATTGTCATACAATATGACGAAAATTGTTAGAAAAATGCACCCACCTATTATACCTACCTTTGAAATTTGTAAAGCTTGTCTCTTGTCATTTAGCCCTCCAAAATGTGTATAAATAGAGGGCCTTGGATGAGTATTGGAAGGACATTATACATTGGTAGGATATTAGCCATTGTAATAAATTCTCTAAGTTTTTTTTTCCTTTCTCTAGTTTTCTTTTTCTTTATTTACTTATGCTTCTTACATTTCTTTTCATTTTATTCATATCTAGTATGTGTTGCTAATCATATTGTTGAGGTGATGAGGTGAAGCTTTTGGTAAATGCTAAGGTTAGTCTCTTAAACATGAGCTAAAATGAATCATCATTTATAAACACTAGTATATGTAATATTTTCTTTTGGTTTAAAATCATACTTGCAAAGTAGGGATCTTGATTCATTATTGACAAGGAAAATGGCACAGTAAATGCTTGGTTTCCTAACCTTGATTTGTTGTAGACATATACCTTGGCATAAGGAATGCTTGGACTCTTTTTATGAGTTTTGAGGACACCAAATGAACATAATATCATATGCTATGGACGTTGGACTGAATTGTTAAACCTTCCGATTGGAACCTCCCTTGTGTGTGGATTTCAATTGTGTAATAAAACAAGATTAATCTTAGCATAACACCAAGAGTGGATTCTCTAACCTCAACATCTTTTCTTATTGTTTTTTTATATTTTGTTTAATTTCTTTTATATTTTGTTTATTTTGTTCTCTAATATCTTGTTTATCTTATTTTGTTGTTGATTCCCTAATATCTTGTTTACTTTCTTTTTCTTATATATTTATAAACTTATACTTACTAATACGCTTCCCTGTGGTTCGACCTCGGACACCCGAGAATTTATTACTTGAACATAACCTGCACTTGGGTTTACAACTCTTAATTCAGTATCCATCAAGTTTTTGGCGCCGTTGCCGGGGAGGCAATACTAAGTATATACGTTTATAAGTATATTTATTTTTATTGGCTGGTTATACCGCCTAATTTTCTATATATTTATATTTATATTGTATATTAACTTTGTTTTATTTTTATTGGCTGGTTATACCGCCTAATCTGTATATTAACTTTGTTTTATGCTTGTTTGGCGACGTGATTTTAGATCTCGTCGTTTAGTTAGATTTTATTGTGAAACTTTTTCAGGTAATCATTCTAATACAACTCCAACCATGGCTGACAATGAAAGTGTTCATGCTGAAGATGAGAACAGACAAGTACGCACCATGCCTGACTACTTGCAACCAACTCGAAGCTCATCACCCTCTTGTTTTATTTTTCCTCTCAATGCAAACAACTTTTGTTTTAAACCAGGTATGATAGCTTTGCTTCCAAATTTCCATGGGTTAGAATCGGAAAGTGCTTACTCGTTTCTAAAAGACTTCGAAGATGTATGTGTCACCTTTAATGACCAACAATGTACAAATGAAATTGTCAAGCTAAAATTATTTCCTTTTTCTTTAAAAGATAAAGCAAAAATTTGGCTTCATAATTTAAAACCAAGGTCAATTGGCACATGGCAAGAATTACAAACTGAGTTTCTAAAGAAATTTTTCCCAGCACATAAAACTACTGCTTTGAAAAGACAGATTCAAAATTTCAATCAAAATCAAAATGAAGCATTTTTTCAGTGCTGGGAGCGTTTTAAAGATTTGTTAAATTCTTGTCCACATCATGGTTTTGAAAAATGGCGTCTTATTATTTTCTTTTATGAAAGTTTAACTCCCGAAACTAAACAATTTGTTGAAACAATGTGTAACGGTGAGTTTCTAGAAAAAGAACCTGAAGAAGCCTTTGGCTACCTAGACCATTTGGCAGATATCTCTCAAGCCTGGCACACAGATAATTCCTCTGAAAGTTCCAATAGATCTGATCTTGTTTCTAACAGAGGTAAATATCATTTTAGTCAAGAAGATGAGATAAAAGCTAAAGTAGCTAATTTGGCTAGAAAGATTGAAGCCATGGAACTTAGAGAAGTAAAAGAAATCAAAACGGTTAAAAATGAAGAAAGTTGTGGAATTTGTGAAATCATGGGACACCCCACTTCTGAATGTCCAAATATTCCCATTCTTAAATAAGCGTTGCATGATCAAGTAAATTCCATAAACACATTTAAAAAGCCTTTTCCTTCTCCTTACTCTGAAACGTATAACCCTGAATGGAGGAATCATCCCAACTTCAGTTGGCGGAATAATAATCATGTTCAGGTACCACAATCTCAAAAGCCGGGCAACACTTTTTCCTATCAACCTTCACGTGTACAAACCTTGGAAGAGACATTGCAAGCATTCATGCAAACACAAGCAAATGTGAATAACCGGACTTCACAGGACATCAATGAGATCAAAAACACCTTGTCCACATTGACAGCTTCATTACGCACTCAAGAAAAAGGTAAGTTTCCTGCTCAACCTCAGCCTAACCCTTCTACTCAATGTCTTGTTTCTTGCTCCAATGAAACTCAACAGGAAAATGCCAGTTCTATCACAACTCTTCGAAGTGGAAAGGCAATTGACAAAAACATTCCATCAAAAGACCAAGATCCTCCTTCCCCTCCGAAAAGTAATGGTAAGGATGATGGTAAGTCTGAACTTCTTGAAAATTTGGACAAAGAAAAAGGTATGCATCCTGCTCCTTTTCCTCAAAGGTTGCAAACAATAAAGAATTTGAATCAAAATGCAGAAATTTATGAACTTTTCAAACAAGTTAAGATTAACATTCCTTTATTGGATGCAATCAAACAATTTCCATCTTATGCTAAATTTTTGAAGGACATGTGCACAGTTAAAAGGAAACATAATGTACAAAAGAAAGCATTTCTGACGGAAAGTGTGAGCTCAATCATTCAGCACCTTACTCCACCAAAATTCAAAGATCCTGGATGTCCAACAATCTCATGCATCATTGGAAACACTAGAATAGAACGTGCATTGCTTGATCTTGGTGCTAGTGTTAATCTTTTGCCTTTTTCTGTTTATCAACAGTTAGGTTTAGGTGAACTCAAGGAAACACCTGTTACACTTCAACTAGCTGATCGTTCTGTAAAAATTCCTCGAGGGATAGTTGAAGATGTTTTGGTTCAAATTGATAATTTTTACTTCTCTGTTGATTTTATTGTTTTGGACACACATCCTGTTTCAAATCCAAATGTTCAAATTCCTGTTATATTAGGCCGTCCATTTCTTGCAACTTCTAATGCTCTGATAAATTGCAGGAATGGTATGTTGAACATTTCTTTTGGAAATATGACTTTAGAATTGAATGTGTTCAACACTTGCAAGCAACCTGGTGATGATTAAGAAGTACATGAAGTGGATTTCATTGAAGAACTTGTTCATGAACATCTCACCACTACCACATTCCATGATCCTTTAGAAGCTTATTTAATTAAATGTGAGTTTGATAATGCTTTAGAAATTTCACACACTGATTCTTTGTTAAATTCTTTTCAGGTCAAGCATTGTTGGAAACAAAAGTTTGAGGAACTTCCATTACTCACAAATGTCACTATACCATCAACTATTGAACCACCCAAGCTGGATTTAAAACCATTGCCATCCGAGCTAAAATATTCGTTTTTGGGTGAGAATGAAACTTTTCCAGTCATAAATGAACTTGAGGAACTTAGAAATGATGCATATGAGAATTCTAAAATTCATAAAGAAAGAACTAAAGCCTTTCATGACAAGTTAATTTCAAGAAAAACATTTGATGTTGGGCAAACAGTTCTACTTTATAATTCTAGACTTCACATATTTCCTGGTAAGTTGAGATCAAGATGGACTGGCCCATTTGTGGTTAAGCATGTGTATCATTATGGAGCAGTTGACATTGAGAATCCTCAAAATGGTAAAGTATTCAAGGTAAATGGACAAAGACTCAAACTCTTTTTGGAAAATCATGTTACTCAAGAAGAGGTTGTTTTTCTTTCTGATCCTTGTTTTGAAAATAACTAGATGTAAATATAATTTTTACTAATCTTCAAAACAAAAAAAAAACATTTTTTTAACCCCGGTTAAATGGCGGATAACGGTACTCCATGATTATTTAAGTCGGTTCCATCAGCTACCCACAAAACTGATATTGTATATAAATTTCTCTTTCAATTTCTTTTTCATTTTTTTTCAAGATGGATGATATTCTCACAAGATTGCAGAAACGATTTCCTCCTTTTCCTCGGAATATTTTACTGAAGCTTTACCAAGTTCGATTTGAAAGATTAAGAATGCTTATGCACAAAGGGATTCCTAAAGACATACGTTGGATAATTGAAGCCAAGGTACGTGAAGATGAATAACTTCCTGTTTTGCATTTACCAGGTACAGGTAGAAGCACTTTTGCAAAGAAGCGACGAGCAAAGCGCATGAGTTCAAATTGCCACAAATGTGCACGATGGACGTGTAACGATAAATGTCGTTCTATTGGGATTCCGTCCTCTAATCGAGATGATAAAATTGAATTCATTAAGGATGGACTGAGTAAGGAGAATTTGGGTAATATCCAACTTTCTCTTGAGACGCATCCTAGTGGAGACGTACAAAGAGAAATTCTTGATTTATGGCTGCAATTCCAAAGGGAATGGCAACATCTTGGGAATCTGATGTTAAAAGACCCTGTTTGCCAGCTTGTAAGAAAACTGGATGGGAAGCATATCCTCGACTCATAGAAGGCGTTTAAGCCGTTTCTGGACGTAAAACCAGAGGAAGATGTGAGCCACAATCACAACTACAATAAATGACTTCTCAGCTTTTGGTTTGATTTGCAATAACTTCAGTTCGGTTTAATTTACGTGTTGTTCGATTTGTGTAATTATTCTCGTTTTTTTTTTGCATTGGTCTTTTACGGTTGATTTTTCTTCTCTTTTTGATTTTCTTCCTGAAATCACGCAAAAATCTTTTGTTAGGTTAATATTTTCTTCTGACAGGTCAAATACACTTTCGGCGACATTATCTAACATTTTGTTTGTTGTGTCTCAGTTATAATAAGTGGTTAGCAACCTCTGCAGGTAATATCTCCTAAATTCTACCTTTAAAATTTGACATTGGGGACAATGTCATATTTTAGTAGGGGGTAAGGGACATATTTTGCTAATTTAAAAAAAAAAAAAAATTGTTGTGTTTTAAGCAATTTAGAAGTATTCATTCTGAACAAGGTCTGAGTAAGGGAGACTTGAGACATACTTTGTCAGTTTGATTTAATCTTCTTCTTCTTCAACAAAAAAAAAAAATGTTTTGGCTTAGTGTGTTTTTAGTGTGTTTTAGTTCCTTTTCAATACTATGATGAGATATGAATTGCATAAGTCTAAAACAGATTTATTAGTGAGAAGATTTTCATGAGAATTGAACTTGATATCAATCTTTTTATGAGCCAATGTTAATATGATATGTTGATTGAGAAAGAAGCATGTTTAGACTTAATCTGACTTGTATAATCATCCTTGTGAGTTTTTGAGCCTATAATGATTGATGCATTATACAAATCAATCTAATTTCTTTCTTGAGTGCTCTTATGATTACATGATTCTCTAGAACTTGCTTTAAACCGTTTGAGACTATATTGATACATGTGACAACATGAATATGATAGAGGTAGTAGGATTATAACCAGAGCCAAACAGCCATCCATTATTAATGTTCTACGAGAACATCCCCACTAGTGAGCCAATTTGAGCCTACATTAAATATGCTGTTTTATTGGTAACGTATTCAAGGTAAATGGACAAAGACTCAAACTCTTTTTGGAAAATCATGTTACTCAAGAAGAGGTTGTTTTTCTTTCTGATCCTTGTTTTGAAAATAACTAGATGTAAATATAATTTTTACTAATCTTCAAAAAAAAAAAAAAAAAAAATTTGTTGTGTTTTAAGACATTTAGAAGTATTTATTCTGAACAAGGTCTGAGTAAGGGAGACTTGAGACATACCTTGTCAGTTTGATTTTAACCTTTTTATGTTTACTTGTTAATTTTTGTTTAGTATTTTATGATTATTTAGGTTGCATGAGTTTGTTTTGTTTTGAGTCTTAGTTGTTCCTATTCTTATGTTATTAGTTCTTTTCTCTTATACATGATTCTTTCATTTGGGTTAATAGACTTACATTGAGGACAATGTAAGAATTAAGTGTGGGGGGAACGATTTAGGATTTCTTTTATTTTTGTCTACTATTTTTTTTATGAGTCTTTATTATTATTATTATTATTATTATTATTATTATTTTTAGTGTGTTTTAGTTCTTTTTTAATACAATGATGAGATATGAATTGCATAAGTCTAAAACAGATTTATTAGTGAGAAGATTTTCATGAGAATTGAGCTTGATGTCAACCTTTTTATGAGCCAATGTTAATATGATATGTTGATTGAGAAAGAAGCATGTTTAGACTTAATCTGACTTGTATAATCATCCTTGTGAGTTTTTGAGCCTATAATGATTGATGCATTATACAAATCAATCTAATTTCTTTCTTGAGTGCTCTTATGATTACATGATTCTCTAGAACTTGCTTTAAACCGTTTGAGACTATATTGATACATGTGACAACATGATATGATAGAGGCATTAGGATTATAACCAGAGCCAAACAGCCATCCCTTATTAATGTTCTAAGAGAACATCCCCACTAGTGAGCCAATTTGAGCCTACATTAAATATGCTGTTTTATTGGTAACCACAACTTACACCTAGCCTAAATATACTTATATCCTTACCCTTGTTCTAAAGATGGATTATATATTTTGAGACATATTGCAAAAAAACAAGGGCTATTTTTAGTTGAAAATTTGGGTTAGAAACAAAAGATAAGTGTGGGGGAAGAAAAGAAAAAGTCAAGAGAAAAAGAAAGGGATCATTGTCAAATACATTCCCATATTAAAAAAAAAAAAAAAAAACTTCTCTTGAACTTCTAAAGTAAAGAAAAAGATGTTACAAAGTTGGTTAGAATGCAGCAAAGGCTCAACATGAATATTTACCCTATGTGATTATGTGCTTTATAAAAGTTTTGAGAAGTTTTATTTGTATGATCCTATTATGTCTCTAAATTCTATGAACTCTTTGGAACCTTTGTGATATCTTTATCCTTTTGTTCTTTAACCATATTATAACCCTTTGGCCCCATTACAACCTTGAATAAAGACCTCTTGATTTATGAAGTTGTATGATCTAAATAGTGGAGAATAGGTGGACAAGCAAGCTGATAACTCGTATAATTATATAGTTTTTAGTTATGTTTTATTATTGTTTTGTGTCAAATACGAGTTATTATTGCTTAGTCTACTTGTGTTTATGATCTTTTATATTTTTATGTAATTTGGTGTTTTTCATGAGTTTCTTTGAGTGATTTCAGATTACTAGGTTAAATCAAGAATTAAGGGCAAATCCAATTCAGTTCCAGTTCCGACACCTTTTGCCATATCAGCTATATCTGGAGTTTCACCAAAGCATTAAGGCTGAACTTTTGACAGTGCAAAGTTAAGAGGCATATCTATCTTTTTCATGTTTTACACTTCTTGAAACGGAGTCGTTTTCCCTACCGAAATCAACCATCAAGTTGGCTGATGTGCAATGACGTCTGTTCTGCACCTGTTTTGGTATTTTGACCATATCTTCCGATCCACATGAGCAAATGATCTGATTCCAACGGCTATAGATCCGTAACTGATAGGGGTATATTTTTCTAGAAGACAATTTGATCAGATCGAGCCTCCAACATTGACAAAATCGACCATCAAGCTGGCTGATCAGAATTGTCATACAATATGACGAAAATTGTTAGAAAAATGCACCCACCTATTATACCTACCTTTGAAATTTGTAAAGCTTGTCTCTTGTCATTTAGCCCTCCAAAATGTGTATAAATAGAGGGCCTTGGATGAGTATTGGGAGACATTGATACATTGGTAGGATATTAGCCATTGTAATAAAATTCTCTAAGTTTTCTTCTTCTTTCCTTTCTCTAGTTTTCTTTTTTTATTTACTTATGCTTCTTACATTTCTTTTCATTTTATTCATATCTAGTATGTGTTGCTAATCATATTGTTGAGGTGATGAGGTGAAGCTTTTGGTAAATGCTAAGGTTAGTCTCTTAAACATGAGCTAAAATGAATCATCATATATAAACACTAGTATAGATAATATTTTCTTTTGGTTTAAAATCATACTTGCAAAGTAGGGATCTTGATTCATTATTGACAATGAAAATGGCACAGTAAATGCTTGGTTTCATAACCTTGATTTGTTGTAGACATATACCTTGGCATAAGGAATGTTTGGACTCTTTTTATGAGTTTTGAGGACACCAAATGAACATAATATCATATGCTATGGACGTTGGACAATTTGGACTGATTTGCTAAACCTTCCGATTGGAACCTCCCTTATGTGTGGATTTCAATTGTGTAATAAAACAAGATTAATCTTAGCATAACACCAAGAGTGGATTCTCTAACCTCAACATCCTTTCTTATTGTTTTTTTATATCTTGTTTAACTGCTTTTATGTTATTTTGTTTATTTTGTTCTCTAATATCTTGTTTACTTTCTTTGTTATTGATTCCCTAATATCTTGTTTATTTTCTTTTTCATATATATTTATAAACTTATACTTACTAGTACGCTTCCCTGTGGTTCGACCTCGGACACTCGAGAATTTATTACTTGAACATAACCTGCACTTGGGTTTACAACTCTTAATTGAGTCTCCATCAAGTTTTTGGCGCCGTTGCCGGGGAGGCAATACTAAGTATATAAGTTTATAAGTATATTTATTTTTATTGGCTGGTTATACCGCCTATATTTGTTTTTATTGGCTGGTTATACCGCCTAATTTTCTATATATTTATATTTATATTGTACATTAACTTTGTTTTATTTCTATTGGCTGGTTATACCGCCTAATCTGTATATTAACTTTGTTTTATGCTTGTTTGGCGACGTGATTTTAGATCTCGTCGTTTAGTTAGATTTTTATTGTGAAACTTTTTCAGGTAATCTTTCTAATACAATTCCTACCATGGCTGACAATGAAAGTGTTCATGCTGAAGATGAGAACAGACAAGTACGCACCATGCGTGACTACTTGCAACCAACTCGAAGCTCGTCACCCTCTTGTTTTATTTTTCCTCTCAATGCAAACAACTCTCGTTTTAAACCAGGTATGATAGCTTTGCTTCCAAATTTTCATGGGTTAGAATCGGAAAGTGCTTACTCGTTTCTAAAAGACTTCGAAGATGTATGTGTCACCTTTAATGACCAACAATGTACAAATGAAATTGTCAAGCTAAAATTATTTCCTTTTTCTTTAAAAGACAAAGCAAAAATTTGGCTTCATAATTTAAAACCAAGGTCAATTGGCACATGGCAAGAATTACAAACTAAGTTTCTAAAGAAATTTTTCCCAGCACATAAAACTACTGCTTTGAAAAGACAGATTCAAAATTTCAATCAAAATCAAAATGAAGCATTTTTTCAGTGCTGGGAGCGTTTTAAAGATTTGTTAAGTTCTTGTCCACATCATGGTTTTGAAAAATGGCGTCTTATTAGTTTCTTTTATGAAAGTTTAACTCCCGAAACTAAACAATTTGTTGAAACAATGTGTAACGGTGAGTTTCTAGAAAAAGAACCTGAAGAAGCCTTTGACTACCTAGACCATTTGGCAGATAACTCTCAAGCCTGGCACACAGATAATTCCTCTGAAAGTTCCACTAGATCTAATCTTGTTTCTAATAGAGGTAAATATCATTTTAGTCAAGAAGATGAGATAAAAGCTAAAGTAGCTAATTTGGCTAGAAAGATTGAAGCCATGGAACTTAGAGAAGTAAAAGAAGTCAAAACGGTTAAAAATGAAGACAGTTGTGGAATTTGTGAAATCATGGGACACCCCACTTCTGAATGTCCAAACATTCCCATTCTTAAAGAAGCGTTGCATGATCAAGTAAATTCCATAAACACATTTAAAAAGCCTTTTCCTTCTCCTTACTCTGAAACGTATAACCCTGAATGGAGAAATCATCCCAACTTCAGTTGGCGGAATAATAATCATGTTCAGGTACCACAATCTCAAAAGCCGGGCAACACTTTTTCCTATCAACCTTCACGTGTACAAACCTTGGAAGAGACATTGCAAGCATTCATGCAAACACAAGCAAATGTGAATAACCAAACTTCACAGGACATCAATGAGATCAAAAACACCTTGTCCACATTGACAGCTTCATTACGCACTCAAGAAAAAGGTAAGTTTCCTGCTCAACCTCAGCCTAACCCTTCTACTCAATGTCTTGTTTCTTGCTCCAATGAAACTCAACAGGAAAATGCCAGTTCTATCACAACTCTTCGAAGTGGAAAGGCAATTGACAAAAACATTCCATCAAAAGACCAAGATCCTCCTTCCCCTCCGAAAAGTAATGGTAAGGATGATGGTAAGTCTGAACTTCTTGAAAATTTGGACAAAGAAAAAGGTATGCATCATGCTCCTTTTCCTCAAAGGTTGCAAACAATAAAGAATTTGAATCAAAATGCAGAAATTTATGAACTTTTCAAACAAGTTAAGATTAACATTCCTTTATTGGATGCAATCAAACAAGTTCCATCTTATGCTAAATTTTTGAAGGACATGTGCACATTTAAAAGGAAACATAATGTACAAAAGAAAGCATTTCTGACGGAAAGTGTGAGCTCAATCATTCAGCACCTTACTCCACCAAAATTCAAAGATCCTGGATGTCCAACAATCTCATGCATCATTGGAAACACTAGAATAGAACGTGCATTGCTTGATCTTGGTGCTAGTGTTAATCTTTTGCCTTTTTCTGTTTATCAACAGTTAGGTTTAGGTGAACTCAAGGAAACACCTGTTACACTTCAACTAGCTGATCGTTCTGTAAAAATTCCTCGAGGGATAGTTGAAGATGTTTTGGTTCAAATTGATAATTTTTACTTCCCTGTTGATTTTATTGTTTTGGACACGTATCCTGTTTCAAATCCAAATGTTCAAATTCCTGTTATATTAGGCCGTCCATTTCTTGCAACTTCTAATGCTCTGATAAATTGCAGGAATGGTATTTTGAACATTTCTTTTGGAAATATGACTTTAGAATTAAATGTGTTCAACATTTGCAAGCAACCTGGTGATGATTCAGAAGTACATGAAGTGGATTTCATTGAAGAACTTGTTCATGAACATCTCACCACTACCACATTCCATGATCCTTTAGAAGCTTATTTAATTGAATGTGAGTTTGATAATGCTTCAGAAATTTCACACACTGATTCTTTGTTAAATTCTTTTCAGGTTAAGCATTGTTGGAAACAAAAGTTTGAGGAACTTCCATCACTCACAAGTGTCACTGTACCATCAACTATTGAACCACCCAAGCTGGATTTAAAACCATTGCCATCTGAGCTAAAATATTCCTTTTTGGTAAGTTGAGATCAAGATGGACTGGCCCATTTGTGGTTAAGCATGTGTATCATTATGGAGCAGTTGACATTGAGAATCCTCAAAATGGTAACGTATTCAAGGTAAATGGACAAAGACTCAAACTCTTTTTGGAAAATCATGTTACTCAAGAAGAGGTTGTTTTTCTTTCTGATCCTTGTTTTGAAAATAACTAGATGTAAATATAATTTTTACTAATCTTCAAAAAAAAAAAAAAAAAAATTTGTTGTGTTTTAAGACATTTAGAAGTATTCATTCTGATCAAGGTCTGAGTAAGGGAGACTTGAGACATACCTTGTCAGTTTGATTTTAACCTTTTTATGTTTACTTGTTAATTTTTGTTTAGTATTTTATGATTATTTAGGTTGCATGAGTTTGTTTTGTTTTGAGTCTTAGTTGTTCCTATTCTTATGTTATTAGTTCTTTTCTCTTACACATGATTCTTTCATTTGGGTTAATAGACTTACATTGAGGACAATGTAAGAATTAAGTGTGGGGGGAACGATTTAGGATTTCTTTTATTTTTGTCTACTATTTTTTTTATGAGTCTTTATTATTATTATTATTATTATTATTATTATTTTTAGTGTGTTTTAGTTCTTTTTTAATACAATGATGAGATATGAATTGCATAAGTCTAAAACAGATTTATTAGTGAGAAGATTTTCATGAGAATTGAGCTTGATGTCAACCTTTTTATGAGCCAATGTTAATATGATATGTTGATTGAGAAAGAAGCATGTTTAGACTTAATCTGACTTGTATAATCATCCTTGTGAGTTTTTGAGCCTATAATGATTGATGCATTATACAAATCAATCTAATTTCTTTCTTGAGTGCTCTTATGATTACATGATTCTCTAGAACTTGCTTTAAACCGTTTGAGTCTATATTGATACATGTGACAACATGATATGATAGAGGCATTAGGATTATAACCAGAGCCAAACAGCCATCCCTTATTAATGTTCTAAGAGAACATCCCCACTAGTGAGCCAATTTGAGCCTACATTAAATATGCTGTTTTATTGGTAACCACAACTTACACCTAGCCTAAATATACTTATATCCTTACCCTTGTTCTAAAGATGGATTTTTATATTCTGAGACATATTAAAAAAAAAAATAAGGGATATTTTTAGTTGAAAATTTGGGTTAGAAACAAAAGATAAGTGTGGGAGAAGAAAAGAAAAGAAAAAGTCAAGAGAAAAAGAAAGGGATCATTGTCAAATACATTCCCATATTAAAAAAAAAAAAAAAAAAAAAATCTTCTCTTGAACTTCAAGAAAAAGATGTTACAAAGTTGGTTAGAATGAAGCAAAGGCTCAACATGAATATTTAGCCTATGTGACTATGTACTTGTAAAGAGTTTTGAGAAATTTATTTGTATGATCTTATTATGTCTCTAAACTCTATGAACTCTTTGGAACCTTTGTGATATCTTTATCCTTCTGTTCTTTAACCACATTATAACCCTTTGGCCCCATTACAACCTTGAAAAAAGACCTCTTGATTTATGAAGTTGTATGATCTAAATAGTGGAGAATAGGTGGACAAGCAAGCATATGGTAGAACTGTTTTCATGAGATTGATTGAGTGTAAACACTTTACCACTACTTTAAAGAGTGAAAATCAAGAGAGTATCCCATGTGAGAAGTTGAGATTAAGTTTGAATATGCACTATTTTGATTGAAATATGTTATGTTAATATTGGCTTAACTCATTTATTTACATTCAAGCGTGAATTTTTGTGAAATTCTTTGAGCTATTGATTAGTTTATAAGACTTGTTCAAAGATTGTCTCTAATTTATATTGAAAGGATTAGGAGTAAATATTTTTAGTGTATGTAGTTTACTTATATTTTAGTTTTTCAATGTTTGTGGGTCTCGTTCTAGCAAACACTCACGAGACTAAACTCGTCCACTAGGGACACCTAGGGGTTTAAAGGCTTGTGTCACATGCTAAGTGCCACCGTGATTTCCTACGAAAATGGATTAGATTAGATTTTCTTATTTTATTTTTATTGAGTCGTTGCTAGGGACTAGCAACAATCTAAGTGTGGGGGTGTGATAACTCGTATAATTATATAGTTTTTAGTTATGTTTTATTATTGTTTTGTGTCAAATACGAGTTATTATTGCTTAGTCTACTTGTGTTTATGATCTTTTATATTTTTATGTAATTTGGTGTTTTTCATGAGTTTCTTTGAGTGATTTCAGATTACTAGGTTAAATCAAGAATTAAGGGCAAATCCAATTCAGTTCCAGTTTCGACACCTTTTGCCATATCAGCTATATCTGGAGTTTCACCGAAGCATTATGGCTGAAATATTGACAGTGCAAATTTAAGAGGCATATCTATCTTTTTCATGTTTTACACTTCTTGAAACGGAGTCGTTTTCCCTACCGAAATCAACCATCAAGTTGGCTGATGTGCAATGACGTCTGTTCTGCACCTGTTTTGGTATTTTGACCATATCTTCCGATCCACATGAGCAAATGATCTGATTCCAACGGCTATGGATCCGTAACTGATAGGGGTATATTTTTCTAGAAGACAATTTGATCAGATCGAGCCTCCAACATTGACAAAATCGACCATCAAGCTGGCTGATCAGAATTGTCATACAATATGACGAAAATTGTTAGAAAAATGCACCCACCTATTATACCTACCTTTGAAATTTGTAAAGTTTGTCTCTTGTCATTTAGCCCTCCAAAATGTGTATAAATAGAGGGCCTTGGATGAGTATTGGGAGACATTGATACATTGGTAGGATATTAGCCATTGTAATAAAATTCTCTAAGTTTTCTTCTTCTTTCCTTTCTCTAGTTTTCTTTTTTTATTTACTTATGCTTCTTACATTTCTTTTCATTTTATTCATATCTAGTATGTGTTGCTAATCATATTGTTGAGGTGATGAGGTGAAGCTTTTGGTAAATGCTAAGGTTAGTCTCTTAAACATGAGCTAAAATGAATCATCATTTATAAACACTAGTATAGATAATATTTTCTTTTGGTTTAAAATCATACTTGCAAAGTAGGGATCTTGATTCATTATTGACTATGAAAATGGCACAGTAAATGCTTGGTTTCATAACCTTGATTTGTTGTAGACATATACCTTGGCATAAGGAATGCTTGGACTCTTTTTATGAGTTTTGAGGACACCAAATGAACATAATATCATATGCTATGGACGTTGGACAATTTGGACTGAATTGCTAAACCTTCCGATTGGAACCTCCCTTATGTGTGGATTTCAATTGTGTAATAAAACAAGATTAATCTTAGCATAACACCAAGAGTGGATTCTCTAACCTCAACATCCTTTCTTATTGTTTTTTTATATCTTGTTTAACTGCTTTTATGTTATTTTGTTTATTTTGTTCTCTAATATCTTGTTTACTTTCTTTGTTATTGATTCCCTAATATCTTGTTTATTTTCTTTTTCATATATATTTATAAACTTATACTTACTAGTACGCTTCCATGTGGTTCGACCTCGGACACCCGAGAATTTATTACTTGAACATAACCTGCACTTGGGTTTACAACTCTTAATTGAGTCTCCATCACAAGCATATGGTAGAAGTGTTTTAATGAGATTGATTGAGTGTAAACACTTTACCACTACTTTAAAGAGTGAAAATCAAGAGAGTATCCCATGTGAGAAGTTGAGATTAAGTTTGAATATACACTATTTTGATTGAAATATGTTATGTTAATATTGGCTTAACTCAAACTATTTACATTCAAGCAAGATTTTTGTGAAATTCTTTAAGCTATTGATTAGTTTTTAAGATTTGTCCAATGATTATCTCTAATTTATCTTAGAAGGATTAGTTATAATTATTATTTTTAGTTTTTCTTATGTCTTCAATGTTTGTGGGTATCGTCCTAGTAAACCCTCACGAGACTAAACTCGTCCACTAGGGACACCTAGGGGTTTAAAGGCTTGTGGCACATGCCAAGTGCCACCATGATTTCCTACGAAAATGGATTAGATTAGATTTTCTTATTTTATTTTTATTGAGTCGTTGCTAGGGACTAGCAACAATCTAAGTGTGGGGGTGTGATAACTCGTATAATTATATAGTTTTTAGTTATGTTTTATTATTGTTTTGTGTCAAATACGAGTTATTATTGCTTAGTCTAATTGTGTTTATGATATTTTATATTTTTATGTAATTTGGTGTTTTTCACGAGTTTCTTTGAGTGATTTCAGATTACTAGGTTAAATCAACAATTAAGGGCAAATCCAGTTCAGTTCCAGTTCCGACACCTTTTGCCATATCAGCTATATCTGGAGTTTCACTGAAGCAATAAGGCTGAATTTTTGACAGTGCAAAGTTAAGAGGCATATCTATCTTTTTCATGTTTACACTTCTTGAAACGGAGTCGTTTTCCCTAGCGAAATCAACCATCAAGTTGGCTGATGTGCAATGACGTCTGTTCTGCACCGTTATGGTATTTTGACCATATCTTCCGATCCACGTGAGCAAATGATCTGATTCCAACGGCTATGGATCCGTAACTGATAGGGGTATATTTTTCTAGAAGACCATTTTATCAGATCGAGCCTCCAACATTGACAAAATCGACCATCAAGCTGGCTGATCAGAATTGTCATACAATATGACGAAAATTGTTAGAAAAATGCACCCACCTATTATACCTACCTTTGAAATTTGTAAAGCTTGTCTCTTGTCATTTAGCCCTCCAAAATGTGTATAAATAGAGGGCCTTGGATGAGTATTGGAAGGACATAATACATTGGTAGGATATTAGCCATTGTAATAAATTCTCTAAGTTTTTTTTTCCATTCTCTAGTTTTCTTTTTCTTTATTTACTTATGCTTCTTACATTTCTTTTCATTTTATTCATATCTAGTATGTGTTGCTAATCATATTGTTGAGGTGATGAGGTGAAGCTTTTGGTAAATGCTAAGGTTAGTCTCTTAAACATGAGCTAAAATGAATCATCATTTATAAACACTAGTATATGTAATATTTTCTTTTGGTTTAAAATCATACTAGCAAAGTAGGGATCTTGATTCATTATTGACAAGGAAAATGGCACAGTAAATGTTTGGTTTCATAACCTTGATTTGTTGTAGACATATACCTTGGCATAAGGAATGCTTGGACTCTTTTTATGAGTTTTGAGGACACCAAATGAACATAATATCATATGCTATGGACGTTGGACTGAATTGCTAAACCTTCCGATTGGAACCTCCCTTATGTGTGGATTTCAATTGTGTAATAAAACAAGATTAATCTTAGCATAACACCAAGAGTGGATTCTCTAACCTCAACATCTTTTCTTATTGTTTTTTTATATTTTGTTTAATTTCTTTTATATTTTGTTTATTTTGTTCTCTAATATCTTGTTTATCTTATTTTGTTGTTGATTCCCTAATATCTTGTTTACTTTCTTTTTCTTATATATTTATAAACTTATACTTACTAATACGCTTCCCTGTGGTTCGACCTCGGACACCCGAGAATTTATTACTTGAACATAACCTGCACTTGGGTTTACAACTCTTAATTGAGTATCCATCACATTGCTAATTTTCTTGCTACAGGAAAAATTCCTTCTCAATGGAGCCCCCAAGATAAAAGGAAGTTTCTGAATGAGGTAAAGAAGTTCTATTGGGATGACCCTTACTTGTTCAAATATTGTCCTGATCAGATTTTTCGAAGATGCATTCCCGACAATGAGGTAAGTAGTGTAATTAAGTTTTGTCATTCCGAGGCATGTGGTGGTCATTTTTCATCAAAGAAAACTGCTGCAAAAATATTACAGTGTGGATTTTATTGGCCAACTTTATTCAAAGATGCACATAATTTTTGCAAGTCATGTGAAAGTTGTCAAAAATTAGGTTCCATTTCAAAAAGAAACATGATGCCTTTGAATCCAATTCTTGTAATTGAAATTTTTGACTGTTGGGGTATTGATTTCATGGGACCATTTCCACCATCTTTTGGTTTCTTATACATTTTAGTTGCAATAGATTATGTTTCAAAGTGGATAGAGGCAATTCCATGTCGAAATAATGATCACAAAACAATGATTAAATTTTTAAAAGAAAATATTTTGAGTCGATTTGGAATTCCTCGATCTATTATAAGTGATGGGGGAACACATTTTTGCAACAAGGTTTTTGAAACATTAATGAAGAAATATGCCATTACACACAAAGTTGCAACCCCTTATCACCCGCAGACAAATGGACAGGTAGAATTAGCAAATAGGGAGAATAAACAAATTTTGAAAAAGACGGTTAATCCAAATCGCAAAGATTGGTCTCTTAGACTTAACGATGCATTATGGGCCTATCGAATAGCTTTTAAAACAGCATTGGGCATGTCTCCTTATAGGCTAGTTTATGGAAAACCTTGTCATTTACCTGTGGAACTTGAGCATAAAGCATATTGGGCCATTAAAATGTTCAACTCAAACCTTGATGACGCTTCTAATTTACGGAAATTACAAATAAATGAACTTGAGGAACTCAGAAATGATGCATATGAGAATTCTAAAATTCATAAAGAAAGAACTAAGGCCTTTCATGACAAGTTAATTTCAAGAAAAACATTTGATGTTGGGCAAAAAGTTCTACTTTATAATTCTAGACTTCACATATTTCTTGGTAAGTTGAGATCAAGATGGACTGGCCCATTTGTGGTTAAGCATGTGTATCATTATGGAGCAGTTGACATTGAGAATCCTCAAAATGGTAACGTATTCAAGGTAAATGGGCAAAGACTCAAACTCTTTTTGGAAAATCATGTTACTCAAGAAGAGGTTGTTTTTCTTTCTGATCCTTGTTTTGAAAATAACTAGAAGTAAATATAATTTTTTTTAACCCCGGTTAAATGACGGATAACGGTACTCCATGATTATTTAAGTCGGTTCCATCAGCTACCCACAAAACTGATATTGTATATAAATTTCTCTTTCAATTTCTCTTTCATTTTTTTTTCTTTCAGGATGGATGATATTCTCAAAAGATTGCAGAAACGATTTCCTCATTTTCCTCGAAATATTTTACTAAAGCTTTACCAAGTTCGATTTGAAAGATTAAGAATGCTTATGCACAAAGAGATTCCTGAAGGCATACGTTGGATAATTGAAGCCAAGGTACGTGAAGATGAATATCTTCCTGTTTTGTATTTACCAGGTACAGGTAGAAGCACTTTTGCAAAGAAGCGACGAGCAAAGCGCATGAGTTCAAATTGCCACAAATGTGCACGATGGACGTGTAACGGTAAATGTCGTTCTATTGGGATTCCGTCCTCTAATCGAGATGATAAAATTGAATTCATTAAGGATGGACTGAGTAAGGAGAATTTGGGTAATATCCAACTTTCTCTTGAGACGCATCCTAGTGGAGACGTACAAAGAGAAATTCTTGATTTATGGCCGCAATTCCAAAGGGAATGGCAACATCTTGGGAATCTGATGTTAAAAGACCCTATTTGCCAGCTTGTAAGAAAACTGGATGGGAAGCATATCCTCGACTCATAGAAGGCGTTTAAGCCATTTCTGGACGTAAAACCAGAGGAAGATGTGAGCCACAATCACAACTACAATAAATGACTTCTCAGCTTTTGGTTTGATTTGCAATAACCTCATTTCGGTTTAATTTACATGTTGCTCGATTTGTGTAATTATTTTCGTTTTTTTTTTTTGCATTGGTCTTTTACGGTTGATTTTTTTTCTCTTTTTGATTTTCTTCCTGAAATCACGCAAAAATCTTTTGTTATGTTAACATTTTCTTCTGACAGGTCAAATACACTTTCGGCGACATTATTACTCTTGTCTGATTCACTACTCAGTCCTCTATATATTACACCATGTACTCATTCTCTTTCAGGCACTTGAAAAAAAAAATGGAAAGTACTTCGTCCCAGCGCATTGAAACAATTTGTGTCTTTGGAGGTGCTTATCCAGGGAAAAATAAAATATTAGCTGATGAAGCCATAAGAGTTGGAGTAATACTTGCCCAACAAAAGATCCAGTTGATTTTGGAGGCGGTAGTACGGGTTTAATGGGAGCAGTCGCTACAGCAGCACACGCCGAAGGAAGTCCAGTTCTAGGAATCGTGCCAAAACTATTCACAGGTTTTTGTGGACCTACCGTGGGTAAGGAAATACAAGTCTGGAGTATCCCTGAACGGATGACAATCATGTACCATTCTGCCGATGCATTCATTGCTTTACCAGGAGGTCTGGGTACATTGGAAGAAATAGCTTGCGTGGCTTCTTGGTCATCTTTGGTCACAAATAAGAAACTCATTGGTTTGCTTAATATTAATGGTTATTTTAGTAATTTGCTTTCATATTTAGATAATGCTGTGGAAAATGGATTCATGTTTTCAGAGGCAAGGAGAACCATAATTTCTGCTACAACCATTGAAGATTTACTCAAAAAGCTCCAAGCTTATGAGTATTTACCTGCTACGGTTGTTTCGCAAATACTCGGAAAAAGAAAAAGAGATATAGACAGGCAAGGAGTGGATTGCACTTTGTCTTTGTGACATTATCTAACATTTTGTTTGTTGTGTCTCAGTTATAATAAGTGGTTAGCAACCTCTGCAGGTAATATCTCCTAAATTCTACCTTTAAAATTTGACATTGGGGACAATGTCATATTTTAGTAGGGGGTAAGGGACATATTTTTCTAATTTGTAAAAAAAAAAATTTGTTGTGTTTTAAGTCATTTAGAAGTATTCATTCTGAACAAGGTCTGAGTAAGGGAGACTTGAGACATACCTTGTCAGTTTGATTTAATCTTTTCAAAAAAAAAAAACACTATCTGGTCCGTTTATTATCTGCATGTGTTTTACTACTTTCGTTCATGAATGTTTTGTGATTTTTTTTAGTATTAGTATAATCTTGGCAAGCATGTGGATAAAGCAATAGAGTTACAAAGGCTTTGATTAAGTTATCTAGGTTATTTTCAATTTGGTTTTCTGAAAATTGAATATTTTTTATGATCAAATGTCTTTGAGATTGTTTCTGGCAGATCGGTTCGATTTTTGTTGGAATGTGAATTCATGGTGAGCCTTTGGAAAGTCACGGAAAACTGTGAAGACATAGTAAGTTTACTTTTTCTCTTCATTCCACATGCAGATTTAGGTCATCACATAGATGCTTGCATCTATACATGATCTGATCTTAGAACAAAGTCACTATCCAGAAAGCCCCTTATCTTTCCCCCCTTACATTAGGAGCCCATAGGTTGTAAACCTTCGGGTTGGATCCCTAGATATGAACTCCAGAAATTATGCCAAAGTGAACGGATACGATTCCGACCCCCATTCCCTCTTTATACTTTTATGATAATATTTGTGATCATTGGGTTTGGGATTGTGTGTTTCCTTCTTGTTTATTTTGTGATCTGATAACTCGTATAATTATATAGTTTTTAGTTATGTTTTATTATTGTTTTGTGTCAAATACGAGTTATTATTGCTTAGTCTAATTGTGTATATGATCTTTTATATTTTTATGTAATTTGGTGTTTTTCACGAGTTTCTTTGAGTGATTTCAGATTACTAGGTTAAATCAAGAATTAAGGGCAAATCCAGTTCAGTTCCAGTTCCGACACCTTTTACCATATCATCTATATCTGGAGTTTTACTGAAGCATTAAGGCTGAAATTTTTACAGTGCAAAGGCAAGAGGCATATCTATCTTTTTTATGTTTTACACTTCTTGAAACAGAGTCGTTTTCCCTAGCGAAATGTGGTATCAAGTTGGCTGATGTGCAATGACGTCTGTTCTGACCAGTTTTGGTATTTTGACCATATCTTCTGATCCACATGCGGAAATGAGCTGATTACAACGGCTATGGATCACAAACGGATAGGGGTATAATTTTCTAGAAGACCATTTGATCCGATCAAGCCTCCAACATTGACAAAATCGACCATCAAGCTGGCTGATCAGAATTGTCATACAATATGACGAAAATTGTTAGAAAAATGCACCCACCTATTATACCTACCTTTGAAATTTATAAAGCTTGTCTCTTGTCATTTAGCTCTCCAAAATGTGTATAAATAGAGGGCATTGGATGAGTATTAGGATACATTGGTACATTGGTAGGATATTAGCCATTGTAATAAAATTCTCTAAGTTTTCTTCTTCTTTCCTTTCTCTAGTTTTTTTTTTTTTTTTTACTTATGCTTCTTACATTTCTTTTCATTTTATTCATATCTAGTATGTATTGCTAATCATATTGTTGAGGTGATGAGGTGAAGCTTTTGGTAAATGCTAAGGTTAGTCTCTCAAACATGAGCTAAAATGAATCATCATTTAGTATAGATTATATTTTCTTTTGGTTTAAAATCATACTTGCAAAGTAGGGATCTTGATTCATTATTGACAATGAAAATGGCACAGTAAATGCTTGGTTTCATAACCTTGATTTGTTGTAGACATATACCTTGGCATAAGAAATGCTTGGACTCTTTTTATGAGTTTTGAGGACACCAAATGAACATAATATCATATGCTATGGACGTTGGACAATTTGGACTGAATTGCTAAACCTTCCGATTGGAACCTCCTTTATGTGTGGATTTCAATTATGTAATAAAACAAGATTAATCTTAGCATAACACCAAGAGTGGATTCTCTAACCTCAACATCTTTTATTATTGTTTTTTATATCTTGTTTAATTTCTTTTATGTTATTTTGTTTATCTTGTTTTGTTGTTGATTCCCTAATATCCTGTTTACTTTCTTTTTCTTATATATTTATAAACTTATACTTACTAATACGCTTCCCTGTGGTTCGACCTCGGACACCCGAGAATTTATTACTTGAACATAACCTGCACTTGGGTTTACAACTCTTAATTGAGTTTCCATCATCTGTATATTAACTTTGTTTTATGCTTGTTTGGCGACGTGATTTTAGATCTCGTCGTTTAGTTAGATTTTATTGTGAAACTTTTTCAGGTAATCATTCTAATACAACTCCTACCATGGCTGACAATGAAAGTGTTCATGCTGAAGATGAGAACAGACAAGTACGCACCATGCGTGACTACTTGCAACCAACTCGAAGCTCATCACCCTTTTGTTTTATTTCTCCTCTCAATGCAAACAACTTTCGTTTTAAACCAGGTATGATAGCTTTGCTTCCAAATTTCCATGGGTTAGAATCGGAAAGTGCTTACTCGTTTCTAAAAGACTTCGAAGATGTATGTGTCACCTTTAATGACCAACAATGTACAAATGAAATTGTCAAGCTAAAATTATTTCCTTTTTCTTTAAAAGATAAAGCAAAAATTTGGCTTCATAATTTAAAACCAAGGTCAATTGGCACATGGCAAGAATTACAAACTCAGTTTCTAAAGAAATTTTTCCCAGCACATAAAACTACTGCTTTGAAAAGACAGATTCAAAATTTCAATCAAAATCAAAATGAAGCATTTTTTCAGTGCTGGGACACCCCACTTCTGAATGTCCAAACATTCCCATTCTTAAAGAAGCGTTGCATGATCAAGTAAATTCCATAAACACATTTAAAAAGCCTTTTCCTTCTCCTTACTCTGAAACGTATAACCCTGAATGGAGAAATCATCCCAACTTCAGTTGGCGGAATAATAATCATGTTCAGGTACCACAATCTCAAAAGTCGGGCAACACTTTTTCCTATCAACCTTCACGTGTACAAACCTTGGAAGAGACATTGCAAGCATTCATGCAAACACAAGCAAATGTGAATAACCAAACTTCACAGGACATCAATGAGATCAAAAACACCTTGTCCACATTGACAGCTTCATTACGCACTCAAGAAAAAGGTAAGTTTCCTGCTCAACCTCAGCCTAACCCTTCTACTCAATGTCTTGTTTCTTGCTCCAATGAAACTCAACAGGAAAATGCCAGTTCTATCACAACTCTTCGAAGTGGAAAGGCAATTGACAAAAACATTCCATCAAAAGACCAAGATCCTCCTTTCCCTTCGAAAAATAATGGTAAGGATGATGGTAAGTCTGAACTTCTTGAAAATTTGGACAAAAAAAAAGGTATGCATCCTGCTCCTTTTCCTCAAAGGTTGTAAACAATAAAGAATTTCCTCAAAGGTTGTAAACAATAAAGAATTTGAATCAAAATGCAGAAATTTATGAACTTTTCAAACAAGTTAAGATTAACATTCCTTTATTGGATGCAATCAAACAAGTTCCATCTTATGCTAAATTTTTGAAGGACATGTGCACAGTTAAAAGGAAACATAAAGTACAAAAGAAAGCATTTCTGACGGAAAGTGTGAGCTCAATCATTCAGCACCTTACTCCACCAAAATTCAAAGATCCTGGATATCCAACAATCTCATGCATCATTGGAAACACTAGAATAGAACGTGCATTGCTTGATCTTGGTGCTAGTGTTAATCTTTTGCCTTTTTCTGTTTATCAACAGTTAGGTTTAGGTGAACTCAAGGAAACACCTGTTACACTTCAACTAGCTGATCGTTCTGTAAAAATTCCTCGAGGGATAGTTGAAGATGTTTTGGTTCAAATTGATAATTTTTACTTCCCTGTTGATTTTATTGTTTTGGACACACATCCTGTTTCAAATCCAAATGTTCAAATTCCTGTTATATTAAGCCGTCCATTTCTTGCAACTTCTAATGCTCTGATAAATTGCAGGAATGATATTTTGAAAATTTCTTTTGGAAATATGACTTTAGAATTAAATGTGTTCAACATTTGCAAGCAACCTGGTGATGATTCAGAAGTACATGAAGTGGATTTCATTGAAGAACTTGTTCATGAACATCTCACCACTACCACATTCCATGATCATTTAGAAGCTTATTTAATTGAATGTGAGTTTGATAATGCTTCAGGAATTTCACACACTGATTCTTTGTTAAATTCTTTTCAGGATAAGCATTGTTGGAAACAAAAGTTTGAGGAACTTCCATCACTCACAAATGTCACTGTACCATCAACTATTGAACCACCCAAGCTGGATTTAAAACCATTGCCATCCGAGCTAAAATATTCTTTTTTGGGAGAGAATGAAACTTTTCCAGTCATAATTTCTTCACATCTTGATGAATTACAAGAAGGAAAAATTCCTTCTCAATGGAGCCCCCAAGATAAAAGGAAGTTTCTGAATGAGGTAAAAAAGTTCTACTAGGATGACCCTTACTTGTTCAAATATTGTCCTGATCAGATTTTTCGAAGATACATTCCCGACAATGAGGTAAGTAGTGTAATTAAGTTTTGTCATTCCGAGGCATGTGGTGGTCATTTTTCATCAAAGAAAACTGCTGCAAAAATTTTACAGTGTGGATTTTACTGGCCACCTCGGTTAAATGGCGGATAACGGTACTCCATGATTATTTAAGTCGGTTCCATCAGCTACCCAAAAAAATGATATTGTATATAAATTTCTCTTTCAATTTCTTTTTCATTTTTTTTTTCAGGATGGATGATATTCTCACAAGATTGCAGAAACGATTTCCTCCTTTTCCTTGAAATATTTTACTAAAGCTTTACCAAGTTCGATTTGAAAGATTAAGAATGCTTATGCACAAAGGGATTCCTGAAGACATACGTTGGATAATTGAAGCCAAGGTACGTGAAGATGAATATCTTCCTGTTTTGCATTTACCAGGTACAGGTAGAAGCACTTTTGCAAAGAAGCGACGAACAAAGCGCATGAGTTCAAATTGCCACAAATGTGCACGATGGACGTGTAACGGTAAATGTCATTCTATTGGGATTCCGTCCTCTAATCGAGATGATAAAATTGAATTCATTAAGGATGGACTGAGTAAGGAGAATTTGGGTAATATCCAACTTTCTCTTGAGACGCATCCTAGTGGAGACGTGCAAAGATAAATTCTTGATTTATGGCCGCAATTCCAAAGGGAATGGCAACATCTTGGGAATCTGATGTTAAAAGACCCTGTTTGCCAGCTTGTAAGAAAACTGGATGGGAAGCATATCCTCGACTCATAGAAGGCGTTTAAGCCGTTTCTGGACGTAAAACCAGAGGAAGATGTGAGCCACAATCACAACTACAATAAATGACTTCTCAGCTTTTGGTTTGATTTGCAATAACTTCATTTCGGTTTAATTTACGTGTTGTTCGATTTATGTAATTATTCTCATTTTTTTTGCATTGGTCTTTTACGGTTGATTTTTCTTCTCTTTTTGATTTTCTTCCTGAAATCACGCAAAAATCTTTTGTTAGGTTAACATTTTCTTCTGACAGGTCAAATACACTTTCGGCGACATTATTACTCTTGTCTGATTCACTACTCAGTCCTCTATATATTACACCATGTACTCATTCTCTTTCAGGCACTCAAAAAAAAATGGAAAGTACTTCGTCCCAGCGCATTGAAACAATTTGTGTCTTTGGAGGTGCTTATCCAGGGAAAAATAAAATATTCGCTGATGAAGCCATAAGAGTTGGAGTAATACTTGCCCAACAAAAGATCCAGTTGATTTATGGAGGCGGTAGTACGGGTTTAATGGGAGCAGTCGCTACAGCAGCATACGCCGGAGGAAGTCCAGTTCTAGGAATCGTGCCAAAACTATTCACAGGTTTTTGTGGACCTACCGTGGAGGCAAGGAGAACCATAATTTCTGCTACAACCATTGAAGATTTACTCAAAAAGCTCCAAGCTTATGAGTATTTACCTGCTACGGTTGTTTCGCAAACGCTCGGAAAAAGAAAAAGAGATATGGACGAGTAAGGAGTGGATTGCACTTTGTCTTTGTGACATTATCTAACATTTTGTTTGTTGTGTCTCAGTTATAATAAGTGGTTAGCAACCTCTGTATGTAATATCTCCTAAATTCTACCTTTAAAATTTGACATTGGGGACAATGTCATATTTTAGTAGGGGGTAAGGGACATATTTTGCTAATTTGTAAAAAAAAAAAAAATTGTTGTGTTTTAAGCCATTTAGAAGTATTCATTCTGAACAAGGTCTGAGTAAGGGAGACTTGAGACATACCTTGTCAGTTTGATTTAATCTTTTAAAAAAAAAAAACACTATCTGGTCCGTTTATTATCTGCATGTGTTTTACTACTTTCGTGTATGTATTTTTTTTTAGTATTAGTATAATCTTGGCAAGCATGTGGATAAAGCAATAGAGTTACAAAGGCTTTGATTAGGTTATCTAGGTTATTTTCAATTTGGTTTTCTGAAAATTGAATATTTTTTATGATCAAATGTCTTTGAGATTGTTTTTGGCAGATCGGTTCGATTTTTGTTGGAATGTGAATTCATGGTGAGCCTTTGAAAAGCCACGGAAAACTCGGAAGACATAGTAAGTTTACTTTTTCTCTTCATTCCACATGCAGATTTAAGTCATCACATAGATGCTTGCATCTAGACATGATCTGATCTTAGAACAAAGTCACTATCCAGAAAGCCCCTTATCTTTGCCCCCTTACATTAGGAGCCTATAGGTTGTAAACCTTCGGGTTGGATCCCTAGATATGAACTCCAGAAATTATGCCAAAGTGAACGGATACGATTCCGACCCCTATTCCCTCTTTATACTTTTATGATAATATTTGTGATCATTGGGTTTGGGATTTTGTGTTTCCTTCTTGTTTATTTTGTTATCTTTTGAAATCTGAAAAAAAAATGGGAATAATGCAAAAGAGGGTAGTTAGAATGAGTGATTGTTTTTAGAGTCGTGAACTTCGAACTTATTGATGCCAAAACAATGTTGTGATGAGTTGAGAAAAAGATGCTGAAAAAAAAAAGAGCTGATGAAAATCTGTCTTGTTTGATCAATTGAATGAAAAGAAAGAAAAAGAAAGTATGGAATCCAATGTGATTTCTGAAAAGAAAAAAAAATGATGATTATGAATATATGTGATTGTGCATAAAAGATGTCCCAATGAGGGCACAAATCAAAAGAAAATCACTTGTGCTTAAAAAAAAAATCAGAATTCAAGATTCGAGGTTCTTCATTATAGAGAGGTTTTTACTTTTCTATTTTCTTTGGATCAAGTCTTTTCTTGCTTTTTGTTTTCTTTTCAAAATATTTATGTTGAACATAGGACTAAGGATGAGTGAGAATGGAAATATTTTGAGAGTATTGATCACATTATTATTATATTTCTTCAGCCTAACTTGTGATAAACCTCAGATTATGTTTGAACATTCCACCCCTCACTTGTCCATAAGCCTCAGATTCATCTCTGTACCGATCAGATTTGTCAAGTTCACTTGTGAACTGCGGTGACAAGAATCTTAGCATGTGTACTTATGAAGCTATAGTTTGCCTAGTCCTCCATGGCTAGCTAAAGTCTCGCCAAGAAGGAAGTTCCTCAATCATACGGTAATGCCTTCAATTTTAATCTCATTGACCCTTTACTCGAACTTAATATGCCAATGATACTTAATTAGATGCCTTGCCAATTCTTACGCTTGATCTTGCTTGTTTGTTTGAGATCCCTTTAACTTGTTTCCTGTTTATTTTTTCTAGGATTGAGTCGTTGCTATGGACTAGCAACAATCTAAGTGTGGGGGTGTGATAACTCGTATAATTATATAGTTTTTAGTTATGTTTTATTATTGTTTTGTGTCAAATACGAGTTATTATTGCTTAGTCTAATTGTGTTTATGATCCTTTATATTTTTATGTAATTTGGTGTTTTTCACGAGTTTTTTTGAGTGATTTCAGATTACTAGGTTAAATCAAGAATTAAGGGCAAATCCAGTTCAGTTACAGTTACGACACCTTTTTCCATATCAGCTATATCTGGAGTTTCACTGAAGTAGTAAGGCTGAAACTTTTACAGTGCAAAATCAAGAATAAAATTCTCTAAGTTTTCTTCTTCTTTCCTTTCTCTAGTTTTCTTTTTCTTTATTTACTTATGCTTCTTACATTTCTTTTCATTTTATTCATATCTAGTATGTGTTGCTAATCATATTGTTGAGGTGATGAGGTGAAGCTTTTGGTAAATGCTAAGGTTAGTCTCTTAAACATGAGCTAAAATGAATCATCATTTATAAACACTAGTATAGATAATATTTTCTTTTGGTTTAAAATCATACTTGCAAAGTAGGGATCTTGATTCATTATTGACAATGAAAATGGCACAGTAAATGCTTGGTTTCATAACCTTGATTTGTTGTAGACATATACCTTGGCATAAGGAATGCTTGAACTCTTTTTATTAGTTTTGAGGACACCAAATGAACATAATATCATATGCTATGGACGTTCGACAATTTGGACTGAATTGCTAAACCTTCCGATTGGAATCTCCCTTATGTGTGAATTTCAATTGTGTAATAAAACAAGATTAATCTTAGCATAACACCAAGAGTGGATTCTCTAACCTCAACATCTTTTCTTATTGTTTTTTATATCTTGTTTAATTTCTTTTATATTTTGTTTATTTTGTTCTCTAATATCTTGTTTATCTTATTTTGTTGTTGATTCCCTAATATTTTGTTTACTTTCATTTTCTTATATATTTATAAACTTATACTTACTAATACGCTTCCCTGTGGTTCGACCTCGGACACCCGAGAATTTATTACTTGAACATAACCTGCACTTGGGTTTACAACTCTTAATTGAGTCTCCGTCAATTAGCAACACATACTAGATATGAATAATATGAAAAGAAATGTAAGAAGCATAAGTAAATAAAGAAAAAGAAAACTAGAGAAAGGAAAGAAAAACTTAGAGAATTTTATTACAATGGCTAATATCCTACCAATGTACAATAATACTCTTACAATCATCCAAGGTCCTCTATTTATACACATTTTGGAGAGCTAAATGACAAGAGACAAGCTTTATAAATTTCAAAGGTAGGTATAATAGGTGGGTGCATTTTTCTAACAATTTTCGTCATATTGTATGACAATTCCGATCAGCCAGCTTGATGGTTGATTTTGTCAATGTTAGAGGCTTGATCTGATCAAATTGTCTTCTAGAAAAATATTCCCCTATCAGTTTGAGATCCATAGCCATTGGAATCAGCTCATTTTCTCATGTGGATCAGAAGATATGGTCAAAATACCAAAACTGGTCAGAACAGACGGCATTGCACATCAGCCAACTTGATACCACATTTCGCTAGGGAAAACGACTCCGTTTCAAGAAGTGTAAAGCATGAAAAAGATAGATATGCCTCTTAACGTTGCACTGTAAAGTTTTCAGCCTTAATGCTTCAGTGAAACTCCAGATATAGCTGATATGGCAAAAGGTGTCGGAACTGGAACTGAACTGGATTTGCCCTTAATTCTTGATTTAACCTAGTAATCTGAAATCACTCAAAGAAACTCGTGAAAAATACCAAATTACATAAAAATATAAAAGATCATAAACACAATTAGACTAAACAATAATAACTTGTATTTGACACAAAAAAATAATAAAATATAACTAAAAACTATATAATTATACGAGTTATCACACCCCCACAGATGGTGGAAATGGTCCCATGAAATCAATACCCCAACAGTCAAAAATTTCAATTACAAGAATTGGGTTCAAAGGCATCATGTTTCTTTTCAAAATGGAACCTAATTTTTGACAACTTTCACATGACTTGCGAAAATTATATGCATCTTTGAATAAAGTTGGCCAGTAAAATCCACACTGTAAAATTTTTGCAGCAGTTTTCTTTGATGAAAAATGACCACCACATGCCTCGGAATGACAAAACTTAATTACACTACTTACCTCATTGTCGGGAATGCATCTTCTAAAAATCTGATCAGGACAATATTTGAACAAGTAAGGGTCATCCCAGTAGAACTTCTTTACCTCATTCAGAAACTTCCTTTTATCTTGGGGGCTCCATTGAGAAGGAATTTTTCCCAAAAAAGAATATTTTAGCTCGGATGCAATGGTTTTAAATCCAGCTTGGGTGGTTCAATAGTTGATGGTACAGTGACATTTGTGAGTGATGGAAGTTCCTCAAACTTTTGTTTCCAACAATGCTTATCCTGAAAAGAATTTAACAAAGAATCAGTGTGTGAAATTTCTGAAGCATTATCAAACTCACATTCAATTAAATAAGCTTCTAAAGGATCATGGAATGTGGTAGTGGTGAGATGTTCATGAACAAGCTCTTCAATGAAATCCACTTCATGTACTTCTGAATCATCACCAGGTTGCTTGCAAATGTTGAACACATTTAATTCTAAAGTCATATTTCCAAAAGAAATGTTCAACATACCATTCCTGCAATTTATCAGAGCATTAGAAGTTGCAAGAAATGGACGGCCTAATATAACAGGAATTTGAACATTTGGATTTGAAACAGGATGTGTGTCCAAAACAATAAAATCAACAGGGAAGTAAAAATTATCAATTTGAACCAAAACATCTTCAACTATCCCTTGAGGAATTTTTACAAAACGATCAGCTAGTTGAAGTGTAACAGGTGTTTCCTTGAGTTCACCTAAACCTAACTGTTGATAAACAGAAAAAGGCAAAAGATTAACACTAGCACCAAGATCAAGCAATACACGTTCTATTCTAGTGTTTCCAATGATGCATGAGATTGTTGGATATCCAGGATCTTTGAATTTTGGTGGAGTAAGGTGCTGAATGATTGAGCTCACACTTTCCGTCAGAAATGCTTTCTTTTGTACATTATGTTTCCTTTTAACTGTGCACATGTCCTTCAAAAATTTAGCATAAGATGGAACTTGTTTGATTGCATCCAATAAAGGAATGTTAATCTTAACTTGTTTGAAAAGTTCATAAATTTCTGCATTTTGATTCAAATTCTTTATTGTTTGCAACCTTTGAGGAAAATGAGCAGGATGCATACCTTTTTCTTTGTTCAAATTTTCAAGAAGTTCAGACTTACCATCATCCTTACCATTACTTTTCGGAGGGGAAGGAGGATCTTGGTCTTTTGATGGAATGTTTTTGTCAATTGCCTTTCCACTTCGAAGAGTTGTGATAGAACTGGCATTTTCCTGTTGAGTTTCATTGGAGCAAGAAACAAGACATTGAGTAGAAGGGTTAGGCTGAGGTTGAGCAGAAAACTTACCTTTTTCTTGAGTGCGTAATGAAGCTGTCAATGTGGACAAGGTATTTTTGATCTCATTGATGTCCTGTGAAGTTTGGTTATACACATTTGCTTGTGTTTGCATGAATGCTTGCAATGTCTCTTCCAAGGTTTGTACACGTGAAGGTTGATAAGAAAAAGTGTTGCCCGGCTTTTGAGATTGTGGTACCTGAACATGATTATTATTCCGCCAACTGAAGTTGGGATGATTTCTCCATTCAGGGTTACACGTTTCAGAGTAAGGACAAGGAAAAGGCTTTTTAAATGTGTTTATGGAATTTACTTGATCATGCAACGCTTCTTTAAGAATGGGAATGTTTGGACATTCAGAAGTGGGGTGTCCCATGATTTCACAAATTTCACAACTTTCTTCATTTTTAACCGTTTTGACTTCTTTTACTTCTCTAAGTTCCATGACTTCAATCTTTCTAGCCAAATTAGCTACTTTAGCTTTTATCTCATCTTCTTGACTAAAATGATATTTACCTCTGTTAGAAACAAGATTAGATCTATTGGAACTTTCAGAGGAATTATCTGTGTGCCAGGCTTGAGAGTTATCTGCCAAATGGTCTAGGTAGTCAAAGGCTTCTTCAGGTTCTTTTTCTAGAAACTTACCGTTACACATTGTTTCAACAAATTGTTTAGTTTCGGGAGTTAAACTTTCATAAAAGAAACTAATAAGATGCCATTTTTCAAAACCATGATGTGGACAAGAACTTAACAAATCTTTAAAACGCTCCCAGCACTGAAAAAATGCTTCATTTTGATTTTGATTGAAATTTTGAATCTGTCTTTTCAAAGCAGTAGTTTTATTTGCTGGGAAAAATTTCTTTAGAAACTCAGTTTGTAATTCTTGCCATGTGCCAATTGACCTTGGTTTTAAATTATGAAGCCAAATTTTTGCTTTATCTTTTAAAGAAAAAGGAAATAATTTTAGCTTGACAATTTCATTTGTACATTGTTGGTCATTAAAGGTGACACATACATCTTCGAAGTCTTTTAGAAATGAGTAAGCACTTTCCGATTCTAACCCATGGAAATTTGGAAGCAAAGCTATCATACCTGGTTTAAAACGAGAGTTGTTTGCATTGAGAGGAAAAATAAAACAAGAGGGTGATGAGCTTCGAGTTGGTTGCAAGTAGTCACGCATGGTGCGTACTTGTCTGTTCTCATCTTCAGCATGAACACTTTCATTGTCAGCCATGGTAGGAGTTGTATTAGAAAGATTACCTGAAAAAGTTTCACAATAAAATCTAACTAAACGACGAGATCTAAAATCACGTCGCCAAACAAGCATAAAACAAAGTTAATATACAGATAATATATTTATATAAATATAAACTTTACAATATAAATGTAAATATATAGAAAATTAGGCGGTATAACCAGCCAATAAAAATAAATATACTTATAAACTTATATACTTAGCATTGCCTCCCCGGCAACGGCGCCAAAAACTTGATGGAGACTCAATTAAGAGTTGTAAACCCAAGTGCAGGTTATGTTCAAGTAATAAATTCTCGGGTGTCCGAGGTCGAACCACAGGGAAGCGTATTAGTAAGTATAAGTTTATAAATATATAAGAAAAAGAAAGTAAACAAGATATTAGGGAATCAACAACAAAATAAGATAAACAAGATATTAGAGAACAAAATAAACAAAATATAAAAGAAATTAAACAAGATATAAAAAACAATAAGAAAAGATGTTGAGGTTAGAGAATCCACTCTTGGTGTTATGCTAGGATTAATCTTGTTTTATTACACAATTGAAATCCACACATGAGGGAGGTTCCAATCGGAAGGTTTAGCAATTCAGTCCAAATTGTCCAACGTCCATAGCATATGATATTATGTTCATTTGGTGTCCTCAAAACTCATAAAAAGAGTTCAAGCATTCCTTATGCCAAGGTATATGTCTACAACAAATCAAGGTTATGAAACCAAGCATTTACTGTGCCATTTTCATTGTCAATAATGAATCAAGATCCCTACTTTGCAAGTATGATTTTAAACCAAAAGAAAATATTATCTATACTAGTGTTTATAAATGATGATTCATTTTAGCTCATGTTTAAGAGACTAACCTTAGCATTTACCAAAAGCTTCACCTCATCACCTCAACAATATGATTAGCAACACATACTAGATATGAATAAAATGAAAAGAAATGTAAGAAGCATAAGTAAATAAAGAAAAAGAAAACTAGAGAAAGGAAAGAAAAACTTAGAGAATTTTATTACAATGGCTAATATCCTACCAATGTACAATAATACTCTTACAATCATCCAAGGCCCTCTATTTATACACATTTTGGAGAGCTAAATGACAAGAGACAAGCTTTATAAATTTCAAAGGTAGGTATAATAGGTGGGTGCATTTTTCTAACAATTTTCGTCATATTGTATGACAATTCTGATCAGCCAGCTTGATGGTCGATTTTGTCAATGTTGGAGGCTTGATCTGATCAAATGGTCTTCTAGAAAAATATTCCCCTATCAGTTTGTGATCCGTAGCCGTTGGAATCAGCTCATTTTCTCATGTGGATCAGAAGATATGGTCAAAATACCAAAACTGGTCAGAACAGACAGCATTGCAAATCAGCCAACTTGATACCATATTTCGCTAGGGAAAATGACTCCGTTTCAAGAAGTGTAAAGCATGAAAAAGATAGATATGCCTCTTAACTTTGCACTGTAAAATTTTCAGCCTTAATGCTTCAGTGAAACTCCAGATATAGCTGATATGGAAAAAGGTGTCGGAACTGGAACTGAACTGGATTTGCCCTTAATTCTTGATTTAACCTAGTAATCTGAAATCACTCAAAAAAACTCGTGAAAAACACCAAATTACATAAAAATATAAAAGATCATAAACACAATTAGACTAAACAATAATAACTCGTATTTGACACATAATAATAATAAAACATAACTAAAAACTATATAATTATACGAGTTATCAGTTATCCAACCTTTGAGCGACCAATTGAGACCTACCCGCTACAATTACACCGTTGCCAGTGCAATAGACTATCACAGAGATTTAACAGAGAGAAGCAGAAAAGTTGTACTTTGGTCTTTACAGGTAACATTTCACAAATTTGACTCATCATTTCTTCTTATATTACCATTGCAATCAAATTGGTTGAAGTTCCACTACGTGATTTTGCAATTAAAAGTTACTAACAGTGGTGATCATGATATGGTTGTTCCACATGCTTCTTCTACTGAAGAATAGATAAGCACACTCAACTTAGGAGCTGTTTGTTTTACTGAAAATGATTGTGGAAAAATGATTTTTACATTTTTTGGTGTTTGGTTGGCAGAAAATTGATTGGTCAATAGAAATGGCTTGCTAGTCAACAGAAAATAAGAGTTTTTTTCTGAAAATTTTCTTCCTCTTTTCAAAAAAGGAAGACAATTTTATGAAAAGAACTGCCATAAGTAAGGCTACTCGAATCGAAATTTGGACATCATATTATAAATCAAAACTTAACTTGACTCGAGTCAAATACTATGATATTAATAAAAATATTTATTTTTTAATTATAAAAATATATAAAAATATTAATATAAACATATTTTAATATTGTAATTTTCAATATTTTATTTAAAAATTATTAAACCTACATATTTATATTTTAATTATATAATATAATATTTATATTTTAATAATAAATAATAAATTATTAATATAATGACTATCATTTATTATTTTAATAAAAATATTATTTCATATAACAATATCATTATTTTATTAATAAATTGCAACACTATAAATATTTTAAAATTTAAATAATATTTTTAATATTTTATTGAAAAATGTTTTTATACTACTATTTTAATAATAAATATATATAAATTATACTTTATAATATTTAATAATAAATGTTTTTTAGTATAAAAAGATTATATTTTAATAGTATAAATATTAATTAATAGAAATAATATTTTAATAATGATTAGAACACTTTAAATATTTTAAAATATTAATATAATTAATGCTTTAATAATAAATAATATTAATATAAATAATAATATTATTTTTTAATATTTTAATGTTTATGCCATATTACTATTTGAAAAAAGTAGAAGTAATATTTTAATAATAATTATATTAATATAAATGAAATTTAATAATTATTATATTAATCAAAATAATAATTTAATAATAATTATATTAATAAAAATAATAATTTAATAATAATTATATTGATAGAAATAATATTTTAAATATTAATATAATTAATGTTTTAATAATAAATAGTATTATTTTAAGTATTTAATATTAATATAATATTTTAATATTAAATATTATTATTAAAATATTAATATTTTTATGAGAAATCATTTTTAATATTTTAATAATTAATATTTATGTTAATATTGATATTGATATATGGAAAAAAATAGATTTTTCAAAAAATAATCAAACAACATAAAACATTTTTGTAAATCATCTCAACATCAGAAAATTTTTACTTTTCTTGAAAATCTTTACATTTTCAAAGAAATATTATTTGAAAGCTAATTTCTGCTAACCTTTATACATTGATTGGCGGCCATGGTTCGTTATTCGTTAATGGTCAAGTTTGCAGGGTGAGTTTGTAACTTCCCCATATCTTCAAAAGTAATCTGTTTTTCTTTTTTGAAGCTTTGGAATTATTTTAAATCAAGTCACCATTGCACTGCACCATTTATGTTGCTATATAAACCAATGAGAATTGTTCTTTAGGTCTGGAATATATGTTGTAAAGTTATAATGTTTTCTTCTTGTTATACGTACAAGTATCAGCTCATATCTCAGAAAGAAAGAACAATATAGAAATAGAATAGCTAAGATAAACAAAGAAATATAATGTAAATAAATCCCACATATAGGAATATATCTCAAAGTACACCAATAAATAGGCAATTAGACAACTGCCATTTGCACATACAAGAAATTAATAAAGCATCAAGAAACGAAACAAAGACAAAAAGGTATAGTCTTTTTGTATTAAGGAGCAGCAAACAATACGAGTGATCCATATGCAGTATCAGGCAATACTTAAAAGGAACGTTTCAAGGGCTGGTTTTTGAAGGTGGTGGAGAGAAGAATGGGATGGGTATGGATGGGATCGTAGTTGGGATTGTGGGGATTGAGGGGATGCTAGGCAGTGGAGGCAGGGTGACCTTTGGGGCAGTAGGCAAGGTTGGAAGGGTGGGAATGCTAGGAAGTGGAGGCAGGGCTCCAGGCTTGGGCAGCGATGGTTGTGTAGTTGGCAATGTCGGAATTGTTGGCTGAGGGAGATTTGGCAAGGATGGCAACGGTGGCAGTGTTGCTGTAGGCAAAGGCGGCAACTGAAGAAGGTGACGAGACGCCAGGCCAACGTTGATGCTTGAAAATGACAAAGCCATGAAGAAAGCCAAGATAAAGCTATTGAAAGAGGCCATTTTTTAATATATTTTCGTAACAATCAAGAGTGTTCTCTTTACGGTTTGAGTGAGGAAAAACAAGGCCTGGTGTTGGGTTTATATAACCTGGAATCTGGGGTTGGTGAAGAATTTGTGCTCCAGTTTGGGTGGGAAAATGTAGATATCCCTTTTGAGATTCTTGTTTTAGCTCACCTTCTTAATAGATATTGCACTAAGGAATTGTCAAATATTTATAGTTGTGGTTGGCCAAATATAGGCTGGTCAAAATGGTTTTGGGTTCTAATTTCTCGTTGGTGGGTGGGTTATCTAACTCCATTAGCCCAAACAAGATTAGCCATTAGCATTGTGCCGCCACAGCACAGCAGTTGGAAAGTAATCTCTGATATCTATTTTTCATGTTTGGTTATTAACTTGTTAATAATAATAATTTAATTTTAGTTTATATTTTATTAAATAATTATATTTATTTAAATGTTTTATTTTTAAATTGTAAAAATATTAATATAATTATATTTTTTAATTATAAAAATTAAATTTATGATAATTATTTATTTATAAATTACATAATAAAAATGCATTTTCAAATTTTATTTATATGTATTTTTAAAAAATATTTAAACCTTATTTTACACTGTATATTTTTATTATAAGAGATAAAAAGTAATAAATAAGAAAATAAAATTATGATTTGTATTTTATTCTCTCGTATGATCGATTTTCTCACATAGGTTAGCAGAAATTTTATTTTTTCCTTTTATTTTTAACTTTTTTCCTAACGAGTCGGGTACGAATCCTAAATCGTCTTACTAGTTAACGTGCAGATCAACCACTTTAAATTCATCATTAAAAATTAAAATAAAAAAATTAACTTTTTTTCCGAGAGGATCGAGTACGGATCCTAAACGGATCCACGAGTCAACGTGTGAACTAACCCATTTAAATACATCATTTAAATTAAAATTAAAATAATTAATAAAATAATTTTTATTTTTTTTACCCGAACAGATCAGGTACAAATCCTAAATAGATTTAAGGAAAAAAAATTCTAGAATATATATTCATTAATAATAATATATTTATTAATTTTTTGCCAAAAAATATTTTTTCCCCAAATAAAAAATAAAATAGAATAAATAAATCTTGAATATTTAAAAAAATACCTTTTCGATAAGGATTTTTTTTGTAAAAAGTCAAAAATACCTATAAAAGATGACAAAATAAGACAATAAAATCCTTTAATTAAATTCAAAATTTCCCTATGATTCCTGTTGATGGTGTTTTTGGTGGTGGATGGTTCTAAAACCGAAAGAAGAGGAAAGCAGAGCAACAACGTAGGATTTTGGTGTTTAAGGGTATCTAGAGAGAATCAGATGGTATTAAGAGGCATATTTATAGTCTTCTCTGACGGGTCGTCGCACGTGACGTGCCGGGGTTTGGCTGAGGACCGGTAGGCCGAGGTCTCACGTGGGCTCCGATGTGATAGGCGGCGACGTGACTAGTAGGATGGTTGTCGGATGAGCCGTGTGTCCTCTGAAGTGATGGGTGTTAGGGGTCGCCCTACAGTGGCGATCACTCAGTAACTTAGGCTTGGTGAGCTCACCTTCTTGAGCCTTGTAATAGAGGCTTTGCTCGGCTTGATGGCTAGCCCAAGCCCATCAAGTTTGGGAGGTTTATTGGGCTTAACAATTGCCCCCCAGGCGAGACGGTGGTCATAAAGTGGTCGCTGGCGAGCCTGATGTGTGTGGCGAGGTCATCGCAGTGTTATTGGGAAAACTAGTAACTGTTGACGCTTTGGTTTTCACTGTACACGAGGCGTTGCCACGTGTCATGCTTTAATTGGGGCGATGTTCGGTTTCTCGTAGAAATCGATGTGGGCATTCATTACAGCAGCTATAACAGGAGGTGTTAGGCTTTCGGGGTTTTCCATCTTTCGTTGCCGAATTTTTTGGAGCTTGCCTCGATGTTTATGGGGTCGCCGCTTCTCAATTGACCGGGATGTCGTGGCCAGTGTTGGTGGAATTTTTCATTGATTGTCATATGATAAGGTAGGTTCTCGAGGTGGTGACCTTTCACAACCTATACCAGTTGAAGAGTTTGGATACCCGGTTGGATAATCGGTACTATCTCTCTGCCCGGGAGAATAAAGTGGTCATCAACACTCTCAACAATCTCCATATTGTGCGGAGTGAATTTTTTGTTGCGACCTTGAAGCATGCAACTGACACTAGGGGTTTCAAAGTGACCTGGTCGCATCCTTCAGAGAATAGAAAAAAATCCCGATTTAGTAAGGGGCCTGTCGAACAGGTGCAGTTTGATTACAACCCTTCCTCGATAATGAAGGATGTCTTATCTTAATCTTCTGGGTTCATCCTGATCTGATTATACCTTGAGAAAGTGTCCATAACACTCATATATTTGTGTCCTGCTGAAGAATCCACCAGTCTATCCATGGAGGGCAAAAGGAAACTGTTTTTTGGTCAAGTCTTGTTTAGGTCAGTGAAATCCACACACATGCGCCACTTCCTATTAGCTTTTTTCACCATTACCACATTGGCCAACCACTTTGGATACTTAACTTCTCTAATGAACCCTACAACTAGGAGTTTCTCAACCTCCTCCTTTACTGCTTGTATTCGCTTAGGGGTGAACTTCCTTTTCTTTTGTTTAACTGGCTTGGCTGTAAGGTCGACACCCAAGGAGTAGGTAACGGTATCCATGTCTATCCCCAACATGTCCGTCGCTGACCATGCAAAGACATCTGCATTGGCTTGCAATATTTGTACCCAGGGCTGTCTTTCTTGGCTGGTCAGGGACGATCCTACCTGGGTTATCTTCTATGGGTATTCTTTATATAGGGGGATCACCATTGTTTGTTCTGCTGGTTCTGCTTTATACTGGCTGGTGTCTGCTCGGGCATCCAAGCTTTCTAAAGTGAGGGTGCTTTTATCAACCAAGTTTACTTGCATTTCATCCGGTTGCCCCCCAGTCTCTATTTTCGTTCCCTCAGATCTTGTGTCTTGCCCCCCAGTTTCTGTGTTTTCGATGCTCACTGCCAGTGATCTTGCTTGATTCTTCTTGGCAAGCTATATGGAGATTATGTGGCATTATCGAGCTGTCTGCTGATCTATTTTCATATACCCTATTCCCATAGGGGTCAAAAACTTCACTGTCAAATAATATACCGCTGTGACCATCTTTTTTTCTCATCAAGATGACATTGTACGTCGAAGGTTGGTCGACTACCAGGAAATTTGTCAATACTGTAAAGACTTGGTCGCCATCTCCTATGGTGACTAGAAGGTTAACGGAGCCTCTAACATTGATGGGTTGATTGGCGAAGCCAAATATGAGGCCCGCTGGCTTCAGATCTGAGTCCAGGAGACCCATCTTTTTGAAGGCTTCCAGTTAGCAAACCTCGACTGCGCTGTCGCTGTCGACCATTTGGAAATTACTAATTGTGGCGGACATGACAATCGAGGCATTCCCATTTTCTTCTAGAATATTAATGTCTTTATCTGTGAAGTCCACTAGCCAGTCTTCACTATGTCTTTTTTTTTATAGGCGATGTCGACCGCTATCACGCTTTTGAGATGCGCCTTTCTTTTGGAACTGCTACTCACCCATTCCTCCATCCCCCAATTATCATATTGATGACCCCTTGAACGAGCTTTTTCCCCTCTGCTTTATTATTCTTTTGATTTCCCATCGATGTCTGTCCCTGTTGGGCGCCCGTTCTTTTGACAAATTGTTTAATCTGTCCCTTCCTAATAGCGTCTTTGATGGCGTCCTTCAGGGATTGACAGTCTTCAATACTGTGCCCTACATCAATGTGATACTGACACCTTTCTTTAGAGTTCAGGCGAGCTAGATTGTCTTTCATCGGATAAGGGGTACTCAAAATGCCTTCATGAGATACGACGTTCAAAATGTACGTCTTGGAGGCGTTCAGAGGGGTATATTCTTGGAATTTGGAGTATGGGGCTCTTTTTGCTCTTCTACCATAGCCCTGACTAGGGTGAGCCTGCTGATTCTGGAGAATTTTTTCTGACGACCTTGATTTTCTACGATGCGAGTCAAATCTAGACGGATTCCTGTTATCTCTGTGCCCTTGCCTATTCACCTGAAATGTCTCATGATTCTGGGATTGATTTTCCCGTTCAGTGCTTATTTCTACCATCTTCATTTCTTTGGTTTCGACGTACCTCTAGACCTTTTCATAAAGGTTGTAGAGCTTCTTTGGCTTGGTATCTATCAAGGCGTATCCTAGGAGCTCCTGACAAACACTAGAAATGAACGCATGTATGGCCCAGTCATCATGTAAGTCTTTAATCTCCAATGTGGCAGAGTTATATCACCGAATGTACTCTCTCAGAGATTCATTCTCTCTCTGTTTGACTGCTAATAAACTGGAGGGTGTCTTGAAGGTCACCTTATTGGCGAGGAAGTGGGCAATGAACATCCTGCCCAGTTTCTCAAAGCTATCAATAAAGTTCACCGGTAGTGAATGGTACCAAGTCCTGATGTGTACCTGTAACGTTGTGGGGAACACTAGGCATTTGAGGGCATCACTAGCCCCAAGCAGGTCCATATAATTGCTGTACTGGACGAGGTGGTCGACAGAGTTCTTGGTGCTGTCGTAAGTCTCATTCGGTAATTTTGTAGACGTGTGCACCAGCTTCTGTCAAATTTGGACCGTTAAGGGGCTGTTATCATCTCTTATCCATTCTATTTTCTCTGCTTTATCCTTCATCATCCCCTGGACTTCTCTGCGCAGGGCCTCCATCTGGGCTTGGACATTCGCAGTAGTTGTCCCTACAGTGTTCGTTCTGACTCTCATGTTCTGCGGGCGACCCCTCTCCTGGGTTTGGGCTCACCCTTCGTGGAATTCATTCAGGTCATTTTCCCGTGTTCTTTCGCGACCTGCTTGACGACTCCCGCGTGAGGATGAGCTACTGCCTTCTTTCTGTTGGTCTCGGTATTGGTTTTTTTAAAGGTTGCTAATTTGTTGGGTGGCTTGGAGTACAGTTCTTTGTTGCTCTGCCAGCTGTGCTTGGAGTGTTTGTATCTGGTTCATCAATGCATGTTGCATCGAATCCGGGTATGGCAGGGGCGGTATGATGTGGGGAAAGTTGGACGACCCCATTTTTTGCTGTTGTCTGATAGCCTGAAACGGTGAATGTGAATTCTTGTTGGGGGGTTGGTAATTCTGGGTTATCTCGTGCTGGGTCGACACCGGGCGCAAAAGTGACTAGTACACCCCCTAGTCTCAGTCTGGAGGCCTACAGGGCGACTGGCAGAGGCTCCCATTCTCAAGGCGGGGCGAGAGCCTCACTGAGCATTTGAGGTGGTTTCGTTGACTAAATCAGGGGTTGTTGATAGTATTGGGGAGTTGGCTACTAGTAAATTCCGGTAATAGCCATAGGGAGGGTAAGTTTGGTGGTACTAGGGGTTGGAGAAGGGGTAGTTTTTGTGGTAATTTAGCAAATAAAGGGATATTCCTAGAGAGGGGGGAGAATCCATGGCTTGATATTGCTGAAGATAACTGGGGACTAGTGTCAGATGCACCAGTGCCTGAGGTCTCTGGGGGGTTGTTTTGTTGGGTTGATGGTTGTAGAGACATGACTCTCGTTCCCACAGACGGCGCCAATTGTTGATGGTGTTTTTGGTGGTGGATGGTTCTAAGGCCGGAAGGAAGAGGGAAGCAGAGCAACAACGTAGGATTTTGGTGTTTAAGGGTATCTAGAGAGAACCAGCTGATCTTAAGAGGCCTAGGAGTTTGGCTAAGGATAGGTGGGCCGAGGTCTCATGTGGCTTCCGATGTGATAGGCAGCGACGTGACTGGCAGGATGGCTGTCGGATGAGCCATGTGTCCTCTGAAGTGATGGGTGATAGGGGTCGCCCTACAATGGCGACCACTCAGTAACTCAGGCTTGGCGAGCTCACCTTATTGGGCCCCGTAATAGAGGCTTTGCTGGGCTTGATGGCTAGCCCGAGCCCATCAGGCTTGGGAGGTTTATTGGGCTTAACAAGTCGCTAAAGACTCAATTTTCATTATAGTAGATGGATGCATGACTCGTACTTCAACTTTTCTTTTCCTATATCTTCCGTTTGGCAGATGAAATGAGCTTTGGTTGATTAAGTAACTATAGAAAACTTTATAATTAAAGTTACGACAGTAATAACTGTATGATTTTCATTTCTATATTTTGCCTTTCGAAAATGACTTTACAAAATTGCTAGTACCAAACTGCTAAGCAGAATGTTTTAGTAGGCCGTTCAAAAGCTCAAAATGTGGCAACCCTGCTTCTAGTAGCTGCTTTGACTCCTAAATGGTGGGATGTAAACAAGTTCTATTGAATCCAAAAAAGTTGGTAATTCATCCCATGCTCATGTTGTAATCCATCATCTTCATCTCCTGCTATTCCACCCATTTGAAGTTAAAACTTTTGTTAACTAGCATAATTTTAAAGGGGTGGTGGTGCAGTTGGCTATAACGTAGTCTCATAGCTATCTGATCTATGTTACTCGGACTTGAGTGTGAGTGTCGGATATGAATATGTGTCCGACACGGGTATGTTCAATTTTTTTTCATGTATTTGGATAATCTTTGAAGGGTCATATCTCCATACCCATGTCCGAATATGCATTGGATACGAGTATCGAACACGAGTACTTCGAAAAAGAAGAAGAGTCGGAGCAACATAGTATCTAACTATCTGAGTTACTCTAAGGTCGAGAGTTCCCGCTTCTCTCACCCCATTTTGCTTTTACTACTTTTCAGAATGGTTTCAAGCATTATGTTACAAAATTGGGAACAAGAACTAGGGATCAATCTTAAGAATCTGAACGCGACGAATTGAGAAGGGAAGGCCCTCGCAGATGCAGAAAAGATTGATAGATGATGAGAAGATTGTTTATATAGATTTAAGACAAAATTCAAAATAATGCACTGGCTAGTATAGTGGAAAGTTGTAATTTATGAGGGAAAAAATAACAAAATTTGCCCTTTCTTAGAGTCTTCCTTCCTACACAAGATGCAAGTATTATACACAAATAAAAAATGAAAAATCAGATGCTTTGCTCCCTGCTATGTTTTTTGACTTTTTATTTTTCTTAAAGTATTCGTATCCGACATCAATGTCTGATACATATTTAGACATGAGTATGAAGATATGATCTCTCAAAAACCCTCCAAATACATAAAAAAAAAAATTTAGAATAAATCAATTATACCCGTATCGAACAGATACCCGTATCCGACATTCACATTCAAATTCAAGAAACATAAGTTTCCTGTGCAACTGAGCCATCACAGGTGGTTCAGCCGTCAAGCCTGGACACTTCAATCTCTTTTTCTACCCAAAGACTGCTTCCTTGAAAGTCAAGACAAGATAGTAAATTAGATCTTCGCCATCCGCAGCCATATTTCTGGAACATTTATTTCCAATGTCCATGTCGAATAATGAGCTAAATAGATCGAAAGGATTGGTAAAGTCCTATCAGAATAGAACAACAAAGATTTGACTGAGTAGGAAAAAGAGATGTATTTAAGATAAAGAAGGATAAATATGAAAAACATGTTCTGAATAATTAAATTATTGTCAAATGATAAATAGATAAAAATTATTTTAAAAAAAATGAACAATTAAAAATTATTATAAAAGATATTGTAAAAATAAAATTACTTTTAATTAAAAAATTTACTTTTTCTTTCTCCTCTATTAAGAAAATATTATTTTTTTAAAAATTTTAATTAAAAATAAATTTAAAAAATAAAATTTTTATTTTTTTATTTTTTTAAAATTTTAAAATTTTAAAAAATAATTTTAGAAAAAAATAATGTTATTTTTAAAAAAAATAATTAAAAAAAGTAAATAAAATATTTAAAATATATATTTTTTAAAATTAAAAAAAATTATTTTCAAAAAATTTTATTTTTTAATTAAAAAATAAATTAAAAAGAAGAGAAAAAAAAGAATTTTTTTTATCAACGGTAATTTTATTTTTACAATTTCTTTTTTAATAATTTTTTATTTTTAAAAAATAATTTTTAGTTATTATATCTTTTAACAATAATTTGATTATTGACAATATATTTTTCAAATTTATTCAATAAAAAATGGTAGAAAAAAAAAAAAAAAAAAGCAACTAATTTCACAGCTTTATTCTTTCAATTGATTTAACTTACCCCATGCCCATATTGGAACATTTAAGACCATCTTCGCCATAACTGTCATATATAGAACGCTTCTCATCATCTGACAAGACCTGCACCACAGTGTTTTTCATCTTTTTTTTTACAAGTATCTTAAATAAGCAATTACCCATGGTTAACAAGGCCCATGCTCAACCAGATATCAATAACCAACAACCCATGTTTTGAAATCAGCATATTATAACAAAGAACTCTGCCTCAATACTGACAAAAATGTATGGAAACAGAAACAGGGACAGACATCACATAACAGAGGATAAAATGGTGAAAAAATGTGGATTTTAACTATATGTTTCAGCTAATGGAAGGATCAGAAAGGCAACAGAATGAGAGAAATGCGGTTGCAGATGATAAGAATTTTCAAGAAACGAGGCATAGATCACAAAAACTGTTGGGAACGGCGCCCTATAATGGGCAAACCGTTTGCCATGTAACTTGCCATCCTTTTGGAAGTTACAATAAGTTTAAATAAATAAAAAGGAAGAAACTGCCTAAGGCAGTTCACGTACAAAACAGGAAGTACAACTTCCTTGCAAAATAACTTCATGGATTCGGCCAGAATAAATGAAAAGGGAAGAATTACTTCCTTATAAACAGATTTTCTTCATTCGGCTTAAGGCCGAGAAGATCAATTAAAAAAAAAATGAAATCAATTCATTCAGATTGATTCTGCCATAAGAAAGAAGTTGTTGATTTCGATCAAAAACAAGAATTTCCCGAGAGAAGTTAAAATGTGATTCGGCCAAGAAAAAAAGAAAACAAGTTTTCTCTAAAACATAAACAATACTCATAATCTCTGCATTACTCGATGAATTTAGTTTTATGGCAAATAGACCATTTCTAATTACGTGATCTTGTCTCCGACCAATAAATCAAGACCAATTTTGTATCGAACGATCATGTAAGTTCGTTATTTATTTAATTCCACATTTTTGTTATAGATTATTTATGTGATAATCTTCAAAAACAATATTTCAGATTTAGCATGTTTACAATGATTAGAGATAGCATATATAATAAACCTACAAAAATGATTATACTAAATATAAATAACTTAATTATAAATACTAAGGGTGCAATAAATTCCATATTAATATAAGATAAATATAAATATGGATATTTTTTAAAACATGGGTGGCCAAATATTAATATCTTTATAACAATATATGAAAGTTATACCCAAAATTAGAACGGTTCATTTTAGCATAAATTTAGTGTCATGTGTCAGTCAATAATTAGTCTCTCAAACAGTCGTGGTCTGTTAATAGAGTATTGAATTATTAATTTCAGTGATTAAAAATCAACCCTGATAATTTTAATTATCAAAAAAAAAAAAAAATCCTTCAATTATTTTCAACTATACTAAAAAAAGAACACATAAAAAAAAAAAAAAGGAAAGGTTAAGTGGGCCATTAGCTCAATTAAACTTAACTGTTTGGGGTCAACCGGTCAATCCAAATGTTTTGGTGAAAGTCCATTCTAAACAATCAAGTTTAGTAACAAAGTTCAAGTTTAATTACCAAGTGTTTTTATAAATTATTAGAATTTATCACATTCATTGTGAAAAAATATTATATATTAAAAAATAATAAGTTAAAATAGATGAGATAGATTCTTAGTGAATAGTTATTTTTTAAATTATAAGATATTAAAAAATATGAGTAAATTTTTTAGTCGATAGTTATTTTTTAAAAATTAAAATACCTAAGTACCTTTGATTTTATTTAATTATTATAATTTGATTTTTCATATAATTTTTTTAACCGAGTTGGTATCACTTAACTCGTGACATCAATTTAGTCAAAAACTTTATAATTAGTATAGATAAAATATATTTCTTTACCATTTATTACATGAATAAATTGTGTTATGTGTATTTTTAATGTTAAAATTTTGAGATTAATGATTTTATTCATATACATGAAAGATAATAATATTATAAATTATATTTGTTTACAATTTAGTATAAATTATGTTATATTTATGTGTATTTTATAGTTAAAATTTTGGGATTAACGATTTTATTCATATACATGAAAAAGCAATAATAATAATAATAATAATTATAGTAATAATAATAAATATTATTCTAAAATTTCTCAATAATTGGAAAATATTAATTTTGGGACATTTTTTCAAAAAAGTTCAAAGGTAAAAAATAATTTAACGAGTTTCATCAAAATATGAGTGAATGTTTTAAAAATAATATATACATATTGAGAATTAAATTCAAGTAATTATAACAAATGAAAATCATATATGCATACTATTAAACATATTTAGCTCATTTTTTTTATATTTAAAAGATTATGATTTAAAATATTTTTTTACATTTTTTAATAATTAATTATTATTTTATTGAGAATTTGCAAATTCAAATTTTATAAAAGAAAATTATGAATCGAGTCTCTCACGAGAGAACTTTCTAGTTAAAATAATAAAAAAACTCTCGAATTTTATCACTTTATCTTTATCTAGATAAAACTTTTATATTTTATTATATCTAAATAAACCTTTAACTTTTAATTTGCACCTAAATAAATTTTTAACTTTTAATTTGTACTCAAATAAATCAAAAACTTTAATTTATACTTAAATACACCTTTAATATAAATCGATTTCTTATTTTAAATAAGATTTTTTTTAAGTACAAACGACAAAAATAAAGATTTGCTTTGTTACAATAAAAATTTAAAGATTTACTTACAAAATGAAATAATTTATGATTTTTTTAGTATTTTAACATATTATTTATTATCTCCAAAGCAAGATATATAATTTTTAATTTTGATTTTCATGACAAATTTTTTAATTGTTAGTAAGATTTTATTATTTCCAGTATACCAACTTGTAGCGCAATCCTCAAAATGCTATGCAGTAGGACATTAGTAAATCATCCAATCTTATTTTATCTACGCCACCGCTGATCGCCACTAACACACCGCAATGGCTTCTCTCACCGCCGCTCAGCCACTAACAGTGGATTCCCTCCCTGTCGTGGACCTAACGACCCTAACCCAGTCCGAGCTCCTCTCACTTTGTTCCCCAATCGCCTTCGACCTTCATCGCTCCGACAACCTCGTAATCCCTTCCGTCGACCGTTCCAGCTTCAATGAATCTGCGGGCTCCCGTCGCCAGACATTCTCTCGCCCTTCACCAAACAACCACCATTCCTCCCATCACCACCCTTTCCGCCACCGTCTCCCCGGCCTCAGCCATCCCCCAAACGACCCCCTCCTTTCCCTCCTCTCCACGATCCCGAAGCCGTGGAAAACCGATTCATAATCTCCTCCCTCAAATCCCACCCCGAATTCCACCACCTCGACTTCACTTCCCCTCCTTATTCTCCGAGGGACGCGATGTAAGTTATGGGATGAGGGATACCATGGTAAATTTCGAGATTAAAGATGCCATGATCACTCTTGGGAAGAGAAGGAGAGGAAAGAAGCCCGAACTGCAGTCTGGAGGGAACTCTGGGGAAGAGAGAGAGAGGGGTTTAAAGATTGTGAATTAAAACGGTGTTGCCATTGATTTGGCGGCATTGGGTGATTCGAAGGATCCTTATGGGGAGGAATTGAAAAGGAGGACCGAGGGAATGGCGGGAAATGAGGAGGCTTTGCTAGGGTTTATGAGAGATTTGGGTGGGCAGTGGTGTAGTAGGAGAAGGAAGAGGAAGAGGAAGATTTTTGATGCTAGTATTTTCGGAGACGTGTTGCCAGTAGGGTGGAAGCTTTTATTGGGGTTAAAGAGGAGGGAAGGTCGCGCTTAGGTGTATTGCGGAGATATATGAGGTGATTCCTTGTTCATTTCTTTGGTTTAACTGCGAATTGAAACGAAACGAAACAAATCAAATTTTTACAGTATTTTTCTTTATTGGGGGTTAAATTTTAATTAATCAAGACACTTTATCTTGATTATCGACAGTTTATGGGCTATCAAACAACACTTTCTTGACTAATTAGAGATTCATATCATGAATAAGCTTCAATGTGTCTCCTAGGCATCATCTTTCTTTCTTTTTTTTTAGTCCTAGTGGCCAGCAATTTATATCATGTAAAGAAGTCTCTGCGTACTTGCAATCCTACTTTGGACTCCATGATGCATCCTGACAATGGATAAAGGTGGTGACATTGCTCAGCAGGTTCATCCAATGGCTTCTGAAAATGTAAGTGAAGTTTGCCTTAAACATCGATTTACTTCATGAAAGGAAAAAAAAAAAAAAAATACTTAACATGTTCAATATGGTCATGCAGTAGCAGGAAGTTGCTATCCAGAAAGAGGATGATCAAAGGCAGTCTGCTGAATATGAGAAGGAATTCCACTTACTGGGTATTGATAATCTGGCTGAAGTTCAAATACACGATCTTTTTGAATGTCATAAATGCAATATGACATTTGATGAGAAGGATGCGTATTTACAGCACCTTTTATCATTTCACCAGAGGACTACAAGGAGGTATAGACTTGGTTCTTCTGTTGGAGATGGTGTGATACTTAGAGATGGAAAATTTGAATGTCAATTCTGTCATAAGGTATTTCATGAACAGCGTCGGTACAATGGTCATGTAGGGATCCATGTTAGGAACTTTGTGAGAGGAATTGAAGATTCACCTGGTTTACTGACTCTCCCAAGGAGAACTGAGGTTGCAACTAAGCAAGAGTTGCCCACGAGGATCTCGAAAATGGATGCTTTAATCGAAATTGCTCAGAATTCTATTCTTGAAACTACTACTGCTGTGCTTAGATATGAACTCAATGTTGGATCAAGTCCTGATAATTGAATGCAGTTTCTAATCCAGAAATTCCTGCTTCTACTTCTGATCATGAAATGAATTCTGATTCGCCTTTAAGTGAATCAGGAACAGAGGATGACACAAATAATAGAACACTGAATCTAGATTTATGTCGAAAAACCTGTGAGCCTATGGTCATTGATGAGACAAAGAAGATTGATGAAGCTAGCAATGTTGTGAATATGGATTCTCTTTTCGATGCTACAATTTCTGCATCTATGGATGAGCAAAACGGTAGTATATCTGAAACTTTAGTCAGAAAAGATAGTTTAACATTTCATGCTGATGAACTTGACAAGTCTTGCATTGAGCAGCAAATTGGTTCTGAAAGCAACTTACTTGTTCTCTCTGCTGATCAGGGTGTCTGTGGTGTTGAGATTAATGTCAGTTTAGTTGGTCCTGACACAAGGGAGCATCCTAAACCTGAAGAAGTGGATAACAATAAGAATACTGAGTTAGTTATTGGTTTTGGAAATAGTTATGGGCCAGCTAAAGATGTTGCACCAGAGACTATACATCAAACATCTGAAGAAAATGTACTCAAGAGTGAAGTGTCTGAATCATCAATGCCCCTATTGCAACCGCTAAATGGTACATTGGCATCAAGTGCTATCTTAGATAAGGTATAATGCCACTGTTCTGTTATTTTTGTCGCTTTATCAGTACAATGTGGTGTAAACACTTTGAGATTGTTGTGATGCTCACTAGAACTGTTATACCTCTCCATTTGTAGATAGTTATCATTCACCTTTTTCTTTTGGAGTGCAATTTGCCTCCAATCTGGTTGTATAGTTGCCATCGATAAGCTTTCCTCATTGGTTACTTATTTTGGTTTATCTGGTTCATCAAAAGTTTTAGTTGGTTCCTCATTGCTTTCTTTATGAGTAGTTTCTAAATGTTTGCTTTTCTTTTTTTTTTTTTTTAAAACTCAATAGAGTTATTTACATCTCTAGAATGGAAATAAGGTTATAAACTTTTTAGTTTATTTTAAATTTCTCCTTGTGCATGAAATAAAGTTGTGCAATGTGACTTATTAATTGTTTTATTGTTATGATACAAAATTTAACCTATTGATGGTTTTACTTATATGCTAAATTGTTTGCCCATAGTAGTTTGGCACTATTGGAGTTTTAATATCACAATTTTCTTACAGATGTTAGATCATCTAGGAGAAATGGTTGGCTGAATTATTTCGCCGATGAAATTAGTTTAATGTTCTCTGTGTAACGGCAGGGAGAAGATGGTTTATGCAGCATTGATCAGAGGCATGACAATGTTACAGGATTTGATGAGCTGAGGTTGGATGATATAGAGTAGATAAAATTCTGCTTTGGGGGCATACAAGTATCTTCCTCATTGCCAGAGGTTCCGATAGATTTGGCTAATAATCCAGATATAGTAGGTGCTTACAGTTCCTCAGATCAGTTTGAATCTGAAGTCTTGTTAAATATGGCTGGCAAGCATCAGCTTACAACTGTTTGTGTGTGGTGTGGAATGGAGTTCAGCCAGGATGCCGTTGATTCTGAAATTCAATCAGATTCGGTTGGTTATATGTGTCCGACCTGCAAGGCCAAATTTCTAGGCAACTCAGTGCATTAAACAGTGGTTCAGCTATGCCCTTTGTATTGTATGAAAGGAAAAAAAAAGTGGTTCAGCTTTGAATTATCACCACATTTGGTCAAGCCTCCCATATATGAGTTTCAGAGCAAGAATTACTTGATTTGGGTAACTTCTATTAAATTATATTAGTGTATTTCTGAGCCAACCTTTGTTATGTTTTTCCTTGTTATTGTGTTTGTATGGCTTATGTGCTGCTTGAATATATCTTCTTAGTATTTGTTTATCTTAAAATGTTATTGTCTCTTATGCAAGATCTGTGCAAGTGCTTAGGCTGTAAGAATTATAATACCTTATAAAGTAAAATGTTAATTCAGAAGTTGATATAAGGGCATAATAATTACAGTAGGTTAATAAAAAAGTAGAGTTAGGCGTAATATAATCTAACATACATTGAAAGTTAACTACAGACTCATATGACAATACCTGTCCAAAAAGGATATGATTGGAATTATTTTAATTGTTAATAGTGTTTTTGACTTTTGAGTGACTTTGAAAATGAATGGTAAAAAAGTTTTGGGGAAAGAGAAAGTGTTTTTGATATTTGAAATAGAAGGGAGAGAAAGCGACGAGGAGAGTCTAGGTAGGGAGGAGGGAAAAGAGAAAACAATTAGAGAAAAAAGACAGATGAGAGGAGATAGAGGTAGGGGCTATATATGGTCTCTTGCCTGACAACAGAGAGGGATATTAAAGGAAAAATTGAGAAAATTAGAAAAAAAATAATGGAGAAAGAGTGGGGAAAGGAATTGATAGTGCATGACGAAAGATAGGAGAGAGAAAGGAGAGAAAGTGGGTAAAGAAGACTACTAGTCGCCATATCCGGGTCAAAGTCTGGTCGATAGCCTTACCAGTTCGACGCAGACAATCTTGATGGTTAGTTTTTTTTTTTTTTTTTTTCCTTTTAATTTAACAGCATGCAATCTCAAAACCCACTTTCAAAACCTCTTTATAAATACATGTTGAAATACAGGAGGCAAAAGAAGCATACATTGAAAGTACACTTTTTGACTGATTTTTTTTTTTTGAAGGCCATGGAGAAGCCGTTGATTTTGCATGTAATGTTTTTATCGGTAAATTTGCTTCCGTGTAGTGTTAGTGGCTGATAGCGTTTTCATTGAGTTACTTCTAAAAATCCTATTTTAATTTTTGGGTCTTTTTTATTTTTCTATTTATTTTATCCTCTTTGAATTGAATTCTAGACTTAGATTCAACTACAATTGATTTTCAGGTGAAGACTACTTCTAAGAAATGTTGTGTCAGTTAAGCCCAAAACAACATCTAATTTTACAGGTATGTTAATAGTAAAGTTTCTGTTTTTTTATTTTTTATTTTTCATATGGAATTAGGCCATGCTTGACTCAGCTTCTTATAGTTTCCCTTTTGCATAACATGTGTGTATCACCAGGAATTATAATATTGTCTAATCCCTTGATTTTGTTTGAATTCTCCTTTATTTTTTCTTCCCCGATTTGTAAAGCATGAAATTGTTGTTTAGTTTTCCTTTCCTCACTTTTTGATATAAATAGTTAAAGTGAATTTTGTTGAATTACAAGGGTTACTAGACAAGATTAAATTGGTTCCTTTGAACCTTCAAAATAGACCTGCGAGGCAAGGAAAAAGTTTATTCTGAACAAGGTAAGACGTGAATATATCAAGTTATCATGTGTTTTTAATATAAAATCATTAACTCTTTGGCTATAATATGGTCTGAAGACTGGAATGTATTATCTAAGATCACGTTTTGCAGCTGATGCCATCAAATTCATTGTTGATACTAACATGCTTAAGGTAATGAATAATTGAATATTGATTTGTGCTATATGTATGTACTGATTGATCTATTGATGGTTCATGATTTCTAAAAAAGAGTTTCTATAAAAGGAAAATAAAGCTAATACAATGATATCGTTGGACCACAAAGTATTGACATTATTCACCATCTCCGTACACGGACTCGGCACTTTAGGGTGCCGTACCCGTGTCGACACGACACGACACGGGTACGGACACGGAATTCGAGTTGGACTCGGTGCTGAGCATTGAGGTACGGTGGTTCTGGTTCTGGTTTTAGGGTGCTGGAGAGAGAGTTTGGAGAGAAGAGAAGGATGAGGTAGAGGTAAAGAATCAAAACAAAAAAGGAAAACCAATGATCTGACCATGCAAGCATACGCAATCTCGTGAACTTTAGCTCCAAAGAGTAAAAAGTTATCTTCTCCAACCTCTTCTGGACTTCTCGTATTTCAACATTGGCACCCTGTGAAACTTGAAAGTCTGAAAGAGTGAAAGGGGGGGCACTAGGGCACTGAAGATTGAAGAAGTGAAAGAGTGAAAGGGCCTTATGGTTTATGGATGGGTTGGGACCTGGGATGGCCCATGGCCCAATGGGAGTGGGACCAAATATGTTATGGGTTTGGGTTATGTGTATTGGGTTTGGATTTGGATTTGGGTTTGGTTTAAATAAAAAAAAAAATTTATGATATTTTTTTAAATAACGTATCCCCGTATCCGTATCCTATTTTCGGACACTTTTTAGCCGACTCTGAGTGTCCAAAACTTTAAGCAAAAGACGAGTCGGACCCTTAGATACATATCCTTGTCGGACACCCGAACCCGAGTCCATGTAACATAGTTCACCATCGTGATTGCATAGATTTATAGATATGTTTGTTTTCTAGACTATTGCAGGTTAAGAAGCACTGCTCTTATTGCTCATGGCTTCATGCACTAATATGTCATCCTTTGGATTTCTTTGGCCATTATCTTTTCTGTTTAATGAAAGTGTGAATATAATATTATATGTCTGTTAATCTTTTGTGGTACCTCATTTATAAATAATGCACAACCGAAGATAACCAATTAATTGTGACTAAACTATTTTTAATAACTCATAATTATTGTTGACTGATGATCTATGCTTTAAATTTTTTGCTATGACATATATATGGGGTTCAACAACACTTTAATACCCATCTAACTTTTCTTGATTGCATCCCACTGCTTTTGTATGCTTATTAGCTAACCATTGCACTCTGCTACAGAACTTTTTGCTTCTAATTTAGTCATATTTGCTTTTGCTCTTTGTTTATAAAGTGTTGATATATGTCGTTAATTCTTCACTTTCACTTATATACCAAAGTGAATCGGAATATAATTTTGTCGTAAGGATTATTAACTCTGCCTTGACACTTCTGTCAACTGCTTCCGAACTGTTATCATAGATTATCTATTTACAGGTTATTACTCATGTCTAATTATTTTTATTGATAATGTTTGATATCTGTAAATCAGAACATCTTACCTATAAAAATTACTTACTTCCTATGCCAGAACTGACTAAAAACTTCAATGCAATTGTAAGACCTGAACAATGAATAAACTGATTTTGTCTCAATTGGTTGTATATGGATAGAATCAAGTTGTCAAAGTGGGGATAGTTTAGTTTTGAGACTCAATTAATCCAGCAACAAAGAATGATCATTTTTTAATTTTTTGGTTTTGGTTGTATAAGCCTTAATTTTTTGGCTGCTGATGCGAAGGTATGCTTATCATTTCTTATTTAAACTTTTTTTACTATATATTTCTCAATAATTCTGACCTAGATTCAACTCTAAACTATTTAACCTATAATACTGCTTTATTTTAGGGAAATGCAATGCATGCCATGATCAAAAGCTTTGATTCAGAAAAGGCCACTATTAAAGGCTTAAAGCAGGGATCTCTATATCAAATCTTTAATTCTTCATCGTGTATAAATAAAACATTTAACTTAGATTGCTTATTCTTTTGCATACAAATTCAATTTTATATCTAAAGACGTGATTTGGGTCTTGACATCAATGACCAATCACAATTGTAGAGATGCAAAGCACCAAAGAGATCTAATACAAATGTGAATGTATTTATCATCAAGGAGCTTAGGTAACACAAAAATGTATACCATTACACAGCTGCTATTTACACAATATCTTTGCTGCAAACATTCTTATTTGTCTACTTTCTGCAGTGGTGAAACTGATAGAGCGACATTATGGGCTGAAATGACTTCCGAAACTCGATCAAAAGGAGCTGCTTAAAAACAAAGAAAACCATGTTGTCATCTTTGCTGGCACGACAATTAAAAGCTACACGGGTAATAATATTTTCTTCCATTAACATTTAGTCTGCATAAAACTAATTATCTATTGTTTTTTTTTTCCCCCATAAATAACTCTATAAAAGCTTTATCTAATGAACAAACTAATAATTAAATCAGACGTGGCAAAAGCCCATGTATCTTGGATTTTATGGTGTAGCAGAACATAGTTTGAGTTGGAAATTATCATTTGCTTGAATATAATACTACTATATTTCGTAAACAATTGGTATCTAATGTTTTTGTAGATAATTTTATTCCTTGGCCAATGTGTGTTGGCTTTGTGTGCTGGCATACTTGAAAGTGACGGAATCAGTTCATTTTTTAGGATAGTTTTTGTAGACACCTAATTTTGTCCGAGCCACTAAACAGGTATGTTTTCTTCCTATATTGATGTTTCCGAGTATAAAAAGACTGTTTTCATCCTGCAGGTGGTACTCCGAGACTTAGTTTAAGAGGGCGAGCACAAAAAGTCAAACTTGAAAAAAAGTCAACCCCGAAAAAGTCAACCCCAGAAAGTCAACTACTGAAAAAGTCAACCCACTTTCAAAATCAAGATTTTAAGTTCAATTGAAAAATGGAGAAAGAATTTTGATAATCCGAGGTCTACAGTGAAAGATATGGAGTTCGGAAGTTGGGATTTGGAGATTCAATAGAAAAGAAACCCTAATCCGAAAAATTTGGGGAAAAGTGCTTAAACGATCAAACTGGTCGAAATTGAAGGTTCTAAATGAAAGATAAGCACTGACTACCGGTAATGGAGAAGTCACTTGCAAGAAAAACCGAAAGAAAAGTCAATCCGAGAGAAAACCGAGAATTAGGGTTTTTAGTGGATTTCGGTGAAATCGGGAAGAATCACAGAAATGGCCCGACTTGGTAAGACCAAAGCCCCCAATGGATGAGGAATGATTAAAAAGGATGGCCCAAGGCTCAGATTGAAGAAAATCTGAAAATCGGACTTGTTTTGAGCAAAACCGGGTTTCGGAGGTTAAAAGGCAAAATTGGAAAAATTTGGGAAAAATAGCAAATGGACTCCGAAAATTCTGGAAAATTTGTCAATCTCATTCTTAAATCATTTGAAAGAGATTGGTAAAAGAAAATCTTGATTCCGAGTTCGTTTGCAAAATGGTCAAATCCCGGGCTTCTTATGCAGTAATTTAAAAAGATAAATCCCGGAAAAATAGCAAATGGACTCCAAAAATTTTGAAATTTGGAAAATCTCATTTTTAAATTATTTGGAAGAGATTGGCGAAAGAAAATCTTGATTCCGAGTTCGTTTGCAAAATGGCTAAATCCCGAGCTTCCTATGCAGTAATTCAAGCCGATAAATCCCGAAAAAAATACCAAATGAGCTCCAAAAATTACGAAAACTTTCATATCACACTTTTTAATTATTTTGAAGAGATTGGTGAAGAAAAATCTTGATTTGGAGCTCGTTTAAAAAATGGTAAAAAGTAGGGGCATAAAAGGACATTTTGAAAAAAAAAATCCAAATAAATAGCAAACGGACTCGGATAATTTTGAAAACTTCCAGAACTCAATATTTTATTATTTTGGAAATATTAAAAAAAGAAAAATTGAATTTGGAGCCCGTTTGATATTTATTTTGCATCCGGGGGGCAAAATGGTCATTTCACTCAAGCAACCGAAAAGGGCTTTTTGGGACCTTCAAAAAATCAGAGTTGGGCTGGAAAAAAGATGTCAACATTTTTCTTGGACAGCTGTAATTTGAGAGGGCTGAGATGCTAATCTAAGGGTGGTAATTTCATGACTTTTCATCTTGAATTATTGGCCATTTGATGGAAATTAGGTTACACAAAAATGACAACATCTTTGAGTCCATATAAGCATCATTTTCTGCCAGCCCTAGAGGAGGAGGCAGATTTTGTTTTTTTCTTTTCCATTTTGGCTGATTTCTCTTAGTTTTTCTTAGTTTTTTATCTTCTTGGTTGAGAGCAAAAAAAGAAAAGTTAAAAAAAAAAGGAAAGTTTGAAGAGAAAAGCTTGAAATATTAGCTTCTTGAGGTTGTTCTTGAGCACCAACTCTTGCACTTTCATTTTCTATTCTTATTTTTTGCTCTTTTAATCTCTACTTGGTGAGTTTTCATTTTAAAATAATGTTTCTTGTTCTTCCTTCATTTCCTTTCTTAAGTATATTTTTTTTACATTTTGTTTTTATAATAAACTCACCATGGCCAAATGACCTACATTATTTATTTTAAGTTGTTGTTTTTGATTCATTTTACCATATTGTTTATGCTATTTTCTTTATTTTTGATGTTTTAAATATTATGTTATTTCATGTTCTTAAGTTATATTTAATTTGGTTGCTTTATTTGTTGCCATTTATGTCTTAGATATCATGTTTTTGCATTTTTAATTTTCTGTTTTCATGTTGTTTAAATTTGAGCATGTTTTAGAGTTAGCATATTAAGTGTTTATGAAAATGCTTGTGTGATTCTTTGCATGATTCTTGTTTTATATCTTAGTGAGCATGTTTTAGATTTGGTATATTAGGTGTTTGTGAAAATACTTGTGTGATTTTTGTGTTATGACTTAGTTTTCCATGCTAGCATACCAAGTGTTTGTGAAAATGCCATGCTTGTTGAAGCTTGGGGCCATTTGGCTACTCCATGTGTTTTGCATTGTGTGTTGTATTTTTGTCATGCTAGTTGTTAGATTTTTGCATTTGCATGATATTTGGTTGGATTTTTGAATTAAGCATGCCTTGTGTTTGTGAAAATGCCATGCATGTCTTAGGTCTATGTTACATTAAATGCCATGCAAGTTCATGTTAGGTCTAGGCCATATTATTTGTGTCATGCATTTTCCTTACATTTAGGTTTAGATCCATGCATTTCATGCATTATGTTTGCTGCATTGTTTCATGCATTTCATGTTCATGCCACTTGAATAATGACTTGAGCCAATTAATGGTTCAAGATCATGCTTTCTTGAGCACACTTGTGGAAAATTAAGTTTGTCAAATTGATTACTCTACCTTTGTGATTTTTTTTATTTAGCCAATTTTTATCTAACTTTCAAAGAGTCCTAGCTACTGGTTTCAAGTCATTTTATGAGTTTCAAATATTTTTACTTTGGTTTTTAAATGATTTTATCAAAAGCAAAAATGTGTTGGCAAAACAGTTTTTTTCTCCTCCAAAAACTCGTACATCTATGATTTTTCTGGGAATTCATCTTTGATCAGAAAATTAAGCCGATTTGTTTTCATGTAGTTTTACATGTCCTGAGTCTCCAGTATTTTTTTTAGAATTTTTGGAAATTTTAAAAATTGGGTAAAAAATCGTGGATTAAAACTGGACAGTGGAGTCAGAATTGAATTTAAAGAAAAACAAAACAGTTTTTTTTTCCTCCAAAAACTCGTACATCTATGATTTTTCTGGGAATTCATTTTTGATCAGAAAATTAAGCCAATTTTTTTTCGTGTAGTTTTACATGTCCTGAGTCTCCAGTATTTTTTTTAGAATTTTTGGAATTTTTAAAAATAGGATAAAAATTCGTGGATTAAAACTGGACAGTGGAGTCAGAATTGAATTTAAAGAAAAACAAAGCAGTTTTTTCTCCTCCAAAAACTCGTACATCTCTGGTTTTTCTGGGAATTCATCTTTGATCAAAAAATTAAGCCGATTTTTTCTCGTATAGTTTTATATGTCCTGAGTCTCCAGTATTTTTTTTAGAATTTTTGGAATTTTTAAAAATAGGGTAAAAAATATCAAAACTGGATAGTGGAGTCAGAATTGAATTTAAAGAAAAACCAATTTTCTGTTTTGGTTAATTTACTTAGAGTGGGCTGATTAGGAGGGTTAGCTACTGACTTAGGATGATTTCTAAGCCCTTTTAAACTCTAAAAATAGTTTTTCAAGTCCCGGGTTAAGGGTAGTCAAGTCCGGATTTTTTAAACTTAGAAAATTAGAACCATTTAAAAAAAAAATTAGCCCAGTTTTTATTGTTAATTCAAGCTTTTCAAAATTGTTTTCAAACAATCACAAAGTATTTTGGTTTTAGAATATTTAATTTGACATATTTTCCTAAGGTAGCCGGATATCTTTTTAGATATACGGATTTCCTTAATTAAAGGAAAAAATACATTTCATGCATTGCATTTTTATTTTCATGCATATTATATGATAGCATTATTTTATTCCATATCATTTAAATTATATGCCATATCATTAATGTTTGCCATGTCATATAGGTTGCATTATATTATTTAGATTTTGCTATGTCATTTTATTTATGTCATGCATATACATATTCATATCTTTTAAAATGTTTTCAAAAGAACAATGATTTTCAATAAAAAATAAAGATATTCTCGAGTTAAAATAATTCATGAGTTCTCTACCGGGTTTGCTGGAAGGAATATCATCAATTATCATTAATAAAGGAATATCTTTCTTTCAAAAAAAAAAAGAGAATGATTCGGAAAGTTTTCCAAAACTAATAAAAATTTCTATATTTTGCCATGTTTGTTGGGGAATATAGGAAAATTTTGAATTTATAAATTTCGGATCATTTTCAATAAAAAAAATGAAATTATTTTTCCTTAAATTGGGAATTAACTTGAAATACTAAACTTAAAACCAACTTTTTATCGAGACTTGAGATAACACACGATTAATAAGGTACCGATTTATAAGGGCGTTGTGGGGGTGCTAATCCTTCCCCACACGTAACCGACTCCCGAACCCGCTTCTTTGATTTCTCTGGTTTAAAACGCAGACTTGAAATTGGTTTTTAAAATGTTTTAATTAATTTTTAAAATATTTTATAAAACCGGTTTTAATAGGTGGTCGATCACACCTAGCTAAAAAAGATTGGTGGCGACTCCATGTCTTTTTTAAGGTCATTTTCAAAACCTTCATTTTTCTAGAGGAATTAAGTCGACTTTTTCTCGGGTTTTTTTTTTTAATGTCACGCCTAATGAATAATAAAGTCTTGCGATGAGACTCGTCGTTATTATTTTTTAGGTTGCGACAGCTTGGCGACTCCACTGGGGACATATTAGAGAGTCAGGCCTAGAATTAGTCGTGTGTTATCTCAGTCTCGGTTTTGTTGGTTTAATTGGTATTTAATTTTAATTCCCACATTTTTTTAATAAGGAGAATTTTGAAAAATAGTAAAATATTTTTAAATATGTTCATACTCATGTGCATGCATTTTATTATTGTTCTTTAGTTATTTAAGGTTGCATATTATAATTGCTTGTTGGTTAATGCGTTACACTATTCTTGAATGTTTTAATTGCTAGGGCATTTAGAATAAGGTTTGTAGAATAGGTGGTGAAAGGTTTATTATTCCTCCACACACACTACACGTGCATTTGCATAACATGAATCCTATACCCGGGTTCCGTCCTTTTAAGTGGGAGTAAAGTAACTACGCCTTCGTGATTGATCCTCCGTATGGGCTAGTGAAACACTTTCGGAGTATAAAGTACCTAATGCCTTCGTGATGATCCTCCGCATGGGCATAGGAAAATATACTCTAACGAATTGAACCCGCTTTTATCGGGGTGCCTTACTAGCCTTCACCGGCGACAGTGAGGAACAATTCGGAGCCTTAGAACCGATTCACCCTCATATAGTGAACCTAGGCGAAGCCATGCCGGATTTCCGTTAGATATACCGAAAATAGGAACACATAGAGGGACAGTTCTAAACCTTTTGTTACCTATTTTACACTCCGAATAAGTGTGGTAGATCGGGCAACGATGTACGTACATCGCCCGTAATAAATGTGATACTCCGTCTCGAAGACATCGTGATGCCTAAATAAGCAGATATTGCTGGGACAGATGTTCATTAGCTGTTTTTTTTTTTTTAAAAAAAAAAAATCTTTTTTCAAGCATTTTGCATGTTGCACATTTCATACATGTGTGAATAGAGCATGTACATTTTTGGTTGTGTTATTGATCTCATTCTTTGCAATAAACAGTTGGTAATTTCATTTGATGATTTCATAAAACCGGTAGTGTCACATGAACATTTGCATATGGTACCATAGTGGGATCCACCCTGAAATTCTTTTGAAAATAATGTGATTGGTTTTTCATAAATAAAAAAAACAAAAAAAAAAGCATGTTAAAAAAAAATCATAAATTAGGAGGCAAATTTTGCATAATGAGATTTTTGAATAATCAAGATTTAGGTCCCACCAATTTCGTGTAATCATTGGTTAATTTATTTGTGTCATTTTGACATCGTGTTACAGTCATAACATAAATGATTATTCATTGTAGAATACATTTGTGATATACATGGTCATTCTTTGTACCTACCTTTGTATTAATTCATTTATTCTTAGCATGTATCATTTTGACATCATAGCATGCATGATCATTCATTGTAGGACACGTTTATGACATGCATAGTCATTATCTGTATATACCTGGCATTAAATTGCATCCATAGCATACATAGTCATCATAATTTCTCTGTATATGTTCATGCATTAATCATCAATTTATTCATGCACATAGGAATAGAGCGTGTACATTCATAATCTTAATCTCATGACATTTTCATTTGCATGAAAGGGGTTCGAGATATGAGGAATGAATCGGAGGAACGATTGGGTGCTTTGGAACGCAATCAAGATGAATATGGACATGAAATCCGAGAGGTGAAGGAACAACTTGCCAAATTGCTGAAAATGGTTGAGGATATGGGTAACAGTAAAGGTGAACTTTCTCAGGGCTTCGCATCATCTTCGGATCAACCAAAACCATTAGGTCCAGAACATACAATCCTTGCTGGATCCTGCACTTGTCAATGCCACAAAGGTTGCAATCCTGATGAAATTGTGGACAAAATCATGAAAATAATTAAACCTGAAAGCCTGATACCAAAGACAGAAACCTCGAATCCAGTACCATACCTGCAAACTGTTCTAGGTCCAAACCAGTATCCCCACCCTACTATGGTCCAATCGTCCATTGGGACGACCACTACGGGATTCCTGAATCCCACTCCATCGTTACCAACTACAAGTTCATACTATTTCCCTCATCAATCACCTTATCCAGTACCTGAGATAGGAACCTCGAGCTATGTACAACCTCCAAAGGCCCCGTGTCCAAATCCATACCCTTACCATGCTGTTCCGCCACATCTCCATGTAAACACTCCGGTTCGGACCTTAGTGCCACCACCAAGTGCCCCAACTCCTAGGCCATGTGTGACTAAGAAACGACCCCAGGATAAGACCCAAATGCCTTTTGATCCCATTCCAATCAGCTACCAAGAGCTCCTCCCTATACTGATCCAAAATCACATGGTTGCCTGTGTCCCATTGAAACCCCTGTTACCACCATATCCAATGTGGTATAATCCAAATGCAAGATGTGATTATCATTGTGGAATTGTTGGCCATAACGTTGAAGACTGTATGGCATTCAAAAAGAAAGTGCAAACTCTTATAAATGCCAAGTGGTTGGATCCCACGACACTGATTGATAGAGGACTGGGAAAGCGTCATTAGGATTGGGAGATTTACATCATTGAGGTGGAAAGACTTCGGTCTTATATGATGTAATAGGATTTCACTTTTTCAGTAGCCGGCTCTTATAGCCTTAGGATGTTAGGAAGAATAAAGTGCTTGTAAGGACAGTCTTAACCACTGTTCAAATTTTGTAAAACATGGTTTATACCATTGTGAATGTTGATGTGGGAATGAATTGATTATGTTTCAAATTTATGAGAGGTTGATGATTAAGTTCCTCCGATTCTTATTTCCTCCTTGATATCTCCCCCTTTGCATTTTGCATCCCATCAATTATTTGTCAGGTTGCATTCATGCATTCATAATCAGCATGATTTTTCTGTATATATCTATGCATTAATTTGCTTATTTTTTACATGCATCATGTTGGCATCAGGTTGCATTCATGGCATACACAGTCATCATGATATGCTCATGCATTAATTTTTCATATTGACATCAGGTTGCATTCATGACATACACGGCCAGCATGACTTTCTTTGTATATACTCTGTGTCAGTCATGTATTCTTCACATGCATCATAATTGACATTGTATGGCATTCATAGTGTATATGATCATTCATTGGGAAATACATTTGGAACATACATGGTCATTCATTGTATATATCCATGCATTAATTTCTTATTCTTTAAATGCATCATGTTGGCATCGTGTTGCATTTATAACATACATGGTCAACATGTTTCCACTGTATATGACCACACATAACTTTGTTTATCCTTCATATGCATCAAATTGCATTCATGACATTCATAGCTCATTCATCATGAAACACATTAATAAGATGAAATAGAAATTGGCTTAGCTTTGAAGAGTTTTCTTCGTCAGCTAAAAGCTATGACCCAACAGCAAGTGCGAGTATCATATTGGGGCAATTGGGCATTCGACTAAAAAATACAGAAAACTGAAGGAAAGAATTGAGGGTCTTGTCCACGATGGCATTTGGATTCCAGAGCTTATCGAACATTGGAAATCTGTTTTACCATAGATTGATTTCCTTTTGAAGAATTTTGAGGATAAGATTTGTTATCTTTGAAAGCATGTCAATAGGAGCATTCTGATGCATATATTTCTACACTTTGATGATGAAAGCTCTTGTCTCATGATGACATCTACATGAAATAAATAAATTTTGAATTTAAATATTTTGTGTTCATTTTATTTTAGCAATAAATTTGAAATTGCAAAAACAAATGAAACTTTGAGAAAATTTGTGGTAAACAATAAATAAGTGGTTTTCACATGAAATAATGAACAATCTTGAAAATATTGATGATCATTGTTAGAAATGACCCAATACCTTTTCCCCTCTCTTTTAGGCTTTCCTAAGCCTAAATCTATTGAACCGAGACCACTTGAAAGACCTAATGCTTCAAGGAATATGAATGATTTGACTTCATAAAACCATTGTCATCACAGAATAAGCAAAGACGTAGATCTTAGTCTAGGCTATGAACAAAGGAACGAACTTTTTGAAAATTTTCAAATTCCTTGAAAATCAAACAAATGAGACATTCTTTCAAGAATCTAGATTTTGATAATTTGGTGTGTGTCAAGATTGTGCTAAAACCATTCATGATCTTTCCCAATAATCACAAAACACTAATTGCCCAAACATCATGATTGACATCCTGGGGCACAATGATTAAACTAGATTATCCCTTGTCCCAGAGAAAACCCGTTTTTGGGTCATATTTTCCTTGTCTCTTCAAAGAACTCAGATTGGATACTCAGCCTTTTCAAAATAGACCTAGACTTGCTATGTTCCTCGTTGATACAAATTCTCAAGGTTAATCAAATTGGGGCATCATATGTGGAAATGATGGATACATGGTGAATAAGGATGGATTAAACGCATGAATCGTTGGGGCATGCGATGAAAAATGAAAAAATGAAAAAATTTGTGATATCATGCATATGAGAATTCAGATGATTCCAAAGTGCAAAATGAAATTCTGAATATCTATTTCCCCTGGGGATTACTTTTCAAAGTAAATATTCGTGCTTGACATGAGGAATGGCCATCTTTCATATCCCTTCACAAAAAAAAGAAATCATCCATAGTCACCCCTTTTGAGCCAAAAGAATTCTTTCTTGTTTGAACCTTGATCAAGGATCACCCTCTATACTAGGGGGCAAATGCAAGGAAAGATTTTTTTAAAGATCATTGAGAAATGTGTCCTAGCTCAAGGACAGATGCAAAGCAAATGGAGCCCCGAATAAAGACGGGCTCACTCCGTTGAAAAAGAAGGGGGGCAAAATGAAAAAAGAAAAAAAGGAGAAATGTGTGAAAGATATGGCAAATTGAAAGCCAAAAGCAAAGAAGAAAAAAAAGCAAAGTCAAAAGGAAAGAAATGTCCAAGAAGGAACAAATGCTTCAAAGAGAATCCTCCTCAAAAAAATAGATCCTTGATCTGATTACCCTCAAACACATATTTTGGGCCTATTTATCCTTTCTTTCTGAACCCTAAGCCATGGCCTACGTTACGTGCTTTAAAAGTCCATTTTGATCAAGCATGAATATTTAATTTGAAAGGTTTTTCCTCAGATTTTATCCCATTTCATCGAATTATCATTTCACTAAGGAAGAATTTAGAATTCTCAAGTGTATGGTAAAAATGAAAAAAAAAATGGAAAGAATGGGACTCTAGGGCGAAAACCCAAAAACGGGCGGTCTAGAGTAAATTTGGAAATTTTCGATGCCATCTGTGCCGATACCCAAAAAAAAAAAAAGGTCATCTTAAAAAAAGGTGGTCATCGAGGAACATCTAGGAATTCCTGAACCCCCCAAATTGTCAGCTCTCATTCGGAGGATTGTCTTCAAAAAACTGAAACTTTTTTCCTCCAAAATCAAACTTTCCGATTTAAACATCCCAGCCAATCTTGACGCTTGTCAAAAAGCCTTGATATGGAAACTAAAAGAATGTTGAATTTGCTTGGTTCTCAATGAATTCATGATTTATAAAACCTGTCCATTTGTGAGCCTAGAAAGGACATACATTTTTGTTGTGAAGTTTTCCTGGAAAAGCCAGAATCTTGTTATACCAAGCCTTGCCAATCCAGTTGAAAAAACCCAGATTAATACTTAGAGAATTTTCTAACAGTGATCATCAGTCATCAAAAGATTTGTACATCATACACTGTGGAGTTAAAATTTTTGGCTTAGAAGTTTTTCTTAAATAAGCAAAATTGTTTTTCAAAAAGGGAAAATAAAAATATTTTTGAAATACCCATGTTTGATGTTGACATGAGACAAGGATTTTTCTAACCCAAAGATATAGAACTGCCAGGATAGGTCCTGACTTCCAGATATGAGAAGAAGATATCGAACCCAGTTCAGATCTGTGTTGATGAAAGTTTGAAAACTGTTGGGGCAAAGAGAATAGCCAAAATGAATTGAAGATATACTCTGATTTGAAGAGGAAAAATGAATTTGAGAGGCTAAGCCAAAGTCTAGAAAAACAACCGGGGGCATTTGCATCACTCATGAGCACTCATCTCTTTATCGAGCTTTTGTATCTGCACAGTGTCGACAAGCATTTGCATCATTCATGGGTATTTGCATTGGCATTATTCCATAAGCATCTGCATTTTACCTTTACATTTACATTCTTCATGGAATTCGCATTTGTGTCATCTCAAGCAATTGCATCATTTCTAGAATCATTGCATTTTCATTATTGTGTGGTAATTGTAGTTACACCATTCATGAACCAGTTACATGAACACAACTAATAGGGGCATCTGCATCATGAAACATGGGCATCAATCCAGGCCATTTGCATTTGCACTAAGAAATATTTTACATTTGCACCATGAAGCATGAGCACCTTGTTAAAAGACATGTGCATCTGCATCATTTCTCAAAGCTTCTGGTGGGGATATCCAGAATTTTACAGTTTTTAAAAAGTGAACAAGTCTTCGGTGGTGATAGCTGAAGCCTCTGGTGGAGATATCCAGAGTTTTATAATTTTGAAAAATGAGAAATTTTCTTCTGGTGGGGATATCCAGAATTTTACAATGAGCAAGTCTTTGGTGGTGATAGCCAAAGCTTCTGGTGGGGATATCCAGAATTTTACAGTTTTAAAAGTGAACAAGTCTTCGGTGGTGATAGCTGAAGCCTCTGGTGGAGATATCCAGGGTTTTATAATTTTGAAAAATGAGAAATTTTATTCTGAAGGAGTTACCCAGAATTTTACAATGACCAAGTCTTTGGTGGTGATAGCCAAAGCTTCTGGTGGTGATATCCAGAATTTTGCAGTTTTAAAAGTGAACAAGTCTTCGGTGGTGATAGCTGAAGCCTCTGGTGGAGATATCCAGGGTTTTATAATTTTAAAACATGAGAAATTTTATTCTGAAGGAGTTACCCAGAATTTTACAATGAGCAAGTCTTTGGTGGTGATAGCCAAAGCTTCTGGTGGGGATATCCAGAATTTTACAGTTTTAAAATTGAACAAGTCTTCGGTGGTGATAGCTGAAGCCTCTGGTGGAGATATCCAGGGTTTTATAATTTTGAAAACATGAGAAATTTTATTCTGAAGGAGTTACCCAGAATTTTACAATGAGCAAGTCTTTGGTGGTGATAGCCAAAGATTCTGGTGGTGATATCCAGAATTTTACAGTTTTAAAAGTGAACAAGTCTTCGGTGGTGATAGTTGAAGCCTCTGGTGGAGATATCCAGGGTTTTATAATTTTGAAAAATGAGAAATTTTATTCTGAAGGAGTTACCCAGAATTTTACAATGAGCAAGTCTTTGGTGGTGATAGCCAAAGCTTCTGGTGGCGATATCCAGAATTTTGCAGTTTTAAGAGTGAATAAGTCTTCGGTGGTGATCGCTGAAGCCTCTGGTGGAGATATCCAGGGTTTTATAATTTTGAAACATGAGAAATCTTCTTCTAGATGAGTTATCTAGAATTTTATATTGAGCAAGTCTTTGGTGGTGATAGCCAAAGCTTCTGGTGGGGATATCCAGAATTTTACAGTTTTAAAAATGAAGAAGTCTTCGGTGGTGATAGCTGAAGCCTCTGGTGGAGATATCCAGGGTTTTATAATTTTGAAAAATGAGAAATCTTCTTTTGAAGGAGTTATCCAGAATTTTTTTCCACATGTGCATCTACATCAAGAAGCATTTGCATCAATCTAAGTTAGTTAAATCTGCATCAAGAAAGTTTGCATCAAATCAAGTCATTTACATTTGCATCAAAGACATTTGCACCAATCTAAGTCATTTGCATCTACATCAAGAAGCGTTTGCATCAACAAAAGACATTTGCATTTGCATCATGAAGCATTTGCATCATCTCTTAAAGCTTTCAGGTATAATCGATTTCGTTTCCTTAAGGCGAGTCGAGCCCCGAAATCATCGTCGAGGTACTTTTTTTATTTATGAACAAGTATTCGGTGGTGATAGCTGAAGCCTCTGGTGGAGATATCCAGAGTTTTTTTTTTTTTTTTTAAAGTCCTTTGAAAAGGTAGAAAGTCTTCGGTGGTGATAGCTGAAGCTTCTGGAGATGATACCCAGAATTTTACAGTTTTAAAAATGAGCAAGACTTCGGTGGTGATAGCTGAAGCCTATGGTGGAGATATCCAGAGTTTTAAAATCCTTTGAAAAGATAGAAAGTCTTCGGTGGTGACAGCTGAAGCTTCTGGAGGTGATACCCAAATTTTTTACATTTTTAAAAAAAATGAGCAAGACTTTGGTGGTGATAGCCGAAGCTTCTGGAGGAGATATCCAGAATTTTAAACACAGCTGAGAACAAGACAAGTTAAGGCCCCGAGACCATCGTCGAGGTCATTTCCTTTCTTGCAAATCGAATTCGTTTCCTTAAGACGAATCGAGCCTTGTTTAGGCAGGGAATTCAATTTAAGGACAAATCTTCAATTTACTGTTTTCAAAAAAAAAATTGAAAAAAAAAAAAGAAAAAAGAGAAAAAATGAAAAAAAAATAGAAAATGAAAAAAGAAAATAAAAAATAAAAAATGCAAAATGCAAAATGCAAAATGCAAAAATGAATGAAGAAATGAAAAAGAAAACCCCTTTCCTTTCCATGTGATTTCACTGACCGTACAAAATTAGTGTTGGTTTATCTTTGCCTGATTCCTGATTCTCAGCAATAGCCAAAGAGGGGCAGCTGTAGACACCTAATTTTGTCCGAGCCACTAAACAGGTATGTTTTCTTCCTATATTGATGTTTCCGAGTATAAAAAGACTGTTTTCATCCTGCAGGTGGTACTCCGAGACTTAGTTTAAGAGGACGAGCACAAAAAGTCAAACTTGAAAAAAAGTCAACCCGAAAAAGTCAACCCCAGAAAGTCAACTACTGAAAAAGTCAACCCACTTTCAAAATCAAGATTTTAAGTTCAATTGAAAAATGGAGAAAGAATTTTGATAATCCGAGGTCTACATTGAAAGATATGGAGTTCGGAAGTTGGGATTTGGAGATTCAATAGAAAAGAAACCCTAATCCGAGAAATTTGGGGAAAAGTGCTTAAACGATCAAACTGGTCGAAATTGAAGGTTCCAAATGAAAGATAAGCACTGACTACCGGTAATGGAGAAGTCACTTGCAAGAAAAACCGAAAGAAAAGTCAATCCGAGAGAAAACCGAGAATTAGGGTTTTTAGTGGATTTCGGTGAAATCGGGAAGAATCACAGAAATGGCCCGACTTGGTAAGACCAAAGCCCCCAATGGATGAGGAATGATTAAAAAGGATGGCCCAAGGCTCAGATTGAAGAAAATCTGAAAATCGGACTTGTTTTGAGCAAAACCGGGTTTCGGAGGTTAAAGGGCAAAATTGGAAAAATTTGGGAAAAATAGCAAATGGACTCCGAAAATTCTGGAAAATTTGTCAATCTCATTCTTAAATCATTTGAAAGAGATTGGTAAAAGAAAATCTTGATTCCGAGTTCGTTTGCAAAATGGCCAAATCCCGGGCTTCTTATGCAGTAATTCAAAAAGATAAATCCCGAAAAAATAGCAAATGGACTCCAAAAATTCTGAAATTAGGAAAATCTCATTTTTAAATTATTTGGAAGAGATTGGCGAAAGAAAATCTTGATTCCGAGTTCGTTTGCAAAATGGCTAAATCCCGAGCTTCCTATGCAGTAATTCAAGCCGATAAATCCCGAAAAAAATACCAAATGAGCTCCAAAAATTACGAAAACTTCCATATCACACTTTTTAATTATTTTGAAGAGATTGGTGAAGAAAAATCTTGATTTGGAGCTCGTTTAAAAAATGGTAAAAAGTAGGGGCATAAAAGGACATTTTGAAAAAAAAAATCCAAATAAATAGCAAACGGACTCGGATAATTTTGAAAACTTCCAGAACTCAATATTTTATTATTTTGGAAGTATTAAAAAAATAAAAATTGAATTTGGAGCCCGTTTGATATTTATTTTGCATTCGGGGGGGGCAAAATGGTCATTTCACCCAAGCAACCGAAAAGGGCTTTTTGGGCCCTTCAAAAAATCAGAGTTGGGCTGGAAAAAAGATGTCAACATTTTTCTTGGACAGCTGTAATTTGAGAGGGCTGAGATGCTAATCTAAGGGTGGTAATTTCATGACTTTTCATCTTGAATTATTGGCCATTTGATGGAAATTAGGTTACACAAAAATGACAACATCTTGGAGTCCATATAAGCATCATTTTCTGCCAGCCCTAGAGGAGGAGGCAGATTTTGTTTTTTTCTTTTCCATTTTGGCTGATTTCTCTTAGTTTTTCTTAGTTTTTTATCTTCTTGGTTGAGAGCAAAAAAAGAAAAGTTTAGAAAAAAAAGGAAAGTTTGAAGAGAAAAGCTTGAAATATTAGCTTCTTGAGGTTGCTCTTGAGCACCAACTCTTGCACTTTCATTTTCTATTCTTATTTTTTGCTCTTTTAATCTCTACTTGGTGAGTTTTCATTTTAAAATAATGTTTCTTGTTCTTCCTTCATTTCCTTTCTTAAGTATATTTTTTTTACATTTTGTTTTTATAATAAACTCACCATGGCCAAATGGCCTACATTATTTATTTTAAGTTGTTGTTTTTGATTCATTTTACCATATTGTTTATGCTATTTTCTTTATTTTTGATGTTTTAAATATTATGTTATTTCATGTTCTTAAGTTATATTTAATTTGGTTGCTTTATTTGTTGCCATTTATGTCTTAGATATCATGTTTTTGCATTTTTAATTTTCTGTTTTCATGTTGTTTAAATTTGAGCATGTTTTAGAGTTAGCATATTAAGTGTTTATGAAAATGCTTGTGTGATTCTTTGCATGATTCTTGTTTTATATCTTAGTGAGCATGTTTTAGATTTGGTATATTAGGTGTTTGTGAAAATGCTTGTGTGATTTTTGTGTTATGACTTAGTTTTTCATGCTAGCATACCAAGTGTTTGTGAAAATGCCATGCTTGTTGAAGCTTGGGGCCATTTGGCTACTCCATGTGTTTTGCATTGTGTGTTGTATTTTTGTCATGCTAGTTGTTAGATTTTTGCATTTGCATGATATTTGGTTGGATTTTTGAATTAAGCATGCCTTGTGTTTGTGAAAATGCCATGCATGTCTTAGGTCTAGGTTACATTAAATGCCATGCAAGTTCATGTTAGGTCTAGGCCATATTATTTGTGTCATGCATTTTCCTTACATTTAGGTTTAGATCCATGCATTTCATGCATTATGTTTGCTGCATTGTTTCATGCATTTCATGTTCATGCCACTTGAATAATGACTTGAGCCAATTAATGGTTCAAGATCATGCTCTCTTGAGCACACTTGTGGAAAATTAAGTTTGTCAAATTGATTACTCTACATTTGTGATTTTTTTTTATTTAGCCAATTTTTATCTAACTTTCAAAGAGTCCTAGCTACTGGTTTCAAGTCATTTTATGAGTTTCAAATATTTTTACTTTGGTTTTTAAATGATTTTATCAAAAGCAAAAATGTGTTGGCAAACCAGTTTTTTTCTCCTCCAAAAACTCGTACATCTATGATTTTTCTGGGAATTCATCTTTGATCAGAAAATTAAGCCGATTTGTTTTCATGTAGTTTTACATGTCCTGAGTCTCCAGTATTTTTTTTAGAATTTTTGGAAATTTTAAAAATTGGGTAAAAAATCGTGGATTAAAACTGGACAGTGGAGTCAGAATTGAATTTAAAGAAAAACAAAACAGTTTTTTTTTCCTCCAAAAACTCGTACATCTATGATTTTTCTGGGAATTCATTTTTGATCAGAAAATTAAGCCAATTTTTTTTCGTGTAGTTTTACATGTCCTGAGTCTCCAGTATTGTTTTTAGAATTTTTGGAATTTTTAAAAATAAGATAAAAAATCGTGGATTAAAACTGGACAGTGGAGTCAGAATTGAATTTAAAGAAAAACAAAGCAGTTTTTTCTCCTCCAAAAACTCGTACATCTCTGGTTTTTCTGGGAATTCATCTTTGATCAAAAAATTAAGCCGATTTTTTCTCGTATAGTTTTATATGTCCTGAGTTTCCAGTATTTTTTTTAGAATTTTTGGAATTTTTAAAAATAGGGTAAAAAATCGTGTATCAAAACTGGACAGTGGAGTCAGAATTGAATTTAAAGAAAAACCAATTTTTTGTTTTGGTTAATTTACTTAGAGTGGGCTGATTAGGAGGGTTAGCTACTGACTTAGGATGATTTCTAAGCCCTTTTAAACTCTAAAAATAGTTTTTCAAGTCCCGGGTTAAGGGTAGTCAAGTCCGGATTTTTTAAACTTAGAAAATTAGAGCCATTTAAAAAAAAATTAGCCCAGTTTTTATTGTTAATTCAAGCTTTTCAAAATTGTTTTCAAACAATCACAAAGTATTTTGGTTTTAGAATATTTAATTTGACATATTTTCCTAAGGTAGCCGGATATCTTTTTAGATATACGGATTTCCTTAATTAAAGGAAAAAATACATTTCATGCATTGCATTTTTATTTTCATGCATATTATATGATAGCATTATTTTATTCCATATCATTTAAATTATATGCCATATCATTCATGTTTGCCATGTCATATAGGTTGCATTATATTATTTAGATTTTGCTATGTCATTTTATTTATGTCATGCATATACATATTCATATCTTTTAAAATGTTTTCAAAAGAATAATGATTTTTCAATAAAAAATAAAGATATTCCCGAGTTAAAATAATTCATGAGTTCTCTACCGGGTTTGCTGGAGGGAATATCATCAATTATCATTAATAAAGGAATATCTTTCTTTCAAAAAAAAAAAAGAGAATGATTCGGAAAGTTTTCCAAAACTAATAAAAATTTCTATATTTTGCCATGTTTGTTGGGGAATATAGGAAAATTTTGAATTTATAAATTCCGGATCATTTTCAATAAAAAAAATGAAATTATTTTTCCTTAAATTGGGAATTAACTTGAAATACTAAACTTAAAACCAACTTTTTATCGAGACTTGAGATAACACACGATTAATAAGGTACCGATTTATAAGGGCGTTGTGGGGGTGCTAATCCTTCCCCACACGTAACCGACTCCCGAACCCGCTTCTTTGATTTCTCTGGTTTAAAACGCAGACTTGAAATTGGTTTTTAAAATGTTTTAATTAATTTTTAAAATATTTTATAAAACCGGTTTTAATAGGTGGCCGATCACACCTAGCTAAAAAAGATTGGTGGCGACTCCATGTCTTTTTTAAGGTCATTTTCAAAACCTTCATTTTTCTAGAGGAATTAAGTCAACTTTTCCTCGGGTTTTTTTTTTAATGTCACGCCTAATGAATAATAAAGTCTTGCGATGAGACTCGTCGTTATTATTTTTTAGGTTGCGACAGTTTTTCTTGGCCTTTTAATGTTTATATAATCCTATTTTGGCACTTGAAATTATTCCTTATACCACTAATTGGACTAGGGTTTCGAGGACTATCTATGACTTGTAGAAAACACTATCGAGACCATTAGAAACTCCTCTAAGCCTCTAACCCCAGGTTTCAGCCAAATTATTAGTACTCAAAGCAACTGCCAATTACAGTCACGGTGATGGATAAGCTTTTAGGCCTTGTTTAGCACTGCTGTTGGCATAGCTTTTTAGGTCAAAAGCTGTTTTTAATCCGCAAATGCAATGTTAAACGGGTAAAAAATATTAACTTTTGTGGTTGAAATTATGGTTTGACAACCTAAACCAAAAAGCCAAAAAATAGAGTTTTTGGGCTTTAAAAGCGTTTTTTGAATAAAATGATTTTATTATCCTCACATCTCTATTATTTTATTATTTTAAATATATATTTTTTTGATATTTCAAGTTCTCACAACACTTAAAAGTTTTTAAACCATAGTTTTTTAATCACATTTTTTTTCAATCTAAGCTTTTTCTAATCCAAATTTTTTCCACTAATACTAAACTAGCCCTTAATCTGTTAGGATGTTGCTTGTGATCTACTACTGTATTCATTGTAACTCTTGCTATATAATGGATTTTGAGTATATAAAGATATATCTAATTTTTAAGTACTTTCTTAACTTGCAGTTTCTCCCCCGACATGTAAGATTTTGGTCTCATGTTCTGGACAATAATACGTTGCTAACTTCTGTTTTTTTTTTTTTTTTTTACAAAAGAAGTCCTAATTTGGAATAGGAGAAGGAGTTGTAGATGTTAAGATTCGAATATCAAATTGTTGAATATGATCTCTTAAAGATAATTGCATGAATCAATTGAATTAAGTCTTGATTTTACTTCAACCTTTCTAGATTGTCATATTTTATTATAGATATTATTCATGTTTCACCTCTCTCTCTCTCTTTTTTCTCTCTCTATATATATATAATAGCAGAGTTTTGCTATTGCTGTTATAAAAGGGATGGCATATCCTAGCCATTTGATCCTAAATCTCTCCTTTCTTTCACTTCTCTTTCGTTTCTATTGATATATCTTTGGTGCAAAAATCCTTGTGAGATCGATAAAAAATACATACGTGATTATTTCGGTTAAAGTATTTAAATAGTCCTTATATTATAATATAGTACAAGTGTATTTTAGTAAGTTATTAATTTTTGTACGTTTGAAATTTATGCAAAGAAGTAAAATTGATAACTATGTTAATGAAAAACCGTCTAAATACTGACATGGATATGTGAAACTGACATAATAGATGAATTGGAAAAAAAAATGATGACGTGTCAAATTTTTTTGTTCATGTGAAATTTAAAAGCTGAAAAAATAGATAACTTCGAAAATTTGATGACTTGTTTTTACGGGTAAAGGAGGGATTTGGATTTAAAAAATTATGTTTTTTTGTATTCTATTTGAGTAAAAAAATTTGACACTATTTTTTTTTCAAGTTATTTTTTTTGTCAGTTTTACATGTCCATGTTAGCATTTAGATTGTTTTTATAAACAGTTTTACTAATTTTATTATTATTTTTTTTACTAATTTCAAATGTACAAGAATTAAATTACTCATTTTTATATAATATAGAGATTAAAATACAGTTTTAGTTTTGATTATAATAGAGGGACTTTAAATATTTTAACCGATTATTTTTGTGTCGGCAAATGGAAGATGATGTTTGTATGAATTGTTAGAACAACAATATTCGACTTTTCAATCAAATTGTGGACCAGAATTAAATGCAAGATACCCCTCTTGGATATCTTTGAATAAAGAAAAATTCAGGTATTTTTCCTTTTTCATTTTCGTTTGGATAAGGTTTTTGAAAACTGTAAGAGCACTAAAACGTTGTTATAATTGGTCAGAACAAAGAAAGTTGTAAAATGAAATGAAATCGAAACATTTGACATCAAATTCATGACTGAAAATCACAATCCTCATGTGGGAAAAGCATACTAGCACGATCTAAAGTGTTCCCAAACTGAGAGAACCTTAAAATTTATGAAACCTTTTTTTAGTTTTCCTCATTTTTTTTTTTCGGTTAAAAGAAGCACTACTTTACAACAAAAAAGAAAATCGAATAGAATTTGAAGCAGTGACTATTGCAAATTCCTAATGGGGAATCTCTTTAATGGACGAATGGATTTTTTATTTTTAATGTATTTATATTCGAAACATATTCGGACCTGAGTATGTGATATAATCTTTAAAATTTATGAATATCTTTTTAAAAGTTTGAATATATTCCCAAATCTAAGGTAATGTATCATTAAAATCATAACATGACCTTCCAAACTATTACGTGGGGTCTGCTTTTTTTTTTTTTGAAATATTATTTACATTCCATTAAAATATTTACAATATTCATGTAAAAAAATCTATACTGTACAAGTTCTGAATTCATTGACATGAAAATAAATGAATAAAAATATACACCAAGCTAAATATCCACATTTCCAAAAAAATCTATACTGTACATGGGGCTGCTTTGCTTTTGCTTTCTTTTGAGGTATTCAGATGTTAGAAAAATATTAGTATAAGAAAACCAAAAAAATAAAATTGGCAAAACTGAAATACAATTAAATAATTCATTAAGAAAAATTATACTATAAGGCAGTTTAAATAATTGGTATATGTTCATATTAGTAGTTTACGATGTCGGTAGAAACTAATTTCACATTATTTAAAAAAGTCGAGCACATAAAAAACCTAAAAGCATTATAAAGCTTTAAAAAATGTGCCTTTTCACACTTTAAAGTCAATATTCTAATATCTTTTCTTTATTATTTTTAAACAGTTCATTGAACAATAAATTATTTAAATCGTCCGTGTACAAGGTAATAATTTTATTATTTATAATAAAAATGTCAAATTTGTATTATTATTATTATTATTTTTTTTTTTTTGAGAAAGCGAAGTTAGATTGTAATATTAACTTGGAGTTGGGGATTTTTGAAAGCATGTGCCTCCCATTCCCATGTATGTATTTTGGGTAAGGAAGGAACCCTATTGCTGTATGCTTCATCTCTGAGAAGAAGCAAGAATCAGACAAAGCAGGAGTAAAGCAGAAGCGTTAATCTCATCTCTGTGTTTGAAAGCAAAACGCATCCGATTCTTGCTTTTTATAAGAGTAGATTAGAAGAATAAAAGAATTGCATGCATCTGTCCGAAAGCTTAAATAAATCTATCACTAAAGCTTTTGCTTTTGGTATTTACATTAATCAATTTCAATTTATTAAGGTTATTACTAAGCATGCAAATTAATTACTATATATCATGTAAACCACTAAGTCATATCTGGCAACAGTTTGACATGATATATATACTAGTATTTATTATTATATACGTTCTCATGTAGTGAATATTTGTTGATTTATTTATTTTTATATATAATTATATATTTTAAAAAATAAAATTAATAAAGTGTATATTAATGAAAATTTGTATTAACATGTAAAGTTTATTTTATGTGCAAATTATATCAAATTATTATAAAGTTTATTATTTTTAATATTAATACAAAATTAATTGCGTGGATTAAAAATTCAACGTAAATTTTAATTTTTTATTTATATCAAATAAATTGATTTAATTTTTAAGGTTAGTGAAAATTTTGACATGATATATATATAGGGATGGCAATGGAGCGGGGCGGGGGCGGATTTTGCAGTATCCGCCCCCGCCCCGCCATAGTACTGCTCTGCCCAGCCCCTCGCCCCGCTCCGCCATGGATGTTGAAATTTCAATACCACTACCACCTCCATGGATGTCGTTTACATCCATAACCGTCCCGCCCCGCTCCGCCCCATTTGATATTTATTAATTATTTTTATTTTTTTCAAATAATAAAGCATTTTAAATTTTTTTTAATATAAATTAAATATAAACATGTTTCTAATATAGGAAGAGAAAAAAAATAAAGTATTAAGTTTAAGTTTTTAAAAATAAAAATAATAAGTTTAATTATATTATTTTATTATTCATTTAAAAGCTAAATATGTAAGGGTAAAATTATAATTTTAGTATTCGGGGCGGGGCGGTGCGGAGCAGGCAATTACCACAACTGCTCCATCCTCGCCTTTCAAACAAAAAAAACCGCACCGCCCCGCTCCGCCTCCATTGTTCAAAAAAAAAAAACCTCTCCATTCGGATCGGATCGGTTCGAAATCCATCGGTCGGATCGAGTTTTGCTATCCCTATATATATATACTAGTATTTATTATTATATACGTTCGCATGTAGTGAATATTTGTTGATTTATTTATTTTTATATATAATTATATATTTTAAAAAATAAAATTAATAAAGTGTATATTAATTAAAATTTGTATTAACATGTAAAGTTTGTTTTATGTGCAAATTATATCAAATTATTATAAAGTTTATTATTTTTAATATTAATACAAAATTAATTGCGAGGATTAAAAAATTCAACGTAAATCTTAATTTTTTATGTATATCAAATAAATTGATTTAATTTTTAAGGTTAGTGAAAAATTAAAATTTTTAAGATAAAGTAATTTCATATAAATTTTAAATTTTTTAATTTATGATCAAATTAATTCATTTAATGAAAGTGTTTAATGAAATTAAATTTCTTATTTAGATAAATCTTATTAATAAAAAAAAGCATTTATAATGAAAATTTAAAAATATATTAAGTGACAATGACTATTTTTATTAGTTCAATTTTTTTTTTTTTACATTCGTGTTTTATATATATATATATATATATATATATATATATATATATATATGCTTCTGGTGATTAAATAAATTGGAATTTTGTTTTTAGTGTTTCATAAAAGTAATTGGTTGAATGATCCATCTTGGTCGTCTCGTTTGGTCGTATGCTAATTAAGAACTAAAATTCAGGCAACTAATTATTTAATTCATGGGATCGGATTGGAGTAGAGGAATATATTTGAGATCACCTAAAGTTTTTCTCATTATTTTTAAAGGGAAAAAGAAAGAAAGAAAGTATATATATATAATTTAAGTTTAAAACAATTATCTCATTTACGGTCAATAAAATTTTTAGACTCCAAAAATGAATTAACGGGTGACACATATCCCTTAAAATATATTTTTAAAAAATAAAATTTAAAAAATAAAATAAAACATGGGGTAATTTTTTAACCACACTTGTAAAATTAAAAACTTTTATTGTCAATATATGAAAAATGAACTTTTTAAGTCAATCCATTAAATAACATCATGAGTATATATATTGATTAAGTTGAATGATTAGCTAAAAGTGTTGATTTATATCACTTAATTAATAAATCCAATCTTATTGATTATGTTATATATCATGAGTGCATAAAGTAGAATGATTAGCTTCTTATAAGTTTGGAGGTCTGCCCAACCTACCTTTCTAAAGGAAAACAAAATATTGCACAAAACTAACAATTTAAACTATTTTTTTTCTAAAATAATTAAGTATTTGAACATAAAATAATCTCCAATATAAGAGAGATATAACTGTTATATATGTAGGCTACTACTGTTTTTGACAGTTAAGCAATTTAATTTGGTAATTTCCTTTATAATCAAATTTATAAATAAGGATTGGCTAACTCAGTCATATGATATCACAATGATACTTAATATATTGAAATGTAATAGGTAAAAATAATAAAGAGTGAGGTGCCAAACTGTCTTAACGGCTTGGGCATCTAAAATATTTAAATGGATAATAAAGTATTAGAAATTATTTTTATGGTCAATGGACTTTTTAAATTTTACAAATGAAATTAGCATGTAAAACATACCCTTTAAAGTATATTAAAAATTAAAAAAAAAAAAAATATGTATCAATCTCATAGTCTTGCTTGTGAAATTAAAAAAAATTATCGTCTAGTGTATTAAAAATGTAATTATAAAGTATTCTGTAAAAAAAAAAAGTAGAATCATACAAATTATGATTAGATTACATATCTAAAATTTGAATTTTAAAGTTGTTAAAAGAATATATTCTTATATATATGGGCGGCGCATAATAATAAGACAAATTTAGAAGCAAGGAATGACCCTCGGCCATTGCCTAATCCTTTTCTCTCTGTTGAATGTTCCATTTAAACTTCAAATAATAAGTTTCCTCGATCCCAATGAAGCAGAGAGTTTTGGTTAACCTAATTCAGGCTCGTAAGTGCTAAAAGGTTGGATATGGAAATCAGAATTGTATGCCAGCGATGCAGGCAAAAGTTTTCAGCGTACTGAGACAGTTATTTGCCCACATTGCCGTACGGTCAATAGGAATCGAACATTAATAAGGAAACGATCATCTTCCCAAGAGCAAGGCGGGACAAGTCCCCAACGATCTTCTTGCCAAGACCGTGGCAGGTTAAGTCCTCCATTGATAGGTAACTGTATGAGGAAAAAGCTGAAGAAAATTCTGCGCGGTAGCGCCCAGAAACCTGCTGCTTCAGCGTCATCATCAACCAATAACTTTAAGTTTTGTGCTTTGGATAACACTGGCGCATTGGCAAAGAAACGTGCGGTGCTTTGCGGTGTGAGCTACAAGAAGTGGAAGTATAAGCTCAAGGGGACCATAAACGATGTGTTAAACATGAAAGATCTGTTGATTCAAAAGTATGATTATCGGGAGGAAAACATTCTACTGCTCACAGGTATTCATTATCAGCCTTAATTACTGGTTTTAGCTAGCTTGTGTGCTTTTACTTATGGCATTTATCTGCCTAATTTTAACATTTTTTTTTTTCCATTTTAACATTTAAAATATGGGTACTTGGTATTAATTTGAACTCACCCCAATCAAAAAGCAGTTCATAATTATTCAACTGTTTGAGGTAATTTTGTATATCTACCCTTGACAAAATCATAGCAGCCATTATTATCTGTTACATGGATGTTTGGTATAAGGGAGTATTTCACCGGCAATTTATTTTACTATAATTCTGTAATTATTTTCCTCAAATTGACAACAAAAAAAAAAAAAGTGTATAATGTTTGAACATATATACATTAACATGATCATGTATGTTTTAAGGCATTCAATTTTTGGGTCTTTTAATGTATTAATACTTTTGAGGTCCCTAAGCCAGTTCATTAATGTTTCCCCGCAACTTTTATAACTTCAAAGTGAAATGAGTAAAAATCTATATATTAGTACTTATACTTCTATCCAATTTCCCCCAATTCCTATTTACTTTAGAGTAGCAATAGTATTAAAATCTTGGTTAAATGAGAGGGTATGATCATAATTCGTGAAAATATTTGAGACAATCAAGGGTTGATTTAATTGATTGAATATTCATTAGTATTTTGACAAGGATTAATAGGATTCGAATTTCACCAGCAGCCTCACTTGATGGGTGATCTATAAGTACCACTGTTAATCCTTTCTGAGACTTTTGGTATGCCTTAGGGATAGCAATGGATAGTGCGAATTCGGATATTTGTAATTATCCGATCTGCTTTTTGCGGATTTGAATATTGCGGATTCAGATATTATAATTACTATCTGTAGCAGATTCGGAACAGATGCGGATATGGATATGGAACCTCTGATATCTGAATCCGCTTATTTTTTGCAGATTCGGATTCGGATATCCGAATCTATTATCTGTTTATTTGAATTTAAAATTAATTTTATTTTATATTTTTATTTAATTTTTTTACTTATTGAATTCGGATATTTAGCTAATTCAGATATCTGACGGATAATGTTATTTAATTCGGATTCGGATTCAGATAATAATATTCGGATTTAATTCGGATAATAAATGAATTCGGATTTTAAAATAGATTTGAGGATTCGAATTCAGATATTACAAAAAAATAAATATTTGACCCACTGTCATCCTTAGGATGCCCTAACTCTAGACTAAAGTAACCTTCCCTCACTTAAATTTGTTCTGACAAAAAAATTATATTCAAACCTGATAAAGTCGAAATAGCTATTTTTCATTCAAAACACACTCAGAGAATGAATTTAAGTATTGAATTTATTCAAAAGGGGAATTTTAAATTCTAATGTACAAAGAGATTGTACCATTACTTGTCCTGTCACATATTAAAATCTAATATGTTATATACTAAGCAAGAAAGCCTAATTGAATACTGGTTCTTAACAGTACTGTATGTATTTTAACTGCAGAGGAACAGGCAGACGCCCGGCTTATTCCAACAAAGGCAAACATCGAGAATTGCTTGAAATGGCTGGTGAAGGACTTGCGGTCAGGAGATTCGCTGGTGTTCTATTACTCCGGACATGGCTTACGCCAACCCGATTTTAATAACGATGAGCGTGATGGGTTCGACGAGACCATCTGCCCGGTTGATTTTCTGACAGAAGGCATGATCCTTGATAATGACATTTATGCCACCATTGTTAAGCCACTGACAGAAGGTGTCACGCTTCATGCCATTGTTGATGCTTGCCATAGTGGAACTATTCTTGATCTAGAGCACGTCTATGATAAAGAAAAGTGAGTTTCACAACTTTTTTTTTTTTTTACTCATTAATAATGTGTTTTGTTATGATTTATTGTCAGTACATCAAATACAAACTCAAATCTATATCTATTGGTTGATATGATAAAAAAATGTACTTTATACTCGAGCATTTGACTCAACGAATACGTGCATATATCGTTTTTCTAAAGAATCAGATTCTCAATTCTTTCTCCTAATTAAACAAACAAAAGAGAAGGAAATGTACCCTTTTTTAACTATCGATGCAGGCATCTTATTTATGGAAAACAACAGAGCAATTTGATTCATTAGGTTATATATACTAGCAGTAATTCTAATCTATATTACTCGAATTCAGGTGTGAGTGTCGGATATAGGTATGTGTCCGACAAAGATATGTTCAATTTTTTCAAGATTTTCATGTATTTAGAAGATCATATCCCTATACTCATATTCATATATGCGTCGGGTATAGATATTAGACACGAATATTTTTAAAAAATTGAAGAGCCAGAGCAACATAAATTTTAATTGCTTTTATACCGGTAAATGTATATAATGATACTTGAATTTCTTCGTTTGGGGGTTAGCAGTGGAAAATGGATAGATAACAGTCCTCCATCGGGGGCGAGGAAACAAACAAGTGGTGGAAAAGCTTATTGTATAAGTGCTTGCGAGGATGACCAGGTTGCTGCTGACATAACTGTAAGAGACTACTAAATACTTTATATTTATTATGACTCTTTCTTTCTTTCTTTCTTTCTTTTGGCTTGGGAGGAAAATTCAAAGTTGCCAACAAGCTCTTGGCCGAGTGGCCAAGAGACTTGTGGGCATGAAGTCTTGGGTTCAAACCCAAGCAACCCCTCCCCTTACCCAATTATCAAAAAAAAAAAAAATTCAAAGTTACAATTATTATATAATTAAGAAATTCACACGATTACTTTTCACTTATTTTTCTTTTAAATTAAAGGGTTAATTACATAGTATTTGACAATCGAACTATAATTAGATATTTTATTTTATATATAAAATTTGAAAATTCATAATTAAGTAGTCGAATTTTATTTTTATTTATCAATTTGAACACGAAACTATAACTATTTTTTTTGGATAAGTAGATTTTCATATATCCAGGAAAGCAGCAGTGCTGCTACATGTTACAAAGCTAGCTTAGCCTTGCTAAACAAATCAGAAAACCAATGCCATTAGACAAACATGTCTGTATTTAACCTCCAAGAATTACATAAAAACGTATTAACTGAATCTATTTTAATCTTCCTAAGATCACTTAACCTGGTCGAGATCATGTCTCTCACTTGCTCAGTGAGGTGCTCCTCCTTTTGCTCAGTTGAGTTGAACAAACGATTGTTTCTTTCCTTCCAAACTAGGTAGATAACTGCGTTCCAAGCAAGCCTCAATATTGTTGTGATTAGAGCTTTACCTCTGAGGTTGACAGAGGCCCATTGAAGCTCTACATTCCAACATGCAACCTGCCTTTTTAATCCACAAAGTACCATCACTTTCTGCCATATCTGTTTCGAGTAGGAGCAAGTGAAGAATAGATGATCCCTGGTTTCCCTCTCTTGTTTGCACAGCAGACATTTATCATCCACTGCCAGTCCCCAGGAGATAAGTCTATCCTTTGTGGCCAATCTATTTAGGATTGCCATCCAAGAGAGCATAGAATGCCTAGAAATATTAAATTTACACCATACCAACTTATACCAAGCCACTTTCCCAGCTGAAGGTCTGATCTTGTTCCATACTGCTGACACTTGGTACTTTCCCTCAGGGAAAGGCCATTTATAGCTTCCATCAGCAGTTGTGAGAACTATTCTGGCAGCCACCTCTCTCAATTGCATGATCTTCCTCCAATTCCAACTGCTCCCACTCTGGATAGAGATGTGCCATGGATCTCTATCCTTCAATACGTAAGTCTTGATCCAGGCTATCCATAGGGAGCCTGCTCCAATCAGTACAGCCCAAAAATTCCTTAGAATACATGCCTGATTCCAAGTGACAGTGTCCTTTACACCAAGTCCCCCTTCTGATTTTGGCAGGCAAATGGACTTCCAGCTAACTTTAGCTCCCTTAGCTTGGCCTTCCTTCCCTTTCCATAAGAAGTTTGAGCATAGCTGCATCAACTTCCTTATGCACTGCTTGGGCAGAACAAAATGTCTGCACCAGAAGTTCTGCAGGTGAAACAGAACTGAATGGATAAGCTGAAGCCTTCCAGCATAAGACAAGAACTTTGTTGCCCATCCTCTAATCCTTGCTGTCACCTTCTCCAAAAGTGGCTCACAGTCTGTCATGGTTAATCTTCTAGTGACTAATGGTACCCCCAGGTATCGGACAGGCAGTGTGCCTGTTTTGAACCCTGTGGACTCTCTGATGAGCCTTAATTCTTCTCTGTCAATTCCTGTGGAGAAGAACTCACTTTTGGTGCTATTAAGTTGGAGCCCTGAGTAGGTGTAGAATTGACTTAGCACTAGCTGAATACCCTTCACTGAATCAAGATTGCCCTTGGCAAAGATTAGCAGATCATCAGCAAAACTCAGGTGAGTTAAATGAAGCTTTTTGCACTTTGGATGATAAGAGAAGACCCCATGCTGTGCTGCTGAGTCCAGCAACTTGGACAGGACATTGATAGCAATCACAAAGAGGTAGGGGGAAAGGGGATCACCTTGCCTGACTCCTCTTGCCCCCTTAAAGAAGCCCATAAGTCCTCCATTAACAGATATAGAGAAGTAGCTGGTGGTTAGGCAACTTTCAATCCAATTTAGGAACTGCTGAGGGACCTGCATTGCCTTCAAGACTGCAAAGATGAATTCCCAGCTGATAGTATCAAAAGCCTTCTGTAAATCCACTTTTATGGCACATCTTGGGGACAGAGTATTCCTACCATAGCCTCTGACTAACTCTTGAGCAAGCAGGATATTGTCTGTGATACTCCTGCCTGGAATGAAGGCACTCTGATTGGGACAGATCACCAATGGAAGACTGCTCTTGAGTCTGTTAGTCAGAATCTTGCTGATGCATTTGTAAAAGACTGTGCAACAGGAAATTGGTCGGAAATCTCTCATTGTGCTTGGATTAGGGCATTTTGGAATGAGAGCCACGCTAGTTGAATTGAAAGCTTTGTGCATCACTCCTGTCCTGAAAAAGAACATTGCAGCCTCTGTGACATCCTCACCAACAATTTGCCAAGCTGTTTTGAAGAAGTGAGCTGTGAATCCATCTGGCCCTGGACTTTTGTCACTATGAATCGAAAACATTGCTTCTTTTATCTCCGCAGGAGTTACCCTTTTAACCAGTTCTGCTTGGTGCTCTTCAGTGATGGGAGTCTGTAGAAGTTCAGCAAGCAAATCCTGATTACAGCCCTTGACCATATGGTCTTTGGATCCCAACAAGTTCTGGAAGTAGGAGACAGCTTCTGTAGCAATCTGATCAAAGTTTTCAAGTCTGTTTCCTTGTGCATCCGTCAAAGAATGTATGGTATTTTTGCTCAACTTTGCCCTCACCATCCTATGGAAGAAGCCTGTATTTTGGTCTCCTTCCTTTAGCCATTGAATTCTGGATTTCTGCTTGTAAAAGCTTTCCTCATCTTTGAGAAGATTATTGAAATCCCTGGAAATGATATCTTTCTTTGCTGCCAGTTCAACATCTGCAGGCTTCTTTAGTAGTTGGAGCTGCACTTCTGCTAATTCCTTTCTTTTGGCTTGTACCTTCTCAGTAATAGCTCCATACTTCTTGAAATTGAAGTTTTTAAGCTTCTGCTTCACTCTCTTCAGTTTGATATACAAATTGGACATAGGATCGCCTCTGGTAGGATCCTGCCATGAGCTCTCAACTATATCCATGAACTCTGCATCCCTAGTCCAGAAATTGAAAAACTTGAATGGTTTGGGAGGGGAGTGATTCTCCAAGCTGGTTTTGATAAGTGCAGCACAGTGATCAGAGGTTTCAGGTGCAATAAATTCCACATAGGAATATGGGAAAGAGAGGAGCCATTGATCATTGATCATGACCCTATCAAGCTTCTTGGCAAGATGATTCTCTTGATGATTTGACCAGGTAAAGATTGGACCAACAAATTGGTGATCCATCAATGCATTCTGTTCAATGCAAATTTGGAAATCTTTCATATCTGAGGTACTGTGTTGGGATCCATTAAAACATGAGCTTTCTGATGGATGAGCTACCACGTTATAATCTCCTGCCAAAATCCATGGCGCACCTTGAGTAGTTCCACTGAGGGAATGCAAGTGTGACCAAAGCAATTTCCTTCTGCTTCCTTCATTACTTCCATAAATAGCAGTCAAATAAAACCTTAGAGAGTTCAGTTTAATCTGACATGTGATAGACTGTTCTGTTGAGTCCTTCATATCTACATCCAGGTGAGCCTTACTAAGGATCCAAATTCTTCCATTTGAAGCGTCAGAGTAGTTATGATGGAGATTCCATCCCTTAAAATGCATGTCAACAATCTTCTGCACTTTAGGTAACTTTACTCTAGTCTCAATAAGACAGACAATATCAATCTGCAACTTAGAAATTCTACTGACTACCTGTTTCTGCCTTAGAGGACAATTGAGTCCTCTAACATTCCAAACAAGAAAGTTCATTAATGAAGAGTTGGAGAGTGACTCCCCAAGGCAGAAGCCTTACCTCGAGCCTTTCCTTTGTCAATAGGCCCTTTTCTTCTCTTCAAGTTCTTCATCAGATCTGCCACTCCTGCTGCAGCAGCCCTAGGCTTTCTTGTTTCTTCTGGAAAAACAACCTGATGAGAGTGGCTTTCAGTCCTATCCTCTATAAATGACTCTGTTTTACCAGTATCCTCCTCATTTTCAGGAACAGATTCCAATATTGCAAATCTATTGTCTGAGCCCATAGTTTCTGTGGCTGAAGTGGATCCTCGTTCTGTCCCGGATGGAACTGGCCTTTCCAATTGCTCTATGATTACCTGAGCAGGTAATTCTATCTGCTTTTCAGAGGTCCTTGGAATCGTCTGCTCATCAGGAACCCTTAACTCTGTTTGCTCATTCTGAGCCTTCTGCTTAGGAGTCCATTTTTTGGTTGGAATTTCCTTTGGCTGGCGAGGACAACTTTTGTTATTGTGACCAAAAATACCACAGTGAATACACTTCTGAGGCATCCATGGTGCCTCAACTGTGATAGGGATCACTGAGCCATTTCTGAGCTCCACTGCAATCGAATTGGGCAATTCTTGAGCCACATCTATCTCAACACAAACTTTAGCATATGCTAGCCTTTGCTTGTTTGTAGTTATTTTGTCCATATAGAGAGGGGTGCCAATGGCGCTAGCTATATAGCTCAGACCTTTCATTGTGAATAATTCCAATGGGACATTGCTCAGATGAATCCAGATAGGAAGCTTTTCCATGTTGAATTCTAAGGTGTTCAAGTCCGGTTCCCATTTCCTCAAGATGATTGGGCTATTTTGGATGTGCCAAGGTCCATGTTCAAGCACCCAATCCCTTGTCTCTGCATTATGGAACTGAAGAACATAGAGATTCCTTCCTACTGGCTTAATTTGGAGATCTCCATCCTTTCCCCATAGCATATTAGCCAGCTTATTGAACAAACTGAAATTTGGAGGTTTCCCTATAAATTGCGCAATCAGTGAGTTCTTCCATTGAAGAATTCCTTCTTCAAATACTTCATCTGGTGGTTTTACAGTAACTTTCCCATCCATCTTCAGCGGAGGAAAGAATCTCAAAGTTTGATTTTCACCTGCAGCAAACAATTTCCTCCAATCAGGAGCTGCCACGTCATCAGAGTTAGATACAGCTGACTCTGTTCTTCGTTTTTCTCCAATTTCCCTTGATCGTTCCACCAATTTACCACGATCCATTCCAGCTGCAATGGAGGGATAATCTCCAGTAACAACGTTTTAAAAGCTTCTTTGCTGGGATTCCTCACCTTCCAATCTTTGATTAGCTGTCTTCTCCAATGGAGTCATCATAAGGTTCATCCCCAATCAAAAACCAGCGGCTGACCCTGAATCTGGTGGTTATGGTGGAAGAGGATACGGTGGAGGAGGAAGGAGCTGGAGGGGTGGATACGGTGATGGTGGTGGGAGTGGATCTGGTGGTTATGGTGGAGGGGGTGGATCTGGTCGTGAGGATTTTTTTTTTTATTTATTTTTATGGAGGGGTTTGTGGTGGATCTGGTGAATGTGGTCGTGGATCTAGTGGATCTGGTGGGTATGGAAGGGGTGGTTAAGGCGAAATTAGTTAAGGTGAAGCTGAAGCTGATACAAGTCCCGCAAGTGGTTATTTTGATTTCAGCCCCCCGACCCCAGCATCCAGCAGATTCTGCTTTGTTCTTCCTGTGGATCTGTAATCGCTCTTGTTGTTTCCACGCTTCTTCTTACTCTATCTCTCACTTCGTTTCTACCCGACAAGTAAGAAAAAATTGATTGAACGATAAAATAAAGAAAAAAAAATGATGCACATGACCTTTTACTGGAGCCGGCAGGTGAATCTCCTGTTCAGCTCCTGGCGGACGGATTCATGGCTGAGTTACGCGTTGACTCTTCTGGCATGTGTTTTGGCTTCTGCTTTTTACCAGTACCTGGAGCACGTTAGGTATCGTGTCAGCCGGGCGGGAAGCCGGCGGCGGGGACAGCGGAAGAGCCGTTTTTGTTGCAGCCGAAGGAAGCTGGGGCGCCTGGAAATAGAGGTAAGTGGTCGGCGAGGAAGATCGTGGGAGGTGTGCTTTTTGGAAATAGAGGTAAGTGGTCGGCGAGGAAGATCGTGGTCGGCGAGGAAGATCGTGGGAAGTGGACGGCGGAAGATCGTGGGAGGTGTTTTCTGGACTTCTTTGTTCAATATGCTTTTCTGTTTCACTTTTTGGTTTTTTAATTAGGACTAACTTCTCATCTTTTTTTTTTTTTTTTTTATATTTTTTTTTATTAGTCAAATGGATATGTCCAAAATATTCAATAAAATTGCAACACATGACATATTGATAGGGCATTTTTTTAGACATGTTGCGTGTTTTTATTGGTTATTTTGAACACATCATCCCTTTAATAAACAATGTTAGTTAATCTTGTGAGTTGTGAGAAAACTAGCTAATAGATGGAAGCAAATTTCTTAAATGTTAATTTTAAATGTCAAATTGAGAATTTGACTATAATTTGAGTACTAAATTGTAATTAATCCTAAATTGAATTAAGAATTATATTTTGTAATTTAGATCTATATGTAAAACCCATAAATCTTCGAATGCAACCTGCAATCTTCCAAACCAAATAAAGTAAAATCTAAAACTTACAAAGACGCATTTCTATACATGTTTGCTTTTAGGAGAAAAAAAAAGAAAAAGAAAAGAAGGCTATTGTCTCTCTTGCAATTAAAAATATAATTGAGTATATGTGTATTTTGAAGCAAACAATTAATTCCTGGTTATGCAGGCTTTTTGCTCCAAGTCAATGAATGGTGCAATGACATTCATTTTAATAGAAGTTTTAAAAGGAAGCACAAGTAATACATTCGGAGAAATACTTGACAAAATGCAAGACAGAATTGAAGAAGCTAACATGCAAGGATGCCTGGGTGGTTCAAGAATATTAAGAAGAATTTTTGGTCCCAATCTTACACAGGTAATTAACCTCTCTCATGTACTTTACATAATTATGAATTATGATTAATATTTGAATTTATAATAATATCTTTTTCTAGTCAAAATAAAGTATTTCTATAACTCAAGATTTAGTCAAATTAATTCATGTAATTATTCATATTCAGTAAATCTAAAGTTCAAATTACAGCATCTCTATATTAGAGAGAAACATTATATACACATAAAAAGTTACCAAAAGTTGTTCTTGTTCTTACTGTTTTTTCTTTACATAACTGTGGCACTGGGTTTTTATTTTTTTCTTATGAATGTATACAGAAGCCTCTACTTTCAGCTTCTGAAGCGTTCAACGTTTACGAGAGGCAATTTCAACTATAACTGTACATATATAGAGGATCCCATTGAAGCACAACTGCCATGGATTTTACGAGAAGCTAGCGTTTGAGAGCAGAAGGTTTCATTCATTGTCGATCTTCAAGTAATATAATCTGATAAATTACACATGGTTTAAGGAAACCTTTGTACAAATGTACACTCAATCTTGGTTCATCTAGCACGTACAACAGAAAATAAACTTCTGATAACAAGATTTTTTTTTTTTTTATAGAATAGTTACCAGGAAATAAACAGTTAGATTTATGAATAAAAGAGATGAAAAAAATACGAAATTTGGAAAATGAAAAGAAAAGAAAAGTTTAAGAGGGTACTGCTGTATGCTGCTATCGATTTGATTTTTTTGCTTTAAAGTTGGATATGAGTAAAGCATATGACAGAGTGGAATGGCATTTTCTTAAGGCAATGTTGGAGAAATTAGGTTTCCACTCCAGTTGAGCCTCTCTCATTATGGCCCGTGTTACCTCTGTTTCTTATTCGATTATTGTCAATAACTTTATTTTTCATGAGTTTTTGATGGGCAGAAACCGAACTTACCGAAAAATCGGGAAAGCACAACCGGTAGTTCTTTCTCTCCCAATTAACAGGATCTGTAAATATGGTACTAAATTGCACAAGATATATATATTCCAGCAACACAAATTCAACCAAGAATAATCACCAACAACCAATCACACGAGACACACAATTTTTACGTGGAAAACCCCTTTAAATCAAAGGGTAAAAACCACGGGACTTAGGAGTCCAGTCAAAATCTCCACTATAATGAGAGTGTGTTTACAATATCACAATAATTCAGCTAACACAATGAGTACACAACTCTAACTTAGCTATCAACAAGTGATATTAAAATCAAAGAGAGAAAGTTGAGAAATCACCCCAAAAACGTGACTACTATTCGGACACAAAATAGTACGTTATAGTATTCAGATGAAAATTCTCACCGTACACAATCAACATCTACGTATCCTGTAGCCACTGCCAGAAAATCAAGAAGATCGGACCACGGATGAACCTCCGATCGACGACTTGATCAAAACTGTGCAACTCACTCTTTCTCTTTTTCTGCCGCCACTCTCAATTTTTGCTTCTGACTTCTCTCTTCTGCCAAATACAACAGCCCTCACAACTTAAAAAAGGGCAAAGGGCAGAATGGGTATTTCCTCCATATAGGAGGGACCCATGCCCAACAAATCTCCCCCTCCCGACTATGTGGAGGTGTTCGCCATCCCGGCGATCAAACAACATATTTCAAACTTTTCTCTTGGTAAGGCTTTAGTCAACATATCAGCACCATTATCATCAGTATGAATTTTCTCAAGTTCTAACAATTTAGCATCGAGAACATCTCGTATCCAATGATACCTTACATCGATATGTTTAGACCTAGCATGAAAGGTTGAATTCTTACCAAGATGAATAGCGCTTTGGCTATCACAAAATAAAACATACCTCTCTTGGGTAAAGCCAAGTTCTTGCATAAATCTCTTCATCCAAAGCAACTCCTTGCACGCTTCGGTCACTGCAATGAACTCTGACTCAGTAGTGGACAATGCAACACATTTTTGCAATCTGGATTGCCAAGCCACAGCTCCCCCTGCAGAAGTAATTAAGTAACCCGAAGTGGACTTTCTGGAGTCAATGTCTCCAGCCATATCAGAATCTGTATAACCAACTAGAACAAGTTTCTCATTGCCGAAACAAAGTTTCAAGTTGGAAGTACCCCGAAGATATCTCATAATCCACTTCACTGCATTCCAATGCTCTCTGCCTGGATTAGAAAGAAACCGACTGACGGTGCCAACAGAATGAGCTAAGTCAGGTCTTGTGCATACCATTGCATACATCAAACTACCCACGGCTGAAGCATAAGGAACCTTCTGCATGTCTTCCTTCTCTTCTCTTGTGGAAGGACTCTGCTTGACACTCAATCTAAAGTGTGTAGCAAGAGGAGTGCTCACCACTTTAGCTTTATCCATACTAAACCTTTGAAGTACTTTTTCAATGTACTTCTCTTGTGATAACCACAATTTCTTGGCATTTCTATCACGTGTGATCCTTATGCCAAGAATTTGCTTTGCTGGCCCCAAGTCCTTCATCGCAAAGGATTTACTCAACTCTTGCTTCAACATATTAATCTTAGAAGCATTACGACCAACAATAAGCATATCATCAACATAGAGCAACAAAATAATAGAATCATCACCAGAGAATTTCTTCACAAAAACACAATGATCAGAAGTAGTCTTCTTGTAGCCATGCTCCCCCATAACAGACTCAAACTTCTTGTACCATTGCCTCGGAGCTTGCTTCAAACCATACAAGCTCTTCTTTAATTTGCACACATAGTCCTCTTTTCCTTGTGCAATGAAACCCTCTGGTTGCTCCATGTAAAGCTCTTCTTCTAAATCACCATGAAGAAAAGCAGTTTTCACATCCATTTGCTCGACTTCCAAGTCATAATAGGATGCCAAACTCAATATAGATCTGATAGAGGATATTTTTACAACTGTAGAGAATATTTCCTCAAAATCAATCCCCTTTTTCTGACTGAAACCCTTGACGACCAATCTAGCTTTGTATCGTGGAGTTGAAGAATTCTCTTCTTGCTTCAACCTGTAAACCCACCGATTTTTCAAAGCTCTTTTACCCTTAGGCAATTTCACCAGCTCAAACGTATGGTTGTCATGTAAAGATTTAAGCTCATCTTTCATAGCATCAACCCACTGATCTTTGCATTCACTCCCTATAGCCTCTTCATAACACTCCGGTTCTTCCCCATCAGTTAAAAGAACATACTGATCAGAAGAATACCTCACAGAAGGCTGTCGATCTCTAGTAGACCTCCGAAGTGGAACTGCTGGTGGAGATATAGGTCCTTGGTGTTGATCATTCACAACACTATCCATGGGAGCATCAAAATCACCCATACCCTGCTGGTCATCATAGACATCTTCTTGCATGCCATCCTCAACTGGATTTGGCGGAGGGGTTAGAGGAATTGGATCCATGGCGGTCAAGTCATCACTATTCTGTGGATCGGTTTTCTCCGCCTTGTCAATGTCATCAATGGTCTGATCCTCAATGAAAACAACATCTCTGCTTCTAACAAGCTTCTTTTCAACTGGGTCATATAACCTGTACCCAAATTCATCTTGACCATAACCAACAAAGATACATTGACGAGTCTTGGCATCTAACTTTGACCTCTCATCCTTTGGAACATGTACAAAAGCCTTGCAACCGAACACACGCAGGTGATCATATGACATATCCTTACCAAACCAAACTTTGTCTGGAACATCACCTTGCAAAGGAACACTTGGAGACAAATTAATCACATGTGCCACTGTATACAAAGCTTCACCCCAAAAAGATCTAGGTAACTTTGCATCTGAAAGCAAACATCTGACTCTCTCAATCAATGTTCTGTTCATTCTTTCGGCTAAGCCATTCAACTGTGGTGTCTTAGGAGGTGTCTTTTGATGTCTGATTCCCTGTGCACGACAATAATCATCAAATGGTCCACTATATTCGCCGCCGTTATCAGAACGGATGCACTTCAACTTCTTCCCAGTTTGCCTTTCAACTGAAGCCTGAAACTGTTTGAACACATCAAGCACTTGGTCTTTTGTTTTCAAAGTATAGACCCAAAGTTTTCTTGAATGGTCATCAATAAAAGTCACGAAATAAAGTGCACCACCATACGACTTTACTTTCAAAGGACCACAAACATCGGAATGTACCAACTCTAGCAAATCTGATTTTCTTGAAGGAGGATGACTCTTAAATGAAACTCTTCTTTGTTTTCCAGCCAAACAATTAGCACAATTCTTCAGTGTAGCATTCTTCAACCCAGAAAGTTGATTCTTCTTGGCCAGACAATTAAGCCCCTTTTCACTCATGTGACTAAGCCGTTTATGCCATAGCACAATTGAACTATCATTTTCCGTCACATTAACAATGCCTCTGGAAATTGAAGATTGCATCAAATATAAATTTGAACACTTCTTTCCTCGAGCCACAACGAGTGAGCCTCTAGTCAATTTCCACTGACCATCACTGAAGGTGTTACAAAATCCCTCATCATCTAGCTTTCCCGCTGAAATCAAATTCAAACGGATATCCGGTGCATGTCTGACATTTTTTAGCGTCAACTTTGTTCCATTGTTAGTTTCCAAACAGACATCTCCCATGCCAACAACATGTGCCAAGCCATTATTACCCATCTTCAATACCCCAAAATTATCAGGCGTATAAGATGTGAAGAATTCCTTCCTAGACGTGACATGAAGTGAAGCACCAGTGTCTATTACCCAACTTGTCTCGTCGCATGCTAAGTTGATCACATTCTCATCACAAGTAACCAACAGATCATCAGAGGTAGCAGTAGTAACACGATCATTCTTTCCATGATCCCTATTCTCTTGTTTATCACTACCACCTTTGTTCTCTTTCCTCCACTTGTAGCAATATTTCTTGATATGGCCCATCTTGCCACAATAATGGCACTCAACATTTTTAAATCTTGATCTTGACTTGCTTCGGCTTTTATCTCTACCCGTTTCATTTTTGCTCCTATTTCTCCCCCTATTTTCAGTAACTAGAACCTCAGACTGTGATGAAGAACCCTGAGACTTTCTTCTCACTTCTTCATTCAAAACACCATTCTTGGCAAGTTCCAAAGTTACTACACCATTAGGAGCAGAATTAATAAGTGAAACTCGAAATGTTTCCCAAGAATCCGGTAGAGTAGCAAGCAACCAAAGCCCTACTACTTCATCCTCAAATTTGATGCCCATATCAATTAACTGATTCATAACTCCTTGAAACTCATTCAAGTGATCAGCCACAGTTGTTCCTTCTTTATACTTCAGTTCCATCATCTTTTTAAGCATGAACAACTTGTTATTGCCAGACTTTAAAGCATACAAGTTTTAAAGCTTGTTCCACAATGTGCGTGCATGTGTCTCTTGATCAATGTGATTGTAAACATTTTCCTCAACAAATTGGCGAATAAAAGCACACACCTGCTGATTCTCAAATTCTCATTCCTCATCACTTTTAGATTCGGGTTTTTGAGTAGCAAAGACAGGAAGATGCAAAGACTTCACGAATAACAGGTCTTTCATTTTATTCTGCCACAATTGATAATTTGTGCCATTCAAAACAATCATTCTACTTGTGCCAGCGTCCATAATTACACAACAACACAACCAAAGCTCTGATACCAGTGTGATGGGCAGAAACCGAACTTACCGAAAAATCGGGAAAGCACAACCGGTAGTTCTTTCTCTCCCAATTAACAGGATCTGTAAATATGGTACTAAACTGCACAAGATATATATATTCCAGCAACACAAATTCAACCAAGAATAATCACCAACAACCAATCACACGAGACACACAGTTTTTACGTGGAAAACCCTTTAAATCAAAGGGTAAAAACCACGGGACTTAGGAGTCCAGTCAAAATCTCCACTATAATGAGAGTGTGTTTACAATATCACAATAATTCAGCTAACACAATGAGTACACAACTCTAACTTAGCTATCAACAAGTGATATTAAAATCAAAGAGAGAAAGTTGAGAAATCACCCCAAAAACGTGACTACTATTCGGACACAAAACAGTACGTTATAGTATTCAGATGAAAATTCTCACCGTACACAATCAACATCTACGTATCCTGTAGCCACTGCCAGAAAATCAAGAAGATCGGACCACGGATGAACCTCCGATCGACGACTTGATCAAAACTGTGCAACTCACTCTTTCTCTTTTTCTGCCGCCACTCTCAATTTTTGCTTCTGACTTCTCTCTTCTGCCAAATACAACAGCCCTCACAACTTAAAAAAGGGCAAAGGGCAGAATGGGTATTTCCTCCATATAGGAGGGACCCATGCCCAACAGTTTTGTACAGGTAGGGGTCTTCGTTAGGGAGACCCGCTATCTCCTTGCCTTTTCTTGATTTGTAGTGAAGGATTATCAGCATTACTTGTCAGATCTCAATAGGAAGGCTCTTTACATGGTGTTCAAGCTTGTTGTAATGATCCTAGAGTCACTCACCTATATTTTGCTGACGATAGTTTACTTTTTGCCAAGGCAAACAGAAACGAAAGCAAGATGGTGAAGAATTTGCTAAAGATATACAAAGAAGGCTCAGGTCAAAAAATTAATTTCGACAAGTCCGCATTGTTTGTCAGCAGTAATGTTGAGGACGGAAAAAAGGAAGCGTTAAAGACCATTTCAGGTTATTTCTAGTTAATTGTTTTAGTCAATTTGGATTCGGTTATTTCAAGTCAATTTGAATTCAAATCATTTTCGAGTTTGGGTTGTTAACTTTTCTGATTAAATCAGATTGGATTAGATTCGAATAAATTAATTAAATTTTTCGAATTCGAGTCAGAATTGACAACAATAATATAGGAAGTCAAGTCAAGGCGGAAAACAGCAATAACCGGTTAAGGTTTAACTTTAGTTTTAGCTTTAGCATCGATGTAATCACACGTTGTAAGTTGTAACCATTAACAAAGCAAAATCAAAGTACTGTCTGTTGCGAAATCAACGAATATAATATGGGGAATAGGATAAGAGAACCAAATAAACAACAACAAAACAAGCAGACAAATAAAACGACCAGAAACAGGATTATTTATCAAGTGCATGCGAACATTCTGAAAAAAGTACTGCAGAAAAACATGGTAATATAATCCTTTCCTATTGTTTGTAAATTTCAATCAGCTGCATACATAGGCTACCAGCTTGGCTTTCAATTCCTTGCATTAAATATTGACCAATCCGCCATTTTGGTGGCTTTAATCCTGTTGATCATTGCTGATTGATTTGAGATGCGTTACTTGACATTTGAAAGCCAGATTTTAATATCATTGGTTATGTTTACACCTCGTAAACAATTATCACTATACTGACTTAATTCTAACTTGGTCTATCTGATCCCTTTACAGTTAACATCTTGCAAGCTTCTCTAACAGCTATGGCTTCTCCAAGGCAGAACTAACTTAATTTTACTTCATTCTTTCTGTCAAAACCACCAACCATGGCAAGGATATATCACATTTTATTTGTAAATTATCCATCTTAGCATAAGTTATCACTACACGACATGATGATAACACTCACCTGAGAAATAGTAGACCTGACCCTGGATCAAGTCCTGATAAATTGAATGCAGTTTCTAATCCAGAAATTCCTGCTTCTACTTCTGATCATGAAATGAATTCTGATTCGCCTTTAAGTGAATCAGGAACAGAGGATGACACAAATAATAGAACACTGAATCTAGATTTATGTCGAAAAACCTGTGAGCCTATGGGATGAGACAAAGAAGATTGATGAAGCTAGCAATGTTGTGAATATGGATTCTCTTTTCGATGCTACAATTTCTGCATCTATGGATGAGCAAAACGGTAGTATATCTGAAACTTTAGTCAGAAAAGATAGTTTTACATTTCATGCTGATGAACTTGACAAGTCTTGCATTGAGCAGCAAATTGGTTCTGAAAGCAACTTACTTGTTCTCTCTGCTGATCAGGGTGTCTGTGGTGTTGAGATTAATGTCAGTTTAGTTGGTCCTGACACAAGGGAGCATCCTAAACCTGAAGAAGTGGATAACAATAAGAATACTGAGTTAGTTATTGGTTTTGGAAATAGTTATGGGCCAGCTAAAGATGTTGCACCAGAGACTATACATCAAACATCTGAAGAAAATGTACTCAAGAGTGAAGTGTCTGAATCATCAATGCCCCTATTGCAACCGCTAAATGGTAATTGGCATCAAGTGCTATCTTAGATAAGGTATAATGCCACTGTTCTGTTATTTTTGTCGCTTTATCAGTACAATGTGGTGTAAACACTTTGAGATTGTTGTGATGCTCACTAGAACTGTTATACCTCTCCATTTGTAGATAGTTATCATTCACCTTTTTAATGGAGAAAGAGTGGGGAAAGGAATTGATAGTGCATGACGAAAGATAGGAGAGAGAAAGGAGAGAAAGTGGGTAAAGAAGACTACTAGTCGCCATATCCGGGTCAAAGTCTGGTCGATAGCCTTACCAGTTCGACGCAGACAATCTTGATGGTTAGTTTTTTTTTTTTTTCCTTTTAATTTAACAGCATGCAATCTCAAAACCCACTTTCAAAACCTCTTTATAAATACATGTTGAAATACAGGAGGCAAAAGAAGCATACATTGAAAGTACACTTTTTGACTGATTTTTTTTTTTGAAGGCCATGGAGAAGCCGTTGATTTTGCATGTAATGTTTTTATCGGTAAATTTGCTTCCGTGTAGTGTTAGTGGCTGATAGCGTTTTCATTGAGTTACTTCTAAAAATCCTATTTTAATTTTTGGGTCTTTTTTATTTTTCTATTTATTTTATCCTCTTTGAATTGAATTCTAGACTTAGATTCAACTACAATTGATTTTCAGGTGAAGACTACTTCTAAGAAATGTTGTGTCAGTTAAGCCCAAAACAACATCTAATTGGGTTGCTTTGATCTCATTTTATCATCATCGATCGTCTTTATAAAATACAAAGTAATACACTATTATTATAATAATAGAGGAAAAGCTGATTTGAGGAACCAGAAAAACTTTCATCATCGTTCCATTCCTTCCACAGCCAAAATTCAAAACGTTTGCCTCTTTAAACTTTCTTGAATCCTGGGGTTGGGAGTTTCAGGGAGAGAGAGATCAGTTCTTGTCTGGGTTTCACCTCGTCAATCAGGTAATAGCATTTTGAAAAAGCGAATCAGAGTAGCTTCCCTTCTCAGGTATCAAAGCGAATCAGAGACTCTCGTGCTCTCTCTTTGCTCTGCGATTTTTTCTCTTCAACTTCGATCGAAAATCTGGTACCTTTCCTCCAATCTGATCTGGAGCGAGAGCGAGAGCTAGACGGGGAAGCAGATCTGGAGCGGGACACAGACCGAGAGCGAGAGCTGGACTTAGGAGGAAGATCTGGACCGAGAGCGAGAGCTAGACGGGGAAGCAGATCTGGAGCGGGACACAGACCGAGAGCGAGAGCTGGACTTGGAGTCTGAGCCGGAGTAAGAGCGGGACCGAGAACGGGAAGAGGAACCGGAGCCGGAGATAGAAGGTGAGCGACGGCCTTTCGTCGGCTTCGCCATTGGCAGAATACAGAGCAAGGCACAGTCGAAATAAGAAAAAAAAAAAAAAAAAAGATACCAGGAGCGCCAATCTCTCCGTGAATAAGATTTGTCGATAGTCTCTACTTGGTCTGGACCCTCTTGCTTCTATCTCTTCTAAGGTATGGAAGATTGATTTGAGAAAAAACCCAGATTGATTTGAAAAAAAAAAAAAACAGCGGCTGCCTTGAGAGATTGGTTGGGGTTCCGGTTTATGCTTTCAGTATTTCAGAGGAGGAATTCGCGTTGGTTTCGGGTGTTTCAACTGAAAAATCACTTGGGTTGTGTTTCAAGAAAGAGGATGCTGAGGCTCTTTTGGAACAGATGAAGAGTATGGATCCTGGCATGAGAAAAGAAGGTTCTACAGTGGTTGCTGTTGCTCTCAACAACGAACCAGGTTCTCATGATCTCATCAATGGTGATCCAAATACTGAATTATCCAATGTTCGAGAGGATCGTGAGACAGTTACGGAGTGCTTGCACATTCCAAAAAAGTTAGTTACAACCACCTTTGCTGACGTGGCATCAGTCAAGACCAATTTTGATTGGAAGAAGCTCTTCACAATCTCCTCCGATCAATCGTTGCTGTTTTTCCCACCTCAACACTCAAATGGATCCATCACCGTCAAACCTCCAGCTGAGGTTTTTGAAGAAGGAGCAACTGTGTGGATGAACTCAGTTGTGGCGCAGTTTGTTGGCAAGGCACCAAACTTCAGCACATTTCAGAGACTTGCCAACATGTTATGGGGAAAGAATGGAGCAGTGGTGATCAAATCTGCTGGCCTGAACTTATACCTAGTTCAATTTCCGAATGCTGACACCAGAGAATGGGTTCTTGAGCAAGGACCTTGGCACATTCAGAATAAGCCACTCATTCTGAGAAAATGGGAGCCAGGTATGAAATCATTAGAGTTTAATTTGAAGAAATTACCTGTTTGGATCCATTTGGGAGGAGTTCCTCTGGAATTGTACACCAGACGTGGCCTCAGCTATATTGCTAGTGCCCTAGGAACTCCATTGTATATGGATAGAATCACTGCTAGCCAACAGAGATTGGCCTATGCAAAGGTATGTGTGGAGATTGCAGTGGATGTCCCCATCCCAAAATGTATTAATGTTGAGTTATGTGATGGCACTATTGCAAATGTTGTTGTGGATATCCCTTGGTACCCTCCAAAATGCAAGCATTGCAATTTGTTTGGGCATACAGACAGAAATTGCACCAAACAGCCTGTAGGGGCTACCAAAGTTTGGATTCCAAAGGAGGGGCCTAAAGCAGAACTGTCAAAACATGATGCACAGGCTACAAGCAGCGTAGAAGTTGAAAGCAGTGCCCTGCCTATGGCTCAAGAACAGAAAGAGACAAGTATGAAGGAAACAGAAGTTAATGAGGGCAGTAAAGGGAGAGGAAGCAGAAGCATACAGAAAAGCAAGAAGTCAGTATTAGCTGGTTCCCAAAACAGATTTGACATCCTGAGTGACTCAGAGAGGACAAATGTAGACCCTGGACAAACTAGTGGCTCTGAGCAATGGAGAGAGGAGGAACAATTGGTGGAAATCCTTCCAAACTCTCCTAAGAAGCAAAGGGCAGCAGCAGCAGGAGTTGCAGACTTGATGAAAGCCTTGAAGAATAAGAAGAAAGGGCCCATTGACAAGGGGAAAAGAGGTAAGGCAGTTTTACCTGCCTCTGGAGTGACCCCCCCTCAACTTTCATGAATTTTATAGTGTGGAATACTAGGGGGCTAAACAACCCTCAAAAGCAGAAAAGTATTATACAGAGAATAAACTGCCTGAAGGCAGACCTTGTTTGCTTACTGGAAACAAGAGTGAAACAACAAAACATGCCAGCTATAGTAGATAGGCTCTTTCAGGGATGGAAGCTACATCACAACTACTTAGAAGCTTATAATGAGAGAATATGGTTCCTATGGAGAAATCAGATGCAGGTTGATCTTATTGCAACATCTGATCAGAGCATTACATGCTGCACCACTTATAATTCTACCAGGTTCTACATTACAGCAATTTATGGAAGCAATGAAGGCATAAGTAGAAGAAGGCTTTGGCACCATCTTCAGGACATTCAAGGCAGAATTGATGGCTCTCCTTGGCTTTTGGCTGGAGATTTCAATGTTATAGCAAGACCACAGGAAAGCTCAGATTTCAATGGCTCCTACATGCTTACCTCTGATATGAAGGATTTTCAGGACTGCTTGACACAGCTATCAGTGTTTGATCATACCAGTACTGGACCAGCATTCACTTGGTCCAACCACCAAACTGATGCTTACTTGGCTAAAAAGCTTGATAGGGTTTTGGTGAATGATTGCTGGCATACACAGTTTGCTCACTCATTTGTTGAGTTTTTGGCTCCAATGGTTTCTGATCACTGCCTAGCATACATAAAGATGAACTTGACTGCTCATTCTCCCCCAAAGCCATTTAGGTTTTTTAATTTCTGGACTAGGAATCCAGAGTTCCTGAACATTGTGGAAAACTCTTGGCAAGAGCCTTTCATTGGCAATCCTATGACCACTCTATTCCACAAATTGAAGAGATTAAAGGCAGTACTGAGGGCATTTAACCTGGCCATATATGGCAACATTTCAGGGAAGGTTCAAGATAAAAGGCAAGAATTGGAGAGCATGCAGATGATCAATCTGCATCAAAGGCCATCTAATACTCTTGTTGAAACAGAAAGAAGACTCTATGCAGAATTGATGGAACTCCAAAAGGCTGAGGAAAGTTATTACAGGCAGAAATCAAGGATAAAATGGCTGCAGGAGGGGGATCAGAACACTCATTATTTCCATAAAATGGTGTCAGCAAAGCATAGCAAGCAATCCATCAGAGTCCTCTATGATGATGAGGGAAGGAAGTTGGAAGATTTTGGCCAAATTTCAAATGAGGCTGTAAGGTTCTTTCAGAAGTTGATTGGGACTGAGGACAAACAGGTCACAGACTGCCCTAGGGAGCTTCTTACTGAACTTATTCAGCCTGCCTTGCCTGCTGAAGCTAAGGACAATTTAGCTAAGGCTGTTTCAAAAGAGGAGGTGAAAAGAGCCATGTTTGAGCAGAATGGGGACAAAGCCCCAGGGCCAGATGGATACACTGCACAGTTTTTTAAAACTGCTTGGCCTATTGTGGAAGAGGATGTCACTGCAGCAATCTTATCCTTCTTTCAATCAGGGAGCAGGATATCAGTCTTTAACTCTACATGTATTGCTCTTGTCCCAAAATTCCAGAATCCTAATCATATGAAGGACTTCAGGCCTATTTCATGCTGCTCTGTCATTTATAAATGTATTACCAGGATCATAACTGCCAGGCTCACTCCACTCCTTCCTGCTATGATCTCCAGCAATCAGAGTGCCTTCATACCAGGGAGAAGCATCTCAGATAATATTCTCATGGCTCAGGAACTGGTCAAAGGGTATGGAAGAGCAACCTTATCCCCCCGTTTTGCAATGAAGATTGATCTCCAAAAAGCTTTTGATTCATTAAATTGGGACTTCATTCTCACTGTTTTATCAGTTTATGGATTGCCTGATAAGTTCATAGGATGGATCAAGGCATGCATCACTTCCCCAAAGTTCTCAATTTCTCTTAATGGAGGATTAGTAGGGTACTTTGAAGGAGCAAAGGGGTTAAGGCAGGGAGACCCTCTCTCTCCTTATCTTTTTGTCATTGCTATGAATGTTTTATCCAGACTTCTGGATGCAGGGGCTCTTCATGGAGTTTACAGCTACCATCCTAAATGTCACAGAATCAAGCTTACTCACCTGTGCTTTGCAGATGATCTGCTAATTTTTGCAAAGGGTAACTTGGATTCTGTTGTGGGCATACAGGGTATTCTCCATTACTTTTATACCATTTCTGGTTTGCAATTAAACCCTTCCAAGAGTGAAGTCTTCTCCTCTGGTGTTAGTAGGACCACTCTACTTGAGATGCAAGAGTTGACAGGGTTTAAACTTGGCAAACTACCTGTTAGGTACCTTGGGGTCCCTTTGGTCACAAGAAGACTCTCTGAAAAGGATCGTTCTCCTTTGATCGATAGAATTACTCAGAGAATCAATGGCTGGGCAGCACGCATGTTATCCTATGCAGGAAGGCTTCAGCTCATTCAATCTGTTCTTTTTAATGTGTCCAATTTCTGGTGCAGGCACTTTGTATTGCCTAAGGCTGTTCTTAAAAGAATTAATCAATTATGCAGCAGGTTCTTCTGGAAAGGAAGAGATGACTCAGCTAAGGGAGCAAGAGTCAAATGGAGTTCCATTTGCTGTCCAAAGTCAGAGGGGGGTCTTGGATTAAAAGACTTGGGAATATGGAATAAGGCTTGCATTATGCAGCACCTATGGGCACTTCTCTCTCAGACAGGTTCATTGTGGATTGCCTGGCTTCATGCCTATGTGCTGAAAGGAAGAACAGTGTGGCAGGTTCAACCTTCCCCAGGAAGCAGCTGGACATGGCGTAAAATGCTTCAGCTGAGGGCTTTGGCTTTGAGGTTCACCTCCAACCAGAATGGTGCTCTAACTTGGAAGTTCCCTGGGAACAGATTTATGGTGGCTAAGGTCTGGAATGAACTCAGGCCTAGGCAGGACAAGGTGGAGTGGGATAAACTGATCTGGTTTCCATTTCATATTCCTAAACATGCACTGGTAGCTTGGATGGCTATATTGGACAAACTGCCTACAAAGAACAGATTGATGTCATGGGGCATGGAGGTGGATGGCAAATGTGAGCTATGTCAAACTGAGCAAGAAACCCGGAATCATATATTTTTTGAATGTGACTATTCAAAGGAAATCTGGGGGCATATACTATGCTTATGTCAACTTCATAGAAGCATAAGGAGCTGGCAAGCAGAGCTGCAATGGGCAGTAAACAGAATCAGAGGAAAAACTCCCATTTCTGTTATTTTGCGTTTATCATGGAGTGCCTTTCTTTACTCGATCTGGAGGGAGAGAAATAATAGGTGTTTTAATCGCCTTCAATCCACACAAGGAGCCATCATTGAGCAGATAAAAGAGATCATCAGAATGCGATTGTTGGGGCTCAAGAACATTAGTCCTGATGAAGTGAACCGAAGATTGGATGCAGATTGGGGACTGTCTCTTTTTTCCTAGGATCTTTGTCCATTCTGGAATAGCTTTAAGTATTGCTGAAGTATGTTGCAAATTGTTCCCTGATTGATTAGTGGTCTTAAGTTTTGTTCAAGTATTGTTTAAGTATGTATAGCTTTAAGTACATGTTGCACATGATGTTGGATGTAGCAGTTTAACTGCTTTCTGGATAAATAAAACACTTACTTATCCAAAAAAAAAAAACAACATCTAATTTTACAGGTATGTTAATAGTAAAGTTTCTGTTTTTTTATTTTTTATTTTTCATATGGAATTAGGCCATGCTTGACTAAGCTTCTTATAGTTTCCAATTTTGCATAACATGTATCACCAGGAATTATAATATTGTCTAATCCCTTGATTTTGTTTGAATTCTCCTTTATTTTTTCTTCCCCTGATTTGTAAAGCATGAAATTGTTGTTTAGTTTTCCTTTCCTCACTTTTTCATATAAATAGTTAAAGTGAATTTTGTTGAATCACAAGTGTTACTAGACAAGATTAAATTGGTTCCTTTGAACCTTCAAAATAGACCTGCTTGGCAAGGAAAAAGTTTATTCTGAACAAGGTTAGACGTGAATATATCAAGGTATCATGTGTTTTTCATATAAAATCATTAACTCTTTGGCTATAATATGGTCTGAAGACTGGAATGTATTATCTAAGATCACGTTCTGCAGCTGATGCCATCAAATTCATTGTTGATACTAACATGCTTAAGGTAATGAATAATTGAATATTGATTTGTGCTATATGTATGTACTGATTGATCTATTGATGATTCATGATTTCTAAAAAAGAGTTTCTATAAAAGGAAAATAAAGCTAATACAATGATATCGCTGGACCACAAAGTATTGACATTATTCACCATCGTGATTTGCATAGATTTATAGATATGTTTGTTTTCTAGACTATTGCAGGTTAAGAAGCACTGCTCTTATTTCTCATGGCTTCATGCACTAATATGTCATCCTTTGGATTTCTTTGGCCATTATCTTTTCTGTTTAATGAAAGTGTGAATATAATATTATATATCTGTTAATTGATAACTCGTATAATTATATAAATAGTTAATTATAGAAATTTATGAACTTTTCAAACAAGTTAAGATTAACATTCCTTTATTGGATGCAATCAAACAAGTTCCATCTTATGCTAAATTTTTGAAGGACATGTGCACAGTTAAAAGGAAACATAATGTACAAAAGAAAGCATTTCTGACGGAAAGTGTAAGCTCAATCATTCAGCACCTTACTCCACCAAAATTCAAAGATCCTGGATGTCCAACAATCTCATGCATCATTGGAAACACTAGAATAGAACGTGCATTGCTTGTTCTTGGTGCTAGTGTTAATCTTTTGCCTTTTTCTGTTTATCAACAGTTAGGTTTAGGTGAACTCAAGGAAACACCTGTTACACTTCAACTAGCTGATCGTTCTGTAAAAATTCCTCGAGGGATAGTTGAAGATGTTTTGGTTCAAATTGATAATTTTTACTTCCCTGTTGATTTTATTGTTTTGGACACACATCATGTTTCAAATCTAAATGTTCAAATTCCTGTTATATTAGGCCGTCCATTTCTTGCAACTTCTAATGCTCTGATAAATTGCAGGAATGGTATTTTGAACATTTCTTTTGGAAATATGACTTTAGAATTAAATGTGTTCAACATTTGCAAGCAACCTGGTGATGATTCAGAAGTACATGAAGTGGATTTCATTGAAGAACTTGTTCATGAACATCTCACCACTACCACATTCCATGATCCTTTAGAAGCTTATTTAATTGAATGTGAGTTTGATAATGCTTCAGAAATTTCACACACTGATTCTTTGTTAAATTCTTTTCAGGATAAGCATTGTTGGAAACAAAAGTTTGAGGAACTTCCATCACTCACAAATGTCACTGTACCATCAACTATTGAACCACCCAAGCTGGATTTAAAACCATTGCCATCCGAGCTAAAATATTTCTTTTTGGGTGAGAATGAAACTTTTCCAGTCATAATTTCTTCACATCTTGATGAACTACAAGAAGAAAAAATTCCTTCTCAATGGAGCCCCCAAGATAAAAGGAAGTTTCTGAATGAGTTAAAAAAGTTCTACTGGGATGACCCTTACTTGTTCAAATATTGTCCTGATCAGATTTTTCGAAAATACATTCCCGACAATGAGGTAAGTAGTGTAATTAAGTTTTGTCATTCCGAGGCATGTGGTGGTCATTTTTCATCAAAGAAAACTGCTGCAAAAATTTTACAGTGTGGATTTTACTGGCCACCCCGGTTAAATGGTGGATAACGGTACTCCATGATTATTTAAGTCGGTTCCATCAGTTACCCACAAAACTGATATTGTATATAAATTTCTCTTTCATTTTTTTTTTCAGGATGGATGATATTTTCAAAATATTGCAGAAACGATTTCCTCCTTTTCCTCGAAATATTTTACTGAAGCTTTACCAAGTTCGATTTGAAAGATTAAGAATGCTTATGCACAAAGGGATTCCTGAAGACATACGTTGGATAATTGAAGCCAAGGTACGTGAAGATGAATATCTTCCTGTTTTGCATTTACCAGGTACAGATAGAAGCACTTTTGCAAAGAAGCGACGAGCAAAGCGCATGAGTTCAAATTGCCACAAATGTGCACGATGGACGTGTAACGGTAAATGTCGTTCTATTGGGATTCCATCCTCTAATCGAGATGATAAAATTGAATTCATTAAGGATGGACTGAGTAAGGAGAATTTGGGTAATATCCAACTTTCTCTTGAGACGCATCCCAGTGGAGACGTACAAAGAGAAATTCTTGATTTATGGCCGCAATTCCAAAGGGAATGACAACATCTTGGGAATCTGATGTTAAAAGACTATGTTTGCCAGCTTGTAAGAAAACTGGATAGGAAGCATATCCTCGACTCATAGAAGGCGTTTAAGCCGTTTCTGGACGTAAAACCAGAGGAAGATGTGAGCCACAATCACTACAATAAATGACTTCTCAGCTTTTGGTTTGATTTGCAATAACTTCATTTCGGTTTAATTTACGTGTTGTTCGATTTGTGTAATTATTATCATTTTTTTTTGCATTGGTCTTTTACGGTTGATTTTTTTTCTCTTTTTGATTTTCTTCCTGAAATCACGCAAAAATCTTTTGTTAGGTTAACATTTTCTTCTGACAGGTCAAATACACTTTCGGCGAGATTATTACTCTTCTCTGATTCACTACTCAGTCCTCTATATATTACACCATGTACTCATTCTCTTTCAGGCACTCAAAAAAAAATGGAAAGTACTTTGTCCCAGCGCATTGAAACAATTTGTGTCTTTGGAGGTGCTTATCCAGGGAAAAATAAAATATTCGCTGATGAAGCCATAAGAGTTGGAGTAATACTTGCCCAACAAAAGATCCAGTTGATTTATGGAGGCGGTAGTACGGGTTTAATGGGAGCAGACGCTACAGCAGTACATGCCGGAGGAAGTCCAGTTCTAGGAATTGTGCCAAAACTATTCACAGGTTTTTGTGGACCTACCGTGGGTAAGGAAATACAAGTCTGGAGTATCCCTGAACGGATGACAATCATGTACCATTCTACCGATGCATTCATTGCTTTACCAGGAGGTCTGGGTACATTGGAAGAAATAGCTTGTGTGGCTTCTTGGTCATCTTTGGTCATAAATAAGAAACCCATTGGTTTGCTTAATATTAATGGTTATTTTAGTAATTTGTTTTCATATTTAGATAATGCTGTGAAAAATGGATTCATGTTTTCAGAGGCAAGGAGAACCATAATTTCTGCTACAACCATTGAAGATTTACTCAAAAAGCTCCAAGCTTATGAGTATTTGCCTGCTACGGTTGTTTCGCAAACGCTCGGAAAAAGAAAAAGAGATATAGACAAGCAAGGAGTGGATTGCACTTTGTCTTTGTGACATTATCTAACATTTTGTTTGTTGTATAATAAGTGGTTAGCAACCTCTGCAGGTAATATTTCCTAAATTCTACCTTTAAAATTTGACATTGAGGACAATGTCATATTTTATAGGGGGTAAGGGACATATTTTGGTAATTACTAAAAAAAAAAAAATTGTTGTGTTTTAAGCCATTTAGAAGTATTCATTTTGAACAAGGTCTGAGTAAGGGAGACTTGAGACATACTTTGTCAGTTTGATTTAACATTTTCAAAAAAAAAAAAAAAAAAACACCATCTGGTCCGTTTATTATCTGAATGTGTTTTACTACTTTCGTGTATGTATTTTTTTTAGTATTAGTATAATCTTGGCAAGCATGTGGATAAAGCAATAGAGTTACAAAGGCTTTGATTAAGTTATCTAGGTTATTTTCAATTTGGTTTTCTGAAAATTGAATATTTTTGATGATCAAATGTCTTTAAGATTGTTTTTGGCAGATAGGTTCGATTTTTGTTGGAATGTGAATTCATGGTGAGCCTTTGGAAAGCCACGGAAAACTGGGAAGACATAGTAAGTTTACTTTTTCTCTTCATTTCACATGCAGATTTAAGTCATCACATAGATGCTTGCATCTATACATGATCTGATCTTAGAACAAAGTCACTATCCAGAAATCTCCTTATCTTTGCCCCCTTACATTAGGAGCCCATAGGTTGTAAACATTCGGGTTGGATCCCTAGATATGAACTCCAGAAATTATGCCAAAGTGAACGGATACGATTCCGACCCCCATTCCCTATTTATACTTTTATGATAATATTTGTGATAATTGGGTTTGGGATTGTGTGTTTCCTTCTTGTTTATTTTGTTATCTTTTGAAATCTGAAAAAAAAATGGGAATAATGCAAAAGAGGGTAGTTAGAATGAGTGATTGTTTTTAGAGTCGTGAACTTCGAACTTATTGATGCCAAAACAATGTTGTGATGAGTTGAGAAAAAGATGCTGAAAAAAAGAGCTGATGAAAATCTGTCTTGTTTGATCAATTGAATGAAAAGAAAGAAAAAGAAAGTATGGAATCCAATGTGATTTCTGAAAGAAAAAAAAAACAAGAATGATGATTATGAATAGATGTGATTGTGCATAAAATATGTCCCAATGAGGGTACAAATCAAAAGAAAATCATTTGTGCTTAAAAAAAAAAATTCAGAATTCAAGATTCGAGGTTCTTCATTATAGAGAGGTTTTTACTTTTCTATTTTCTTTGGATCGAGTCTTTTTTTGCTTTTTGTTTTCTTTTCAAAATATTAATGTTGAACATAGGACTAAGGATGAGTGAGAATAGAAATATTTTGAGAGGATTGATCACATTATTATTATATTTCTTGAGCCTAACTTGTGATAAACCTCAGATTATGTTTGAACATCCCACCCCTCACTTGTCCATAAGCCTCAGATTCATCTCTGTACCGATCAGATTTGTCAAGTTCACTTGTGAACTGAGGTGACAAGGATCTTAGCATGTGTACTTATGAAGCTATAGTTTGCCTAGTCCTCCATGGCTAGCTAAAGTCTCGCCAAGAAGGAAGTTCCTCAATCGTACGGTAATGCCTTCAATTTTAATCTCATTGACCCTTTACTCGAACTTAATATGCCAATGATACTTAATTAGATGCCTTGCCAATTCTTACGCTTGATCTTGCTTGTTTGTTTGAGATCCCTTTAACTTGTTTTCCTGTTTATTTATCTTTTTTTAGGATTGAGTCGTTGCTAGGGACTAGCAACAATCTATATGTGGGGGTGTGATAACTCGTATAATTATATAGTTTTTAGTTATGTTTTGTTATTGTTTTGTGTCAAATACGAGTTATTATTGCTTAGTCTAATTGTTTTTATGATCTTTTATATTTTTATGTAATTTGGTGTTTTTCACGAGTTTCTTTGAGTGATTTCAGATTACTAGGTTAAATCAAGAATTAAGGGCAAATCCAGAATTAAGGGCAGTCTAATTGTTTTTATGTTCTTTTATATTTTTATGTAATTTGGTGTTTTTCAGGAGTTTCTTTGAGTGATTTCAGATTACTAGGTTAAATCAAGAATTAAGGGCAAATCCAGTTCAGTTCCAGTTCCGACACCTTTTGTCATATAAGCTATATCTAGAGTTTTACTGAAGCATTATAGCTGAAATTTTTACAGTGCAAAGTTAAGCGGCATATCTATCTTTTTCATGTTTTACACTTCTTGAAACGGAGTCGTTTTCCCTAGCGAAATGTGGTATCAAGTTGGCTGATGTGCAATGACGTCTGTTCTGACCAGTTTTGGTATTTTTACCATATCTTCTGATCCACATGAGAAAATGAGCTGATTCCAACGGCTATGGATCACAAACTGATAGGGGTATATTTTTCTAGAAGACTATTTGATCAGATCAAGCCTCCAAAATTGACAAAATCAACCATCAAGCTGGCTGATTAGAATTGTCATACAATATGACGAAAATTGTTAGAAAAATGCACCCACCTATTATACCTACCTTTGAAATTTATAAAGCTTGTCTCTTGTCATTTAGCTCTCCAAAATGTGTATAAATAGAGGGCCTTGGATGAGTATTATGATACATTGGTAGGATATTAGCCATTGTAATAAAATTCTCTAAGTTTTCTTCTTCTTTCCTTTCTGTAGTTTTCTTTTTCTTTATTTACTTATGTTTCTTACATTTATTTTCATTTTATTCATATCTAGTATGTGTTGCTAATCATATTGTTGAGGTGATGAGGTAAAGCTTTTGGTAAATGCTAAGGTTAGTCTCTTAAATATGAGCTAAAATGAATCATCATTTATAAACACTAGTATAGATAATATTTTCTTTTGGTTTAAAATCATACTTGCAAAGTAGGGATCTTGATTCATTATTGACAATGAAAATGGCACAGTAAATGCTTGGTTTCATAACCTTGATTTGTTGTAGACATATACCTTGGCATAAGGAATGCTTGGACTCTTTTTATGAGTTTTGAGGACACCAAATGAACTTAATATTATATGCTATGGACGTTGGACAATTTGGACTGAATTGCTAAACCTTCCAATTGGAACCACCCTTATGTGTGGATTTCAATTGTGTAATAAAACAAGATTAATCTTAGCATAACACCAAGAGTGGATTCTCTAACCTCAACATCTTTTCTTATTGTTTTTTATATCTTGTTTAATTTCTTTTATATTTTGTTTATTTTGTTCTCTAATATCTTGTTTATCTTATTTTGTTGTTGATTCCCTAATATCTTGTTTACTTTCTTTGTCTTATATATTTATAAACTTATACTTACTAATACGCTTCCCTGTGGTTCGACCTTGGACACCCGAGAATTTATTACTTGAACATAACCTGCACTTGGGTTTACAACTCTTAATTGAGTCTCCATCAAGTTTTTGGCGCCGTTGCCGGGGAGGCAATACTTAGTATATAAGTTTATAAGTATATTTATTTTTATTGGCTGATTATACCGCCTAATTTTCTATATATTTATATTGTATATTAACTTTGTTTTATTTTTATTGGCTGGTTATACCGCCTAATCTGTATATTAACTTTGTTTTATGCTTGTTTGGCGACGTGATTTTAGATCTCGTCGTTTAGTTAGATTTTATTGTGAAACTTTTTCAGGTAATCTTTCTAATACAACTCCTACCATGGCTGACAATGAAAGTGTTCATGCTGAAGATGAGAACAGACAAGTACGCACCATGCGTGACTACTTGCAACCAACTCGAAGCTCATCACCCTCTTGTTTTATTTTTCTTCTCAATGCAAACAACTTTCGTTTTAAACCAGGTATGATAGCTTTGCTTCCAAATTTCCATGGGTTAGAATCGGAAAGTGCTTACTCGTTTCTAAAAGATTTCGAAGATGTATGTGTCACCTTTAATGACCAACAATGTACAAATGAAATTGTCAAGCTAAAATTATTTCCTTTTTCTTTAAAAGATAAAGCAAAAATTTGGCTTCATAATTTAAAACCAAGGTCAATTGGCACATGGCAAGAATTACAAACTGAGTTTCTAAAGAAATTTTTCCCAGCACATAAAACTACTGCTTTGAAAAGACAGATTCAAAATTTCAATCAAAATCAAAATGAAGCATTTTTTCAGTGCTGGGAGCGTTTTAAAGATTTGTTAAGTTCTTGTCCACATCATGGTTTTGAAAAATGGTGTCTTATTAGTTTCTTTTATGAAAGTTTAACTCCCGAAACTAAACAATTTGTTGAAACAATGTGTAACGGTGAGTTTCTAGAAAAAGAACCTGAAGAAGCCTTTGACTACCTAGACCATTTGGCAGAAAACTCTCAAGCCTGGCACAGATAATTCCTCTGAAAGTTCCAATAGATCTAATCTTGTTTCTAACAGAGGTAAATATCATTTTAGTCAAGAAGATGAGATAAAAGCTAAAGTAGCTAATTTGGCTAGAAAGATTGAAGCCATGGAACTTAGAGAAGTAAAAGAAGTCAAAACGGTTAAAAATGAAGAAAGTTGTGGAATTTGTGAAATCATGGGACACCCCACTTCTGAATGTCCAAACATTCCCATTCTTAAAGAAGCGTTGCATGATCAAGTAAATTCCATAAACACATTTAAAAAGCCTTTTCCTTCTCCTTACTCTGAAACGTATAACCCTGAATGGAGAAATCATCCCAACTTCAGTTGGCGGAATAATAATCATGTTCAGGTACCACAATCTCAAAAGCCGGGCAACACTTTTTCCTATCAACCTTCACGTGTACAAACCTTGGAAGAGACATTGCAAGCATTCATGCAAACACAAGCAAATGTGAATAACCAAACTTCACAGGACATCAATGAGATCAAAAACACCTTGTCCACATTGACAGCTTCATTACGCACTCAAGAAAAAGGTAAGTTTCCTGCTCAACCTCAGCCTAACCCTTCTACTCAATGTCTTGTTTCTTGCTCCAATGAAACTCAACAGGAAAATGCCAGTTCTATCACAACTCTTCGAAGTGGAAAGTCAATTGACAAAAACATTCTATCAAAAGACCAAGATCCTCCTTTCCCTTCGAAAAGTAATGGTAAGGATGATGGTAAGTCTGAACTTCTTGAAAATTTGGACAAAGAAAAAGGTATGCATCCTGCTCCTTTTCCTCAAAGGTTGCAAACAATAAAGAATTTGAATCAAAATGCAGAAATTTATGAACTTTTCAAACAAGTTAAGATTAACATTTCTTTATTGGATGCAATCAAACAAGTTCCATCTTATGCTAAATTTTTGAAGGACATGTGCACAGTTAAAAGGAAACATAATGTACAAAAGAAAGCATTTCTGACGGAAAGTGTAAGCTCAATCATTCAGCACCTTACTCCACCAAAATTCAAAGATCCTGGATGTCCAACAATCTCATGCATCATTGGAAACACTAGAATAGAACGTGCATTGCTTGATCTTGGTGCTAGTGTTAATCTTTTGCCTTTTTCTGTTTATCAACAGTTAGGTTTAGGTGAACTCAAGGAAACACCTGTTACACTTCAACTAGCTGATCGTTCTGTAAAAATTCCTCGAGGGATAGTTGAAGATGTTTTGGTTCAAATTGATAATTTTTACTTCCCTGTTGATTTTATTGTTTTGGACACACATCATGTTTCAAATCTAAATGTTCAAATTCCTGTTATATTAGGCCGTCCATTTCTTGCAACTTCTAATGCTCTGATAAATTGCAGGAATGGTATTTTGAACATTTCTTTTGGAAATATGACTTTAGAATTAAATGTGTTCAACATTTGCAAGCAACCTGGTGATGATTCAGAAGTACATGAAGTGGATTTCATTGAAGAACTTGTTCATGAACATCTCACCACTACCACATTCCATGATCCTTTAGAAGCTTATTTAATTGAATGTGAGTTTGATAATGCTTCAGAAATTTCACACACTGATTCTTTGTTAAATTCTTTTCAGGATAAGCATTGTTGGAAACAAAAGTTTGAGGAACTTCCATCACTCACAAATGTCACTGTACCATCAACTATTGAACCACCCAAGCTGGATTTAAAACCATTGCCATCCGAGCTAAAATATTTCTTTTTGGGTGAGAATGAAACTTTTTCAGTCATAATTTCTTCACATCTTGATGAACTACAAGAAGAAAAAATTCCTTCTCAATGGAGCCCCCAAGATAAAAGGAAGTTTCTGAATGAGGTAAAAAAGTTCTACTGGGATGACCCTTACTTGTTCAAATATTGTCCTGATCAGATTTTTCGAAGATACATTCCCGACAATGAGGTAAGTAGTGTAATTAAGTTTTGTCATTCCGAGGCATGTGGTGGTCATTTTTCATCAAAGAAAACTACTGCAAAAATTTTACAGTGTGGATTTTACTGGCCACCCCGGTTAAATGACGGATAACGGTACTCCGTGATTATTTAAGTCGGTTCCATCAGCTACCCACAAAACTGATATTGTATATAAATTTCTCTTTCATTTTTTTTTTCAGAATGGATGATATTCTCAAAAGATTGCAGAAACGATTTCCTCCTTTTCCTCGAAATATTTTACTGAAGCTTTACCAAGTTCGATTTGAAAGATTAAGAATGCTTATGCACAAAGGGATTCCTGAAGACATACGTTGGATAATTGAAGCCAAGGTACGTGAAGATGAATATCTTCCTGTTTTGCATTTACCAGGTACATGTAGAAGCACTTTTGCAAAGAAGCGACGAGCAAAGCGCATGAGTTCAAATTGCCACAAATGTGCACGATGGACGTGTAACGGTAAATGTCGTTCTATTGGGATTCCATCCTCTAATCGAGATGATAAAATTGAATTCATTAAGGATGGACTGAGTAAGGAGAATTTGGGTAATATCCAACTTTCTCTTGAGACGCATCCCAGTGGAGACGTACAAAGAGAAATTCTTGATTTATGGCCGCAATTCCAAAGGGAATGGCAACATCTTGGGAATCTGATGTTAAAAGACCCTGTTTGCCAGCTTGTAAGAAAACTGGATAGGAAGCATATCCTCGACTCATAGAAGGCGTTTAAGCCGTTTCTGGACGTAAAACCAGAGGAAGATGTGAGCCACAATCACTACAATAAATGACTTCTCAGCTTTTGGTTTGATTTGCAATAACTTCATTTCGGTTTAATTTACGTGTTGTTCGATTTGTGTAATTATTCTCATTTTTTTTGCATTGGTCTTTTACGGTTGATTTTTCTTCTCTTTTTGATTTTCTTCCTGAAATCACGCAAAAATCTTTTGTTAGGTTAACATTTTCTTCTGACAGGTCAAATACACTTTCGGCGAGATTATTACTCTTGTCTGATTCACTACTCAGTCCTCTATATATTACACCATGTACTCATTCTCTTTCAGGCACTCAAAAAAAAATGGAAAGTACTTCGTCCCAGCGCATTGAAACAATTTGTGTCTTTGGAGGTGCTTATCCAGGGAAAAATAAAATATTCGCTGATGAAGCCATAAGAGTTGGAGTAATACTTGCCTAACAAAAGATCCAGTTGATTTATGGAGGCGGTAGTACGGGTTTAATGGGAGCAGTCGCTACAGCAGCACACGCCGGAGGAAGTCCAGTTCTAGGAATCGTGCCAAAACTATTCACAGGTTTTTGTGGACCTACCGTGGGTAAGGAAATACAAGTCTGGAGTATCCCTGAACGGATGACAATCATGTACCATTCTACCGATGCATTCATTGCTTTACCAGGAGGTCTGGGTACATTGGAAGAAATAGCTTGCGTGGCTTCTTGGTCATCTTTGGTCATAAATAAGAAACCCATTGGTTTGCTTAATATTAATGGTTATTTTAGTAATTTGCTTTCATATTTAGATAATGCTGTGAAAAATGGATTCATGTTTTCAGAGGCAAGGAGAACCATAATTTCTGCTACAACCATTGAAGATTTACTCAAAAATCTCCAAGCTTATGAGTATTTGCCTGCTACGGTTGTTTCGCAAACGCTCGGAAAAAGAAAAAGAGATATAGACAAGCAAGGAGTGGATTGCACTTTGTCTTTGTGACATTATCTAACATTTTGTTTGTTGTATAATAAGTGGTTAGCAACCTCTGCAGGTAATATATCCTAAATTCTACCTTTAAAATTTGACATTGGGGACAATGTCATATTTTAGTAGGGGGTAAGGGACATATTTTGGTAATTGCTAAAAAAAAAAAATTGTTGTGTTTTAAGCCATTTAGAAGTATTCATTCTGAACAAGGTCTGAGTAAGGGAGACTTGAGACATACCTTGTCAGTTTGATTTAATCTTTTCAAAAAAAAAAACACTATCTGGTCCATTTATTATCTGCATGTGTTTTACTACTTTCGTGTATGTATTTTTTTTGAGTATTAGTATAATCTTGGCAAGCATGTGGATAAAGCAATAGAGTTACAAAGGCTTTGATTAAGTTATCTAGGTTATTTTCAATTTGGTTTTCTGAAAATTGAATATTTTTTATGATCAAATGTCTTTGAGATTGTTTTTGGCAGATCGGTTCGATTTTTGTTGGAATATGAATTCATGGTGAGCCTTTGGAAAGCCACGGAAAACTGGGAAGACATAGTAAGTTTACTTTTTTTCTTCATTCCACATGCAGATTTAAGTCATCACATAGATGCTTGCATCTATACATGATCTGATCTTAGAACAAAGTCACTATCCAGAAAGCCCCTTATCTTTGCCCCCTTACATTAGGAGCCCATAGGTTGTAAACCTTCGGGTTGGATCCCTAGATATGAACTCCAGAAATTATGCCAAAGTGAACGGATACGATTCCGACCCCCATTCCCTCTTTATACTTTTATGATAATATTTGTGATCATTGGGTTTGGGATTGTGTGTTTCCTTCTTGTTTATTTTGTTATCTTTTGAAATCTGAAAAAAAAATGGGAATAATGCAAAAGAGGGTAGTTAGAATGAGTGATTGTTTTTAGAGTCGTGAACTTCGAACTTATTGATGCCAAAACAATGTTGTGATGAGTTGAGAAAAAGATGCTGAAAAAAAGAGCTGATGAAAATCTGTCTTGTTTGATCAATTGAATGAAAAGAAAGAAAAAGAAAGTACGGAATCCAATGTGATTTCTGAAAGAAAAAAAAACATGAATGATGATTATGAATAGATGTGATTGTGCATAAAATATGTCCCAATGAGGGCACAAATCAAAAGAAAATCACTTGTGCTTAAAAAAAAAAATTCAGAATTCAAGATTCGAGGTTCTTCATTATAGAGAGGTTTTTACTTTTCTATTTTCTTTGGATCGAGTCTTTTCTTGCTTTTTGTTTTCTTTTCAAAATATTAATGTTGAACATAGGACTAAGGATGAGTGAGAATAGAAATATTTTGAGAGGATTGATCACATTATTATTATATTTCTTGAGCCTAACTTGTGATAAACCTCAGATTATGTTTGAACATCTCACCCCTCACTTGTCCATAAGCCTCAGATTCATCTCTGTACCGATCAGATTTGTCAAGTTCACTTGTGAACTGCGGTGACAAGGATCTTAGCATGTGTACTTATAAAGCTATAGTTTGCCTAGTCCTCCATGGCTAGCTAAAGTCTCGCCAAGAAGGAAGTTCCTCAATCGTACGGTAATGCCTTCAATTTTAATCTCATTGACCCTTTACTCGAACTTAATATGCCAATGATACTTAATTAGATGCCTTGCCAATTCTTACGCTTGATCTTGCTTGTTTGTTTGAGATCCCTTTAACTTGTTTTTCTGTTTATTTATCTTTTTTTAGGATTGAGTCGTTGCTAGGGACTAGCAACAATCTAAGTGTGGAGGTGTGATAACTCGTATAATTATATAGTTTTTAGTTATGTTGTATTATTGTTTTGTGTCAAATACGAGTTATTATTGCTTAGTCTAATTGTTTTTATGATCTTTTATATTTTTATGTAATTTGGTGTTTTTCACGAGTTTCTTTGAGTGATTTCAGATTACTAGGTTAAATCAAGAATTAAGGGCAAATCCAGTTCAGTTCCAGTTCCGACACCTTTTGTCATATCAGCTATATCTAGAGTTTTACTGAAGCATTAAGGCTGAAATATTTACAGTGCAAAGTTAAGAGGCATATCTATCTTTTTCATGTTTTACACTTCTTGAAACGGAGTCGTTTTCCCTAGCGAAATGTGGTATCAAGTTGGCTGATGTGCAATGACGTCTGTTCTGACCAGTTTTGGTATTTTTACCATATCTTCTGATCCACATGAGAAAATGAGCTGATTCCAACGGCTATGGATCACAAACTGATAGGGGTATATTTTTCTAGAAGACTATTTGATCAGATCAAGCCTCCAAAATTGACAAAATCAACCATCAAGCTGGCTGATTAAAATTGTCATACAATATGACGAAAATTGTTAGAAAAATGCACCCACCTATTATACCTACCTTTGAAATTTATAAAGCTTGTCTCTTGTCATTTAGCTCTCCAAAATGTGTATAAATAGAGGGCCTTGGATGAGTATTATGATACATTGGTAGGATATTAGCCATTGTAATAAAATTCTCTAAGTTTTCTTCTTCTTTCCTTTCTCTAGTTTTCTTTTTCTTTATTTACTTATGTTTCTTACATTTATTTTCATTTTATTCATATCTAGTATGTGTTGCTAATCATATTGTTGAGGTGATGAGGTGAAGCTTTTGGTAAATGCTAAGGTTAGTCTCTTAAACATGAGCTAAAATGAATCATCATTTATAAACACTAGTATAGATAATATTTTCTTTTGGTTTAAAATCATACTTGCAAAGTAGGGATCTTGATTCATTATTGACAATGAAAATGGCACAGTAAATGCTTGGTTTCATAACCTTGATTTGTTGTAGACATATACCTTGGCATAAGGAATGCTTGGACTCTTTTTATGAGTTTTGAGGACACCAAATGAACATAATATCATATGCTATGGACGTTGGACAATTTGGACTGAATTGCTAAACCTTCCAATTGGAACCACCCTTATGTGTGGATTTCAATTGTGTAATAAAACAAGATTAATCTTAGCATAACACCAAGAGTGGATTCTCTAACCTCAACATCTTTTCTTATTGTTTTTTATATCTTGTTTAATTTCTTTTATATTTTGTTTATTTTGTTCTCTAATATCTTGTTTATCTTATTTTGTTGTTGATTCCCTAATATCTTGTTTACTTTCTTTATCTTATATATTTATAAACTTATACTTACTAATACGCTTCCCTGTGGTTCGACCTCGGACACCCGAGAATTTATTACTTGAACATAACCTGCACTTGGGTTTACAACTCTTAATTGAGTCTCCATCATTAATCTTTTGTGGTACCTCATTTATAAATAATGCACAACCGAAGATAACCAATTAATTGTGACTAAACTATTTTTAATAACTCATAATTATTGTTGACTGATGATCTATGCTTTAAATTTTTTGCTATGACATATATATGGGGTTCAACAACACTTTAATACCCATCTAACTTTTCTTGATTGCATCCCACTGCTTTTGTATGCTTATTATCTAACCATTGCACTCTGCTACAGAACTTTTTGCTTCTAATTTAGTCATTTTTGCTTTTGCTCTTTGTTTATAAAGTGTTGATATATGTCTTTAATTCTTCACTTTCACTTATATACCAAACTGAATCGGAATATAATTTTGTCGTAAGGATTATTAACTCTGCCTTGATACTTCTGTCAACTGCTTCCGAACTGTTATCATAGATTATCTATTTACAGTTTATTACTCATGTCTAATTATTTTTATTGGAAGATGATAATGTTTGATATCTGTAAATCAGAACATCTTACCTATAAAAATTACTTACTTCCTATGCCAGAACTGACTAAAAATTTCAATGCAATCATAGGACCTGAACAATGAATAAACTGATTTTGTCTCAATTGGTTGTATATGGATAGAATCAAGTTGTCAAAGTGGGGATAGTTTAGTTTTGAGACTCAATTAATCCAGCAACAAAGAATGATCCTTTCTTAATTTTTTGGTTTTGGTTGTATAAGCCTTAATTTTTTGGCTGCTGATGCGAAGGTATGCTTATCATTTCTTATTTAAACTTTTTTTACCATATATTTCTCAATAATTCTGACCTAGATTCAACTCTAAACTATTTAACCTATAATACTGCTTTATTTTAGGGAAATGCAATGCATGCCATGATCAAAAGCTTTGATTCAGAAAAGGCCACTATTAAAGGCTTAAAGCAGGGATCTCTATATCAAATCTTAAATTCTTCATCGTGTATAAATAAAACATTTAACTTAGATTGCTTATTCTTTTACATACAAATTCAATTTTATATTTGAAGACGTGATTTGGGTCTTGACATCAATGACCAATCACAATTGTAGAGATGCAAAGCACCAAAGAGATCTAATACAAATGTGATGTATTTATCATCAAGGAGCTTAGGTAACACAAAAATGTATACCATTACACAGCTGCTATTTACACAATATCTTCGCTGCAAACATTCTTATTTGTCTACTTTCTGCAGTGGTGAAACTTATAGAGTGACATTATGGGCTGAAATGACTTTCAAAACTCGATCATAAGGAGCTGCTTAAAAACAAAGAAAACCATGTTGTCATCTTTGCTGGCACGACAATTAAAAGCTAAACGGGTAATAATATTTTCTTCCATTAACATTTAGTCTGCATAAAACTAATTATCTATTGTTTTTTTTTTTCCCATAAATAACTCTATAAAAGCTTTATCTAATGAACAAACTAATAATTAAATCAGACGTGGCAAAAGCCCATGTATCTTGGATTTTATGGTGTAGCAGAACATAGTTTGAGTTGGAAATTATCATTTGCTTGAATATAATACTACTATATTTGGTAAACAATTGGTATCTAATGTTTTTGTAGATAATTATATTCCTTGGCCAATGTGTGTTGGCTTTGTGTGCTGGCATACTTGAAAGTGACGGAATCAGTTCATTTTTTAGGATAGTTTTTCTTGGCCTTTTAATGTTTATATAATCCTATTTTGGCACTTGAAATTATTCCTTATACCACTAATTGGACTAGGGTTTCGAGGACTATCTATGACTTGTAGAAAACACTATCGAGACCATTAGAAACTCCTCTAAGCCTCTAACCCCAGGTTTCAGCCAAATTATTAGTACTCAAAGCAACTGCCAATTACAGTCACGGTGATGGATAAGCTTTTAGGCCTTGTTTAGCACTGCTGTTGGCATAGCTTTTTAGGTCAAAAGCTGTTTTTAATCCGCAAACGCAATGTTAAACGGGTAAAAAATATTAACTTTTGCGGTTGAAATCATAGTTTGGCAACCTAAACCAAAAAGCCAAAAAATAGAGTTTTTTGGCTTTAAAAGCGTTTTTTGAATAAAATAATTTTATTATCCTCACATCTCTATTATTTTATTATTTTAAATATATATTTTTTTGATATTTCAAGTTCTCCCAACATTTAAAAGTTTTTAAACCATAGTTTTTTAACCACATTTTTTTTCAATCTAAGCTGTTTCTAATCCAAATTTTTTCCAGTAATACTAAACTAGTCCTTAATCTGATAGGATGTTGCTTGTGATCTACTACTGTATTCATTGTAACTCTTGCTATATAATGGATTTTGAGTATATAAAGATATATCTAATTTTTAAGTACTTTCTTAACTTTGCACTTTCTCCTCCTACATGTAAGATTTTGGTCTCATGTTCTGGACAATAATACGTTGCTAACTTCTTTGTTTTTTTTTTTTTTTCAAAAGAAGTCCTAATTTGAAATAGGAGAAGGAGTTGTAGATGTTGAGATTCGAATATCAAATTTGTTGAATATGATCTCTTAAAGATAATTGCATGAATCAATTAAATTAAGTCTTGATTTTACTTCAACCTTTCTAGATTGTCATATTTTATTATAGATATTATTCATGTTTCACCTCTCTCTCTCTCTCTCTCTCTCTCTCTCTCTCTCTCACAAGTGTATTTTAGTAAGTTATTTAATTTTTGTACATTTGAAATTGATGCAAAGAAGTAAAATTGATAACTGTGTTAATGAAAAACCGTCTAAATACTGATATGGATATGTGAAACTGACATAATAGATGAATTGGAAAAAAAATGATCACGTGTCAAATTTTTTTGCAAATGGAAGATGATGTTTGTATGAATTGTTAGAACAACAATATTCGACTTTTCAATCAAATTGTGGACCAGAATTAAATGCAAGATACCCCTCTTGGATATCTTTGAATAAAGGAAAATTCAGGTTTTTTTCCTTTTCATTTTCGTTTGGGTAAGGTTTTTGAAAACTGTAAGAGCACTAAAACGTTGTTATAATTGGTCAGAACAAAGAAAGTTGTAAAATGAAATGAAATCGAAACATTTGACATCAAATTCATGACTGAAAATCACAATCCTCAAGTGGGAAAAGCATACTAGCACGATCTAAAGTGTTCCCAAACTGAGAGAACCTTAAAATTTATGAAACCTTTTTTTTTATTTTCCTCTTTTTTTTTTTTCGGTTAAAAGAAGCACTACTTTACAACAAAAAAGAAAATCGAATAGAATTTTAAGCAGTGACTTGCAAATTCCTAATGGGGAATCTCTTTAATGGACGAATGTCCATTTACACTCTAAGTTATTTAGATTTTTTTATTTTTAATGTATTTATATTCGAAACATATTCGGACATGAGTATGGGATATGATCTTTAAAATTTATGAATATTTTTTTTAAAATTTGAATATATTCTCAAATCTAAGGAAAATCTAAGGTAATGTATCATTAAAATCATAACATGACCTTCCAAACTATTACGTGGGGTCTGCTTTTTGTTTTTTGAAATATCATTTACATTCCATTAAAATATTTACAATATTCATGTGAAAAAATCTATACTGTACAAGTTCTGAATTCATTGACATGAAAATAAATGAATAAAAATATACACCAAGCTAAATATCCACATTTCCAAAAAAAATCTATACTGTACATGGGGCTGCTTTGCTTTTGCTTTCTTTGAGGTATTCAGATGTTAGAAAAATATTAGTATAAGAAAAACAAAAAATTAAAATTGGCAAAACTGAAATACAATTAAATAATTCATTAAGAAAAATTATACTATAAGGCATTTTAAATAATTGGTATATGTTCATATTAGTAGTTTACGATGTCGGTAGAAACTAGTTTCACATTATTTAAAAAAGTAGAGCACAAAGAAAACCTAAAAGCATTATAAAGCTTTAAAAAATGTGCTTTTTCACATTTTAAAGTCAATATTCTAATATCTTGTCTTTATTATTTTTAAACAGTTCATTGAACAATAAATTATTTAAATCGTCCGTGTACAAGGTAATAATTTTATTATTAATAATAAAAATGTCAAATTTGTATTTTTTTTTTTTTTTGTTGAGAAAGCGTAGATTGTAATATTAACTTGGAGTTAGGGATTTTTTAAAGCAACTGCCTCCCATTCCCATGTATGTATTTTTGGGTAAGGAAGGAACCCTATTGCTGTATGCTTCATCTCTGAGAAGAAGCAAGAATCAGACAACGCAGGAGTAAAGCAGAAGCGTTAATCTCATCTCTGTGTTTGAAAGCAAAACGCATCCGATTCTTGCTTTTTATTAGAGTAGATTAGAAGAATAAAAGAATTGCATGCATCTGTCCGAAAGCTTAAATAAATCTATCACTAAAGCTTTTGCTTTTGGTATTACATTAATCAATTTCAATTTATTAAGGTTATTACTAAGCATGCAAATTAATTACTATATATCATGTAAGCCACTAAGTCATATCTGGCAACAGCTTGACATGATATATAATATATATATATATATATACTAGTATTTATTATTATATACGTTCGCATGTAGTGAATATTTGTTGATTTATTTATTTTTATATATAATTATATATTTTAAAAAATAAAATTAATAAAATGTATATTAATTAAAATTTGTATTAACATGTAAAGTTTGTTTTATGTGCAAATTATATCAAATTATTATAAAGTTTATTATTTTTAATATTAATACAAAATTAATTGCGAGGATTAAAAAATTCAACGTAAATTTTAATTTTTTATTTATATCAAATAAATTGATTTAATTTTTAAGGTTAGTGAAAAATTAAAAATTTTTAAATAAAGTAATTTCATATAAATTTTAAATTTTTTTATTTATGATCAAATTAATTCATTTAACGAAAGTGTTTAATGAAATTAAATTTTTTATTTAGATAAATCTTATTAATAAAAAAACATTTATAATGAAAATTTAAAAATATAGTAAGTGACAATGACTATTTTTATCAGTTCAAAATTTTTTTTACATTCGTGTTTTATATATATATATATATATGCTTATGGTGATTAAATAAATTCGAATTTTGTTTTTAGTGTTTCATAAAAGTAATTGGTTGAATGATCCATCTTGGTCGTCTCGTTTGGTCGTATGCTAATTAAGAACTAAAATTCAGGCAACTAATTATTTAATTCATGGGATCGGATTGGAGTAGAGGAATATATTTGAGATCACCTAAAGTTTTTCTCATTATATTTAAAGGGAAAAAGAAAGAAAGAAAGTATATATATATATATATATATATAATTTAAGTTTAAAACAATTATCTCATTTACGGTCAATAAAATTTTTAGATTCCAAAAATAAATTAACAGATGACACATATCCCTTAAAATATATTTTTTTTAAATAAAATTTAAAAAATAAAATAAAATATGGGATAGTTTTTTAACTACATTTGTGAAATTAAAAAATTTCATTATTATATGAAAAATGAACTTTTTAAGTCAATCCATTAAATAACATCATGAGTATATATATTAATTAAGTTGAATGATTAGCTAAAAGTGTTGATTTATATCACTTAATTAATTAAGCCAATCTTATTGATTATGTTATATATCATGAGTGCATAAAGTACAATGATTAGCTTCTTATAAGTTTGGAGGTCTGCCCAACCTACCTTTCTAAATTTCTAATGGAAAACAAAATATTGCACAAAACTAACAATTTAAACCATTCTTTTTCTTTTTTTTTTTTTTTTTGTTTTCTAAAATAATTAAGTATTTGAACATAAAATAATCTCCAATATAAGAGAGATGTAACTGTTATATATGTAGGCTACTACTGTTTTTGACAGTTAAGCAATTTAATTTGGTAATTTCCTTTACAATCAAATTTATAAATAAGGATTGTCTAACTCAGTCATATGATATCACAATGATACTTAATATATTGAAATGTAATAGGTAAAAATAATAAAGAGTGAGATGCCAAACTGTCTTAACGGCTTGGGCATCTAAAATATTTAAATGGATAATAAAGTATTAGAAATTATTTTTATGGTCAATGGACTTTTTAAATTTTACAAATGAAATTAGCATGTAAAACATACTCTTTAAAGTATATTAAAAATTAAAAAAAAAAATATGTATCAATCTCATAGTCTTGCTTGTGAAATTAAAAAAAAACATTATCATCTAGTGTATTAAAAACGTAATTATAAAGTATTCTGTAAAAAAAAAAATAGAATCATACAGATTATGATTAGATTACATATCTAAAATATGAATTTTAAAGTTGTTAAAAGAATATATTCTTATATATATGGGCGGCGCATAATAAGAAGACAAATTTAGAAGCAAGGAATGACCCTCGGCCATTGCCTAATCCTTTTTTCTCTGTTGAATGTTCCATTTAAACTTCAAATAATAAGTTTCCTCGATCCCAATGAGGCAGAGAGTTTTGGTTAACCTAATTCAGGCTCGTAAGTGCTAAAAGGGTGGATATGGAAATCAGAATTGTATGCCAGCGTTGCAGGCAAAAGTTTTCAGCGTCAACCAATACTGAGACAGTTATTTGCCCACATTGCCGTACGGTCAATACGAATCCAACATTAATAAGTAAACGATCTTCTTGCCGAGACCATGGCAGGTTAAGTCCTCCATTGATAGGTAACTGTATGAGGGAAAAGCTGAAGAAAATTCTGCGCAGTAGCGCCCAGAAACCTGCTGCTTCAGCGTCATCATCAACCAATAACTTTAAGTTTTGTGCTTTGGATAACACTGGCGCATTGGCAAAGAAACGTGCGGTGCTTTGCGGTGTGAGCTACAAGAAGTGGAAGTATAAGCTCAAGGGGACCATAAACGATGTGTTAAACATGAAAGATTTGTTGATTCGAAAGTATGATTATCGGGAGGAAAACATTCTACTGCTCACAGGTATTCATTATCAGCCTTAATTACTGGTTTTGGCTAGCTTGTGTGCTTTTACTTATGGCATTTATCTGCCTAATTTTAACATTTTTTTTTTCCATTTTAACATTTAAAATATGGGTACTTGGTATTAATTTGAACTCACCCCAATCAAAAAGCAGTTCATAATTATTTAACTGTTTGAGGTAATTTTGTATATCTACCCTTGACAAAATCATAGCAGCCATTATTATCTGTTACATGGATGTTTGGTATAAGGGAGTATTTCACCGGTAATTTATTTTACTATAATTCTGTAATTATTCAATAATATATTATTTTGCTCAAATTGACCAAAAAAAAGTGTATAATGTTTGAACATATATACATTAACATGATCATGTATGTTTTAAGGCATTCAATTTTTGGGTCTTTTAATGTATTAATACTTTTGAGGTCCCTAAGCCAGTTCATTAATGTTTCCCCGCAACTTTTATAACTTCAAAGTGAAATGAGTAAAAATCTATATATTAGTACTTATACTTCTATCCAATTTCCCCCAATTCCTATTTACTTTATGTTGAGAAAAAACTTAGAGTAGATAACTCTAATTTTACTACTCAAATAAGAAAGTTTATATTTTAGAAAAACTCACAAATGCTCACACTTCACTCTAGACTACACTCCTTAGAGAAGAACTCCTTAGGAAAACTTAGAACTTTTATTGCTTATTGAAGCTTACTACTTGATGATTTACAAATGCAAGGGAGGGGGGTATTTATACAATACCAAGACAAACACAAGCCACACAAATATAAAATCTAAATAAATTACAACCACCCATTGTTGTTTAATAACAACCACACATTTAAATCACACAACTACAACCACACATTAAACCACACAATTGCAACCACACATTGTTGTTTAATAACAACCACACATTTAAATCACACAACTATAACCACACATTAAACCACACAATTGCAACCACACATTGTTAGGATTTTATTTTTTTCTTTTGGGCTGGTATTGGACAATTTAACACTCCCCCTCAATACCAGCTCTTCCTCTTTGCACCATGTTGAGTTGACGACGAAACATTTCAAATTTGTTGATACTCAAACCTTTTGTGAATAAATCTGTCATTTGATCATCTGTCTTGATCTGCTTCATCTCAATCTCTTCTTGTAGAACCTTTTCTCTGATAAAGTGATAATGCACTTCTATATGTTTGGTTCTTGCGTGAAAGACTAGATTTTCTGCCAAACGAATTGCTGACTGGTTGTCGCAATACAACGAAACTGCATAATCTACTGGTTGATGTAGATCACTCATTAGTTGTATCAGCCACGTACACTCTTGAGCTGCCATTGCTGCTGCTCGATACTCAGCTTCGGTAGTTGACAATGATACCGTTGGTTGTCTCTTACTGCACCAAGAAATTGTTCCAGAACCAAGTTTAAACATGTACCCAGTTGTTGATCTCCTGGTGTCATGATCTCCTGCATAGTCAGCATCACAATAACCAACTAACTTACAGTCTTCACCTTTCTTGTACAAAAGACCATAATCTATTGTACTTTTCACATATCTCAGTATTCGTCGAACTGCTTCTAAATGAGGCTTCTTCGGATTTTGCATATACCGACTCATCACACCAACTGTATAAGAAATGTCAGGTCGAGTCAAGGTTAAGTAGATCAGGCTACCTACCAATTGTCGATACATAGTTGCATCTTCCAAGTCTTTGCCTTCAAGTGCACACATCTTGCCATTTGGTTCCATCGGTGTTGAAATTGGCTTGCTCTCGAGCATTCCAAACCTTTTTAGCAAATCTTTAGAATATTTTTGTTGACAGAGAAATATTCCTTCTTGTATGTGATCAACCTCTAGACCAAGAAAGTGCTTGAGTTGTCCAAGTTCTTTCATTTGGAAACGAACTGATAAATTCTCCTTGGTTTGAAGAATTTCTGCCTCATAATCACCAGTTATGATTAAATCATCCACATATATCAATACGATAGCTAGCTTTCCTCCATTAGCTTTGACAAACAAGCTGGAATCTGCAGGTGTCACTGAATAACCACTATGAGTTAAAAATTCAGCAATCTTACCATACCATGCTCTAGGTGCTTGTTTCAATCCGTAAAGTGCCTTTCGCAGCTTACACACATGCTCAGGATGATTTTGGTTTTGAAATCCCAATGGTTGAATCATGTAGATTTCCCGATCTAGCTCTCCATGAAGGAATGCATTCTTCACATCCATCTGCCACAAGTTCCAGTCTTTGTTGGCTGCAAGGGCAAGTAGGACTCGTACAGTTGTAAGTCTTGCCACCGGACTAAACGTTTCATCATAATCTAGCTCATACTTCTGAGAGAAACCACGAGCCACCAACCGTGCCTTGTACCTTTCAATCGACCCATCTGGACGATGTTTTATCTTGTAAACCCACTTGCAGGATATGAGTTTCACATCTTTTGGTTTTGGCACTAGATCCCAAGTTTGATTCTCCTCAAGCGCAGTGATCTCTTCTTTCATAGCCATAATCCACTCAGAACTCTGTGATCAAACGTCTCAGGTTCTGTTGCAATTGGTTCTTCCACTATGGCTACATTAGTATATTTGGGATTTGGCTTCCGTGCTCTTGTTGTCCTTCGGATTTGTGATTGTGGAGATGGTTCTTCCACTTCACTCGATCTAACATCTGGTTGATACACACCAGTTTGCCAAGGACTCTGGACTAACACTTGCTCGTCATCGTCATCATCACATAGGTCTTCTACTTCATCTGAAGTTGATTGAAGTTGGACAATATACTCTCCCATTTTCTGTTGTAGCATGTCTTCAAATTCTTTTGAATCTGACAACACCTCCTTTTCTGAGGACCACCAAGAAGATGCTTCATCGAATACCACATTGTGTGAAGTGTAACATCTTCCACTAGTAGGATCACAACATTTCCACCCTTTCCTTTGGTTGTCGTATCCCACAAAGATACACCTAGTTGCTTTTTTATCAAACTTGCTACGTAAATGATCAGGAACAAATACATAACATACACAACCAAATACTCGAAAGTAGCTGACTGAAGGTTTCATTTTCCACAATTTCTCAAAGGGTGAAACAAACTCTAACCTTGGTTGAGGAAGTTTGTTGATCACATGGGCTGCGGTTCTCATAGCTTCGGCCCAAAATCTTTCGGGTACATTCTTTGCATGCAGCATACTCCGACAAATTTCTGCAAGATGCCGATTCTTTCTCTCTGCTACACCATTCTGTTGTGGTGTATTGACACAAGTATACTGATGACGTATATTGCATTCTCGTAGGTATTGAGAGAATTCGCCTGAGCTATATTCTCCTCCATTGTCTGTGCGCAAGCAACATATCTTCTTTCCCACTTCTCCTTCAACTATCTCTTTGAACTCTTTAAACTTTGAGAAAGTGTCAGACTTTTCTTTCATAAAGAAAACCCACACATACCTGGAGAAATCATCAATAAACGTCACCATGTACCGCATTCCACTAATTGATGGTTGCTTAACGGGCCCAAATACATCAGAGTGAACTAACTCTAATGGTTCTTTTGCTTTAAACTTTGACTCCTCGTATGGCAATTGGTGTGCTTTACCATATTGGCATCCTGCACAAACTGTGTCTGTTCTTATGTCAAGCTGAGGAAGTCCCTTAAGCATCGACTTCTTCATCATCATACTTAGCTTGGAATAACTAACATGACCTAACCGCATGTGCCATAAATCTGCTGTATCGCTCCTTCTTGTCTTGTCTACATATGCTGACTCTGCTGACATCACGTAGACTGACTCCAGACGTCGTCCTTCCATCATCGGCTGTCCTGAGATTTTGAGATCACGATATACCTTCACATCCCTTGGACCAAACAGAATATGGTGACCTGACGATGTTAATTGTGCCACTGAAAGCAAATTTTTCTTCATGCCTTGGACATGGTAAACATCTTGTAGTGGTACCTGATTATGACTATATCGAGGTGCTACTACCGTCTTACCGATGTGAGTAATCGGTAATCTTGAATTATCAGCTGTCACAACAATGCGATTTCCCTTGTATTCTGACAGGTTCTGCAACTTCTGTTTATCGCCTGTCATGTGATTTGAGCAACCTGAATCGATAATCCAGTCATTCTCATAGTCAATTCGGTCAGCCGTTGTTACTGTGAGAGCTAACTCTTCCTCTTCCATAGCAAAAAATGCTTCAGCGTCCCAATCATCTTCGCTTTTCTCCTTTGTACTAGAAGTAGCAGCATTGCTCTCAGCGGGCCTTTTGTTAAACCAACAATCTTTTACCATGTGACCTTTCTTGTCACAGTTGTAACAGTTACCTTCAAATCTTTTATTGTTGCTACGATTCTTTGAAGCTCCCCCTGGACGAGAGCTCCCTTCTTCTTGATGACTTTTTGTCTTGTCACCATACTTTTTAGATCCACCACCGACGTGCTGTTTGAATTTGCCTTTGCTTTTGTTGGTGTAGAGTGCTTCCTCTTCACTTTTCAACGAGACCCCTCCCATTTGCTTGGCCATAGATTCTTAACCAACAAGCAAATTTTCAAACTCTACAAGTGATGGTTGAGTTGGCCATCCTTGTATAGCGGCAACGAAGCTGCGATATTCGGGCCTCAAACCATGGATAATTATTCTTTTTACCTTGGTATCTCTAATAGCAGCTGTAGGATCTAAATCAGAAATTTCACGGCATAACGTTTTTACCTTGTGAAAGTATTGAGCAATCGGTATATCTCGTTGTGCAACTGATAACAATTCATTCTCAAGAAGTTGAAGTCTTGTGTCATTCTTTCTCGAAAAGAGTGCATCTAAAGTATCCCACGCTTCTTTTGGCGTTTCTAGCTTTTGTATGTGTTCCAACATTTCTTCTTCAACTGTGGTCTTAAGGGCAAACATGGCTTTACCCACTTTAATCTTCCATTTGTGCAAGGTTCCTTGAGCATCTTCTTGCTCGGGCTTCGTAACTTCACTACCACCAACGACTTCCCAAAGGTCTTGACCTTGTAGGTAAGACATCATACACGTCTTCCACGTGTTGTAATTTTTGTGATTGAGCTTCTTGATTCCTCCAACTACTTGAAGATCACCCATCGTGTCGGCAAGACTCTTACAATACCGAACAAGCTTGATTTTGAGACACAAACTTGTCGAGTACAAACTCCTCACGACTCAAGAACGCTCAAACCAATAATAGTACCTGAATAACTATTTCACCGTGAACAGTACCGTATATGTGAATAGTATCGTATACCATATACTTGAATAAATCTCGTATATGTTAACAATTACTATAAAAGTATATAGTGACACGTGTGAATAGTAACTATGGTAGTAACTCACAACCTTGCTCTGATACCAATTGTTGAGAAAAAACTTAGAGTAGATAACTCTAATTTTACCACTCAAAGAAGAAAGTTTAGATTTTAGGAAAACTCACAAATGCTCACACTTCACTCTAGACTACACTCTTTAGAGAAGAACTCCTTAGGAAAACTTAGAACTTTTATTGCTTATTGAAGCTTACTACTTGATGATTTACAAATGCAAGGGAGGGGGGTATTTATACAATACCAAGACAAACACAAGCCACACAAATATAAAATCTAAATAAATTACAACCACCCATTGTTGTTTAATAACAACCACACATTTAAATCACACAACTACAACCACACATTAAACCACACAATTGCAACCACACATTGTTGTTTAATAACAACCACACATTTAAATCACACAACTATAACCACACATTAAACCACACAATTGCAACCAACATTGTTAGGCTTTTATTTTTTTCTTTTGGGCTGGTATTGGACAATTTAACACTTTAGAGTAGCAATAGTATTAAAATCTTGGTTAAATGAGAGGGTATGATCATAATTCGTGAAAATATTTGAGACAATCAAGGGTTGATTTAGTTGATTGAATATCATTAGCATTTTGACAAGCATTAATAGGATTCGAATTTCACCAGCAGCCCCACTTGATTGGTGATCTATAAGTACCACTGTTAACCCTTTCTGAGACTTTTGGTATGCCTTAGGGATAGCAATGGATAGTGCGGATTCGGATATTTGCAATTATTCGATTTGCTTTTTGCGGATTTGAATATTGCAGATTCAGATATTATAATTACTATCTTCAGCGGATTCGGAGCGGATGCGGATATGGACATGGATATAAATATGGATCCTCAAATATCCGAATCCGCTATCCGAATCCGCTTATTTTTTGCAGATTCGGATTCAGATATCCGAATCCATTATCCGTATATTTGAATTTAAAATTAATTTTATTTTATATTTTTATTTAATTTTTTTACTTATTGAATTCGGATATTTAGCAAATTCGGATATCTGACGGATAATGTTATTTAATTTGGATTCGGATTCAGATAGTAATATTCGGATTTAATTCGGATAATAAACGAATTCGAATTTTAAAACAGATTTGAGGATTCGAATTCGGATATTACAAAAAAAAAAAAAATAGCTGACCTACTGTCATCCCTAGTATGCCCTAACTCTAGACTAAAATAACCTTCCCTCACTTAAATTTGTTCTGACAAAAAATATTCTATTCAAACCTGATAAAGTCGAAATAGCTATTTTTCATTCAAAACACACCCAGAGAATGAATCTAAGTATTGAATTTATTCAAAAGGGGAATTTTAAATTCTAATGTACAAAGAGATTGTACCATTACTTGTCCTGTCACATATTAAAATTTAATATGTTATATACTAAGCAAGAAAGCCTAATTGAATACTGGTTCTTAACAGTACTGTATGTATTTTAACTGCAGAGGAACAGGCAGACGCCCGGCTTATTCCAACAAAGGCAAACATCGAGAATTGCTTGAAATGGCTGGTGAAGGACTTGCGGTCAGGAGATTCGCTGGTGTTCTATTACTCCGGACATGGCTTACGCCAACCCGATTTTAATAACGATGAGCGTGATGGGTTCGACGAGACCATCTGCCCGGTTGATTTTCTGAAAGAAGGCATGATCCTCGATAATGACATTTATGCCACCATTGTTAAGCCACTGACAGAAGGTGTCACGCTCCATGCCATTGTTGATGCTTGCCATAGTGGAACTATTCTTGATCTAGAGCACGTCTATGATAAAGAAAAGTGAGTTTCACACTTTTTTTTTTTTACTCATTAATAATGTGTCTTGTTATGATTTATTGTCAGTACATCAAATACAAACTAAAATCTATATCTATTAGTTGATATGATAAAGAAATGTGCTTTCATACTCGAGCATTTGACTCAACGAATACGTGCATATATCGTTTTTCTAAAGAATCAGATTCTAATTTCTTTCTCCTAATTAAACAAACAAAAGAGAAGGAAATGTACCCTTTTTTAACTATCGATGCAGGCATCTTATTTATGGAAAACAACAGAGCAATTTGATTCATTAGGTTATATATACTAGCAGTAATTCAAATCTATATTACTCGAATTCAGGTGTGAGTGTCGGATATAGGTATGTGTCCGACAAAGATATGTTCATTTTTTTTCAAGATTTTCATGTATTTAAAAGATCATATTCCTATACTGATATTCATATATGCGTAGGACATAAATATTAGACACGAAAATTTTAAAAAATTGAAGAACCAGAGCAACATAAATTTTAATTGCTTTTATACCGGTAAATGTATATAATGATACTTGAATTTCTTCGTTTGGGGGTTAGCAGTGGAAAATGGATAGATAACAGTCCTCCATCGGGGGTGAGGAAACAAACAAGTGGTGGAAAAGCTTATTGTATAAGTGCTTGCGAGGATGACCAGGTTGCTGCTGACACAACTGTAAGAGACTACTAAATACTTTATATTTATTATGACTCTTTCTTTCTTTCTTTCTTTTGGCTTGGGAGGAAAATTCAAAGTTACAATTATTATATAATTAAGAAAGTCACACGATTACTTTTCACTTATTTTTCTTTTAAATTAAAGGGTTAATTACATAGTATTTGACAATCGAACTATAATTAGATATTTTATTTTATATATAAAATTTGAAAATTCATAATTAAGTAGTCGAATTTTATTTTTATTTATCAATTTGAACACCAAACTATAACTATTAGTCAAATGGATATGTCCAAAATATTCAATAAAATTGCAACACATGACATATTGATAGGGCATTTTTTTAGACATGTTGCGTGTTTTTATTGATTATTTTTGAACACATCATCCCTTTAATAACAATGTTAGTTAGTCTTGTGAGTTGTGAGAAAACTAGCTAATAGATGGAAGCAAATTTCTTAAATGTTAATTTTAAATGTCAATTTGAGAATTTGACTATAATTTGAGTACTATATTGTAATTAATCCTAAATTGAATTAAGAATTATATTTTGTAATTTAGATCTATATGTAAAACCCATAAATCTTCAAATGCAACCTGCAATCTTCCAAACCAAATAAAGTAAAATCTAAAACTTAGAAAGACGCATTTCTATACATGTTTGCTTTTAGGGGGAAAAAAGAAAAAGAAAAGAAGGCTATTGTCTCTCTTGCAATTAAAAATAAAATTGAGTATATGTGTATTTTGAAGCAAACAATTAATTCCTGGTTATGCAGGCTTTTAGCTCCAAGTCAATGAATGGTGCAATGACATTCATTTTAATAGAAGTTTTAAAAGGAAGCACAAGTATAACATACAGGGAATTACTTGACAAAATGCAAGACAGAATTGAAGAAGCTAACATGCAAGGATGCCTGGGTGGTTCAAGAATATTAAGCAGAATTTTTGGTCCCAATCTCACACAGGTAATTAACCTCTCTCATGTACTTTACATAATTATGAATTATGATTAATATTTGAATTTATAATAATATCTTTTTCTAGTCAAAATAAAGTATTTCTATAACTCAAGATTTAGTCAAATTAATTCATGTAATTATTCATATTCAGTAAATCTAAAGTTCAAATTACAGCATCTCTATATTAGAGAGAAACATTATATACACATAAAAAGTTACCAAAAGTTGTTCTTGTTCTTACTGTTTTTTCTTTACATAACTGTGGCACTGGGTTTTTATTTTTTTCTTATGAATGTATACAGAAGCCTCTACTTTCAGCTTCTGAAGCGTTCAACGTTTACGAGAGGCAATTTCAACTATAACTGTACATATATAGAGGATCCCATTGAAGCACAACTGCCATGGATTTTACGAGAAGCTAGCGTTTGAGAGCAGAAGGTTTCATTCATTGTCGATCTTCAAGTAATATAATCTGATAAATTACACATGGTTTAAGGAAACCTTTGTACAAATGTACACTCAATCTTGGTTCATCTAGCACGTACAACAGAAAATAAACTTCTGATAACAAGAGGTTTTTTTTTTTTTTTTATAGAATAGTTACCAGGAAATAAACAGTTAGATTTATGAATAAAAGAGATGAAAAAAATACGAAATTTGGAAAATGAAAAGAAAAGAAAAGTTTAAGAGGGTACTGCTGTATGCTGCTATCGATTTGATTTTTCATTTGTCTTTGTTGGGTTGGGTTGGGTTGGTCTTGGCTCGTATAGTTTTGAGTGTAAGCAAAAAAACTCCATAGAGCTGATTGTTTTGTATCTGCCTCTTGAAAATTTGTAACATTGAGTAGAATTTTCTAATCCTTGTAAAAACTGTCAAAGTGTAGCATCTGTCCTGTAATAGAAGAACATTTTGTAATGTTTTTTATAAAATAATTGCTAAAGTGTTGGCCAATAGGTTCAAACATGTGTTACCTTCATGCATTAATGAGTCCCAAAATGCTTTTGTCTTTGGTAGGCTAATCACTGACAATATTTTGGTAGTCTATGAACTTTTACATTCTTTGAAAAGGAAGAAAGGATTTCGGAATGATTTTTTTGCTTTAAAATTGGATATGAGCAAAGCATATGAAAGAGTGGAATGGCATTTTCTAAGGGCAATGTTGGAGAAATTAGGTTTCCACTCCAGTTGAGTCTCTCTCATTATGGCCTGTGTTACCTCTGTTTCTTATTCGATTATTGTCAACAACTTTATTTTTCATGAGTTTTGTCCAGGTAGGGATCTTCGTTAGGGAGACCCGCTCCTTGCCTTTTCTTGATTTGTAGTGAAGGATTATCAGCATTATTTGTCAGATCTCAATAGGAAGGCTCTTTACATGGTGTTCAAACTTGTTGTAATGGTCCTAGAGTCACTCACCTATATTTTGCTGACGATAGTTTACTTTTTGCCAAGGCAAACAGAAACGAAAGCAAGATGGTGAAGAATTTGCTAAAGATATATGAAGAAGGCTCGGGTCAAAAAATTAATTTCGACAAGTCCGCATTGTTTGTCAGCAGGAATGTTGAGGACGGGAAGAAGGAAGCGTTAAAGACCATTTCAGGTTACTTCTAGTTAATTGTTTTAGTCAATTTGGATTCGGTTATTTCAGGTCAATTTGAATTCAAATCATTTTCGAGTTTGGGTTGTTAACTTTTTTGATTAAATCAGATTGGATTAGATTCTAATGGATTAATTAGATTTTTCGAATTCGAGTCAGAATTGACAAATCTAGACGGAAGAAAGAAAAAGGCCCAAGGAAAGGGAAGGGAACAACAATAATATAGGAAGTCAAGGCGGAAAACAGCAATAACCGGTTAAGGTTTAACTTTAGTTTTAGCTTTAGCATCGATGTAATCACACGTTGTAAGTTGTAACCATTAACAAAGCAAAATCAAAGTACTGTCTGTTGCGAAATCAACGAATATAATATGGGGAATAGGATAAGAGAACCAAATAAACAACAACAAAACAAGCAGACAAATAAAACGACCAGAAACAGGATTATTTATCAAGTGCATGCGAACATTCTGAAAAAAGTACTGCAGAGAAACATGGTAATAGAATCCTTTCCTATTGTTTGTAAATTTCAATCAGCTGCATACATAGGCTACCAGCTTGGCTTTCAATTCCTTGCATTAAATATTGACCAATCCGCCATTTTGGTGGCTTTAATCCTGTTGATCATTGCTGATTGATGTGAGATGCGTTACTTGACATTTGAAAGCCAGATTTTAATATCATTGGTTATGTTTGCAGTTTCCCCTTTTCCAGAGCTGCCATCTTCGAGCACCTCGTAAACAATTATCACTATACTGACTTAATTCTAACTTGGTCTATCTGATCCGTTTACAGTTAACATCTTGCAAGCTTCTCTAACAGCTATGGCTTCTCCAAGGCAGAACTAACTTAATTTTACTTCATTCTTTCTGTCAAGACCACCAACCTTGGCAAGGATATATCACATTTTATTTGTAAATTATCCATCTTAGCATAAGTTATCAGTACACGACATGATGATAACACTCACCTGAGAAATAGTAGACCTGACCTTGGAAATTTGAGCTTCAACTCTTCCCTTTCCTTGGGTCATTTTCTTTCTTAATGCTTGTCCTTCTCTATCTTCAACTGATTTATATGCTTATCTAATAGAAGAATATCCAGTAAAAGTTTATCCAAGTTCTGGAAAGAAGAACCACCGGGCTTGATAGCCTCTTCAGCTTTCTTCTTCCATTCCATGGCCTTTGCTTGCATTTTCACAGCATTTTCTCCCTCCATTAACTCCCTCACAAGAATCTCCACTTGATCTCTCTTCACATTGTCATCAATCTCCATGCCAATACCCCACTCCACGCAAGCAAACCGACAGTTTGTTTGCTGATCTGCAAGAAATGGCCTACAAACCATTGGCACTCCACTAGAAATGCTTTCAATGGTAGAATTCCATCCCATGTGAGATAAGAAGGTTCCTATTGAGGGGTGCTTGAGGACTTGCTCTTGTGGACACCAGTTCGCTAACATGCCTCTACCTTCAGTTTCGGAGACGAATTCAGGTGGCAAAATCCCTGCCTTACCGTTGACAAGATCAGGCCTGATTATCCACAAAAACTGCTGTTTGCTATTAGCTAGTCCCCAAGCAAATTCAATTAATTGGTCAGGAGTCATTACTGCAACACTGCCAAAATTTACATACACCACAGAATTTGGTGCTTTTGAATCGAGCCAATTGATACATTCAGTTTGTTCAGTCCACAAATTTGAAGCAATATGTTTCAATTCATCATCTCTGAACTGGTCAACAAGTAGGTGAAGAGGACCAATGGTGTAAATGGGAGGAAGAATGGCCGAGAGAGCATCCAAAACGTCCCGTTCCAACGAGTCAAACGTGTTGAAAACAATAGCCGATGGTTTATATACTTTCCGGAGTTCCCTGAGGAGATAATTGAGCATCCAGTCATTCGAGTCTGTAGTTATAACGAAGCTTGGAAGATCCCTGAAACGCAAATTTTCTATCCCAGGAATCCAATCTATAACCGTATCTAAATATTCCTTTGTTATACCTCTTGCATCTGCGATTTCCAAACAAATTAAATTAAGTTGTGTCAAGAACTGTGAGCAATGAAATAAAAAAAAAAACAAAAAAAAAAACAGCCTAAACAAAGGGTATCTCATTCCTTTACATCAAACTAATTAACGACGTATTCAACCATTAAATTTTTGATTTGATTGAGTGGAGAGCACCATACGTCTATACCTGTAACAGGTGTTAACCCTTGTTCAACCAAACGTGGAAGCAGGGCATAGCAAAGACTTGAGCAAGCGCTGGAGGAACAGAAACCTACGTTGGGAATGCCAAATTCTCTAGCTGCATCGTCAGCGAATCGCATGCCAGTATCTGAGACAATACAGGTCAGTTGCGGGACATTTGAAGATGCAGAGTTATTGATGAGCTTGTAAAGGAGATCACGGAAGGATCCTAAGAAATTCTCTGAAATGGAGTTGCATAAAGAAGGAACGTCTTGGGTGGCATCAGCATCAGCAGTATCAGGAGGTGGGAGGCCATCCGGGATGGTTTCAAAGCAAAAATCTGGCAAACCATCAAGTGAATTGGGGCCTCTGGATTTGAGAAGGCGTTTATGGTTGTACTGAGTATTGACGAAGGTAATGTAAAAGCCTTTTTGATGGAGAAGTTTTGCAAGCTTCAGCATTGGGTTTATGTGACCTTGAGCTGGATATGGCATACATACAGCATGAGGTTTATCGGCTAATGTATCCGGACCCATCTCTTTCTTTCTGAAAATAGGTGAGATTCAATTTTTAGAGTTAAAGTCAAGGTGGAAGGCCGCTTCTGAAATTTATAGCCAAACGGGAGAAACAAGGATGGTCAATTGCAGGTTTTCGTTCATCTGTTGGGGTTCTAATCCGTTAGATAAATTTTGAACTTTTTGCACAAATTTTGTGCACACACGTTGCCCCCTTCATTGATGGGCACGTGGTTTTTTTGAGCAGTGGGTCCTCCATTTTTTGGTTCTTTAGAGTAGAGAAAGAAGAAAAAAGAAAAAAAAATTGTGTCTTCGTTTTATTTTTTGTGTTTAAAATATTATAAATTGATATAAATTTTTACATGCTAATAATTTATTTTATGTATACTTTTAAAAGTTCGTGTATCCGTATCGTATTTATATTATTTTTCGTGTTTTATTTTAATAATTTTTTTTATGTTGTATTCGTGACGTGTTCGTGTCCGTGTTCGTGTTTTTTTTCTTTCAAAATATTATAAATTTATATAAATTTTTACACGTTAATAATTTATTTTATGTATATTTTTATACATTCGTATATTCGTGTCGTGTTATTTTTCATGTTGTGTTTTAATTATTTTTTTAATTTTGTATTCATGTCGTGTTTTAATTCATCTCATATTTTACGTAATTTGTCACTGTGATTAAATTTAGAGAAAAATTTGTGGGTTCATGCCGTGTCTCAATTTATGACATATTTTGCATAATTTATTATAGTTATTCACTTTAATGAAAAAATTGTGTTCGTAACGTGTTCGTATTTTTTTTTCAAAGTATTATAAATTTATATAAATGTTTACACGTTAATAATTAGTTTGGCCCAATAATTTATATAAACTATTATAAATTTATAAAAAAAAATTTACACGTTAATAATTCATTTTATGTATATTTTCACACGTTAGTGTATTCGTGTCGTGTTCATGTTATTTTTCGTATTGTGTTTTAATTATTTTTTCTATGTTGTGATCGTGTCATGTCTCAGTTCATGACATATGTTACATAATTTGTCATAGTTATTCAATTTAAAGAAAAATTTGTGTGTTCATGTTCGTGTAATTTTTTTGTATGTTTTTAAAGTATTAAAATTTATATAAATTTTTACACGTTAATAATTTATATAAAATATTATAAATTTATATTAATTTTTACACGTTCGTGTATTCATGTCGTGTTCATGTTATTTTTCGTGTTGTGTCTTAATTATTTTTCTATGTTGTGTTTGTGTTGTGTCTCAATAATCTCATATTTTACATAGTTTGTCATTATGATTTAATTTTACAAAAAAAAAAATGTATGTTCGTATCATGTTTCAATTCATGACATATTTTGCATAATTTGTCTGAGTGATTCAATTTAAAAAAAAAAATTATGTTTTCATAACGTGTTCTTTTTATTTATTTTTTATGTTTACCAAAATATTATAAATTCATATAAAAAATTTCATGTTAATATTTAATTTTATACGTTATTAATTTATGTGTTCATAATCTTGTTGTCATTACTATTACAAAAATAAAAAGCGAATTGTTTCACCCGCAGCGTAGTGCGGGTTTTTTTTTTCCTAGTAGAATAGTTAAATTTGAATATAGGTTATAAAAGGTTAAATGTGCAATTTATTTTATCAAAGATCAAATCTTTTGTTTAAACTAGGATCAATTTTTCCTTTTAGATTTTACTCGACATAAGGCTTTGCTTAGTATGATTACAAAAAATTTGAAAAGATGAAAAATTAGAGGAGAATAAAAAATATATAAATTTTTTTTATTGGTATGTTTGACAGTAAAGATGAAAAGGTAAAAAAATGTAATTTTAATTTCATCTCTCGATAAAGTTGAAAAATGATAGAAAATAAAATAAAAATAATATTATTTTACCATTATACTCTTTATAAATTAAGATAAAATTTAAAAAATAATAAATAAATGAGACACCTGTACTCGCAAGTTATTTGGGTTTGACTCGAAAAAAACTCGAATTTGGCTCGGTCATTGTTGAGTCGAGCTCAAGCTATCGAGCGAGTCGAATTCGAGTATCCTAATTCTTGACTCGAGTAGCTCGCGAGCCTAATCGAGCTTTTTTATTTTAATTAGTATCAATTTGAACTCGAGCTCGAACACAACTAATCGAGCTTGAAGTCGAGTATGAGAATCGAGCTCATTTTTTATTAAGTAAACGAGCCTAATCGAACGAGTTTGAGTAGTTCGATTTTTATCTCGATTCGAGCTTAAGTCGAGCTTCGAACTTCGAATTTCGAGTCGAGCTCTAACTTGAGCTCGAGCTTCTTACAGCTTAAACTTGGTTCTGCTCGATTATACCCCTAAATGAAAAATAATTATCTCTTCTATTTTCTTTTCTTTCATTTTTCTTTCCTCTCATTTTTTTTCCTACCAAGCACATTCAAAATTCATTTTTCTTTTCACTTTTTCAATCAACCAAACACACCATAAATTTGGATGGTTTATACATACTAGGAAAAAAACAAGCGCTACGCTGTGAGTGAAACGATTCGCTTTCTATTTTTGTAATAGTAATGACAATAATGTTATGAAAATATAAATTAATAACGTATAAAATTAATTATTAACATGAAAAATTTTATATGAATTTATAATATTTCGGAAAACAGAAAAAATAACACGAACACATTATGAAAACACAAAATTTTTCTTTAAATTGAATCACTTTGACAAATTATGCAAAATATGTCATGAATTTAGACACGATACGAACACACAATTTTTAAAAAAAAAAATTAAATCACAATGACAAACTATGTAAAATATGAGATGATTAAGACACGACACGAACATAACATAGAAAAATAATTAAAACACAACACGAAAAATAACATGAACACGACACGAATACACTAACATGTAAAAATTTATATAAATTTATAATACTTTATATAAATTATTAACGTGTAAAAATTTATATAAATTTTAATACTTTAAAAACACACAAAAAAATTACACGAACACAAATTTTTCTTTAAATTGAATAACTATGACAAATTATGTAACATATGTCATGAATTGAGACATGATACAAACACAACATAAAAAAAAATAATTAAAACACAACACAAAAAATAACATGAACACGACACGAATACACGAACGTGTGAAAATATACATAAAACGAATTATTAACGTGTAAACATTTATATAAATTTATAATACTTTGAAAATGAAAAAAAATACGAACACGTTACAAATACAATTTTTTCGTTAAATTGAATAACTATGATAAATTATGCAAAATATGTCATAAATTGAGACACGACATGAACACACATTTTTTTTTTCTAAATTGAATAACAATGAAAAATTATGTAAAATATAAGATGAATTAAGACACGACACAAACACAAAATTGAAAAAATAATTAAAACACAACACGGAAAATAACATGAAAATGACACGAATATACGAACGTGTAAAAATATACATAAAACGAATTATTAACGTGTAAAAATTTATATAAATTTATAATATTTTGAAAAACAAAAAAATAAAACGAATATGAACACGAACACGTCACGAACACAACATAGAAAAAATTATTAAAACACAACACGAAAAATAACATAAACACGATACGGATATATGAATGTTTAAAAATATACATAAAAAGAACGTGTAAAAATTTATATAGATTTATAATACTTTAACAACAAAAAAACACACATACAAAAATTTTTTTTTCTTAACATTTTTTTTTTTTAACTTTCAACAACTCAAAAAAAACAGGGGCTCACCCAAAAAAAAAGGTGAGGTGACCACCAATAAAGGGGACAACTTGGCCACTCAAAATTGTGCAAAAAAATATAAAATTTATCTTATGAATAGTTGACCCACTAGTTAAAAAATATCCACAACTTTGAAAAGGAAGAATTATTGAGAGGATGACCATTGCCAACATTAATTAAATATATTCTCAGTCATTTTCTTTATAATGACACACATACTTACCCTTCACCAATTTTAAAAATCTTTTTAATTTCCTATGGTGAAAGTCAGAACGATATAATTATTCAAAAAAAAAATATATAAAACATGTCAGATGACGTGGCACATATTATCTTAAAAAAAAAAACACATTTTTAATTAAAAACTTGAAATCCAAAAAAAATAAACCTCGTGGGTTGCTTGAACACAAGAAATCCTTGAAGAGAATACAACGATGCAGCCCCTTCGTCTTTCTCTAAAGCGCATACATCAGCCACAATAGTCTATAAAGATATGAGCCAACCTTTTCCCTTGTATATATATTTTTTGAATTTCTTTGAACATGTTCTGCGTGAATCAGGATAAAAGAATAAAATATATAATATAAATAAAGCCCTTAAAATTGGCGGAAAACCGTCAACGTCTTTCGTTTTCTTCCAAAAATCCTAAAGTTTTTAATATCTCAGCATACTCGTCTATTGTCCAGTTGATTCTTTATGGTGATTATTCTTCCAAAAATCTAAGACTAGATGGAAGCATTGATTAAAGCAGATCTTTGTTTCCTCTCCCTCTTCAAGCCTCGGAAATGAAATCTTTTTTATTTTTTCAGCTTCTTTTTTGTTTTGTGCTCTGTGTTTAAATGGGTGGCCATGGGTGGTGGGCATTGGGCCGGTAAGGATGGAATGATGTAGTGATGAGATGGGAGGGGAGGGGAGGGGAGGGGAGGGGAAGAAGAAGCAGATTTGGATTGATTTTATTTTTTTTTAATTTTAGTTTTTTTATGGAAAGATTCAGATATTCTAAGTTTTTTTTTTTTCAATTTTAATTATTATAATTTAGAAAAAAAAATATATTTATATCCTCATGATAAAACACTCACTTACATATCTACTTATCCTCTAAGATTTCGCACAAAATACATTAATCTCTTATTGCTAAATTAATTTTAAATAAAAAAACAAATATAACATTTGTTAATTATTAATCATTAAATTAAAGATAAATTTAAAATATTTAACATACATTTAAATTAAAATATAACTTAATTAAAATTTAATTTAATAGTAATTAAAGATAGTTTTAAGATTAAATAAATTCTCATTATTTTTTAGTTAAAAAATTTGAGTAAAAAAATAATAAAAATAAAGTTAAATGATTAATAATTAATAATTAATAAATGATATATTTGTTTTTCATTTAAAATTAATCTAAAAATAATATTTTAGGAGTTATTGTATTTTGTGTCAAACTTTAAAGGGATAAATGGATGTTTTTTAAACTAAAAAGATAAATAGATTTTTTATCAAACCTAATGGAGTAAATGTCTTTTACCCAATTAAATAAGTTCATATCATCCACACAATGTGAAATATTTAATGAAATCGTCAACCGTGCCAACAATCATGTAATTTTGATGATAAAGTGTTGGATCCTTAATTTCAATTATCAAAATCAAATTTTGACAAATTCAAAAGTATAAAAATATATATATATCGACTGCGTGCTATTTAAATTTGGTCAAAATGATAAAAAAAAATAAATAAATAAAATTGAAAGATTCAATTAACTTAAATATAAAATAAAATTTAAATGATACTTTGATTGAATTATTCTACACAAACAAACAAACACTTGACTAACGCAGTTAACAGGTTAAAAGAGGCAGCTGAGTATTTTTAAAAGAATAAAATATTTAAAAAATTGAATTATTTTAAAGTAAATTTTTATATTTTTATTTAAAGTAAAATATTAATTTATGTTAAAGTTTTATTTAAATATAGATTAAAGATTGTTTAAATATAAATTAAATATTAAAGATTTATTTGATGGAAATTAAAAATTTATTTAAATTAATAAAAATATAAAAGATTATTGATAAAATTTAGAAACTTTTTATTATTTTAATCTTCTTAAAACTAACGGAGTTAGTGTACTTTAGGCTACGAAGGGGGTTTCGGGTTTCATCCTTGAAAACACCCGTTTCTCTGGTTTTTTTTTTTAAGGCACGCTTTACTTGATTATTACTTCAATTAGAAAGAAAAATATCCTGCTCGTCCGGGTAGTTTTAATTTTTTTTATAATTTTTTTAATTAATTAGTAATAATAAATTAATTTTAAATTATATTTTATTAAATAATAATTATTTAATTAATTTTTATTTTAAAATTATAATAATATTAATATAATAATATTTTGTTAATTATAAAAATTAAATTTATGATAATTGTTTATTTATAAATTACGTAATATAAATGTATTTTCAAATGTTATTTATATATATATTTAAAAATATTTAGACTTTATTGTATGCTGTATATTTTTATTTATAGGAGTTAAAAAATAATAAATAAAAAAATAAAATTGTGGTTTATATTTTATTCTCTCGTAAGATCAATTTTCTCACATAGATTAACAGCAAGTTCGTTTTTTCTTTTTCTTTTTTAATTTTTTCCCCGAGCGGATCGGGTACAGATCCTAAATTGAACCGCGACTCAACGTGCAGACCTACCCCTTTAAATACATTATTTAAAATTAAAATAAAATAATAAATAAAATAACTTTTATTCCCGAGTCGATCGAGTACGGATCCTAAACCGACCCGCGAGTCAACGTATGGACTGTCATAACGGTTTTTTCGGACCGCTAAGACGAATTTGATGAAAACACAAAAAATGGAGTCGCCACCAATCTTTTTTGCTAGGTGTGATTGGCCACCTATTAAAACCGATTTTAGTAAAATATCTTAAAATTAATTAAAACATTTTTGTAAAACCAATTTCGAAGTCCGCGCTTTGAACTAGAGTAAAAACAAATTTGGGTTCGGGAGTCGGTTACGTGCGGGGAAGGATTAGCACCCCCGTAACGCCCGTTAGAAAACGGTACCACTTAATCACGTGTTATCTTTAATCTCGATTTAATGGATTTAACATCGGTATTTAAAAATAATTCTCTTTTATTTTTTTATTCTTAAAAAAACATGTTTATTATTTTTTGGATTTTCTTGAACTGTTTTTTTATTTTTTTAAAAAACGAAAATGAACATAAATTTATTATCGAAAATACTCATTAAATATTCCCGACACTCTCGGTGGTATTTAACGAGATCTTCTCACCTCAAGACATCTCAAGAATCACAATCGTGATATCTTTCGAATTCCGTCATCGGCAATTTACATCCATTTTTATTCAAATGCGTATGATGCGAATATTTAAATATCAGATGCATACGGCTTAACATATAACTATAAAATTAAACATGCGAATCGTAATATTAAAAACACGAGCATGACAAAATATCGAGCGCAATAAACATTCGCTCTTTATTCACTTTTTTTTTATTTTGATTATTTCCATTTTTTTTAACGAAAACGAATTTTCGTATCGAGCATGTCGCCAAATATTCCCACCACTCGTTGTGATATTTAACGAAACTCTCTCACCTCAAGATATCTTAGGAATCACTACCGTGACATCCTTCGAATTCCATCGTCGGTAATTCGTATTTATTAAAAACTTTTTTTTTGAAAGGTAAATTAAAATGCTTTTAATAATTATTTTCGAAATAAAAGAAATTATCTATGTAAGAATAATTCCCGAAACATTCCGATATTTTCGATAATGTTTCGATTATTATTCTTACTCGGACCATTTCAAAGAACAATTGATACTTAGACCATCCCGAGAAAGAAATCCGTTTTTAGATAATTTTATTTACCGAAAATAATTTTAAAAGACATGTATTAATTAGAAAATTTATTATTTTAATATTTTAAAATCGAAACCAAATAACAAAAATATATCGAATGCCAGACAAAATAATAAACAAAAATAGTGGTGAAAATCATACCTGAAAAATGTCGACGATCCGAAAATTAGAAGGTCGAACTTGATCTTCGTAAAATCACCTGAAAATGTCAAAAATCCAAAAAAAAGTCAAAACTTCAAAATCGATAATCGTGAATTTTTTTTTAATTTTTTTCTTTTTTTTTAATATTTAATTTTTTTGATTTATTTATTTATTTATTTATTTATAATTTAATTTTTAATTTTCCCTTTTTTTTCTTTTAATTTTTCTTTTAATTTTTCTTTTTTTTTCTTTTTTTAATATTTTTTTATATATATTTATTTTTTTAAAATTTATTTATTTTTTTAAATTTATTTATTTTTGTTTTTTTCTTTTTTTTCTTTTTTTTTTTTTTTTTCTTTCTTCTTTTCTTTTTCTTTTTTCTTTTCTTTTCTTTTTTCTTTTCTGGCCCAAAACCAGGCCTGGCCTGCTGGGCCAGGTCTGGCCCAGATTTTTTCTTTCCCTTTTTTTTTGTTTTTTTTTTTTGGGCGAAACGGGTCGGGTGCGCGGACAACGGGTCGACCCGCGGGTCCTGCTGACCCGCTTCCAGTGGCCAAAACGACGTCGTTTTGAGCCCCTTTTTTTTTTTTTTTGGGACCCGGGTCGGTTGCGCGGACCCCGGGTCAACCCGCGGGTCTGCGCGCCGGTCCTGCTGACCCGCTTCCAAAGGCCAAAACGACGTCGTTTTGAGCCCTTTTTTTTTTTGGGACCTGGGTCGGGCGCGCGGACCCTGGTCAAAACGACGTCGTTTTGACGCCGAATTTTTTTTTTTAAAAATCAAAACGGTCGACCCGCGAGTCGACGCGCAGGTCATTCTGACCCGATTCGGGGGCTATATAAGCCCCTTTTTTTGTTTTTTTTTTCATTTCATTTCATTTCTTTTTTTTTCTCTCTCTCTCTTCTTTCTCTCTCTCTCTCTCTCTTCAAAAATCCCCTCCGGCCACCCCAAACCCAGAATTCGGCGGTCGGATCACTATGCCGGCCGCCGCTCGCCTGCGGCCGGCGAACTCCAAATTTCAGATCCGAGGGGGTTTCGACCCCCTCGTCACGGATCCGGGCTCCGTTTTGCCCGGATCTTCCCAGAAATACCTAGATCTAGGTTTCGAAGCTTTTTTTTTTGGTTTTTTTTTTTTTTTTTGTGGTTGGTGATTTTTGCGAGTTTTCTTTGGTTTTTTGGGTTGTGGTTTTTTGTTTTGCAGGTGGTTCCGAATCGGAAAGGGGGGGTACTCGGATCTGGGTTTTTGGTTGTCGGTGGTGCAGGAAAGGGGTCCGAGTCGGGATTTCGGACCCCGATCTGGGTTTTTTGGTGAACGGGAGGGGGTCCGAACTTGGTTTTTCTTCAAATTTGGGGACCTCCTCCTCCTTTCTTTTGCTGGCCGATTGGGGGCTTTTTATGGGGGGTTGGTTGCGTGTGGGGGGGGCTGCCGTGTTGGGCAGTGGAGGGTAAGGGGATGGCAAGGGTAGGTTGGCTGGTGGGTATGGCTGTGGCAGGGGAGGGTGGCTGGTGGCAGGGGATAGGGGATAGGGTTTGAGGGTTAGGTTAGGGTAGGGTAGGGTTTGGGGAAATGGGCCAGTGGGCCTGGGTTTGGGATTTGGGCCCGCTGATGCCCTGGGTTTGGAGTTTGGGCCCTCTGGTGGCCCGACTTTACAGATTGTCCGGGTCGGATTCGAATCCGACCTGGACGAAAATTGGTTATTACAGCTGCCCCTCTTTGCACATTGCTGAGAATCAGGAATAGGGCAAAGACAGTATAACCAATTTTGTTCGGTTATTGAGATCTATTTTTAGCGAGGCTCTATCATTTGAAAAATAAATTGCTTCTCTAATCAGAGGCTCTATCACTTGGAAAAATAAATTGCTCCTCTAATCAGAGGCTCTATCACTTGGAAAAATAAACTGCTCCTCTAATCAGAGGCTCTATCACTTGGAAAATAAAATTGCTCCTCTAATCAGAGGCTCTATCACTTGGAAAAATAAATTGCTCCTCTAATCAGAGGCTCTATCACTTGGAAAAATAAACTGCTCCTCTAATCAGAGGCTCTATCACTTGGAAGAATAAACTGCTCCTCTAATCAGAGGCTCTATCACTTGGAAAAAGTAAATTGCTCCTCTAATCAGAGGCTTCACAACTTTGAAATTAAATTGCTCCTCTCATCAGAGGCTCTATCACTTGGAAAAATAAATTGCTCCTCTCATCAGAGGCTTCACAACTTTGAAAATAAATTGCTTCTCTCATCAGAGGCTCTATCACTTGGAAAAATAAATTGCTCCTCTAATCAGAGGCTTCACAACTTTGAAATTAAATTGCTCCTCTCATCAGAGGCTCTATCACTTGGAAAAATAAATTGCTCCTGTAATCAGAGGCTTCACAACTTTGAAATCTAAAAATGAACTTCGAATTTTTGACAATGAGTTTGAACACAACTTAGACCATCACCTCACTTACTACCTTAGCCTTACGAAAGTGAAGACTAATTCTAGATATCCCATCTCTTTCTCATTCAGTTTTGAAATTTCTTATCAGATTCTTCAGATATCGCCACTTGACTAATCATACCGAGGCTCGACCTTTCTTAAAGTAACGAGTTTGACTTCGCAAGAATTGAAAATGGTACCCGGAGGTTTTGAAAAATGTCATTTTGAAAGATGTTACCCGGAGGTTTTTGAAAGCAGATACTTGGAGGTCTAAAAATGTTACTTCTTTGAAAGTGGTGCCCGAAGGTCTTATTCTTAACTTTGAGAATGATGCCCGATGGTCTTTATCAATATTTTTCAGAAAGGTGCCCGGAGGTCTTGAAAACATGATTTTTTAGGATAATGCTCAGAGGTCTTGAAACAGGTGCCCGGAGGTCTTTAAAAATGTCTTTTCATTGAAAATGGCGCCTGGAGGTCTTATCCATGATTTTCCAGAATAGTGCCCGGAGGTCTTGGAAACATGACTTTTCTTTGAAAATGGTGTCCGGAGGTCTTAAAGAGGTGCCCAGAGGTCTTAGAATAGAAGCCCGGAGGTCTTCTTTCTTCCTAATTTTCCTTTTGTGCTGTGCCCGGAGGACTTAAGAGATCAACCCTTTGGTTTTAAAAGAGGTACCCGGAGGTCTTTTTCTTTTTCCTTTCCTGTGCCCGGAGGACTTAAAAGAGAAATGCCCGGAGGTCCTAGAACAGGTGCCCGTAGGTCTTCTTTTTCTAATTTTCTATCACTTTGAAAAATAAATTGCTCCTCTAATCAGAGGCTCCACAACTTTGAAAATAAATTGCTCCTCTCATCAGAGGCTCCACAACTTTGAAAATAAAAGTGGTAACCCGGAGGTTTTAAAAGAGATGCCCGGAGGTCTTGGTGATCATACCTGAAGATCATATCTTGGAAGAAAATCTCACTGAATGTTCGAATTCAAATGTCAAAATTTCAAATAGTCAATGTCATGCATGAAATGTGAATGTCATGCGATGTCAATGCATATGCCCCTGATGATGCATGTGCAAGTACCTTCGGATACTGTACACATTTTACGGCATGATGCAGATGCAGATGCAAAACTTAATAAATATGTGAATGTTCATGAATGATGCGAATGTTCCCAATTGTTTTTTCTGGTCTTGGTTTAGCTTTTCCAAATTGTTTTTCCTCTCCGAGACAGAGTGTATCCTGAAACGCTCGTGCCTCGTAAGAGATCAACCATTTTCTTCACTTTGGAACTATCCCTTTGCCCCGATAGTTTTTCAAGATCAACTGGAATCCGAGTGTTCATTTCTTCTACCTCAATAGTTCCATACCTCTGGGCCAGAAGAATCTTCGTCTTATGCCAACATCGGAAATGGTTTCTTCCAAAAAAAAATTCATTTATCTGTTTTTGCTTGCTTTTTTTTTTTTTGAAAAATGTTTGCTTATTTACTGAAAACTTTTGAGCTGAAAATGTCATCGTCTGATATTGTGATATCCATATCTCTTGAAGATTGATGATCACTGTTAGAAGTTTTTCTGAGTGTCAATTCGGATTTTTCAAATTGAGTCGGAAGGCTTGGTACCACAAGACTTTGGTTGATCCAAGGAGACTTCACAACATAAAAAATGCATATCCTTTCTAGACTCACAAATGGAACAGATTTTATAGAACATGATTTTTTTGGGAATCAAACAAATTCAACCTTCTTTTAATTTCCAAATCATGGTGTTTTGACAAACGTGAAGACTAGCTGGGATGTTTAAACTGGAAAGTTAATTCTGGAAAGGAAAACAGTCTCAGTTTTTTAAAGTCAAACCTCCAAACGAGAGTTGACAGTTTTGGAATATTTTGGAATTCCCAGATGTTCCTTAACTTCTTCAAAATGACCACTCCTTTTGTTATGGCCTCGATAATACCATAAGCAGCACCGAAATTCCCCCATTTTACTCTAGACTGCCCATGTCGGGTTTTCACCCTAGAGTCTCGTTCTTTCCATTTTTTCATTTTTTGTTAAATGTTTCACCATGCATTCAAGAAATCAAGACTTATCCAAAAAGATTTTTAACCAGAAAGGAGACCAAAGTCTCATGCATTTCTCTAAGAATAGACTCATCAATTTAAATGACCATGCTCGATCGAAATGGTCTTTTCAAGGTACGTAATGTAGGCCAAGGTTCGAGGTTCTGAAAGAAAAGATAAATAGGCCCAAATATGTGTTTAAGGTGATTAAATCAAGGATCATTTCATGAGGAGGATTCTTTTCGAAACATTCGTCTTTTCTAAGCCCTCTCTTTATTCGATGATTTTTATCCGTTCTTTTCTTCCTTTTCTGTTTTTTTGCTTTCAATTTTCTTTTTATCTCCTTTTTTTTTTCTTTCATTTTGACGAGGTGAGCCCGTAATTGTTTGGAAGCTCAGATTTTTCTTTGATTCAAGGCATTCTTCTTTCGTCTTTGAACCAAGACTTCACTATCTGTGACCTTCGAAGAGATCCTTCCCCGCATTTGCCTCATAGCGTGGAGGGTGATCCTTGATCGGGGTTGAAAGAAGGAAAGTATTCATTAGGCTCAAAAGGGGTAGCAAAAGGATATTTTCTATTTTGTGAAAGGATGATGAAAGATTGCCATTTTTCATCTCGAACACAAGCACGTAAATCGAAGAGTCATTCCTTAGAGGAAAAGGTTTTTTTTTTTGAAACCATCTTGAATTTCATAAATGCATGATGTCACACTCATTTTTCATTTTTTTCTTTTTTTCATTTTTTTTATGCATGCCTCGAAAACTACTTCATCTTTATTCACCACCTGTCTTCCGTATCTACAAATGATGCACCGTACAAATGAGAATTTGTATCATAACGAGGAACACCTCGAGTCTTTTTTGCTCTCCGAAGGGACAAGAAAGGATATGGCTCGAAAACAGCTTTTTTCTAGAAACACGAGAAAATCAGGTTTAATCATTGTTACCCAGTTTATCATGAAGGGACGTCTGGGCAACTCTTGTTTTGTGGTTACGGAAAAGGATGTGAATGGTTTTGGCATAACCTTGACACACATCAATTTACCATAATCCAGATCCTTGAAAAAGGTTTCACTTGTTTGAGACACCAAAAAGCTCAGATTTTTTTTCTTTCAAAAAGTTTGTTCCATTGCTCATAACCTAAACTAGGATCTGCATTTTTCTTATTGCACTGACTATGGTTTCTGAAATTCAACAATATATTCCTCGAGGCATTGACTGTTTCAAGCTCAAAGGATTCAAGCATAGGCAAGTCCGAAAGAGAGGGGGAAGGGTGTTGGGTCATTTCTAATCATTGATCATCAATAATCTCAAGATATTTCATCATTTCTTAGCGTGAAGCAAGACTTTTTTCTTTTAAGAACGGGCTCTTCAAAATCAAGAATTTCCTTAATATTTATTCTTGCAAATTCAAATTAAAGCACAACAAACACAAAGCTTTTGAAATTCAAAATTTATTTATTTCATGTGAATGCCAACATAAGACAAGTGCTTTCATGATGAGGCATAGAACTACATGCATATTCTTTAATGCTTGTTGACATGCTTTTAGAGGTAACCATTCTCATCCTCAAAACCCACGGCGAAGAAACCGATTTCTGGCAATGCGGATTTCCACTGTTCGACTAGCTCTGGAGTCAAAATGCCATCATGGACAAGACCTTCAATCTTTTCCTTCAGTCGTCTGCATTTTTCAGTTGAATGTTCGATTGCCCCCATGTGATACTCACACTTGCTGTTCGGGTCATAACTCCTTGCCGATGGGTTTGGAGCCATTTTCAAAGGCACAGGGGTGAGGTATCGGTTCCTCATTAGTAATTGCAACAAGTCGGAGATTGGGATTGAAAACTTCTCTTGGTTGCCCCTCGGCCGTTTTTGGGAAGCGGGCCTAGTTGCAAAGTGATGGAGACTCAATTAAGAGTTGTAAACCCAAGTGCAGGTTATGTTCAAGTAATAAATTCTCGGGTGTCCGAGGTCGAACCACAGGGAAGCGTATTAGTAAGTATAAGTTTATAAATATATAAGAAAAAGAAAATAAACAAGATATTAGGGAATCAATAACAAAGAATGTAAACAAGATATTAGAGAACAAAATAAACAAAATAACATAAAAGCAATTAAACAAGATATAAAAAACAATAAGAAAAGATGTTGAGGTTAGAGAATCCACTCTTGGTGTTATGCTAAGATTAATCTTGTTTTATTACACAATTGAAATCCACACATAAGGGAGGTTCCAATCGGAAGGTTTAGCAATTCAGTCCAAATTGTCCAACTTCCATAGCATATGATATTATGTTCATTTGGTGTCCTCAAAACTCATAAAAAGAGTCCAAGCATTCCTTATGCCAAGGTATATGTCTACAACAAATCAAGGTTATGAAACCAAGCATTTACTGTGCCATTTTCCTTGTCAATAACGAATCAAGATCTCTACTTTGCAAGTATGATTTTAAACCAAAAGAAAATATTATCTATACTAATGTTTATAAATGATGATTCATTTTAGCTCAAGTTTAAGAGACTAACCTTAGCATTTACCAAAAGCTTCACCTCATCACCTCAACAATATGATTAGCAACACATACTAGATATGAATAAAATGAAAAGGAATGTAAGAAACATAAGTAAAGAAAAAGAAAACTAGAGAAAGGAAAGAAGAAGAAAACTTAGAGAATTTTATTACAATGGCTAATATCCTACCAATGTATCAATGTTTCCCAATACTCATCCAAGGCCCTCTATTTATACACATTTTGGAGGGCTAAATGACAATAGACAAGCTTTACAAATTTCAAAGGTAGGTATAATAGGTGGGTGCATTTTTCTAACAATTTTCGTCATATTGTATGACAATTCTGATCAGCCAGCTTGATGGTCGATTTTGTCAATGTTGGAGGCTCGATCTGATAAAATGATCTTCTAGAAAAATATACCCCTATCAGTTACGGATCCATAGCCGTTGGAATCAGATCATTTGTGCATGTGGATCGGAAGATATGGTCAAAATACCAAAACAGGTCAGCACAGACGTCATTGCACATCAGCCAACTTGATGGTCGATTTCGCTAGGGAAAACGACTCCGTTTCAAGAAGTGTAAAACATGAAAACGATAGATATGCCTCTTAACTTTGCACGGTTAAAATTTCAGCCTTATTGCTTTAGTGAAAATCCAGATATAGCTGATAAGGCAAAAGGTGTCGGAACTGGAACTGAACTGGATTTGCCCTTAATTGTTGATTTAACCTAGTAATCTGAAATCACTCAAAGAAACTCGTGAAAAAACACCAAATTACATAAAAATATAAAAAATCATAAACACAATTAGACTAAGCAATAATAACTCGTATTTGACACAAAACAATAATAAAACATAACTAAAAACTATATAATTATACGAGTTATCACACCCCCACACTTAGATTGTTGCTAGTCCCTAGCAATGACTCAATAAAAATAAAATAAGAAAATCTAATCTAATCCATTTTCGTAGGAAATCACGGTGGCACTTAGCATGTGACACAAGCCTTTAAACCCCTAGGTGTCCCTAGTGGACGAGTTTAGTCTCGTGAGGGTTTACTAGGACGATACCCACAAACATTGAAAACATAAGAAAAACTAAGAATAATAATTATAACTAATCCTTCCAATATAAATTAGAGATAATCATTGGACAAGTCTTAAAAACTAGTCAATAGCTTAAAGAATTCACAAAAACTCTTGCTTGAATGTAAATAGTTTGAGTTAAGCCAATATTAACATAACATATTTCAATCAAAATAGTGTATATTCAAACTTAATCTCAACTTCTCACATGGGATACTCTCTTGATTTTCACTCTTTAAAGTAGTGGTAAAGTGTTTACACTCAATCAATCTCATGAAAACACTTCTACCATATGCTTGCTTGTCCACCTATTCTCCACTATTTAGATCATACAACTTCATAAATCAAGAGGTCTTTTTTCAAGGTTGTAATGGGGCCAAAGGGTTATAATGTGGTTAAAGAACAAAAGGATAAAGATATCACAAAGGTTCCAAAGAGTTCATAGATTTTAGAGACATAATAAGATCATACAAATAAAACTTCTCAAAACTCTTATAAAGCACATAATAACATAGGCTAAATATTCATGTTGAGCCTTTGCATCATTCTAACCAACTTTGTAACATCTTTTTCTAGAAGTTCAAGAGAAGGTTTTTTTTTTTTTTTTAATATGGGAATGTATTTGACAATGATCCCTTTCTTTTTCTCTTGACTTTTTCTTTTCTTTTCTTCCCCCATACTTATCTTTTGTTTCTAACCCAAATTTTCAACTAAAAAGATCCCTTGTTTTTTTTTTTTTTTTTTTTTTGCAATATGTCTCAAAATATAAAAATCCATCTTTAGAACAAGGGTAAGGATATAAGTATATTTAGGCTAGGTGTAAGTTGTGTTTACCAATAAAACAGCATATTTAATGTAGGCTCAAATTGGCTCACTAGTGGGGATGTTCTCTTAGAACATTAATAAGGGATGGCTGTTTGGCTCTGGTTATAATCCTAATGCCTCTATCATATTCATGTTGTCACATGTATCAATATAGTCTCAAACGGTTTAAAGCAAGTTCTAGAGAATCATGTAATCATAAGAGCACTCAAGAAAGAAATTAGATTGATTTGTATAATGCATCAATCATTATAGGCTCAAAAACTCACAAGGATGATTATACAAGTCAGATTAAGTCTAAACATGCTTCTTTCTCAATCAACATATCATATTAACATTGGCTCATAAAAAGGTTGATATCAAGCTCAATTCTCATGAAAATCTTCTCACTAATAAATCTGTTTTAGACTTATGCAATTCATATCTCATTATAGTATTGAAAGTAACTAAAAAACACACTAAGTCTAAACATGCTTTTTTTTTTTTTTTTTGAAGAAGAAGAAGATTAAATCAAACTGACAAGGTATGTCTCAAGTCTCCTTTACTCAGACCTTATTCAGAATGAATACTTCTAAATGTCTTAAAACACAACAATTTTTTTTTTTATTTTTTTAGCAAAATATGTCCCTTACCCCCTACTAAAATATGACATTGTCCCCAATGTCAAATTTTAAAGGTAGAATTTAGGAGATATTACCTGCAGAGGTTGCTAACCACTTATTATAACTGAGACACAACAAACAAAATGTTAGATAATGTTGCCGAAAGTGTATTTGACCTGTCAGAAGAAAATGTTAACCTAACAAAAGATTTTTGCGTGATTTCAGGAAGAAAATCAAAAAGAGAAGAAAAATCAACCGTAAAAGTCCAATGCAAAAAATACGAGAATAATTACACAAATCGAACAACAGTAAATTAAACCGAAATGAAATTATTGCAAATCAAACCAAAAGCTGAGAAGTCATTTATTGTAATTGTGATTGTGGCTCACATCTTCCTCTGGTTTTACGTCCAGAAACGGCTTAAACGCCTTCTATGAGTCGAGGATATGCTTCCCATCCAGTTTTCTTACAAGCTGGCAAACAGGGTCTTTTAACATCAGATTCCCAAGATGTTGCCATTCCCTTTGGAATTGCGGCCATAAATCAAGAATTTCTCTTTGTACGTCTCCACTAGGATGCGTCTCAAGAGAAAGTTGGATATTACCCAAATTCTCCTTACTCAGTCCATCCTTAATGAATTCAATTTTATCATCTCGATTAGAGGACGGAATCCCAATAGAACGACATTTACCGTTACACGTCCATCGTGCACACTTGTGGCAATTTGAACTCATGCGCTTTGCTCGTCGCTTCTTTGCATAAGTGCTTCTACCTGTACCTGGTAAATGCAAAACAGGAAGATATTCATCTTCACGTACCTTGGCTTCAATTATCCAACGCATGTCTTCAGGAATCCCTTTGTGCATAAGCATTCTTAATCTTTCAAATCGAACTTGGTAAAGCTTCAGTAAAACATTTCGAGGAAAAGGAGGAAATCGTTTCTGCAATCTTTTGAGAATATCATCCATCTTAAAAAAAAAAATGAAAAAGAAATTGAAAGAGAAATTTATATACAATATCAGTTTTGTGGGTAGCTGATGGGACTGACTTGAATAATCACGGAGTACCGTTATCCGCCATTTAATCGGGGTTAAAAAAATGTATTTTTTTTTTTTGTTGAAGATTAGTAAAAATTATATTTACATCTAGTTATTTTCAAAACAAGGATCAGAAAGAAAAACAACCTCTTCTTGAGTAACATGATTTTCCAAAAAGAGTTTGAGTCTTTGTCCATTTACCTTGAATACGTTACCATTTTTAGGATTCTCAATGTCAACTGCTCCATAATGATACACATGCTTAACCACAAATGGGCCAGTCCATCTTGATCTCAACTTACCAGGAAATATGTGAAGTCTAGAATTATAAAGTAGAACTTTTTGCCCAACATCAAATGTTTTTTCTTGAAATTAACTTGTCATGAAAGGCTTTAGTTCTGTCTTTATGAATTTTAGAATTCTCATATGCATCTTTTCTGAGTTCCTCAAGTTTTTGTTTCCAACAATGCTTAACCTGAAAAGAATTTAACAAAGAATCAGTGTGTGAAATTTCTGAAGCATTATCAAACTCACATTCAATTAAATAAGCTTCTAAAGGATCATGGAATGTGGTAGTGGTGAGATGTTCATGAACAAGTTCTTCAATGAAATCCACTTCATGTACTTCTGAATCATCACCAGGTTGCTTGCAAATGTTGAACACATTTAATTCTAAAGTCATATTTCCAAAAGAAATGTTCAAAATACCATTCCTGCAATTTATCAGAGCATTAGAAGTTGCAAGAAATGGATGGCCTAATATAACAGGAATTTGAACATTTGGATTTGAAACAGGATGTGTGTCCAAAACAATAAAATCAACAGGGAAGTAAAAATTATCAATTTGAACCAAAACATCTTCAACTATCCCTCGAGGAATTTTTACAGAACGATCAGCTAGTTGAAGTGTAACAGGTGTTTCCTTGAGTTCACCTAAACCTAACTGTTGATAAACAGAAAAAGGCAAAAGATTAACACTAGCACCAAGATCAAGCAATGCACGTTCTATTCTAGTGTTTCCAATGATGCATGAGATTGTTGGACATCCAGGATCTTTGAATTTTGGTGGAGTAAGGTGCTGAATGATTGAGCTCACACTTTCCGTCAGAAATGCTTTCTTTTGTACATTATGTTTCCTTTTAACTGTGCACATGTCCTTCAAAAATTTAGCATAAGATGGAACTTGTTTGATTGCATCCAATAAAGGAATGTTAATCTTAACTTGTTTGAAAAGTTCATAAATTTCTGCATTTTGATTCAAATTCTTTATTGTTTGCAACCTTTGAGGAAAAGGAGCAGGATGCATACCTTTTTCTTTGTCCAAATTTTCAAGAAGTTCAGACTTACCATCATCCTTACCATTACTTTTCGGAGGGGAATGAGGATCTTGGTCTTTTGATGGAATGTTTTTGTCAATTGCCTTTCCACTTCGAAGAGTTGTGATAGAACTGGCATTTTCCTGTTGAGTTTCATTGGAGCAAGAAACGAGACATTGAGTAGAAGGGTTAGGCTGAGGTTGAGCAGGAAACTTACCTTTTTCTTGAGTGCGTAATGAAGCTGTCAATGTGGACAATGTGTTTTTGATCTCATTGATGTCCTGTGAAGTTTGGTTATTCACATTTGCTTGTGTTTGCATGAATGCTTGCAATGTCTCTTCCAAGGTTTGTACACGTGAAGGTTGATAGGAAAAAGTGTTGCCCGGCTTTTGAGATTGTGGTACCTGAACATGATTATTATTCTGCCAACTGAAGTTGGGATGATTTCTCCATTCCAGGTTATACGTTTCAGAGTAAGGAGAAGGAAAAGGCTTTTTAAATGTGTTTATGGAATTTTCTTGATCATGCAACGCTTCTTTAAGAATGGGAATGTTTGGACATTCAGAAGTGGGGTGTCCCATGATTTCACAAATTCCACAACTTTCTTTATTTTTAACCGTTTTGACTTCTTTTACTTCTCTAAGTTCCATGGCTTCAATCTTTCTAGCCAAATTAGCTACTTTAGCTTTTATCTCATATTCTTGACTAAAATGATATTTACCTCTGTTAGAAACAAGATTAGATCTATTGGAACTTTCAGAGGAATTATCTGTGTGCCAGGCTTGAGAGTTATCTGCCAAATGGTCTAAGTAGTCAAAGGCTTCTTCAGGTTCTTTTTCTAGAAACTCACCGTTACACATTGTTTCAACAAATTGTTTAGTTTCGGGAGTTAAACTTTCATAAAAGAAACTAATAAGACGCCATTTTTCAAAACCATGATGTGGACAAGAACTTAACAAATCTTTAAAACGCTCCCAGCACTGAAAAAATGCTTCATTCTGATTTTGATTGAAATTTTGAATCTGTCTTTTCAAAGCAGTAGTTTTATGTGCTGGGAAAAATTTCTTTAGAAACTCAGTTTGTAATTCTTGCCATGTGCCAATTGACCTTGGTTTTAAATTATGAAGCCAAATTTTTGCTTTATCTTTTAAAGAAAAAGGAAATAATTTTATCTTGACAATTTCATTTGTACATTGTTGGTCATTAAAGGTGACACATACATCTTCGAAGTCTTTTAGAAACGAGTAAGCACTTTCCGATTCTAACCCATGGAAATTTGGAAGCAAAGCTATCATACCTGGTTTAAAACAAAAGTTGTTTGCATTGAGAGGAAAAATAAAACAAGAGGGTGATGAGCTTCGAGTTGGTTGCAAATAGTCACGCATGGTGCGTACTTGTCTGTTCTCATCTTCAGCATGAACACTTTCATTGTCAGCCATGGTAGGAGTTGTATTAGAAAGATTACCTGAAAAAGTTTCACAATAAAATCTAACTAAACGACGAGATCTAAAATCACGTCGCCAAACAAGCATAAAACAAAGTTAATATACAGATTAGGCGGTATAACCAGCCAATAAAAATAAAACAAAGTTAATATACAATATAAATATAAATATATAGAAAATTAGGCGGTATAACCAGCCAATAAAAATAAATATAGGCGGTATAACCAGCCAATAAAAATAAATATACTTATAAACTTATATACTTAGTATTGCCTCCCCGGCAACGGCGCCAAAAACTTGATGGAGACTCAATTAAGAGTTGTAAACCCAAGTGCAGGTTATGTTCAAGTAATAAATTCTCGGGTGTCCGAGGTCGAACCACAGGGAAGCGTATTAGTAAGTATAAGTTTATAAATATATAAGAAAAAGAAAATAAACAAGATATTAGGGAATCAATAACAAAGAATGTAAACAAGATATTAGAGAACAAAATAAACAAAATAACATAAAAGCAATTAAACAAGATATAAAAAACAATAAGAAAAGATGTTGAGGTTAGAGAATCCACTCTTGGTGTTATGCTAAGATTAATCTTGTTTTATTACACAATTGAAATCCACACATAAGGGAGGTTCCAATCGGAAGGTTTAGCAATTCAGTCCAAATTGTCCAACTTCCATAGCATATGATATTATGTTCATTTGGTGTCCTCAAAACTCATAAAAAGAGTCCAAGCATTCCTTATGCCAAGGTATATGTCTACAACAAATCAAGGTTATGAAACCAAGCATTTACTGTGCCATTTTCCTTGTCAATAACGAATCAAGATCTCTACTTTGCAAGTATGATTTTAAACCAAAAGAAAATATTATCTATACTAATGTTTATAAATGATGATTCATTTTAGCTCAAGTTTAAGAGACTAACCTTAGCATTTACCAAAAGCTTCACCTCATCACCTCAACAATATGATTAGCAACACATACTAGATATGAATAAAATGAAAAGGAATGTAAGAAACATAAGTAAAGAAAAAGAAAACTAGAGAAAGGAAAGAAGAAGAAAACTTAGAGAATTTTATTACAATGGCTAATATCCTACCAATGTATCAATGTTTCCCAATACTCATCCAAGGCCCTCTATTTATACACATTTTGGAGGGCTAAATGACAATAGACAAGCTTTACAAATTTCAAAGGTAGGTATAATAGGTGGGTGCATTTTTCTAACAATTTTCGTCATATTGTATGACAATTCTGATCAGCCAGCTTGATGGTCGATTTTGTCAATGTTGGAGGCTCGATCTGATAAAATGATCTTCTAGAAAAATATACCCCTATCAGTTACGGATCCATAGCCGTTGGAATCAGATCATTTGCGCATGTGGATCGGAAGATATGGTCAAAATACCAAAACAGGTCAGCACAGACGTCATTGCACATCAGCCAACTTGATGGTCGATTTCGCTAGGGAAAACGACTCCGTTTCAAGAAGTGTAAAACATGAAAAAGATAGATATGCCTCTTAACTTTGCACGGTTAAAATTTCAGCCTTATTGCTTTAGTGAAACTCCAGATATAGCTGATAAGGCAAAAGGTGTCGGAACTGGAACTGAACTGGATTTGCCCTTAATTGTTGATTTAACCTAGTAATCTGAAATCACTCAAAGAAACTCGTGAAAAAACACCAAATTACATAAAAATATAAAAAATCATAAACACAATTAGACTAAGCAATAATAACTCGTATTTGACACAAAACAATAATAAAACATAACTAAAAACTATATAATTATACGAGTTATCACAAAGGCTGGCATAGGATGATATGTTTGAATATCGGGAAGGTAAGGATAATGACTTGAAGAGACATTGGTAGAGTAACACGATTGATATGGAGAGACCCGAGGATACGGAGTGAATTCTCCCATAGCCTGGACATGTTCCTCCTTCTTTTCAGGTGTCTCATTTCCCTCGGCATTGGATGTCTCATCTCATTCGAGTTTTCCGTTCTTGATAGCATTTTCAATAATCTCTCCTGAGGTTACCATATCTGCAAAATTCTTTGTGGCATTGCCAACGAGTCTATCATAGTACGGAGCGTGTAGTGTACTCACAAAAAGGACAGTAATTTCCTTTTGAATCAGAGCCGGTCGTACTTGGGTGGCCATGTCCATCCACCTCTGAGCATATTCTTTGAAGCTCTCAGTGGCCTCTTTCCCCATATTTTGCATGGTCAACCTATCTGGTGCCATGTCGATCATGTGCTTATACTGAGTCTTGAAAGCTTTTGCCAAATCTTTCCAAGAACGAATATGGTCCTGATCCAACTGATTATACCATCTTGCAGCTGGCCCTATTAGACTGTCTTGGAAGCAGTAGATTAACAGCTTGTCATTGTTGGTGTAGCCAGCCATTTTTCGACAAAACATCATGATGTGGTTTGATGGACATTTCGATCCGTCATACTTTTCAAATTCAGGGACCTTGAATTTTGGCGGAATCAACAAATCCGGGACCAAGCTGATCTCATTCGGATCCGTATTCCCGAAAACGTCTATTCCTTCTATGGCTTTGAGTCTTTCTTCAAACAGATCATACTTCTGTTGCACTTCTGTGTCTACTACTTGCTTTGCCACACGTTTTTTCAGCTTTTCTTGTTCTAGTGAACCATCTTGGCTTGGAATAACAACCGAGTCTAAGGGGTGAAATTCCGAGTTTAGTTGAAATTGTCCTTGGCCTCGTTGATTCGATAGGTGAATCGGATCTTCGTTGTTGTTTACTCGAGGTCGAGGTTCTCCCTTTATGATCGATCCTTCAGCAACCCATTTTCCTCGGGTCAGCCTAGCTATCATTTCAATCATCTTGTCTATTTGCTCACGTGACTCCTCTCGAGATTTTGTTATCTGTTCTCGTGTTTCCTGCTGAAATCTGGCTAACTGTTCTTGTAATTCTCTCTGTGCTCTTTCCACTTTGTCCAGTCTATTTTGTTCATCCTCCATGGTTCCGGCCTGTGTCATAGAGGTACGCAGTGATTCTTATACCTCTGATTTGGAAGAGAAATCCTTTCAAAGCTAAACCGACTTCTTTTTTATTCCTCTCAAGTGTGCTTCATGATGCATGAGCTATGAATGCCGTGAATGTAACACGATGCCCATATGATGCATGTAAAGAATAAACAAATTAATGCATGAACATGTACAATGAGTGACCATGTATGTCACGAATGCAAGACCTTATTGTAATGAATGCAATCACGATGTCGATATGATGCATGTAAAGAATAAATAAAATGATATACTGGTATATACAGAGAACGATCATGTATGTCACTAATGTATTCTACAATGAATGACCATGCATGTTATGATTGCAATATGATGCAAATTTGATTCGTCTAAAGAATAAACAAATTAATGCATGAATATATACAGAAAACCATTCATGATTTGGACTGAACTTAATTATTCAACAATTTCATTGCACAAACTTTGCCCCCAAATTCAATCCGCAAAAGTTTTGCTTTTTTTTTTGTTTTTTTTTTTTTAAAAAAATGTTTTTTTTGGGTAAAAATCAAAATATTATTTTCAAAAACCAATTTCTATCAAAAACTTGTGGTAGTGGGTCTTATTATGGCACAAATGTCCGAGTATTTATTCAACACTACCGGTTTGCAATTCTCATTTAATCAACAACAAGTGTTTATGCAATTATCAAATGAGATTATTATCACCGTGAAATTAAAAATACAATTATAAATGTAAATGTTTTATTTACAAGTGCATCAATGCATGAAATGTACGAGATGTATGAAAAGAAAGAATTTTCATATTTACAAATTCAAAAAATTAACGAACTTTTGCCCCGACAGAGTGTATCCTGAAACGCTCGTGCCTCGTAAGAGATCAACCCTTTTCTTCACTTTGGAACTATCCCTTTGCCCCGATAGTTTTTCAAGATCAACTGGAATCCGAGTGTTCATTTCTTCTACCTCAATAGTTCCATACCTCTGGGCCAGAAGAATCTTCGTCTTATGCCAACATCGGAAATGGTTTCTTCCAAAAATATTTTCATTTATCTGCTTTTGCTTGCTTCTTTTTTTTTGAAAAATGTTTGCTTATTTACTGAAAACTTTTGAGCTGAAAATGTCATCGTCTGATATTGTGATATCCATATCTCTTGAAGATTGATGATCACTGTTAGAAGTTTTTCTGAGTGTCAATTCGGATTTTTCAAATTGAGTCGGAAGGCTTGGTACCACAAGACTTTGGTTGATCCAAGGAGACTTCACAACAGAAAAAATGCATATCCTTTCTAGACTCACAAATGGAACAGATTTTATAGAACATGATTTTTTTGGGAATCAAACAAATTCAACCTTCTTTTAATTTCCCAATCACGGTGTTTTGACAAACGTCAAGACTAGCTGGGATGTTTAAACTGGAAAGTTAATTCTGGAAAGGAAAACGGTCTCAGTTTTTTAAAGTCAAACCTCCAAACGAGAGTTGACAGTTTTGGAATATTTTGGAATTCTCAGATGTTCCTTAACTTCTTCAAAATGACCTCTCCTTTTGTTATGGCCTCGACAATACCATAAGCAGCTCTGAAATTCTCCCATTTTACTCTAGACTGCCCATGTCGGGTTTTCACCCTAGAGTCTCGTTCTTTCCATTTTTTCATTTTTTGTTAAATGTTTCACCATGCATTCAAGAAATCAAGACTTATCCAAAAAGATTTTTAGACAGAAAGGAGACCGAAGTCTCATGCATTTCTCTAAGAATAGACTCATCAATTTAAATGACCATGCTCGATCGAAATGGTCTTTTCAAGGTACGTAATGTAGGCCAAGGTCCGAGGTTCTGAAAGAAAAGATAAATAGGCCCAAACATGTGTTTAAGGTGATTAAATCAAGGATCATTTCATGAGGAGGATTCTTTTCGAAACATTCGTCTTTTCTGAGCCTTCTCTTTATTCGATGATTTTCATCCGTTCTTTTCTTCCTTTTCTGTTTTTTTGCTTTCAATTTTCTTTTTATCTCCCTTTTTTTCTTTCATTTTGACGAGGTGAGCCCGTAATTGTTTGGAAGCTCAGATTTTTCTTTGATTCACGGCATTCTTCTTTCGTCTTTGAACCAAGACTTCACTATCTGTGACCTTCGAAGAGATCCTTCCCCGCATTTGCCTCCTAGCGTGGAGGGTGATCCTTGATCAGGGTTGAAAGAACGAAAGTATTCATTAGGCTCAAAAGGGGTAGCAAAAGGATATTTTCTATTTTGTGAAAGGATGATGAAAGATGGCCATTTTTCATCTCAAACACAAGCACGTAAATCGAAGAGTCATTCCTTAGAGGAAAATGTTTTTTCTTTTTTTTTTGAAACCATCTTGAATTTCATAAATGCATGATGTCACACTCATTTTTCATTTTTTTTCCTTTTTTCATTTTTTTTATGCATGCCTCGAAAACTACTTCATCTTTATTCACCACCTGTCTTCCGTATCTACAAATGATGCACTGTACAAATGAGAATTCGTATCATAACAAGGAACACCTCGAGTCTTTTTTGGTCTCCGAAGGGACAAGAAAGGATATGGCTCGAAAACAGCTTTTTTCTAGAAACACGAGAAAATCAGGTTTAATCATTGTTACCCAGTTTATCATGAAGGGACGTCTGGGCAACTCTTGTTTTGTGGTTACGGAAAAGGATGTGAATGGTTTTGGCATAACCTTGACACACATCAATTTACCATAATCCAGATCCATGAAAAAGGTTTCACTTGTTTGAGACACCAAAATGCTCGGATTTTTTTTTTTAAAAAGTTTGTTCCATTGCTCATAACCTAAACTAGGATCTGCATTTTTCTTATTGCACTGACTATGGTTTCTGAAATTCAACAATATATTCCTCGAGGCATTGACTGTTTCAAGCTCAAAGGATTCAAGCATAGGCAAGTCCGAAAGAGAGGGGGAAGGGTGTTGGGTCATTTCGAATCATTGATCATCAATAATCTCAAGATATTTCATCATTTCTTAGCGTGAAGCAAGACTTTTTTCTTTTAAGAACGGGCTCTTCAAAATCAAGAATTTCCTTAATGTTTATTCTTGCAAATTCAAATTAAAGCACAACAAACACAAAGCTTTTGAAATTCAAAATTTATTTATTTCATGTGAATGCCAACATAAGACAAGTGCTTTCATGATGAGGCATAGAACTACATGTATATTCCTCAATGCTTGTTGACATGCTTTTAGAGGTAACCATTCTCATCCTCAAAACCCGCGACGAAGAAACCGATTTCTGGCAATGCGGATTTCCACTGTTCGACTAGCTCTGGAGTCAAAATGCCATCATGGACAAGACCTTCAATCTTTTCCTTCAGTCGTCTGTATTTTTCAGTTGAATGTCCGATTGCCCCCATGTGATACTCACACTTGCTGTTCGGGTCATAACTCCTTGCCGATGGGTTTGGAGCCATTTTCAAAGGCACAGGGGTGAGGTATCGGTTCCTCATTAGTAATTGCAACAAGTCGGAGATTGGGATTGAAAACTTTTCTTGGTTGCCCCTCGGCCGTTTTTGGGAAGCGGGCCTAGTTGCAAAGGCTGGCATAGGATGATATGTTTGAATATCGGGAAGGTAAGGATAATGACTTGAAGAGACATTGATAGAGTAACACGATTGATATGGAGAGACCCGAGGATACGGAGTGAATTCTCCCATAGCCTGGACATGTTCCTCCTTCTTTTCAGGTGTCTCATTTCCCTCGGCATTGGATGTCTCATCTCATTCGAGTTTTCCGTTCTTGATAGCATTTTCAATCATCTCTCCTGAGGTTACCATATCTGCAAAATTCTTTGTGGCATTGCCAACGAGTCTATCATAGTACGGAGCGTGTAGTGTACTCACAAAAAGGACAATAATTTCCTTTTGAATCAGAGCCGGTCGTACTTGGGTGGCCATGTCCATCCACCTCTGAGCATATTCTTTGAAGCTCTCAGTGGCCTCTTTCCCCATATTTTGCAAGGTCAACCTATCTGGTGCCATGTCGATCATGTGCTTATACTGAGTCTTGAAAGCTTTTGCCAAATCTTTCCAAGAACGGATATGGTCCTGATCCAACTGATTATACCATCTTGCAGCTGGCCCTGTTAGACTGTCTTGGAAGCAGTGGATTAACAGCTTGTCATTGTTGGTGTAGCCAGCCATTTTTCGACAAAACATCATGATGTGGTTTGATGGACATTTCGATCCGTCATACTTTTCAAATTCAGGGACCTTGAATTTTGGCGGAATCAACAAATCCGGGACCAAGCTGATCTCATTCGGATCCGTATTCCCGAAAACGTCTATTCCTTCTATGGCTTTGAGTCTTTCTTCAAACAGATCATACTTCTGTTGCACTTCTGTGTCTACTACTTGCTTTGCCACACGTTTTTTCAGCTTTTCTTGTTCTAGTGAACCATCTTGGCTTGGAATAACAACCGAGTCTGAGGGGTGAAATTCCGAGTTCAGTTGAAATTGTCCTTGGCCTCGTTGATTCGATAGGTGAATCGGATCTTCGTTGTTGTTTACTTGAGGTCGAGGTTCTCCCCTTATGATCGATCCTTCAGCAACCCATTTTCCTCTGGTCAGCCTAGCTATCATTTCAATCATCTTGTCTATTTGCTCACGTGACTCCTCTCGAGATTTTGTTATCTGTTCTCGTATTTCTTGCTGAAATCTGGCTAACTGTTCTTGTAATTCTCTCTGTGCTCTTTCCACTCTGTCCAGTCTATTTTGTTCATCCTCCATGGTTCCGGCCTGTGTCATAGAGGTACGCAGTGATTCTTATACCTCTGATTTGGAAGAGAAATCCTTTCAAAGCTAAACCGACTTCTTTTTTATTCCTCTCAAGTGTGCTTCATGATGCATGAGCTATGAATGCCGTGAATGTAACACGATGCCCATATGATGCATGTAAAGAATAAACAAATTAATGCATGAACATGTACAATGAGTGACCATGTATGTCACGAATACAAGACCTTATTGTAATGAATGCAATCACGATGTCGATATGATGCATGTAAAGAATAAATAAAATGATATACTGGTATATACAGAGAACGATCATGTATGTCACTAATGTATTCTACAATGAATGACCATGCATGTTATGATTGCAATATGATGCGAATTTGATTCGTCTAAAGAATAAACAAATTAATGCATGAATATATACAGAAAACCATTCATGATTTGGACTGAACTTAATTATTCAACAATTTCATTGCACAAACTTTGCCCCCAAATTCAATCCGCAAAATTTTTGCTTTTTTTTTTGTTTTTTTTTTTTTAAATGTTTTTTTTTTGTAAAAATCAAAATATTATTTTCAAAAACCAATGTCTATCAAAAACTTGTGGTAGTGGGACTTATTATGGCACAAATGTCCGAGTATTTATTCAACACTACCGGTTTGCAATTCTCATTTAATCAACAACAAGTGTTTATGCAATTTATCAAATGAGATTATTATCACCGTGAAATTAAAAATACAATTATAAATGTAAATGTTTTATTTACAAGTGCATCAATGCATGAAATGTACGAGATGTATGAAAAGAAAGAATTTTCATATTTACAAATTCAAAAAATTAACGAACATTTGTCCCGAGGGTATCAACTTATTTAAGCGTCACAGTGCCTTCGGAGCGAGAAATGAAACTTATTGCGGTTAGCACGATGTGCGTTCATCATTACCCGATTTACAGTGTTTGTTCGGAGTGTAAACAAATAGCGAAAGATCACAAGGTTCCTTCCTAATTTCGAGGATATCCGATCGGAAATTCGATATGGCTCTACTCAAGTTCGCTACATGAGGTTGAGTTAGAATCTAAAAGGCTCCAAATTGCTCCTTACTGTCGCCCGTGAAGGCTAGTAAGGCATCCCGATTTAAACGGGTTCAATTTGTTGGAGAGATTTTTCGCTATCCCGTGCGGAGGTTATTGCCTCTCGAGAGCGTAGGTACTTTTTCTCTCTAAAAGCGTTTCGCTAGCCCATGCGGAGGTTATTGCCTCACGAGAGCGTAGGTACTTTACTTTCACCTAAAGGGATAAAGCTCGGGTACAGAGCTTATGTATGAAATGTACGTGCTCGTGTGTGAGAAGGAACAAGCGAACCTTCGACTACTTGTTTACGACTCTTTATTTTAAATATTCCATGATTATATAAAAAAAATAAACGACACAAAACAATACGAATAAAGAATTAACAAATATCAAAATGTAATTGCAAGCAAAATAAAAACAAAGAAAGAAAGAGAATAAAGAGAATTAAAATTAAATATCGGTTAAGTCGATTAATTCGAGATTTTAAAATAACACATGATCAATTTGTGGCTCGACTCTCAAAGGGTCCCCAGCGGAGCCGCCAAGCTGTCATAACGGTTTTTTCGGACCGCTAAGACGAATTTGATGAAAACACAAAAAATGGAGTCGCAACCAATCTTTTTTGCTAGGTGTGATTGGCCACCTATTAAAACCGATTTTAGTAAAATATCTTAAAATTAATTAAAACATTTTTGTAAAACCAATTTCGAAGTCCGCGCTTTGAACCAGAGTAAAAACAAATTTGGGTTCGGGAGTCGGTTACGTGCGGGGAAGGATTAGCACCCCCGTAACGCCCGTTAGAAAACGGTACCACTTAATCATGTGTTATCTTTAATCTCGATTTAATGGATTTAACATCGGTATTTAAAAATAATTCTCTTTTATTTTTTTATTCTTAAAAAAACATGTTCATTATTTTTTGGATTTTCTTGAACTGTTTTTTTATTTTTTTTAAAAACGAAAATGAACATAAATTTATTATCGAAAATACTCATTAAATATTCCCGACACTCTCGGTGGTATTTAACGAGATCTTCTCACCTCAAGACATCTCAAGAATCACAATCGTGATATCTTTCGAATTCCGTCGTCGGCAATTTACATCCATTTTTATTCAAATACGTATGATGCGAATATTTAAATATCGGATACATACGGCTTAACATATAACTATAAAATTAAACATGCGAATCGTAATATTAAAAACACGAGCATGACAAAATATCGAGCGCAATAAACATTCGCTCTTTATTCACTTTTTTTTATTTTGATTATTTCCATTTTTTTTAACGAAAACGAATTTTCGTATCGAGCATGTCGCCAAATATTTCCACCACTCGTGGTGATATTTAACGAAACTCTCTCACCTCAAGATATCTTAGGAATCATTACCGTGACATCCTTCGAATTCCATCGTCGGTAATTCGTATTTATTAAAAACTCTTTTTTTGAAAATTAAATTAAAATGCTTTTAATAATTATTTCCGAAATAAAATAAATTATCTATGTAAGAATAATTCCCGAACCATTTCGATATTTTCGATATTTTCGATAATGTTTCGATTATTATTCTTACTCGGACCATTTCAAAGAACGATTGATACTTAGACCATCCCGAGAAAGAAATCCGTTTTTAGATAATTTTATTTACCGAAAATAATTTTAAAAGACATGTATTAATTAGAAAAATTATTATTTTAATATTTTAAAATCGAAACCGAATAACAAAAATATATCGAATGCCGGACAAAATAATAAACAAAAATAGTGGAGAAAATCATACCTAAAAAATGTCGACGATCCGAAAATTAGAAGGCCGAACTTGATTTTCGTAAAATCACCTGAAAATGTCAAAAATCCAAAAAAAGTCAAAACTTCAAAATCGATAATCGTGAAATTTTTTTTAATTTTTTCCTTTTTTTTTTAGTTTTTAATTTTTTTTGATTTTATTTTATTTTAATTTAATTTTTAATTTTCCCTTTTTTTTCTTTTCATTTTTCTTTTTTTTAATATTTTTTATATATATTTCTTTATATATATTTATTCTTTTTAAATTTATTTATTTTTTTAATTTTTTTTCTTTTTTTTTCTTTTTTTTCTTTTTTTCTTTTTTTTTTCTTTTTTCTTTTCTGGCCCAAAACCAGGCCTGGCCTGCTGGGCCAGGTCTGGTTTTGGCCTGCTGGGCCAGGTCTGGTTTTGGCCTGCTGGGCCAGGTCTGGCCCAGATTTTTTCTTTCCCTTTTTTTTTGGGGGCGAAAAGGGTCGGGTGCGCGGACCCCGGGTTGACCCGCGGGTCCGCGCGCGGGTCCTGCTGACCCGCTTCCAGGGGCCAAAACGACGTCGTTTTGAGCCCCTTTCTTTTTTTTTGGGACCCGGGTCGGGCGCGCGGACCCCGGGTCAACCCGCGGGTCCACGCGTGGACCCTGGGTCAAAAAAAATCGGGTGACCCACGCGGACCCCGGGTCGACCCGCGGGTCATTTTGACCCGATTCGGGGGCTATATAAGCCCCCTTTTTTTGTTTTTTTCATTTCTTTTCTTTTTTTTTCTCTCTCTCTTCTTTCTTTCTCTCTCTCTCTCTCTCTTCAAAAATCCCCTCCGGCCACCCCAAACCCAGAATCCGACGGCCGGACCACTATGCCGGCCGCCGTCCATCGTATGCCGGCCGCCGCTCGCCGGCGGCCGTTGAACTCCAAATTTCAGATCCGAGGGGGTTTCGATCCCCTTGTCACGGATCCGGGCTCCGTTTTGCCCGGATCTTCCCAGAAATACCTAGATCTAGGTTTCGAAGCTTTTTTTTTTGGTTTTGTTTTGTTTTTTTTTTTTGTGGTTGGTGATTTTTGCGAGTTTTCTTTGGTTTTTTGGGTTGTGGTTTTTTGTTTTGCAGGTGGTTCCGAATCGGAAAGGGGGGTGCTCGGATCTGGGTTTTTGGTTGTCGGTTGTGGAGGAAAGGGGTCCGAATCGGGATTTCGGACCCCGATCTGGGTTTTTTGGTGAACGGGGGGGTCCGAACCTGGTTTTTCTTCAAATCTGGGGACCTCCTCCTCCTTTCATTTGCTGGCCGATTGGGGGTTTTTTATGGGGGGTTGGTTGCGTGTGTGGGGGGGCTGCCGTGTTGGGCAGTGGAGGGTAAGGGTATGGCAGGGGTAGGTTGGCTGGTGGGTATGGCTGTGGCAGGGGATAGGGGATAAGGTTTCAGGGTTAGGTTAGGGTAGGGTTTGGGGAAATGGGCCAGTGGGCCTGGGTTTGGGATTTGGGCCTGCTATGCCCTGGGTTTGGAGTTTGGGCCCTCTGGTGGCCCGAGTTTGCAGATTGTCCGGGTCGGATTCGAATCCGACCCGAACGAAAATTGGTTATTATAGCTGCCCCTCTTTGCACATTGTTGAGAATCAGGAATAGGGCAAAGACAGTATAACCAATTTTGTCCGTTATTGAGATCCATTTTTAGCGAGGCTTTATCATTTGGAAAATAAATTGCTCCTCTAATCAGAGGCTTTATCACTTGGAAAAATAAATTGCTCCTCTAATCAGAGGCTCTATCACTTGGAAAAATAAACTGCTCCTCTAATCAGAGGCTCTATCACTTGGAAAATAAATTGCTCCTCTAATCAGAGGCTCTATCACTTGGTTGCTCCTCTAATCAGAGGCTCTATCACTTGGAAAAATAAACTGCTCCTCTAATCAGAGGCTCTATCACTTGGAAAAATAAATTGCTCCTCTAATCAGAGGCTCTATCACTTGGAAAAATAAACTGCTCCTCTAATCAGAGGCTCTATCACTTGGAAAAAGTAAATTGCTCCTCTAATCAGAGGCTTCACAACTTTGAAATTAAATTGCTCCTCTCATCAGAGGCTCTATCACTTGGAAAAATAAATTGCTCCTCTCATCAGAGGCTCCACAACTTTGAAAATAAATTGCTCATCTCATCAGAGGCTCTATCACTTGGAAAAATAAATTGCTCCTCTAATCAGAGGCTTCACAACTTTGAAATTAAATTGCTCCTCTCATCAGAGGCTCTATCACTTGGAAAAATAAATTGCTCCTCTAATCAGAGGCTTCACAACTTTGAAATCTAAAAATGAACTTCGAATTTTTGACAATGAGTTTGAACACAACTTAGATCATCACCTCACTTACTACCTTAGCCTTACGAAAGTGAAGACTAATTCTGGATATCCCATCTCTTTCACGTTCAGTTTTGAAATTCCTTATCAGATTCTTCAGATATCGCCACTTGACTAATCATACCGAGGCTCGACCTTTCTTAAAGTAACGAGTTTGACTTCGCAAGAATTGAAAATGGTACCCGGAGGTTTTGAAAAATGTCATTTTGAAAGATGTTACCCAGAGGTTTTTGAAAGCAGATACTTGGAGGTCTAAAAACGTTACTTCTTTGAAAGTGGTGCCCGGAGGTCTTATTCTTGACTTTGAGAATGATGCCCGACGGTCTTTATCAATGATTTTTTAGAAAGGTGCCCGGAGGTCTTGAAAACATGATTTTTGAGGATAATGCTCGGAGGTCTTGAAACAGGTGCCCGGAGGTCTTTAAAAATGTCTTTTCATTGAAAATGGCGCCCGGAGGTCTTATCCATGATTTTCCAGAATAGTGCCCGGAGGTCTTGGAAACATGACTTTTCTTTGAAAATGGTGCCCGGAGGTCTTATCCGTGATTTTCGAGAATAGTGCCCGGAGGCCTTAAAGAGGTGCCCGGAGGTCTTAAAAGATGTGCCCGGAGGTCTTTTTCTTTTTCCTTTCCTGTGCCCGGAGGACTTAAAAGAGAGATTCTGGGTTCGTCCCCAGTGGAGTCGCCAAGCTGTCATAACGGGTTTTCAAACCGCTAGTGACGAATTTCATGAAAACACAAAGAATGGAGTCGCCACCAATCTTTTTTGGTAGGTGTGATTGGCCACCTATTAAAACCGGTTCTAGTAAAATATCTTAAAATTAATTAAAACATTTTTGTAAAACCAATTTCGAAGTTCGCGCTTTGAACTAGAGAGAAAACAAAATCGGGTTCGGGAATCGGTTACGTGCGGGGAAGGATTAGCACCCCGTAACGCCCGTTTAGAAAACGGTACCACTTAATCATATGTTATCATAAATCTCGATTTAATGGACTTAACATCACTATTTAAAAATAATTCTCTTTTATTTTCATTTTATTCTATTTAAAAAAAACATGTTTATTATTTTTTGAATTTTTTTAAAAAAAATTATTACTGTTTTTTTTTAAAAAAACGAAAGTGGACACAAATTTATTATCGAAAATACTCATTAAATATTTTCGACACTCTCGGTGGTATTTAACGAGATCTTCTCACCTCAAGACATCTTAGGAATCACAACCGTGATATCCTTCGAATTCCGTCGTCGGCAATTTATATCTATTTTTTTTCGTATGATGCAAATATTTAAACATCGGATGCACACGACTTAGCATATAAGACATATGATTAAATACCGAACTATAAAATTAAACATGCAAATTAAAAAACATGAGTATAGCAAGATATCAAATGTGTAAATATTTATCCTTTATTCATTCTTTTTTTTTTTTTGTGGTGATTTTCATAAATGAAAATGAATTTTTATATCGAGCATATCGCTAACTACTCCCACTACTCATGGTGATACTTAGCGAAATTCTCTCACCTCGGGATATCTTGGGAATCACAACCGCGACGTCCTTCGATTTCCGTCGTCGACTAATCCGTATTCAACGATTTTATTTAAATGCGAATGATGCGAGTAAAATATTAAATGCACATGATTTAGCATATAACGTGTACGAATAAAAGCTTAATTATACGATCAAATACACGACATAATGTTCAAAAACACGAGCATGACGAAATATCAAATACGTAACATTCACTATGTATTTATTTATATTTTGATTAATTCCATTTTTAGATGAAAACGAGATTTTTTGTCGAGCATATCGCTAAATACTCCCACTACTCGTGGTGATATTTAGCGAGATTCTCTCACCTCGGGATATCTTAGGAATCACAACTGTGACGTCCTTCGAATTCCGTCGTCGGCAAATCCGTATTCATCCTTTTTGTTACACGAATGCACGTGATGCGGATAAAAACAATAATAAAAAAGTGCAAAGTGCGTGACATTTATTTATCTTGAAGATTCATTCATTTTTTTTGTTTACTACTAATATATATTTTTATTTTTTTATTATTTTTTTACTCTTATTATTATCTTTTTTACTTTTACTAATATCATATTTTTTTATATTTAATTTTTGCTATTATAATTATCATATTCATTATTATTTATCATTATTTTTTGTTTTTTTTTCATCATTATTTTCTATTATATTTTCCTTATTTTTTTTATCTTATTACCCCCTTTTATATATATATATTTATCTTTATTTTTTTTCATTTATTTTTTTATTATTATATTTTTTACTTTCATTTTTACCACCATCATATTTTATTTTTTTATTTTTATTTTTACTATCATATATTTTTTTATTTTTTTTCATATCCTATTTTTTATATTTTTATATTTTACTATTAATAACATCATATCTTTTATTTTTTATTACTATCATATTTTTTATTATTTTATTTTTTTATTTTTTTACTATCATATTTTTTTATTTTTTAATATCGTGTTTTTTATATTTTTATATTTTAATAAAATCATATTTTTTTAGTATATATTTTTTTATGTAGTTATTAATACCATATTTGCTTTTTTTTTTTACCATTATCATTGTTTTTTTTTATTTTTTATATATTTTTATTGCTATTATTGTTATTTTTTTTATTTTTTGAATTTTTGCTTATTATTATTTTTATATTATTATTTTACATATTTTTTTTAAAGAATATATACATATAAATATAAATATAAATATAAAAACAAAACAATAAAAAAAAAAAAAAACTCTCGGGTCGAGTCCAAGCGCGGACCCTTGAACGGGTCCCGGACCCGACCCGCTTGGAAGTAAAAGAAAAAAAAAATACATACGGGACGGGTCCACGCGCGGACCCACGCGCAGGTGCTGGGACCCGACCCGCTGGAGGGGTATTTAAACCCCCCCTTTTTTTTTGCTTCATTCTTCAGCCAACCCCAAAAAAAAACCCTCCTTTTTTTTTTACCTTCTCTGAAGCCCACACACAATCGCCGTCGCCGCCGCCTGCACCGTCGCCGCCATTGCCGGAGCTCCTATTAGGAGCCAGAAGCCACCAAAATGCTCCCCTCGCCCTCCTCAACGTCGATCTCCAAGTGGTTTTACCCGAAAACCAAACGCCGCTCGTAGATCTGAGTTCGAACTTTCGAATTCCCAAAAAAAAAATCTCCTTTTTTTTTACTTTCTCTCCTCTTTTCCTTACTGACCTTTCTTTTTTTTTTTGTAGGGATCAGCTTCGGTGATTTTCGAAACCCTTTTTTTTTTGGCTCTCCTTTTCTTTTTTTTTTTTTTTTTGTTTTTTTTTTTTTGCTGGTTCTGTGTTTTTTTTTTGTGTTGTGAAAATTTTCGGATCCTCTTTTTTTGATGGGGGTCTTCTCCTTTTGAAGGGGTTGGTCTCGGATCTCTAGGACTCGGGATCCGGGGTTTCGGATTTGGGGGATGGGGCGGCTGATCTGTGGCGTGTGGGCGGTAGGGGAGGCTGCTGCAGGGGTATAGTGTGTGTAGGGTTTCTGACAGGCTCTCTTTTTGGGGTGGCGTGAAGGGGTGGCTGCCAGAGGGGGCTGCGGCGGTAGGGGAGGCTGCTGCAGGGCTAGGTTTTCCTAGGGTTAGGGTTACAGCTAGGGTTTCAGGGTTTGGGGGTAAAAGTGGGCTTGTTGGGCCTGCTGAGTAGCAGGCCCTATTGGATCTTTGGGCCTGTTGGTTAGCAGGCCCAATTTGGCCTGTTTGGGCCTGCTAGTTAGCAGGCCCGATTTGGGCTTTGTTGTAGAAGGCCCGGGTCGGGTCCGAATCTGACCCGGGCCGAAAACGGTTGCGACATGGACCAACCCCTTTAAATACATAATTTAAAATAAAAATGAAAATAATTAATAGAATAATTTTTTAAAACTTTTTTTTCGAGCTGGTCGGATAAGGATTCTAAATAGACCTGCAAGTTAATGTATAGACTAACCCTTTTATATACATTATTTATAAATAAAATAAAAAAAACTCATTATATAAAATAAATTTATTTTTTAAAAAATTTCCCGTGTCGTTCGGGTACAGATCCTAAACAGACCGCGAATCAATGTGCCGGTCAACTCTTTTAAACACATCATTTAAAAATAAAATAATTAATAAAATTTTTAAAATTTTTTCCAAGTGGCTCGATTACAAATCATAAATCGATCAACGAGTGAACGTATGTGCCAACCCTTTAAATACATCATTTAAAATTAAAATAAAAGTAATTAATAAAATAAATTTCTTATTTTAACTTTTTTCTCGAGCGGGTCGGGTACAAATCCTAAATCAATCCACGAGTCAACGTGCAGACCAACCCTTTAAATATATCATTTAAAAAAAATAAAACTAAAAATAATTAATAAAATAAATTTCTTTTTTATTTTTTTTCCGATCGGGTTGGGTACAAATCATAAATCAATCCGTGAGTCAACATGCGGATCAATCCCTTTAAATTCATCAATTAAAAATAAAATAAAAAACAAAAAATATTTTTTTTCTAAGTGGGTTGATTACGGATCCTAAATCGACATGCGAGTTAACATGCGGACCAATCCCTTAAATACATGATTTAAAAATAAAATAAAATAATCTAAAATAATTAATAAAATAATTTTTTTTACTGAACAGGTCGAGTACGAATCTAAATCAACCCGCGAGTGAATGTATGAACCAACCATTTTAAATACATCATTTAAAAATAAAATAAAATAAAAAATCTTTAAATCTTAAAAAAAAAAACTAAAAAAAATATGTTATTTAGAAGGACAAAATTGTACCTAATCTATTTAAAAAATACCCTAGAGTCCCATTGATTCAAAAATAAATATTGTAGATAGATTATGATGAGAGCAGTTTGCAGTGGGCTTTCTCGGAGCTGATAATTAACAATTGATATCCGACAAAGATTCATGAAATGAAATCTATAAAAATATATACAAGCAATCCCCTCAATTTGAGGGGGAATATCTTCAATTGGAGTTGCCACATGGCAACTCTAATATTTTTTTTTGGTAAAAGAAAAAAAAATTAAAAAAAAATATTTATTTGTGTTATTTTTTCGAGTCATGATCGTAGTCAATGTATTATATATTTATATAAATGTTGACACGTTAATAATTCGTTTTATATAGATTTTGCATGTTCGTGTATTCATGTCATATTCATTTTCATGTCATGTCGTCTTTTAATTATTTTTCCTATGTTGTTTATGTGTCGAATAATCATGTTATGTTCAAAATTATCATGTCTAATTGATACTATTCAAATAACTCTTAATCGATAACTAACTATAAAAATTATCCCCCAAATGCATGAGGGTAGAGAATTTAGGATTTTAAAACAACATGCATTTACAGCATAAGCCATGTCATTAGCTATAGTTTGAAGGGTAATTATGGTATTTGGATTTTTTTTCCATGTGATTTAATGAATAATTAGGTTATTTTAGAATTTTTTTTTTGTGTTTGTTTTGTCTTTTGATTAATACTAATGAGATATTTCGCATCTCGGATTATTTCGGGTTCAGGTCATATCGAGTTTAGATCTTTTCGGCTTCGTACCTTTTCGGATTCGGATTTTTCGATTTCAAATCATTTAGGTTTCAAATATTTTATGTCGTGTTCATGTTATTTTTTGTGTCATATTTGTGTTATTTTTTCGTGTGTTCAAAGTATTCGTGTTCGTGTTATTTTTCGTGTGTTCAATGTATTATAAATTTATATAATTTTTGCAAGTAAATAATTCGTTTAATGTAGATTTTGACACATTCGTGACATGTTATTTTTTCGTGTGCTCAAAATATTATAAATTTATATATAATTTTTTACATGTTAATAATTCGTTTTATGTAGATTTTGAGACGTTCGTATATTTATTTTGTGTTTATATTATCCTTCTTGTCGTATTTTAATTATTTTTTCATGATGTATTCATGTCGTTTTCAATTCATCCAAATATTTTTCATAATTTGTCATTGTGATTCAATTTAGAAACAAAATTGTTTGTACATGTAGTGTCTCAATTCATCTCATATTTTGCATAATTTATTATAATGGTTTTTTTTTTTTTTTGGCTAATTCAAAGATTTTATTGATCAAAGAGGAATCCACCCAGAAGGGGTAAAACCTTCGATATTACAGCCAAAGATAAAGTCCTAGTTAACTAACAGAACAAAACACCTTAACAAGTCAGGGACCAAAAACAAGTTCAGGAATAAAGAAAATAACTCACACCATTCAGTAAACATGTTAGCTCATTCAACCCCATCTTTTGCTACACAGTCCACAATTCCATTGAGCTTCACGGAATAAATTCTGGAAAGTCACCTCACCAATCTCTTCAACCAAGACGTCAATTTTTTTTTTTTTTTATAATGATTCAATGTAGAGAAAAAAATTATATTAATAACGTATTTGTGTTATTTTATCGTGTGTTTAAAGTATTACAATTTTATATAAATTTTACATGTTAATAATTGATTTTATGTAGATTTTGATACGTTCCTGTATTTGTGTCGTGTTCATGTTATTTTTTGTGTCGTATTTTAATTTTTTTTTCATGTACTGTTTATGTCGTATGATCATGTTGTGTCAGAAATTGTTAAGTCTAATTGACACTATTCAAATAACTTCCAATTTTGTGTCACGTCTCGTCATGTTCGTATTATTTTATTGACACGTTACTAATTCGTTTTATGTAGATTTTGACACGTTTATATATTTGTATCATGTTCATTTTATTTTTCGTGTCGTGTTTTAATTATTTTTTCATGTTATATTTGTATCATATAATAATATTTTGTGTAAAATTATCGAATCTAATTGATCATATCTTTTAAATTTATTATAAAATATCAATTCAACTATGATAATATACTTGCAATGAAGCTCGAATATTTTTTTAATATATATCAAACAAGAACTAGTGGGATACGATTAAATCGCGTTCATGCTTTTTCTTGTTCTTTGCTTTGGTTTGGTTTTGTTTTGTTAGGTCAAGTGGTACTTGAATTGGTTTAGTACATTTGTTTTTCCAACAAAATGATTATTGCTTTTTGGCTGCTCGTAACTAGATCTTATAATTCGTGTATTTATAATATTATTATATTTTTTTTATGTTATAATCATATTTAAGTTATTTTATATTTGTATAAATTTTGACGTATTAATAATTTGTGTTATATAGATTTTGACATGTTCGTGTATTTACGTCATGTCCGTGTTTCTTTTTCGTTTCGTATCGTGTCATGTTCGTGTTGTATTTTAATTATTTTTTTATATCATATCCAATATTATCCGATATGCTAAAAGTTGAATATTAGTCCCACAATACCACATGTTTGTCCTTAGTAAAGTTTAGAAACCTTATCTTAATACGTAGAATAGTAAATACTTAGGCTTAGTTTAATATTGCTGTTGAAAAAAATTTGGGTTAAAAAAAGTATGATTTAAAAATTTTTAAGTGTTTAGCATTGCTGTGAAAAAGTATGGTGGGGAATTGAAATTTCAAAAAAAGATATGTTTAAAATAATAAAAATGTAAATATGTATGGATAATAAAGTCATTTTATTCAAAAGCAAGCTTTTAAAGCTCAAAAGCTATATTTTTTGGCTTTTTGAGTTGTCTTTTTAAACTATGGTTTCAACAGCAAAAGTTATTTTTTTTTACCTGTTTAGCATTCGTTTGCGATAAAAAATAATTTTTGACCTCAAAAATTGTTTCAAAAGTAATGTTAAACAGGTCCTTAATAGTAGTATTCCTTATGAGATAAAGTATAAAATGTCAGGACAGAGTTTGCTCTGAGAATGCCTGAATATTATCTATAAGAATTAGAATTGTAGATTCTTTCTTTTTTTTTTTTTCCCCTTATACATTAGTTTATTTATTACGTGCATTGCACGCGATGATATGATATATTAAAATTATTATTTAAGATGGAAATTTTATTAAATTAATAAAATTTTTATTTTTCATTAATAAAAATAAATAATTTTCAATAGAACAATAATTATCATCTCAAATGATTTATAATAATAATATAGATAAAAGCGTGAATTTAAAAAATCTTTTGAACTGTAAAAAATAGTCATTATTGTTTACTATATTTCTAAATTATCATTATAAATATTTTTATTATTATTAATAAGATTTATTTAATTTATAAGTAACACTACTAAAAATTGCTCTTGTTGGGAAAAAATCTGTGATTATTTCCATTACTAAATTTCATCAGTAACGGAATTTGTGACAGTTTTTTTCTGTCACAAGGTTTTAAATTTCAATCACAGTTTTTTGTTGATTCAGGCAACTGTCCGTCACCATATTCTGTTACAAAATTTTAAAATTCGTCACTATTTTTGTCATTAAATTCTATCACAAAAATGCTGAATACATTTTTGTCTCATATAAATTCCATTACTATATTTTTTCTTAATATATCACAATATATAAAATTCCTCACTATTTTTTTACAATTTTTAAATTCTGTCTCAAATTCTCATCTCCATATAAATTATGTCACTAATTTCGTCATTATATATTATCTCATTCCGTCATTATTTCTATTACATATTTAAATTTTGTCACAATATTCGGTCACAAATTGTGTCATATTCCGTCAAAAATTTAAACATCCGTCATTATTTCTGTCACAGTTTTACAATCTGTCATAATATTTTTGTCACAAAATCTTATTATAAAATTATAATTCCACCATAACAACAACAAAAAAAGTAACAATAACCACAACCAATCAACTACAACAAAAATTCATCACAAAAAATCTACCGAACTACAAAACTAACAAATTAAAGTATAACCAAATTATAGTTTTAAAGGTAGTTAATTAATTTAACCATTAAATATACTAAAGTAGTTGATAAATTAAACTATGTCAAATAAAATAATCTTAATTTATTATAAAAATTGTACTTGACCATAAATGTCAAATAAATATTAAATGTTTGAAAATATTCATTACTAACATATTATAAATCAAGCATCATCATCATCGACATTTTCACCGAGTTTATCTACATTATCCTCAACATCATCAGCTAGCTCCCCACTCAACCCACCATTCTTGACATCGTCATCATGAATAGCTGATGAACCCCCTAATATTAAATATTAATAGATTGGAAACTTAAATTCCCATAGTTACCTCTTAATGCATCTTAAAGGCAGTTTACGAAGTCAAGTCAAAGAGGAAAACAGCAATAACCGGTTAAGCTTTAGCTTTAGTTTTAGCTTTAGCATCGATGTAATCACACGTTGTAAGTTGTAGCCATTAAACAAAGCAAAACCAAAATATTGTCTGTTGCGAAATCAACGAATATGGCACCAACTATATATGTTCGGTCGTTTTACTTTTTCACAAGTGGCATGCTCCTTTCTATGTGTCTTCCTTCCTTTCTCTCCACGTTCTCCGCTCTCCACCCCCTTCTCGTCATCTCCCTTTTCTCTCTCTATCAATGGCTATTTTCTATGGTTTCTTTTTTCATTTTTTCTTCCATGATGCTTTGTAATTGGTTATTTATTTTCATTGTTTCATAATTGGCAAAGTTCAAATGGTGAGAGTAAAGGGTTTTGTTTTAACAGAGAAAATATTCTTGAAAGATGGAGGAATGTTTGATTGGTGGGATGAGATTGATGAATCAGAGGAATGGAAGAGATTCATTTTCTATTTCCTATCTGCTTCCTATGCTTTTGTTTCCTTTGTTTCCGTGGTAGTTTCTTTCTTGATTCTTCCCTTTCCTTTCACTCAGCTGCATTTTCATGTTTCCAATGGGAAATTAAAAAACTGGAATTGGAAGGAAACAATGTGGATCAAATAAAAATTTGAAAGCCATTAATTAATGGATTTTATTTCATCTCAAGAGGGTTGATTTATAATGCATGCATGTGATGTTATTGTAAGCTTGAATCTTTGCTGCAATTTCGATCGGTTCACAATCAAACAAAATTTTCCTTCTTTTTTGTTTCCTTGACGTTTTACCCAGAGTTTAAATTCATCAGAAAATAATGATTTCATCCGGGACTGAAATGTTAATCTGTTTGAAAGAATATAATGATTTTTATCCCGAAGGTATTATTGAATATTTATTTTGATTGGTGATTCTGCTGTCAGATACCTATGTTTGTTGCTTCAAGAATGCTCATTGCATTACCCTGAAAATTAAGTTTTGCCACTGTTGCCTTTAGGCAACATTAAGAGTGTTATTAACCCAGACTTAGTCCACTTGGTTTCAGTTTATTTTAAGAGGTGGTATCCAGTAGGTTTGGAGTTTGAATTTCAGTATTTGCAACCCTTTCTCCTACCTCCATCAATCCGGGCTTAGCCTAGTTAATTCCAACCTATCTTAAGAGATGGCATCCAGTAAATTTAGAGTTTGAATTTCAGTGTCTGCAACCCACTTCTTCTCCTATCTCTAGACTGCGACTTTCTTTGTAAAAAAAAAACAATTAAGAGTGTTATTCTTTAGCCTTGTAGGGGAAATTTTTTCTTCCAAAGTAATTGCCTCATATTTCTATAGTAAATAGATAATCAACATGTAGAGCACTTGTTCTTTCTATCAAGTAAATAAATTGGAAGAGGGATTCGAGAACTCCTTGGTACCCTAATGGTAGTCTTTAACTCTTTATGTGTTTGTTTGGAACTGTAATCTCATGGAATTGCTGTCATGCTTGGGTCTGTAATCTGCTAGGGAGATATTCATGTAAATCCCAACACTGCTATTTTCCCCCAACTTTCATGCTATCTGTCCTAAGTCATGAGCACACAATACAAGATTATGCTTTCTAATGGCATTAATGCTTTAAATTTTAGGTACAACTATGCCGTATTCAATTGAGAGTGCCAGAGTATGGGTGGACAACACAAAAGGTTTTCCACTTGATGAACTTTATTGTGAATGGATGTAAGGATTGTGTATTATCTCTCATAAGTTCTGCCAGCATCTGTTTTATAACTTTGCTAAAACATTGTACCACATTTTAACAGCGAGGGCCGTTCTCTTTGGTTTCTACGACAGTGTGTTTCTTGTTAAATCCAAGGTATGCATCGTTGTTTAGAGTCAATGCTCCGGTTTTTACGTGTTACTTCTAGTGAATGAGCATTTGATGCATCTATATTAGTTTGTTGTTATTCCGGGACTCTTTTCGATTTCTGGTATTGCGAAATACAAGGCCATATGTATGGCCATGTAATCTTATTAGACCTCACTCATGACTCTCATCCACATATTAGATGTGACAATATAGGCTTTGAAGTCATAGATATAATTAATTTACCATTTCTCCTTTCAATAGGTCAGCTGCCGGAGCCACTTGGATAAAATGGTTGGAGAGAGGATTTGGTGCTAAAGAACACTTATCTTTTGAAGAATTAGTCATGACCATTCTGTTGTAACTATCAGGAAACTGTCTTTTCGTTCTTGGAACGTTAACTGTATTCTTCAGTAAGACGTTAACAAGGGAAATCGTTCTGTATTAATTTACAGCAAAGTTGTGGTATTGCACTTGAAGATTAATGTGAAGGAATACTCACTACCTTCTTTTCTACGTTGCATGGACACGGGTACAGTACCAGTACCCGGTACGGATACGGGTACAGGTACGAGATATGGTAATTTTTAAAAAACTAGAGTTCGGATACGTTAATATTATATATATATATATATATATATTTATAAGAAACCGAAATTTCACATAATAAAATATGACACAACATAATATAAAGGATAAAACACACAAATTTCAACATGAAAACATCTCAAAATAAGAAACTACAATACTTAAATTGTTCAACATGACTATTTAAACATGATTATGAAAATCAAACTCTAACAGTGTCTATCTCATTATTTTTTTTTGCCCAGCTTCCAAATATATCTTAGGGCATGATAATGCTATTGATAATGAAAAGAGGGAAAGCGAGATATGCTTTAGGATATTAAAATGTTGAGTTTTAATGTAAAATTTGGCCGAGCCGTACTCAAGCCGTATCCATTTTTAATTTTTTTAAAATGGGTACGTATCCAGCCGTACCCAATGCGTACCCAGTACGGGTACTCTTGCAGATGAGTTGTACCCATGCTTCAGAGCTTCTTTTGTTTCCAAGGTTCTGATCTGTGAAATCTTGAGTGACCTGTCCGAATTAAAAATTGGCTATATAATAAACAATTGTTATATTAAGAGGGGATTGCTTCAGCTTCTGTATGACTGTGTTCATGGCTGTGTATCTCTTAAAAAGTTTTGCTCTTGAAGGGTTTCTAAATTTTGTCATTTGCTGAATATTTTTAATATTTTAATTACAGATGGTGAATGAACATCCTACCATCTACCAAGTTTGTTCCTTAAGTTACTTGTCTAAATGTGTCTTATGCTCTTTTCTTTAAGATTTTATCAAATGAGTAATCTAGGCTTTCCGGTTTAGCTGAAGATTCTTCCAGCGGAAGTTACAAGGATTATTTCCTATAATTGTCATCCCAAGTGTTGTAAATCTTTAGTCAGTTATTTGTTTGCCTATGGTATAACCAACAGTATATGATGCTTGACATTGTTTGAGAGCATGGATATGGTCCTAAATAGAGCACCGTGAAGGCATCTTATCCATGTAGCCATCTCCAAGTGAAAAAAGAAAAAAATGCTTTGTTGTTGTTGTTGTTTTGCTCTGATATTAATTGCTAGAAAAGATTGTGCTACATGTTGGTCAAATGTAATTTAACTAGGAGTGTTTTTATTTATTCTTGTTGTTCATTGAGTGGTTTACTTAATGGCAAAGTTTAGCCATTATGATCTGTTTTCTTGATGTACTTCCCTTGGTTTGTTTCCAGATGTTACTTGTGTTTTACAGAGTTGTAAATTATTCCACTGAAGTTCCTTCTACTAATCTATGCAATGGTTCAGATTCAGGTTCGAGATAATTTCTTCAAAGTTTTTGAAAGAAAGATGAATGAAAAGCGTAACCGCTTAAAAGAAAGTGGTAGATACCTTTTCACATTCTCTTTCAGTAGATTGTAAATAGCATGCTAATGGTTGTCTTCCTAAATAATTCAAGGTTAATTGCTTACGTTGTTATAGGTCGTGACTCGCAGTGGCGGAGCCAGGACCCCAGGATCAGCGGGGGGCATCCCATTATGTTTAAAATTTTAAATATGCATAATAAAATTAAATCATGAAAACCTATAATATTAATTTTTTAATGACATATTAATATATAACTATATAAGAGATAATGAACAATTGACTATTGTCATTGTAATTGAAAAAATCACCTTCTACGGTTGTCCTCTACGTGATTTCATATTTTGAAATCGTTGAATAATAAGTTCATTGCTAATGCCGTTAAGCACATCACTCTCAATGTAAGTCACCAAACAATCATTCATCCATGCATCTTCCATTCGATTTCGCAGTCGATTCTTCACAATCTTCATCGCAGAAAATGCTCTTTCAACAGTTGCTGTGGCAACAGGTAAAATTATTGCCAACTTAACAAGTGAATACACCAATGGATAAACACAATGTTTCCCAGTTTCAACTAATTTCTCTTCTAAGCTGCTAATCCCTTTTAAATTAGAAAATTCACCACTGCATTTTGATAACTCGTATAATTATATAGTTTTTAGTTATGTTTTATTATTGTTTTGTGTCAAATACGAGTTATTATTGCTTAGTCTACTTGTTTTTATGATCTTTTATATTTTTATGTAATTTGGTGTTTTTCATGAGTTTCTTTGAGTGATTTCAGATTACTAGGTTAAATCAAGAATTAAGGGCAAATCCAATTCAGTTCCAGTTCCGACACCGTTTGCCATATCAGCTATATCTGGAGTTTCACCGAAGCATTAAGGCTGAAATTTTGACAGTGCAAAGTTAAGAGGCATATCTATCTTTTTCATGTTTTACACTTCTTGAAACGGAGTCGTTTTCCCTACCGAAATCAACCATCAAGTTGGCTGATGTGCAATGACGTCTGTTCTGCACCGTTTTGGTATTTTGACCATATCTTCCGATCCACATGAGCAAATGATCTGATTCCAACCGCTATGGATCAGTAACTGATAGGGGCATATTTTTCTAGAAGACCATTTGATCAGATAGAGCCTCTAACATTGACAAAATCGACCATCAAGCTGGCTGATCAGAATTGTCATACAACATGACGAAAATTGTTAGAAAAATGCACCCACCTATTATACCTACCTTTGAAATTTATAAAGCTTGTCTCTTGTCATTTAGCCCTCCAAAATGTGTATAAATAGAGGGCCTTGGATGAGTATAAGGATACATTGATACATTGGTAGGATATTAGCCATTGTAATAAAATTCTCTAAGTTTTTTTCTTCTTTCCTTTCTCTAGTTTTCTTTTTTTTATTTACTTATGTTTCTTACATTCCTTTTCATTTTATTCATATCTAGTATGTGTTGCTAATCATATTGTTGAGGTGATGAGGTGAAGCTTTTGGTAAATGCTAAGGTTAGTCTCTTAAACTTGAGCTAAAATGAATCATCATTTATAAACATTAGTATAGATAATATTTTCTTTTGGTTTAAAATCATACTTGCAAAGTAGAGATCTTGATTCGTTATTGACAATGAAAATGGCACAGTAAATGCTTGGTTTCATAACCTTGATTTGTTGTAGACATATACCTTGGCATAAGGAATGCTTGGACTCTTTTTATGAGTTTTGAGGACACCAAATGAACATAATATCATATGCTATGGACGTTGGCCAATTTGGACTGAATTGCTAAACCTTCCGATTGGAACCTCCCTTATGTGTGGATTTCAATTGTGTAATAAAACAAGATTAATCTTAGCATAACACCAAGAGTGGATTCTCTAACCTCAACATCTTTTCTTATTGTTTTTTATATCTTGTTTAATTGCTTTTATGTTATTTTGTTTATTTTGTTCTCTAATATCTTGTTTGCTTTCTTTGTTATTGATTCCCTAATATCTTGTTTATTTCCTTTTTCTTATATACTTATAAACTTATACTTACTAATACGCTTCCCTGTGGTTCGACCTCGGACACCCGAGAATTTATTACTTGAACATAACCTGCACTTGGGTTTACAACTCTTAATTGAGTCTCCATCAAGTTTTTGGCGCCGTTGCCGGGGAGGCAATACTAAGTATATAAGTTTATAAGTATATTTATTTTTATTGGCTGGTTATACCGCCTAATTTTCTATATATTTATATTTATATTGTATATTAACTTTGTTTTATTTTTATTGGCTGGTTATACCGCCTAATCTGTATATTAACTTTGTTTTATGCTTGTTTGGCGACGTGATTTTAGATCTCGTCGTTTAGTTAGATTTTATTGTGAAACTTTTTCAGGTAATCTTTCTAATACAACTCCTACCATGGCTGACAATGAAAGTGTTCATGCTGAAGATGAGAACAGACAAGTACGCACCATGCGTGACTACTTGCAACCAACTCGAAGCTCAGCACCCTCTTGTTTTATTTTTCCTCTCAATGCAAACAACTTTCGTTTTAAACCAGGTATGATAGCTTTGCTTCCAAATTTCCATGGGTTAGAATCAGAAAGTGCTTACTCGTTTCTAAAAGACTTCGAAGATGTATGTGTCACCTTTAATGACCAACAATGTACAAATGAAATTGTCAAGCTAAAATTATTTCCTTTTTTTTTAAAAGATAAAGCAAAAATTTGGCTTCATAATTTAAAACCAAGGTCAATTGGCACATGGCAAGAATTACAAACTGAGTTTCTAAAGAAATTTTTCCCAGCACATAAAAATACTGCTTTGAAAAGACAGATTCAAAATTTCAATCAAAATCAAAATGAAGCATTTTTTCAGTGCTGGGAGCGTTTTAAAGATTTGTTAAGTTCTTGTCCACATCATGGTTTTGAAAAATGGCGTCTTATTAGTTTCTTTTATGAAAGTTTAACTCCCGAAACTAAACAACTTGTTGAAACAATGTGTAACGGTGAGTTTCTAGAAAAAGAACCTGAAGAAGCCTTTGACTACCTAGACCATTTGGCAGATAACTCTCAAGCCTGGCACACAGATAATTCCTCTGAAAGTTCCAATAGATCTAATCTTGTTTCTAACAGAGGTAAATATCATTTTAGTCAAGAAGATGAGATAAAAGCTAAAGTAGCTAATTTGGCTAGAAAGATTGAAGCCATGGAACTTAGAGAAGTAAAAGAAGTCAAAACGGTTAAAAATGAAGAAAGTTGTGGAATTTGTGAAATCATGGGACACCCCACTTCTGAATGTCCAAACATTCCCATTCTTAAAGAAGCGTTGCATGATCAAGTAAATTCCATAAACACATTTAAAAAGCCTTTTCCTTCTCCTTACTCTGAAACGTATAACCCTGAATGGAGAAATCATCCCAACTTCAGTTGGCGGAATAATAATCATGTTCAGGTACCACAATCTCAAAAGTCGGGCAACACTTTTTCCTATCAACCTTCACGTGTACAAACCTTGGAAGAGACATTGCAAGCATTCATGCAAACACAAGCAAATGTGAATAACCAAACTTCACAGGACATCAATGAGATCAAAAACACCTTGTCCACATTGACAGCTTCATTACGCACTCAAGAAAAAGGTAAGTTTCCTGCTCAACCTCAGCCTAACCCTTCTACTCAATGTCTTGTTTCTTGCTCCAATGAAACTCAACAGGAAAATGTCAGTTCTATCACAACTCTTCGAAGTGGAAAGGCAATTGACAAAAACATTCCATCAAAAGACCAAGATCCTCCTTCCCCTCCGAAAAGTAACGGTAAGGATGATGGTAAGTCTGAACTTCTTGAAAATTTGGACAAAGAAAAAGGTATGCATCCTGCTCCTTTTCCTCAAAGGTTGGAAACAATAAAGAATTTGAATCAAAATGCAGAAATTTATGAACTTTTCAAACAAGTTAAGATTAACATTCCTTTATTGGATGCAATCAAACAAGTTCCATCTTATGCTAAATTTTTGAAGGACATGTGCACAGTTAAAAGGAAACATAATGTACAAAAGAAAGCATTTCTGACGGAAAGTGTGAGCTCAATCATTCAGCACCTTACTCCACCAAAATTCAAAGATCCTGGACGTCCAACAATCTCATGCATCATTGGAAACACTAGAATAGAACGTGCATTGCTTGATCTTGGTGCTAGTGTTAATCTTTTGCCTTTTTCTGTTTATCAACAGTTAGGTTTAGGTGAACTCAAGGAAACACCTGTTACACTTCAACTAGCTGATCGTTCTGTAAAAATTCCTCGAGGGATAGTTGAAGATGTTTTGGTTCAAATTGATAATTTTTACTTCCCTGTTGATTTTATTGTTTTGGACACACATCCTGTTTCAAATCCAAATGTTCAAATTCCTGTTATATTAGGCCGTCCATTTCTTGCAACTTCTAATGCTCTGATAAATTGCAGGAATGGTATTTTGAACATTTCTTTTGGAAATATGACTTTAGAATTAAATGTGTTCAACATTTGCAAGCAACCTGGTGATGATTCAGAAGTACATGAAGTGGATTTCATTGAAGAACTTGTTCATGAACATCTCACCACTACCACATTCCATGATCCTTTAGAAGATTATTTAATTGAATGTGAGTTTGATAATGCTTCAGAAATTTCACACACTGATTCTTTGTTAAATTCTTTTCAGGATAAGCATCGTTGGAAACAAAAGTTTGAGGAACTCCCATCACTCACAAATGTCACTGTACCATCAACTATTGAACCGCCCAAGCTGGATTTAAAACCATTGCCATCCGAGCTAAAATATTCCTTTTTGGGAAAAAAATCCTTCTCAATGGAGCCCCCAAGATAAAAGGAAGTTTCTGAATGAGGTAAAGAAGTTCTACTGGGATGACCCTTACTTGTTCAAATATTGTCCTGATCAAATTTTTCGAAGATGCATTCCCGACAATGAGGAAAGTAGTGTAATTAAGTTTTGTCATTCCGAGGCATGTGGTGGTCATTTTTCATCAAAGAAAACTGCTGCAAAAATTTTACAGTGTGGATTTTACTGGCCAACTTTATTCAAAGATGCATATGAGAATTCTAAAATTCATAAAGAAAGAACTAAAGCCTTTCATGACAAGTTAATTTCAAGAAAAACATTTGATGTTGGGCAAAAATTTCTACTTTATAATTCTAGACTTCACATATTTCCTGGTAAGTTGAGATCAAGATGGACTGGCCCATTTGTGGTTAAGCATGTGTATCATTATGGAGCAGTTGACATTGAGAATCCTCAAAATGGTAACGTATTCAAGGTAAATGGACAAAGACTCAAACTCTTTTTGGAAAATCATGTTACTCAAGAAGAGATTGTTTTTCTTTCTGATCCTTGTTTTGAAAATAACTAGATGTAAATATAATTTTTACTAATTTCCAAAAAAAAATATATATACATTTTTTTTAACCCCGGTTAAATGGCGGATAACGGTACTCCGTGATTATTTAAGTCGGTTCCATCAGCTACCCACAAAACTGATATTGTATATAAATTTCTCTTTCATTTTATTTTATTTTATTTTTTTCAGGATGGATGATATTCTCACAAGATTGCAGAAACGATTTCCTCCTTTTCCTCGAAATATTTTACTGAAGCTTTACCAAGTTCGATTTGAAAGATTAAGAATGCTTATGCACAAAGGGATTCCTGAAGACATACGTTGGATAATTGAAGCCAAGGTACGTGAAGATGAATATCTTCCTGTTTTGCATTTACCAGGTACAGGTAGAAGCACTTTTGCAAAGAAGCGACGAGCAAAGCGCATGAGTTCAAATTGCCACAAATGTGCACGATGGACGTGTAACGGTAAATGTCGTTCTATTGGGATTCCGTCTTCTTATCGAGATGATAAAATTGAATTCATTAAGGATGGACTGAGTAATGAGAATTTGGGTAATATCCAACTTTCTCTTGAGACGCATCCTAGTGGAGACGTACAAAGAGAAATTCTTGATTTATGGCCGCAATTCCAAAGGGAATGGCAACATCTTGGGAATCTGATGTTAAAAGACCCTGATTGCCAGCTTGTAAGAAAACTGGATGGGAAGCATATCCTCGACTCATAGAAGGCGTTTAAGCCGTTTCTGGACGTAAAACCAGAGGAAGATGCACTTGAAAAAAAATGGAAAGTACTTCGTCCCAGCGCATTAAAAAAATTTGTGTCTTTGGAGGTGCTTATCCAGGGAAAAATAACATATTCGCTGATGAAGCCATCAGAGTTGGAGTAATACTTGCCTAACAAAAGATCCAGTTGATTTATGGAGGCGGTAGTACGGGTTTAATGGGAGCAGTCGCTACAGCAGCACACGCCGGAGGAAGTCCAGTTCTAGGAATCGTGCCAAAACTATTCACAGGTTTTTGTGGACCTACCTTGGGTACGGAAATACAAGTCTGGAGTATCCATGAACGGATAACAATCATGTACCATTCTGCCGATGCATTCATTGCTTTACCAGGAGGTCTGGGTACATTGGAAGAAATAGCTTACGTGGCTTCTTGGTCATCTTTGGTCACAAATAAGAAACCCATTGGTTTGCTTAATATTAATGGTTATTTTAGTAATTTGCTTTCATATTTAGATAATGCTGTGGAAAATGGATTCATGTTTTCAGAGGCAAGGAGAACCATAATTTCTGCTACAACCATTGAAGATTTACTCAAAAAGCTCCAAGCTTATGAGTATTTATCTGCTACGGTTGTTTCGCAAACGCTCGGAAAAAGAAAAAGAGATATGGACGAGCAAGGAGTGGATTGCACTTTGTCTTTGTGACATTATCTAACATTTTGTTTGTTGTGTCTCAGTTATAATAAGTGGTTAGCAACCTCTGCAGGTAATATCTCCTAAATTCTACCTTTAGTAGGGGGTAAGGGACATATTTTGCTAATTTAAAAAAAAAAAAATTGATGTGTTTTAAGCCATTTAGAAGTATTCATTCTGAACAAGGTCTGAGTAAGGGAGACTTGAGACATACCTTGTCAGTTTGATTTTAATCTTTTTATGTTTACTTGTTAATTTTTGTTTAGTATTTTAGGATTATTTAGGTTGCATGAGTTTGTTTTGTTTTGAGTCTTAGTTATTCCTATTCTTATGTTATTAGTTCTTTTCTCTTACACATGATTCTTTCATTTGGGTTAATAGACTTACATTGAGGACAATGTAAGAATTAAGTGTGGGGGGGACGATTTAGGATTTCTTTTATTTTTGTCTACTATTTTTTTTTTATGAGTCTTTATTATTATTATTATTATTATTTTAATGTGTTCTAGTTCCTTTTTAATACAATGATGAGATATGAATTGCATAAGTCTAAAACAGAGTTATTAGTGAGAAGATTTTCATGACAATTGAGCTTGATGTCAACCTTTTTATGAGCCAATGTTAATATGATATGTTGATTGAGAAAGAAGCATGTTTAGACTTAATCTGACTTGTATAATCATCCTTGTGAGTTTTTGAGCCTATAATGATTGATGCATTATACAAATCAATCTAATTTCTTTCTTGAGAGCTCTTATGATTACATGATTCTCTAAAACTTGCTTTAAACCGTTTGAGACTATATTGATACATGTGACAACATGAATATGATAGAGGCATTAGGATTATAACCAGAGCCAAACAGCCATCCATTATTAATGTTCTAAGAGAACATCCCCACTAGTGAGCCAATTTGAGCCTACATTAAATATGCTATTTTATTGGTAACCAGAACTTACACCTAGCCTAAATATACTTATATCCTTACCCTTGTTCTAAAGATGGATTATATATTTTGAGACATATTGCAAAAACAAGGGATACTTTTTGAAAATTTGGGTTAGAACGAAAGATAAGTGTGGGGGAGGAGAGAGGCAAAAGTCAAGAGAAAAAGAAAGGGATCATTGTCAAATACATTCCCATATTAAAAAAAAAAAAAAAAATCTTCTCTTGAACTTCTAGTTAAAGTAAAGAAAAAGATGTTACAAAGTTGGTTAGAATGAAGCAAAGGCTCAACATGAATATTTAGCCTATGTTATTATGTGCTTTATAAGAGTTTTGAGAAGTTTTATTCGTATGATCTTATTATGTCTCTAAACTCTATGAACTCTTTGGAACCTTTGTGATATCTTTATCCTTTTGTTCTTTAACCACATTATAACCCTTTGGCCCCATTACAACCTTGAAAAAAGACCTCTTGATTTATGAAGTTGTATGATCTAAATAGTGGAGAATAGGTGGACAAGCAAGCATATGGTAGAACTGTTTTCATGAGATTGATTGAGTGTAAACACTTTACCACTACTTTAAAGAGTGAAAATCATGAGAGTATAGTGAGAAGTTGAGATTAAGTTGAATATGCACTATTTTGATTGAAATATGTTATGTTAATATTGGCTTAACTCATTTATTTACATTCAAGCATGAATTTTTGTGAAATTCTTTGAGCTATTGATTAGTTTATAAGACTTGTTCAAAGATTGTCTCTAATTTATATTGAAAGGATTAGGAGTAAATATTTTTAGTGTATGTAGTTTACTTATATTTTAGTTTTTCAATGTTTGTGGGTATCGTTCTAGCAAACCCTCACGAGACTAAACTCGCCCACTAGGGACACCTAGGGGTTTAAAGGCTTGTGTCACATGCTAAGTGCCACCGTGATTTCCTACGAAAATGGATTAGATTAGATTTTCTTATTTTATTTTTATTGAGTCGTTGCTAGGGACTAGCAACAATCTAAGTGTGGGGGTGTGATAACTCGTATAATTATATAGTTTTTAGTTATGTTTTATTATTGTTTTGTGTCAAATACGAGTTATTATTGCTTAGTCTACTTGTTTTTATGATCTTTTATATTTTTATGTAATTTGGTGTTTTTCATGAGTTTCTTTGAGTGATTTCAGATTACTAGGTTAAATCAAGAATTAAGGGCAAATCCAATTCAGTTCCAGTTCCGACACCGTTTTCCATATCAGCTATATCTGGAGTTTCACCGAAGCATTAAGGCTGAAATTTTGACAGTGCAAAGTTAAGAGGCATATCTATCTTTTTCATGTTTTACACTTCTTGAAACGGAGTCGTTTTCCCTACCGAAATCAACCATCAAGTTGGCTGATGTGCAATGACGTCTGTTCTGCACCGTTTTGGTATTTTGACCATATCTTCCGATCCACATGAGCAAATGATCTGATTCCAACGGCTATGGATCCGTAACTGATAGGGGCATATTTTTCTAGAAGACCATTTGATCAGATCGAGCCTCCAACATTGACAAAATCGACCATCAAGCTGGCTGATCAGAATTGTCATACAACATGACGAAAATTGTTAGAAAAATGCACCCACCTATTATACCTACCTTTGAAATTTATAAAGCTTGTCTCTTGTCATTTAGCCCTCCAAAATGTGTATAAATAGAGGGCCTTGGATGAGTATAAGGATACATTGATACATTGGTAGGATATTAGCCATTGTAATAAAATTCTCTAAGTTTTCTTCTTCTTTCCTTTCTCTAGTTTTCTTTTTTTTATTTACTTATGTTTCTTACATTCCTTTTCATTTTATTCATATCTAGTATGTGTTGCTAATCATATTGTTGAGGTGATGAGGTGAAGCTTTTGGTAAATGCTAAGGTTAGTCTCTTAAACTTGAGCTAAAATGAATCATCATTTATAAACATTAGTATAGATAATATTTTCTTTTGGTTTAAAATCATACTTGCAAAGTAGAGATCTTGATTCGTTATTGACAAGGAAAATGGCACAGTAAATGCTTGGTTTCATAACCTTGATTTGTTGTAGACATATACCTTGGCATAAGGAATGCTTAGACTCTTTTTATGAGTTTTGAGGACACCAAATGAACATAATATCATATGCTATGGACGTTGGCCAATTTGGACTGAATTGCTAAACCTTCCGATTGGAACCTCCCTTATGTGTGGATTTCAATTGTGTAATAAAACAAGATTAATCTTAGCATAACACCAAGAGTGGATTCTCTAACCTCAACATCTTTTCTTATTGTTTTTTATATCTTGTTTAATTGCTTTTATGTTATTTTGTTTATTTTGTTCTCTAATATCTTGTTTGCTTTCTTTGTTATTGATTCCCTAATATCTTGTTTATTTTCTTTTTCTTATATACTTATAAACTTATACTTACTAATACGCTTCCCTGTGGTTCGACCTCGGACACCCGAGAATTTATTACTTGAACATAACTTGCACTTGGGTTTACAACTCTTAATTGAGTTACCATCACATTTCATATCAATAATATATGTCTCAAGCTGATTATCAAGAACTATCAAATCAGTGGGAGAAAAATCACATGGGTAGAATATAGCAAACTGAATCAACCTTTGCTTGTCAAATGCAGAAAATGAGTTATCTGGAACTAAGCATGCCAAACAAAGAAGCAATTCAGTATTTGTCTCAGTAAAGCGATCATTAACCTCCTGAAGTAGCATGTCCACAACAGTATAAAGTAAATTAATGCGATAATGATGTAAATTTGTAATCTCTTGAACCCTACGTTGTGATCTCCCTTTAGATTGAAAAATCTCTTCCATATTAGGGATGTCAATACCATGAGTTTTGCAAAACAATGAGACTTCATTCAATAAAGATTCCCATCCACTATCTCTCAAAGTTTGTAGCCTTTGCTTTGAAATACTAACCAATTTCATGGCATTAATGATATCTTGATCTTTCCTTTGCAATGTTTGTGACAATTCATTGGTGATCCCTAATACATTTTTCATCAAATGCAAAGTGGACACAAAATCAAATGTTTGTGACATGTCTAAAAGGCCATTAGCTTCAGCTTTTTGATCTGCATTCAAACCATCTTCTCTAATAATCTCAAGCACATCAAGTACTGATGAGTACATAAGAATTAAATTTATTAAAGTACCATAATGTGATCCCCAACGAGTATCAGCACTTCGTTTGAGACTAGTTTCTTGATTCAATCCACGTCCACTGATAATTTCCCTTTTTTCCAATGCTTCTTTGACTTTAGTAACTTGCTTTTCACGTAAAATATCATGTCGCTTGCATGACCCTCCAACAACATTCAACAAAGTAGCAACTAAGTTGAAAAGAGAAGCAATTTGAATATGATTCTTGGAAATGGCAACAAGTGTGAGTTGTAATTGATGAGCAAAACAATGAACATAGAAAGCAGCTGGATTTTCTTTCAAGATTAAACTTTTAAGACCATTAAATTCACCTTGCATGTTACTAGCACCATCATAACCTTGTCCACGAATTCTAGACATACTCAATCCATGTTTGCAAAATAATGATTCAATTGCCATCTTTAGTGATAAAGCAGTAGTATCACTAACATGCACAATACCAAGAAAATGCTCAACAACACTTCCTATTTTGTTCACATATCGCAAAACAACAGCCATCTGTTCTTTGTTTGATATATCACGTGACTCATCAACAAGAATAGCAAAATGTTCATCTCCAAGGTCATTTATAATAACATTAGCAGTCTCAATTGCAGCAGCATTGACAATGTCTTTTTGAATGTCAGGAGCAGTTAACCGATTATTCTCAGGAGCATTTTGTAAAACTATACTATTTAGAGCTTCATTGTGGTCAGCAAGAAATCTAAGAAGTTCAAGAAAGTTGCCTTGATTAGAAGAATTTTTTGATTCATCATGACCGCGAAAAGCTAGTCCTTGCTTCAAAAGAAACCGAATGCAATCAATTGATGCATTTAATCGGCTCCGATAGATAGCACGAACATGATTTGATTGCTTAGCAATAGCAACTTCAATATGTTGGTCTTGATTCATCAAATCTTGACACTTCTTCCAAGCATTGTTGTGGGCACTATTTGGACCACCAATATGAAGATTAAATCGGTCTTTCTTATTCCAATTAGTAAACCCCTCTGTAACAAATGTATCTCCACCAGATTGCTTTCCAATATCAGGTTTAAAAAGATAACAACACAAACAATATGCAGCATCTTTTGTTTTGCTATACTCCAACCAATTGCTAAATTCATTAAACCAAGAAGGACAAAATCTTCGAAACTTACTCCCATATTTTCTCTTGGGAAAATCATGGTGATGGGGTTGACAAGGTCCTTTTTGCAAGTATGCTCTTCGTACATTATCTCTATCATTTGGATCATAAGATGTAATTTTATGACGTAAGCCAGGATCAGCTGGAAGATCTTCTAAGTTTATCTCAGTTCTAGGTTGCTTCGAACAATTTGGCATACCACCATGAAGATTAGTTTTACTTGATTGGGAGGAAAGTTGATTCTCATCATGAGAAATTGATTTTCTTTTTAGGAACTTATCCATGCTCTATTAAAAAAAATCACAAACACTATTCAAATAAAGAAAAATAAAAAAAAAATCTACAAGACCCACCCACATATAATAATTTATAATCTAAAAACATTCTGATTTTAAAAAAGGAAAACAAACAGGGCATGATAGAATGAATATTTATTAAGAACCCAAAAACAAACAGCAAAGTTGAATAACACTAATAACATTAAGTCAGATGAACATATTAGGCCAACAACTTGGTCAAATTCATTAATCCATAATTTAAAAGCAACAGAGCAAATAAAGACTTAAATACAATCATAATTGGTCAAACATTTGATAAAGCACTGCCATGGATAAGCACATTGCAAAAAAATAAAATCATTAAAAGTAATGAAGGCAAAATCAAACAAAATGAGAGCAGTAAAAAACCTGATTCTTGATGAAAGCATACACAATTTTTGAATCAAAAGGAGAAAGGGAGAAGATAGCCCGAAACTGCTAGAAAGCCTGTTTGGTAAAAAAAAATATTAACCTTAACAGAATCAGAGCACACCAAGGCATGAAGAAGACAAAAAAATCAAGATATATTATTCAAATTCAATATCACTAATATTAACTATGAAAAGAATTGATAGAAAAGTAGAAAACAAAGGACTAAAACTGAATAAACTGAATAAAATTGATTTTCTTTTTAGGAACTTATCCATGCTCTATTAAAAAAATCACAAACACTATTCAAATAAAAAAAAATAAAAAAATCTACAAGACCCACCCACATATAATAATTTATAATCTAAAAACATTCTGATTTTAAAAAAGGGAAACAAACAGGGCATGATAGAATGAATATTTATTAATGGTCTTCATCTACAAAATCAACTAAAAGCAATATATGTAGCATAATTGAAAAAAAAAAATTCATAGCAATTATAAGAAAATAAACAGCAATTATAGAAAAATAAAATCAAGAAAAATACAAAACTTTGCAAGACCCACCCATATCTAATTATCTACAATCTAAAAACATTCTGATTTTAGAAAAGGAAATTAACAAGGCATGACAATTGATAGAAATAATATTTATTAATGGTCTTCATCTACAAAACCAACCAAAAGCACTAAAGCAGTATATGTAGCTTTATTGAAGAAAAAAAAAATCTTAGCAATTATAAGAAAATAAACAACAAATACAGACAAATAAAAAAATTACTGACCGTTAGTTCTCGGGTAAAACTTTACCTTGCTGTGTTTGAGATTTGTTGGAGACTTGGAGTCTTGGAGAAGATCAGAAGAGAGACAGAGTGAGCTGAGCTGAGGAAGAGGCAAAGCTTAACCAAAAAGCTAAGAAAAAGAAAGATAAAAAAATAGTTTAATGATGTGTGAATTGGTGAGATAATGAGATTGAGACGTGAGAGAGAAATGTGTGAAAGAGAAATGTGAAAATGAGAAAATTAGTAATAGCAGTAATCTGAAAAAGAGAAAGGTAAAATGAGAGAGAAATGTAAAATAGTCACTGACTCGTGAGCTTGCTGTCTCCTGGGCTTTATGTGCTGTGTGTCTCATTGGCCATGCTCGCCCATATTTTAGGAGCGAAGTCTTCATTGATGCATGCATTTCATTCAACAGGGTTCCATTTCTCATTCTCTTTGTTTACGTTGCTTGGTCCTGGGCGTCAACTTATCCTTGGGGGTGTGAAAAGCCTTTTTAAGGGTTGGTCTTGGGGCTTTAATCCTCTTTTGCTCTTAGTTTGCTAGCTGTGTTAATACCAAAATGGGGTAAGTCTTGATCCTTATTCTTACATGTCTAGTATATTGTATTCATCTTTTATCTTTTATATATGTAATTGTAGACATATGAAATGCAGTAAAATAACTAACTAGCTTTTTGAAATATATGTTGTTTATAGCATGTTTGAGACTTGAAAATTTTGATTGTTAGGTTACGACTTTTGTTTTCCTGCTGACTGTTAAAAGGTCGAAATGTCTTCTCGGTGGACATTGCTCGTTAAGTGTGACATTGAAAAAAATATAGGAAAAGATGATTTAATTTCTCTTGAAAAAAAAGTTGAGGGTTTGAAAACGACTTCGTGAAAGAAATAGAGTCGCCACAAATCTTTTTTTGCTAGGTGTGATCGGTCATTTATTAAAATCGATTTTTTGTAAAATATTTTAAAATTAATTAAAATATTTTTTAAAACTAATTTCGAAGTCTGCGTTTTGAACTAGAGAAAACAAGTGCGGTTTCGGGAGTCGGTTACGTGTGGGGAAGGATTAACACCCTCACAATGCTCGTATAAAACGGTATCTTAATAAATCGTGTGTTATCTCGAGTCTCGGTAAAAGTTGGTTTTATATTTGATATTTAAAAATAATTTCTTTAAAAAAGTAAATATATTATTAGAAAATGATCCGAAATTTATTGACATAAATTTTTTCGTATTTCCCAACAAATTCGGCAAAACATGAAATTTTTTCTTAATTTTGAAAATTTTCGAATCACCATTGTTTTTGAAAAAAAATATTCCATTATTAATGATAATTGATGATATCTTCTTTGGCAGACCCAGCAGAGAACTCATAAATTATTTTTAACTCGGGAATAACCTTGTTTTAAAAAAAATTCAATAATTTTTCATGCATTTTAAAATGGTTATGAATATGCAAATCAATACTAAGGCACAAAAATATAAATTAAACATGTATAATTATTATGGTATGACATGGCATGCTTGACATGGCAAAATATAAATGACATAGCCAAAAGAATTAATGACATGGCATATGAATTAATGACATGGCATGCTTGACATGGAAAAATATAAATGACATGGCCAAGGGATGAATGACATGACATGTTTGACATGGCAAAAGAATGAATGACATAGCAAAATCTTATTATGGCATAACAAAATAAATCATGACATGACATACAAAGAGATTATATTAGCAAAAATCACAAAATGACACCATCATAAAATATTCATAATCACATTATGATCACACTAACAACATGAATATTAGATCATAAAATGGCATCATCATAGAATATTCATGTACATGAAATTTGCATGATTAAGATGGCAAATATAGATATCATGAAATATGCTCACATCATCATTTTGAAATTCTTTTCATGTGAAGAATCACATAAATGGCATATGTTGAAAAATATTATCATACTCCTCACAAACCCGGTAAAGCTTGAAAAAATAATTCTCATATAACATTCACGTAATTTTGGATAAAACAAAATTCATGCTTTGCGTTGAATATGGTTGTAATCGAGCCGAGCCGAGCCCGAATAGTGAAAAGCTCGAGCTCGACTTGAAACTCGGCTCGAGCTAATTCGAATACTATTTTTTAAGTTCGAGCTCGGCTCGAGATAAAATCGAACTATTCGAGCTCAGCTCGATTAAGCTCGTTTACTCGATTTACATACTCGAGCTCGAGTCCGAGCTTGAGCTCGTTTCATATACAAATTTTATGTATTTAAATAATAATTTTTTAAAAAATAATATAATAAAAAAAATCACATTATCTTGTTCTTTGTTTTTGGCTTTGAAAAGAAAATAAATGATAAAAAATATCATCAACAGTCAGTGACGGAGCCAGGACCCCAGGATCAGCGGGGGGCATCCCATTATGTTTAAAATTTTAAATATGCATAATAAAAAATAAATCATGAAAATCTATAATATTAATTTTTTAATGACATATTAATATATAACTATATAAGAGATAATGAACAATTGACTATTGTCATTGTAATTGAAAAAATCACCTTCTACAGTTGTCCTCTACGTGATTTCATATTTTGAAATCGTTGAATAATAAGTTCATTGCTAATGCCGTTAAACACATCATTCTCAATGTAAGTCACCAAACAATCATTCATCCATGCATCTTCCATTCGATTTCGCAGTCGATTCTTCACAATCTTCATCGCAGAAAATGCTCTTTCAACAGTTGCTGTGGCAACAGGTAAAATTAATGCCAACTTAACAAGTGAATACACCAATGGATAAACACGATGTTTCCCAGTTTCAACTAATTTCTCTGCTAAGCTGCTAATCCCTTTTAAATTAGAAAATTCACCACTGCATTTCATATCAATAATATATGTCTCAAGCTGATTATCAAGAACTATCAAATCAGTGGGAGAAAAATCACATGGGTAGAATATAGCAAACTGAATCAACCTTTGCTTGTCAAATGCAGACAATGAGTTATCTGGAACTAAGCATGCCAAACAAAGAAGCAATTCAGTATTTGTCTCAGTAAAGCGATCATTAACCTCCTATAACTCATAAATCTGAAAATGAGAAAGGTAAAATGAGAGAGAAATGTAAAATAGTGGGACCCATGAGAAAAAAGTGTAAATATTTTTTTCTCAGTTCAAAGTAAACTTTTAACTGAGTAAGGTCACAATTTGGCAAAAAGAGTGGGCATTACATCTATAACTCATAAAAAAAATTTAAGTTGAGGGGGGTCACAATTTGACAAAGAGAGTGGGCACTACATTAATACTACATCTATAACTAAAAAAAAAATAAGTTGAGGGTGGGCTTGTGCACACCCTGACTTATACTTGGCTCTGCCACTGTTCATAACAATGACTGCCAAGTTAGGTCTTTGGCTGTAAAGTTTGGAAGTAAAATGGAATATATATGATGTCTAAAAGTTCATATTGTTTAAATTCCAATTTCAATATTAGGAAATGAGTAGAGTAGTTGATTATTGAAGTAATAAGGGCAAGATAGCTCCAAACCTATTAGTTTGTGATCCATTTTGCAAACTCTTGTGATTTGCTCCATTTTTTTTCTGTATGTGTTCTCTCTTTGGAAACAAACCTCTGTTTATAATTCCAGTCACCAGCTGTAGCAATAGTTGTCAGATTATCAATATCTTCTTAGTTCAGATTCACTGCCTTAATAACATCGAGCCTGATACAGGCGCTTGAAATGGTGCTTCTGGATCTTCCTGATCTTCTATTTTTTTCAACATATATGTTGCTTGTCCTTTTTTGGGCTGAGATATATTACCAGGTAGACACAACCATCCCTTGCTACATAATTATTTTGCATAATTAATCGCTATACTAAATTGATGCTTATGGATTCTTCTTTCATTTTATTGCTTAGGCAAGAAGTCTTCCCATTAATAAACTTAGGCCTGCATACTATAGCAGCAACGGATTTATATACTTTGCTCAGGTAAAAGTAACAATGTAATTGCACATCAGCTATAAGCCTATAACTGCACCTAAGAAGGAAATGATGGTTTTTCTGATTTCACTTAATAAAATGCATATAAGAAGCCTATCTGTTTCCTATTCTAACAGGCATGCATATGGATTTCTGTAAGATTAAGTCAAAGCCCGTTTGCGGTGGAACTTGCTAGACTCTTCATTTCAGGTATGTTTTTCTGCTTTGAATCTGCTCATCTGCCCCTTTGAATTTGTATCAAGAAATGAACTGAAATAAAAGTTAACGAATGAATAGCTTCCTAGGAAGTCATAGACATATCTGGTTACTGAAAAGCTAGTACTAAACTGGTGTATTTCTTTTCATTTTCATTTTTCAGTTATTTCTTTCTGTGCTGCATTTGGATTCATGATATATGGTGGGAGGTAAGAGCTGATATCAACCCTATGACAGATTTTAGGTTATGTTCCTTCTCTATTCACTTTTGTTGGAGCAGGGGAATTAAAGAAAAAGAAAGAGTGGAATCGATAGAGCTTGAGAAAAGAAGAACAGAAAATGATTCAGCTCTATTCATTTGAGCAGCAAACTTCATTCAAATATAACAAAATACAAAAACAGTAGTTGAACTACTTCCAACTGATACATCATAAACATACAATCAACTTACTTAGTTGTTGAACCAAATACAACCACTATATCTTGGTATTTTAATATGATAGACATATGACAGCTAAACCAAGACAGCAAAGAAGTAAATACAAAAGAAATACAAAAAGTATACAGCAAAAATACCATAACTATTAACACTCCTCCTTGGCATTTTTACTGGAAACACCAAGTTTCAACCTCAATGTTTCAAATCTTGCTTTGGGCAATGCTTTAGTTAAAATGTCAGCAAGTTGATCTTCAGAATTGCAATGAGCCAACTTGACTTGATTCTCAGCTTCAGCTTCCCTAACAAAGTGGTATTTGATCTTGATATGCTTGGTTCTACCATGAAACACAGGATTCTTTGCCATAGCCACTGCTGGTTGATTATCACATTTGATCTCAGTAGCATAATCCTGAGTAAAAGTCAAATCTTCTAACAATTTCCTTAACCAAATAGCTTGATTCACAGTTGCTGCTGCTGCAATGTACTCAGCTTCAGCTGTCAATTGTGCTACTGTCTCTTGCTTCTTAGAATTCTAAGCAAATACACCTGAACCAAGTGTGAACAAGTATCCTGAGGTGCTCTTCATGTCATCAAAAGATCCTGCCCAATCACTGTCTGTATAACCCAGCAACTTTACTTCATCTGAATTTTGAAATGAAACACCAAAATCAATTGTCCCCTTAATGTATCTCAACACTCTCTTTGCAGTTCTGAGATGTGTGTCACTTGGACAATGCATAAACCTTGAGAGAAGGCTGACAGCAAACATTATGTCTGGTCTAGTTGCTGTCAAATACAACAAACATCCAATTATCCTCCTATAGTTTGTTTCATCAACCTTGGCAGAGTTATCATCTTTGCTGAGTTTCTCATTTTGAGCCAATGGAGTGCAAGCAGATTTGCAATTCTCCATGCTGAATTTCTTCAGCACTTGGTTGGCATAATTTTGTTGAGAGATGAAAATTCCTTGTTGAGATTGAGAAATCTCTATTCCAAGGAAATAAGACATCTCTCCCAAGTCTGTCATTTCAAAGACCTTCATCATCTGATCTTTGAATTGTTGCACCAGTTCAGAGTTGCTCCCTGTCACAAGTAAATCATCAACATACAGAGAAACAACCAATAAATCATTGTTGGTAGTGACCTTAGTATAGAGTGTAGCTTCACTAAGGCTTTTCTTGAATCCCAAACTCAGCAAATGATCATCAATTCTGGAATACCAAGCTCTGGGAGCTTGTTTCAATCCATACAAAGCCTTCTTCAGCAAGTAGACTTTGTCTTCATCCTTTTTAGCAACAAAACCTTCAGGTTGGTCAATGTAGATCTCCTCCTGAAGATAACCATTCAAGAATGCAGATTTGACATCAAGTTGGAATATTTTCCAACTTTTCTGTGCTGTTAAGGTCAACAACAACCTTATGGTGTCTAATCTTGCAACTGGTGCAAATGTTTCTGAGTAATCAACGCCATATTGTTGAGAATAGCCTTTGGCAACAAGTCTAGCCTTGTGTTTGTTGACAGAACCATCTGCATTCATCTTGGTTTTGTAAATCCACTTGACACCAACTACATTTTTATTGCTTGGTCTGTCTACCAACATCCAAGTCTGGTTTTTCTCAATCATTAGAATCTCCTCCTTCATTGCATTTCTCCATTCTGGAGAGGTGGAGGCATCATTGAAGTTGACAGGTTCAAGAATAGCCATATGCGAGCTTTGATATATGTCATCAAGTGACCTGGTGCCTCTTACAGGCTCATGGTCAGTAATTTCTTCATCAAACATAGGATTTTCTGGCTGCTGAGAGTTTGAGTTTGCAACAGTATGCTTGACAGGCTCTTCTTCTTGCCTTTCCCAGTTCCATGTAGCTGCCTCATTGAACTTCACATTTTTACTTACAATCACCTTGTCTGTAAGTGGATTGTAAGTTCTATAGCCTTTAGTAATGCTACTGTAACCTAGGAAAATGCAGATTTCTGCCTTCTGATCAAGTTTGCTCCTTTTAATCTCAGGAACATGCACATAACAAATGCTGCCAAAGACTCTGAGATGTTGAACTGATGGTTTTCTACCATACCATGCTTCAAATGGAGTAATTCCCTTCAAGGCTCTTGTAGGCAACCTGTTAAGAAGGTAGGCAGAGGTGTTTGCTGCTTCTGCCCAGAATTTCTTAGGAAGCTTCTTTTCAAACAGCATGCATCTGGCCATTTCCATGATAGTTCTGTTCTTCCTTTCACTAACACCATTCTGCTGTGGAGTGTAAGTTGTCGTCAACTGGTGTTCAATACCTGCAGCTTTACAAAACTCATTAAACCTGTCAGATGTGTACTCAGTACCATTATCTGACCTTATGGTTTTGATTTTGTAGCCACTTTGGTTTTCAATCCAAGCTTTGAACCCCCAAAACAAAGCTGCTACTTCAAATTTTTGTTTCATGAAGTATATCCAACACATCCTGGTAAGATCATCTATAAAAATAATGAAATATCTGCTGCCATTCAAGGATAAGGTTCTCATAGGGCCACAAACATCAGTGTGAATCAATTGCAGCTTGTCAGAAGCTCTCCAAGCTTTGTTAATTGGGAATGGCAGCTTACTTTGTTTTCCCAGTTGACAAATTTCACATACACCAATACAAACATCAACAGTAGGCATGTTTAACACAAGATCATTTTATGCATATAATTCAATGCCTTGTAATTAAAATGTCCCAACCTTTTATGCCATAATGCAGATTCATCTACTGAACTAGTGTATGCAGATGAATTTGCTTGTTCAAGGTCTAAGGAGAAACATTTGCCTTTCATGCTAACTATAAACACTTCTTGGCCAGATGAGTCATAAATGCAACATGTTCTATGCTTAAATGTTAAAGAGTAGTCCTTTTCAAGCAGTTGTCCAACACTCAAAAGATTTTGATCAATTTCAGGTACAAACAAAACATCTTAAATTTGTTTAGTACCTGAAGATGTTTCAACAGCAACACTACCTCTTCCTTTGACCTCGATGCAGTCTCCATTTCCAACTCTGACTTTGGAGTTCCAAGTTTTGTCAAGTTCTTTGAACAACCTGATGTCAGAGGCCATATGGTGAGTGCATCCACTGTCAATAAGCATGCACCGGAGGAGGTTTGAGTTTCATAGCTAGTAGCTACAAAAACTTGTTCATCTTCTTGTTGTGAAATATCAGCAACTCTTGCTTGTTGATTTAGTTGCTGTTGATTTTTGTTTTTGCACACCTTTTTCTACATGGCCGAGCTGCTTACATGACCTGCATTGAACATCAGGTCTGTACCAGCAGTATTTCTCCAAGTGAGTGGTCTTCTTGCAGTGAGAACATAATGGAAACTTGCCCTTCTTTCCACTATTCTTTTTCTTGTCCCACTGTTTCTTCCCTTTCATGTCAGCCTGAGTTTTGTCTTTCTCTTTGGCTGTAGTGCACCTTCAGTGGAGCTTTCCTGTCTAATGGCTCTCCTATGTTCTTGAGCCTGCAAAGCATTGAACAACTCAGCTGGTGTGATCTTGGTCAGATCCTTGGAGTCTTCAAGTGAAGAGATTTTAGCTTCAAATCTCTCTGGCAAGCTGACAAGAACTTTCTCAACAATTCTTCTGTCAGGCAAGTCTTCTCCAAGTAATCTGATCTTGTTTACAATGTTCAACAGCCTGTCATTGTATTCTTTTAGATTCTCTGACTCCTTCATTCTCAAAACTTCAAACTCTCTTCTGAGATTCAACACTTGCATCTGCCTTGTTTTGTCACTGCCTTGAAATTCTTCCTTCAACATGTCCCATGCCTGTTTTGCAGTTTCAGTGTTCATGATTCTGATGAAAATTTCATCAGAAACAGATGATTCAATACAGCTTTTGGCCTTGTATCGTTTAGTCTTTTCTTCACTGTAATTCTTCATCTGATTTACCGTTGGATTGGCTGGAAGATGAGGTGGTTGAGTTTCATTTTCAACCACATCCCATAGATCAAAGGCACATAAATATGTCTTCATCTTGACAGACCAAATCTGATAATTTTCTCCCTTGAAGATGGGAGGTGAAGGCAGAGAGCAACTGCTTGAGGCCATGAGAATGTGGCTGGTAGTATGTTCTTGGTGAAAGTAGGCCCCTTAAGATCAAGTTAGCTCTTGATACCAATTGTTGGAGCAGGGGAATTAAAGAAAAAGAAAGAGTGGAATCGAGAGAGCTTGAGAAAAGAAGAACAGAAAATGGTTCAGCTCTATTCATTTGAGCAGCAAACTTCATTCAAATATAACAAAATACAAAAACAGTAGTTGAACTACTTCCAACTGATACATCATAAACATACAATCAACTTACTTAGTTGTTGAACCAAATACAACCACTATATCTTGGTATTTGAATATGATAGACATATGACAGCTAAACCAAGACAGCAAACAAGTAAATACAAAAGAAATACAAAAAGTATACAGCAAAAATGCCATAACTGTTAACAACTTTTCAATCGTTTATGTCGGTAGGTTGTTCTTCATGTTGAGACGCTTCCCTATTGAATCCAGAGGTCGTCAGAAAAAGCTGTTTGAGGTTTGTTAATTTGTAATATTAAAGAAATTGCCTTGAGAATGAAAGCGAAAGAAGTTAACTTTGATATCCTCTCAACTGTTTTCCCTGTGTTATTGTCATAACGATGTGTTTTCGACTAGTGTTTTAGAAAACTTAGCACTAAAAGTGACCTTATTTCTATGGCAGGTTGGCTTTGTAACAGGGATCTGCTGTGCTTGTTTCTTGCTAAGATGCTTCATGGTTAGCCTTGTTTGATTTAATGTAAATACTATTACTATATAAACTTCTGTATATGTAACAAAAATCATTTCTATCGGTTTTGTTTTGCAGGTTACGCTCTCGGCCTTTGACAAGAATGCCGATCTCGATGTTCTAGATCATCCAATCCTAAATCTTATCTATTACATGGTACATATGATTTCTGCAGTGTGCTACTCACTCATTCATGCTACAATTAGATGGAACTCCGGTCACGTTTGACCGGTTATTGTTTGCTTAAGACTCAATATAGTTTGATGCATTAATTATGAATTTCATCACGACATTCTTGTTTCCTAGAGGTTTTTTGTTATGATAACTAGAGACCATGATCATTAACATCATCTTAGAACATCTAAGAGTAATTAATTCATTGGATTAACACCAAAAATTCCACTCTTGGTAAAATTAGTTCATGCTTTGGGAGCTGAAATTTTGTTGTTCTTCCTCTTTGACAAACACTTCGGGTTAATAGATATCGATGTCCTAAAGCGCAGGTAAGGATCACAGCAAATCTAGATAGGAACAAACTGGATAACTGAAAGCATGTTGTAAAATTGTTATGAATATATATTTGCCAGTTTACACAGTCAAATCTAGGTCTAGGAAGCTCACCCTTTTGCCTTCCTACTTAAGCTATGCATTCTAACGGTATTTAACTTCTTTTTCTTTTTTCTTGTGGGTGTGACAGTTGGTAGAGATTTTTTCCATCAGCTTTGGTGTTGTTCATCCTTCGAAAATTGCCTCCGAAGCGCGTTTCTGATCAGTACCACCCCATTAGATGAAGAGCTGATCGAATGCATTGTTTGTACCTGCAACTTCAAAGATTAAATGCTTTTGGAAAAATGTGTGAGCTGCTTCATCCACTTCATTAACTTTTTGCTACTATAATTCAAAAGTGGCAAGATAAGTAAGTGATAATGCAGCGCCAAATGTTGTTCAATTATTGGTTTCATGAGCATAAAAATTTAAAAAAGAGAGAGAAAATTGCCAAGAGGCAACCAAATTTTTAGAAACTATGCAGGGATCTCATTTTATTTATTTTTTTAATGTTTCTGAAAAACTTATTTTTGGTTTTGATGGAACTCTAATAAACGTACCCAGTTTATTTTAAGTTCATCACATTAATAGATGAATGAGGGATTTCAATGTTCATAGCAAGGATTTAAATTATAAATTATGACGGATGCGTCTTCGATTGTATTGCATTTATTATGATTGCAGACATAAAAAATATTATCACGATTGTGAATTTTTTTATTTTGTACAACTTATTATAAAACATAATAATTATAATCATAAAAATACAATTTTTAAAATAACTTATAACATTTTATGATCTTTTATTTATAAAAAAATTCACATATTATAAATTAAATATATACATATAATTCATAATTTTAAGTTTAATTGCTACGGTTAATTAATCATTTACTTTTCAATTACGTAAATATGACGAATGACGAAGAAAGTCAAATTGTAACTATTAAAATCCCGGGTTTATAGCATGGATTGTTTGGTTGGTTCTACGCTTCTAATACTAATTCCACCAGGCAACCTGAATTTCCACCAATCACTTGCTTTTCTGTTCTTTTTTTCTAAAAGAAAAGATCACTCAAGGAGACTATAGTTCCAAATTTCCAATATACTTGCTTTTTTAAATATATATAAAAAAAAAAAAAACTTTCCTTATCATTACTGAAGATCACGCCTTTGTTTTGAACAAAAAATTTATACTGAAGATCACAGGGCTTTAAAGTATTCGTCAGAAAAAAGAAAAAAAAAATCGGCCGTCGTTGCCTAAGGTTTATAAACCAACGAAAGTAAAAATTATAATAAAAGCTCGGGGTATTGTCTCATCCACCACGATTGCTGAATTTATTTTCTACAGTTAATGTGCAAACATTTCTTTTTCTTTTCTCTTTTAAATTTACTGCAACTGCTTTAAGAGGAAAAGAGACTGTTCCCAGCTGCAACTTGAGAAATCTGTCTCGATCTTTCGAATACTCTTCTTGTTGAGTCAGATTGAGTGTGCTGATCGAATCTGGACAAGAAAAAAAAAAAAAAAAAAGAGAGAGAGATAAATTTGAACAGAAGTGAAGCACACAAGGAATCAATATGTTCATATTCCACGAAATAATAGAACCACAACAATTAGCCCCACCAACTAACAAAGTAATCTCTTAAGTCACTCATCATCCTTCCTCTCAACAGATTTTACAAATAAATCTCACAGGAACACTTGCATCGTAACCAACAAATACTACTCTTACCCTTGAGTTAAGAATTTATGGTATTAAAAACTATTAACCTGAAAAGTAAAACTGCTTTTCTATGTTACCTAGAAAGAAACAAGCAGAGTACGTTAGATGCAATATTTACAGACAGAATGAAGTTAAAACCGGTCTACGTACAGGTTGGACATGTAGGGGCAAAGTTTGCAGAAGCTTATTCAAATGCAAAAGACATGAAAGTGTCATCATCTAAAAGAGAGTCAATATCAATAACGTCACCATCACCATCACCATCACCATCACCCACTTCTTCTGTACTGTTCATAACCATATTGCAAGCCTGTAAAGAATATCTCAAAATAACTTAGTCCTTTGATAAAATGAAGAGAGAGAAGAGATGCAGAGACAAACAGAGATGTGGAGAAAAAAAAAGGTTACAAAATAACTTTAGTTTAGGTCCTCGTAATTCTCACATACAATCTCAAGAATTTAAAATTGGTCTCATAAGACTTGCAATGATCTTAATAATCAAAGAAAAGAGAGCTCAGACCAGGCTGATGATTGGCCTTATGTAACAAAAAGATCTCTGAATAACCAAAGAAAAGCTTATCCAGAATATAGTTGGCCTTGGCCGGTTAGCATCCGGATGAAGCAACAGCGAATGACAGAAACAAGGCAAGTTCAAGGTGCAAAGACACAATCTGGGACAGACTGAGTTGTCATGGTTAACTAACTAACATCATTGAAGCCTGCTGGATAGTCAACTTCACTAAAGTAGAAATTTATGTCAAACAAAATATATACCTTGTTTTCACGAATCCCTTGAACCAATGTCAGCAGCCTTCGATATTGACCTCGTCCTTCAGGATTCTGAGCCATGGACTTCACCCTAGTAAGTGCCTTCTGCAGCCTTTCCTCGGTTTGTTTTCTTCCCTCCTTAAGAAAATCATAATCATCCTCTTTCGAGGGCATGCACTGTGGGTCAGGTTCCTTGGTAATTGCATCCCGTCGAAATCCTCGCAAACCACTCCCTTTACGTCTCCACCGTAAAATAACTTTCTCCAGAATTCCCACTGACCAGACGATTGTTCTATACTGTTTCCTCACCTGGTGTCCTCTAACATGGGCCTTCACACCATAAAATTTCAAATCAATATTCAAATTCAAGATTTTATAGTTTGGAGGTAAATAATAGATCAACAAATCCTGGAACTAACAGTTTTACACTTTATGTTTATGATAAAAAATCAATTCATTTTTTACCCTTTTTTATAAGTAAATACAGAATATAGTAAACATTGATGCAATAAAAGAAAGGACAAAAGTCATGGTAGTACGAGCCAACAGAAATCAAATGGCCAAAACCCCTAAATATGAAAGACCCAAATCCCTTAATGTTCTTATCTCTAAAAGAAGTCAGGTCGAAAAATTGCCTATGAAACACATCATACATCAAAAAGTCATTGCTTAAGATTTCCAAACACAGGATGGCACACGATTCACCATAAAGCAAACGCATACAATCAGATTATGACATAACCCTTTTCCGAGGAAAAAGTTAAGAGAAAAAGATGAAGGAAAACATAAACCAAGAAATTAAGACAAAAGCAGCAATGAACCTGGATTTTGACAATTCTTTGCCGGATCAATAAGAATTCTCTTCTTTTCTTCCAACCACGAAACTTTTTCTGGATTTGTGTTGCAGCAGCATGGGCCACCCCACTTTGCAATGGCCTGCGTGCCTTAGCAGTTAGAAGTGAAATAGCATGCTCATCAGACACACCATCACCAGGCTCACTCAATTGTTTCCACTGGAAGGATTGCATCCTGAACATTTGATGTATACGATCAGCAGCTTGTGTGGCATTACATACAGCAGTAATTGAGTCTTTCAATGACAGTATGTCTTGCACATCACTATCATACACAGGAGTTGCTATTCGCTCTGAAACTGTTCGTACAGCTTCCTTTTGATCTTCCATTGTGAGAGAAGAAAGGAAACTGGTCAAGGAAGATTCTGCAAGGAAACCAGAGATTCCTTTGTGTCCATTACCAGAAGCCAAGTCTGCAGGAGTTCTGCCCAAAGGAAATTCTGGAGATGGGTCCGTAAGTGCTCCTGGAGCTGCTCCCAGGGACACTAGAATGGCAACTGTTTGCTCTCTGAATTTTGCAAAAAAGATTCAGACACAACAAAAGTATTATAAGTTTTGCTTCTAATACAGCATTTACTTTATCAAAAGCCAAGAAAATTAATGCAATTATTTACACCTAGGATGTTGTCAAATGATTTCATAACCAAAGTACATATTCAAATTACAGCCAGTTCAGTCAGAAATTTGTCAGATTATAAATTGAAAGCTCTAGGTGTAACACAAAAGTGAAGCCTGCATATAACAGAAACGAGTAAGAGTAAGTTTAGAGGTCCTTGCCTGCCACAGAAAGCAGCCCAGTGCAGCGCAGTCCATCCATTCGCATCACGAAAATTTATACTAACTCCAGCAGTAACAGTAGGTTTTATTGCCCAATCATAACCAAGTGCAGCCGCTAAGTGTAGTACACCTTGACCATTCTCATCTAATACATTTGGCCCTTTACCATCTTCCATTATTTTATGAAGAAGCCATGAGTACAACTTCTCTTTCATCAATTTCTGAAGGAGGCACTCTTTTTCTTCATGTTGAGACAAATCCTTGTCAGATGAGGGGTCTACAATCTGGTGGCATTCCTCTTCCTCTTTCATTAATATAATTTTAGTAATTAAGTCTCGTTTCACCCCAACACCTTCAAAATGATGATTGGGACTGAAATATTTCAGAGAAAGTAACATCTCAAATCGCATCAGCATTTCTCTCGAAGCAACACCATAGATATCCGAAATGTTTATGTCTTTAGCAAATTCTGCTCGGTAGTCAAACTCTCGGACTTCACTACAAGCTAACCTGTTGGAACATGTAACATAAAATGGGACTTGCCCGACACTGTGAGGTGGAGCATGGCAAGAAAGAATACCATCCGCAATAACCTCAGCTGGAACCTCCACTTCCCCAAACATACATGACCAGTTATATTTTGCTACTTCCTCTTGACTCCTCAAATATGTTCCAATAATCAACACCTGTTTCATGATGCAGAAAATAAGAAGGGGAAAAAGACCATTTTTACTAACTTGGCATCTGTCAAATAAGAATGGACAGCAAGAAATTAAAAACGCACGCTGAATAGACATTTAAAGGGGGGAGGGGTGGTTGCATGATATTGAACAATACTTTACAGAGCGGAGGATAATGTGCTTGTGTGATATATATACATTTATATGTGTGTGTGTGTGTGTGTATAACAATTAAACTTAAGTGAAAGAGAACAAAAAGATTATTAAATGAAAGCATTGAAAGTTGCAAGTAGTTAACATGCTAAGGCTAAGCACACATTAAAATATCAGACAAAAGTAACGTGAATAATAAAGTTGAACAATGCACAAGTAATAAAAACATGACAAAATTATCTATTTTTCAGTAAGAAAGCTGGTGAGAGAAAAGGCTAAGAGAATAAGCAAGTAGTTAACTAAAATTTTCATTTTGCTAGTTGCTGCAGAAACTTAACTTTTCAGATACAACAAAAGCTTTAATACCTCAGTTTCTAAGTCTATGTAAGCCCACTTTGGCGAAAAATCAACTATGCTGAAAAGTTGGTCTTGGGAGAGAGAAGGGCTCAAAGAGGCATCATCAGATACATTTCCACACTCAACAGTGCTCCAGGCAATACCAGATGAGGACTGCATCTGCAGATCATCTACTTCTCCAAGTTCTTTAGTAACCCACCGTGAAAAACTGTCAACTTTCTTCAAGCTTTCTTCTCCATCAAGTAATGATTTTTTCAGAGAGAAAGCATAGTTGACATTTCCATCCAAATGCATATCATTCTCAGGATGTGTTCCCATGACAGAATTAGAATCTGCATTGATAAGCTGCATTTGAAGGTTTTTATGCAGAGGCTGATCATTTAGAACATCATGACCGGTAAATTCCTCAAGAGCATTCGGTAAATGAAAATCATGAGTCTTTTGCTCAAATAACCTAGTATTATATGGCAATTCAAAATTTGATGATGGATCCATGGGCCATTTGGGCAACTCTAAGGCATTGTCAGCCAAAGGAATCTGAAAGATGTACTTGAATTAGAACATCTATATTATCATGAATTTGAGAAAAGATCCTAATAAGTTTAAACATCAAAAGTACAGAAAGTGCAAGCAAATCTGAGAAGAAGTTGGTTAAAAAATTGGATATTTTGTGACTAAATACTCTGGTTATTACTTAAAATCAATCCTTTATGCATTACACAAGTCACTAGAAAACTGAAACCTGACAGTTTTCCCTAACCGTCTAAATTTCAATCAACTATGACACGATTCAATGCTGTTTGCTCAATAAAAGATGAGAAGTGAAAAGAATACCAACTTCTTGCATTAAACCAAAATTAGATAAAACATTTAGCATTAGTAATGAGATCAAGAAATCACATACGTTAAAAAATTCAGCATCTAGCCTTACACAATTTCTACATAATATGATAGATTATATACAAAAAAAAACTTGATTACAAAATGTAGTATACTATAATTGTAAATATCAGTTTTTTAAGTCTCAATCTCAGAATTTTGATCATGACATGGAAACTAAATGATTTATAACTAAGGTACGAAATGCAACTACCAAGAATACCTGCCAACTTGGTTGTGTTGGAAGAGGATTTCCAAACTCCCCGCCAGCACTCTCGACAGCCAATGGCTTTCCTTTCATCATGTTTTCTTGTTGCAGGCTGATACTCATAGTATCAGGTTGAGTGGAAGTCAGTGAAGCATGAGAAGATGCAGCAGCATATACAGGCATGTATTGCTCCGAGTCCCGTTCCCAAGATGTCAAATCAAGTGTTCTTTGAGCTTCATTCATGCAAGTGCCATAATTAATATCCCTAGGTCTATCTTCAGGGAGATGTGAAACTTCATTTACTCCAGGAATTGATGACCGGCCTTCATGATCATATTGTAAGAGTTTCAAGTTTCCATCTGGCTCAAATGCAAAATCATGCAAAAGCTTTATGCATAAAGCAATTAATAGAAGCGAGCTGATGAAAACGAAATCATAAAAGACAATGCTTACCTTGAAAGGGATGTGGAGAATAACGACTCAAGAAGCCAGGATCCAACTTGTCCATCAAAGTAGCATTTCCTATTTGGGGCGATGTACGGAATCTGGAACTTGCTTGGTGACTATCCTCTGCATGATCTCTCATATAAGTTGCATTGGAAAGTTGTATGCATAATGAGGGAGGAAAAAAAGGCAACTTATCCAACATAACACTATATTGGCAGAAGGATATGAATATGAACAAAAACACAGGAAAAAAAATACCAGAATCAGCATCTTCATATAAGGATGTTAAACTGCTGGTTGGGCTCGCCGAATTTGCATAAGGTGCTTTTGTATGAGTAACAGAATAGCTAGAAGTCGAAGGACTGCTTGTTTGGGAATTGGATACATCACTAGTCTCTCTTAAGCCTCCAATTGTTCTACTACCCTGAAGGAAAAGAAAACAATAAGGTCTGAAGTAAGGAAAACTTTAACATGTTGAAAGATTGACTATTCGAAGGAGCTAAACAGTGGCCTAGTCAAAATAAAACTGTCATATAATTAATAACTTCGTGATAATCAATCAGAATTAATAGAAGAAGTGAGCAGTACCTTAACTTCCAAGTAGTGCACAAAAACTATATGCATCAAATCCCTACAATATTAACAAAATCATTCAAACCAAAATTAACAAAGCTTACAGACAAGATATCACGTATATAATTCAAAATACTTCCCAACCCCCCCCCCCCCAAAAAAAAAAATACAATTATTCAAAAAACATGGAACTTTAAACAAATCAGACCCCCAATGAAGTCATAGCCCTAGGAGGCTACCAAATACCACAAAACTCAGAGTATAGTTGCATTATTTGCAAATAAAGTATTGTTTATAAATTAGTCTAGCTGTAAAAATGCTAATATAAGCAATTCAAATATTGGCCGTCTCAACTTGCTTTACAAGTCAATGAAAGAGAAGATGATGTAACACTCATTGAGACAGAAACTCTAAACAAAATGAATCATACCATATCTGTTACATTGCACATATTCCCACATTAACAATCAGTAGAGGCCTCTTAGGAAGCCTAACATGTATTACATGGGCCACGAGGTCCAGGCATAAACAAAATTTTGAACACTGTTAATTGTGATATTTCTTTATGCCCCCATAGCTGGGATGCATAAAAGTACCTTTCTAAGTATTATGGCATTAGCACACAGTTTCAAAGTAAAATATAAATGTAATTAACTGAACAAAGAAATACAACAAAATAGAGAAAATATAATACAACTTTAGGGATGTGATAATATATATATATATATATATATATAAATTAAATCCATACTGTTCAAGCATCCAATAGCTGCGCCTTTGAAAGTTTTCATTCTCTTCTCCATGGGCATAGTAGCAGTGCAACATATCAATGCTTCCAACCTAAAATTGCTTTAAAGAAGTTACTCTTAGGCAAAATTTCCAATCCAGGAGTATGAGTCACTAAATAAAGACTTCCTGAATTGGTAAAATTATATAACAAGAACAAGAAAGCTTCATCTTCTATGGCTGCATTACTTACCTTCAGCTTCTCATGAGCTTCCTTCACAGTCTTTCCATCTTTTTTCTTCCTCCAATTATGTCCATCCTTCCTAAAGTATCTTAACACCTTTCGGTCAAAAAGAAAGAGTGAACCACCTGGCAAGTTTAAATTCATGTCAATCTATTTGGTTGTCTAACCCTAAAATCAACCATAACTTCATTAAAAAACCTTTCACAATGATAACATCCATCGTGCATGTTTTGCTTAAAGCATTTTCGTTCAGCTTTAATGATTGAATAAAACAAGGTTTTTAGGAATGTAAAGTATATGATGGCAAAAAATAAAAAAGGAAGGAAAACCCAAAGCTGACAACAGAACAACATTAATCTACTTCCGAAATGATTATTTCTGAATGCTTTTATCAAGCACTTAGTAATCATAGTATAATTATGTTTATCCACAATAAACAAACATTGTCATGATTATCCAACTCTGAAATGTTTTCAATGTTCATACTTGGAGGTCTGTTTGGAGGCTCTGATGCAATAAGAAACTTCTGATAATTACGAAGAATTTCACAAATTTCAGCAGGTCGCAACCATCTATGCTGGGCTTCTAATAATATCTGTTCAATATCTGCAAATCAGAAAGCAAAATATAATTAATAAAAGACATATTGGCACAAGCAAACATATGAAAATGGAGGAATAAAACCATGAATCTAGGAACATCAAAAGCAAAATCAATTCATCAGTTAAGAATTCACACATGTCCGAGAGAGACAGAGGGACCTGTTTTAGCAAAAAGCTTCATTCATATTATCATTAAATAACATTCTTGACCTATATTTCACTCTCAAAAACTTAAGGTCTGATAATGAATGAAAATAATTATCTAACTCAAATATGCACCAATTCGGTGTGATACGAAAACATAAATCATACTGTTAATTTTTGGTTGGAGCACTCTTAGTGCCTTAAAGAGATATACAACTGCAAATTGTCCATAATGCAAAAAGCTTCTGCTCTGCATAACCTAGGACTCAAACTTAACTTTCTGCTTTTATAGCAGATTATAAAAGCATGAATTGAACTACCAATTGATATAAATTACCTAAAACAATCCAGAACCATAGCACATTCTCGTATTCACTAAGCCTATTTGATAGAGTTGTTTAGTATTATCTCTTCAAAGTCTCTTAAAGTTCTTCAAAAGCAACTTTATTGCTATGAAAATACTTTCCACTCTTCAAAACAAGCAGAAGAATGCTAAAATCATCGTTGATTCTATCATTGGACAATCAAACCCTAATTCCTGTATTTTCCCAGATAAAACTAAGTTCTTCAATGCTAACAATTTATCAATTCCTCCCACCCAGCCTCAGTAATTGAATCAAGTTATATCTCTAGACTAAACTCCATTTTCTCAAGGGAAAGCCCCGTAAAATTTCCACTAAAACAAACACAGTTCTACCACGGATCATATATAAAATTAAAAGTAATAACAATAATGGAACTACGCACAAATTTCAGATTAAAAACGCGTTGAAAGAGTACGCGGATCTAAACAAATATATATATATATATATCCAATTAAAAAAAAGTAGGTGAAAAAGACTGACAGAAAACTAACCTAATCGGGGAGCCAAACTGTACGAGGCGCGATCCGCCATGAGTAGAACACGAAAAGATCGACCGATTTGATTTCTTTTCTTTTTTTTTTTTTTTTTTGAATTGATTTGTTTGATTTTATTGATAAGCAAAGGATAGACGAAAGCTGAGAGGATATTTTTCTTCTTTTTGACTGTGTTACTGGGTTTTTTATTAATTAGTAGTTTATTTTTATATATGTATATGTGGACTGTGGAGCTGAGAAGACTTTAGGAAATCAAAAAATGTGAAAACGATTTGGGAATTTTTTTGGTTTGCTGTGGAAAGGCTGAGGAAAGTTCATTCGTGGAATGGAAGCAACTTCATAAGTTTACCGAGTGGTGGGCGACATCTGGCGGCGCGTTGAACTTCTTACCGGGGGTTTGTTCCTTTTAAAATTAATTAATTTACCGTGCATTGGGAAGCAATCAAATAAATGAAATTTTATGCATTCTTTTTAAATGGGCAGTAGTTCAGTAAATGAATCGTTTGAATAAATAAGTTTTTGTTTATATTCATTTATTTATTTTTAATTCTTTTTGTATTCAATTCGTTTTAGTTAAAAATTTTAAAAATGTGTTCGAATTTGATTTGTTTAAAATTGAATTTGTTCAAGTTCGTTTAAATTAAATGAATTTGTTTGTGAGTATTAAACGAACATGTTCATGAACATATAATCAAACATATTTTCGAACAATTAAAAATTTATTTATAAATAATAAACAAACAAATTTAAAATATTTAAACAAACAAACAAATTAATTAATTAATTTTAAGTTATTATTAAATATAAAATAATAAAATATAAATTTGATTTGATTTGATTTATTATTAAATATAAATAATAAAACATAAATTATATTAATTATATTATTAAATAAATAATATTATTGTTAATTATATTATAATCGAACATTAAACGAGTTTAAAACAATCTATTAAACGAATTTTAAACGATTTATAAATGAATTTGTTTGTGAATATAAATAAATTGAACATTCTTTATTCGAGTTTGATTCGTTTAATAAACGAATCTTAAAATCATATTCATAATTATTTATTTAATATGATAAACGAATAAAATTAAACTATTCAATGTATTATTGAAAGTTTTTTTTCATTTATAATTTATTTTTAAGTCAAATCAAATTAAATGTAAAATAAAAAAATTTCTTATATTCACTAATGACACCAAATGCTCTAACTAACAAGTAGTAGTCAATCGTTTCTAAATATAATTTTTAAAATTTGAATTTCTTTTATAATAAAATATAATATATGCTAAGGACTGAGTAATTTAACCACTAAACATTTGTTAACATTTCTCACTTACATTTCCCCGTTCCATTACCATAGATAGATAGATGGTTGACGTAACTTTCAAATTCTGCCGGCGAAGGTGACACATGTCACACAAAAAGTGAGCCGCCACGACAACAATACTATATAAGCGGTCCGGTTAAGAAAGAGTCCCAACGTCTCGTGATAATAAGTTACTCATTCCCGTAGACAGCAATGGTAATGCAACGGGTGTAGTGAAAATTATTTTATTCATTTTTATTTGATTTTTGGATGAATGTTGAAAATTTTTATTTTCATGAACATCAATTATATTTATAATCGATTCATCTTGTTTTATCTATTTTTTATTAATTATTTTTAATTTATATTATAATTTATTTATGAATATAATTTTAATATTTATATATATATAATATACATATATTTATATATATATATAATATTAAAATATGTATATATATATAAAATATTAAAATATAAATAAAATATATAAAATATTTTAAAAAATAAAATAATAATTTTAAAAGACGAGACAAGCAGAGAAAAGTAAACATTTATTTTCGCTCAACTCTCCCCACTTTAAAAAGAAAACCTTTAATTTATAATGAATAGGTGCAAAATCGATTGGATGAATCTGATTTTACCATCCTTATCCATAGACTAAAGAAAAATCTAGTGGTAGGAACTTAAATTTTGAGAAAAATCAAGGGTAGGTACGACCGCTAATAACAAATGTAATGTGAAGTGAAGAATAATACAACATTTGCTTTGATCTCCACCTTTAGACTTGAAGGATTTCAATAATAAGTGTTGATTATGAGAAAATGAAGATCAAGTTCCCACCTATAGAGTATTTTTGATGGTCTTATGATCTCAAGGGAAGGAAGCCGCAACACTCCAAGTCTCCAACTGATATTCACTAGTGCAAAAGAAAATATACCATATTTTACCTTCACCGAAATCTCAGCCAATCCTAAAATTTCTTTTTCCCCAATCAACGGCAGATCAAGACACCAATTAAACCAATAAAGATACACCGCGAAACACCGAATCATAAACTGTTTGCCCCTCCATTCCTTCCTTGGTCTTTCTCCAGCTTCTCCGGTCTTTTATATAACTGCCCTTTCACACTCTTAATCAGTTTTAACAAATGCACAACCAAAATCTTGGAAAAAGAAAAGAAAAGAAAAAAGAAAATGAATCATTTTTAGTAAAGTCGGTGATACAAATCCTGATCAATAGCGGAAGCTATTGCGGAAGCAGCACCACACATGTACAGGGCCTTTGTTAGACCCTGAGATGAACGGGCATCGGGCCTTGCTGCGGATCGACGCAAGCAGGCCACGATTGGGCCAAGTTGCGACGAGGTGATTGGTCCTTAGCACAACCAAGGTGCAGACTTGGGTGCAAAACGTGAGAAGACTGTAAGAGTCCAGATCCGAGTAGGAGTCTGGTGCAAACATGCGGGCAAGTGGTTCGTGATGTGCGCAAGCACGTGTTGGCTTAGAGAAGTTGAGTTCGAGTGGGAAACTGATCATCGGGCGAGATGTTCGGACCAGGATAGCCCCAAGCCCACATAAGCGGCGTGGAGCGCAAGAAAAGGAAGTGTTGGCCGAGACTTAAGGCACACTCCAATCGTGGTCAGAATTCGTGATGGACTAGGACTTTAACTGTTGCCTAAAACGTGTCTTACTGGTCAGGGATGTTGGCCAAGTCTTTATCTATAAATACTTAGTTAAGTAAAGCAGAGGACACATCAGAAAAATAGAAATCTGAGTGTGTGATCCCTGCAGCAGACTTTGTATTCCGATTTATTGACGAGCAATAAGATGGTCGGGAACTTCCCGTAATATTTGTTGCCTTTGTTTATTGTCGATTGCTTCTGTTGTACTTGTGAGTTGGCTGACTAAGTGCGCGGCTTAGTGTCATCATAAGGTCAAAATTTTGAGAGAAAATTTAACCCTGTGACAAGTTGGTATCAGAGCGTGGTTACCGGAATAATCAAGTTCAATGGCGACCAGAGATCTGAGCGAGCGTGTGAGCGTGCTCGAAGGGCTGGTAGGAGCTCCAGCCTATGATGCAGGATCATTGTCAGAACAAGGCGAGTTACATGCGGAACGTATGAAAGAGTTGTCTCAACTTGTTCTGGACAATCAGTCGGATGCTGTTGCTCGATACAATGATATTCTCAATCAGTTGCTTAGAGTTGCAGAACGAGCGGAGGAACTATTTTATGCTCTTGAGCAGGATGTTTCCTTGCTCAAGAGGGCTGTTGTGGGCCAAGGCAGTAGCGATGGTGGCGAGAAACCGAAACTCAGAGTCCCTGAGCCAAAGGCGTTTGATGGCAGTCGGAATGCGAAGGCGCTTGAAAACTTCTTGTGGGATATGGAAGCAGTACTTTCAGGCTGCTCGAGTTGCGGTGAGTGAGCAAGTCACCATCACAAGCATGTACCTTGCCGGCGATGCTAAGTTATGGTGGAGAAGCTGGATCAATGATGATGCTTGCGCGGGTAGACCACGGATTGAGACATTCGAAGTACTGAAAAATGAATTAAGAGATCAATTCCTACCCTTAAATGTCGCATGGGTAGCAAGGGAAGCCTTGAAAAGGCTAAAGCACACTAAGTCTGTGCAAGATTATGTCAAAGAATTTAGTTCTTTGATGTTGGACGTGAAAAACATGTCGGAGGACGATAAGTTGTTCAATTTCTTCTCGGGCCTTCAGCCTTGGGCACAGGCTGAATCGAGGAGGCAGAATATGAAGGATCTGCCACAGGCCATTGCAGTCGCAGATAGTTTGGTTGACTACAAACTTAATCATTCTTCATCAACTGCTGAAAAGAAGAAAAGAAATGAGGGAAAGAAGGGAAAGTTCGAAAAAGATTGGAAGAAGGATAAACATAAAGAGGGGGAGTTGCCTAAGCAAAATGGTTCGGATCCACCCAAAGCAAAGGTAAATCTGGTTGCTTTTTATGTTATGGTCCCCATAGATTTCGAGATTGCCCCAAAAGGGACAGGTTGTCTGCCCTTGTTTCTAATGAGTCGGGAGATAATGGTGGTTCTAGTGAGTGCACACCGAGAGTAAACCCGATTCAGTTGCTCAATGCATTGACCACGGAGCAACAAGTTCCACTGAAAGGACTGATATATGTGACAGCCAGGGTGAATGACAAGGCTGTGCGGGCTATGCTAGACACGGGTGCTACAAACAATTTTGTGTTGCTCAGAATGGTTGATCAGTTGGGTTTGAAAGTCACCAAAAGTACAAGTCAGGTTAAGGCAGTTAACTCGAAAGCTCAAGGTATCCAAGGTACGGCTATTTCTACTTTGCGGGTGGAAAGTTGGCAAGATGAGTGCTGCTTCATGGCTTTGCCTTTAGATGACTTTGACATGATTCTCGAAATTGAGTTCTTTGTACAAGCCAAGGCTATGACTATGCCACATCTGGGGGGGCATTATGATTGCAAGCAAGAGGAGTCCAAGTTTTGTACATGTTGAGGGACAGGTTACAGAGAAGCCACTGATGCAAAGTGCTTCTCAGTTCAAGTCGGGTATCAAAAGAAGAGAGACCACCATGATTGCTGCACTGGTAGAGATAAAACCAGATCAAGTGGTGGATGTCCCAAATTCAGTCGCTGAGGTACTGGATGAGTTTAAGGACGTGATGCCTGCGGAGTTGCCAAAGGTACTGCCGCCTAGGCGTGCCATTGACCATAGGATCGAGTTGGAGCCAGGAACTCGACCCCCAGCACAAGCCCCATATCAGATGGCCCCTGCGGAGCTAGTTGAGTTGAGAAAACAGCTAGATGAGTTACTCGATGCTGGATATATCCAACCATCGAAGGCCCCTTATAGAGCCCCGATTTTGTTTCAGAGGAAGCAAGATGGTACATTGCGGATGTGTGTTGATTATAGGGCCTTGAACAAGGTCACGGTGAAAAACAAGTACCCAGTCCCGAATGTTGCTGACTTATTCGATAAGACTATCCAAAGCAGCTTACTTCACAAAACTGGACTTGCGATCGGGGTATTGGCAAGTGCGGATTGTTGAGGGAGATGAGTCAAAGACAACATGCGTGACTAGGTATGGCTCATATGAATTTCTTGTTATGCCTTTTCGTTTGACTAATGCGCCTGCTACTTTTTGCAACTTGATGAATGATGTGCTGTATGAGTTTCTCGATGATTTCGTCGTTGTGTACTTGGACGATATTGTGGTGTACAGTCGGACTTTTGGGAAACACATTGAGCATTTGCGGTTGGTTTTCTCAACATTGAGGAAAAACTCTTCATTAGTGAAAAAGGAGAAATGTGAGTTTTGCCAACAAGAGATCATGTTCTTGGGGAAAAAAGTGAGTCAGGGCCAGATTCGGATGCACGAGAAGAAGGTACAGGTCATTCTAGACTGGTCAGCACCAACCAAGGTCATGGAGCTGAGATCTTTCCTTGGTTTGGCCAACTATTATCGACGATTTATTAAAGACTATTCGAAGATGGCGGGTCCTCTCACGGATCTGTTAAAGAAAGACAAGCATTGGGAATGGTCAGATGTTTGTCAAGAGGCATTTTAGAAAATAAAGCATGCAGTGACATCAGAACCGATGCTAAGGTTGCCTGATTTCGAGTTACCCTTTGAGGTACGCACTGATGCGTCGGACAGAGCCATTGGTGGGGTACTGGTCTAAAATGGACACCCCATTGCTTTTGAGAGCAAAAAACTGAAAGAAGCCGAGCAGCGTTACTCAGCTCATGAGAAGGAAATGACGGCGGTGTTGCATTGCTTGGAAATATGGAAACACTACTTGCTGGTTACAAAGTTTGTGGTCGTGACTGAGAATGTGGCAAACACTTACTTTATGACTCAGAAGAAGCTTACACCCAAGCAAGCACGATGACAAGAATTTTTGGCTGAGTTCAATTTTAGTTTGGTTCATCGACCAGGGAGTCAGAACCACGTTGCTGATGCTTTGAGTAGGAAAGAGGTGAAGACCTTTGTTGTCTCGTTATCAATCATGCAGTCAGATTTCCTAGAGAGGATAAGGCAACAGGCCGATGCAAACAAGAATTATGGGCAGCTTAGACAGCGAGTCAGAGATGGGCTGGTCCGCAAATACTGGCTAGATGAAAACCTGTTGTATGCACGGGGCAACAGACTTTATATCCCTGCGAGAGGGGCATTGAGGAGAGAGTTGTTGCGGGAAACACATGATCCTCAGTGGGCTAGACATCCGAGTGTTGAGAGGATGATAGCTCTACTGTCACAAACATACTTTTGGCCAAAGATGGAGGAAGACATCGAGTTATATGTTCGTACATGTTTGACTTATCAAATGGACAAGACCGAGAGGAAGAAGCAAGCGGGCCTTCTTCAACCACTTCCTATTTTGGAGAGACAGTGGGAGTCTGTTTCTATGGATTTTATCACGGGGATGCCTGAAGTCGATGACTTGGGTTTGATATTGGTGGTGGTAGATTGCTTTTCTAAGTATGCAGTCTTTATGGCAGCACCACAGTTGTGCACCGCCAATGCAGCGACGGAACTCTTTCTAAAACATGTGGTGAAAATCTTTGGGTTGCCTAAGGATATGATTAGTGATCGAGATACTCGGTTTACGGGTAAATTCTGGACTTGCTTATTTAAGTTGTTGGGTTCGGAATTGAAATTTTTCACAGCAAACCATCCGCAAACTGATGGCCAAACAGAGCGGATCAATGCTTTGCTGGAGGAATATTTGAGGCACTATGTGACGCTTAGCCAAAAGAACTGGGTAAGTTTACTTGATGCAGCTCAATTTTGCTACAATTTGCATAAGTCATCTGCTACGGGTTTAAGTCCATCGGAGTTGGTTTTGGGACAACAACCATTGACACCTTCAGAGGTAGCTAAGTCTAAGTCTCAAGGAGAATGTCCGGCAGCCTATCGCTTTGCTAGAGAAAGGCAAGAGTTGATGGACCAGGCAAGAGAGAGCTTAGAGAAAGCACAGAGACGGATGAAAAAGTATGTTGATCAGCATAGGCGGCCACTAGAGTTTCAAGTAAGGGACAGAGTTCTGTTGAAACTAATGCCTCAAATGTGGAAGAAGGTGACTGACAAACGATACCACAAGGGCCTTGTGCAAAGGTATAATGGTCATTTTAAGGTGATTAAGCGGGTTGGTAACGTAACTTATCGGTTGAAATTGCCTGAACGGATGAAAGTTCACCCAACGTTCCATGTGAGCTTCCTGAAGCCTTATCATGAAGATATTGTTAATGAGCGATAGTTGATCAGACGGGCACCTCCAAGTGTCAGAAAACACTATGAGAAAACAATGGTGAGAATTCTCGACCATCAGAGGGAAGACGTTAGTAGAAAGAATCGGCGAGATTACTACTTAGTGCAGTGGGAAGGTGGAAATATGGAAGATGCTACTTGGGAAAGGGATGTGGACCTTTGGCAGTTTGCGGATGAGATCTAGCGTTACTTGGAAACTCTTCCGACGAGGGCGTCGGAATCATCTGGTGAGGGTGGGTTTGTTAGACCCTGAGATGCGCGGGCATCGGGCCTTGTTGCGGATCGACGCAAGCAGGCCACGATTGGGCCAAGTTACGACGAGGTGATTGGTCCTTAGCACAACCAAGGTGTGGACTTGGGTGCAAAACGTGGGAAGACTGTAAGAGTCTAGATCCGAGTAGGAGTTTGGGTGCAAACATGTAGGCAAGTGGTCTGTGATGTGCGCAAGCAGTCAAGCACCTTTTGGCCTAGAGAAGTTGAGTTCGAGTGGGAAACTGATCATGGGGGGAGATGTTCGAACCAGGACAGCCCCAAGCCCACGTAAGCATCGTGGAGCGCAAGAAAAGAAAGTGTTGGCAGAGACTTAAGGCACACTCCAATCGTGGTCAGAATTCGTGATGGACTAGGACTCTAACTGTTGCCTAAAACGTGTCTTACTGGTCAGGGATGTTGGCCAAGTCTTTATCTATAAATACTTAGTTAAGTAAAGCAGAGGACACAGCAGAAAAATAGAAATCTGAGTGTGTGATCCCTGCAGCAGACTTTGTATTCCGATTTATTGACGAGCAATAAAACGGTTGGGAACTTCCCGTAATCTTTGTTGTCTTTGTTTATTGTTGATTGCTTCCGTTGTACTTGTGAGTTGGCTAACTAAGTGCGCGGCTTAGTGCCATCATAGGGTCAAAATTTTGGGATAAAGTTTAACCCTGTGACAGCCTCCATAGTTGGGAGTGTTAAAAAATACCTTTGGATGTAAAATATCTTTCAAATCTTATAAAATATTTATGTTAAATCATTAAGAATCAACATGTCAATATGCGGAAGCGTACCTGAATCCATGACAATTAATTACTCTCCAGAACCGTGCGGTATGTCTTCTAGATCAACACGTTCTCTTAGAGAATCCTTTTGTTTTCTCTTGCTCTCTCTGATGATGGGATGTCAAAAAAGAATAGAATGATTAACGTGTGATCTGAGGACCATAACCACTATTCATAGATAACTACCTTATTATTTTTTGGTATTTCCATTTTAGCCTATCATAAAAATAGAAATTACCCTTAAGTCTAAACACATTAAAGGCCCACACCCTATTAAATACATTAAAGCCCAAATTACCCAAACTTCAGTAGACCACTTTAAGGGCTTAACCTTATTCGACAGTTTACAGTATACATATAATTATTCACATATAAGTCCACTGTCGGATTAAGTATCCAACAATCTCCCACTTGGGCTATATGTGTAACTTTATAATTATGCATTGCAAAATAATCATATGAGCTCAACTTCGCTGTCATTACTGAAATGTATCTATAACCAATCTGTTCCATCAATCATACCAACATAAGATTAAGCAACCTTCGTTACATCTTTCATAACTCGACCCATCAATGGTCACGTATGCCAATACAACTGAATAACATGGATCATGATGTGGATGTGTAGCATGGAAATTTCATGCAATGTGATCTTAATATGCCTATTTCCAACTGGTCCATCCTTAAATCTTAGTGATATCAATCCATACCAAAATCAGAGTGTAAATAAACTAAAACTTTATTTTGCAAAAAAATAACTTTAAAATATCCATAAACTGAAATAACTTTAAAGCATCTAAAATTTCAAACTCCCACTAAAACTTAATACCTTCAAATGACATAACACCCATATGAGCAGTGTGCCCATGAAACACTTTGGGTGGCAATCCCTTAGTAAACGGATCTGCAATCATGAAGTTTGTACCGATGTGCTCTATAGAAATTGTCCACTCTGAACTCTTTCTTTAACAACTAGGAATTTGATGTCAATATGCTTTGACTTTGTCGAGCTCTTGTTGTTGTTGGAATATAAAACTAACGACTTATTATCACAAAATAACTTGAGTGGTCTTTCAATACCGTCCACTATGCACAGCCCCATGATAAAATTTCGCAGCCATATTCCGTGATTGGACGCCTCATAACACGCTATGAACTCTGCCATCATGATAGAAGAGGCTATAAGAGACTGTTTAGCACTCTTCCAGGAGACAGTGCTAGCATGTAGATATAGCCCGACGTAGATTTCATATTATCTTGTCATCCAGCAAAATCAGAGTCAGTATACCCAACGATCTCAAGCTGATCCGAACTCCAATACGTGAGCATGTAGTCTTTTGTTCTCTGTAATTACCGCAAAACCCGTTTGGCTACTTTACAATGGTATAGTCCTGGATTACTTAAATATCTGCCCAATATCCCAATAATGTAGGCAATATCCGGACGCGTACAAACCTGAGCATACATCAGACTTCCTACTGCTGACGCATAAGGAATCTTCTGCATTTCTTTTTCCTCAAAATCATTCTTAGGGCACTCATTTAGATTAAACTTGTCTTCCTTTGCCATAGAGGTATTACCTGGTTTACAATCCTGCATGCCATATCTCTTGAGAACCTGTTTGATATAGTTCTTTTGTGATAATCCAATAATACCCCGAGAGCGATCCCGGTGTATCTTTATGCCTAATACAAAAGAGGGGTCACCAAGATCTTTCATCTCAAAATTCTTAGCTAGAAATCTCTTGGTTTCGTGCAATAAGCCTATATTGTTGCTGGCAAACAAAATATCATCGACATATAAAACTAGAAAAATATACTTGCTCCCACAGAACTTCTGGTATATACAATTATCGACCAAATTCATCTCAAAATCGGACTAGATGATCACTTGATGAAACTTGAAATACCATTGTCGAGATGCTTATTTGAGCCCATAGATGGATTTATTAAGTTTGCAAACCATATTCTTTGGGTCTCCCAACACAAAGTTTTCTGGTTGCAACATATAGATCGTCTCATCAATATTACCATTGAGAAATGATGTCTTTACATCCATCTGATATAACTCAAGATCGAAATGCGCCACCAATGCCATTATAGTCCTGAAAGAGTCTTTCAAAGAAATTGGAGAGAAAGTCTCTTTATAATCGATGCATTCTTTCTGTGTAAAGCCCTTAGCGACAATACGAGCCTTGTATCTTTCCACATCGCCTTTCGAATCTCTCTTGGTCTTAAATATCCATTTGAAACCCATGGGTTTCTCACCTTCTGGCAATGGGACAAGATCCCACACGTCATTGTCCTTCATGGACTTAATCTCCTCAATCATGGAATCAATCCACTTCTGAGAGTTAGAACTTTCCATGGCTTGACGGAAGTTGATCGGATCATCTTTCATCACTCCAATATCAACCTCTTGTTCTTGGAGAAATACAATGTAGTCATCAGGCACTGCACCTCTCTTTTCTCCAGTAGATCTCCTTAATGGCATAAACTCTTGAGGTGGTAGAGTTTGTTCTTTTGGAATAATTTCTTGAATGGGAGGTTCATCAACATTGTCTTGATCTGTTGTGCCTTGAACAAAGTCAGGAATAGAATCCTGATAAATGCCAATAACACCTGTGAGAATATCAACATATTCATCTTCAAAGACAAAGTCTTTAATTGTATCTCCCCCCGCAAACTCGACATCCTCAAAGAATCACGCATTTCCCGACTCGAAAATCGACTTAGTCATGGGATCATAAAACTTGTACCCTCTGGATCTTTCAGAGTATCCAATAAAATAGTAACTCACAATTCTTGAGTCCAGTTTCTTTTCATTAGGCCTATAAGGCTTTGCCTCAACTGGACATCCCCAAATGTGCAAGTGCTTTAAACTAGGTTTTTTTCCCTTCCAAAGTTCATAAGGGGTTTTTGCAGTTGCTTTAGTTGGAACCATGTTAAAGATATATGCTGCATTTTTAAACGCTTCTCCTTAGAGTGATTTTGGTAAGGTAGAATGACAAATCATACTCCTCACAATGTCTTTAAGTGTCCTGTTTCGTCTTTCAGCAACGCCATTCATAGTGGGCGAACCCGGCATAGTGTATTGTGGGACGATACCATATTCCTCTAGGAATTTAGCAAACGGTCCTGGACGTTGTTCATCTGAACCATCATATTTTCCTTAGTACTCACCACCACGGTCAGATCTGATGATTTTGATCCTTTTGCTAAGTTGGTTCTCAACTTCAGCCTTAAAATTTTTGAACATATCCAGTGATCGTGACTTTTCATGAATGAGATATATGTAGCCATATCTAGAATAATCGTCTATGAAAGTTATAAAATATTGTTGACCATTCCAAGCAACCATAGAGAATGGCCCACAAATGCCCGTATGTATAAGTTCTAAGACATCCAAAGTCCTGTTAGCTTCAAATCTCCTTTTATTGGTTTGTTTTCCTTTTATACAGTTAACACAAATATCAAAATCTGTGAAATCTAAGGGGTCTAGAATTTCGTCTGACACAAGTCTTTCTGTTCTCCATTTAGAGATATGACCTAGTCTCTTGTGCCACAATGCAACCGAATTCTAATTGGTTAATTTTCTCTTTATACCTAATGTACTTAATTGCAGGGATTCATTAAATAAAGCAATTATATCAATCAAATAAAAATTATCATAACCTGACAAAGAACCAGAACCAACCAAATTTGAATCATGAAACAAACTAAAATTTTCATTCCCAAATGAACAAGAATAACCAGATTTGTCCAAAGTAGAAATAGAAATCAAATTCCGTCTAAAAGACGGTACAATAAATGTCTCATTAAGATTCAAATAAGTTTCAGTCTTTAATAATAATCTAAATTTTCCTATTGCCTCAACTTGAACCGTCTTGCCATCACCCACATAGATGTATTTTTCACCACACTTAGTTTTCGGCAACTCAAGCAACCCTGCATAGACACACTGATATGAGTTGTTGCACCAGAATCTATCCACCACGTGTGTCTAGGTACCGAAGTTAAATTAACCTCGGAACAAACCAAATTAAGAATCATACTTTTCTTAGCACGCCATGTGTGGTAGTTGTTACAATGCTTCTTCATGCCCTTCAACTCCGCAGAAGAAACAATCAAAACTTTTTGGTTGACCCGATTTCTTTTGTTGTTTCTTTTGAGATGTTGTATCTGCAGCTTCCTTATCCTTCTTCCTTTTGTATCCCTTGTCCTTGTTCTTAAAGGTTGAGGCCAGATGAGCACTCTCAGTCTTATCTTGCTTTAATCTTTCCTCTTTCTGAACACAGTATGAGATGAGCTCATTCAGATAAATCTTAAAATAAATCTTAAAATAAATCCGTATAATGCCAAGAATCTACCCAGCCTAGCCCAACCATGTGAAGCACGTTCAACTTAAATCTGTTCATGGATCAAATTATTCATTTAAATTCGAAGGTCGGTATTTGAGAGGATTTGGATAAAAAATTTAGATTTGAAATATGAATTTTTACAAAAATAAAAATAAAATAAGTGCTGAAAAATTAATCACTGAATTTATAAGTACTGAATTTGTAATATAAAAATTGTTTGATATATTACTGAAAATTAAGTATTTAATATAATTATATTATTCGATAACTTTAAATCTTGTATTTTAAAAATTATTCATTTCACAATTTTAATCTTATTAACATAATATTTTATATTGTTTCAGTTAATTTTAGATAAAAATTAAAAGGAATAATTTAAATATCCCGTCTTTTATAACAAAAAAAATAAATAATTTAGTTCAAATATAAATTTTTTAAAAATAAAATTGATTTAACATTTTCTACATTAAGTGATAAGTAACTCTGTATCTAATTATGTCATTCAACATTTTTTTTTTTGAAAATTTTATATTAAGTAAAATTTAATATGGGTTCTCAAAGACATCAAAAAAATTAGATATTATAAAATTTATTTTTCAATTAATTAAAAATTTTCGATACTTTATCAAACACACCCTAAAACTCCAAATTTTTACTATATTATATGTTGATTTTCAAATTTTCTTTTCAATTGAGTCACTTTATTCTCAAATTTTATTTTCGATGAATCAATTTATGATTTATCGTATATTAATGCAGTTGTTATAAACGAATTTCGAATTTCAACTGATCCCACTAATTTTATAATGTTGCTACACATGTGATCCAAACAAAAAACATAATAAAAGTATCTCCTCATAATTTAATTGACTTATAATTTTAGAATTTTTTAAGTTATATATAATTTATATCTATAATATATAATCTTTATTTTTAATATATACTAAAAAAAAGATTCCACTTCGTCGGGATATTTTTAATTTTTTTTAATTAATTATTAATAATAAATTTTATTTTTTTATTTTCAAATTATAATAATATTTTGTTAATTATTAAAATTAAATTTATGATAATTGTTTATTTATAAATTACGTATTATTTATATATTTAAAAATATTTAGACTTTATTGTATGTTGTATTTTTTTATTTATAGGAGTTAAAAAATAAGAAAATAAAATTTCTGTTTGTATTTTATTCTCTCGTATGATCGATTTTCTTGCATAGGTTAGCAGTAAGTTCATTTTATCCTTTTTTTTTTATACTTTTTTTCCTAGCGGATCGGATACGGATCCTAAATTGACCCGTAACTCAACGTGCGAACATACCCCTTTAAATATATCATTTAAAATTAAAATAAAAAATTAACAAAATAATTGTTTTTAACTTTTTTCCCGAGTCGGGGGTACGGATCCTAAACCGACTCGCAAGTCAACGTGCGGACGAACCCCTTTATATACATCATTTAAAATAAAAATAATTAATAAAATTATTTTTTTAACTTTTTTTCCTAGCTGATCGGGTACGGATCTTAAATTGACTCGCGAGTCAACGTGCTGATTAACCCTTTTAAATACATTATTTAAAAATAAAATAATAAACTAATTAATTAAATAAATATTTTTTAACTTTTTTTCGTGGAAGTCGAGTACGGAACCTAAACCGACCTGCGAGTCAATATGCGGATCAATCCCTTTAAATACATCATTATAAATAAAATAAAGTAAAATGAAATGAAATGAAATAAAATAAAAAAACTAAAAATAATTAATAAAATAATTTTTTTAATTTTTTTTCAAACGGGTCGATTACGAATCATAAATCGACCCGCGAGTGAATGTATAGGCCAACCCTTTAAATATACCATTTAAAATTAAAATAAAAGTAATTAATAAAATAAATTTTTTATGTTAATTTTTTTCTCCAGCGGATTGGATACAGATCTTATATCGATCCACAAGTCAATGTGTAAACCAACCCATGTAAATACATCATTTTAAAAAAATAATTAATAAAATAAATTTCTTTTTTTCCCCATCGAGTCGGATATGGATCCTAAATTGACCTTGAATTAACATACGGACCAACCTCTTTAAATACATAATTTTAAAATTTTAAAAATAATTAATATTTTTTCCTTTTTTTTATTTTTGTGTTTGTCGGGTACAAATCCTAAATCGATCATTTTTAAACTTTTTTTAACTTTTAAAATTTTAAATAATTAATATTTTTTCCTTTTTTTTTCATGTTCGTCGAGGTACAAATCCTAAATCGATTCGCGAGTCAAGATGCGGACCAATCCCCTTAAATAAAAAATTTAAATAAAATAAAAATAAAAAACTAAAAATAATTAATAAAATATTTTATTATTTTTTAAAAAATTTTCCGAACAAGTCGAGTACGGATCCTAAATCGACCTGCGTGTCAACGTACAGACTAACCCATTTAAATAAATGATTTTAAAAAAAAACTAAAAATTAAAAATAATTAATAAATTATTTTTTTCTCGAACGGGTCGAGTGTTGATCCTAAATCGACCCGCGAGTAAACGTACGGACCAATTCCTTTAAATACATTATTTAAAAAAAAAAACTAAAAACTAAAAAATCTTTAAAAAAAACTAAAAAAAATTATGTTATAGAAGAGGACAAAATTGTCCCTAACCTATTTAAAAAATCTCTCTTAAATCTCTAACTCAAAAATAAATATAATAATTTTTTTTACCCCATTATATATATAAAAAAAAAAAAATTAAAAAAGACAACTGAGTCCCTAAGGACTTAGTTTTAATAATAAGAGATATCACTTGAGTCCTAAGGATTCAAAAATAATAATGGTAGATAAATTATTTTCTTATCCCACTGTCAAACAAAATATAAAAAAAAATCTTTTAAAAAATGTCAATTGAGTCGATCAAGACTCAGTTTTAATAATAAGAGATAAAAGTATAAAACTTTTGAATTAACAAAAATAAATGTTTATATTCATTATATATTTTATTACAAATAAATACATCAATAAGATAATATAGTTTTTTTTGCTTATATATGTGTACTTATATTCTGCTCGGCTCAAAAATTTTACTTCCTCAATTCCCTCTTCTCAGTTCCCTCTTTTCTAATAAAAAAATAGGAAAAAAAAAAGGAGAGGAGAGGTAAGCAAAGCCCAAAATCATATAGATCAAATATAGTTTGTAAATATATTTCTACCTTTATTAAATAAATAAAATTGAGTTAAATTAATGAAAATGAAAATGAACATATATATTTTATTATATTTTTAAATTATTATTTTTAATTTTTTATTATAAATAATAATAATATATCTAATTTATAAATTAAAATTTTATTTTCATTGAATATTTTCATAAATAAAAATAAATTAAAGTTTACATTCGGTTTTTTCGATTTTTTTATTAAGATATTGCTAATTTTTTTATTTATTTATCAAAGTACCTATAGTCTCAAATTATATACCAAAATACGTTCATTTTAAAATCAATTTGGAAGTCGCCATATGATATGGCGACTTCTCAATTAAAAATTTTATTTTTTTATAAAAATACTGCTCGGAAGTCGCCATATGATATGGCGACTTCCGAGCTTTAAATTATGCAAAACAAATAAAATTGCACTTGAAAGTCGCCATATGATATGACGACTTTCAAGTGCAATTTGTTAATTTTTTTTTTTTTTAGTGTTGGGAAGTCGCCATATGATATGACGACTTCCCAACACCAATTTTTTTTAAAATTTTTTAATTTTAAATTTTGTAATTAAAGTATTTTTTATTTTAAAAATTAACATAATTAAGTATTTTTGTAAAAAAAAGTATTTTTTCAAAAGCCTAAATTAATTATTTATATATATATATATAATAATAAAGATATATATAAAGATAAATAATATTTTTAAATTATGTTACTGTTTTAAAATAGTAAAAAAAAATAACTTTTAAATTTAATTTTAAAAAATTAAAATTTTAAATAATAAATTAAAAAACTAAATTTACAAAACTATTTTTTTTAAAAAAAATTATACCATTTTCCAAACTAATTTTTTTTAATAAATTTAAAAATTAATAATAAAATTTAAATAACAAAATTAATAAATAATCATTTAAAATAACGGTTAATTTTTACATTTAATGAAAAAAATACAAAAAGTACATTATTATTATACAAAACGTACATTATTAAAAAAAATTATACAAAAAATACATAATTATTAAACAAAAGTACGTTTATTCTAATTATTTACGAAAGAGCTTTCGGATCACGTGGTGTTGAGCAATAATGTCGAGCTATCCTATTGCGTGCTGGTAGCACCCGTCGTTCAACCTCTTCAATGGGACGTATTCGTTGTCGACCCCGTCCTCGACCTACCGCCACTGGTTCTGGTTCTATGTCATCCGCACGCTCACCCACATCAGTCGATGGGAACGCACTACTAGAGGGACCCATATGTTCTGCATCAAAAAATGGAAATCCACTGCTCGATGAGCCAACACCCATAAAAGGAACCTGACTACTAGATTGACCCACAAGTGATGTAGTACCAAATGCTGACGTAGGGGTTCCAAACTGATACATTGTAGTTAGATATGCTGAACTTGGACTTTGGGTGAGGAGCTGGTCATCTAAACTCGTCATTGGCGGTTCTTGTTGGTAACACTCATCAACATCAAATCCAGGGAGACTGACGGAATGACGATGACTGGATGATACGCTATGTTCTGGTTCTGGTTGAGGTTCAGGATGACTAAATCACATCCTCGGTGCAGTGAACTCCGTCGCATGTAATGAGGCCGGTTGACGCGTCTGTCAACATCGTCGGCTAGGTCTAGGAACTTTCATTTCATGTGTAGGACAGACTGGATTTGAAGTCTGTCCTGGAAATGGAATACTCCTAACATCCTCAAACTCTGACGGTGGACAAACAAAAGGCCGACCTTCATTTTTAAACCATCTTATGTAATCAGCAGATGGGTTGAAATTATTACGAACAATGGGTATACTTGTCGGAATTTGTTCAGAAACGTTGATTCCACAAATGGATCTATTGTCGATGCTTCGTAGGCCAAAATACTTCATGGCGCCCACGCATATCAATCTTGTGAACCTTATCAAGGTTCACCGGTGGTTGCAGAATTGATTGTTGCATCCCAAATTGTCGCAACACCTTATCAGTAGCGTGCCACTCTACATATGCAAAACATATCAATGCTGTGTTTGCTCTCCATATCTTGCAATTATTAGTTGTATCCGATGGAAGACATGCCATAATCTGATTTGAAAAATATGACATCCACACAAACTGCGAATAATTATTACAAATTATTAGTTTCATATGGATTAAATACAAAAATACTTGAATGTAACAATCGAAACATTTACCTTATGATATGCTTCTCGATCTAGTCGTGATCTTATAGTTCGAAGGTCGAGCGAAATATCGCTACAATCTTTAGGATGACTCCACCTGTTAAAAAACATATAAAATCTTAATAGACTTAATAAAAATACAAGTTCGTACAAAATTAATAAGAATAGTCAAGATTATTACCTGCTTGCAAGGGGGTATACAGACGAAAAATTTTCGCGCGGAGTAATAAATGACAGTGGATGCCAAGCCCATGATTGCAGAAGCAGTAAACATCCACCTATGTCATGGCAGTCGGGAACTGTAGCCCGGCACAGTTCTCTATACAAAATCGCCAAACACGTAGAACCCAACTATAATTTGTTGCATGCTCTAAATCACGAAGCAATGGAAAAATACATTAAATGTACCCGACTGCTCGATTTGTCGGGCATTAGCATTCCTCCAATCAAACGTAAAATATATGCTCTAGCAGCATATTTTACCTTTTCTTCGCTTGCGTGTTCGGGGAGATTTTGCAATGATTGCAGCTATGTTTTTGTCACCATTGAGACACTCTTCTGGAGGTACAACGCCCAATAAATTTTGGCACTCTTCATTCCAATCTATAAGACTTGCGCCTGTAACTGGCATGCCATCCACTGGTAGTCCAAGTTGGAGCGCAACATCTTCTAAACTGATCGTGCATTCACCACACGGAAAATGAAAAGTGTGCGTCTCGGGTCTCCATCGTTCAACCAACGCACTAATTAAGTCCGGAAAAAGCATACATTATCGAATTTGACTTGCATAATAAAATCCGACACTCTTTAAGTGGTCGATAATAGATGGATGCGGATCTTCAAAAAAAAATTTCCTCGATCGTAAGACGCGAACAGGGTCCTGTTCATTATTAATTAAATTAAATAATTATAAAATCATAAAAAAATTAATAATGCAATATCTTTGAAATATAATTACTTATAAAATTATTATTATAAATAATGATTTTATAATTTTATAAAAATTAACAACAAAATTAATACAAATTAATAAAAATTATAAAAAATTATAAAAAATTTACTATCCTCTTGATATATAACCGCATACATGTGTTTATCTTGCAATCTCAATAACGATGAAGCCATTTGAAATCAACACTAAGAGAAAATTTTAGAGAGAGAGAGTAGTATTTGAAAATTTGTGTGAAAAAAATGAAGGGAATGGGGGTATTTATAGGTGGGTGGAGGGTGGGTGAGGGGTGGGATGGGATGGCAACGGTTAATTGATCGTTGCCTTTGAAAATTTTAAATTTTTTATCGGTTTTAAAACGGTTAAAATTTAATTTAATTTTTTTTATCGTTGTGCAACATTTTAATTTTAAAATTTTAAACAAAATTAATTCGGAAGTCATCATATTATATGGCTACTTTCGAACTATGTTTTCAAAAATATTTACAAAATATAGGTCAGAAGTCGCCATATGATATGACCACTTCTGACCTATATAATACAATTTTTTTTTTTAAAATTAAAAAGGAAGTCTTCATATCATATAACGACTTTCCTTCTAGCTTTTTCATTTTTTTTAAAATTATCCATGGGAAGTCACTATATCATATGATGACTTCCCATGATATTTTTTTAGTGTATTTTGATATTTAATTTAAAATTATTGATAATTTGATAATTTTTTTTTACAATATTTTGATATATTTTTTTTATTTTATAAACGATAGATATGATTTTCCTTTTAATATTACAAAGGCAGTGGTTGAGTTGTAATTAATCCACATCGCAAGAGCGTTTCACATTGCAAGCCATATATAAATATCAGAGTCCCCGACGCCACGCAAGATTCTTCCCGAAGGTTCTCTTTCTAGAATTAAACCTTTTTTTTTTTTTTTTCGTTTTTTGATTTGCAAAACAAACCGTAGCCCTAAATCTTTTTTTTTTTTCCCTCAATATTTTCTCTCCATTCTTCCTTTGCTCTTCTTCTCAACCGCGAAAATGTCTCACTTCGGAAGGTCAGGCCCTCCCGACATCAGCGACACCTACTCTCTTCTCGTCCTCAACATCACCTTCCGTAAGCTTCTCTCTCTCTCTCTCTCTCTCTCTCGCGCCCGCTCGTTAATTTCTCTTCGGCTACGAATTTGTTTGTACTGTAACTAAAACCTTTAATTTGGTTTTGATTTGTTTAGGCACGACTGCTGATGATTTGTTTCCGCTCTTCGACAAGTACGGAAAGGTCGTCGACATCTTCATTCCCAAAGATCGAAGGTTCTTTTCTCTCTCTTTTCTATTGTTCTGCTTGGTTTTTTGAAATTTATAAGATAATAATTTTTATTTATGATGGTAGGACTGGTGATTCTCGAGGTTTTGCATTTGTGCGCTACAAGTATGCAGATGAGGCACAAAAAGCTGTGGAAAGGCTCGATGGTATCATCCATCATCTCTTTTACTCTTATCTTTTTTTCCATTATGCGAGCACTTTTGTTTGTATAGTTGCGATGTTGTATTAATTTTGTAGGTAACTGATTACTATATCTAATGACATTTTCCTTCTTCTTGCAGGGAGAGTCGTTGATGGTCGGGAGATAACAGTTCAGTTTGCAAAATACGGGCCTAATGCAGAGAAGATGTAAGTTGTGTGCTAGTTGCATTCAATTATTATTCAATTTCTTTTACACTTGAACAGATTTTGAGCCCAATGGAGAAGATCTATGCCGTGTAATAAACTTTTTGATGACAATGTGATTTTTGTTTTTGTTTAACCAAGTATTAGGAAGGAAAACACCTTCTTGTTTGGCTTCAACATGGAAAATGTCCACTTGCTTAAGTAATTTGTTGTAGTGATTAACTAGTTAGTTTTTCCAGTGAAAGTTTGAAAGGCTTGTTTGGCCTGCTCACTGAAATGTTGAGGTGCTATCTGGTTCTTCTATTTTGTGTGGATATCTCCTTATCCTCATATCATTTTCATATTCCTAGTATTTTTTTTCTCAAGGCCTCTAATTTTGTACTGAGTTTCCTGCACTTTGCTGATTTCTCTTACAGTCACAAAGGAAGGATTGTTGAATCATCTCCAAGGTCAAGAAGCCGCAGTCCTCGCAGAAGTTAAGTTATTATATCCACTCTTTTCCTACTTAGGCAACTTTTGTTTTTATCTCATTTTTGCACGTTATGTTGCATTTTCTCTCTGTCTTTGTGCCCATTTTTCTGAATGAACTGAGAGATATTGATGAAGGGAAACCTTGGGGTTTTTTCATGTTTATTATGCTTTTTCCTTACTAACTGAAGCACTCTAGATTAACGATAGCATGAACATGATGGTGCTAGGTGTTGGTATTATGAAGCTAATTCTTTGACTCAATGTTTATCTGCTTGTTCCCGCATTGAATGTCTGGATGCACTGATTGTGGTTTGTTGCCCATTTATATCTTGACAATTATAAATTAGGTTTCTTTTATCTGATTTGATTTCCCAGAGGGAAGTCCAGTACTGCCTTGTTTGGATATATGATGCTTTTTAAGCTTGATTGAATAGTCAAACCTTTATGGATTAATTATATTTGTTTATGGTCTTATTTGTGGATATCTGATGTGTATTGTGTTTAATATCTTCAGGCACCGGGATGACCATTACAAAGATAGGGATTATAGAAGAAGAAGTCGTAGTAGAAGTTATGACGGGTATGAACGTGGTCGGTATCGTGGGAAAGACAGAGACTCTCGGCGCCGAAGAAGGAGCCGTAGTGCTAGTCCTGACTATTCTAAAGGCCGAGGAAGAGTCCGCTATGATGATGATCGGCTGAGTGGTAGTCGATCAATAAGGTTTATACTTTTTGGTTTTGCTCAGTTTCTTTTATTATTTCATTTTCTTAAGCTACTTCACTGTGATACCTTTATATTTCAGTGCTTCTCCTGCTCGCCGCAGCCGTAGTCCTCGGAAGAGTCCTTCCCCACGTAGGGCATCTCCCCCTAGAAATGAAAGTCCTGATAGAGGCAGCCGTGATGGACGGTCTCCAAGTCCTCTAAGTGTTTCACCGCGAGGCCGTCCTGCTGATTCTCGGAGTCCATCTCCTCGAAACTCAGATGTTGATGTGAGTTTTCTTCAACATCTCATTTGCTCTCCTCCCCTCCCCCTTTTTTTCAATCTTTGTTTTTTGGGTAAATTTACCCCTGAAAGCAGTGATTCTAACCTTTGACTGTTTACTTTTTGTATTTGTATTTTGTAGGAATGATCTTGCGGATGGCATGGCAATTATGGAGACTTTAAGTGGCATGTGTCTTGTTGCTATGTTGCTAGTGTTGAGGACATTCAAATATCATGCGTTTCTAGTATTGGTAGGACTGGGTTTTTTGGTGTTTTAATTGATTGTCCTGAACCTTATGTCTCCATTACTTAAGCTGTGTCATAGTGTCTAAACTTATGTAGTTTGTAGCTTGATGTTTCATTACTCATCAAAGATTTTGTGATGTAAGTTTGTTATCTTAGTTTTCTCTCCCTCCTCTCTTTAGATCTTATATTTGGTTCTGATTTTGCTTTATATTTGTCTCTCTAAATATTCATGGGGCAGAGTTTCTATTTTTTTTTTTTTTTTTTTTTATAAAATTTGTTGGTACGATTTATCTTCTAAGAATGCTGATTCATCTCAAACCATCTGTTGGGTTTTATAGTAAAGTTCGGGGAAAGAGTGACTTGGGCAAATGGACATGATGTAGATGTTGTGGCTGCTGTTTGTATCTGTAGATGAATGATCGTGATTGTGATGCTGGTTATAGCAGTATGCTGATTGCAGGGACAGTTTGTTAACTATTTTTAACTGAAAGATATGGTGATTGGTGAGATCTGTAGTCATGTCTTGGTTTCCAGAAAGCCTTCTACCAATCTGGCTTCTGATGTTTCCATACTGATTATCCTCTGGTCTGCTGATTTCTAAATATTGGCGCTGAGTATTAGTTGCTGTGATGGCATAAAAGGACCCAAGTTGATTTTTTGACCTGTGGAATGCTGTGTTTGATGGACCTGTGATGCATTAGGCCTGATGCGGTTACTAAAATTAAAAAGTAATGTCTAGTCTGAACCTTGTGATTGCATTAATTGAACAGAATAACTTGTTTCTGTTTAATTGTTTGATTGGCGTATTCCATTAATCATGTTTAACCACATCCTGTTGCTTAATGTTTTGAGTTGTAGCGAGATTGACAGTGACCGTAGCTGTGAAGTGGTGGTTGTGCCAATTCTATTGTAACATACACATGGCTCGTGTGGGTAACCATTGAGTACCAACGAATAACCTGTAGCAGGCTGTTGCTGCCTTGATGGATCACGTTGAAAATGGTTTTAGCAGTTGCCTAGCTTTCTGGGTGGTCTGCTTGTAGCGGGCTGTTGCTGCCCTTCCTGCAGGGTCGTGTCAGTTTTGGTACTAGCAGTGTTTGTATGCATACAATATGCCGCACACATGTTAGGGTTACCTTTTATTATCAGTCCTTTTATATGTTTTAAAAGATCTTTTGCGACTATATGACATTGTGATCTAGAACGGATCACTCTTCATTCTTAGACTATTTTATAAATAGGGGCGCTCCCTGATTTACTCGGTACTCTGAGCTTGCTGAGGTGCTTACAGAAAAATTTAGGAATGCAGTCAGTAGTGTTTAAGCAATGTTAAAAGATGAATAAAGGGAAGACTGCAATTATAGTTTTGTGCTGAAACCTCAAGCTTTGTATTAAATGGTGTTGCTTTCTTTGATCTCTGTTGGGTATCCGTTGCTATCATGTCTAATCCTATAATTTGTGTTTTGCCTTCCTCCTGGCTTTCCTCTGTTCTTTTCAGAGAATTTCTAGATGACCTGGCTGGCAATTTTTGAGACCACTGAATTTACTCTTGTTAGCAATGCATGATATGGAGTTGGTTTATTAGTATCAAGTGCTTAAGTAGTTTTGAATCTCCAGTTGTCGTTTAGCTGATAAATGTGGCTATTGATTCTTGAACGTGTTGGTCCTTGTGTTGTGTTGTGTTGTGTTGTGTTGTGTGTGTTTTGTTTTGTTTTTCAGTGATTTAAACGGTTAATTGAGTTTGTCAGGTTGTTTCAAGGAGTACTTTCTTTCTAGTGACGTATGAGTGGTAAACTTCGGTTTAATGCTTAAATGCGAATTTCTTTGTAATTGTAGTTAATTGAGGGGTTATTTTAAAGAGTTTGTGCTTTACACATTGTTAGCTTGAGTTAAAAACTTAACAAGCGGCGGTATAATGTTGTTACTTTTTATACGAATTTATAATTTTTTTGGGGTTATGCTAATGAGTATTTTTTTTTTTAAGATTTAGGTGGATGTAAATTGAGATTGATTTTGATAAAATTAAAAATAATGGTTGTGATGTGATTGAGTATAATGAGATTAAAATATCTATTTGGACATAGAAAATTATTAATAAATAATTAATAAATATAGTGAGAAGAGCGATTAATAAATAATTAAAAATTATTAAAATTATTTTTATTAAAAATTAATAATAATAATATATTTATATATATTTAATTACAAAATAATATTTGTTCACTAAATAATTTAAGTTTTTATATAATTATGTATGTATTTTTATTTATGTAATTATTTATTTAATAAAAGAATTGGTTACATATTTCATTATTAGTGATGTTTTTATTTATATGATTTTTTTTTTTCAAAATAAAAAGTAATAATATATTTGCACATCTTACAATAAAATAAAATATTTATTCAATTTATTATTTATATAGTTTTTTATTTAGTTAGTTAATTATAAAGATGTTTATTTTTATTCATTTATTAGTAATATATTTCATTATAAAATTGATTATTTATATATATATATATATTTATTGTTTTTAGCTATTTATTTATTAATTAGAGCAAATAATTATAAAATTATTTGAAATTTTTTAAATAAAAAAAATAAGTAAATATAATAAATAAAATTAAAGACTACAAGTGACGAGATATTTTAAAATAGTGGATATACGTTAATTTAATGGATGTGTAACAAGAATTCCGATGATGAAAGTTTAAATTGTATTAGTAATGAATGAAATAAATTTTTTATTTTAAATATTTCTCTTGGGAAATCGTGTAATCGTTCATCTCATGACATAAATCACATAAAATAAATTAGTGGAATTAGAAGTAATCCAAAAATCAAAGGTTTTTTTTTTGGGGTGAAATCTTAAAAAGCAAAGCCGCAGTCCCATATCTCTATGATCTTTCATTTCATGCCGGTGCTTGCGACTTGTTCTAAATATTCAAATCAAATCATTATTGATTCCATCTCCTACACATGCATGAGTGTGCGTCACTACTTTTTGGGGGTATGTGGTGCTCCTAGTGCTACATATAATGTCAAATCTTTTCTTTACAAACAAACCTTTAGCTTTGCAAGAAATGAGTAAAATGCAAGGGGGAATAATAAACATCCTTTCTCGCTACAGCAAAAAAATGAGTGAAATTTGACATCCCAAAGTTACATACAAAATTGTTGAACAAATCTATGTTTTGTTTTCCACTTCATTACAAAAATGGTGTTTTCATCCGACTTGAAAAAGTGTGTTAAATAAATATGCTACTGTAACTGCAGAAACCAAACCACCAATATTCTCAAAGAAGCTATTACAAGATCTGCCAAATCAATCCAAATCCATATCATTTTCCCTTTCAAGGTTAAGGTTACCGGCAGTCCATAGCTTTATCGTTCGATCATGAGACACAGTCACAATATTTCGGCCATCTGCCATGAAAAAGTATGATGTTCAGTGTTACTTAAATAGGACAGTTACATTAATTATTTGCTTTGATAGTGAGGATAGAAAAGTGAAAAGATGTAAAAACTTTTAATGCCAATGATTATGAAACAAAAAGGGAAGAGGCTCTATAAGACTATAACTTGACGACTAGTTTTTCCATCAAGTGAAGCTAAGAAATAATTACTCATTTAAAGTAAAGCCCAGAAAAACTGATGCTTGCAGCCCCCCCTTCAACCCTTGAAACCTGCTGTTACCCTTTTTTCAGGGAAAAAAAGAGAACTGAATGAGGGGTGTGGGCCTTTATTGCTTAAGTCTGATATCACCTCTGGAAACAAAGAAGGGAAGGAGCTTTAAACACCCCTTCCCAGTGCAGTTTCTTATGCTAAGATCTGATAGGACAGAGGAATGAAGAAAAGAGAAGAAATAAAATGGTGAACAAAATAATGGAAAGTCACAAAAACTTCAACTGCAGCACTACTAACATACAGTTATACTAGCTCCACCGTTAATTATACCAAAAGGATCTTAAATTTAATTAATAATAGAAAAATGCATGGTAAGGTATCAACATGCTTTAATCTGTGCTTGCTGATTGTATTGTAGAAGTTCTGGTGAAGGGAAGAAGGACAGCAAAAGCTAAAACTACACAAATGAAATATTTCAACAGAGAGAGACAGATGCAAGGTTTACTTATTTAAAATTCAGAAAGTTACCTTCATTAATATCTAAAGCAGTGACTTTAGCTTCATGACCTGGTAAAATTTTGACAGGCTTAAAATCTCTGCCAGACCAAACCTGGTAAATCATATACAAAGATTAGATGATAGATTAACAAATACTTCAAATGTGAAGGACATTTGTGTTCAGAAAGGAGGTGCACCTTTGCAGTCATGTCATAAGAAGCAGTGACCAAGTAATATCCCTCTTGAGACTCAAACTTCACTTGTGATATAAGATTTGAGTGGGCTGGTATGATGTACAGGGACTTTTTCTTCCTCAAATCCCATATGCGACAAGTATTATCTTCACCACCTGTGGCTAAATGATAGCCATTGGGTGAAAAACTAACACCAAGAACCTGAAAAGAGTGGTAGAGATGCGTGGACTTTTAGTTAACAGATAACTATTTCAGGTAAAATAATTTTTTTTTTCCTGCTCCTAAAAACTTCAATACAATTATCTTAAGAAATTAACAAGGAAATGCAACTCAACACCATAGTTTCTATTTGCCTAACTAAGCTTTAAAACTTCAAAAATGTAGCACCATTGACCTCCTAGTTCCAGTGGAATCTAATGGAAGATCTAAGACTTCCTTTTGAAGTATTGAGGCCTTATGAGCTAAAATTAAAACTATCATTCCGTGTACAACAAACCTCAAACCTATAGGCATCCATGCGAAACTTACAGTAGTTACTAACTATTTATCAGGTATTTTACTCTACTGCTGCTGCTGCTAGAGACGCAACACAATATGCTCCTACATATAGCATCTGGGAGACTGCAAAAAAGAGAGTAAAGAACCGCATAACTATAAAGTCTTACCGGCTTGACATGGCCTTCCAAGGCAAGAATACTTCTCCCAGTGCGAAGATCCCAAACACGAGCAAGCGCATCAAGTCCACAGGATGCCGCTAAAGATCCATCTTGGTGGAAGGCAATTCCATAGACACTCCTACTATGACCTTCTTGGAGAAGCAACTCCACACCACTGTCTATGTCCCACAGTCTCCATGTTTTATCAAAGCTTGTTGTACCAAGGTACTTCCCTGAAGGATGGAAGGCAATACGTGCAAGGCGATCCAAATGGCCCTCAAATGTTTTCAGGAGAGATCCATCGGTGTTCCACAACTTTGCTGTTCGGTCAGCAGAAGCAGTTGCTAAATGATCATGCACAGGAGAAAATGTAACATCAGTTGCACGCTCTGTGTGGCCCTTTAAGGCAGAAACCTTACTTACCCTAGGCATCGACCACAACTTAGCAACTCCACTCAAAGAGCTGAAAAACAAAAGAAAACAAAAAATTTAGTTACAATTCTATATTCTTGTTATCTTTAGTCGTTTCAGAGCTATAATTCATAAGCACCCTAAAAGGACCAAATTTAGCATTTTGAAAAACTGCAAAATTTTGCCTAACTTATGGCTTGGAAACCTTGTGTCCTTTTAAACACTGAAAAACGTATTTGTTAAAGTAAAGTAAAACACCAAATCCATAAAGACTAAGCTTTTTGTTTAATGGAGTGGGGGAATTAAGAGTAAGAAGCACACCAGGTGGCAAGAAGTTCTCCATCGCGTGAGAAAGAACAACCCGAAAGTGGTCGATCATCCCCAATTTCACTGCAATCGAGAACCAAATTACCCGCCTGCTTTAGAGCCCAACCAATTTCAGCATCCATATCTTCATCTGGATCATCCCTTTTTCTCTGAGCTCGTTGAACACGTGCAGCTGCCTTTACAACAGAGTACTTTGCAATATCAATTCTAGCATCCAAAAGCTCCTTTGGACCCTCAGTATAAAAGGGATATTGGATGTCTTCCTCAATGTCCTCCAACCTAGCAGAAACTGCAGCTTCTTCCTCCTCCTGAGCTTTCATCAACTTCTCCAACTGTCCCTCAGAATCCAGCTTTGCCATAATCATTCGCAGCCTATCCCGTCTTTCCATCTCTCTTTCTCCAAAAAGAGTTATTGGTTCACCAAGCAGGCGAAGTCGAGTCCGGACAGCCATGTCATTAGTAGGCACTGCTAGTGCAACAGCACGTCGTTTCATCAGAAGTTCTTGCATTGCCCTTTCTTGCCGCTCTCTAACCAGTCTACTCTCTTCTGAGATCTCATATTCACCAGCAGTAGCTCGTCCTTCATCCTCATGGTCGGAGTCCGAATCACTAGTTTTCACCTCACCATTTTGAGGCACGGGTGGTTTAAGGATTGGAGGGTGAACAGCTGGGTGGACAACTGGTGGTGGAGGAATTGCAGGTATTGGAGCAATAGGTGGTACAACTGCAGGTGAGACCACTGGCGGAACGATAGGCTGAACAGGCTGAATTGGAGTGTTAGTAGCTGTAGGCACCATGGTTTGGCCATCGGGAACTGCAACTCTAGGTTCTGCAGCTGAAGTTGATGGACTGTTGTCACCATCAACTTCCATTGTACCTACCCAAGTGAAACTGAAAATTAACAACTTTAAACACTATAGAGAAAAAAACTTTTCTCTATCATTTGCTATCCACAGCCCAAAAAGAAAGGCAAGGAAGCACAATTTAAACCAATATAAAAGTTGTGAGTAATTTGAATAACCACTTAAAACCAAAAATATACCTAAAAAAACTGTATCTCTTAGGCCTTGAGAGTTGAAGATTAGATCGTTTAAAGACTGGGATTTTGTGTTATAATGAAAAGGGTGTCTTTTTTTGAACTCTGCTCTCTACTGAAAACCAAGCATATGACAATTATATGAGTAAGACAAATCAACAAACAGAAGCTGAGCGAAAAAGTACCCTTAAAAAAAGCAACAAAAACATAAAATTGTTTTGCAGCAAACAGATGGAAATGAAATAATAAACGAAAATTATAAATCTTCTTTTAGACATAACATAATAATCAACTGGAAATAACTGGGTTCTAACACAGCTAAAACAAATTAAGCTGAACCAAGTTAAGAAGTAGTAAACAAATCAAAATTTAAACCCTTTAACAGCAGTTAATTAGTACTAATGTCTAATAACAATGTATAACATTATTGTCATACCTTAAAGAAAAAAAAAGTGCAGCAAATCTGCGAGTAGGGGTGGCGGAGGAAAGCGGAAGGAGGAAAAGCGGTAGATGACGACGGTGAAAGAAATTTAAGAAAATTGTGAGGTTCAAAACTGCAAAAGGAGAGAAGCGCGAGGGGGAAGGGAGAATAACTGAAAGGCAAAACGCTGTCGTTTGAATATTTTTTAATAACAAACTGTCCATGCCCCATGCTCTTAAGTTAAATAAATTATTAATATAATTTTTTTTGATAAATTAAAAATCAAACTCATCGAAATTAATAAAATTTTCTACTAAGTACCGTTTAATAAATTGCGAAAAGTCAAATGGTTTTTAACAAATTTTGATTTTGTATTTAACTTAAAATTTCAGTAATCAAAATATAAAAAAAATGAGCTAATATCAAGCTAAATAGAGAATTTTTATTTAAATTCAATGTAAAAAATTATATTAATATATCATATATAATATAAAAAAATACAAAATTATCGAATTAAATACGTTAATGGACATTTATAAGAATAACTTATATTAATAGTTATACGTGACTCTTAATTTAAATTTTATTCAAATTCAATCGATGATCATCTTCAAATCGATTTTTCATTAATTTGGTATGACTTTGAATTAAATAACTAATTTGAATGAGGCTAAGGATGTAAATTAGATATTTATATTCGTAAATTATTTGAGTTCGATTAGAAAAAAATTTAAATTTAATTTGATCATTATAAACTTGAGTTTGAACAACTTAAATAATCCAATCAACCAAATATGAGTATCTTAATATTTGATTTAAATAACTCACGAAATTAATTAAATTTTTTTATTTTTAATTAATGATAAAAAATTTAAATCTAAATTCAAACTCAAAAACATATAATTAAAAAATATCATTAAATTCGAACTCAAAAATTACTATATAAATCAGCCTAATTGAACCACTGTCAAATAACTAAAATTTTATCTCCAATTCAGTTCAAACTGTAAAAATAAAACTTTATCAAGCTCTAAGCGAATTTGGAATAGTGAGTTTAAAGTTGAGGTCGAACTTCTCACTATTTGGCTTGATTCCGCTCCATTATACACCGTAGGCGAGTCGGCAAGGCTTGTCACCTCCCGGTTTTATTTTTGTCTTCAAAGTCTCTCCCTCTCAGTACTACGACACTTCCTCTCTTCTTCTCTCGAGAAATCAAAGTTAGTTTCATTTGAAAATTGAAGCTGAGAATTTGCAGGGATGGAAGAAAAACCACCGCGCTCTCATCTCAAGCGCCAATTCTTCGAAGAGGAAGACTCCAACAAGCCTCCCGCGTAATTATTTGCTTCAAATCCTCTTTTTTTTTTTTTTTTTTTTTTTTTTTCTTTTCTAACTTTAAAAACGAAAAATTTTCATATCTCAATATATTGATGCAGTTGTTTTAGCTCGTAGTTATACTCGTTTTCTCTTTTATGTTCGCTCTTTGTTTCTAATATTTTCTTTGGAAATTTTATTTGTAAATATGTTTTAGAGTGCTAATTAGTTTATTGAATTTTTTTAGGGTTTACATAAAGTATTTTTAGGATTTTTTTTTCCTTCGAATGTAGTAAAGTCTTGATAGTATCGATAAATTTAATTCCTTTAAAAGTTGGGGTTAAATATATCTTTCTTTCTTTCTTTTTTAAGAACTAGTTGTATTGTTTGAATTTAGAATTAAATCAATATTTTGATTTATAGGCAAAAGAGGGTTAGGTTTCCCAAGGGAAAGAAGGTGAAGCCTGGAGAAGAAACACTGAACAGAGTTGATGTTGTAGACGGTTCGGGTGACTTGAAGGATCCCCGTCTCGCTGCTAAGGAGCGTGCCAAGCGCCGCAATCAAATTACTACAGAACTATTCACTGAAGATGGACGAGGCATGCTTAAAGATGTCTCCGCTGCTGAAGTTGCATATGTGGTTAGTTTCCCATTCTCTTAGTCTGTCCAATTTTAGATTCTATGTCTGACTTGACAGTATGAACCGGCCATAAGATGTTAAATATGCAGTCCATGTTTTGTGAATTAATGCTAATTTATCCTAATTGTCTAAAGGCAAGAAGCAGATTATGCACAACCTTTGTACTCTCATCTAGTTTACGATGGTCCTGCCAGTTATGTACTGTAGCTTTCTCCAAGTTATGTCTCTGACTCTAATAAATGGTAAAAGGGCAGTTTTCTTTTTATTTCTAATGCAAAAAAGCATCTTTATCATGATCATTTTGCTGTAGTTTCGGTGTTGGCTTTTACAATCTTGAGTGCCTTTCTGAGCTATCATACACCTGGCATGTAATTCTGTTATTGAGTGAGTTTATAATTTTAGGATGCTTCTTTCCTAAATTGGCAGCATTTTTTGCAGTCAAGATGACTGCCAGATTCCTCATTTATTGGTTCAGGGGAAAGGATTAGCCAATGATGAGGAATTTCTTTTGGCAGGATAATGAGAACTTCATTGATGATGGAGTTCAAATAGAACCTTTCAATCTTAACAAAGAAAGAGAAGAAGGATACTTTGATGCGGATGGAAACTTTGTTGAATATGTCAATAACAATGAAATCAAGGTAAAGCATTGTATTGACCTGAAGCTGCTAAATATAATTATCAGAACTTCTATTGACTACCACATGGATTTATTGTAGGATGCATGGCTTGATAGTGTTGAAGCTGATATAACATATACAGGAAAAACATCTGTAACAACAAATGGTGAAGATAATGAAGTTGCGGCACAGGATCTTTCCACCCAAGACGTTGGGATAATAAAGAGACGGATTGCCATTGTGCTTGAGCCTGGAGAAACGGTAATGTTACATGATGATAAATATTTTGTTTACAAGAAAAAATTTGGTACTCTTCAAAAGAATAATGGTGTTACATATTTGCATTTTGCTTTAATGATATGAGTACACTATATATAAAGTGAATACTGAATACCTGGTGCTTATATTAGATTATGATATTTTTGCAGGCATATGGATCTTATTCTATTTATTTTTGTTGTAATGCTTATTTTCTATGTCCATGTTGTTTCTATGGAGGGGAGTCATCAATTTTTGAGGATAATTTGGGTTCATAAAAATGCTCACATAGGGCATAAATTCTATTAAGCTGTCAAGTGTTGTAGATAATTTCTTCTAGATATATTTTTTTTATTTGGTAAAAGTCACGATTGCTTTTGAATGTTAGATAGAGTTTTTTTACACTTTTCATTTTCAGTTCTAAGCTCTATCCCCTATGTACCAGATATTAAATTCGTTTTCTCTATTAAGTAATTAAACAGGTTACAAGGGGACAGTTTAAAGCTAATTTTAATTTATCTTGACAGGTTTTACAAGCTCTGAGGAGGTTGAAAGGAGCTTCAAATAACAGAAAGGAGAAAATGTCAGCTGAGACACAGCGTGTATTTGACCAGCTAACTGAGGATGCCATTAAGTTGATGGAGAATGGTGACTACAGTTAAGTCTGTTACTTTCTGGTGCTTCTAGTTCACTAGGATTGAGAAGTTACCTTGAATATTCTTAGCTTTAATGCCACCACCTTCTCCAACCCAAAAGAAAAAAAAAAAGTGACTACTAACGTCTTTAAAGGTGTTTGACACTTGAGGCAAAGTTGAATTGAAATGTGTCAGGACCATAAATGTCACTTTCGCCTTTTAAAATACTGGTGCTTGCTAATTTATATGTTAACTTATCTTGGAAAGGATTTAGTAAGCAGATTTATACTTGATTAAGATTGCGTCTTACTGTCTTAGCTTAGTTGAGATTTATGGCTTTGTTGACCACCAATTGCCCTTTATCTCCAATAAGCAAATCTGCTTTTGTTTAACTTTTCCCTCTTCTTCATGTGATAATTGTAAAAGCAGGTGTAGCTTTAGGTATATAGTTTATGCTTATTGGTTTAAATCTCGTTCTGCAGATGTGTACCATGAGAAGCAAGAGGTTTTCCAGCGCGAGGCAGGTTGGTGCAATGTTTCCGTATTTCTTTTAATATGTTCTATTTGTTTTATTTATATATTGATTGTTTCTGAAGAAAATTTCATCATGATAAGTATTCCAGCGGGTGTATATTTTGAATAGCTTTTGTTAACTATGCTCTTGATATATATATTTTCAGAGGGATATGAGAAGTTAGCTCTGACCAGGGATAAGAGCATATCTGCGAATGCTGGGCTGGACAATTCTGATCCTAACTTGGGAAGTGACATACTCACAGATGTCAATAATCCTGGAGTAACTTCCTCCGTACTCCCTGACTCGGCTGTGGGTACTTCAAATTCAAATCTAACTGCTGCAGAAGTTTCAAGCAATGCTGCCGATGGTTATGATATGTTTGCAGATGATGAAAATCTTAAACCGTTGTCTGAGCCTGATTCCACCGCAGTCATTCAATCATCATCAGAAGCTGTAAACACTTTTTCTGAGAGTATGTGTTGTCATTGATTATTTGATTGTGAATATTACAAAGCATTTTGGATTAAATAAGAGTAATTGTTGCTTGACCTGCTCGTCTAATTTTTCTGTTTGCTTCCTTTGCAGCTGGAGATGTCCAAAATGATTATGTCTATGATGAGTCTTCAGGGTACCCCCTCTTTGATCCTTTTCTGCCTCCATATGCTATAGTTTCAAAATGGGATTTGGATGTATATGTTCTATTCAGGAATTTCTTTTCCATGAGTTTGTTGTGATTTGTGAAGCAGTGATAGATATTTGAAGATAGAATTGTTTCTAAATATATATGTATCTTGGTATTAGGTAATATTTGATCTTACTTAGTAATCTTTTTGTTCAGTTACTACTACAGTAGCGCTTTGGGATATTATTATGACCCATCTACAGGACTATATTGCTCAGCAGCGTCAGGGCAGTGGTAATCTTTCTGCTATTTCTTTTTGGCTCCTGAGTTTTAGCACTTACATTTGTATTTATGTTGGTTCATTTGTAGTCCTAACTCCTAAGTTATCGTTGGTTTAACTGTCAATTTGAAAAAGTGAGAACAGGTTCCATAGATCACTTTACATTGTGGATGCAAATGAGTTTCTTATTTGTCCAAAGAACGCTCATGTGAATAATGTGATATTATGCATAGTCATTCTGTTTCCTTTTAGTTAGAACTATGCCTCAAGAAGATTGAATGATGGATTTAGTCAATTGCATAAGAAAAATAGCAGAACATGAACAGGTTATTTTTAAAACTATGGTTTTTAGTATTAGATTAGTACATTACTGTTAATTCGTCTGAATGTAAATTTATAAGATCTGAACCAAAGATCCATGAACCCCAACCATTTTAGGAATATTTATTTATGATAACAAGTTATAGCCATGGAGAGTTCACATATCAAGCACTTACATCCTTCTAGATTTTCCCATAATGATACGGAAAAACACGTCTAATCCTTTATTTTTGTTGTCTAGCCATAGAGTAGATGACCTGCTGTTTTGGGATTTATCCATTGCTTATTAAGCCCGACTTTTAAAGGATGTGCTGAAGATATTCATGTGAATAATTGTTTTAAGCTTTAAGGCTTGGGTTTTACTTGTTGTCTGGTAAAATGTTGCAAGCATATGCTGCTTAGAATCTCATCCGTTCATCTCTTCTGCCTATATAGGTATTCCTTTAATGAGGCAACTGGCACATATGATGAAGTTCAGGAGGTTGCATCCAGTACAAATTGAGAGTTGCAGCTCCAATGGAGGATTTTGTACAGGCTATAGAGTAAAGTTTGATGTTTGAAATTGTCATCTTAAGTGGGTTTCATACAATAGGTTCCTTCACTTTTTCTTGCTTTTGAGATCTAAACCTTTTTACAGTTAAAGTTATAATGTCCTTGTTTCTTTTACCAAGTAAGATCACTTTGGATTTTCTGTGGCAATGACATTTTGCTGTTCTTTTTTCTTTTTTGTTTTAGTTTAACTGTTAGAGAGAGAAACTCTTCATTTGGATAGCTTTGAGTTGTTCAGCTTATGGGAAATTTATCTAGTGTGTTTGTGGTCCTTACTGTTTGACTTTGACACTTTTCTTTTTCTCTTCCACCATGATGTTCTTCAAGTCTCCTGTTTAACTTGCTGTTAGACACAATTTTTTAGTGTTTCAGTGCAATTGTATAATGTTAAACAGATAATTTTTTTTTATTTTTGTGTTTAAAATTATGATTTGACAATTAAAAATAAAAAAAGCCAATAAAATAGTGCTTTTATGATTTGGAGGTTGGTTTTTCGGTAAAATGATTTTATTATTCGTACGTTTTTAAATTTTTATTATTTTAAATATATATTTTTGATATTTTAATTTTTTACAATATTTTTTTACATTAATACCAAACACTTGAAAATTCTTAAACTACATTTTTTTCAACTCAAGTCTTTTTTCAACGGTAATGTTAAACTAATCTTTATTCTATATCGTTTAGCCATTCAACAAGAAGCTTTGTTGATGAATTCGGGGTTTAGATCAGGGTTTATTTTATAAATACGGTATTTAATATGTTTGAGATTCGAATTTTAATATTTATGATTTTTTCTTCTATCCTCAAGTTGCGATCTTTGTTGTAAGAAAAAAAAAAAGCTTTGCAGATGTTTACACTTCTATACTGCACATTTGAAATCATCTTTTCCTAGTAAGCTTAAACTGGTGAGTAGTGACTCAAATTTCCCAGAGCATATGCGCAGGTTTCTTGGAAGAATTGTCGGAAATCAGACAAGGATCATTAATACCCATTTCATTCTACACTTCTATTTCTGACAAATAAAAATACTTTTGGATATTGAACTACGAAACATAAATACTACTGCAACTTCTAAGCAAAATTTTCTACTCATGGTCACAAAGATCATAGACAATGAAGCTATGGAATAAGACAAATACTAGTATATCTTAATGCTAACGAAAATTATAGGATTTCTAATTTATATTTGAGAAAATGTTCTGTTTTGAGCTACTTTGATCATCTTCTCACGGATGTCCGGTTTGATCCTTTTCCTACTTTGATACTGGGATAGGTTTAACCTTGGGTTTCGAGTATCAATCTTTAATCTCCTCAAGCATGGCGGCGTTCTCAATCAAGTACATGCAAAATTCAGTATCAATTGTTTGCCCAACAAAGCCAACCATATGGGATGCTATTAGACCTTGGCTATTTAGTCCTTATGTGATACTAGAATGTGGTGATGGCAAAGCTTTATTTCAAAAAGTGAATTAATAATGGCTTGTTTTGTTTTGTGTTATGGTATTAAATTCAGGCATGAAGAAGTGTCATGGCCCGCACGCGCCTGTCCGAATCCAAGTTTGTGACAGAAGCATGCTGAATAAGTTGTTGGCAATCATAATATTGGTCTAGTCAAGTGCTCATATTGTTGTTGGAAAACAGCTGTTTGTCCTAACTAGGTCCTTTAATGTTGATCAGGCTTGAATTGACAGGTCTTTAGGACTTGTTATCAATTCTTACATGAAAACTTCACATAGTTTGCTTCACATGTCGCCTCTTATATACATGATCATGCTGGGAAACCAGAAGATAACTAATGTTAATGAACCACTTCTTTCTTTCTTTCCTTTTTTTTACACAAGAAAACTTATATTTTTGGTACAAAAAAAAGTCGTAGTTTGGAAATAAGAGAAAGTGATATAAATGTTGAGATTTGAACTTCAAATCTGTTAGATGTCAGATATTAAAAATGAAACCAAATAGATTAAATTCTGAATTCAAAAAAAATCTCCAGTGGCCCAAACAGTTTGTTTGGTCTACTGGATTATATGTTTAAAAAAAAAAAAAAAACTCGTCATTTTTTGTTTCTGGAAATTAGAAAAAATGGCAAAAAGAAGTCTTGCTGATTTGTCCATTTGAAGGAAAGTAGTATATTGAACCGTGAAAGCTTTATGTTTTATGGAAATTGTTGAAATGAGATCTGATTTGTTGCTTTTACCCTTTGCGGAATACTTTATTGTCAATGAGACTGGTTAGTCCATTCTCTCTAATTGGGGACCCCTGCAACTGAAATGAAGTTTGGGTTATGAACTTATGATATATATATATATATATATATATAGTACATTCTTTTCGCTGCAGATTTCTGTTTTTAATTTTGCAGAAATTATGTTGTTCAATTTATCTTAGAATTAAAAATCTCATCTGCCACTTCAACTTTGATTTCTCAGTTTGAAGAGAGCTATGTGCACCTCTCATCACAGAAGTTCAGCAGTCATTTGGTATTAAATAATGATTGATGAGAGCCGGTCAAGAATCATTCATGAATTGCTCTCTGCAACTCACTTCCAACTGTTGCTACTAGATCCACATGCAAACTGCTCTCCGTATGTCTGAGGTTTCAGAATCAATTACTTTCTTTTATTAATGAAAACCCCCAATCCCTCAATGAACACCTCTTTTTGTTATGCCGTCTCTTTATTTTTTTTGAAATATCCGTGTCCGACATATATTCGAACATGAGTATAAGGATACGATCCTCAAAATATATGATTTTTTTTTTAAAATAAGCATATTCGTATCGGACACATACCTTATCCGACACTTCTCTCAAATTTGAATAACCTCTATGGCGTAAAAAGTACATATATTTTTCATCATAACATTAACTGATGCCTCAATCTGGGACTCATGGTTTACTAAGAAAACTACACTTTATTTTTTTGGTACCGAGTACCTGCTACATGTACTGCACATAGTTGGTAGCATAAGGAATCACATAAAAGTGATGGATCTTGTTGAAAATTTATGCTCCTAACCTACGAGAACGCAAACTTTAAGGATCTCATGGTAGGATCAAATTGTTTAGTTCAAAACCCTCTTCTCATGCACATTACTATACTAAGAGTTATGCACTCTGGTCTCCTACAGAGTACTTGTTTTTCGTTGCAGTTGCCTTGTCTGCCATTTTTATGTTAATAGTAATGGGTGGGCGAGAACTGTAGAGGATATATATTTTTTTAATCCCATGGAAGGAGATCATCAGCGACAAAGAAGCTATTTTCTTGAGTGACTTTGATCCATACTGTTAAAGTAATAAACATATTTAGATATATTATAAATTACGATACGATATATTAGAGATTAAGATTCGATGTTTTTGTTAAATTTTTCTCTTAATTGATGAAAACCTTCTATATAAATATGATATTCTTATACAAACGAATAAAACAATTCCAAAAATATTAACAATGTAGCCATTGAATCTCTTTTTATAAATTCATTTTCTTGTAAGATGGTGTCAATGAGTCTTATATTCTTAATTCATAGATACACTTTGGTTATTTCGAAACTTTTTCACACTATGTTCCTTCTCGGTTTTGTTTCGCTCTCTTTTAAGAAACTAATTAAGGGCTAAGCATGAGAAACTCAGAAGTTACAAATAAAGCAAATTATAACGAAATAATGGTCTCAGTCAGCGTAATGGTAAGCTTCAGAATGGACCTCTTTGGAGTTTGGAGTAACTTCTTCAGCGTTACTGACAGCACAAAGGTTTTGAATCTTTTGATTAACCAGTTGTTAAAACTTGATAGGTTTGCAAATTCCTATTTTGGCACTAGGCCAGCCCTACTACGGTCAAGATGATTACAAAATTGTAGATTTCATTACTTGAGAGTGAATATTAGATATTCGAGTATATTTAATTTTTTTTAAAAATAATTAAAAGATTATATCTCATATTTATTAATTTAAAAAATATATTTTATTTTTTTTACAAAATTAATTAATTTTAGAATTCTATTAATCTGATTAATATTTATTCAAATTTAACTTTAAATTTTAAAAATAAAATCATTTTATTTTATTTTCTTCAATATTTTTCATTTTAATCAATTTTCTATTAATTTATTTTAACATTAACATTAACTTAAATTAATATATAATTAAAAATCAAGTACTCTAGTTTCTATGTCTCTAACTTGTTTATTGATAAAATAAATCTATTTTATTTTCAAAAAAAAAAGAAAAAAAAAAAAGAAATTTCTGTTTTCACCGTCCCTTTCATTTTTCTACTGTAAGTAATGAGTTAAAGTAATTAGGAAGTTCTTGTATTATAATTAAAAATGTATTTTAGTTTTTGTATTATAAAAGTGTGTAATTTAATTTTTATATGCTTGAAATTGATGAAAAAAGTAAAATTAGTAACAGTGTTAATAGAAAATGGTCTAAATGCTGACGTGAATCTGTGAAACTGACAAAATAAAGAACTTGAAAAAAAAATAGTGATGTGTCAAAATTTTTTACTCAGGAAAGATTTAAAAACTGACATAATAGATGATTTAAAAAAAAATGACATATTTTTACGGGTAAGAGAGAAATTTGAGTTAAAAAAATTATATTTTTTTAAATTTCACTTAAGTGAAATAATTTAATATGTCATCATTTTTTTTAAATTATTTTTTTTATCAGTTTTACATATTCATATCAACATTTAAATGATTTTTATTAACAATATTATCAATTTTAATTTTTTTACATAAATTATAAATATAAAAAAATTAAATCATTTATTTATATAATATAAAAATTAAAATACACTTTTGACTTACCATCACAATTTAAGTGCTTTAACAAGTAATGTATGCAACAGGAACGTCAGCAGCTTCTCCGCAAAATCTCGCGAAATATTCAACAGCACAGCGACCCCCGCCCCGCCCCACCCACAATAAATCAACCCCCAATTAATTTATTAAAGTATTAAAAAAACTGAAGGGTGGGCAAACAAACAAAAGTAGACAATAAAAAAATTTAAAAATTATCAAACCAGAAACCACCAAGTAACGCTAAACCACGTGAACGCCATCTTTTAAAATTCCTGGGACACGTGTCGACTTTCCAGAAGCCTACACGGGCGTGGACCAATCACGTCACAGAAACTGATCGGATCTCATTGCCCTACTCTCATCCACGAATTCTGATATTACCCCTTTTAGCTCCGCCGTTGTTTTCATCTCATCGCCACGTGTCATCCTTGCCATAACCTTCTTTACGTTTTAACCTTTTAAAAATTAATAAAATATTCTTTAATCCCATTCACAGAAAAAAAAAAAAACGAAAAAACAAAATATTAAAAAATTTCCAGTGCTCTCTTTGTTCTCTAGAACCTCCCAGAAATCTCATATTTTGAATTTAGGGTAAAAAAAGTTGGTTCGTTAACTGTGAATAACCTTGTACTGTGGATTTCGGAGCCTTCATTTTTTTTTGGTAAAGTTCGCTTTTGTTGGAAAAAATCTGTTTTCTTCTTTGGAGTATTTGATTCCGTGAAAATTGTCAGTTTCAGGTGAGACTTTGTTAGGAGATCGTTGCTGTTTTATTTTGTCGGGGAAACTTTTTTTTAGTTGATCTGTTTTGATTTGGCTTGGTTGTTGATTTATATTTTGTTTGGTTGCTGAGAAAATGCTGGAAATGAAACGGAATTTTTTTTTTTTAATTTTTATAAACAACTTACTAAAAGTTAAGCTAAATCTGATACTATTTTCGCTTACAATAATAATTTTCTGTTAATAGAATTTGGATTTTTATTTTTTCTGAATTAATCTGCTGTTTGGTTGATGAGAAAAAAAAAATGGTTAGGAAACTAGATTTACACGAGAAAATAATGAATTTAAATACTAGATTACTAAATATTTACTGCTACAAAAGATGCGGATTGAGTTTGGTGCTTTGATGCTGAAAGTAATTTACTTTTTGTTTGATGTGTATTCATAGCTTTTAGGTTTTAAACTTGATTATTTTTCAAAAATTTGAGTTGGTTTTTTTTTTTATGAAGGATTTTTCTAATTTGTTGTAATTATTCCGTTTTCTGTGTCAGAAAGCTTAACCAGACAAAAATTGTCTGCTATAAACATGACGGCCTATAAAAAGATGGAACTTGTGTTTAGTGGTGGATAAGGATCTTGGAGGAATGTCTGACTTGTGCATGTATGAGGTAAGTTTCTTATTTACCTTTTAAGTTTATTCAGTTTACTTTCATTTTCTAGTAGTATAGTTCTGCAATGTCAATAAGTTAGTGTAAGATGCAATAATTTCAGGTTATTGATTCAACTTGAGATTTGGTTTTCCTTTCAGTTGTTCACTAGATTTCACGTGTCAAATGTCAATAGAACTTGTAAGTTGTATAGCATGGAATAGTTCCCCTTTTGTCATGATATTAATGGAGGGATAAATTTGAGGGTGTGATGGATTTGTTATGAAAAAAAATTCTCAAGTACTTTGTTTGTGGGTTTTCTGTTGCCGGTTGGACTTTGTTGATAAATTAGGATTTTAGGGTTCAGTTTTCTCATTGTTTTTTGGAGCAGGCTAGATTTAAGTCATAGTTTGGGATTTCTTTCTCTGTTAGTGATGGAGGGGGTATTATCTGTGTTTATGTGCTAAGTCTGGTTTTCAAGATATATATATATATATATATATATATATATATGACTATGTTCTTGAATGGTTGTTCAATTTTGCTCTTTTCATCAGAGATTGGACATTCTGATAAGCATCAATGAATTTAACCCCCAAAATCGTTTTTATTCTTTTAGTTTAAGTTGTTTTCAAGGATTGAACCCAAGCTTGTTAGCTGGAAACTGATATCATGCACCAAATAACAGTTCCTTTGTACTAATGTCTTCTTCTTGGTATGTTGTTTTAAATAGGATTTTATTCACTTTAAGGACTTGATATGCTAATATTAGATTTGTTTACTAATGCCAATTTTTGGTAGAATAAAGCCTTTATCTAGTGCAATGGTAAAAATCTTTGGGGTTGAAGTGTGCAAGCATGGGCACAGGCACAGGCACGAGATGACTGCTTTAGCAAAAATTACTTGGGAATAGTATTTATGTTGATGGGATCATAATTGGATGGTTATTCTTTTGAAGTGTTGCTCTTCAGATTTGCCTTGAGGCCTTAGTGACCTTCTTGTTTTTGGTTGCATTACCATTTTAAGGAATGCGTTGTGCTAGCTAAGGGATGTAATTCAATTCATCCCTCTAAAATTATCTTTAACTTCATCTTCTTTATTTTTATTTCCTTTGATGAAGAATGACTGATTATGACTAAACTTATGTAATTGATGTTACAGCTTGAAGATAATGTTTGGGATGAATTTGGTGCTTCTGATGATCATATAGTGCCTCGTACTGTTGATGAATATGGGGCTCAATTCAAAGCTCAAGGTGATGGTCGAACAAAACCACAACATGAAGTGATTGCAGTTACTAGTAATGCTGATAATACAACTAAATACGGGATTTTGGGGGAGAAGGAAAAAGGCTTACATACTTTGACCAAAAACAGAATGTTAGAAAACGGTCCGTGGTCTCACAGTCCTGATGGCGTATTTCCTACTTCAGGTGATAATGACTCACTCAAAGAAGTAACAAGCATGGCTTCTAATGATCCAAGGGTGTCTAGCCATGGTCTCAAAACTGGCAATATAGATTCAGTTGGCAGTGATTTCTGTGCTGATGATCCTGTCTTGGTTGACAAGTGTGCCACAGAGGACAATAATGTCTACGGTTATCCACTAAATCACATATCTGAAGCTGATGATGATCTTAGGTTTTTTAATAATAACCATGAAGACAAAGAAAACAGTGATCTTCTATATTATGGCTGGGGAGACATTGGGGATTTTGAGGATGTTGACAGGATGTTCAGGTGGTTCTTGAAATTCCATTATTAATTATTTTCATGTTATGCTTTACTATGTAAAACCTGACATGTAGGTTCAGTAGGACCTCTGCATGTGAGTATAACTTAAGTATCTATATTCATACATCCATAAGTATCCACATATGTGTACCTGCACCATATTTGTATGCATGTATGTATGTAGGTTTACAAAGTACCATCAATACTTAACCTTTCTTATTGTTCTCGCAGAAGTTGTGATTCAACTTTTGGGTTGGGGAGTCTCAGTAATGAAGATGATTTGTGCTGGTTTTCATCTTCACAAGCAACTGAAGGATCTCAAGATGCATTGAAGGCTGATGCTAAACTGAACAGTTTACCAGAGCATCGTGCAACTTCTAGGACAGACAGTGCAGGACCTTCAACTATTGATTCCTACAAGAAAAGTGTACTTCTAAGTGACAAAATAAGTTCCCTTAATATGAGCGGTGATAATGCTGGTCTTGCTCACGTGTCATCTTTGAATGTATCCAATAAAGAATCTGAGAGTAAGGATGACTTGACACCGAATGAGCAGGTTAGTAAAATCTTCTTTATTTCTAAATGTTACCTCTCTCTCTCTCTCTCTCTCTCTATTGATCTTTTTAAATTCACATTTTGTTTAGGCATATCTAGATATCTAATTTTGGCACCTAGAACTTGTCATCCTCCAAAAACCTTTTAGGCACTTTTTCTTTCTGAAGATGAACTTCAAGCTACAATAAATTAAGATGATAAGTAGAAATATTACTATTGTGGTACTTTGAAGGAAACTGCAGCCTACTATCATCATGAATTACACTGTCTTTATAGTGCTTGTTCATAATTGATATAAAGCTCCAATCTAGAGTCAGATAACAATCAATATAATCCACTCTTAAGCTGGTTCCAGATGAAAGAGTTCTTTGCTATAAGTTTTCCTTTAACGTATTGTTGCCATGTGGAATCTTTATTATGTTGTCTAATTGTATTGCCAAATTACAGATCAGTCCACAAAAAAGGCAGTCAAAGCAACTGAGTGCATCAGGAGAAAGAAAAGATCAACATCTGGAAAATGGTGGTTCTTTTCACCAATATGGTAACATCAAGTGGTTTGCAGATGTGAAGCACTCCTTTACTGATTCATCCTTCCAAGTCTTTTCCCCACGGGGCCTTCAGCGGCACAAACAAAACATTGGACCGAATTCTTTAAGTTATGTACAGACAAATATTCCTTATATGCATCTCAGCTACAGCAGTCCTTTGGATCAAATTTCAAGATGTCCAACTCTATCTAGTACCAAATCTGAAAATAACGGGCATCCTTATTCAACAAACGAGTCATCTTATGTATCAAATCAGGTACAGTCTATAGAGAGCTCTCGTGGTCATTCATTTGAGGTTCCTGACATTATAACGAATGAGAAGAGGGGAAAGCTATATCATCAACAAGATACACAATCCCCACACAATAGGAATGTCAACCACGCAAGAGTGGAAAGTCAGATGGCATTTTGTGATCCAGTTACTATTCAAAAGCAGGTCCATCAGGCTGAACAGGATGAAGGTCATAGTGAAGTTGAAGGAGTTAGTGTAAGAAAGCCAGCAGAATTAGATTCTTCAAATGCGCAGGAAAGCTCTTGTGTAAGCTCTTTGTTGGATGAAGTCTCACTAGAAGAAACTAGTTTTCGGCAGCTTCAACAAGTCATGGAAAAGGTATAATAGATGGAAAGATTTTGTGATGAAGGTTGCACGTGTTTTTGTGATGTGCATGTGCGCATGTTCCTTTTTGGTAATCAGTAAAAATGGTAATTGATCAAATTAAAACTGCTTGAACTTTCAGTTGGATATCAGGACAAAACTGTGCATACGGGATAGTCTGTATCGTTTGGCTAGGAGTGCTGAGCAAAGGCATAATTGCACAAATACAAAAGGTGGCATCAGAGATGATAAAGATGCAAGTAGTTCATTGGTGGCCGAAGAAACAAACAAGTATGTTTTTGTTGCTTGAACATGAATTTCTTAGTACTTTTTACATTGTCACTGTTACTCAATTTTGACCATTGAAGAGTGATACATAAGGTAGTTACTGATGGTGTGGAATTCTGAACAGTTGAAACCCATGATGGGTAAAAATGTTTTTCAGTCGTTCAATTTTTTGGCTTCCTAGAGACTATGGATAATCCAGTTAGCTTTAAAATTGTTATAATTATTAAAATAGAGGCACTCAGAATTTGAACTTTGAACTATATACCTCTAGGTTAAAAAAGCACTGGTAACTAATTGAAAACCCATGCAGCTTAGAAACTTAATCCGTTAGGTTAGGATTTATTAACAGTTTGCAATCTTGAACATATTGATTGAAGCTCTCTCCTTCACCTACATTCCCTCCTTTCTGCTATTATAAAGGCAAACTTGGCAAGAAACCGTTTAGCTGTTCAAAAGTATGAACTTTGTGTTACATCTTGAGTAGTGTGTGTGTATATTTCCTTTCTTTCTTTTGTCCTCAATTCTTAATTAATCCAATCTTTCAATGAGTTCTTTTTTTTTTTTTTTTGGTAATTCTAAATATTGGTTTTTTCAGGTGCACTAGATTTATGGATATAGAAACTGACACAAACCCTATAGATAGATCCATAGCACACATACTATTCCACAGGCCTTCAGATCCATCTCTAAGGCCTGCTACCGATACTGCATCGTTCAAGTCTCATGGCATGGTAAGCATTTGCTTGTCGTTCTTTTACGTTGAAGAAAATTCATGTTTCCAAATCTCAAGCCTTATTCTATGGATTGGAATGGCAGATTCATGGTTCTATCACTGGTCCACCTGTGATTGCTGAAAAACACATTGGCCATGAAGAAACTGGTGCTGGTTCAGATAAAAAGTGCTGAGCTGACAACAAATGACAGCAGGTAAGTGGGAATTTGTTAAACCATGAGTGTAACCCTTGTAAGATATAATCTGTTTATGATCATTTAAAATGATTGCGGTGAGGCCTCAACATAAGATGTTGCAGATTGGTTCCGCATTTTAGGCTTTCATTTCTTAGATACACGATGTTTTTAGTCTTGTGTTTGTTATAAATCCTTGTAATGGTTTGTGAGAAGCTACTTATCCCCTCATCTGTCACTAATACTTCAAAAAAATTCTGTTTGTTTTTCTCAAACTACCCGGCGTTCCTGCCGCCAATTTCCTGGAATTTCCCATATATCTTTTTTGAGACACTGATAGTATAGTTTTTTAATGTTACAAGTGGTATTGTAAGCCATTTTAAGAAGAGATTGTAAGCAACCAGTAAATAAACAGCTCTGGACAACATTTTCTGGGCTTTCGCATCACCAAGTTCTTGTTGCAACGATTTCTCAACTTTCTTGAAGTAACTTATTTAAGTTCTTAGGCTTACAACCTGGACTCTGGAGTTCAAACAAAAAGGGTTAGGACTTAGGAGAAGAAAATGAAGAACTAAACAACCATGCTAAATCTTGGCCCCCAAAAAAAAAAATCTAAAAGAGAAAGTAGATGACTGTAACTTGAACTAATTTAGATCTTAACAATCAAGCTTAAAGGAAGATCCTTGTCCCGCGTACTCAGCTGAAACAAAATGTAACAGTTAGTAAAGTAGAAAATTAGAAATTGAACTTACCATATACAACATCAACATTCAAGTACTCACCAGTTACCAATAAAGTCAATTATTAGAGTAAAAATTGAATTTAGTATATAGACATTAATTAAGGATTATCTATTTATTTATTTAAAAAATTTTAATATATTATTTTTATTAAATTAAAAAAATATTATATTAATTGTATTTTTATTTTTAAAAATATTATTTTAACTAGTGTCATTAGATATCGGTTAACATTTTCCTTCAACTATGTTATAATTAAAAACTATCCCCCTCAATTACAATTACATTGCCAATTGAGGGGGAATTGCTATCCCTTGGCTTAGCAGTTAGCACACGGTAAGCATTTTTTTTATTTTGGGTGGGGAAAGAAAGGAAAGAAAGAGAAAGAATTTTTTTTTTTTTTTAAAAGAAAGAGAAAGATAAAGAGAGGAATAAGAAGAAGGAAAGGAAAGAAGAAGGAAAGAGAAAAAAAAGATAAGAAAGATTCGTGCGTTCGTATCGTGTTCATATTATTTTTCATATTCGTGTTTTTTTTTTTTTCAAAATATTATAAATTTTTATATGTATGTAGATTTTGACACGTTCGTGTATTTGTGTTGTGTTCATGTTATTTTCGTGTCGTGTTTTAATTATTTTTCTCATGTGTTTGTGTCGTGTTTCAATTCATTGCATAGTTTGTCATGATGATCCAATTTAGAGAAAATTTTATGTGTTCGTGTCGTGTCTCAATTCATCCCATATGTTAATAATTCATTTTATGTACACGTTCATGTATTTATGTTGTGCTTATATTATTTTCTTTTCGTGTCGTATTTTAATTTTTTTTCATGTGCTCGTATCGTGTTTCAATTCATCCAAATATTTTATATAGTTTGTCATGATGATCCAATTTAGAGAAAATTTTGTGTGTTCGAATCGTGTCTCAATTCATCCCATATTTTGCATAATTTGTTATAATGATTCAATTTAGAGAAAAATTGTATGTTCTAAACATGTTCGTGTTATTTTATCGTGTATTTAACATATTATAAATTTATATAAAGTTTTACACGTTAATAATTCGTTTTATATAGATTTTGATATGTTCATGTATTTGTGTCGTGTTTATACTATTTTTCATATTGTGTTTTAATTACTTTTTCCATGTTGTGTTTGAGTTGTATAATCATATTTTGTCGGAAATTGACAAGTCCGTTGACACTATTCAAATAACTCACAAATTTGTGCCGCGCGTCATCATGTTCATGTTATTTTTTTCTGTAATAATCGTATTTAAAATATTATATATTTATATAAATTTTGACAACAGACATTATCTAATTTAATTAATCTAAAAATATATAATAAAAAAATTAATTAAAAAAAAAAAAACAGTTAACAGATGGCAAATAGGGTCAATATCCAGGGAAATTGGGTTGGGAACACTGCCAACCGGAAAAGCTGATTGCTGTTCCAGAAATTTGTTTTTAAAAGAAAAAAGACAGTGGATCTATAACAAGAAAAGTCATGTTTATTATCATTTCGACATTAACTCAAGAAAAAAACCCTCTCCTTTCCCTGGTTGTTCTTCCGCCTCCAACACAAAAGAAAAAAACCCTGAGCCTCATCGGAGTTCAGAGCGTTGTTTGAGGAAGAAGAAAGAAAGAAAGAAAACCGGAGGAATCATACGCTTTACATCTTTCGCATCACAATTCTGAAATTATTGTTTAAAGGCTGATGATCTTTACCTAGAAAACCCTAATTGGAGGTTTAAAGGGAGTAAATGTTTTATTTTCTTAGGAATTTAAAGTAGCATAAATGCTAATCTCGGAAAAAATCCAGCTAGAAAGAAAAGAAAGTTAAAAGAAATCAAATATGAAATTGGTTTGACATTTTAAGACACCAAGTTTGACTTTGACCCATTTGATGCATTGAAACAGATTAGATCATCATGCCCGTTTATGTAAATTGACTGAGAGCAGAGGTTGCCTTTCACCTACGGTCATCGCCTCATTCTTCGGCCTTTACTCCTCTCTCTGTCCCCTTCCTTTCTCCTCGTAAGCGCCGCCGTCTTCAAAAAAAGCTACCTCTTTCTTAGACTGAGTCCATTTCTCTGTACATATTTATTTATTTCTAATAAAAACACAAACAAAGATATAATTCAAAGAAGTTTTTCTTTTTCTTTTTTAGAGGGTTCCAACACTTGGGGGCCTTTTCTTTTTTGTTTCTGTTAGTTTTTTCCAACGCCGGTGAAAGGGGGTGGCCATGGAGAACATCTTTAGCAAGCTACGGAATTTGGACGCATACCCGAAAGTCAATGAAGATTTCTACAGCCGTACACTCTCCGGTGGCATTATCACCCTCATCTCCTCTCTTGCCATACTCCTCCTCTTCTTCTCCGAATTCAGTAAGTTCTCTCTCCATCCCTTGTTTTGTTTATTTCTGCGGATTTTTGTATATATATTAAACTTTAGAAAATTGGGTTTTTTTTTCTCAATTTTAAACCCAATATATAATCCGGTTGAAAGGTAAGATCTTTGAGGAAGTGATTGAGTATTGGGTGATCACGCCCTTCTGAATTGATACAAAATTTTGTACTATTGTAGATACAGTTATCTTAGAAACTACATTGTTTGGCTTCTATATTTGGTCTCCACTTACAAGAGAACCAAAATTGGAGGAAAGGTGTTAATGCTATAAGCAGCTGAATGGAAGTTAAGCAACTTAGGCTATAATGAAATTATTACTATATGTTTTTCACCCAAAGAATATTTTTGTTGTTGGAACCTGGTGATGTTTAATTCTTCAATCATGATTATTGTTATTATATGGACTTTGGACTTTTTTCGCAGGATTATACATGCATACTGTTACTGAGACGAAGCTATTGGTGGATACTTCAAGAGGAGAAACCCTCCGCATAAACGTAATCATCTATCTTCCCACTTATTGTTAAAGGAGTTACCTAAACTCATATTCCAAATTTGCTGACCTGTAAAAATTAGTGCTATGCAGTGTTTCAAGGTTGCGTCTTGTGTTCACGTTTTCGTAATATTTTTAAAGTAACTTTCCACTTGTTTTTCTACTGATGCGGAATACTCAAAGAAAGTGTTTCAGCTTTTTATGTTAAAAATATAATCCTGTTTGGTTGTTGTTGTTGTTTTACTGTATTAGTAAAACAATCATTCATGCTTTATTTACACCCCATTTCTGTTTGGACATGCAGTTTGATGTCACTTTTCCTGCTATTCCATGTACGCTACTCAGTATTGATGCTATGGATATCAGTGGAGAGCAACATCTTAACATAGTATGTGCAATGCAGCAGATGCTCAGATGAACATTGCTCGCTTTTTTCACTGTTCATTTTGATTTATTTTATTAGTTTCAATCAGCTTTTAACAAATTTTGTGTCTGCTTGCATTTTTAACCTTGCAATTTTTATGTGCAGAAACATGATATAATTAAGAAAAGAATCAATGCTCATGGTGATGTGATAGAATCCAGGCCGGATGGTATTGGAGCACCAAAGGTAGTTGAAAGATAATTCTGTAGCCCTTCTTGTTCGCATGCACTTTTTGCACTTCTTGATTTTGAAGGATGATTTCCCTATTGTAAACTGCTTTTAATGAGGGCTATAAAAACTACGCACTTAATAGAAATGACATATGTAATTTAGAAGGATGTGTTACAAGGTTCGCAATATGTTGGATAAGAACAATTGAAAGATATAAAGTATTAAGAAGGAAGTTAAGATAGTAAGGTCGATTTTGAATAATCTTTTCTGCAGTCGGGAATGATGGTGACAATGGGATGAAAAAATTGACCAGAAGGAGGAAGAAAGTTTCCCTGGATTCTTAATCTGTCATGAATGAGGATAAGAAAGATCTAAGGATGGAGGTGAAGGAAAGATGTAGTGCTTCCTAATAAAACTATAGGTAAGGCATATGATGCAAATGGTGTGAAATTCTTCTACTGGGCAAAGATAATTGGCTTTTGCCCAATATATTGCACCTATAGGCTATGTAGCTTGTAAGGAAAGTTTGAGATTTCAAAGAATTCTAAAATTGATAGTCCCATGAAGAGCATCTGTTAATCCTCAGTACCATTCAACTCGGTAAGAGATGATAAGATATGAAAGGGGAAAAATGCACTACTGTCTATGTTTTAGTTGTATTATATTTCTACTTGTGAAAAGGGAGGATCTGTTAATGGGATCATCAAAGGCTATTGCTTAAGAAGTTTTTAAAATCTAATGCATCTGTTCTGGAGGGCAGTTTTAGAGCAGATCTACCAGCAGCAGTTTCTGTGGTGACTGCAAATTTTAAAAGTAATGGTTCATAATTTCCAATTGAGAAGATGGTTTTCAAAAGTTTTGTTTTTCTTAAAATGTTCCTCCAAGTTTGAAATTTAAAGGTAAAATTTGATGAAAAGAGAAAGTAAACACGCAAGAAAGAAAGATAAGGTTTCTAGACTGATTCTGTTAACCAGTTAGGAAAGATAGCAGCTTTTAGGCTGCTAACCATATTTGAGTGTTTAATTGTTAACTGGTGTTACAACTTGTCATGAGTACACTTTTGCATCAAGGACCCTGCTACAGATGTTTGATTGCAGTATTCTCTGATTATTAAGATGTTACAACCTCCTTTAACCTTAAGTCCCTGACATATTGGCATTTGATGGATGGTATCACCACTTAATTAAACAGTCTTCATCATGTTCTTTTTACTTGTTTATGTCGTTACCCCTGTTTAGTTTGTTTTGGCTTAATTTTCTTCTTTTTTTCTTAGATTGAGAAACCTCTGCAGATGCATGGTGGCAGGCTTGAACACAATGAGACGTATTGTGGTTCGTGTTTTGGTGCAGAGCAGGTATGTTTGATATCTAGAAATCCTTATGTCACTATGTTATTAATTGGATATTTGAAGCATGTTGAATAACTTCATTTAAGTGCTAACAAGGATATGAAAATGGTTGACTAGTAAATGGCAGGGAAATTTTCCTGAAATATTCAAGAAACAATTTACTGCTCTAAAAACCAGGACATTTGTTTTCGTGATTATCAGGCCTGGTTACTACATTGTGATTAATGTGTAGTTTATTTCTCTAAATGTTCTCATCTACAAAAAGTTATGCATCTCTCTGGCTATTGTATTAAAATTAAAAATCTTGGAAAAACTACAACATTCTATGTCAAATACAAATTGACTATTTCTGAGGACAAACTAGTGTTTTCTTAAGTCGGTGAATACTACAAACCATAATAAGGAAAAGTGTACTTTTGTATATCAGCCTTTTTTACTCTTTGGGAGCTTAAATGCCATCTAAGTTAATCTTCTATGCAGCGATATGCAAGTGGCTAAGAGTAAAAAGGGTTCCCAGGTCAGAGTTGTTCATGTGTAGGATGAAAGTGTTGATTAATGGGTTCTACTTGCTAACTTTGTGGTGAATGGTCCAAATGATCTGGATTACTTAATTCAATTCTAAGGTTGTCAGGTTTTGGTTCTCAGTTGTTAGCTTGCCATCCATGGATTTCAATTTAAATGTTTACAGTACCTAGTGGCTAAATCCTCTAAGAAATTTTGAATTGCAATCAAAAGTGCTTTAAGAGATTGCCTATGCCTTAAGAAAGCATGATACTTGAAGACGTATTACTAGTGCTCTCTGCAAATTGTTAAAGAAATAAATATGAGTTACATGACTGAGCAGTTTGAAAAATTTTACTATTAGCTTATTGCAGAAGTCACTGCTGAAATTAGTATGATTAAATGATGTCAAGGTTGCTATACAAACTTAATTGGAATGCTTATCCTATATGTAACATCTTTGCTAATTATTTGGTTGTTTGTATGCCACTTATGAAAGATTTTCTCTTTTCCCTCTCTATGGTGCAGTCAGACGATGACTGTTGTAACTCCTGTGAAGAGGTTCATGACGCATATCGGCGAAAAGGGTGGGCAATGACTAATGCGGACTTGATTGACCAGGTTTCTTTGCAAGTTCTTTTCCCAAATATTTTCTTGGTGCTGCTGGATATTTATATGCTGCTTGTCCTAAGATTTAATGGGATTTTATATTCTGGAAAATTTTCATCCTCTTGCTCCCTAGCCTATCCTACTTTCTGGCTTTATATTTTCTCTGCTTTTTGACATTTTTTTTTGTGGTTTTCCAGTGCAAAAGAGAAGGCTTTTTCCAAAAGATAAAAGATGAGGATGGTGAAGGATGCAATATTCTTGGATCTCTTGAAGTTAGTAGGGTTGCTGGAAATTTTCATTTTGCACCAGGGAAAAGTTTTCATCAGTCAAATATTTTTCTTGATGACTTGCTAGCTTTCCAGAAAGACGGTTATAATGTGAGGCTTATCTTTGTATTTAAGTTATTTTTGTGATGAAACTGTTATGTGTTAATATATATTTGTGCTTTACTTTGACATGAATTTCAAATGGTAATGATGGTTTACATTTGTGGTGTACAACACAGATAAGTCACAGAATCAATAGGTTAGCTTTTGGTGAATACTTCCCTGGTGTGGTAAATCCTCTTGATGGGTAATCGTTCTTTCTTTTTCTTCATGGCACTCACACTCTTTGAAGACTCTTATTTATTCTTTCTGGTATGTTTCTTTTCAAACTGAAAGTGAAACAGAATGCAAGTACTGAAAATTTTAATGGTTGTTTCATATTGCTATTTCAGGGCACAGTGGATCCATGAAACCGCAAATGGTATGTACCAGTATTTCATCAAGGTTGGTATTGTAAAGCATCTATGAATGTTCCTTGTTTTTAAGCTCTTCTAATTGACAGATGAATGTTATCCTGTGATTTAGCTTTCATTTTCATGCCCATGGTGGTGGGTTGGGACACTGAGAATAAAAATGATATCTTGTTTAATTTTGCAGGTGGTCCCGACAATATATACTGACATCAGAGGCCGCACTGTTCACTCGAATCAGGTACTGCTTGACAGTTGGCACATTGAGAATAAGAATCACATTGTTTGATCATATTTATTGGATCATGTTCTGAGATGTGCCAGCATTCCTATTGCACAGTATTCTGTGACGCAGCATTTCAAGAATTTGGAGTTCATTCACCCTAATTCTCATCCTGGAGTTTTCTTCTTCTATGACTTTTCTCCAATCAAGGTGGGTTCCGTTTATGCACACCTTCCAATCTAATAAGATGTCTTTTGTGTAGTTTCATGATTATATAGGTACTTCTGCTCTCAGTGGAATCTTTTTTTTATTCCCTATATTGCTTATCATTTGTCTTCCTGTTGGATGTTTGGTTTGTTATAAGTTGTTTTTTCTTCATCATTGCTAATGAGTTTTCTTACATTTGAATCGTTATTTGTGAAAAGTTAGAAACCTATTGGATCTAGTCTACTCCGGGTCCGAGGTGATTAGTGTTTGAACTTTGAAACTCTCTTGGGAACTAAAATCTTCTTTTCTTTATTTCTTCCGCTGCCTTTGTCCCTTTTCTCTCAACTTGAAAGCAGAAAGCTTTCAAGTAAACATGATAGTATGTATATATTAGAAAGTCCCATATGCTTTGCCTGCTTAAAGATTTGAATGATGATTAAAGATGTATTGAAAAGGTAAGGAGGGAAGCCGAATCTATTGTTGTATTGCTAAGATATTAACTGAAAAACATTGCTATGTAGCCGGGGAAAAAAACGATATAATAGTGCTTTTCATTTTTCCCTGTGCAGGTCACTTTTAAGGAGGAACATATTTCATTTTTGCACTTTATCACCAATATATGTGCTGTGATTGGAGGTAGTATCATTGCTAACTCTCCCTCTATTTTTTTTTTGTGTGGTAGAATACTCCAAACCCTTGTACTATAAGTTGTCTCTCTGGCCAAACAAAAATATAATTTGTCATTTTGTCTTATGTTACTCAGACTCGGGGATGAGTGTCGGATACTGGAAAGTGTTTGACACGTGTATATTCAATTTTTTTTTTTTTTTTAAGTTTTTTCAATACTTGAAGAATCATATCCTCATATTCATGTCTGAATATGTGTCGAAACGGGTACTTCAAAGAAAATAAAAAGCCGGAGTAACATAGTAATTTGTCACTGAACCTAGTCCTAAAAATTCTCTTCCTGGTTTGGACTTAATAAAAAATAATAAGATAGTTATGGGTTTTTTTTTTTCTTTTCTTTTTTTCCTAATGCATTGGATAATTTTACCTGATGGCTCATTGTTTAGTTTAAAGTGACAAAGATCGTGTTACTTCCCATTTAGGTATCTTCACAGTTGCGGGGATAATTGACTCATTCATATATCATGGTCAAAGAAAGATGAAGAAGAAAATGGAAATCGGAAAATTCAGATGATATTTGCCAAAGATTATATGACATATTGGGTCCTTAAAATCGTTGCTGAAATTGTCTGATTTCCCCACTTTTTTCCAACTCCAAACACCGAATCCCTACTACATAAACTGAGTTTAGATAACTGTAATTTAATAAGCGTGGATTTTTGCTTCAAAGTTTGATTAACTTTTTTTTCCCACTCTTTACAGTTTAGAAGAATCTATGTACTTGTAATTTGACTGAACTGAATGCCTCTGGTACTTAGTGTGTGAATGTTTAGTGACAAGGATCTTGTTAATGGCAACAGCAAAAAGCTGGAAAAAAAACCTGGTCAATGCAAAATGCTAATTATATCGATTAACCAACCTTGGGATCGGATAAATCTTTTTTAAATCATTCAACGCTAACGCTACTAGAATTGGTTTTACATTTTGTGTGATCTACTGCATGCAGATATGAAAATGCCCTCAGTTTTCACTTCCTGAATTCAATTTGGCTATGAATTCGAAAGTCTGGCTCTGGCCTGACTGTGACAACGACATTTCTTTTGATCGAACTAGACTTAAACAGGAGGCAATGGAAAATCTACAATGCACAAATATAACAGTGTCTTGAAAAAACAAGCTTAACTGAATCCAATGTTGAAAAACTAAATCGAACTGATTAGACCTACCTTCGATTCTCGATATTCAGCTGGCCAGATCGATTGAATCAAGATGTCGAACAACTACCACCAAATATGACTAGTTTTAATTCAGATCTTTCCCAAACTATTAAAAGCAAAAGAGTATGCTACTCGGTGTTCTCTTAGCAGCATGCCCAGAAGCAAATGGTATAATCTTTTCCAATCAAGTACTATTTACTCTCTATAGGAACTTGTACTCTGCCCAGATTGATTGAAACATGGGAAAGCTTCAACCTAATAGCCTCAAATTCACCATTCTGCCTTTCTTCAGTAGTCAACCACAATGATAAACAACGATCAATCAAGTCCCTGCCACAACTCAAGGGAGAACTTCCCTTGAAACTGCCCATCTTCCCAAATCTTGCAATCCTGGCTAGATTTAAATCAGAGGGTTCCTCTGCATAACTCTGTAGAATGTCCTTAATGGCACCGCACCAGATAGGTCGAGCTACCTTAAGAAAGTCATGCAAAACCAACACTGGAAGGTTCACACTTCCTAGTTCGGACTCGCCATGCCCACCTCTCCCGTGATAATCTGACCCTCCAAGCTTCAGAAGGTCATAAGTATCTGCTAAGTCACTGTATGCTGTAAACCAAAATGACATAAAAAGCTTTTAACTGGCAGGTAAAGAAAATGGGCAGAAACATGAGAATAGTGGACAGATGCATCAAGTAGACTTGGATTCTATGTTACTCTGACTCTTCATTTTCCCTGAAATTCCCGTGTCTGACACCCATCACATATAGGGACAAGAGTATGGGGTATGATCTTCCAAATATATGAAAAAACTTAGAAAAAATTGAACATACCCATGTTGGACACATACCCATATCCAACACTCACCCCGAGTCCAAGTAACATAGCTTCGATCATCTTTGTGAAAACTGAGCTCAACATAAACAAAAATAAATAAATAACGAAATATAATATAAGAAGGGAGGGCAAAGAAAATTACTGTACTATAAATAAGCGAAAATAAAGAAAATGTCACATCCAAGTGTAGAATCCAATTATGCAATCATAAGTAAATAATTGAGCATTACTGTGAGCATGATTTGTATATTTTTGTCTAAAGTGGATATGTAAAAGCATGTCTGTGTGAGAGAGAGGGATATTAACACAGCAAATATAATACCTGCCAATCTTCCATCACTTCTGTAAACCTCCATTCCATGAAGACCTGCATCTTTTAACCTTCTTATGATAGGAATAGGATTTTTTAATGCCCAGGGATGAGCCAGGACTGCTAAACCCCCTGTTTCACAAATAAGCTGCACTGCTTCTTGCGCAGGAGGCTCGTTTCCCCTATAGCAAGGACCAAACAAAAATTTTCATAAATCATTTCTAAAAAGTGAAGAAATATGCATTGAGCATAATTAAGTGGGAAAAGATACCAAAAAGAAATAAGATTACGTGGAATAAGCAGGTCCTCCATCATATAAATATCTGGCAAAAGCTTGTTTTAGATTCTCTACATAACCTGCTTCAACCATAGCTCGAGCCACATGCAATCTCCCAGGAGCCACTCCCTTGCCTGCAATCTTTGTAACATGCTCCCACTTAAGAGGTAGCTTCAGTTTATTGAGTTTCAAAACCATGTCCTTAGCACGTAGATAACGTCCTTCCCTTATGTTAGCCAATAATTTTTCCAGCTCTTCATACCTTTTTGGGCCACAACTGCTGTAATATGCAAGGATGTGCACTGGTTCCTCCATTTCAGAATTTCTGCTTTTGAATCAAAAAATGAAACATAAGAGGTGTAGAAGTACAGAGAAAACAGAAAACAACTGGACAGTCTGCTTCTTTCAATTTCGGGCTAACTTTTGCCAGATCTAACTAAAAGCTGGGTTTTGGACACATTTAGCCCCTGAAGCCAGAGGACAAATGATCTGAAAGTACCAGGAGACCATCCTTGCTCATGTAAATGACTATTAAAACAAATAAAAGAAAAAATGCATTTCAGAATGATGATTTTATTAATCAAACAAAAACCTCGGAGAGAATATGGTGCTGATCTCAACACCAGGGATTATCTTGATACCAAATCTGCGAGCTGTTTCTATGGCCTCACTGATCCCAGACATTGTATCATGATCTGTCAGAGCAAGAACTTTCACCTGCTCTGAACACAATGAACTAATCAAATTCCAATTACTTAAAAGGTATTAAAGAACCAACATGGAAGAGCTGCCAATTTATTCAATGAAACAGTAGAAAGGAGCAAAACATGAAGATTACACCGGCAGTAAAGAATACATTTGAAATAGATAACTACACATAAAGGATCCATGAATTCCTCCTAAAATACTATTTGCTTCGTAAATTGGAACTGATTTCCTAATTTGGCTTTTTTATTCCTCAGAAGTTTAGATACATTTGGGAATTCAAGCTCAATTCAGCTGCCCCATAGTGTTTCTTCTGTAACAAATTGCAACATAATAATGCCAAAGTTATTAAACCAAAGAAACACAAGTCTGCTATCATTAGTCTACTTCTTTGGGACAATAACCAGTAATTACAAACTCCAGCAGATGATATCTGTTCATGTACAGAAAAAAACAACACACAAACATGCATCTCCAAAGGAATAGCTCAAATGCAAAATTAATACATTACACCAAAATGAGAATAATGTCTCAGTTGAAGGTTTGTTAAAATGAAACTCATTTAAACCAAAAGAGAAGTATGTGAAAACATTTCACTATAAAAATTATAAAATAAAAAAAATAAAAAATAAAAAAGAAGACAGACAACACCATCAGAAAACTACTAAAAACCTGTCATATTTCAATACAGAAACCTTTTTACTGTTTCCTCAGTCATATATGTGTGTTTTTTTTAAAAAAAAAAGAAAAGAGGGGGCCAAGAAAAACAGAAAAATCTGGAGTGTACTGTTAAAACACATTAATTTTTGTCACCTGTCATAGGTCCTTGCTAAGTAGTTTTGGCCATTTATGTGCTACCTAGAATCTATTTAGTTCATGGGCGGATTAGACCAAGCTCCCACATCCATAACCCTAAGACCTTCCTTTGAAATGCCAATGTCACAAATCTTCAGCTGGTACTTCTTGCTGGAATTCACCTTCAAAACCTATTCATTTATAGCCTTTTTTTATCATCAATAAACCACAAAAATACAAAGATATGAACCATCATAGATTTCAGAACTACTAGATAGTACCAAGTAGCCTTTATATTTGCAAGCAAGAAAAAAGACTAGCACTAGGAAAAATGAAATTAGAAGCTTGAACATAAGGGCACATGAAGTAAGTATAAGTCTTTAAATGTTCACTCAACGGTAGAAGCAGAAGACAAAGCCATAGCCTTCAGTACCCACATACCCTTAGGATTCAAACAATCTCAATAACAACAAAAACATATTTACACACAAAAAGCAAAACCATTTCCATCTACTGTTCAAGAAAGACAATATACCTTTAGAACAGTAACCCCAACAGATCCATATAAAGTACTACTATTACTATTCTATTTCAGCTATTCAATCAAAAATAATATTAGGGACGAAGCATTCATTCAAAAACATCCAAAAACAGAGCATATTCAGAATGAAAAATCAAAACCCACTTTATGATAAATAAGAAAAGAATCTAGACTCACCCCATTGCCATGAGCTCTCTCAACGAGCTTAGAAGGAGACAAGAACCCATCACTATGTTTAGAATGGGAATGCAATTCAAACACCACTTTCTCCATCCCTCTCCCCAGACTCTTCTGTACCCCAAAATCATCCACGACCCATGAAGATAAAGCCGTCGTAGAAGAAGAATTCGGGTGATCCAAATAAACCCATTCAGTCACCGATTTGAAAGCCCAGGTTTGCTCAGCTGTCATCTTCCTTTTGCTACCCCCACGCTTCTTATTCTTCTTCTTCTTCTTGTCTTTTGCTTTGCTGTTGCTATTGCTATTGCAACCGGAATTATTATCGCCAAGACCAACCATGGATGATGATTTCTTTTCTTTTCTCTGACCCGAGAGAAAGAGAGAATTAATATGTAAAGTAAAGGAGAAAAAGAGAGTATTGGTAGAAAAAAGGGTATTGTTATCGGAGTAGATAGAAGATTAGACAGAAGTTTTGAAGAAAGATAAGATACGGAGAAGGCAAAGATTAAAGACAGAGGTAGGACATAGAAAGGGGAGGAGGGGCTGCCCTTTCTTTGTTATAAACAGCTCGATTTTTTATGTCACAGGTGTCCTCTCTTTCCTTTTGGTCCGACAGATGTACTTTCGTTTTTCTGTATTTCTTTTAAACCCATTTATTTTTATTATGAAAGTTAAAAAGATTAATAATAAATTTAGATTAAATTATTCAGGTTTTTTTAATCATAATATATATTTTTTTTTAATTCTCAACTTATGGATACTTTATTTTTAATTATCGAAATTTATTTTTAATTCTATTGGAAAATCATCATGATCATGATGACTTTTTCACATATTTTAAATTTTTAAAAAAAATTATTCAAAGAAAATCGTCATGATCCATGATAATTTCTCTTGATCATTTAAAAAAAAAAATCATATTTTAAGAAAGGAAGTCACCCCATGGGTTGCAACTTTCCAATTTTTTTATTTTTTTAAATTATTAAATAATAAAATATAAATAAAAATTATATAATTTTAAAAATAAAAATATATTTTTTATTTAAATTTAACTATAAAATATATAAAAATATTTTTTTAATATTTTTTAATAGTAAAATAGATTTAAAGGCAAAATATGTATAACAGTATTATTGTTGATGTGAACTCTCTCCCGATGTACCAGATTGATAAGGACAATTTTTACTACTATAACTAGAGGTGTCCATGGGCGGGCCAAGGCCCGAATATATTTTATTTCCCTTGTCCAAGCCTATTTCGGACCAGGCCCGAAAGCTCGTTTCATTATTCAAAAAATATTTTTATATTAATATTTATATATATTGGGCCGGGCTGGGACAAGTGTTTTTGTAATTCGTGCCGGTTCAGCTAGCCCGAATTACTATTTATTAAATAAAAATATTTTTTATTTAACTTTAATTATAAAATATATAATATATTTTTAATATTTATATACAATTTTATATAATTTTTTAAATTGTTATTATTTAAATTTTATAATTTTATAATTTTTAATTTTTTTAAATTATAAATTATATATTTTTATTTTCTGGCTCGGAAAGGGAAATAAAAAAATTTTGAGCCTCAACCCGGAACGCCCCATGGACACCTCTAGTCATAGCCGTTGAAAATGTCCTTATCAATTTGATACATCGGGACACATCCGGGTTTACCGGACTGGGCTGGCTACCAGGCCCGTGGATAGGTCTAGCTATGACCTTCATTCCTACATAATCCACAATACTTTATTTTCCTTGCCCAAACCTGTTTTACTATTAAAAAAAATATTAAAAATACAATTTTATATTTATAAATTTTTTATAATTAAATTTAAATAAATAATATTTTTATTTAATAAATAATAATTCGGGCTAGATCGTCGGCACGAATTACAAAAACACTTGTCCAAACTCGACTCAATACGATCCGGGCCACCTCTCCAAGCCCGGCCTAATACGATCCGAGCTTACCGGGCCAGACGGGCTACCCGGCCCTTGGATAGGTCTAGCTATGACCTTTATTTCTGTATAATCCACAACGTTTTGGTTGGCCTTTCTCTCGGAGATCAATTTATTACGAATACAAGTTGAAAGAATCCGATTGACATTATGCATAAAATTTTTAAAATTTTTTTAAATTGTTATTTTTTTAATTTTGTTATTTAAATTTTTATTTTTTAAAATTATAAATTATATCATTTTTATTTAAATTTTATTATTTAATAATTTAAAATAAAAAATTATAATTTTATTTAAATTTTATTATTTAATAAAAAAATTATCCTAAAATATAGAATTTTTTTTAAATGATCAAGGGAAATCGCTATGGATCATGGCGATTTCTCTTGATCAATTTTTAAACAAAAAAAAAATCAAAATCAGTTAGAAAATCGCTATGGGCCATGACGATTTTTCAACAGGGTTAAAAAAAGCGGATTTTAATAATTAAAAATAAAATATCGGTAATTGGGAATTTTAAAAAAAAAACTATATGGAGCTAAAAGAAAACGATTATTCACATAAATAAAGTGATAAATTTATATTTTATCTCAAAATTATAATCTATACCTACCATAAAAATTATCCCAAATTCAATGAAATGAGAGAATTAAAGATTTTGGATTAAGAGGTAGTTGACAAGTAAGTATAGGTATTAAGGGGATTGGGAGGTTAATTTGGGTATTTTAATTTTTTTTATTGGGCAGGAAAGAAAGAAATGAAAAAAAAGATGGAGAAAAAAAATTATGTATTCAAATTATATAAATTTATACAATTTTTACACTTTGATAATTCGTTTTATGTAAAATTTGACACGTTCTAATTGTGTCCTGTTCGTGTTATCTTTTCATCTGTTCAAAATATTATAAATTTATATAGTTTTTACATATTAATAACTCATTTTATGTAGATTTTAAAACGTTCAGATATTCGTTCGTGTTCATATTATTTTTTGTGTTCGTGTTATTTTTTTGTGTGTTCAAAGTATTATAAATTTATATAAATTTTTACTTGTTAATAATTCATTCTATGTAGATTTGACACGTTCGTGTATTTGCGTTGTATTCATGTTATTTTCGTGTCGTGCGGTATTTTAATTAGTTTTTTCATGTGTTCGTGTCGTATTTTAATTCATCCAAATATTTTGCATAGTTTGTCATGGTGATCCAATTTTTTTTTTCTGTTCGTGTCCTGTCTCAATTCATCTCATACATTTGCATAATTTGTTATAATGATTCAATTTAGAGAAAATTTGTATGTCAGTAACATGTTCGTGTTATTTTATCATTTGTTTTAAATATTATAAATTTATATAAATTTTTACATGTTAATAATTCGTTTTATGTAGATTTTCACACGTTCGTGTATTTGTGTCGTGTTCATGCTATTTTTTTATGTGGTGTTTTAATTATTATTTTCATGTTGTGTTCGAGTCGTATAATCATGTTGTGTCAGAAATTGTCACGTTTAATTGACACTATTCAAATAATTCACAAATTTGTGTCACGCGTCATCATGTTCGTGTTATTTTTCTGTTATAATCGTCTTCAAGGTATTATATATTTATATAAAATTTGACACGTTAATATTTCGTTTTATGTAAATTTTGACACGTTCGTGTATTTGTGTCGCCTTCATGTTATTTTTGTGTCATGTCGTGTTTTAATTATTTTTTTCATGTTATATTTGTATCGTATAATTATGTTGTATCTAAAATTGCTGGATGTAATTGATCATATTTAAATAACTCTCAATTTTATACTAGGTGTCGTATAAGAATAAGAATTATTATTTTTTATTATTTTTCTAAATTATTATCTTTACTACTCTTTTTTTTTATCTTCCAAATTTATTAAAAAATGTTAATTCAAATCCGATAACATTTCGCAGCGAAACGCGGATATTTTTTAGTGTAAATTATTTTAAAGTTTAAGAGATAATTATGAAAATGATATAATATGAGAAAAACAACCATGAAATTAAAATTAGATTTTTTTTTTATATTTTTCTTATAATAATAAAATATAATATTACGTAAGTTGAAATTTTTTTATTTTTTTAATTTCATCATAATATTTTCTATGAAATATAATATCCCATTATATTTTTTTTAATTAATCTTGACTTTTTCGCTGATGATACTTTTACTAATTTTTTTGAATTTAAAATAATTTCTAACAAAATTATTTATTAAATATTTTTTAATTATATTAAAATTTAAAGGACAAGGGTTTCAAAATTTAAAATTATAATGATAAAATTACATAAATTAAAAAAAATATATGAATTTAGACTACTCACATAAATAAAATTATAAAAGTTTATATTATCTCTAGATCTAATTCATCAAAATTAAGACTTCTTTTTATAATAAATAATTTCATATAGTCCTTAACCTTAAGTTATTTAACCGCCACTGGCCCTGGCCTAAACCGCCAAATCAAACTTCAAAAAAGATAAATTATACATTTACGTCTCATTTAGTATTATTGTTGATATAATTTTTAAAATCAAATATTATATTTTATCATAATTTTAATATTAAATTTGTAAAAAAATTTATGATTTTTATGGTTAAAATTATGGTTTAACAATTCAAATAAAAAAATAAAGTTTTTGAAGTTTGAAAATTAGTTTTTGGATAAAAACAATTTTATCATCTTCATATTTTTAATTTTTTATTATTTAAATATATATAATTTTTTATATATTTAGGCTTGTTTAGCATTATTGTTGATACAACTTTTGAAGTCAAAAGTTACGTTTAATTGCAACCTTCATGCTAAACGGATAAAAAATTATGATTTTTACGGTTAAAATTATGATTTGGTAACTTAAATGAAAAAATAAAAAAATTGAGTTTTTGCGATTTAAAAAATTTCTTTTGTGTAAAATAATTTTATTATCCTCATACTTTAAATTTTTATTATTTTAAACATATTTTTTTGACATTTTAATTTCTCACATCAAATTTTTCATAACAATACCAAATACTTAAGAAAAAAAAATCTTAAATCACATTTTTTTATTATATATATATTTTTTGCTATATTTTTTAAACATATTTTTTCAACTCAAAATTTTTTGGATAAATATGAAAAACATGTCCTCAATAATTGAATAATTGTTAAGTGGTCTAATAGTTAAAAGTTATTTAAAAACGAGAAATGAAAAGTTAAAAATTATTAGAAAGGATAATGTAAACACAAAATTATTCTTAATGAAAAATTTTTATTTTCCTTTCTCATTCTATTAAAGAATTATTATTTTTTAAAAAATTTAATTAAAAAAAATAAAAATTTTAATATTAGAAATATTATTTGTATAATTTATTATTTATTTACTTTTTTAATTAAAAAATAAATAAAAAAATTATGTTTTAAAATTAAAAAATTTATTTTTAGAAAAATTTATTTTTTAATTAAAAAAATAAGAGGAAAAGAGAAAAAAAGTTTTTTTATTAAGGTAATTTTATCTTTATAATTTTTTTCATAATAATTTTATATTTTTCATTTTTTTCAAATAATTCTTATTTATTATATATTTATTAATTATTGTATTGAAAAAGATATTTTTTTTAAATTTACCCAAAATTTTTCAACAACAATATTAAAATAGCCCTTAACTGGATAATTTGAAACAAATATTGAGGCCAAAAATAGAAGAATCTGAAAAACCCATTCCCTTATCATAATTCCCTAAAACAAAACAACACCGAAATTTTCAACAACGCAAAAAACATTTTAATATTTATACATTATCAAACGCCATTTGAAAAACTTTTCCTTTGAATTTCCGATCTCCGCAGAGTGCTGAGTATTCAGGTACCCGATCTTTTTTTCAATTTCCCATTTTATTTCCCTGATCTTTGAATTTAACACCAATTTATTCTCATTTATTTGCTTATTAATTTGTAAAAAGATTACTAGTGCCTAGGGTTTTGGTTTTTTATGTAGGCTTTTTTTATTAGTTGGAAAATATATGTTGGTTTGATTGCCAGTTAGGTATGGATCTGCGTAGGTTTTTAATTCAATTTTCTAGCTTAAGTAAGGATCTCATTTCTTTTGCATCAAATTAATTAAATTTAATGGTTAGTTTTCGTTATCAGTATATATATGGATTTTAATTTAATTTTTTACTGTGGATTTTTGGCATGTTATAAATTGTAAAATGTATGGCATTTTGGGTTTTCGTTGTTATTGCAATTAAATAATTGGTTTTGATGTAGAACACATGGATCATTAAGTAATATTTAGGGATGGGATACTTGTATTTTAAGCAGAGATGGCAAAACCCGATCCACTCCGAATGAAGAGTTTTTTTTTTTTTTTTGAGAAGTGGGTGTGGAGCGGAGCGGTTTTGGTAAATGCTTGCTCCGTTCCATCCCATCTTTTAAAATTATTATTTTATTCTTTAAAATATTCTATATATTTCTTTTATATTTTTAGTATATATATATATATATATATTAGATATATATATATATATATATATATACATATTATATATATACTAAAGAATTATATATACTAAAATTATGCTAATGAATAAATTATAATATATTTTTTTACAATATTAAATTAAAAATAATTAATAAAAAAAATAGTGTGGAGTAGTGTGGAGCGGTTATGGATATAATGGAGACAGATGGTTTCAACATTCATGCAAGAGTGGAACGGAGGTGGATAAGGCAATCCCCGCCCCGTTACATTGCCATCCCTAATTTTAAGCCTGAAAAGTTAGTAATATGTTGAATGAATACTGTTTTTTTCTCAATCTTGTTTCTTGAATTTGATTTTGTTGTCTCATTCTAGAATATGAATGTTTACTGAACTCCTTTAATCATCATTGAGTGCTCGTTCAGTAGGAGGCCCACTGCTTTTTTGGTTATGCTAATAATTGGTATTGAGTAGATATGGATATTCTCTGAGAGCTGTATATACTTGCATCATAGCCTTTTGGCTGATGTTTTCCTCAGGTTTACGAAGATTTTATATTTTTATTCTACATTGCCAAACTCATTTATTTGATGAGAATAAGTGAAGTTTTTTTTGGTGGTGCCTGTGATCTGTCAAAGTTTTAGCATTACTGAAGTTTTATGCAAATTACTTGTGTGCTATTGTAGCTGCTATTAGTTGGGCGGTTGCAAGGAACTAATGTCAGGCATGGAGAATGTCAAAGAGCAGAAACAAGTAGATGGAAATGTTGCACAGGAGTTGCCGTCATCTCAAGAGGAGGTTGTGTTCTTATCTCGCTTCACTGTTTAATGTTGATTGATTAAAGATCTTAGCTATGTACTGGATTTAAATTTTTTCTCAGGAGTCTACAGTTGCAGTGATTTTCTTAATTCTTTTTATGTCTATTTAGGAGGCAGCTATAAAGAAAAAATATGGAGGGATTATGCCCAAGAAACCACCACTCATCTCTAAGGTAATTTCTGTGGGAAAATTGTAAAGTTTTGGTTTTCTGGCTTGTGCTGATTCTCATCTAAGTTTTCATTTTGATCCCAGGACCACGAACGTGCCTTCTTTGACTCTGCTGATTGGGCACTTGGAAAGGTACTTTAAAGATTCCCCCCACCCCTTATCAATCTTAAATTTTTAATGTTTTTGTTATTTAGCTTGGCAATGCTAATAAATCCAGAGTAAGCTGAAGTTTTCAATATCTTTTGATGTTCTTGGATGCTAACAGCAAGGTGCTGAGAAACCCAAAGGACCACTTGAAGCCCTCCGTCCCAAATTGCAGGTTTAATTCTATGCTTGTTAAAAATATTTAATATAATATTCCCGTCTTGCATAATGGGATTTGACTTCCTTGAACTACATATTTTGGTCCAGATCTGATGGATAACATGTGGTGAGAATTTTGTATGTAAATATGTATTTTAAGAATTGTAGTAAATTCCTCTGATAAGGGAGAGCAACAGAGTAGCTAGTCCTTTGCTAATGCTGCAAGATAGGTCTGTTTAATGAAAGCTTAAATCAATTTGGTCCACTTTTCTAGGATTCTCTAATTGGTCAAAAGTTAAATTCAATCCGGTGTACTTTATCCAGACTCATTAATTTGGTCACGCATAGGCCTCTTAATTGGTTCAAAAGATAGGGAACAGGCTTTACTAGATCTTTTACATGTCTGGAGGAGCACAAGGGTCTGCAATATGTAGATCCTCTAAGGCCTTTAACTACTGGCGCAAAGTGGCTTTCTTTTATAGGTTCTGCATGGGCTAGGTCTTCCAACATCATGTTAAAATAAGGTTCACAAACAATTGTGTTTCATTGGGATTTTTGGATTTACTTGCTTTATAAGTTTATATTTATGTTGGGATGTGTGTTTTTGTTTTTCCTGCCTAACCCCATGTGAGGTTGACCACCCCTTACGAGTTTGTCCACGTGTAGGCCCTTGTTGAGCTACATGTGAGGGGAAGTGGTAAGTGGTGTTATCCTACATCTATTAAGTATTGGGTTTCCTGTGGTCTTATATTCAAGTTGGACTCACCACTTATAACCAGTTGGTTTTAAGTTGGATGCTTAACATATGTCATGCTGAGTGTCTGTATGATAGTTTTTATGAAGAGCAAATTTATGATTTCTTATACAAGATGTATCAAGAATCATGTTGTAATGATGCAGTTCATGTTTGTAACTTGTAATTTGGAAAGAGAAAAATAAAAGGATTTGAGGATGATCTGTTGGTCGTAGTCTACCTTTTCTTCCTGTTCAATATTTTTCCGATGTATTTTTGACGATGAATCATATAGTTCTTATATCCCATTTTTGTTTTCTGGGAGTTGGTCACTTTGCACACATTTATTTAGTACTCTTATGATGCTTATGATTATTTCTGCTCTTTATCTTCAGCCCACACAACAACAAACACGATATAGGAAATCTCCTTATGCCCCATCAGATGGTGAAGGTATGCCTAGTTATTGACATAGCAAACTCCTAGGGATGAATGTTCTTTTTGCATCAACATTCTCTTTTTTTGGTGGGAAAATGGTGCTTAATTCAATTCATCATGCCATTATGTAGATGGAGTGAGTGCTCAACCAGAGGATGGGACTGCCAATGAATGAGAAACTGCCCCTTAATCTTCTGATCTGGTGAGGACTATTGATTGTTATTCTAATACCTAGATAGGTAATGAATAATTTTCAATTTTTTCCATGAATAAAACTTGGTGAAGATGTTTCATTATTAGTTAAGTTCGACAAGTTCCAACATTTATGCAGTTGAGAATTGTGGGAACTGAAATCAATGTCTATTTTGTTCCAAGGTTTTTCTGACTTGGAACATTATTCTTCGTGATACGAGTAATTTTCCCATCGTTTGCTTCTATGTTAGGTTTGTTTCATTGTTATGGAAAGTGAACCAATCATTTCACAATTACATGGTATTTAAAGGGTACACTTTTTTTTTTTTTGATTTTTTCTTACTATAATAATATTCTAAATTTACCCACTCGCCAGTATTAAACAAAAGGTTGATAAAATCTACCTGGCTGTGGTGCCATTTCGTTGAAGCTTTGTCTGTTTTTCCAAAGCAAAAATGTTTTTAATACTTTACAAAAGAATTCAGCTGAGTTTTTTTTTTTTCCCTAGACTTTTCTACTTTCTTAATGGAATAAAATTATTAGATTCGAAAAATGAGTTTAAAAAATGAGATATGTTTAAAAAATGAGTTTAGTCGTAGTTTCAATCTTCAAGACTCGAGTCTAATTCAGTTTATTTTTTAATTAATATATTATTTATATATATATATTATTTAATTTATATCAAATAAAGAAAAACATATAATATCATTGTGTAAACATGATGAAATATGTTAAGTTATTTATATTTTAAGACTTAATAAAAGAAAAAAAAATGATTAAGGATTAAATAAAAAATAATGTTTTTAAAAAAAAAAAATAGAAAAAAAATAATATGGGTAGGTATGAAATATTCATTTACAAATCTGAACAAATATCGGTAAAATTTAATTTGAAATTCATAATGTCGGTCTGGACTGGGTTTGAATAAATAAATATGATGTTAATATCATATTTAAATTCGAAACAAATATGATGTTGATATCATACTTAAATTCGATTCGAACTTGGTTCAATCTATGAACACCTCTATCTCTACCTATTTAAAGATTATAAATATACTAATTATATTTGTAATTTATGCTAAGTTAGTGTCGAATGTTGCAAGTTCAGAGAACTGAGAGTGATCCAGCTGCTGACGACTATAAGAACTCAACTTCAAAAAGTACAGAAAATAGAATATGCAAGTAAAAAAAAATGGAAGAAAAGATCACAAGGCACATCCCCTTCGTATCTTGTTTTTACAGTCAATATATTTATGCTCCAAATCTGCCACTAAATTGTCTTTCAACAGCCTTTGATCAGCCCGACCAAGATACCGACTACAATGTCATTAGTCTTGTTGTCCTTAACGCTGTTGAATTCCCATATCACAAGGTTATCTAAAGAGCTGCTTGTTTTTGCTACAAAAGCTTTGTTTATCTTTTTAATGTCTATTCCCGACCTGGTAATCACTGTTCGAATCAGAATCTCTCTACCATCTGCATTTTTCATCCTCAGTTGTTTTGCAAAAAACTTATCGGGATGTTGTATGCACCTGATTACTACCCGAAGTTCCTTTCCAAATTGCCCAACATTTGCTTCTCTTAATTAACTTACCGAATTCGTGGCCATAGAGCTGCTTGTAGGAGCTTAGTATTGCTCTTACTTGGCCATTGTTCCTTTGACTCAAAACTGAAATTATTGTCTTCTGATCTACGTTTTTCTCACTTTCAAGGGCTTCATACAGAGTCTTGGCATCGCACATGGCCAGGCTCATGTCAGCTTTACCACCATAATTGCGGCAAGACTTCAGAACGGCCAGCAGAATCTATGCAGAAGGAAAAAAAAAAAAAAAAACCAATAGTCCTCCTGGAGGCCATAACATGATACCTATGTTACTCGGACTCGGGTGTGAGTGTCGGACACAAATATATGTCCGACATGGGTATGTTCAATTTTTCTAAAATTTTCATATATCTGGAGGATTTTTGGAGGATCATATCTTCATACCCATGTCCGGATATGCGTCGGATACGAATACTTCAAGAAAAATAAAAAGTCGGAACAACATAGCACGATACAGACAAAAATGAGACTAGTTAAGATAGCTAGCACATTAGCAATTACCTCTTTGAATCCACCATTGAATTTCATTACAAAATCCTTTTCGAGGTCAGAATTATATCGAGTTTGGTAGGCATGCTTGATTCGTAGCAGCTCCGAAGATGGTCTGGTGCAAGCCACCTCAATGAGAGTATTGAGGTTTAGGCTCCCTCCGAACAATGAATGCCTCATTTAGCTGCGCATCACGTTCATGAGGTTCAACCATGCCGGATATAAGCTATCCTCTATATCAGCACAGCTAAATTATATAATTCCATGCAACTTGAAAGTAATTAACTTTTGAGTTATACATACAGAAAACGAGTTGGTCCTCTGGACATTGACATGAACTGAAGAAGATCTTGGCCATACCGAGAATTGTAAGTCTGGCGAACGACCTCGAGCGCATTTGAGTCTCTAGTGACAAATATTTCAACAAGTTTTTTGTTGCTCATTGCTCCATTGCCTGTTAAATAATTGAAATATTGAAAATAACATTAACAAGAATCAAGAAAATCGTATTTGCTGAACATGCAGGACCAGTAAGTTATAGTTCGAAGGTCTAAGTAAAATAACTTGCGTGTCTATTGCAGGTGCAACAAGGTTCTCTAGAATTGATAATAGGCGAGTTTATAAGTTATAGCTCTTTTTGCTGCACTTTACTTTCTTTACTGCTGACTTGCGCTTGATGTGATTAATGGAAGCAAAAGTCAAGAGTATCTTTTCCTTGTAAACAGCTCTCGATCGATCATGTCTAATATTGATGCTATTTTGTCTCTGGTTAAAGTATATTTGTATTATACTCAAAAGTATATTTTAGTTCTTGTATTATACAAGTGAGTAATTTAATCTTTATACATTTGAATTTAGTACAAATAAGTAAAATTGGTAACAGTATTAATGAGAAATCGTCTAAATGCTGACATGGACATGGAAAACTGATAGAAAAGATGATTTGAAAAAAAAAATGATGATGTGTCAAAATTTTTTTACTCTAGTAAAATTTAGAATAACATAAATTTTTTTTATCCAAATTCCTCCCTTATCCATAAAAACATGTCATCATTTTTTTTTCGAAATCGTCTATTCTGTTAGTTTTTAAATTTCACCTGAGTAAAAAATTTCGACGCGTAATCATTTTTTTCTTCAAGTAATTTATTATATCAATTTCACATGTCCATGCCAGCATTTAGACGATTTTTTATTAACACTGTTATCAATTTTACTTATTTGCATAAATTTCAAACAGATTAAATTATTCACTTTTATAATATAAAAATTAAAATACATTTTTATTATAATAAAAAATTACCTAGATACTTTTAACTTATACCTTTTGAGGGTGAAAAAGGCTTGAAGAAAGTTCTCTGGCAGCTAGTGCTCATCAAAGATTGCGGCTCAGTCATTGATTCCATACATCCTGAAATGACTTTAATGGCAATCTGTTTTTCTTTTTTTTTTCATTTGATTATATTTTAATTAAGGGAAAAACAATGGATGGAAATGATTTTGTCTCTTTAATCCTATGGAATGGAGTTTACTTTGCAAGAAGGGTTGATTCAATGAATTCGCACATAAATCTAGAAAATCTGTTCAAATATAAAAGATGCAAAGCATATAATACAAGTACTGCAAGTAAAAAGTGATTAGGTAAAGATAGGTTTTTTTACTGAGATATAGTAAAAAAAAAATATTAAAATATCGTTGTTTTTGGATTAATTCCCAAAATCATTTTTTTTTCTAGCTGGGAAATCGCCACCCCCATGGAGATTTCCCAGCGTTAAAATTTGAAAATTTGTAAAAAACACCAAGGAAAATCGCCATGGGGGTGACGATTTCCCTTCATGTATATATATATATATATATTTTTTTTTTAAATTAATAAACAAAAATTAAATTTATTTTTTAATTTGATAAATTTATTTTTTATTTTTAAAAATTACAAATTAAATTAAAATATTTTTTTTTATAATTAAAAAAAATCGTAAGGTATATTTTAGGTTTTTTTATAATTTAATATTATAAATTTTGTTTTTTAAATTTTGTTAGATGACCAGCTCCCCATCCTAAGTCCAAGTTTAGCATATCTAACATCCATGTATCAGTTTGGAACCCCTTCGTCAGCATTTGATGCTACATCATTTATGGGTGCATCTAGTAGTCAGGTTCCCGTTATGGGTGAACTAGGTGTTGGCTCATCCAGCAGTGGGTTTCAAATTTTTGATACGGATGAAAGAACTAATGACATACAACCGGAACCAGTGGCGGTTATAGCAAGAGGTCGTGGTGGACCGCGAATACGTGCCACTGACGAGGTTGAACGAGGGTGCAACCACCACGCACTAGAAGAGCTCGACACTGTTGCTCTACACCACGCAATAATTAGAATAATTGTAATGTGTTTTAAATTTCTAATATAAATTTATATGTTTTGCATTTCATGTTATTTATTTTAAATTTGTTCGAAAATTAATTGTTATATTTTATTTTAATTTATATCTTAATGTTGTTATTTAATTTTAATATAATAATCCAAATTACATGATAAGTTGATTTTCTTTTTTTCATTTTAATTTAATTTTCTTTTTAAATTTTAATAAGAAATAAAATTTTAATCATAAATTAAATTAAAATTATTTTATCAAATATCCAGTTTTAAACTGTAACAATCTATACTATTATTAAAAATAATGATTAAATTGATGTCACGAGTTAATCGAATACCAACTCAAAAAAACTAATCAAATTAAAAAAATTATTTTACGATACCAACTTAAAAATAACTTCTTTATTTAAAAAAGTGACTCGATAAATTTTTTAAAAAAAAAACTTTATTTACATTTTACATCATTAAATTATTTTTGATATAAATTAAAATTTTCTTTTTATAATATTACAAAATTATAAAAAAATACAATTTTTGATATAAAAATTTAATAAAAAATATAATCTTCTTTTAAAATTTTAATAAGAAATATATTTTTATTTTTTATAAAATTGTAATAATAAATTAAATTACATTTTTAATATATATTTTAAAAAAATAAATAACCAAACCTATAAAAAAAATATTTTCATTTAATTTATAATTTTTAAAATTAAAAAATAAAATTATCAAATTAAAAAATAAATTTAATTTTTGTTTATTAATTTAAAAAATAATAATAATAATAATACATGAAGGGAAATCGCCACCCCCCATGGCGATTTCCCTTGGTGTTTTTTACAAAATTTCAAATTTTAACGCTGGGAATGGCGATTTCCCAGCTAGAAAAAAAAAAGACGTATTTTGATAATTAATCCGAAACCAACGATAATTTGGTATTTTTTTTTTTGGCTATATCTCAATAAAAAAACCGGTAAAGATACATTCAGCCAAAACTTGTGAATTAAACTCTTGGTGAAGCTTCAACTGCATTCAATTGAAAATATAAAATTCGAATGATTAGAGCAAATCCGAGAGCACCATGGGTGACAGTTTTTCAAGATGGAACAGCTGTATAGAAAATTATCCAGGAAAAAACAATTTACAATTTTTGATCACCATCCTTAGTGCATCCTGCTTTTTCAGCCAGAAAACCATCACAAAACAGCACTCCAACAATCTATGTACTCGAGCTCGGATGTGAATGTCGAACATAGATGTATGTCCAACACGGGTATATTTTAATTTTTTTTTCCCAAAACTTTCATGTATTTGGAAGATTATATCCCCAAACTTATATCCGGATATGCGTCGAACACAAATACTTCAAAAAAAAAAAAAAAATCGAAACAAGCCATCTACACCAACTGAGAAATTCTTTCAATAATCATGATACTAAATTATTACTTCTACATTTCATTTGTATACAATGAGTAAATACGGGGATGGTTCCCAGATTTCCAATATGACGGGGCTTTTCCGCACCCATGGCAGAAATATAATTGTTTGAACATCTAAAAGCAGTGCACTGATGCAAATTGGCAGGTTCCCCAATCAATGTGTCGAGCAACTATATATACTTCCAATGGCAATGGAAGCTGAGATGAAGCTAAATAATGCGTATTTCATGCCTGGACTTTCACATGGCATTTGATGTAGTTGACCAAATGCTTAGCGCATTAGAAATGTGTTGATCTCATGAACCAAATAAAACACAATCACTGTTTCAGTCACAGTCTGTATCATCCAGCCAAGAAGATGATTATTTAACTCAAACTTGAGTTGCATCCATTATCGTCCTGCATCAAAATAGACAAGACTTGATCAAAGAAAAAAAAAGCATTGAGCTGAACGAACAGATTCATGATTCTTTTATTTCTTTATTGGCATAGGCTTTATATGTCAAATATATCGATTAAATTCGAAACATTTAACAGGTAGATATAATCTAAACCAGACAGGTTAAAGAAAAATAAACAACGGGAGAAAGACAATATCATAACAGATTTTAAGCCAGGGGGGTACAATAGGCCCAATGAGACAATACGACCAGACTTAAATTGACATATTTTCCTTCACCAAAAATATAATCAGGAGTTATAATTTAGAATTATATAATCCATAAGCTCAACCAATTTCCTCCTGGCATTTGTGGTCAAAGCAAAGAGAAACCAATAAGCCTTTGGCAGCAACAAGTTACAATTGTAGGTGTAGAATTTCTTGGTTCTTTAATCAAATACAAATAGTGGCTCCGTGTAAATAGCACATGGCAATGGTCACTAATAAATGAGTAAACTAAAGAATAATAAGTCTCTTTGAAGTGGCATGCAACGGGTCTTCTGAGAATGAGTGCTAAAAAGATAATTATTGACAATGCAAAACCATTGTCTCCCAAACAGTATCCAATTTTCCTGACCACATTATTGCATACACTTCAAGGGAGCTTTAGTCAGTATGTAGCTTCAATACATGATAAACAGTCTATTGATCAATTTTATGAAGTCTTCAAAGATCATGATCCTGGCGGCCAGCAGAGTATTTCTAATTTATATCTTGAAATCCTTCCAAACTTGTGTATTTAAAAGGATATGCAACATCCATTAGACTTGACAAGTGAGTTTTGCAACCATTATGTACATTAGCTGTTTTTTTTTTTTTTTTTTCCTTTGTAAAGAAACTTAAACGATTTTTTGAAGTCATTATTTGCAATCTTCTAAGATCCTTATGTCTGCTTATTACCAAGTTTCACCAATAACACAGAACAGAGAAGGTATCACTTGTCCCCATAAAACACAAACAGATAGATGCCAATGCACATATATTGAGATCATGTAACTTTCAAAAGGGGATTTTAAATACATAACTGCAGCAACATAAAATGATTAGGAACCAAAAGTCCAAATCTACTCATAACGGCACTTTCTGGAAACTGAAATGTGGCAATTATTTTGTATTGATGCTGTAATATACTTACCACGAAATACTACGGTTCATTCTCTTTTGCTTTCGTGTACCGAGCTTTATGCTCAAGATACTCTTCAAGCTCCTTCTCCAACTTCTCAATGAACTCACTTGTATGATCAAGGGATTGTTCGTACTTGTATTTTTCCAAAGCCTGCCATATTTGAATAATAAAAGCAAATATTATATTGACATCAGGCATTGAAATAAAAGACTGATGAACTGTTGAACTCCCTCTAAAGAGTCAGCCACAAGGAAACTACAGTATCCTTTTTGAACAGAAAGCAACTTCACTAACGAGAGAAAATTTAGATACATTACAAATTTACAATGAGTGCAAAACTGAATTGTGCTTACCCTGATAGCACAAATAAACCCCCAACTATTACAGGTCCTAAGCTGCCAGACCAGCCTAAAATTCCAGTCATAACTTTGAAGCTATGTTGCTCCAACTCTTTATTTTTCTTGAAGTACCCGTGTCCGACACATATTCGGACATGGGTATGGGGATATGATCTCCCAAGGACCCTCCAAATACATTCAAAACTTAGAATAAATTAAACCTACCTGTGTCGGACACATACCCGTGTCCGATAATCACACCCGAGTCCGGGTAACATAGCTTTGAAGCATCAATTTCTACAAACAAATAATGAGCCCAACTACCTTTTTTGTACACACACACACACACAAAAACCTGATGCATTAGTAGCTCCATGCACTGATGCAAGCACAGATGAACGGAAACAAGAGAAACCACTAAGAATACCACCAACTAATTCTCGAGGAAAATTTAGAAAATTTCTAATATATAAGCAACAAACAGATTATCAAAAAAAGGAAAGAAATATTACTTTGTTTTTAGATAGGGTATCTGGTGGAGACATAATTTTTGGTTGCACATAATTCTTTCCTCGGTAGAATATTATGGTATTGTTAGGTTTGATGTCAATCACAATGCCTTTGCTAAGTCGAGCAAGTTCTTCAGCATATTCATGAACCTGCCCTGGCTTGCAAGGCTTGCAGATGACCTTCATAGTTTCATGTTTCTTCCAATGTAGATGCATATTGAGAACAACACCTCCAAATACTCCTCGTCTTCCAACTTGAACATAGTTTTTTTTCTTCTCACCAGTACGCTTTAGGTAGTGTCTCTCTTCCTCAGTTAAAATTTCAGGATCATATACTTCGGCTGGGGCCTTGGGAACCTCAAATTTTCTCAATTTTTCAATCAACCATGCTTCCTTTCTTTTGGCCTGACGTATTTACAAAGATAACAATCAAACTAACATTCCCCTTTTATAAGTGACTACTAAGAAAGCTCACATCCAAGAAAAGGATAAGAATTCTAAACCAAAATATAAATATAGTTAAAATGAGAAGCTATCTAACCTTCTCGAGTTTATATCTAATCCTAACTTCTGGGTTTGGCGAATTCATCTTCTTTTTGGCCTTTAGACGATAGAAACGAAGTTCATTCACTTTTGCCTTTTTAGACATTTTCCGCCTTTTCCCCTTCTTATTTGTAGAAACAAATCTACCGAGTGGCTTATTAAAAGAAAACCTGATAACATCCTCATCTGTCTTCAGCTCAATTGATGCATTACTCATATATCTTGCATGCAGCCATTTGCAAAGAAAGTTGTGATGCTGAAATACATTTGGCTTCACTAGCAACGAAAAATCAAAAGGAGAGGCTACACATGGTGCATGTAATGAAGGCCTCACAGCCCTGCAGTTTCTCTGGTTTGCAAATGTGATGCCATTAAGGCATTGTCTAGACCAAAAGGACTCATTTTGAACAAAACAACAGAACTTAAGTAAAGAATCCCTGCGATAAAAAGAAAAAGAATATCTGTCACCAAAGTCCTTCAATATGAAGGATACAGTTCACAATTTTTATTTAAGAAAAAGGTCCTATTATAACCATGGTATTTCTTTTATTGCACACACCTTCAGAAGCTAGAGCAAAAAGATTTCATAAACAGATTTTTCATCATAGTCCATCTTTAAAACCCAGAACTAACTATAGATTTTCACAAAATCATCAGAAACAAAAAACTGAAAAAAACTTAATAAACATAAGCAAGATTCAAGGTCAAAATAAAAATGGGTAAGAATCAAAATGTTCGTTTTCCTTTAAATTATAGACTCTCCAGGAAATAGATAACAAGTAGTAAAATTAAACCCGACAAAAATGAGATAACTAAAAAAGAGAAGAAATGAAGCAAACCTTTTAACAACGGAAGTAAATTGCCGGGTAATTTCTCTAATTGAAGCAAAAGCTGCCATTATTATCTCACAAAAATCAAATTTGTATTTGAGAATTTTATACGAAACTTTCAGAGTTCAGAGAGACTCAGATGCTTCCTTTCATTTTGTCAACAGGGAAAGTTAAAGAGAACGGAGACCATGAGCTCGAACCAGCCCAAGTTTTTGGACTTCCGGCCTACCCCTGCGTTGTTTAAGACCCAATATTGGCCCACTGATCACTAACTTGGGCTTAAGTTTGACCAGGAGTTAGTAATCCTCTCCAATTATGTCTTGTCTTCATCAAATTGGGTTATAATGTTTTGGGTTTTTTTTATATTGGGTTCTTCCCTAATTATATATACTTCATTAATGGATTTGATTTTTAAAATTATTAAATAATCTAATTACTTTAATTTTTATAAAACAAAATTATTTTTTAGAATTGATACTCGTAATTAAAAAATTAATTTGATAAAAATATTTTAAAGGAAAATGTTTTTCTTATAAAAGAAATCTAAAAAGAATCTTATTTTATAAAAGTATTGTACTTATATAAATATATTATTTTATGTTAGGGCTCTTTTAGTCAATTACATGAGTTCAAAACTTCGAACAAAAATGAACCAGACGCTTAAATACATATCAATATCGAATATTTTTAAATTCTGACTATTATTTAGGAGAAAATATTAAATAATTAGTGGAAAGTAAATGGAATATTTTTATTTTTTGTAGTAAAAATCAAATAACATAGTCCAAATTCCATCACCCAAAAAAAAGTTCAAAGTTAACATTTTCTAATTTCTTATAATTAAAACTTAAAGCTCTTGATTATATGATGTTTTTCTCCTTGTTCTCTTTTAGCTTTTAATTAAGAGTAATCATAATTTCTTTTTTTTTTAGAGAATAGTAATTGCAAAATTTGTGATCTCACACCTTGAGGAAAACTGAATAATTTAAGAATTAAATCAAATACAGAAGATTGGGAGGTTTGGTAATAAAACAAACCATTTCATATTATTTAATCCATCATTAGTTCATTACCCATTAGACATCTTTATCACTCTCAATAATTAAAAAAAAAAATTGGTTGCTTTTTCATAAAGAATTTTTAATATTGTATAATTTTAATTCATACATGAATAGCTTGGCCAAATTTATAAATTAAAATAACCCAACTCACAACATTTTGAAGACAAATAAATGAATCACTAAAAAGCGATGATATTAGTAATTTATTAGAGAAATTGGGAGTGATTGCTACCGCTGCTACAGAAGAACTTGGAAGAAAACCGATAGAATCAACGTGGAATGTCAAACACTGCAACAAAAATTTCAAAGCTCGATTCTGATTGCAATGATTGGAATCTGTAGTCGATGTTGCACCCATTTTTTTTTTCTGATTAAAAGCGATAGATTCTTTTGAATTTTGAAGATCCACTGTTTCAAAATCTTACCAACTTCTCCCACCAGCAACTACTATTACCGACGAAGTAGAAGCATGTGTGGAGAAAGACTCGTCTGTTAATGATTGATCCGCAGACATTTCATCTTCATCATCTGATTCAACAGCCTTTATGTCATCTATCTCTCTCTCACAATTTCAGTCATTTCAGGCCGTTTCTCCGGCGTCTTATCACAGCAACGGAGAGCAACCTGTAGCAGCTTCAGCATTCCAGGAGCAGCACTTCTCTGCAAAGATATCTCCATATCAAGTATCTCAGCAGTCCAATCTTCTCTAACAGCTCGGTGAACCCAGCTGCAAAGATCCACCCCATTGATGCCTGGAGGAGCTGACTGAACTGAGAATCTTCCTGTTAATAGTTCCAGAAGAAGACAGCCGTAACTCCAGACGTCGGACTTCCTTGAAACCCTTTTCGAGTTCTGGTATTCTGGTGACTTGTATGAGGCCATACGTTGAGCTGCGATGGAAAGGGCTATGAGGGAAGTGAGACCATAATCGGAAACAAGAACCGTGTCATTCTCGTCAAGGAGAATGTTAGACAATTTCAGGTTTCCGTGAGGAACGGGGCATTGGGAGGAGTTGGAATTGAGGTGAAGATATTCCAAGGCTCGTGCCACGCGGTGTATTAAATCGCGGTCGCGGATTTTGTCGCGGACGCGGTCGCGGTGTCACGGTTACGGGTGTTGCGGACGTTACGTAACGCATAACGGTTGTCGCGGACGTGATTTTTTTATAAAAAATCACATTTTTTTACAAAACAATATATTTATACATTTTGATATTATATTTTATTATTCTAATATTCATAATAATTTTTTATAAGTTTTATTTAATTTATAAAAATAAGAACTATAATTTTAAATATAAAATTTTCTTAAAAACGTAATAAGGATGATAATACCATTCAAACATTATCAAATTAAATCATACAAATAAAATCATGGACAATAACAATCATAAGTTCAATAAGTAACATCCAAATAATTTCATAATTTCAAATGTGAAGAAATATCACTACCTCCCGAGTCCCGACAGCAATTCTACACCCAAAATCTGTTTCCGATATTTCTTCCACAATAAAGCACATTTTCGATATGGGTTCTTCAACAAAGTTAAGAGTCGCAGCCAGAGGCCATGGTCACTCGCTTCAAGGTCAGGCACAAGCTTATCAAGACGTGGTTATCAACATGGAATCACTCGTTGAATGACGTCCAAGCATGTACGTTGAAACTAGTAAGCTGCCTTATGTGGAAGTTTCAGGCAGGGAGTTATGGATTAACATCCTGCATGAGACTCATACTATACATGCTGCAATCATCCGCGCCTGTTAGAAGCAAATTTGAAATTTATGTACCAACTACTTCTGGTTTTTAGCCCAACTATGTCATGACTTTTTTCTCCCAACTTTTCAAGCAAATATGATTTTCCATAATAATGAAAGTTTTGGATTCAAACCCGATTTTGATATTTCGATTTCAATGTTTTATATATCTTTTAACTTTTTGCCAAAGGCATCGTAAATGGTATGCTTGCAATTGGTATCAAAAAACATAAAAGACAGAATAGAATAAAGCAGACAAAACACAACAAAACGGGTGTCGCGGGCGTTACACCGCTTTTGAACCATTGTCGCGGCGTTACGTAACGTGTTTCGGCCGTTTCGGTCGTGATTTGTTTTCTCCAACGCGTAACGCCGATATCGCGGTTCGGTAACCTCATTTTCCGTTACGAAGCGGCCGTTACGTAACGTAACGGCCGCATTTTAATACACTGCCCACGCCTCGAGCAACAGTTAATCTAGAGCTCCATCTGAAAGAAATCCGGTCCCTGGTACCTCTCCCTTCTGCATTATCCATCAATTCACAATATCATTAGTTCAAGAGGCCAGGGAGGGAAATACATATCTTGATCTCTTTTGTATGTTTTTTTTTTCTTCAGAATTTTGAAGAAATGGAGAAGATATATACTATAACTACGTACAACCATCAAAATTTAAAATATTTGAGAAAAGAGAAGTGGAAGATGTAATTGGTAATCTCACCATGAAGGCGGTTGAAGAGGTTCCCATTCTTGACATATCTGTAGACGAACAACTTCTCATCCTTGGAATAGTAGTAAGCGAGTAAAGGAAGCAAATTCGGATGCTTTTGATTTGCAATTTTTTGTAGCAGCTTCGTGAATTCCTCGTTGCTCAATGGTTTCAAATCCCTCAGGTGTTTTACAACAACAGCTGGCCTGTCTTTCAATGTAGCTTTATAACTATTGCCAAAAAGCCCTTTACCTAACCCTTCTGCAGAAGCCCTCAGCAGATCGTTTAGGTCAAAACCTGCTTCATCCCCCATGAATATGAGATTCCCCTTCTCTTCGTTTGTACTTAATCTTTTCTCCTCTGCATGAATATTGCTTTCATCTTTACTTTCCTTGTAATAACTGCCCCTCTCCTCCAACTCTAAATCCTTATCATCTTTTTCTTCAAGATGGTATCTTTTCATCAGCTTCTTAATCTTCCTAGATTTCTTACAGTAAAGAATTAGGAGCAAAATCACAGTAACTAGACCAATAATATCGAAAACCATAAATATAGTTGCAACGGATTTCTTTCTGGAGTCTCCTGCTGTGTCAATATCACTAAAATTGCAGGTATTTGATGAATCACACATATTGGGGCCATTATTAGAGTAGGAAGCAGCGCTGAATGATTTCAGTGTGCGAGTTCCTGGGATTGGACCGCTGATATTGTTGTTGGAGACATTGAAGGCTGTTAAACTGGGTTGGTTGAATTCTGGGATTGTACCTGTCAAATGATTCTCCTGAAGCTGCAATGACTCCAAGAAATTAAGATTAAGAAGTGAACGTTGGATTGGCCCATAAAGCATGTTTTTTGACAGATCAATATCCTTCAACTTGTGATTGGAAGAGAAATCCATTATATTCCCTGACAATGAATTGTTCTTGAAGCTGAGGGTAATCAATTCAGAAAGCACAACAAATGCATCAGCACTTACTTTCCCGGATAAGCTCCTACCTTCCAATAATATTGCAGTGACACGACCATTTATGCACTGAATGCCATACCAGAATGAGGTATTTTCATAGCACTGAAGCCCATTCCAGTTATCGTTTAGGAATGGATCATTAAACAAGTGCTTTAAAGCATATAGAGTATCCCTTTCCTGTTCATATTGAGCAATAGAACCGCTATAAAGTGAAAAAAGAGTCGCAACAAGAAGATATTTGGGAAACAGAAGCGATCCCATAACTGAATACCAAGTGGAAACTGTGTTTGCTTCTGTAGTAAAGACTCATAACAGGTAGAAAATTAATGTATCTGGTTTCTTGATAAAAATCAAAATATTCTCGTGAAATGCCATTACAGCTATGAAGGCAAAAACAAGGACAAAGTTTGAACTGTCTCCTTTTGGATTTTATTGCTGAGAATCCCAAGGAGGCAGTCTTTTTGAGGGTCTCCATTCTCCAGCTAGAATGAACCTGAATACGACATTATACCTTATGTTTCTATAAATTTAGGAAATTGAATGTATTTAAGGAAGTATGGAGAATACATTTGAATGCACATATACATCAGTGCAGTGGCGGAGCCAAGTATAACTCAGGGTGGGCACAGGCCCACCCTCAACTTATTTTTTTTTTAGTTATAAATGTAGTATTGATGTAGTGCCCACTCTTCTTGTCAAATTGGGACCCCCCTCAACTTAATTTTTTTTTATGAGTTATAGATGTAATGCCCACTCTTTTTACCAAATTGTGATCCTACTCAATTAAAAATTTACTTTGAACTGAGAAAAAAATATTTACACTTTTTTTTCATGGGTCCCACTATTTTACATTTCTCTCTCATTTTACCTTTCTCTTTTTCAGATTACTGCTATTACTAATTTTCTCATTTTCACATTTCTCTTTCACACATTTCTCTCTCACGTCTCAATCTCATTATCTCACCAATTCACACATCATTAAACTATTTTTTTATCTTTCTTTTTCTTGGCTTTTTGTTTAAGCTTTGCCTCTTCCTCAGCTCAGCTCACTCTGTCTCTCTTCTCCAACAAATCTCAAACACAGCAAGGTAAAGTTTTACCCGAGAACTAAGGGTCAGTAATTTTTTTATTTGTCTGTATTTGTTGTTTATTTTCTTATAATTGCTAAGATTTTTTTTCTTCAATAAAGCTACATATACTGCTTTAGTGCTTTTGGTTGGTTTTGTAGATGAAGACCATTAATAAATATTATTTCTATCAATTGTCATGCCTTGTTAATTTCCTTTTCTAAAATCAGAATGTTTTTAGATTGTAGATAATTAGATATGGGTGGGTCTTGCAAAGTTTTGTATTTTTCTTGATTTTATTTTTCTATAATTGCTGTTTATTTTCTTATAATTGCTATGAATTGCTCTGATTCTGTTAAGGTTAATATTTTTTTTTTACCAAATAGGCTTTCTAGCAGCTTCGGGCTATCTTCTCCCGTTCTCCTTTTGATTCAAAAATTGTGTATGCTTTCATCAAGAATCAGGTTTTTTACTGCTCTCATTTTGTTTGATTTTGCCTTCATTACTTTTAATGATTTTCTTTTTTTGCAATGTGCTTATCCATGCCAGTGCTTTATCAAATGTTTGACCAATTATGATTGTATTTAAGTCTTTATTTGCTCTGTTGCTTTTAAATTATGGATTAATGAATTTGACCAAGTTGTTGGCCTAATATGTTCATCTGACTTAATGTTATTAGTGTTATTCAACTTTGCTGTTTGTTTTTGGGTTCTTAATAAATATTCATTCTATCATGCCCTGTTTGTTTCCCTTTTTTAAAATCAGAATGTTTTTAGATTATAAATTATTATATGTGGGTGGGTCTTGTAGATTTTTTTTATTTTTCTTTATTTGAATAGTGTTTGTGATTTTTTTAATAGAGCATGGATAAGTTCCTAAAAAGAAAATCGATTTCTCATGATGAGAATCAACTTTCCTCCCAATCAAGTAAAACTAATCTTCATGTTGGTATGCCAAATTGTTCGAAGCAACCTAGAACTGAGATAAACTTAGAAGATCTTCCAGCTGATCCTGGCTTACGTCATAAAATTACATCTTATGATCCAAATGATAGAGATAATGTACGAAGAGCATACTTGCAAAAAGGACCTTGTCAACCCCATCACCATGATTTTCCCAAGAGAAAATATGGGAGTAAGTTTCGAAGATTTTGTCCTTCTTGGTTTAATGAATTTAGCAATTGGTTGGAGTATAGCAAAACAAAAGATGCTGCATATTGTTTGTGTTGTTATCTTTTTAAACCTGATATTGGAAAGCAATCTGGTGGAGATACATTTGTTACAGAGGGGTTTACTAATTGGAATAAGAAAGACCGATTTAATCTTCATATTGGTGGTCCAAATAGTGCCCACAACAATGCTTGGAAGAAGTGTCAAGATTTGATGAATCAAGACCAACATATTGAAGTTGCTATTGCTAAGCAATCAAATCATGTTCGTGCTATCTATCGGAGCCGATTAAATGCATCAATTGATTGCATTCGGTTTCTTTTGAAGCAAGGACTAGCTTTTCGCGGTCATGATGAATCAGAAAATTCTTCTAATCAAGGCAACTTTCTTGAACTTCTTAGATTTCTTGCTGACCACAATGAAGCTCTAAATAGTATAGTTTTACAAAATGCTCCTGAGAATAATCGGTTATCTGCTCCTGACATTCAAAAAGACATTGTCAATGCTGCTGCAATTGAGACTGCTAATGTTATTATAAATGACCTTGGAGATGAACATTTTGCTATTCTTGTTGATGAGTCACGTGATATATCAAACAAAGAACAGATGGCTGTTGTTTTGCGATATGTGAACAAAATAGAAAGTGTTGTTGAGCATTTTCTTGGTATTGTGCATGTTAGTGATACTACTGCTTTATCACTAAAGATGGCAATTGAATCATTATTTTGCAAACATGGATTGAGTATGTCTAGAATTCGTGGACAAGGTTATGATGGTGCTAGTAACATGCAAGGTGAATTTAATGGTCTTAAAAGTTTAATCTTGAAAGAAAATCCAGCTGCTTTCTATGTTCATTGTTTTGCTCATCAATTACAACTCACACTTGTTGCCATTTCCAAGAATCATATTCAAATTGCTTCTCTTTTCAACTTAGTTGCTACTTTGTTGAATGTTGTTGGAGGGTCATCCAAGCGACATGATATTTTACGTGAAAAGCAAGTTACTAAAGTCAAAGAAGCATTGGAAAAAAGGGAAATTATCAGTGGACGTGGATTGAATCAAGAAACTAGTCTCAAACGAAGTGCTGATACTCGTTGGGGATCACATTATGGTACTTTAATAAATTTAATTCTTATGTACTCATCAGTACTTGATGTGCTTGAGATTATTAGAGAAGATGGTTTGAATGCAGATCAAAAAGCTGAAGCTAATGACCTTTTAGACATGTCACAAACATTTGATTTTGTGTTCACTTTGCATTTGATGAAAAATGTATTAGGGATCACCAATGAATTGTCACAAACATTGCAAAGGAAAGATCAAGATATCATTAATGCCATGAAATTGGTTAGTATTTCAAAGCAAAGGCTACAAACTTTGAGAGATAGTGGATGGGAATCTTTATTGAATGAAGTCTCATTGTTTTGCAAAACTCATGGTATTGACATGCCTAATATGGAAGAGATTTTTCAATCTAAAGGGAGATCACGACGTAGGGTTCAAGAGATTACAAATTTACATCATTATCGCATTGATTTACTTTATACTGTTGTGGACATGCTACTTCAGGAGGTTAATGATCGCTTTACTGAGACAAATACTGAATTGCTTCTTTGTTTGGCATGCTTAGTTCCAGATAACTCATTTTCTGCATTTGACAAGCAAAGGTTGATTCAGTTTGCTATATTCTACCCATGTGATTTTTCTCCCACTGATTTGATAGTTATTGATAATCAGCTTGAGACATATATTATTGATATGAAATACAGTGGTGAATTTTCTAATTTAAAAGGGATTAGCAGCTTAGCAGAGAAATTAGTTGAAACTGGGAAACATCGTGTTTATCCATTGGTGTATTCACTTGTTAAGTTGGCATTAATTTTACCTGTTGCCACAGCAACTGTTGAAAGAGCATTTTCTGCGATGAAGATTGTGAAGAATCGACTGCGAAATCGAATGGGAGATGCATGGATGAATGATTGTTTGGTGACTTACATTGAGAGTGATGTGTTTAACGGCATTAGCAATGAAGTTATTATTCAACGATTTCAAAATATGAAATCACGTAGAGGACAACTGTAGAAGGTGATTTTTTCAATTACAATGACAATAGTCAATTGTTCATTATCTCTTATATAGTTATATATTAATATGTCATTAAAAAATTAATATTATAGGTTTTCATGATTTATTTTTTATTATGCATATTTAAAATTTTAAACATAATGAGATGCCCCCCGCTGATCCTGAGGTCCTGGCTCCGCCACTGCATCAGTGGACATTAAACATGATTGATGGTTTTGGTTGAAAGTGTAGGAGATCTAGTCAGCTGATTTCAGTTAGCAACTGATAATCATTTACAGCTTTCTTGTGTATTTACCCTATTATCTCTTCTAAGAGATAGCTTTGTAGTTGTATATATAAACGTATCAAGTGTAAATGAAAATCACCATTGCCTGTCAAGTTCTTATATGAATCTCCTACAGAAAGCAAGGACTTTTTAATATCGAAATAGTTTATTACACCATTTGCAAAACTGAGCTTTAGACGCAGACAAATTCACTATATCAGGACTGCTAAATGCAAGTTTAAAATGGTTGTAGTGTAAACAAATGAAAAAGACAGATGAATTCTATATAAGTGCTTTTAGGCTTTGAAATTGTAGATGTTTCCTAATTTAACTTGAAGCTGAATTAACCCAAGAACTAGAGGAGCAAGTTCTACATATTTCCTAAATTTGACAGTAACATTCCTCAGCTCCCCAAATGGGGTCTAATCGCCTTATTCCCACCACCAGCTATCGGATTTTCCAAGAGAAACCAACCTGTTTCTTGTGGATATTCTAGGTTCAATTTTCTTACAAGCCTTTCCCAAGCTAGCTACAATGCTATCCTTGTTGCTTCCAGCTCAATAACAGATACATTTACCAGTAAATATAATACATTTCGTCCCTCCCTCCTTCTGTAACTCCTTTTTCTTTTTATAAAAATTTTATTGATCTAAAGAAACTGAAATAAACAAGGCTGAAAGCACAACGAAAGGCTTATAAACATTACCACTATTATCGCTAGAGCAAAACAAAGAGTAATAATATCTTTTGCCACTTTGAATAAATAAATAAATTCATTGCATATCAAAAGAAGTGAGAAAGCTAAACCCCTGCTTCCAACAAGAAATCCAATCTTAGTACTCTTATACTATAGTATTAAAGTGGGGACTAACTATTTTAAAATTTTAAATTGATAGGAAAAGATATAATTATTATATTTAAATTTCAGTATAATTTTTATGTGCAAGTCAGATGAATGATTAATGAAAATCCAAATACAAAAAATGTACAAATTGGAAAAAAAGTTTAAAATATCAATGAACAGTCTGACGGGTAATAAAAATTGGGTGAAAAAATATTAAAAAGGAAAACGATTATCATAATTCAAATTCGAGAGTTCTAATATCATGTCAAATTGGGTGACCAATTATTTCAAAAACTTAAGCTAATTAAAAACTCAACTATTATATTTAAGTTTCAATAGAATAATTGACTTTTTTTTCTTTCTTTTTCTCCTTTTTCACTTAGCTTTTCATTTCACCCTAATAATTCGAAGATCATAATCATCAAAATATGAACTCATGACAGCTTTTCACACATAATTAAGATATTAACTTATATATCCTCACAATTTTTATGTTCCTCTCTGGTTGTTGAATCTTGTCGTTAATATTATATTATTGGCCAAGAAAATGATGTTGTATTTTCATTTTCTTACTTTGCTCCACATTGCAACTAGACCTCAAGGGTACCTATCAATACATAATTTGTATTGAATTCATTTATAAAATCATTAAAAAAAAAAAAAAAAAAAAGACAAGACAAGACAAAAATTCAGAAATTTTGAGCCCAAATAACATGTGATAAAACAACCTTCATTTTAATTGGAAAAATTAAGATTTAAACCTTGGAATTAATTACAATATTCGAATTGTCAGATATATAAAGCAACATGCTTGTAAGGTCAAGCTTTGCTTTATGCTTCATAGCCGAGCACAGCCTTGAGCGTTTTATCAGTTTACATATATCTTAATCATTGCTAACCTTTCACAAATTGTATATACAGCCAATCAAATCGAGACTGTCTGCGTTAATGCTTCTCTGTCGGTCAACCAGAGCAAATTAATAAAGAAATAGTTACAAATATATATATATATATATATATGATTACATCCATGTTTATAGTATTATTAGTTTATTGCAGAATAAACCCTGCGGATTTCACCTTCAGTTCCTGTCTTCACCCCAATGTTACTCATCTTCACCATTGACCTTTCAAATTCCACGTTAAAGCTTAGTGCTCGCAACGCTCTGACACCCAAGAATTGTTGGACGATGGGTCTCGTCGAAGCATCAGTCCACAACTTCTGATCGGACTCTAGTATTCCACGCCCATTCCTCAAGTTGGTGAAGAACGATGTCTCGAATCTGTTGCCGCTGCCAATATCAAGGTCGACACGCCTACCGGCGTCTCCGTTTTCAGGGCAGAGTGTTTGTAGTTGAGAGACAAATGTTGAGCCGATTGTTGGGTCAGGACCATTGGCGGTGAAGTTATATAGCCTATACCTGAAGAACTGGCAAGCTGAAGTCCCTATGGTGCGTCCTCCTGTTAAAATAAAGGTGAAATGTTAGTATTTCAGAATTCAGATATATATTAGATAACTTCGATGAACTTGGTTGGTTTTGATTTTAAAAATAAATGTAAAAGATAGGCTCAAATATTGAATTGCTTACCAACCAGGGCAACAAGGTCCTGAGTGTTGAGACCAAAAGCAGCAAACTTTTGCTTCTGTGAATCAATGGACTCTCTGAAACAGGGCAAATTAGAGGTATCCGATGCCAATGAAACCCTTCCGTCTCTGCGTCCAGCAGGCACCTGCCAGCTTCGTCCACTTGTCTGCATAATATATATATATATATATATATATATTTTTTTTTTTTTAATTGTGTAAAGCATATAATTAGTGACTGTTTTAATTATATGATACAAAAAACATAAATTAAAATACTTGAGAAAGTGATAGTAGTACTAAATTAGTAGTACTGTCGATAATTTTGGAGACGATTACTATATATATAATTATACGATACTAATACGATAAATAATTAAAATACGATACGAAAAAATAATATAAACACGATAAAATACATCAATATATTAAAATTTACATAATACTTACGAACTATTAACGTGTTAAAATTTATATAAATATATAAAACTTTAAATATGATTATAATACAAATATGATACGAATACACGAATTGTTATGTAATATTATAGTAATAATTACCAGAACCACGGAGTCACGGGCATCAAGAGCAAGAATATCAGCACATGAGACAACTCCCGGACAAGCTGCTTTGAGTTGTGTCTTGGCATCATCAATAACTTCATAGCCCCTTATCAAACGATTTGGAGGGGCAGTTTTCTCAGTGTTAGGGCCATCAATGATGATTAGAGGCATCACAGCCATGGACGAAGCAGTCGTGGAAGTGCATCCTCAGCAAGCCAGGGGCAATTGTAGGATTAGACTGGAAATGGGATTGAACTGTTGAACTAACAATGGATTCAGCACTGGGACATGTACGTGAATAGCGTTGGATATCAATAATTAATTTAAGTGTTATGAAATACGTATATCAATACGTAGGTTGTCGTGAATAGATATACGGTGTATAATTTATCTGCACAATTGATATCATATTTGAATGAAAAATTAATCTTAAAGGTACTCACTTGAAGAGAAAAAAGTTGGTTGAAGTTGTGTATGGTATGGAATCCCACATAGAACAAATAATGGTTTGAGCTTGTAGTTTATATAAACTTAGGTTCCAAATTGAGTTGGGTCTCAAGGAGCACTCAAGTTTTGGGTGAGGATTTATACAAAATTGAGTTACCACGCGCATCGCCAAGCCGAACTGGGTTAGGTTTGAGTTTGTGTTAAAAATTAATTTTTTACTACTCAACCGACTTATTTTTTCGGTCCAAACCGAATCGTTATTATCCAATCTGACCAACCAGATTATTATGTCTGATTAAGACATGCTTGTTTGGTCAGGACTGAACCAGTCTCTTTTTTCAACAGTGTTGTCCGTTAGGTTCGGGTCTGTCTATTGATCAAACAGGTGTTGTCCAAATGGTTTGACTGTTCGAATAGTCTCCTGCTTCCCTATAAATACAGACTTCAGAGTCTGTTTAATAAATGAATTAACTGAACGTTTATGAGTTCTGTCTTGAGAGAGATCGACATTATTTTTTCTAGTTCGCCGTGTTGCTTCGAGTGTGCTCTTGACAGCAACGTTATCGAGGCATGAGAGACGAATTGCAATATACTGTAAGCACCATAAGGACAGACAATAATCATCTTAAGGTTAGAGGTCCAACCTTGACTCGATATTTTATTTTATGGTTCTACCGAAACTGTGAGTATATCTAATATCCGTATATTCAATATTCTGATATGCTGAAATTATTTTTTATATATATATTCTGTTTATATATTATATTTATATATATGTATGCAGTAATGAAATTGCTAAATGCCTATAGATTGCTAACAAAATAGAACCCAACACGGGTATCTTGGCCTTGCACCAATGTAGTTGCCATGGCAAACAAAAGAAACACTAAAGCAAATGTCTACTTAAAACCTCCACCCCCATTTTTGTGAAGAAACAATTACTTATAACAAAGAAAAGAGGATCGCAACGAGATCAATGCTGCTAAGAAAGAAAAAGGATAGCTGTGGGATTTTCTGATGAGAAGTTCGTGTTGATTGCTTTGGCTAGCTTGTGACCTTTGAGGTGTGCTAGTTTGATGCAATTTATATATGCTCAAAAAGTAAGATTCTAAGAAGAAAAAGTCAGCCAAGGCGGCTAGTACAGGGGAAGAACCATCGAGGGGGCGGGGGACAGATAAATATTCCAGTTATGTGGGTGATGACTCATGAGTAGGGATTCAGATTTTGGTGGGACCACAACGGCCTTTAAATTAAATTAAATAACTGTTTCAAATTCAATTTATTTATTAATGTATTTGTATATTTTTTATATTATAATTAATTTAAAATATTTTATATTTATATAAATTTTAACGTATTAATAATTTATATTATATAAATTTTGACACATTCATATATTCGTATCGTATTTATATTTTTTTATGTCACATTATGTTTTTTATATTATAAAATATACGGTAATGTTAGATATAATATGATAAAAAAATTTAAAATATAGTATGATATAAAAAATATGAATATGATATGAATATATAAATATAAATATGTTAAAATTTATACAAATTATTAATTTGTTAAAATTTATATAACACTTTAAATATGTCATGACACGAAAAAAAATAACACGAATATGTAAACATGAATACATAAATTATCAAATTTAAAAGTAACTGATAAAATAAGTAAAAATTAACAAATAAGAATGCTAGTGAAAAAGACTTTATTATGAGATTAAGAAAATAGGCTAAGTTTTAAAGGTATCTCTTTTGTTCCACTTTTTTTTTATAAGATGCAAATTTACCATCTTATTCATGTGAATCGTTTAAAATAGTTAATAATCTTTTAATTATTGCAATTTTATTATCATATTTTTAATTTTAAATAAATAAAACAGCATTATTTTAAATTTTGAAATAATTAAAAAATAAATAATACAATATTTCGTTAGAAATTATTTCACAATTAAAAAAATAATTTTCATAATTTTAAAAATGACATGGCAGAAAAAAATTGTTACGAAACTAAAACCCAAATTTTTTTCTTTTCTTCTTTTCTTATAATATTTTTACTAAAATATAATGTCACATAATCTGGAAAAAAAATTATTATATTTTTTCTTTCATCATAATATTTTTTACTAAATAAAATGCCACAACATGGTTTTTCAGTTGGCTTGGCTTTTTTTTCTATCATGTCATTTTCAATGGTTTTTTTTTTTTTAATTATGAAACAACTTCTAACAAAATATTTTCAAACTATTACATCTAGACCAACCAAATTAGAAGTATGATAATAAATTTACTCCAAAGTTAAAATTAAAAGTTAAATAAAAAATATAGTGATAAATTACACCAATTGAAAAATTAATGATAAATTTGGACTACTCTCATAAGTATAATGGTAAATTTGTATTTATTCTTTCTTTTTTTAAGTAGTAAATTGTGTAGATTTAAGCATAATAAAAAACAGTTTAACCAAAATTAAAACTTCCCCATAGATATATGCATATCTTGATACAACAAGAATGAAATACATTTAATTTAGTATATCATATTATTGATTTAGAGTTCAGAAACAATCTCTCCAGCCATTTGTATACTTAAGAATTCTTATTACTTACAATATTCTACCTTGAGAAGTAAAATTAAAGACAAAGTGTTCTGATATAAAAGCAAAAGGCCAAAAAGTAATTTTCAATAAAATTTTGATTTTAATGGATAATAAAATATTATAGTAGGATTTATTTTCTTTCATATAAAATAATTAAGTTGAAATAAAAATTACACTGTAATTATGTACTAATTTTTAACTAAATACTACAAGTTAGTTTATCCCTATTACTGTTTATTTTTAATTTATACATAAATAAATAAATAACTACCAGCAAAGCTTGTTGTTATTTTATTTAGGAGATTAATTTTGTGAATATTCTTTAAATATTTTTATTTTTATCTTTTTGGTATTAAAAAAATTAGTTATTTTGTGGTTGCTACTTTGTTTTAAATTTGTAAGTGTTTGGTTATTATATAAAATCATTTTGATTTAGTGGAAAAAAAAAAGAAGAAGAGAAAGCAGCTTAGTTGCTAAAAACTATAAGGGATGATCAAAAGATAAGAAGCTAGAACAAATTCTGACATTTCTAAGCAATGTCTTGTACTAAGTACAAGTCCCATATCGAGTAACTTGATTAAGTTAAGGAGAGTTCTCATCCCAAATCGAGTAATTTGATTAAGAAAATGAAATACTCATCTCACATTGAGTAATTAGGATGAGCCAAGAGGAGTACTTACTTATAAAACAGGTAGCTTGGCCTTTAGGGAGATACATGAGAATGAGTATATACATTTGAGAGAGATTGTATTGAGGTTCTTTGGGTGGTGAGTTATAATATTTGTGTGGAGGGTTTGTGGGTGGTGAGTAGTGAGTTATATATTTGTGTGAAGGATTTGTAGCTTTGTCTGTGCAAAAGTTACAAGTTGTAATATTCTTTTTTAGTAAAGTATTTTTTTATCTTTTGAGATCGTTGACATAAGTTAGAAGAACTGAACCACATTAAAAAAAATTGATTTTTTTTTATTTCTTTTCTTTTTAAGTACTTGTTGTGGTCTCGTTATTTTCTCAATATGTCCAACTGATAAGTAAAAGAGAATATTTTTTTTCTTTATTAGAGTTGGATTTTTTATGCAAAGTACGACATCAAAAATAAAATTTTGAATACAAATTGATGTAAGAGGGCCGATCTCTAAAATCATTTAAAGTAAAAATTAAATTTAAACAAAAATTAAAAATAGCTTATAATTTCATTACAGAAAAAATATTGGGTCTTTAGTTCGTATATCCAGATTATCAAAGGGTTAATAAAAAAGAAGGGAAAATACTTCTTTTGGCTTATTATATGGACGAAAATTTATATCATTCGAATTTTTTATTTTTATTTTTTTAAATATTTAAATTTAATATTTATGTTTAATAATATTTATACATAAATATAAAAATATTATCTTTCAAATATATAAAAAATTAAAGATATTTATATATAAAAAATTTGTATCGGATACTTACTTTGGAATTTAGGTGACATTGAGATTTGAGAGTACAGACTGAGCACAAAAAAACAAAAATGATGGGAGACCCCAAGGACCCAGCTCCGAGTCGGCCACTCGGGCGCAATGCGAGAGACCAATAAAAATAGTGACAATAACGCGGAATAGATGAAGTCATACTTTTGACCTTTGAAACAAGTACTATTACTATTTTTCATTTTATTATTATATTATCACAAAAATTGAAGAACTAAACACTAGTAATAGACAATCTTTCATTTTTATTATATGGTTGAGCTTCATAAATTGTAATGTTTTATTGTTCATATTTTTTGTTTGAATAAACTACATTTATATTGAAATTTGATTAAAAATCTATTTACCTTTTTTAATTTAAAAAATAATTTTTTATCCTTTGAAATTTAGTAAAAAAAAAAAAAAAAACTAATTTGGGAGATGTTATTTATTAAGTTAATTTTAAATGAAAGATAAATATATTTTTGTTAATTTTTTTCATTCTTTCTTTTATCTAAAATTTTTTTAACTACAAAATAATGGAATTCTTTTTAATTTTAAAATTATCTTTATTTATTATCAAATTAAATTCTAATTAAATATATTCTAATTCAAATATATGTTGAATAGTTTAAATTTATCTTTAATTCAATTATAATGCATTATATTATTTTTATTTAAAATAAATTAATTGTCATTATCTAAAAAAAATTTGATGATAAAAATTGATTAAAATAGAACAAAAGAAATGAAAAATGACGAAAAAATAAACAAAATAAGGATATTTTTAATATCTATAACATACTATGATATTGGCTACATGAATTAACTAAGAGTAGACATGTGGCAATTTGTTTTTTTTTTTTGGAAAGAGAGAAAGAAGAGTAAAAGAGAAAGAAAAAATAAATTAAATTTTGTGTTTATATTCATTTTATTTTTTGATGTGTTTAAAATATTAAAAATTTATATAAATTTTTATATGTTAATAATTCATTTTATGTATATTTTGATAAGTTTGTGTATTCGTGTAATGTTCATGTTATTTTTTGTGTTGTGTTTTAATTATTTTTCTTATGTTGTTTTCTTATCGTGTCTCAATTTATTTCATATTTTGCATTGGTATCTCAATTTATTACATACTTTGTATAATTTGTTATAATGATTCAATTTAGAGAAAAAATTGTGTGGTCATGACGTGTTCGTGTTATTTTTTTGTGTGTTTAAAATATAATAAATTTATGTAAATTTTTACACGTTAAGAATTCGTTTTATATAGATTTTGACAAGTTTGTGTATTCGTGTCGTGTTCATGTTATTTTTTGTATCATATCGTTTTTAATTATTTTTTCATATTGTATTTGTGTCGCATCTCAATTCATCTCATATTTTGTATAATTTGTCATAGCGATTCGATTTTAACTCTAAATTCATTTACTTAAGATATTAAAATATAAAAAGATATTTAAATAAATAACAATTATTTAATATAATTAAACTTATATTTATTTATAATTGTTAATTTAATTAAAATTTTATAAATATTAAAAAAATCTTCTAACGAAGAAAAAGAATTCTAATTTAAAATAAAATTGAAATAAATATTAATTTGATTAATATATTTAAAATATTAAAATATTACTCCTCTATCTTATTTTATTTATATTTTATTGACTTTCACACTTTTTTTTTAAAAAACGTTGGAGCAACTTTTTTTCTCTCTACCTTTTGACTGCTCCACTCGTCTAGTCGTCAAACCAATATAGTATTGGTGGCACACGATCGAAATGGGTTTTCATTTTTCAAGTGCCCATCTCTTTCTTTCTGTTTTTTCTTTTTTAGTTTCTATTCATTAATGCTCTTTAATAATTTGTCCGTTAAGCATGCACGTAGTCTCGTATTTAATCATGAAAAATGTTAATGTCACTAAACATTAGTTAAGGTGATATACATATAAAAAATATAATTAATAATTTATTTATTTTTGAATTCAATAAAAATAATATATTAAATGCAATTTTTTTTTAAATTGATAGTTAAATAATTCTTAACTGATGCCTATAAGTATCGATTAAGCATATTCTTTAATCATTAATAAAAAATATTAATGACACTGATTAAAATAATATTTAAGATTATTATATATAATAATATCTTCACCCAATGTATTAAAAATGATGAATAAATGATCAATTATTACATTTAATATAATAATATTATTATAAATAGTATATTAATTAATTTTAAAAAATATCATAAAGCCATTAATAATTAAGCAATTGTCAAAGTATATAGAAGATATATTATTTATAGAACAAAAAAAAAAGTCAAATAAATTCTATTCTATTAAAATAATGATACAATTATGCAAATTTCATAACAAGACAAAGAATAGAAATCAAATCCTATTTTTGGATTAGCTTGTTTACATGACCACTGCTTTCTCTCTTTGTGAAAAAGAGTGAGCATTATTATTAGCTTTAGCTTATATATCAGCTTACACTAATTAATATATAGAAGAACCACCGTCCTCATTGATGCTTTTCAAACGTCATTACGAAATCTCTTAGTACTTTAATTAATGAATTAGTTTATGGCAGAGCAAATTCTTCGAATTTCACCATTAGTACCCGTCTTCACACCAATATTACTCATCTTCACCATGGACCTTGCGAATTCGACGTTAAAGTTCAATGGTTTCAAGCCTCTCTCACCCAAGAAACGCTGTATAAAAGTTCTGGTGGAGGGATCGGTCCACAACTTCTGATCAGACTCGAGTATTCCCCGACCATTTCTCAACTTGGCGAAAAATGATGGATCGAACCTGTTAGCACTACCGGTGTCTAAATCAATGCGCCTAGAGCCATCACCGTTTTGTGGGCAAAGCGCTTGCAGTTGAGGGACGAATGCTTGGTTGATTGTCGGGTCAGGACCACCGTTGGTGAAGTTGTATAATCTGTAGCTAAAAAGCTGGCAAGCTGAAGTCCCTATGGTGTGTCCTCCTGTAAGAGGGAAAATTTTAAAAGTTAAGACTTGAGAGTTGTGACCAGAGCAAATGTATGATTTCAAATATTAATTGGATAAAACGTAAGGCCAAGTAACATTGCTTACCGACAAGGGCAACAAGATCTTGAGTATTGAGACCAAAGGCAGCGAACTTTTGCTTTTGCGAATCAATGGACTCCCTAAAGCCAGGCAAATTGGAGGCATCCGATGCCGATGAAACCTTCCCATCTATGCGTCCTGTAGGCACCTTCCAATTTATTCCTTTTTTCTGTACGTATGAAGCATAATTAGTGATTATTTATGTGATAACCATGGCATAAAATGACAATGTTACAGTAAAATTATAAACATATTTTCTTATATGATAACAAAATTTGAGTAATTACCAGGACGACAGAGTCACGAGCAGCAAGAGCTAGAATATCAGCACATGAAACGACCCCAGGGCAGGCAGCTTCAAGCTGAGTTTTGGCATCATCAATAACTTCATAGCCTCTCAACAAACGGTTTGGAGGGGCTGTTTTCTCCGTATTAGGACCATCAATGAGGATAGAGGCGTCACAGCCCTGGACAAAGCAGTCATGGAAGTGCATCCTCAGCAAGCCGGGTGCAATGGCGGGATTAGACTGGAAATGGGATTTCACCGTTGATGTAACAATGGATTCAGCTGGAGGGCAGGTTTTTGCATAGAATCCAACTCGAGTGCCCTGGCCTTGCACTAATGCAGCTGCAGCCATGGCAAACATGAGTATCATTGCATGGAATAACTTTGGGTTGTTCGTGTAAGCACCCTTCATTCTGATCAGCCCGAACAAATGGGAGAAAATGCAAGATATTAGAATCTCAAATGGCTCGAAGTTCTTTTGGTATGAGTTGAGAGGAGTGTGTTTGCTACTGTGCTTGTGATTTTGTGGGACGGTGAGCATGGTCTATTTATAGGCAAAAATTTTAGTCAACATTGTGAGTAAGTAAAGAAAGGCGGCTAAGAAGAAGCTCGCCACGAAAAAGGAGAAGGAAAGATTCAGAATAATAATAATAATAATGGGGGATGATGAGTTGGGACTTGCAAATTGCAATGGCGAGCGGTGTTTCAATTTCACGTGAAGAAGTAGTCGCTTTTGTCAAAGATTTCTTTTAAGACAAACAATTTTTAAAAGCCGAACCCCTTAATAGAGGGGAACATGAGATAATGATTAATTAGAGATGTGGATTTTGATTTAGATAAAGAAAATGAAGTGCCAACAGTATGACTCGAAAGTGACAGCCAACTGCTGGCTTGCCTGACAACTTTATTAAGATTTTAGACCGAATTAAAGTTTGTAAACCAGCTTATTCAAATAATTCAAAGAGGCTTCGTCTCATTTCACTTAAGCCTTTAAGAGTCATTTCGTTTCATTTTCTTTTGTCTATTAATTTTCATTTACATTATTATTTGTCTAATCATGAATTATTGTCTTGATAATGAGGTTTAATCCAATTATTTCATGCAGTCACTTATAAGAAGTGATATCTCGTATGTTATCTCACTATTTGCAATTTTTTTCATATTTTCAAACTGTGATCTCTTTTATATAAAAAAATAAAAGCTTTATAATTAACCAATCAAAATTCAAAATTATGTAATATTCATCAAAATATTAATTCAAATTCACATTTATAAATGATGGATCTCTAAATAATTTTATATTATGATTGGATAATTATAAAATTTAAATAAAAAAAAATTATAAGTGAAATGCTCCCGTGATAATGGTATATATTCAAAATAATAATGGAAGAATTTTAATTTAATTAATACTTGTTAAGCTTTATATAATTCGACTTTGACTCATGAATTTGCTAGGATCTTATCATCTTTTTTTTTTTTTTTTCAAGAAATCTTTATCAATTAATTAATTATCATTTATACCAAATCTGTATGCAATCTTGCATTATTGGGGATACAAACTATATAGTCAAGAGCAAGAGTTGGATTTGGTTATTAAAACAGTCATTATGCACTTTTATAGATATTCACAAGTTTTACTCTCATTTCTTTAAATTTTTTTAATAACAAAATAATTTGTTTAACCAAATAAATGACTTGAAATAAACAACTATAATGAAATTTATTTATTTATTTTGATATATAGACTTCAGTTTAATTTTAATTCTTTTACTTTTCATTAGAAGTAGCAGTAATAATATTTTATTAATCTAATCATTTTAAATGATTCCACTCTACTCTAACATGGCGGTTAAAAAAATATAAATGGAGAAGTTACTCTTATTAGCCATTGACATTCACGAAACCAAGTACAAGTAATTTATTATTAGTACTTTAAAAATAAAATAAAATAAAATAGGCGTTCACATTTGACGAATAGACTCTTCTCCGCGTGAAAAGTGAAAAACGCCAACAAGCAAGCAAGCAATCCAATCCCACCCAAAGTCATCACACAACACGACAAACGTCGCCCTTGTCACCAAGTTCTATATATTTTAATTTTAGGATGAGTTTGTTTCGTAAAAATTAACTTTTAAAAAAATATAAAAAGTTTTTAGAAAAATAAAAGGAAATTAATGTTTGAATCACTTAATAAAAAATAACGGATTACTTAAAGAAACTGTTATCACTACCGGTGTTGAAAAATAATTTTTTATTAATATAATAATATTTGATTCGAGTCAAGTTAAATTTCGATCTAAATTATGATGTTTAAATCTCGATTCAAGTTGAATTAAGTTCACGGATTTAATGAGTAGCTCTACTTTGGCAGATTTTTTTTTGAAAATTATTTTTTTTTTCAAAAGAGAAAAATAATTTTTTTTAAAAAATTTATTTTTCGTTCACCAACAAATTATTTTCTATTGAACAATTAATTTTCTATAAACCAAACATAAAAAAAATACATAAATCATTTTTCAAAAATCATTTTTGGGACCTTTAATTTACAATATTTACTTCACTTCTTCTCCGCTTTTGAAATATTCTAAAGTTGAGACGGGCACTGTGGGTGAAATCCGCAAAGTTTGTTCTAAAGTTAATTAATCAACTGAAACATATGATTTCTTTAACAGCGTAAGCTGATAATAAAAAAACTACTCCATTCAAGATTAAAAATAATTTGATAGAGATAAATGGGTATATACCCAAGTGGCTGATCAAAGGCAAGCAATTGGGCATACAAATTAGATAAATTCTTTAATGCTTGGACCCAAACGTTTGATTTAGTGGTTAGTGCATGCTTTTTTACTCAAAAGAACAATGTTCGAATCTCTTATTCCCCCAAATTATCAAAAAGAAAAGATAAGTTCGCTGGAATTATCTCTCGTCTATTCCTTTTTCCCAGGAACCAATAATTTAGGCTAAGATTCGTCTTTAACTACAGCCTGATTTGCGGTTCGCTGGAATTGTTGACCTTTTATGGACTTTGTCTACGTTAATTAATTCGATGGATCCACAAAACATGCAAATTTAAGTATATCATTGACAAGTGCAACGTATATGATTATTGAGTAAATTCTCCCTAACGGCTCTCTGGCTACTGACCTATCGTTCGGACTGCTAACCTCTGAGCCCAAGAGGCTTCATATTTTCCTTGAGTGATGCAAGTTCTTCCGCAACACACATTTGTTGCCAACTCTGTTTCGCAAGACTTGCTGCGGATGCTCCCAGCATGGGTTGAGTTATTATCGTTAACTTATCTATAACAAACGGTTATTACTTGGTTTCTTCCGGTTGTAAGCATTAATGTGTTAGTCAAGCAGGTAACGGAAGAACAGAAATCACAAAAAAGAAAAGCATGCCAAACTGAACATATTTATTGATAATAGTTTAACATAAACTGACAGCCGTAAGTTCATAATATGTTATTGGGGAACCTAAAACGGTGAGAGGATTCATAAATTTATCAGTTACGGCAATAACTCATCCTAAATTCTAGATCTGATAACTTTAGACACGATATGAAAACACAAACAATATAACAAATATATGTTTAAACACGATTAAAACGGCACGTTTAATACACGTATCATATTCGTTTTTAAGATTTTGACATATTTAATAATTTTTGTTGTGTTTATATTTATACAATAAGCATACATGTATACACAAATTGTCAGTTCCACTAAATTCTAAGTCATTCCCAATGGGCAGGTCAATCATATCCAGAATCTCAATCAACAAGATGGTGGAATAAAAACTAAAAAGTTCTAAAGTCTAAAATGGGCCCAGAAATACTACAGACGCATCAGACAGCAGGCATAGATGCTATAGTGTGCGTGTGTGAAGAGACTGGTGTCCAACCAAAATGTCTATTTCTCAATTTTGATGGCCATTCTCAAGGATGGCTTCATTATACTACGGCAAAACAAAGCTTTCTGCTACTGCTAATGCTAATGCTAATGCTAAGCAATATAGCTAGTTTGAAAGTATGTCATAGTAACTCCTTCCATCTTCTCAAACATCATCCAAAATATAGACACTCAAGGAACCCCTTGAAAAGATAACATTGCTTTAACAAGAAAATAATTTTATTAAAACACAAAGGGCTTCTTCCTATTTTTCTGAGAACACTGAACACCATCCAAAAGATATACATACATGTAAAGAATGCCAATGCATTAGCAGCAACTTAAACTAGAGTATAGGAAACTGAACTGTTATTCTTCTACATCATCACAACTACCCCACACACATAGAAAGACAAAAATGCAGAAATCCAAGTAGACATGGATGTACATGGGCATACACAAGTTCAAAGATGTAAAATGGTGGGCTTGGTTTAACAGGCAAAGTTTTAGGTAAGATCCCAGAGAACTAAAACGCTGCTCTTGTTTGTGAAATGAAAAAGTAACTTGGCATATCATATCACAGAAAAAAAGTGGAAATACTATAATAAGGGTAATCATAACAAAGGGAATACTAATATTATATTGTTTCTTCTTTCATAACACCATTGCACAAGCCTAATAAGAATTTTTTTATTTTTTTCTCTAAGAAACGGGATTCCTTGTATACAGTTAAACCCCACTGAATCTATATGAATTTACACTTCTACTGTCAAAAGAATATCCACCATTTGACTTCCCTATGTAAATAAATAGTAATCTAGAATGAAGTGGTCCTTTCTTTAATCTCTAGGGTTTTACATTCTCCCCTACCACTGCAAGTCTTGTGCTGTTGCCTGAAGTATCAAAATAGACATAGAATGTAAAGCATTTGAGATATCTTTTCCTCTGAAAGTCTAACCTTTCATTTGAAAGCAGCTTCACAGAGAGATGGGACTCTTTTAGCCTCCAAATTCCTAAATGGCTGCTATTCTATGGTGAATTTGTTGAATTCAGGCTTTGGAAGAAGTAGATGATCATTGTTATCTCTTGGGGCTTTGAAATCTTAGGCTCTACTTTTTGGTACTCACATCTTGATGATATTCTCAGAGAATATTTAAATGCAAGGTTCTTTAGTTTCTCATCTTCTTCTTCTTTCTTGCCATGTCTTAATTTCCTACAGCTTGTATTAAACTCCTCTCTAATAATCTCGAAGCAACAAAACTAAACCATCCTTCATTCATGGACCCCATCAGTTCTCCATCAATCGGTCCATAATTCATACTCATGTATAAATTCCTATCAGATAGCATATTTACATCAAATGTAAAAGTCCAACAGAAGGAGAATTTGAATTGAACAACAAAAGAGAAAATAATATGATAGTTTCCCTATTTCATCTGAAATGCGATCTATTGATAAGATTAATCCAAGACGTAAATTCATAATGATTTGATTGTGAACCACACAAAAGGAAAATTGACCCATCTCTCCGTCTCATGCTAGTAAGAAAAGTGATAATGTCCGCAAGATATTTCAGTGGAAACCTCAATACTTCTTGTTCATCAAATGATCGATAGACCATAATGCACACTAGGCTTTAGGTTTCAATAAGGTAACATAATTATAAATAAACCAAGTAACATATGTTTGACAAGTTGCCTCAAAGCACAACATCATTTAGCAATACTGCAACAGTGTTACGATAAAGAAGAAATACAACCCTCTAGGTATTGCAGCAACATAAATATAAGGAACTCAGACAGAATAAGCCCAGAACTGAAATTCAACAGGCACAAAGTCTCTTAACAAGTGGTAACGTATGCAGTACTCAAAACATCAATCATAAGCTATAATGCTGACCAAAAGAGTATGCCTCAGTTAAAGATGAAGGGACTCATAATATAAGTAAAGATTACAAGACAATTTTACAAGAAAAACAAAAGCCTGATGCACCCTAGCATTTGGTTCAATGGTTCCCCTTTTCCCAAATCAAAAAATCAAAAGCCTGATAGTACAGCTAGAAGTAAATCTTCAATTCTAACTGATTCAAAGTAAAACCACACATCTTTTAAGCAATCAGAAGTCCACAAGCATCGAGACCTTACAAATGATACAACTCACTAAACATAATTTATATATATATATAAAAAAGAAGGCATAATCAATACAATTTTAATGAAAATAAATAAACTAATAGTAGTAAAATTAATTTTCCACAGTATAAATTATCTTACACAAAGATACCTGAGCTTAACTATACACATCCATTACCTGCACAAGCAAAACCTTGAAATCACTTGGAAACCAAAAGGATTTCTGGCTTCTTAGCCTTACGAGGTGTGTTAGCATTCGAAGACGCGTTAGCCGCAGCCGTAGCAGCTGCCTTCGCTGCTGCTCTAGCACTCTTATCAAGCCTAATCAGACTCTGCAACGCCAAGATCGCTTGCGGCGCCAAATCATGAGACGCCCTTGCGTATAAGCACCTAATCGCAACAGAGGCAGCGTCCTTTACATCTTGCGAATTTGAAGGACCAAACAAACAATGCCCTAAAATTGTAACCACCGGCCTCAAAAGTTCCCAAGGTAACGGGATCCTCACACCCTTTTTCTCCAAATTCTCAGCAGCTTCTTTATTAATCCCCAAATTGTCCATCTCCACCACCACATCCTTAATCACATCATCCTCCTCGTCCACGTCATCATCGTCGCGGCTTCTCGTTCCGTTACTAAACCCTGAATCCTCCCTAATAAAGCGGTCATGTCCGTTACTGTTTCCATTACCGTTTTCGTGGCGGTCATGATCATCCCCGTCAAATTTTGTGCTGCAAGGACAATCTTGCCCTGCCCAAGCGGCGGCGAATTTGCAAAACTCTAACTTAGACCAAGCCGGCATTTGAGAAACTTGCTTGTAATAGCAATCAAGCGCGGTTCCAACGATGATAGCTCGCTTAGTTGATTTAACGGCTAAATGTGGCTCGAGGGGAGGTGATAAAACGCTGACGGATTGTCTAGATTTGTCATGAACAGGCTTGTTACGAGGAGTGTGGTAAAGAGAGGGTTCAGAGAGGTCGGGAATTTGGACGAGGACAGGTTTTCCGGAACGGGATTTGGCTTCGGAAGAGTAAACGGCGAGGAGAACAGCTTCGAAGCCGGCGAGGGAAGGGATGGAAGAAGATTCCGAGGAGTGGATACGGGAAAGGTAGATGCCGGAGAGGAGAGGAAGGAAAGAAAGGACGAGAAGGCGGAGATGCGGATCAGAGGATTGGAAAGTTTCATAGAGCCATTGGCAGAGAGGGTCAGAGCCAGACCCAGAGGAAGGAGAGGAAAGGGCAGAGGAAACTAGGGAGTAAGCGGAGGGGGAGGAGAGGAGAGAGAGAGCAGGGCGGTCGGAATCGGCTAAGGAGGAAAGGGTGATTCCATCGGATGGGAGGAGAGAGGAGAGGGAAAGGATGCGGGAACGTTGTCTGGATACGGATTCCCACCAAGAGTGCATCGGATCGTTGTCGGTGGTGGTGGAGGGAGGAGGGTGGTGGGCGGTCGAGGATGAGGTGGAGGAGGAGGGGGAGTTTGTGGAATGGTTACGGGGGAAGTCCATGGCGGAGATGCTGGTAGTTGTGAGATTTTGGGTAGATTAGCTAGATTTGGGGATTGGGGAACCCCGTAATGTCGGGTCTGGACTGGACTGCTGGAATTGGCTGCCTGCCTACAGAGTTTAACCGAAGCCGACTTTTTTTTTTTTTTCTTTCTAAAATAATAATTAAAAAAATTATATTTTATTTAGATAAATTTTTATATTTTTATTATAATAAAAAAATATTTATATTTAAATAAATTTTTAATCTTGTATTCAAATAAATTTTATTTTTAGACACGAGACCACATATTCTTTGAGTGTGAGTATTCTAAAGACTGTATGGAAGAAAATCCTGCTCTTATATAAGCTTCATAGAGTTATCGGAAACTGGGAGTTTGAAGTTCAATGGGCAAAGAGGAAGCTAAAGGGTAAATCCCTTATTGCAACACTACTTCGAATTGCTTGAAATGCTCTCATTTATCATGTATGGAGGGAGAGGAATAATCGCAAGTTTGATAAACAGCCACAACAGTGTATGCAAATGCTTGAGAGAATTAAAAAGGAGGTCAACTATAGATTAGAGGGGATGAAAAGTATAAAAGATGATACTGTTAATAGAGATCTTGACGGGGTTAAAAAGCTCTTTATTAGTATAATTGGTTTCTAGCTATGCTAGATGATACTCTAAATAGTTTCTATGTATAATTGTTTTCTAGCTATGCTAGATGTACAGATGTAGCAGTGAATACTGCTTTTTTGATAAATAAAAATTTTACTTATCAAAAAAAAATGTTATTTTTAATTTACATTTAAATGAAATTTTAATATAAATCAATTTTTTATGTAAAATAATAAAAAATTATTTAAATACAAATAAAAATATAAAAATTTATTTAAGTACAATAAAAATATAAAAATTTATTTTAAAAAAATAAAATAAGATTTTTTTTAATATTTTAATATTATTTATTTATAATAATGAAACTTCGATCGAGTGATATCAAAATAATTATAAAAAAGTTAAATTAAAATTTTAATATTAAATAATAAAATGAAAGTTTTATATTTTTAATTTTTTTCCGTCCACTTTCTAATCACATAATAAATGACATTGTAATTAACCCCATACAGATGCCAAATTGGCATCGGATCCTAATAATCCTAATAATTTAGGCCTACACCTAAACATAGTTGCCTTAATTGCCACCCAATCATACAAATAAAACAAATCAAATCAATAACAAGTTATGAAAAGCATGTAATGCTTATTATTATCCACGGTTCTCCATTTCCTTTCAATCTATAATAACCTTATTTTCCATGTAAACATTTAAGTAATTAATCCCATTTTTTTAAATTAATTAATTTAAGAGCAAGTTACAGATATCTTTATAAAATCATTGAAATTTGATGTGTTTTTGAAATTCAAGATGTTTGGCACAATGAAGTTTGAGATTTGATTTAAAAAATATAATCAAGTCAATAATTATTATTATTATTTGTGTCATGTTTTTATTGGTGTGTTAAACTTATGTTTAGTGTGATTGCTTACATGATATATAGTAAGCCCTTATGTTAGTAGGTATATAAACTCGTGTGCCCCACTTGATAAAACAAGGGTTTGGTTGTTAAACTTTGAGAGCCAGTGTAACGGCTATGTTGGTTGATTGTTTTGTTTGGTTTGTGAGTTTTCTTACTACAAAGTACGAATCCTTTCATTCATTCTCTTGGTTGAACTCAATCATAGGCAGAAACAATAACATTTCCAGTTTTCCTGCGAGATTCTCCTTTATCTAAAACATATATAACTCAATTATCTACATCAACATGCCATTCATTTCTTTACAACCCAAGAGCACCGAGGGGTGTCTTTCCTTGGCCAGCCTCAAAGTAGAAAATCAACATGGCCAACATGGCAATTCTAGCATGCTTAATCTCAGCTAGCTTAAGTCTCTCAAGCTTGTCATAATCAGGGTTTAGACACCATTCTGGATGGTTCCTGCAAGGCCTAATGGGTCAAAGAACTTGCCTCCTGGGTAGCCCTGCTCCCCTGTGGCGTTTGCGAAGTTCTCAGAGGTCTTGGACCATAGAGTCGCCCATTCCACAGATTGAGATTGTGGGTTGAAGAAGTCTACCCAACGCTTGCTTTCGACCCAACCCATAAGGAAGAGCTGGGTACCCATGAGTGAACCGAAGGAGAATGGGGCTATTGCACCTGGGTCAGCTCCGGCTTCGAACCATGGAATGCCACTCCAGGCCTGGCCTACGAAGATGCCGACAACAGCGGCCATCGCCCAGCGTCCGTGGATCAGCTCAGCTTCTCTGTACCATTTGAGGAATGCTGGGTCCTTGCCTAGACCTAGTGGGTCGAATCCATAGTCTCCAGGAAGCCTGCAGTTCAAAATGGAGAAAAGAAATTACTAAGAGCAAGCAAAGTAGAATTACTAAAACGAGGAAAATGGAAGGGTTAAGGAAGAGGAACACATACGATCCATCGAGCCATTCAGGATCAATGAAGTTGCCACCACCTCTAACACCAGGGATCCAAGACTTTTAGGTTGAGAAGCAGCTACAACAACCAACTTCCTACTTCCAGCAGAAGGGGTTGCCACTGTAGCTCCAATGCTAGCACACAACAGGGCCTGGCTCCTCTTTCCTCCACAAAGAAACGAAGACCCCAACCCATTTAGTATAGCCCCAGATGTTGCAGCCATTTTTCCTTCTTTTTCTCTAACTCTCCCTCTGACTCTATGCTCGAACTAATATGACAGTGAAGTGCTCGAGCTTCTGGTGGAAATGGGCAAATAATCTTTCTTTTTTTTTTTATCAGTATGAGAGTTGTTAGAATCAAAGGAAGGATTTGTAGAGAGCCATGTTGGATAATGAAATCCAGAGAGGATATCTAAGCAAGTAGCGAGGATAGATTTCGGACCAATGGGGAGTTAAAGGTCCATTCACATCTCTACATTGCTCCCAACCACGTGGAGTGGACCTTTTCTTTGCCTCTTGTTTATTTGGTCCTTTGGTATGGCCAACAAAATCAAGTGATCGAAGGATATGCTTATGCTTTGTGGGTCCTATTTTCTGCCTCTGATGCCGTTCATCTTACGATTAACTATAACTCACCATCTGAAAATATGTGGAAATTTCAACCTGCATCTACTATTTTTTTTTTTGAGTCCTTAAAATTTAAAAGATATTTTAGGGATAACTTTTTTCTTTTTAATTTTAAGTTTTTTTTTTTTTAAATTTTATTTTAGGGACAATTTTGTTTTTTTATTTTTATAAATGATATATTTAAAAGGGTTGGTTTGCACGATAACTCACAGATCGATTTAAAATTCGTACCCGATCCGTTCGAGAAAATAAATTAAAAATAAATTATTTTATTAATTATTTTTAGTTTTTTATTTTATTGTTAAATGATGTATTTAAAAATGTTGGTCCACTGTTGACTTAGGTCCACTGTTGACTCACGAATCAATTTAGAATTCAAATCCGACCTGTTCGAAAAAAAAAAATTATTTTATTAATTTTTTTTAGTTTTTAATTTTTAAATGATGTATTTAAAGGCGTTGATCCTCATGTTGACCAAAATTTTTGTAATCTCTTAATACAAATATGTATTTATATTAAATATATTAAAATTGGCCCCTCCAAATTAAAATTATTATTATTTTTTAATTTTATCTTAATTTTATGCATTGATAAAATGAACTAAATAACATAGTTGTTTATCTATTTATTGAATTCACCGATCATTATATATAAACACTTAAGATCAATAAGTTTGTCACAAATATTAAGTCACAATCATGTAAACTTAAGAAAACTCAAATTGACTTTCTAGTTTTCTCAACGTAACTTCTTTTCTTATATATTTTAGTTCTATTCGATATTTTTCTAATCGTTTTCAATCTGTTCTACTAACCCTTTGAGTAACCACTTTTCAACTGTCTTTAAAAAGTTAAAATTGTTGTTAAGGATCTTAAAAATTATATATACGTATATTCTTATTTTCATATGAATAATCTTAAACCTTTTGTGTTTTATAAAAAATTCGAGATAGTTCTTTTTAAATTTTTGTTATAATGCTATATAAATTGACTTGTTTCAAATCTCTTATGAAAAATTATTTCTTTACAAAGCTTGATGCTTTCACTTGTTGTGAAAATTAAATTGATAATAGATTTGTAAATTTATGAATCTCTAAAATTTATATATTTTATGAAAATTTTATTTTTTATTGGTATATTACTTACATATATATTTTATATTAGAAAATTTTCGTGGAATACCTCAAATGAAAATAAAAAAAAATATAATTTTAATTGGCCTCCTCAAAATTAAATGTCAAGATCCGTCATTGTTTAGCATTCATACCCGACCAGCACATTAAAAAAGGAAAAAATTATTAATTATTTTTTATTTTTAAATGATGTATTTAAAGAGGCTAGCCCTTATATTGACTCGCATGTCGATTTAGGATCCATACCTAATCTTATCGGAAAAAAATGAAATAAAATAAAATATATTTTATTAATTATTTTTATTTTTTTTAAATGATATATTTAAATGGGTTGGTCTGCATGTTGACTCGTGGATCGATATAGAATATGTACCCAATCCGCTCGAGAAAAAAATTAAAATAAAAAATTTGTTTTATTAATTACTTTTATTTTAATTTTATATAGTATATTTAAAAGGTTGACCCATACGTTCACTTGCGGATCAATTTAGATTCTGTAATCGACCCGCTTAAAAAAAAATAAAAAAAGATTTTATTGATTATTTTAGTTTTTTATTTATTTTATTTTTAAATAATGTATTCAAAGTGGTTAATCTGTACATTGACTCGCGAGTCGGTTTATGATTCGTACTCGACCCGCACGAAAAAAGTTAAAAAAAAAAGAAAAATATTTTTTATTCTATTTTTAAATAATGTATTTAAAAGTGTTAGTCCGCACATTGATTCGCGGGTCGATTTGAGATTCGTACCCGATCGGCTCGGGAAAAAAGTTAAAAAAATTTATTTTATTAATTATTTTAATTTTAATTTTAAATCATATATTTAAAGGGATTGATCTGCACATTGACTTGCAGGTCAATTTAGGATCCGTATCCGACCGACTCGAGAAAAAAGTAAAAAAAAAGCATTTTATCCATTATTTTTATTTTAATAATTTAAATGATTTATTTAAAGGGGCAAGTTCGCCACGTTGAGTCGCAAGTAACTTATGTGATAAAATAGATCTTACGAGAATAAAATATAAATCACAATTTTATTTTCTTATTTTATTATTTACCTCCTATAAATAAAAATATACAGTATACAATAAAATCTAAATACTTTTAAATATATATATATAAATAACATTTGAAAATGCATTTATATTACGTAATTTAAATAAATAATTATCATAAATTTAATTTTAATAATTAACAAAATATAATTATATTAGTATTATTATAATTTAAAAATAAAAATAAAAATAAAAAATTAATAATTAATTATTATTTGATAAAATATAAAATATAATTTATTATTATTAATTAATTAAAAAAATAAAAATATCCCGAGGAAGCGGGATTTTTTCCTAGTATTGTCTGATTCTATAGTTAGAACTATTAATGAAAATTTTAAGGTTTCTTTTGCTTGAAATCGCGATTTTGCCTTGTCCATTTGTCCCTGAATTGGAGTTTCTTTCATTGAAGCCTTGGCTCCTCTTTTTATTGAAAAGCTGCTATGAATTATGAAGAGTTATAGGGTAAGTTCTGTTATGATAAGTTTAAAATAGATTTCATTACATATAAACATAATAAAATTACATATAAATATGATAAATTACATAAATTATTATGTTTATATGTAATTTTTTTTATATATAAACATGATAAATTACATATATACATTACAAATTACATATAAATATGACAAATTACATATAACATGACAAATTATATATAAACATGATAAATTATATATAAACATGACATATTTGTCATGTTTATATGTAATTTATTAAATAATATAATTTTTTTATATATATAAATATGACACAAATTACATATGTAATAGAATCTATAAGAAGTTCATCATAAGTTTTTCTTAGAATTTTTCATGAATTATGGGAAGAAAAAATGTCTTAATACGTTTTGCCGTTGATGCCGCATCAACTGATTGGATGTATGATAGAGTGCTAAAGGAATCTCAACTGAAATGAAAGAACGGGGCGGATTTACCTATTGAAGTTATGAATCAACTAAGATTATGATTGCATGGTAAAATTTATTAACTTGGAATCCAAGTGTGTTGATTGATTTGAAGAAACAAAACAGCTAGTACTGTGCCTCTACATCACAGGTACACCAACTCACAATTACAAAATATATATATATATATATAAAATAAATAAACGCTATTTCATGCAAATTCTCCTAATATTTTGATTTTTTTTTTTTCTGGTTTATTCAAAGATTTTTTCAAAATTTTTACTGAAGCCTCAAAATGTATCCCGAAATCCTCTTTCTTTGTTTAATACTTAGCTTTCCTACTATAGTTTCACTCTTTTGACACGTGTTAGACATACAAAAACTGTAGATTTGAAGCTTCTATCATCTCCACGCCTTTTATTTCCTTATCCATATTATTAAGCTGATGAAATTTGGAGTTCCCCACTAATTACTCTTTCTAGAACGAGCATGGCCACACTAGTCCTCCTCTTTTGCCAACTATGAATTTAGTCCTAGTATGATAAAATGGGAGTCTAACTTTGCTATGGCTGTGTTGAGAAAAACTTAGAGTAGATAACTTTAATTTTACCACTCAAAGAAGAAAGTTTAGATTTTAGGAAAACTCACAAATGCTCACACTTCACTCTAGACTACACTCTTTAGAGAAGAACTCCTTAGGAAAACTTAGAACTTTTATTGCTTATTGAAGCTTACTACTTGATGATTTACAAATGCAAGGGAGGGGGGTATTTATACAATACCAAGACAAACACAAGCCACACAAATATAAAATCTAAATAAATTACAACCACCCATTGTTGTTTAATAACAACCACACATTTAAATCACACAACTACAACCACACATTAAACCACACAACTACAACCACACATTAAACCACACAACTACAACCACATATTAAACCACACAATTACAACCACACATTAAACCACACAATTGCAACCACACATTGTTAGGCTTTTATTTTTCCTTGGGCTGGTATTGGACAATTTAACACTCCCCCTCAATACCAGCTCTTCCTCTTTGCACCATGTTGAGTTGACGACGAAACATTTCAAATTTGTTGATACTCAAACCTTTTGTGAATAAATCTGCCATTTGATCATCTGTCTTGATCTGCTTCATTTCAATCTCTTCTTGTAGAACCTTTTCTCTGATAAAGTGATAATGCACTTCTATATGTTTGGTTCTTGCGTGAAAGACTGGATTTTCTGCCAAACGAATTGCTGACTGGTTGTCGCAATACAACGGAACTGCATAATCTACTGGTTGATGTAGATCACTCATTAGTTGTATCAACCACGTACACTCTTGAGCTGCCATTGCTGCTACTCGATACTCAGCTTCGGTAGTTGACAATGATACCGTTGGTTGTCTCTTACTGCACCAAGAAATTGTTCCAGAACCAAGTTTAAACATGTACCCAGTTGTTGATCTCCTGGTGTCATGATCTCCTGCATAGTCAGCATCACAATAACCAACTAACTTACAGTCTTCACCTTTCTTGTACAAAAGACCATAATCTATTGTACTTTTCACATATCTCAGTATTCGTCGAACTGCTTCTAAATGAGGCTTCTTCGGATTTTGCATATACCGACTCATCACACCAACTGTATAAGAAATGTCAGGTCGAGTCAAGGTTAAGTAGATCAGGCTACCTACCAATTGTCGATACATAGTTGCATCTTCCAAGTCTTTGCCTTCAAGTGCACACATCTTGCCATTTGGTTCCATCGGTGTTGAAATTGGCTTGCTCTCGAGCATTCCGAACCTTTTTAGCAAATCTTTAGAATATTTTTGTTGACAGAGAAATATTCCTTCTTGTATGTGATCAACCTCTAGACCAAGAAAGTGCTTGAGTTGTCCAAGTTCTTTCATTTGGAAACGAACTGATAAATTCTCCTTGGTTTGAAGAATTTCTGCCTCATAATCACCAGTTATGATTAAATCATCCACATATATTAATACGATAGCTAGCTTTCCTCCATTAGCTTTGACAAACAAGCTGGAATCTGCAGGTGTCACTGAATAACCACTATGAGTTAAAAATTCAGCAATCTTATCATACCATGCTCTAGGTGCTTGTTTCAATCCGTAAAGTGCCTTTCGCAGCTTACACACATGCTCAGGATGATTTTGGTTTTGAAATCCCAATGGTTGAATCATGTAGATTTCCCGATCTAGCTCTCCATGAAGGAATGCATTCTTCACATCCATCTGCCACAAGTTCCAGTCTTTGTTGGCTGCAAGGGCAAGTAGGACTCGTACGGTTGTAAGTCTTGCCACCGGACTAAACGTTTCATCATAGTCTAGCTCATACTTCTGAGAGAAACCACGAGCAACCAACCGTGCCTTGTACCTTTCAATCGACCCATCTGGACGATGTTTTATCTTGTAAACCCACTTGCAGGATATGGGTTTCACATCTCTTGGTTTTGGCACTAGATCCCAAGTCTGATTCTGCTCAAGCGCAGTGATCTCTTCTTTCATAGCCATAATCCACTCAGAACTCTGTGATGCTTCTTCAAACGTCTCAGGTTCTGTTGCAATTGGTTCTTCCACTATGGCTGCATTAGCGTATTTGGGATTTGGCTTCCGTGCTCTTGTTGTCCTTCGGATTTGTGATTGCGGAGATGGTTCTTCCACTTCACTCGATCTAACATCTGGTTGATACACACCAGTTTGCCAAGGACTCTGGACTAACACTTGCTCGTCATCGTCATCATCACATAGGTCTTCTACTTCGTCTGAAGTTGATTGAAGTTGGACAACATACTCTCCCATTTTCTGTTGTAGCATGTCTTCAAATTCTTTTGAATCTGACAACACCTCCTTTTCTGAGGACCACCAGGAAGATGCTTCATCGAATACCACATTGCGTGAAGTGTAACATCTTCCACTCGTAGGATCACAACATTTCCACCCTTTCCTTTGGTTGTCGTATCCCACAAAGATACACCTAGTTGCTTTCTTATCAAACTTGCTACGTAAATGATCAGGAACAAATACATAACATACACAACCAAATACTCGAAAGTAGCTGACTGAAGGTTTCATTTTCCACAATTTCTCAAAGGGTGAAACAAACTCTAACCTTGGTTGAGGAAGTTTGTTGATCACATGGGCTGCGGTTCTCATAGCTTCGGCCCAAAATCTTCCGGGTACATTCTTTGCATGCAGCATACTCCGACAAATTTCTGCAAGATGCCGATTCTTTCTCTCTGCTACACCATTCTGTTGTGGTGTATTGACACAAGTATACTGATGACGTATGTTGCATTCTCGTAGGTATTGAGAGAATTCGCCTGAGCTATATTCTCCTCCATTGTCTGTGCGCAAGCAACATATCTTCTTTCCCACTTCTCCTTCAACTATCTCTTTGAACTCTTTAAACTTTGAGAAAGTGTCAGACTTTTCTTTCATAAAGAAAACCCACACATACCTGGAGAAATCATCAATAAACGTCACCATGTACCGCATTCCACTAATTGATGGTTGCTTAACGGGCCCAAATACATCAGAGTGAACTAACTCTAATGGTTCTTTTGCTTTAAACTTTGACTCCTCGTATGGCAATTGGTGTGCTTTACCATATTGGCATCCTGCACAAACTGTGTCTGTTCTTATGTCAAGCTGAGGAAGTCCCTTAAGCATCGACTTCTTCATCATCATACTTAGCTTGGAATAACTAACATGACCTAACCGCATGTGCCATAAATCTGCTGTATCGCTCCTTCTTGTCTTGTCTACATATGCTGACTCTACCGACATCACGTAGACTGACTCCAGACGTCGTCCTTCCATCATCGGCTGTCCTGAGATTTTGAGATCACGATATACCTTCACATCTCTTGGACCAAACAGAATATGGTGACCTGACGATGTTAATTGTGCCACTGAAAGCAAATTTTTCTTCATGCCTTGGACATGGTAAACATCTTGTAGTGGTACCTGATTATGACTATATCGAGGTGCTACTACCGTCTTACCGATGTGAGTAATCGGTAATCTTGAATTATCAGCTGTCACAACAATGCGATTTCCCTTGTATTCTGACAAGTTCTGCAACTTCTGTTTATCGCCTGTCATGTGATTTGAGCAACCTGAATCGACAATCCAGTCATTCTCATAGTCAATTCGGTCAGCCGTTGTTACTGTGAGAGCTAACTCTTCCTCTTCCATAGCAAAAAATGCTTCAGCGTCCCAATCATCTTCGCTTTTCTCCTTTGTACTAGAAGTAGCAGCATTGCTCTCAGCGGGCCTTTTGTTAAACCAACAATCTTTTGCCATGTGACCTTTCTTGTCACAGTTGTAACAGTTACATTCAAATCTTTTATTGTTGCTACGATTCTTTGAAGCTCCCCCTGGACGAGAGCTCCCTTCTCCTTGATGACTTTTTGTCTTGTCATCATACTTTTTAGATCCACCACCGACGTGTTGTTTGAATTTGCCTTTGCTTTTGTTGGTGTAGAGTGCTTCCTCTTCACTTTTCAACGAGACCCCTCCCATTTGCTTGGCCATAGATTCTTGACCAACAAGCAAATTTTCAAACTCTACAAGTGATGGTTGAGTTGGCCATCCTTGTATAGCGGCAACGAAGCTGCGATATTCGGGCCTCAAACCATGGATAATTATTCTTTTTACCCTGGTATCTCCAATAGCAGCTGTAGGATCTAAATCAGAAATTTCACGGCATAACGTTTTTACCTTGTGAAAGTATTGAGCAATCGGTATATCCCGTTGTGCAACTGATAACAATTCATTCTCAAGAAGTTGAAGTCTTGTGTCATTCTTTCTCGAAAAGAGTGCATCTAAAGTATCCCACGCTTCTTTTGGCGTTTCTAGCTTTTGTATGTGTTCCAACATTTCTTCTTCAACTGTGGTCTTAAGGGCAAACATGGCTTTACCCACTTTAATCTTCCATTTGCGCAAAGTTCCTTGAGCATCTTCTTGCTCGGGCTTCGTAACTTCACTACCACCAACGACTTCCCAAAGGTCTTGACCTTGTAGGTAAGACATCATACACGTCTTCCACGTGTTGTAATTTTTGTGATTGAGCTTCTTGATTCCTCCAACTACTTGAAGATCACCCATCGTGTCGGCAAGACTCTAACAATACCGAACAAGCTTGATTTTGAGACACAAACTTGTAGAGTACAAACTCCTCACGACTCAAGAACGCTCAAACCAAAAATAGTACCTGAATAACTATTTCACCGTGAACAGTACCGTATACGTGAATAGTATCGTATACCATATACTTGAATAAATCTCGTATATGTTAACAATTACTATAAAAGTATATAGTGACACGTGTGAATAGTAACTATGGTAGTAACTCACAACCTAGCTCTGATACCAATTGTTGAGAAAAACTTAGAGTAGATAACTTTAATTTTACCACTCAAAGAAGAAAGTTTAGATTTTAGGAAAACTCACAAATGCTCACACTTCACTCTAGACTACACTCTTTAGAGAAGAACTCCTTAGGAAAACTTAGAACTTTTATTGCTTATTGAAGCTTACTACTTGATGATTTACAAATGCAAGGGAGGGGGGTATTTATACAATACCAAGACAAACACAAGCCACACAAATATAAAATCTAAATAAATTACAACCACCCATTGTTGTTTAATAACAACCACACATTTAAATCACACAACTACAACCACACATTAAACCACACAACTACAACCACACATTAAACCACACAACTACAACCACATATTAAACCACACAATTACAACCACACATTAAACCACACAATTGCAACCACACATTGTTAGGCTTTTATTTTTCCTTGGGCTGGTATTGGACAATTTAACAGGCTGCTGATCTATTCTTCTTTGCTTCTCTCGAAGCTCGCTCCTTGTGCTTCCCCTGCTGTAACCAATCACTCTTCTGCCGCTTGCGCTTCCCTCCATTACCTTCTCACTCGCTTCGACTCTCTGCTGCCAACTCCAAATTCAGTCACAAGTTCGTTTCTAAATGCTCGATATCCAATTCGGATTCTGTTTCTGGTGATTTCGATATCATTTCCGCAACCGGTACGCCACTAAAAACTCTGATTCCTTCTGTTTGGTTACTTTGAATGATCGAACCCATTGTTTGTTCAACTCTTGTGAAGAATAACAGAATCCACGAATAGAATGCATAACTTTAACTGTTATATGATGTTTGAGAATTGAAATGCGTTTTATTGTATTATTTTCTTATTTCTAATCAGATAGTACTATATGACTTTTGCTTTTTAGCAACTTTCAGAAAACAACTAGGGAAAGTTTCAATTAAATGAGGCTTAAATTAAAGATATGGCTGTTGCTTCTTTTTCCTTTTTCCTTATAATTTTGAGCATTGGTGAAATGGGCAGAGTGTTCTGATGGCAGCGTCATCTTTCGGTTTGGTTATGCGAGTGAAACGGCAATAATTAAAGCAGAACAATCTCAAGAAACCAATGAACGTGTTAAGGTTGTTGTCGAAGTTGGTGGCAAAGATTTGGATAAAGAAGATGTGGGCAGTATTAATGCGGTTACTGTTTATGATGGAGAGCGTGAAATAGAAGAGCCTGTCACAAAGAAAGTTGGCCGTAATTTGAAAGTTAAATCTCAACCTAAGATAAAACCAAGACGTAATACAACCAGAGTAGTTGACGTTGTTAAAGAGAAAGCTGCCTCTGTTATCGGTAATGACATTGACAAAGAGATTAAGAAAAATTCCGTTGATTCTTCTAAGCATATACATCCTAAAGAGGGTTCTGATGAGCTTGATAATGTTGTAAAAATAGAAAAGAATAGTGACCTCAAGGGAAATGGTGAGAGAATTAGTAAAACTGAGGGTACTACTAATTTGAATATGGTGTTAAATCAGGATTTAGTTCTTCATGTAGAAAAGGGTTCTCCTCCATTGGCAGCTTCTGCTGTTGAAAGTGAAATTACTACTCAATTAGCTTCTTCAGAGTCTGGTCCCAAAGTTGAAGTGCCCCATGGTGTTAAGTTCCAGGAAGAAAATGGTGATGCTTATGAGGGAAGTGGTGAGAATGTTGGTAAAATTGAGGGTACTGCTTTGAATGTGGTGTCAAAGATGGATTTAGTTCCTGATTTAGAAAAGGTTTCTCCTTCATTGGCAGCTTCTGCTGTTGAAAGTGAAATTAGAACTGAATTAGCTTCTTTAGAGTCTGGTTCCAAAAATGAAGTGCCCCACGGTGTTAATTTGCAGGAAGAAAATAGTGGTGCTGATGAAAATGGTGAGAGTGTTGGTAAAATTGAGGGTACTTCTTTGAATATGGAGTCTAAGATGGATTTAGCAGTGGAAGAGGTTCATGCTCAAGTGGCAGCTTCTGAAATTAATATTGAAAGTGAAATTACAACTCAATCTACTTCTTTAGGAGCCTGCTCCAATATTGAAGTGCATCATAGTCTTAAGTTCCAGGAAAGTGGAAAGGATGATGCTGGTGAAGAAGTTGCTCAAAAATCTGTGTCTTCCGAAGAACATAGCAAGGAACATAACATAAATGCATCAAATATGTTAATGATGATTGACGATGCCAATGAAAGTGATGTTGTTGAAGTTAAGCTGAACTCCACTTTATCTGAGGTTAAGTCAATTCTCAATGAGGCAACAGTCCACATGACAGTGGATGAATCTGTTGATAGTGACATAGTCAAGAGCTCAAAAATGGTTAGTTCTCTAATTTTGTTTATATTAGCAGCTACAACATGTTCCTTTTGGGCATTTATATTCGAATATGGACATCCCAGTCAACATTGTATAAGAGTACTACTATAAATAATGATAAAATTGATGATGTGATATTGAATGGTTTTCCCTCTTGTTGTGGTTGAAATAATTTTACATAGAAAGTAATGATCAACAATTCTCCTTATTGCTTTTAGATGCCATCAGAACCGTTAAGACTTAAGGCTGAAGGAATATCGTAGTAAAGATCCTGTTTTTTTTGTAACTACCCCAAGATTCAAACATAACATATGAGTTCTAAGATAGATAAATATTGATAACCTTGGCACGTTATCTAAATATTCTGGTTGTCTAGTTGCTAGAGAAGTGCTGTAATTTTCTGCAAAGCAATACAGATGGATCTAAGTAAATTAGGATTTAACCAACTAAAGATGAGTTACAATCGAAGGCTTTAGGAATGTTCTGGTTTAATTTTCTGGCTATTTTTTTTTTAAGTTCTGGAATTCTCATGAGCATGACAAGTTGTTGGTAACATATTTATATTCTTCAGAGTTTTAAGTTTTATTAAGTTTCGGAAACCTAGAACTACCTTTAAAGAATATTGGTGGGGCTTAATTATGGTTCTTCTCTCCTAATTATCAAATGCTGCCTGCCTGTACATGTCACCACTTATTGTCTATATGATAATGCATTATCACTGCGAAGAACTCACTCATTGATTCTTTAGTTGTTCCTCAAATCAAAGGACCTGAAGTTTTTTGTATATGTGTTGTTTGTAGTCAGATGAGGGTGTGCCTTTCTCATTTTCCAATGAGATAACTGAAGCTGATGCACAAAGTGGTAATAAAGTCAGAGTGCCAATGCTTAAAGGTGTAGAGTTACAGTCAGGTCGAACAACTTTGGAGAGGTACACTGCTTTATTGCCAAATGAATATTGATACCTGAGCAACAAGTTTATCCATCTCCCTTAGGTTACATAGTTTGTGCAAAGAGTTTTCTGTCTATTGTATAGATCACTGCATTATTTATTCTTTTTAGTAAGAATCTTTATTCACCAAATCTTATCTGAAAGGTCTAGCTGCTGGTTGAAAAATTTGTTCTTCTCTTGACTTTTGGCCGCACTGTTGTTGTTCTCGTTAGGATTTATACTTCTTAAATAATTGATTGATCTTTCACGCTCTGACCAAAAATGTGAGGAAACAACAATCATTATTTCCCCCCGCCCAAAAAAGGGCCAGCGGGTTTTGGGGAGTGGGGAGGGGGGAGGGACTGCTAAACTTTTTATAGTAGTTACTAACATGCCAGATCAAAGATGATAAGGTGGGTCAGTATCTGGATTACTTTTTGAAGAGTTCTCTACTTCTCTTCCATCCTCATGTTTGTTTGTATATATGTATCCAAACAGGGAGGAAATCTCAACAGCAGGATTTTTCTTATATTCTGGTGCTGCTCTATTGCCAAATCCCACAAAGGTACTTAACGATGGCCATAAAATTTACTTTCTCTGTTAATTGTTTTAATTTGCTATAAAAGTTGTATTTTCATGAAACTTTGGGAATTATTGTCAAATTGGATAAAAACAAATCAAAATTCTCTGTTACTTAAATTTTCAATGAGGTTTTGTCTAGTTTGACATTTTAATATTATCAGATCAATATAATGCCTAGAAATGCACCTCTCCCATGTTAGTGATAGTAACTTTCTGAACTTTGATGTAAGTGTAACAATGCTTCCTTTGAAAAATTGCTGTCTATTGTTTGAACACTTTGATGCATGTTTGACTTGAGTTTGAGAATTCTGCGTGAGTAATTTAAAAAGTAATAATTCCAGGCCTTCGCAGGTGGAGAGGATGCTTATTTTATTGCTCGCAAGAACTGGCTTGGTGTTGCTGATGGAGTTGGTCAGTGGTCACTTGAAGGTATTATTCTTTTTAGTTTTCACCAGGACCAATATTTGTATAGTACGAGTTTATGTTGTTTTTTTTGTCCTTGCATTTGAAAAGTAGGAAAGAATTGCTTGGATATATATCAAATTTATACTAAACATATGTTGAATCTCTGGCAGCTCTGTAACGCAGAATAGCTGTCATCCTAGGTTTTGCAATGTCTGGACTGAATTATTTGTTTCCTATCTTATTCTTCAGGGACTAGTGTCGGATTATATGCAAAAGAACTTATGGAGAACTGTGAAAAAATCGTGTCTGATAAAAATGGAGTTCCAATAACTGACCCAGTAAAGCTCCTTAATAGAGCTGCTGTGAATGCTCAATCTTGTGGTTCATCTACGGTTTTGGTTGCTTACTTTGATGATCAGGTATGTTGTCATTCAACTTGAGATGCTTTTCTTCTATGCAAATTGCAAAAAGATTCTTACATTAGTCATTACATCATAGGATCTCTCTCTCCTCCCCCTTTTTAACTTGCTCAGTTATGTTAAAGGCTCATAGACGAACCAACACGACAACCAAAATATACTCAATCTAGGGTTTACTAACGAGCCTTGGGTCAAGAAACTTAAGGAAACCTAATTAACTTCACTGGAGGATGGTAACTTAATGAATATAGAAATACTCATCATCCAATAAAACTTCATTGCTCAAGGTCTTGAATAAGCCCCATAATTTTCTGTAATTTTTTTTCTTCTGAACTTCTTTTTGTCTGCACGAAGTGCAAGGTTAGCCAGTTAACAATCATTTGAATTTTTGTTGGCAGTCTTATTTGTACATATGATGGTTTCTCCATCAGATTGCTTTTTGGACTAACAAATATTGATAATAATCTAAAAAAAAAATAAAATATTCTTCATATTCAAACAGATATAGTGTCCGCTAGTGAGACTGAAACAAAATTTGTTTGTATTGGGTTGGGTTGGGTCTAAAGACAACATACTTCCACAAGTTCATAATGCTCACGCTTACACTGTATACATTTAATCTTCTGCATATATTATGAATAAGAATAATTGAATCACTTGTGATATGAGCAAACAAGTAAAACTTCTGTTGTCAAAATATGCATGGCCTGAGGATTGATGCTAATTGTTGGGAAGTCAATCTATTCTGTGGGGTGTTGTCGATTTTCACCACGCAAGTGCATGTATCGTAAGAAGTAATATAGTTTAAAGTAAAAAGTCGAACCCACGAGGAATTGTCACTAGATTTGCTAAGTACTAAATTAAAACAACCTAATCTTCTCTAAACAAATAATTAAAAATGATAATCAAAATAATTAAAAGAAACTAATAATAAAAGGAAGTCAAACAAAAAGATGGATTAAATCGAATGAGAAAACCTAGGATTACAATTTCTCAAAACATTTCGCTTAAACCTCTCCTACCCTCTTAACTTGATTAATGATCTTAAGTTGTTAACCTAGAGTTCTATCTTATTTATAAGGATCTTCCGATGGTCTTATAAAAATATTCATCTTAACCAATTAACTATAATCCTATGATAATTGAATTGAAGAGAAACTCATTAAGCTTAAGCTCTAACAATGGTTACACATGACACGTAAGTATATTTTTACCTTACATGCAGATCAATTCATCCTAATAAATGAATATGAAACATGTGTCATTCAATCCATGTCTAACACTAAACTTCCTTTTCCAAGTTGTATTTAGGTTTCCAAATCAATCTAATTGGTGGCCAGTCAACTAGAAGCATTAAAAACAAGATTGAACAAACAACTCAAAAACCATTAAATCAAGCTAGAGAGAGAAAGTAAATTCAAATTACATGTTGAGTTCCATTGCAATCCTAGAAAGATAAATTTAGTTCATGATAATTAAAGAAAACAAATATCCAAGGAGTTTCACCATCATCATCAATACAAGAAAACAAAGAAGAGAATAGAGAAAACTAAGGGGTGTCAAGTCTTTAATTTTCAATCTTCACAAATCTTCTTATCTTCTCGAAAGCTTTTGATGACTACTCTCCTCTTAAGAGAATTAGGTTTTAGAACTCAAATCCCCCTTTAGCCTTAAAGAGTCCTATTTATAGTGCCTTAGACCCTTGGAGTCTGAAACTTCGCGTGCAAGCAATCAGGTAAGTGCAGGTTTTTTTTACGTTTTTTTTTTCGCTACGGCGCTGCAGCGCTGACTCTCGAATTGGCTGGGCTGCAGCGCTAGCTTTCTGGCGTCGCGGCGCCAGCCTCCCGGTTTACTGCACTTCACTTTTGTCGTCTTCTCGCACTTCCTCAGCTGATTTGGATGGGCAAATCTTGTCAGATTTGGACGATTAAAATACCGTTGGAAAGGTATGGAAATCAGCTTCAAAAATCAAGAGGACTCTCGAATTGGCTGGTGCTGCAGCGCTAGCTTTCTGGCGTCGCGGCGCCAGCCTCTCGGTTTGCTGCACTTCACTTTTGTCGTCTTCTCGCACTTCCTCAGCTGATTTTGATAGGAAAATCTTGTCCGATTTGGACGATTAAAATACCGTTGAAAAGGTATGGAAATCAGCTTCAAAAATCAAGAGGAAGTTTTCTTGAATAAAGACTTTAAGATCATGTTTTTCTTGCAACAAGTTCCAGAGGTCAAATCTGCCCATGCGTTGCTTTGCACCATTTTTCGTCTTTTCGCACCACGAAGCTCCTTCTCACTTTGGACCTATAAAAACACATAAATATTAACTAAATAACTATTTTAAACATGAAATTGATAAATAAAATTAATCTAAAAACATCTAAAACTAATCAAATCCAAATAAAAACTTCAAGGACTTCGCCGATTTGAATGCATAAAAGGTGGTAAAATAATTATATTTCCTAGAGTTATCACACCTCCAAACTTAAGATTTTGCTAGTCCTCGAGCAAAACAAAACAAACTAAATAAACTGACTCAAACACAACTTAAGATAAATGCACTCAAACAATGATTCCCTTAATTATTCTAAAAAATTATCTCAAAATTTCAACTCAAAGTAGAACACAAACATAATCCAAATTTATGATTCAATTCAATTGTGTGCCTTATGCTTGAATGGATTTTCAGTGTGTGTGTGTGTGAATAATCTTTTTGCAAATCATTACATGCAATTTAAATAAGTTTATGCCAATGCAAAATACGAATTAGTACTAGATTCTCATATGTTTGCTTTTCATCTCTCTCCACTAATGTAGACTAACACTTCATCAAGAATCAAGTATGTTTTTATTAAGCTTGTAATGTAAAGTTAGGGTCAAGATATGATAAAGATATATTTCGGTTAAATTCAACCATAGACACTTTATATATTTTTTTTTTGTTCAGGATTTTTTTGAAGAGCCATAATTTTTTCCTCAAGTTACATTCTACATTCTTTGAATGCATCTTCCCTTTTTGCTTCACCACTTTATCCTTTTTTTTTTTCGTTGCTTCGTTTTCGAAGAACCATAATCTTTTTTTTTCATCACCATTTCACCCAAATTTGACATGGCTCATAATTTTTTCCTGTATTTCATAAACATGCATATGTAGTGAGGGTTAATCATGGTTTTTCTTATTTGGTTAGGCTAAAAGATATGGCAATCAAAGAAAATAAATATATATCAATAGGCACAAAGAAGTATACTAAGGATATTAATATATAAAGGTAAATTCAAAAGGCTCAAACAATCCAAAGATGACCTAAATCACTTCCTCAACTTAATTTTGTCTAGGATTTCGCTTCGAGAGAGAATCGAACAAATTTTAAGCTCTAGACATAATCGCAATTCACATCAACATAAACAGTCTTTAAATAAGCAATGCAAATCTAAGCAAGAGATCAAGTGCTCAATTTTTGTGAAAATCACATCCTAACAATGAGACTAACAAAAAAATTTAACATAAAATCAAATCATGCCTATGTTGTTTCCAAGGATCAAGATAAATCAAGAACTAATTCTCATCATTGGATAAGGATTCCATCATACTAAGTGCAAAATATCTCAAGTAAATTGTTTTTTTTAGACTCCTAATAATAAAATTGGACAATCACACAAACTAAAATAAATCTAAAGACACATACCCCCAAATTTAAAACAAACATTGTCCTCAATGTTTAGAAATAAAAAGAGTAAGAACAAGAAAACTCCCCTATCGATGAAAGCAAAGTAAGAGAAGCTCTAGTTTTCCTCTTAGACCTCATTATGCTTGTCCAAGTCGGGTGAGTGCCTACTACAGAAGAAAACAAAATAAAAAGAAATTAATAAAAAATCCTAAAAATTAAAATTTAAAAAGAAAAGAAAAAGTTTAAAACTTGGGTTGCCTCCCAAGAAACGCTTGATTTATAGTCATCGGCTTGACTATCTCACGCCCATTAGCCGGCATCCTTCCACTTGACAATCTTTTTATCATGCCCCCCCTTCTCCATTGCTTTATGAGGCCTGGCTTTCCCATAATTGTGGCTTCCATGCATCTTAGAAGTAGAATTTGAACTTGTCTCAAGTGGTTTGATGAAACAATTTCTTTGAGTGCTTATTTGGAATCACTATTCACCACTTTGACTGCCAAACATTCATCAAATTCATTAGGAAACTTCATAGCTTTAAACACTTTAAAAGTTACCTCTTGGTCTAGAACCCTCATGCTAAGTTCTCCTTTTTGCACATCAATGAGAGTTCTACTGATAGCTAGGAACAGTCTCCCAATAATTATAGGTATTTCACTATCCTCCTCCATATAAAGCACAATAAAATTAGCAGGAAAGAAAAATTTATCAACCTTGACTAACACATCTTCAACAATACCTCTTGGATGTTTGTAGGATCTATCGGCTAATTGCAACATCACTGTAGTGAGTTTTATTTCCCCCAAACCAAGTTTGTGATAGATTGAAAGAGTCATTAAATTGATACTCGCCTCCAAATCACATAAACCTTTACTAAAAAATTTATTACCAATGACGCATGGAATGACGAAGCTTCCCGGATCTTTGAGTTTGGGTGGGAGTTTCTTTTGAAAGATAGCGTTGCACTCTTCAGTAAGTGCAACTGTCTCAATTTCATCAAATTTTCTCTTCTTGAATAATATTTCTTTCATAAACTTGACATATTTAGGCATTTGTTCTAAAGTTTTAGCAAAAAGTATATTAATATGGAGTTTTTTAAATACCTCAAGAAACTATTGGAACTGCTTGTCAAGCTTTTGCTTTTGAAGAAGCTGAAGAAAAGGTGGTGGTGGGTAGACTAGAGGCTTCTTCATTTGAACTTTTTCAGTTTCTTTTTCCCCCATATCTTTGTCTTGAAGAGGCTTGGTTGGCAATTTTGACTTCTTGCTACCTTCTTCTAATTCATTCCCACTCCTTAATGTAATGGCATTGCATTGTTCTTTCCCATGGCTCTTAGGATTGGTCACAATATCGCTTGAAAGAGTTCCCATAGGGCGATTGCTAATAGCAGAAGCAAACTGGCTAACTTGTGTCTCAAGACTTCTAAGTGTTGCATTGTTTGAAGCCATGTACTGCATAAACAACTCTTTCATAGATGGCTTATTTTCTTGGACAGGAGTCCAGGCTTGTGCTCGAAACCCAGAAGGGACTACTTGCTTGGCTGGTGATGATGGCCCTTGATTGTTGTTCCAAGAAAAGTTTGGTGGATGATTTCTCCAACCTGGATTATAGTCGTTGGAATATAGATTGTTCTGCTGTCTGTTATAGTTTCCAACATTTTAACAGATTCAGCCTTGGTTGGACATCTATCATTGGTGTGTCATTCCCCACAAATTCACATGTTACAAATGGACTTTGGACTGAATGTACACCCATAGTGTCCAATTTCTTGGACAAAGCAGCCACCTTTGCCAATAAGACACTGATCTCATCCAACTGATAAACGCCTGCAGCTCTTTTTGGCAAAATTCTTTCAGTGGACCATTAATAATTATTGGAAGCCATCTCCTCAATTAAATCATAAGTCTCATCAATTTCTTTTCCCATGAGTACCCCACCTGCTGCAGCATCGATAGTAGTTGTAGTAGGACCCATTAACCCAGTGTAGAAAGTGTGCACCTGAAGCCATTTAGGTAACCCATGATGAGGACATCTTTGGAGCAGATCTTTGTATTTTTCCCAAGCTTCATATAATGATTTTGAGTCATACTACATAAAAGATGTGATATCATTCCGCATTTTAGTTGTCTTGGTAGGAGGAAAATATTTGGCAAGAAATTTCTGGACCAGATCATCCCAAGTAGTAATGGAGCCAGCAGGAAGGGAGTGCAACCAACTCTTGGCCTTATCTCGAAGTGAGAAAGGGAAGAGTCTCAGTCTAATGGATCGTCAGAAAAGCTATTATGTTTGAAAGTATCGCAAATTTTCAAGAAATTCACGATGTGAGCATTCGGATCATCGTTCGGTAGGCCGCCAAATTGAACTGATGTTTGGATCATCTTAATGATGGCTGGCTTTATCTCAAAATTGTTTGCTTGGATGGCAGGCCTCCGGATACTGGTCTGAAGCTCTTGCATGAGAGGAACCGCAAACTCTCGCAAAGTCTTTGTATCATTTTCTTCAGCCTTTGTATGGTTGTAAGTCGAAACTTGTAAATTCTCCCTTTGAAGTCGATGGAAAGTTCTTTCCGGTTCTGGATCAAAAGGGATTAGTTTCAGACTTTTGAGTTCTTCGCATACCACGATCAAGAGTACCTGAAAATAAGAAAGAAAAAGAAAGTTTAAATTAAGACTAAGGTTGCTTGGTATTAATATTAACAAAAATAATAAGCAATTCCCCGGCAACGGCGTCAAAAACTTGTTGTCGATTTTTACCACTCAAGTGCACGTATCGTAACAAGTAATATAGTTTAAAATAAAGAGTCAAACCCACGAGGAATTGTTAGTAGATTTGTTAAGTACTAAAATTAAAACAACCTAATCCTATCTAAACAAATAATTAAAGATGATAATCAAACTAATTAAAAGAAACTAATAATAAAAGCAAGTAAATTAAAAAGATGGATTAAATCAAATGAGAAAAGCCTAGGATTACAATTTCCCTCAACACTTCCCTTAAACCTCTCTTATCTTCTTAACTTGATTAATGATCTTGAGTTGTTAACCTAGAGTTCTAACTTATTTATAAGGATCTTTCGATGGTCTTATAAAAATATCCTTTTTAACCAATTAACTATATTCCTGTGATAATTGAATTGAAGAAAAACTCATTAAGTTTAGGCTCTAACAATTGTTACACATGACACGTATGTATATTTCTACCTTACATACAGATCAATTCATCCTAATAAATGAATATGAAACATGTGTCATTCAATCCATGTCTAATACTAAACTCCCTTTTCCAAATTGTATTTAGGTTACCAAATTAATCTAATTGGTGGCCAGTCAACTAGAAGCATTAAGAACAAGATTGAACAAACAACTTAAAAACCACTAAATCAAGCTAGAGAGAGAAAGTAAATTCAAATTATATGTTGAATTCCATTGCAATCCTAGAAAGATAAATTTAGTTCATGATAATTAAAGAAAACAAATATCTAAGGAGTTTCACCATCATCATCAATACAAGAAAAATAAAGAGGAGAAAAGAGAATAGAGAAAACTAAGGGGTGTCAAGTCTTGAGTCTTCAATCTTCACAAATCTTCTTCTCTTCTTCTCGAAAGCTTTTGATGGCTACTCTCATCTTAATAGAATTAGGTTTTTAGAACTCAAATCCCCTTTTATTTCAGCCTTAAAGAGTCCTATTTATAGTGCCTTAGACCCTTGGAGTTTGAAACTTCGCGTGCAAGCAATCAGGTAAGTGAAGGTTTTTTTTACTTTTTTTTTTCCGCTACGGCGCTGTAGCGCTGGCTCTCGAATTGGCTGGCGCTGCAGCACTAGCTTTCTGGCGCCGCGATGCCAGCCTCTCGGTTTGCTATACTTCGCTTTTGTCGTCTTCTCACACTTCCTCAGCTGATTTGGATGGACAAATCTTGTCCGATTTGGACGAGTAAAATACCGTTGGAAAGGTATGGAAGTCAGCTTCAAAAGTCAATAAAGAAGTTTTCTTGAATAAAGAATTTAAGATCATGTTTTTCCTGCAACAAGCTCCAGAGGTCAAATCTGCCCATGCGTTGTTTTGCACCATTTTTCATCTTTTCGCACCGCGAAACTCCTTCTCACTTTGAACTTATAAAAACACATAAATACTAACTAAATAACTATTTTAAACATGAAATGGATAAATAAAATTAATCTAAAAACATCTAAAACTAATCAAATCCAAATAAAAACCTCAAGGATTTCGCCGATTTGAATGCATAAAAGGTGGCAAAATAACTATATTTCCTAGAGTTATCACGGGGACGAACAGATTGCAGTTCCTCAATCATTTAATGGCTTGGTTTTAATAAAGGGACAAAAAATAGCTGAGAATGTACTTGGTGCTCCTTTTTACAACTCATTCTTGGAAGGATATACCTCTGTGTTGACAATTTGAATCTGCAGGCTCTCCATGTGGCCAATATTGGTGATTCAGGCTTCATGATCATAAGAAACGGTGCTGTACATAAGAGGTCTTCTCCAATGGTTTATGAGTTCAATTTTCCCTTACAGATTGAAAGAGGAGATGATCCCTCTGACTTTGTAGAGGTACAATGTTTTGAATTCCATTTGTAATAAAATTAGCTTATAATTTTATTATTATTTCCTATTGAAAGGAAAAAAATTCAAGTCAAATTTTTATACATGGCTGCTGATTTCTTCCAGGTTTACAGAATTGATCTGAATGAAGGTGATGTGATTATCAGTGCAACTGATGGACTTTTCGATAATCTATATGACCAAGATGTAGCTTCAATTGTCTTAAAGTCATTGCAAGAGAGTTTGAGGCCTCAGGTGCTTATCACTTTTCATTTCTATTTCCTTTCCGAAATAGTAGTAAATGCAAAATGTAAGTGCGCGAAATGATAAAATATGGTGTTATGCACATGGTAACCCAACATTTCTTTCGTAGTTCTTGCCTTGAGCAGCAAATTCAAAATGACAATTCCAACAATGAGCCTTTCTTTTTGACTGTTGCCCACCCAAAATATTGTTGTATAACTTCAATTTTAATTGATTATTAAAATGAACTTCTGGTCTCAATCCCAAACAAGTACAGCTAAGTTTTCTACTAAAAGCTGTGTTTTAATCTTGGTAAAACTTACTCTGTTTTTATAGATGCCTTTTCTGTGGGTGTAAGTATATTCGTATTGCAGGAAATAGCAGAACTCTTGGCAACTAGAGCACAAGAGGTTGGTCAGTTATCATCTGTTAGGAGTCCATTAGCAGATGAGGCACAGGCAGCTGGGTATGTGGGATATAGGGGAGGCAAGCTTGATGATGTGACTGTTATTGTGTCGTTGGTGAAAAGGCGATTCAGCAATCATGTACAGTAAGTTTGGTCTCTTTTCCCTAGTTTAAAATTTAACAGTATAATGTGGAAATTCACATGTTTGTAAACCAGTCATTTAAGATAAGTCATAAGATCATCATAGAAAAGTATGGGCTGACTGTTGTGAGCCTAAGTTTTTCCAAGGTGAATCCTTAGTTGTCCATTTAGGGTTCTATCTTGGGATTCTTTTCTTTCCTGTTATTTAAATTAATTTATCAAGAAGAGTGAGAACTTTTCATTGACCCCTTTCTTGGTTCATTTTATTATTACATTTCACTGTGAGAAAGCAGTAGAAGTTCTTCAGTTAAACCAAGTTCAGTTTATCCAGCTGTTTTAATCTTATGTTACTTGGACTCGGGTTTGAGTGTCGGACATGGGTATGTGTTTGACACGCTATGTTCAATTTTTTCAAGATTTCCATGTATTTGGAGGGTCCTTGGAAGATCATATCCCCATACTCATGTCTAGATATGCGTCGGACACGGATGTCAGACACGGGTACTTCAAGAAAAATGAAGAGTCGGAGCAACATAGGTTTTAATTTCTAGCTACCTCTGGGATAGTCCACTCCCTATTAGATGACTTGGATATTGATGTGGCTATTGTAGCAGTTTGGGGTCTCAAAAACTTTGGTGATTCAGTGACTTTGATAAATTTGACCAACAACTAGCAACTATTGGATGATAAAACAGTCTTTTCTATACATGCATTGCCTCTTATCAAATGCATTTTGTTATACAAGACATCCATGCATGTCGGTGTGCCATCAAATATCCATGTTGGTCTTGTGAAGTGATTGGTTCATGTTTTTTGCATTTTAGCAGATGTAGTTGATTACTATGTCGTTAGCGATAAGGTCTCCTACCATATGCTTTGTTTCTCTCTATTTGCTTTCTTATCAAAGGAGCTAAGGCAGCCATTCCTGTATGGGGCAGACTGCTATGGATTAATGTCGTCTACTAGCCGTCTGCTGAGAACACAATTATTGAACTTTGGTTGCCCCTGCGCCAAGGGGGTCAGCACCTATTTTATCCGGATTTGGGGTGAGTGGATATGGGTATGTGTCCAACACGAGTATACTCAATTTTTTTCTAATTTTCCCCATATATTTGAAGGAACATACCTAGACCTGGCAATTCGTATATTTGTGCCGTGTTCGTGTTTTCTTGTCGTGTCATAATCGTGTTTAAAGTATTTTATATTTATATAAATTTGGATAAGTTAATAATTCGTATTATATAAATTTTGAGATATTCGTGTCGTGTTCGTGTTATTTTTTCGTCATATTTGTAGTTATTGTTTTCATATTGTGTAATCGTATCGTAACTAATATTGCCAGGTCTAATCATACTCCCATATTCATATTCGATTATATGTTGGACACAAGTGCTTTAAAGAAAATGAAAAGTCCAAATGACATAGGTCAGCACAATCAGTGCAATGGTAACCATTGAAATACAGGCATATGGGGACTAACTGCATCTGTAGAACAGAAGGGCAGATATTTGATGAAGCTGATAGCAGAGTTTTTTTCTAATCAAAGTTGTAAAAACCTGAAAATACTCGTATAGTGCTTGCTGCCCCGCCAATAACATGGAGAATAAGGTAATGATTGGAAGTTGCGTAAAACTTGGTGTAAGACTGTAAGTTACGTTGTATAGTAAATTTAAGACTTTGAATATAGTACTCATGGCTTACCTAGACCTATCAGTTCGGATTCAGAATTGACAAATTTAATTAATTTTTAAACTTCAGGACAAAATTGACAGATCTATTATGACCCGTAAGCATCTGGAATCATATCTTTTCGGGTTGGCGCGTATGCCACAGCCCACAAGCAGAAAGAGAAAGGTCTGTTTCATCATATTTTGCAACAAGCAAGCCTGTTAGATTGCCAAAAGTGGAAGAGGATCTGTGGAGAACTGTTATAATTCATAAAGGAGAATTATTTATTATTATTATTATTATTACTACTATTTTATATTGACGATTTTACTACATTTTCATCTCAAGATCGATTCAAAACTTTTCAATTAAAAATTTAATGATTTTATAAAGATAACATTTATAACGTTATATAAAAGATAATGAATTAGGTTAGAGCATTAGAGGTCAACTTCACTTGCAACAAAATTTAGCTCATTTGCAATTCCTTGATGCCCATTCTAGAGAGACTTGCATTTATGTAATTTGGGTCTATTATCATGGTACATCACAATAAAATCCACTTGATAGTAGCCTCATGATGGCTTCGATACCACTTGTTAGAGGTTTCAAGATCAATCCACAAGACTAATAACAGATCTTCTCAATAGATGGAGACTTCTCAATTTTCATTGGATGAGATTCAAAACACATCCATCTATAATCTATATTATTCGAATTTAAAAAAAAAAAATCATATTTGATATTTGTGTTCGATATATATTTGGACATGAATATTAAGAATATAATCATCCAAATATATAAAATAAAAATATTAAAATAATTAAATATATTAATATCAAATAAATATCTATATTTGAGGTCTCAAGATATGTTCTTTGATGATTTTCAAGTTTAAGAAATTTTTTTGATTTTAATGTATTTAATATTAAAATTAATATAAATCATGATAGCAAAAAGTTAAAAAAAAAATGATGAAAAATAATTTTGAAATATAAAAAAGTTTTAAGAGTTTTTAAGAGTAAAAAAAGAAACTTGCAAGAAATACTGGCCTAAAAAACCATTTCAAGAAATATCCTCTGATTTCTTTTCAAGGGGCTAACATATAGGACAACTCAGTTGTGCATGTGTGATAGAAAACATCAACAAGCTGACAACCTTGATTAAGTGAAACTAAGAATGAGAATAACATGAAAAGGAAATAAATAAGAAAATTTCCAATGCCCCATTGAAGGAAAAACTGGACAATGATGAAGAAAACCGTCTAGTAAGTTAACTTCAATTTACACTTTGGCTAACTTGTTGAATCACCCGATCTTATTCACTATTCACCTTTCCAAGCTTATTTTCCCCTTTTTTTTTTGTATGAGCTCCTTCAAAATTCGCTTTAACAAGCTTCATGTAAAGCTTTGCTATCGAACCATGTTGAATATCCCCAGTTTTGAATTAGTTTGTTTTATGGTTCTAATTCCAATTTTGGAGCACATGTTAGTACTGCATCTGCCACAGTGAGGAAGATCCTATCCTCCCCTATCATCTCTGGAAACTTTGAGGCATGGAGCTTGTCAACCACAATTGGCCCTGGATTTGCTAAAACAAGCTGCAGAACAAGAATGCAGAAAACCTCAAATATTACTCGATGATGCATAATACTACTATATGGTCATGAAGTTTAAAGCTATGTTACTCAGACTCGGGTGTGAGTGTCGGACACGGGTATGTTCATTTTTTTCCCAAGATTTTCATGTATTTGCAAGGTACTTGAAAGATCATATCCATATACCCATGTCCATATATGGGTCGGACATGGGTACTTCAAGAAAAATAAGAGTCGGAGCAACGTAAGTTTAAAGCATATATGGCCTTCTATTGATATTGCAGTTAAATATGTGCCATATATAGGACAACTTTTCAAGTGTTTTATATTACTGTCATTAAAATTTTTGAGTTCAAAGTTTGAGGTGCTTTTACAGTAGGTTACCTTAATATCCCTCTTCTCAAGACTTCTGAACAACTCTTCGAGGGCATGGATGCCACTAGTGTCAATGTCAGTAACAGCTGTAAGAACGTAAATTCATAAGAAAGAATTCTTTTGGCAAGCTTGATGATCCGGGGAAAAAAAAAAGAATGAGGAAAATTGAAGATAGCTTACGTGACATTTCGACAATCAAATACTGAATTCTGGGTTGAGAATTTTCTTTCAGTTGTTCTTCTTCATCAGCCAGCCATCTCAAAATCCTGCAAGAAATTTAATTTAGGCATTTAGCATGATTTATCTGAAATTTCTTTTGGTGTTTTAGGTTCCTATAATAAGCTATGTTATCTGGATTCGGGAGTGAGTGTGAGTATATTCAATTTTTTATAATTTTTTTTATATATTTGAAGGATTATATCTCCGTACCCGTATCTAAATATATGTCAGACATAAGTATTGGACACGAATACTTTAAGAAAAATGAAGAGTTTGGGTAACCTAGATAATAAGTTTCTAATCCTGTTGATATACTGCAATTTCGCTCGGCATACGACTTAAATTTCTCTGACCTTGGCAAATATAAATAGAGTTAAGACCCCAAATATCTATATTTGGACCAAGTCCACTTTCTTTTAGTACTTCAGATAAGCAAGAGGGAAATTATAATGTGGAAAAGCTAACCTTTCTTTAATATAGTTGGAGTTGGAAAAGTAAATTGCAGAATCAACTCTAACAATTAGGATGCCAGGAACTTTTGTTGCATCTGGATATTGGAGGATGTTCCTGTAAACAGTAGTCCTTGGAAGCTTTCCAAGAATTGCCGTGCGAGGTCTTGTAACTTGTAAGAGGATTTTTGCAAATGATATTGAAACCTGTGGCAATAAGAAATATGTATTTAGGTGGATATATGTGGCCTATCTTACTCGGATTCGGATGTGAGTGTCGGATATAGGTATGTGTCTGATACGGGTATTTTCATTTTTTTTATAAAGTTTTTCCATGTATTTGAAGGGTCATATCCACACATCCATGTCTGAATACGTGTAGGACACGAATGTGGGACATGAATACTTCAAAAAATAATGAAGAGTCGGAGCAACATAGAATGTAGCAAATCAAAACTTAAAATATGTGAAGAATCTCCTTGAAATTCTCACCGCAATTAGAAGGCCGATCTCAACAGAAGAGAAAACTACACCAAAGAAGGCTCCGATACAAGCAACAAAATCAAATTTATCGATCTTCCATATTAGAGTTACTGCTTCAATGTCAATTAAGCTAATCACTGCAGATATAATAATAGAAGCAAGAATTGCATTTGGAGTGTACTTGAACAGAGGAGTTATGAGTTCCAATGTTAGTAGCACAACACAGGACATCACTATATTAGACACAGCTGTATGGCATCCAGCCATGTAATTTACTGCTGAGCGAGAGAAGGATCCTGCATGAGCATTTAGATGATAAATATCAGAATGATTTATTTTATAGTATAAACTGAAAAGAGGTAACGAATCACTGCGGATTCGGCTTTCTGTTTTCACACCTGTGGCCACATAACAAGATGTCATCGAACCAACGATATTCATTGTTCCCAATGCTAACATTTCTTTGTTCCCATCCAACTGGTAGTCCTTCATGGAAGCAAATGTTCTTCCAATTGCTACAGCTTCCTAAAGAAAAAAAATAAAAATATTTGGCTTCAGATAAAAGATATAGTGACTAGAATCACCTTAAGCCAAATCAAGAAATAAGGTGCTGAATTTGCATACCGTCAATGCTATCATACCCGCTAAAACACCTATCCTGAAACCTTTGGCAAGATATTCTCCAGAGAAAAATATTTCATTCACAGATGGTGGGTTGATGCCCCTCCTGATATGCTTTACCTGAAGATAAACATTGTGAAAATGAATCTTCCATCATGTACCAAAAAATAAATGAATCTTCATTAGTTTTCCTTTGCACAAGCTGAGGATTATACATACAATCTGAACACCATGCTTGTCAGCACGTGTGATGTACACGAAAAAGGTGGAAAGGATGACAGATATCAATGGAGCAATTGCTGGCACCCAAAATAGTTTCTTCTTCTTTTTCCCCTGCTCAAATTTTTTATACAGTATCATTAGATTACATGAAAAACTTTCTACATAGATGATGAAGGAAAGAATTTGATCTTACAATGTATTTTGCAACCAAGAGGAAGGCCAGGAAGGACACTCCTATTAGTATAGTTTGCCAATTCCACTGTAAAACAGAGTAGACTAGGATTAGCCAAATTCAAACATGTTTTTATGCCACAAAACTAAAGAATCTCAAAAGTAAGATAGTAGTAATCACTTACACCATGATGTACTGCACTCCACACTGAGCGCATGACAGAGACAATATCAGTATTCTTTGTAAATTTTTTTATTCCAAGTAGACCTTTAAGTTGTTGAAGGGCAATGGTGACGGCAGCACCCGCCATAAAGCCAACTATGGCAGCATGAGATAGGAAGTCTATCAAGAACCCCAGCCTGAAAGCAATCACACCAACCATTAAGCATATGATATATACCAGAAAATATTCCCCATAATGATGATACATTCAAAGGATAGAGTAAAAGAGATATTTGATAAATCAGTTGGGATAAAAAAGAAGGAAATTCATGATCTTTCATAAGACATTGGCTGTATACCTGAAAAATCCAAGTGTGACCTGAGTGATGCCAGCAAAGAATGTAGCAGTGAATGCAAGGCGTCGGTAGTCAACTGGATTATCAGATGAGTCTATCTCATCCTGCAGGAGACTACCAAGCAAGAGAGACACCACAGCCACTGGTCCAATAGCAATATCCCGTGAGCTTCCCATGAATGCATAAACAAGAGGTGGAACAAAGCTACTATCTGTGATGCAATTGGAAAATCAGTAAGTATGTTTCCACTCCACCAGAAAAAAATAATAATCTTAATAAGTAGCAAGAAGCTTACATAATCCATATTGGGGCTCCAGATTGGCGAGCTTTGCATACCCAATATCCTGATTTAAAATTCAAAAATATTAGAAACAAAAAGCAACAAATGGAAATTTCAACTACATTATCTCAGAGATCGGGATACCTGCGGAATGCAAAGACTTGCAATAGTAAGTCCAGCAATCAAGTCACCTTTGAATTTAGAAAGGCTATAGTGCCTTCCCCATTCAAAAATAGGAAAAACTGCTTGGAAGCCTAGCACAAACTTTCTTGACCTTGGTTGATCCTTGAAATGGCGTAAAGGATCATCTGCAAAGAAAGTTTCCTTCAAAGTGCCTGCAATTTCTTTCAGCAAATTTTGCTTAGGAGGTATTCCCACCTTGTGAACATATGGCAAATTCTCTGAGTTGCGACGTGATGAAGAAACACTAATAGTATCCATCTCCTTGTAGCCAAGCTCATCAGTGACACGGCGACTCATTCTGTCTAGAGACTAGTTTATAACCTACACGATTTGAAGTAGATATCATAAGAAGACCTGTAAAGAAAACACTAGCAGCCCGGAACATTACAGTTCAAAAGTCAACTGAAATAGTAGGAAGATAATTATAATTATAAGTTAGAGCATGTTTCTCTTTCTGAAAAGAATCATATTGAACTTAAGGAGACAAATGCATATGAAACCAAAGACTAAGTAAAGATACTAACTTAAAAAGTCAGTGTTGATTGATGCAGCTAATTGATGACCATAACAGTGAAAGAGAAGAGAGACAAAGAAGGTCTAAAGAGCGTCTGCATTGGAAAAAAGGGAGACACTTCCCATTTATATGAGTGCAAGGAGCAATATTTGTCAACTATTTAATGGCAAAAGGAGACTTCTCATCAGTTACAAAAAATGTATCTAGCTCTCATCTATTCTACATACATAAGTCCCAACAAGTTGAATATAAATCGGGCTAAATTCCTTGAACAAAATGACACTTAAGAATTGTTTTGGTATTGTTTGAAAGAGATCATTCATGTTGAATAATCATTAATTTCATTATCATCATAAACTATCCTTTGTTTTAAGTGTTGACTTTGGGGATTGGTGTCCATTTGTTAAGGCCTAGAGTCATATAGCCAACTTATCCTATATTTTCTTCTGCTACAAAAAAGCTTTACAGCATAGTGGTGGGTATTTAATTTCATATTTGAATAAGCAAAATGATCAGAAACAATTTCTATTCTCCGCGCTCAACCATCCGAAGTGTATTCCCCTTTTCCTGAACTTCATGCTGTTGTGACACATATCATTTATTAATATATTTGTGCAGCAACTAGGCCAATTTTCATTTTTCCAGAAAAGCAAGGTTATTCCATGAAAAACAGATGATATACTTAGAATATTACTGTCCTACTCCTACACAACAGACTGGTTAAAAACACGAGATCGAATGTGCCCACATGTTTTAAGAAACAAACAGTTCCCTCAACTGTAATATCATCAAACAGGGAAACAGTTGAAAGTGGGTTTAGATTTTGCTTTCAAAAAGACAATCATAAAACGAATATTTTATTATTGTTCATTCAATAATCCTATGGTCTCTGGAGCCTGGACACAAATGAAACTGACTACAACCCCACATTCTCAAAAACAAAAAGCAAAAAGTCACCCAGATTAAAAGATTAAAAAAACCTTCAAGAGTTGGTCTTTCAGTTTTGATTCGGTACTAAGAATAAAAAGCATTCCAGAAGATTGGTCATCTCTTTCAAACTTGGACTTGAAAAAAAAAAAAAAAACGCTTTTCATGACCACCATCCATAGTGAAATCATCGTGCCAACCCCACCCAGAAAAGAAAAAAAAAAAAAAAAAACCCATTAATAATTATAAAAAATATATTATGAATGGCAAAGTCAAAGAAAAATCTGAGAATGAAAGTTTAACGAAAAAGTTTACTTACAATTTACAAAGCTTGCATATCATCATCAATTCATCATCGTATCCAGAGGCTGCTCTTTGTATATACTTAAAATTATTATATTTTTCTTTTGCTGGGATTCAACGTTATAAATATTAATGTCTCAATGGAGAGATCATGAGGAATAATAGCAAGAGAGATTGAAGATTAAACCATGTCTAGATTCGTTGAATCTGATCAGAGAGACAGTTGAATCTTCTTTCCTTTTTCTTTATTTTTTTTCTTTTTCCTTCTTGTTCGGAAACAGAGAAATCTTTGTAGCTTTAAGGAATTACAAAAAAAAAAAATGTGATTAATTAAAAAAAAAAAAAAGTAGAGATGAATATAAAAAAGATGTTTAATATTTTTTTTTTAAAATGAAGATGTTTAATAGGTTTTATGTACGTTGCTTGAGTCACAAGGATGTTAGTAAATCTGTAGGCATGCCAGAAGCATATTTTTAATTTCTTTTTTTTCCCCCCTCCATTTGCATTAATATATGTTACTAAATGCTTAATCCTAATTATAGGTCTTTTATAATGCTTAATCCTAATAGGTTTTTTATAACTAATCTTATGCGCACTACTATGATAATAAAAAAGATAAAAAATTGATTTAATATAAAAAAGATTTTATAGTTATTCTAAAATGGAGAGAAAAAAAGTAAAATAACTATAAATACATGTTTTTTAAATGAAAAAAAAAAATAGATAGAAGCGAATTTTAAAATTTGGATTCAAAATTTACTACGAAAAAAAGGAAAATTATTACTATATAACCTTATTAATGTATATTTTTATTGTATAGCTTTTTTTTTTTTTTGATAATTTATCAAGTGTCAACAGTTGTATTATTTATTAGTAGAATATTGAGCTTTTAATTTTAGTTACTATAATTATGATGATTTTAAGTATATAAAAAAATTCATTCACCGAATTAATGCACGAAATCAATTCAAATAAAATTTTTTAAAATAATATAGATGTTTAATCCCAATAATCAAGGTTTACCCAGCTTGAATTAAATATTACCTCCAAATATTTGATTTATGGTAAGACTGACAGCTGTTCATCATTAGTTAAGAATGTGGTACACTTTTAAACCTTTTTCCCTTTTTACTTAAGATCCGGCCAAGTTTTATTTTACATTTTTGTTTATTTATATATGTTTTCTTAGTAGCTATTCAGATATATTTATATATATTTTTTTGATAAGATACGGATTTTATTTTTTAAAAAGAGAGGATAAACTGAAAATATATGTGCTTTATTATTGGGTGAAATAAACCATTATTTTGTCATTCAAATTAATTATTGAGCTTTAGTCGAATAATAATTAAAAAAAAAAACTTGAGATGAAAGATACGTAGGAAATCTACAAGTTTCGAAATCAAAATTTAAATAGATTAAATGTTTCTTTATCATGAGTTTTTTTTCTTTATAAAAAATTACACTAATTAATCACTACAGTTCCTTTTACAATCCAACCACGATATCAAACTACTTAGGTCCTAATGGATTAGGATCCATGCATAATCTCATAGACTTTTTTTTTTAGTTTGATGGTAAAAATTTTTAATTTTATAAACGAAATTAAAAATTTATGATTAAAATATTAAAAAATTTCTGAATTGTAATACTTTTCTTAAATGAAAAATATTAACTAGTGCTATATATAAAAATATATATATAATTAATACATTATTTTTTTTTAATTCAGTAAAAATAATATATTAAATACAAAAAAAAATTTAAAATGGTAAATAAATAATTCTTAACCAGGGCCTATAGGCACCGGTTAAGTGGACCCTTAAATAAGCTCTTATATTTTTGTTGTACCTAAATAAGCCTTTATCCTTTAATTTGTACCTAGATAAGTCTTATTTCAAATGAAAAGTTGATTTATGTTTGACCTGCACATGGGTCGGACAGTCCACCCGGCCCGACCCGTATTGGATCGGGATTGGTATGATTTTTGATGATCCAGGTCTGCCCGACCCAGATCACTGTTCATGCATTAAAATTGTTATTTATTTTTTAAATTAAATTAAATTATAAAAATTAATATAAAAATAGTTTTTTAATTTTTTTTTTATTTTTTGAATAGTGATCCGAGTCGGGTCTGGGTGAGGTAGGAAAAAAAATCCGAGCTGCAACCCGGTCCATGAGCAGGTTTAATTTATGTTAAGGGTTTATTTAGATATAAATTAAAAGTTAAGGGCTTATTTAAGTACATGTTAAAGGTTAAGAGCTTAATTGGGTACAAATTAAAGGTTAATGACTTATTTAGGTGTAATAAAAGTATAAAGACTTATTTAAATAAAGTGATAAAGTTTAGGAGGTTTTATTATTTTAGCCAAAAATTTATTACATATTTCATTTTTTTAATATATTTTAAGAAATATATGTCACCTTATCAATACGATTATCAATTTTAAAATTTTCATTAACAGTGAATGAGATAATATATATTTTTCTTAGTTTTGACAATGCCAAACATATATATATAAAAAAAAAGAGGTTAGCGAATTTCTGATTGCAGACAGTAGGGAGTAGGGACCGAAAAGAAACAAATTAACCTTGATAATGTACAAATTGGTTAACATGGAGATGGTGATGTGAACATATATAGCATGAAATATTGGCTACATTCGAAGCAAGTAATCCCAATTAATTCCCAAGCTAAAAATAAAGAAAATGGAAATTAAATGCGTTTTCTTGTTCTAATCTATTCTCTCTTTAATATAAATAATCTTTTGGTTGAGTAGATACCACCAATGGAAGTGAAATCTATCGCCTGTGTGTCTTTTTTCTTTCAAAAATTGCCTAATCGAATAAATCATTGCTTTCTCTTGCTTAGATGGGGATGGGTTCGATTGATTTGGTTTCATTTACAGACAGTCTTTTTTTTAAGAAATTAATTTCATTTTTGGTGACTTGTTCTTGTCTTTGATGCAATTCAGGCATGCAGTTCATGTGTGAATTAGCACCAAGGTTTTTTTTTTTTTTTGCTGTTTTGAAACTATATATATTGGTTTTATTGAAAATATATATATAATCTTGAAATACACTACTAATTATATTTGATATATTCACAACATCTTTTAATTAATTAATTAATAATGGTTTATGGAGTGGGAAAATCTTTTTTTTTTTTTAAATACTGTAAACTTTGATCCTTACATATATAAATCCATATATAAGCCTTGGTCTATTTTAATTTATTAAAAAAAAAGTCTATTTTAAGCATACAAGTACCACATGAGGTGAGTAATTAGTGGAAGAGATTTAATCACAATCTTATTTTGTAATTTTCTTAACTAATTATAATGGAAATTAATAAACAAAATAAAAAGAAAGGTGTTATAATTTTTAAAAAATCAATCAAATTCGTTAAATAACCATGATTTATATATCCAACTAGTTTGTGATCCATGCGATAGATGGATTGATTTTTTTGTTTAATTATGTAGAATGTGTTATAGTTTTACTTTTATATTTATTAATTTAGTATATAAATATTTACATATAAAAGAAGATAAAATATGAATTTATTGAAATTTTAACTTTGGGTTTGAGAATTTTGGGTATGATTTATCTCTTGCATGAAAAAAAAAAATTATGTATTGAGTAATAACTTGAACAAAATTTAAAATTTATATTAATAAAAATTATTCATTAGTTCAAATTTTATTGAAAATGTTTTTTTAATAAATTATCTGACGGGCTTTATTCCATATTTTAATAAAGGTTACCATTCAAAATTTTAATTGATTTAATAATAACATTTATCTTCAAATGATTTATTATATTAAAAAGTTTATTGTATTCAAATATATTGCTAATAAAATAATTATTTTAAATATTTTAGTCGATGATTATTTTTATTATAAAATAAAGAGTAATTTATTAGTTAGTACATTAATTAGAACATATACTTATTAGAGGAAAGATTTTTTTTTTAAAAAAAAAAAGAAAAAGAAAGATAAAATTAAATTTGGCAATCTACGTGTCATATTTCGTATTTTTTAATGTCAATCATATAAATATAAAAATAATATAAAACATAGTTCTCCACCTTACAAATCAAGCCTAGAGACACCCTTTGAGAAAAATCAATAGAAGTTAAAAATGAGAAAATACATCGGTTTCCTGCTTCTATGAGTTCAGCTAACCAAAACATACTCATAAACAAACATGGCCAGAGAAAAAACAAAATGTATACAACTCCCTACAAAAAAGATGAATCATTCCCACTATCCCATGACGCTTTCAACTCTGTCACCTCCAGCTTTGCTAAGGCATCTGTCATACCATTTTCGGGGTCTCGATTCCTCTTTGGAACCCACCTCAAAGCAATAAGAAAATCCGATTCAACAATAAGCCCCCAACTTGAATACTTACCAGATTTACGAACAACTCCAATGCAACCTTAATGGCCAGTAATTCCGCCATATTCGAAACCAACACACCAAGCGGGCAAGAGAACATACCCCTCACTCTTCCATTAGCATCCCTTAAAGCTTCCCCGTATCCTACATCCCCCGGTTTTCCTCTTGCATCTCCATCAATGTTAAATTTTAGCATCCTTGTTAATACTGATGATGCTTTGCCAAAGCTCAAAGTATTGCCACACCGAAGTACCAAAACCAACCGATAAGCAGTCCAAAAGAACTAAATTCCTCCTTTGTTCTTTCTGAAAAAGTTTTTTTTTTTTTTTTTCCAGCAAGAAACCGATGATCTTAAGTGCAAACCTCTTCCTTTGTTCTGTCATTAATCAAACTGATCATTCAGTTCATCATTACCATGCATTCTTCCCAGGTAGTAGTCACGCACGGGCCTCACCGAGGTTCAATCTCTCTTCTAACAATATTTGCTCACTTGTTTGGGATCTTGGCTTTCATCCTCCTACTGGTTTGGTTGTTGCATTATCATGGCGGTATCGAATATGATTCTTATGATCCTTCTCGTGTTTTCAATGTAAGAAAAGAAAAAACATTGACAATTTGAAAGCATACATCATGTTGGTAAAAAGTTATTGACAGGTCTTTAAGTAATTAAGGTATCTTTCCTTCATTAACTTTATATGAGTTAAATTATAAGTAAATTTGTTTAAATTTTAAAAATAATGAAATATGATGGGCTTGTAATCTATCTTTATTTTCTCTTCAAATTTAAAAATCAAGAGTTATTGTAAAAAAAATCACTTAAAAAGATATAGTCTAAAATGAAAAAAAACACTTAAAAAGATATATATATATATATAAATTGAATTGATAATGTTAGATTTTTTTTAATTTTGAAATTTAATGAGATAAGATATAATTTTTTAAGATAATTATTTTTACTTTAAATGGATAATTTATACATTGATATTAAATTCTAAATCTTGAAATTTAATGACTGGATAATTGTATCTATACTTGGCTTACGTGTCATTAAAAGAAGATGTCCACTTAAACTTCCATGTCAGCAATGTTTGTCATGTCAACATGTACCCTATTTTATATATATATATATATATATATATATATGAATGATTAAAGCAATACCATTTGTTGTGCATGGTATATTTGCTTTAGGAAAAAGAAGAAGGTATATTTGGCCCATAATAATAATATTTATCGTCAAACCATTAACTAAGTTTGGTAATATTGGACACGATACGAACATGATATAGAAAAAATAATTAAAACACACAAAAAATACGATACGACACGAAAAAATAACACGAACACGACATGAATACACTAATGTCTCAAAATCTATATAATACCAATTATTAAAGTATCAAAATTTATATAAATATAAAATACTTTAAACATGATTATGACACAACAAAATACATAAATACAACACGGATATACGAATTATCAGGTCTGCCATTAAGCATGAAACATATCCCTATCAACACCACTCCACTTCACAATTCTCACGTACTCTCAAAACCAATTTCTACTCGCTCTTTTATTTGGGGTGAGGACTCAGGAGCTCTGAAAATTAGATATATTCGTGTTATTTTTTGTTATATTTATGTTTAAAGTGTTATATTTTATATAAATTTTGAGACATTAATAATTCGTGTTATAACATTTTGATATTCATATTGTATTCGTGTTATTTTTTATATCATATTGTATTTTATTTATTTTTTTCATGTGTCGTATAATCGTATTATATCTATGAGCTATTTTACTATACAACTGGTTGGCTCAATCTCAGCTTGAAGGTGTGGCTTTTGCACCAAATGTGGACAATTCAATGCCCCCCATTTGCTTGGTTGGTGCAAGAAATTAGAAGCTGAAAATGATATGAGAAAAAAGGAGAAACGGCCGGTCCTTGACTTTTTTACTAAAAGTAAAGGGCCAATGCAGATTGGTTTCTTCAAAAAAACTTGACCTCAAAATTGGGTGAAAAAAAAAAGTTTTAGGAAAGCAACAAAAGGTGTCATATAGTTAACTAGTTAAGTTCATACTTGTATGATGCTATGATTTTAAACTGAAATTAATTACTTGAAGAAATTTAAGCAAGCATTGATTCGCCTATGGAATTGATATTATGATTCAGATCTGTTTGTTAAACATTAGTTCATTTTAGTTTTTTCTTAGTGAAGATGATTTGTATATATAGTACTTGTTTTAGTAGAAGAGACCTAGTTAAATGTACTTAACAAAGCTGCAAGCAGATTAATAGACCAGTTTTTTTTTTTGGCTGTGAGGAGATAAATAGGATGACAAACTGGTTTACATATATGTATGGATAAGGTATTGAGGGATATAGTAGTGGCATAATCGAAGACTGACCTCGAAAACATGTTCTGATGAAGCTAGTTGATAAGCTGGTTTCTGGAGGGGCTTTGGCGTCTGTTCTTGATTATATATGTTCCCTTCTGAAAAAGGGAGTGACAATTGGACACTTGTCAGCTCCAACAAATCGTCTAGACTCAACCAGCCTAGAGTACTTGGCATTGTTGATTAATCTCGTATCATGTAGTTGATAAAGCTATAAACTTTCTCCCGATACAATCTTTCCCAAAAGGCTAAGGTTCTTATTTATAAGTGAGCACTTATCTTGGCTCATCAATATTACTTAATGTGTATTTAGGATTCCCCTTTACTTAACCAATTAGTTATTTAATGTGGGATGAGCGTACTCCTACTCAATTTAAGACTTAGATTCCAACTCAAACTCAATACTACAAAGATTCTGTCTAGCCTTATGGGCATCACAACCGAGCGAGGATAAGCTGCCATGCACGCTGCATTTACTGCTGTGGACTGGCTCATCAAAGAATGTGAGGAGGACCGGAGGACGACTATGGAGGAAGAAGTTTTCAAGATAAAGAAAATGTAACCTGAGGAGAGAGCTATACGGCAGATGAAATGAAAGTAAGCTCTGATCTGATGAGTAAAATGTGAGAAGTGTAAATTGAAAAGAAGGAAATATGCATGCTACATTTATGACTCAGCTAACGAGGTCTTGTGGAGGCAGTGGCTGTTTTATTTGCATTGCTATATAGATCCCCTCTGTTAATGCTTTCACCATCCTATTGATGATTTCTTAGGGGATAAAATTGTTAGAACTTAAATATAATAATTGAGTTACTTTTTATTAATTTAAGTTTTTTAGATAATTAATCATTTAATATGATATTAGAGTTTTCGAGTTCGAATCTTAACAACGCTTTCCCCTTTAATCTTTCTTCAGTTTGTACTTTTTTTTCTATGTTTTGATCCACATGCAAGCTCACGTACTCATATGACTTGAACGTGAGGTGACGTGTTGGAACTGAACTATTTTCTATTAACTTAAGCTTTTGAGATAATTAATTACTCAACTTAACAAAAATGACTGAAATATCCTTTTTAGCTAATTCTTTGGTATACCATATATGGTAGTACAAATAAAATTTGATTACGATTGAAAGGAAAATCCTGAGAATTATTGGCGGAGTAAATATTATTCCCATTGGTGAAGAACAGCAATAGTTTTTTGTCTCTCCAAAGATTAAAGAAAAAAAATTATCTTTAATTATGATATTATCGGGCCAATTATTGTGTGGGAGCCAAGAATGTCCAGCTAGCATGTTCTGTTTCTTACTATCTACTATAACATGTTGAGAAACAAGGATAAAGCTTATAGTCCTGAAAAGATCAGTGAGTGATACAAGTATTTTGATTGCAGGGTTAAATGTGTTAAGACAAAAGAGCCAAATTGTTGGACAATAAATGTGTTAAAACCAACATTTGGTTGTTTGGGGTGGTTAGTGGCTCTAACCCCCTAGATAAGAACCAAGGTTCGAATCTTAGGAGTCTCTAATGTTGGGAGGAATTTACCATTACACTCCCGATCCGACAGGGATTAGGCTTCTATCAACCATAAAATGGGGATGAGGACACCCTGGGTTTACACCAAAAAAAGAATGGTGGGAAAAGAAGAATAAAGGAATAAGAGGAAAATTACCGAAATTTTTATTTTTTTAAGTATTCGTATTCGACAGATGTGTTCGACGTATATTTAGATATGAATATATATGAAAAATAATTTTTCAAATATATAAAAAAAATTAAAAATTAAACACATGCATACTAAATACGTACCTATATTCTACATTTACCTCAAGTAAATGAATTTATCAAGGTAAGACTTTTCAGACCTGTTTAGTAAGGAAACATTTGATACTCACACTCGAATCCAAGTAACATGTGTCAAAGTGCCAATGCCATTGTTTCTCAAAGCAAAAACTTGTGTAAATGTCTCATTTTACAGCAGCAATATGAATTTGGTTTGTTTGCACCACTATAAATACTAACTAGGACTACTATTTTTTATTCAATCTGAAATAGGTAGCTAAACTAGCAAACTAGTCAAAGAGGAATATGTCGTGCTAGTCTATACCAGACAACATTCTTAATTAAAATCTCCAAAATCTTTAGTAAAATGAATCTTTTGGTCGCACTACCTTCAGCATTACTACTAATTATAGTAGTAATTATATCAGTAGTCTGAAAAGCGCAAAAATTGACGTGGGAATTATTTTAATAATTCTAATTATAATTCTTCATGTTCATATTTCTTCCTTATAATTAGATAATATATATGGAGGATGAAGATGAGGATCTGGCCAGAGTTACAGAAGAAAGTTTGAGATTTTTGCAAATAGGGGTAGGGGTGTAATTGAGTCGAGTTGAGTTCAAGCAGTAAAAAACTTGAGTTTAAGCTCCACTTGAAGCTCGGCTTGATCGATTCGAGATAAAAATCAAATTATTCGAGTTCACTCGATTAGGTTTGTTTATTTAGTAAAAAAGGAACTTGATTCTCATGCTGTACTTCAAACTCAATTATTTGTATTCGAGTTTGAGTTCAAATTCGAATTGAGATTTTCTCAATACTAAATAAAAATATATATTAAAAATAAAAAAACTCGATTAGACTCGCGAGTTACTCGAGTCAAGTATTAAGATGCTCAAATTCGGCTTGCTCGATAGCTCGAGTTGCTCGAATTCGGCTCGACAATGACTGAGCCGAATGAGTTTTTTTTTTAACCAAACCCGAATAACTTATGAATACAAATATCTCGTTTACACCCTTAACTGCAACAAAGGTGAACACAAATGCAAAACTTAGATAGTTCAACTTATATTACTTAACTTCAATGTATAATAACAATGAATTAATGTACCGTCTGCTGTGATTGTACGAATCTTAAGGTTTAGTACTAGTATTTATGTAATTAAACATATATATTAAACATTTGCCCGAATTGTTTTGCTACATCAATCACAAAGGCAAGACAAAAGCAATCTATTTTCATGCTTAGCATGAAACATTCTTAAAGAGAGATAATAATTATAGGTTTAATGAGTTGGTTTAATTTAATTACTACTAATAATGTACTTGATACATTATTTGTAATTTTTTTGGGTAAATTTGAAATATGTCAAAATACAAAAATAAAGACAAATTTTAGCATTGTGTAGAGGCTAAAAACATGTTCATACTGTTCATACATGAATTATAACATGGAACATGGAAAACTAATAATGTACTTCCAGCCTGCTTGATTCAAAACAGTGGAGACAAATGACCGAATTTGACCAAGAACTAGGACGGCATGTAACACATGCCTTTAAGTTTTGGGTCAATTTGTAAAATCAAATTGAATGTGACAAATTGATGCTAATCTTTTGTTTGTTTCAACTTTAACTCTATTTCTTGGAAGAAAAACATTAACTCTATGTTAAAAAAAAAAAATAGAATGTTTGAGCTGCTAACATTAGAGAGCTTCATGATCCACTTACACTAGTGTAAAATTAAATTAGTTTTATACATTTTCTTAATTTTTTTATACGGTTTATATTTTAACAAACCGACCGTTGAATTTTAACAATATAATTGTACTCGTAGTGCACGTAAAATTTCGAATCGATCCAATATCTCTATCATATTGATCAAGAATACTGTATTTTTTAATATATATTTAACAGTTGAAAGTTTTTTACATCGAACAAATAATTAGACATTTTTTAATTTACTCAAAAATCGACGTGTATGATCTACACGAATAGAAAATAAAATACGACGGTTGGATTAAACAAATATAAATCGTATAAAAAATTATGAAAATACATAAAATTAATTTAATTTTACACTACTGTAAGTGAATTCTTCTTCTATATATATTCCTGTCTTCTTATCTTAGAAGGCTTACTAAATATATAATCCTAATTTTATTATTTTTTATTTTTGTAGAATGGTATCTGACCCATCTAGGATGTATTAAAGTTGTAGATCAATCTATTTTGTAAGATTATAGAAACTTATCAAATGATAATATAGTTAGAATAGTTAGAGAATTTAAATAATATAAAGAAATAAATTGACATATTTTGTTTCTTAATTTTCAAATTATTACACCTCAAAGTTAAAATTACTATTTCCTTCAAAGTAGTCAGTACCGTACCGATAAACGTATCATTTTTTTGTACTGGTACATATCAATATCGGTGTGTTTTGACGTACCGTTTCAAATTTACCAGCAGTTTTTATAAAAAAAATCATATATATTTATAAAACTCATTTCAAATTTTTTTAATAAAATATATATTATATACATGTACAAATACATTTCAATTGCATATATATATATATATATATATATGTTTATATGCAAATATAAAATTTTAAATATTTAATATCTAATTTTTTTAATCATAAATAAATTAATTAAATATAAAAATATAATAAATTATTATTAATTAGATTCAATAGTTTAATTTAATAAATATATTTTTTAAATGAAATTATGGAAAATAAAAATTATTATGACTAAAAAGTATTAAGAATTGATTAAAAAAATAAGTGAAAAAAAAATTAAAAAATTAAAATCTTATATCAACGGGTACGGATCGATACATACCAATATAGATTGGTACAAATCATAACGGTACAAACAAATATAAACCGGTACAGATCGATATGAATGGCACAAGCCTATATAAAAACTGAAACGTTATAATGTTAATACCGTTTGATTTTTCTTCAAAATTAATATATACCAATTAATACAATTGATATCGATACGATATCGAGTATCAAATTTTCCTTGGCTACCGCGTAAACCTCATAGCTCCTTGACTGATCCTGAGGTCGACAGCTCAAGCCTCTCTTACCCCATACTTTTTTAACTAAAAAGTCTAAGATTTCCGTTGCCATTGTAATCGTTTTGGGGGAGTTCGAAGGTAAATTCCGTAGTGTTTAAAATAAGTTTTATTATATATATAAATGATAAATTATATAAAATTATTATGTATTTATATAATTTTTTTATATATAAATATGACAATTACATATAAACATGACAAATTACATATAAACATTACAAATATGTCATATATTTATGTAATTTTTTTTTATATATATACAAACATGACACAAATTACATATGCATATGACAAATTATATATGTAATGGAACCTACGAAAAGCTCATTTTAAGGAACTTTCCTTAGAATTTTTCATCGTTTGCACGTGTGTAGACCTGCTCATGAGCCCGACAGCCCGTCCGGCTCGGCCCAATACTGAGCAGGAATATTTGTAATTCGAGCCGGCCCGACTCTGCCTAGATTATGTTCACAAAATAAAATAATAATATTTTTTAAAATTTAATTATAAAATATATAAAATTAATAATAAAAAAATTAATATAAATGAACAATAACTCGGGCCAGCGGGCAGACCCGGACAAAAAAATTAAAAAAATTTCGAGTCGCGATTCGGTCTAGACCATGAGCACCTCTAGACATGTGCTACCTTTTTTTTTTTTCCGCTGGAAGGTCTTTTCCCATTCTAGCCTTCCACCGAAGCTTCAAGTTCTAATGTGCTCTTTTTGGCTTTTTATTATTGTATAATAATTTAATAAATACATAAATTTATTATTATAAAATTAATATGAACTAATTACAAATAAATAATTACATAAATAATACAAAAATATTATTTGATATATTATTATCATTTTTATTAATTTCAATTATCTATTATTAAAATTAATATTTGATATAAATATAATTATTTATTAATTTTATAAATATCAATAATTTAAAATTTTCATTATACATGTACACATTTTAATTTAATATTTTTAATTTTTTTTTCTCGTATAATTTACTTTTTCGTCATTACTGTTTTTGCATCCCAACATTCTTAATACTACAATAATTAATCTCACTAAAATTAATCTCATCGTTCATTAAATAGATCCTAAAGCGAACAATTTTAACACTTTTTTTTAGGCATTCAGCTATTAACAAACTTCACCCTTTTAGGAGGAGATGACCCAAACTTGACTCCACATATGCAAAACATCTAACGCTTTAGCCCAACGTAAAAGAAAAGAAAGGCATCCTCTGTCTTTATCACAATTGTTTTTCCCTTGGGTCATCACTATTTGTTTTTCAAGTATATATTTTAAACTTCTAATAATGAAGTTGTTAAGTTGATAATTCATATGAACTTATTATAAATTTTGAAAAATAAAATATAATCATATCACTGTTAAGAGTGTTTATTTTATTTAAAATAAAAAAAATGTATTTATATATATATAATTTTTCTTTTTATATAAAATTTATTAATTATATTTTAATTGAATTTTTATATATAATTATATATTCGTCAATTGCACAAGGTTAAAACTATTATGTATTTAATACTAAATTTAAAATAAAAACAATAAATGTTAAAATAAATTGAACCGTTTGAACAAATTGAGAACCGATGATAAGAAGTTGCTAAATTTACTTGCTATATATATATATATATATATATATATATGTATATATATATATATATATATATATATGAGTTTGACAAATAATAAGATTATTACAAAAGAAATAAAAATGGCAAAAAGACAAGTGAAGGGAGGTGTTTTTATCACAATATAGCTAAAAAAAAATATTTACTAAAATATCATTGTTTTCAGATTAATTCTCAAAATTCGCTTGTTTTAAAACTAGCTAGGAAATTGCCATTCCCCATGGTGATTTCTCAGCGTAAAATTTTCAAAAAACACCAAGTAAAATTGTCATGGGGATAGTGATTTCCTTTGGTGTATTTTAAAAAATTTTCAGAATACACCAAGGGAAATCGCCACCCTCCATGACGATTTTCCTTGGTCATAATATTTGCACTAGTAAGCCAAATATATATTTTTTAGCAGTTATTTACTATATTTATTACTTATTTAATATTAAAAATATTTTGTATATATATATATATATATATATATATATATAAAAGCATTTTGATCAAATCGGTCGATTGAATTGATTCATCGATTGAACCGATTAGATCGAGAATAAAAAATTTGACCTATTTGACTTCCGATTTAATTTTTTAATAGAATAATGTCATGAATAATCCCTGAAGTTTATCAAATTTGTCAATGTGGTACCTGTATTTTAAAAATGTTCAATGTTGTACCTGTACTATCAAACAGTGTATCAATGTGGTACTTTAACTTAACACCGTTAAATATAGATGATGATGTGACATTGACCAATCAGGTGATGACATGTGGCAGCATTTGATTTTTTAGAAATTAATATCTGAATTTTTGTAAAAAAAATAAAAGTTATTTAAAAAATTAATATCTAATTTTTTAAAAAAACTTAAAAAAATATATTAAAATAATAATAATATTTTAAAATTAAATTTTATTTTTTAAATTCAAAATTTTAAAAAAATAACAAAATTAAATATTTAACTAAAATTATTTTTAAATTATAAATTATTTTTAAATTAAATATTAAATAATTTATAATATCTAAAATTTTAAAAAATATATTTTAAAAAAAATTATTAAAAAATTATAAAAATTAAATATGAAATTATTTTTTATTTTTTTAAAAATTTTAAACTTTTTTTTAAAATTTTAAATTTTTTTAAAAATATTTATTAATTTTTTTAAATTAATACACGTGGCATTATTATATGATGCCACGTGTCATCATTATATTTTTAAAATAATATTTTTTTTATTTTTAAAAATAAAATAATAATTTTTTAGTTAGTACACGTGGCATCTTTATATGGTGCCACGTGTTAAGTTTTCATTGGATACAAAAATCACGTCATCAATTTTTAACGATGTTACTGACTGATACTACAATAGCACACGGAGTGTAAACTTTAAGTACTAAAATAGATATTTTTAAAGTAGAGGTACTACACTAAAAAATTTGATAAACTTCAGGAGCCATTAATGATATTATCCTTAAAGTTTTTTTAAAATTTTTAAAATTTTTATTAATTTTTTAAGTTAATAAACATAAATTTTCAGTTAATAAACATAATTTTTAAATTTTTTAAGTTAATAAACATAATTTTTTAAGTTAATAAACATAAAATTTTTAAAATTTGATAAACATAAATTTTTTAAAATTTTTATTAATTTTTTAAGTTAATACACGTGGCATCATTATATGGTGCCACGTGTCATCATTATATTTTTAAAATAATATTATTTTTAAAATTAAAATAATAATTTTTTAGTTAGTACATGTGGCATCTTTATATGGTGTCACGTGTCAAGTTTTCATTTGATACAAAAGCCACGTCATCAATTTTTAACGGTGTTACTGACTGATACTACAATAACACACAGAGTGCAAACTTTAAGTACTAAAATAGATATTTTTAAAGTAGAGGTACTACACTAAAAATTTTGATAAAATTCAGGAGCCATTAATGCTATTATCCTTAATCTTGGTACAAGTGAAATTAAGATACTATTATATATATATATATATATATATATTTTTTTTAATATACACTAAAATTATGTGTCATCAGTTTAAAATTACAGTGTTTGAGATAATTCTTTTATAATACTAAAAATTACAGTTTAAAAATGTTTTGAAATTTTTTTATGTTTTAAAAATATTAATTTTTAAGAAATAATATAGATAAATCATTAAATGGATAGTTATATTTTTTTAAAAGGAGAGTTTTTAAATGAGTAGTTATTTTTTATTTTTATAATAATTTTATTTAATTTTAATTTTTATAATAATTTAATTTTTAATTATATTAATTAAATATAGTATAAATAAATAAATAAATCAAATATAAAATTATAAAAGCTAAAAAAATATGTATATTATTAAAGAAGAAGAATCCTAAAATAAAATAATAATAAAAAAAAATCGTACAAAGGACGAAGAAAGAAAGAATATAGGTTGTTCTCGCAGAAGACACGAAGCTCTGCCTGTGTACAAAAAGCGAATTGCGAATGGATTGCGTGAAAACCCCAAACGAATCGTCTTCTCTGTCTCCTCCAATTTCCGCAAAGATTAAGGTTTTTTTCCTTCTTTTTTTAAAGAAAAAATTGCTCTTTTAGCTTAGTTTTCTGGGATTCAACTTTTTATGATTTTGAAGCCGTTTTATTGGAAGTTTGTCCCTTGGAATAAAACATGGCGGTCCGATTCGAAAGAATTGTTGTGATTCTTTCATTTCTTCAATTTCTTTCATGGGTGTTCAATTGATTGCGGATAAATGTTGTACTTTATTCAGCTGATTTTTCCCTCTTCTTTTAGATTACAATAGTTTTTTTTTTTTAATTAATTGAGAATTTTTGTGAACCCATGTTGAATTGTTGTAATTGGGAATTTTGGGGATTTGGGGTTTTTTTCTTTCTTTCTTGGTGACGACTGACGATGTAAATTTTTAATATTTTCTTTACTATTATTCTGATTTTGGTAAACTTATAGGGAGAAAGATGTTATGATCTATTGCATTATAAGGAAAAATTTACAAAAACTTTAAACCTGCCTATTTCTTGATGAATATTTTTTTCTGAAACACTTATCTGAGTTGGCACAACATTGGTTATAATTGGCTTTATTTGGGCAAATTAAGAAAGGGGTACCATTTTTGACAGTCTCTCAGAACACTAAGTTATCCTCGTGTTCTTTGTTTCTCCTTGCTGAACCTATATTGAAGGTTGTTAAAGAGGTTATAATAGCTTATTCTTTTCGGGTTCACTGTTGTTGCACTTCCAATGGCAATCTTTGCTTTCTGGGGTGCTTGATACTAGTGGTAAAATAGGTGGTAATTGCATAGATGTATTGAGAGAGACTGAAATCAGACCATCTTTATTGTGATAAACTAAGCTAAGAATTTTTTGCTGCCTTTATTTAAATTTAAGAATGAACTAATTTAACTGGGAATAATACTATTTCATTTCCCAGCTTTACATAAAAGGGGGGATCTCTTTTTGCTCATTTCTTTTCTTAGCAAACTTCCAATTGTACATAATTCCAGTTCCTTTTCTCCTTATACAATTCGTAAAAGGGGATGGTATCTCTCCCTTCTTTTGAGCTTCCATTCTATAGATGATAGTTAAATGCTTATTTTTTCAATTTGGTGGATCTGATTATTTTTTACCATCTTCCTTCAAATAGATGGTTGTACTGAAAATTAAATTGCCCTTAGTCCATGCTGTTGGCCTTTTAATTCAATTCTGACATCTTCTGATTTTCTCTGCTTTTCTGTTCTTGCCTCAGATACAAGATAGAGCCCTGATGGTTTTGAGCAGGTTCATGTAGAAAGTTGGATATTTTTGGTGTTGGTTAAAATCTCTAGCCATCAAAGGTTTGATCTTTCTGGCAGTGATATATTAATATATTGTAATCAGTAAGATATTAATGGGGGCATTATTAAGCCTAAATAGTTCTAGGACTGGAATGAGTGAGCCCTTTGAGGTTGCAGAAAATGAAACATGCAAGAGGCAGAAGTTGTCATCATGTCTTTGTGAGGAGAACCCTAGATTGATTCCCAGCCTTCCTGATGAGATATCCTATCAGATTCTTGCCAGAATTCCAAGGATTAATTACTTGAATGTGAGGTTAGTGTCACGGGCCTGGAAAGCTGCCATCATGAGTACTGAACTTTTCAATATAAGGAAAGAAATTGGAACAACAGAGGAATGGCTCTATATATTGACTAAGATTGAAGGCGACAAGCTTTTGTGGCATGCTTTGGACCCTTTGTCAAGAAGATGGCAGAGGTTGCCTCCAATGCCTAATGTTTCTTTTGAAGATGAATCCAGGAAAAGTTTAGCTAGCTTTCGGATGTGGAATGTGGTGGGCTCGAGCATAAAAATTGCAGATGTCATAAGGGGTTGGCTTGGGAGGAAGGATGCCTTGGACAGAATGCCATTCTGTGGGTGCGCCATTGGTGTTGTTAATGGCTGCCTCTATGTGTTAGGAGGATTCTCTAGAGCTTCAGCCCTGAGGTGTGTTTGGCAGTATAATCCAGTTCTAAATTCGTGGAGTGAAGTAAGTCCAATGTCAACTGGTAGAGCCTATTGTAAGACTGGCATCTTAAACAATAAGCTATATGTTGTTGGAGGGGTTACCAGGGGTCGTGGTGGATTAACTCCACTTCAGTCTGCTGAAGTATTTGATCCTCATACTGGTATATGGTCCCAAATACCAAGCATGCCATTTTCAAAAGCTCAGGTTCTACCTACTGCCTTTCTGGCTGATCTACTCAAACCCATTGCTACAGGAATGACATCATATAGAGGAAGGTTGTTTGTGCCTCAGAGTTTATATTGCTGGCCATTTTTTGTTGATGTTGGAGGGGAGGTATATGATCCAGAGGTAAATTCATGGGTTGAAATGCCAGTGGGAATGGGTGAGGGTTGGCCTGCAAGACAAGCAGGAACGAAACTGAGTGTCACTGTGGGCGGCGAGTTGTATGCGCTCAATCCATCTAGTTCTCTTGAAAGTGCTACGATCAAGGTATATGATTACCAAGATGATGCTTGGAAAGTTGTTGTAGGAGAGGTCCCCATTCCTAACTTCACTGATTCAGAGTCTCCGTATTTGCTTGCTGGTTTACTAGGAAAGCTTCATGTGATTACTAAAGATTCCAACAACAATATCTCAGTCCTGCAGACTGATGTGCAAAACCATTTTACCTCCCTACCATCATCAGCTTCGTCGTCTTCATCAGATAACTCCTCTGGTGTGCATTCTGAGTCTGCTGAATCTGCAACAGCGTTCGAAACAGATCTTTGGAGGGTTATTGCCACAAGGACGGCGGGATCTTCTGAATTAGTAAGTTGTCAGGCCCTCAATATCTAGTGCCATGACTGCCATCATCAGGGTACTTAGGGATCTGAGTCGGGATCAACTTTTCAAACATGGGTTAGATACAATATTCTATTGTGTTTCTGTTGCACTTATTAATGTTTGATTTTGTAAGCGGCACATTGAAAATTTGTGATTTATATAAAGTTATAACCTTTCTCTCGTATCCTTGTATAATTTAAAGAAATGAAATTCTCTTAAGCTGGAAAGCAGGGTAGCTCAAATTATCTTCGTCCTTGTTTTATTACTAGATTTCATGAATTGCTTATTTTCATACATACATGGCTTTGAGATTTTTTTTTTCCTTTTTAAACCCTTCGAAAAGCACCTGTCCATGGGAAATAGCTAGTTGAATCATCTGTGAATTGTAAAACCATTAATGTAAAAACGAAGTCTCCAATGATTCTGTTATTGCAAGATTTACGTGTGCTGCTGCATCTTTAGCCACTTTGGGGAGTTCGAAAGTGTGCAAACTCTTGTATGAAAGCCCAGTTTGTGCAACACATTCGAAAAGAAAATACCAGATAATGGATATACGTTCCTCTAGAATAGCTCAAGTTACAGCATGACGCCTGCAATGATAACAGATTGGATGGCAACGAAATTTTTTTAGCTAAGCAACAAGTAAGACTTGAAGATCGGTCCATGGGACTCATCCAAATTACAAAGCAGTGCACTTGCTGCCAGTTTGTTATATTATCTTACATAATAATTATACCATGGGATGGAATGGCAGGTGAAACCACTTCACTCTTTATTCTACACAGTTATAAAGGGCTTCTCCCTTGGAGAAAAAGTAAAGTTTTTTCCAGACTCCATGATGCTTCTATGATGCGCTCTCTTTGCCCAAAAGCACCGACTCTGATATACTCTGCACCAGCAGGACCAAAACCAAAACCAAAACCAGATCCTGGTACTGTTATTATATGAGTCTTCTCAAGAATTTCTGTGCATACATTCCATGATTTTGAACCCCGAAAATGCACCCAAACATATGGGGCATTTACACCGCCATAAACCTTTAGACCAAGAGAGGCAAAAGTATCTACCAATATCTTGACATTCTCCTTATAGTAGTCAATCACTGAATGGATGGCCTGAGATTTTTCATAAGACAAATTCAGCAGTCCTGGTCCTCTACAACACTAAAACTTAATATTTGAGCGTTAAAAGAGTACCACATCACGGTGAAGTTTAGTGGCCAAAAAAAAGACCTTTTTGAAAATGAGTTGTTATAAGGGAATCAGGAGAATGATAGAAATGATGGTAAAAAGTTTAATGTGGTAAATGATTTAACTGTATTTATTCGTGTAACAGTCTTCACTAAACGTACGTTTCTTTCAGTACATCAAAATAACAATGGGTGCTTCTTCTATCGCCCTTCGTTGCCCTGTTTTTCTCTAGCACCTACTGTTTTCTTGACTGCAGTTGGCATTTGGAAACCCTATAAAAATTACAGCAAAGAGCAAACAACTCCGTACGACATGTAATATAAATTACAACAACAGGATAAATGGGGCCAAAAAGAGAACAATAAATGAAAAAAGAAAAACTATATGCACAAATGTTAACAATGCGAGACTCTAAAATACAAAACCAGCTCTGCCTTTAAGACTTACTATTTGCAGAAGTGGTCATCTAGGACCAGACAATTCATCTGGAGGGATGTGAGAAGTGGAGTCTGCAATAATCCAATTCGCATTCGGGTGGTGGATATGGTTAAACTCTTGCCGGAACATTTCTTCTTTCTGCCACTCTTCCCATCTTTCCGCCAAGCCGTCACCTTCCAGCATCCTGACCACGTCAGCCATCTTAGGCCGTTCCATTGGGGTGCCTTGAGTGCACAAAAGAGCCACCTGGATTAACTGTTCCACTTCTTCGTCTATGTAATTACCCTGAAGATCAGCATCAACCAGCGTTTCCAACTTCCTGTCTTTAAGAAGCCCTTTTACCTGAAATGTCAGCATTGCTATCAAGTTGAACGGAAAAAGTGAAACAAAACTACTTCTACCAGTGGTAAGCTTTACTTGAATTTAATATAGTTGCAATTGACAAATATGTGAATCTTAGTGGCATAAAATATCATGCAGCACAGATCAAGGTCAAGATTATAGTAATTAATTATATAGGGTTTCCGAAAACCATTCGTTTTGAATCAAGTTCATTTTTATAAAAAAAAGTTGTCATTTGAAACATGCTTCATTGCATCCCAACAATTAATGAACCACCTATCCTGACTGCTAACAATTTAAAAGAAAAGATAGGATCACCCCTATCAACAACTTGTAATAACTATTTCTGTATTTTCTTTTTCCCTCTTCACCTTGTAGGGAAAATATTGTCAAGCTTCAACTATTTCAATTTTTCTGCTTTTCCATTTTCACCTTTCAAGGAAAATAAAGTTAAGCTTCGCTCTGTTTAAATGGTATTTCGGCAATACTGTAACAACCAGGTGAAGCAAGAATTGGATAATTCCAACACTATAACAAGAATGACAAAAGTCAAACTTTGAAATGCATCACCATTGAGATATGCATAATAGGAAGATAGTACATACCCAATCAAGTAACATGACATCATCATCATTTGCAAGCCGAGCAAGATCAAAAGCCCTCTGTCCTGTAATGAGTTCAAGAAGCATAACACCATACCCAAAAACATCAGTTTTCTCCGATGACTTTCCAGTTGATAGGTATTCAGGGGCTATATGACCAATTGTGCCACGAACAGCAGTTGTGACATGAGTATCTTTGTAGTCCATCAGTTTGGCTAGCCCAAAGTCTCCAACAACTGCTTCAAATTCCTCATCCAACAATATATTTGCAGCCTTCACATCACGGTGTATAATCTTAGGGTCACAATGATCATGCAAATATGCAAGCCCCCTTGCAGATCCCAGTGCAATCCGTTTCCTTATACCCCAATCAAGTGGTACTTGAGACTCCGAACGCTCTAGAGAATGTAAAAATCAGATTAATAGATGATCCATTGTAATAAGAAGAGCTTACAAAGTATTTGGATTCTATAAATTTCTCGAAATTCCACTTAGATTTAAAGACAATCGGCATTTACCAAACATATGTATCAAAAGAAAGTCAAAACGTTTTAAAACAAGATTAGGATATGTGATCCGTAGTTCAAAATTTCTTCTCAAATTGAAGAAGGGGAATAGAGCAGATACTGATAATTGAAGCTCACACAAGCTTTAAATAATTGACGTCAGAAATAAATTGGTAACCAGAAGAACATATATAAAACAAAATAGGACAGCATTGGAGAAACAAGAAATATATGACTAAATAGATAAGCAAGGAAAGAACAGCCAGTACCTCTTAAACAGGATGCAACGCTACCATTAACCATAAAGGGATAGACTAGCAGCCGTTCTGTAGGGGTCATGCAAAAGCCACGTAGACGTAATAGATTCCGATGCACAGCCATACTTATCATTTCTACCTCTGTTTGGAACTGCAGCTCTCCACCTTGAGTACGCTCCTCTTTCAGTCTTTTTACTGCCACTAGAGAACCATCAGCTAAGCGACCTTTATAAACTTTACCAAAACCACCTCTACCCAGAATGTTTTTGTTGCTAAAATAATCTGTTGCCACTTGCAGTTCACGCAAAGAAAACCTTTTAAGTTGTCCCAAATGAACTTCTGGGTCCTCCTCAGCTATAAAGAAAATTAGAAAAAGTGAATACATGCACGCAACGGCATAATATCAATTAAAACTATCTTTTGAAAAATCACTAACCAGGTACATCAAAGAAATGATCCTGTGGTTTCCTTCTACGCCAAAAAGCAAGTACAAGTGCAGGAGCAGCAAACAGCAGGGCAGCGCCAGCAGCAACTCCTCCAGCAATAGCACCAGTGGCACTATTACCTGCCAGTACGAAGTTAGATAATATAAATACTCTTACTACACCTGTATCATGAATATTTATAACTTAACATTTTCAGCTGGTACCAACACCATTGCAGCAGGCAACATTTCAACTGAGAGAACTTGTGGGCTGAGGCATTGAAGGTACAGACAATGTTCTAGCCCACTAAGGAAACTAAAGCCATTCATAGGTACTATAATCATCAGATAGATCTGAACTCAAAGGTACCTTATTGAAAAACAGACCCAGATGTAAGAAAGTTCAAGATTAGCAATATTCTCAACCTACAGCAATTCTTTGTATGTTACAGATATGTGGTAATACCAAAACAGTTGCGAATGCAAAGAAAATTGCAAGGAATATCTCAAGAAAAAGAATAAATAATAAAAGAGAAGCAGGCCCCAAAGTTAGGCATAGTTTAGAGTTATTAGCAGTGATAATAAACAATAAAATCGAGAACAAACCTGATGGAGTTGGAGCTGTAGGTGAGATAGGAGGCGGTGGAGCAGGTGGAGGATTATTGAGTCGATTATTCTTAAAACTGTGAAAAAGAGATGCAGCAAATTAAGAGACTGGCCTGAGGGTATTAAATATGAAAAAATGGGAACAAGCAGTGGTGGTGAGGGTCAGGAGTTAGGGGCAAGAGGGTGAGTGCACAATGAGATAGCATAAGAGAAAAACCTGATAGGAGTGAATAGTGAAAAGGAACCATTAACTGGAATATCTCCTACTAGCTGATTGTTTGAAAGATCCCTGCATCAGATAATATAAAATCCCACGCCATTAATATATTGTTCTTGAAGCTAAGGTTAAACAGCTAATGTGGAAAAAAATTCTGATAGCAACACTCACAGCACTTGCAGTGTCATAACAGCAGTTAAGGACCAAGGAATTTGACCTGACAATGTGTTGTTGTTGAGACGCCTGTTCCACGGAAAGAAAGCATCAATTATATTGCACATTGATGACTAGATATGTATTGATAAAAAATATGCTTAGTAAATAACTTTAGCACAGATATGAAAAAGAAAAAAAGAAGCCTACTGCACCACAGAAACCATTTCTATATGGCCCATATCACCCCAAGCACGTGGACCCGTGTATGGGTCCTAACAATCACACTCACATCAGATGTGGGATGGGTATCACAATCCCACCCACTCAATTCTCGATATCCTTATCAAGGCCACACATCACAATGACAATCAAGGCACACTCCACAGGACCAAAATTTCAAGAGTTCAGTGTGAAAGCCCACACCAGGCTAGCATATGCACTGATGCCAACTGCATCTGCAAAGGCTCACATTTAACCTGCTAGGTATTGTTCGCTTTGACCCGGAAGGTCTCATGCCTTTGTCCAGAAAAGGCACCTCAGAATAAGTCTCCACATATATATCATAGCAGATCCTCACATATTCCCAATGTGGGATCCGGGGGAGTTACAATGTCATCACCTAGAATTCACTAAGCAAAATATTTTCCTCCCATCGGTTATTACACTTGATGACCAATCAGTCTCTTGCTGTTCAAACAAGATCATGACTGAAGAAAAGAAGAAAGAAATACAGTACAGTACAGAACAGAACAGAACTTGGGAGTTAACACTAACAACCACAGTAAAAGGGATCTCGTTTTTGGACCTTAGCTAGTCTTTGGTACCATGATGGCCCATTTATAAGTTTGTTAGCTAAAAGTTATCATTTTTGGAAGCCCATGACTAAACCAATGGGTTTTTCAACAATCAAGAAGTCCTCTAAGTTCAGGGAAAGTGTCATTGGTAGTTCTAGGTTCTTATTCCTAATCTAGTACTTTTAGGAATCCTCGTCCAATTATGATTAGCTAAGTCTATGAACATACATTTCTAAAAACAAGAACATTTACCGATCCAGTTCAGCTAGCAATATATCAACACATAAAAGCCTTCCAGATATACTAAAACAAACATGACTAGAAAGCAAGAGCACAAATAAATTAGATCAATTAGCCACATAAAAAATGTAAAATGTGTTCGTACAGGAAACGCAGTTTTGTAAGCTGGCCCAAAGTAGTTGGAATGTCTCCGGTTAAAGCATTCAAGTAAAGATCCAAGCTCACCAAGTTCGTCAAATTTCCAAGCTCCTCTGGGATTATCCCAGATATGTTATTACTGTAAAGCTCCCTGTCATAAAAAAAATGACTTACATTACTAAGTATCTTTGTATGAAATATGCAACCAAATTCAATGGAATACAACCATCTTCAGGATTAAGATGGCATAACAGATAAAACCCAGTGCATAGTGACAAAAGCACAACTATTCTACTTTTTATAAGGTGGAGTACTGGAATTTCACCCTGAGTTTAACTTAGGCATTCTAGAAACTTTTGTTTATTCAATTTTACACAATTATGAATTTAAGAAAAATTAATCCGAATGAAACTCATCTACTAAAACCAAATCATGGAATATAATCTAAAGGAGTCCTAATCAATCAAAAACGTCATTAACTATTTGGCAAAGCATGCTGGTTTTCTGTATTTCCTACATTTATTTATTTTTTACTGCTCAAAATAATTCAAACAATATGGGGCAGAACATAACACAAGGTCTAAAATTATAAACTTACAAATACTGCAAATTCGTAAGCTGCCCGAGCTGTTGAACCAATTGACCAGATAGATTTGCATTCCCAAGATCACTAAATTGACAAAAGGAAAAGCATTTATCACATCAAACTAGAAACTCGAAAGTAACACCAACTTTAGTAGCAGAAAGATATATAAGTAAACTTACACTCTTGTCACACTATTTTCATTATTACATGTAACATGAAACCACGTGCAAGGATTAACAAGGGTTGGATCCCAACTTTGCAACACGTTATTAGGGTCAGCCAAATTGGTCTTCAATGCATTCAAAGCATCACCTGTTTCACACCAAAACAAAGCAATCGATTATCGGTGATTGCAAAACATCAGTCTCAGCAGTCAGCAACCAGCATATATCTTCAGATTGAAAATAACTACAAACGCTTCCATAATTACTGTCACTACTTGCAAATCAGAGAAGTGTTTTTCTCAATTTGCAGCAATGAGGACTTCAAAAAGTAAATAGGGTAAAGAACATTTATTTCATTACATAAACCGAAAACTCTAATGGAGATCAAATTATATTATGAAACCATTTAAAATAATGGGATGGGCCAAAACTCCACCATAACTTGAAAGATTCATCACAATGAACATAATACTATCCAGACTTTGGACATTGATGAAGAAAAAGCATCGGTTAATTTCACCAAACTGAATATCGAGAATTAGAACGTAAATGATATCCAAAATTTTCGCAGAAATTAATCATTATGAAGCGTGCAAGTGTCCCTACAGTCAAGTCAATTAGTGCACCGAGGCTAATTGAAATTTAAAAGAAGCAGTCAACCTTATGCCACTACTAAACCAATCCAATAGATACTATAATCTTCTAATTTGAATCCTACGTTTCATTAAACAATATTTCCATTTTAAAAGTTCAACAAAAAGATCGGAATACAACAAATAAATAAATAAAAGGAAAAAAGGAAATAATGATAACGAACCTTCCGTATTCCCCGCAACTCTGAAAACCAAATCCAACACCAAAATCAACCATAAACAAACAAAGATGAATCGCTCCATCAATTTTTTTTTTTCTTTCTTTGTTTTTGGTTACTTTTGATTTAAAGGGCTAAATCCCCCCAAAAATCGTCATCAATCTTCCACTTGACGAATCGTGGATCCATCAATTCGGTCTAAAACGAACATCCAAAATCACTCACATATTGGACGTTGACCGAATCAAAGGGCAAAAAACGAAAACAATAAACTCCGAAAAGACTCTGCTCTGAACTAAAGCCAAAAGCAACAAAAAAAAAAAAAAATTGATTCAAGATTCGAGAAAATTCTTGAAACTCTTTCTCTCTCTTTGACTTCCACAACGTAAATATGTTTTTTTTTCTCTCTCTGTATTTTGGAGCAAAATAGAGAGAAAAAGGGCGAGAGAGAGAAATTGTGTTTGGTAAGGGGAAAGAGGAAAGAAAAAGAAGGAAGAATCGGAAGTGAGGGAGGTTTTTTTTTTTTTGGATTTTTTAATAATTTATTGGCTAAGTCAAAGTAGCTCCATTAAGTCACCAACATGTTTTTTAAAACCAAAAAAAAAAATTAATTACATTACTACATTTATGGCCCGTTTAGCATGGCTTTAGCATAATTTTTTAAATTAAAAATTATTTTATAATATTAAATAGATAAAAAAATTAATTTTTAGTGTTAAAATTATAATTTGAAAAGTCAAATCAAAAAATCAAAAAATATAATTTTTAAACTTTAAAATCTAATTTTTAGATAAAATAATTTTATTATTTTCATATCATTACATTTTTATTATTTTAAATATATATTTTTTTATATTTCAATTTTCTATAATATTTTTTCACAATAATAATAAATAATTAAAATTTTTAAATCACATTTTTTTATCATATTTTTTAAACATATTTTTTTAACCTAAATTTTTTCCACTCAAATTTTTTTCAACAAATATGCTAAACTAAACTAATATGTAGCAAAGCAAAGCAGGTCAAAGACGCACGCTTCTAAACAACTAACTGGCCCCCACTACTCTACTCTTTTTTATAATAAAATTTAATCCGGAATTTTGCACCTATTTTTCTTTAAAAAGTGAGATGGAGTGAACTGAAGCCATTTGAGTAAATATTTTCTAAAAATTATTTTTTTTAAAATATTTAAAATATTTTTTTATATATTTATATATATTAAAATCATATATATTAATATTCATGAAATAATTAGTAAAAATTTATAATTTTTTTATAATATTAAATTAAAAATAATTAATTAAAAAATAACATAAAATAATATGAAACGATTATAAAAATATAAAACAAATATTTTAGTATCATTACAAAAATAAAACAAAATGAATAAAACTATGGGCAGCTCCAACCCTAGTCCTTTTATTATAAGCAAGAAAAAAAAAGTAGGGGAAATTTCAAATCAGATCAATGGACCCAAATTTATTACTGTTTGCTATCATGTGAAATGTATTCACTAACAAGGAAATAAAACTTTTAAAGTTATTAAAAACTAAAAAGGAAAAAAAATCATTTTTACCCTTGTTTTTCATTTTAAGTTGAATTTTCAACTTCAGCCACTAATTTGCAGAACATATCCAAAAATCCTATCAAAATTCGTATATTTGATAATTTTTTCACTCATTCTATCAATAAATATAAAGGGTTTGAATTTATATTGATGTACATATATTAAAAGTTAATTATACATGTTTTTTTGGTAAACGTGGCCTTTAACAATCTTTTAGTTTACACTAAATAACTTCTTTTTTTTTTAGATAACACAATTTTTTTTTAACTAATGTACATATTTTTTTATGGTTAATGGTACATATAGTTGAGCTTCTATGTACATTCTAAATTCCAAAACATTTGTTTAGGTTACGTTTGAAAACTTAAATTTTAAAATATAAATTTGAATTTTAGAAATAGTGTAAATTATGAATAAAACACATGTAAAAATAACATTAAAGATTATGTTTCAAATCCATGGATTTGTTGGATGCCTATTTAGTAGTAAATTTGAAATACTTATAGCTATTTGTGAATTTGAAATTCATATTTTTATACCTTTCAAATATATAATTATATTGAGTCTTAACTAATTTATACATAATATATACATTTCATTCTTACAATTTATATAGCAAATGAAATCCCAAATCCAAATTTTCAAATTCATGTTCCCAAACATAGCATAAAATAAATGTTTTCTTTTTTTTATTTTAGAGTGGATTATAGACTATAAAAATTTTGAATTTAAATAGAGGGTAATTTTGATGGAAGAACAATTATGAAAAAAGAAAAATCGACGAATAGACTGAATTGATAAAATATGAATATTTCATTTGTAAGATTTAAATTTGATTCTTGTTTGCTAATAAGATATGTAAGTTCAGTATAAATTTTCACTTATACTTACGATAATCTAATTTTAAAATGGAATAATCTTCCCTTAGCTAAAATTTTTTTACCAAAAATGAAAAAGGAGAGAAACATAAAATAAAATAAAATAAGGGTTAAAATTATGAGGGAGAGAGAAAATCTAGTTTAAGCTAAAAAAGTGGACATGGCAGAAAGGGAAAAAAAATGGGCACTACAACCGTTACTCATTAGGGCAATAGAGGTAAAGAGATTTCCTTTTTATTCATTTTGAAATTTAGCATTTCCCACTTAATAAATATTTCCAGTCATGGTGTATCCAGTAATTTTTTTTAATCCAACACCCTGATTGTAATTTCCCCAAAATGGTATAGTAGTTATTAATAGGGATGGAACGAGTGGGATAGTACCGGTTTTTCCCCACCCGAATGATTCGATTTTGTATATTTCGAATCTAACCGACCTCAGATTATTTTTTTGAATATCCGATCCCCATTTTAATTATATACGTATAATTCGAATTTGATTTGATATATTTAAAATTTTATATTTTAATATTATTTTAATATATTTTTGTATAAATTTTTATTTTTAATATAATTATATTTTAATTACTTTTTAATGTATTATATTATTAAATTAATCATTTAAAATTTAAATTAGCATTAAATAAAATAAGTTTATTAATAAAATATATATTTAATAATATAAAAATAAAAATATATATTTTATTTTTATTTATACCAAAGTGGATCCAGTCGGAACATCTTAAACTCAACTTCGACCCGATCCTAATTTCTTTTATTTTATAATTCTACCGATTTTTTATTTTCATAAAAAAAAAAATGGATAAATATGAAAAACATGCTCTCAATAAGTAAATTATTATTAAATGGTCTAATGAATAAAAGTTATTTGAAAAAGAAAAATGAATAATTAAAAATTATTATAAAAGATATTGTAAAGACAAAATTACCCTTAATGAAAAACTTACTTTTTCTTTCTCTTTCATTAAGAAAATATTATTTTTTAAAAAATTTAATTGAAAATAAATTTAAAAAATAAAATATTTAAATAGTTTTTTAAATTTAAAAAAATTTAAAAAAATAAAAAAAATTAATTTTAGGAATATTATTTTTATTCTTTTAAATTTTTTAATTAAAAAAAGTAAATAAAAAATTTTAAAATTTATTTTTTAAAATTAAAAATTTTTTATTTTCAGAATATTTATTTTTTAATTAAAAAGTATATTAAAAAATAAAAGAAAAATGGTGGAGAAGGTTTTTTTATCAAGGATAATTTTGTCTTTACAATCTTTTATAACAATTTCTAATTGTTAATTTCTCTTTTTCAAATAACTTTTATTCATTAGATCATTTAACAATAACTTACTTATTGAGGACATGTTTTTTATATTTACTCAAAAAAATACCTTATAAAGTCGGGTTGGTCGAAACTCGAAACCCGACGGGCTCAAGTTATTCTGCCATCCCTAGGAGGCTAGGACTAGTAAAATACTCTCATCTCTGTCTAAGTTCTTTATTTAGTCAAACCTCAACCTTCTCTTATGCTTTGTTTATTTTGAACATGAGGAGGAGGCAATTGAAGGAGAGACCAAGATGTTGAAGGTGTTGAGTATATTAAGTTTAAGTTCCACATCGAGTAATTTGATTAAGTTAAATGAAAGTTTTCATCTTATATTGAGTAATTTGGTTAAGTAAATGGGAGTACTCATCCCACATTAAATAACTAAGATGAGTCAAGAGAAATGCTCACTTATAAGTAAAAATCTTAGTATTTGGGAAAACACCACCGCTTGTGAGTGAGAGCCTATACACGAGTGTAGACATCCGTTTTGTCCAGGTCTTTAATTTCTTTAATTTTAGTTTAATTATAATTTTAATCTAGATTTTATTTTGATTTTGATTTTAATATTAATTTTGATTTTTAATTTAATTTTCGGATTTTAAAAAAAAAAAACAAAAAAAGTAAAAAGTAAAAACATAAAAAATTAAAAAAAAAATCGAAAAGGAAAAGACTTCAGATTGAATCCAAACTCGTCTTCACATCAAAATCCAACTCTAAGAGTTGTGATAAGGATAAATTTTCGGATTAAGGATGAGGACTCCAGATCCAAATGAACTAAGACTCTCTCTCAATCCTTTTCCTATAAAAAAAACTCATTAATCAACAACAAAGGAGGGAGAATCTCAGCACACAACACAGAGAGAACACGATTAGCAAGGGAAATTTGGAAGTTAGTGGGCAATAAAAAGAGGAATTTTCTTTTCCTTTTTTTCTATTTTTTTCTAGGGTTCTTAGATTCGAAATTCCAAGGATTTAAGTCTGGATAGTTGTTTTGAGAATCACAGTGGTTGGAGAGTTAGGAAAGGGTGAGAGGAATGTTCAGTTTAAGTTAGGTGATCATCCAACGGTAAACGGAGCCGGATCGGTAGATTAAAGTTTCGGGATTTTGAATTTTCAAACCTAGATCTAGGATTTTGGGGGTGATTCGGACAAAACTAACTAGATTTCGGGATTGGAGAGATAGAGAGGAAAATTTAGGATATTTTTTCTAATTTTTCTGGGCAGGTTTGCGATGGTCGACGGTGGTCATTGGTGACGGCAGACGGCGACGACGGCAGAAAGGGTGACCGGAATTTGGGCTTGAAGAACATTCATAGGTGTTCTTGAGGAAGAGAGAGAGCTAAAAGGAGAAAGGAGTTTTTTTATAAATTAAAAAAAAAAAGGTAAAACTGATTGGTAAAAAAAAATTGCTTTTAAGCCAGCATCCGGGCTGGGTCGCAGGACTCGCTCCTACGGTCCGACCCGGATGCTGGTTTCCTTTGTTTTTTATTTGCTATTTTGTTTTTTATTTTGTTTTTTATGGTTTTTAATTGTTTTATGGTTTTTAGTTGTTTTAATTTAATTTAATTATATTATTTATTTATTATTATTTGGACTAATTTTTTTTTAGTGTTGATTTTTGCAGGTATTTAAAAGGGATTAATTATTTTTATGATTATATTTTATTTTTAAAAAAAGTATGATTGGTTTTTATTTTTTAGAAGTATGTTTAGGTTTTCATTTTATTTTTAAAAGCATGATTGGTTTTTATTTTATTTTTTAAAAGTATGTTTAGGTTTTCATTTTATTTTTAAAAGCATGATTGGTTTTTATTTTATTTTTTTAGAAGTATGTTTAGGTTTTATTATTTTTATTTTTAGAATTGCATGATTTAAGTTTCATTATTATTATTTTTATTAATAGATTTGCATGATTTAGGTTTTATTATTTTTATTTTTAGAATTGCATGATTTAGGTTTTATTATTTTTATTTTTAGAAGTATGTTTAGGTTTTATTTTTTATTTTTATTAATATATTTGCATGATTTAGGTTTTATTATTTTTATTTTTATAATTGCATGATTTAGGTTTTATTATTATTTTTTTATTAATAGATTTGCATGATTTAGGTTTCTATTATTCTAATTTTAGAAGCATGATTTAGGTTTTATTATTATTATTTTTATTAATAGATTTGCATGATTTAGGTTTCTATTATTCTATTTTTAGAAGCATGATTAGGTTATTATCATTATTTTTATTTTTAGATTTGCATGGTTTATGATATGATTTTTATTATTGTTATTATTAGGTTTTGCATGAATTAGGAATTGGCATGATATGATTTTACTTTGTTTTTGCATGAATTAGGGATTGATATGATATTATATTGTTATTGCATGATAAATATATTTTTAATTTTTTTAGATTAGTTTGCATGATTAAGAAAATAAATGTTTACTTAGATTAGTTAAGACCAACTTAAGATAGCATGTGATTAATGTGGTGCTATTTTTTAATAGGCGTTGTGGGGGTGCTAATCTTTCTTCACACGTAACCAAACTCCCAGACCCAAGTTCTGAAACGTAGATCGGAACCTACTATTTTTAAGGTGCCTTAGTCAAGCTTAGGATAACTTTAAGAAGAATAGATTCATAAAGGTGACTAATCACACCTAGTTAGATGATTAGTGACGACTCCATGTTTTGTCTAGCTTGCTGAATTCACATTTGGCACGTTATGATAGTTTGGCGACTCCACTGGGGACTTTAGAGGGTCGAGTCATAGGTTAGTCACATTTTATTTCTGGTCTTAAGATTGGTCTTAAATGTTTTTTTTTATTTTATTTTTTTATTATTATTTTGTCTAACGTTTTAATCTCTTTTTTTTTTTTCTCATGAAGCTTCGTGAGTCAAAGGTTTGGTATGTTCCTTCGCATACACCACACATTCATGAACATAAACCTTATACCCGGGCTCGTCCTTTTAGGAGGGGATAAAGTAACTACGCATTCGTGCGGTAATAACCTCCGTATGGGCTAGCGAAACACTCTCAGGGGTAAAGTACCTATGCTTTCGTGGGGTAATAACCTCCGTATGGGCTAGAAAAATACTCTCACCCAACTTGAACCTTTTTCAATTAGCTTATAATAGGTGAGGATTGGGGTGCCTTATTCATCCTCCATATATGAAGTTAAGGAGCAACTTGGGGACCTTTTAGATGTCCAATATCCTAAAGCCCAGCATATAAATAACACTTAAGAGGCCAGCCTAATTTAGAGCCATGTCCACCTGTTTCATAGAGAATAACCCAAGTTAGGACACGTGAAGAAACACCTCTTACCTTTGTCTCACATTTTTAAATTTATTTTTTGTTTATTTCCTTTATTTATTTATTTATTATATAACCTTATTGACTATTTTCTTTTCTTTTTTCATGCATCATCATCATCATCATAGCAGTTGGTTGATAAAAATAAATCTTCAAACATATCAATAAAGGTTCAAGGATAGCTCGACAATCAGAATCTTTGGGACAATTCACTCATCATTCTTATAATACAAGGTCAAGAGCTAGACTAATGGCCGATGAACAAGCTACAAGGTTAGATAGGGTGGAACAAGCTCAAGATGAGATTAGGGAGCAGTTGAGCGCTTTGCTGGAAATGATGAAAAATATGAAAAGGAAAGATAAAGCAGACGAGTTCGGTTCTCAAGGGAAGAATCAGAATATGGGAAAATCTTCGTATTCTCTAGGCTTTCAATCTCAAGTTCAGATGTCCTAACAGTAACAGTCACAACAGGTGCCATTAATGGGAGGATTCACTTATCCATACGTTCAACCTCAGGTTCCAGGATACCCTATTCCTGCTCCTGGGGCAAAGACGGATCCGATTCTAGTCCCAGACTTAGATGATCTTAAGGAACAGGAGAAGCTGAAAGTAACAAAAGAGATTGAGTCTCAACAGATGAAGCTGATAGAAGAGAGACTTCGGGCTGTTGAGGGGCTAGACTTTTATGATTCCATTGATGCTGAGGGACTTTGTTTGGTCCCAGACGTGGTAATTCCGCCGAAGTTCAAGACGCCCAATTTTGAGAAGTTTGACGGGTCCAAGTGCCCTATATCCCACATTAAAATGAGTAAAATAAAAATAGGATGTGAGTAAAAAAATTTAAAAATAAAAATAAAAATAGGATGTGACATAAAAAAAATTAACGTAATCAATTACCCACTCCAAACCAGTCCGTATTTGTCATGTATGCATAATCAATGCCATGTCATCAAATCAACGTCCAAATCAACAAAAATAACAGGAAACTTTAACTTTATTAATAATTGGATTGAAACTTGCAATTCCGAATAATAGGAATTGATTTTATAAAATTATTATATAAAGACTAAATCAATTTTTGGATAAAAGTACAAAGATGAATTATTCAATTTGACCATTCTATATGTCAAGCCCCAAATCCAAGGATTTAGGATAACAATGCCGCATACTCATGAGACGAATCCACAAGCATGCAAGGCAACTTATATCTTACTAAATCGAAAATCACAACTCAAAGAATCTCCAAAATTACAGTTTACAAAAACTCAAGTCTCCAAAAATTCAATATTACACCTTGATCGTAAAATACGAGATATTCTAACTAACTAACAAATGACTAAAGTTGATATCAAATTACTCACATTCAAAGTATCACAAGACTAAAGGCGCAAACAAGAGCTCTCGTCCAAACTAAACTCCGAAGATACATATATCGAAATCTGAAAAATAAGGAAAAATAAAAGAATGAGTACAAATACTCAGCAAGTAACCGACACCCCGTCAGTTGGATTAAGCATGCTACAAAATATTTAGGCCAAAATTATCAATACATATGATTCGAAAATAATAATGGGTAATCTTGTAATCAAAAACATATTTATTCCAAAATCAGATTATCAGATAAAAAAACTAAACAAAATTTCACAAATTATTGATTTTTATTATTCTCCCGTAACATACTAAGACCATACTTAACCCCTGTGGCATAGGTCAGAATTAGAACGAAAACCACAATTAACCACAGTGACAATGGGTCAGAAGTATATCAGAAGCAAACAATTGCTGCACATATCGAATATCACAAAAACCACAATTTTAAACTGGTGGCACGGTTGAAATCGATTTCTATCACAAAATACATATCGACATGGCCAATTTTTAACCCCCGTTGACAGGGTCAGAATATAGTCATACTAGGAGACAAATCAAAACAAAACATATTTTCGGATTATCTAACTATACAAAGCAATAGTCATGCATTTTATAAAACACATCTCATACGAAGCAAATTTCGTATTTTCTTTCAAAACGTCTTACGTAGTAAATTGTATTCATATATTATAGATAAACAAATAGGTATATACATATAGTTGAACTAAAATCATGTAAGAAGATCGAGTCAAAACGAAATCACATTTTGAATTCATATAAAAAAAATATCATATATATATATACTTTGCATGCTTAACCCGATTTAACAAAGCAAGGGACAAAATATTATATATATTATGTACAAATTTAAGTATGTCAAGGCTGATTTTTAGGGTGTCAAAACACCAAAGGGATATCAAGTTACTTACCTGAACTCGCTAAACCGAAACATGAAATAACGAACTCAATCCTCTCGAAGTTCCATCTTTCCAATAACTTAGCTCGTCTCTAAAATAGTCAAAAATCTATTCTTAATATAAGCAAATAAAACTAATCATGCTCTTGAAATATCATTTATACCATAAAATCATCTAAAGTATCTCAAAATCTTCTATATTAAATCTGCCAACTTGTGTAGCACTTACTAAAATAGTCATATCTTAAGCTACAAAATTCAAAATCATGATCCATTTGAAGATTTAGAAACTAGACTTAATAGACTTTCATCCATATAAATCTCAAATGATAATTCACCATAGATAATTTGCAGAAAAATCTCGAAATTATCCCTCGCGCAGTTTCCAAGCAGCCTAAACAGTGTTTACTAAAAATAAGATATCTCCACTTAGAAAACTCGGATTTCAATTCTGTTAAGTCCATTAAAAACTAGACTTGGTAAGATTTTCAACCATATAAGGCTCAACTCATAATGCTTTTTAGATAAAATGCAGTAATTTTCGTAATTCATCTCTACTACTTCTTCCAAACAGCACATATCTCTTGGTAAAAATTGATTATCTTTTGGTAGAAAACTCGGATTCACTTCTGTTTATCTCGTTAGAAAGTAGATTCAACTATCTTTCAGACCATATATAATAATCACACTAAAAACTGATAGATTAATACAGAATATTTCTTTAATCCACAACTGTAGACAACACTTTCATTCAAACAAAATTTCTCATTCTTTTATATTCATAACAATTTGGGTTCTTCATTTACCAACCCTTAAATCCAATAAAAAATCATTATTATCTCTTAATCAATGATAAAATAAAACCCAATAACTTTAAATCAATCAAGAAGAATCATGAGAATTTCATAGACTTTCTAGGTTTTTCTATCAAAGAGTTTCACCCAAATTCTAACAATCTAACAAAATATTTGTTTTACAAATCAAAAGAGGGTTTTTGCTTACCTTGATCTTTCAATTTGAAGACAAAAACTTCAATTTTCATCATTTCTCTTCACCCTTAGGGTTTCTCTTATTTTTCCCAATTTCTTTTTGACTGCCAAAGAAAATTGTCGATAGGTTTTTTTTATCTTTTCTGTTCCTTTTATTATTATTTTTAACCCTAATATTAATATTGACTGATGGGCTTGAGTCAAAATCAATTTTGAACATACTTGAGCTCTTATTTTTGGACTGGGTATTACAATATATCACAATATATCAGGGTTAGAGTTTTTAAATTCTATATAAACATATGATTAGATTATACCCAATTGAAGTTCAAAATTTCAATGGGATTTTTTTTTTTAAATAGGGGTTGGGGTACAATATTTTATTGGTTCTATAAATATTTTGCTATAATTTTTTTGAAAAATAATTACATTGATAGAACATTTAAAGCACAAATATTTGGTGAGCAAAAGGACAAAGGTCAACGTTGAGTGTAAGAAATTTTACAAGGTATCAACAAGCGGTAAAAAATTTCATCTATAATAATAATAATATATAAAAATATGAATGAGAAAAATCTTTTGAATTGAGAAAAATAATTATTGATGTTCATTATATTTTTATGTTGTCATTATAAATAATTTTTTACTAATAATAAGATTTATAAGTAAGAAGTTTAATTTCATTAAAATACTTTTGTTAAATTGATTAATTTGATAATAAATAAAAAAAAAAATTGAAATTTTATATGAAATTATTTTATGTTAAAAATTTTAATTTTTCATTAATCTTAAAAAGTAAATCAATTCATTTGATACAAAAAAAAAAATTACATTGATTTTTTGTTCGTAATTAATTTTGCATTAATATTAAAAATAATAAATTTTATATTAATTTGATATAATTTGCACATGAAACAAACTTTACATGTTAATATAAATTTTAATTAATATATACTTTATTTGTTTTATTTATTTAAAAATATATAATTATATATTTAAAAATAAAATTTTAATTAATATATACTTTATTATTTTATTTATTTAAAAATATATAATTATATATTTTAAAATAAATAAAATAACGAGTATTCACATATGATAATAAATACTAATTAAAAAAAAAAAAGCAGTTAAGATTACAATTTATTGGAAAAGTAAACTTGGGTTGGGCAAAGAATATGATATTTTGGTAGTGCAAATATTTAGCCCGGAATTTGGAGAGTGGTCAAGACCGCGTAGGAGTAGGACAACGGCGGCTTGACTCAGAAGCCCGCCAAATCGTGCAAAATATGGTTATACGTGTTACACGGTTGGGATAATAACTCCTTATTGTAGTATTAATTAATGGATTTTGCTAACTAATGTCTTAAGGGCATTCGTTAAGGTTATTATGTATAGCAATATCTTCATTCAATACATTAGAAATGATAAATAAAGTTGTCAGTTTTTATATTTAATACAATACTTTTACTATAAATAGTATATTAACTAACCTTAAAGAGTGCCCTAAGGACACTCGTTAGCAAAATCCTTAATTAATAAATGTCTGATGTAATATTTGTATTAAAAGATGTTTAATCAAATACTCAAATTTTAAATTCATTTATTAAGTAATCACGGCTTTTAACATCGATAATGAAAAATTCTAACGCGATCGTTTACTAATAAAAATTTGATGTGTATATTTTAATAATTTTTTTTTACTTTTTTTTTTCTTTTTCTCCTCTTATTCTTTTTTACTTGATTTCGATTCCTTTTTCCAATCCTTCAACCAAATAAAAGCCAATTTTTGTTCAATTCAAACTTGAATATTGCTCAAACAGAGCTTAGACTTTACTGGATTCTACTCAAAGATTCTCAACTTGGAGAGGAATCAATCTAGCATATAAAAAGCTGTTGTTTTGAACTTATGAACATATTCAATATGGTAAGGTTCAATCCTTTTTCTTGCATGACAAGCATGTGATATAATGTTCATGAAATATTCATCATATAGATTTAAGGTTTGCATAGATTTATTACTTTAAAATGCCATATAATTTCAATTTTAAGTTACATTATATATGCCAAATAGGATCCTATATTAGGTTTATTTTGTTTTCTTTTTATATATGTGATATCATGAATAATTTTATCTTAGTTGATGGTATGATAAGCATTGATAACTCGTATAATTATATAGTTCTTAGTTATGTTTTATTATTGTTTTGTGTCAAATACGAGTTATTATTGCTTAGTCTAATTGTGTTTATGATATTTTATATTTTTATGTAATTTGGTGTTTTTCACGAGTTTCTTTGAGTGATTTCAGATTACTAGGTTAAATCAAGAATTAAGGGCAAATCCAATTCAGTTCCAGTTCCGACACCTTTTGCCATATCAGCTATATCTGGAGTTTCACTGAAGCATTAAGGCTGCAATTTTTACAGTGCATATTTAAGAGGCATATCTATCTTTTTCATGTTTTACACTTCTTGAAACGGAGTCGTTTTCCCTAGCGAAATCGACCATCAAGTTGGCTGATGTGTAATGACGTCTGTGCTGACCTGTTTTGGTATTTTGACCATATCTTTTGATCCACATGAGCAAATGATCTGATTCCAACGGCTATGGATCCATAACTGATAGGGGTATATTTTTCTAGAAGACCATTTGATCAGATCAAGCCTCCAACATTGACAAAATCAACCATCAAGCTGGCTGATCAGAATTGTCATACAATATGACGAAAATTGTTAGAAAAATGCACCCACCTATTATACCTACCTTTGAAATTTATAAAGTTTGTCTCTTGTCATTTAGCTCTCCAAAATGTGTATAAATAGAGGGCCTTGGATGAGGATCATTGTACATTGGTAGGATATTAGCCATTGTAATAAAATTCTCTAAGTTTTCTTCTTCTTTCCTTTCTCTAGTTTCTTTTTTTATTTACTTATGCTTCTTACATTTCTTTTCATTTTATTCATATCTAGTATGTGTTGCTAATCATATTGTTGAGGTGATGAGGTGAAGCTTTTGGTAAATGCTAAGGTTAGTCTCTTAAACATGAGCTAAAATGAATCATCATTTATAAACACTAGTATAGATAATATTTTCTTTTGGTTAAAAATCATACTTGCAAAGTAGGGATCTTGATTCATTATTGACAATGAAAATGGCACAGTAAATGCTTGGCTTCATAACCATGATTTGTTGTAGACATATACCTTGGCATAAGGAATGCTTGGACTCTTTTTATGAGTTTTGAGGACACCAAATGAACATAATATCATATGCTATGGACGTTGGACAATTTGGACTGAATTGCTAAACCTTCCGATTGGAATCTCCCTTATGTGTGAATTTCAATTGTGTAATAAAACAAGATTAATCTTAGCATAACACCAAGAGTGGATTCTCTAACCTCAACATCTTTTCTTATTGTTTTGTTTATATCTTGTTTAATTTCTTTTATGTTGTTTTGTTTATTTTGTTCTCTAATATCTTGTTTATCTTGTTTTGTTGTTGATTCCCTAATATCTTGTTTACTTTCTTTTTCTTATATATTTATAAACTTATACTTACTAATACGCTTCCCTGTGGTTCGACCTCGGACACCCGAGAATTTATTACTTGAACATAACCCGCACTTGGGTTTACAACTCTTAATTGAGTCTCCATCAAGTTTTTGGCGCCGTTGCCGGGGAGGCAATACTAAGTATATAAGTTTATAAGTATATTTATTTTTATTTTTATTGGCTGGTTATACCGCCTAATTTTCTATATATTTATATTTATATTGTATATTAACTTTGTTTTATTTCTATTGGCTGGTTATACCGCCTAATCTGTATATTAACTTTGTTTTATGCTTGTTTGGCGACGTGATTTTAGATCTCGTCGTTTAGTTAGATTTTATTGTGAAACTTTTTCAGGTAATCTTTCTAATACAACTCCTACCATGGCTGACAATGAAAGTGTTCATGCTGAAGATGAGAACAGACAAGTACGCACCATGCGTGACTACTTGCAACCAACTCGAAGCTCATCACCCTCTTGTTTTATTTTTCCTCTCAATGCAAACAACTTTCGTTTTAAACCAGGTATGATAGCTTTGCTTCCAAATTTCCATGGGTTAGAATCAGAAAGTGCTTACTCGTTTCTAAAAGACTTCGAAGATGTATGTGTCACCTTTAATGACCAACAATGTACAAATGAAATTGTCAAGCTAAAATTATTTCCTTTTTCTTTAAAAGATAAAGCAAAAATTTGGCTTCATAATTTAAAACCAAGGTCAATTGGCACATGGCAAGAATTACAAACTGAGTTTCTAAAGAAATTTTTCCCAGCACATAAAACTACTGCTTTGAAAAGACAGATTCAAAATTTCAATCAAAATGAAAATGAAGCATTTTTTCAGTGCTGGGAGCGTTTTAAAGATTTGTTAAGTTCTTGTCCACATCATGGTTTTGAAAAATGGCGTCTTATTAGTTTCTTTTATGAAAGTTTAACTCCCGAAACTAAACAATTTGTTGAAACAATGTGTAACGGTGAGTTTCTAGAAAAAGAACCTGAAGAAGCCTTTGACTACCTAGACCATTTGGCAGATAACTCTCAAGCCTGGCACACAGATAATTCCTCTGAAAGTTCCAATAGATCTAATCTTGTTTCTAACAGAGGTAAATATCATTTTAGTCAAGAAGATGAGATAAAAGCTAAAGTAGCTAATTTGGCTAGAAAGATTGAAGCCATGGAACTTAGAGAAGTAAAAGAAGTCAAAACGGTTAAAAATGAAGAAAGTTGTGGAATTTGTGAAATCATGGGACACCCCACTTCTGAATGTCCAAACATTCTCATTCTTAAAGAAGCGTTGCATGATCAAGTAAATTCCATAAACACATTTAAAAAGCATTTTCCTTCTCCTTACACTGAAACGTATAACCCTGAATGGAGAAATCATCCCAACTTCAGTTGGCGGAATAATAATCATGTTCAGGTATCACAATCTCAAAAGTCGGGCAACAATTTTTCCTATCAACCTTCACGTGTACAAACCTTGGAAGAGACATTGCAAGCATTCATGCAAACACAAGCAAATGTGAATAACCAAACTTCACAGGACATCAATGAGATCAAAAATACCTTGTCCACATTGACAGCTTCATTACGCATTCAAGAAAAAGGTAAGTTTCCTGCTCAACCTCAGCCTAACCCTTCTACTCAATGTCTTGTTTCTTGCTCCAATGAAACTCAACAGGAAAATGCCAGTTCTATCACAACTCTTCGAAGTGGAAAGGAAATTGACAAAAACATTCCATCAAAAGACCAAGATCCTCCTTCCCCTCCGAAAAGTAATGGTAAGGATGATGGTAAGTCTGAACTTCTTGAAAATTTGGACAAAGAAAAAGGTATGCATCCTGCTCCTTTTCCTCAAAGGTTGCAAACAATAAAGAATTTGAATCAAAATGCAGAAATTTATGAACTTTTCAAACAAGTTAAGATTAACATTCCTTTATTGGATACAATCAAACAAGTTCCATCTTATGCTAAATTTTTGAAGGACATGTGCACAGTTAAAAGGAAACATAATGTGCAAAAGAAAGCATTTCTGACGGAAAGTGTGAGCTCAATCATTCAGTACCTTACTCCACCAAAATTCAAAGATCCTGGATGTCCAACAATCTCATGCATCATTGGAAACACTAGAATAGAACGTGCATTGCTTGATCTTGGTGCTAGTGTTAATCTTTTGCCTTTTTCTGTTTATCAACAGTTAGGTTTAGGTGAACTCAAGGAAACACCTGTTACACTTCAACTAGCTGATCGTTCTGTAAAAATTCCTCGAGGGATAGTTGAAGATGTTTTGGTTCAAATTGATAATTTTTACTTCCCTGTTGATTTTATTGTTTTGGACACACATCCTGTTTCAAATCCAAATGTTCAAATTCCTGTTATATTAGGCCGTCCATTTCTTGCAACTTCTAATGCTCTGATAAATTGCAGGAATGGTATTTTGAACATTTCTTTTGGAAATATGACTTTAGAATTAAATGTGTTCAACATTTGCAAGCAACCTGGTGATGATTCAGAAGTACATGAAGTGGATTTCATTGAAGAACTTGTTCATGAACATCTCACCACTACCACATTCCATGATCCTTTAGAAGCTTATTTAATTGAATGTGAGTTTGATAATGCTTCAGAAATTTCACACACTGATTCTTTGTTAAATTCTTTTCAGGATAAGCATTGTTGGAAACAAAAGTTTGAGGAACTTCCATCACTCACAAATGTCACTGTACCATCAACTATTGAACCACCCAAGCTGGATTTAAAACCATTGCCATCTGAGCTAAAATATTCCTTTTTGGGTGAGAATGAAACTTTTCCAGTCATAATTTCTTCACATCTTGATGAACTACAAGAAGGTAAGTTGTTACAACTTTTGAAAATGCACAAAAATGCATTAGGATGGACCTTAGCTGACATAAAGGGAATAAGCCCATTAATCTGCACACATAATATTTATTTAGAGGAAAATGCTAAACCCTCTAGACAAATGCAACGAAGGCTTAATCCTAATATGAAAGAAGTAGTGAGAAATGAAGTCATTAAACTTCTAGATAATGGAATCATTTATCCTATCTCTGATAGCAAATGGGTAAGTCCTACTCAAGTCGTACCTAAGAAATCTGGAGTTACTATAGTTAAAAATGAAAACAATGAATTAATTCCAACTAGGACTGTTACTGGTTGGCGCATGTGCATTGACTACAGGAAACTTAACTCAGTGACGAGGAAAGATCATTTCCCTTTGCCTTTCATGGATCAAATCTTAGAAAGAGTTGCAGGGCATGAGTTTTATTGTTTTCTAGATGGATATTCTGGGTATAATCAAATTTCCATTGCACTTGAGGACCAAGAGAAAACCACTTTTACATGTCTTTTTGGTACTTTTGCATATCGTAGAATGCCATTTGGATTATGTAACGCCCCTGCCACATTTCAAAGATGCATGCTTAGTATTTTTAGTGACATGATTGAACGTAATCTTGAGATTTTCATGGATGATTTTTCTGTTTCTGGTGATTCATTTGATGATTGCTTAGCCAATTTGAAAAATGTATTGATTAGGTGTGAAGAAAAAAATCTTGTTCTTAATTGGGAAAAATGTCATTTCATGGTCACTAAAGGTATTGTACTAGGTCACATTGTTTCTGCAAAAGGGATTGAGGTAGACAAGTCAAAAATTGAATTGATTGCTAATCTACCCACACCAAAGACAGTAAAGGACATTAGGTCATTCTTGGGACATGCAGGTTTTTATAGAAGATTCGTAAAAGATTTTAGCACGATATCTAAACCTCTATGTAATCTTTTAATGAAAGACACTGCATTTGAATGGACTAAAGATTGTGAAGATGCTTTTGAAAAACTCAAAAATATGCTCACTACTGCTCCTATTATGAGATCTCCTGATTGGTCTTTACCATTTGAAATAATGTGTGATGCTAGTGACTATGATGTTGGTGCTGTGTTAGGACAAAGGAAAGATAAGAAACCACATGTAATTTACTATGCAAGTAAAACTTTAAATAGAGCCCAAATGAATTATTCCACTACAGAAAAGGAATTACTTGCAGTTGTTTTTGCATTGGATAAATTCAGATCTTACCTTGTTGGATCATCAATTGTTGTCTTTAGTGATCATGCAGCTTTAAAATATCTTCTCTATAAGAAGGATGCAAAACCTAGGTTGCTGAGGTGGATCCTTTTGCTGCAAGAATTTGACATCACCATTCGAGATAAAAAAGGAGTAGAAAATGTGGTGGCTGATCATTTATTAAGACTTGTTTGTGATGAATCTTTTGGAACCTCACCAATAAATGATATTTTTCCTGATGAACAACTTCTAATTGTCTCCACGACACCTTGGTTTGCTGACATTGCTAATTTTCTTGCTACAGGAAAAATTCCTTCTCAATGGAGCCCCCAAGATAAAAGGAAGTTTCTGAATGAGGTAAAGAAGTTCTACTGGGATGACCCTTACTTGTTCAAATATTGTCCTGATCAAATTTTTCGAAGATGCATTCCCGACAATGAGGTAAGTAGTGTAATTAAGTTTTGTCATTCCGAGGCATGTGGTGGTCTTTTTTCATCAAAGAAAACTGCTGCAAAAATTTTACAGTGTGGATTTTACTGGCCAACTTTATTCAAAGATGCATATGAGAATTCTAAAATTCATAAAGAAAGAACTAAAGCCTTTCATGACAAGTTAATTTCAAGAAAAACATTTGATGTTGGGCAAAAAGTTCTACTTTATAATTCTAGACTTCACATATTTCCTGGTAAGTTGAGATCAAGATGGACTGGCCCATTTGTGGTTAAGCATGTGTATCATTATGGAGCAGTTGACATTGAGAATCCTAGAAATGGTAACGTATTCAAGGTAAATGGACAAAGACTCAAACTCTTTTTGGAAAATCATGTTACTCAAGAAGAGGTTGTTTTTCTTTCTGATCCTTGTTTTGAAAATAACTAGATGTAAATATAATTTTTACTAATCTTCACAAAAAAAAAAGTTTGTTGTGTTTTAAGCAATTTAGAAGTATTCATTCTGAACAAGGTCTGAGTAAGGGAGACTTGAGACATACCTTGTCAGTTTGATTTTAATCTTTTTATGTTTACTTGTTAATTTTTGTTTAGTATTTTAGGATTAATTAGGTTGCATGAGTTTGTTTTGTTTTGAGTCTTAGTTATTCCTATTCTTATGTTATTAGTTCTTTTCTCTTACACATGATTCTTTCATTTGGGTTAATAGACTTACATTGAGGACAATGTAAGAATTAAGTGTGGGGGGAACGATTTAGGATTTCTTTTATTTTTGTCTACTATTTTTTTTTATGAGTCTTTATTATTATTATTATTATTATTTTAATGTGTTCTAGTTCCTTTTTAATACAATGATGAGATATGAATTGCATAAGTCTAAAACAGATTTATTAGTGAGAAGATTTTCATGAGAATTGAGCTTGATGTCAATCTTTTTATGAGCCAATGTTAATATGATATGTTGATTGAGAAAGAAGCATGTTTAGACTTAATCTGACTTGTATAATCATCCTTGTGAGTTTTTGAGCCTATAATGATTGATGCATTATACAAATCAATCTAATTTCTTTCTTGAGTGCTCTTATGATTACATGATTCTCTAAAACTTGCTTTAAACCGTTTGAGACTATATTGATACATGTGACAACATGAATATGATAGAGGCATTAGGATTATAACCAGAGCCAAACAGCCATCCATTATTAATGTTCTAAGAGAACATCCCCACTAGTGAGCCAATTTGAGCCTACATTAAATATGCTATTTTATTGGTAACCAGAACTTACACCTAGCCTAAATATACTTATATCCTTACCCTTGTTCTAAAGATGGATTATATATTTTGAGACATATTGCAAAAACAAGGGATACTTTTTGAAAATTTGGGTTAGAACGAAAGATAAGTGTGGGGGAGGAGAGAGGCAAAAGTCAAGAGAAAAAGAAAGGAATCATTGTCAAATACATTCCCATATTAAAAAAAAAAAAATCTTCTCTTGAACTTCTAGTTAAAGTAAAGAAAAAGATGTTACAAAGTTGGTTAGAATGAAGCAAAGGCTCAACATGAATATTTAGCCTATGTTATTATGTGCTTTATAAGAGTTTTGAGAAGTTTTATTCGTATGATCTTATTATGTCTCTAAACTCTATGAACTCTTTGGAACCTTTGTGATATCTTTATCCTTTTGTTCTTTAACCACATTATAACCCTTTGGCCCCATTACAACCTTGAAAAAAGACCTCTTGATTTATGAAGTTGTATGATCTAAATAGTGGAGAATAGGTGGACAAGCAAGCATATGGTAGAACTGTTTTCATGAGATTGATTGAGTGTAAACACTTTACCACTACTTTAAAGAGTGAAAATCATGAGAGTATAGTGAGAAGTTGAGATTAAGTTGAATATGTACTATTTTGATTGAAATATGTTATGTTAATATTGGCTTAACTCATTTATTTACATTCAAGCATGAATTTTTGTGAAATTTTTTGAGCTATTGATTAGTTTATAAGACTTGTTCAAAGATTGTCTCTAATTTATATTGAAAGGATTAGGAGTAAATATTTTTAGTGTATGTAGTTTACTTATATTTTAGTTTTTCAATGTTTGTGGGTATCGTTCTAGCAAACCCTCACGAGACTAAACTCGTCCACTAGGGACACCTAGGGGTTTAAAGGCTTGTGTCACATGCTAAGTGCCACCGTGATTTCCAACGAAAATGGATTAGATTAGATTTTCTTATTTTATTTTTATTGAGTCGTTGCTAGGGACTAGCAACAATCTAAGTGTGGGGGTGTGATAACTCGTATAATTATATAGTTCTTAGTTATGTTTTATTATTGTTTTGTGTCAAATACGAGTTATTATTGCTTAGTCTAATTGTGTTTATGATATTTTATATTTTTATGTAATTTGGTGTTTTTCACGAGTTTCTTTGAGTGATTTCAGATTACTAGGTTAAATCAAGAATTAAGGGCAAATCCAATTCAGTTCCAGTTCCGACACCTTTTGCCATATCAGCTATATCTGGAGTTTCACTGAAGCATTAAGGCTGAAATTTTTACAGTGCATAGTTAAGAGGCATATCTATCTTTTTCATGTTTTACACTTCTTGAAACGGAGTCGTTTTCCCTAGCGAAATCGACCATCAAGTTGGCTGATGTGCAATGACGTCTGTGCTGACCTGTTTTGGTATTTTGACCATATCTTCCGATCCACATGAGCAAATGATCTGATTCCAACGGCTATGGATCCGTAACTGATAGGGGTATATTTTTCTAGAAGACCATTTGATCAGATCAAGCCTCCAACATTGACAAAATCAACCATCAAGCTGGCTGATCAGAATTGTCATACAATATGACGAAAATTGTTAGAAAAATGCACCCACCTATTATACCTACCTTTGAAATTTATAAAGCTTGTCTCTTGTCATTTAGCTCTCCAAAATGTGTATAAATAGAGGGCCTTGGATGAGGATCATTGTACATTGGTAGGATATTAGCCATTGTAATAAAATTCTCTAAGTTTTCTTCTTCTTTCCTTTCTCTAGTTTCTTTTTTTATTTACTTATGCTTCTTACATTTCTTTTCATTTTATTCATATCTAGTATGTGTTGCTAATCATATTGTTGAGGTGATGAGGTGAAGCTTTTGGTAAATGCTAAGGTTAGTCTCTTAAACATGAGCTAAAATGAATCATCATTTATAAACACTAGTATAGATAATATTTTTTTTGGTTAAAAATCATACTTGCAAAGTAGGGATCTTGATTCATTATTGACAATGAAAATGGCACAGTAAATGCTTGGTTTCATAACCTTGATTTGTTGTAGACATATACCTTGGCATAAGGAATGCTTGGACTCTTTTTATGAGTTTTGAGGACACCAAATGAACATAATATCATATGCTATGGACGTTGGACAATTTGGACTGAATTGCTAAACCTTCCGATTGGAATCTCCCTTATGTGTGAATTTCAATTGTGTAATAAAACAAGATTAATCTTAGCATAACACCAAGAGTGGATTCTCTAACCTCAACATCTTTTCTTATTGTTTTGTTTATATCTTGTTTAATTTCTTTTATGTTGTTTTGTTTATTTTGTTCTCTAATATCTTGTTTATCTTGTTTTGTTGTTGATTCCCTAATATCTTGTTTACTTTCTTTTTCTTATATATTTATAAACTTATACTTACTAATACGCTTCCCTGTGGTTCGACCTCGGACACCCGAGAATTTATTACTTGAACATAACCTGCACTTGGGTTTACAACTCTTAATTGAGTCTCCATCAAGCATAATTTCAAGCATGCCATGTAGGGTTGATTTTTAATTATTATTGTGCTTAAACATGTCATATAGTTTAAAAAGCATATTTTATTATTTCTTTGCTTTATATTATTTGTTTATTGAGTTATTTTTTTTAATTATCTTTGTTTACATCATTATCATTAATGATTTAAACATCACTCAATATTGTCATTATACTTGTATTTCTTTAAATGCATACGTAACAGTATGAGACATATAATTACATAGTTGCATGTTCGCATTAAAAATAGGAAAATGGTGAGATATACTTTTAATTTGAAAGCTTGACTGAGTCATATTTGAAGTGTAATATATAGTAGAGGTTGAGTTCTATCTCAGACGATATATATTAAGAGCTTTAGTTCTTCTTATATTTCGTATTCAAATCTTTTAACCAATTTTTTTTTTTTGATAAAGATGAGACTTGTGGCTTTTAAGGCCTCTTTTGCCATAGCCGATGTGATTTTTGGGTATCATAAACCAAGCCTTTCTACTTAATTTTCTCCTGAGAATGAATCTAAAAGTAGTGGCTTTCCTGATAAGAGTGCTTTTTTGCTTTGAATTTTTCACGTCGGTGTGTATAGATAACAATGTTAGTACTTTGATTGTCATGTACTTAAATCTTAGTAACTTACTGAGTATTTTCAACCTCATAATTAATTCTTCCTGGTGGAAGGCTGCCAATGACATGGTGATGGTATCCACAATCATATGTTAACGAGGTCCCAATGACAAAGATGAACATGAGACCAGATCCTTCCAATGGAGTAAGCTACTCCATTTAGTTAAAGCACCTTAACCAGATCCTTCCAATGGAGTAAACTATTTATAGATTTGGAGATGGAGTAAGCTACTCCAAGTTCAGCTAGCCGCCAATTAGTTAAGGCACCTTAACTAGTATCCTATCCACCCCCTTGGAAGAAGACCACGTACGTTTGCGGTTCATCTGACATTCTGACTGCAAGTCAGTTGATGCCGTAGAACAAAGTTGTAACAATTTAGCATTTCACATACAATATTTGAGAGTTCAAAACAAGGGAAGATATAGCGGAAGCCACACAGTTTTCTTGTTCTCCACTCCCCCCCTCCATCAGTGCACAACTCTCCTCAGCAGCATATATATGTTAGGATTTGAGAAAGTTCCCTTGACAGGAAAGTCAGACTCAGAGACATTGGTGAGATTCAAGGTGGATGTTTGCAAGCATTAATTTGAGTGTATAGTTGATGAGCTTGGAAGCCGAAAGGTTGCATTGGGACAACATATATGGGCTACATGTGGTGTGGGGAGCTTGAAACACTCGTATTTTCTTTCATTTCCTTAGAGCAACTGCTTATCATGTTTAAGTGCGATGTGTAGCACCCTAATTTTATCTGGATTAAGCTCAGATCAAGTCTCAAATCAAGTCCAATACTTAATAGGCCCGAATCCAAATTTTGAAAAACTAATGTTTTTATTTTATTTTAATTAATTTATTAATTAGTTATGATTTTAAAAAATAAAACAAAAAAGCAGGCAACCCCGGCCACACGCCTCCCCTACGCCATCTTCCCAATTTTCTTTCTTTCCCGTTTTTTTTCCTTGGCAGACCATAATCCCGAAAATTCTGGGATTGCCCAGGGATGGAGTCCCTAAAGTTCTACAAAAAGAACTCAACAACTTTAAGGAACCAAATCCAAAAAAAAACTAAAACCCACCATCACCATCCACTGAGCACTACTCTCCCTCACACCAAACCTCAACATCACCCTCACATAGCCACCATCAAAATCACAACTCAACAACCAACAACAAAAGATGAAAAAACACAAAAAATCTAAACCCTTAGGGATTTCGGGTTCCTCATGGTTCGGGGTCTTTTCTTCCAAAGCTGAACGGTGAAAGGAAAGTGAAGACGTTGGAGAGTAACATACTGGAGTTTGAGCCCCATCCAACGGTGGACGGCGGCCAGATTTACTTTTGAAGCTACGAATTTTTAGAACTTTTGGGTTCGATCTAGCAAAATCGAAAAATTTGCTGGGAAAACCGTGCCCGAAAATAGAAAGAGGAGACCGAAAAGAATAAATCTGAAACTTTTGGGAATTTTTGGCCGCCGATGAAAGGTGGCCAACGGCGACGGCACGGTGGCTGGCTGTCGATTTCTGGGCTGTTTGTGTTCCTGTTTAATTTTGTTGAAGAGGAGAGATAAGGAGAAGATTGTAGTGAGAGAAAAAAATGGAAAAATGAGTAGGGAGGGAGAGATTTGAGCTTTTATAGGGAGTAAAAAAAGAGAGAGAGAGAGAGAAGCTGCTGCCTGCTGACCCGCGCATGACCCGCGTCCGACCCGAGGGTGACCCGCTCCAAATGTGACAGGTTGGAAGGAGAAAAGAAAAAAAAAAAGAGAAGTGAAGTGAAGTGAAGTGAATAGGCCAATTCAATTCACTCAAGCCCATCACATTTTGGGCTCAGTCTCCAACAAAATTTTGAATCAGATTTAAGGCCTTGTAATATTATTTCTTTTCTTGAAGCCCATTTACTATACAAGTCTATTCATGCTTATTGTTTTCATGTATACATGCATACTAAAATCTAAAAAAAATATATGCTTTTAAAGTTTATAATATACCAAACAAATTCAGTTTTTTTTTAGAAATCAAATAAATATGCAATAGAAAAAAGATGATTTTTTTTTAAAAAAAATTACAAAAATCTCTAAAAAGGATTTATTGTAGGGGAAGTTGAAAATATTATTTATTTTGGCCATATGGTACGTTACAAGGATTGCGGTGAGCATCTATTATCTGTTATCTTCATACTGCAGAAGGGTTAGATAGCTGTATGTATAGGAGCAAAGGGTTTTGAGTTGTAAATTATAAACTTAATACTATTAGTTTCACTCTTTAGATTAAACTTTCTTATTGGCTTGGTCTCTGTTTGCTTGTCATGATATAACCTTGACAACGAAGGCATGTAGTAGCAGTAGGATTGTTACCCAAAGACTTGGTTTGTCTCTCAAAGATTATTTTACAAGGAAGATTTTTTATTTATTAAATATTTAATAAAATATATATATTTTTGTTTATAAAAGATAATAATATGATAATAAAAGAAATGTAAAAAATGATCATAATTCACGTGCAGTGCATTTCAAATTGATTGCTTCATTTGCACTCACGCAAAAATCAAAAAAAAAATGTGAATTATCAATAACGGAATTTGAAGGATCTCATAATAATGATTCTTAAGATATCCCGAGGTGAGAGAATATCGTTAAATATCACCACGAGTGGTGGGAGTATTTAGCGATATGCTCAATACAAAAAATTTGTTTTCACTTCGAAAAATAGAAAGAAAAAAAAATTGAATAAAGAGTGAACATTTATGTGCTTGATATTTTTGCCATGCTCGTGTTTTTAAATATTATGTTTCGTATGTTTAATCGTGTAATTATATATATTTAGTCACATGCCTTATATGCTTAACTGTGTGCATTCCATATTTAAATATTTGTATCATAAGCAATAAAAAAGTGAATCCAAATTACCGACGACAGAATTCGAAGGACGTCACAGTTGTGATTCCTAAGATATTTTGAGGTGAGAGGATATCGTTAAATACCACCAAGAGTGTTGAGAATATTTATTTTTTTTGGATAAGTAGTTGTTTCCATTATCCAAAGAAGCAGCATGGCTGCTACATGTTACAGTGAGTATACAATTTGCATTAACAGGATGCAACTTCCTGCAGAAAGCATATTAGCTACATTTATGGACATAAAAATTGAAACCAGAATACAAGCTACAAGTAATCAGCTAGTAACAGCAGGGTTAATGTTCCAAACTGCACATAAAGCACTGTTGGCAGCATTCATCTTTGTTTTCACCAGTCCCGACAGCCTCATTGAGACAGTCTCCTTAATGAGCTCAAGAAGCCGTTCACTGGTTCCTTCTGGTTGGTGATAAAGCCGATTGTTTCTTTCTCTCCAGACCAGATAAACCAAAGCATTCCATGCAATGCGAAGAATAAAGGAAATCAACTTCCCTCCTCTGAGAAACTTTGAAGCCCAGAGAAGTTCTTCATTCCAATTGGAAGCTTCTCTGCGCACCTGGCATAAATCCAGGACACCTTGCCATATTGTTTTAGAAAAGCCACAAGTGAAGAACAAGTGATCTCTTGTCTCCAAACTGCTCCTACAAAGCATACAGTCTACCTCAACATTCAATCCCCAATTTGAGAGCCTGTCCCTGGTGGGCAGTCTGTTTAGAACTGCCATCCATGCAACAATAGAATGTTTTGGGACCGCCATTTTAAACCAGAGTAGCTTATGCCAAGGCACCTTTCTCATGTTTAGGCCTGATAGCATGCCAAACAGCAGACACTATGTATTTATGCCCTGTGAATGGCCATACTGTTCTCCCTTGCTGCTGTGTCACAAATCTGAGGGCAATTTCCCTGAGCTTCATGAGCTTCCTCCAACTCCAGCTGCAATTACTTGGAATAGGGATCTGCCAGAGGTCTCTATCCTTTAACATGTAGGCATTAATCCATGCAATCCATAAGGATCCAGCATTGGTCAGGACAAGCCAGAGATTCCTGAGAATACATGCTTGGTTCCAGGAGGATATGTCTTTGATTCCAAGCCCCCCTTCAGCTTTTGGCAAGCAAACTGTGAGCCACTTGACTCGGGCACCCTTGGCAGGACCAGCTTTCCCCTTCCATAGGAAGCAAGAACACAGCTGAGTAAGATGTTTGATCGTGTGCTTTGGAAGAATAAAATGCCTACACCAATAATTTTGCAGGTTGAAGAGAACTGACTGAATCAGTTGAAGCCTCCCAGCAAATGATAAGTGCTTTGATGTCCAACCATTGATCCTGGTTGTGACCTTCTCGATCAATACCTCACAGTCCTTCAATGTCAATCTCCTTGTCACCAGAGGGACACCTAGGTACCTGACTGGAAGGTTTCCCATTTTGAATCCAGTGTGCTCCTGGATGAGGGACTGCTCCTCCCTACTGATCCCCGTGCAGAAGAATTCACTTTTTGCATTGTTCAATTGCAAGCCTGAGAAAGTGTAGAACAGGTTCAGAACCTGTTGGATGCCTTCTGCAGATTCCAATGATCCTTTAGCAAAGATCATCAGGTCATCAGCAAAACAAAGGTGAGTGAGCAAGATCTTTCTGCACTTTGGGTGGAAATCAAAGATGCCATGCTGTGCAGCATTGTCCAAAAGCTTGGAAAGTACATTCATGGCAAGCACAAAAAGGTAGGGTGAAATGGGGTCTCCCTGCCTTACACCTCTTTCTCCTTTGAAGAACCCCATCAAACCTCCATTGATGGAGAGTGAGAACATGGGGGTGGTGAGGCATTGCCTAATCCAGCCAATGAACTGTTCTGGGATGTTTAAAGCTGCAATGATGGATAAAATGAAATCCCAGCTCAAGGTGTCAAAGGCCTTCTGCAGGTCCACTTTGATGGCACAACGAGGAGAAAGGGAGGATCTTCCATACCCTCGAACAAGCTCTTGGGCAAGGAGGATATTATCAGTTATGCTTCTCCCAGGAATAAAAGCACTTTGGCTTCCACTTATAATGAGGGGGAGACATAGCTTGAGCCTGGCTGCCAGAATCTTTGTAATGCATTTGTAGACAATGGTGCAGCAAGAAATAGGCCTGAAATCCTTGATGTTGCTGGGATTTGGGCATTTTGGTACCAGGGCTACACATGTGGAGTTAAATGCTGGAAGTAAATCACAAGTATTGAAAAAAATACTGCACAGCTTCTATGACATCCTTCCCCACTATGGTCTATGCTGTTTTGAAGAAGTGTGCAGTGTAACCATCAGGGCCTGGAGCTTTGTCACCATGTTGGCTGAACATTGAGGCCTTAATTTCCTCATTGGTGATTGGCTTGATTAGCTGGGCACTGTCCTCGTATTGAGAATATTTAATGAGTGCTCTCGATAAAAGATTTGTGTTCGCTTTTATTTAAAAATAATAATAATAACAATTCCTTTTTAAAAAAATATATATATATATAATAAACATGTTTTGAAAAAGTAATAAAAAGAGAATAATTTTAAATACCGCTGTTGAGTCCGTTAAATCGAGGCTTAGGATAACACTTGATTAAATGGTACCGTTTTCAAAACGAGCGTCGTGGGGGTGCTAATCCTTCCCCGCAAGTAATCGACTCCCGAACCCGATTTTGTTTTCTCTTTGGTTTAAAGCGCAGACTTCGAAATTGGTTTTAAAAAATATTTTAATTAATTTTAAAATATTTTACTAAAACCGATTTTAATAGGTGACCAATCGCACCTAAACAAAAAAGTTTGGTGGCGACTCCATTGTGTTTTAAAATCTTAGCGGTCAAAAAACCGTTATGACAGTTTGGTAACTCCGCTGGGGACTTTTGAGAGTTGAGCCATAAATTAATCATGTGTTATCTTAAAATCTCGATTTAATGGATTTAATTGGTGTTTAATTTAATTCTCCTAATTTTTATATTTATTTTTTTTAATTTCTATTTTGCTTACTTTTATGTCTTAATATTTGTTAATTATTTATTCATGTTTTTAATTATGTCCTTTATTTATTATTTTTATAATTATGGGATGTTTAGAATAAAGGGTTGTAAACAAATAGTCAAAGGTTTGTTTGCTCATTCTCACACACTTAGCACTCGCATTTGCATTACATGAAGCCCTTATACCCGGATTTTCGTCATTTTAGGTGGAAGTAAAGTACCTAGGCTCTCGTGAGGTAATAACCTCCGCATGGGCTAGCGAAAAACTTCCGGAGTAATAAAGTACCTACGCTTTCGTGAGGCGATAACCTCCGCATAAGCCTGGAAAATATACTCCAACAAATTAAACCCGTTTAAATCGAGGTGCCCTACTAGCCTTCACGGGCGACAGTGAGGAGCAATTTGGGGCCTCTTAAAACCCGATTCAACCTCATATAGTGAACCATATGAAGCCAACCACAGGTAGGGCCATTCCCGTAAGTTTTTTTTTTTAAATTCTTTCCCCTATTATTTTTATAAAAAAAAAAAATTGTTTCATACTCGTGTCGTTATTATTTATGTTTTTTTTTTTTTTAAAAAAAGGGAAGTTTATAGTTTTTTTTCCTATTAAAAAGGGAAAAAAGATTTCTTCTTAAAAAAAACAATTAAAAAAGGAGAGTAAAAAAAATAATGAGAAAAGAGAGTTTTACTCGAGTTGTGAAACAATAAAAAAATTTCTTTTAGTCTTGATCTATGAAAAAATATGAAAAATATATATATATATATATATATATATATGAGACTGAATAATTTTTAAGGTCTTTTTCCGAGGATTAGGAAAAAAGTCATTGGGTTCCATGAAAAAATGCGTCAGAAAAGAGTCAAGGAAAAAAAATAAAATTTTGATCGTTTATGTGATTTAGTGAAAATGTCAAAAGAATATACTATTGCAAAATTCTATAAAATAAAAAAAAAAAATCAAAGGAAGAATAAAAAAGGTGATGTTAGGATCTTTTTTCTTTAATCTTTTCGTTGCATTTTGCATAGGATTCATATCATTTGACGCATTGTACATGTGAAAATTCATTTCTTCAAACATCTTTGCATTTCATACATTTCATTAATCAATCACCATCACATGCATGCATTTATGAATAGGTCATGCACAGTCATCATCGTATGTTTGATTTTATTTCTATCAATAAATAAAGTGTGATAACATTGAACTCATTTATTAGTTGCATCAAAAAAGTCCAAAATATAGGGAATGGATTGGAGGAACAAATTGATGTGTTGGAGCGCAATCAGGAAGAATTTGGGCATGATATCCGAGATGTGAAAGAGCAACTCTCCAAGTTGATGAGAATGGTTGAATATCTTTACAAAGCCAAAGGGGAATCCTCTCAAAGATCTTCGTCGCCTTCGGTGCAACCAAATCTTGAGAAACAATCTAGCCCAGATCGAAGATCTCTGTTGAATCCTGCATTGGTCAAAGCCATCCACATAAGGAGTTAAGCATGGATGAAGTTGTGGACAGTATCGTGCGAATGGTCGAATTCGAGGACTCATAGTTCAAGGCAGGATCTTTGAACTCCACCGACCTTTGCAAACTGTTCCAAATCTGAACTCATGCCTTTGTTCTGCAAACATCCAACCTTATTCTCAGACAACCAACGAGAGACCTTTGGGTCCATCCCTACCACCACAAACGGGCTCAAATTCATACCCGTGCCCTCGTCCTGCCAACTTTCAATCACCCCATCAAGTTCATGGAATAGGAACCTCGAGCTTTGCGCAATCTTCAAGGGCCCAGTATCCAAATCCATATCCTCACCCTGTTATAATCCGACCACCTTTTCATCCAACCCTACCAGTTCAAACCTTCGTAGCGACACCAAACGCCCCGACTCTTAGTCGATATATCAGCCAGAAACAACCCAAGGGAAAGACACAGAAGCATTTTGATCCTATTCCTATCAGCTATAAAGAACTCCTTCCTAGATAGATCCAAGGCCATCTTGTTGCTTGTGTGCCTATAGAACCTCTGCGTCCACCATATCCTAAGTGGTACAACCCGAACGCAAGATGTGACTATCACGGTAGAGTTGCTAGACATAACATTGAAAACTGTGAGGCTTTCAAGCACAAAGTGCAATCTCTTATAGATGCCAACTGGTTCGACCCAATGACACTAATTGATCAAGGACTTGGAATGGTCGATTAGGATTGGGAGATTGATGGTGATGATGTAGTAGGACTTTGGTCCTTTATGATGTAGTAGGACTTTCATCTTTTCAGTAGCCGGCTCTTATAGCCTTAGGATAGGAAAAATAAAATGATTACAAAGACAGTTTCAACCACTTTCCAGGTTTTGTAAATATAGGTTATGTCTTTGGAACAATGACATGGAATTGAATCAATTATGCTTTGAATTTATGAGATGATGATTAAGTTCCTCCGATTCTTATTCCTCTTTGGTATCTTCCCCTATATTCGCATTCGATCAATTATTTGTCATACCACGCATCTCATCCATCCATTCATTGACATTAAGTTCATTTGCGCATAACAATGGCTCCATCAATGCCAATGATAGAGAAGTCAATATTGTCATCAATAATTTTCGATCTCGGAAGGCAAATAAAAAGGGGATTTTTCTCAATCCCCTAAAATAAAGAGCCATGATGAGGATGAATATTGATAGAGTTCATGTATGCTCTCTAAAGATAGCTTTGTTTTTTTGTTTCTTTAAGATAACACCAAAAAGTGAAAAGGGAAAAGATTCTGCTATCCGACTAGATCAAATGGAACAAGTACAGAAGGAGAGAGCTGAACGAACCTCACAGACGATGCAGATGACTCAAGAAATTGGAAAAATGAGAGAAATTATGGGAGAACATCTCACACAGAAAAATAATCAACCTCAAGAGTGTGGCAATTCGGGAAAGAATGCTCAAGACCAGATTTCTGATCGGGTTCATTCACAGTCAGTTCAGAGTCAAAAAGCAGAGATACGACCAGAGTATGCCCTATTGGATGAGAGGATTCTAGCTATTGAAGGTGGAGATAGATTTAGCAGTTGAAAAGAGTTTCTCTTAATTTCAGATGTAGTCATTCCATCAAAGTTCAAAGTTCCAGAGTTTGAGAAATATGATGGACTTAAATGCCCTGAAACACATTTGGCCACATATTGTCACAAGATGGCTAGGCATGCTCGTAAAGAGAAATTGCTTATCCATGTCTTTCAAGACAGTCTGACAGGGGCAGCATCCAAGTGGTATTTTCAGTTGAAAAGAGACCAAGTAAGCACATGGAGAGACCTATCTCAGGCATTTTTGAAACAGTACAAGCATTTGTAGGAAATAGCTCCAGATTGATTGACCCTCCAAAACATGAAAAAGGAACCCAATGAGAGCTACAAAGAATATGCTTGTAGATGGAAAGATGTAGCCTCACAAGTCCAACCACCTCTTACCAATAGAGAAATGAATGCTCTGTTTGTGGATACTCTCCCATATCCATACTATGACAAGTTGATCGGTAATGCTTTCTCGGAGTTCGTAGACATATTGTTTTTTGTGGGTAGGATCGAGGATGGTATAAAAAAGGGGAAAATTATGAATGCTGATGCAAGAATCGCTATCGAGAAAAAGGATAGTGTTGCCAGTGAGCATGATCAAGTCCTAACTGTCGAAGGCAGAGATAAAAGAAAGTTCAGTGCAATGCAAGAAGATCCTTTCAGTGGTTATCTACATCCCTGACCCTATATTTACCATTGGCCTCAGCACGTTCAACATCATGCTTCAATGTCTTTCACACCACCCCAAGCTTTCACTATGCCGAATGACCCGGAGGTTGATTCAGTCTATTCTCAGGGCAATAAGAGAAAAAAGGCAAAGGTGTACCATTCGCTCCCGATGACCTACACAGAACTGCTTCCATTGCTTGTTCAAAGTCATATGATCTCCATTGAACCCGCAAAGCCCCAGGAAATCTCATTTCCCAAAATGGTATGATCCCAATGCCACATGCGAATATCATAATAGGGTTAAAGGGCATTCCACGGAGAACTATACTGCATTCAAGAATAAAGTTCAAACTGTAGTTGATGCAAACCCGGCAAAGTTGAAAGAGTTCGTTGATGCTTATCAGGGAAGACAGGGCTAAGAACCATTTGTTCTCAGGGTAGCATGCCAGTCAGGGGCAATCCTTAACCTTGTTTTAAATTTTGTACATATTTTCACTTTGGTTGAAATGAATGAACTTTTGATTGCAAGCATCGTACATCGTACCTCATTTGAAGTTTGGGTTTCTTCTTGAGCTTTGTTTTTAGGATCTTTAAAAGAAAAAACAAACAACAAAAAAAAATTGAGAATAAAATTCATACGGATAATTTTCTGTTTTGAGAATAAAAAAGATATTTCATTGAAAAGTGAAAAGAGTTTCGAAAGAATTGGCGATCATTATGAGGAATGAACTAATCCTAGGAAATACCTCATCTCCACATGCTCCCAGATCATAGACTAGTCGAATAAAGATTACCCAAAAGTCCCAAAAAAAGGGTAACCTTTCTCGAGGCTGTGAGTAATGGAAAATTTGAAAAAATCTTTTTGTGAAAATCTTTGAAAGACAAGCAAATATGGCACTCTTCCAATTGGTCTAGATTTGGTAGTTTGAAACGTGTTAGTACAATTAACCTTAACAAAACTTCTCAAAGATTCAGAATGCAAAAACCGGGGCTCTTTTCCCAAAAATCTTGATTTATGAGCACAACAACCAAAGAATGAGCCAGAACACCCTTTCTTTCTCCATTTATTGGAAACACTTTGAGGAGATCGAAATCCAAACGAGTTCTTTTAACAATGAGCTGAAAGATGAAACATGAGATATTCCTTCAAAACAAGTTCCCATAAACCAAAGGATTTTCAGTTGAATGGCAAATCAAAATGGGGCAATCATTTGTGGTTGACGATGAATCACGCATAAATTTTTGGGGGCAGCAAACAAAAAAGAAATTTTTTTTATATCATGCATATGAGAATTTAAATGATTCCGAGTGTAAAATGAAATTCTGATTATCTATTCCCCTAAGGATTGCTTTTCAATAAGAGTATTCATACTTGACATGAAAAATGGCCATCTTTCATCTCCCATTCACACAAAAAAAAGAAGAAGAAATTATCCATATTTATCCCTTTTGAGCCTAAAGAATTTTTTTTCTTTGAACCTTGATCAAGGATCACCCTCCACATTGGGGGAAAAATGCAAGGAAGGAACTTTTTCAAAGATTATGGAGAAACGAGTCCTAGCTCAAAGATAGATACAAGAGCAAATTAAGCTCCCAAATAAATACGAGCTCATAAAGTCAAAGTGGAAATACAAAAAGAAAAAAAGAAATGAGAAAAGGATAATGAAATGAAAGCCAAGAATAAAAAAGAAAAGAAGCAAAAGTCAAAAAAAAGGAAAGAGAAGTCCTGGAAGGACAAATACTTCGAAGGGAATCCTCATGAAATGATCCTTGATTTGATTACCCTCAAACACATGTTTTGGGCCTATTTGTCCTTTATTTCTTAACCCCGAACCTTGGCCCATGTTACGTGCTTTAAAAGTTCATTTTGATCAGGCATGGGTATTTAACTTGAAGAGTTTTCCTCAGATTTCATCCCATTTTTTTGAATTATCATGTCATTATGGAAGAATTTAGAATTCTCAGATGCATGGTGGAACAATAAAAAAATAAAAGAAGAAATAATGAGGCTCTTGGGTGAAAACCCAAAAACGGGCAGTCTAGGGTAGAACGAGAAAATTTTTTGATGCCACTCATTGTATTGCCGAAGTAGTGATAAAAGAGGAAATCATTTTGAAGAAATCAAGGGACATCAAGAAACTCCTAGATATCCCACAGCTCTTTTCGAGAATTGACTTTGAAAGTTAAACTTGTTTTTCTATCCAAATTGACTTTCCAACGTTGAAGATATTACGGCTAAGGTTAACACCTATTAGGACGCCATATTTAGAGATTGAAAGATTGTTGAGATTTAATTATACTTTAAAGCTTTTTCCAAAAAAAAGTGTGGTTCTAAAGAATTCATGTTTTGAGAAAACTTACTCATGAGCTGAAATAAGGGGACATTCACTTTTTTTTTCCTTGTCAAGTGGGAAAGCTTCCTTAGACAAATCCGGACCTTATTGCATCAGTCCATTGACCTTGTGGCATTAAACCATTCCAATCACTCGATAAAGTCGAGATGATTTTCCATCTCGATTAGAAATGTCTTTAATGGTGATAATCAATTTCTGAGAGATTTCAATTTCACATATTTTGAAAAAATGAAATTGATAAGTTTTGAGAAGAACAAACTTAAATTGAGATATGGATATGCTTTGGCAAAGAAATTAATGTTCACATCTTATAGTGGCATGAAATTTTGAGTTTATATTTACATGAAGTTTGACCCTTGTTTCAGTTTTGGCCAGGAAATTAAAGAGAAAGAATTCACTGGGGCAAGAAAAATATCGAAAATACAAAATCATGTAATTTCTCCGAAGAGATGGCAAGGAATGAGGAAACCTTACGAAGACACGAGGAACAAAGGAGATGATCAACTCTCTCAACATTTTCTTCATGTGAAATAATGTCACGCATCTCCATGAGCATTCATGCATCATGTAAAGAATATTTGCATCTGCATCTTTATAGGTTGCATCAATATAATTTATCATTGCATTTGATAATTCTGCAAGCATGGAAAATATGAGGGGAAAACGAAGATAGGTTATTGAAGACAGAGAAGATGAAAGTTGAGGAAAAAAAGAAAGAAAGATGAAAGATTGGCTTTAGGATTAGAGGAAAGAGTCTGTCAAAGTAAAAGCAAAAGAAAAGGAGATGTTCTGAAGAAAAGAAATGGGTCATGAGAAATCTTCGAAACGATGAAATGGAAGAGTATTGAGAAATTTTGAATATGAAAAAAAAATAGAAATGAATATTTAAAAGTGTTGAGACTTTTGTGAATGAGAAAATTTTAAAATTGTGGAGCCTCGAATGAGGAGTTTTTAACTTTTAAAGTTGTGGAGCCTCAAAGGAGGAGTTTTTAATTTTTAAAGTTGTGGAGCCTCGGAGGAGGAGTTTTTAATTTTTAAATTTGTGGAGCCTCGAAGGATGAGTTTTTCAAGAGAAAGGATTATTAAGCCCAACGTAAGCTGATAGTTGTGAAATAAGCCCAGTGAAGTTGGCATTTAGTTGGTTAAGCCCAAAGTAAGCTGGCAGCTGTGAAGTAAGCCCAGTTAAAGTTGGCATTTTAAATGTTTTTAAGCCGAACGTAAGCTGGCACAGTTATGGTATAAGCCCAGTTGAAGTTGACATTTAGTTGGTTAAGCCCAATGTAAGTTGACACAGTTATGGTACAAGCCCAGTTGAAGTTGGCATTTTAAATGTTTTTAAGCCCAACGTAAGCTGGCACAGTTATGGTATAAGCCCAGTTGAAGTTAACATTTAGTTGGTTAAGCCCAACGTAAGCTGACACAGTTATGGTATAAGCCCAGTTGAAGTTGGCATTTTAGTTGGTTAAGCCCAATGTAAGCTGGCACAATTATGGTGTAAGCCCAGTTGAAGTTTGCATTTTAGTTGGTTATGCCCAATGTAAGCTGGCAGAGTTATGGTGTAAGCCTAGGTGAAGTTGGCATTTTAGTTGGTTAAGCCCAACGTAAGCTGGCACAATTATGGTGTAAGCCAGTTGAAGTTGGCATTTTAGTTGGTTAAACCCAATGTAAGCTGGCACAGTTATGGTGTAAGCCCAGTTGAAGTTGGCATTTTAGTTGGTTAAGCCCAATGTAAGCTGGCACAGTTATGGTGTAAGCCCAGTTGAAGTTGGCATTTTAGTTGGTTAAGCCCAATGTAAGCTGGCACAGTTATGGTGTAAGCCCAGTTGAAGTTGGCATTTTAGTTGGTTAAGCCCAATGTAAGCTGACACAGTTATGGTGTAAGCCCAATTGAAGTTGACATTTTAGTTGGTTAAGCCCAACGTAAGCTGGCACAGTTATGGTGTAAGCCAGTTGAAGTTGGCATTATAGTTGGTTAAACCCAATGTAAGCTGGCACAGTATGGTGTAAGCCAAGTTGAAGTTGGCATTTTAGTTGGTTAAGCCCAATGTAAAATGGCACAGTTATGGTGTAAGCCCAGTTGAAGTTGACATTTTAGTTGGTTAAGCCCAATGTAAGCTAGCACAGTTATGGTGTAAGCCCAGTTGAAGTTGGCATTTTAGTTGGTTAATCCCAATGTAAGCTGGCACAGTTATGGTGTAAGCCTAGTTGAAATTGGCATTTTAGTTGGTTAAGCCCAATATAAGCCCAGTTGAAGTTGGCATTTTAGTTGGTTAAGCCCAATGTAAGCTGACACAGTTATGGTGTTAGCCGAGTTGAAGTTGGCATTTTAGTTGGTGAAGCCCAATGTAAGCTGGCACAGTTATGGTTTAAGCCCAGTGAAGTTGGCATTTTAGATTTTTTAAGCCCAATGTAAACCGGCACAGTTATGGTTTAAGCCCAGTTAAAATTGGCATTTAGATGAGTTTAAGCCCGATATAGATTGCACCTAGAGGAAGTAAGCCCAGTGAAATTGGCACAAGATAAGATTAGGCCTCGAGGTTTCATCGAGGTATTTTCTTTTCGTGCAAAACCAAACTCGTTCCTTAGGACGGGTCGAGCCTTGGTATGTTAGTCAAGGAAATCAATTTAAGGAAAATCCTTTATTTTACAATCTATATACGAAAAAATGAAAATAGAAAAGGGAAGAACGAGCAAAAAAAAAAAAAAGAGTTTTATGTGGATCCATGATCCTGGACAATATTGTTACTTAAGTCTTTGCCCTATTTTCGATTCTCAAAAATATGCAAAGAGGGGCAGCTGTAGCAACCTAATTTTGTCCGAGTTAAGCCAGACCAGGTCCTGAATCAAGTTCGAATAAAGTCCAATACTTATTAGGCCCGAATTCAAATTTTGAAAAACTAATGTTTTTATTTTATTTTATTTTAATTAATTTATTAATTAGTTATAATTTTAAACAATTAAAAAAAAAACAACCCCTGCCACCACAAGCAACCCCTGCCACACGCCTCCCCTAACCCTGGCCAGCCACCATGACAGGTCACCTTCTCCAATTTTCTTTCTTTCCCATTTTTTCCCTTGGCAAACCCATAATCCCGAAAATTCTAGGATTGCCTAGGGATGGAGTCCCTAAAGTTCTACAAAAAGAACTCAACAACTTTAAGGAACCAGATCCACACAACAAAAAAAAAATGAAACCCACCATCACCATCCACTGAGGACTACTTTCCCTCACACCAAACCTCACCATCACCCTTACACAGCCACCATCCAAATCACAACTCAACAACCAACAACAAAAGATGAAAAAACACAAAAAATCTAAAAATCTAAACCCTTAGGGATTTCGGGTTCCTCATGGTTCATAGGGTTTGGGGCCTTTTCTTCTAAAACTGAACGGTGAAAGGATAGTGAAGACGTTGGGTAGTAACATACTGGAGTTTGAGCCCCATCCAACGGTGGACGGCGGCCGGATTTACGTTTGAAGCTACTAATTTTTGGAACTTTTGGGTTAGATCTAGCAAAATCGGGAAATTTTCTAGGAAAACCGTGAACGAAAATAGAAAGAGGAGACCGAAAAGAATAAATCTAAAACTTTTGAGAATTTTTGGCAGTCGGCGAACTGTGGCTGACGGCGCGACGACGGCACGGTGACTGGCTACCGATTTCTGGGCTGTTTGTGTTCCTATTTAATTTTGTTGAAGAGGAGAGATAGGGAGAGGATTGTAGTGAGAGAAAAAAATGGAAAAATGAGTAGGGAGTGAAAGATTTGAGCTTTTATAGGGAGTAAAAAAAAGAGAGAGAGAGAGAAGCTGCTGCCTGCTGACCCGCGTCCGACCCGAGGGTGGCCTGCTCCAAATGTGACCCAGTTGGAAGGAGAAAAGAAAAGAAAAAGAAAAAAAGAAAGAGAAAAGAAGAGAAGTGAAGTGAAGTGAAGTGAAGTGAAGTGAAGTGAATAGGCCAATCCAATTCACTCAAGCCCATCACGTTTTGGGCTCACTCTCCAACAAAATTTTGAATCAGATTTAAGGCCTTGTGGTATTATTTCTTTTCATGAAGCCCATTTACTATACAAGTCCATTCATGCTTATTGTTTTCATGTATACATGCATACTAAAATCTAAAAAATATATATATGCTTTTAAAGTTTATAATATACCAAACAAATTCAGTTTTTTTTTTTTAGAAATAAAATAAATATGCAATAGAACAAAGATGATACTTTTTTTAAAAAAAAATTAAAAAAAAATCTCTAAAAAGGATTTATTGTAGGGGAAGTTGAAAATATTATTTATTTTGGCCATTGGTACGTTACAAGGATTGCGGTGAGCGTCTATTATCTGTAATCTTCATACTGCAGAAGGGTTAAATAGCTGTATGTATAGGAGCAAAGGGTTTTGAGTTGTAAATTATAAATTTAATACTATTAGTTTCACTCTTTAGATTAAACCTTCTTATTGGCTTGGTCTCTGTTTGCTTGTCATGATATAACCTTGACAACGAAGGCATGTAGTAGTAGTAGTAGGATTGTTACCCAAAGACTTGGTTTGTCTCTCAAAGATTATTTTACAAGGAAGATTTTTTATTTATTAAATATTTAATAAAATATATATTTTTTGTTTATAGAAGATAATAATATGATAATAAAAGAAATGTAAAAAATGATCATAATTCACGTGCAGTGCATTTCAAATTGATTGCTTCATTTGCACTCACGCAAAAAATTTATTAAAAAAAAAATTGTGAATTATCGATGACGAAATTTGAAGGATGTCATAGTAATGATTCTTAAGATATCTCGAGATGAGAGAATATCGTTAAATATTACCACAAGTGGTGGGAGTATTTAGCGATATGCTCAATACAAAAAATTTGTTTTCATTTCAAAAAATAGAAATAAAAAAAAAAAATTGAATAAAGAGTGAATATTTACGTGCTTGATATTTTTGTCATGCTCGTGTTTTTAAATATTATGCTTCGTATGTTTAATCGTGTAATGATATATTTAATCACATGTCTTATATGCTTAAATGTGTGCATTTCATATTTAAATATTCGTATCATACGTAATAAAAAAGTGAATGCAAATTGCCGATGACGGAATCCGAAGGACGTCACACTTGTGATTCCTAAGATATCTTGAGGTGAGAGGATCTCGTTAAATACCACCAAGAGTGTTGGGAATATTTAACGAGTGTTCTCGATAAAAGATTTGTGTTCGCTTTCATTTAAAAAATAATAATAACAATTCCTTTTTAAAAATATATATATATAATAAACATGTTTTGAAAATGTAATAAAAAGAAAAATAATTTTAAATACCGTTGTTGAGTCCGTTCAATCGAGGCTTAGGACAACACTTGATTAAATGGTACCGTTTTCTAAACGGGCGTCGTGAGGGTGCTAATCTTTCCCCACAAGTAACCGACTCTCGAACCCGATTTTGTTTTCTTTCTAGTTTAAAGTGCAGACTTCGAAATTGGTTTTAAAAAATATTTTAATTAATTTTAAAATATTTTATTAAAACCGATTTTAATAGATGACCAATCACACTTAAAAAAAAAATTTGGTGATGACTCCATTGTGTTTTAAAATCTTAACGGTCAAAAAACGATTATGATACGATGTTTTCAATAATACCATTCCATTAGAAGATGGAGTTTATACCTTAAGCAGAAATTCATAAATAAAAAAAACATGAGAATAACAAATCCAGACTGAGTTTTTAAGTTTCCTTTGTGTATTAATATTTGATGCACTGTTGTATAAAGGTTATATACTGTTAGTGCATCTTACGATGTCACCTGTCAAATTAGGGATTAGTGGTTAGGGGTTAAAAGTTAAGGTTAGAGGTTAAAGATTAGTGGTTAAGATTAGAGGTTAACTTTTTAATAAAGTGTCAATATAATATTCACTGTCAGTATATAAAATCTATACACTGACAACACATAAAAACGAACTCTTCCTTTATTACCGACAAAGTTTTTTAGGGGAATGACTGGGAATAGGAAACTCTGGCACTTAAACCATCTAAAGCTTATCCTTATTCACTGCCTTTTTTTTCACCTGACTTTTTTTATTAATTTCCTTTGAAATGGTTTTTTTGGCACGATATTGCAAATGTTTTGACAATATTATTGGGAGGGCTGAACATTTTGTTGTCAAGGGAAAAAGGAGCATAATCTGATGCTGTTAAGACTTCAAAGTGTTAATTAAAGGCCAACCTCATAATATAATAAAACTAGCCCATTTTAAATATATATATATATTTGTTTTCTACTAACTATATAATTATGTGTTATTTATTTTTCTTATATATAAAGATAATGAGAGAGAGAATCAGATAGATGAAGTTATTAGGAAGTAGTTGTTATTATCCGGGCCGGACAAAAACTAAGGCCCATTCAAATTTCAAGTCGGTCCAATAAAATTCGGGCTGAATTTGGTTTGGGCAAATAAGTAGACTGTTAATTAGATAAATTTACAAATAATATGAATATGATAATCAATAATGATTACCAAATCATGTCAAAATAAAATGTTGGCCAAAAAAAAACATAGAGATAATTTTTTTTATGTAAAATGTATCATGCAAATGTGAATAAAATACAAATATGCTTTTTTTTTTTTTTAATCTCAAAATTTATTTTACTAGCATTTATTTTGGTAACAAATATATCTCTATAAAAAGTTAGTACAAACTTGTGGTAAGAAAAAAACACTTGCAATTTACTTGCACTCAGGATGAAAAAGGATGATGGTTTATTTTCTATGGATTGGGTTGGGAGTCGGTACCATGTGATATGCCCCATATTTAATATATAATTTATTTATTTATTTATTTGAGACTATCAAATATTAAATTCTCATAATTGAAATTACGAGTTTAATGTTAGAATCCCACATCGGTGGGAGAATTGTTAGAGTTCCTCCTTGAAGGCTATATAAAGAGCCTTAAGGAGAAGTATTAAAACCATCCCAAGAATTATCTCTTCCTCTCTTGTATACTTTCTTATATTCTTTGTGAGGTTGTTCTCTCCTAGTATTTAGAGAGAGGTGTTGTAATATTTTCTCATCTCTTATTTTAGTTGTGAGACACTATTCCGTCACTCTGGTACCCAACAGTGGTATCAGAGCCATTGGTTCGTGGTCCTTATTCCGCTGCAGTGAAAGTGTTGGTTCTTAGTATGCTCTGTGGTTGCAGTATTGTCTGATCTTCCACATCAGAAAAGAATTATTCTTGTTGCTGGAAATAAAGTGTGGTAGTGTGAAAGTGTCTAGGGAAGTTCTGGCTAGGAAAGACTTGGTATTTAAGTGTGTCTATCAGTGACCCACCTCTCTTTCCTGGGAACCTACCTGGTGCACTATTCACGGGCTACGGTCACTGTTCCAGTATACGGTCACTGTTCCAGTATATGGTCACTGTTCCAGTATACGGTCACTATTCCAGTATATGGTCACTGTTCATACGTGTGGTTGTATACTTTTGCAGTAATTGTTAACGTATACTAGATTTGTTCTAGTGTACGACATACGTACAATACTGTTCACGTATACGGTACTATTCACGGTGAAATAGTGTAACTCGCTTCAGTTCGTGTACAACCATGGCAGCAAAATTCGAGATAGAGAAGTTCAGTGGGAGAAATTTCTCCTTGTGGAAATTGAAGATAAGAGCAATTTTGAGGAAGGATAATTGTCTAGAAGCAATTGAAAGTAGACCCACAGAAATGACTGATGAAAAGTGGAAAGAGAATGATGACAATGCTGTTGCCAATCTGCACCTAGCAATGGCGGATTCAGTTTTGTCAAGTGTTGCAGAGAAGAAGACTGCAAAGGAGATTTGGGATGTTCTAAACAAATTGTACGAGGTGAAGTCACTTCACACCAGAATATTCTTGAAGAGGAAACTCTACACTCTTCGAATGAGTGAATCCACGTCGGTAACGGATCACATCAACACTCTGAATACGCTATTTGCTCAACTCACAGCATCAGATTTCAAAATAGCGGAAAATGAACGTGCGGAACTTCTACTTCAGAGTTTACCAGATTCGTATGATCAACTCATCATCAACATCACAAATAACAATGTTAGTGACTCTCTTCACTTTGATGATGTTGCCGGTGCTATTCTTGAAGAAGAATCCAGGCGCAAGAATAAGGAGGAAAGGTCAGAAAATTCAAAGCAAGCAGAGGCTTTAACGGTGATGAGAGGCAGATCAACAGAACGTGGCTCCAGTGGGAGTCAGAATCATGGTAGATCAAAATCTCGAAGAAGGAAGAATCTTAAATGCTACAATTGTGGCATGAGAGGGCACTCGAAGAAGGAATGTTGGCATAATAAGAAGGGTGGAGAAAAGAATTCTGAAACATCAACCTCCCAAGGTTGTGTTGCAAGTACCTCAGATGATGGAGAAATCTTGTATAGTGAAGCAGCGACTAGTTCTAAAGGCGGAAAGAAACTCAATGATGTCTGGATAATGGATTCAGGTGCGACATGGCACATGACTCCACACCGAGATTGGTTTTGCACTTATGAACCTATTTCGGAAGGATCTGTGTTCATGGGAAATGATCATGCCTTAGATATTGCTGGAGTCGGTACCGTCAGATTAAAAATGCATGATGGTACTGTTCGCAAAATTCAAGGGGTACGACATGTGAAGGGCTTAAAGAAGAACTTATTGTCAATTGGACAATTGGATGACCTCGGGTGCAAGATCCACACTGAATGTGGAATATTGAAAGTAGTGAAAGGAAACCTTGTGGTGATGAAAGCAGAGAAGATCACAAGCAATCTATACATGCTTTTGGGAGAGACGTTGCAAGAGGCAGATGCATCAGTTGCAGCAGCCAGCCAAGAAGAAACGACGATGATGTGGCATCGCAGATTAGGCCATATGTCAGAGCGAGGCTTGAAAGTCCTTGCAGAACGCAATCTCCTGCCCGGGCTCAAGATGGTCAATTTACCTTTCTGTGAGCACTGTGTGATAAGCAAGCAGCATAGATTGAAGTTTGCTAAAGTAACTACAAGAAGCAAACACATACTGGACTTAATCCATTCTGATGTGTGGGAGTCACCAGAAATATCCCTGGGTGGAGCAAAGTATTTTGTATCATTCATTGATGACTATTCCAGGAGATTATGGGTGTACCCAATCAAGAAGAAGTCTGATGTGTTTCCAGTATTCAAGGAGTTCAAAGCACAAGTAGAGCTTGAAACTGGGAAAAGAATCAAGTGCTTGAGGACAGACAATGGAGGAGAATATGTAGACGGTAACTTTCTAGCATTCTGTAAGAAAGAGGGTATTATGAGACAATTCACGGTTGCACATACGCCTCAACAGAATGGTGTAGCAGAGCGGATGAACAGAACTCTCCTAGATAGAACAAGAGCCATGCTGAGAACAGCGGGATTGGCCAAATCTTTCTGGGCAGAAGCAGTCAAAACCACCTGTTATGTGATAAATCGATCACCATCAACGGCGATTGGTTTGAAGACGCCTATGGAGATGTGGAAAGGAAAGCCAGCTGATTATTCTTCTCTACATGTGTTTGGATGTCCTGTGTACGTGATGTACAACTCCCAAGAAAGAACAAAGCTGGATCCAAAATCCAGAAAATGTATATTCTTGGGTTATGCTGACGGTGTTAAGGGGTATCGCCTGTGGGATCCCACTGCCCGCAAGGTTGTTATCAGCAGAGATGTAGTTTTTGCAGAAAATGAACTGCAAAGTGAGCAAACAAATGACAACACTTCAAAAGAGACTGCTACAGTGCAGATGGATAGAAATTCTCAAGAAGATGATTCTTCTGAAGCAGAACCAGAGCATGAGGTACCAGAACCAGTTGAGTCCGAGGCTGTAGAAGTTCGACGGTCAACTCGTGAGAGAAGGCCTCCAAATTGGCACACGGAGTATGTTACGGAGAGCAATGTTGCATACTGTCTTTTAACAGAGGATGGAGAGCCATCAACTTTTCATGAAGCTACTAGTAGCCCAGATGCTTCTCTGTGGATGACAGCAATGCAGGAAGAAATTGAAGCTCTTCACAAGAACGAGACATGGGAACTGGTGGAATTACCACGTGGCAGAAAAGCCATTGGTAACAAATGGGTCTACAAGATCAAGCGGGATAGCAATGATCAAGTAGAACGATATCGTGCTAGATTGGTTGTAAAAGGATATGCTCAGAAAGAAGGTATTGACTTCAACGAGATATTTTCTCCAGTTGTCAGACTTACTACTATCAGAGTAGTGTTGGCTATGTGTGCTGCATTTGATTTACATCTTGAACAACTAGATGTAAAGACGGCTTTTCTACATGGAGAGCTTGAAGAAGAAATTTATATGCTCCAACCAGAAGGTTTTGTTGAAACAGGCAAAGAGAACTTGGTTTGCAGGTTGACCAAATCTCTGTACGGTCTAAAGCAGGCGCCCAGATGTTGGTACAAGAGATTTGATTCTTTCATAATTAGCCTTGAATACAACAGACTGAGTTCAGACCATTGTACGTACTACAAGAGGTTTGATGATAATGATTTCATTATTTTGCTGTTGTATGTGGATGACATGTTGGTGGTAGGCCCCAACAAAGATCGAATCCAAGATTTGAAGGCACAGTTGGCTAGGGAGTTCGATATGAAGGACTTGGGACCCGCAAACAAGATTTTAGGGATGCAAATTCACCGAGACAGAAAAGACAGGAAAATTTGGCTTTCTCAAAAGAATTATCTGAGGAAGGTCTTGCGACGCTTCAACATGCAAGACTGTAAGCCAATATCTACCCCACTTCCTGTCAATTGTAAATTATCCTCAGGTATGAGTCCTAGCAATGAAGCAGAGAGGATGGAAATGTCTCGAGTACCGTATGCATCAGCGGTGGGAAGCCTTATGTATGCTATGATATGTACAAGACCAGACATTGCACAAGCAGTGGGAGCGGTCAGTCGATTTATGGCAGATCCTGGTAGAGAGCATTGGAATGTTGTTAAGAGGATCCTTAGATACATTAAAGGAACCTCAGATGTTGCATTATGTTTTGGAGGATCAGAACTTGTTGTCAGGGGTTATGTTGATTCAGATTTTGCAGGTGATCTTAATAAAAGAAAATCCACTACTGGCTATGTGTTCACACTTGCAGGAGGAGCGGTAAGCTGGTTATCTAAGTTACAGACTGTTGTAGCTTTGTCTACTACAGAAGCTGAGTACATGGCAGCTACCCAAGCATGCAAGGAAGCAATATGGATACAAAGGTTAATGGAAGAACTCGGGCACAAGCAGCAGAAGATTATTGTGTATTGTGACAGTCAGAGTGCCTTGCACATTGCAAGGAATCCAGCCTTTCATTCCAGGACAAAGCATATAGGTATACAGTATCACTTTGTTCGAGAAGTAGTAGAAGAAGGAAGTGTGGATATGCAAAAGATTCACACCAAAGACAACCTAGCAGATGTTATGACAAAGCCAATCAACACTGACAAGTTTATTTGGTGTCGATCCTCCTATGGTCTATCAGAAACGTAAGCAACATGGAATGGCAAGACAGAAAGAGTGGTGTGAAGATATGATTGGTTTAATCAAATCTTCAAGTGGGAGAATTGTTAGAATCCCACATCGGTGGGAGAATTGTTAGAGTTCCTCCTTGAAGGCTATATAAAGAGCCTTAAGGAGAAGTATTAAAACCATCCCAAGAATTATCTCTTCCTCTCTTGTATACTTTCTTATATTCTTTGTGAGGTTGTTCTCTCCTAGTATTTAGAGAGAGGTGTTGTAATATTTTCTCATCTCTTATTTTAGTTGTGAGACACTATTTCGTCACTCTGGTACCTAACATTTAACAATCTACTAAGAAATCACATAATTATCGACTATAAATTTTGATCATTAAAATTACGAGTTTAACAATCTACTATCCCGTATTTCATTATTGTACAATAATTAATCAATTACAATTCAAAATTATGTAGGATTAATCAAAATTTTATATGAAGCCCATACTTATAAGTGAGGGATCCCACGTAACCTTTTTTATTGTGATTGGATAATTATAGAATTACAGGTGAAATACTTCCTAAATAATCTGTTTAAATTTTAATCCTTATATTACTTTTATTAGGGATAATTTGTCCATACTTAATTAGAAAACAGGAAAATGCTCTAATCTTTATGTTTCCTATCAATTATTTACCAACATACGCTCATTATATTAAAATTATAATGGCATAAATGTAGAGGTGCAATTGGGTCGAATTTTATATGATTGATACCTCTAAATGCCAAATTCGAACTCGAGTTATACTCATCTAAGTATGTCCATTTAAGTTTGTTTTATATTAAAAATGTTATTAATATATTTAAAATTTTATTCTTACATGAATATAATAATATTTAAATATATTTTAAAATTAAATGAAAAATTATTAATAAATTAATATCGAGTTGAGCTTGAATTTTAAATTTCTATTCAAGCTTGGTTAAAGTCAGGCCAATTAAGTTCGTCTTCAATCCATGATATATCTATAATTTATAATAGGATTTTGTTAAAAACACTTTTTAAAATTATTATTAAAAAAATATTTTCACATAATACATTAAAATTCATGAATAAATTATCAATTATTAAATTGAATAAAAAAATATTATTATAAATAATACAATAACTAACCATAAACACATAACAAAAACCCTTTATATAAATAAATTTAAAAATATGTGATGTCATATTCAAAACTATGCATCTTTTAAAAAAATTATCATTGTGTCTTTGGCAAAAAAAAAAAAGATGATTAGTGACTAATCAAGATGGTTGGTTGGAGAAGACAATTACAAGGCGGGGGGGTTCCTTCAAAATGATTAAAAGAAAATAAATTGCTTAGTGACGTTGCTAACTAAAAGACTAAAAAAACCAACCAAGTTGTCCCACGTCATCCCTTAGTTTTTGAATATTCTGCAACTTGGATTGGAATCAGCCAATGGAAAAGAATTATAGACCTAATAATGTAACGCGGAGAGATGTCACGGCGAACCAATTTATTATTGACTAAATTGCCCCCCTTCATAAAATTTTCTAAAATTTCTAATGTGGGTTTTGGCTCCAAACATCTTCCAAGAGGCCATCGGTATATTATTTTTGTGGGTGCTAAAAATGATGGTAAAATATAAGTCCTAGATTTTATACAATTCTATAAATTATTTGATTAGCTGCATATGAGTATGATGTATGCTAGCATAATTTTGTTATTTTCTTCGTGATAAATAATGCGCATTGAACTTAAATTTGTTCAAAAGAAAAATTGTGCATATAATTTTTGTTTTATAAAAGTAAAATAAAATAAAAATTATTTTATGTTGAATTAATTAGTATCAAGGAAAGTTGTGGCACAATAAATTCGAAATTTACTTCAATTGATTCATGTAATTATTTTTAAAAAATGATATTCAATAAGTTTGAAATTCGATTATCAATATCTGAATTTTTTTTTTTTAACTACAATCTCTTTTATAATAAAGAGTTTTGCTAACCAATATTTTTAGTATATTCTTTAAGATTAGTTAATATACTATTTATAGTAATAATATTGTATTAATTGTAAAAATTGATAACTTTATTCATTATTTTTAATGTATTAAAAAAATATTATCACATATAATAACCTTAAAAAATACACTTGACACTCTTTAACAAAATCTTATAATAAAACACTTGTGAATTGTGACGTCAAGTTAAAGATATCTCATCACATCAATGGCACACAAAAAAAAAACCCTTGAATTGTAACTAATTTTGTCTTTATGAAATAAAGGGTAGTTTTGTAATTGGCTCATCAGCTTGCGGCATTTTCAAATTGGCCTAAAACACCCTAACGTAACCATGGTATTTTCTCTCCTACCATGAGTTAACAAAGCATAGATATCTGGCATGTTCAATCTAATATGACACGTGTCATTCTCAGATTCCTCTGATACGTGAAAAGTCAAATTACTTTGCCTTTCAAGATTCAGCACATCGTACTATTTTGAGAAATAGAAGCCAATAAAAATCCAGCAAGGATTTCGTCCTTGATATGCGTGAGCGTATGGGATCAACACCTCGTAAAGTAAAGTAGTTTGATAGCAGCAATGGAGATTCCTTTTCCTTCCTTGGCATCGTGGGCTCCGTGGCGTTGTTGGGGCGTCACACATTCGTTTTCGAAACCTTCCAATGAGCGACAGTTGCGTCTGCTACTCTCTTTCTGACACGTGGCAATCGCATTGTTTTTGGCTCCCAATTTCTGTTTTCTCCTCATTTATAATTTCCATTTCCCGCTGTCTTTTCTTTAACCTCTAAAGTCTAAACTCCATCTCAAGGTCAATAAGACAATAACTATAGTATTATTTATTTTCCTTTCTCAGCTATAATTATATTCGATAATTTTAAATATAATATATTTATATAATATAAAATAACATAAAAATAATTAAAATTTGATATAAAATTTGAGATGATACGAAAAAATAATATGAACATGATAAAATATATTAACGTATTAAAATTTATATAACAAAAATTATTAATGTGTCAAAACTTATATAAATATATAATATTTTAAATATAATTATAATAAAAATAACACGAATATGATACAAATACATAAATTATCAAATATAAAAAATAATTAAGAAAAAAAGGGATAAATCTCAAACCAACAAATTTGTTTGAGAAATGCACTTTTAAAAAAAAAAAATTGTTATATATTTCATCATAGCAGTTTAAGTCCAAAGAAGACTATCCGTACATTCACGTTTTTTTTTTTAAATAACAAGTTTGATATTATATGATTTGAATAATATTTTATCTTAATTATAAATGTTGTATAAGTATCCAAATGTACCCTCCAAAAGTTCATAATATTAAAAAAAAAGGGTTGGATGGTGGCCAACGCATCTCCAAAGTTGTCAACATGTGAGAGGCACAAGAAAGCGTAAATTTAAAAACTTTATAATAAATTGTTTTTATCTTAAGTGTGAAATTGCTAACAATAAAATAATGTTATAGAATATATTTAAGATGGAAACAAAAAGATTCATCAGACTTCAATTTAGACCTTCCCTCCATTAACATTTCTCAATGCCAAAATAATATATCTTTTGTCCTAAATTGAATATCCACTTTTAATTCTAAAAAAAAATTCCACTTTTCAAATATAAAAGTTTAAAATTGAGATATTTTATTCTTCATTTTCCCATTATTGTCTTCGAAAGTTGTAAAAGCTAGAGGATCCACTTTAAATTGGTAATTTAATAAAATATAATATTAAAAAATATTTTTATCCTATAAAAATATATATTATTTTTAAAATATTTAATAAAATAAACATTCAACTTGAAAAGAAAAAAAAAACGATTATTCGTTCTTAATTTTAGGGTGAGCATAAATCAATTAGAATAATTTAACCCATCAAAACTGTTTGAATTCGATCAAGTCGGTCTGGTTAAGTTGGTTTCGATAATGATTGAATATGAACATCAATTTATTTGATTAAAATAGATTTGATTTTGATGTTTAAAATTATAATCGAACCAACCAAATTAATTAATTTTTTATAATATATTTTTAAATATATATAATAAATATTTTTAAGATTAAAAAATATATTTTTTAAATATATCATATATCATATATAATAAATATTTAGATTTTATTTAGTTAAAGATTACTGTTTAAGTTTGAATTTAATTGGATAAAAATTATTGTTAAAAATGGTGACAAATAATACTGAAAAAAAAAAGATTTAACCGATCGAATTAAGTGAATTAAGTTAATTTTCATTGATTTGATTTTTTTTTTTAATAAAACCCGCTTAAGTCAGTTTTTGATTTTTAAAGATCTAATCTATCAAAATAACCAATTACTCACCCCTATTTGATATTGACAAAGAGTTCATTGGATCCCACCTTACCTCCAATGCGGTGAGATTCTTTTTTTTTTTTTCTTATCCCATTGGTGGTGTATTTGGATGCACCCCGGTGGGGGTGCTAAACAAACGGATCTCTCCAGTTCAACTGGAAAGGTAGAGGTCCAGTGAATAACTGGACCTCCAGTGGAGGGAGAAAATCCCATTTTATCCCTCCACTATTTTTTTATTTATTTTTTAAAATTTAAAATTTTAATTTTTAATTTTAAAATTTTTAATTTTTAGTTTTTAAATTATTTATTTTTTAAATTTTAAATTTATTTTTTAAAATAAATAGTTTTTAAATAATTTTTAATAATTTATTTAATATAAATATAATTTTAATATATATTTTATTATTTAATATAAATATAATTATTTATTATATATATATATTTTTTAATCTAATGTCCTTAATGATATTTTTTCTCAATATAATTTATCTCACCATCACCGTTGCGTTTGAATCCAAATACATATCACACCACTGATTTTAATTTCACCGTTACAGTAATTAATTTTATTGAAACTATTATTTTTAATCTCACCAAAATTAATTTCACCGTTCATTCAAGTGTGGAAGCAGACTATTCGGCCTGAACTGTGCTCGCGCGGGAGAAGGTCTTTATATAGGCAGTTGCCATTTAGTAGGAAAATTCTAACATACGTTTCTTACCGTAAGCTTCCCATCAGCTTAGATGAATTGTATCCGTCAGATTAAAAATGTAAGATCTGAACCGTTGAAAAAAAAAAAAAAAAGGGAAACCGGTTTACCCCTTCACTTCGAAAAAACCCTTCCCCCTAAAACATTCTCCCCCCAGCTCTGTTTCGAAAATCCCTTCCCCCCCTCTGATACAAAAAAATACCTAGAACCCTAAAATTTCTTCTCCTTTTGTGTTTCGAAAATTTGCTTCTCCCTTTGTAATCTGATTCGGAAAATTGGTTCCCCCTTTGTAATCAGTTTGTTTTCCCTTTGTATGGTGTTTCGGAAACCCCTTCCCCCTCTGATACAAAAAATTCTGTAGAACCCTAAAATTTCTTCCCCTTTTGTGTTTCGAAAAATTTGGTTCCCCCTTTCTAATCAGTTCGTTTTCCCTTTCTATGGTGTTTCGAAAATATTGTTAGAACCCTAAATTTTCTTCTCCCTTTTCTGTTACGATATTTGCTTATCCCATTTTTTTTTCGAAATTTGGCTTCTCCCATTGTAATCAGTTTCGAAAATTCCCTTGTGTTTCGAAAATTCCCTTGTGTTTAGAACCCTAAATCAGTTTCGAAAACCCTAACCCTTGTGTTTTTGCACAACCGAAACCCAGATTAAAAAACCCTAACCCTTGTGTTTTTGCACAACCGAAACCCCAAATATCAAACCCACACCCGACTCTCTTCCTCTGAAAATCATCGAACCCAGACATATTTTTGTTTGGTCATCTGGTATTTTGTTTCTTTGTTGGTATTTCAGCAATTTTTTTATATTTTTTGTGGATGATTCTAATTAATTTTGGTTTGGGGTTGTTTTTTTGTTTTTTTTTTTGCAGAAATATCAGCATAAATTTTGGGTGGCTGCAAGAAGATAATTGGTAAGCATAAGTTCTTGAATCAGCTTGGAAACATGTTTGCTTTGTTTGGTTGTTGGACAGGAAAAAAAGGAAGGATAAGTGGATGCGTTTTGGTTTCTCTGCATGTTAATTGAGCCAGTGTCGGTTTCGCTATAATGTGTATCTGTTTCGTCCTAATTAGATGCATGGAAGTGGAAAACATGTCATGATGCTTAAAAATTATGCCTATTATGATTCTGCTATCGAGCATTTGATATGCCTATATTGTTTAAGCTTTTTTCGCTCTCATGGCTCCAAACCACAACCCTGACAATTAGTTTGATTGGCATGGCATCTATTACTGCATAATCTTTCATCTGATTTTTGTAATTTGTCGATTTGAAATGTATTTCTTTTACAATCTGGATTTAATTTTGGTAATTTGGGTATTTGGTAATTTGGTTTTTGTTTTGTTGAGAGACTGAGATATTTTGGAATTGGGTTTTGTTCCTTGAATGCATAAACTTGTGGTAAACTTGTCACTTTTTAGGGTGTTGTGCTCTCCCTGTTGGTTCGTAATATTGTCAAAATTCAATATTGATTGTCATCTGGATTTATATTTTGTGATTTTAGCATGCTTAGTTTTTGGAAATTCTTCACTTTGGCTCTGGTTTAGTAAGATTGTTCTTATAAAATAGTGTTAGTACATGATTTTCTGAATGGAACAGTGTTTGAGTCGTTGTGATTTTGTCTTGAACCATTTTAAAAGTTATGATTTCACTTGTGGGTTTGTCTGGTATATATGTAACTTATGGTGTTGCTGCTGCATTCTTGTAATAACAGTGAGATAACATTTACTATAATCTTTTGTTGACAATTTTATCAAATTTTATATATAAAATAGTATCTTGACTATGGGGTTTGGAATTTTATATATATCCAAAGGTTTAAAATTTAAATCATCCCACCGATAGTATAAAAAAAATAGAGAAAATGAATATACTGTAATTAACCTTATGTGCATAAGTAGAGTAGAAATTAAACAATTACAATAGAAAATGTTATTATTAATTGGTAGTTACCTTTTAGGCCAAATAAATGGTACTTTCCTTGAAAAATCAATGCAAAATTTGTAGTATATAGTTTTTACGTACCTTAGGTTTAAACAAATTTATTTTATGTATATATATACTTTTTAAGATAATTGAATATGAACTTTTAATCAATAATATTGTCATACACATTCTTTAGAAAATTTTAATTTTTTTTTTCCTAATGCAATCTTGATGTAGTAATAGTTTTAACTCATTTCTTATTTTGGTTTTAAATAGTCATGTCATTTTTAAATTTTGTCTTTTTAAGATAATTGAATATGAACTTTTAATGAATATGAACTTTTAATACGGATAAGATTATGCCTCTAGGCAGAGAAAATTTTATTAACTTTTTATGCAGAATTAGTTATCCTGATGTACTTGTTTTGTATTATAAATTATAATTTATTGTATGTCTAAAGTTGAGAAATTTGAAACGTTTGTTTGATTTTATTAAAGATTCAAAGAGATGGACAAAGTTGATGAAAATGTGCAGCTTCAGCAGACTGAATCCAGCATGAAGGTTGTAAAACCGAGGGGTGCATTTTTGAATTACTAGTAAGTAACTATACTTGGTGGTTTTAAGTTGAATTCATTAGACATTGTATGTTGTTATATTTGGATTTAAAGAGTGCGAGTTACATATTTTATGTTAATCGCTTTATACAGCATAAATGAATGCAAAGGAGATGTAGAAGACAAAGGGAAAATGTCATTGAAGGTGAGTAATATTTTATGTATCGTTTGTGTGGACACTAAGTTATAAAGTGTTACTAAAATCATGGTTTTTTGATGTGTATGTGAATTAATTGGAATTGTTTTTTTCATAGGTTCGTAAGCTGGCAGCAAAATGGAAAGTGCTGCCTACACAGAAGAAGCTGCCGTTTATAGAGCAGACTGTTGCACAACAAGAGCAGTACAAAAATGAAGTGCAACAGTTAAAAAGACAGAAATTAGATGATGAAAAAAAGAAGGTAATAATTAAATAAAAAAATGTTATATTGAACAAATAATAGTTACAACTGAAGTATGATGTTATATTGCTATGTATTTTTAATGAATGTACTTTATGTCTAGGGCTTGGTTGCGACACGCTGTAGCCCATTTAATTTGTGCAAGCTCTTTAAGCAATTGAAGGAAAAACATATTGAAGGTGCAGTGGAAAGCATAGGGTTCGGTCCCTTGCTACTGTTGAAAGATGGAAAGCTTCCAAGATAGCTGTGTGAAAATTTGGTTCAGAACTTTAATGTTGCAACCAGCTCCATGGAAGTGGATGGCGAAAGTATCCCTTTCACAGTGGAGGATGTGGAAGTTATTCTAGGTTTAGCAAACGAGGGAGTAGAGGTATCAACTGTAATGGAAAGAGAAGACGCTGAAGTCTTGTGTAATAAGTTTAATATTCCAACTCATCGAAAGATGAGTTTTGTTAGGCTAGAGCAAGAAATTTTGGAGTTCGAGGCCGACTGTGAAGAGCTAAAGGCCAGGCTCCTCTTATATATCGTTGGACGGTTTTTGTGTCCAACGACTGAAGGGGGGCCATCGAAAGAGTATTATTCTTGTTTGACGGAGGATGGCCTGAATGGAAAATTGAACTGGGCAAAACATGTTCATGAGAAGCTTCTTCTTGGTATTAGAAGTTTTCATGCTAGGAAGATGAAATCATCAAAAATGTATTTAATCGGTTGCCTGCTCTTATTGGTGGTAAGTATAATATTTTAAATCTTCGTTTTTCCTAATGCAATCTTGATTTGAATTAATTTGGAATGGAATTAAATTAGAAGTATAAGTTATATTGACTAAATTGTAATAATTTGAGTAGATAAGGTTCTATGACCATATTTCCGGAGTTCGGAGTACGAAAGAGGCAACGTCCACTTTTGTTCCTCGCATTAGTGCATGGGGAACGGATGAGGTAGTCTCTTCAATTTCCCATTCAAGAGACTTCCGTGTTGGCTTGAAATCCAAGGTGACATTAGTTATCTAAGTTGTATTAATTTATTGTTAGTGACTAAAACTTATATATGAATTATGTAGTTTGATTAACTTATGATTTCATGGAAATAAGGGTATTCATATCACCGAAAAACATCACACTGAGCGGCCGATACAAGAGGAGCAGAAGCTGTATCATACTGACTTACAGGTAAGTAGGTTAATTAGATCTTCCTGTCTAATTCATAGAGATTGCAAGAAATCTATAAATTATGTATATACTTCACCGATTGCATTAAGTGTATGTAGTATGTTTATTTTTAATTATTTTTCAGGCTTTAAGAGAGTCCATGAAAAGTCTGGAAGCCAGTGTGACAGAACAACTGAATAGAATGTCGGAAGACATGAAGTCGATGCAGGAAAAAATTAATGCTCTTTTATCGAGATCTGTTGAGGTGAAAACTGGCGGTGAAACCAGTTTGCAAAAAAAGGATGAGGAAGGAGGCATCGTTGAGGTCGGTGGGCAGAGCACGGAGTTGAAAACACCAGGTGGTGAGTTGGACTCCTCCATCGAGATCATTGAGCGCAAAGCGGAAGAGGGAGATGGAGATTTAACTACACCAGTGAGAACTGATATCAACAATCCAAGCTCAAGTTGTCCTGCCCCACGGAAAAAAAAGGTATATATATTAACTTATTTATAATTCAATAATACTTAGATATGCTATAAAAGAACTAATTTGTTTATGGCATTTTATATGATTACATATTATAGGGTCAATCTGGCAAGAAAAACCAAATTGTTAGGTCAAGGTCAACATTTGCTTCTGGTGTTAGTGGGATAGTTACGCGAGCGAGATCAACTTTCTTGTGATATTTGCACTCCCGTCCGCAGGACTGTTTATGTTTGTTTGAATAGACCAATCATGCATGTAGGCATGATATGCTTATACAACATTTATTTTTTCCGCCTTTCATTGCAATCTTTGTGAATGCATACACTGAATATATATTGATATGTAATTCAATTTATATATGTTTAAGTATATACATTTATTACATAAGTCTGATATGTATAATTACTAATTAGCAGTACCATATGTCGTATGTTTGTACAAATAAATATTTAAAGGTTACCGCGAAGAGGGCCGCTGTCAAAATTTTGAAAGAATTAGATGAACTTGATACTGCAATTTGCAATTATGTGTGGAACAGTAATGTTGATCCAAGGTATGTTGATGATATTATTTTATTTAAAACTAATGTTTTGATTTTAAGTTGATATGGATTTCGATATTTTATTTATTCTTTATATGAGTTTATATTGTAGTGAAGTTGTAGTCCAATTCGGTGCAACATTTGCATCAATCGAGGAATTTGGCTCCTTGCGCCCAAAACAATGGGTAACTTCAGTGGTAAGTGTAATATATTTTTTCATCGAACTTCATGATTGTCTTTGTAGTAGTGAAATGTGTTTAATGAGTTGTTCCTGCCCTAGATTATTGACCTTGTCGGTGAGTCAATGGCCTACTATTGTAAAGTTTCGACTTTGTCAACAAGGAGATGGTATTTTCCGGTCGCATTTTCTGTGAGTATATTTCTCATTGTTTGTTTTTTGCATATAGTTTAACTTTTTTCAAGAAACATGAACCTTATGTTTATTCTTTGCAGACTCATATCTTGTCAACCGAATGCAGTGCGAAAGAGCTGATTAAGTATTTTAAAGGACAATTCATTCGTATGGGATCCTTGAGTGACTGTTACAAGGTGAGGACATGGAAATCTCTTTATATGCGTACGATCGGAATTATGTTATATAACGTAATAACCTGCTAATAATGATTATGTAATTTCGTTGCAGATCTTTATACCAATGAATGAGATGAACACGCATTGGTATTTGTGTGTGATAGATATGCTAGAGAAGGAAGCGAAAGTGTTGGATACCTTGCCGCGCAATGTTGCAAATAAACAAAGAGTTGCGGATGTGACTCGTGTGGTAAGATAAATACATGTTGTATTAAATTATATTTGTTCGCACTTGCGAACATATTGTAATTCATGATTTTGGTTTACGACGAGACATTTATAATTTATTCTAATTTCACTTCGAACAGATATCCGCGTGTGCAAAATTGTTTACTGACCCTCTGATGACATCATTGGTTGGTAGTCCAATGGTGCCATTTCATGAGTTGAAAATTGTGAATCCAGAGAGGGTTCCTCTGCAAAGCAACGGGTAACATAACTCTCTCACTATTTGAATACCTTTTTTTCCATTATGTAACTGAATTATAAAAGCTACTATTCTTGAAATTGCATACAGTTATGATTGCGGAATGTGGGTTGCTGCTTTCATGCAAAATCTACATAATACTGACTATAAATTTGTGGTATGCTATTCTCATTGCTGTTAGTTATTTCAATATTTTGTCATATGTTGGGTCATTGGAAAATTTGATTCCCGTTGTATGTATTCGTATGTAGCGTTTAAACGTGTGGGACAGATTTTTATTAGTCTCTGAGCTGATAAACCATGAGGAGAACACGTTACGGAAAAGGGTATGTGATGCTGCTCTAACCCTCCATAAAGCTAGGATATCTCCTCGTATAAAGCTGACGCAGAAGTCAGTTGGCAAGTTGAAGCTGTGAAGTAGGTAATTTATTTCAATAAATCATATAATTTGTCATGTTTCGTTCTCAGTATATAGACACTGTTACATGTGCCCTAGTCCAAGTTGAAAATTGTTCAAATATGTTAGCTGTCAGGATTTTACTTTTAATTTCTTTTTTTGGGTAGGGGATGATTATGAAATGAGTTTGGGTAGATATGAAAATCTCTTTTGGGTTTTGCGGTGTTTAAAACAGATTTGAATTCCTTGCTTAATCTTAGAACCAATTAATTAGATTATCACAGTTTGATTCTTAAAACTGTTTTAAACACCCCAAAAGAGATTTTCATTATATTTCAGAAGATCAATAAGGCATGCCAACAATTTAAGAATCGACATGCCTCATTGAAATAGTATGGCCAACAGTCTAATGGTTTTCATGTTTTATTGACAAAATATGCTTAAATTAATGTTCGGCACTCTTGTTTAGGTGACATTTTAGGGGCCATATTAGCTGTTACCATATAGTAAATTTAATGTGTTTTTTCAACATCTTGTTTTCTTGATCTCTGTGTTAATGTAAATATGTGGTTTCTGGTTTTGTTTTATTTCTGCAAGGCCTAGTTATTGCAATACTATATGCATGTCAGAACTTTGTGAAAGTGTAAGCTACTTATGTTTGCGTGCTGAAAAGTTCATACAAACAAGTGAAGATCGAATTGCCTCATTTCCAGATGGTTTTTCTGACTTTCAGGGTATCCATATGAGAATTCATGCTAGTGAAAAAGCGGTGCTGGAAATGGAAAAGCTTGCAATGCTGGAAAGTGTTAAGATATGGAAGCTTGCAATGCTGAAATGAGACAGATTGAAGAGTTAAGATCTGGAAGCAGCTCTAGTCGAGAAAGTGTTAGAGCAAAGAGGCACGTGAGTGCTAGACAAGAAGGGGGGAAGTTGGCCATCGACTCAGTAACAATGTCAAAATGCAGAGACCAACACCTGAAATTTTTGAAGAGGACAATGAGATGATGACAACTGATTTAAAAGGTTGTTGAGAACTGCAATTTCTGTTGTTTTTGGTTATTAAATTAGGGTTCTAGAGTTTTGGTGGGTCGAAAATCTGTTATTTCTGTTGTTCTGGAGTATTGAAAATATGGCTACTTGGGTTGTGGTGGAGGTGGTTATAATCTCTTGTATTTTAATTTTGTTTCAGCAGAAGAATCAGTTCAGAAATATGTATTTTTTGCTCTCATAACAATATGTATTTTATATGGCTGAGTTGGACAGTGTTATAGATTGTGATGTGGCATCGCCTTTGCTTTGTTTCTCAGCAGAAAAATATACAATGTAAATGCTATTGGTTCCTCATGAGATATGCTGTGGTGAAAATAAGCTAGAACCAGTTAATGGTCACTGGCCAGACACTAAAAAATACAAAAAGAAAATTAGCAACTAGCCAACAGCATTATGCATCGGTCCCTTTCCTTTTTACATAGCCAAAGATGAAGATGCAGAAACCAACACCTTTTAGGCAGTGGTATTACTAAAAGAAGACATTCCTCAGTCATAATAAACTGTTCAAGTTCTGGCCTCAACATCCTTCATCAACCCTGCTATTACCACCAAATTACTTACTTATCTAAACAGTTATAATAAACACAACAACAACCACAACAAAAAAGAACTAAACTACTCATGTTCAAGTTCTTTAACTGATTCAAGCTATTCCATTCCTGTATTGTCTGTATTTTGCTCATTTTCTTGTTGCTCCAGAAAGATGAAGATGTGGTGCTGATGTTGAAGGAAAATTTTACTGCAAAGTTAACACAAATAGAAAAAAAAGAAAGAAAAAGAGTGAATGATGATATATTAATTTTACACTCTCATTATGGAAACAAGTGCATATTGAACTCTCACAATTGTATCTTAGACTTCACCTACTAACTTGGTGATCTAAACCAGGTAGAGAAGTCTGATTGTTTAGTTTCATTATATCTTTCTGGGTAATTGCTGAATGAAAAAGAGTCGTCCTAAAAGTATTAAATATAACGTTAGTCATATGCTGAACAATTAATTATTTCATTGAGCGCAGTACCCGAAACCAATATAAGCGTAGAACAAATAAAATTAAACATTACCTGCATCTTCTCGTTCTCTTCAGCATGCATAGTTGGGAAAAAGGCTTTCGTTTCCACTTCACATTCTCCCTATGAGGATTTAAAGTAATTACTCACCGAACATCATACTGTTAAAACTTTAAAAACAGAAATTATAAGTAATGTAAATCTCACATGTTGTACTGAATATTGGAACTCATTGTCACTATTAGAAGTAAGGTTGTCGAGACCATCACTTTGCATTCCAAGTTTCAAAAGTGGGCAAGTAACTTTACTATGTCCCTCCATTCTGCAGTACCCACACTTTCTGACTTTGGACGGTGTTTGCTTTTTCCGTACTTCTTTCCCTTTACCCCGTCTCGTAATAGGGTCTAGTACTTTTCCCATCTTTGAGATCTCAGCTACGGGATCATTCAGCTCACACAATTTCTCCATTTCAACAGTCAATCTATTAATTTCACTTCTTGCTCTATTAAACGACTCACCTGTTTTGGATGCTACATAGCACATTCGGTTACAACTACTACTTAGTGATGCATACCGCACCATTTGCATCATCTCGGGTGCAACATCATTCTGCACAAACGATGGGGCACACAGTTTGGCATTTTTCGTCCATCGATGCATAATCAAAGATGCAGGAATATCAGACATATCTTCAAGCTTCATCACATGAATTTGATGCCTACAAGGCAACCCAACTGTCTCAAATTTTTGGCAAGAACACTCAATAGTTTGTGCAGCTGCATCAAAGACAACTACAACCCTTCGGTCAGGTTCCCTGTACTTCGCTAAATAATAGGTCCGCGTTAATTCATTTTCTACAATTGGTTCACGGATACGATACAACGTCTCCTGCTGAAGCTCGTCTTGGAAAAGAGAGAATGATTCCCTTGTGTACATAGTTGCCGCATGACCTTCAATGTCATCTAACTTGCTTAAATGGGTTGGCCTTGTTTCCTTACTGAAGTAATCAGCCTCCAATTCCTTGGTCCGCATTCTACTAACCCCTTGATCAATTGAACGAACAAAGTCAAGATATGTTTTTTTGGACTTCAAGTATATAGCAAGCGAAGCGTTCAAGGACTCACACCTTTGTGTGGTTCGTAATGTCCCAAAAAATTGTCCTGTAATATATGCTTGTGCCCACATGTCCCTAGTTCTATCTTTTTCGACTACCCAAGGGTGCTTTTCAACATTAAATTTTCTGATCATTACAGTCCACTCACGTTCAAAATCATTCGGTGTCCACCATGAAGTCATGCATCTAGAAAATGCCTTAGCAAATAATGGATCACTGATATTTGCCTGTGCATTGCGAGCTAGGTGCCACGTACAAAGTCTGTGTCTAGCATCGGGAAAAACAGTTCTAATTGCTCTTTGCATTGCCCTATCCCCGTCAGTAACAACTGAAATAGGACGTTTGTTATGCATTGCTTCTAGGAAAGTTCTCAAAACCCACACAAAGCTATCAGTTGTCTCATCAGCAAGTACAGCAACTCCAAAAACAATTGTTTGATGATGGTGATTGACACCGACTATAGGCATCAAAGGCCTATCATAAGCATTCTTCTTATACGTGGTGTCGAACGCTATAACATCCCCAAAGCATGCATAGTCCGACCGTGAAGTAGCATCTGCCCAAAAGAGATTATGCAATCGCGTATCATCATCAGTGCTATATTTCATATAAAAACCAATATCCAATTCCTTCTTCATTTCAAAGTAAGAAATAACAGCATTCACATCGCCATCCGCTATTTCAGCTTTACTGCAGGCATGTAGCGCGTTGTATAGGTCTTTTGCAACAAAACCAACATTTTGGAATCCACCAGCTTCTTGAACAAGGTAGTTCATGATCTGTGATGTACAGACCCCAACAGATTTCATAGCTTTAGCTTCAGCTAAATCTGAATCTTTAATTTCTCGATGTGACCGAATAAAATGTTTATGCGATGAATCACACATATCATGATTATGAACGTCCTCACAGTATGTGATTACCCACTTCCTAAAACACTGCATGTTGACACGTACACTAGCCTTACATCCGGTTCTAGACAACAGTCTAGCATTTCTTTTACGATTGCAGTGTTCTATTTTGTCAATCTTGAATCCTTCTTTTGTACAACAAAATTGTTGACCTACAAGATCACCAGTATCATTACGTCTTGTACTTCCCCGACGAACACCAAAACCCTTCTGAAAAGCGTATGCCTTGTAAAATTCCCATGCAGCATCCAATGAATCAAAACTCATACCTATTATATCTTCTCTACATAATCTACTGAAATCCTTATTATTATGAGAAATTGAACCTTCACATTCAACAGCATTAGGAGATTCTGAATTCGAAGGACAATCCTCATGAAAATCTTGTGTTCTAGAATCCATTATAATTCTGAAGAAAAATAAAAACAAAAAAACATATATCATTCTTCGGCAATACATTAAATTGTACCACGTACAAAATTTAGATATTGCCTAAAGAAGTAAAATTAACATGTAAATGCTATAACTTAAACATTGTATTAAGTAACCCATCAAAATCACTACCCATGAAAATATGCAATTATGAATATTATATAATTTATAACCACTATAATAACCGGTTTCATGAGAATTGTATTAGTTAAACATTCTATTCACTAACCCATGAAAATATTTTTTAATATTACACATTTTATAAGAAGTAACAAAGCTGATTCCATGAAAATTATATAACTTAAACATTGTATACTAACCTTTTTTATGGAATATTTGGTTGAATAATGTGCTTCAATAACTTGGGCTGTTGCGCTTTTGTAGAACAGAAACCAAGTCTGTTGAACAATCGTAGAAGCCTAAACCTGTCTCAGCAAATAAGAAAACAAAACCCATATCTCAGCAACTAAAGTAGGTGAGTAATAAGGAATGCATTTAATATAGAGATGTAGTAATTTAAACAATGTCATTAATTATGTTGACCTACCATATGTAATTCTCTGTTAACAATTTAAAGAAGAGGGTGAAGCAATATTATCCAATTAAATATGTCTATGTAAGTTAAAATAATGTTATTTTATCTGTAAATAAATCAATAATTATTTTTATTAATGTTAAGTGATAAAAAAATAATTTCTAAACATATAAATATTTTTTTTTATTTTTAATGTAATTTATTATATTTATATTTTATTTAGCACGTTTATATGTTAAGTAATCAAATTTGTAATGATTTGTTATATTTAGATGTAATTTTTTATATTTATATGTAATACGGAAATTTTTCAAATTCATATGTAATTTATCAAGTCCATATGTAATTCTCCAAGTTCATATGTAATTTTCCATGTCCATATGTAATTCGGGAATTTTTCAAGTTCATATGTAATTTATCAAGTCCATATGTAACTCTCCAAGTTAATATGTAATTTTCCATGTCCATATGTAATTCGGGAATTTTTCAAGTTCATATGTAATTTATCAAGTCCATATGTAATTCTCCACGTTCATATGTAATTTTCCATGTCCATATGTAATTCGGGAATTTTCCAAGTTCATATGTAATTTATCAAGTCCATATGTAATTCTCCAAGTTCATATGTAATTTTCCATGTCCATATGTAATTCGGAAATTGTCCAAGTTCATATGTAATTTATCAAGTCCATATGTAATTCTCCAAGTTCATATGTAATTTTCCATGTCCATATGTAATTCGGGAATTGTCCAAGTTCATATGTAATTTATCAAGTCCATATGTAATTCTCCAAGTTCATATGTAATTTTCCATGTCCATATGTAATTCGGGAATTTTTCAAGTTCATATGTAATTCTCCAAGTTCATATGTAATTTTCCATGTCCATATGTAATTCGGGAATTTTCCAAGTTCATATGTAATTTATCAAGTCCATATGTAATTATCCAAGTTCATATGTAATTTTCCATGTCCATATGTAATTCGGGAATTTTCCAAGTTCATATGTAATTTATCAAGTCCATATGTAATTCTCCAAGTTCATATGTAAGTTTCCATGTCCATATGTAATTCGGGAATTTTCCAAGTTCATATGTAATTTATCAAGTCCATATGTAATTCTCCAAGTTCATATGTAATTTTCCATGTCCATATGTAATTCGGGAATTTTCCAAGTTCATATGTAATTTATCAAGTCCATATGTAATTCTTTAAGTTCATATGTAATTTTCCATGTCCATATGTAATTCGGGAATTGTCCAAGTTCATATGTAATTTATCAAGTCCATATGTAATTCTCCAAGTTCATATGTAATTTTCCATGTCCATATGTAATTCGGGAATTGTCCAAGTTCATATGTAATTTATCAAGTCCATATGTAATTCTCCAAGTTCATATGTAATTTTCCATGTCCATATGTAATTCGGGAATTTTCCAAGTTCATATGTAATTTATCAAGTCCATATGTAATTCTCCAAGTTCATATGTAATTTTCCATGTCCATATGTAATTCGGGAATTTTCCAAGTTCATATGTAATTTATCAAGTCCATATGTAATTCTCCAAGTTCATATGTAATTTTCCATGTCCATATGTAATTCGGGAATTTTCCAAGTTCATACGTAATTTATCAAGTCCATATGTAATTCTCCAAGTTCATATGTAATTTTCCATGTTCATATGTAATTCGGGAATTTTCCAAGTTCATATGTAATTTATCAAGTCCATATGTAATTGTCCAAGTTCATATGTAATTTTCCATTTCCATATGTAATTCGGAAATTTTCCAAGTTCATATGTAATTTATCAAGTCCATATGTAATTCTCCAAGTTCATATGTAATTTTCCATGTCCATATGTAATTCGGGAATTGTCCAAGTTCATATGTAATTTATCAAGTCCATATGTAATTCTCCAAGTTCATATGTAATTTTCCATGTCCATATGTAATTCGGGAATTGTCCAAGTTCATATGTAATTTATCAAGTCCATATGTAATTCTCCAAGTTCATATGTAATTTTCCATGTCCATATGTAATTCGGGAATTTTCCAAGTTCATATGTAATTTATCAAGTCCATATGTAATTCTCCAAGTTCATATGTAATTTTCCATGTCCATATGTAATTCGGGAATTTTCCAAGTTCATAGGTAATTTATCAAGTCCATATGTAATTCTCCAAGTTCATATGTAATTTTCCATGTCCATATGTAATTCGGGAATTTTCCAAGTTCATACGTAATTTATCAAGTCCATATGTAATTCTCCAAGTTCATATGTAATTTTCCATGTTCATATGTAATTCGGGAATTTTCCAAGTTCATATGTAATTTATCAAGTCCATATGTAATTCTCCAAGTTCATATGTAATTTTCCATGTCCATATGTAATTCGGGAATTTTCCAAGTTCATATGTAATTTATCAAGTCCATATGTAATTCTCCAAGTTCATATGTAATTTTCCATGTCCATATGTAATTCGGGAATTGTCCAAGTTCATATGTAATTTATCAAGTCCATATGTAATTCTCCAAGTTCATATGTAATTTTCCATGTCCATATGTAATTCGGGAATTGTCCAAGTTCATATGTAATTTATCAAGTCCATATGTAATTCTCTAAGTTCATATGTAATTTTCCATGTTCATATGTAATTCGGGAATTTTCCAAGTTCATATGTAATTTATCAAGTCCATATGTAATTCTCCAAGTTCATATGTAATTTTCCATGTCCATATGTAATTCGGGAATTTTCCAAGTTCATATGTAATTTATCAAGTCCATATGTAATTCTCCAAGTTCATATGTAATTTTCCATGTCCATATGTAATTCGGGAATTTTCCAAGTTCATACGTAATTTATCAAGTCCATATGTAATTCTCCAAGTTCATATATAATTTTCCATGTTCATATGTAATTCGGGAATTTTCCAAGTTCATATGTAATTTATCAAGTCCATATGTAATTCTCCAAGATCATATGTAATTTTCCATGTCCATATGTAATTCGGGAATTGTCCAAGTTCATATGTAATTTATCAAGTCCATATGTAATTCTCCAAGTTCATATGTAATTTTCCATGTCCATATGTAATTCGGGAATTTTCCAAGTTCATATGTAATTTATCAAGTCCATATGTAATTCTCTAAGTTCATATGTAATTTTCCATGTCCATATGTAATTCGGGAATTGTCCAAGTTCATATGTAATTTATCAAGTCCATATGTAATTCTCCAAGTTCATATGTAATTTTCCATGTCCATATGTAATTCGGGAATTTTCCAAGTTCATATGTAATTTATCAAGTCCATATGTAATTCTCCAAGTTCATATGTAATTTTCCATGTCCATATGTAATTCGGGAATTTTCCAAGTTCATATGTAATTTATCAAGTCCATATGTAATTCTCCAAGTTCATATGTAATTGTCCATGTCCATATGTAATTCGGGAATTTTCCAAGTTCATATGCCATATGTAATTCTCCAAGTTCATATGTAATTGTCCATGTCCATATGTAATTCGGGAATTTTCCAAGTTCATATGTAATTTATCAAGTCCATATGTAATTCTCCAAGTTCATATGTAATTTTCCATGTCCATATGTAATTCGGGAATTGTCCAAGTTCATATGTAATTTATCAAGTCCATATGTAATTCTCCAAGTTCATATGTAATTTTCCATGTCCATATGTAATTCGGGAATTGTCCAAGTTCATATGTAATTTATCAAGTCCATATGTAATTCTCCAAGTTCATATGTAATTTTCCATGTCCATATGTAATTCGGGAATTGTCCAAGTTCATATGTAATTTATCAAGTCCATATGTAATTCTCCAAGTTCATATGTAATTTTCCATGTCCATATGTAATTCGGGAATTGTCCAAGTTCATATGTAATTTATCAAGTCCATATGTAATTCTATAAGTTCATATGTAATTTTCCATGTCCATATGTAATTCGAGAATTTTCCAAGTTCATATGTAATTTATCAAGTCTATATGTAATTCTCCAAGTTCATATGTAATTTTCCATGTCCATATGTAATTCGGGAATTTTCCAAGTTCATATGTAATTTATCAAGTCCATATGTAATTCTCCAAGTTCATATGTAATTGTCCATGTCCATATGTAATTCTTCATATGTAATTTTTCAAGTTCATATGTAATTTATCAAGTCCATATGTAATTTTTCAACTTCTGAAGTTGATATGTAATTTTTCATGTTTGATATGTAATTCGTCCAAATTGATATGTAATTTATCAAATGTATATGTAAAAATTTGTGACCTGGTAACCTATTACACAAATTTCCTAATTTGAAGCTTACCACAACCTTAGCGTAAGTTGAACTCCCCATTTAGTACTTAAAAAACAACGGGTTGCTTTTCGATTCCTGGAAACCCCGATACTTCTTGTGTCGGCCAATGGGAGGAGGCCAAGTGTACAGTTTGAGAATCCCGCCAGTTACACTTGAGTTGTACTCAATGAAGGAATAAGCTAAATAGCTTGCTTGCCCTCGTCAGTCGTCACAGGTAGACCCTGTTTCCTGTTTCTGCTATCGGGCTTTGAACCCAGCCGAGACTAGCCGGCTACTTGACCTGGCTTGAGATAGTGAAGTGTGAAGTTGGTAGCCCATGCGCCATGCGCCATGCACCATGCCCATGTGCGTGTGGTGTGGTCCTATCAAATTTTGTCAGTTTATACATTTATTATACTATAAAATATATATTTATATATTTTATTGTCACGCACAATAAATACCTCAGATGTATAAGTTACAACCTAAGATCCATTGGCTATAAACTTTCAGTCCCTCTTGGATTAATCTCTGAGTTTTCATTTTCTTTAATAAGCGAAGTATATATATATATATATATATATATATATATATATATATATATTAGCTAATTGTATCTTAGGTTTGAATGAAAATAAGAGTTTTGCAATCGTTAACAATTGCTCTGAAAGAGTGAAGTACTTTTAAAAATGTTTTGCAAAAAGGTGATTTTAAAATAATTTTTAAGATTAATTAATATATTATTTCGTTTAATCGTTGTATATAGATATTAGTTAAAAATTATTTATTTATTATTTTAAGGAAAAAAATTATATTTAATACATTATTTTTACTAAATTAAAAAAAAAAAATTATGCATTAATAACAGTTATATATATATATATATATATATATATCACCTTAATCAGTGCTACAATACACTTGTTGAGTATGTTGAGTCCAATCCCATATTGAATAGGAATCCTAATCAATGTTATCGGTACTCGTATCCGTACCAGTCGGTACGTACCGTTTTTAAGATAAATCGAAACGGTACCAGTCTCGTACCATTTCGATTTTTTGTATCGGCCCATACTGATCGTACCAGCCTGTACCGATCAATACCAGTCAGTACCGGTACGTACTGATTTTTTATTTTAAAATTCACTTATTTGAATTTTTAAACCAATTTCAATATTTTTTGTGTCATGATCATTTTTATTTTTTTCATAATTATATTTAAAAAATATATATATATATTCATTAAATTAGGCTATTGCACATAATTAATAATAGTTTACTATATTTTTTTAACATTTTAATATTTATTTTACCTATTTGATGTTAAAAATTTTAGATATCAAATATTTAAAATTTATATTTGTATAAAAACATATATATATATATATATATATGCATGTAATGGATGTATATTTGCATGTGTATATAATATATATTTTATTAAAAAGCTTGAAAATAGGCTATACATATAGATATATGAAAAAATATTTGAAAAATACCGGTAAACCTGAAATGGAACGCTGAAACACACTGGTACCGGTTGTACCAGTACCAGAACAAAAACGGTACGCCCACCGATACGGTACCGACTACCTTGGTCCTAATCCCACATTGAGTAGTATTGATGAGTCAAGGGTAGTGCTCACCTATAAATAGGTATCTTGGCCTTTAGGGAGATACACCACTTGTGAGAGAGAGTCTATACACTTGAGATAAGTTGTATTGTGACTTTTTGGGTGGTGAGTTATAATATTTGTGAGGAAGGTTTGTAGTTTTGTCCGAGTAAAAGTTACAACTTGTAATATTCTTCTTTCTTAGTGGAGTATTTTATCCCTTTGGGATTGTGGACGTAGGCCAGAAGGGTTGAACCACGTTAAAATTTGTGTTCTTTTATTTTCTTTTCTTGAGTACTTGTTGTGGGTTACCACGCTATTCCCAACAACTGGTATCAGAGCTTTTGGTTCGAGGGAAAAGAGTTGCCACCAAGAGAAAAGGAATGCTTCATTATAGTATGGCTGGTGCAACGAAATTTGAAGTCCCGCTCTTTGATGGGAAAAACAATTTCATTATGTGGCAGTGCATCATTCAAGATCTTTTGGTGCAACAAGGTCTTGATGTTGCCTTGGATGAAACAAAGCCTAACGAGATTAAAGAAAGTGAGTGGAAGTCAATGTAGAGGAAAGCTGCAAGAACAACCAGGTTAGCTCTTGCTTCTGTAATTAAGTACAATATGTTAAATGAGCAAACACCTATCGGGATTTGGAAAAAGTTAGAAGAGATTATGCGTCGAAGTCACTAACCAATCGCCTGTGCTTGAAAATTGACTTATACACACTGAAAATGGAAGAAGAAGGTAATCTGCATGATCATATTAATGAGTTTAACCAATGAGTGTGTAAATTGCTGAATATAGGAGATAAGCTAAGTGATGAAGAGCAAGCAATTGCTTTATTAGATTCACTGTCGCAATCTTACAGATCATTAGTAAGATCGTTGTTGGTTGAAAAAAATACCATCAAGCTAGATGATGTAACCACTGTTTTGAAGATGATCAGAGGATGCATAGAGAAGATCACGCCGACGAAAGTGGAAGCGTACTAGCTGTGGAGAGATTTCAAAGAGGAAGGGAAACTTCCTGTGGTAGAAGTGGACAACGAGGAAAGTCTAGAGGGAGAGACTATAGTGATGTGAGGTGCTACTACTATGAAGAAAATGGGCACTTTCAGTTTCAATGTCCACAAATGCGAGAAGACTTAATGAGTTTAAAGATGCAAAAAGGGAATGTGAAGGCTGATGCTAATGTAGTTGAAACGGATGATCATGTTGATTTGCTTTATGTAGAAGGTAATGACTCTGTTGAAACTAATTCTAAATGGGTGTTAGATTCTGCTGCTGATGTGCATGTGTGTAAAAATCAAGCCATGTTTACTACTTTACAAAAGGATGGAAATTTTGGTTGCATCAATGTGGGAAAGAAACTAAAACTGAAAGTTGAAGTTGAAGGCTTGGGAAAAGTTTGCCTGAAGCTCCACAATTGTAAAGTCCAAGATGTTTCTAATGTGAGGTATGTAACTACTGTCAATGTCAACATTATTTCATTGGGAGAGATGACATTGCATGGATGCAAGTATGTGGGAATTGGGAAGGCATGAAAAGTGTATAAGGGAAATCGCTTGGTTCTATAAGGCAAAAAAGGCGAGAAGAACATTTGTTATTTGGAAAGCCATTCCATGAGGGGAAAGCTTGAAGATAACAAAGTAGAGAAGAAGAAGATTGAGAAGAGAGTTCATTTTTTAGACAAGATTGAGGTAATTGGGACTTTGACTCAAGGGAGGATTTGTTAAGTATGTTGAGTCGAAGTCTTATATTGAGATAGGAGTCCTTATCCCACATTGAGTAGTATTGATGAGCCAAGGGGAGTGCTCACCTATAAATAGGTACCTTGGCCTTTAGGGAGATACACCACTTGTGAGAGAGAGTCTATACACTTGAGAAAAGTTATATTGTGACTTTTTGGGTGGTGATTATAATATTTGTGAGGAAGGTTTGTAACTTTGTCTGGGTAAAAGTTACAAGTTGTAATATTCTTCTTTCTTAGTGGAGTATTTTATCCTCTTGGGATCGTGGACGTAAGCCAGAAGGGCTGAACCACGTTAAAATTTGTGTTCTTTTATTTTCTTTTCTTGAGTACTTTTTGTGGGTTACCACGCTATTCCAAACAACACTGGTTAACATTTTCCTATATTATTTTATAGTAATGAATTTTTGCATTTAATGCATTAATTGATAATTAATTTAATTATTTTAATATATTGGATGAAAATATTATTTAATATAATAATTTTAAAAAGTATTTTAAAGATATTGATTAGAAAATTTTTAAAATTAACTAAAATATGAAAAATGTTAGTCAATGCTTAATGACACTAGTTGAGATGATATTTAAATATATATGTTATTAATACGTTACCTCCTCTTGCTTTAGGCAAAATCTAATAATGTATTAAATGCAAAATCTATCGAAAAATTCTAACGAAAGTCACTTAAAATAAGCTTCCCGTAGGCTCCAAAAATTTATGTAATTTGTCATGTTTATATGTAATTTGTGTCATGTTTATATGTAAAAAAAATAAAAAAAAAATTACATAAATACATGACAACTTTTAATTTACATAAATACATGACATATCCTTTAATGATTTATGTAATTTGTCATGTTTATATGTAATTGTCATGTTTTATATGTAATTTGTCATGTTTATATATTAAAAAAATTACATAAATATATGACAACTTTCAGTTACATAAATACATGACAATATTCTTTAATGATTTATGTAATTTTGTAATATTTATATGTAATGGAGCTTACTGTAAACTCACCATAAGGAGCTTACCTTAGAACTCTCCAAAACTATCGTTAACTAATATTTATAGGCATCCTTTAATCTAATCATTAAAATATTATATGTAGTAATACTTTTAGGATCTTACCAAGTACTTTTAAGACATTTTTTAAAAGTATTATATATAATAATATCTTTATTTAATATATTAAAAATCATGAATAAAATTAAGATTTTATTAACGAGTATCCTAAGGGCACTCTTTAATTTGATTAGATATAATAATATTATCATCCAATGCATTAACATGATGAAAAAATAATTAATTATTGTATTTAATACAATATTATTATTATTATAAATTGTATATTAACAAACCTTAAAAAATGTTATAAGGTCTAGCAAAATCGATAAAGTTATAAACTATTGTATTTATTACAAAACTATTACTATAAATAATATATTAATTAATCTTAAATTTTTTAAAGAAATACTTGTTAGCAAAACTCGTATTTATATATTAAATACGATTTGTTGGCAATCAATGTTATGAATTTTAATACATTAAAAAAATAAAAAAATTATTTAATATAATATTCCTACAAAATATGATTGGGGCATGTATTTTTTTCATACACCAACTTTATTTACTATGTTTATAATCTATAACTAACAGAATTTAGATAAAAATAAAAAGAATGATGAAAACTAAAAATATTGACATCTTCGATATTATGAGATTGAGATACAATTAAGCAAAAATTTAATTCTTTTATCTATCTATGCAAAAAAACCCTAGCCCTAGTTCAATTTGCGGCTACAAATTTTACGCCCTGCCTACAGCTAGGAATACTAAGGTTTCGTTTAGTATTGTTATTGACACAATTTTTGAGATCAAAAATTGTATTTCACCGTAAATATAATGTTAAACAAGTAATTTTTTTATTTATTTCATGGTTGAAACCATGATCTAGCAACTCATACGAAAGAGCCAAAAATTAGAGTTTTTGAGCTTTAAAAACTGATTTTTAAATAAAATTATTTTATTATCCCCACAAATCCAGAGGCGTAGCCACATAGGCACTAGTGGGTGCCATAGTACCCACTGGGATTTCTACTTTTGTTTCATATAGACACTAAAACTAAACGGGGTGTTTTAGAAGTATTAGTCAAAAAAAATATATTCTATGGCACTTTATTTTCGATAGAGGCAGAGCCACCCAATTTTCTTTTATTTTCGATAGAGGTAGAGCCACCCATTTTTCTTTTATTTTCGATAGAGGCAGAGCTAGGGCTTTTATTTTCAGTTTAGGGTTGTTTCACCACTTTGAGTTATTTACGTATTGGAGAAATTTCGCACTTGGAGGAAAGATGTCGGAAGGATATTGGTACTGATTGGCCTAAGATTACCCACATCCCACACATTTGGATCGATTGAGGTTGATGCTTTTTATCTATCATTAAGTTTAAATCATTGTTTTTTCTGATTTTACAATAATTTCCCCTCTTTTGGAATTTCACTTTGCTTTTTTCTCTTCAGACAAAGGTACAATAAATTACCAAAACAGAGGCAGGCTTACCTTATTGACTACTGGTAATTTATCTCTGTCTATTCATTTTCTTTTTATTTTCCAATTAAGGTGAATCTAGTCTTAGATCTTTGGGTAGTTTACTTGCTTTCATTTTACCTTTATCATACATCAAATGCTATCATACTAAGAGTTGAACTTAATTTTTCATTCCTTTACATGGATACAGTTTATTTAATTTTACCTTTATTTCATTTTACATTTATCATACATCAAAAGCTATCATACTTAGTTTATTTAATTTTTCATTCCTTTACATGGATACAATCATACATAAACACTTTTTTTTTTCTGATTTAGGAATGGCATTTCATGAATTTGCGGAATAACATATGGATCTTGTAACCATAAGCTCAATTAATAGTTCCTTATCGAATAGAATCTACTTTAAGACCTTAGGCAATTTTTTTAGTATTTATGCTATTCTGACATTTCTTCCCTTGCATTAAACTTTGTGTCTAATCTACTCTTTTTGGAATCAATAAAATGTAGATTCTAATGGAGAAGTATTATAATAAAGTTAGACCAAGCTCTTCAAATGTGGGATTTTCGTCTCCAAATGTAGATTCTACTTCTTCTCCACAATCACAAGTAGGTTTTACTCCTCCAAATGTTGTTTTCACTTCTCCAAATATCGTTTCTACTTCTCCAAATGTTTTCACCGATATAGAGCTTGTGCCCAATTCGGGGTTAAGAAAAAGTATCGATAAAAATATGGCTAATATAGAGAATGTTCGACGAGCATATTTGCAAAAAGGCCCATGTCAACCTAAAAATCATAATTTTACGTGGAGAGATTATAGACCTATGAAGCGTAGATTTGTTCCTTCATGGTTCAAGGATCATTATAATTGGTTGGAGTACAGTATATCAAAAGATGCTGCTTTTTGCTTGTTTTGTTATCTCTTCAAAGCTGATCATGGGGGCCAAGGGGGTAGTGATACATTTGTTGGTGAGGGGTTCAAAAATTGGAAGAAGAAGAGCAGGCTTGATGTTCATGTTGGAGACCGTAATAGTATTCATAACAAATGCATAAGGGCTTGCCAAGATTTAATGAATCAAAAACAACACATAGAAGTTTGTTTGTCAAATCATTCTAACCAAACTCAAGCTGATTATCGTCTTCGTTTAACTGCATCAGTTGATTGCATTAGGTTTCTTTTGCATCAAGGATTTGTTTTTCGTGGTCATTTTGAATCCGAGGAATCAATAAATAGGGGAAATTTTATTGAGCTCTTATAATTTCTTGCCGACCACAATGAGAAAGTCAATAAAGTTGTATTGAGGAATGCTCCTGAAAATCTTCAATTGACATCACCCACAATTCAACATGATATTATTAATGCCATTGCAACCGAGACTACAAATGCAATTATTATAGAGGTTGGAGATGGATTATTTTCTTTTTTAGTTGATGAGGCCCGTGATATATCTGTGAAAGAGCAAATGGCTGTTGCTTTACGTTATGTTGATGAACGAGGGTTTGTCATTGAGCGTTTTCTTGGTATTGTACATGTTACTGATACTACTGCCTTATCACTTAAGGTTGCTATTGAGGCAATTTTTCTAAACATGGATTGAGTATATAAAGTTTACGAGGGCAAGTTTATGATGGAGCTAGCATTATGCAAGGAGAATTCAATGGTTTTAAAGTTTGATTATGATGGAGAATGAATCTGCTTTTTATGTTCATTGTTTTGCTCATCAACTTCAATTGACACTTGTAACTGTTGCAGAAAATCACTCAAAGATTTCTACATTCTTTGAGACTGTTGCAATTTTGTCAAATGCTGTTGGAGCCTCATGCAAGCGTAGAGACATTCTTCTAGAGAAACAAGTTGAGAATGTTATTGAAGGAATTTCCTTAGGTGAAATTTTGACTGGGAGAGGTTTGAATCAAGAAACAACATTGAAACGGACAAGAGACACTCGTTGGGTTCTCATTATGGTACACTTATAAGTTTGATTAGTTTGCTCTCTTCTGTGATTGATGTGCTTTTGGTTATTGGAGAAGATGGGACGCTTGCAAAGCAAAGAGCTCAAGCAGATAACTTACTGGTACTTATTCAATGTTTTGAATTTGTATTTACCTTACACTTAATGAAAACTATCCTGAGAATTACAAATGATTTGTCACAAGCATTACAAAGAAAGAACCAAGACATAGTCAATGCCATGACTCTTGTAAAAGTAACCAAGCAACAACTCCAAAGAATGAGAGATGATGGATGTGAATCATGGTGGAACACAACATCTTTGTTTTGTAATAAACATAAGATCAACATTCCAAATATGGAAGACATGTTTGTATTTCAAGGGAGATCACGTCGCAATGTTGAAGAAAGCACAAATCTTTATTATTATCGTGTTGAAATGTTTTATGTAGTGATAGATTCACAACTTCAAGATTTGAATAATCGTTTCAATGAGGTAAATATGGAGTTGTTGTTGTGTATGGCTTGTATTGATCCAACCAATTCATTTTCTGCCTATGACAAGACAAAGTTACTTCGATTTGCTGAGTTTTACCCTAATGAATTTTCAGCTGTAGAGTTAATTGCACTTGAGCATCAACTTGATAACTATATTTTGGATGTGCGCTCCAACGATCAATTTTTTGAAATTATGGGAGTTAGTGGACTTGCTAAAAAATTGGTTCAATTGAAGAAGCATCGTGTATATCCATTAATATATTTGCTCATGAAGTTGGCATTACTCTTACTCGTTGCAACTGCAACTGTTGAGAGAGTATTTTCTACAATGAAAATCATTAAGACTCAACTGCGCAATCGATTGGGAGATGATTTGATGAATGATTGTTTGGTGACATATATTGAGAAAGACATATTTGAGACCATTGATAATGAATATCATTCGACGTTTTCAAAATATGAAACATCAAAGAGGGTTATTGTGAATAATATTATATTTTTTTGGGATATTTTGTTATGTAAGAGATATTATATTTTTATAGATGGTAAATTTTATTTTGTTATATTTTGATACTCGTAAAATTTATTTTTATATTTATTTTGTTATATTTGGTACCCACTGAGTTACTTTTTTGGCTACGCCCCTGCACATATCCGCATTTTAATTATTTTAAACATATTTTTTTTGACATTTCAATTCTTTATGACATTTTTTCATAAGAATACTAAATACTTAAAAAAATTTAAACTACACATTTTTATCATACTTTTTAAACATATTTTTTAAAATAAAAATGCAAAATTAACCCTAATTGTTCTTGCGTCATACTCTTTATCTGTCACCATATGTCCATACATGATTTAATTGCTTAATTTTCAACGCAAGTGTCTACACTCTAGAGAGCAATTGATGTGGGACATGATTTCATCAATTAGCTATATATATTGCCTTCATTTTGTTATCAAAATCGAACTCTAATATTAATGTCTCTAAAGGTTGTATAAAAGGAAAATCGGGTTAAAATATCAGCGCAACTCGGAGCTCCTTTGAAAAAACAAGTGAAGTAAGCCGATCTAAACGTCAACTCAAGCCGGACAGCGGCTCAATTAGTAGACAAGCAGAGGTTTTGCGAAGCTTAGATAAGTGATAAGGCCACGCCACGACAACCTTTTCACCTCGGCCACTCGTTTCTCTTCTAAGTAGCCGTCGAGGCCGAGGGGAGACTTTAACTTGACATTTTTACCCTCCATAATCTTCCGAGGTCTGTCCCCGAAATAAGAGTAATTTCGACTTTTAAGACAACGTCGCTTTCAACGGAAAGAATGCGATGTCCAAATCGGGAGTTTTTGAGTCCTACAAGGCTCTACCGTCGCTTCCTTACTGACAATCGAGGCTATTTTTGGCATTAAAATGTTTTCCAACAAATTTTATTTTTTTTAATAATTTTCATAAAAGACAAAATATAATAATTAAAAAAATTAGGTCGTCCTTTTGGTAACGAAAAAAACTAGAGCCAGCCGTCCGTATTAAAAAAAAATTCCCTTTAATTATTTATAAGAGCCTACTCCCATTTCAGTATCTCTTTCTTTTTCTTTTTACATTTTTTTTCGCTTTCTCCATTTCCTCTCTCTTTCTCTTTTCACGTTTTGTTAAAATTCTCTTCTTCTTTTGTTCGTACCAAACTTTTATTTTCTCTGTTTTAAAGATTCTCCAGTTTTCTCAACATGTCTTTAGCGGCTTCTCAGATCCTTCAGTTTTCTCTAAATTTGGATTTCTTCACGGTATATCTACAAATTTCTTTTCTTTTCATTTCCTTCAAGTTTAATCGTTTTACTGGTGTAGTTCACAGTTTCTTATTTTATTTCATTAATTCTGCTCTCGATTTTGATTGTCTAGCTTGTTCTTTTTAGGGTAACTTTGCTTCTTATGTGTTTCACATGCCTTATTGTTTCCATGGTTTCAGGAAATTAGCTAAGGGTTGGGTTTTAAGGCTATGTTTGCATGGGTTTGAACTGTCATATATTTATATTTGTATTATTTGGATGGTATATTAATCATTTAAAGAAGGAAATATGGTGAATTTTCCTTGTTTTGGACTTTGGTCTTTATGTATATTTTTGATCTTGATAGAAAGTTAGTTATGTGGCTGAAACTAATCTGGGTTTGTTTTTCTTTTATAAACTAATTAGTTCTCTGATCTATTTAGTCATAAGGGTTTAACTTATTTTTCAAATAGTAGCTTGCTCTACTGGCAGCTACTGTTGTTTTTACTGTTTCTTGCATGGATCCCAGAGGTTTTTCTTGTTTCTGTGTTGTATTTGAGTGATTCTATTTAGTTTTTGAAGCTCAAGTTTTGAGTTATTTGTGTAGTTTTAGATCTACTGTTTAAGATGAAAGTTTTTGTTGTTGTTGTTGTTGTTGTTGTTGTTGTAGTTCTTGTGATATAAAAGGTTTTGAAATGATTTTTCTGTTAACTTTATTCCTTTCATCCTTGTTCTGTATTTATCGGTGTATATGATCGTCTTCTTTGTCTAGATACATGTGCTTAGAAGATATTGTGGATTTTAGATTAACTGTCACAGAGTATAGGAGATGGTGTTGATTTCTAATCTCAAGGGATCGGGTGACAATTGATAAACATGTTGCTGGTCACCAAATTTCTACCATCTAATAATGAATCTAACATATTGAAACTTAAGTCTCAATCATAGACTATAAGGCTAGGATAGATATTAGATAGTTGTCTGTTAATAATAATTGTTATCTTTCCATATTCGATCAATGAGTGGAAAAAAATTTGCGCTATTTTAGCCTTTACTAAATAGTCAATCCCAGAGCTTTAATATTTTGGTTAATTTTGTGAAATTTAAGTTTAGAGATAATTTTATAACTTTATCTACAACGTCTTTGAAGAAATTTATTTCTTATCTACGACTTGGATTTTCTTTTATTTTACTGCTCAAGTAACAAGTAAAGTAGCATTAGCATGACCATTCACATGATTAGAAGTGCTTCTACTTCACAGTTAGGGCTATTTGATAAAAGTTGACAGTTCTTTAGGTTTTCAGTGCTTTGTTCTACCCAAAGGCGTATTAATTTAGGTAACGAGCCTTTTAAAATATGTTTATAGGATTTGTTTTCTTTTATGATCTGCTTTTTCAGTATTTTGGGGCTACATCTGGTAGAAAAGGATTTGGAAATATATATATATATATATATTTTCTACATCTGGTAGAAAAGTATACTAAAACAAATACTAAACTTAAATATGATACTAGAAGAATCTGCATTGAACTTCACCACTTAAATTGAAATTTCTAGATATATTTCTTATAACAGAGGTTCTGCTTAAATAGGGGATTATTTATAGTTTGAGTGTTAATATTTTTTTGGAACTTCAGAATTTGATTTTTCTTTTCTAGTGTAACTGTATTAATTCCCTTTTCTTTTTAGAGAGTAATAAATGTATGAGTTTCAAGGTGAAAGGCTTAATTTAATACTCATGGTTTAATTTTATTTTATTCTTTTTATTATCAACCACCCTAGAACAACTTCATCTTCATTCCAGAATAAACAAAAAAAGAACATAGAACCCTCGAGTTGATGAGGTCCTCACCTGTCCATGATTTCGAACTGTCATTTTGACAGTATATATGAAATTGTTGTTAATTTCTCTTAAAACAGGTTGGTTATGAGTATGTTTGATCTTTTTGCTATATACTGGAGATTGTGTTTTGTTGATTTCTTTGCCAAGAAAATTCTGCAATTAATATGTGCAGTTGACATTGCCTTGTATAACTTCCTGTGGTTTAAGTTTTAATGTTAGACCGTCTAATTAATGCTGTGGATATTGGTATTACTTAAGTATAATATACTTAAATGGCTTTTAGTTAGTGCCTTATTGTGTTACTTCAATTGTTTTTTCTTGTCAGGGTTAATGAAGCTGATCTGTCTGTCAACAAGGAGCACAAGAAACTCCAGATATCTCTTTGCATCCACCTCGAATGTTCTTATAAAAGGATTTTATCCAAGAAACGTTGTCAGATACATCAGCTACTACTAAGCTTTTACATAATTGAAGTCTGTGCTATTATTGTAGATACTTGATAGAATGGACCGAGCAGATACATCAGGGTTTGTAAGTGGAGGAGGAATGTTGTTGGAATTTCTTCTATTTCTTAATTTGTTTCTGATATATATACCGGTCAGTAGCATGTATTAAAGATTTTTCTATAAGGTGGGCCTCCTTTTCCTTAGTGTTATAGTTCACAGCATCTAGAGAGGACATGGATTTGAATTTGAATAAGAACGTACAGTTTTCTCATGTGTCTGAACTCTCAAAAAATGAAAATTTTGGTGATACGACTCTACGCCTGAACTTTCTTGGCTATGGAGGAAGCAACAAGACCAGATTCGGAAGTACTCAAAGCAATCTTCATGTTGATCTTTCTAGTGCTCCTGATGATGGCTGCAGGTTGCTTCTGGGGTTGGGTCCAACTCCAAGCGTATTCTGCGATAATTATCACAATGTTGGCCTCAACAAGAACAAATCAGCAGCAGCTTTATTCACTCAGTGCTTGTCACCTGAGGATAACTCAATCCTAAAACTTGGCCTTTCTGGAGGGACTAAGGAAAGTATGAGTCTCTTGGAATGTTCTATGTCAACAGAAACTGAGGTTAGTATGCCTCTTTCAAATCAGGTTTCTACAGAAGGTAGTAGACTTTCAATACCTTTTATGGATGAGGATTCTACTTCGGCCAAGAAATCTGGTGGCTATATGCCATCACTCCTCTTGGCTCCAAGAATGGATAGTGGCAAAGCTTTGGTGCAGACACAAGAACTTTTCCAGTTTGGAGCTAAATCTCATTGTCATCAATTCCATCAAAGTTGTGAGCCCTCTACTCAGACAGATTTCTCAGTAGACACACTCTCTGAGCAAACCACCACTATGACGTCTTCAGATAACCGAACTAGCAATTCGAAGAAATGCAAGTTTGCTGGTTGCTTTAAAGGAGCAAGAGGGTCATCTGGTCTTTGTATTGGTCATGGGGGCGGACAAAGATGCCAAAAACCTGGGTGTAACAAAGGTGCTGAGAGCCGAACTGCCTACTGTAAGGCTCATGGTGGAGGGAGGAGGTGCGAGCACTTGGGTTGCACTAAAAGTGCTGAGGGGAAGACAGATTTTTGCATAGTGCATGGTGGAGGCAGACGATGTGGGTTTCCTGGAGGGTGCACGAAGGCTGCACGAGGTAAATCAGGGCTTTGCATTAGACATGGTGGGGGGAAAAGGTGTAAGGTGGAAGGTTGCACACGCAGTGCTGAAGGACAGGCTGGTTTGTGCATATCTCATGGTGGTGGACGTCGTTGCCAGTTCCAGGCATGTAATAAGGGTTCTCAGGGAAGTACTATGTTTTGCAAGGCTCATGGTGGTGGAAAACGTTGTATATTTGCAGGGTGTACCAAAGGCGCTGAAGGGAGCACACCATTGTGCAAAGGACATGGTGGGGGAAAGCGTTGTCTCTACAATGGTGGTGGCATTTGTCCCAAGAGTGTGCATGGAGGCACCAATTTTTGTGTTGCCCATGGTGGTGGGAAGAGGTGTGTAGTGCCAGGCTGTACAAAGAGTGCACGCGGTCGCACTGATTGTTGTGTCAGGCATGGTGGTGGAAAGCGATGCAAGTTTGAGAATTGTGGCAAGAGTGCTCAAGGAAGCACAGATTTATGCAAGGCCCATGGTGGGGGAAAAAGATGCACCTGGGGGGAGGGCAAATGCGAGAAATTTGCAAGGGGCAGGAGTGGTCTGTGCGCTGCTCATAGCAGTATGTTGCAAGAGCGGGAGGCAAGCAAGGGAGGGCTCATTGCGCCCGGAGTTTTCCACGGGCTTGTATCAGCAGCGTCAACAACCACAGGAAGCAGCTTCAACAACAATCACTCATCCTCAGGTACTAGTGTTCTTTCTGATTATATTGATTCACTGGACAAGCCAGCGAAAAGGCCACAACTCATACCTCCTCAGGTATTGGTTCCACTATCTATGAAGTCCTCCCCCTCTTACTCAAGTTTCTTGAGTTCTGGGAAGCCAGAGGAAGGAATAAATGGGTATGGCATAGGCATTGGTGGGGGTGTTGGTAATAAGAGCTTTGACTTCTTGATTCCGGAGGGGAGGGTCCATGGTGGGGGTCTCATGTCCTTGCTTGGTGGGAATCTGAAGAACCCCATTGATGGAATTTGAAGTCAAAATTAATTACTTTTGACATGTAGAAATCTAGTTTGGGGTTTTAGGTTATTTTTCAACTGTGGAATTGTTTATAAGATTTTTCAACTGGAAATTGTATATATAGTTTGTGTTGATTAATAGTCTAGTAATGGTATCATTGTCACGGATTATTGTTTTTACTAAGACATTTGTTTCCACCGCATTGGTCAGTGATGCATGGCTGCTGTAATCTTTTAAGTTTAAAAATGTTATAATAGACCATGGCTATATTTCTGTCATTTGTCTATCTTTTGTGTTGTTGTTGATAAAGCTTAAATGGGGATATGGCAAGAAAATTCTATGCTAGATAAATTTTGTTCCTGGAGCCCTGCCTTGCCGCCGATTCTGATTTGTACTACTGACTAGCGACCCAGATATTCCATGATTTGAGCTTATAAAAAGCTATGTCCCTCTTTTTTCTTATTATTATTATTATTATTTTTTTCAATTAAGATGTCTGTCCCTAACTTTTTTGTTGTTGACAAAGTTGGTAAATTGATTTGAATTAAAAAAATTCGTTCAATACATTTGAATTCAAAATTTAATCTAACTCGATTTAATAGAAAAATTAGCAAAGTGAATTTAAAATGACCTGAAATGATATAATTAATTTTATAATAACTCGAATCTAATAGCTTGAATTGAAATATTTCAAATGTTAAATTTTTTAAATTTAAAATGATTCAAACTAAAACGATTTAAATCCGAATCAACTCAAATTTTTTAGGATAAAAAATATTCCATTAAAATCGAAACAATCCAAATTCAACCATCAAATTATGTGGAGGGAGTGAAATGCTAGAAAATGAAAAGCAAAACTATAGTAGTATATTAAGGGAGGCCTGCATTATAATGGCATCTTATAGTTTATGTACGTGTATAGTATTTTATGTATTTTTTTCATGTTAATTATGTAAATATAAATATAAAACAAATTCTTAAATATATTAAAATTTTAATATAATACATGTATTAAACATATAATATTAATCGTATTTAAATATATAATGTTTATTATAATATTTTCAAATTTATTAAAAATCTCGTATGCTTATTATATTTTGTACAGAGTTAAAAATTATGAGATGTAGGGTCCGTTTGTTTCATAAAAATTGACTTCCAGAAAAGATTTTATGAAAAATGTGATGATTTTCAGGAAAAGTAGAGATTTTTTGATGTTTAGATGACATAATGAAAAATGTTTTCTGTTGTTTGGTTATTTTCTGAAAAATCTATTTTTTTCAAATAACAATATTGACATAAATATTAATTATTAATTATTAAAATAATTTATTATTAAAATATTAATATTTCTAATATTCAAAATAGTATTATTTCTAATATTAATATTTTTTGAATAAAATTTAATACTAAAATATTATATTAATATTAAATACTTAAAATAATATTATTTATTATTAAAAAATTAATTATATTAATATTCTATTAATATAATTATTATTAAAATATTATTTATATTAATATAATTATTATTAAAATACTATTTCTATTAATATAATAATTATTAAAATATTATTTCTATTAAGATAATAATTATTAAATTTATATTTATATTAATATAATCATTATTAAAATATTATTTTTAGTTTTTCAAATAGTAATATTGACATAAATATTAAAATATTGTTTCAATTAATATAATAATTATTAAAATATTATTTCTACTTTTTTCAAATAATAATATGGCATAAAATATTAAAAAATATTAATTATAAATTTTAAAACATTAATTTTTAATATTAATATTTTAAATATTATTATTAAACTAATAATAATATTTAATACTAAAATATTATATTAATATTAAATTCTTAAATAATATTATCTATTATTAAAATATTAATTATATTAATATTTTAAAATATTTAAAGTATTCTAATTAATAATTATTAAAATATTATTTCTATTTAATATTTATATTATTAAAATAATAATATTTTTATACTAAAAAGATTTATTATTAAATCTTTATAAAGTATAATTTATATATATTTATTATTAAAAAAATAATAATATAAAAACATTTTTCAATAAAATATTAAAAATACTATTTAAAATTTAAAATATTGATAATGTTATAATTTATTATTAAAATAATAATATTATTATATGAAATAATATTTTTTATTAAAATAATAAATAATATTTATTATATTAATAATTTATTATTTATTATTAAAATAATAATAATATAATTTTTTTAATAATATTTAAATAAAATATTGAAAATTACAATATTAAATATGTTTATATTAATATTTTAATATATTTTTATTATTAAAAAATAAATATTTTTTATTAATATAATAATATTTGACTCGAGTTAAACTAAGTTATGATCTAAAATATGATGTAAAAATCGAGTTAAACTAAGTTCACGGGTTTAATGAGTAACCTTACTCATGGATTTTTTTGTGTGGAAATTGTCTTCCCCTATTGAGAAAAGGAAGACAATTTCCAAAAAGTAGACATTATTTTTCGTTGACTAATAAATAATTTTTCGTTGATTAATCAATTTTCTATCAATCAAATATTAAAAAATATAAAAATTATTTTTTATAAATCATTTTATGCAAAAACAAATAGACCCTTAGCTTCAGCCTCATTCAATCCAATCTTATATCTTTTTTGTACTTTGCTCAGTTGGCACTGCTTTTCTCTCTTACCTCTCCTAACTCCTAACAGTATATAAAGAGAAACAGAGCTCGCACTCTCACTGCGGGAAACTCTCTTGTTGTTCTCTGAAATTTCAAAAATGAGAGTCAGAAAAAACTCCATACAACTGGCGCTCCGCATTCAAGATTAATCCTATTTCACTATTTTCATTTTCTTTTACTTCCTCTTTTTCACAGAAGATTCAACCTTCGCCTTTTATCTTCCGAGTTCTCTGGCTACTCTTTTTTAGGTAATTTTTTTACTTCCAAATTTCTTCGAATTTTCTTTCTCCAATTTCATTTTTGATTCTCATAATGTGGATTCTTTTCTTTGATATATTCTTTTGCTGTTTTTAATTTCGGAATCGAATAGGTTGAGTTGCTTTGGTTTTTCTTTTTGAATCTTGATCATCAATTTCACTTTGATTTTCTGTATTATAGAACGTTCTTGATCTTTTTCTCTCTTTTTTTTTGTTTAAAAAAACTTGTCGCTCATTTTCTTTTCTCTGCTTTGAGATTTTTCAACTCAATATCGTCGAATTTTCTCCTTTGTTATTATTTTCCTTCAAAATATTTTGATTTTTTCTTTCGTGAAATTTGAATTTTCAGCGAAGAGTATGATTCAATTCCACCTACGGATTCCACTCTGTTGCGTAAACAAAAAACAGATCATAAACTTTTTTGGCGGGAACTAGAACTTTTAAAAATGTTTCAAAAAAAAAAAAAAAACGAGAAATGAGCTTGAACCTAGCATCTAAATTTCCATAATAATCTACATTTTGTTTTTGCTGATAATTGATGATCAATACAAAATGCAGGAATTGAAACTCAATGGACTCATTCTACAAGGAAAGCAACAAACTCAACGTCCTAAACAGCAACATTCCGAAGCTGATGGTTCCAGCAAGAAGCCGTGCCAACTACTATTCATCACCAGAGAACCTCATAAAGTACCTGCGTTCCAATTCTCTGTCCAGTAGCGGTAACAGCAACTCCTCAGGGAAAAGCAGCTTCAGATCATCGGTGTCGCCACAGTCGGAGAAGACACCGGTGAAGGTGGTGGAGGAGGATGTGCTAGTCATGGACGGAGTTCTTGTTGCTTCTGATACTAATATTGTAAATTCCGGTTCTTCTTCTTCGGGAAGTGTTGGTTTCTACAAATCAGAGATTTGCAGGACTTGGGAGGAGTTTGGCCATTGCCGATATGGATCCAAGTGTCAGGTATATTTCTCTGCTGCATTATCTAATATGCTTGGATTTCTTGATTATGTAAATGATGTTTGGAATAAGGTATTGTTTAATAACTCTGTCTTTGTTTTGAAACATAAGGTCGTTAGCCTTGTGAAATTGTGGATATTAAAGTGTCAATATTTTGCATTAACTCTGAATATCTGAACCTTTTGCAAATTGAAGGAGGTTAGAGGACCCACACTTTAGCCTAATTTTAGGAAAAAGACGAGTGGGCAAAATATAGCTCTTATATTTTGGTGCCATTGTCTATGTAAAAGTAATTGATAATTTCGTGTATTTGAGCTGTAAGAATCTGTGGCACCTGTTTCGGAGAGACTGAAGTTCATTTGTGAATGGTGATCAATTGATTTATTTGCATTTATTGACTATGGTTTTCTCCAATTTTCTTTTGTGAGGAAATAGATTGAGAGAGCTATAAAGTCAAGATTTGACTTGTTGAAAAACGATTCAATATTTCAGAAAGTGAATGTGCATGTAGGTAGGAATTAGGATGGCTTAAAGTCATTAGATGCCAACTGAATAGGAGGCACATTTTCTATTACTAGCTGCAGCAAAGGAGTCGACTTTCAAACCTTGAAATTTCAATTGCCATGTCCTTGCCGAGAAATTGGAAGCTGGTGAGCTGTACAATTCGCATTGATATAATGATATCTTCCAGTGAAGATGTTATAGTCCCAGCTTTTTATCAAAACTCCCTTTTCATAAGCTGATCCAACTTTATGCACTGCAACGACCCAGTTATCTGTTTGATTGAACCCTTCTGAAAGGTGTTCATTTTTCACTAATTTATGAAGGAAGCCTTAAATTTTTTTGTAGTTTGCACATGGAAAGGAAGAGGTACGCCCCACTTGTTTCTCATTCAGGAGCAAACCCGAGGTTAGTATCTATGAAGTAGTATCTGAAATATTCATATACCAAATCATTGATAGTGCTAACTACTAGAAGGTCATTGTGGGTTTCTCTCTGAGTTGTTTAGGCACAGACTGTGTCATGCACATATGGCTCGATATCCCGCCCTTTGCATCCAATCAGGGAAACAGCAGCAATCATAGCCCAAAAGGAGTCATCTACCAGACCTGATTACACAAGCCAAATATCCAGCTCCCCCATGAAACCTGAAGAGACAATCATCAACTCCATCTCCACTGTCCAACCTGAAAACACCCGCTTAACCACCAACTTCATAATGAAACCTAAAACCAACAAGACCTCCACCTCCACGATCAGACCTGATAAAAGTGCCACGACTTTCACCAATGGAACCTATTGGTCACCTCAAGATGATGGCATTGATGTTACCCTGCCATCCTTCCCTGGCAAAACCCCATCAAGGGGGGACATTGATGCATACATTGACAGTGTTCTCTATGGTCCTGCTACAAGAAGGAGGTTGCCAGTGTTTTCTGCCTTTTGCCCAGAGTAATGATCTCATATATGCTTGAAAAATCCCTTTGATTCTCAACTTTTGGATCAAGGTTAATCAATATTTTCTTGCTGTTTGTACCAAACTTCAGAAATTTCGGTCAGCTTTAACTCTTCCCACCCTCAGTCATCTTACTGCTCAATATTGAGGAATGAGGAGTAATTACCATTAACAATTTTCAATATACATGTATGAGCCTCTTCATATATAACGGTTACAGTAGAATTTGGAAACCAAATCCACATACAGATTCAGATGGTTTGCAAGGTGTAGTTTTAAATTTATTGTTCTAATTTTTGGTCGTTAGCTTCATCGAATTCAGCATGTTGCATTCCGTCTCCCTTATTTCTAGGTTCTAGTATGTTTGTTCAGGTGCCTATTTTTTCTCGCACCAGCTTATGTTTCGTTGTACTATTTAGTTATTGCAGTTGCTACTTTCAGTTCCGTGCTCACCTGACGGCTCATGAGTCAGGACTTGGTAGATCTTTTACTTAATTCTACTTCTGCCAATTAAGATAGTAGTCCTAATTAAGTAATTATCTTATAACAAAGTTGGTTTGGAATTTTCGTTTCAGTTATAACTGTAGGTGTTACCGATAATAATTTTTTCACAAACAAATTCATTCATTTTATGTCCTTCCTTTATTGTGTTCTTTTTCATTTTATAAGATTAATGTTACTCGAATTTAGAGTGAGTGTCGGATATGGATATGTGTTCAATACGTGTATGCTTAATTTTTTCATATATTTGAAAGATCATACTCCATACACATGTCCTAATATATGTCGAATATAGATGTCGGATACAAATATTTAAAAAAAAAAAATTGAAGAGTTGGGATGTAATTATTATACATGCTATTTTACTATCCATGACCAAAAATATATCGACTTCAATATATTCATCATTCATGATTGGTGGAAGGTTTTTAATGAGTCTATTTAAAGATATACATTCATTATCAGAACACAAATGGATAAGGGCCATAAGGCACGTTGGACTAAAATCACCTTCAAAACTAAAAGATGTCTGGACAAATGCACAACAGCCTTATCTAAACAAAACGAATGCCTCTCACTCTTTCTCCATCCTCCAACTTCTCTCTCCTCCCTCCCAACCTCAATAGAACCCATCGTTTCTTCAAGTTCAATATTCCCCATGCCTCCTCCACCCAATTCGCCCCCAAACCTCCACCAGTCCTCAAGACAGCTCCAGCCATTGTCATTGGCGCCGGCCTCGCCGGCCTTGCCGCTGCTACCCGTCTCAACTCCGAAAACATCCCCTTCCTCCTCCTAGAGGCTTCTGATGGCGTTGGTGGCCGCGTTCGCACCGATGTTTTTGATGGCTTTCTCTTGGACCGTGGCTTCCAAATCTTCATTACTGCCTACCCTGAAGCTCAGAGGCTGTTGAATTACAATGAGTTAAATCTCCAAAAGTTTTACTCTGGTGCTAGAATTTACTACGATGGTCAATTCCACACGGTCGCTGATCCTTTGCGCCATTTCTCGGACTCCCTTTTGTCCCTTGCAAATCCCATTGGGTCCGTTCTTGATAAGCTGCTTATTGCTTTGACGAGGGCGCGAGTTTTGAGTAAATCTAATGAGGAAATTCTAATTGCCAATGAGGTTTCAACTATTGAACTGTTGAAGAATATTGGGTTTTCGGATTCAATGATTGGAAGGTTTTTCAGACCCTTCTTTGGTGGGATTTTTTTCGACAGAGAGCTTGAAACTACTTCAAGACTTTTCGATTTTGTCCTCAAATGTCTTGCTCTCGGCGATAACACTCTTCCCGCTAAAGGAATCGGTGAGATTCCAAAGCAATTGGCAGCAAAATTGCCATCCGATTCAGTCCTGTTGAACACCAAAGTGGTTTCCGTTGATTTTGAGAACTCAAATTCACCGTCCGTGAGATTAGAGAGTGGCGAAATTCTGAAGAGTGAGCTTGGAGTAATAATGGCGGTTGAAGAACCAGCAGTTGATAAGATCTTGGCGGGAAGGAAACAACCGGCTCAAACAAAACCAGCCCGAAGTACGGTTTGTTTGTACTTTTCAGCGGATCAGGATCAAATTCCTGTTCGAGACCCTGTCCTGTTTCTCAACGGTTCAGGTGAAGGAATCATCAATAACATGTTTTTTGCTACAAATGTGGCGTCATCTTATGGCCCTTCAAACAAAGCTTTGGCATCCATATCATTGATCGGGTTGTTTGAGGACACCCCTGATGATGATCTAACGGCTGAGGTTATTAGGGAGCTTTCAGGTTGGTTTGGAGCTTCAATGGTTGAGTCATGGAGGCACTTGAGAACGTATAGGGTTGGTTTTGCCCAACCTAACCAATCCCCACCAACAGATTTGATGAAAAACCCTAACATCGGACCGGGTTTGTATTTGTGTGGTGATTATATTACTTCTGCTACTTTTGATGGAGCTCTGGTTTCGGGTAGAAGAGCAGTGGAAGCCTTGTTAAAGGATAGGGCGTTTGTTCGTATTTAAAAACCTTTAGATTTTGGTTTGATCTCTCTTTATTCAATCTGACAGTGTTGTTTAGTTGCAAAAGTTTGTTCTATAGAAATCCATTTTTTTTTTTCATGAACATTGCTGGTAAATGCCATTCATTCTAATTTTTCTAGTGGTTACGTTTGGATGAAGCAAGTAAAATAGTGATTTCCTCGTAGGAGTAAGGATAAGTACGGCTATGGATAGTAAAAAAATAGATTTTTATTTATTTATTTAGATATTGGATTTATTATTCGTAGTAGATTCGGATATGAATTTTTGAATATTCGTTATTTGAATTTATTTTAATTTTAATTCGAATAATGTCGGATATTCGAATCTGTTTTATTTATGCGAATAACGGATATCTGAATCCAATATGCATTTACATATTTAAATTTGTATATTTATTTTAATTTTTTTAATAAATTCTGATATTTAGCGAATTTGGATATCCGACGAATATTATTTTTTAAATTAAATGCGGATTCGGATAGTAAACGGATGATAAACGAATTTAATTTTTGAATAAATTAATATATTTAAATATTTAAAAATAATAAATATCCGATTTGTTATTATCCAGAGGCTCACAGTTCCAAAAAAAAAAAGAAAAAGTTATGAAAATTTTGATGAAAAGCAAGGTTTGATTCCTAAAACCATAAACTTTTGGGTAATTTTCAAACTATACAAACAAAACAAATTCCAATAGAAAATTTTCACAAAACAAAGCAAAGTTCACAATAGGAACAAGGGCTTTCTAAATACATGTTATGTCTCACTTTGGTTTTTTTTTTTTATCACAATATAGCTAAAAAAATATTTATTAAAATACCGTTGTTTTCAAAGTAATTTTCAAAATTCGCTCCTTTTAAAACTAGCTGAGAAATCGCCATCCCCATGACGATTTTTCAGCGTAAAATTTTCAAAAAATTCAAAAAACACCGAGAAAAATCGCCATGGAGGTGGTGAGTTTTCTTGGTGGTATATATATATATATTTTTACTATAATTTAAAAGTCCAACGGTTAAAAAAAAATTGCAAATTTGTTTTTAAAACTTGTATTTTAATTTTAAAATTTGCAAATTAAATAAAAAAAATATTATCTTGGCTTGATTTTTATTTTTTAAAATATATATTAAAATTTTATAATTTTATAAAAATAAAATAAAAGTTATTATTAAAATTTTATAAAAAATAAAATTTTATTTCTTATTTAAATTTTATATGTGAGATCTGTAACAAACAAGTATAAAAAAATTATCTTGGTTTGTTTTTATTTTTTTTTATAAATATATATACTAAAATTTTATAATTTATTTGATTTTTTAATTTTATAAAAAATTTAATTTAATTTTAATTGAAATTTTATAAAAAATAAAATAAAATTTATTATTTTAATTTTATAAAAAGTAAAAATTTATTTCTTATTAAAATTATAAAAACAATATTTCTTATTAAAATTTTATATAAAAAAAATTTATTTCTTATTTAAATTTTATATAAAATACAATTTTTTTTCTTATTAAAATTTTATTTAAAAAAAATGTTTTTCTTATTTAAATTTTATATAAATTAAAATTTGATTTCTTATTTAAATTTTATATAAATTAAAATTTGATTTGTTATTTAAATTTTATATAAAAATTAAATTAATTTCTTATTTAAATTGAATATAAAATTAAATTTTATTTATTATTTTAATTTTATGCTGTAGAAAATATTGAAATTGGATTCCTTCTACAATGGATGAGACTAATGATTTAGGGTTAGGGTTTTAGCTATTTTTCAGTGAATCAAATCCTGTAGAAAATATTAGAATTGGATTCTTTCTGCAATGAATGGGACTAGTGACCAGATTTAGGGTTAGGGTTTCAGCTATTTTTCAGTCAATAAAATGCTACATAAAATATTGGAATCGGATTCCTTCTGCAACGGATGGGACTAATGATTTAGGGTTAGGGATAGGTTTCAGCTATTTTCCAGTCAATCAGATGTTGCAGAAAATATTGGAATTGGATTCCTTCTGTAATGGATGGGACTAATGATTTAGGGTTAAGGATATGTTTCAGCTATTTTTCAGTCAATCAAATGCTGCAGAAAATATTGAAATTGGATTCCTTCTGCAATGGATGGGACTATTGGACAGTCCGGTACAAAGGATGAGATTTATCATCAGTTTTGCATTTAATGAGTTATCAGTTTTTCAGTCAATTAATCCTAGCCAGAAAATGAGAATCAGTTATCATCCTGTACAAAGGATGGGATTTGTCATCCGGTACAACATAATGAACCATTATAAATTCATAATACTGATGAAGGTTTACAATACCCCCTACAATAGTTTTTCAATCAGATTTTTTTTTTAGTGCTAATACCTCTTCATTCTCATCATTCTTTATTTCTTCTTTCTTTTGCCGAGTGATAATACCTCCATTCTCATCCTTCTTAGTTTCATTACTACACAACATGAGCAACAAAGTTATCGCATTGGTCTACTATAATGGCCAAATTCATAATACTGACGAAGGTGCTACCTTTTGATTGTGAACGTTTTAAAAGTTTTCGTGTTGATGAAGACGTCACATTAGAGGAACTGAAGCTGCAAATTCATACAAAAATTAAAGTTGGAAATAGAAAAAGAGTTATAGAGATTAAGTATAGGCATCCTCTTTCTATTGGTGAAGGATGTGTCCGATATAAAATATTTCCGCTTGAAGATGATGATGATGTCAGATGCATATTTTATGCTCATGAGACATTTGCAAATGTTGGTTTACTTGAGTTATATGCTGACATAGAGGATGTTCACGATGATTGTGGGCCTTCAAATGTTCACACTACAGAAAACTTTCCCAACAAATTTAATTTTTATAAATTAAATAACAACATTAACATTTTAGTTAGATATGCTGAATAAAAAAAATTAAAAATAACAATTAATTTCCCAATAAATTTAAAATAAATAACATGAAATGCAAGACATATAAATTTATATATTACAAATTTAAAATACATTATTCTCGTTATATTGATAAAAGTACATTTATTCTAATTATTGCGTGGTGTAGAGCAACAGTGTCGAGCTCTTCTAGTGCATGGTGGTTGGACCCGTCGTTCAACCTCGTCAGTGGCACGTATTTGCGGTCGACCACGACCTCTTGCTGTAACCGCCACTGGTTCCGGTTGTATGTCATCTGCCATTTCTTCTGTATCAAAAATTTGAAACCCACTGCTGGAGGAGCCAACACCTAGTTCACCCATAAAGGGAACCTGACTACTAGATGGACCCAGAAATGATGTACCATCAAATGTTGACGCAGGAGTTCCAGACTGATACATTGATGTTAGATATGCTGAACTTTGACTTAGGATGGGGAACTGGTCATCTAATCTCGTCATTGGCGGTGATGGGCGGTAACACTTATCAACGTCATATCCGGGGTGACTGACGAAATAACGATGACTGGATGGTACTCCATGATCTCGTTCAGGTTCAGGATGACTAAATGACATCCTCGGTGCAGTGAACTCCGATGAGGCCGGTTGACGCATCTGCCCACGTTATCGGGTAGGTCTAGGAGCTTCCATATCCTGTATAGGAGGGACTGGAGTTGAAGTTCGTCAAGTAAATGACATACTCCTAACATCCTCATATAACGACGGTGGACAAACAAAAGACCGACCTTCAACTTTATACCATCCTATGTAATCATTAGATGGGTTGAAATTATTACCAACAATCATATAACCTGTCGGAATTCGTTGACAACGTATATTTCACCAATGGATCCAATGTTCATGCTTCGCAGGCCAGAATTCCTCATGACTGTCACGCATGTCGATCTTCTGAAGCTTATCAAGGTTCACCGGTGCTTGCGAAATTAGTTGTTACATCCCAAATTGTCGCAACACCCTGTCAGTTTGGTGTCACTCTACATATGAAAAGCATATCAATGTTGTGTTTGCTTTCTATATATTACAATTATTGTAGGCATCCGATGACAGGCATGCCATAATTTCACTTGAGGAATATGGCATCCATAGAAACTGCGAATAATTATTACAAATTATTAGTTTCATATGGATTAAATACAAAAATACTTGAATGTAACAATCGAAACATTTACCTCATCATATCCTACTCGATCTAGTCGCAATCTTATACTTACAAGGTCGGTTGGAGTCTCTGTAAAATCTCTACTCCTACTCCACCTGTTAAAATGCATATAAAATCTTAATAGACCTATAAAAATACAAGTTCGTACAAAATTAATAAAATAGTAAAGATTATTACCTGCTTTCAATGGGGTATACAGCCGAAACATCCATGCACAGAGCAAGAAATGACAGCCGATACCAAGCCCATGATTGTAGAAGCACTAAACATCCACCTATGTCATGGCTTTTTGGAACTGTAGCCCGACACAGTTCTCTATACAAAACCGCCAAACACGCAGAATCCCAATTATAATTTGCCGCATGCTCTAAATCACGTAGTAATGGAAGATACATTAAATGCACCCAACTGCTCGATTTGTCAGGCATTAGTAATCCTCCAATCAAACGTAAAATATATACTCTAGCAACATATTGTATTTGTTCTTCAGTTGCGTGTACTGGAAGATTTTGAAAGGATTTCAACCAATTTAGTCTCACTGTTGAGCCAGATACATACTCATCTGGAGGTACCACGCCCAATAGATTTTGACACTCTTCATTCCAATCTAGCAAGCTTCCGCCTGTAACTGCATCATCATGGACCGGAAGTTCAAGTTGAAGCGCAACATCTTCTAGAGTTACCATGCATTCACCAAATGAAAAATGAAAAGTGTGCGTCTCGGGTCTCCATCGTTCGATCAACGCACTGATTAAGTCGGGTTGTATAAAAAATTGTCGAAATTTGAGTTGCGTGATAAAATCCGGCTCTTCATAAGTGGTCGATAATAGATGGATGCGGGTTTTCCAATGTAAATTTCCTCGAACGTAACACGCGACGAGTATCCTGTTGATAATTAATTAAATAAAATAAAATAATTATAAAAATTAATATATTATAAAACTATAAAAATTAAACAATATAAAAATTAAAAAAATTCTAAAACTATAAAATAACAAAACAATAATAATATAAAATTTTAAAATTATTTATATAATTATTAAATAATTAAATAATATAAAAAATAAAAACAATAATAATTATAAATTATAAAACTTTAATAATAAAAAATAATATAATATAATATAAAAAATAAAATAATATAATATAATATAAAACTATAATAATAAAAAATTAAACAATATAAAAAATAAATAATGATAAAACTATAATAATTAAAACATTAAAAATATAAAAATATAAAAATTATAAAACTATAAAATTACAAAATAATAATAATTAAAAAATTACTAAAAATTGATAATGTAATACAAATAATATTACAACAATTTACTTACCTCTTTAAATATAACCGAGGATATGTGATTTTCTTGCAATCTCAATAGTGATGATGAAGCTATTTTTAAATATTTGTTGTAGAAAAAAAATATTGTTGGTAGAAAAAGAATTGATTGTAGAAAGAAGAAAGAAAATTAAAATAAGTTATAGAAAATGAGGGGGGTATTTATAGAAGAGTGGTGTGTGTGTGTGGGGGGGATTTTTGAAGTCAACGGTCAAGTTACCATCACCTTCAAAAAGTTTTGAATTTTTTTTTTTTAAATTTTGTATTTTATTATTATTTTTTTATTTCAAAAGGTTATATAATAAAATTTAACTGAAAAATTTATAAAAAAAAATTCATAAAATTTAAAATTTAAATAAGAAATAAAAAATTTTATATAAAAATTTAATAAGAAATATAATTTTATTTTTTAAATTTTAATAAGAAATAAAATTTTATTTTTTATAAAATTTTAATAATAAATTAAAATTTATTTTTTTATAAAATTAAAAAAATTTAATATATATTTTTTAAAAAAAATAATATATCAAGATAATTTATTATTATTTAATTTGTAATTTTTAAAATTAAAATACAAATTTTAAAAACAAATTTGTAATTTTTTTTAATCGTTGGACTTTTAAATTTAAGTAAAAAAATTTTAAAAAAAAATACCACCATATGACGTTTTTCCTTGGTGTATTTTGAATTTTTTTTCAATTTCACCAAGGGAAATCGCTACCCCCATGACGATTTTCCTTCGTGTTTTTTAAAAATTTTACGCTGAAAAATCACCATGAAGGATGGCGATTTTCTAGTTGATTTTAAAATAAGCGAATTTTGAGAATTAATCTGAAAATAACGATATTTTAATAAATAAATTTTTTTTAGCTATATTGTGATAAAAAAACCTCTCACTCTCCATATTTTTCAATAAGAAAATATTTCATTATTTAAATTTAGAATTTGAAAAAAACACACACACTAGTGGAGTGTTGTGTCTTGAAGTTTACCTGATGTTAGGTACATCCTTTCTTCCTTGTAGTAAAATTCTAAAAAGCATAGTAAATATGTATTCCTCGTTTTTTTTTTTTTTTTTTTATAAAAAAATAATATTAAAAAAATCAAATCAAATTAGTCAATCAAATCGGTTTAATCAAAAATCAAATGTTTGTTCGGTACGATATATATAAAAAAATCGATATTTCAATGAATTGATAATTTTTTTTATTAAAAATTTATTTATAAGTGATGAAATTTAATTTTTTGATTTTTTAGTTATATATTGAAAATCATACTATTAAATTAAATACATATTTCTATTAATTATTTATTATATTTAATATTTATTTAAAATTATATATTTAATTTATTTTTAATTGAACTGTCGAATTTTAAAGATTAAATCAGTTAAACCGAATCATTACTAAAAAGTTTAGCAGGATTCATCTTAGATACGTATCTCTCCAAACGGATTTCCTTTTTTTTTTATTTGATTTTTTTTATGCCTTTTCAATAATCTTTTGACACATATTTAAAGTTATTTTTATTTATAAACCGTTAAACTTAATATAAAAAATCATTAAAGGGGCATAAGATGACCCCAGATAGGAACAGAGAAAACTTATTCCACACGTATCTAAATAAAGAATAACTTTAAACTTATATCAAAAAAATCATTGGAGGTAAAAATAAAATAAAAAAGCACCGGGGAGAGGAAATCTATTCGTATCTCTCCAGTCTCAATCTTAATTACTCGTAAAAAACAAAAACACAGCAATGAAATCCTGCCATGTGGCACATCATCCACGTGGATTGCGGTGAATATTTGACGAACCAGGCATTCACTTCAGTTTCATCAGTTGTCTGAAACTGAAAACGATATCCGCTCGAACAAATTTTTTCTGTTTTTTTTTTTTAGTGCCCTTTTAATAATTTTATTTTTTAATACGTATTTATAAACAGTTAATTAATTATATATATGACAAAATTGTAACGAAGTGCATCAAAGAGACAGAGAAAAAGGGCAGGATATCTATTCTATCCCCCACCACTTTCACTCCACAGTAAGAAGCAGAGTAGAGGCCAAGGATTAAGGCAGAAACAGAGAACCAAAATGGAGGAAGACACACTGAACCCACACTTATCACTCTACCAGCCTACAACGAGCTCAATGGTCTGCAAGAATTGGAGGCTCCCTTCGACGCGCCAGCGGTGCTAGTCGTAGGAGACCAAACGGACGACAAAAGCGCCTTGGTCGAAGCCCTCATTGGTTTCCAATTCAACCACGTCGGCGACGGAACCAAGACTCGCCGACCCATCACTCTCCATATGTCTTACGACCCTCTTTGCGACGCCCCACTATGCCATCTCGTCTCTGATGGCGACCCCACTCTCACCCATGAAAAATCTCTCCCCGAAATTCAGATTTTTTAAAATTTCTTTTCTCATTCTTTTTTCTAGTAGCAATTCAAGATTAAGTTTTTAAATACACCAATTAATGTAATTAGATACACCTGGGCTTATTGCTCCTGTTCCTGCTCGAAAGAATCGTGCTTTGCAGGTCTTTTGCCAACCCGCCAAGTATTTCTAGTTAAGTTTTTTTTTTTGCAATGTGATGGTTTTGTTGGTGTGACATTCAAGCAGAGCCATGCGGTGGAGTCCTTAGTGAGAAAAGAGATGCAGCATAAAGAGTTAATTATATTATGTCTTGAAGATTGTAATGACTGGAGTAATGCAATGACAAGAATGGTTGTAATGCAAGTATGCATTTTTCTTGTTGCCAAGTGCTTGTAAGTGTTAACCTTTTAGCTCAATGAATGTAGCTTTCTGGTTGTGCAACATTCTAACTTGGGTGGGTTGAGAATATGGGGAGGTTACTAGTTCTTAGTAGGGTCAAACCTAAAATACTACTCTTCGGATCAGGTGTCTTTTAAAGAAATAGCAAGAAAAAAAGAAAGAGATAGAGAGAAAGAATATTTTTTTTTCTTGCATCCAAGAGTGAATTCTTTAAGAAACTAAACTAGATATGTTTCAAAGCTTAACTTTTTGTTGGTTGATACTTGATTCAGATTGTGTTAGATATCATAGTATATATTAAGTGTGTATATATACGAAATAGGTATTCTAATACGTAGGTTGTCGTAGTAAGATACACGGTGTACATTTACGTACACAAATGTGTGGTAGTCAATCCCACATAGGACTAAGAATGACTTTAGCTTATACTTTATATAAGTTAGAGTGTCATGATGGGTTGGGCCCCAAGGGGCACTCAAGTTTTTGTGGAGGATGAGGACCTACACAACTTGGGCAAGACCACACGCGCGCGCCACTGAGCCGGGTTGGGTCGGGTCGTGTCGGGTTTGGGTCAGTAATTAATTTTTTACTGCCCAACCGGCTTAATTTTGTCAAAACCGAACCAGCTCAACACCAAGCAGCCGAACCAGCTCATATCCAACCAGCTTTATGTATGTCCGAATAATTCTTCTTCTAGAATGTGTCTGTTCGGTTCTTTGTCTTTTTCTGATGTGTCTTGCTTGTTGGATTGAACTGGTTCATTGGAAGGGTCTTATCTTTTGACCGAACCGGTTCATGTCCAACAGATGTGTCTGACCGAACAGACTTCTCTGTATCTATAAATAGGGTGTTTGTATCTGCACTACTCACTAATTCACCGAAAATATTCTTACCTTCTGAGAGAGAGACTTCAACATTCTTCTGTTCGCTGTGTTGCATCCGGGTGTGCTCTCATTTGCAACGTATATCAAGGAAACCTGGGAGACGATTTGCATCGATAATGTAAGCACCTTAGACAGGCAAAAAACGTCTTAAGCTTAGTTAGAGGTCCAACCTTGACTCGATATTGATTTTTTTTTCAAATCAATTACTGTAAGTGTCTTTGTTCGATTTTGCATATTTATTGTAATCTGCTTGTATATATATATATATATATATATATACATCAAGTTCTTCTTTTATTTTTTGTTTATATTTTACAGTATATAGTATATATTTCTTCAACAGATTGATCTGAGCTTTGGGGAACTGTCATTTTCTCTACCAAGCTTGATATAATACCCCTCAGTTTGCACGTTCTTCAGATGTGGAAGTTTTTCTCCCCACCTGCCCTGCACGCTTGATGGCTTCATTTTGGGTACTGAGAATGATTCTGTTTACAGATCAAATGATGAGTTTAAACAGGTTTGCTCCTGTCTCCAATAAAACCATGGAGTTGATTGTGGTACTGAGAAGTTTTTGCCTTTTTCTTTTGTGCCATGTGCTTAATGTTGTTGTGCTGATCAACATTTGTTTCCTCCCCTTTTCTGGTGGATGATCTAGTTTGCTGGTGAAAGCATTTAAAGGGCCATCCCTAATAAAAAGGCATAAAGCAAAGAAACTTAAAGAAAAGATTTAAAAATTAGTCAATAAGTTTAAAGTATTAACTATCTCCATGCTCTATATTATGGTATATATTCATTCTTTGGATGAATTGAAATTGAGGGAAAAAGAAAGAGCTTTTCATGATCCATTCCTAACCAACTATGTTGTTTCGACTCTTCATTTTTCTTGAAGTACCCGTGTCCGATGCATATCCGGACATGGATATGGGGATATGATCCTCCAAAGACCCTCCAAATACATGAAAATCTTGAAAAAAATTGAACACACCCGTGTCTGACACTCACACCGAGTCCGAGTAACATAGCTAACCAAGGTTTCTATTGTACTGTTATGTCTTTTTTTTTTTTTTTTATCTGTTACATGCATATCTTGTTTCTTCTTGTTTTACAAATAATTGGGACCCTTTGAAGGTCCTATAATTATAAATTAGTAAGGGATGAGAATGCTTACTCTTATCTGATGTCTGTCTTAGGCTTCACATACTGTTCCTTTGAATCAGTGAAATTTCTTGTACAAATTCTCATAAACATACCAGATATTGGCATTGCTGATGTTCAAAATTGTCATTCCAGTTCATGTTATGCTTTCTGACTGAAATACAATATTTAAAAAAACTGGATCGGAAGTTAAACAGGCAAAACCTCCGGTCACGGGTTCGATCGGATCGGTTGAACCGGCTGATTTAATTAAAAAATAATTTAAATATTAAATAAGTAAATTGAATATTAAATAAGTATTAAATATAGTAAATACTTAATAAAAATATGCATTTGGCTAAATGGTATAGTTTTTAATATAAATTTGAAAAGTTAAAGGTTCAAATCTCATAACATGCAATAATTTTTAATATAAAAAAATAATAATAAAATCGGTTTTTCACCGGTTTGCAAAATCTCCGGTTCTATGATATATATCAAAACAGAACGACAGGTCTTCAATTCCCGATTGAACCGTTTCGACCGGCCGATCTGGTTCTTTTCGATACTGCTGAAAAATGCTTTATTACGCTGCGCAGTTATCACTCTGGATAAATTTGGTACTTGAAATATTTCTATTGAAGGTATCACTTGTTTTTATGAATAAAGTTGTTCCAGATTTTGATGACTCATTGCAGGTGAAACACTAGTAGATGAGAGAACTAATGGAGGAGCATTTGTGGGTGCCGATGGTCTTCAATTGCCAAACAAGCTAATACAGTAATACCTGTAATCTAACTTTAAATATTCTTGCAATTTCTTGTTTTATACTAATGTCCCAGATATAATCAGTCAAGTCTGCTTTTCACTTCAATTCTAAATTTAAGTTGATTTTTCCAACTGATCACTGGATCTGATCTCCTGGTTTAAAACAAGATTTTTTCCCTTTTTCCTCAATCCCTCATATATAAAGTGAATTGTAATCGATGAGCAAGAAATTTTGGCCAGACTCTGCTAAAGTGGGTTTCATTGGTATTTAGAATTCTGGAATGCGTTCATGGTGCCATGGCTGAATTCCGTTTTATTATGGGAGGGATAAAATGCCCTCCAATTACAAGGGAAGAAATTGTCAATGCTTGTGGAGTCGAAGATATTCATGATGAAACAATCTACTCAAGGTATGATCCATTTATGGCTTATCATCTTTCTGTTGCTAATTGTTGATTTTCATCTCATGTGCAATGAACAGTCTCAATTTATTTATTTCTTTCATTCCATCTTTTCATTTTGGAAATCAGTACAGCTTTCGTTATAGCTGTTTCTTATGAATCGGACGTGAGTGTCGGATACGGATATGTGTCCGACACAAGTATTTTCAGTTTACTCTTAAGTTTTTTCATGTATTTGGAGGGTCTTTGGAGGATCATATCCTCATACCTATGTCCGAATATACGTCGGACATGGATGTCAAACACGGATATTTCAAACAAAAAAAAAATGAAAAGTCGGAGCAACATAACTGATTCAAAATTTTCATTTTGGAAAGCGGGACAGCTTGCGTTATAGCTGTTTCAAAGGCTCGTGACACCTTTGAACCTTTCCTTCATCAGGTGACAAAAGATATTAGCTATCGATATCTTTCAGTTACTCTGTTTCTTTTCATGTTTCTCTGTTGCTTTATTGTTGTTAACTTAATTATCATTGTGCAATACTTTAATTAAAATCCGAAACTTAAGTTTTTGAAATGATGGCAAACCTGTTTGTCCTACATCTATTTAGTCCTTGCACCAAAAATTACTGGGTGATAACATTTAGGAGAGGAAATGCTAGCTTGGGGTTTTCAATAGGCAGATAAAGGGTAAGCTTTTCAACCAGGAGTCATTGGCCTTGTAGTAAGGCATCCCTCTTAGCCATTGGGGAGTCAATTATGTCTGATGTTATCCCGACTCGGGTGAGTATCGAATACGAATGTGTGTCCTACATGGACATACTCAATTTTTTTTTAGTTTTTTTTGGAGGATCATACTACCATACTCATGTCTAAATATGTATCGAACATGAATATTAAAAAAAAAAATGAAGAGTTCTAGTAAGATAGGGAATCACATGTCCGATTTTAAAATTTCAACCAGGATTCTGCCAATAGAAAAAAAAAAAAAAAAAAAAAAAAATCTCAGGCATTATGTAATTGTCCCTGAGATAAGATCTAGGTTGTTACTTCCTAGGCATCATGAGCAGGGTCAGGGAGGATGTATAATGGTCCAAAGGAGCAAGATTAAACAACCAAACTTGACAGATTATAAGTTTGATTTTGGCAGCTTGGTTTTTGTTACAAATGCCCAAACTGAGATATTTCTCTTCCTTGTATAGTTTGGATACCCGGCAATTTGTATACCCGTATCGTGTTTAAGGTGTTTTATATTTATATAAATTTGAAGTGTGTTATATAGATTTTTACATGTTCATGTATTCGTGTCGTGTCCGTGTTTTTTTTTTTCGTATCGTGTTTTAGTTATTTTTTTCGTATCGTGTCCAGTATTGTCCGGTCTCTCTTGCACAGTCTGAACAGATTACTTCCTATCTCTATCTATCTTCTTCAGGTTTGTGCTCCTGCTTTCAACCACTTTGCTGTATCTACTGAAAGAGCTTGCCGCAAGTAGTAGTTCACTTTCCTTTGCCATCCAATTATCTTCCTTAACAAAAATTTGCAATTTGCACAGTTTCAGTAATTTGTTTCAGTTTTTATTCTGTCTGTAAATTGTTTGATAGGGAAAGTTACTAAACAAAGCATAATTTTGCTTGTAGGTGTTTTCTGGTTGATTCATATTCATTAAATTAAACATGAAACGAATAAAACTAATAGATTTTTCAAACTAAGATTAAATGCTCCTATTATTGCCTTAATCTAAAACCACCTAGCTAAACATTAACATGAAAAGAACATTATGAAAGCTAAATCAACTAAATTAGTTTAATCATTTGATGTTATAATTATTGATTTACACTATATTTTACATTGAAAATTATGTACTTATTTTTATTATTAAAAAAATTAAAATTTTCATTTCAAATATTAAAAGATATTAAAACATCATAACATTCACTTGCAATGCACATTTATAAAAAAAATAGTTATATTTAAAAAATATCAATAAACTAATTTAATAACTTAATTAATTGAACGAAATTCATACATAGTGATACTTGAAGCGAAACCTTTTTCTACTATTGAGACAAAGACAATTGACTAAAATAATTTTGTTTCTTTAAAGTATTTGACAAAGCAACTTTATTAATCAGAATAAAATTATTAAATGAGTTTTGATTCCTATACAAATGCTAACAGACCTCCAATTAGAGAATTTTAGGATATGGGTAAAATCTCTTTTTTATTTTAATTTTTTTTTCCTTTTTATTTATTTTAAAGATAGTTTAGATGAGGGGAGGTTATCTCAGTTCATTTTGTGCAAAGGTAGATTAAATGAAGGGAGGTTATTCCAGTTCAGGGTCAAGACATGTCACAAGTTTTATAGAAAGCTAGCAGAAGTATTTACAAATTATTCACCAAATAGGACTGCTGATAAAACTCGAACCCTGATGTTTGTCAATTTGCTAATGAGTATTCAATCGACCGAATCAATCAATCTTTAAAACTTAAGAACAATGAAAAAAAAAAAAACATTTTGAAATAGTACGGACAAATGAAAGATGTTATTATGCCTCTCTCTCTCTCTCTCTCTATATATATATATATATATATATATATATATATATATATATAAAGGAAGTTGAAGATTAAGGGATAGAGGAAAAAAATGAGATCGAATTTTGATCTTTTAAAAATCTACTTTTAAAAAAATAAGTGAATTATTTGGATTAAATTTCAAATTCAATTTAACGAGCTTTTAATCATTAGGATTAAGTCAATTGAGTTTCTTCAATTTTTCATTAATACCATTAAGGTAACCGACCAAAAAAGTCACCCTTCTTCACTAATTGTGGTGATGGATGTTCCTTCTTTCTTTTTTTCATTTTCGTTCGTAAAATAAGAAAAATAAATGAATCGCTTAGCTAATCATCACTTCTCCACATTTCAATATTTTGTACATCTTTCAAATGAGTACTCCAATTAATTTGAAGGTAAATATTTTTGTATAAGAGTTTAATTCAGAATCTAAAATCACAATTCTTAACTAATACCTTATATGAATAGATGGAATGTTTTCAATAAATAATAATGCAAATAATTGAAAGTAATTGTATTCAAAGACAACATAATGAAAAGTTCTCCTACTTTTGGATAGCAAGTTTCTTATCCTTAAAGTAGTTTTTTAGATGTCCCACAAACTAGCTAGAGATTTGCATTATTTTTTTAATGAACTCTGCTCGTAGTACCTTTGTAAGAAAAAGGATGTGCTTATCTAATTTGTTAAGTGTTGTTATCTCATGTGTATTAAATTTTAGATTTTTTGTGATTTTATATTCAAATTAAGTTTTTCTACTCATTGTCAATTGATTTTATGTTTAATGCTTAACAATTTCAATATTAATTCCACTTACAATAAAAGAGTTAGCTAGGTTTTCTCTATCCATTATTCTTAATTGGAAGTGATAATTAGATGGATTTGAATTGTTTTTGGTTCTAATAATTTTGGATTTGAGTTATTTTTAGTTCAAATCATTAAAATTTTGAAACGTCACAAGTTTGGATCATTCGGATATTTTCAGATTCAATTTATTTCGAATTTGATCAATTTAAGATAAGTTATGATTTAAATCTTTTTAAAGTTTTACGAAATTGAGATCGAATCAATCTTCTATACGAATAGTTATGATTTTAAATTATTTGGATTCGAATCGCTTAATATTTGAACTGTTTTGGATTCAAATTATCTCCAATTCAAATTATTTTGAGTTAAATTTTTAAAAATTCAAATCTTTTATTGTTTTTAATCAATTCGAATTGAATTGAATTCAATCTCAAACCAATTTAAGCGGTTATTTTACTCTTGATGCTAATTTTCCTTTTCTTTAATTGCTTTTATGAATCACGCCAAAAAAAATACATATATTCAATCAATCTACCATTAAAAAAAGAATTTGATTAGTAATTTAACAGCGCATGTAATCAATTCATCTTTAATTCATGCCAACTATATAAGAATAAAGATGTGACATCTCAATTTACGAAAATTGATTTTTAGAAAATAATTTTAATATTTTTTATGTTTCATTTACGAAAAATAATTTTGTTAAAAAAATTAAATTTTAAATCAACGAAAAATTAACTCAATTTCCGATTGAATGCTTTGACTTTTTTTACCAAAAATATCAAAATTACTATTTTTTGCCTTTTTTGCACTTTTCATATTTATGATATATATAAATGTGACAATATTATTATTACTAGAATTTATAATTTTTTTAAAATAATAATATTATATTTAAAAAAAATAATAAGTTAAAAATATTAAGTGAGTGGTTTTCTAATGAGTAGTTATTTTTTAAATTAGAAGATATTAAAAAAAGGTGAGTAGTTATTTTTTTAAAATTAAAAGACTTAAATACCGTTAATTTTATTTTTTATTATAATTATAATTTGGTTTTTATGTAATTTACTTAACTGAATTGATGTCACTTGACTTGTAACACTAAACTCAGTTTTACACTTTAATAATAGTATACATTATTATTATTATTATTTTGAATAAGTATAGCAATATTATCTAATAGCTATATGAATATTATTATTTTTGTAACAATACAAATTTTTTTAAAAAAATCAAATAATAAAAAATATTTTAAAAAAAAATCATCCAAAATATAGAAATTAACAACTTTTTGAAAAGAAACATGTCATTTTTCAAAAAATTATTTTTACAAAACCACGAAAATTAGATCTGTCCATGAGTCGGACTAGGCTCGATTTTTTTTTACCCAAACTCGAGTCGAGTTGAATTGAAATTCCATTTTATTGTTCATTAAATATTAAAAAATTATTTTTATATTAATATTTTATATTTTATAATTAAATTTAAATAAAAATATTTTTTATTTAATAAATAATAATTCGGATCAAATCGATTCGAATTATTAAAATTTTTACTTAAATCCGATTCAATTCAAATCCAGTCCACCCGACTCTTAGGCACGTGTACAGGAAACAAACATAGAGGTCGTTTCAGCTTCTTTTCAATCTTTTAAGTTCATTGGGTGGTCATTTATCTCTTTGAATAATCTGATTCTATTATTGGACTTGTATGCTAAAAACTTGATTAACTTTGCGCCTAATTTCCTAACCTTTCAATTCATCGATGTAATATAAAAAGATGTATATAGCCAAATCCTAGTCAGCCTTGTAGTTAATTAGGTAAAAAAAAGTGGCCAAGTTTCAAAGCACCAAAAAGTAGTAAGTGGAGATGATAAAGCTGATGAGCCTGCCTTTGGTTTGGCTTCCTCATCCAGTCAAAGCATAAAAAAGTGGCATCCACACTCACTACCACACAATATTTTTAAGTGAGTGAAAGAGAGATGCATGACATAAATATGCAGTCATCAATCCATCCTATTCACTTACATCTTTTTACCCCCAAAAGCAATCCAATTCCAAAGCCTAATATCTTTTTTATAATAAGTTTTAATTAATTCTTTTGCTTTTTTATTCTTCTCCCTCTCTCTTAATTACTTCCATTTCCATATCAAATGTTTTTTTAGTCATGATGGGTTAATAGCAAAATGCCATGTTTTCTTAGACCCCATGATCCATATACATATAATATTTGCCTTAAAAAAGGTGATTCACTAACCAATAGGGTTTTACTTTTTACAACAATAATTGCTTTTCTCCAAAGACTTGAGGCTAGCCTATATATGCTTCTTTAAAAATCATTATTTTCATTAAACATGAAGCATTCTTCTACCATGGGTTAGATTTTTTTAATTATTTTTTTTTTATTTTCTTGCTGCGTAAAAGAGCAAGCTGGGGGTCCCAGTAGTGGGATGGAAAGAATAATTCATTGATGGAGAGTTTAGGCTATTCAAGATATATATAGCAGTGAAGAAGTGGAAAGCTAATCAAATTAATGAAAGTGGTATGATATGAATCTAATGTAACAGTGGAAGCTGCTCATCCATTATTTGTAGTACATATTTATCCAATTCCATGCTTATAATTAATTAAGAGCTTCCTATATTTTATATGTATATATATTGATGTTATCCTAGAAAATATCAAATTGACTATGAAAAAATTATCAAGTTTTGTATTATAAAGTTACTATAAGATTAATATATATATATGTACACATATATAACTATTTAATTCATAACTATAAAGGCTTGCTTGAATCTTTTTTAAAGAGAGAGTTCCTGAATACACAATTTGTTGTTTTCTAGTTGAATGACAAACAAAATTTTCTAGCTAGCTAGCTAGGCAACTTAATTTGATTATATATATATATATATAAGCGGGTTTCAATGTTTAAATGGCCCTCCAAATTTGTCCAACGAGAATTACGTGTGGAGATAAATCACTTATTAGGGTTATTCAAGTTTCTATGATGTTGTCTTCTCTTAAGTCTAGGCCCACCATTTTCATATATATATATATATATATATATATATATATATATATATATATAAACTATCTTAATTATGATCAAAATTTAATCACCTCATCAACATCATCATCTTCGACAGCTAATAATTAAAAGCAGCTAGCTAGCTTCTTAATCCCATTTTAGCAAATTAATACTATATATATAATGAATCGACTCTACTTTAGTTAGCCTTCATTATCTCCCCCATTACAACAAATGGAAACCATAAAAGATTTGATTTTCCTTGACTATCAAGTTAATTTGGTACACAGCAATATTGACATGGAAATAGATATAGATATATATAGCAGCATATATAAAAGAGTGTCTGTTGCAAGTGCTGCCAACAGGTGTGAAAACTGAAAGGATAAGTACGTAAAGATTGGTGTGGTAGGACAGCGGCATTGGTTAGGGCTGCATCCAATGACCATATATATATGACTCGAACACAAAGCAATATCCTCTTTCATAGTTATTTATTTATTTATTATTATTATTTTCAATTTTTGGTGTAAATTATTGTTTCTGCAACCCCACTGACCCGTTATAAAGGGGCTATATAAGGACCAAGATTGTGCTATATATGGGTCCTTGTCCTTACTTGTATTCCTTAGTCCTTGTCTCATTCTATCCCCATAAACTGGTTGCCTTTGCCCATTTTTTTATACTTTCGAAATGTTGTCTTAACCCCAATTTTTTTTTTTTCTTATTATGAAGTTCTTTAATAGAAGTGAATGATATATATATATATATATATATATATATATTTCATCTGGACATTTTTATTTCTTAATTGAAAAAAAAAAAAAATCGAATCTACTTTGATTATAAAGAGATACATGTATTTATAGCTAATTAAAAAAAAATCGAATCTACTCTTATAAAATCTGATAATATTTGACTTAAATAAGGAGATTCAACAGCTAGAAATGGTAATTAAAAGCTGATCCTAATGAATAATATGAATTCAGATATTTATAATTATTCGATCCGCTTTTTGCGGATTCGGATATTATGAATTCAGATTTTATTTGGATTCGGATATTATAATTACTATCTGCAGCGTATTCAGAGCGAATGCGGATATGAAATCTCGGATATCCATTATCCGAATCCGTATTACTTATGTGGATAACGGATTCGGATATCCGAATTCGCTATCCGAATCCGCTTATTTTTGCAGATTCGAATTCAAATATCCGAATCCATTATCCGTTTATTTGAATTTAAAATTAATTTTTGTTTGATTTTATATTTTTATTTAATTTTTTTACTTACTGAATTCAGATATTTAATGGATTCGGATATTCAACGGATAATTTTATTTAATTCGGATTTAGATTCGGATAGTAATATTCGAATTTAATGCAAATAATAAACAAATTTAAATTCAAATTCAAATATTATTAAAAAAAACAGATATACAATTTGCTACCATACCTGCTCCTCTTCCTTAATATTCGTGATTTGTGATGAAGCCCACCATTCTTTTTCACGTCACTCTCGCTTAATTTCCTTTCTTTTTTTAATTTTGTTTTATTTCCTGTCTTTCTCCTTTTCTTATTCCTCTCCCACACTATAAGTATCACCCTGCTACAAATCCTTCTTCTTCACTATTCTTCTTCTTCCTATATATTCTCTTTTTTGCGTTCCTATATATTATTGGATATATATATATATAGAGAGAGAGAGAGAGGGAGTGATGGGAGATAATAGCAATGTTAATCTGCCTCCAGGATTCAGATTTTATCCTACTGATGAAGAGCTTGTGGTTCATTTCCTGCAACGAAAGGCCGCCCTCTTGCCTTGCCACCCTGATGTCATCCCTGATCTTGACCTCTATCCCTATGATCCCTGGGAACTGGATGGTATGATATAAAACTAATTAATTACTTATCATCAACTATTTATTTTAGTTTCCTCATTTTGTTTTTGTTAAAGTTATTGTTTAATATATGGTTTGAACTTGAATGTTTCTTGATAGGTAAAGCTTTGGCTGAGGGCAACCAGTGGTACTTCTATAGCAGAAGGACGCAAAACAGGGATACAAGCAATGGGTACTGGAAGCCAATGGGAATAGATGAACCTGTTGTTAATAGCAGCAGCAAGAAAGTTGGCATGAAAAAATATTTCGTTTTCTACATTGGAGAAGGCCCGGCTGGTATCAAAACCAATTGGATAATGCAAGAATATCGTCTCTCGGATTGTGATTCTAGCAGCAGTAGATCATCCAAACGTAGAGGACATTCCAAAATAGTTAGTATATAATTTATATATCCCTTTTGCCACATTCACTCAATTTCCCTACTTATTCTATTGTTCTGCTCTTAGTTTTATTGACTTGTTTTGGTTTTTTTTTTTTGGCTTAATTTTGTGATGTTAGGATTATAGCAAATGGGTTGTCTGTCGAGTTCATGAAAGAAATTGTACTGACGACGACGATGATGGAACAGAACTGTCGTGCTTGGATGAAGTCTTTCTATCGTTGGATGACCTTGATGAAATAAGCTTGCCATTAAACTAGATGAGAAGGAAATATTTGAGATCTTAGGGTTAATTCCATTATAAAAGCTTTACCCAATTGTAGAATGGCATTAATGTTTTCTAGGGAAATGGATTAATTATTGTAGCAAGTGTTCTATAGATTATATAGTACTACTTGATATATATATATATATATATATATATATTTCTGGATTTTACTTTTAGTACCAAAAGAAAACATGGAAAATTCCCTGCTTCTTAGATTTCCAAATTATAATGACTTGTTTGGGATAGTGGACCAAACATTCCGCAAGGACAGCCACAAAATTATAAGATGAATCGAAATACAATGTGCTAGAAAACCTTTGGGGGCATTTGTCTATATATTTCCTTGAGATAAATTGCATGAAAAATATTGTTCATTTTTTTTTTTTGATAATTTGAAAAAAGTGATTCGAACTCTACTCTTAAACAAAAAAAAATATGCACCTATCAAGTGAACCAAAACTGATGCAAAATATGTCCACTTTGACACATTTATATATATATATATATATATATATTAAAAAAAGATTGGAGCATGAGAATAACGATAGAAGTTGTCGATGTTAAAATTTAAATCTTCAATTTATTAGATTATATTTTTTAAAATTAATTATTTAAATTAACTGAGTTAAACGTAGATTAAACCTAGATTCGATACAATTATATATTTTGAATATTGTTTTAACACCCTTCTGGTGAGATTCTCACGTGCAAGAATAATAGGGGGAGGGGAGACTAGAGGTGGAGCCCAAAGAGCACTGTAAGGCTTGGTGGGGCATGGAGCAATATTTTCCCATTCCCTTACCCCTTCTTCAATCCTCTCCCTTTGTAGCCCTTTTAGCTTTTTCCACTTAGATGGTATTTGGTAGTTGTCTTGTGTCACAATGCTAAGGAACAAATTTTTTTCGTGGGTGGCTGCTTAGAGAAGCATTCAGTCAGATATGATGTAAGCAGTCGCATGCTTTGGCATCCCCACACGAGTTAATACATACACGTACACTCTCTCAATCTCAACTCCACTACATAATCAAGCACCAAAAACAAATTCATGCATGACCCTTCTTATTAATTTTTATCCTTGTACAAAACAATTTTGATAGAGAAGAAATAGCAAAAAAAAAAGAAATCAAAACATAAGAATATTTTACGTGATTCTGTCAATTATGCTTATGTTTACGGACATGTAGATTTTTTTTTTTGGGAGAAAATTGATTACATGTGACAACTATTACATGATTTTTTATTGAAGCTATGAAACCCTAAAAATTATTCTTAAAATTGGATAAAAAAAATTAAAAAGGCTCAAATCGCTCCAAGGAGTAAGTTTCCCATAAAACTCATTTCAAATTTATATTAATTTTTATCGAGTCGGATCATCAATTCAAATTATCTCATATAAACAAAAAAAAAAGGCTCCACATAAAAAATTCAATTGAGAACACATATAGACTAAACACACAATAATAGTTATAAAATTGATTTGTTTTGTATTCTCTAATTAGCCATATGTATAAAAATATGGTAAAAATATGAAGATACATTATCATTTTTCATTATTCCTTTAAGTATATGGACAAAGGATATATAACAATACTTGTATAAGGCTTGTAGGTTTCAGAAAATAAAATAAAAAATCCTGTCTTTATTTATAATTTCTTTAATTTGGAAAGGTAATTAATTAATAAACAGTCTCATACATAGGAAAAGGTATTAATCCCATATACATATTCAATAAAAAATTATTTTCAAATTGTTGTATCTAAAATTTACTTTCTTTTTTATAGATAATTGATGATTAATTGTTTTCGATTAAGAAGCCAAAAATATATAAAATTAAATTCCAAAAAATGACATAACTTTTCAAAAAATAAATTTGAAAATTTCTTAAAAAAAAAAAAAATCCAATTAAACAAATGGAGATTGACCTTAAAAAATGGAGGGACAGTATGAGACCGCTTGAACTCTCCACTCACCCTTAGTTATATTTGTTCATTGATGAAATTATTCGATTGATTTGTATTGGATCGAGTCTAGATAATAATTTGGATCGATTTAATTCAAATTATTATTTATTTAATAAAAATATTTTTATTTAAATTTAATTATAAAAATATATAAAAAATAATTTTTAAATAATAAAATAAAATTTCGAACTCGACCCGAACTTACACCTCTAGCTATGTTCCTAGGGCTAGTGATGAAAATGAATGTTTGTCTTTTTGAGAATCAAGAGTAAGAGACTGGCTTGTTGGGCAAAAAAAAAAAGAGTGAGCAATATTATTAGCCAAAAAGAGAAAAAAGAAAAAAAATGAGAATGAGAATGAAGAGCAATAAGTTGAGCTGATAATTCTCAGATGTATTATATGTATCTATCATTTGACTCTCTGACGCATCGGATGGATTGCACAAACTTGGTAACTTAACTAACACATATAGATATAGGCCAGGCTATCCACAAAGGCTTTCACTGGGTAGCCATATAATAGATGATCATAGACCAAACCCAAAAGTGCCAGCTGCCATTGCATTTCATACCAATTGGAAATTTTTCCCTTTTGCATACAACTCACTCTTAAGCCAAATATATATATATATATATATATATATATATATATATATATATATATAGTGCTATGATTCATTCTAGAACATTGGAAATTTTTTTTAATGAACGTTGGCATAGTTGAATTCTTAGTTTAAAGTTTGGGGAAATGATCCAACCCATAAGTTATGTATAAATTGCAAACATCAATTTTGTTTGGATCATTAAAACGTCATAATTTAAATTAATTTTTTTTGGAATAATTTAATTTATAATATCAAATATATTTAATTCGAATTTCGAGAATAAAATCAATTTTCGAATTTATAATAAAACTTTTTAGAACTGGTTTTATTCAAATTATGGGTCTCAATTTTGTTTTTGAACTTTGAATTAGATATTGAATCCGATTTATTGTTTTTGGCAATATTGAACTCTGATTTATTTTTTGGCCTTTTATTTGGTTATTGATCTCTTGAATTGGTTTTTGGACTTTGAGAGCCAAATTGGATTAGCCCTTTTTTTTTTTTTTTTTAATTCTTGTTTCTTTTCTTTTCGTTATTTTTTTTTATTTAAAAAATAAAAACTAAAAAATCAAAAAATGAAATTCGGAAAATCAAAAAAAAAAATGAGAAAAATAAATTTGAAAAGTTCCTAAGAATCTAAAAATTTGAAAAACTTGGGAATCAAGATCGAAAAAATATAGGAGAAAATCAAATAAAATAAAAAAAAAGAAAGGAAACAATCGGGATCCGATTGGATGGTAGATCCAATCTCTTCCCATTAATTGAAAACTAATTCTGATATGAACCGAACCACACCAAATTGACAAGAAAACTGCAATGTCAACATTGAGTTCTATATATTTTGCTTGAAATATGAGATCAAGAGACTCACATAGAACAACTTGATCTTTCCTTTCACCAACGGCAATTAAAAAGCCAACTATCACATCCTCTCTTACACTATCCTACCAAGAAATGCTTTTATTCTTCTTCTTTTTTTCTCTCACACTTTAATTTTGTATCGGCAATTTTTAGGGTCGAAAGTTTTCAGTTCATGGTCTTCTGGGGCTATCATAGGTTTCATTTTCCAGTTTCTGGCACCACTGAGCAATTTGTGAATATTCCTGGATGCTTATACAGTAAGTGCATAAATGTACCTTAGGGCATGTTGGGTTAGTTTTTTTCTTTTCCTCTGTTTCTTTCTTATCATTTTACAGGCCTTGTTTTTTTTTTTTTTTGTGTGGTATGATTCGCCCTTGTTTACACCTTATTTCCATTTCCTAGGTTTAATCCTATTGCTGTCAATTACAGCAAATACTGTAATGTTTTCACAGAGAATAAACGAGTGTGTCGGTGTCCATTATTTCTACTGCAGATTTTGGAAAGGTTTGTCTCTATTCTTTAATTGATAGCGGATCTTTTACCTATATTTTCTTGAAATTCTTTCTGGTGGCTCAATTCTCTGCATGGCGTGGAGGCATAGATACATGATGTTCTTAGGACCATGACCTCTTGCCTTCTTTGGATGATTATTTCATCCATCACCCTCATATTAGCTTCTATCTATGAGTAAAAAATTTGCTCCCAAATGGCAAGAATATGATTTTCTCCCCTTTCCATGCTGCAGGTGAAATTTATTGCAATTGGAGCAACTATGGTTGGTTTTTGGTAGCATTACTTTTGTGAAGAAGGAAGGCCACATTGTCAAAAAGGGAGATGAGGTTAGCGCTCCATTTTTTCATTTTATTTGATGTTTGTCAATTAAGTGTACAATGTCATCCGTTTTAATTGGCAATCCACTTGTTTGATCCACAGTTTGGATATTTCTGATTTGGGAGGATCGAGCACAGTGATTTGTGTCTTTGAAAAGGTTGGTATCATATTATGCTGTTACTTTATGGTTTTGGCCACCTTCGTATGGCAGAGAAAGTTGGTTGTAGGGCTCACCGAAAGGTGTTTTTGGGAAGGACCAAAACTATATTTATGTTCCTCAAAACAAAGGTCGCGTAGGCTCCACTATTTAAATCCCTCGTTGAGACTCTAAGTCTTTATTGGAATGACCTTGGGTGTCTCCACAAAGAAGCCAGCTGGAGCAGGGTTGCCAAACTTGGAAAGCTGTGTTTTGGGGGATTTAGTTGCCGTCCAGTTGCAAATATCTGTTACATTTGATGGCAGTAACTCTACTTTCTTAACTATAACAGGTTACTGATTGTGAATTCCATGCTTGGATTTGGAAGGAAAACTGGTGGATCAGACTCCTTACTCTTTTGTACTTAATCTTCCAAATGTCTAATATTGTACTATATGATTATCCCTCAAGCATACTTTTAAATACCCCTTTTACGCACTCATTTTATCTTTCTTGCCAAGAACAATCTTGTGTCATGCTAAATAATGAATAAAAAAATTGGATGGAAAGTCAAATTTGTGAGATCTCCAATCATCGATTTAATCGTTTTAACCGGACAGTTCAATTGAAAAATATATATTATATATTAAATATATGATTTTGATATTAAATAAGTATTAAATATAATGAATAGTTAATAAAAAGGCAATGCAAGGTTGGATCCAACAATACTAGCTTCAATTTTAGTTGTTTAGGCTAAAAATTATTGCCTCCATGAGTTCCCTTATAATAAATACATCATGAATTAATCTTTTCCTGTCAACTGCTACACTTCGCTGTCTATTGACCTGAAGCATTTATTTTGAGCGGTCCATGCAAATCTGAAAAGGTCAAAGGGTTGAACAACTACAAATTTAAGTTTTCTTTGACAGCAGCCAATTAGCGTTTGCCATGTGGCTTAATATCTCCCATTGAAAGTTTTCTTATTCACGCTCAAATAATGGGAAATAAAGGGCAATGCATGGTTGACTGAGAGGACCGCTAACGTTTGATTTAGACGAGAAAAAAAGAAAGGTAATGATAGTGAAAGAGGGGAAAGGAGAAATTTTTCCTCATTTCTCTTCCTTTCTTCCCATCAACAATCTTCTCTACCGATTGTTGTTGGGTATTTTAGCTCTCTTTTGGGATTTCCTGCACTAAATCTGATACCTACGCTAATTCGCCCCTGTGAAAGCAGAAGCCATTATTATAGTTAATTGGGTACTTAATTAATATCTTAGGTCTATGGCTCCAAGCAAGATTAGAAGAGCACTTGGGCATGTCAAGGATCAGACCAGCATAAGCCTGGCCAAAGTTGGTGGCAGCACCTCACTGTCTGACCTGGATGTTGCCATTGTTAAGGCAACAAGGCACGATGAATACCCAGCCGAGGAGAGACACATTCGAGAAATACTAAGTTTAACCTCCTATTCACGTGCCTACATCAGTGCCTGCGTTAACACCCTCTCAAGACGCCTCAACAAGACCAAAAGCTGGACAGTGGCGCTGAAAACTCTCATGTTGATCCAGCGTCTTCTGGCCGAGGGTGATCCAGCGTACGAGCAAGAGATTTTCTTTTCAACAAGGCGTGGGACTCGCATTCTCAACATGTCAGATTTCCATGATACTTCACGATCCAATTCCTGGGATTACTCTGCATTTGTGCGTACTTTCGCTCTCTACCTTGATGAAAGACTGGAATACAAGATGCACGATAGGCGTGGGAAACGGAGCACGTATGGATATGATGAAGAAGAAGAAGAAGACAACGACAAGGCAATTGTTGTCAGATCCACACCAATCCATGAGATGAAGACCGAGCATATGTTTTCCACGTTGCAGCATTCGCAACAGCTCCTTGAGCGCTTCTTAGCCTGTCGACCAACAGGTTAATTAATTTGTATATATCAGGCCATCATTACTATTAGTAGTTAGTACCATTTGCTTAATTGCCTTGATGATATGAATTATATGATTTTCTTTTCAAATGGTACTAATAGTAATTTGTTTTGTTGGATTGAAACAGGTTCAGCAATGTGCAACAGGGTCGTGACTGTGGCTCTTCACCAAATAGTGAAAGAAAGTTTCCAGATATATTACGACATAACAGAAATATTGGGGATTTTAGTCGACCGTTTCATGGAGCTTGATATTTCTGAATCCGTAAAAGTATACGATATATTCAGCCGTGCAGGAAAGCAATTTGATGAGCTTGAAAATTTCTATTCCTGGTGCAAGAGTGTCGGCATTGCCCGCGCTTCTGAGTATCCTGAAATTGAGAAAATCACGCAGAAGAAACTCGACCTTATCAATGAATTTATCCGTGACAAGTCTGCAGTGGAACAAGGCGAGAGAATCCAGGATGAACCGGAGCAGGAAGTTAAAGAACCAGAAGCAAGTGAAGAAGACATGAATGCCATTAAGGCGTTACCAGCCCCAGAAGATTTTTGTGAAGCCCCTGTTGAGGAAGAAGAAGAAAAAGAACCAGAGAAAGAAAAGGAAGAAGATAATTCGAAAGCTATAGTTGTGCAACAAGAGGGTGATTTATTGAACCTAGGAGAGGATGCAATGTCAAGTCAAGACCATGCAGACAAATTAGCATTGGCTTTGTTTGATGGTGGTGGTGCACCAGCCGGTCCTCCAGCAGGTCCTGGATGGGAAGCTTTCAAGGATGAAGCCGATTGGGAATCAGCCTTGGTTCAATCAGCAAGCAACCTCACCCATCAGAGACCAACACTCGGAGGTGGGTTCGACGTATTATTGCTTGATGGCATGTACCAACAGGGCGAAACAATGGCAGCCATGGCTTCATCAGGTTATGCAGCAACCGGAAGTGCGAGTAGCGTTGCATTTGGATCAGCCGGCAGACCAGCAACGCTAGCATTACCAGCACCCCCTTCGTCCGATGGTAAGAACACGGGAACAAACTGTGGTGATCCATTCGCGGCGTCGCTTGCGGTGGCGCCACCGTCATACGTGCAAATGTCAGACATGGAGAAGAAGCAGAAGTTTTTGGTGGAGGAGCAGGCAATGTGGGAGCAATACAAAAGGGATGGACTACAAGGACATGTTGGAATGTCGAAAGTACAAACATATCCTTACAGCTAAGGAGGGTACACGCATGGCCATGGCTATTGAAGCTTTCAGTCTGTCAAATTCAACAGGGCTTCAATTGATTAGTCTTTTCTTTTCTTTTTTCTTTTTTGTTTTTTTTTCTTCTTAATAATTTTTCGTGATTGTTTAATCAACTTGATGCATCAAGAGATTAGAATTGGTGTTTCAAACTTTTGGTAGGACAAATTTGTATAATTAATGTGGAAATCTGACTTTGTAAACATTGCCCAAATTGAATCTAATCAAACTTTTTTGCTTAATTTTACGTCCCCTTTGCTTTTATTGATTTTATATTCTACCCAAACCTTCTTTTTTTTCCTTTTTTATTATACACACAATTAAAGTTTAAATTCATTTATGATACACTTGCAATAAATTTTTAACTCTACAAACATGTTTTATTTTTTTAATATACCCTAATATTATTCTGTTAATCCGTTAGGGAAGTCTAAAAATTTTATTGGTAGAAATTATAAAGTTTTGTATTAATTATTTAATTATATTGGGGGTATATGTTAAGATAATTTGTAAACTTTTTTTTTTTTTTTGAGTTTATATCGTCTTATCATGTTATATTGAAATTTCAACTTAATGGTTTTATTACTAAAACTTTTTATTTTTGTCTTTCAAAATATATATAAAAATTTATATATTTATTTTTATCTTTTAGAGTTTGCGTTTTTCATTTCACACAGTTTTTTAAAGCAATTTGAATCATTAGTGAGTTTATTGTTGACGTAAATCTGATAATAAAAATCGAGGAGAGGTAAAAACATAAAATACATAATGCTATTGTGATGTAAAACATTAAAACTTCATTTGAATGGTAAACAAGATAAGTTTTCATCGCGTCATTTTTTTTTTTATGTTTTATAACTCACCGGCATCCAAATGAAGCTTAAAATGAATAAAACAGTAGCATAAAGTTCTTAAATTTGATGGTTCTATTTAAGGATTTTGGGTTGTACTTTGCCTTCACTTATCTATACCTTATATATAAAAAAATCTCCTACGGAGTTCTTAGCTTGACACATGTCAAGTTTTCTTTGCTTGACATGTGTTAAGTTTTTTTTTATTATTATTTATTTATTTTTTTACTTTTAATTTTTTAATCTATATTAATTTACTAATTATTTTTACCTTATTTTCAAATGATGTATTTAAAGAGATCGATCCGAACGTTGACTCACGGGTCGATTTAGGATCCGTACCCGATTCACTCGCAAAAAAAAAAAAAAAAAAAAACGAATTTGCTACTAACCAGTGTGAGAAAGTCGAAAAATTCTCTAATGAACACGTGACAAGCTTTTTTCTAATATATTTTTAGTTTTCATTTTGATAGTTTTAAGTTTTTTTTTTTTTTTAGTTTTTTTTAATTTATATTAATTTATTTTGTTTTTAAATGATGTTAAAGAGATTGGTCCAAACATTGACTCTCGGGTTGATTTAGGATCCATGCCTAATCCGCTCGGAAAAAAGTTTTAATTTTTTTTTTTGATAAGTGCTTAATTGCATACATTTTCATGTATTATTTTCTTATACTTTGTGCTTTAATTCTTAAGTTCCTTGACAAATTATTATATTTTTATGAATTACAAGTATTTTTGAAGAGATGAAGTCAAAACATGTCAATTATGATGATAAATAGCTCATAAAGTCACAATCATAAGATGGAAGAAGACTTGGGAGTCAAAAATATCAAATTCTTAGTGCTAGATGATCAGGCAGATCTGACATTCGGAGCTTGTTGTAAGGAAATCATTATGTTAAATCATTATTTGAAGAAACTTCCTACTTAACTTTTGAAGCTGACTTGAATACCTTTTCAACGATAGTTTACACGCCTAAATTGGACAACGGATGATCATCCAAATCAGCCAACAAAGTGCGAGACAGTGCATCAGTGGCGAAAGCGAAGTCAGAAAGCAAAAACGACAAGAAAGCAAGTTGGGGCCGTGGCGCCAAGTTTCTGACCCCCAAATTTGCCCAAATCCGAGAAAAACCGAAAAAATACGAAAAAAGTCCAAAATTGCCATATTTTGAATCCTAGCTTCCTTGAAGAGCAAGAAAGGGTTTCCAACACTTTAAAACTTTATAAATACCATCTTTTGAGTCACAAACTATCATAATCTTTTGAGGAGACTCAAAGATCATCATTTTTCTTCTTCTTCTTCTTCTTCTTCTTCTTCTTCTTCTTCTTCTTCTCCATTCTTTTATTTTCTTTTTTAGTTTTATGTATATATTATCTATGTCTATGCTAGGCTAAACTTCTCTTTGGTTAAAGGTGATTTCAAAACCCTAGATATGTTTTGTAATTGATTTTTAGATTTTATCATATATTAGTTTTCTATCAAAGTTGTTTATGTTCTTCTACAAGAATTGTTCATGATATTGTCTTGATTTGTTTAGGTTGCAAATTAGATAGATCTTGATAATTATCTAACGCTAGTTTAGAAATCTTGATCCGTGTAATTGTCTTGATTTCTATTCAATAGTGACAATTTGTAATTCATGATTATGTTGGATTTTCAGGAATTATGAAGTGGAACATAACATAAGTTGAATGAATCCATGTTTATGTGTTTGTTGCTTAAATCAACCTATCTTTCTTATCATAAAACTGCTATCACTTTGAATCTAATGATGTTTGTCTTAGGTTATTTGATGGTTAGAGATTAAGTAGTGGCGTTCGTCCTGCTTAACGACGAACTAAGAAAGAATTGGGGTAACACAGGATGTTGTTATCTACGGTTGTTAACTTTGATAGCTAATTGATGTTGATAGTTCTGAATTTGATTCATAATATTGTCTAGTGGTGGAGAATGAAACCTTAACTATATTTCTCATATTTAATTGTTTATTATCTTGTTTTCTACTTTTCTTGTTTTATTTACTTTTAAACTCTTTCAAAAATCCCCCTTTACTTTGTTTTCTTTGAATCTAAGTTATAAACTAATAATTTATAAACTAAAACCCAATCCCTGAGGACTCGATCCTTGCTTATTGCTATATTTTACAATTGATATTTTTAGTGTAAGGATTAAATAAGATATGCTCTTTTGAGTGCATCAAGTTTTTGGCGCCGTTGTCGGAGATTGCTTTCTTTAGTTTATTTGTTATTTTGTTTATTCTTATTTTCAATTGTAATAAATTTTATTTTTCTTGTACATACAAGTTTTTCTTTTCAGATTTCAAGTAAGAAGAGATGGCAGGTGCTATATCAAAACTTCAAAACCTTTAGAACCAACTAGACAATCTCATCTCCATAGTTCAACAAGTGGCCATAAGTAAGATTCAACAATCAAGGCAGTGTGGAGTGTGCTTCATGATGGATCATCCAACCAATTGGTGCCCAGACTATCAAAAAGATAATTTTGAACCAGCCTATGATGTGGGAGGATACCAACGCCATCAAGGGTTCCAAGGACAACAGTATGATGCTTTCCCAAACACTTACAATGAGGGATGATGGAATCATACTAATTATGGCTACTCGGGAAATTATCAAGAAATAGATCCTTATGCCAACTACAATTATCCGTCGAGCTTCAATCAGTCATGGTCTCAAGAACCAGATCTTTCGCAGCCACCACCTCAAAGTTCAGATACTTTTTTAGAAAACCTTGTCAATACTTTTGCTGCTAATAATTTGCAATTTCAACAGAGAATAGAGGAAAACATTCAGGAAACAAGGACAAGTCTTCAGGTAAGTATCCTGAATTTGAAAATGCAATTGAGCCAATTGGCTAGTGGTATAGCGCGATAGGTAGAACAAAGATCTGAAGAATTACATGAACATGATCCAAAGGAGAATGTTAGTGCCACAAAACTTGAGGATGAATCAGAAAATCCAAGGAAACCCGAGAATGAGAAAGAACAAGAGATGGATTTACTTTTGGAAGATAATGAAGCGTCAATTTCAAAGGAGAGTACTTCGGCACCTGAGGTAACGTTTAAGGTTCCACATTTTACTAATGTTTTTTCTCCATCTTTTCCTAGTAGATTTGCAAAGTTCAAGGAGGAGGAACATGAACAACACATGCCAAAAACCTTAAACAGCTTGTTTATGGATGTCATTCAACAAATACCAAAATATACATCATTCCTCGATGAGCTATGCACCACAAAGGATGACGGAATAATAATTGTGATGGAGAATGCATCCACTGTTGTGCATAGACAATTTTCAACAAAACGCAAAAATCCTGAAAGTTTCATGCCTAAAATAGAAGATCCTAAAAAGCCAAGAAGGGGTATTGGCTAGGCTAAACACAATCACTCAAGTGCTAATTGGGAAGGCAACCAAATTAATGAAGAAATTGCCAACCTGCCAAACCAGATTTGTTTTGTATCTTTCATGCTTTGTATTAATTTTTGTATAGTATTTTTTAGTTATTTTTCTTCTTTTATTTAGTAATTCTTTTCTCTTACATATAATTCTTGCATATGGAGTGATATCATTACATTGAGGACAATGTAAGAATTAAGTGTGGGGGGAAGAATTTAAGATTTCTTAATTTAGTTTCTTAATTTAGATTTTCATTTTTTTTGTTTCGAGTCTTTTTAGTTTGTTTTTAGTGTGTTTTAGTTGCTTTTAATATTATGATGAGATATGAATTGAATGAGTCTGAAACTAGTTATTAGTGAGAATATTTTCATGAGAATTAAGCTTGATATACTATTTTTCATGAGCCAATGTTAATATGATATGTTGATTGAGAAAGAAGCATGTTTAGACTTGATATTGACTTGTATAATCATCTTTGTGAATTTTGAGCCTATAAGATTGATGCATTATACATATCAATCTAATTTCTTTCTTGAGTGCTCTTATGATTACATGATTCTCTAGAACTTGCTTTAAACCTTTTTGAGACTATATTGATGTATGTGATAACATGAATATGATTGAGGCATTAGGACTATACCCAAGGCCAAACAGCTATCCATATTAATGTTCCAAGAGAACATCCCACTAGTGAGCCAATTTGAGCCTATATTGAATATGCTATTTTATTGGTAACCACATTCTTACCTAGCCTAAATGTACTTATATCCTTACCCTTGTTCTAAAGATGAATTAGATTGTTTTGAGACATATTGCATAAAGCAAGGGAGATCAATTGACTATTTGGGTTAGCAACAAGAAATAAGTGTGGGGGAAAAAATGGCAAAAGTCAAGAGAAAAAAGAAAGGGAATATAAAAAAAAATTTGAATCATCTCTTGAACTTTTGGTTAAAGAAAAAGATGTTACAAAGTTGGTTAGAATGAAGCAAAGGCTCAACATGAATATTTAGCCTATGTTATTATGTGTTTTTTTAAGAGTTTTGAGAAGTTTTATTTGTATGATCTTATTATGTCTCTAAACTCTATGAAATCTTTGGAACCTTTATGATATCTTTATCCTTTTATTATTTAACCACATTACAACCCCTTGGCCCCATTACAACCTTGAATAAATACTTCTTGATTCATGAAGTTGCATGATCTAAGTAGTGGAGAATAGGTGGACAAGCAAGCATATGGTAGAATTGTTTTCATGAGATTGATTGAGTGTAAACACTACCACTACTTTAAAGAGTGAAAATCATGAGAGTATCCCATGTGAGAAGTTGAAATTAAGTTTGAACATGCACTATTTTTATTGAGATATGTTATGTTAATGTTAGCTTAACTCAAACCTTTTACTATCAATCATGGTTCTTTGTGAAACTCTTTAAGTTAGTGATTAGTTATAAGATTTGTTTAATGATTGTCTCTCATTTTTATTGAAAGTGGACTAGATTAGGATTTCTTATTATGTGCTTATTTGATTTTGCTCGAGGACTAGCAAAAGACTAAGTGTGGGGGAATTTGATAAGTGTTTAATTGCATATATTTTCATGTATTATTTTCTTATACTTTGTACTTTAATTCTTAAGTTCCTTGACAAATTATTATATTTTTATGAATTATAGGTATTTTTGAAGAGATGAAATCAAAACATGTCAATTATGATGATAAAGAACTTATAAAGTCACAATCATAAGATGGAAGAAGACTTGGGAGTCAAAAATATCAAATTCTTAGTGCTAGATGATCAGCAGATCAGACCTCAGGAGCTTGTTGCAAGAAAATAATTATGTTAAAGTCATTATTTGAAGAAACGTCCTTCTTGACTTTTGAATCTGACTTGAATACCTTTCTAACGATGGTTTAAATGCCTAAATCGGATAACGGATGATCATCCAAATCAGCCGACGAAGTGCGAGATAGTGTATCAGTCGCGAAAGCGAAGTCGGAAAGGAAAAACGGACAAGACAGCAAGTTAGGGCCGCGGGGCCAATTTTCTGACCCCCAAATCTTCCCAAATCTGAGAAAAATCGCAAAAATCAGAAAAATACGAAAATAGTCCAAAATTGCCATATTTTGACTCCCAACTTCCTTGAAGAGCAAGAAAGGGTTTCCAATACTTTAAAACTCTATAAATACCATTTTTTGAGCCACACACTATCATAATCTTTTGAGGAGACTCAAAGATCATCATTCTTCTTCTTCTCCGTTCTTTTTTTTTTTTTTAGTTTTATGTATATATTATATATGCCTATGCTAGACTAAACTTCTCTTTGGTTAAGAGTGATTTCAAAGCCCTAGACATGTTTTGTAATTGATTTTTATATTTTATCATATATTAGTTTTCTATCAAAGTTGTTTATGTTCTTCTACAAGAATTGTTCATGATATTGTCTTGATTTGTTTAGGTTGCAAACTAGATAGATCTTGATAATTATCTAATGCTAGTTTAAGAATCTTGATCCGTGTAATTGTCTTGAATTCTATTCAATAGTGACAATTTGTAATTCATGATTATGTTGGGTTTTCAGGAATTATGAAGTGGAACATAACATAAGTTGAATGAATCCATATTTATATGTTTGTTGCTTAGATCAACCTATCTTTCTTATCATAAAGCTGTTATCACTTTGAATCTAATGATGTTTGTCTTAGGTTATTTGATGGTTAGAGATTAAGTAGTAGCGTTCGTCCTACTTAACGACGAACTAAGGAAGGATTGGAGTAACACAGGATGTTGTTATCTACGGCTTTTAACTTTGATAGCTAATTGATGTTGATAGTTCTGAATTTGATTCATAATATTGTCTAATGGTGGAAAATGAAACCTTAACCATATTTCTCATATTTGATTGTTTCTTATATTGTTTTCTACTTTTCTTGTTTTATTTACTATTAAACTCTTTCAAAAATCCCCCTTTACTTTGTTTTCTTTGAATCTAAGTTATAGACTAATAATTTATAAACTAAAACCCAATCCCTGAGGACTCGATCCTTGCTTATTGCTATATTTTACTATTGATATTTTTAGTGCAAGGATTAAATAAGATATGCTCTTTTGAGTGCATCAAATTTACTGTTAGCTAGAGTGAGAAAGCTGATCAATCGAGAGAATTAAATCTAAACCATAATTTTATTTTAGTTGTTTTTTATTTGAATAATTAAATATGCAAAATAAAATATAAAAATGAGTTAGTTTTTCATTAATTTAACAAACAAACAAAAAAACGAATTTGCTGCTAACCTATTTGAGAAAGTCGACCCAACAAGAGTATAAAATATAAACCACAATTTTATTATGTTATTTTTCATTTATTATTTTTTACCTCCTATAAATAAATATATACAACAAGATCTAAATATGTTTAAAAATGCATATAAATAATAATTAAAAATGTATTTGCATTACGTAATTTATAAAAAAACAATTATCATAAATTTAATTTTCATAATTAAAAATATAATTATATTAATATTATTAAAATTTATAAATAATTAAATAAATTATTATTATTAAATAAAATTTAATTTAAAATTAAAATTAAAATTAATTTTTCATTAATATTTTTTATTTTTTACCTCCTATATATAAAAATATGCACTATATAATAAGATCTAAATATATTTAAAAATGCATATAAATAACAATTAAAAATGAATTTGTATTACGTAATTCATAGATAAATGATTATAATAATTTAATTTCATAATTAAAAAACAATTATATTAATATTATTAAAATTTTAAAATTTTAAAATATTATTAATAAAATTTATTTTAAAATTTATTATTAATTAATTAAAAAAATTACAAAAAAAAATATATAAAAAAAACCCAGTAAAACGGGGGGGCTTAATTCTAGTATAAATATTATGATCATCCATTCTACTATGTATTAGCATATGACGCCTGCAACATTATGAAAAAAAATATTATATATACATAAACATACATAAATCATATATGAGCAGAGATCTACTTACATTAGTGTAAAACTAAATTAGTTTTAAATATTTTCATAATTTTTTATACAATTTATATTTTAACAAACCGATCATTGAATTTAACAATATAATTGTATTCATCGTGCACGTAAAGTTTCGAATCGATCCGATATCTTTATCATGTCGATCGAGAATACTGTCTTTTCCAATATAAATTTAACGGTTGAAAGTTTTTTACATCAAACAAATAATTAGACATTTTTAATTTACTCGAAACTAGACGTGCATGATCTACATGAATAGAACATGAAATACGACGGTCGGATTAAACAAATATAAATCGTATAAAAAGTTATGAAAGTGTGTAAAACTAATTTAATTTTACACTAATGTAAGTGAATCCCTCCTCATTATATAACTTGAAAAAAATAAAATTTAAAAGAAAAATAATGCATGTGTATATTTAAGTGTATGAAATGTGTATGTAGATAAAAATTAAATAAATAATGCTACATACACAAATTATAAACATATGTATTATTTTTCTTCAAAATTTAATTTTTAAGAGAGTGCTACATATACTTCTTAAAAAAACATAATTTTTGCAATAATTTTTTTTTAAAAAAAAACCATCATATAATCCTAAAATTTTAAAATATCTTTTAATCAATATTTTGTGTTTTAAGACTTGCGATTGGAGTGTTACCAAATGAGCATAATCTAAGGGATGAGCCAAAAACAACGTGCGTCACTCTTTTTGACTCATACGAGTTCCTTGTTATGATTCTAAATTTTCAAAATTCATATTAATCCTTATTATGTGTTTTAAGACTTGCGATTAGACCTGTTTAAGGGTCGGGCTACTCGTCCAAGCTCAAAGGCTCGTCCATATTTGGAAAGGCTTGGATAAAAATATTAGGTCCGAAAAATGAGGTTGAGCAAAAAAAATTAGGCCCGTTTAAAATATGTTATTTATTTATATTTATGTAATTTATGTCATATAAAAATTAAATATATATAATATTATAATGTAAACATTAAAAAATATGTTAAGTTGTTCATGTTTAAGAACTTAATAAAAATATATATATATAGTTACTAAAGATTAAATAATAAAAATATATATATATTTAAAAAAAATAGAAAAAATAATATGGACGGGCCTAAACGGGCTTGGGCTATCCATTTATAAATATGGGCGGACTTGGACAAAATTTGAGGCTCATATTTCAGGCCGAACCGGACTTGAACAAGCAAATGTAGTGTTGATACCATATATGGATCCGATCCGAACCCAGCTCATGAACACCTCTACTTACGATCGAAATACTATCAAATATGCATAGCCGAGACGGGATGAGCCAAAGACAACATATGTCACTTTCTATGACTCATATGAGTTCGCGCTTCGGACTTACGAATGCTCCGGCAAACCTTCTGCACGCTCGTGAATGAGATCTGTCTGCTTACGAATCCAAGGATCATCATTAGTAGAAATACTATGCAAAGAAAACAATGAACTCATTCCATAGATAGCAACACAAAATATAGGGAATATTTTTGCCATAAGAAGAAATATTTTGCTCAGTGTATTAAAAATCTAAAAATATGTTATAATCAACATCTACGACTGTATTCAGAAGACATTTTCATCAAGTCATCATTTAATTTTGTTACCTGCAAAACATTCAGAAGCTAGCACAAGCTCTTAATTAAGATGTAGAGGACTCAGATGTTAGAGCTCACGATACACATTATTTCTTGTTACAAAATCCACACCTACAATGAGTATCCCCAGTTTCATTTTCCAATAATTTACAAGATTCTTTTTTTCCTTCTCTTGAAACTGCCACTGAATGGACATAACTAACAAAATTTAGGGGCAATTACAACTCCAAAATCACTGGTAGGAGACACAAACATTAGGCACTTACCCATCCAAAATGTGGATATTCCCATGACCAGAAGACTTTGTTAAATTGCAACCAGAAACCTCCAAAAGTTAAAAGACCAACTTCAGCTACAGTTTTCCTCCACTGCCGCAATTATGATAACCAACTATAATGAAGGGCACCGAGCAGAGCTAGGAATATCTAAAGCATCCCAGACAAATAATCCACAATCCAAAACCAAGTAAAACAATGCTGCGATGAATAACGACAAAGTAAAATCAGAAGACAGGCAGGCAACTGTATACAAATCTCTGTTTTGCATGCAATCAAAATCACCCAATGCTTATTTCAAGTCTCCACATGTCATGTAAAAGTCCACAAGGGAATTCCCATTGGATGCAAATGATTCATAATATTGCATCAAAAAAGAATGAAGAAGATGATAATCCAATGAAAGCAACAACGAACGATAAAGAATTTTCTCTTCTCTTTTCTTTACCGCAATAAAAGAATTACAATTGTGAATAAGTGAATGTAAGAAAAGAAAAAGAAAAAGAGTGGACAAACTGTTATTCGTTTATGTTGCAGAGTTTAAGGTAATTGTTATCAAACTTTACATATTTAGACCAGTATGACTTGTACTTGGCGACAGCCAGATCCAACCATGGCTTATAGTTTCCATTGTAATGGATGACAGCTGCATTTTCAATCTCAGTTTGGTTGAGGGCTGGGTCATACCCAAGTCCTAATACGTGCCATTTTCGATCCAGTGGATGGGTTAAGTTATAGAAAGTGATCAGACCTGGTGGCAATGTGCCAAGCTTCCAAAGAGTTCTATCCTCATTCTGCAAAATAGTTTCTTCATCAGTGACAATATTCAGGAAACTACTGACAAAATGATGTTTAGAAACTCATATGACAACCCAAATGCTTTTCAAATTATGCTAATATGACAGACATAGGAGAAACAAAATTTTCCATAAGAGGAAAAAGTATTTTTGCAATAAGGAAACCAGAAACTTGGAAGAGAATTGAAACATGTGAAAAGCACAAGCGAAGCATTACCATATCTTGCCAATGATGATATATTTGTGTGATGTTTCGCTTTCTCCACTCCTTCAAATCAAAAATATTCATCCCAAATGCCCAACCACAAGCATTTGAGTCAAAATTCTCTGAGATTTTTGGATTGGTGAAGTTGAGATACTTATCAAATCTATGAAAGCTCTCTTTACAGGTCTCCACTGCACCATTCACCATTCCTTGCAGATCAACATCCCAAAGAGGTGTCAAATCCTTCTGAACTACAATATCATCATCCAAAAACAGGATCTTGTGGAGTTTTGGGTACACTTCAGGAAGATAGAATCTAAGGTGATTCAGCATCGATAAGTATTTTGGATTCCTATATTTGAGATGGTCAGACCCAACAGAGAGAGAGGATGGGTGATTTGCCTTGAAATAATATTCTTTAATTCTGCCAGATTCAAGTTGACGTAGAACAGAACAGTAAGAGGAATTCAACCACTTAAAATCATCAATGTTCTCAACCTGAACTGTTGCTTTTTCAGGAGCATTCAAGATAAACCACATTCTCATTGCAGCAAAATTCAGTTTATCGGTCACTATATGGAAAACATGTTTCTCAGGCTCATTTGCATGCAACACTGTAGAATTAACGACCACAGATGTTGCCAGTACGTTATCAGAGAAGATGGCATAATGGTACAGAGAAGGATCTTCAAGCTTTTCTTTATCAAGATCCTTTTTGTTCTGATATCCATGAAAGAAGTAGTCTGCTGCTAGCTGCAGAGGTAGGCAATGCAATGGTTTTGGGACAGTTTTTGCAGCTAACTGAATCAAGAAGGCACTCCTTTTCTTCAGAGAACCTACATTATCTTCTGTTGACAGAAGCATGGCTCGAAGCTTCCTTGCAACTGTCCGGCAATCATAGAGTTGATCCTTTGCTGTAGATAGAGCATGGCCCATTGCTTTTGCATGATCAAGTGAACTGGAAATAGAACAACATACTTTTGCATGAAAACCAAGAACACATGTACCTGATAACCAAAATGGTGGACATAAAGTTGTAATACCTCGGATGAAGCTCAGAATCAGAATTAGCATCTCCAATAACACGTAGACTTTCTCCGACATGTTTCAAAAGAGAATTGTAAAGAATACTTTGGTTCTTAGACTTGGCAATGTTTGCATATGCTTTTGCCATAATAACCTGGTCACGCATAAGCTTCAAAGTAGAATCAGAATTAGGATTTTCAAAATCTCTTCTCCATATACCGTATTTTTCCTTAACAACAGTGTCCATATTTTTCAAGTTCTCAATAGCTGCTGTTGCTTGCATCTGCTTATCAGCCTCTTTATCTTGGCGGACAAGGTCTGCAGTACGGAGATCCCTCCTTTTTTTCCGCAATATCTGAAGATGGTAAATACTATCACAAATTTCAACAATGTAAGATGCATAAAGTAAATACACAGTAGTGTCAGACAATTTACCTGGCGCTTGAACTTCACAGGGCTCCATGATGCCCGGTGATGATTTTGAATTTCATCTTCTTGCAACTGATGATCATCTATAAAACGTTCAACAGTTTCTTCAAATTTTGTGCTAGCTTGGTATGAATCTTTCAGTTTAAGTACCTAGGAAATAGTTAATCAATTTGTGATGTCAAGGACTTGAACAATAAAAAAGGAGATAGATAAATAAGGTTGATGCAGTATTGTCAAGGGCGCAAGGCGCACTCTAGGCGCTAAAACCCTTATATTGCCTCAGGCGCAAGGCACAAAAAAACGCTCGCCTGAGTGAAGTAAGGCGCACTATGTATATGTGTGTGTTTTTGTATGTGTTTGTGTGTGTGTGTGTGTGTATATATATATATATATAATAAGCTTAAAATATATAAGTATGATAATAAACTTTAAAGAGTGACCCAGTTTATCTACAAAACATGCAATTTTTTGTTGTTGTTGCACAATATGCATGATTTCCTTATGATTCCATGTCTATTGTTGAATACTCAAATATTGAGAAGTATAGAGTTTGATACAATCCCCTTTCTTACTAGTAAAAGTACATCTAATGAAAAAAAGCTAAAATTAAAGAAATTAAAGAGAACTTCAATCAGGCAAGCTTTTTTTACGCATAGGCCTTACAAAAAAGCGTGCCTAGGCGCACCAGGCGTGCGCCTGATCAAATGAGCCTCGCCCGAAAGGGTCTGAGGCGTTTTTGTTATCTAGCACTAAGGCGTAGGCGCGCCTAGGCGCACGCCTTGACAACACTATTATAATTTTTTCCTGGCCATATAGCTTGCATAATGGCTGAAAATGTATAAGCTAATGACAGGAAAGTGCTTAGTTCATACCCTTAATTTCGTTATACTTGCGGTTATGAATTTGACCACCATGAATAGGTATTGGAATCTTAATTTTGAGTATAGGACCATCAATTACTAAAAACCAGTTTTACAAAATCAAATGGAAGTACCTGTGAGCCCTTTAGTTTGTCAGGATCTCCATCGATAGGGTTTTCCAGAACCCAAGAAGCAGAAAGGTCCTTCATTTTCACCCTACTTGTTCTGATAGTCCCAAAAGCATCGCTGTAAGTTGCAATTATGTCAATATCCTGTTTGAAACAAATTTACATGAGCATCATTCATATTAGTTGTTAAGAAAAAAGAAAAAAAAAAAAAAAAAACTCCATTCATTACCTTCTCGTTGTCATTGAATATTAGAGCAGCAGAGGAAGCAGCCTGTTCCAGCTCAGTCCACATTCGGACCAATGGTTAGTTTGTGCAGCATGTTTAAGAAATCAGGTCGTGCAATATAAGAAATTGTGAATGCAGGCAACGGTATCGTACACCACAATTATGAAACACTACCAAATTTTGATAGATCAAACTACAACATGATTCAAATCTATAAATATGAATGAACCTTTCTGTCATACAGCTGCCGATATGCTTTGAGTCCTCTTCCACTGAAAGACATAGCATTAAACAGATGATCAAGATCAATTAAAATAAGGGAAAAATCTCTAAAACTAAAATAAATTATTTTGAAATCATCTTACATTGTTTTGTTATCTGATATTTCTGCATCAACAATAATAATACTGAAAATAACCTGAAAGAATAAATGAAAAGCATTACCGGTGTCAATTTACATACTTAAAAAATAATAATAATTAACTAATAAATGGCATAGAAAAAAATCAGAGTAAACAAATAATTATCTAATAAACGATGGCATTTTTATTTTTATTTTAATTTTACGGTTAATTTGGATTAACTTAAATCAAATTATTACACAAAGATCTAAAACATCTATAATCGATCCATTAAAACCCTAGAAAGGACAATAACCGAATAATAAGCTAATTTAAATCCGAATTAAGCAGATTGAAAAAAAATGAGAAGATTTGAGAGAGACAGGGAGATATCAGAGTGCTTACGAGTATGAAACAGGTGAGTAGCATGGAATCGAAGCTCAAGAAAGTCCTCGAAGCAGCTTCCATGGAGAGAGAGATTAGATTTTGGATTTTGCTTAAAGTCCAGCGGGAGTGTGACGAACAGGATTGATATATGTTATGAGTCGCGATCTCTTTTTTCCGTCGTTTTTTTTTTTCTTTCTTTTTTTGTCTTTGTCGACGACTCGTCGTCTTTTTCGGCTACGCGTTTCTTTAAAACCGGGAACTTTGGTAAGGTGCGTGCGGCACGGGGCGCGTGGTAGGAAAATCACAAAACCAGTGCTACTTTAAAGAGCTTTTGCAATATCCGCCCCGCCCCGTAATAGTACTGCTCTGTTCCGTCCCCTGTCCCGTTTCGTCATGGATGTTGAAATTTCAATACCACTACCACCTCTATAGATGTCGGTTACATCCATAAGCGCCCCGCTCCGCCCCATTTGATATTTATTAATTATTTTTACTTTTTTCAAATAATAAAGCATTTTAAAAAAATTTAAATTTAAATATAAATTAAATATAAATATGTTTATAATATAGGAAGAGAAAAAAATAAAGTATTAGGTTTAAATTTTTAAAATAAAAATAAAAATAATAAGTTTAATTATATTATTTTATTATTCATTTAAAAGCTAAATATGTAAGGGTAAAATTGTAATTTTAGTATTCGGGGCGGGGCGGTGCGGAGCAGGCAATTACCACAACTGCTCCATCCCCGCCTTTCAAACGAAAAAAACCGCACCGCCCCGCTCCGCCTCCATTGTTCAAAAAAAAAACTTCTCCATTCGGATCGGATCGGTTCGAAATTCATCGGTCGGATCGGGTTTTGCCATCCCTAACCAGTTCTCCGACCGTTTTGACAGACACATTTCCTTTCCTTTCCTTTTATTTTATTTTATATTTTATTTTGTGTTATATTTTGCCAGTGAAAGGGACTTTTTAAAACGGAATTAATATCATTTAAAAAATAGAATTATCATTTAAAAAATAAAATTTTCAGGTCTCAACTGAAAAATAAATAGTTACAGCACCGCCAGCTTTAGATTTAGTCATGATCAAAGGTTGGGCTCTCGGTCTGTCCGATAAGCCGATTTAAATAAAATCGAATTTGAGATAAATTTTTAAATTTTAATTTATTTGATTTAAATTATTATTTAATAAATAAAAAATATTTTTTAAATTTTAATTATAAAAATATTTTTTTAATATTTTTAATAATGATTTAAATTTTTTGAATTCATCGAATTGAATCTTAAATAAGTAAAACTTTTTACTAATCAATATGAAATGATTTGACATTAGACATTTCAAGGGTCAAGTTACTTGCCTAATCTCGAAATCTCGTTTATATTTTGAAAGGTTTGGATAAAAAAATTAGATTTGAAATATAAGTTTTGACAAAAAAATGAGGTCCATTTAAAAAATGGATCGGATCTTGATTCCAACAATCAAGGTCCGAGTCCAGCCCGACTCTGCCCGTTTTTTATTTATATAATATATTATTTTTATATTTTATATATTATATAATTTATATCATATAAAAATAAAAATATATAATATTATAATGTAAACATTTAAAAATATATTAAGTTATCCATTTTTTAAAACTTAATAAAAGAAAAAAATTTAAATTATTAAAAAATTAAATAAATAAAAAATATTTGTTTAAATTTTTAAAAAATAAAAAATAAAAGGGTCTAAACGAGTTTGGATTATCCAGTTATAAATATGAACAATTTGGATAAAATTTATGACTCATATTTTAAATAGAACCGAATTTAATTAAATATATATAATATTAATATCATATATATTCGACATACCAATTAACAAATCTACTTACAGGACTAAAATGGATTAAAAAATGTTTCACATCTTTCTTTCAGGGATATTAGAATCAAAAAAGTAAAAGGTTGGAGAATATAACATTTTAAATTATTTAAAATATGTAATCTTTATTTTAAATTTTAATGTTATTTAGACATACTATTAGTACTATTTTATATCTCATTTACGGATTTCAAACCATTTAGTACAATTATAATAATAACACATTAAAAGAAAGCTTGCTAAGCTTGGTATTTTTCATTTGTAAATAAAAAATTGGTTATAAAAAAAAAAAAAAGTAACTTTGATACACAGTTATGCATGGTTATTAAAAGAATTAACCTTGTAAAAGTAATTTATTAGAAAAAATCTATTGTTGGTTTGATAGGTTAAAAAATGGAGCTAACCGTCCGACCAACAAGCTCCCTTGATTTCGGTTGGGTTTTGAACTTTTATAAGCAGAGGTTCTATTTAGATGGATGATGAATTAATTTTGATAAAATTAAAAATAATAGTGACGGTTTGAGATTAAAATTAGTGATGGGATATGTGTTTGGATTCAAACGCAGCAGTGGCGGTGAGATAAATTATAATGAGAAAAAAATGACTATTAAAGACATTAAATTAAAATATATATATATAATAAATAATTAAAAATTATATTTATATTAAATAATAAAATAATTATTTATATTAAATAATTATTAAAATTTATTAAAAAACTATTTATGTTAAAAATAATTTAAAATTTTAAAAAATAAATAATTTAAAAATTAGGAAATAAATAATTTAAAAATTAAATTAAATAAAATAAAATTTAAAAAAAAATAGTGGAGCGGAATAAAAAGAGGTTTTCCCCTTCCACTAGAAGTCCAGTTATTCACTGGACCTCCACCCGTCCGGTTAAATTGGAGGGGTCCGTTGGTTTAGCAACCCATTGGGGGTGCAATCAGTGGGGGAGAAAATCCTCCCAAAAAACTTGGATCCCATCGTCCTGAGTTCAGTTCAGCTCGACTTAAGCTTATTTTTTAATTAAAAAAATATTTTATTCTATTTTTATCTTAAAATACATGTAAAAATATAAAAAAATTTAAATTTTAAACTTAAAAAATAAAAAAAAATGGATCAGACTTTGGAAAAAAAAAATTTTTCTTGCCAACTGAGATTGATCTGACCCGATTCAATTTGTGAAACTGATTCATAGAAGTTCCATATGAAAATGGGTATAAGAGAAAAATAATTAATACATATTATTATTAATACTCCCTCCGTCTTATTTTTTCTGTTCAAATTTTTTTTTTGAACATTTAAATCTCTTTAAAATGGCCTAAGAGAAAAAACGAAAAATACAAATATCTAAAAGATGATCTACCTGTCCTACAATGGCTAAAAAAATAGGGATAATGTCCTATAGTTTATAAAAAAAATTTAATATAGTACTTGTATTTTAAAAATAATAATTTTAATATTTATACTTTTATTCCGTATGTTACATCATTAAAATTTTAAATGACTGGCTTCTCTCCTAAGATAGCATAACACGTGGCATTAAAATGCCACATGTCAATTGTCAACATTAATTTTTTTTTTTTTCATTTCTCTCCACTCTCTCTCCTCTCCTCCCATCCTGATCTCCCCCTCGTCCAACTAATTTTAAACCGAATTCGATCAATCACCGATTGATTTTGGGTTGGTAAACTCGAAACAACCTGAACCAAGATGGAATCGGCCTGAAAACGATAATTTTTTGAATAAGTTTAATTCCATGTTTAATTTTTGTAGTTTTTTTAACATAATTCTTTATTTTTTTTAAACCAACCGGAAGTCAAATTCAATGTCGAAGTTGCATACCAGAAAAAACAACCACAGGGAAGGGAAGGCGAATAGATTTCCTCATTTCCTCTTTCCTCAGTTGATGCCTTTTAGTTTTCTTTCAATGTTTTCTATACGTGTTCAATTTTTTTTTTTTTTATGAACATTTAAATACTAATTTTTAGGGTAAAGTTGAAAAACATATCTTTTACAATAAAATAATTATTAAATGGTATAATGAGTAAAAATTATTTGAAAAAAAAATATAAAATATAAAATTATTAAGAAGAAAATTATAAAGATAAAATTACTTTTGATAAAAAAAAAACCTTATTCTCTCTTTTTCTCTTATTTTTTAATTTACTTTTTTAATTAAAAAATAAATTTTTCTAAAAATAAATTTTTTAATTTTAAAACATAAATTTTTTAATTTTTTATTTACTTTTTTTAATTAAAAAATTAAAAAAATAATTAATAATACAAATAATATTTCTAAAATTAAATTTTTTTAAAATAAAAAAATATTTAAATATTTTATTTTATAAATTTATTTTTAATTAAAATTTTAAAAAAATAATATTTTTTAATGAAAAGAGAAAAGAAAAAAAATTCATTAAAAACAATTTTATCTTTACAATATCATTTTTAATAATTTTTAATTCTTCATTTTTTTTCAAATAATTTTTAATTATTAGATTATTTAATAATTATTTAATTATTGAAGACATATTTTTTATATTTACCCAATTTTTTTATTTAAATACATAATAAAAAAATAAAATAAAATAAAATAAAAAAACACTAGGGGAAATCTATTCCAGGGAAGGCGACTGAAGAGCAGCATTGGATTCTTGTTTTGCTTAGTAAAACCGGTCACAATTTCAGTAGGTGGTGATTATTTTACAGAGATGTCAGTGCCACCTGATTGGCGTTGGAAAGCCTGCCTGGTGATTTTGACTTGCATTTTTAATTGAATTTGTTAACCAGAGTCTTAAAAATATTTTTTAAAATTATTATATATAATAATATTTTAAATTAATGTATTAAAAATAATAAATAAAATTATCAATTTTTATATTTAATATAATATTTTTATTATAAATAATATATTAAATAAACTTAAAAAATACTCTAAAAACACTCATTAACAAATTGATTTGATTTATTTTATAATAAATAATATATTAATTAACTTTAAAGAATACCTAAAGCTCATGTTTGTTGGTCCAATTCTGCTGCAATTTTTTGTCTTCGAAGTGGGCTAAGTGGAAAGATTTAGGATAAATATGAAAAGGATGCCGTCAATAAGTAAACAATTATAAAATAATCTAATAGATAAAAATTATTTGAAAAAGAAAAATGAATAATTAAAAATTGTTATAAAAGATATTGTAAAGATAAATTTACTTTTAATGAAAAAATTTATTTTTCCTTCCTCCTTAATTAATAAAATATTATTTTTTTAAAATTTTAATTAAAAATAAATTTAAAAAATAAAATATTTAAATATTTATTTTTTAAAAATTTAAAAAAATAAAGAAAAAATAATTTTAGAAAAAATAATCTTATTTTTTAAATTTTTTAATTAAAAAAAGTAAATAAAAAATTAAAAAAAAAGTTATTTTCAGAAAATTTTATTTTTTAATAAATTTTTTTATCAAGGATAATTTTGTTTTTACAATTTCTTTCTTAATAAATTTTTATTTTTCATTTCTCTTTTTCAAATAATTTTTACTCATTATATCATTTAACAGTTATTTACTTATTGACAGCATGTTTTTCAAATTTACCCAAAGATTTATCAGTTAGTCAATCCCAGTTTGATTTGGAACGGAAAGTTGGATTTGTAAATAACAGCAAGAAATGTAAAAACGGTGCAAATAGAACAGCTTTCCACAGTCCTCTCTCAATCACCAAAGCTATACTTGCAGAATAACAAGAAGTAATATATTACACAATGACCAAAAAAGATAAAAATATATATAGGCAAGTCTCCATCATTGGGATCCAATTACAATAATCAGTTTTTATCTCAACTGTTTGAGATCGATAAACAAAGGGATTTGTGGTCTAAAACCAACAGAATAGTGTAGATAAAACTATTCTAACAAAGATATCAAGCACAACTCGCTCTATACAAAAATAAAGAAAAGGGCAATGTTTGTGAAACAATTAGCACGTTAATATTGAGACCTGCAACCAATTGGATTGATGTTCCAACTTACCTCACCTGTGGAGGGTTTTGGTAGGCACGACCTGCTACATGCTTTGGAGCAAGTGGAGATCGATGGTGCAAAGGTTGCTGGCCATGTCTGCGAGTTGAGTGACGAGCAGAACGATTTCTTGGCTCTGTTGGCTTTTCATTTATTGACTCAATCTGTTCCAAAGTGTCTACAACTTCTTTCATTGATGGACGGTTCTTAGGTTCAGGTTCAAGACATTTTAAAGCAAGCTGGGCGACTCGATATGCAGCTTTCAAAGGATATTTGCCCTCCAATCGATGGTCCATTATGTTCTTCAATTTTCTTCTCTCGGATAAATATGGTTTTACCCAGTCCAACAGATTATGTTGCCCACTTGGGCGGTTTGGATCAAGTACTGGCAAGCCTGTTAATATTTCAACTAAAACAACACCAAAACCGTACACATCGCTCTTTACATATAAATGTCCTGTTAAATCAGCAAAGTATTCAAGTCATGAGAAGTGCAAAGTGGGTTTTGCTCAATTGTCTAAAAAAATGCAACAATATGTTGCAAAGCAAGGACATCACTTACAAAACCCGAAATTCGGAAAGGATTCAGAGGATTACCTGTAGCAACATATTCTGGAGCTGCATAACCATATGTACCAATAACCCTTGTTGTTATATGTGATTGGCTAGCTGAAGGACCCAATTTGGCCAACCCAAAATCCGATATCTTGGCGGTATAGGACTGCAATGTAACCAATAGCCAAACTATATTAAATTTATGTTTCCTCTGTATGTTTTCAAGGAGAATGTTCTATGTCATCAATTATTTAAGCCTTTAATCCCAAAGAAAAAGAGGCTTTCCAGGTAGTATAGATCTGCTATCAGCAAATATTATAATACCATCCCAAAAAAAATTCCTGTGGTATAATTCATGAGTTGTATGGAAAGTTACCCCATCAAGTAGTATATTTGAAGCTTTGAAATCTCTGTAAATTACTTGCTTGTCTGACGTGTGCAAGAAAGATAGGCCCTTTGCTGCTCCTATTGCAATTTTAAGCCGTATATTCCATTCAAGTGATTGAACAGTAGAACCCCCTGAATAACAAAAACCATGAAGAGTGAGATGAACAAAGTTAACTCACTAGAAATAAGAGGGAAAGTGTGCACACATAAAGTATATGCTCACATGAGAAATCAGAGATATAAACAACTAATTTCTAAACTCTTACTTCCAAATAGATGGTTTTCCAAGCTACCCTTCTGCATAAACTCATAAACAAGAAGAAGCTCTCTATCCTCCCAACAGTATCCCAGCAGCCTTACAAGGTGAGGATGAGACAACCTTCCTAAGAAATTTACCTCCGACTGCACCAGTAAATCAGAAAACAAAAGCCTTAACAACCAGGAATTTCTATACATTTTAAATTTTAAATATTCAAAGAAAATCAGTAAAACAAGCACTAAACAATTCCCAAAATGCAGGTGTGGATATGTCAGCTATAAATGTACATCACAAAGAGAGATTTTGAAGTTCTATAACAAGTAGAAGTAAAAAGGACCAATTCAAGATGGCATGAAACAATATTATGATGTTATACGAGATATCGCATCTGTAAAACTCTTCGAGATACAAATTTTCTGGGGGCTTCAGTGGGGCACCTAACTGGTTATCTCACCATTTTAAATCCAGAAATCAGTCCTAATTGTGTCTCAGGTCATTCACACGCAGATCAGAGGAATAAAATCCACAATGTAACTCTTACAGAGTGTGGAGACCGAAAGATGTCTATTTTAGTATTGTAAGACTGTAAGAAACACTGTTCCAAGAATAGCAATGTAAAGCATAATAATATGGCTTTGCCTTCAGAATTATTCACTTCTCAGTCGTCTTTACTTTGCATAAACGAGCTCTGAACTCTCAACACTTCATTTTCTGCAAATAGCAGAATACTTCTACTGCATTTTCAATTTGTTTTCTTTAATCAGGTAATAACTGACTCTTTAGATAAGTAAAGGTTTTACTTGAGGCATTTGTGGTCGTGAGAAGCTGATGTCTTACATGCATGGACATTTTATGTTAAGAGAAAACCCATGGAAATACTTAAAGAAGAAAAATCAAGTGACAAATTCTCAAAACAACAATTAAGTTTCTCAGTAAATTAATTCTTTCTTAAGATTAATGAAATTACCTGCCATTCCTCAAATCCTTGCATGCTCTCAGAGTTCAGTTTTTTAACAGCAATGAGGGTTCCACTTCCACTCTTTCCAGGTGCCTTCTCATCAAGCCAACCTTTGAAGACTTTACCAAAACCTCCTTCGCCAAGCACCATGTCAGGCCTAAAATTCTTAGTTGCAGACTTCAGTTCTGCAAAACTGAAGATCCTTAGATTAGGAGTAGGCAAGATCTGCCCATTTAGAAAAGCCTCATCCCCACTTGAAGCTGAGAACCCGCTGTTCTGAGAGATGTTACTGCCCCTAGAAGTTGCAGAAGATGCTGTGTTGCCGGTTGTTTGAGATATCACTATTTCAATCACAGAATGGAAATGTGCTTAACAAATGTTGATTGTGAATTTGTCAACATATGGAGTTCTAATACTAATAATACAGCAAATGAAAAACAACAACAATATGTAATGATCAAAACACAAAATCTATACGAGAATTCAACAGGATAACCTAACCATGTTCCAAAAATAGGCAAGTCAATGGTCAAAATACAACAAAAACCAGCATCAAGAACTGGGTTTTTGGTGCTGAATACAAAAAGAATATGGATTGTATTAATAAATTTCAACTAAATGAAAACAAAATTGAACCCACTTAACAAAATAAGGCAATCTAATTGCAAAACTAGGAAACAATCTATGTTTTGAAAAAAAAAGATTAATATGCTTTGAAGGGTACCTGAACTAAGATGACCAGTGGTGCTTGGTGTTGGATTATCAGCTGGAGAACCCCAGCAAATTCCCATCTTGAAAAATCTCTTTTTCCTTTTTTCCTTCCCTTTGTCCACTTGTTGAAGCATAACCAGACACAGAAACCAGCAATTTTTTTGCAGAACACAGAATATCCAAACAAAAAAGAAATATCTTTCAATAAGATGATGATAAAACAAATCAAATTTCTGGCTTTGATCAACCAAAAAAAAAAATGGGTTACTATTGTTTTCCTTCTTTTTTTTTTTTCCAATTGACTTGAATTTTTTGTTTCTGTTTTCACAAACTGGGTTTTTGTAATTCAAGCAAATTCAGCAACTAAACTTGACAATGGAAATAATAATAAAAAATTGCCCAAAAGGATGGTAAATTGCTAAATAAAATAAGACTGAGTCTTTGGATGGATGTTGGCAAACCACACTGTTAAGAGAGCTTCTTCGCGGGTAACGTTATCTTGGGTCAACTGCCGTGTCCCAGAAAAAGGCCAGTCAAACAGGAAAAAAATAAAACCAAACCAAACCAAACCAAAAAAAAATTGAAAAAAAGGGTTAAATTTATTAGTACTAATCAAATTTCAAGGACTTCAATCTTCAAAAGGGAAAATTTTCAAGGACTTCACATTTATTTTATTCTAATTTTTTCAAGTTTCAATTTGCTTTGGCAAGCATCATGGAATAAGACCTAATGTCAAAAATAATAAATTTATTAGTAATATTATCCATTTTTAAAAAAATAAAAAGTGATTGGTGGGAGGGAGCACTGTCTGAAAATCAAATTGAAGCAAAAAAAAAAAAAGAAAAGCATTCGAAATCATTTAAAATTTGTTCATGGGGGCGTTTTACTCGAGGTAATGCAATGGAGTATGATGTCACCACCATAATCCCAGAATTTATATGATGAAAATATATCTCATGAGATCTTGAGATTCTTGAAACTTCTTTTATAATTATATATATATATATTTTACTCATTCTTACTTAAAAGTTGATTTTTTTTTTATTTTATTAATGGAATGTTTTAAAGTCGTCGATTTTTTTTTTTAGAAGTATTTTTAATTCAAAGTTTACACTTTTTTTTGTTATTCATTATGAAATATGAAGTTTTGTGAAAATGTAATATGTAAATGCTTCCCTTTTAAAATTTAATTTACATCAATTCTAAATATATAAGGTTTTAGGTTAAATTCGTTATTATACATACCATATTCAATATTGAATTTTTTTTATTGTATTTTAATTTTATTGAAATTTATTATTATATTTTGAAGTTCATTAATTTTCAAATAAAAATAATAAAATTAAAATATTTTACGAATATTTTGTTAATGTGAATGATACATTTACATGAATTCAATTATATTTTATTCAAAATCAATCAAATGATAAATATAATAAACAATACTGCTACAAATTTATCTTAATTCCTAATATATATACATATATATATATTTGTTTTCCTTTTTTTGGTTAATAATTCCTTTACCTAACATGACAAATCTTGATTCGGTCCATATTCATGAAATCCAAGATTAGGAATCTAATGTAAGAAAAACAACTTAGCATTAATCACTTTGATTTTGACTTTTAATTAATTTTCCTTCATAAGGTTCAACTGAATTTGCTGGTCCAACCCGGCCTCTGGACCACAAAGGAAATAGTCTGGCAGTTTCTTCTTCATATCATTTTTTTCCCTTCATAAAAAAACTATTATTACTTAACCCTCTCTTGGCTTATTTTGTTTCTTTTAAAAACTAAAACTACCTTCTCCTTCTTCTTCTTCTATTTATTTGTTCATTTCATATAGATGAAAAAACAAAACAATAGAAAAGAGTTTCATTTAGATTTGAATCTTGTAAAGTTGCATGACTCTCTCTCTATTTGTTCTTTTCCATCTTTATGGTCAACTTTATACTACTTTTTTCTCCTTTAGTAGCAAGAAAGTCAACTTTCTACCAAATTTATTGTTTTTTAATTATTTTTTATTATTTTTTTTATAAAAAATATCGTAAAATAAGAGAATAAATTATAAATATTGAGATTTGGATTCAAATATTAGACATCATTTTAAAAAATAATTGTATAAATCAATTGAATTAAATCATAAATTCACAAAATAAAACTTTTACTATCACTTGTTTTGAACTTCAATTTACAATTTCAAGTACTTATTTTTAAGGAAAGGGTTAGCTTAACTAGTATCTATAAGCACTGATTAAAGATTATTTATTTTATCATTTTATAAAAATATTTTGTATTTAATATATTATTTTTACTGAATTCAAAGAAAAATAATGCATTAATTATATTTTTATTTTTATATATATCACCTTAACTAATGTCACTAAATACTTGTTAACATCTTCCTTAAATAAAATGGAAAAAAAGTGATAAATTTTATAATATATTTATTAGTTTGTTGGATAGATTTTTTTACTATATTCTCTTGCTATTATTGGCCACACAAAAAAAAAAAAAAAGTCTCTTGCTATATTATTCTCTCTATGCCCTTCCTTAAGTTGTTCGGACCGTTTGCTGGCATGTCCATTGTCAAATACAGCCTGTTTCTCATTTTAGGAGAATTAATGACTATTCTTGACCAATTCCCCTATTAACAAGTTAAAAGGCAAAGCTCATTTTTGTTCATACAATTCCTGGGGCCGGACTAGCTCAAGTTTCAAGCCAATGTTTTATAAATACTAGAATATGCCCTTCTTACATTTCGAAAAACTGAATTAAAATTTTAAATATGATATTTATATTAATATATGATAGATGTAATAATCAAATTCTTAAGTCAATAAATTTATAGTTAAAATTGGATTATTATGATAAATTATGTAAAATATGAGATGAATTGAGACACGACACGAATACAATATGAAAAAATAATTAAAACACAACACGATACGAAACGAAAAATAACATGAACGCGATACAAATATACGAACGTGTCAAAATTTACATAAAACTAATTATTACCGTATCAAAATTTATATAAATTTATAATACTTTGAATAAGATAATGACATGTAAAAAAATAACATAAATACGATACGAATACACAAAATTTTCTTTTTTCTTTATATTCCTTTCTTTCGACTTTGTTTTCTTTTCTTTTTCTTTCTTTTTTCTTTATTTCCTTCTTAGTAAAAAAAAAAAAATTCACAATGCCCAAACTAACCTCTCAAATACATTTAATGTCCATGATTAGTTGTAACCAAATAAAACCCCCAAAATTGCAATTAAGCAATCTCTTTGAATAGGATAACTTTTAATGTAGGTAATAGATAGGTGAATTTGAATGATCTATAAAAATTCTTTTCACAATATCATAATTATCGTTTTATTATTGAATCTTTAAAGGTTTAATATCAAAACAGCGCTATAATGCGATGAAAAAGTTTCCATCCCACCATTCATCCAAAGGAATCGATAGTCTACGTAGTACAATCTTGTCTTAGGAAACAGTTTTAGGAGTTTATTTATCACTTTCTAAGTAGAACTCCTTCTCTAGCCTAAAAAAAAAAGAATATAAGGAGTTTCAAGAAACAATTGTCAATGGCTAAACTACATTTCACATTGTCAATGGCTAAACTACATTTCACATAGGGATGGCAATGGATAGTGCTGATTTAGATATCCGTAACTATTCGATTCGTTTTTTGTAGATACGGATATTATAATTACTATCAGTAACGGATTCGTAGCGGATGCGGATATGAAATCTTGGATATCTGTTATCCGTAAAAGTAATATGCATAAATTTATGCTCATGGAGAGATTCGAATCTTGGCTTACAAGGTTAAGTACAAAGGACTTTATCAAGTAAGCTAATTTTGAATCTTGAAATAACATGCTACTAAAATTAAATTATATCAAGTATAATAAAATATAATAATAATTTAAAAATATATTTTTCAAAATAAAATATAATAATAAACTAATTTAATTAAATTAACAATTATGTTAAATACTTTTAAATTTTAAAGATGCATGGTACTTTTATAAAACAATATTTGATATTTTGATGACTTAATTAGCTTAATTAGTTAAATCACTTTAATGACAAGATTTATTTTATTTTATTTTTTATAAAATGACCTTGTAACAAAGTTATGTATTTATGATAATTAAAATAAATATTAAAATATATTTTTTCTAATATGATATAAATATTTATATATATATGTTTCTAAGTATAAATCTTAAAAATCAAACTTTTATTATTTAAAAAAATATAAATAAAACTTTTTTTCATCTTTTATTCTTTAATTTTATTGGACAACATAAAAGTATAATAATAAAATAATTATAAAAATTAGTTAATATATGTTAAATATTTATAAATTCTAAATATACATGATATTTTTATATAAATGTATAAACCTTAACAAATTATATATATATATATATATATATTTGGAACTCTTTACATGACATAAATACGAAGGGATGGCAACGGGTAAAATAATTAAAACACGAATACGACATGAAAATTAACACAAACACGATATGAATACACGAAAGTGTTAAAATCTATATAACACGGATTATTAATGTGCCAGAATTTATATAAATATATAATACGTTAAACATGATTATGACAAGTTAAAGTACACGAACACGATTACAAGGAATGACAGTTCTAGATAAAATACACATATCATTCTCAATTACCTATTCTATGTACTTTATTCTAAATTGTATGAGAAAATATTGTATGCATTTCGTCTAATCGTATTTCATATCAACACATTTAAAACATACAAATTTCATGTCGTATAGAGAGGAGAGAGATTTGATACATTAAAATCATTTGACTATAGATTGAGAGATTGAATTTGAATAAAAGATTACAAACAATCCAACATTTAACAAGTATATGATAACATTATTTAACAATTGATCGCTATTGAATTTCACCATTATGATTCAATTTCATTGAATTTTATTATAATACTTTTAATTTTATTAATTGAATTAATGAAACATATAAAAATTTATTAAATTAACGAAACATATAAAAATTTATCAAATTAATGAAACATGTGCAATTCGTAGTACACCATTTAATGAAACATATGAAACGATTTTTTATATACTTTGGACTCAAAAAATTAACAAACCATAAGTCTACAATTTTTTATGATACTACACCGTTTAATGAAACCTATGAAACGATCTAACTTACATATATTTTTGACTACAAGATTCTTCCTATACGTGACACCTGTCTAATAAACAAGGTAAGAGATTTAGTAAATTTTTTAAGGTAAAAAAGGATTTTCATTTATATCATTGAATTAAAAAAAAAATGAAACATTGTGGAAGAGTTGGGAAGGGGAGGGAGGGGATCTGTAACAAAAAGAAAGGAAAGGCTTCCAACATAGAAAGGTGAAGTTTTTTTCTCTCCCTTTGTCCAGCTTTCATTTTCTCAAAATATCACTTTTCTCCTTTTTTTTTTTTCTTTCTCTTTGACCTGTTTTTAACTTCTCAAATATATATATTCCCAATTACAAGCAAGGTTTAGACCAAAAGAACGACAAGGAAGAAGAATTCGAGGTAGGTAGAAAAATATCTTCATTTTCTTTCATCTATTTCTTTCACTGCTCATTTTCTTTCTTTTTCTTTTTCTTTTTCTTTTTGTATGTAAAATATTAAGATTTTACTCTTGCAACAGAGGGGAAAGATGGTTTGTTGGACTGATGCCCAAGAAGCCTTCCTATCTTTCTTCCCTATCCCTTTCTCCTTCAATTCTCTATTTTCCAATTAAGAAATCATCGCCAAAATCTTCCACAAAATGTATCATCCAATCTATCAATGAGTTTTCTGTTTTACTTTTTAGTTATTTCTAATTGTGTTATTTGTGGTGTTTGTAGAGAGAAGACCCTTTGGTAGATGTAATCGATGAGAATTGCGACACCAAAGTTATAGTCAAAGCCATGAATGTAATTTCTGAAGGTAAATAAATCAGTATTTAATATTTATTTCTCTCTTCTTCTTTTTTAATTTGTATTTGCTATTGCTGGTGCAAAAAAAAAAATGTGAAGATTGAGTTCCAAAATAAAATTTGATTTATCCCTTTCAAAACTTATTACTATTTCTGAATTTAATTTGTTATTGCTTATCATTATTCACGTTCTGGAGTAATTTAAAAAAAAAAAAATCTAATCTACCATTGAAACCCCTCAAGACATCTACTTAATTTTCTATTTTTTAAGTACCAGAAGCAGATATATATAGAAATGGAAGACAAGAAGCAAGCAATTGGGTACATGTACACTACCACATTGTTATGTTATTATGACTTTTCATGGCGAAAAATATATGATTAGTGATTTCAATATAATTATTTATGGTGATTCATTCTGTAGAATCCAAATAGAATTATTATAAATAGCATCCAGATTTAGTTAACGCTATTGCTGGAACATATCATATCCACACAATATTAGCAGCATAAATATGGTGAAAATGAAATGGCAGAATCTTAAATTTGGCAATTTCCATTCGTTACATACCTGTACATGTCTTTGTTTGTGACAGAACACCCACGAAAATGTAATAAAAATATAGAATAGAATAGGAGGATGTGAAGAAGAGTACTATGATAATGATTATTTTTGTGGACCAAAATTACACTACACATGCACACCTACCTATCAACAACATCTTCAACAAAACTCCTAGGAGGCAATCATCAACTTAATTGTTTTATCATAAATAATTGTTAGCTTAATCATAAGCTGGAGTATGAAATGTCGAGAATGAAGCAGGCAAGTCAAACATTTCTTGATACTATTCTTTACGATCTTTTTTTCATATTGGAAGGAAGCTTGCTTTTTGATTGCATAGAGCATATTTCTTTAACCGTGTTTCACTTTTTATTTCTTTTGACATCCATACAGGACCAAGGTTTTGATACTTTGCAGGATCAAGGTTTTGATACTTTAAAAAACATGGCTCATGATATGAATGAGGCAAAGCTGCCTTGATTGCCATTTGTAACTATTTCTTATGTTGTATTTCTATCAAGTGATCAAAATATTCATGCAAGCTACATAACTATATCTTATGGTATGTGCAAGAATTGGAAAGGCAAATTCCTTTACTGAATGAAATTGACACCAAAGTGAACATCATAACCATCATGGTGCTGTATAACTTAGAAACTGCTTAGAGATCACCTTTCATGTCATTTTATTTGGTTGCTAAGAGATGGATGGAGGATAAATAAAATGATTTATATCTTTATATTAATTTAAAAGTCATTACGTTTTTCCCTTTTATGAGAAAAAGAGTTAAAGCTAATCCAAGTGTAAGAAATTAGATGTGTGGTAGTTAGCCATGAAAAGCCAAGCAATGTATGTGATTTTGCAGCTTTGATCTAGAATGATTAGACTGATTTTTATAAACTGTATATACTGGTCTGAATTGCCATAAAATGCCAAGTTCCATTCCCTGATTGTTGTTTGATCATAGTATATACTGGTTTGAATTTGTTGAATATGGCTTTAATTAGAAATGAACCAAGACATGATTGGTTATTTTCATAATTTTTAATTTCTTTAATTTGTGTTTCATGTACTCATTTTGTCAAATAAATTTGGTGTTCCAACCTGCCGTGTAGTTGCGGTTGAATCTGTTAGTAAGCAAGTTCGCTCTTAAATTCCAAAAATTGTACCTTTGATATTCATTTGAGCAATTAGAGCTCTATATTGCTTTCTTTTTTAGTGTTTCCTTTAAACTTACATGGTTGTCATAGTTTACAATTAAACTCTTCTCTTTCCTAAAGCTACATGATTTACAATTAAATTCTTTTTTTTTACTGGCTGCCATGACTTCACTTGAACTAGATTAGGGCTAGCTGTTTACTTCATTGAAAGTTACTTCTCTAAAATTGAATATGCATGCTTTTCTAAAAGTGTGAATTCTAGATATGAAACAACTTACATTTTAAAAGTTACTTTCTAAAATTAATGCCAAGTTTCAATGCATGGTAAAACATGAATTCTGGCCTTTTCAATCCATTGAAAGTTACTTTCTAAAACTGAATATGCATGCTATAATTTCACTGAAAGTAATGAAATATGCAAGCTATGAGATGGAGTAAACATGAATTTTAACATTTCCTTCAAGCAATTGTTTTACTATAATGGCTTCAAGTTATTTAAATTGTAAGCAATCTTGATATTATTAATTGCAAACCAAATTCCCATTAATTCTGCTGCATTCATTCAGATTAACATCTACTTTAGTAGCTCTGATGTTATTTTCACTTGGTTTCCCCTTTTAAAATCATTTTTATATAGGTAAGGAGATTAGAGATGCAACAATGCATAATGAATGTGAAAGTTATCATAGATGAAACGTTTGACATTCCATTTTTAGTTAATTTTGCTTCATCCATTTTTAAAATTGTGAAGGTTCGAGTAAAGCTCATTGACGGTGGCAGTGTAGGTGTGGGTCAGTAAATAGCTTCCTTTTTCTCTCTTAGTTCATGCATTTGGATCTTGCTCTTTTTTTTTTTTGTTATCTAAAACAGAGGTGAATGTTCGTGAAATTTTAGTATATGTGTAGAAGGTATGAATTTTGAGTTTTACTTTTTTGTTATCAATTATAAATTGATGATTTAGAAGACTGTATGATAGTGGTCAATCATACCTAAAACATTGAATCTGGCTTGCTTGGGTAGTTTTTTTTACAAATTTTATTTATTTATTTCCTCTTTCTTTTTTCCACTTAATGCTTAATACTTTCAGTTTCTTTCCTTGTTTTTTATTTTTTCAAGTATTAAGATGAGTTTAATATAAATCGATTAGTTGAAAAGTTTCAGTTTCTTTCTTTGCCCTTGGTTTTTTGTGGCGTGCATCTGATTAGTTGAGTTTGTGTGTGTCAGGGGCCTTCATTGGTGAGTCCTTTTTGGCATTCTAAATATTCTTGGCCAAAGAATGGTATAAATCCTATCCTATTTTCTCTAATGTATACTTGCTTATTTCATTTTTTACTTAGTGTTGTTTAATATTGCAATTATTAGGTTTTATAGTCCCTACATTTTGGAGCAAAAAAATGTATGTTATTTTTATTTTTTTACCTTTTATGCTTTTATTTTGTTGTTTTGATTGTGCATAAGGTATGTGAGTTATTATGGCCATGAAATTTGGTGGTCACTGCATATGTTTATAATGTTTCAATGTTATATTATTTTACTGCAAAAAGGTCATTTCTTGAGTCACCTTTAATTCGGTATCACTTATTTGTAAAATGCTAAAGCTATTGTTGAGTTACTTAAGGACATATTGTTTTTGTTCTCACTTATTTATAGCATAAGAAGTTCAGACTATCTAGAGAATTAGAAGGATTAACAGAAAAAAAAGAAAAAAGAGTAAGAAACAAGAACATCATACAACTATGGTAAATTAAATGAAAAAAGATACATTTTAGGTGATAAGATAACATACTAATTTCCTATAAGAACAACATACAAGTATGGTAAATTAGATGAAAAATAATACATTTCAGTTGATAAGATAACATACTAATTGCCTATAAACAACAATTAGAATGTACACAACAAAGTATATTATTGTTGCCACTCATTCAAAGGCTAAAGTAGGCAATCATGATAAATGACAAGGTTAAATTTTAGATGTAATCAATAGATTAGGTGACTGAATAACAGATTACATGTTGGTATTGTAATAAAAAATTATCTTGGAAGCTGATATGACAAAATCCATTATTGGAAATCTATCTACAGTTTTGAAAATTTAAAGATATTTACAGAGGGGATGTATGGGCTAATAATTTGCTAACTTGCATGATAATAGTCTATAGTAAGAATTCCAAAATGTCACTAAACCACAAGATAAAGATCCAATAATTTCAAGCAAAAGACTGCATAGTTTGGTCTAGAATATTAAAAAAGAAAAAACCCAAAAGTTTGAACCATTATATAGTACATTGAAAAAATTATGAAGCAGCTCAATAAAAAATGGCTTATGTGCTCTTACCAAAAAGATATTCACTCTTAATTTGAGAAACATTGACTCATTTTATTCCTATGAGTTTTTTATTGGGGATTGGCTATGTCATTTGGTGTCTGACCATATTTTTAGAATATTTCAAGGTTATGTTTGCTGCAAATAAAAGATATTTTTAAAGTTGTCCTTTATCTATTTCTATGTGATTTATCGATTTTTGTTGTTTTTATATCATTTTGCTTCCTATGATCTTTTTATTGGGAATTGAGAACATATTCAAGTATGCATTTAGATAATATGGGTGCTTTTTTCCCCTTTTGTATTGGAGTCAATCTTTGTGGGGTTTTAAATGCATTGTGCTTGGATCCACTGTCTTTGTTTTCAGTTTTTTGGTTATCCATGGTTTTGGTGTGGTCTCTGTTAGGGGACAACTTCATGAGGTTTTGTCCTAACTAGGCTCATCTCCCCCGTGTTTAAGACTTTGATATATGTGAAGATATTGTTACGACATATATGACCATGTACAATTGTGGATATTTTACTGTCACAGCCTACAAGTGATCCATGTCCTGATATTTATTAGAGTGAGCAAGCTGCTACTCAACTTAGTCTTAGTGTTTTAAGAGAGTCCATGGGATTGACATTGATAACTGCTATAAGGAAAAATGTGCTTGAGGTGGCTTACTGACATTATGTCGGAAGAGATGACCAAGTTTTCCTCTAAGCGAGATCAATTATCCCTTGCTGTTGAAATTGAGAGTTTGCTTAAGATGGCTTATACAGAGTGTTAGTTCTTTAAACCAAGAAATTGTATATGGCAACATTTGGGTTTTCTTAGACATGTGCCTCCCTGTGCTTACCATTTTAGTATTTATAATCTGCATTTCTACTACTTTTGATGCCTGTATACATCGTCCTTGAATCCCTGTCTGTATTGAGATGGATTTTGATATTTTTATATCAACAATGATATGATCAAATATAAATAACAAATTAATAAGTTTTCATTACTAATATACAAATGTGATGGATAATTTTGTATTGTATTGATATTAAAATATATATAAAAAAAAAAAACTTAAATTCTTTTTTTAGATTAAAAGATAAAATAGCAAAAATTTACTCCCGCTACAACGCGCGGGCAAAATTCTAGTTTTTAATATACTTTGGACTCAAAAAATTAACAAACCATAAGTCTACAATTTTTTATGATACTACAGCGTTTAATATACTATTAATCTATTATACTACATCGTTTTCTTAAAGGCACAAAAAATTAACAAACCCTAAGTCTCCCTAATAATCTTCATTTCTTTTTCTCATTTCTCAGACCTCAAGCAGTCAAGCGGCGGAACTAATAGACCTCACGCAAACACAAATCTTTTTCTCAGAGCTAGAAAGATTGAATCGCCTATAAACTTTTTTTTGGGTATTCAACTTAGGTGAGTCTTTGAAAAAACTTTTTCTTTTTTACTTTTATATTTCATATCTTTTTATTTTAATTTAAGTCGTGATAGATAAATATATTCTCCTACAAATGGAAGCTGCAAAAGCTAGTTACTGGAGGGATTAACCTTCTAGAAATGCTTATGCTGATGCAAGTCAAGAATAGAGCAAGGTTGTTGGTAGTTAAGTTGGTTAGGAGAGTCAGAATAAAGGTTACTGGTTGCAGTGCAGAAGGCCTGTGGTTATTCAGCCCACCAGAGTCCAAGTTAGAGTCCAGGTCCATTAGTATCATTACTGTTGTTGTTTACTATTGCTTTCTTTTTAACAAATTCTGTTATGCTGTTGTTGCATTGTTAGTGGCAAAGGTGCCGAGATTCTCGAAAGGAAAATGCATATATTGAATGATGAATAGTGAAAACGCATGATGGTTTTCATAACAGAATACTCTTCTCTCTAGTGTTCTCTCTTCTTCCTGTTTTCTCTCTGTTTTCTGTGTGCTTTTTTTTTCCTTTCCTTATTTGCAGGTTTTTTCTTCTCTGCTTCCTTGCTGATTCATCCATATCGTGAAGGTTCCACATCAAAGGTTTCAGAGCCTTCGACTTGGCACAATGGCAGAGGACATTACCACACGTCTCCAGAAAGAACTCACACAGGTCCAGCAGGAGCTCTCATGGACCCAATTTGAGGTTCAACATTTGGATAAAAAATTTGAAGAGAAGTTTGATGGCTTTCGCAACGAGCTGAAGTTAGAGCTTAAGAATTTTTTTGAGCTTCTAACGAACAAGGGATTTCAGAGAGAGGCTTCTTCTCCTTCAGGTTCGTCAGACCCATTCAAGGGTAAGTCACAATAGGACGAAATGGGACAGCTCCTGACCCCAGCTCGCCCAGCCTACCATGAGCAGGGTTCCCATCGTTCCTTCAAATGGGAATGCCCCAAGTTCAATGGAGAATATTTTAAAGGATGGTTGCTCAAGCTAGAGCAATACTGTGGCAGAGGGAATTTCGGATGGCAACAAAGTCAGGGTAGTGATGCTGAACTTAGAGGGAAAGAAGCTCCAATGGCATCAGTATTATGCCAATGCACAGGGTGGCTTTGATTATCTCGCTTGGACAGAGTATCTGAAAGAGATGAAAGCCAGATTTTCCTCTGGTGAGTATGATGATCTTATGTCTGAGTTGGTTAATCTGAAGCAATCAGGTACTGTAGATCAATACCATGATGAATTTGTAGGCATTCTTAATCTGCTGCAATTATCTGATTTGTATGCTTTAAGTATCTTTGCTAGTAACCTTAAACCAGATATATCCCAATCCCTGAGGTTGTTTCGACCTAAAACCTTGAATAAAGCCCTCCATTTAGCTAAGCACATTGAATCCATTATCCATCATTCTGTGAAGAAACCCTTCAATCCTACTTCTTATCGATCTGTCCCTTACACAGGCCCTCCCACGAACCATAACTTTAAACCAGCCATCTTACCACCCCTACTGCCAACCCCAAAGATCCCACCTAACCCAAACCTTGGCAATGCACCAACCAGTCGACCATACCCACCCTCCCAGAACCGACCCTATAATGCACCAACCAATCGACCCAAAACCCTTACCAGTGCTGAGATGGAGGATAGGAGAAAACGAGGACTCTGTTATTGGTGTGGATCAAAATACACGTATGGCCATAAATGTGTGAAATCATAACTTTATCAGATTTTAACTGACCCCATAGAAGTGGAGAGTGAACCTGAAGTGTTCTCAGATTGTGTGGATAATCCTAAGGTGTTGACAGTTGATAATGAAGTAGGGGAACAGCCCGTTGTGTCCTTACAGGCTATGCTTGGAACGACTGGGTTTTAGACAATGAGGGTACAAGGACTGATTGGTAAGCATATGGTCAGCATTTTAATGGACTCGGGTAGCACACACAATTTCTTAGATGCATATGTGGTTAAGAAATTGGGATTGTTGGTGCGACCTAATCGCCAGCTGAGTGTGACCATTGCTGATGGTGGATGTTTATATACTTTCGGGGTTTGCAAAGAGGTTCATTGGTCATCACAGGGGGTCGAATTCACTACTGACTTCATGGTGTTGGATCTCACCATTGTGAAGTGGTACTGGGGGTGCAATGGTTAGCCACTTTAGGCCAAATCTTGTGGGACTTCAATGCTCTGTCCATGAAATTTCAACTGGGGGCCACTTGGTGCACATTGCGAGGGGTACAACCTAGTCCATCTCACATGTTATCTCAGAAACATGCTACTAAGTTGTTGTTATCATTACTGTCAGGGGCAGAAACTCAGCCTTGCGCCTATTTATTAACTACTGGTAGCTCATTTTTTAGATGCAATGAGTTAGGATCACAGTCCACTTCTGAGTCACGAGCAGTACACTTACTGCTGCAGGAGTTTGCTAACCTGTTTGTTGCACCTCAAGGTCTTCCTCCTCCTCGGATTCAAGATCATCGAATCCCATTGAAGGATGAGACTCAGTCTATTCGCATCCAACCTTATAGGCACCCTGCTGCCCAGAAAACTGAGATCGAGAAGTTGGTTACTGAGATGCTTGAAGCGGGCATTATCTGGGATAGCACTAGCTCCTTTGCTTCCCCTATCGTGATGGTAAAGAAGAAGGATGGTACATGGCGACTCTGTGTTGATTGTCGACAACTGAATCAACTTATCGTCAAGGACAAATTCCCAATTCCCTTAATCGATGAGTTATTGGATGAGCTGGTGAATCCAGTATATTTTTCGAAGTTGGACCTCAGGTCTGGTTACCACCAGATTCGGATGTTTGAGAGGGATATCCATAAAACAGCCTTCCGGACTCATGAAGGACATTACGAGTTTCTTGTGATGCTTTTTGGCCTCACCAATGCACTATCGACATTTCAGAGTCTCATGAACTCTCTTTTTAAGCCATTACTCCGTAAGTTTGTATTGGTCTTCTTCGAAGACATACTTATCTATTCTAGTTCACTCATAGCCCATTTGGATCACTTGAGGAGGGTCTTTGAAGTCTTACAACGCCATCAACTATATGTTACAAAAAGCAAGTGTGCATTTGCTACTCAGGAGATTGAGTATCTGGGGCATATTATCAGTCCTAAAGGCATTACTATGGATGCTAGCAAGGTCCATTGTATGCTCAATTGGCCCCTACTCACAACAGTTAAGCAGCTCCGAGGTTTCTTAGGCCTCACTGAGTATTATCGAAGATTTGTCCAAGGATATGGGCAGATTGCTAAGACACTAACCAACTTACTGAAGAAAGAGGCTTGGGATTGGAATGTTACAGCTACTTAGGCTTTTAACAGCCTTAAAACAGCAATGACTACAGCCCTTGTCCTTGCTTTGCCCGATTTTTCCTCTGAGTTCACAGTGGAAACAGATGCACCGGGTATTGGCGTTGGCACAATACTCACGCAGAAGGGGAGGCCAATTGCGTATTATAGCAAGGCATTAGGCCCCAGATATCAGGCACTCTCTATTTATGACAAGGAGATGTTGGCAGTCCTATTGGCAGTAAAGAAGTGGAGTTCATAACTGGCGGGCAGGGATTTCATCAACAAGACTGAACATCAGAGTCTTAAGTTCTTGCTGCACCATCAAGTTGTTACACCAGCACAATAGCTTTGGGTCACCAAAATGATGGGTTATGACTACATCATCTGTTATAGGAAGGGCTCAACCAACAAGGTTGCTGATGTTTTGTCCCGTCTTCCTATACTGACCAACCCACAGTTAATGGCCATCTCATCTATGGACACTGATTTGTTACAGAGGATACGTGATTTCTGGCGAACAGATGATCACATTAAAAGCTGGTGGTTGATTTATCTCTGAATCTAGCAAAGCATTCCAAATATTCTATGGTTGGGGGGCTGCTCAGGAGGAATGGGAAACTGGTGGTTGGAAATTTGCCAGGGTTGCGCGAAGAGATCATGGAGTATTTTCATGCTGGTCCTATTGGGGGACACTCAGGTGTGCATCCTACAAGTCATCGGATCACCACTCTTTACTGGAAAGGTTTGAGGAAGGATGTGAAGAGAAGGGTTAAAGAGTGTTCTGTTTGTCAGAAACAAAAGTATGATAATACTGCTAATCCGAGGTTGCTGCAGCCTCTTCCAGTGCCTAACACAATTTGGACCGATATCAGTATGGATTTCATTGAAGCTCTGCCCAAGTCGGGTGGATGCGATACTATCCTTGTAGTAGTGGATCGACTTTCGAAGTATGCTCACTTCATTGCCTTGACACGTCCATTCACAGCTTTGTCTGTTGTCCAAGTTTTTCTTGATAACATGTTCAAACTACATGGCATTCCACAGAGTATAGTATCTGATCGGGATAAGGTGTTTCTGAGCCAATTCTGGCAAGACTGTTCAAACATTTTGGCACATCACTCAAATTATCTACTTCTTACCATCCCCAAACTGATGGACAATCAGAAGTGGTGAATCGAGGTCTTGAGATGTATTTGCAATGTATGGCTGGAGAAAATCCAAGGGAATGGGCTAAGTGGTTACCACTAGTTGAATACTGGTATAACACTACATACCACTCTTCGATTCATAGTTCTCCATATGAAGTGGTTTATGGCCAAGCTCCCCCGATGCATCTACCTTATTTGCCTGGTGAATCTCTAGTGGCTACGGTTGACAGGAGCCTTCAAGCTCTGGAGGCAACTCTTCGAATGCTTAAGTTATATTTATCCAGGGCTCAAAATAGAATGAAGTCGACGGTTGACAAAAAGAGAACTGAGCAATCTTTTGCGGTGGGTGACTGGGTTTACTTGAAATTGCAGCCTTATAGGCAACAATCTGTGGCTCGCAGAGCTAGCATGAAGCTCTCTCCTAAGTTTTTTGGTCTTTTCTTGGTGATAGTAAAAGTTGGGACAGTGGCTTACACCCTTCAATTGCCTCCTGGTTCACATGTGCATCCCACTTTCCATGTTTCTCAGTTGAAAAAGCACATTGGATCTCTGCCAGCTCAAGCACAGTTACCCATTATTGCTGCTGATGGCACTGTTGCTAAAGAACCAATTCAGATTTTGGGTCGAAGGATGACAAAGAAGAGAAATCGAGCTGTAACAGAGGTTCTGGTTCAATGGTCCAATACCTTCCTCGAGGATGCTTTTTGGGAGTTACTACACCGTCTTCGACAACAATACCCTACTTTTAATCCTTGAGGACAAGGATTGTTTTCATCAAGGGGGTATTGATGCAGGTCAAGAATAAAGGCAAGGTTGTTGGTACTTAAGTTGGTTATGAGAGTCAAAATAAAGGTTACTGGTTGCAGTGCAGAAGGCCTGTGGTTATTCAGCCCACCAGAGTCCCAAGTTAGAGTCCAGGTCCATTAGTATCATTACTGTTGTTATTTACTGCTACTTTCTTTTTAACAAATTCTGTTATGCTGCTGCTGCATTGTTAGTGGCAAAGGTGCCGAGATTCTCGGAAGAAAAATGCATATATTGAATGATGAATAGTGAAAATACATGATGATTTTCATAACAGAATACTCTCCTCTCTAGTGTTCTCTCTTCTTCCTGTTTTCTCTCTTTTCTCTGTGTGCTTTCGTCTCCTTTCCTTATTTTTTTTAAAAATAAAATTATTATATTTCATTTTAAGAGTTAAATTAATGTTTAATTTTTTCTTTATGTAGTATTTAATTCAGTTGAAGATTCAGCTAGCACATGTGTGGTTGATGAAGAAGAGTAATCTTTCGGTACTTGATAGAACTAAGTTTTATGGTTGTTTTTAGTTTATGGAACAAATGCTTTTAGTTTATGGAACTAGTTCTGTTGTTTTTTGTATTTTTGTATTTTGTATTTTGTATTTTGTTATTTTTGTTTTTTAGAATTTGTTTGTAGTTAATTATGAGTGACTTTGAATTTAAAAATAATTTTTGTTTGATTTGATTTTTTTATTTAAAAAAAAAAATTGACTTACTGAATTTAGATTTTTAGCGGATTTGGATATCCGACGGATAATGTTATTTAATTCAGATTCAGATAGTTATATTCGGATTTAATGCGGATGCCGGATAGTAAGCGGATTCGGATTTTAAAGCAGATATGCGGATTCGAATTTGGATATTACAAAAATGATAGATATTCAACTCGCTGCCATCCTTAATTTCACATCAAAGAACTAGTCCATGAAATCATACAAAGTTTTAATTTTCTACCACCTAGGATAAAAGCAAGGAATAAAAAAGCGGATCGGAGTTTAAATTGGTTGGATTTTCAGCTTTTGATTCAACTGAACGACCGGTTCAACTATAGTAAAAAAATTAAAAATAATTAACAAAAAAGGAAAAATCTGAAAAAAAAAATTTAATTAAAAAAACACGCACACACACAAATCAATAATACAAATTATTTTCGGTTTTAACCTAATTTCTGAGTCTTTTAATTTGTAACCAATTGGATTTAAAAAAATCCAAAAATAATAATTTTTTTTTATTTTCGGTTTTTTCCGGTTCTCAATTCTCGATTTTTAACTGGTTCTTACCGGTTCGACTTTTTTCTAATTCTATGAGAATGATTAAACCGTCGGACCTATTGATTCCCGATTAAACCGATTGAACCAGTCAATCCAGTCCGATTTTTTTTTTTTATTTTTTATTTTTATCATAGGATAAAAGTTCAAAGTTAAAGATTGCTTAAAGGATTAATGGTCAAAAAGAGTAAATTAAGTGGCACCGGTTCCATAAGCAAAAGGGTTTTAGGAAGCCACCAAGATGTTTAAATATTGCTTCCATTTAATACAAAGTGGAATTACAATTCAAAGGTTTCACTCCAACTTTGCTAAACATATTTGAAGTTTGAATTAACATAGAATCAAGGAGAAAAGAAATCAACTTTCCTATATCTCTGTAAAACTGGCAATTGCAATTGAAACAATATCTTTGATCTTCAAGTTCGTTTTGATATAATAACAAATTTAAATATAGAGTAAACATCTTCATCTAGAAATGAATTAAGGCTATATCATGGCTTCCAATGTTACAAATGAAACCATTCTGCTTATGGACCTAAGAATAGGATACACTGATCTGTACAACAATAACCTATTTGTTTAAATACAAGTGTACCTTCATAATTCATCCGCTCCTAGTCAACTAGACCTGCTTGATCACCTCATCAGGAGCATTAATTCTGAAACTCACCAATCTATCGTTAACTTAATCGAAGGAGGGAAAAAAATGATAACAATTATGCTCAGAGCTGCAATGCTAAATCTGGCTGAGCTTAATCAACTCGACTAGAACTAGGTGACCCAGGCGACTGAAATCTAATATTCAGGTCAGGTGGAACTGAATCTGGTTTCTTTTGTGGTGACAAACTTGAGTCTGGTTTCTGATGTGGTGTTAATCCTTGCCACGATGGCCGTGGATGAAGCCTTGATCTTGAGGCTGCCACAGTCTCACACCCTGAATTTGGTAATGGACAGCTGGGATTCTTTGTGCATGAATTTTCTGAAAATTTGGGGTCATTTGAGTTTGTGTTTGCAGTTGCTGGATGGACAAAGTTCGTGGCAGTCCTCGAGACAGTGTCAAGCATCTGAGATGACTGGGAACTGAACCCAGGAGACCTGGCAGCCCCAATTAGTTTCGCCATCTGAGCTGGGAGATTAAATCCATAAGAACCATTATATCCGTTCATGACAGGATGAATTAGAGGACTTTGATGAATCTGGAAGGGAGGCCTCGGCTTGACTGCTCCTGCACTGCTGTTTGTCACGTTAAAACCGGTACTGGAAGATCCCTCACTGGCTTCTTCTGTCTTTTCATTCCGGAATTCAGGAGATCTTTTAGCAGCCAAAAGGGATGAAGAGGTAGTGCAAGATGCAGGTATCGGCTTACTTAAATGGCCACCTGAGATGGAGTGAACTGAAGGAACATGCTTCTCAGACAAATTATCTATTTCAGGCTTGTCAGGTTGTTTATCTTCTCTGGTTTCCAGGGCATAAGATGCAGTAGCAGAACAAGAATTTTGACGAACAGAGCACGGCAATGATGATGTCTGCTGGCCAACAAGCTCTTGGTTGAGTGGCCAAGAGTCTTGGGGCATGAAGTCTTGGGTTCAAACCCAAGCAACCCCTCCCCTACCCAATTATCAAAAAATGATGATGTCTGCTGGCCTGGTGGAAGTGAGAGTGAAGGTAGTGGTAGCTGTCTCTTTGCTGGAATATCATTTTCCCCAACCCATCCAGGACCAAAATTTACTCCAGCTGGTAAACACCTTTCTATCTTTTTACAAGCAATTTTCCAGGGAACAGGACCAAGGTTTGCAGCAAATCGAGCTAGACTTCGTGCATAACCAAGCTCTAAGTATACTCCCACCTGCTTCACATGAAGAACAAGCCATTAATCAAAGACAGGCCAAACCTAAGATTCCCCATGCAAGCGGGTCAACCACAGCATATGCTATGGGAAGTTGTGAACAGTGTAAATACAATTTCCAATCCCCAGTGGGAAAATTCCAAGCTAAACAATTGATGTAATTGAAAAGTGCCAATTATATAGTCCACTGCTTTTCCTCTTTTATTATTACTGTTTAAGATTCCCTCAGACCCCAACAAACACACACATTTCCGCCACCTAGGGAGGAAAATAAGTAAAATATTCATATTACCATGCAATTCTGAAATTATATGGCCTAGACATATTCTCAAGTTTTATTTCATCATTACTGTTTCAAATTTGAACCCACCACCAACGGTTGTGGACATAACTTATTCAGTGAGGAGCTTCATTATTCTCCTCAATAGAATTTAAAAGATCGTCATACATCATCTATATGATACGTACAGCCAGTAGCTGCTTCCTCTCTCCATCAAAAGTAGTCAACACAGATGCCTCTCGTGCAGTCGCTGATGGATGGAAAAGATTATAAGTGTTATGTCTATTCTCATTGAGCACAAAATGCCTTTTTCCGTGCTTCATCATATAACCTTTTAGCATACAACCTGCAAGAAAAAGACAAATGCTTCACTGCCTTCTCATAAAACAGGGGAGATCTAAGAAGGGTGAGGACTAATGATAACTATAGGAGAAGCAACCTGAAAACGAGAAAGTTCTAGAGTGTTCGACCTGTACCTTCATCACTTCTGTCAGATTTGTTTTCAGTAAACCAGCCAGAATAAACATCATTGCGAGAACCATAAAATTCTCCAGATGACTCTGCAAAATTAGACTTGTTAGGAGCAAGAGGTCCTTTCCTGATGTTATGATTGGACCATATGGTGTTCTCTGCCCCATTAGCAAGGGTGGCAGCCGAGGAAAATTCTGATGCAGCATACTCCAAGGAAGGTCTGCCCTGCTTGAAATTTTTGGTTGGTGGTCTACCTCTCCTTAACACCTTTTGTTCTGCTTCATTATCATCACTATCTTGCCTCAGATTTTCAAAGTTCTTTTTTGCTAGCTCTTGTATGGATCGTGCCTGATAACAAATTACAGTTTTCAGACAAAATATAAAGATGACCACCAATACAAATTAGGAGTTGATACCTGACCATACCTGTCGAAAATATATAGTATCGGGTGAATTATACTGCATTGCATTCGAGCATAAGAGGAAAACATCTTTCTGCAAGATAACATAAGGAAACATCTATTCACATCTGCCAAAGTTTTAGCTTCTTGTAGAAACAAATCAAAGCATCAAGCAGGGATGGTTTATTGACCAGATTACACCTTTAAATTTTTTTAATAATTTGAGATCAGAAGAGGATAACTGAAGTGCATCATCTCTTCATCCAGAATACAGATGAAGGTATGTTTTAAATCTCAAAAATAAGGAAATTACAGTCTTAAATTTGCTTCAACAGCAGTTTTAATTTGATGCAATGAAACAGGTTGAATATCTGCAGGACATTTTCTTTTCTTTTTCTCAGCTGGGCAGGCTTTATACATAATCTCTAAACATCATCAGAACCTTCAGCACCAATGGATGGGCACTAACAAGAAAACTAAATAAAACATGTAGAGCCTTTCATCCTTTTCCTTTTTCCAACTCCGCACATCACATCTATTCAGAAAACAAAGAAATGATATGAAAGTGGAGCAAACAAGTTGAAGACCATGACTACTAACAACAAAAAAACACACGCAAGTTTATAGCGTTCATATAACAATGCTTCATTATCTACAAAAGGAGGCGAAAATTGTAGCATATCCTATAAATGCAAAGTTTGCTCTCCTGATAGTACCAAATGACACTTAAAAACATGGCAATAACAGAATTTTGTTTAGTGGCCCTACATTCCAGAATAACTCTATCAACCATCAAAAGGATTATTTGAAGTTGAATCACTTTAAACCAGACTTTTAGACTCCTAAATAAGGATCTGATGCATACTGACATCATCAAAATAAAGAAATAGAAACTGAAAAAAAATATGGCAATGAAAATCTTACAGCAGGCTAAAATGCATCTATCACCTGAAAGGGATTAACAATCAATGAAGGCAATTGAACAAATAATCGACACAAGGCACAGAGACAAAGAAACATGATGGCATAATAGAAAAAAGAAGCTAAAACTATGATTCTTCAGACCACATATTTATCACAGATATAAAACAGGATTGATATTAAGCCCAGTTGTTATGCTAATTGCTTCATAAATTTTGAAATCAATGAATCCAGCAGGATGCAAAGCCAGGATTCAAGACCAACATAGCACTTTGGCCAGTGGCTGGAACCATTGTTCCTAGAGATCACAGGCAATCCATAAGCGCGTCCATGAAAGCAATCCAAGTAGCATGCATGTTGGCTGTATACTTATTATATAGAGTCATAAAGTAACAATAAAAGGCCATATAATGAGCCAAGTGACTCATTTTGCAGTGTTTCAATTGAAAAATTATTTAGTTGAGATCAACATCCATCAACAAGCAACTAACAAGATCTCAAACTTTTAGGAATAACTACTATTATGGAATCATGAAACAAAAAAGAAAGAAGAATACATAGACAAAATCTAACACCATCCTTTCTAACTGCCCTATCTACCAAGTACAAACTCAAAAAAAAAAAAAACAGTGCAGAATCACCTCTAGGTCATTTTAGCAGAATTAAACGAGAAATTGAGAATCCAGCTATGCAGAAGAGAACATAATCAGGTAAATGCTAACGTAATGTTAAATAATCGAAAAGAGGAAGGCAAAAGATAAAACGACAAACATGTAAACCAACCTCAAACTGTTCTAAGTTCGCATAAGCACCGCTAGCAAGTTTTTTCCTAATAGTTCCGAAATCCATTGGATGCTCAATAACTTCATGGTAGTCTGGTAGCTGCATAAAGACACAAGTTAAATAAGAAAAAAGGGTTCAATAACAACAATGATACATATAAGTAAGGTGTTGTTTGATAAACTGAAAAATTAAGTGCTGAAAATTAAGTACTGAATTTTTAATATTGAATTTATAAGAACTAAATTTATATTATAAAAACTGTTTGATATTTTACTAAAAATTAAATATTGAATATAATCATATTGTTTGATAATTGTAAATGCTGAATTTTGAAAATTATTCATTTCACAATTTTAACCTTATTAACATAACAATTTATGTTATTCTGGATAGTTCTAGATAAAAATTAAAAGGAATAATTTAAATACTCATCTTTTGTAACAAAAAATGGATAATTTAGTTCAAATATATATATTTTTGAAATAAAATTGACTTAACATATTATGCATTAAGTGATAAGTAGCTTTCTACTTATCTCATTCAACATTTTTTTGATAAATTTAAATTATAAAAAATTTTCTTTTTCAGTGCATTGAAAATTTTCAATGCATTATCAAACACACCCTAAATATTCCATCATTTGCAGCTATGTTACTAAGGACTCGGGTGTAAGTGTCGGATACGGGTATGTGTCCGACACGAGTATATTTGATTTATTCTAAAATTTTTCACGTATTTGGAGAGTCCTTGTGGGATAATATATCCTACTCATATCCAAACATACGTTTACCGATCATACCTCTTTAGGGTCCACTGGCTCAGAAAACACGCCATAAGTGTCCTTCCTGAAATTATTTAATTTCAAAAGAAGCAGAGCTGAGAGAACTGACCATCAAAAAGCTGCATGGTAAGAAATCAAACCAAATATCATAGGAGCTTATCGAAATACTTTTGAAGCCTGTCTAGGATGAATAGTAACAACTTTTTGTCTGGTAAAGCCGTTGAGGGTCCCGAATCCAACTGACCACCTACACATATAGACAATGATTAATAATATATATATATATATATTAATAACTTAAAATTCCCTAAAAAATAAAATAAAAAAAAAAAAACCTGCTTTTTAAGCAAATGGGTATTGGATCATAAGCAAACCTTGGCTGTTACTTGTGGGGTTTGCACCAGAAACAGACTTCTCTTCCTGAAAATAAATCACAAAAATGAAAAATAATAATAATTAGTAAATAAACAAGCAACAGACTTTATTTCCTTAAGTGGGTGAGGAACCATCAAGCAAAGTAGCATAGCATTCAAAGTCCCAAAAAAGCCCAAATACAATTAAATAACTGTGAAAAAAAAAAAACTACAATAACTAAAAAAGGAAAGACAAAATTAAATTTTTTATCAATTATCACAGTCAAAATTATTATTAATATTACTTTTTGTTTCTCTCTGAGTGAGTAACTAAAGACCCCAACCAACAAAATAAAAAAAATAAAAAAAATGGTAAAAAACAAAAATAAAAAAAGGGAATCACCAAATTTTCAAAACAGAAGTCCCAAAAAACTGAGAATAAGCCAAAAGTTGTAAAAAAAAAAAAATAAAAAAAAAACCCCGCAACTCTCCGGCCCGAAATTCAACGAATCTTCAATTCCGTCAAAAGGAAAAAATAAATAAAAAAAATTTGGCGCTTTTTTCAAAAATCCGTTGAAATACTGAAAACTAAAACGCAAAAAAAAGTTAATAAACCTCTAAAAATTTGAAACTTTATTTATTTATTTTTTTTCAAAAAACCTCAAAAAATTTGCAAACCTTTTTGGAATCAGCAATTCCGGATCCGTCCTCGATCGAATTGATTTTCCTCTTCTTGTGACTAGAACCCGCATTACTCTCCTCGAGATGCGAATCGGAGCCGCGGGATTCTGAATTAACCGGCGATTTTTGCTGCGAGGAAGGCAACTTGAGAACCAGCTCCAACTTCTTCCCACATCTCTTTTTCCCGGCCAATTCTTCCTCTTCTTCTTCGTCATCGTTATCCCCCGACGAATGATTGGGATTCCGGCGGGTGGATCGACGGATAGGAGTGGCAGTGGCAGAGTCGTAATTAGAAGTAACTTGAGGGGCAGAAGCATTTCTCTTGCTGTTTTGTTGATTTTGTTGTTGTTCTTTAAGGTTGCGTTTTTGGAGATCTAAAAGAGAAGGTCTTCCTTTCTTCTTCTTCTCCACTATCTTACCCATATTTCTTTTTTGGACCTTTTTTCTCTCTCTTTTCTTACTCTTCTCCCTACAGACGAACAAACATGATCTTACCATTTTTTAATTTATTTTTTTAATAAAAAAATTATCGTGCATTGATTTATTTTTTACCCATTTATTTAAAGATGTTTATTTTATAAATTTATATGTGATGGATCATTATAAAGTTAAAGTTAAAAGTTAATTTTTTTAATGAATTGACAGTTAAATATAAATTTTTATTTTATTTTTATTTACGACTTTTAAGACATTGGCACGTGATGGTCACGCGAGAAAATTGAGGTTAACACGTTTTGAGAAAGGATAGGGGTCAAAGTCTTCAGTTGAAAAGTGGATAGCCTGACAAATGCGGTTCTATCTTGGCAGCAGTGCCAGTAAACTGCCAATTGCATAAGATTTTTGGGGGAAAAAAGAAAAACAAAACCCATCAGAATCTGGTGGGTTCGCTTTTTCAAGGGGAGATTTCAACTTTGAAAGATCATGTGCATATCGGTGTTTATGTGGGAAACCCACCCACTTTACCCTTTTCTTCTATTTCTCAACAGAGACGAGTTTCACAGCAGGTAAATTCACCTTCTTTCAGTGCCTTCTTTGTTTCAATTTTTTTTTTCCTTCATTTGATGGAGTCCTAAGAAATTGTGGGTCTTTTTTGGAATTTTGGGTGTTTTAAGGCCGACAGCCATTAGGGTGGTGGGAGGGTGGGGAGATTCTAGGAGGAAGAGACGGGCAGGCTGGTGGGACATGGTTGGCTTCTTCCAGGGATGGAAGGTTGGCTTTTATCACCAATGTTAGGGAACTCCAATCTATTCCTCAAGCTAAGAGCAGAGGGCAGCTCCCTGTTCGTTTCTTGCAGGTAAAACTTTTTTTTTCTTTCTAATTGATTCAATTTATTCACGTTTCTTTTCATAGTTCCATGATTGATTTTTAAGAACCCTTTTTTTTTTCTTCTAAGTATTTGATCAATTATGAGCCCTTTTCTGCATTTGGTTGTGACCGTAGTTTCTTTTGCCTTTTGTCTTCGCTTGTCCATGATTTGAACAATCATTAATTATTGGATTTTGTGGGTACAATTGTAGATTGATAGCCTCCCAAAATTGATCGTTTGTAACTTTTGGAAAGGTAAATTACATTTTGGATCTTTGTTCATCCAGTCTCCAATTGCCTAATACTAGTATATAGTTGGTTTTTAATAGGTAATAGTCTGATGTATGAAGGTTTTACTACTTGTTAAATCTCACTTCGCATAATAAAGCTTCATCTAAGAAACGAGGATACCATAAATGGAAGTTAATGAAGAAAACAGTTATGGCGGATTAATCTGGCCTTGGACAGCACTAGGCAATTCTTTGGGGATTAATCCTTCACATTGCTCTCCTTTAGGCTACATCTATTACCTTCCTTTTCCACTGATTTCTCTTTACGAGGATCAGACAAAGACAAATCAATGTGGTACTCCATGATTGGAAAGGACAACTAAGCTTGTCTCCTGTTTCTTTAATTGCCAGAGCAAATATTAAATAGGTTCTTTTCTTGGGGAAGTGCTGGGAGATGGAAGCAACTTAAAAATCGGATTTTGCTATAAAAAAATGCTTCAATGGCGTTGTGTTGAGTCTCATTTTTATACCATATGACCGGTTATCAACAGCATTTTTAAGAGCGACCTGGATCCACTTTCTATCCTACTTCCCTCAATGTTGTTTGCAAATCTGGGATATCTTTTTTGTTCTAGTTTTTTTTGTTAGATATCATAGTATATATTAAGTGTGTAATATATACGAAATACGTATTCTAATACGTAGGTTGTCGTAGTAAGATACACGGTGTACATTTACGTACACAAATGATATCAAAGTGAATGAGAAATTAGTCTCATTATTTACCCACTTGAAGAGAAAGGAAAGTTGGTTGAAGGTATGTGTGGTAGTCAATCCCACATAGGACTAAGAATGACTTTAGCTTATAGTTTATATAAGCTAGAGTGTCATGATGGGTTGGGCCCCAAGGGGCACCCAAGTTTTTGTGGAGGGTGAGGACCTACACAACTTGGGCTAGACCACACGCGCGCGCCGCCGCCGAGCCGAGCCGGGCTGGGCTGGGTCGGGTTTGGGTCAGTAATTAATTTTTTACTGCTCAACTGGCTTATTTTTTGTCCAAACCGAACCAGCTCAACACCAAGCAGCCGAACCAGCTCTATACCAACCAGCTTTATGTTTGTCCGAATCAATTCTTCTTCTAGAATGTGTCTATTCGGTTCTTTGCCTTTTTCTGTTGTGTCTTGCCTGTATATTTGTATATTCTTTTTGTTTATTATATATTTAGTATATTTGTATATTTTGTATACAAGTTGATCCTATTATTCTTGAATAATAGATGGCCGAAACATCTACTGGTATTGCTAGAGCGCCCGTAGTGCCACAACCTCTACATGTAACACATGGTGAGAAACCCGAGAAGTTCAATGGTCAGGACTTCAAACGATGGCAGCAAAAGATGCTGTTCTATTTGACCACCCTCAATCTAGCCAAGTTCTTACGGGAGGAGGCCCCGACTTTGAACGAGGGAGAGATCGATACTACAATGGTAGCCTCGGTAGATGCATGGAAGCATTCTGACTTCCTATGCAAGAACTACATCCTCAATGGTTTGGACAACACGTTATACAACGTGTATAGTCCAATAAAGACAGCGAGAGAGCTGTGGGAGTCCTTGGAAAGGAAATACAGAACCGAGGATGCTGGCACAAAGAAATTTGTGGTTGGCCGGTTTCTGGATTTTAAGATGGTGGACTCGAAAACCATTATTAGTCAAGTTCAAGAGTTTCAATTGATTCTCCATGAGATCTTTGCCGAGGGAATGATTCTTAGTGAATCATTCGAAACGGAAACTTTGATAGAGAAACTCCCTCCTTCGTGGAAGGATTTCAAGAACTATCTAAAGCACAAACGAAAGGAGATGTCTTTAGAGGACTTGATTGTTCGATTGAGAATCGAGGAGGATAATCGTAGTTCAGAGAAGAGGGTTATGGTCCAGACCATGAAAGCCAAAGCGAATGTTGTTGAACATTCGAAAAAAGACCAACAAGAGGAAATTCGTTGGTTCAAGTTCTTCCCAAGCAAAGAAGGGAACGGATTTTAGAAAGTTCACGGGAAATTGTTTCAACTGCAACAAGCCCGGACACCGTGCAAAAGATTGCCGACAGAACAAGAAGAAGAAAGCTCAAGCCAACCTAGTTGATGATTTTGAGCTTGCTGCTGTTGTTTCACAAGTGAACTTGGTGGAAAACCCTAAGACTTGGTGGGTTGATACCGGGGCCACTTGTCACGTATGTTCTAAAAGGAAGAGTTTCTCCGAATATAAAGAAGCTGCTAATGATGAGCAACTATATATGGGAAACTCTACGGCTTGCAAGGTACGAGGCCATGGAAAGGTGGTACTCAAGATGACCTCCGGGAAGCAACTCACATTGAACAATGTTGTTCATGCTCCCGAAATCCGAAAGAATTTGGTTTCCGGCTCTTTACTGAGAAGAATGGGTTTAGGCTCGTATTCGAGTCTGATAAATTTGTACTCACCAAGAGTGGGATATTTGTGGGAAGGGGATATCTTTGTGATGGGTTTTTTAAGCTCAATGTTATGACAATTGTACCCATGAATAAGATTATTAATAATGATATTTCTTCTGTTTACATGGTTGAGTCCCCTACTTTATGGCATGGTAGATTAGGTCATGTAAATTACAAGACCTTGCAAAAAATCAGCAATTTGGATTTACTTCCGAAATTTGTCATTGACAAGAATCACAAATGTGAAATTTGTGTAGAATCCAAATTAGCTAAGGCTCCTTTTTATTCAATAGAAAGAAGTAGTGAACCTCTAGAGTTAATTCACACTAATATTTGTGATTTAAAATTTGTGCAAACTAGAGGTGGTAAAAAGTATTTTATTACTTTTATAGATGATAGCACACGATATTGTTACGTCTATTTGCTAAAAAGCAAAGACGAGGTCTTGGAAGCTTTTAAGCTCTTTAAGAATGAGGTTGAAAATCAACTAAGCAAGAAAATAAAGAAAATAAGGAGTGATAGAGGTGGTGAATATGATTCATTTTTTAATGAATTCTGCTCGAAAAATGGAATCATCCATCAAACCACTGCTCCTTATTCACCTCAACAAAATGGTATTGCAGAACGCAAGAACCGAACGTTGAAAGAAATGATGAACGCTTTGTTGATAAGTTCAGGGTTACCTCAGAACTTGTGGGGGGGAATCTATTTTATCAGCTAATTATATTTTAAATAAAATACCCCAGAAGAAGTTAGACAAGACACCGTATGAATTATGGAAGGGTCTAAGACCAAACTACATACACACGAAAGTGTGGGGGTGTCTTGCGAAGGTAGCCGTTCCTCCACTAAAAAGGTCAAAATAGGACCGAAAACTATTGATTGCGTATTCATTGGATATGCAAACAATAGTGCTGCTCACCGTTTTCTTGTATTTAAGTCGGACATTCCCGATATTCATATCAATACGATAATGGAATCAAGGAATGCTTCGTTCTTTGAAGATGTTCTTCCTTATAAGGAAAAACAAGAAAACAAGACTGCAAAGAGAACTCATGAGTCCTCGAGTAGTAATCCACATATGGATGAAGAGGAACAAGAGGAACCTAGAAGGAGCAAACGGGCTAAAGTACCGACTACTTATGGTCAAGATTTTCTAACATATTTGTTAGAAAATGAACCTCAAACTTTTAGCGAGGCTATGTCATCTCCAGAAACACAATTCTGGAAAGAGGCCGTTAACAATAAAATAGAATCCATCATGCAAAATCATACATGGGAACTGGTGGATCTTCCTCAAGGGCATAAGCCTTTAGGATCCAAATGGATATTTAAGAGGAAGATGAAAGCAGATGGAACGATTGATAAATATAAAGCCCGGCTTGTAATAAAATGATACAGGCAAAAGGAAGGGCTCGATTATTTTGATACGTGTTCACCAGTTACGAGAATAACATCTATTCGAATGTTAATAGCTATAGCAGCTCTTAACAATCTCGTCATACACCAAATGGATGATTTCCTAAATGGAGATTTAGACGAAGAAATCTATATGGAACAACCCGAAGGGTTCAAAGTTCCGGGACAGAAAAAGGTGTGTAGACTTGTTAAATCATAATATGGTTTAAAACAAGCTCTTAAATAATGGCATCAAAAATTTGACAATACAATGTTGTCAAATGGTTTTCGTATTAATAAATGTGATAAGTGCGTTTACGTAAAAGATATGAATAAAGGATATGTCATTGTTTGTCTATACGTAGACGACATGTTGATCTTAGGCAGTAACTATGAGATTATAAAAGCTACCAAAACTTGGTTGACCAGTAAGTTTGATATGAAAGATATGGGTGTAGCTGATGTGGTTTTAGGAATTAAAATTTCTAAAACACAAGATGGCTTGGTAATATCTCAAGATCATTATGTAAATAATATTCTTGAAATTCAGTAAGAATGATACCGATATAGCCAAAACACCACACCCGTAGATGTTCATTTACATCTAAAGAAAACTACTGGTGACGCAATATCTCAATTAGAATATTCGCGAATAATTGGTAGTCTTATGTATCTTATGAACTGCACAAGACCAGATATAGCTTACTCAGTTAGCAAACTGAGTATATTTACTAGTAATCCTGGAGAGGATCACTAGAAGGCCATTGTGAGGGTATTCAGATATTTGAGATACACCTCAAGTTATGGACTGCACTATACAAGATATCCAGCTATACTTGAAGGGTACACTGATGCAAACTGGATATCCGATACTAAAGATTCTAAATCTACTAGCGGATTTATCTTTACTATTGGAGGAGCTGCAGTGTCATGGAAATCTTCTAAACAAATATGTATTGCCAGATCCACTATGGAATTTGAGTTTATAGCTTTAGATTAAGCTGGAGAAGAAGCAGAATGGCTTCGGAATTTTTTAGAAGATATTCCATGTTGGCCGAAACCTGTGCCAGCGATAAGTATACATTGCGATAGTTAATCTGCAATTGGTAGGGCACATAGTAGTTTATATAACGGTAAATCTCGACACATTCGTCGAAGACACAATACCGTTAGACAGTTGCTCTCAAATGGAATTTTCTCTATTGATTATGTAAAATCAAAGGATAATATTGCGGATCCGCTTACTAAAGGTTTAACGAGAGAGCAAGTAAATACATTATCGAGGGGAATGGGTCTTAAGCCTATAAATTAAAGTTACATAGTGGAAACCCAACCTACTGACTGGAGATCCCAAGATCTAGGTTCAAAAGGGACAACTAAATTATGTAACTGTGTGTAAGCACTAAAAGAGTTAAACACTCTTATCCATTCCTATGATGATTTAGTGCTGCCTGCAAGGCAGGATAAGCTATGCTTTTAATGATTCTTATAGCTTGATAAATAATCAAGTGGGGTATTGCAGGATACTCTTAATGAGCAATCACCTATTATGAGTAAGAAACGTGGCCACTTCTATGGGAATTGATCAGGCTAAATCCTCTAGAGTACTCATAAGAAACCAGGAAGTATCCGAGGCCAAAATGGACACAACTGTGAGAACCGAAGATGTTCGAAGGGGACTTGTGTGATAATTATTGTCTTGGTTTACACTAAAGACTGAATAGTTCAAGACATCATGTTCACTAGTTAGCCGAGTAAATCCGATAGTTATTCACTATGGAGGGTTCAAAGTCAAAAGCTACCTATCTTGATGCAATTACTCTTCAAAGAAAGTCTCTCTCGTACTCCGAGTCAGTTTGTCGTTTTATTCAGACAATTTTCATTCATGTGGGGGATTGTTAGATATCATAGTATATATTAAGTGTGTATATATACGAAATACGTATTCTAATACGTAGGTTGTCGTAGTAAGATACACGGTGTACATTTACGTACACAAATGATATCAAAGTGAATGAGAAATTAGTCTCATTATTTACCCACTTGAAGAGGAGGGAAAGTTGATTGAAGGTATGTGTGGTAGTCAATCCCACATAGGACTAAGAATGACTTTAGCTTATAGTTTATATAAGCTAGAGTGTCATGATGGGTTGGGCCCCAAGGGGCACCCAAGTTTTTGTGGAGGGTGAAGACCTACACAACTTGGGCTAGACCACACGCGCGCGCCGCCGCCGCCGAGCCGAGCCAGGTTGGGTTGGGTCGGGTTGGGTTTGGGTCAGTAATTAATTTTTTACTGCCCAACCAGCTTATTTTTTGTCCAAACCGAACCAGCTCTATACCAACCAGCTTTATGTTTGTCCGAATAATTCTTCTTCTAGAATGTGTCTGTTCGGTTATTTGCCTTTTTTTGTTGTGTCTTGCCTGTTGGATTGATTCATTGGAAGAGATTTGTCTTTTGATCGAATCGGTTCCTGTTCAACAGATGTGTCTAACCGAACAGACTTCTCTGTATCTATAAATAGGAGTGTTTGTATTTGTTTCTACTCACTAATTCACCGAAAATATTCTTGCCTTCTGAGAGAGAGACTTCAACATTCTTATGTTCGCTGTGTTGCATCCGGGTGTGCTCTCATTTGCAACGTATATCGAGGAAACCTGGGAGACGATTTGCATCGATACTGTAAGCACCTTAGACAGGCAAAAAATGTCTTAAGGTTAGAGGTCCAACCTTGACTCGATATTGATTTTTTCAAATCAATTACTGTAAGTGTCTTTGTTCGATTTTGCATATTTGTTGTAATCTGCTTGTATATATATATATATCAAGTTCTTCTTTTACTTTCTGTTTATATTTTACAGTATATAGCATTTATTTCTTCCAACATTTTTTTGGCTGAATGACCCTAAATAACAATATCTGAACACTCTGATAACCGCTCTGCTTAGTGCTTGTATTTGCTAGTTCGATCTTGATACGTAAACGAGTACATTCTGTTTTTTTTTTTTTTTTTTTCAATTGGACCTATTCCTTTTGGTGGTGATGAATTCTATTAAGAAATCCTCAGTTAATTGTGGGTTTTCATAATTCCAGAGCAAGAAGAAACCCTTTGAATTTGCTGAAGAAGTGGTGAAGGAAGCAGATCATTATAATGGGTTCAACCTGGTATTGATGGATCTTTGTTCAAAATCCATGGTTTATGTAACAAATAGACCAAAGGAAACTGACAACTTTGTCACAGAGGTTTCACCTGGGATTCATGTGCTATCAAATGCAAGCCTAGATTCACCTTGGCTCAAGGTAAGGAGGTATGTTATGCTTTTTCGAGTACATAACTCAATCTGTTAAAAAAGTTTCTACTCTTTGCCTGCCAACACTTGATGTGGTGTTGATGTAAATAATAAATACATCCCAATTGCACATGTAGTGGATATGCTTGAAGTCTAGTAAAAAATGCAAGATCTTGTCATTTCTTGTTTGCAAAGTGGCCACATGTTGAGCTCACAATATATCAGTTCATCCCGTATTCTTTCTAGCTGGTTGACAAGGTTAATTTTTCAGAAATTGGTGATTTTTCGTGCATATTCTTGATGATCTTGGCATTGTTGGTCAAAGAAGTTAGCTATTTGACTTTATGACACAGCTGCTTAGTTTGTTTGCTGTCTTAGTAGTTCTACTAAATATTTGGTTCCATGTTCTATAGGCATCTCTCTCTTGGCTATCAGCAATCTTGATATTGCTCATTCAGATTCTTCTTTTATCTTTTGCAGGCTCAACGATTGGATCATAATTTCAAGAACGTCTTGGCTAGATACAGCAAAGATGAACTTCCCCTTAAGGAGACGGTTGCGGAACTAATGATGGACACGACTAAAGATGATTTAAGCACACTACCTCGCATATATCCTCCTGAGACTGAATATGGTTTAAGTGCCATATATATAGATGTCACTCGTCCCCAGGTAATCTAATATGATCCTTCCTCAAATAGAGAAAAGTTTACAACCAAAGTCAGTCCTTGAGTAATTTTCTCATGTGCAGGGGCGATATGGTACCAGAAACCAGTCAGCATTGTCTGTGAAATCAAATGGGGAGGTCTGCTTTTATGAAAGATATTTGGACAAGGATCTCTGGAAAGAGCAGACGGTAACTTACCAAATAGAGATGACAAAATAGATAATTGGATTCAACTCACCCAGCTATACTGAAGTGATGAGGGAGGTGAAGAAACCAAACTTACCAACTAAACTATTAAATTTGAATGAACTTGTGATAATAATTGTTTTCTTTCTTTTCTTCTCTTTTCTGTCGACTAACAAAATCGACTGCCTGCCTTTCTTTTTATATTCATGGGATGGTTTATTCAATAATTTGGACTTCAACAATGGTCTCGAAACTCGAAATCGAGGCTTAATAAGAAACACTAGTGTTTTCTCTAATTCGATTTCACTTGCATCAGACATAAATCCTTGGTTGGGATCTTGTCTATTACTTTTTCACTCATTAGTTTTCAATACACTTATCATTACCATTCACATGTATAGGATTCACTCATGAAATGTGGAAATCATACTTGTTAACGATGATTAAAATTATATGGGACAGAATTGAAATGAAAAGTAACGGAGGGGAGCTGAATCCTTAATTATCAGCTCAATAATTCTCGTTAAGGTGCTGCATCATCTTCTACCTTAACCTCTTTTGCATGCATTTGGCATTTTGATATGACAAAATAATTAGTCTTTATTTCCAGCTCAACCACCTTTTACGAGGTTTTCTTCTTTGATTCATATATATGAAATAGCGACCATTTTAATCACTAAACATATCATAAACTAAGTTTTCATTTATTTACTGAGAAAACATTCTCTCATAAGGCATAATCAGAAGGTGAGTGAAAATTGAAGAAAATTATTCGAACATAAAAATAAATAAATAAAAAAGGTTGAAAACAAAAGGAAATTAAAGAAACAATTTTGGAAGTATTAGATTATGAAGACTAGCAGTAGCAGTACAAGGCGACATATCACTATTTAATAATAATATAGTAACAGTTGTGCCCTCCAATTAGCCCCGGAAAGAAAGGGAGAGGTAGTGATGGAGACAAGAATTTTGAGTTCAACTTCCAGTTATATTTATATCTATGCCAAGCATTTTTATGTCCCCTTCAGAATTCTGTACCATCTGTTTTTCATTTTCTTTTGGTGTTTTCAAATTTTATTTTTATAAAAAGGAAGTCACAATATGAAAATAAGAAGAATGCAGATGTTTGGATTCGAATCTCAAATCTGCTAAATATCACTTCTTAAAGGTAGTTGCATGAATCAATTGGGTTAAACTTAAAGTTTTGCCTTATTTTTTTCGGTAATTATTGATGAATGCTCGTTTGAGTACTCTTCTCTCTGTCTTATAATATGCACGGTCCGTGAATATTGTCCTTTTTTTTAATAATACGATCAGAACTTTTTCAAGTTTTATATGAGTTTATTTATTTTTGGATGATTTTAAAGTTGCAATCTTTTATATTAATCTGATAAATTAAAATTTTTATTTTAAAAATACTTTTTACATGAATTAAATCATAATTGACCATGTCAAGATTTGAGCTTTAGCTAAATCTTGTTCTAAAAGAACAGACTTTGAAACATTAGAAAGAAAAAAATGAAGAATACTATACTTCAATATCAGGTAATTAATGTAGCAGTATCAAAATAAGTCAATATTGCTCCTTTGATTTATCACTTTTGCAGGAAAATCTTGCACTTCCTTCCTAACTAATTCTGTTTTTTTTTTCCCTTTCTCAGAATGGAAAAATGAAAAGGCAGCCTCCTAATAGATTCAGCACTGGGGGGATTTTCTTGTTATGTAATCACAATCAATTTCCTTTTAAAATGACTGCAGGAACAAAATACTTCACTTGGAGTAGCTTAACCCAAAAGATTAAAAATCACATGTCTGGGATAGTTTTTTACTAGTATTCAAGCTTTAACTACTTTCAGCTTCAGCAATTGTCTCTTTCTTTGATTGATAAGAATTTCGTATTTATTAAACTTGACATATTTTAAAATTATAGGATTGTTTTTCCTTCTTTACAGTGCATTGCATGTGGCTCCCAACTCAACCGATTGGGACAGTGCTGTTGAGTGAGGTCCCACCATGTGGCTTGTGGGCCACTCTGAGATGAGATCAGATAATGGATATTTTCTCCTTTTCCTTCATTAATCAGCTGTCTTTTCCTCTTATTCAAAAGTATCTGCATTCTGCACATAAAATGAAAGTAGGAGCGTTCAAAATGTTAATTCGATTAATAATCGAATTAATCAAATTTATTTTTTTATTAATTATTAATCGAATTGAAATGTTAAAACGATAAATTAATCGAATCAAAATTATTTCGATTAATTCGATCGATTTTTAAATTAATCGAAATAAAAACTTAATTTATTTTTTAATTTATTTTAATACATGATTTTATATCCAAATAATATATTCAATCAATCAAAATTCAAAAGTAAATCATAATAAAACTATTATAAAATTCAAATATCAAACATACTAAACAACTAAGAAAGCATGATAAAGCATAATGAATATTACATAAGTCTCAAAGCAAAAAAGCATTGCCAGACTAAGCATGGTTAATTCGTGTAATTCGATTATTTTCGCTTAACCGAATCGAATTAACCGATAATCGAAATATTTCAAAAACATTAACCGTTAAACAAACCGAACTTTGTTCGGTAAACCGATTAACCGGAAAAAAAAAATTCGGTCAATTAATTTAGTTAAAACCGAATTGTGAATACTCCTAAATGAAAGTATAAAACTGTTTTTTCTCCCCAATTAGGATCATATAATTCAATGAACCTGTTTGTTGAGAGAATTTGCTTGAAAAACCCAAGATCAGTATGCCATATGAAATATATTCATGGATTTTTTTAATCTTTTTAGTTGATGAAGAATCGTTAGGAAGCATTGGGGGATATCGAGTCAATCTCTTTTTGACCAAGTTAAACTCAGTGTTAATATTTTTTGGATAAGCAAATTTTATTTATCCAAAAGCAGTATTCACTGCTACATCTTTACATCTAGCATAGCTAGCAATCATTTATACTTAGCAAACAATTATACTTAGAATCTATTTACAGTATCTTCTTAACATTGCTAGGAACCAGTTATGCTAACAGAGAACTTTTTAACCCACATGCTATGTGTAGATCTCTATTAACAGTATAATCCTTTATGCTTTTCATCCCCTCTATTCTATAGCTAACCTCCTCTTTGATTCTCTCAAGCATTTGCATACACTGCTGAGGTTGTTTACCAAACCTGCGGTTATTCCTCTCCCTACATACATGATATATGAGAGCATTCCAAGCAATTCGAAGCATTGTAGCAATAAGGGATTTACCCTTTAGCTTCCTCTTTGCCCATTGAACTTCAAACTCCCAGCTTCTGATACTTCTATGAAGCTGACATAGGTGCAGAATTTCCCTCCATACAGCCTTAGAATACTCACACTCAAAGAACATATGGTCTCGAGTCTCCATTTGTTGGCTGCACAGAACACAAGTTTTATCGATTTCCATTCCCCATTCCATCAATCGATCTTTTTTAGGAAGCTTGTTCTGGATTGCCATCCATGAGATTTGGGAATGCCTTGGAATATGGTAGGCATACCATACCAATCTGTCCCAATCCACCTTTGGCTGCCTTGGCCTGATTTGCTGCCACACTTTAGACACTGAAAATCTGTCCCCAGGGAATCTCCAAGCTAATCTTCCATTATTCTGATAAGTAAATTGAGCTGCTAATGGTCTCAATTGTAGTATTTTCCTCCATATCCAGCTACTTCCCTGGGTGATTGGGACCTGCCAGAATGAGTTGCCTTTTAGGACATAGGTTTGGATCCAAGCAATCCACCATGAACCTGCCTTAAAAAGCAAATTCCATATTATCTGCATTATGCTTGCCTTGTTCCAAGAACCTAGATCCTTCAGTCCAAGTCCCCTCTGATCTTGGACAACAAATTTTCTGCCAGCTCACCCTTGCTCCTCTAGCTTCTGCATCTTTCCCTAACCAATAAAATCGAGAACAGAGTTGATTGATTCTGGATAGCACTGCCTTTGGTAGAATAAAGATTCTACACCAATAGTTTTGTATATTAAACAAAACTGATTGGATAAGCTGAAATCTTCCAGCATAGGACAATAGCTTTGATGTCCAGTGAGTGATCCTAGCAGTGATCTTTGAAATAAGTGGGGCACATTCCTTTTCTGTCAGCTTCTTTGTTACTAGGGGTACCCCCAAATACCTCAATGGCAACTCTCCTAACTTGAAGCCTGTCACCCCCTGGATTTCCTGAAGCTGAGCTCTACTGATGCCAGAAGAATAGAGTTCACTTTTGGCACAGTTAAGCTGCAAACCAGAAAGTTTATAAAAGCTTTCCAGGATATCCTGCACTCCTTGGATGGATTTCAATTGCCCTTTAGTGAATATCATCAAATCATCAGCAAAACATAGGTGAGTGAGCCCAATCCTCTTGCACTTAGGATGAAAATCAAAGACTTTATGCTGTGCAGCAGCATCCAAAAATTTTGAAAGTGCATTCATAGCTAGTACAAACAGGTTGGGGGAGATAGGATCTCCTTGCCTTATACCCCTTGCACCCTTAAAGTAGCCCACCAAGCCTCCATTAATTGATAAGGAGAATCTAGAACCAGTGATGCAACTCTTGATCCATGTTATAAAGCTTGCTGGAAAATTCAAGGTTGCAAGAACCAGTAACATGAAGTCCCAGTCAAGAGTATCAAACCACTATTGCTGGAAAACTCAGTGTTAATATTGTGAATGGAGCACCTAAAGAAAATTTCTTGATTTCTTCTCCCTTTGATTGAATTATGTTACCTTCCAACCACTATTGCCATCACCATTAATTATTATGAATTTTGGAGTTTTCAAGATCCAACTTGAATCTCAAACAACAGAGTCGATATCAGGGTGTAACCGAGCCAACCGAATCCAAACAACGAGGAGTTCGAATTCTATTCAAAATTCAGTTCAAATTTGATCGAGTTTTATTTTATAATTCGAGTTCAATTTGAGATAAAAAAATTGAATTATTCAAGTTCATTCGATTAGATTAATTTATTTAATAAAAAATGAGCTCGATTCTTATATTCGTTTTCAAATTCGATTATTTGTACTCAAGTTCGAATTGAGATTTTTTATTACTAATCAAAAATAATAAAAATATATTTTAAAATAAAAATATTTGATTAGACTCGCAAACCACTTGAATCGAATATTAGAATACTTAAACTCGATCCATTCGATAATTTGAACTGCTCGAGTTTGAGCTTCGCTCAAAAACCCAAATAATGCAATAACAGTTATCTCATTTACACCTAGTTGATGCCAAACACGGTCTCATTGTAGACTTGTAGTATCCACATAAAATATAAAAAGGCGTTTAGTGCTTTCTTATGTCATGATTTTAATGGAAAGTGATTAATGAAAATGTGATTCTTGAAAAAATAACATTTCAGCGTTTGATATACATACAAAAGTGCTATTAAAATCTTGAAAAAGTTACATTGACACTTTTGGTTCACTAAACACTTTACTAGGAATGTGATAGTATTTTCCAAAATTACTCTTATCCAATAAAATGCAATTTTTATTAATTTTAATATTTTTAATGATATTTATTATTAACAAATATTTATACTAAATATTTAAAAATAATATTTCAATTGATAATTTCAGTTACTTTTAGGATAAAAAAAATGTTTGTTAATAACAAATTTTCGAAATTACTCTCATTTAGTTAAAATGTTAAAATGCTAGATGCAAATTAAATATTATTTAAATATTTCAATGATATTTATTATTAAAAAACATTTGTACTAAGTATTTAAAATAATATTTCAATTGATAATTTTAAACCAAATAGAAAGAAGTGTAATTTTGTCTTAACAATTTTTTTAATTACTTTTTCACTTTTTCTCATAGAAATCACATTTCAATACTCGTGTAAAAGTAATTTTCAAAAAAAAAATCCCCAAAAAAATTATATCCTAAAAAAAATTAAATATTTTTCAACATATCAAACATAAAAATTAAATTTACACTTAATTAAATTCTCAAAAAAATAAATATTTTTTTATCTATTATTATACACTTTCATTTAATACATTAAAAATAATAAAAATTATTTGGACAAGGATTATTTTTTAAAATTATTATACACTTTCATTTAATACTCGTGTAAGATTATTTTTTAAAATTATTATACACTTTCATTTAATACATTAAAAATAATAAAAATTATCTATTATTATATTTAATATAATCATATTTTAAATAATATATTAATTAATTTTAAAAAATATCTTTTAGAGACTTCCCCTTTTCTACCGTCCTTCAGGGTCACGAGCAGAAAAGATCAGGGGGGAAATATGAAAAACATGCATTCCATACAAAATTATTGTGAAATGGTATAATGAATAAAAATTATTTGAAAAAGAGAAATGAATAATTAAAAATTATTATAAAGATATTGTAAAGACAAAATTACCTTAATAAAAAAACTTACTTTTCTTTTTTCTTTCATTAAGAAAATATTATTTTTTAAAAAATTTAATTAAAAATAAATTTAAAAAATAAAATATTTAAATATATATTTTTTAAATTTTAAAAAATTTTAAAAAAATAAAAAAAATTAATTTTAGGCATATTAATTTTATTTTTTAAAATTTTTTAATTAAAAAAAGTAAATAAAAAATTTAAAAAATTTATTTTTTAAAATTAAAAAAATTTTATTTTTAGAATATTTATTTTTTAATTAAAAATAAATTAAAAAATAAAAGAAAAAAGGAAGAGAAGAGAAGAGAAGGTTTTTTTATCAAGGATAATTTTATCTTTACAATATCTTTTATAACAATTTTAAATTATTTTTTTTCAAATACTTTTATTTATTATATCATTTCACAATAATTCTTTATGAAGTACATGTTTTTCATATTAACCCAAGATGGGTCGTAACTAAGTCCATTAACATAATAAAAACCAAAACTATGTGTACTTTTATGGGTCCCAATATTAGCTGTGGATCACAAATGTTTCAATTAAAGCTTGGGGTCTCTAGTCTCCCACCCACTGGCCTCAAAAGGACAAGAATTTGTTTGCCCTTTGTTTCACCCTTCATGATTTGTATTCATCACCTCTTCTTCGTATCTATGAAGTTTTGAAATGATAAAAACAAATATAAAGCCAAAAAACTCTTCCCAAACCCAAAAAAAAACATAATATTTGATAATTTTATACCATAGAACACGTTTAAATATGTAATAAATACGATATAACACGTTTAAATATAATTAATATGATATGTTTAATACACGTATAAAATCGTGTTTAAGATTTTTAACACATTTAATAATTATTAGTATTTGTTATCACATGTTTTCGCACGTGAATACTCGTTAATTTACTTATTTTTTGAATATATAATTGTATATTTTTTAAAAATATAAAACTAATAAAATATATATTAACTAAAATTTGCATTAAGATGTAAAATTTATTTCATATGTAAATTATATAAATTATACAAAATTAATTATAAATATAAAACAATTCAATATAAATTTTAATTATTTTTTATCTATATCAAATAAATTAATTTATTAGTGAAAATATAACTTTTAACATAAAGTAATTTCATATAAACTTTTAATACTTTTTTTATTTAATATTAAATTAATCCATTTAACAAAAGTATTTTAGTCAAATTAAATCTTTTACTTATAAATTAGATAACTTTATTAATAATAAAATTTTATTTATAATAGCAATTTAGAATTATAGTGAACAACAATGACTACTTTCATCAGTCCAAAATATTCTTCTCATTCGTGCTTTCATATATACTAATATTTGTTATCATATTCGTTTGCATGTGAATACTGTTGTTTTATCTATTTTTGAATATATAGTTGCATTTTTTAAAATAAATAAAACTAATAAAGTGTATATTAAGTAAAATTTGGTAAAATTTGTTTTATATGCAAATTATATCAAATTATTATAAAATTTATTATTTTTAATATCAATACAAAATTAATTATGAATATAAAAAATTTAATAATTTTTATTCATACTAAATAAATTAATTTACTTTTCAAGGTTATTAAAAAATTTAAACTTTTAAGATAAAGCAATTTCATATAAACTTTATTTTTTTTTTCTTTATTATGAAATTGGTCCATAATAAAATAAAATTTCTTTCTTATAAATTAGATAAATCTAATTAATAATAAAAAATATTTAAAATATTAATTTTGAATCATAATTATTGGTAATTTTGGCCTAAATGTTTTGTAGCATGTTTAATCCAACTGAGGGGATGTCAATTACTTGCTGAGTATTCGTACTCATTCATTTATTTTTTCTTACTTTTCAGATTTCGATATATGAATATTCGGAGTTTAGTTTTGACGAGAGCTCTTGTTGGGAGTTAGCATCTGCCTTTAGACTTATGATAAATATTTAACTATAATTATACTAGTATTTGTCATCACATTCATTCGCATGTGAATACTCGTTAGTTTATTTATTTTTAAATATACAATTGTAAATTTTAAAATAAATAATAAAATACATATTAACTAAAATTTGCATTCAAAATTTGTTTTATGCACAATTATATCAAATTATTATATTATTTTTAATATCAATGTAAAATTAATTATGAAGATAAAAATTTTAATATAACTTTTGACTTTTTATTTAAATTAAATAAATTAATTATTTTTTAATATTAGTGAAAAAATAAAACTTTTAAGATAAACCAATTCTACATAAATTTTTAATTTTATTTATTATCAAATTAATCCATTTAACGAAAGTATTTTAATGAAATTAAACTTCTTACTTATAAATTTGATAAATCTTATTAATAATAAAAATATTTATAATGGCAATTTAGAAATATAATAAACAACAATGATTATTTTTGTCAGAAGATTCTTCACATTCGTGTTTTTATATATATAATATATATATAGATTATAGATATTATATTTATATTTACACGATTAATAAAAAAAGCATAAATATAAATTTGACTCTCGAACTATGTAAATTAATTATTTTGGTATTTATTCTTTTATTTGAATCAATTTAGCCCACATGCTATTAATTATGATCAATTTAGCCCTTATACTATTATTTTCGATCAATTTAACCTAAATTTAATGAAAATGTTAAATTTTTGGTTAATTTTTTTATTATCTATTTTTGGTTAATTTATGATAAAATTAGCTTAAATTTAACGAAATTATTAATCAGATGTTCGCACGTGATCAATTTTCGTTAAATTCATATGATATTGAAAAATATAATTAAATGTGGGTTAAATTCATTTAAATAAAAAAATAAAAACCAAAATAACTTAAGTTTTATGGTTTGCATACACCAATGGTCAATTGCAAAACAAACATCATTAGTACCGTGATTATCATGTGTTGGAGAAGATTGCTATTTGCGGGAAACTTTTTTGCTTTATTTGATTCTCTTTTTAATTTATTTTTATTACATAAAGAGCAACATAATACGAGATTTCAATCTCAAATCAATTATCTTAAACATTAATATCTAACAACTAAGACAAACATCATGCATTAGTTTTGTCCTTTTTTATATGCAGAAGAGGCTGAGACTATATGTTAAGTATTTTAAGCTTTTTACTCTCTACTTTGACTTTGAGAGATACAATAGCGAGGAAAATCAGACATGGAGGTAGAGATGACAGCGGAGCGGAGTGGATTTTGCCGCCCCGTCAATGAAATAATCTGTTTCGTTTTTCATCTCGTTACGTTATAGATGTTAAAATTTTAATATTATTATCATTTCTATGGATATCGATTACATCCATCCCGCTCTGCTATGAATGTTGAAATTTGAATACCACTATCACTTCCATGAATATCGGTTATATTCATAACCGTTTCGTCCCGTCCCATCCGATATTTATTAATTATTTCTAATTTTTTCAAATAATAAAATATTATAAAAAAATTTAAATATAAATTCGATATAAACATCAAATGATAAGGTATTAAGTTTAGGTTTTTAAAAATAATAATAAAAATAATAAGATTAGTTGTATTATTTTATTATTTTTTTAAAAATTAATTATTTAAGGATAAAATAATAATTTTAATATTCGGAACGAGACGAAGCAGGTAATTATTAAAACTGTTACATACCTTTCAAACAAATAAAATCGTTCCGTCTCACTCCACCTTCTTTGTTCGAAAGAAATTTTTTTTATTTAAAACGAATCAATTCAAAATTTATCGGATAATTTAAGTTGGGTTCGAAATTAATCAAACAATTTGAGTTTTGCCATCCTTACATGGAGGGCAGCAGGGAGGGACACTCTGACCCCATTCTGGGTGACTCCCCAATCCCCAAAATTGAATGCCTTTGAAAACATGATGACAATTATATAACACTTTTTGACAGCATAATTTAAAGCAAAGAAAGTATAAAATGAAACACCACTGTAAAGCTCAAACTATGCACTGCGTTTGCATTATTTTACCTGCCAATCACCAATCAAAGATCCTTGTTAGACCCACAGCTTTAATTTTCAACTAATACTAATTTCTTTTGTTATAAAGTCAATTTGAATGGGCGATCAAATTAATTTTGATAAAATTAAAAATAACGATTAAAATAAAATTAATTATTGTACAAGTGATATTGAATATTATACGATAAGATTAAAATCAATAGTGCGTTGTGTTTGAATTTAAAAACAGTGATGATAATAAAATTAATTTAAATAAAAAAATAAAATGATCATTAAAAAGATTATATTAAAAGATGTATATATATATATAATAAATAATTACAAATTATATTTATATTAAATAATAAAATTTATATTTATAATAAATAATAATTATTAAATTATATTTATATTAAAAATAAAATATATATTAAAATTATATTTATGTTAAATAATAATAATTAAGAATTATTATATTTATATTTATATTAAAAAATAAATTAATAAAATATGATATTATAATTTAAAATAATTAATTTAAAATTCAAATAAAATTAAAAAAATAATGGAGGGGGGTAAAAAAAATTTCTCCCCCTCCATCAAGGGTCCAGTTAAGGCTAAACTACCAGTGAGGCCCCCACAAAGCTTTAAAGATATGACGCGATGGAATCCAGAAGAGCCATAATAAGATAAACCTGCAACTATGAGGAGCATTATTGTTGCTACAATGGGAAATTGCTCTAACTTGGTTCAAGAGCAAGACAGAAAAATTTTCTAGCTTTTCAATTTCTTGAGGGAATTTAGGAACAATTCAAAACCAACAAACACATTTTGTAGCTAAAGCTGCTAAAAGATGAATTTTTCAAAATGAAAATTTCTATTAAATTAATACTATAAAAATATGAATAAATATTACAAAAATAAAATCTAAAAACACCCCTGCCTGCCTTCCTTCAGTCTTCACCACCATCCAACTCTTTATACATTTTTAAACTAAACCATAATCTCCAGCAGTGTACTCAGTATAACCCATAAAAATTATTAATAAAAAAAAAAATCAAGATTCAAACGAAAAGAACCTGATTTCAAAAAAGAAAATTTAATCCAAAGCATTTGGACCAGCACAAGCTTTCAACACAGGACTCCAAACCCATTGCACAAAAAATTTTCTTCCTTTTTTCCCATTCATATTATAAGTCCTCCCTTTTCTATCTCTCATAACTTGACCGATATACCCTCCTCCGCCACCCGTTCCGTATAACCCTTCACATAGGTCCCCAATCTCCGTCGGCGCCGTCGGGTCCTCTCCGGCGTACCATGCGTTCACCAGCGGGTTCGTCGTCAGCTCGGCCAACTCGTGGGCAATCACACTAATCATCCCGTCCAAGCCGACGTCTCCGTTCGGTGGGGTCAATGCCCCCGGTCCACCCCCTCCCATGTATCCCGGAACGGCGAACGGGTAAGCGCAGACCTCGGGGCATTGCTTCCCCGAGTTCCCGATCCAAGCATAGGGTAAAGTGTGACCCACCATGGACGGGAATGTAAAGTAATGGAAGCCGCAAACGGCACGGCAAAAGTCTTGAACGGTAACGTCGTCGGAGGTGAGGATTAAGTAGATTCCATTACGATGGTCGACGGGGAAAGGAGCGGTTTTAACGGCGGTGGCAATAACTTGTTGGACAGAAAGGCGCGTGAGGTGAGAACCATGGGAGTAGCCCGTGTCTGAATGTTCTTTAGCAACGACAACATTTCGGGAAACGTTGGCTCCGGTTTGGTCGGTGTAAAGAGAAACGGTTTTCCACCATTCGGAAACGGAAGGGGAAGGTGAAGAAGCTGGCGTGGAGGAAGGGGAGATGGAGGTTATGAAGTCTTTGATGAGAAGTTTTTGGGAAACGGACCAACGACCGTACCAAATGAGGTAGATGTTGATGGGTGAAGAGGAAAGAACCGGACCCATATGGTAACGGAGGTCGACTAGGTTCGATGAGCCTTCGAACTTTTTGGAAGAAGAAAGAGTTCTTGGTGGAAGCTTGGGGTTAAAGAATTCAACTTCTTGGGTGTTTAAAGTTTGCTCCTTTGGAGTAGCAGTGGTTGTTGTTGTTGCTACTGAACAAGAAGCAGAGAATGTGAGTATTAGAAAGGAAAAAAAGAACTGGTGAAGAGACATTTTTGTGCTGCGGCGGTGGAGAATAAATGGCTTGGTGGTAGTGGTGGTGGCGGTGGAGATAGAGATAAATGGGGGATTTAGGGGGTATATAAAGAGAAAAATGGGGGAGGGAAATGGGCTGGAGACAGCTGCAATGTGTGGGCGCACTCTTTCACTTTCTATCTAACCTCTCTCGTGTTTTTTTCTCGAGAATCGGGAATCATCGACTTTTCAAGTGAAGGGGTTTCAATTTGACCCCTTGGCTACGCCCTCCTTCCTTTTTTGTTTTTTGTTTTTTTTTTTAAAGTCATATTGAACCGGATTTAGGTAGCATTTTCATAATTCAATTTAGTTCGGTTTTATTTGAATTATCAGTGTTATTAAAATCAGATTGATCGATTGAATTGATTGAATTTAAAATTGATAATTTGTTCAGTTTGATGCATGTCATAGAATTAAATTTTTTTGAACTTATAAAAAATTGATTAAATCGATAAAATTCCAAAAAAACGGATTTTACATTTTTTTTAAAAAAAATTATTGTATATGATGAGATTTGAATTTTAACTTCTTGTAATTATATTAAAAATTATACTATTTAACCGAATACATATTTTTATTAAATATTTATTATATTTAATATATTTTTAATATAATGGGTCCATTTTTTATTAAAAATTATTATTTATTAAAAATATTTTTATTTAAATTTAATTATAAAATATATTTTAATATTTTTTTGAATAATGAAACAAAATTTTAAATCAATTCAAAATGGACTTGAGAAAAGAAAAAAAATCAAATAACCATCCGGCTTGATGCATGTGCAAGTCTAATCATCGCATATTTCTATTTAATTTTTCTTGCCTTGTTTGTTTTAGTTGTACTTCTACCAGTAGTTAAAAACACTTAACAACCTGCTCTTTTTTTCTTTCATCTTTGGAGCAAGTTAACTCTTTATTGCAAACTTGCAGGAAGCTTTGGGAGCTTGTGAAGGTCACTTTGTGTCAAAACTCCAAAAATTTTCATGCTGACTTTAAAAAAAAATTCTCTAAATCTAAGCTATACATTCATCATACATAATTTTAAGAGTAAATTTCACTATGATTTCATTTTCGATACATTAACAATTAATTTTTTTAATTTTACGAGTGAGACTAAAAGACTATCACATATTTAAATTTTTTTATATTTTTCAATATATTCTAAAAATATATATCACCTTATTAATTTCATTTATAGAATTTAAAACTTTCACTGATGCTGAATGAAATAATTTCCCATTTCAACTTTATCAACTTTAATCTTTTAATTTTTGAATTGTTTCATTTTAATTTTTAATTTTTGAAAATTGTTTCATTTTGATTTTTTTTTTATATCAATTTGTTTCCTTAGAATTAACATAATATCCACGTTGTGAATTACATTTACATGGCATTTTATGTGGATACTTATTTTAATTTTTAATAAATAATGTAGAATAATTCAAAAGATTAAAATGAAACCAGTTTAAAAAGTTGAAGGATCAAATAAAACAATACATAAGTTAAAAACTAAAGTGAAATCAAAATAAATTGTTAGTGAACCATGGAGACCTTAATTATAGTGATATTTGATTAACACATTTGTGTTGATATTTTTTACATAGTAATATAATATTCCTTTAATATTAAATTTCTTGTTATAATATTAAATTTCGACTTTGATCGATTTAATATTAAAAGTTTTGAATTTTAAAAAAAAATGATATTATGTGATTTTCAATATCAATTTTAAAAATAAAAAAAAAATTAATGAAAAAAATTTGAAAAAATAAAAAATTTATGTGTTCAAAAAAGATATTTTTGAAACAATAAAAAAAGCTGAAGAAAGAAAATAAGACAGAAGGAATATAATACATACAACCTAAGTTCATGTACAAAACACAAAATAATATGATAAAAAATAATAATATACTAAAAGTTTTTGCTAGTTAATTAGAGTATTAGACTCCAAATAACTAATTAATTAGAGAAAACGACAATTTTTTTTAAAATACCCTTTTAAATTAATGAAATGTTATCCGAAGATCATTTGCAAGATCATCATGGTGATTTAATTATTATGATGATAAGACTATCAAGGTGATTTGATCACTAGTGATTTTATATTACCATGTCTGGCATAATATTATAAATCACTAGTGATATTAAACTACAATGTTTGGTATTATAAAAAAAAAAAAAAAATCATTGAGTACAAAATAACCTTTCCAAAAATATATATATTTTTTGTTTTTCTTATATGGACATTTTTTCATTTTTTTTATGTTCAGATTTGTGCTTTTCAAAAAATATTTCTAAATAAAAATAGACAAAATTATACCATAATAAATATAGAATACAAAAAATATTAGACAACAAAACTACTGCTATCATTATCTTAAAACACAAACGTCACAAAATTTTGGCCAAATTTAGAGGTCAACGCTAAAGATTAGCTAATAATTTTTCACACGTGTTTTTTTCCGCTATTATCAGAGCAAATTAGTAATAAATAACATAGAAAATTACTTTCCCATGATGATAAAAAATTTGCATCCTTTTGGATAGGAATTAGATCACTCCTTAAGACGTTAATCACTGTAGTGATTTAAGATTACTGTTACGTAAAATTTTTATGTTGTTAATAAACAGAATAATATAATTACTGAATACAAATTATTTTCATTTTTTGAATGATCATCTCATACTAAATACCCCTTCAACATTAAGTGATGTTTTGAATTACATTTAAAAGAACATTAATCTGTGATCCCAAAAAATAAATACTAAATTTAGTCAAAGTTTTACTCACTTCTAGAGTCTAGACTGTGAAATGTAAGGACGCAATTCTAGAAAATGATTAAATCAAAAGGTTGAAGTCTTCCTTCAATGATATTATTATATATAATAATATTAAAAAATATATATTTAATAAAATTCTATATATATTTATACAGGAAAAACATAAGTTTTATTTTTTTATATCGAAATAAAGGGGGAAAATTCAAACCTCCAAGTTTAAGTGATTTTCTCTTCTTTTTTTTTTTCCTATGAAATTACATGTAATTGCAGCTATAATCAACTAATTAGAGGATATTTTCATGGCATTGAGAGCAAAGCTTCATTGGTCTTGTATTATTTTGAGAAAATAAATATATTTGATAGTATTTGTTCATATAGCTTTCTTAAATTTTATTATAGGATATATTCAAGTCTATTCAATATGAAAAGGGATATCTATGAAAGCATTATATTATATATAATTTTGAATCAGTGGATCAAGGAAATTTATAGCTTTACTTTTGAGAAAACTATGTAAGTAAGAATCAAATAAAGCATATAATAATATAGTACCCAATAAATGCAAATATTAAAGAAGTTAAGAATCCCCAAACTTTGTTAACAACTAAATCGGATAAATGCAATTTCTACTTTAGAATCCAAGCTGGACTATGGCTTAAATCTTAGGCCATGTTTCTCCAATGCACTTTTTTCTTCTTCTTCTTTTGGGTGGTCCTTTATGCTAAAATAACTCACCTTTGGAATTTTTGATAAATTTCAATCTAGAAAAGGGAAAGAAAAAAAAAAAAAAAAGGTGTGGAAACAACTGTGGTGATTGCAGTCAACATGCCAGCTTGAGGTAATCATGAAATTTTGCTTTCAAGTGGGTCTTGGAACATGTTTAATTGATAATTTTCAGTTAATTGAGTATTTATTAGTATCTTGATAAGTATTAAGATTCGAATTTTATTAACAATTTCATTTGAAAAATGATCTGTATATATCATTATTAATCATTTCTGAAACCTATAACATGTTGGGACTCTGAACTGAAATAATCTCTCTTCTCCTAAATTTTTAGAGATAAAAGAAAATGGTTTTACTTTTTGATTGTGCATTATTGTATTTGTTTGAGGAGTTGAGGCTGATGATCAAAAGCCGGAGGTAAAATAATTTTTCCAATTGAGCTGGAAATATTGCGTTGAAAGAAATCATTTGCATTCATTCATTAGAATTCAGGTCCCTTTTGTTGCGCCTTAACATTTTGACATTTTAATGGGAATGTGATTATTGGATATTAAAATTTTGAGAAAATAACATTGCAATGTTTAGTATGAATGAGGAAATGCTGAATAAAATGCAAGAAAAATAACATTTAAGTGTTCGATAAATTAAGCATTTTGCTAACAATATTATGGTAATTTCCAAACTTACCTTTATGTATACAAACAAATTTTATGCAGGACATACATAAATATTGTAATAAATAAATCCTTATAGGCAGGCATACATAACTGCAAGATTTGTATAAATAAAATCTTGAAGATCAATATATGGTCGAAAATTTAACTGGAAAAGTGATCCAATGTCTAATGTTTTTAGTATAACCAAATTAGAATAATGTGGAGAAAATCACAGGTAACAAAAAGCTTTTACTTAACAACTGAACCTGGATACTCAACTGGAATTGCACATCTTGCAAAAAGCTAGCCTTAAAAATAAATGAATCAAATAGCTAAATGACATCACATAATAGCTAAATCCCTTAGTTTGTGCAGGATCGCTTATTCGCTTGCATTGGGTTGATCAAGTAAATCTTTAATGCCCATTAAAATTTAATTTACAGTAATGACTGGTCTCCACCCCTTGAAGGAAGAATTAATAAAAATAAATAAATCCAAAGAATTAAAGCAATTATATCATCAAAACAATTAGAACAATTTCAAAAACTCATTCACAAACAACTAAAATCCCTTGAAAAAAACCCATAAACAATCAAAATTTAGGAAGGGAAAGTAACATTATGTTTTAAGATCGACAACTTACTTGTCAATACAAACAAGATTTTGAATATCATATAAATTAAACGAATTTAAATTTAAATATTTTAAAAATTATAGATATTTAATCTGTTGTCCTCTCACCCATCGTTCCCTCTATGTAAAGTGTTTTAAGCTCTGAACTTTGATGTATTACCTAATAAAAGTGTCAATTAATTGACTTTTAAATAAATTAAAATTGAAGGGATTTAATGCAAGCGCTGCTGCTCCCACCACCATTGTATGTGCTGCCTTTTTTTTTTCATGCACAAAGTATAATGCAATGTATTTCACATCACTTGAAATTGGAAGTTGTCGAATGTATGCTTCAATAGTTATAATTTGAAAATCTCAATATAAAAGCTTCGTATTGTAATTTTGAAAGAAATTTTTTTTTTTTGTGGAATAAGAGAATGTTACTGGGAAGAATTAATCCAACTGGTAAAAAGAGAAGTTCTCTTTTCTTTTTAATTAAGGATCGATTTTTGTAGAGAATGTTCAGAAAATAAAAATCTTGAATGTATTAAATTGATGTGAGAAAATAGATTTGTCTAAAGATCGAGTTACTTGTCCGATCCGATAGGCTTGATCCAGATTATGCCTGACTTGGAAAAGGATTTTAATAATTCGGACTGATCCTGCCCGAATTACTATTTATTAAATAAAAAATATTTTTTATTTAATTTAATTATAAAATATAAAAATAAATTTTTAATATTTAATTAACGATAAAATGAACAAGTCCGATTCATGGACAAGTCTATGAGAAAATAGACTTTTAAAATCATTTAAAAACAAAATAAATTCAGTCAATTCCGAAAATTACTCATGATTATATTAAAAAGGAAAAAAAAGATTAATTATGCTATCAGTCTTTCTACTGATTCAAAATTTGAAGTTTAGTCCCTTTACTATAATTTATATAAATAGAATCCTCTTACCATATTGTTTTAAAAATTTTGGTCCAATTAATAACGGTGTTATTTTTCTTCCATTAAAAATGCTGATGTAGATGTTGACTTGCTGATGTGGCGTTGACTTTGCTGACGTGGCGAGCTTAGTCAACAAAATTCTTGACCAATTGATGACGTGGACTTTTTTTGCCACGTGGCTTACTAATAAATGATGTTTTAGTCCTTGTACTTATGAAAAAAATGCAAATTTAGTCCTTTTTACAATGATTTTTTTTTAAAAAAAATGTACTTATACTTTTCGAGATTTCAAATTTCGATCCAATCTTAAAAATATTCATATTATAAAAAAAATATTATTGAAATAATTATATTATTATATTAAATAGTATTTATTATTTAAATAATAAAAGATACTATTTTTTGCTAGTATTAAATATTTATTATTAAAATATAAAAATATTTATGTTTAATAATATTCAAGAAATATTTAAAATTAAAATATTAGAGACTTTTATTTTAACATTTTTAAATATTTTTAATTAAAATTAAATAAAATAGTTTGTGTTAACATAATAAATATCATGTCAGATCAAGTTAAATTCAGGCATAAAAATCATGTTCAAGATATGGTTCGAGTCAAATTAAATTCCTGAGTTTGGTGAGTACCTTATAGCTCTTTTCTAAAAAAATCCGATTAACCGATGCCTATAAGATTATTTATTTACTTTTTTAGGAAATTTTTTTGCATTAAATACATCACTTTAATTGAATTAAAAAAAAAATGATACATTAATTACACTTTTATTTTTATATAATTACATTTTCCTTCTAAAAATTATAAAAGATAATTTATTATGAAACAGATGAAGCCTTAAACAAAATTTATTTTTTACTGTTAAATATACTTGCACATTTACTTTTATTTTTTGTAATTCAAGCTAAATGTACTTGCACATGTAAAAACAAAATCAATTAAAAATCCAACAACTACAACAACATCATTGTCTAAAATGTTTTACTTTTTTTAACATGAATTGAAACTTGTACGTAATGAATCAAATTTTTTAAATCAAATTTAGGAGTTAACCAAAATTTGTCATGTATGAATGTTCTATTATCTTGAATTAATGTTAAGCTTGTCATAACGGTTTTTTCGACCGCTAAAACGATTTTGAAAATAAAATGGAGTCGCCACCAATCTTTTTTTGCTAGGTGTGATTGGCCACCTATTAAAACCGATTTTAGTAAAATATTTTAAAATTAATTAAAATATTTTTTAAAAACCAATTTCGAAGACTGTGCTTTAAACCAGAGAGAAAACAAAATTGGGTTCGGGAGTCGGTTACCTGCGGGGAAGGATTAGCACCCCCGCAATGCCCGTTTAGAAAATGATACCATTTAATCACGTGTTATCTTAAATCTCGATTTAATGGACTTAACATCGGTATTTAAAATTATTTCTCTTTTTTATTTCTTTTCCAAAACATGTTTATTATTATTTTATTCTTTTTTAAAGAAATTGTTATTATTTTTTGAAATGAAAGCGAACACAAATTTTTTATCGAGAAAACTCATTAAATATTCCCAACACTCTTGGTGGTATTTAACGAGATCCTCTCACCTCAAGATATCTTAGGAATCACAACCGTGACATCCTTCGAATTCCGTCGTCGGTAATTTACATCCATTTTTTATTTAAATGCGTATGATGCGAATATTTAAATATCGAATGCACACGACTGAGCATATAATACATATGATTAAATACATAACTATAAGATTAAACATGCAAATCATTATATAAAAAAAAGCGAGCATGGCAAAATATCAAATACGTAACAGTCATTATTTATTTATTTTTTATTTTGACTAATTCCATTCTTAGGTGAAAACGAATTTTTGTATCGAGCATATCGCTAAATACTCCCACCACTCGTGGTGATATTTAACGAAATTCTCTCACCTCAAGATATCTTAGGAATCACTACCGTGACGTCCTTCGAATTCCGTCATCGATAATTTACGTCCATTTTATTTTAATGCATATGATGCGAATATTTAAACATAGAACACCACGACTTAGCATATAAGACTCACGATTGAATACCTAATTATACGATTAAATATATGAATCATAATAAATAAAAAAACGAACATGGCAAAATATAATGCGCATAAACATTCACTATTTATTCATTTTTATTATTTCCATTTTTTAAATGAATTTTTGTATTGAGCATATCACTAAATACTCCCACCACTCTGGTGATATTTAACGAAATTCTCTCACCTCAAAATATCTTAGGAATCACTACCGTGACGTCCTTCGAATTCCGTCGTCGGTAATTCGTCGTCTACATTTATTTTTAAAGGTCATTTTATGTAAAAAGAAATTATTATTTTTTCATATTTATTTATTTATTTATGAAGTGAATGCGAATCCTTTATTGAAAATGCTCGTTTAATACTCCCAACACTTTTGGTGATATTTTAACGAAATTTTCTCACCTCAAGATATCTTAGGAATCACTACCGTGACGTCCTTCGAATTCCATTGTCGATAATTCACATTTCTTGAAACATTTTTTTTGCTTGAAAAGTAAATTAAAATGCTTTTAATAATTATTTTCAAAATAAAAGAAATTATCTATGTAAAAATAATTCTCGAATCACTCCGATATTTTCGATAATGTTTCCATTACTATTCTTACTCGGACCATTTCAAAGAACGATTGATGCTCCGACCATCCCGAGAAAGAAATCCGTTTTTAGAGAATTTTATTTACCGAAAATAATTTAAAAGACATGTATTAATTAGAAGAATTATTATTTTATAATTTTAAAATCGAAACAGAATAATAAAAATATGTCGAATGCTAGACAATGATAAATAAATAAAAATAATAATAAAATAATAATAATAATAAAGGAAATTAAAATCATACCTGAAAAATGTCGAGAATCCAAAAATCAGAACGCCGAAATTGATCTTCGTAAAATTCTTTATTCTTTCTCGACCACCTGAAAAATGTCGAAAATCCAAAAAAATCAAAAAGTCGAAATCGATAACCGTGAATTTTCCTTTTTAATTTTTTCCCTTTTTTTAATTTTACTTAATTTTTTTTTCATTATTTTTTTTCTTCCCCTAGAGCGGGTCGGGTGCGCGGACCCCGGGTCGACCCGCGGGTCGACGCGCGGGTCAGCGCGACCCGCTCCAGGGGCTATAAAAGCCCCGTTTTTTTCTTCTCATTTCAGTTTTTTTCTCTCTCTTCCTCCCCTCTCTCTCTCTTTTAGTTCATTCTTAAAACCCAGAAACCACCCCCCAACCCAGAAACCGACGACTGGCCACCGCGCCGACTGTCGTACCTCACTAACGACCACCATTCGTTGACGTCGGATGGGCCTCAAACAACTCCTTAAAACTCCGTTTTGGCCTTCTCTCTTCGGATTTGGGCTCCGTTTTGCCCAAATCTTGATCGAAATCCCTAGATCTAGGATTTTTACTTGCTGCCTTTAACACTCCGATCTGGCGTCGTCCGCCATTGGGTGGCCACCAAAATCCAGCCGAGACTTCCTCTCTCCTTTCTTTACCTTCTCCATTTTTCGAAATATCCAAATATCTCCTGAGCCTCACGAAATGAAAATTCGAAACCCAAGTGGCTTGTGTGTTTTTTTTTTTTTTTTTTGCAGGTTTTTTTTTGTGTGTTTTGGTCTGTGGTTGTGGCTGCAGGTGGGTAGGTTTGTTTTGGTGGGTCGTTTTTTTGCTGTTCAGGGGGGGTCCGAACCGATCCGGGGATTTCGTTTTTGGCTGTGTCCTCTGGTTGTGGCTATGGGATTCGAGTGTGGGGCTTTTTTTTTGGTCCAATCCTCTCTTTTTCGGTGGGAGCTGATCCCCCATTTTGAAGGATCTGGGGCTCAAGAGGGTTGCTTGGAAGCAACCGGTGGCGTGGTGGGATTGGTGGCGTGTCTGGGGGAATGGGGTTGATGTGAGGGTGGTAGGGGTAGGGCAGCTTGGGACTAGGGTTTCGGCTGTTGTGGGGGCTAGGGTTAGGGAAATGGGTCTGCTAGGTAGCAGGCCCTGTTGGGCCAGGTGGATTGGGCCTGCTAGGCTTAGGCCTAAGGTTTGCTACTGGGGTTGGGCTTGCTGGGCCTGGTGTGCAGGGTAGTGGCTGCCAAAGCTCATTGGGCCAACAGGCCCATTGGCCTGCTAGGCCAACAGGCCTAAGTCTGAGCCTCGGGTTTGATTTGGGCTCAACCCGGACGAAAATTGGGTGTTATAACTGCCCCTCTTTGCACATTGCTGAGAATCAGGAATAGGGCAAAGACAATAGAACCAATTTTGTCCGGTTATAGAAGTTCATTTTCAGAGAGGCTCTTGGCTCATCGTCGAGGAAAGATCAAGAGTTTTTTTGAAAGCTTGTGATAAAATGATTTGCCTTAAAGAGATTACCTTGACTAATCATACCAAGGCTTGGCCCGTCTTAAGGAAACGAGTTCGACTTTGCAAGAATTGAAAATGGTACCCGGAGGTCATGGAAAATATCATTTTGAAAGATGTTACCCGGAGGTTTTTGAAAGCGGATGCTCGAAGGTCTTAAAAATGTTACTTCTTTGAAAATGGTTCCCGGAGGTCTTATAAAATTATCTTTTCTTTGAAAATAGTGCCCGGAGATCTTATCCATGATTTTTGAGAATAATGCCCGGAGGTCTTGAAACAGGTGCCCGGAGGTCTTTAAAAATATCTTTTCTTTGAAAATGGTGCCCGGAGGTCTTATCCATGATTTTTGAGAATAGTGTTCGGAGGTTTTGAAAACATGACTTTCGAGAATAATGCCCGGAGGTCTTGAAACAGGTGCCCGGAGGTCTTATAAAATTATCATTTCTTTGAAAATGGTGCCCGGAGGTCTTATCCATGATTTTTTTTTTTAGAATAATGCCCGAAGGTATTGAAACAGGTGCCCTGAGGTCTTGAAACAGTTGCCCGGAGGTCTTAAAAATGTCTTTTCTTTGAAAATTGTGCCTGGAGGTCTTATCCATGATTTTTGAGAATAGTGTCGGAGGTCTTGAAAACATGACTTTTGAGAATAATGCCCGGAGGTCTTGAAACAGGTGCCCGAAGACCTTATAAAATTATATTTTCTTTGAAAATGGTGCCCGGAGGTCTTATCCATGATTTTTTTTTAGAATAATGCTCGGGGGTCTTGAAACAGGTGCCTGGAGGTCTTTAGAAATGTATTTTCTTTGAAAATGGTGCCCGGAGGTCTTATCCATGATTTTTGAGAATAGTGCCCGGAGATCTTGAAAATATGACTTTTGAGAATAATGCCCGGAGGTCTTGAAACAGGTGCCCGGAGGTCTTATAAAATTATCTTTTCTTTGAAAATGGTGCCCGGAGGTTTTAGTGATCCTACCTGAAGATCTTTCAAAATCATATTTTGGAAACAAATCTCACTGAAGGTTCAAATTCAAATGTCAAAATTTCAAAATTTCAAAATTTCAAATAGTCAATGTTATGCATGAAATGTGAATGTCATGCGAAGTCAATGCATATGCCCCTTGATGATGCATGTGCAAGCACCCATGAATAATGTAAATACTTTACGAAACGATGCAGATGCAAAACTCAATAAATATGCAAATGTTCATGAATGATGTAAATGCGAATGTCCCCGATTGTTTTTCCTGACTTTGGCTTAGCCTTTTGAATTCGTTTTTCCTTTTCAAACCAGAGTGTAATCTTAACACTCGTGCCTCGCAAGAGATCACCTCTTTTCTTCAATCTGGTACTATCTCTTTACCCCGATAGTTTTCAAAATCTTATCGATAGGAGTCTGAGCCGAATTTCTATTTCTTCTAACTCAGTAGTTTCATACCTTTGGGCCAGAAGAACCTTTGCCTTATGCCAACATCAAAAATGGTTTCTTCCAAAAATATTTTCATTCTTTTATCTACTTTTGCTTGCTCTTTTTTTTGAAAAATATTTGCTTATTTACTGAAAACTTTTGAGCTGAAAATTTCATCCTCATGTTTTGATATCCAAATCTCTTGAAGATTGATGATCACTGTTAGAAGTTTTTCTGAGTGTCAATTTGGCTTTTTCAAATTGAGTCAAAAGGCTTGGTATAACAAGATTTTGGTTGATCCAAGGAGACTTCACAACAAGAAAATTGTATGTCCTTTCTAGACTCACAAATGGAACAGGTTTTATAGAACATGAATTCTTTGGGAATCAAACAAGTTCAACCATCTTTTAGTTTCCAAATCATGGCATTTTGACAAACTTCAAGACTAGCCGGGATGTTCAAACTGGAAAGTTAATTTTGGAAGAAAAAAAGTCTCAGTTTTTGAAGTCAAACCTCAAAACGAGAGTTGACAGTTTTGGGATATTTTGGAATTTCGAGATGTTCCTTGATTTCTTCAAAATGACCTCCTTTTTTGTCATGGCCTTGACAATACCATAAGTGGCATCGAAATTCTTCCATTTTACTCTAGACTGCCCATTTTGGGTTTTCACCCTAAAGTCTCATTCTTTCCATTTTTTCATTTTTTTTTTCATTAAATGTTTCACCATGCATTCAAGAAATCAAGACTTATCCAAAAAGGATTTTTAACCAGAAAGGAGACCGAAGTCTCGTGCATTTTTCTAAGAATAGACTCATCAATTTTAATGGCCATGCTCGATCAAAATGGTCTTTTCAAGGTACGTAACGTAGGCCAAGGTTCGAGGCTCTGAAAAAAAAAGATAAATAGGCCCAAACATGTGTTTAAGGGTGATCAAATCAAGGATTATTTCATGAGGATTCTCTTCGAAACATTTGTCTTTTCTGAGCTTTCTCTTTATCCGATGATTTTCATCCGTTATTTTCTTCCTTTTCTATTTTTTTGCTTTCATTTTTCTTTTTATCTCTTTTTTTTTTTTTGGCGTTTCGATTTTGACAAGGTGAGCCCGTAGTTATTTGGAAGCTCAAATTGCTCTTTGATTCAAGGCATTCTTTTTTCGTTTTTATAACCAGGACTTCATTATTTGTGACATTTGAAAAGATCCTTCCTCGCATTTTCCCCCCTAGTGTGGAGGGTGATCCTTGATCGGGGTTGAAAGAACGAAAGTATTCATTAGGCTCAAAAAGGGTAGCAAAAGGATATTTTATAATTTGTGAAAGGATGATGAAAGATGGCCATTTTTCATCTCAAACACAAGCACGTAAACTGAAGAGCCATTCCCTAGAGAAAAATAATGAAAAGGTTTTTTTCTTTCTTGAAACCATCTTGAATTTCATAAATGCATGATGTCACACTCATTTTTTCATTTTTCATTTTTCATTTTTTTTTTGTTTTTTCATTTTTTTGATCGATGCATGTCCTGAAAATTACTTCATCCTTATTCACCACATGTTCTCCATATCCATAAATGATGTACCCTTTGATTGGTCATACAAATGAGAATTCGTACCATTACGAGGAATACTTCAAGTTTTTTTTTTGGGTTGTCCGAAGGGACAAGAAAGAATACGGCTCAAAAATAGGTTTTTCTGGAAACATGAGAAAATCCGGTTTAGCCATTGTGCCCCGAGACGTTAATCATGAAGTGATGTCTGGGCAGCTCGTGTTTTGTGGTTATTGAAAAGGATGCGAATGGTTTTGGCATAACCTTGACACACATCAATTTACCATAATCTAGATTCTTTGAAAAAGGTTTCACTTGTTTGAGACACCAAAGAGCTCGGATTTTTCAAAAAGTTTGTTCCATTGCTCATAGCCTAAACTAGGATCTGTATTTTTCTTATTGCACTGACTATGGTTTCTGAAATTCAACAATATATTCCTGGAAGCATTGATTTTTTCAAACTCAAAGGATTCAAGCATAGGCAAGTCCGAAAGAGAGGTGGAAGGGTATTGGGTCATTTCTAACAATGATCATCAATATTCTCAAGACTCCCCATCATTTCTTAATGTGAAGAAAGAGTTTTTTTTCTTTTAAGAACGCATTCTTCAAAATAAAAAATTTCCTTAATGTTTATTTTTGCAAATTCAAATTATTATTAAAACATAATAAACACAAAGCATTTGAAATTCAAAATTTATTTATTTTATGTGGATGCCAACATAAGACAAGTGATTTTCATGATGAGGCATAGAACTACATGCATATCCCTCAATGCTTGTTGACATTCTTTTAAAGGTAACAATTCTTATCTTCAAAGCCCTTAAAGAAGAAACCAATCTATGGCAAGGCAGATTTCCACAGTTCGATAAGCTCTGGAGTCAAAATGCCATCATGGACAAGACCTTCAATCTTTTCCTTCAGTTGTCTGCATTTTTCACTTGAATGTCCAATTTCCCCCATGTGATACTCACACTTGCTGTTTGGGTCATAACTCATTGCTGATGGGTTTGGAGCTATTTTCAAAGGCACAGGGGTAAGGTTTTGGTTCCTTATTAGTAATGGCAACAGTTCAGGGATTGGGATTAAAAATTTCTCTTGGTTGCCCCGCGGTCGTTGGAAGCAGGCCTAGTTGTAGGGGCTGACATAGGATTAGGTGTTTGGAGATGAATATTTGGCCGGTAAGGATAATGGCTTGGAGAGGCATTGGTAGAGTAATATGATTGATATGAAGGGAGTTGGGGATATGGAGTAAACTCTCCCACAGCCTGGACATGTTCCTCCTTCCTTTCAGGTGCCTCGTTTCTCTCGGCATTGGATGTCTTATCTCCTTCGAGTTTTTCGTTCTTGATAGCATTCTCAATCATCTCTCCTGAGGTTACCATATCTGCAAAATTCTTCGTGGCATTGCCGACGAGTCTATCATAGTACGGGGCGTGCAGTGTATTCACAAAAAGGACAACAATTTCCTTTTGAGTCAGAGCCGGTCGTACTTGGGTGGCCATGTCCATCCACCTCTGAGCATATTCTTTTAAGCTCTCAGTGGCCTTTTTCTCCATATTTTGCAAGGTGAGACGATCAGGCGTCATATCATTCACATGCTTGTATTGACTTAGAAAAGCTCTAGCCAGATCATTCCAAGAGTGAATCTGATCCCTGCTCAATTGATTATACCACCTGATTGCGGATCCGTTGAGGCTATCCTGAAAACAGTGGATCAAAAGCTTATCATTATCCGTATGGCCCATCATCTTTCGGCAGAACATAGTGATATGGGCTGATGGATCGGTTGTCCAATCATATTTCTCAAAATCGGAGACTCTGAATTTAGGAGGAATAACTAAATCAGGAACCAAACAACGTTCACTTGCATCTACACTCCCAAATACATCTGTGCTTTCTACTGCCCGGAGCCTTTCCTCTAACAGCTGATATTTTCTTTGGGAATCTTCCGACTCAGCCCCATTCAACGCAACCATTTTCAACTTTGCAGGTTCAGCTGGATCACCTAAGTTTGGGATGTTGACAGGATTAACCGTGTTTTGATCAGACTGGCCATCTAACATTACGACCTCATTCAGACCCTTTTGTGCCTCTGACCTTTCTTTAGTGGCCAAGTTTTCGGTGCATCCCTTTCCCTTGATCGCGACGGATACCAATTCCATGAGCTTGGTCATCTGTTCTCTAGATTCTTCTTGGGACCTTGCCGATTGTTCTTGTGACTTTGCCAATTGTTCTTGTGACTTTGCCAATTGTTCCTGTAATTCCCTCTGTGCTCTTTCCATCATATCCAGTCTATTTTGTTTATCCTCCATGGTTCAAACCTGTGTCATAGAGGTACGCAGTAATTCTTATACCTTTGATTTGAAAGAGAAATCTCTTCAAAGTTTTTGAAGCTAAGCCAACTTTTTTATATTCCCCAAATGTGTTTCATGATGAATGAGCTATGAATGCTGTAAATGTAATAAGATGCCTATATGGTGCATGTAAAGAATAAACAACTTAATGCATGAACATATACAGTGAGTGACCATGTATGTCACGAATGCATGAACATATTGTTATGAATGCAGTCACGATGTCAATATGATGCATGTAAAGAATAAATAAATTGATACACGGGTATGTACGGAGAATGACCATGTATGTCACAAATGTATTTTACATTGAATGACCACGCATGTTACAACAAGATGATGCCAATTTGATGTGTGTAAAGAATAAACAAAATAATGCATGAATATATACAAAAAATATTCAATAATTAAATTAACGTGATGGGACTGAACTTAATCATTCAACAATTTCATTGCGCAAAATTTGCCCCCAAAATTCTATCCACGATTTTTTGAAACATATTTTTCCTGCAAAAATCAAAATATTATTTTTAAAAAACCATTTTTATCAAAAACTTTTAGGGTAGTGGGTCTTATTATGGCACGGGTGTCCAAATATTTATTCAACACTACCGGTCTGCAATTCTTATTTAATCAATCAACAAGTATTTATGCAATTTAACAAATGAGATTATTATCACCGTGAAATCAAAAATACAATTATAAATGTACATGCTTTATTTACAAGTGCACTCATGCATGAGATGTACGAGATGTACGAAATGCAAGGGTGCTTGAAGGAAAGGATCTTCATATCTACAAATTCAAAAAAATTAAAGAACATTTGCCTCAACAGTATCAACTTATTTAGGCATCATGGTGCCTTCGGGGCGAAATATGAAACTTATTGTGGGTAGCACAATGTATGTTCATCATTACCCGATTTACAGTGTTTGTTCGGAATGTAAAACAAATAGCGAAAGATCACAAATGTTTCTTCCTAATTTCGGGGATATCCGATCAAAAATTCGATATGGCTCCACCTAAGTTCACCACATGAGGTTGAATTAGGTTCTAAAAAACCCAAATTGCTTCTCACTGTCGCCCGTGAAGGCTAGTAAGGCACCCCGAGTTAAACAGGTTCAATTTGTTGGAGTATATTTTTCAGGCTTATGCGGAGGTTACCACCTCACGAAAGCGCATGTACTTTATTACTCCGAAAGTGTTCCACTAGCCCATGCAGAGGTTATTACCTCACGAGAGCGTAGGTACTTTACTTCTACCTACAAGGATATAGCTCGGGTATAGAGCTTATGTATGAAATGCATGTGTTCGTGTATGAGAAGGAACAGACAAACCCTTGACTGTTTGTTTACGATTCTTTATTCTAAACATCCACAATTATTTAAAAAAAAATAAATAAACGACATAAAAAATATGAATAAAGAATTAACAAATATCAAAATGTAAATGCAAGCAAAATAAAATATAAAGAAAGAAAGAAAATAAAGAGAATTAAAGTTAAATACCGATTAAATCCATTAATTCGAGATTTTAAAATAACACATGATCAATTTGTGGCTCGACTCTCAAAGGTCCCCAGTGGAGTCGCCAAGCTGTCATAACGGTTTTTCGACCGCTAAGACGATTTTAAAAACACAAATGGAGTCGCCACCAATCTTTTTTGTAGGTGTGATTGGCCACCTATTAAAACCGGTTTTAGTAAAATATTTTAAAATTAATTAAAATATTTTTTAAAACCAATTTCGCATTGCGCGTTTTGAACTAGAGAGAAAACAAAATCGGGTTCGGGAGTCGGTTACGTGTGGGGAAGGATTAGCACCCCTCAACGCCTATTTAAAAAACGGTACCATTTAATTACGTGTTATCTTAAATCTCGATTTAATGGACTTGACATCGGCATTTAAAATTATTTCTCTTTTTATTTTTTATTTTTAAAAACATGTTTTTTTTGAATTTTTTTTGAATTGTTATTATTTTTTGAAAACGAGAGTGAACGTAAATCTATTATCGAGAACACTCATTAAATATTTTCAACACTCTTGGTGGTATTTAACGAGATCCTCTCACCTCAAGATATCTTAAGAATCACCACTGTGACATCTTTCGAATTTCATCGTCGGCAATTTACATCAATTTTTTTTTATTTAAATGCGTATGATGCGAATATTTAAACATCGAATGCACACAACTTAGCATATAAGACATATGATTAAATACATAATTTCACGATTAAACATACGAAGCGTAGTATTTAACGCGAGCATGGAAAAATATCAAGCGCGTAAATATTCATTTTTTAAATGAAAATGGATTTTTGTATTGAGCATATCGCTAAATACTCCCACCACTCGTGGTGATATTTAACAAAATTCTCTCACCTCAAGATATCTTAGGAATCACTACCGTGACGTCCTTCGAATTCAGTCGTCGGTAAATCACATTTCTTAAAACCCTTTTTTTTAAAAGTAAATTAAAATGCTTTTAATAATTTTTTCGAAATAAAAGAAATTATCTATGTAAGAATAATTCTCGAATCACTCCGATATTTTCGATAATGTTTCGATTACTATTCTTACTCGGACCATTTCAAAGAACAATTGATGCTCCGACTATCCCGAGAAAGAAATCCGTTTTTAGAGAATTTTATTTACCGAAAATAATTTAAAAGACATGTATTAATTAGAAGAATTATTATTTTATAATTTTAAAATCGAAATAGAATAAAAATATGCCGAATGCAAGACAAAAATAAATAAATAAAAGTAATAATAAAATAAAAATAATAATAATAAAGGAAATTAAAACCATACTTGAAAAATGTCGAGAATCCGAAAATCAAAATGCCGAAATTGATCTTCGTAAAATTCTTTTTTCTTTCTCGACCACCTGAACAATGTCGAAAATACAAAAAAAATCAGAACGTCGAAATCGATAATCGTGAATTTTTCTTTTTAATTTTTTTCCTCTTTTTTTTTTTAATTTCTCCCCTTTTTTTATCACTATTATTTTTTATTTTTGATTTTTTTCTTTTAATTTTACTTAATTTTTTTCTCCTTATTTCATTATTTTTTTCCTTTTCTTTTTTTTTTTTTTTAAATTTTTAATTTCTCTCTTTTTTTTTCTTATCACTATTATTTTTAATTTTACTTAAATTTTTTTTCTCCTTATTTCATTGTTTTTTTTTTCTTTTTTTTTCTTCTCCTAGAGCGAGTCGGGTGCGCGGACCCCGGGTCGACCCGCGGGTCGACGTGACTCGCTCCAGGGGCTATAAAAAGCCCCCTTTTTTTTTGGGTCAATTTCCTCTCTTCCTCTCTCTCTCTAACTCTTTCTTCTCTCACTTCTCTCTAAATTCATCCCTAAAACCCAAAAAACATCCCCAACCCAGAACTCGGCGGTCGAACCACCGTGCCGACCGCCATACCCCGCCGTTGGCCGCCGTTCGCCGGTGGCCGATTTCTTCCAAATTTCACCAAAAGTCCCCTTTTCTTCTCCTCTTCTCCAATCCGAGCCTAAAATCCCCCAAAAAGGGCTCAAAACACCTAGATCTAAGATTTTAATCGCGACCTTCAAACCTCCAATCCGGAGCTATCCGCCGTAAGACTTGGTCGAAATTTCGGCCGAACCTTCCTTTTATCTTCCCTTTTCCAAAAACCCCACTCGTCTCCTCCAAATCCAACCCAGATCTCATAGATCTAAACCCACAGATGTAGACTTTTCATATCCTAACCAACTCCGATAGCCTTCAAAAAGACCCCGAAATCCAAAATCTCAAGAGGCCGAGACCCATTTTGGATTTGTGTTTTCTTTTGTTGGTTTATTTTGCTGCTGTTTGTGTTTCTTTTTGTGATTGTGTGTAGTGGGGTCATGGGTGGTATTGTGGTGGTGGGTTGCAGTCCGGGGGGGTCCGAATGGGGTGAGAGTTTTAAAAAAAAAGGGTTCCGAATCAGGTCTCTCGCCGTCCCCTCCTTTGGTGATTGTGTTGGGGTTTGTTTTATGAAGGGTGACGTGTGCAGGGGTTGACAGGGGGTGGCGTGTTGGAGGTGGCTGGCGTGTTGGAGTTTGGGGTTGCAGGGTAGGGGGATCGGTTGCTGCAGGGGATTAGGGTTACAGCTAGGGTGTACTAGGGTTTGGTTGGGCCAGGGATTGGGTAATGGGCCTGCTAGGTTGGGTAATGGGCCTGCTAGGTAGCAGGCCCTGTTGGGCCAGGTAGATTGGGTCCTGCTAAATAGCAGGCCCTGTTGTAAATGGCGTGGGTCGGATTCGGATTCGACCCGGACTAAAAACGGTTGCTACAAAGCTAACAATTGAATAATTTTTATAGGGAAAGATGACAAAAAGGTAACACTTAAAAATATCTAACTAAAAACATTCGAAAATAGCAACAAAAAAAAATCTTCTCCTAACTTTATTAGTGAGGTTTGAAAGAAATTTATTAAATGCATAAATAGAATCTTTTATGGTCCTCACCTGTTCGACCGGGTTTTGGACAAAGTTTTCTAACCTTGAGCTAAACTCGGTTTGAATTTTTTTAATTAAAATATAATATAATTAATTTTAATTATTTAATATATTTTAAAATATTTAACCCTCAAAGGCTGACTTTCCATTAGGCTCCTCAATAAGAACGCTTCCGAGAACTAAATCTGCTGACTGATCGAATTTAAGTAGAGTTTCTTTTTATCGAGACGGCTTGATCTGAATCACTGTTTATATAATAAAAAAATATTTTTTATTTAAATTTAATTATAAAAATATTAATATAAAATACCTTTTTATTATTTTTTAAATAATAAATTGGATCTGCTCAGGCTCACCCAAGATTGAGCCTGAATAAGAAAATTAGAAAAATTTCGAATCGTGACCAGCCCGATTCATGAGTAAATCTACAAAGAACTAATGGGTTAGATCGGGTCGGGTCTAGCTTTCCATAAAAAAAATTCCTTGTGATCCGAGCCTACTTCAACTCAATCCATTGACAAACTCTACTCACACGGTACATGTATGAGATATGAAGGCAGTTTGATATTTTGTAAATTAACTACACTTTTACAACATAAATAGACAACAAAAATAAAAAAATGGAAGAAGCTGAAGCTGAACCCCGAAACAACATTTTGGGGGCAGGCAATGCCAATGCCCGCATATTTCTGATAAATTGTGGGCCTTTGTTTAGACCTGGGGCAAACCTATTGCTAGGCCCAAGAGTGGGGCCTAGCCCCAATCCCCCTCCCCTCACCTCCTCTATCAACCATTGTATTGTATAGAACGACTGGCAAAATACCCATCGGCTTAGAATCAGCTCGTTGGCGTTCTACCTAATGAGTATCTGCCATGGTCATTGATCTGTTCTGTTGGTTTAGAAGGAGCAAGCAGCAGGCTCAGCAAGCAGTCAAGCCGAGCGGGGTACTTTGATACGTATAAGGTAGCAATGACGGCAGTTGCTGCAAAAGCAAAACCAACGCCCATGAATGTTATTTAAGCTAATAATTTAGACATCAGATAAAAATTATTTATTTACAATTTTAAGGACACAGTTGCAACTGCAATTATTCATTAAAACATTTTGTTTCGTTCTTTAAGGAAAGATGAGGAAAACATGTTAATTTCATCTGTCCTTTTCTTTTTCCTTTTCGCTCGTTATCATCGTAAAAATATTTGTCTGCCCTCGCTTTCCTCGACTGACTGGCCAATGGCCAAGCAAAGGATCCAACCAGGGCAGGGAGAAATTATTTAAGCCACTTGGCAATTGACAGTAAGAAGTCCATGTGTGAAGCTTCATTGGAACCGTCTGATGCTAATTTGTCGTGTTTTGATTTGCTCACTTTTGAAAAAAAAAAAACCATTCAAAGACGAAGTTCACTCTTGTCTTGTGAGCTGTCCCTGTGCTGTTTCTTATGTATTTCGTCACGTTCCGGCCAGTTGAGTTCACCCCCCAAAAATAGCCAATCTTTCCAATGCCTTGCTTCGTCATCACTTTGGAATTTGGATTAGTATGCAATAAGCAATATATAGAATAGCCTCTGCTTCTGCATTAACATGTAAAAGAATTAATTGAATTTAATATAATCAGTTGAAAATATGTTAAGAGTGTTGAACCCACTTGGCGAACCAAGAGTGGGCTCAATCCGTTAAGCACAAAGCCCAATTGAACAGCTCAATAAGGCGAGCTCAACAATCACCGGGAACAGAGGCCTAAGACACGTAGGTGCCTCCCATTATCCCAGAGGTCACATCTCCGGTCACCTCGACGTCCACCTGGGGTAGTGCGAGGCATTAAATGCTACAGTCTCCAGACGACGGACATTAAATGTGATCGTCTCCTCGACAAGGCCCCTCGAGGCCACTTACATCAGAAGACCTATCAGAGTCGAGCACGTGAAACTCATAGGGCGAGCACCAGCTCGCCCAACCTCCTCTATATATAGCCCTCCTCAGGGCTATTCATGGTTAAGCTTTCTCTCTCTCTCTCTCTCTCCCCCTCTCTTAAGATTACTCTCTATTTCTCTCCTAAATACCTTTTCTTCCTCCTCCAAACATTGACTTAACCATCAGAGTGTGTCCAGGAGCTCAACCTCTGGTGCCCTCTTACCTATTTTCCTCCTTCTCAGGGTCTCAGACCACCAGGGACCTCAGGAGCACCACCACGACACAAAAAGACATCAACATTTGGCGCTGTGGAAAATGACAAGCCATGTCTTTACCACCAATCACAACAACCTCCTCACCTAAAGACCCAGGCACCATTCCCCCCATCACCAACTCCTCTACACCCCCGGTTATAGGCAGTTTTTAATCTCCCTCCCAACAAACCTCCCTCAACCTCCTGGGATTTGGCACCAGCTATCAAGCACCCTTTATGCCCAACTTCTGGTCCCAACAGCCTTTCTACCCTCAACCGTACTACTAGAGCCTACTCACAGCATCCTCCCCAGTGTTTTCAACCTTTACAACTTCGCTGCGAGGTGTACCTCCAGCCACCCAACAAACCACCAGCGTAGCCCTCTCTAACCCCTTAGAAACCCAGTTTAACGTCGCGGGACAAACGAGCATTTTCTTTGTCCCCGGAGCAGACCCCCACCAGCTGGCCAAAAGAACACACCAGCCACACTACCACCAAATATCACCACCGGACCCCCACCGGCAACCAACCCAGCCATCCAAACATCCAACACCACCTTCTAGCCCCCCGTGCTACCTTACGTCGACCCAATTTACCAGATGCTCATGAGCCAGATACAAACCCTCCAAGCTCAACTGGCTGAGCAACAACATGCCGCCCGCCAGACCCATCGGAAGACGGGGCCAGACCAAGAAGGCAACTACAACAACCACACAGAAAACAACGCCACCTCATCTTATCGAGGCAGCCACCGAATAGTCGCCAGCAGGACCCACTGACAAACCAGGGGACAACGCTCTGAGGAGAGACCCCAGGGCCAGGACAACCTACCCGCCAATAAGGAAATCGCTGTCTGCACTATAGAAGCCCAGATGGCGGCCCTAAGAAAAGAAGTCCACGGCACGATGAAAAACAAAACTAAGGAGGCAGAATGGATGACAGATGACAAAAGTCCTCTGACCCTAGAGATCTGGCAGGAACTAGTGCCTAAGACAATCAAGATCCCCAAAGAAACCTACGATGGCACCAAGGACCCCACGGACCACCTCGTCCAGTATAAAAATTACAAAGACTTGCTAGGGGCTACTGACGCCCAGAAGTGCCGAGTGTTTCCTATGACACTTAGAGTGCCCGCCAGAACCTGGTATCACTCACTGCCGACGAGGTCCATCGACAGCTTCCAAAAATTGGGTAGAACCTTCATCGCCTATTTCCTTGCCAACAAGGCAACTTTCAAGACACCGACAGCCTCCTCGCATTAAGACAGAAGGAGAATAAGATATTCCGAGAATACATTCGCAGGTTCAATTATGCCACCATGGAAATTAAGGACCTCCACGATGACTGGGTCATACAAGCGTTCATCTGTGGGGTCCGCCACGAACACCTCCGGTACATCCTGACAGATGAGAAATCGAAAAAACTTTACAACCTGTATGAGAAGGCCCAGAGGCATGCCGAGAAAAAAAATGGAACTGGCCGAAGGACCGGACAAAAAAACGCACTACCAACAGAGTCAAGGACGTCCCCCAAAGAACAAACAGGGATACCATGATAGCAGAAGACAGTTGGGTCTTGACTCACATTGCCAAAGATCCAGGTCACCCGAAAGAATGACCAGTCAGAATACTACGGACAAAGCCGTCCAGGGCCGCGAGCGAAGAGGGAAAAGAGCCCCATACTCTAAGTTCGACTAGTACATCCCTCTTAATGCCTCAAAGGGGTACATTTTAAATTCGGTAGCCCACGAGAGTATCCTGGGAAACCTTACCCTATGAAGGATAACCCGTTGCGCCTTAACTCCAAGGAAAGATGCAACTATCACAATGATGTGGGACACAGTATGAAAGATTGTAGGTCTTTGAAAGACGCAATTGAGATCGCTATCAGAAAAGGGCAGATTAGACAGTTTGTAAGAAAGACAGAGGCCCAACAAGGGCAGTCGTCGGTGAACACTCAAAGGAATGCAAGCAGGACAGAAGGGAAAAAACCGATATAGGGGGTTATAAACATGATAGTGGGGGCACAGAAGAATGGATAGCCAGTAACTCCAAAAGAAAGGCTCACTTAAGGAGTATAATGGCAATCGATGCAACTCCCAAACGAGCAAAGCAGAATGAAGACTGGATGGTAGACTTCACTGATAACGATCTCGACATCTTGGAAGACAATGGTAATGACCAATTTGTTGTGGCAGCCACAATCAAAAACTTCAGAGTAAAAAGGGTCCTTATCGACAGTGGTAGTGCAGTGGAAGTTATTCAGTGAGAGGCCTTCAAGAAGATGGGCATCATTGGGAAAGATCTGAAGTCAGCAAGCCCAATCTTCGGTTTTGCTAATCAGCCAATCACAGTTAAAGGGTCAATCACCTTGCCAGTAACAATGGGAGACGGCGACCACATCCTCGTCGTCATCTCTGAGTTCCTAGTGGTCGACCAGCCTTCGGCCTACAATGTCATCCTTGGAAGGCCTGTGATGAGAAAAGCAAGGATGATGGTCGTCGTCTACTGCTTGACGGTGAAATTTCCAACACCAATGGGGATCGGTTACATGAAGATAGACCAGCAAACAGCTCGGTAGTGCCATGTGTTGTCCATACAGATTGTAAACAAATAAAATGGCGTCGAGCATGACCTCGACATGGCAGAAACAGGGAGGCAAAAGAAAGAAACAGGGGGGCAACTGATAGAGGCCCAGGTCAACCTGATCGACAAAACCATGCTCACCTTGGAAAGCTTGGACAATAGGGTGAAAACAAGTCAGTATAAGGCGAAGCCTGCAGAGCAAACAAAAACGGTCCCTTTGGATCCACAAAACCCATCTAAAACAACCAAGGTCGGGTCCTCTTTAGAAAGTGAAGAGAGGCAACCATTAGTGGCCATGTTGCAAGAAAACACCGACATCTTTGCATGGTTGACAGTCGACATCCCCGGAATAGACCTAAGTGTTATCACCCGCTCTCTTGGTGTGAACCCAGCAGCGAGGGCAGTCAGATAAAAGAAGCGCTAGTTCACCCCCGAGAGAGTCAAGGCAGTTAGAGAAGAAGTTGAGAAACTACTCGTCGCTGACTTCATAAAAGAAGTGGTCAACCCGGATTGGCTGACCAACATAGTGATGGTGAAAAAGGCCAGTGGTAAATGGCGAATATGTGTAGACTTCACAGACTTGAACAAGGCCTGCCCTAAAGACAGCTTCCCCTACCAGCCATAGATCGATTGGTTGACTCCTCGACATGACACAAATACCTGAGTTTTATGGACGCTTTCTCCGGTTACAATCAAATCAAAATAAATCCTGAAGACCAAGATAAGACGTCCTTTGTGAAGGAGGATGGTCTATTCTGTTACCAAGTTATGCCCTTCGGGCTAAAGAACGCAGGAGCCACCTACCAAAGGCTGGTAAACAGACTCTTCAAGGATCAAATCGGGTGAAGTATGGAAATATATATGGATGACATGCTGGTCAAAAGCTCCTCGCTAAACCAGCACGTCCAGGATCTAGAAGAAGCCTTTGTCATTATCAAAAAGTACAACATGAGGTTGACTTTGAAAAAATGTGCATTCGCAGTAGGAGCAGGAAAATTCCTCGGTTTTATGGTCTCTGACAGAGGGATAGAAGCAAATCCAGAAAAGATTCAGGCAATCTTGGGTATGTGTCCGCCAAGAAATACTAAAGAGATGCAAAGACTTACCGGTAGGGTGGTCGCCCCTAATAGGTTCGTCTCCAAGCTCGTCGATAGGTGCCTACCTTTCTTCAAAGTGGTCATAGGAGCCTCCAGGTATCAATGGACCCAAGATTGTCATAAAACTTTCGAAGAACTAAAGAACTATTTGTGCTCGCCGCCTCTGCTCACTAGCCTATTGCCAGGAAATCAGCTGTATGTCTACCTAGCAGCTTTAGACAAAACCATAGTAGCCGTACTCCTTAAAAAAAAAGATCGCCAAAAACCAGTTTATCATGCCAGTCGAGCCTTGCAGAATGTAGAAGTTAACTACACTCGGCTGGAAAAAATCACTTATGCTCTGATAGTGGCCGCAAAGCGCCTTAAGGCAGTATTTCCAGACCCATCCCATCACAGTACTGACGGATCAACCGCTAAGGGAGGTTTTGCAAAAGATAGACACGGCGGGCAGAATGACCAAATGGAGTGTTGAACTAAGTGAGTTTGGTTTGGAGTATAAGCCAAGGAAAGCCATCAAGGCCCAGGCTTTGGCGGACTTCATAGCTGAGTGCTATTTTGACAACGCCATCACGACACCAATCCGCTACCTCGAAGAGCCACCACTGAACCCTGACTAGGGGACACAGCTACTATCCCCAAACCAACCCTGATTCAAAAACCCCAGCAACAGGAAATCGCCCCGAGCGACATGTGGAATTTTTATGTGGATGGATCATCAGTAAAAGAAGGATCGGGGGCCGAAATCCTGTTGACTGACCCCCAGGGAAGTGAATGGCAGTACGATTTATCTTCGGTTTCCCCATCTCGAACAATGCAGCAGAATATGAGGTCCTCTTGGCAGGGCTTGAGTTGGCACTCAAACTCGAAGTCGCATGGTTATCTGTATCTACCGATTCCCAGTTAGTGACAAAACAGGTAAACGGAGAGTACGAAGTAAGGGAGCCCGCCTTGGTAAAGTATCATAAAAAGGTTATGGACCTAAAGCTGCGTTTTAATCAGTTGATAATTCAACAAATCGCCAGAGAAGAAAATGTCAAGGCAGACTCTTTGTCCAAGCTCACATCCGTCATAAATATAAAACAAAGAGGAAAAATCCTCTTGGAACATCGTCCTTTGTCGAGCCATCAAGATGGCGCAGAGATTCTCCTAATAGCTAACGAACAAAGTTGGTTGACAAGCATCACAGACTTTCTCATGAATGGGAAGTCGCCCGACGATCCCAAAGAACAACTCAGATTAAAAAGAAGAGCTGCCAGATACACCATAATGGGCGACACTCTGTACAGGAAATCATTCAGTGAACCCTTGTTGAGATGTTTAGCACCACCAGAGGCTGAGTATATCCTCTGGGAAATCCACGAAGGAGTATGTGGAAATCAAATGGGGGCAGGCCCTTGGCACAGAAAGCACTCAGACAGGGTTTTTATTGGCTGACAATGAAGAAAGATGCCACGGAGTTGGTAAATAAGTGCGACAAATGCCAGAAGTTCGCTACCGTCTCAAGAAAGCCAACAGAACTGCTCAACCAGCTGTCAAGCCCATGACCCATCGCAATGTGGGGGATAGACATCCTGGGGCCTTTCCCAATTGCCATAGGACAGAAGAAGTTTGTGGTTGTCGCCAGCTAATACTTCACTAAACGGGTAGAAGCAGAGGCCGTGGCGACCATTACAGAAAGGGTAATCGAAAACTTTGTCTGGAAGTCTATGGTATGCAGGTACGGAGTCCCCAACACCATCGTGGCGGAAAATGGTGCACAGTTCCAGGGGCCAAGCTGAAGAAATTTTGTGAAAACTTTAAAATACTGCTCACTCATAGCTCAGTCAAGCACCCCCAAACAAATGGACAGGTAGAGGCAATGAACAAGAAAATACTCCAAGGCTTGAAAAAAAAAAAGCTCGACGATGCCAATGGGGCATGGCTAGAAGAAATGCCAGGAATACTATGGGCCACCAGGACTACGTCCCACTATGGCACGAGCGAGACCCCTTTCAATTTGATGTATGGGATAGAGGTTGTGATACCAGTCGAAATAGGCATCAATTCCTTAAGAACAGCCCATTAGGACCCCACCACCAACGAAGAAGCACTTAGAAGAAATCTGGATCTCTTGGAAGAAACTAGAGACTGGGCACAAGTCAGACAGACAACCAGATCACATCAGGTAGCCCAGTACTACAACTCAAGGTCAAAGGCAAACAGTTCCAAGTTGACGACCTTGTCCTCAGAAGTTGCGAAGCCAGCAGGCTTACGGACGAACAGGGAAGGATGATCCCAAACTGGGTAGGCCCTTACAAAATGACAAGGAAGATTGGCTTTGGAGCCTATGCGTTAGAACGAATGGATGGAAGCCCTGTACCAAGGACTTGAAATGTAATCCACCTGAAGAAATATTTAATGTAATCTTATATACAAGTTGTATTTTCTCTCATAAGAATAATAAGACAACTTGCCTTTTACAGGAAAAATAATAAAAAAGCCAACACTTTGCCCAACGACCTCTGACTGACCCATCCACCCTCCCGTCCACCTTGTGCGCACGCAATAAGACGCTATGTTGCACGCCCAACTGCATCTAACTGGCCCATCCACCCTCGCGTCCACCATGTGTGCTCACAATAAGACGCCATGCTGCATACCCAACAACCTCTAACTGGCCCATCCACTCTCGCGTCCACTATGTGCGCTCGCAATAAGATGCCATGCTGCATGTCCAACGACCTCTGACTGGCCCATCTACCCTCGCGTCCACCATGTACGCTCTCAATAAGAAGCCATGCTGCATGCCCAACAACCTCTGACTGGCTCATCCATCCTCGCATCTACCATGTGCGCTTGCAATAAGACGCCATGCTGCATGCCCAACGGCCTCTAACTAGCCCATCCACCCTTACGTCCACCATGTGCACTCGCAATAAGACGCCATGCTACACATCCAACGACCTCTAACTGGCCCATCCACCCTCGTGTCCACCATGTGCACTCGCAATAAGGCGCCATGCTGTACGTCCAACGGCCTTTAACTGGCCCATCCACTCTCGCGCTCACCATGTGCGCTCGCAATAAGACACCATGTTGAACGTGTAACGATTTCTAACTGGCCCGTACATCCATCCGTCCGTATACACCATACGCGCTAGCACGACTACTCATCTCTATCCAACCCTTACACTCAAACAAACAACTAGCAAAAGTAGCAACCTGCAACAAGTCCAGTAGTCTACCAACACACCGACAATATGCACAAAGGCAAACTCCACAATGAACAACAAAGACAAACCAAGCAGAGAAGAAGGCAAACCAAGGGGAACCAAACAAATATTTTATTAACAAAAAATAAAGATTACAAATTTCTTAAGTATTATGTACAAGGTCCCCACTTAGAGGACCACTACCCGTCCCAACTACAATAGCTGGATCCATAACTTCACTATCTACGGGAGGATCCACAATAAGGGCATCAGCTGCGAGCATCTCCTCTGTGGCTGCAGCAGAAGGGGGCAGTTCGCCTTACGTAGTGGAAAGCACGAGCTCCTCTTGCAGAGAAAAGAGTACGCTTTCAACTTAGGGCGTGGCAGAAACATCAGACTTTGGGGCAATCTCATAAACCACCCTCAACCTCTCCAACGAGGGCATCTCTGGGCATATACGGTCAAAGCCCTCAAAAGGGTTCTCAATAGCCCCAAAATCTATTCCCCTGCAATCAAGGGGCCCATGAAAGAGTTGGAACCCAATAAAGGTGGTCGCCCAGAACTCATCCGCTATTCCAAGGGCCACCTCAACCACCTCACCCTCCTTGGCCTCCAATGCCTTCTTCAGCTCGAGAGCATGCTTCTCATTCTCAGCCTCCACAACCTTGGCCGCAGCCTCGGCAACGACCACCTTCACTGCTTTGGACACAGCTTCGACAACAGCAGTCGCCTTTTTCTTGTCCTTCTCAGCCAAACCTGATTTCTGAGTCCCTAGACTTAACGCACTCCTTCGATTTGGCGAGTTTCCCACGCAAAAGCGTGACTTATTTCTCAGACTCCGCCACCTTAACCAGACAGGACTGCTCGGTGGAGACCACCTTATCCTCGGCAGCCTTAGTTGTGGCTTTCTCAGCCTTCAAGAGAAGCTCCAGCTCTGTCACGTGGGCAGTCTTCAGCTGGAGATCCGCATTCACGTCGCGAAGACGGGCGTACGCTTCCCCGACACTATTATATACAGCTAGGTTCGCACTCAAATTCTGAAAGAAAATAGCAAACCATGTCAGAAAAACCAGGCAACACCAACCACCAAGCAACCTGAGGAACATAGCTCACCTCCATCATGCTCGATAAGATGCCGCGCTAAACAGTGCACAAGCCGCAGTTTTCAATAACCTTCACCTTCTGGAAGAGGAGACGACTACCAGCCCAGCTAACGCACGAATCAACATTACCGAGCACGGACCCAACGGGCATATGGCTTTAATACTCGAAGTACGAGTTGGAACCTTGGCGTGTATCTCGAAGGCCGTCTCCATGGGGAGAAGGCGAAGAGCGCGCCTAGTGCACCACAACTTCGTCGCGGGTGGAAGAAAAGCCGTCGACGCTCAGCGAGGCTGATATGACGGGCAAAGTTTTGCTTCCTTTGGAAAAATCGAGGCCCTCTTCGATGGAGCATCAGTTGGGGAGGCCTCTTTCCCTCTTCCAGACAAAAGCTGCAAAGTGCCCTGGCCCGCCTTCTGTGTAGCGACGCCAAGGCCTGCTTGCTTAGCAGGCAAAAAAGGGACAGACTTCTACTTCTTCGGGTCTGCGCCGATTTTTTGCTTTTTTAGAGCAGAGTCAATAGGCAGGCTATCCCGCCTCCGCTTCTTGGCTGATGGATCCTGAACGGGTGGAGCAAGGGACCCCGTGCCTTTACTTGGGGCTTTATTCTTCCTCGTCGTTTGACGAATCTTCTCAGCAATGTCACCACTTGACATACCTGCACAGAAAAAAACAATCCAAATGAGAGCTCATCAAATCCCAAACGACGAGGGCAAGCAAAATATACCAGCTCGCCAAAGATTTAGAAACAACGCCGCCGCAGTAGAACTACCACGCCAAGCACCATCCTCATTATTGGTGCTCGTAGAATCCACCATGTCGAATACCTCTCCTCGTCACTATCACCATCCAAGATAATAACTTCAACCGGCTTTGTTCCAGCTCCTAAACCATCACCACCTACGCTTTTAGACAAACTATGGGAGGATAGCAGTCCTATCACAGCGGGGTTTGAAGCAAAAGAGGCAGGCTCAGGGACCCAAGGCACCAAGGCAAGCGTATGACTAAGCCCCAAGACCATTACCTTGACCGGCTGTGCCCACCTCTTCAGGAGCCACCTCGCCAGGAGAGGCAGCACTTTCCTCTCCCGAAGGAGTAGCCCTGCGTCGTAGAGAGTTGCCCGATTTTTTTGCTCATTTTCTTCTTCTTTTTAGGCTTGATGATACCCATCAAAACCTAGACGTAATAGTCAATACCACCTACTGGTCACTTTTTACCTTCGGGAGGAGGGACTAGATCGACAAACTTGCCCGCCACCCTGTTTGGACTAATATCCTCCAAACAGTACTTGTAAATACGACGGTCCATGACTGTATCCTCCTAGTTGATCTTATTTTGCATATAATAGTCAAACTGATACTTCTCCAGATCGTCCATGGTCACACAACCATTTTCTGCGGATCCTTAGGGGGCTCAGACCACCTCACAGGAAAGTCCCAACTCTTCTCCAACTTCAGCCTCACAGCAAAAAACTGTGACCTTTTGATATGGTTGTTGCAAGGAGTATTCTCTACGACCACCCGGTGGCGAAGACTAAGATAACAAAACTTGTCCTGCTTCACTTTCAACTGGTATAAGTTACGGAATGCGGCGTACAAAGGCTCCACGCCCTTCCTTTTACAGTGAAGGAAGTACGCCACCATAACAGGCCAAGAAGACCCTGTCAGTTTGGCTCCCGAAATACCATACCCCTCAAGGCAATTGGCGAAGAAGGGATGTAGAGAAAGGTGGAACCCACCCTTAAACATGTGTTCGAAGAATATCACATCCCTCCCATCTTTCGTAATCTGACTTGGGCGTTGACCCAGGGTGGGCACATAGAATTCGTAGCAGTAATTGGGGATGAAGATACCACGGGTCAGCATCAGGGGGCCAACCTGTTCGGCGATCATAGTACAGGGGATATCATCAAAAAACTAAACGCCACCATCCCCAACAACCTCTTCACTTTCTCCACTCCTCTCACCTTCCTCAGAAGACGTTTGGTCTACCTCCGAGTCACCACCACCAACAACTCTACCCCTACCACTCGTTCCAGCCCCATCACCAGCAGCCACCCTGGCTCCCTCCTCGATCTCACGGTCCAAATAAGCACACACCTCGTCGATGCCCCGACCACCGGCTTAGGATAGACCCTTCATCCTCTCCAGCACCACTGTCACTTGAACCCATCCCGCAAACAACCACAAACAGCAAAAAAGTCAAACAAAAAGTAAAAAAAAAAACTCCGAAAGTACCTATGCAGACTCGAATCAACCTCCTCAAACAACAAACAAGCAGAACGGAGCAATCCACCAACAGAACGGAGAACAGCGCAAGCAGATCGAAACTCTAGGGACGTTCGACAACAAATGGGCAACACTTCGATAGCAAAAATGACAAAGCAACATAGAAAACTGACCCGGGCACCCCTATTTATAGCCAAAAAAGAATCCTGATGGTCGTCCAATGCACCACACAATGTTCGTCACATGTCTATCTCTCGAACGACGCGCTCAGCCTTTAAGGCTGTCATTAAGAGATAGGCACGTCAAACGTCGTGTCATACCAACCAAAGGACAGCAGCAAATGCAGAGCACTTTCTCGCCCAAATCCAACCATACCCAGGCCACTTCAATATACTACTGTCCGACACACTCTCGAAGCTAACAAGATCGCCGCGTATACCTTAGCCAGAAAACCCCTAAAAAATTAAAGCCCTCGACTCCTCACCAACATAAGACAACCCTTACAGCATGAGACACCGATTATCCACAGGCTCGCTGTCAGTCACTTTATAACCTCCATCTCGCCTGGGGGGCAATTGTTGAACCCACTTGGCCCACCAGAGGCAGGCCCAATCCATCAAGCACAAAGCCCAGCTAAACAGTCCAACTAGGCGAGCCCAACAATCACCAGGAATAGAGGTTTGGGACATATGGGCGTCTCTCATTCTCCCAGAGGTCACATCTCCGATCATCTCGGCTCTCACCTGGGGCAGTGCAAGGATTAAATGCTACAGTCTGCAGAAGACAGACAATAAATGCGGCCGTCTCCTCGACAAGGCCCCCCGAGGCCGCTTACATCAGACTACCTATCAGAGTCGAGCACATGGAACTCATAGGGCGAGCACCAGCTCGCCCAACCTCCTCGATATATAGCCCTCATCAGGGCTATTCACGATTAAGCTCTCTCTCTCTCTCTCCCTCTGCCTCTCTTAAGATTACTCTCTCTTTCTCTCCCAAATACCTTTCCTTCCTCCTCCAAACACTGACTTAACCATTGGAGTGTGTCCCAGAGTTCAACCTCCGGTGCCCTCTGACCTATTTTCCTCCTTCTCAGGACCTCAGACCACCAGGGACCTCAGGAGCACCACCACTACACAAAAAGACATCAACAAAGAGCGTATCTATACTATATATAAAACTTTCAGAATTTGTGTCATGAGTTAAAATGATACTAATTTTATATCAAAATATATATATACTAATTTAATTAAGAAATCGACATAAAAATCAAATCTAGTAATAACTAAATATAAAAATTAGGATATATAAGTTATTTTATTTTTTGCGTATTTAAAAAAAAAAAAAAAACTATCACATTAATTCAAATAACTTCTCTTTTTATTTAAAAAAAAAAACATAATTTTTTTTTTATAAAACACCCACATAGTGGGTGATCAAATTCTACTTATATATAAAATTTCTAATTGAGTTGGTGTCATGAGTCAATTATTAACAATTCAGTTGAAAAAAAGAAAAAATACTTAAAATCCAAATTATAAAATTAACAATATATATTAATATGATTATATTAATATATTTTTTTAAAGTAAAAAATCATCTTTGCCTATTTTTCTCCATTTTAAAAATCAAACGTGTAGTTTTATTTTTACATTTTTCTTTTTTCCAATTTAGCGTAATTATATAATTCTTTTTATTTTTTTAATATTTATTTTACTTATTAAATTTTTTATATATTTCACTCCGATAATCATAAATCATATATATATATAATATAATATAATAAGGTACATGCTGATTGTGTAAACTTTGCTGACGTGAACGCCTACGTAGATAGTCTATTTTTTGACACGTAAACCAAGTATAAATAGAATTATCAACTTATTACATTTCAAAATTTAAAATATAATTAACAATTAACTCATGCAATATTTCCAAATCTTAAATATATTTGATATGGTTGTTAAAGTTCAAATCAAAATTCAATATCAAAGTAAATTATCCATTTAAGTAAATAACAATTATCCTAAAAAAATTATAGGATTTAATCTTTAAATGTAAATCATTATCAACAACAAATTAATAGAAGCTATATATTAAAATTTTAAATGTAAATCATTATCAGTAACAAATGAATAGCTTAAATAAATTATACATTATCTTAACATTAAAATCAAATTTACCAAATTTAAATTTTAAAATAATTATTCCTAAACCAAATATAAATACAATTATCAACTCAAAAAAAAAAAAAAAAAAACAAACAAACAAACAAAAGCTTCTTGATTATACACACATCGGAAGCACCTAAAAAACGACTCCTCTTAACAGGTTCAACTTTTTCCCGTTTATCAAAAATCAGCTAAATCTCTTTTTTCTACAATCTTCTCTGATTAGAACATCAAAAATCCAAATCAAGATCCTCGCAAAAATGAATGCTGCCGATGTATCCAAGCAGATAGTGAGATTCATCCGTCAAGAAGCATAGGAAAAGACTAACGAAATCTCAGCTTTCGCTGAAACGGTACTTCAATTTTCATTCATTTATTTGTTTCTTTTTGGTTTAAAATTTTTGTGATTTTTGGATATTTCGGTGAACCGGTGGTTAATCGATGGGTACTTTATGAATTCAACAGCAAGAAACTCCAATTGGTGGAGGCGCAGAAGAAGAAGATCAGGCAAGAGTACAAGAAGAAGGAGAAACAAATCGAAATTCGAAAGAAAATGCATTTTTTCGTAATTTTTTTTTTCTTTTTTTTTTGTGTGAATAAGATTAAGCTTTTTTTTTTTTTTTTTTCTTTGCGCGGTGAGAATTCTATGTAGCTTAATGCGTCTAGGATCAAGGTCCTTCAAGATGAAGATGATGTGGTTAATGCAATGAAAGAATCGACTTCCAAGGACAATCTGAATGTGAGCCTTGATCACCATGTGTACAAAAAGCTTTTGAAAGATCTAATTGTTCGGGTCAGTGTATAACAAGATCATTAGTGCAGATTCAAGTCAATTAACGCTATTTTATTGCAATGTTTGGTCAGATTGAAGGAGCCTGACATTTTACTATGTTGTCGCGAAGATGATGCGCACTTGGTGGAGTCTGTCCTGGATGCAGCAAAGGAGGAGGAATATGCTTTTAAAGTATAGCTTATACAATTATGAACTTACTAAATTTTAAAATATAATTAAGGATTAACTTATGTAATATCTTTAAGTAAATAACAATTATCCTAAAAAAAATTCTACATTGAAACCTTAAATGTAAATAATTATCAACAACAAATGGATAGAAGCTATACACTCTAGCTAACTTTAAATGTAAATCATTATGAGTAATAAATAAATTATACATTATCTTAACGTTAAATCAAAGAAATAATCAACCATCTTGCAATGGATATATTCAATCAAAACAGGATGGCGTCCAACTACTTTGCATGCAAATATGACTTGTGGATTATAATTAATCTATTTTACACCAATACAATATTCAAGCTGTGTATTTTTCTAGGAAACAAACAATGGTACCATTGCAACCTCTAAATAAATTATTTACCAAATGCATGATATGATCATTTAATATGATCAACACAAATCCAGTTCTAATAGTAACTATAATAGAAAATCTTACTCATTAAAATCACGTTAAATAAATCATTATTAAATAAATAAATTATACATTATCTTAATATTAATATTAAGTCAAAAATATAATTAAAAATATTTATTAAATAATTAAATCTTAAAATAAATTTACTAAGAGATAATTTAAAATATATATTTAAATAATTAAATATTCAAATTCAAAATAAATATATTTTATCATCATTTGTTATCCAATACTTTTGATTTTAATTAGATAACATAAAACTTATTCTGAAAGTCTTAAATCTGAATTTTGTCAAATTTATTTAATCAACAAACTTATTATGATTTAATATCTTCTTTATATTTTATACGTAAATGATTACATAAAGTTATTTTATGTATTTATACAAATAAATAAAGCTAATCCGTAGTCTATAATTTTGACACATAGGATAATATATAAAATTATATAATTTTAAAAATTAAAAGAAAATATCAATTTAAAAAGTTGCAATTCAAATCAACAACGATATTTTTTTTTTAAATTCAAATATTTTATATATTATTTTTATCTTTACAAATTATTTTTTATAATATTTTAATATTTTATTTTTTAAATTTAAAAATACATATCATCAATTATATTTTTTAAAATTCAATATCATGCAATATCTTAATGAATATATAAGAATTTATATGCTAATTCTATGAATATATAATGATATATAATTGATCAATAAAATATGTATGTTTTATAAAGATGATATTAAATTTAAAATTAACTTAAAAAACAAAAACAAAATTATAAAAATATAATAAAAGCACGGGTTAAAAAAACTAGTGAATATATATAAGGCTAGTTATGTAACAAAATCTTTTAAAAACATGAATCATCTCGATTGATTAATTAATTTGCATCGACAATAAATGATATTGAATTTAATTTAATGACTGAGCTATAAAATAATACATGCTATAATGTAAATCAATCATTCTAATTTTTTTTTTCTTTCCTTGTACTTTTTTTCTTCTTCCTATCAAACAGAATGTAAATTTTAACAATAGAGTTTTCTTAATGTTACGTACAAAATATGAGCCATTCTATATCTTGATTTAATAACTTTTAATAACTTATTTATCTTGAATTTTTTGAATTATAAGAATGAATAATTGAATCTTAAACTTGAACAGTAATTGAATTACAAGAATGAATACATGATTTAACATTATATCAAATCAGTGTACATTTTTATTTTTGATAATATAATATAATATAAAGAAACGTGACAAACTGTTGAAGATATTTTGTATATTTGTAAAAACCTTATTGAAAAGTTTACTAGCAACAATTAAATAATATGCCCTTAAATAAAATATTAGAGAACTTACTTGTAGAAGGAAAAATTGAAGTATAGAGAACTTAACGTTGTTGCCAAGGATTAAACCCTTTGTCCTTAAGGCGAAATTGCCCGTCACTTAATGCACATAGATTCAATGCAATTGCCTCACAGGAATTCAAAAACACCACCTTGAAAAACTGCACAGTTTTCCAAGGTTTACGTACTTAAGGAATTTACTCATTTTTCTCTCTACAATACCAGATTCCTAAGCTCTAGAATGGAAAGAACAAAGGAAGAAAAGAGTTTTTAGAATTGTTGAACCAATTGTTGAATGAATTATTTCACCTATCAAGACACTTATTTATAAGTCATTAGGGACCTAAACATACATGAATAACCTTAATACATGAAAAAGCATTAAACATGAATACATGAATGTATATTAATTAAGATGAATATACATGGTACATATATGAACAAATTCATGAATGAAATGAATTAAGTTCATGAATTATGAAATTTATGAACATATATGTCACACCATCAATAATGTATTTGATCATGCACTATATAAAAAATCAATTTCACGTACACTTGTTTGATTCCAAACCAAATTCCAACACAAACTACTTGAAACGAAACATCATTCAACAATACGGGAGAAAAAATATCAAAAAATAATATGGGAGAAAAATAACAAAGAAAAACAAAATTGTGGTATATAAATATATATATATATATATATATATATATATTTGACACACCCACTATGTGGGTGAAAGGTAATTTTTGAGAGAATGGGTAATTTTTTTTTTGTTGACAAAATGGATAGTTTTCTTAAGAATAAATATGTATTTTTAAAAATATATATAATTTAAAAAGATAAAAATATTCTTTTTTATTTTTTATTTTAGAATTATATATGATTTATTTTGTATTTTCACCAACTGAATTGGTGTCACTTGACTCTTCATTCGTAATACCAACTCAGTAACTCCCATTATTTTAACTAGAATTTCACACACTCACAATGTGAGTAAAAATATAATTTTTAATATATAATAAATTGTGTTTTTAAAAAAATTAAATGTAAAGAAATTAGGTAGCTTTTTTAGAAAATGGATAATTTTTTAAAATTAAATAGGTAATTTTTTTATAAAAAATATTTTATATAAATATTAAAATACATATATATATCCTTATTTAATTTTTTTATTTTATTTTATATGTAGTATAGATATAGATATTAGAAATTAGAAATTATCTCATATATAGTTAATAGTTTTTTTTTAAAATTTCATAAATGAAGTTAATTAAAAAATTAATTAAAAAATGGGTTATGCGGCAATTTCATAATTTCGCTTGTAAAATTAAAAAAGTTCACCAATAATGTATCAAAAAATGAACTGTATACACTGGTGGTGAAATTTTTTAACTTTACAAGCGGATTAAAAGATTGTCATATGTCTCATTGTTTTTTTTTTTTTTTACTATACCTTTAGGTATGTGTTGCCCTACTAACTCTGCTAGTGAAGTGTAATAGTGGATATAATAATTTTTCTTATATATGAGTTTGTTTTTGATACATTAACAGTATAATCTTTTAACTTTATAAACGAATTAAAAAATTATCACATATTCAATGATTTAAATGATATATTTTTAATATATCCTAAAAATATTTTTCATCCTGTTAATCTTATTTATAAAAAAATATCTAATTAATAGTGAATGAGATAATATATAAGTAAATAAAATAGTGATGATTTAACATCAGTGGATTAGAACGTGGTGGGGAAAAAACGTTAGAGAGAAAGGTTGATATCTGATGTCTGATGAGAAGAAGTCTTATGGGTCTTTTAGGCGTCGCAAATTTCAAAAGTTGATGGGATCAACTCACCTAACTTAATTATCATTTTTCATCAATCCTACCCTTTTTTGTTGACAAACAAAGACTCCTTTTCCTTTTTCTATTCCTATTCCTCCATTTTAGGCTTTTTAGCCGTCCCATCTCTTTAATAACACACAAGTAATTTTACTCGTGGGAGTTATATATATTTTAAAATATATATAAAATATTTTAAAATATATATAAAATATTTTAAATTAAAATTATTTTAAAAGATATGAAATGAATGAATATAAAATATAATATAATTTTTAATTTTTTTATTATACCTTTATATTTTTTTAATATTTTTAAATTTAATTTGATAAATACAAAGTGATAAATAAACTATTATAATTATTTTAAATCATATTTTTTTCAAAAAATTGATAAGAGAATAACAAAAAAAATATAATACATAAAAATATAAAATTGTGCAACTTTTTTACTAAATATATATTTATTTTTGTGAAAATAATAAATTATTAAAAATTAAAACAACAATAATAAAAAAAACAAAAACTACAACTACAACTTTTTTTTTCTATTTTTTCTTTATTCTTCTTAATTATAAAAATTAAAACAACACTAATAAAAAAAAAAAAAAACTACAATTATTTTTTCTTCTTCTTTTTCCTTTCTTCTTTTTCTTCTTCTTTCTCCTGCCGTCGCCTGCCACGTCGAGGTAGCCATGCCGCCTCGCTCTATCTCCTCCTCCATTTTTTCTCTTTCCTTTCTTTCTTTCTCCGTTACTGACTCGTCCTCCATTTTCTCTCTTTCTTTTCTTTCTCTCTCTTTTATTTTCTCCCTTTCCCTACCATTTTCTCCTCTCCGACCAGTCACCATTTCTATCTCCCCTCTGTCATCTCTCTATTCTTCTTCTCTCTCCTCTCCTCTTCTCTCTTCTCTCCCTCTCGACACAAAACCTCTTTTTTTTGGGGGGGGGGGGGTTAATGCACAAATTGATCCTCAAATTATACCCCTTTTCATGATTTGGTATTTTAAAAAAAAAAATTCACGATTAGGTACCCAAACTTTACTTCCGTCATCTACGTTAATCCATGGATTAACGGTTTGAAAACATGTAATTTTTTTACCAATATAAATGTGACAGGTGGTAACTCTCACACATCAACAATGCCACAGCAGCATTTTAAAAAAATATATATTTTTTTAAATTAAAAAATTTTAATTTCTGGAAATATTATTTTTATTTTTAAATTTCTAATTAAAATACGTAAAATAAATTTAAAAAATATATTTTTTTAAATTAAAAAAATTAAAAAATATAATTTCTGGAAATATTATTTTTTATTTTTAAATTTTTTTAATTAAAAACTTAAAATTAAAAAATTTAAAAAATTAAAAATATACTTTTTATTTTTTAAAATTAAAATTAAAAAAAATTAATTTCAGAAATTTTATTTTTATTTTTTAAAACTTTTTAGTAAATTAAAAATAAATTTAAAAATAGATATTTTTATTTTTTTTAAATTACAAAATTAAAAAAAAAAATTCAAGAAATATTATTATTATTTCATTTAAAAAGTAAATTAAAAATAAAATTTTAAAATAAAATTTTTTAAAATGCTGATGTGGCATTGTTGACATGTCCAAGTTGCCACGTGTCAAGTTTTTATTGGGTAAAACTGCACATGTTAACATGCCATTATGCATTGGACTAACGTGTGTGACTGATGCACTCAAAAGAGTATATCTTATTTAACCTTACACTAAAAAGATCAATTATAAGTATAGTAGTTAGCAACAGCCAAATCCACAGAAATTGAGTTTTAATTTATAAATTATTGGTTTATAATTAAATTTAAGAAAAAAAAAAGAAAAAAAAGGGTTTTTAAAATAATTTTAAACCTAAAATAAATAAATAAAAAATAAGCAAGTAAATAAATAGAGGTAATCAAATATGAGAAAATATGGTTAAGGTTTCATTCTCCACCACTAAACAATGTTAAGAATCAATTTCAGACTAGGGATGGCAGCGGGTCGGATATTTGCATTTTTTGGTACTATCTGAATCCGAATTCGCAAAACTGTTTTAAAATTCGAATCCGCAAATTATCCGTATTTAATACGCATATTACTATCCGAATTCGAATTCAATAATATTATCCATCGGATATTCGAATCTGCTAAAAATCCGAATTCAATAAATTAATTTTTTTAAAAATAAAAAAATAAAAAAAAACAAAATTTATATGTTTTTAAAATAAGCAGATTCGGATATCTGAATCCGCAGAAGTAATGAGGATTCGGATAATGGATATCCGAGATTTCATATCCGCATCCACTCCGAATCCACTACGGATAGTAATTATAATATCTGAATCCGACTTTTATCCGAATCCGCAAAAAATGGATCGAATATCCGCAGATATCTGCAATTTAAATTGCCATCCCTATTTCACACCATCAATATCAATGATCTATCAAAGTTAACAACCGTAGATAACAACCTCCCGTGTTACCCCAATCCTTCCTTAGTTCGTCGTTAAGCAGGACAAACGTCACTACTTAATCCCTAACTATCAAATAACCTAGATAAACATCTATAAATTCAAAGTGATGGCAGCTTTAAGATGAGAAAAATAGATTGATCTAAGCAACAAACACATAAACATGGATTCATTCAACTTAGGTTATGTTCCACTTCATAATTCCTGAAAACCCAACATAATCATGAATTACAAATTGCCACTATTGAATAGAAATCAAGATAAGCTACGTATCAAAACTGCTAAACTAGCAGTAGAAAATTATCAAGATCTATCTAGTTGGCTACCTAAATAAATCAAGACAATATCATGAACAATTCTTATAGAAGAACATAAGCAACTTTGATAGAAAACCAATAATAGATATAATATGAAAATTAATTACAAAACATGTCTAGGGCTTTGAAATCACCCTTAACCAAAGAAAAATTTAACCTAGCATATGCATTATTAACATAAATATAAAAGAAACTAAAAAGAAAAACTAAAAGAAAACTAAGGGAATGGAGAAGAATAAGAATGATGATGATCCTTGAGTCTCCTCAAAAAAATTTTAGTTTGTGGCTCAAAATATGGTATTTATAGAGCTTTAAAAACTTTGAAAACCCTTTCTTGCTGATCAAGGAAGCTAGGAGGCAAAATAATGCAAATTTGGAAACTTTTGGAGTTTTTGTGATTTTCTCGATTTTAGAGGCAGTAGGGTCAGCGCCGCGGCGCCAACCTTGCTGACTTGTGAGCTTTTGCTCGTCGAGTTTTTCGTCTTCGGTTTTTTGGCTGCTGTATCTTTTTGTACTTCGAAGGCTGATTTGGATGATCATTTCTTGTCCAATTTAGGCGTGTAAACTACTGTTGGAAAGATATTCAAGTCAGCTTCAAAAGTCAAGAAGAAAGTTTTTTCAAATAAAGATTTTAACATAATGATTTCTTAGAAACAAGTTCCGGAAGTCAAATCTACATTATTGCTTTGCATTAAGAATTTGATCTTTTTGACTCCCAAGTCTTTTTTCATTTTATTATTGTGACTTTATAAACTCTTTAACATCATATTTGACATCTTCTGATTTCATCTATTCAAAATACCTATAATTCAAAAATATAATATAAGTAAACAAGATAAAGATCGAAAACATAACAAAAACTAAAGGTAGAAAGACATAAATGTATATTTTATGAGTTTATCAGTGAAGAAATTAAAATCTGAGTACTTAATCGTGATTTTTTTTTTTTTTTAGATATCAAATCATAAAAGAGGTATAGTACATGGCCAATTTATATATTAACTTTTGTTTTTCAAATCATTTAATTCAAATTATTTTTTTACCCACTATAAAACAAAACAAACAAATTTTTTAAAAAAAAATATCAACGGAGTCCCTTAAGGTTCGGTTTTCATTATAGTAAATGAAAAATTGTTGATGCCACTCACTAGCTATCTCAATCCTTAAATCAATAATTTTCTTGAATGGTTATCATTTTTTCTTCAAAAAAGTAAATCCAATTAAGCAACAATTTGTAATGTATCAAATTGTTAATTAATTTGAATGATCCATTATCTTAAAAATTTAAGTTGTTAGGATCCAATTATCACAATCAAATGAATAACAAAATACTTATGAAAAAAATATTAAAAGCAGAAGTTTTTTTAAGGATGGGACTCGAAACTTTGATATTTTGTTAAGATGATTATCCGATTACTTCTAAAGCTTAAACTAATTAAAAAATTCAAATTATTATATTTCAATTTTACCAAAAAAAAAAAGCAAAAAAATTATGTCAGCTATAGCAGATATGAACTTATGTATCTTTAGCTCACGTCAATACTTGTAAAATTGCAAAAGGTGTTTTAAAGTTCAAGATAATAGTGCTATGTTTGAAAAAATAAATTTGAAAGAATGGATTTGAATTTGATTTGTTTGTAAATTGTGAAAATGATATGTACATATTATATACAAATTAGTTAAGGTTTAAAAAGAAAAGATATAAAAAAAAAATTTCAAATACTCAAATATTTATGAATATTTTAAATATATCACTAAATAGAACATTCAATAAATACATGATTTTGGGAATAATTATGAAGATTCTATTTATATGTGCTTTGTCACGTAATTTATACTAAACTTTGATTAAGTCAATTACTTGTTCCGAGGTGCGGAATAAGATCTTGCAACTCGATTTCATTTTTAATTAGTCTGATCAATTATCTTTCCAGTTTAATTTAAATCTCATTTATTTATGGTTCATAAGTCAATTACGACTTTAGATTCAGGTTTTGAAGTTCGATTTTTACTCAATTCGAGTGAAATGCTGATCAAACATTAAATCTTAATAGAAACAAGCTCAAATCAGCAAATCCCGATAAATAATATAAAATAAAAAAAACTTAAACAGAATATTCAAAAAATGGAAAAAGACAAAAGTTAAATATATATATATATAGAGAGAGAGAGAAAATAAAATAAAATAAAATAAATTCCTATTGGAGGGGGACGCCTCCTCCCATTGTCCCTCCCTTCCACTTCAGCCTACTCGGCCTAGCTTGGTTCCTTCCCGCCTACTATGGGATGGATGGATCCATTTGCTGGATTACTAGTAGAGGTGGCAAAATGAACCCGAACTCGAAAACCCGCTCAAGAAAATCCGAACCCGCCCAAACTCGATTTGATCAAAAAGTCAAAAACCCGAACCCGAAAAAACCCGAACCCGAATGGGTCCGAACCCGAATGGACCCAAACCCGAATGGACCCGAACCCGAATGGGCCCGAACCCAAATGGACCCGAACCCGAATGAGCCCGAACCCGAATGAGCCCGAACCCAAATGGATCCGAACCCGAGACCGGCCCGAACCCGAATTTAATACTAAAAATAAAAATAATCAAATTGCAATTAATTTTTTTTTTTTTTACAAAGCAATAACTTTAATTATTAATTTTATTCTAATTTTTTTAATAATTTAATTAAAATTTAAAATTTAATATATTATATATATATATGATGATGAAATAATAATTTTATCAAAAAGTAAATTATATTTTGTACTTATAAGTTATAACTTTAACGTTTCATATCATGATGAATTTACAATCTAAATATTTTAAATTCTTGAAAATTTTAGAGATGTGAAAAAAAAATTGACAATAATTCAATTATTCTTTAAGGGTAAAAAAAATTGACAATAATTCAATTATTTTGGCCTTTTGGGTTATACTTATAAGGTTAGGTTAGGGTGGGTTTAATTGGATTATGGTTTTCATGGGATTTTATTTTAGCGGGTGGATTTAATGGGATTTTGGGTTTTATGGCCTTTTGGTTTTGAGTATATTTATTATATATTAATAAATAATCATATTAATTATATATTTATTACGTATAATTTAAATATAAATTATATTTTTTTAGTACTACTTTATAATTTATACTTTATACTGATGAAAAAAATATAAGTACTCGATATATATATATATATATATATATATATATATATCTTGACTATAAGCATAAATTTTTTGCATTTTATAAGTATATAAACGAATAGACGAAGGCCAGGATTTATTTTTAAAAGTTTTTTATTTTATAGTGAATATAAATTATAATGTATTTATATTTTGAAATTCGAGTTCATCAAATCAATTATTTTAAATATCAATATGATTAATTTATAATATATCATATTTTTTTATAATAAATTATTTCAAAATTTGATTTTATATAACAAATTAATTTCTTATTCTTTTGGTGCTAACAAATATTAATTTTAAAAAATAAATATAATTAAAAATATCATATAATAGCAAAAGTATAAAAATAAAAATAATAATAAATTAATAATTTGTTTTTAGATATAAATATTTAAATTACGTAAAAATGATTACATCTAATATAAAATAAATAATGTAAAACATACCCGAACCCAGACCGAACCCGAACCCGAATGGGCCCGAACCCGAATGAGCCCGAACCCGAATGGGCCCGAACCCGAATGAGCCCGAATCCGAATGGACCCGAACCCGAATGAGCCCGAACCCGGATGGACCCGAACCCGAATGAGCCCGAACCCGAATAAACCCGAACCCGAATAAACCAACCCGAACCCGCCCGAACCCGCCCAATTACCACCTCTAATTACTAGTATTCGTATACATTTGTTTGAATTTAATTTTTATACAAAGAAGACAAAAGCCTATAGAAAAATGAGGAAAAAATTACAAGTGCTAAGAATGGAACTTAGTCTTACGAAAATTCATTTAGTAAGGAGGTAAGTGAATCAGTTGGGAGTAAACCCCAAGTTCGTACATTTGCTTAATGCTTTAAGCTTAACTTTGTGGCAGTGTTTGTCTCTAACTTGATCATGTTTAATATAATATATGGCATACATTTTTTATTTTTATTTTTGGTAAAGGGCATAAATATGCTTTATACTATGGGTGCAATTAGCAATCATGGTCACATTTGCAGCTCGTTACGAGAATGGGGCACGGATTAGACCTGACAATTCGTGTATTTGTGTCGTATTCGTGTATTTTGTCGTATCATAATCGTGTTTAAGATATTTTATATTTATATAAACTTTGATCGTTAATAATTCGTATTATATAAATTTTAAAATATTCGTGTCATGTTCGTTTTATTTTTTCGTGTCGTGTCATGTTCGTATCGTGTTTTTAATTATTTTTTTCATGTCGTATTCGTGCTGTGTTCAATATTAACAAGTCTAACACGGATAGGGGCAAGAAAATGGGTAGAGGATTTCTATTCATTTTGTATTGGACCCCAAAGGCTGGTGTTGCAAAATGGCACCTAAGAGATGGGTCATACCTGTTAATAAAGAAAACTCTTTTCTCTAATGTGTTGGGCCTCAAAAATAAAAACTTAAAACAAATGAAGAAAGCGCCTTCACTTCTGCACTTCATCATCAAGGTCCAAGCCAAAACTCAGAATACAGAAAGCTTCATTCAACTTCTTAATGCATGCATGACTGTAATTTCTCATATCCATTTGTTTTAATGGTTTTTGAAAAATAATTTTTAGAAAATATATTTATTTATTTGAAAAAGTTTATATTTATTATTATTTGAATGATTTTGTATAAAATATTTTTCTTTGTTCGGTAGTTTTTCGAAAAATCTGCATTGATATATATATAAAAAGATCCATTCTTTTTTGCTTTGCTTTAGCTTCTATTCTTTTTTGCTTTGCTTTAGTTTCTATTCTTTTTTGCTTTGCTTTAGTTTCTATTCTTAAGGAATTGATCTATATATGTAAGGGATTGACTATTTTTTTGCTTTGAGAAGAGATTGATTCCTAAACTTAGGGATTGAATTTTTTTTTTTAACTTTTCTTCCGCTTTCAAAAAATGTTTATAATTTTCAAAAGCATAAAACATTTTCTGAAAAAATAAGTTAATTTCTCATTTACTTAATTTCTCATTTACTCGAAGTTCATTTTTCATTGATTAAGTTAATATTTTTGCGAAACAAGTATAGAAAAATACAAAAAATATTTTTTAAAAATCATTTTTTCACGAAACAAATGAAGCTCACCAAAATTATCAGCATACAGTGAACTGAGTGAAGTACTTTGCAGAAAAGCTAATATCTGTGGACGCGACCCAAATAATTTTATCATCACAATGGTTTGACTACAAATAAGCACCATCAGAAAATGATCTAAAACTGAAGAATCACTAAAACATCTTACTTAGATTCACAAATATGAAGCAAAGGAAAGTGACTTTAGAGAAATATTGTAATATCATAAAGAAATGAATGGCTGAATGGGGAATAGTTACCAACTATAGCACAACTAATGCCTCACACTAATCTATCAACAATTCAAACACCTGAGTTAAGGTAAAATATCAGCCCTTTTCAACTTTATGATTGGCAAGGTCATTTCTTACCTGAAGAAAATAATCGGATTTTACAAATAAGATTCAAAAACAAACAGCAGTATATCGAGGAGCAGTTCAAAAATATGTTATTTGGATTCGGGTGTGAGTGTCGGGCACGGGTATGTTCAATTTTTTCCAAGACTTTCATGTATTTGGAAGATCCTTGAAGAATCATATCTGTATACCCATGTTTCAATATGCGTCGAACACGAATACTTCAAAAAAAATGAAAAACTGGAGCAACATAAGTTCAAAACTTCACCTTCATTGCGACATTGTACGATCTACACCTTCACAGAAAAAATCTCCATCAGAGAATACCAAGTTCCTGAAACTCCAAGAACAAGGCCTAAGGCCACAATTCCAACATCCAAAGTCCATCCCTTCCACCCCAGCTCTTCCTTGAACACCAACAAATGAAACAAAGCAGGCAATACAAACCCCAAACCACAGCACACACTGCTTCCAACCAAGGACAAGAAATCGGCGAAATTTGGCACGAACAAAGCTACCAAACTTACAATCAAAACCAGCAGCCATCTCAGCCACAAACAGTAACTCCCTCCCCAAAATCGCCGCTCTACGATCTCATAAACTGGATTCATCATCAATGGGAAAGTAAAAAATAAGTTAATGCAAAGACCCAGCTGAACCAAAGTGCTGACACAGCCTGACCCCAGATTAGCAGTAATAATACCTTTGGTTTCTGCACCAAAAGCAAAATAACCAAGAGCACCAAATGCTCCATACATCAAAGAAATCAAACCCATGCTCAGTGTCAATATTTTGCCAAACTTAGCGCAGTCCTTCATCTCAGATTCTATAGGCAAAACCATACCAATCCCTTCAAATGCATAAACAGCCACGCCCATGCCATAAAAGAACACAGATAGACCCCCAAAAGCCATGACCTCGAGCCTTTGCTTCAAGATAAGTGAAAAATCCTCAAACAGCACCACTCCCATTGCCCCAAGATCCACCACATCAGCAAAAATACTTAATGGAGCTAAATGGGTTAATGTTGCAATTGAATTCAAGCCCAATTGAAATGGAAAACATCCCCATATATACAAACTCTTCGCTGTAAAACTGGAAATCCCCAAACTTAAGCTTGAATTCATGGATATTTCATTGTTAAAAAGATTGGCTAGAGTGTTGGCAATGAATATAAGATACCCAACACAAAATCCAGCTTGAGAGAGAATAATAAGTACATCGACAACAAACCTGTCAATGGAATTATTAAAAAAATTTAACAATGAGAGGACAAAATAATCAAATTAGAATGTTTCCTCATTGGAAAAAAGATTAGCCATAAAATCATCAACAAGTATAAGACTTAGCTTGTAATAGTCAGCAATAAACCTGGTAAAGTGAGTAAGCCATAGATTCAACAAAAAATTATTGGTGCATTTTTAGTTTCATTGTTGAAGGAGGAGCCAAGTAATAGAAATTCATATAAGGTAACCAAAACCAATCCTGTTATACAATAATAATATTACGAACTTTAAAAAGGAACCTGACATAATAAGTAATCCAATGCAAAACTAATGAGCACCTTTTGTGTTTCATAATCTATAAGATTTGACAAATTAGTAGCAATTTCCACAAGATACCCAATAATATAAAACCCAGCTCAAGCAAGACTAATAAGCAGAAAGTCTACTGATCTACCAAAGAACATAATCAATAATAACAAAAATACCCAACAGAAAACTTACTTATAATACCTAACTTCAACCCCAAAGTCGTGGGGTTTTTTTTTTTAATCGTAAAAATAGAAATTAAAATCCAATTTAATTGGCAATTTCATGTTTCCATCACAAAAAAAGAATATATTTCCCCAAAAGCAGAACAACCCAACCCAAAACAAAACAAAATCCAAATTAAGATAGAATCCAAAATGTAACAAAAACAACAACAAACCTGCCAACAGTGCCACAAACAGCGAAACCCAGATCGCCAAAAGAAGCAAGTTTGGCGAAACCATTGTCAAAAGACTCGAGCTTCCGGCGGGTGTAAATCAAAAGCATCATACAGTAGGTGGTCAAGCCAGCAATGGAGAATAGCATGAGCAGGCCCATGATCCATCCGGTTCTCTTGAAGGCGTAAGGCAAACCCAAAACGCCAGCACCAACTATGGCCATGAAAACATTGGCAAAGGTCTTGGATTGCGACGATAGCGGCTTTGCCTTGCCTATAAGAGGCGTGTCTTCTCTTGGTAGAGGAGACTTTAACTTTTTTGAAGATGAGGAGGACGATATCAGTTTCTTCTCAAAAACCATGACTGATTCTCGATCAAAAAAAATAATTTGAGTTTGAGAGTTTTTCTGCAGATGAAATTTTAATTTTTATCTGAACAAATTTTTAATTGGGGTTGTTTATTTAAGATTCAAAACACAAAAGCTTTTGATGGAAAGAGACAAATAGACGATGAGTCGATGACAATGGTTTGTTATTATTAGGATATTAATTACTACTAACTAATAATTATTATTTTTACAGCTCAAGAACAGGAATGGAAAAGGAAAACAAACAAACAAACAAAAAAAGCTTTTACAGAAAATAGAAAAGCCAACTACTGATTATCGAACGAACATATATTTTTATTTAGAGAAAAATAAAATAATTAGTAGTACACCAAAGCTTTTGGATTCAAACGGACTCACGGCAGGCTTCGATTGGGTAATTATTTGCTCAATCCTACCGTAGTAACGGATAACTTGGTGTTGAATGGTGAATCGGTGATGACCAAATCCACCCTGCTGAAGCTTAACCCTTTTTTTTTACTGAATCTTTAAGAGTGAGAAATGATTTTCCCACCGTATTATTTTTTTTTCAAAATATTTTGGTTCTTTCTTTTTTCCTTTTTTTTTCTTCTTCTTCTTCTCCTTTCTTTCCGGCCGGCTGCCATGCCATCGTCGCCACGTCGAAGCAGCCGGCCGGGCCGCTCACGCTCCTCCCCTCTCTTCCTCTGGTCGCCGGCCTCTCATCCTCCTTTTCCTTTTCTACTCCATTTCCTCCTCTCCTCTTCTCTTTCCTCAGTAGCCCAACCCAATACTACCTGCAACGCGAATCGATTCGGTACGAGAAACGATAACTATAACGTAAATAATTATTTATCTGGAACGTAATTTGATAAAAATAATTTTCGATTTGTTTAATTGAAGCGAAATACGATTAATTAAAATATAAAATATATATTTTTAAATGTATACATATATAGTTCAATTTAATTAAATTTAAATAACATTCAATTTTGGTGATAACTGATTATTTCATAGATAGAGTCACTGAATAGCTATTCGTTGCTTCTATTTTTTGCTTTTTATGTGTCTCTTTATTATAGTTCTGTTATATATTTAATTAATTATTTATTTATAAATATGTGTTAAAAAATTATTGAAAAAAATTTAAAAACAAAGTTTAAATCTGTTTTTATCCACTTTTTGTAATTTGCGTGGTAACTAATTACTTACACAATCATCTCCTTCCACAATGACATTTAACTTTTATAAATAAAAAAAAAAAAAAAAAAATTTAGAAACCCAAAACATTACTCAAGTCTCCTAGGATTTCAATGGGCTCGATTTTTCCTCTCTCTGCAATGCCTTCTTTCGCCCAACAACATACTTCACTCTGAAGAATTGAACAAGTATAAACAGGAGAAGCTAAAAGCTACTTAGTATGTCATTTGGAATTGTAAGTTTCACGAATTGGATCGCAAACAATCGACGATTGGGATCATGCGATCCAATTCGGAAATCGTTGAGGGTTACTATTTTATGGTATCCAACCGTCACCGTCGTTGATACAATCCCTTCAACCACTTCTCTTTTTTCCACATTCAACCTCCATTTTCTTTTCTTTCCTCTCCTCTCCTCTCATCTCTTTCTTGTTTTTTTTTTTTAAATCACATAAAATTACTTTTTTCTTTTATTAAGTTTTTAAACATGAAAAATTTAACATATTTTTTAATATTTACATTATAATATTATATATATTTAATCTTTATATGATATAAATTATATAATATATATATAAAAATAAAATATTATATTATATAATTGAAAAATGGGTCGAGCTGGGTTCGGACATTGAATGTTGAAAACAACGGTTGGCCTATTTTTTTTAAACAGGTCTATTTTTTTTGTCCAAATTCAAATTTCGAGTCTAATATTTTTATCCAATCCCTTTTAAATATGAACAAGTCTTCGAGTTTGGACGGATATGATATTTTAAATTCAAGCTCGGTTTAACATGGAATTACTATAATAAAAAATATTTTTATTTAAATTTAATTATTAAAATAATATTTTAAACAATAAAATAAAATTTTCGGATCTGACATATCGAATCGAACCTTTCCAACGTATGAACAGTTCTAACCCCAAACCCTTTGTAATAGGCACAGCTTCTAGACCTCAGTTCATTGGGCTAAGGCCTCGTTTAGCATTGCTTCTGGCACAGTTTTTGAGGTCAAAAGCTGCTTTTCACTGTAAACGCAATGCTAAACAGATAAAAAAATTTGGCTTATGCTGTTGAAACCATGGTTTGAAAAGCCAAACCAAAAAGTCAAAAAATATAGCTTTTGGGCTTTAAAAGCTGGCTTTTGGATAAAATGACTTTATTATCCTCACATCTCTACATTTTTATTATTTTAAACATATCTTTTTTTTGACATTTCAATTTCCTACAACACTTTTTCACAGCAATGCTAAACACTTAAAAGTTTTTAAACCACACTTTATAAACACACTTATTCCAACTCGAGCTTTTTCCAACCCAAGCTTTTTTCAACAGCAATGCTAAACTAGCCCTAAAACTAGAAGCCAGCTGCCCACTCTAAGAAACCCTACTTGCCGCCCCAACTCCGCCGCTAAGACAACTCTTGTGACGTGTGTGTCCAAATAAGCCACTCTTGTTATGCGTGTGTCCAAACAAGCGAATTCCTAACGAGAATAATAAGCTCCACTTGACCAAACAGACTGAAAATGCTAAAACCCTTCTTCGGAAGAAACCTAACAAAACTGTGTTGCCTCTCCTTTCATCCTTTTCTTTCCTTCCCTCCAACTTGAAACTCAGTGGAAGCTCTCTCTAACTACCAACAATGGCATCAATTCTCACAAAAAAAACAAAAAAGACCAAATTAAAAGAGTTGAAAACCCTAGGTCAGCAACTCCTCTCTTCACGAGCTCACATCAACAATCTTCCTCTCCTCCTCACCTTCATATCACCATCATCGCCGCCTCAACACGTTCTCGAATCACTCCTCTCGCTGCAGTCCTTCTTCACCACGGTGCTCCACGACCTCCCTCCCTCTCAATCTTCAAAAAGACGGCGGAGTCTCGACGATTCAGCAAAGGAGGATCCTGAGTTTATTTACAGGACGTGGCTGAGATCCAAGTTCGATGAGTTCATTACGTTGTTGATTGAAGTTTTGATTTCACCGGACACCGAAGACGCTTTAAGAGTAACTTAGTTGTTTTTTTTTTTTTTTTTTTTTTTTTTTTTTTACATTTGAACTTGGCAGCAGCTTTTTTATTGCTTTTCTTTGTTTAGGAAATTGTGTTGGATTCATTCATGGAATTCGTGAAGCTCGGGAATGGGGGAAGGTTTTACTCCGCTATTTATCACAAATTGCTGCGCAGTATTGTAAGTTTTATTTACTTGGAATCCATAGTTAAAAATTATGCTTCTATGGTTTTTATACTTATTTCTATTTACTTTTTTATTATCTGTTTGTAAATTGGTTATAATATTTTCAGGTTCACTCTGCAACACCTGTTGATTTGTTATCAGATTTGCTTGCATCAAAGTATTTTAAGTACATTGATGTCCGGTATGATTCAAACTTTCTGTGCCCGTTGTAAATGCCTAATCTAACATGTTGTTTTGAAGTTTCATTATTTTAAAATAGTTAAATCCTGTTTGTGTTCCAATTCCTTTCTTTTTCGGTTTTGGATGCAATGCTACATTCTGGGTCATTGTTATTGATGGAAGAGGTGATAATGCATTCTAGTTGTCAATTCAGTTGTTTCGCTTACTTTTCTGTCTTCTTCTTGTTTGCTTCCCTTCCACGGCACAAATTTGTAGTTGCTGAGATTTTTATGTTACATTTCATATTGTCTTGGAGAAGCGACATTTGTTGCTTCATGTTAAATGGTACATTGGCTTTTGTCTCTCACAGGTATTTTACCTTCATTAGCATGGAAAAACTTGCTAAAACTTTGGAAGCAAAAGATATCCCTGGTACCTTTTAGCCACACTCTCTATTCCAAAATATATCTCTTCAAATTTTCTTTTGTAGAACTTTGTTGGACTTATTTTCCGTTATTTTTCCTGGTTTAGATGACAAAACTGTGGGCGGAGATGGTGACAGCGGGAGTCAATCAAGAGAAAGGTTAGATTTGGCCAGCATATTGTCAATATCTTTGCAAATACTCTTTTTTTTTTTTTTCTACTCTTATGATGTGGTTCTGTAAAATAAATCTACTTAAAAATCTATTTTGTACTGAATAATGAACTTCGGAATGAAAAATGAAATTGCAACATCTATTGCAGTCAATTACTTATTCTCCTCCTTCTTTGGTTGATGTCAAGTTACTGTCTGTTTGTCACCTTTTTACTTTACTAAATGACATAAAAACATAAAAGAATTTAGAATCACCTTATGTTCATCCGTGTCATTTTTACCATGCTGGATAGTTGTTATAATTACATTAACAGAACGGAAGGTTGCTGAATTGCTGCTATGTTTGTTGCAGCATGGAGCTTTCTATTCACAAGATACATTATGTCATATCTCACATCCCCCCTCTGGAAGGCAGTGATGGAAAATTTGAGTATGAGATGTGGAGTGGATCAGGTGATTCTTTTTGTCTTTTTTATTTATAGTTGTCCTTCAGATTTTTTATTATGCATTTTAATTTTAGAAGAATTATTCTGTTGATCATCATCCAGAGCCTTGACTGTGAGGAGATCATGATTCATTATTTCCTTCTGCCTGGATGACACTATTAATATGGAAAATTTTCTGATTTTAATCTTTTTGGGTTCCCTGTGCTTGATGAGTAGTGTGAGTGATCTTAGCAAATTGCTGACAATTTGACACAAACTCCCCTTTTAAATTGCTTGGTAAATGTGCTTCTTTATTGGTCAAGCAAAATTTAATTTTTTCTCTGTATTAAACAGGATTTTCATCTAAAGAAGAACACGATCAACAAGAGCACTCTAAGCTTCAAAAGGCAGAAAATAAAGAGCTTAAGACTGAGAAACGAAACAATGATGTAATTATCAATTATTTAGCAAGGCAGATGTTTCATTGCCATCGTTTCCATTTAGATTTAGTTGCACATTAGTAGATAGTCTGCCTTTTTTGCTTATTTTAATTGACACTTTGCAATATTAAGTTGTTCCTCTTTATGTGGTTTTTGTGGGGTGGGATATGATGCATTCAGGTGTTGTCTCCAGCCACTATTGCCAAGAAGATGAAACTGAAGTTTACTAAAGCATGGATTTCATTTCTTAGACTACCAGTTCCTATAGATGTATACAAGGAGGTAAAAACTACTGCTGTTTTACTCTCTTGAACTGATATTAAGTGCTTGCTCCTTGGCCTCAGTATTGGTGGTAGGCTGGGGTAAGGCTCACATTGATTTTGTTATGCTTGTCAATATGCATCTTCTATCTCTGCTAATATGAGATATGGATTTTCTTATCCTTGTTCTTAATCAGTTCCGCCTGCGATTTCTCAGGTTCTTGCCACTCTTCATCAGGCAGTCATCCCTCATTTGTCTAATCCTATAATTTTATGGTAAATTAATCTAACCCAGTAGTTTTAGCTCTTATTGACGCATCATCACAATAATCTGATTTATTAACTATAATGTGCAGTGACTTCTTAACAAGATCATATGATATTGGTGGTGTTATTAGTGTCATGGCACTTAGCAGCCTCTTCATCCTAATGACACAGCATGGTCTAGAGTACCCCAATTTCTATGAAAAGCTTTATGCACTTTTGGCACCTTCTATCTTCATGGCTAAACATAGAGCCAAATTTTTTCAGGTAATACAAAATGCTAAATTTGCTCATTGTTATCTTTTATAAGTTCACTTTTCCTGTCTCCAGAATGCTGTAAAATTTAGCTTTAAATTAGATATTGGAAATATTCTGTTATTGTTGTGACAAGTTGATAGTTCAACTTTGGTAATAATGCAAACAGTGAAACTATATCAAACTGTTGAGATACCTTAAGGTAAGTGTACCTACTTATGCTTTGACCCTTGATACTAAATTTAAACATTGATCCTGCAGCTTTGTCATTCATGGTTAACGATTTCATACTTCAAATTTTCGAAATTTTTTTGTTCTTATGGTTATTGGTTTCTTCTGTTCATTTCTTTATTTTCAGTTGTGCTTAATAGATTACTTACTGATGTTAAAAGAACAAGACACTTAAAATGTTTCTTGTTTTAAGCATTAAGGTCCTGAGCATGGATGTCTGTCCCTTACCTAGAATATTGTAGGATTTTGAAATCAACTAAGAAGTTCTGCTGCTGCAGTTACTATCTTCTAGTTAATATGTTTTCTTCCTTGTTTTGCAGCTTCTTGATTCTTGCCTAAAATCACCACTTCTTCCTGCATATTTGGCTGCTGCTTTTGCTAAGAAATTAAGTAGACTGGCAGTTTCTGTCCCTCCTTCTGGAGCATTGGTTATCATAGCTTTGATTCACAACGTTTTACGTAGACATCCATCAATTAACTGTTTGGTGCACAGGGTATTACTACAATCTTATTATTTTAACAAATTTAATTAAACTCCCTTGCATAATAATTTTGCAACAAAGTTTATCAATTCAGCTTGTACAAGTGTTTCTCCAAGGGAAATGAGTTTTTTTTTTGGCATTGTAGGAAAATGGTGATGAAAGTTCAGAGGATAATTCAAAAGCTGAGGATATAGTCAACAAGGCAAATGATTCTGGATCTGACACAGATATTTCTCACAAAAGACCTGGTATTGATCATTTCAATAATGAGGAGAGCAATCCTATGAAATCTAATGCCATGAGTAAGTATCTTTTCAGCATGTCTTATTTACATCAAATTAAACCTAGCTGCCCTTGACTGCCCTAGGGTACTTTGATTGTTGAATTTATGTATCTTTTTACCTCCGTGTACTGGATGGAATATATTTGGTATAAAGGATATCTTGACAAAGAACTATTCTGCATTCTATAAGAAAATGGAAGCTTCTACTTAACTACAGTATTAACAACTTATAGATTTTGGATTCTCTTTGCTCATAGATTCAGCATTTGATAGTTTGCTATTAACTCTTTGGGCACCGATTATTTTTTGTCTATGTTGCTTCGACTCTTCATTTTTCTTCCAGTACTCGTGTCCGACACCAGTGTCCAACGCATATCCGGATATGGGTATGGGGATATGATCTTCCATGGACCCTCTAAATACATAGAAAAACTTAGAAAGAATTGAGCATATCCGTGTCGGACACATATCCGTATCCGACACAGCCAAGTCCAAGTAATATAAGATTTTTGTAGTTGAGTGCATTGCTGCAAGACATAAATTTCTTGTTGCGACCATATTATTCTTTCTTGTCAGAATAAATGTATTTTGCTTCACATTTGATTTAGCTGATTAACTTGGGAAGTTGTGGTATTTTCCATCTTCCAATTTTGAATGGAAATATACAGAAAGATCCAAAGCTTCCCGAGAACCAAGTGGGGCTTTGCGAATGATACAAATCATGAATGTACACTGTTCCACTGTAAAACTTAATCCTTAATGTCTATCCTTTCGTGGTTTTACACGCCAATATGCCATCTAAGTTTGAGTGGTGGACATTCCTTTATTTGATGAGATTTTATAGGACAATGTTTCTTTGAACAGGAAGTTCTCTTTGGGAAATAGACACCCTCCGTCACCATTACTGCCCACCTGTTTCAAGGTAAGAACACTGTGCTTTTATCCTTTCGAACACTATATATGCATATGATACCTGATGTTTTCAGTTTCCTTCTTCTTTCAGGTTTGTTTTGTCGTTGGAGAATGATTTGACGGTTAGATCCAAGACCACTGAAATGGACATCAAAGATTTTAGTTCTGGTTCATATGCAACAATATTCGGAGATGAGGTAATATCATCTTTATCCTTTTTGGTCGATTTGCAGAAACGTTAAGAAGAAGACATTTGAGAATAAAGCTTTCATGATTCCTGGCTGACTGTTATTTAAAAGCTTTTCAATTTTGAAATGGCTTTTTATATTAGGACAGCTGCCACTAAGTTGACTTTTCCGTTATTGCTTTATATATTAAGGGAATGGTTTCGATCTATGTTACTCGGATCGGGGTTAGTGTTAAATATCTATATATGTGTTCGATATGAGTATTTTCAGTTTTTTTTAAGTTTTTTATATATTTGAAATATCATATCCCCTACTCATATTAGAATATTTGTCGAACATAAATGCTCTAGGAAAACAAGAATTCATAACATAGGTTCCGGTATGCTCCTTTAATTAATTCATTCTTTTAATCTTTTTTTTTTTTTATATAAAAATTACAGATTCGACGTCGGGTAAAGCAGGTTCCTTTGGCGTTTTATAAAGCAACTCCAACCTCTTTGTTTTCCGAGTCTGAATTTTCTGGTTGGACCTTCAAATACGAAGGAAGCAAGGAAAATGACACTAGAAATAAGGAGCAGAACATTGCAATTGCAAATACATCTGAAGAAAATGATGTTACTACAAAACGACAGCGGGTAGAATGCTGATGTTCATGAATTGTTTCAATTGGGAGGAGGATAATTATTAATGGGTAAAAAATATTTTTGACAACTTCGACAAAATTTTGACCTTTTCCTTTGCCAGTTTTTACCCGGTAAATGTAACTCATTATTGCAATAATCGCTATTTTGATTGAGGAAATTCCAAAATCAGCCGAATTATTCAAATCTTTTTTTGGACTAATATTCAATTAAGTTTTGAACTTTACTAAATGTTGAAAAAAAACTCTTGACTTTTTATGCGTAAGGTTATGGATTTTATTTTATTAAAATTTGAAAATAAATTAATAAAATTCAATTGTTATTAAAATAATATTCTTTTAAATATTGATCATCAAGCTTATCTAAATAAATTTAAGTATATTTTATAAATTACATCTAATCCAAAAAAATTTAACGAAAATTTTAATATTTAACGTTAAAGTTTTAATTACCGTATGATCGATGATGTATTTACATTATTGAATAAAATTCAAGGATTTATTCGGATATTATTCCATTTTTTTTTTATGGAGTTACAAGTAGGAGAGGAGATAAACTCATAGTCGATTCTTAAATTGATATAAAAAATTACAGGAGTTACACTCATACTCAATTATTACATTGATATAAGAAATTATTGAACAAATAATTGAGTAATTTAGCACATAATTGAATAATTGAATATAAAATATTTTCCTTTTATTGAATTCATTGATTGAATCACTTTCGATCTTCTTTTTATTCATTGATTGGTATCTTGTCTAGCTTTGTCAAATATTTTCTTTCAAAATAAAAAATATAAATATAAATCTTAATAATTTTGTTTATTTTTCTTTTATTAAATTTTGAGATATAGATGATTTAACGTATTTTTTAGTATTTACATTATAATATTAGATATATTTATTTTTTATATAATATAAGTTATGAGAAATATTAGCCAATGCCTATTGATTCAATAATTCTTAATAAAAAAAATACATTAAATATAACAAAATTTAAAATAAAAATTAAATAATTTTGAATCAGTATTTATATATCCATAAATTATATAATATATAAACACATAAAATAATAAATTATATAATTTTAAAAAAATGAAATCGGATGAAGTTCGATTTTAAATGTTGAAATCAAGTCTTGATCTATTTTTTAAATGATTCTCATTTTGATGTCCAAATACGTTTAATAAATTTAATATTTTTATCTAAAATCTTCTAAATATTAAATATATTTTTGAATTTGAACAGACAATTAAAACGAGCAAAACCCTCATAATTTATGAATCGATTGAACAAAAATCTAAAATGAAAGCAGAGCTGGTTCAATTACAACTTCCTAAGTTTGGACTCAGTAAATTACAATTTCTTTTTATCAATTTATTTACAAAGGAAAGGATAGGGTTGTTATTGGTAGGTAGATTATGTTAAATAATTCTTGTACATTTTAATTAGTTGAAAAATAATTTAGGAATAGGAAACGCGTAAGAAGAGAGGAAAAAAGAAAAATACGGTGGTGTACTTTACTTCCTTCCCTTCTCTAGTATTAGTAATTTAGTATAGAAGAGAGGCATCACATTCAGGCTTAAGCGAGAGAGAAGCTAACGAACACGTGAAGTTGGGAGCAATTTTCAGTAGGACAATCCCCTTCACAACGTTGACTTCCTCTTTCTCTTCTCTTTCTTTCCTTCTTTCTACCAATGTGCTTACATTTTTTGACACTGACATAAACGTTTTCGCTGCCTGCCTGCCTGCCTGCATCCTCTTCACGCTTTTCTTTCTTGGATTAGCTTCTTCCATGAAATTGCAATGACCCCAACAGTTGAAGGTTTTTTTTAAAACTTGTTTATGCTTTCTGGGTCTTTCTTTATTGTTTCAATTTGGTCAATCTTTTCTTTTCTTCTCTGTTTATTTTTTATTTTTGTTGATTTTGCTGTCCATCTGTTTGTTGAAATATCCCAATTAATTCCATTTATTGCTTCTTCTTTTCTTAAGAAATGTGGGATTTAGTTACTACTAAGATTTTTTGGGGTTTTTTTTTTTTCTTTTCTTTTCTTTTCTAGTTCATTAAAGTTGACCCGCGGGTAGATTTCTGGGGGAAGAAACCGAATTTTTAACTGAAACTCACCTCTCTGATCCCCTTTTATATGATGAGATCGGAAATTATCATTTGTTCTTGTATTTGGACTCGGCTTGAATAGTACATTTGTCGAATATGTTATTGTGTTGTTTCTTTCCTGCTAATGTCTGTTCTGTTTTTGAATTTGTTAGTACTTGGATCTGTTTATTCATCTGGTAGAGATAATTGATAAAATGGTTAACATACTGAAATGGGTTCACTTTGCTAGATCTTGATTAAAATGCCAACCCCATTTGATGAAAGATAAAATATCATGGGAGAACTTAAACTTTTCAAGCATATAATTAGATGTGATTGTTTATCAAAGTCTGTGAATGGGTTTCATCTTTTTATTTTTTCATTTTTCTACTTATAACTTCTATTGATTCTTGGGCACAAACGTGAGTGACTAAATATGTGTCTCTAGGAATATATGGCTGCTGCTTTCTGTGTCATCATAGCACTTGTACCCTATCCTCCCCCGATTTTTTCGTCAAAAAGAAATTATATGTATATAAGTTGTTTTCACTTAAATCTGTAAATAGTATTAGGTTGAAACTTCTCCTATTACATTACATGTTTACTACATCTCTCCCCCAATCCTAGTTAGTGGTTGTCAACTGGATGCAGTGAAGGTTAGATGCCAAAGTTTACTTCATGCTCATATCAGCAATCTTTCTGCAAGAAAATTTTGTTTTGCTGCAACAATCTGTTAACCAATGTTTTCATGATTGGCTTCTGCAAATAGTGCAGCTCCTAAAGTTTTATTTGAGTGTCAATAGTGAAGTCATTTCTATCCCTTTTACCATTTTTGGGTTCAATATTTTGGGTGAGAGGCGCAGGGGAAAATCTGAAAATAATACTGCTGTTAGAACATGGTTTGGTAGATGGGGAAACTCTTTTGATGGCCATAATAATCTTTGTGTATCTGATATCTTGGACCATTTTCCATGTGTTGTCCATGCCGAAGTCAGTGAATCATATTGATAGGTTCAAGCATTCGCTGTGAGGTCTTCACTTAAAATTTCACTAATGAAGCTAATTAAACATGGATTCCTTCTTAACTGATGTCTAGTTAACATTTAGCTTTTGCAAGTTGATGTGATGGTACTTTATCTTGCATTTATAATATTTGAATGATTTTTTTTTTCTTTCCAGGCTTCGCTAATATCTTGAAGGCCTGGAACAGTGACGAAGAAACTGCTGTCTTGTTCTGAAATTCTTGCTGCTAGGGATTGAAAAGCCTAGCTGTTGGACAGTCGATTTGTGTGATTTGTTGAGAAGACAGTTTACAGAATAAAGATCCCTATATAAGAGTAAAAGTGAATTATGAATCGGATGAAATTCCCAAAGCGATACTTAATTGTCATTTTAACCTTTGTCAGCACATTTGTTTGTTATATAGAACGTGTGGGCTTCTCCATAGCATACACAGTTGCAGCTGATGCTTCTGGGATTAACCAATCAAGCAAAGGCACGATACTTTCCACATTCTATTATGGTTATGCTTGTTCCCAGGTGCCTGGAGGATGGGTGGCTCAAAAGATTGGGGGAAGGAAGGTTCTTCTTCTGTCATTTGTATTATGGTCATCAACTTGTTTTTTGGTTCCACTAGATCCCAATAGAGTTACAATCTTGGTTGTTGCTCGCTTGCTTGTTGGTGTTGCACAAGGTTTCATCTTCCCTTCCATCCACACTGTTCTAGCACAGTGGGTTCCACCCCACGAGAGATCAAGATCTGTTTCACTTGCAACTTCTGGGATGTACCTAGGTGCAGCTATGGGAATGCTTGTCCTTCCGAGCCTGGTGAAGTTCAAAGGTCCTCAATCTGTATTTCTTGCAGAAGCGGCATTAGGTGTCATGTGGTCTTTGCTTTGGTTTGGATTTGCAACTGACCCCCCTCGATCTGAGCATCCGAAAGCCACTGCTGCTGGTTTTGGAGAATCTTTGTTGCCTACCAAAGCAAGGCAAAAGATAAAAGTGGAGAATGGAGGAAGTACTGTCAGAACTACCAAAATCCCGTGGAAGAGAATTTTAGTCAGCAGACCAGTTTGGGCTATCGTGGTAAATAATTTCACATTCCATTATGCTCTTTATGTATTGATGAACTGGCTGCCAACATACTTTGAGCAGGGCCTCCAACTCAGCCTTCAGGAAATGGGTTCTTCTAAGATGATGCCGTATTTCAACATGTTCATATTCTCAAATATCGGTGGGGTTCTTGCTGACCACTTGATCACCAAAAGAATAATGTCTGTGACCAAAACTAGGAAGTTCTTGAACACCGTAGGATTCATAGTTGCTTCTCTTGCATTGATGGCACTTCCAATCTTCAGAACTTCTGGTGCAGCTATTTTCTGTTCTTCTGTGGCTCTTGGTTTCTTGGCACTTGGGAGGGCTGGGTTTGCAGTGAATCATATGGACATTGCACCAAGGTATGCTGGAATTGTAATGGGTGTCTCTAATACAGCTGGTACTCTAGCTGGGATTATTGGGGTTGATATGACTGGACAGCTTCTTGAAGCTGCTAAAGCTGAATATTCAGATCTTTCTAGTCCTGAAAGCTGGAGAGCAGTGTTTTTTATTCCTGGGTTGCTCTGCATATTTAGTTCTTTCATATTCTTGATATTCTCAACAGGGGAGAGGATTTTTGACTGATATTAATGAAGGTAATTGGTATAGCCATCTGGTCAAGGGTTTCATATGCAAATCTATCATTGTGATTGGTGAGAGCTATCTGATATTAATGAAGGTAAAAAACTTGGTGGGAAGGATATATCATATTGAAATTCAGAAGACCATAGAAGGTCAAAAGAAATCAACACAGAGCTATAGCAATTAGAAATCATTTTTTGATTGTTAATGTGAATTAGTTTAGTTGGAGCTCATGTTTTGCTCATGTTTTGTTTCTACTGTGAGGTGGAGCTGGTTTGTTTTTTTGCATATGGAAGGATGAAACTCTTGTAGCATGCACATAGAGACTGATTTGCAATGAGGCAGTTGCTTTGAGATCCTAAAAACTTCTTGGTGGTTGTATTATTATTATGTAACTAGAAAAGTTTTTATTTTGACCCAATGAAATTGAATAATTGTTTCACTTTAAATTTGATTATTATTACTATTGTTCCTATTACATAAGTAGCAAAGTTTTAAAGAGAGTTTTTCATTCTTCTCCAATTAATGATATATAATTTGGTAATCAAAACAAAACTTTTGTTGTAGGATTAGGATTTAGGAGTGCTTTAACCTAATTAATAAATTTCATTCAAATTAAAACCAATAAGGGAGAATTTAATTGTTCAATGAAAAATACAATGCATATCATGCTTCGGATAATCCAAGAATATGTCTGATGTTAATAAACTTTATTGTTTCAACTAACCCTGTAAATCAATTTGATGTATAGTGTGAAGGAAATACAGATTTACAACCATCTACTATATATCAAAACTCCGACCCGTTTTAACTATTTGCTCTCTGACTCACTTTAAAAGGACGTTTGGTATAATAAAAAATGATATTTTTTTGAAAATTTAATTAATGAGAATCTGATTTTCATTTTTAATATGTTAAAAAATACTCATTTTTTGAAAATTTAACTTTCCTTTGGTAATTAATTTCTCACAAATATTGAAATGTGATTCTCGAAGAGGGTGAAAAAATAACTTTTTTATGTAGTTGAAAAGTTAACAAAATATTAAGACAAAATTATTCTTCTTATTATTTGATTTAGAATTATCAATTAAATATTTAATATAAATATTTGTTAATAATTAATATGATTAAAATATTAAAATAATAATTAATTACATGCCATCTTTTAACTTTAATGTTAACTTTTCTAGCAGCATCCACGGTAGGATATTGTAAATCATTGCCTGGACTGAAATATCTTCTTGCCGGGGTAAATTCAAAGTACCCTGCTATCTGATCAAATTTTCTTTTTCTGTTTTCATCTTAGATGGATAGAATATGTTTTCACTTGTTTTTGACAGTCAATTCTCCGTCTCTAAATTATGGTGTAGGAAACAACAAATCCAAACCACAGATTGTATGAATTACCTGTTAGTACATGCTGAAACCAAATCTCAACTCTAATACTGAATCGAAAGACAGTGTCTGAAATGCTAAAAAACTGTGAGTAGTTTCCATCCATTTCAGTCAGCAATGGCAAAGAGGAGTAGAGGACCTACCATCATACTACATGAACATATGCTCTAATAAAATACCGACAAAAATGAAAAATCATGAAGACAAAAGTAGCAAGCCACTTGTTAATTGAACTGCTTTCTAAAATTCTAAGCATTCTTCATGTTCCTGTTCCTTTCTCCCATCTGGGGCGAAAGTTGAATGATCCTTTTCAAGCAAGTTGATTTGTTCTTTTCACCAAAAGAGAAAATCAAAGATCTACACTGTACGAAAAAAAAAGAAAAGAAAAAAACCCAAAATTTAAAACTCCTTTCTGCATTTCCTTAATCATTACTTTCATTCATGAATCATGATCAATTAAAATATAATCAAAAGCTTAAAACCAAAAACCCATTATGATTTATAGCTTTGAAATTCCATTGCAAGTGGCTTCCACTCACCATCACAGTTATACAGCCACTACCATTGTTTCATTTCCAATGTGGTCAGTCACCATATCTTGATGGTATATATGCTTTCCTTAAAAGTCTTTCTCCTAATAAACTTTACTTTGTAGAGTTAGTAATTTATTCTTTATGTCTTGATAATAGATTTTCCGACTGTTCCATTTGTTGCTGACAAGCGACTGACAGAGCAGAAAGAGAAACAGTAACATTCGCGGGAAAGATAAAAAAACAAGTTTGTTCCTTTTCTCTATCTTGAAGTATTTGTATTCGTATAAATAATACTAAAACACCCCCGGAGGTTTTTAATTTGTGAACAATTCTCTTTCCCAATTACCATTTGCTGCTCCATTTATTGTTTCCATTGACATGTCCTTTTTGAGCTCTTTGTACTAATGGTTCTTGCCATCCTTTTAGGAAGATTGGTGGTCTGAATTCGATCACCATGTCTTTCCTTTGAGCTTGTTGTGAGTGTTGGTTCCCTCTCGAAAATCCAGAAACCACCTGAATTTTTACTTTTGCTGCCTTGCTTGCTGTTGATGGGGTATTTCTTGCTTTTATCCAGTTTGTTGTCTACAAACTAGAAAATTTCGTGCTTTCTTTGCTATGCTTCTTGCTTTTTGTATGTTTTCTTCTTTAGTCAATAAAGCATTAAGCTGTTGTTGAAGTAATCCTAATCATCGAATTTTATTCGGATTTAATTTTATTTTAAAATTAAATAAAAAAATTAAAAAAAAGAAATAAAAAAAAAGAGAGAAAATCAGGAAAAAAAAGGATAAATTTGAAATTAATAAAAAAAATGAAAAAATGAATTTGGGTTAGGATGAATATCTTTTTTGGATTGAAAAAGGACTCTGAAAAATGTGATTGGAACAAAACATGCCTCTTGATCTGGTGAAAATTTCTAACTAGAGTAGAACTCAATTTCTTCTCTATATAATGAACCCAAGCATCACAATCAAAAACACATTAGAGACACACAAGCAGAGAAAGCTTAGAAATTTCGAAATCAGTAGAAGAAAAAAAAAAGTTGTGTGTGAAAAATTCGAAATTTGAGAATGGTAGTGCTAGGATTTGTTTCGAAAAGATTTTTGTGAAGAAAAGTCTAGGTTTTAATTAGAGGAAGAAAAGGTTAGAAAGTGGTGGCCATTCGACGGTCAACGGAGTAGATCGGAGGAGGTGAAATATCGAGTTTTGATTTCAGATCTAGGAAATTCTAGAGAGATTTGGGTGAAACTAATTTGGTTTTTGAGTCGAGGAGATTGAGAGAAATTTTTTAAGATTTTTTTCAAAATTTTTCGACCACCGGCAGCGACGGCGACAGTGGCAGCAGGTGATCGGAATCTGGGTTTTCTTGAAGAACATTCATCAGTGTTCTTGAGGAAAAAATTTCAGAGAGAAAGGAGTTTTTTTTTTCTTTTTCGAAACAGGTAAAGAATGATCCCAAAAAAAAAAAAATCTATTTTAAGTGACATGCGGGTCGGGCCAGGCGACCCGCGCCTGGGCCCGACCCGTATGTCTTCCTTTTTTTTTTGGTTCTGTTTCTTTTTTTTTTTTTGGTATTTTGTTTGTTTATTTTATATTTACAATTAATTTATTTTCTTTATTTTTACTAACATTATTTTAAGTTTTTTTTGCAGGTTAATTATTTACTAATTATTATTTATTTATTAAATATTTATTAACTATTTTTTATAAGAAAACTATTATTTATTTTAGTAACTATTATATTATATTATATTATATTACATTATATTATATTAAATTATATTATATTATATTATATTATATTATATTATTAATTAATATATTTATTATTATTATTAATCATTTATTTATTTATTGATAAAAGTATTTTAATTAATTAAGTTTTTTAATATTAATTGAAGATTAGTTATTTTTAAATTAATAAATTAAGATTTTTCCAATGATGAAATTCAAAGAAATTACGAATGGTTGATTTCTGAAAAATTTCTAGGTGAGAAATTTCTCTTAAAAATTATCCAAAACGAATGGAAGGATTTTTTAAGAGATTATATTCAATACCAATAAAAATCAAAAATTTATTTTTTTAAGAATAATTAATTTTCAACATCTTTTTCTCAAATTAGATTTTTCATAATAAATGCTTAATTTAAATTGAAGGATAAATTAAGATTTTTTTCGATGATGGAATTCAAGAGAGTCACGAATGGTTGACTTTTAAGAAATTTCTAGGTGAGAAAAATTCTTTTAAAAATTCTCCAGAAAGAATGGAAGAATTTTTAAGGGATGATTTTCGATATTAAAGATCATAATTTATTTTTCGAACAAACATTAATAAAAAATGTGGATTAATTTTGGAAGATTAATTTAAGAGAAATAATCTTGCTAAACATTCTAACTTTTTCGACGACGGAGCTTCTTCAATAGAATGAATGGTTTCTTTTGAATACTCTCGAGGTGAGGAAACATTTTTTAGTAATTTCTCCAGAATGAATGGAAGGAAGACCTAAAAAATAATCTCCGAGATTTCTAACTTTAACAATTAAAATGAAATAGGATAGACAAGATCATTTAATTAAAACTTTTTAAGTATCACAAGACTAATTAGGTACTATCTCTTAGATAGGCGTTGTGAGGGTGCTAATCATTCCTCACACGTAACCGTACTCCCGAACCTAATTCTGATAAGTAGACCAGAACCTATTCTTTTTAAAGTGCCTTAGTCAAGCTTAGGATTACTTTAAATAGGATAGATTTATAAAGGTGACTAATCACACCTAGATTAGATGATTAGTGGCGACTCCATTGTTTGTGTCTAGCATGCTGAATTCGTATTTGGCACGTTATGACAGTTTGGCGACTTCACTGGGGAAATTAGAGAGTCGAGCCATAAATTAGTCTTGTGATACCTTAGGTTTTAACATTTGGTCTTAAGTGTTTAATTTTTTATCTTTATTTTTTTTTTTTTTCTCTTTCTCTTTCTTTATTTTTATTTTGTTATTTGTACTAACTTTTGTTTCTTGTACATTTGTGGGTAAAGGAAGGTTTGAATGTCCCTTCGCACACACGACACATTGCATATCATAAAGCCCTATACCCGGGCTCGTCCCTTTTAGCAGGGGGTAAAGTACCTACGCCTGCGAAAGGTGAAAACCTCCGAAACGGCTAGCGAAACACCTTTAGAGTGTAAAGTACCAAAGTTTTTGAGAGGTGATAACCTCCGCCATAACTTTGGAAAATACTCTCACCAGAATTGAACCCTTTCGGTTGGAGCCTGTAATGGGTGAGGAATGGAGTGCCTTACTCATTCTACATGGATGATGTTAAGGAGCAATTTGGGGACCTTTTTAGCTTGGTCAAGTATCCTAAACCCAACATATAAACAATACTTAAGTGGCCAAACTTTAAGATAGAGCCATGTCCATCCTTATATAGAGAAGAACCCAAACTTAGGACACATGAAGGGCTTACCCTATACTTTTCATTAACATGATGCTTGTTTATCTGACACATTTGTTTTATGCTCACCATGATGATGTAGTGCTTACACATGTTGTATTTTTATCTTTTTATGAGTTTGTTGATATAATATCTAACTGTTTGTTTCTTTCTTTTCATACATCATGCATCTTCATAAAGTCATCTTGCCACATAACGGTCTAGATAAAAAGAATGTCCACTAAATCCATGGAAAACCTGACAGTCGCCAAGCGTGAGTCTGCCAGTAGTTTGAAGATTAGGTTTGAAGTAATCCAGCAAAGTATAGGAGATTGCCTTCCAGTCGGGTATGTCTCTACTATTCCCGAGAAAGTTCACATGGATCTGGCACAGAACAACCTTGAAGGTCTGATCAGCATTTGGCATTCTTGGGATGAAACTCGACAAGAGGCATTCAGACGAAAGTATGGCGATCTGGCTTTGCTCCTATCTGTCGAAGTCGATAACAACTTGGTAAGAGCCATGATGTAGTTTTGGGACCCATCATACAGGTGCTTAATGTTCAATGAAGTAGATATGGTTCCAACTATAGAAGAATAATCAGCCTTGCTTCGTTTGGACCCTTCTAATCCGGACAATGTCTACTGGAAAAACAAGACAGGTTATCGGAAGAAGCTAGCAAAGATCATGGGAATCAGCTTGACAGAAGTTGACGAAATTGTGAAGACAAAGGGTAAGAGCATTGGTATTCCATGGAATGTTTCCGAAACTTCATTATCAAACACCCAGATGATGATAAAGGTTTGAAGGTGATGGCTTTGGCTATCTACGGACTTGTGGTTTTCCCAAAGATATTGGGACATATTGAAACAACTGTGGTGAATTTCATGGACCAAGTTCAACACCAGATTAATATGGCTCCAGCTATATTAGCCGAGACTATCAGGTCACTGAATCATTGCAGGAGAAATGGAAAAGGGCGTTTCATTGGATGTTTGTAGTTGCTTTACATCTAGATGAAAAGCCATTTTGAATGCCAAGAGTCAAAGTTCCGAAAACCATACTTCACCACTAGCATCCCTGTCAAGGAATTCTGTGAAAGCACATGGCCTGGATCAAGGTCAAAAGAAGACTTGGTGTTGATGTTGCGAGAGCTTACAAGCCGACAAGTGATTTGGAAAGCACCATGGATGCCTCATGGACTTATGTTATTTAGCTGTGGTGATCAACCTTGGGTTCCTCTCTTGGGACTTTGGGGTGTCGTTAGCCATTCTCCCATCATGGTATGGAGACAGGCAGGGTATAAGCAGTTCATACCGATGACCCACGGACTTAACCAGGTAGATTTCTCTTATTCAGATAAATGGGTTATCAACAGGATAGAAGAACTCACAAAGGCTTGGAAATTAACAATTAGAGTTGAAGGGGGTAGTATCTCATGGAACACTACTCCTGAATACTTTGTGTGGCAGGCCAGGAGAGCAAAAGATGTTGTGATTCCTTGCAAAAGAAGTCCAGATGGTTCAGCCAAGGTTATAGCCTCAGATCCTATGCTGAGGATAGAAAAGACTAAAAGGAAGCTACAAGAAGAAAAAGATGAATTGGGAGAAGAAAACCAGAAACTGCAATCAAGGGTAGAAGAGTTAGAAAAGGGCTTGAACAAAAAAAAAGCAAGGCCAAAAAGCTTCGATTAAAAGTTCGAAAGTTGGGGAACGGTTTAGTGGAAAGAGATGGCATTGTTCAGAAACTTACCGAAGATGGCGACACTTTGAAAGAATCCTTGACAGGTATGGAAAAGAAATATTCGCTTTTGACTACTGAGGTCGGATGCCTAAAGGAAGAAAATAGGGAATTGTTTTTTGATCAAGAAAGGAAAGTAGTTGATTGCCAATAATTGGTTATCGAATTAATGAACTTGAAGGAGAATGCTCGCAACTCCGAGATGCGGACTCTAAAAAGCAGAATCTTCTGGAGAATATGTTTGACCATTTCGATGTGGCATCCCGCAAGGCAGAAGATATGTATGATAGAATCATGGAGATTAAGGCGAAAGTACATCCGTTCCATGAAAACGGCCAACTCATATACGAACTTTTGGATGAAGCTCAGTCTCACTACCGTTAGATTGTCAAATTCCTTTGGAGACGTTAGGATTTTAGATTTATGTTTTTAGGATCTTTTGTAAGAATTTTCATATTTTTATGCTTTAGGGTCAGTTGAAGTTTTTTATTTTTTATGTATTTAGGATTGCTTTGGTTTTTAGGATTTCTATTGATTTGGTAATTTTATTTATAAAATTCTTTTTATCTACATTTGTTATGTGGCTAGTGTTCTTTCATACCATTTCATCTATATGTGCATAAACATTATCAATTTAGTTTTAAATCTTAAGCATATCATCCTGATTTAAGAAATTTTGCTAAAGGTTTAAGGATAGCTCGACAGTCAGAATCTTCGAGACAGTCTTCTCGTCACTCTTACAACACCAGATCAAGAGTTAGAGAAATGGCCGAAGAGCAATCCTCAAGGATAGATAAGGTAGAACAAGCTCAGGATGAGATTAGAGAGCAGTTAAGTTCTTTGTTGGAAATGATGAAAAGTCTGAAAGGAAAGAATAAGGAAGATGAATCTGGTTCTCAGGGGAAAGAGCAAAATGTGGGCGAATCTTTATGTCCACCCGGCTTTCGATCTCAAGCGCAACATGAACAATTACAGCAGGTGCACTACATGGAAGGATTCACTTACCCACACGGCCAACCTCAAATCCCGGGGGTTCACTTTTCCTGTTCCTGGGACAAAGATGGACCCAGTACAAGTTCCAGATTTAAACGATCCCAAAGAGTTAGAGAAGCTGAAAGTGGTAGAAGAGATCGAGTCTCGAAAAATGAAGATGATTGAAGAAAGGCTCCAAGCTGTTAAGGGGTTAGACTGCTATGGTTCTATGGATGCTGAAGGGCTTTGTTTAGTGCCAGATGTAGTGATCCCGCCTAAGTTCAAGACTCCTGACTTCGAAAAGTTTGATGGGTCAAAGTATCCCATATCCCATATCACCATGTACTGCCAGAAAATGGCAACCCACACTAGAAATGGGAAGCTGCTTGTCCATGTCTTTCATGACAGTCTTACGGGATCCGCTGCTAGGTGGTATGTTCAACTCGACAGGAATCAGGTTCGTACTTGGAAAGAATTGGCCAAGGCATTCATCAGCCAGTATAAGCACATCGTTGATATGGCTCCGGACCATTTGTCTCTACAAAATATGGAGAAGAAGTCCATCGAAAGTTTTAAGGACTATGCCCAGAGATGGAGGGATATTGCTGCCCAAATCCAGCCGTCTTTGACTGAGAAAGAGACTACGGTGCTGTTCGTTAGTACTCTTAAGGCTCCGTACTACGACATGATGATTGGGAACGCCACAAAGAACTTTGCTGATATGGTGATTTCCAGTGAAATCATAGAAAATGCCATCAAGAATGGCAAGATTGAAAGAGGAGAATCTGTTGTAAAGAGGAATAGTGTGACAAAGAAGAAGGAAGCTGATGTCCAAACTGTTGCATATGGAGGGAAACAAACAGGAAGTTACGTCCCGCACTTCCCACAATTCGTGTACTAGCCATACTACCTGAATACCAATGCCATCAATCCGAGTTCATATGCTTATCTACCCGCACCTCCACAGGTGTTCCAATCTAATTTTCGCCCCAGACCATTGGCTCCTCCAGTTGGGCCACCCATACAAGCCAATAAACCCCCAATTAATCCGAGGGGACCACGAGCCAACCAGGAAAGAATGTCTTTTGATCCGATTCCCATGTCCTATACAGACTTGCTTTCAGATCTTATCAAGAACCATATGGTTGCACCAGTATACTTGGAACCCTTGAAACCTCCATACCCTAGGTGGTATGATCCTAATGCCCGATGTGACTACCATTCTGGAAAGGTTGAACACTCCACCGAAAATTGCACAGCTTTGAAGTACAAAGTGCAAAGTTTGATTAAGGCTGGGTTGATAAACTTTGAAGAGAAGGGTGGCCCGAACGTCAACGGTAATCCTTTACCAAACCATGCAAGATTAGCGGTAAATGCTTTATGAAACGGCAAGATTACTGTAATCAAGGGGAAAATGGATGAGGTTACGACATCAATGGATTACATTTTCGATGTCCTGGTCAAAGCTAGCATGATTAGTCCTATACAGGCTAATTTAGATAGTTATCTTGGCGAATATGATCCAAGCAAGGTTTACAAATATCATCAAGGGATAGTTGGCCATTCGGTGTAAGGTTGTGTTGAATTCCGACAGGAGTTACAAAAACTAATGGATCTCTCCCTGATTGAGTTTTACACAGAGTTTGGGGCAGATGAAATTAATGTGGTAATTGGAGAATCTTCGGTGCCTGTTGTGAAACCGATCACATTCTTTTATGAGAAAAAGACGAGCCAGTTCGAAGATGAAAAGCGAGTAGGGACCAAGAATCCTGTTATTACGATCAGTGTCCCAAGTCCATTCCCATATCAAAGCGATAAGGCAGTACCGTGGAGACATGGATGCGACGTTATAACCCGAGAAACGCTTGGTAGTTCAGTCGTGATTAATTCTGAAGCTGCCAAGATTGCAAATCTAAACAGAGTAGGGGGAGTGACTAGGAGTGGAAGTTGTTATTCGCCTGAAATACTTGATAGAGACAGGAAAGGAAAAGCAGTGAAAGAGGAAAAGAATGAAGAGCTAGGAAGCAAGACGAACCCATTGGTGGTTCGAGATATGGAATATAAGAAGCCTGTGACTGAGAGGGAAGCTTGTGAATTTTTGAAGCTGATCAAACACAGTGAATATAATGTGGTTGAACAGTTGAATAAAATGTCAGCTCGGATTTCGCTGTTGTCACTGTTGTTGAATTTCGAGCCTCATAGAGAAGCTTTACTGAAAGTTCTGAACAAGGCGCATGTGCCTCATAATATTTCCGTGGAGAATGTGAATCATATTGCAGGAAATCTGGTGGCTACCAATTTTATAACCTTTAATGATGATGAGATTCCTCCGGAAGGCAGGGGCAGTACTAAGGCCCTCCTTATCACGGTCAAGTGCAAAAGTCATGTTATGTCTAAAGTGCTTATTGATAATGGTTCTTCCATTAATGTTATGCCGATGACTACATTGTCCAAGCTTCCGATAGATATGTCTCATATTCAACCTAGTCACATGATTGTGAGAGCCTTTGATGGGACCCATCAGGCGGTTTTGGGAGATATTGAAATGCCTCTGCAGATTGGGCCTTGCACTTTCAAAATAAAAGTTTCAGGTTATGGAGATTTCACCATCTTACAGTTGTCTGTTGGGAAGGCCATGGATTCACATGGCAGGAGCAGTTCCTTCATCATTACACCAGAAAATCAAGTTTGTTATGGAGGATTATCTGGTATATGTTAATGGGGAAGAGGATTTGTTGGTAACCTAGTCCCCAACCACGTCTTATGTCGAGGCAGCTGATGAAGCATTGGAATATTCATTCAGATCGTTTGAGTTTATCAATGCGACATATGTTGGTGAAGGGTCAAAAGTGCCTACTTCGCGTTTTCTCTCGAAAGGTTGGCATGTTGTTCAAGCAGACTATTGGGATGGGTTGGCGAGTTGGTTTTGGATTGGGAAAGCATCTTCAGGGGATCAAGGAGATGCCAGAGATACAAGAAAACAGAGAAAGGTTTGGGTTAGGCTACAGGCCAACCAGGAGGGATTGGGAGATGGTCGAGTTCGAGAAGAAGAAGAAAAGATTGGCTCGTGTAAAAGGGTACGATTGGGAGTCGAGGAAGATGGTCTTTCCTCATCTTTATTCCACTTTTCGTTTGGGGGGATGTATTTATCCCGATGCACATCCACCAAATCTAGAAGCAGCGTTTTCTGAGCTTTCTATTCAAATGGTGGAGAAAGCAGGAATGAAATCTGATGTTGAGGAAGAGTTGTTGGTGTACCCGTGCTCACCTGAAATGGAGCTGGGTAATTGCAAAGTGACAAAACTGTCGGTTATCCTTGAATCTCATAAAATATAATGCAGTGAGTCAAGTCCCTAGTTGATCATGCCCAAGGGCATTAGGGATGGTCTTTTATGTATGGGCTAGTTTATTCGTTATTATTTTAATAAATTAGGAACAAGATGCATTTTCATTCCCTCTTTCATTCATGGTTGTCATTTTTCTTTTCTTTTATTATTGCCATTCTTTCTTCGTACACCAATATATATTATTTCAATTCAATTCAATTTCAGGATTCCAAGTAATGAATACAAAGACAATCTTAATAATAATTTGGGATTCGATTTTGAAAACACAGTTCATGTTGATGAATTTGATAATGAAGAGGAATCAAATAATTATACTTTGTCTCCATATTTGTTGAGATTAATGGAACCGGAAAAGAAACCGGTTGAACCACATCAAGAGGTTACTGAGATGATCAATTTGGGAGATGAGGAAAATAAGAAAGAAGTAAAAATTGGCGCGTCATTGCCACCTGCTCAAAAGAAGAGATTAGAAGATTTGCTCAGAGAATTTGTGGATGTATTCGCATGGTTGTACAAAGACATGCTGGGTTTGGATACAGATATTGTGTAGCACAAATTGCCTTTGCGGCTAGAATGCAAGCCGGTGCAGCAAAAGTTAAGACGAATGAAGCTAGAGATGCTGTTAAAGATTAAAGAAGAAGTAAAAAAGCAGTTTGATGCAGGCTTTCTGGAGGTAGCTAAGTATCCGGAGTGGGTAGCCAACATCGTCCCAGTTCCTAAGAAAGATGGGAATGTGAGAATGTGCGTTGATTACCAAGATCTGAACAAGGCAAGTCCAAAGGATAATTTTCCTTTGCCTCATATTGACACTCTCTTGGATAACACTGCTAGACATTCTACATTTTTGTTCATGGACTATTTTTCAGGGTATAACCAGATTAAGATGGCTTCGGAGGATATGGAGAAAACCATATTTGTTACAATGTGGGGGACCTTCTATTTTAAGGTCATGCCTTTTGGGTTGAAAATTGCTGGAGCTACTTACCAAAGGGCAATGGTAACTCTGTTTCATGACATGATGCATAAAGAGATTGAAGTATATGTGGATGACATGATAGCAAAATCCCGTGAAGATGAAGATCATTTGGTCAACCTCAGGAATTTGTTTGAAAGATTGAGAAAGTTTCAGTTGAGATTGAATCCTGCCAAGTGTACGTTCGGTGTCAAATCTGGAAAGTTGTTGGGTTTTATGGTTAGTGATAGAGGAATTGAAGTGGATCCAGATAAAATAAAGGTGATTCAGAATCTGTCTCCCCCTCGTACGCAAAAAGAAGTGAGAGGTTTCTTGGGAAGGCTGAATTACATATCACGTTTTATTTCCCAGCTCACCCTCAAATGTGATCCTATCTTCAAGCTTCTTCGCAAACAGGATACTGGTGAATGGACTGGAGAATGTCAGGAAGCTTTTGATAAAGTTAAAGAGTACCTGTCGAATCCACCGGTGTTAGTTCCTCCGATTCTGAGAAAGCCATTGATTCTGTATTTGACGGTGTCCGAGAAATCCATGGGATGTGTTCTGGGGCAACGATATGAGGCGGGAAAGAAAGAGCATGCCATCTACTATCTGAGTAAAAAGTTTACTGACTATGAATCTAGATACTCATCGCTAGAAAAGATGTGTTACGCTCTAGCATGGACAGCTCATAGACTCAGGTAGTATATGTTGTACAACACAACGTGGCTCATAGCAAGGTTGGATCCTCTGAAGTACATTTTGAGAAGCCGTCGTTATCAGGAAGAATTGCAAGATGGCAAGTCACTTTATCCAAGTATGACATTGTTTATGTGACTCAGAAAGCAATAAAAGAAAGTGTGATAGCCGATTCCTGGCGGATCGGGCTTCTGAAGAATATGAGCCAATGTAATTTGATTTTTCGGATGAGGATTTGATGGCTATTTCAAGAGGAGATGATGAAGAATGTGAAGAAAAACCCTGGAAGATGTTCTTTGATGGGGCTTCTAATGCTTTTGGGCATGGAATTGGAGTAGTCTTGATATCTCCAAATGGTCAATATTATTCGATTATTGCACGATTGGATTTTAATTGCACGAACAATATGGCTGAATATGAGGCATGCGTCATGGGCTTGCAAGCAACGATTGAAAGAAAGATTGATGTGTTGGAGGTATATGGTGATTCAGCTTTGGTTATTTATCAGTTGAAAGGAGAATGGGAAACGAGGGATTCGAAATTGATCCTGTACCAGAAATACACAACTGAATTAATCAAGCATTTTGAGAAGATTCCGTTTCAACATTTGCTCCGGGAGGAAAATCAAATGGCCGATGCTTTAGCCATTTTAGCTACGATGTTTAAGATGGATGCAAAAGCTGAGATTCAACCAATCAAGTTGGGTGTGAAAGGATCTCCGGCACATTGTTTAGATGTTGAAGAAGAAGTTGATGGTCAGCCTTGGTATTTTGACATCATGCAATACGTCAAATATCAGCGATACCCGGAATACGCCTCGGATAATGATAAATGGCTCATCAGAAGATTAGCTATTGGTTCCTTCCTTGACGGAGAAATATTGTATAAGAGGGGCCGAGATATGGTGCTTTTGAGGTGTGTTGACACCATAGAAGCAAAGAGGATACTAGAGGAAGTGCATGATGGAATTTGTGGGGCACATGCGAATGGTCACATGATGGGTAGGCAAATAATGAGGGCGGGTTATTATTGGCTGACGATGGAGAAAGACTGTATTGATTATGCTCGAAAATGTCATAAATGCCAGATCTATGCGGATAAGATCAATGCTCCTCCGAATGAGTTGCATGTTTTGGCACCTCCGTGGCCGTTCTCAATGTGAGGCATGGAAGTGATTGGACCTATCACCCCAAAGGTGACGAATGGGCATCGATTCATTTTCGTGATATCGATTATTTCACAAAGTGGGTTGAGGCAGTCTCATATGCTAGTGTAACACGGGCAGTGGTCTTTAAGTTCATAAAGAAAGAGATAATTTGTCGATATGGACTACCAGAGAGAATCATTTCTGATAATGCTCGTAATCTGAATAGCAAGATGTTGAAAGAAGTTTATGAACAGTTCAAGATCAAGCATCACAATTCAGCGCCGTATTGTCCAAAGATGAATGGAGCAGTGGAAGCAGCCAATAAGAACATCAAAAAGATTGTAGAAAAGATGACTGATGTCTACAAAGATTGGCATGAAAAGTTGTCTTTCGCCTTGCATGCTTATAGAACTTCGGTTTGCACATCCACAGGGGCAACCCCGTTTTCATTGGTATATGGAATGGAGGCTGTGTTACCAGTCGAGGTAGAAATCCCTTCTTTAAAGGTACTGAAAGAGGTTGATTTGGAAGAAGCAGAATGGGTACGGGATCGTTTTGAGCAGTTGAATCTCATTGAGGAAAAGAGACTTGCAGCGTTGTGCCATGGTCAGTTGTACCAGAAGCGAATGATGCGAGCGCATGATAAAAAAAGTCCGTCCCAGACATTTCAGGGAAGGAGAGTTAGTCTTGAAAATCAGCATGATCATCGAGGGAAGTGGACGCCGAATTGGGAAGGTCCTTATGTGGTGAAAAAAGCTTTTTCAGGTAGAGCTTTAATTTTAACTGAAATGGATGAGGATGTTTTGCCAAACCCAATTAATTCGGATGCTGTGAAGAAATATTTTGCTTAAAAAAAAGAAAGAAAGAATAAAAAAGAAGAAGAGAAAAATGAGGACTCAAATTGAAAACCCGAAAACGACGGTTTGGGTTAATGGGGATTGTCTAAGTTGAAAACCCGAAAGGGCGGCTTAGATATGAGGAGGATCAGCGTCGTTCAGAAAATTTCATGAAGATGGAGATAATGTCTAGTTTGATGAACTCTGAAGGATTGAAGACATCGATTGGGATTGATTTTTGAGATGAGAATTTTGAATGAACTATTAAGGTTGTCTAAGTATTTATTGTTTGGATACTGTTTTGTTATCCTAACACCTTTGTGATAAACCTTTTGAGATGCTCTTTTATTCCTTGAGATGAATTCTATTCATTATTTTGTTAATAAAGATCTTTTCTTTCCAACTCATTTTTGCCTTCCATTTGTTATTCTCAATTTTATACCTTTGCATTGAATAGAGGGAATGCATCATGCATTGCGCTTGCTATGAAATTAGAATAATGATTGATAAATTGAAATATAATCTTAAGAGATCCTTGCATTTATTTTTATGAGAAAATCTATGGATAACTGAACAGAAAAGTCAGGAGATGAGATGAGATCTGATTTTTAAAAGTGAGAATCCTTGAAGATGAGAATTTCCAGGATGGAATGTTAAAGCCCAGCTAAGCTGGCATAAGATGAGATATAGAATGATTAGTGTTTTGAAACTTTTGAAGAAAGAAATTTGTTCATATTCAGAGGATTTTGAAAAAGGAAAGAGATAGTAAGATTCGTTCTACCAGTTTGAAGCCAAGTGCGAACAGAGATGAATGATGAGCTTGAGAACCTTTTATTTTGATTAAGAGATTCGGGGAGTTGATATTGTTTATTATAGAGCATTCATGACATCCATTTGCACGATATGTATCGGCATTCATGGCATTCATGTACTGCATTGCATTTATGTATTTGCACCCAAGGAAGATTATTTCAGGTATTTAGTATGATTTGGACGTGAATCTTAATTTTGAATGCTAATTTGCGAGGTTAGCGATTTCTTTTTGGATTCAAGGTAAGATTTTTAAAGTTTACATTTACGTTTGAGAATTTGCAAATTTTGTTAAGTTTATTTAAAGTTGAAGCCTCGGTGGAGGAGTATTGTTTTCTTTTAAAGTTGAAGCCTCGGTGGAGGAGTATTATTTTCATTTAAAGTTGATGCCTCGGTGGAGGAGTATTGTTTTCATTTAAAGTCGATGCCTCGATGAAGGAATACTGTTTTCATTTACAGTCGATGCCTCGATGAAGGAGTACTGTTTTCATTTAAAGCCGATGCCTCGGTGGAGGAGTATTGTTTTCTTTTAAAGTTGATGCCTCGGTGGAGGAGTATTATTTTCTTTTAAAGTTGAAGCCTCGGTGGAGGAGTATATTTTCATGTTAGGTTTATTTTAAAGTTGAAGCCTCGATGAAGGAGTATTGTTTTTACGTTGGGTTTATTTAAAGTTTACGCCTCGCTTAGAGGAGCTTTTCTACGATAGGATTTTCTTTAAGTACATAGGACTTAGTAAAGTGTCTACGTATTTGCACATCCCCTGTTTCTCAGGGAATGCACAAAGAGAGGCAATTGTAGACACCGAATTTTATCCGGGTTTTATTTTTTTTTTTAATTAAATAAAAAAGAGAAAATCAAAAAAAAAAAGAGAAAATCAGAAAAAAGAAGATAAATTCGAAATTAATAAAAAAAATGAAAAAACGAATTTGGGTTGGGATGAATCTCTTCTTTGGATTGAAAGAGGACTCTGAAAAATGTGATTGGAACAAAACATGCCTCTTGATCAAGTGAAAATTCCTAACTAGAGTAGAACTCAATTTCTTCTCTATATAATGAACCCAAGCATCACAATCAAAAACACATTAGAGACACACAAACAGAGAAAGCTTAGAAATTTCGAAATCAGTAGAAGAAAAAAAATATTTTTTTGTGTGTGAAAAATTCAAAATTTGAGAGTGGTAGTGCTAGGATTTGTTTCGAAAAGATTTTTGTGAAGGAAAGTCTAGGTTTTAATTAGAGGAAGAAAAGGTTAGAAAGTGGTGGTCATTCGATGGTCAACGGAGTAGATCGGAAGAGGTGAAGTTTCGAGTTTTGATTTCAGATCTAGGAAATTCTAGAGAGATTTGGGTGAAACTAATTTGGTTTTTGAGTCGAGGAGATCGAGAGGAATTTTTTAAGATTTTTTTCAAAAATTTTCGACCACCGGCAGCGGCGACGACAGTGGCAACATGTGATCGGAATTTGGGTTTTCTTGAAGAACATTCATCAGTGTTCTTGAGGGAAAAATTTCAGAGAGAAAGGAGTTTTTTTTTTTTTTCAAAACAGGTAAAGAATGATCCCAAAAAAAAAAATTCTGTTTTAAGTGACATGCGGGTCGGGCCAGGCGTCCCGCGCGCGACCCGCGCCTGGGCCCGACCCGTATGTCTTCCTTCTTTTTTTTGGTTCTGTTTCTTCTTTTTTTTGTTGGTATTTTGTTTTTTTTTGTTTATTTTATATTTATTATTTACTATTTATTTATTTTCTTTATTTTTACTAACATTATTTTAAGTTTTTTTTTTGCAGGTTAATTATTTACTAATTATTATTTATTTATTAAATATTTATTAACTAATTTTTTTATAAGAAAACTATTATTTATTTTAGTAACTATTATATTATATTATATTTTATATTATATTATTAATTATTATATTTATTTATTATTATTAATCATTTATTTATTTATTGATAAAAGTATTTTAATTAATTAAGTTTTTTAATATTAATTGAAGATTAGTTATTTTTAAATTAATAAATTGAGATTTTTCCAATGGTGAAATTCAAAGAAATTACGAATGGTTGATTTCTGAAAAATTTCTAGGTGAGAAATTTCTCTTAAAAATTTTCCAAAACGAATGAAAGGATTTTTTAAGAGATTATTTTCAATACCAATACCAATACCAATACCAATAAAAATCAAAATTTTATTTTTTAAGAATAATTAATTTTCAACATCTTTTTCTCAAAATAGATTTTCCATAATAAATGCTTAATTTAAATTGAAGGATAAATTAAGATTTTTTCTGATGATGAAATTCAAGAGAGTCACGAATGGTTGACTTTTAAGAAATTTCTAGGTAAGAAAAATTCTCTTAAAAATTTTCCAGAACGAATGGAAGAATTTTTTAAGAGACGATTTTCGATATTAAAGATCATAATTTATTTTTTGAACAAACATTAATAAAAAATGTGGATTAATTTTGGAATATTAATTTAAGAGAAATAATTTTGCTAAACATTCTAACTTTTCCTACGACGGAGCCTCTTCAAAACGAATGGTTTCTTTTGAATACTCTCGAGGTGAGGAAACATTTTTTAGTCATTTCTCCAGAATGAATGGAAGGAAGATCTAAAAAATAATCTCCGAGATTTCTAACTTTAACAATTAAAATGAAATAGGATAGACAAGACCATTTAATTAAGACTTTTTAAGTATCACAAGACTAATTAGGTACTATCTCTTAGATAGGCGTTGTGAGGGTGCTAATCCTTCCTCACACGTAACCGTACTCCCGAATCTAATTCTGATAAGTAGGTCAGAACCTATTCTTTTTAAAATGCCTTAGTCAAGCTTAGGATTACTTTAAATAGGATAGATTTATAAAGGTGACTAATCACACCTAGATTAGATGATTAGTGACGACTCTATTGTTTGTGTCTAACATGCTGAATTCGTATTTAGCACGTTATGACAGTAATTTATCTTTAGTTCTCCATGCCAAAACTTGAAATGGGTTTGTCCTTGTGTTCTGTTATGAGACTTACTTTAATAAACTGAAATCTTTAAAATGCTTTTTGGTCTCTTTGCCTTTTGGGTTTGTTAATGGTGCTACTTGCCTTGGAACTAAATGATTCTCTTTACTTTATGTGGATAATATAGATTTCTTTCTAATTTGGGTTAGCACTGTTAGTCTGTTAATCTGATTCTAATATTCCTTCAATTTGACTGTTATTAATTGAGGAATTTGAGTATTCCGTTTGTTCATCTTCTATTTGATGCTTGAAGATATATGGTCAGTGGTCAGATATGTCATTGGTCATCACCATGAACCTGGTTTTGCTGCTGTCAACTTTCATTCTCTTTGTTGAAGTGTTTTCAGAAGAGGCTTTGAAGCCTGATGTTGTGAATGTTGGAGCTATCTTCTCATTTAACACTATTAATGGGAAAGTTGCAAAGGTTGCAATGAAGGCTGCAGAAAATGATATTAACTCTGATCCAAGCATTCTTGGTGGAAGGAAATTGTCTATAGCCCTCCATGATTCTAACTTCAGCTCATTTCTTGGCATTATTGGAGGTATACTCTTTGATATACTCTTCAATCTCCTCTTATTCCTAACTTCTAATTCTATATATGTTTGGTTAACTTCATTCATATCCCATCACTAGACCTCTACGTTTAAAATGAATTAGGATAAATAACAGTACTTATGATCTATGTTACTCGGATTCGGGAGTGAATGTCGGATACTGGTATGTGTCTTACACGGGTATACTCAAAATTTTTTAAAAAAGTTTTTCCATATATTTGGAAGATCATACCCCTATACCCTTGTCCTAATATGTGTCGGTGTTGAACATGAATACTTCAGGAAAAATGAAGAGTCGGAGTAACATAGCTTATGAGTTATGATGAAACATTATGGATATTGTACATCATTTTTCAGGAGCATTTTCATGGGGAAATAACAATACTCATGATTCTAATTTCTTTGCTATTCACAGCATTGCAGTTTATGGAGACTGATACTGTAGCAATAATTGGTCCACAAAGTGCTGTGATGGCACACGTTCTATCACATCTTGCAAATGAACTCCATGTTCCACTATTGTCATTCACAGCCCTAGATCCTGGCCTGTCACCTCTCCAGTACCCTTTCTTTGTTCAAACAGCGCCTAATGACGAATTCCAGATGATTGCCATTGCTGAGATGGTTAGTTATTTTGGTTGGGGTGAAGTAGTTGCAGTTTTTAGTGATGATGATCAGAGCCGAAATGGTATGATTACATTAGGCGATAAACTTGCAGAGAGACGTTGCAGGATTTCTTACAAAGCTACACTTCCGCCGGACCCAACAGCGAAAAGAAGTGATGTTTTGAGAGAATTAGTTAAGATTCAAATGATGGAATCTCGAGTAATTGTGCTGCACACTTTCTCAAAAACAGGTCTCTTGGTCTTTGAAGTGGCCAAGAGCCTTGGAATGATGGGGAAAGAATATGTTTGGATAGCTTCTACTTGGCTGTCCACTGTTCTAGATTCAACTTCCCCACTTAAATCAGAGACAGCAAACTCAATCAGAGGAGCACTTACACTTCGCCCTCATACACCTGATTCACAAAGGAAAAGGGATTTTATTTCACATTGGAACCAGCTGAGTAATGGTTCTATCGGGTTTAACCCGTATGGTCTTTATGCCTATGATACTGTCTGGATGATTGCTGGTGCAGTAAAGTTGTTACTAGATCAGGGTGGCACCATTTCATTTTCCAATGACACACGATTAAACGGCCTTGGTGGGAGGATTCTGAATCTTTCTGTGCTAAATACATTTGATGGAGGGAAGCAGTTGCTTAAGAACATAGTGGAGACAAATATGACAGGTTTGACAGGCCCTGTTCAGTTTAATCAAGACAGATCCTTGATAAATCCTTCATATGACATTATTAATGCGGTTGAAACTGGGTATCGACAGATCGGATTCTGGTCGAACTACTCCGGTCTTTCCATCGTGCCACCGGAGACACTTTATGGAGAAAAGCCTAACCGTTCTAGTGCAAACCAACACTTAGACAGTGTGGTATGGCCTGGAGGAGAAACAACAAAGCCTCGTGGATGGGTTTTTCCAAACAATGGGAGAGAATTAAGAATTGGAATTCCGAAGCGAGTTAGTTACCCAGACTTTGTCTTGCTAGTAAATGGCACAGATAAGGTGCAAGGATATTGCATAGACGTATTCCTTGCTGCAATTAGATTGATGCCATATGCTGTTCCATACAGGTTCATTCCATTTGGAGATGGCCATAAGAACCCAAGCTATTATGAGCTTGTCAGTAAAATCGATTCTGGTGTGAGTAGAGCTATATTATTCCGACTCTTGATTTTTCTTGAAGTACCCGTGTCTGACACCTATGTCCAACGCATATTCGGACATGTGTATAGGGATATGATTCCCCAAGGACCCTCGAAATAAATGGTAAAATTTAGAATAAATCAAACATACCTGTGTTGGACACATATCCGTATCCGACACTCATATCCGAGTCCGAGTAACATAGGAGTAGACTACAATGAAAAGTGCAAATGGGTTCTTAAATGATAACTTATTTTTCCTATCAATTCTGATATTGTGTTTCTGTAGGTCTTTGATGGTGTGGTAGGTGACATTGCCATTGTGACAAACCGAACAAAAATAGTAGATTTCACTCAGCCGTATACAGAATCAGGGCTGGTTGTTGTAGCTCCTGTAAAAAAGATAAGTTCGAGTGCTTGGTCCTTCTCACGGCCATTTACTCCATTCATGTGGGCAGTCACGGCAGCATTTTTCCTCATTGTGGGATCAGTTGTGTGGATCCTTGAGCATAGAACAAATGATGAATTCCGGGGCCCTCCTAGGCAGCAAATTGTCACAATTTTGTGGTGAGTACATAAACCATATGAAATTCATCTTTGTATGTATGCATTAGCATATGGCTTTCATAAAATGAAGAGAAAACACTAGATTTAACATCTGCCGAATGTTATAAAACCCGAAATCTAACTACAGATGAGTGGATTCAAGTTTATGACAGAGGGTCATGAATATTAGAAAAAATCAATCATGATTTGAGCAGTTGCTATTAAGTTCTTATGAATCTGTATATGATCACCATTGTCATCTCTACAAGATGCATACAATTGTAACCATCTCTGCCTCCTCCCTTGTAATTACAACCAGCAGTACCTCTCTACTTGCATGCCTATTCTCTGTCTAAAGGAAGAAGCTCTCCTAGGAGAGATTCCTTATCTTTTTAGTGTTTTCTTTAGCTGGAGCAATGAAAACATGTAATTACCTCAATATTACAGGAGAAAATATGTCAGCTTCTCTCTTGCCTTTGCCTTCTTAGCGTGTCAATGTGTTATATGTTCTATTTGTTTTGAATGTTTCCATCACCTATGGAATTATGGATGTTCTTTTTATTACACTGAACATGCAGCACATACACAATATATCTATCCACTATGTTGTTCCATCTCTTTATTTTTCTTGAATTACTCATATCCGACACCCGTGTCCGACACATATCCGGACATGGGTATGAGGATATGACCCTCCAAATACATGGAAAAACGTTAAAAAATTGAACATACCCGTATCCGACACTTACACCCGAGTCCGAGTAACATAGTCTATGCATTCATCCTGATTGTGTTAAATCATATGTGCAAATCTGGTATATAGACAGTTAAAAGACAAATATATTTTGCATCTCTTTCCATATGACCCATAACTTGTTCATTGTCTCTCTGACTCCTTACCTGCCGTGCTTCATTTGTCCCCTCGCAGGTTCAGCTTCTCTACAATGTTTTTCGCCCATAGTAAGTTCTTTCCATTTTTGACAAACGTCACTTGTTTCTACCAAGAATTTAGAACTTAGAATTACCCATGCCCATTATACCAAATCTGCAGTTTTTGAAATTTTCAGGAGAAAATACAGTGAGCACGCTTGGACGCCTTGTACTGATTATCTGGCTTTTTTTAGTTATGATAATCAATTCAAGCTACACTGCAAGCCTGACATCAATCCTCACAGTGCAACAGTTATCATCACCCATCAAAGGAATTGATACCTTAATTAGTAGCAGTGAACCAATAGGCTTCCAAGTAGGGTCTTTTGCTGAAAACTATCTAATTGAGGAACTGAATATTCCAAAATCAAGACTTGTTCCACTTGGCTCACCAGAAGCATATGCCCTTGCCCTTGAGAGGAGAACAGTAGCTGCTGTAATTGATGAGCGACCATACGTGGACCTCTTCCTCTCAGACCACTGTGAATTCTCAATTAAAGGCCAGGAGTTGAGCAGAAGCGGATGGGGATTTGTGAGTTATCTGAGGCTAATTCATTTTTTTTTTTAAATTTCTCTGTACATTTCGGTAAATCGAGTCAATTTAAGTTGCTAGACTAACAAAATAGGAACCTGGTATATTTAAACAGAGAGTTAAAAAGTAATTTTCAATTATGTTATTCGGACTCGGGTTGTGAGTGTCGGATACGAATATGTATCCGACGCGGGTATGTTCAATTTTTTTCAACAATGTGCCTCCTCAATCAGCATGATGCTATGACACAACATTCAACAGAATATAAAAGTTTGTTCAAGTTGTACCTTGCATGATATTCAGCTAGAGTCCTCCTTGAGCTATAAAAGTGCAGAATTCAACTGATTATAGTGTCTTGATCTTCAACACCCTATCTCCATTCTATTACAAGCAGAAAATGATCTCCAGTAAATGTTTTTTTTTAGGCATTTCCTAGAGACTCTCAAATAGCCATTGACATGTCTACTGCCATTCTTGCTCTATCTGAGAACGGTGAGCTTGAGAAGATTCATGACAAATGGCTGTCAAGAAGTGCTTGTAGTTCTGAGAGTTCTGAGGCACAACAGCTTGACTTACAAAGTTTCTGGGGGCTTTTCCTTATAATTGGAATTGCATGTATTCTTGCTCTCCTTGTCTACTTTTGGTTGATGTTTCACCAGTTCAGCCGGCACTGTCCTGAAGAACCTGATTCTACCACTCCGGATAGCTCCCGTCCTGCACGTCTTCAGACATTTCTGTCATTCGCTGATGGAAAGGTAGAGAAATATAAAAGCAACTCGAAAAGAAAACGAGAGAATATGTCCTCAAATGACTATGATAAAGAGGGACAAATAGACTTATAGATCTGGGAGGATAGAGAGGGGAAATGGTGATACTTGGCTTATTAAAGAATATTCAGTTCCAATTCTGTACTACTCTCAGGTTTCACTTCATCTTACAGTTCAAAAGAACGGCTTTTGCTTTATCAGGTAGAGACTTTTTTCCCCCTTTTCTCTGCTCTACTGATCCGCCTGTGGTTTCAGCTGATTCAATCATATCTATACAGAGGCATTAACTTAGAATGTAACATGTTATTATGATTCTTAAGAAACAGTTCTTTCTTCAGATCTTACTTACTGAATGCAATCCTCTTCAAATGTCTGATAGCAAAGGGAAAATCAAACTTTGCAAGGCAACTGTATTTAGTCTTTACCTGAATTAACAATAGTAATCAGAATATACGAGTAGATTGACACTAGTATTACAATAGTAGTAGTAGTAGTAGTAAAAGTTGAATTTTTTTATTATTATTATTAATACAAGTTTAATATCAAATTTTATTTTACATTAATTTGATAGTATTAGAAAAAAGAGGTTAGTAGTTTTGAGTTTCTAGTTGCTTAGCAGCGTTTGGCTCAGCGTCTCTTTCAATCCCCTAAAAACCCAGCAAACACCTCTCCCATTGCCATTATTCTCCTCTCTCTAAAACCCTAAAATTTTCATTGTTTCCGGATGGCAATCTGCTTCCAATTTCAATCCCCTATAAAACCCGTCAATTTGACTTACTCAACGACGACCAAAAGACTCACCTTTTTTAATGCAAAGCCTCTCTTTCCACCGTCACCACTACTACAGAGCCCGAGCATGTCTTCACCTCCGTCGTCACCACTACTACAGAGCCCGAGCCTGTCTTCACCTCCGTCAAATCCTTCGCGCCAGCCACGGTAGTCAACCTCGGCCCAGGCTTTGACTTCCTAGGTGTTGCCAGGCGACTTCGTCTCCCTCAGCATCGACTCTTCTGTCCGGCCCGGTCACGTGTCGATCTCTGAAATCTCCGGATCCTCTAAACTCTCCTTCAACCCTCTTTTCAACTGCGCCGGCATCGCTGCCATCGCCACCATGAAAATGCTCAACATTCGCTCCTTTGGCCTTTCCCTCAAACTTGAAAAAGGCTTACCTTTAGGCAGCGGTCTCGGTTCCAGCGCCGCCTCCGCCGTAGCGTCAACGAACTCTTTGACCCCAAACTTGGGGTCGACCAGCTGGTTCTCGCCGGATTAGAATCCGAATCAAAAGTTTCCGGTTTTCACGCCGATAATATTGCTCCGGCAGTCATGGGAGGTTTCGTTCTAATCGAAAGCTACGAACCTCTAGGACTAAAATCCTTAATTTTCCCCCAAAATCAGGAACTGTTTTTCATTTTATTTAGCCCCGAATTCGAGGCCACCACCAAGAAAATGAGGGCGGCTTTGCCCGCGGAAATCGGGATGCCGCACCACGTGTGGAATTGTAGCCAAGCGGGTGCATTGGTAGCTTCGATATTGGAGGGTGACGTGGCAGGGTTGGGGAAAGCGTTGTCATCGGATAAGATCGTGGAGCCGAAACGGGCGCCGTTGATTCCGGGGATGGAAGGGGTGAAGAAGGCGGCGATCAAGGCCGGGGGTTTTGGGTGTACGATTAGTGGGGCGGGGCCGACGGCCGTGGCTGTGATTGATAATGAAGAGAAAGGGAAGGAGATTGGACAAAAAAATGGTTGAGGCGTTTCTAAAAGAAGGGAATTTGAGGTCGGTGGCTATGGTTGAAAGGCTTGATAGAATTGGTGCTAGGCTTATTGAAAGTGTTCCCATATCATGATCAAAAACAGAATTTTGGTTTTTTTTTTTGTGTGTTACGAAAACATTTGGTTTTGATTTCAAGAATTGTAGCCAAATTGCAACAAATTGTTTTGTCGCCTACACCATGAGCTTTTTGATGAATAAAGTTTCAACTTCATGGCTATCTTCTTCTGAAATAAAGAGAAATCTTTCTGGTGTTTAAATTCTCTTTTAACTTTCTGTTTTGGCAAACATATAAACTTATTACGGATTTTTAAGTGCATCAAATGCGAATTCATAAACTTAATAACATTTGAAAAAGAAAATTTAAATGCCATTTAGAAAGTGTAACAAAAAGAGAAACACATTATGTTTTTTTTTCTTGTTCTACATAAATCAAACTGCCTATTTGCCAACACCCACCAAAATGAAAGGGAAAAAGAAAAAGGAGAAAATTTGAACACAGATCAAAACTTTCAATATCCATCAAATAACCAACTCAGTTGTTCTTGGCAGCTGCAGCCTGCTTTGCACCAACGGAAAAGAATTCTGTAATGACTTCGAGAGGCATGCCTTTGGTTTCTGGAACTTTTAAGAAGACAAACACCCATGATATAACACACACGACTGCATACATGCCAAAGACACCAGCAAGACCAACTGATTTGAGCAGCACTGGGAGTGAATATGTGACAATGATGTCACAAATCCAAAATGTAAGGGCGCATATAGCAATGCAGATGCCTCGAACCCGCGTTGGGAAGATCTCGGCGCAGAGTATGTTGGGAATCGGCCCGAATCCCATGACGAAGAAACAGAAGTAGAGCACGACGCTAACAGTTGAGATCGCTGCGTGCACAACGTTCCCCATTTTCACAACACTTCCGATGACTAAGATGAGAAGAGATATTATCAGGACAGGAATTGTGTTGAGTAGCAAACTCCTGCAACAGAGGAAGACGGGAACAATGATTTACTACTGAGAACAGATCAAGTAACAACACAAAGGGGAAAAATTGTGAATCAGCATGTCAAATTCCTTTGCAACATTAAATTAAAAGAGCTTCTACAGGTTTCCTTTTTGACTGGAATAATTGTTAGCCTTGTTGCAAACAAGACTCACAAGGCAACAATGTCATTGACCAGGGACATGAATGCTACCAATCACCATGGGCAGCATTCACCTATGTTACTCGGACTCCAGTGTGAGTGTCGGACACGGGTATGTGTCTGACATGGATACGTTCAATTTTTTTTTTAAAGATTTCCATGTATTTATAAGATTTTTGGAGGATCATATCCAGGGGCGAAATCAGAAATATTGATGAGGGGGGGCCGAAATTAGATTTGCTCAAGGGTCGAGCAGCCCGACAGACCCGGCCCGTACTGGGCCGGGCCTGAGCAGGGAATTTTGTGTTTCGGGCCGGCCCGGATCACTGTTTTACTAATAAAATAATATTATTTTATTTAAATTTAATTATAAAAATATAAAAATATTAATGAAAATATAATTTTTATTTTTTTTAAAGTAGAGTGAACAATAACCTCGAGCCCGCGGGCCGTGCCTAGGTAAGGATGAAGAAAAGTTTCGGGCCACGGCCCGGCCCATGAGCACCTCTAGCCCAAATATACATATAAAGATTTAAAATATAAATATAAATCGTGTATGAAATTAACCTGTCCAAGAATAGGGTTATTCGGCGGCTCGAATCGGGCCGGGCCTCGAAGAAGTAAAAAATTTTACTATGTGAGTTTGACTCGACCTAGTCCATGGACAACTTTAATATAAAAATATTAAATTTAAATATTATATATGATATTAAATTTGCTAACAATATATAAATTTCTTATAATGAAATAATTTTTTTAAAATTTTTTAAAAATTATAATTCATGTTACATATGAAAAAAATTTAATAAGAAATAAAGTCTCAACGTAAAAAAAAATTATTGTCTAATTAAAATATGCATAAAATTATTTGATATAATAAAAGAAAATCATAAGATTATATGTATTTAGAAAAAATAAAATAAATTAAATGCACAATTCGTATTAGATATTGTAATTGTTTAACTTTATTTATTTATTTTTTTCCTTATGAGTATAGAATGAAAAATATTAAACAAAATAATTAATGTAAATGTATCTAGTTAATTGATTGAAAAAGTAAATAGAAAGAATTCAGTTAATAATAATGAATGAAGTTTAAACTAAAAAAATTACCAAATTTATTATATCAAATAAATTCTATAAATGGGACTAAATTGAAAGGTCAAACAAATTTTGGAGGGACCAAACATAATTTTATTTTATTTCAAAAATCTTTAAAAAATTAAGGGGGGCCAAATTGAAAGCCAAACAAAAATTGAAGAGTTCAAACATAAATTTACCTTTATTTAAAAAAAGTTAAAAAAATTTAAGGGGGGCCAAGGCCCCTGCCTGCCCCCTGCATTCGCCCCTGATCATATCTCCATACACATGTCCAGATATGAGTCGGACAAGGGTACTTAAAAAAAAAAGGGTCGGAGCAACATAGGTATTCACTGACCCAAACAAGACAAGAATGGAAGCCAAGGGGTAGAGGAGAGTTAGCATTTCTTCCTAAGCACTTAATGCTGCTAAGCATAAGTAGGTTTTCAATTTGAATTGGTAATACAAGCAAAGACCTGCTTAATTTTACAAGATTTAAGAAACTAATATACTAACCAGAGAATAGTCATAAATAAAAGATAAAAGCAGAGACTTAACATTGTGTATTAGCTTTACTGCTGCAGTAAAACCAGAATTCTGTTAGCATTTGTTCTTTTTAACTATGTAGATTTCCCTCAAGGACTAGCTTATAGGACTAGGCATTTCAGAAGGACAAATTTTTCTAACTTTGGAAAACCACATTGAACATAAGCCATCCAACCAAACCTGACTCAACAGTGACACTTAGATTGCAGGCATGGCATCATCTATGAAATAAAAAAATAGCAGTTACAAAACTAATCACTTCTTTTTCTACCCTATCAAATAGACACTAGTAATTAACAAAACCACCATAATAATATTGGCACATTTGAGACACTACCTGCAACTATGCCAAGAGAAAGGTCTAAGAATAGAGGTTAAGCAATTTCCACTCAACCAAAATATTTAAATTCCTCATGGCAACATATATCTTGTGCTTTCAGGTGAGACTTGTTATCATTCCAAGTTGAACTTGAAAAAGGAATAAATTTACCTTCTACCAGCAATATCCATAAGCCGCATGGCAACAGCTATACTTGGAAGCATCAACAAGGTTGTAACACCACTGATAAGCAGCGATGCAGAAGATGAACTAATGCCCAAGTTAGAAAGAAGAACTCCGACTCCTGCCTGCTCAAGAATTTGGGGAGTGTAGTATAGAACGCCATTTATACCAGAGAACTGCATTTTAAAAGAAGACAAAGAAGGATCCTGAATAAGCAAGTAATGCAAAGGTGGAAGATAATTTTGCAACAGTACTATAACCCAATTGCAGTAGTGCAGCAAGATCCACTACAGGGTAAAAATTGGTGGCAGCTATGTTACTCGGACTCGGATGTGAGTGTCGGACACAGGTATGTTCAACTTTCTAAGATTTCCATGTATTTGGAAGATCCTTGGATGATCATATCCTCATACTATGTCCGGATATGCATCGGATACAGGTGTCGGACACGGGTACTTCAAGAAAAATGAAGAGTCGGAGCAACATAAGGTGGCAGGTGTTCTGTTCAAAGAATGCTGTGTATAAGGTTACACAAGATTGTGCTATAAAAGCAAAAAAATAAAATAAAAATAAAGGCTGTTTGTAGCAGCTGACTTCACTCTCAGACTGTATTGTTTGAAGAGCAAAAGGCAGTGCCATATGTTCTATTCCAGGAATGTTATTTCTGAAGGTTTAAACAACATTCTGATTTCAAAGCTAAAAATATATGTTTCTATAAACTGTATCTAACCTCTGACGCATACAGTATTCCTATAATAGTAAAGTAGGTTGTAATGCAGAGTAATAAGAAAACGATTTTAAGATGCGAAACAAGAAGAAGATAAAAGAGAATACTTGATATTTCAGTATGCACAAGCTAGACGGGTTATTTGAGCCGTTTTTTGGAAAGAGAGCAAGCAGATCAGGAGAAGATTATGGTTAGGTTCTCCACATTACCTGCTGAAGTATTTGAATTCCCACCCCTACGACTAAAGCATGCTTGACCCCAGGTTCAAAAAGATCATTCCAACTTGGTCCCTTTGCAGTTTCAGCTGGATGAACCATAGCTGGTCCAACTGGATGCTGGTTCATAAGCTCCTTGGAATAAAGAGCTGGTTGACTCACCAAAGCAGCAGCTCGGACATACTCACTGCCAGCAGGGGCATCAGCATCAGGCAGAAAAACTTGTGACCCACGCCTAGATCCAGGTACACCCTCTTGATGCAAATAAATTCTTTTAAATCCCCCTTCCTTTTTTCCATCTTGGACTTCTTTTTCATACCATTTCCATGCCAACTGCCAACCACCACCAATCCCCATGGTACCAACTGGTTCTCCAGCATTTGATTGCATTAGACTACCATGTCTCAGGCTTGTAAGGCTTCCATGGGTAATTGGTACAATGTCCTTCTCCACACTGGTTGTCTGCCTTGAGATCAAAGGACTCTGCAAATTGTCATCAGAATCACCACCAGTGCCATCAGGTTGGCTGTCCTCGCCCTCTCTGGTAACACTCTCCTCATCCCACTCTTCATTTCTAGCTTGATTACCTCCCACACTGAACATGCTGCCAAAGTGTGGAAAAAGTGTGCTTCTCATACTTCCTGTTTCAGGGAGCTTCTCATGGACACTTCCAAAGAGGGTGACAAGAGGATCCACAAGACCAAGAGCACCCTGGCTAGCTATGCTTCCATGCCGAGACACAAGACCAAGAGTACTTTGTCCAGTGACAGGTCTGGCCACCCAGGACTGACCTTCTTCAGGTCCATATAACTTGATTCGATCTTTATCAGCAGATATATCGGGGTCTTCAACGTCCTCATTGTCTGGGCCAATTATGTACTCCTCTATCGATGTTTCACCTCCAACACCAAGTCCCTCAACTAACAAAGCCATCTCACCTGTTCATCTAAATAATATCAGTACCACCCACAAGATGCATCATTATTCATCACATTGCAGCCCATGGTAGGCAGTGATTGCTACTTTAAAACTTCTCTCTAAGAAGGAAAAGCAGTCTCAAAAGTTACAGTATGTATCAATTACCAAGAAGGATCAAACTAGAAGAAAAACATACAATCAAAACATTTGACTGATTTTATTGTCAGATAAATCAATTTAACATAGATGGGTTTCTATTTCCCTCTTTGTTAAGGGGGAGCAGAGAGTAATAAGTAATAACTACTGAAAAGTACCTATTTTGTAAGATCTGACAAGCACACATGAACAGGAGCATGTATACAAACGCAATTTTGGGTGGCAAGTACAATGTGCATAGAGGTAGTAAAGAAACAATGCAATTTTAAAAGAGTCACTGCAGACGAACTAACCAGCAACATCTTCCCTGCCACGTAGCCTCTGCAAAACCTTTTTCGCCTCACTCATTTGCCCTTTACTTACTAGCCATCTTGGTGATTCAGGCAAGAAGAATACAGTTAATGCAAAATATACGAGGGAGGGAATAGAAAGAACTCCAAGCATCAATCTCCAATTTGGTAATGTCATTAATGACATTCCAAAAACCATGCAATATGACAGAAACATTCCAATGGAACCAGTAAACTGTGGAAGGGTATTCAACAACCCCCTTATTTCTGGTGGTGCAGTTTCAGATATATAAACTGGGACCAAAGTTACGGCCAAACCAATTCCAAAGCCATCCAAAAGTCTTGCCAAAAGTAAGATATAAACATTAGGAGACCATATCATTACAAGACCACTAAGAAAATAAAGGACGGATGAGATTATTAGCATGGGGCGGCGGCCTAGCCAGTCTGATATGCCTCCTGAGCATGTAGTAATGCAGGTGGCTCCAATAAGAGACATGGCTACAATCAGGCCTTCTATAGTTGGTTCACTTTCCAATTTAAACTCTCTCTTTATGTACAAAACAGCGCCTGCAGCATGTAACACAAAGAGGATAAATAATTAATGAATCTGAAGAGATAGTCAAATCACACACGCTTTACATTGAAGTAGAGAAAAACTGTATATGTTAACCATTAAGGATAGAAAAACTCCACCAAGCCAATTAGATCATCAACTCAAATTTACCATAGATCTTTGACATATGAAAGTGACCATTTTAGTCCAAAAGACTGAAACTTCAATGTTGAACTGCATACATATAGCAATTCATGAAACTAATGAAGAAATAAAAAAGGAGTAAATTACCTGCAATGGTGGCATTATCCCATCCTTGCAATAAGTTACCAATAGCTGCTGCAACAGCTACAAGCACAGCTCCACTCATTTTCGCAGAAAACAAAATTTTCAATCCTCTCAACAGTGAGCACTAAACTAAGTACCCTGAAAGTTAAACAAGAAAACCCAGATCGTGGATCAACATAATCAAACCAGTTCCAGATATAACCTCTGAAGAGATAACAGATCAAAGTTTCCATACGGTCCATACCATGAAAACAAAAACTTCTCTGCGTATTAAAAGAAAGAAAAAACAAAAATGGAAACAACCAAAAAGTACAAAAATCAAAAGGAAATAAAACCCAGATGTCCAAATCGAATATGAAACCAAAAAAAGTGGTTAACTTTACCTAGGGAAGCAAACGCAGATATGGCAGAAGCAGAAAGCTGTTGATAAGAGTTTCAGGAATCATCAGATATACAAAACGCCATAACAAGGAGAAATGAAAAAAGTGGTACTTGTCGTTGGGTTGATTTGATTTTTTTATTATTATTATTATTATTTTACAATAACAAGGAAAATGAAATGCCAAATAGAAAAAGGAAGAAGGGAAAATACCTCATCAACCAGAGAGAAAGGTAAAGGAAAAAGAAAAGCCAAAAGAGAAACAGAGGGTATGTCCTTTGGCCTTTGCAACCGTGCCACCTGCCCCCTTATACTTCTCTCTAACCTGCACGTATTGCAGTTATTTGTCACTCTGTAAAGTCTGTGTATCACTTCACTCACTTTCCTTTTGGTCTCGTCAAAGTTACACACAAAAAAAAAAAACCCTAATCAAAGAAAAAAGGCATAATTAGCTCTCCAGTCTTTTCAAGTTTCTTGCTTTTCTTCAAGGAAAAAGCAGTTTTGTTTTGGAGAAGAATAATACGTTAAAACTCTTATAAAATAGTTTGATTGGAATTAAAAAAATATTATTTTAAAAAAGTTATTTAATTATTAATAAATAAATTATTTATTTATTTATATATTAATATATGAAAAGATTTATGTTTTCAATCGTTATGTATATTATTATTTTTTATTAAAATATATCAATGGCTTATAAATGAAATACACTAGATATAATAATGGAATCATCTATTGATGAAAAAAACTTATTAAAGTGGTCATGAATATTAATAATGATAAAAATTTAGATGACAGTTATGTTTTACTAACTATTTCTTTAAAAAAATATTTCAAGCAATAGTCATCTTTAATAACTACTTGCTACAATATAAAAAAGTATATCGAATGTGGTGTGTATTATAAAAAGTAAGAATGAGGTTCAATTTGATTGAGGTTAAAACAAAAAAACAATTTTAAATACATGTTTTGAGAAAGAGCTTAAATAAAAATGTAAAAGTTGTTAAGTGAAAATTTTCTTATAATATTATATGAATTTTATGTATTTTTTACTAATTATTAATTTATATATTTGTTGAATTCTAAAAAATTATAAAAATTATTATTTTATGCATTTATCGAAGTTATTATTTTAATAAATTGACTCGAATCGAAACTATAAAATTTTATTAATTAACCGAAATTATTAATATATCGAATATTCATTTATCAAGATTTCAATATAGTATGAACTATGTGAAAAAAGAAAAAAGAAAAAAAAAAAAAAAACTTTGATTGGGAAATTTTTAATGGTAAAACTGTTTTTATCTGATGTAAGGGAAAGTGAATAATTGTTAAATAATGAAGAAGTAACCTTAAAGAATAATGGGTATTGATTGGGATAAGTCCAAAAACACCATTATGTACTTTGCAGATCGGAATCTTCATTTTTTTTTTACTTATTTAACAACAATGACAACGTATTTTAAAAAAAAAAAAAAATAGATCCAGAGATTTCAAAATATATTAATATTAATATTAATACTACTAATAAGTAATAACTAATTTCTGATTCGGATTTGCTGCCATTGCCATGCAGAACGATGAATATGCTGTGTTGCCTGTACGTATGATGTATTCATTCGAAAAAGACAAACAGTAGAAAATCAATGAGGAAAGGGAGTTTGAGAGTTTCTTGTTTTATTATTTATTATTATTATTACTATTATTATTATTATTTATTTATTTATTGAGATAGACAGATAGTAACAGTGCGGTGGGGATTGGGGAGTTCATTTATTTATTTTAATTAACATTTATTATTATTTGTGTCAAACGTGAATTTTTATTATTTTATATATATTTAAATATTTAATTATATATTTATAAATAAGTAAAATTAATAAAATATTTATTGATGAAATTTGTATTAATATATAAAGTTGTTTCATGTATAAATATTATATCAAATTAATATAAAATTTATTATTTTAATGTTAATGTAAAATTAAAAGTACAAAATAAAGAAATTTAATATAAGTTTTAACTTTTTTTATTTATCAAATAAATTTATTTAATTTTAAAGTTAATAAAAAATTAAAACTTTAAAAGTAAAAAAAAAAATTTAATGCAAACCTTCATTCTTTTTTATTTATTATCAAATAAATTTATTTAACAAAGTTTTTTAATAAAATTAAAAATTTTATTTATAAATTAGATAAATTTTATTAATAGGAAAAAAATTATAATGCAATTTAGAAACTTAAAGTAATGAGTCAGTCCAAAATATTTTACACATTCGTAATTTTATATATATTGTATATTAGATATAAATTTATTATTATTTATTTATTGTTTTTTCAATGGTTTTAAAAGATCCTCTGATGAGAAGCTTTTACTGCGAGAAAGAAAGAAGGATTATTTCTTCCAATTTTTACCTATTGAAATTCAAGTTAAATAAACTAATTAAGTTTCCAAGGTAAATTATTACTGAAGAAAACTTTGGAGTTTGAATTTGAAGATTGAAAAAGCAATTTCTCTGTTGAATAATTAAAATTGAATTTTCTTTGTTTGTATAATTTGAGACTTACATTTTGTTTGGATGGTGGAAGGAGGTTTTTTCATCGCGTTCATATTGTTTCGTCACTGGACTTTAAGCATGGAGGTTCTATCATGAGCTTTTTAAAATAGGTTTTTGGTATATTTCAAAATTAAAAAACTTGAATAGCAGATTATCAGGTCATCAATTTTTACATATAAATATGACTGAAATTACATATAAACATGACAAATTATATATAAACATGACAAATTACATATAAACATGACAAACCTGAGAAATTACATATAAACATGACAAATTATATATAAACATGACAAATTACATATAAACATGACAAATTACATATAAACATGACAAATAACAAATTACATATAAACATGAGAAATTACATATAAACATGACAAACATGAGAAATTACATATAAACATGATAAAATTATATATAAACTTGACGAATTGCATATAAACATTATCAAATGACAAATTACATATAAACATTATCAAATGACAAATTACATAAAAACATGAGAAATTACATATAAACATGACAAATTGCATATAAACATATAAACTTGACGAATTACATATAAACATGACAACTTACATATAAACTTGACGAATTACATATTAACATGACAAATTACATATAAAGATGACCAAATGACAAATTACATATAAAGATGATAAATTACATATAAAGATGACAAATTACATATAAACATGACAAATTACATATAAACATGATAAATTACATATAAATATGACAAATTACATATAAACATGACCAAATGACAAATTACATATAAACATGACACATTTGTCATGTTTATATGTAATTTGTCATCTTTATATGTAATTTTTCATATTCATATGTAATTTGTTATGTTTATATGTAATTTCTCATGTTTATATGTAATTTGTCATCTTTACATGTAATTTATCATTTGGTCATGTTTATATGTAATTTTTCATGTTTATATGTAATTCGTCAAGTATATATGTAATTTGTCATGTTTATATGTAATTTGTCAAGTTTATATATTTATTTGTAATTTGTTATTTGTTGTTTATATGTAATTTGTCATGTTTATATGTAATTTGTCATGTTTATATATAATTTGTCATCTTTATATGTAAACATGACAAATTACATATAAACATGATTAATTAAATATAAATATGATAAATTAAATATTACATAGTGGTAATATTTGTAGCAATTTTGTTTTTATCTCTTAACATTAACATAATGCATGCATAAATTGTTTATTGATAAAATCACTTTATTTGAACTTAAATAGACATATTATATGGGTTTTTATTTGGGGAAAATATTACTTCACCCACGTTGTCTGAAGTACATAGTTAACATGATAAATTACATATAAACATGACAAATTACGTAAATCATTACAAGATATTGTCATGTATTTATGTAATTAAAAAAAAGAGAATCAAAAGTTGTCATGTATTTATGTAATTTTTTTTTACATATAAACATGACCGAAATTACATATAAACATAATAAATTACATAAATCATTACAGGATATTGTCATGTATTTATGTAATTGAAAAAAGAGAATCAAAAGTTGTCATGTATTTATATATATATATATATATTTACATATAAACATGACTATAGGGTATTTTATGTAACGAACATAGGGTAATTTTGTTTTTACTCTTTTTTAATAATTTAAAAATTAATTGCATAAATAAAATTGTCTTCTAATTGAACCTTGATTTAATGAAAATATGTTATGATTAATCAAATTGCATGATACATTATGCTTTCAACTATTTATCTCATTTAATTAATTAAACACATCTCATACAATAATTTCAGCATATAATATCCAATGATACTCTCTATAACCATATGACGTCTCTTTTCATGAACGCTATTTCACCCAAGTCCTTAAAACTCTTAAAAACGGCTTCAAACTCACATAAGTAAATCTCCTCAAAAGTGTTTTCACAACTATAATACTAAAGCATAAGTTTAGGTTATGGACTTATGAGTGTATTAAAAGCATATTTTATTCATCTTTCTTTTACCACAATTATGGTACCTAACATTTTTATTTGGGATGATTGTTAAAAATTGTCCAACATTGTTAGCTTTACTTGTTATTGAGAATAATTTTTCATTTTCTGTAAATTGACTTGATTAAAATAATTTTTAAGATCAATAGTTTAAAATCTTAATTAAATGCAAGATAAATAATGAATATTATAAAATTTATAATTTTCAATCTTTTGTAAAAATTAAATTAGAAAATAAACACATATTTTTTTTCTTTCAAGTAGTAAAAACTTGTTCAACCTAAGCAACTTAACTTGATCTATTACAAATACTACCCTATACTTTGCTCATCTATTTTTGATAAATAAAAATCAGCATTAAAAAAAATTAATTTTTCAAAAAAAATCCTTAATCTAATTACTTACTAAAGTTACACTGATTATATCAAAACTCTAAAAAGATCGAGTTAATTTATAACAAATCCTACTATGATTTTACACCTTGTGGATCAATAATCACTTGAGCCAAAGAAGGTGGATTTGCAAATGTCACGTATCTCTTCTTTTGAAACTCTGTTCCTTCTTCATTAGATGTTTGTGTTTTATTTACTTCAACTTTTGTCGAGTCTGGGACAATCTTGATATCTTCAATCTCAAACTCCATCATTTGTTTCTCGGTTTCTCGTTCCTTCATTTGTTGCAGCTCTCTCTTTTTTTGTTCAAGCTCTTCTTTAAGAGAACGAAGGCAATTTGCCATTACCATTCTCTCTTCTCTGGCCTTTTGGAGGTTATGTTTTGTCTCCTCCAGCTCAGCTGTAACAGTTCCCAACTGGAAGGACCATTTCCACTTGCTTGTCATATTAATATGAGTGTCATATTAATAACTGCATTGAATCATTAAATGTGATGCAGATTAATTGAAAGCACTTTAATCCAACATGATTTGGCAACCCAGGTTGACAAAATGACAATTTTATTTGTACAATGGCTCGTATCTTGCTCAACTGGAAGAATGTGAAACCAGAAAGGAAGCCGTCGAGAACAATGAAGTTGATGTCAGATATCGACATAGGAGAACAAAAAAGAGGAGCCAAATGATTTCTAGCCAGAACAGTATCAAATTCTAACATTAACAAAACAGAATTCTAGCTCACTTTCAAAATTAATAATTTATCATGTTGCTTGATGTTACAAGAACCATATTTTAATGGATAACTAGAAGAACAAAAACTTAAGAGAAAACTCACAGGTCTGTTGTCAACTGCAAGAATGATATATTCTCATCAAGATAGAGCAATCAATATTCGAAAACTATTTTGTTCCAGATAATGGCACATGACATATGCAACAAAAAGAAAAAGAAAAAAAAATGTAAAATGACCTGCCTATGTGAATATAGCTGTATTAATTCCGATAAGATTTCCTTTTGAACCCAACAAAGGACCTCCTCTGCAACAAATAAAGAAAGCCAAGATGTATCAGTAGTGAAAAACTTGTTTAAAGACGTTAACTTTAAAGTTTCAAGAAGGATACAGAGAAAATGTACAGAAAACACATAGGAAATTACCCTGATCAGCCTGTACTTGGGCTCGCATTTCATTGCATTCTCGACAGAATCATAAATTAACCAAATCCAGTAGATTTACCACCTCCAAAATGAGTCCTGAACTTGAACTCAAAGATTGAATTTGGGTCCTTCACCTCATACATTCTAGAAAGCTTTGCCTAACAACCCCACATCAACAAATCAAAAACAACCACTCCAAATTTAGCAGCAGTTAAGACAAGACAACAATATTACTGATAAACATTAAGATTTACCTTGAAAACATTGGGCCTCTCAGGATGCAAACATGAATGATCTACAAAAAATCAAGTAAACAACGAGTTTAAGCTGCCAAGTTAGCAATTAAATCAAACAAATATAATCCCATATTCAATTTTCAGTTTCCCAAAAAAACAAAAACCATCTTTACCTATATGTAATGCTTTATATAGCTGAAAGATGAAAATACAAGATCTGAAGAACTTCTTAACTCCCATTGTTTGCACCATAATTGACCAAAGTTGGATTCATTCGGCATTAACGATTATCGAACACCCGGGGGGAAGTCCCATATCATAAGCTTCAAAAAACAATGATTGGGAGCAGTGAATCTCCAATCATTGGTATGACAAGTTTTTCATTTCAAAAGCAGGGAATGTCTCAGTAAATAACACAAATAAAATTCATTTGCAGCAAGGCAAGCCTATTATTTGCTTGGGATGTTTTGTATACACAAAGATTGGTTATCTTGTGATAAACAGATATGAACAAGAGCTCTACATTTGAATCTAAAAATGAGAGGGTGAGAATGCACCTCTAATAAAATGGGTCAATTCGTGGATCGTGTTTGCTTGCCATTGCCATTCTAGTGCAAAGACATGTGGGGCACATGACCTGCCAAAGTTACAACAAAAAAAGGCTTATGCGAGAATATTCGGATGATGTGAACTAATTCTATATCTGGCAAAGAAAGGTATATAATGAAAACCATAACTCCAACCCTAAAATTCCCAATTTGCATAAAGAAGTTGCATAAGCAAAATATTATTCCATTCATAAAATTTCCTACTTGATATACACAAGTATATTATTCCAACCATTGAGACTCCATATTTTTAGATGCCACACCTTTCCAGATCCTGAACAGTTTGAACATCTTTCTGTTTTTGGGGATGATAAAGGCTGGTCTCCATCATTTGATATCAAGACTGGTTCAATAAGAACAAGAGATCCAGTATTTGAGCAGCGAGCACAAGCAAGATATCCTGCAATTACTGGTGGATAAAATACAGTAACTGGAATATAGCTAGAATGCTGGATTAATCTCTCAACCAGTGAATGGCAGCCCTTCTTTGTGCTCATGCTTGCAATTTTGGTCCATGAATGCTCTCTGGGATCAAATCTTTCCGCAGACTTGACATGGTTGGAAATTTCAGTCAACTGTCAATTCTCGTGGCTTGGGTGAATGAACCAACAAATTAATTCATTAATTTACAGCTGGCTTCATGAATGAAGAGTGCGTGAATGTCTACATATAAAGCATATAGAGAAAACTGAAAAGGAAAATGGCCTGACAAGTTACTTCAGGTAATCATTCCCATCTATCCACCAGTAGCATAAATTGTGCCATTAAGTTCCACGGCAGCGAGAGCAAATCGCTGCAAAACCAAGTTCAGGTAAAATTTAACATTAATAACTTATATATAGATTTGATGCACGTTACAAAGAGATGCATAATTCAAATTTCAATGATGCTGAAACAAGCAAGAATATATATGACGAATAGATACATGTAAGAAGCATAAAATCCAGATAGAGGCACGTCATGCTCCAAAAACTCAACAAAAGATGACTCATCACTTCTTTAAGTTACGCAAGTCATAAACCAACTGTTAACCATATTATTCCTTTTAATGGGAGATATTAATAAGAAGTTAAAGGCATCCTTGTCCTGAAATTGAAATTTAGTAGTTATTTTGATATGCTTTCAGTTATTATTGCCTACTTGAAAGATATCCTTCAAATAAACACCTGTTACCTCTCTCAATAGGGGAACCAGATGATCTATTTTTTCTATGCCAGGAAAATGTGAAAACTAGATTCTTTTACAATAACCAAAAGGAAAAGTCAAGCACTACATTCACTTTTTGTAGCATTGAGCGTGTTGATCCATCGTCCAACAATTAAGTCAAGTATTTCAACATCTGAAAAGCATTCAACCCCATTCCCGCCACCAATGGAAAATATTTTTCCATCTAATGCAGATCCAGCTAAGCTTCCTTTTTTCTCCTTTAGGGAAGGGCAGAGGGTCCACTGATCACTTGATGGGTTGTATGATTCAACTTGACAAAAAACATAACAGAAACATGAGACCTAAGAAAATTTCCTCAAAAGAACAAATAGGACTTTAGGACAAGCTAATACCTGTATCATACCATGAATAACCATCACCACCACCGAAGACATAAAGCTCACCATTGAACTTTGCAGCTGAAGCATATGAACGCACAGAACTCATTGGCTGATCAGATTTTATCACATCGTGAGGTGGGAAATAAGAACCCAGTGCTGATAACCACGATTCACCATCATATCTGGCCACTAAAAATATTGACTAAGTAGGATCCAATTGCAGCTCCTCAGAAGGCTCAATTCCCTTTACATTAACATGTTCCACAGAATGATTGGACAAAGATTCCAACATTAGGCAACGATCTTTTAGCCGTTGAATTTCCATTTCTGCTGCAACCTGAAAAACCAAGATTATAGATATTATCCATTGCACTGATTGGAATTAAATAGACAAGCTCTGCATGCACAATTTTCTGTTACTATTATAGATACAGAGCAAGCATAATTTAGAAGGATGAGAAACAAAACATAAGGATAAAGGTCAGGGTCACTGTCATAAAGGTCATAATTTTGGATTAATTTTATCATAATATTAACTGAAAGAAATGGATAATCAGAGTTTCAGTCAGTGGCAGTGAGGTAAACAATTGTTTCACTTCAAATCTCTCAATTTGCCATTCATAAGTAGTATTAAAAGATGGTAGTGACGCTAAATAGGTCATCAGCTAAATTAAGGACCTAAACATAATTATTTTTTCAGTTTCTCTAATATCGCACTTTCTTCCATGTCCTCACTCCAGAAAGGTCCTGTTGACCTGCTGTAGAGTGCATTTCTATCGCATGCATCCAATTTAACATAAATACCTTATCTACAACTACAAGTATTCTTGAATATGCTTCAACCTAATACAGTTGAGAAAAGTTTTGGTCCATTTGAATATAGATTCAAAGTGAAACTGTTCCGTTATTCTTAAAACCATCATTCTGGATTGGGGTATTACAGAAGATGCTATCAATGAATGCTCACCTTTGAGAGATTATTCTTAAAGCAAGATATCCTGCAATTACCGGTGGATAAAATATAGTATTGGAATATAGCTAGAATGCTAGATTAATCTCTCAAAGATCAACAATTAAAGTTTATAGCTAGAATGCTGGATTAATCTCTCAAAGGTGAGCAAGAGTCCTTTATTAATTTGGAGGAAAATAACTTGTTGATTGCACATTAATTAACTTTAGTTTAAAAGAACAAAGTTGTCCAACTAATAACAAGTAAAACAATAAGTTGAGGGGAAAAAATATATATATATATCTCACCAATGGAGGTAGGAATGGGATGAATGATGGAAAATTAGGAAGTTCACTTTCTTGTTCTTCCTTTAAAATACCAAGTTCAACACTTTTAATTCTCTGTTGTATCCTTAGCCTCCGAACCACGGCTTGGGACTTGGCTTTCTTCATTGGTGGTTGGAAGTGAGAAGAGGAAGAAGAAGAACCAGCGACGTTGGATCTGAGAGAGCATTTGGTGTGGGGGAGAGACATGAAAGTAAAACCTTATTTGGGGGAATGAATGAAAGAGGATCTGACGATGAAGAAGAAAGGAATGAGAAAAAATGGAGATTTGGGGTTTCAGTTCAGAGGTCGAAGTGAGGGTTTTAAATTTTTAGGGTTTGCTGATTTTGGAAGAGAGGTAGATTTGATATTGGATGTTTTTCTCAGCTACCGAATTAACTGGTTACATAAATTTTTTTATTTTTATTTTTTGGTTTCGACGGTTCAAATGAATTTTTTTTCATCCAACGGTCATACTTTACTAAAGCTTATATGAAGCTCACGGTAAAGAATTTTTTTAGAATTTTCCCTTTAAGCATTACTAAATTATTTATAGGAATTAAAAAATTACAACACATATTATTGATTCTTTTTTTTTTTTTAAATTCGGCGTTATGAGATGTAAGTCTAAAGAATTTTATGATGATTGACTGATTGTTACTAATTTTAGTTAAGTTTTGTGAATGATGTTTGGCTTTGCAATTAGGGATAACAGAAGATGAGATATCTGTTTTTTTTTTTTTTTAATATTCAAATTTGTAAATCTATTTTAAAATATGAATTCGTTTATTATCTGTATTAAACCCGAATCAAAATTAAATAACATTATCCGTCGTATATCCGAATCCGTTAAATATCCGAATTCAATAAGTAAAAAAAAATTAAATAAAAATATAAAATTAAATAAAAATTAATTTTAAATTCAAATAAACATATAATGAATTCAGATATCCGAATCTGAATCCACAAAAATAAGTGGATTTGGATATCCGAATCCGTTATCCGCATAAGTAATGCGGATTCAGATAATAGATATCCGAAGTTTTATATCCACATCCGTTCCGAATTCGCTGCGAATATTAATTATAATATCCAAATTTTATCTGAATCTACAATATCTGAATCTATAAAAAACGAATCAAATAATTATAAATAACCAAATTTACACCATCCATTACCGTCCCTATTTACAACCCAACCTCCGAATACATTATACATCAAGCAAGTGTTGAGAAAAAAGCCTCAAATAATAATGATGATTGCATCCACTAATGTTACTTTCCTTGCTGGCTCTCCCTTTCTTAATTCTTATGATCATACAAGAGGAAATTCAATATTTAACACTGATTTAGCTATGCTATATTACTTATTTATTTTTTTCTTTTTTATGAAATTATATATTATAAATAAAAATTATAATCAAATAATTTTTAATATCAATTAATTAATTATTACATCTACGGAAAAAATAATAAACAAATCAAATATATAGTTAAACGAAATTTACATCTGATCATGTATAATATGTGGTAACTTTTAAGTTTTCATTTATGAGTAAACAAATCATGAAATCTTGAAGTGTTAAGATTTGATTCAATTTTAGTTGGATTATGTTAGTTCGTTGATCGACTTATATCATATAAAATATATCGATTAATCATTGAGCACGGATTAGTGGCTACTCAATTTTGTTTAACCACATTAAATCTAAAATGAAATTGATTAATATCTCGATTAATTATTGAGCACAGATTAGTAACCACATTAAGTCTAAAAATAAATAGGTGGATGGAAGAAATAAGAGATGCTTACGGTGTTTATAATTAGGATTTATATTTGATGTATGTGTAAGATAATTGTCCGATATTAATGTTAGTGATCCGATATTTATGGGATAATGGTCATTTAATTTATTGAATTATAAGTTAACATTTATCCTTTAATGGTAAACAAATCTTAACCATTCATTTGGATACTTGATGGACATTCCAAATTAAAAGATAGAAGATATATTAAATTGGTTCTCTTCCTGTCCATTAGGGTTACTCAACTCAAACACGTTAACATTCAGTTTCCATAAGAAAAGCCCTAAGTAACAGAAAGAGGGATCAAGGGAGAGAAACCAATTTACTTGTGTAAATCAGGAATTCAATCATGACTTCATCAGATCAGGGATTCAATCAGGGCTTTTTCATCTTCCCCAAACAATCAGGTACGCTTTCCAATTGTGAGAATTATATATTCAAGATCCTAAAGATATTAAGTTTAATTGTCTGAATGCTTGACAATTTTATAGGTCATGTCTAACATGTGGTATCAGAGCTTGGTTGTTGAACAGTTAATTTCTCCATGAATGTTTCCTATAAAATTTGTTTCGTACATGATTCCTTTTCTTTTGTTAGGATAAATTAAATATGAAAAATTATGTTATTTTTCTTAAGTGATTATCATAGTCTTCAAATTTAATTTTATCAATTATGAAACTCCACGTTAGTTGCTGCGTCCTTTGATTAAATAGGAGGAATTCATAGATCTCTTTAAGAGATTTATTCCCATAAGTAAGTTTACTGTTTAGGATGTATTGAGATTCAATGATTCCCTAAGTATGCCAAATTATCATGTTGTATTTGTGCTATTATTATTGCAATAGCTATTATATTTATATGTATGTTTTATGTTTATATAGTTTGTTAGTCACCAAAGTGGCCAAACTAGAATGAATACATACATAAAGAAAAGTCATTTATCCATAATATTATGAAATGCCTATTAGTGAAAATTAAATGGATAAATGAATGTTCACTAGTCATGAGATTTCAGATTTTTGCCCAAAGGTAAATCTATTATTCTATGAATAGTGAGTATGATTGAGATAAATTAATATTTTGGTCAAATATATATTTGTATATCCAAAGATAGCATTTTGTTTGATTTGAAATTTTAATTGCCTGATAAATGTTGATATTGACATTTAATTAATTTTTAATGATAGTATATCATAGTATCTACACAAAGGAGAACTATGTTATGCGATTGTTATATATGAATCCATGAAGTAAATGTATTTTGGTTTTGAGCATTTATGTATCATTTGCAATTGTTTCACTTAATTCGCATGCTTCATCTGTTACCATATTTAATGATTTAAACTTTTTTAAATGGTACGAACAAGTCAAGTTTCACTTAGGTGTGCTGAATTTTGACTTAGCACTATTGGAAGATGAACCTACTGCTATTACGAATTTGAGCAGTGAGGAAGAGAAGTTACACCATAAAGCATGAGAACGGTTTAACAAATAGAGCCTTATGTTTCTGTGAATAACTATTGTCAACAACATTAAGACAACTATTCCACAAACAGAAAGTGCAAAGTAATACTTTAAGTTTGTGGAAGAACTTTTTCGTTCTGCAGAGATGTCACTTACTAGTACTTTGATGGCACAACTCACGAGCATGAAGTTTGATGGGTCGAGAGGAGTGCAAGAGCACATTATTGAGATAACAAATATTGCAGCAAGGCTAAAATCCTTGGGGATGATGGTGGATGACTCATTCTTAGTGTAGTTTGTTATGAACTCATTGCCTTATGAATACAGACCCTTTTAAATTAATTATAACACTATTAAGGACAAGTGAAATATTAGTGAATTGGCCAGTATTCTTGTTCAGGAGGAAACAAGAGTGAAAATCAAAAGAGTCATTCCATTAACCCCATGAGTCAAAAAGTTGGTAAAGGACTTAAGGCCAAGAACAACAAGTTTAAGAAGAATAAACGCCTACTAAAGATTCTGAGGCTGATAAGAAGGAACAAATGGCAGATAGGTTTCGCTTTTGTAAGAAAGTGGGACACTATCAGAAAGATTGTCCGAAACGTAAAGCTTGGTTTGAAAAGAAAAGTAATCTTAATGCTTTTGTATGTTTCGAATCAAACTTAACTAAAGTTTCTTATAATACTTGTGGCTTGATTCTGGTGCTACTACTTATGTATCCAACATGATGCATGGATTCCTTATGATCCAAACCACAAACCCAACTAAGGATTTTTTATTCATAGGGAATTGCATGAAGGCTCTAATTGAAGGCATAGAGACTTATCGTTTGGTCATAGATACTGGTTGTCATCTAAACCTATTACAGACTCCCTATGTACCTTCAATGTCTAGAAATTTAGTTTCCCTTTCAAAACTTGATATATTTGGGTTTGATTTTAAATTTGGACATGGTTGTTTTAGTTTGTTTAAGAATATTGATTTTGTTGGTTCTGGTATTCTTACTAATGGTTTATATAAACTGAAACTTGATCATAATTTTGTTGAATCTTTACTTACTGTTAAATGCAATGTTGGAATTAAGCATAGTATGCTAAATGAAAGTTCTTCTTACTTGTGGCATAGACATTTGGGTTATATATCCAAATAAAGGTCAGAATGATTAGTAAAGAATGAGATTTCCTAAATCTAAATTTTATTGATCTTGACATATGTGTGGATTGCCTTAAGGGAAAGCAAACCGAACATAGTAAGAAAGGTGCCACAAGAAGTACCCAGCTTCTTGAAATTATATACACACCGATATATGTGGACCTTTTGATGCTCCATCCTTTAGTGGAGAAAAGTATTTTATCACTTTTATCGATGACTTTTCACGTTATGGATATGTTTACTTCCTTAAAGAAAAATCTCAAGCAGTAAATGCTCTTGAGGTATACGTGAATGAGGTTGAAAGACAATTAGACATGAAAGTGAAAATCATAAGATCTAATAGAAGTGGTGAATATTATAGGAGACATAACGAGTCAGGACAATGTCCAAGTACATTTGCAAAGTTCCTCGAAGAACGTGGCACATGTGCGCAATACACTATGCCAGGCACACCTCAACAAAATGGTGTGGCAGAAAGGCATAACTGGACATTAATGGATATGGTTAGGAGTATGATAAGTAACTTCTCATTATCCAAATCCTTGTGGATGTATACGCTTAAAACCGCCATGTATTTATTAAACAGGGTTCCTAGTAAGGCAGTCTCAAAAACTCCTTTTGAACTGTAGACTGGAAGGAAACCTAGTCCAAGGTATATATACATGTTTGGGGTTGTCAAGCAGAAGCAAGAATTTATAATCCACATGAAAATAAATTGGATTCTCGAATGATTAGTGGTTACTTTATTGGTTATCCTGAGAAATCCAAAGGGTATAGATTTTATTGTCCAAACCATTATTCAATAATAGTTGAAACTGGTAATGCTAGATTTCTTGAAAATTGTGAAGTTAGTGGGAGTAATGAACGACAGGTTGTGGACATATAGGAAATCAGGGTTGATGTTTCTTTACCCATAAATAACCATTTATCCACAACTGTTTAAAATATTGTTCCAGCTGTTGAAGAACGTTTTTACAATGCTGAACAACATTTGAATGATAAACTCCTCAGGAAGAAACTAACTCACATGGATCTGATATGAATGAACCATAAGGAATGCCATTAAGAAGATCTCAAGGAGAAAGAAAATCGCTATTCCAAATGATTACGTAGTTTATTTGTAAGAGTCAGATTTTGATATTGGAATCTATAAAGACCCGGTTTCTTTTTCACAAGCCATAAAAAGTAATTAGTCTGACAAATGGTTACATGCCATGAAAGAGACATTTTCGTCAGTCTCAAAGAAATACTCATTAAGAATTATTATGGTATTGATGGCTCATTATGATTTAGAGTTAAATCAAATGGATGTGAAAATAGCCTTTCTTAATGAGAACTTGATGAAGAAGTTTATGTGGACCAACCTGAAGGTTTCTCAGTAGAACGAAAAGGTCATATGATGTGTAAGCTTAAGAAGTCAATATATGGACTTAAACAAGCTTCCCGACAATGGTATATCAAGTTCAATGATATTATAACGTCTTTTGGGTTTAAGAAAAACACCGTTGACCGGTGTATATACCAAAATATCAGTGGGAGCAAGTTTATTTTCTTAGTTATATATGTTGATGATATTTTACTTGCTGCTAATGATCTAAGCATATTGCGTGAGACGAAAGATTTTTTCTCTAAAAATTTTGAAATGAAAGATATGGGAGAGCAATCCTATGTGACAGGAATTGAAATATTCCGTAATAGATCACAAGGACTGTTAGGATTGTCTCAGGAAGGATATATCGAAAGAATTTTAGAGAGATTTAATATGGATAAATTTAGTCTCATGCAATGTCCAAAGAATGATGTAGAACGTAAGGGAATGGAATCAATTCCATATGCTTCTGTTGTGGGCAGTTTGATGTATGTACAAACCTGTATAAGATCGAATATTATCTTTACGATCGGAATGCTGGGTAGGTACTAAAGTAATCCTAGAATGGATCACTGGAAAGCTGAAAAGAATGTTTTAAGATACCTGCAAGAAACAAATAATTACGTGCTCATGTATAGAAAATCCAACCACCTAGAAGGGATTGGATATTCGGATTCAGATTTTGCTGGATGCCTTGACAACTGAAAGTTCACTTTTCGTTATCTGTTTCTATTAGCTGAAGGAACAATATCATGGAAAAGTGCTAAGCAATCTGTCATTGCTTCATCCACTATGGAAGTAGAGTTTGTGGCATGTTTTGAAGCCACAATCCATGCATTATGGACGCGGGATTTTATTTCAGGGCTTGGGATAGTCGACACCATTACCAAACTGCTAAAAATTTGTTCTGATAATTCTGCAATAGTATTCTTCAAAAATGACAATTAAAGTATTTTTGTCGTTAAGGATGAGGTTCAAAAACAAAGAGTGTTTATTGAGCACATTAAAACTGTCTCATGATTGCAGATCTGTTAACTAAGGGTTTACAACCTAAGACATTTAAAGAATATGTACATAGAATAGGTCTTGGTTGTATTGATGAATAATGTGTTTATGATGCTTTTGACACTCTGAGCTCAATGATGTGTTTCTGACATGCATTAATGAATTTTCTATTTCTATAAGGTGTGCACATAATTTGTATTTTGAGTTAATAGGAAAGTCTCTATGAGACATTACTGTAGACCATGAAGGAATATACATATTTCGCTTATGTACCTACTATGGTAAGTTATAAGTGTAGTGGTATATCGAAGGAAGTATATGAATAAAATAATGTACGACCGTCATAACCCGCATTTAGTGATTTATCATAATATGGTAATTATGATGAATATTATGAGAGATTTGTTATTTTATGCGCGTTATAATGTTTATGCTATTAAAGTTTAATGTTATTGGATCATCGGATCAAGTGGGAGAATGTAAGATAATTGTCCGATATTAATGTTAGTGGTCCGATATTTATGGGATAATGGTCATTTAATTTATTGAATTATAAGTTAATATTTATCCTTTAATGGTAAACAAATCTTAACTGTTCATTTGAATACTTGATGGACGTTCCAAATTAAAAGATAGAGATATATTAAATTGGTCATTTCCCTGTCCATTAAGGTTACTCAACTCAAACATATTAACATTCAGTTTTCATCAGAAAAGACCTGACTAACAAAAAGAGGGATCAAGAGAGAGAAACCAATTTACTTGTGTAAATCAGGGATTCAATCATGACTTCATTAGATCAGGGATTTAATCAGGGCTTCTTCATCTTTCTCAAACAATCAGGTACACTTTCCAAATGTGAGAATTATGTGTTTAAGATCCTAAAGATATTAAATTTAATTGTCTGAATGCTTGACAATTTTATAAGTCATTTCTAACAGTATGTCAATAAATCATATGATATCATCTCATTAAAAATAAAATTATTTATATTTATTTTTAATTTTTTTAATAAAATAACATTATATAATTCACTCACCGTATACCGAGTGTCAAATATAAACTCTTATAATTATATTAAAGCTAATCTTGTGAAATAGGAATGTAGCCAAAAACTCTAAACTTGGTGGCATGTGGCCAGACTGTTAATTTAGGAAGAAGTTAATACACTCTTCAGAAAGTAAAAAGAAAAAAATGAATCAATCTGTCTACTTAGTGGCTGTCTGTCTGGGGTCTGGGGTCAAATGATCATAAGAGCATCTCTTTCTGACCCATGCTTTTTGGAGATTAGATCGTCCACAAAATCAACTAAATTGGTTAAGTCGTTTTGATATTTAGATTCTTCTAGCTATTCAAAACATTAGTCTGTTTGCGGTTTTTTTATTCAAATATAGCCAAAACAAAAACCAAAATACCGTTGATTTCGGATTAATTCTCAAAATCCATTTTTTTTCTAGCTGGGAAATCGCCATCCCCCATGGCGATTTCCCAGTGTAAAAATTTGAAAATTGGCAAAAAACACCAAGGGAAATCGCCATGGGGGGTGGCGAATTTCCCTTGGTGTTTTTTGCAAAAATTGCAAATTTAACCAAGGGAAATCGCCACCCCCATGGCGATTTCCCTTGGTTAAATTTGCAAATTTTGCAAATTAGATGAAGGGAAATCGCCATGGGAGGTGGCGATTTCCCTTCATGAAATGTTTTTTTTTTTACTTAAATTAATAAACAAATTTTAAAATTATTTTTAAATTTGTAAATTTTGTTTTTTAATTTTAAAAATTATAAATTAAATTAAAATATTTTTTTTATAATTTAAAAAAAAAAAGAAATTTCGTAAGGTATATTTTATTATTTTAAATTTATGAAATTTTTTTTGTAAATTTTGTTAAAAAGAAAAAACAAATTAGATAAAAACAAAAAAAAAAATTTCAATTTCAATTTTTTTTGAAGGCAACGGTTGACCGTTGCCTTCACCCGTCCCCCCCACCCCCTACACACACACCACTCTTCTCTATAAATACCTCCCTCCCTTCCTTCATTTTTTCATTCTTCTTTCAACAATTAAATTTCTTTCTACCAACAAAATTTCTTTCTACAACAATATTTTTTTTCTACAACAATATTTAGAAATGGCTTCATCATCACTATTGAGGTTGCAAGAAAATCACATATCGGAGGTTATATTTAAAGAGGTAAGTAAATTGTTATAATATTATTTGTATTACATTATACATTTTTAGTTATTTTTTATTGATTAGAATTCTGTAAATTTATAGTTTTATTGTTTTATAATTTTATATTTTTAATGTTATAGTTTTCAATTATAGTTTTATCATTTATTAATTACTATTGTTTTTTATTTCATAATTATATAATTATTTATTTTTTATATTGTTTAATTATTTATTATTATAGTTATTTAATTTGTTAATTATTTTTGTTTTTTCATTTTATAGTTTTATATAATTTTAATTTTTATATTATAATGGTCTTTTTATTATTATATAGAATAATAATTTTGTAATTATTACTGTTTTTTCATTTTATAATTTTATATAATTATAAATTTTATATTATATTATTTTGTATTATTATAGTTTTATAATTGTTTAATTAATATTATTTTTTTCATTTTATAGTTTATATAATTTTAAATTTTATTATATTATTATTGTTTTATAAATTTGTAATTATTATTGTCTTTTAATTTTAATTTTATAGTTATTTATTTATTATATAATTGAATTATTTAATAATTATATAAAAAAAATTAAATTTTTTATTATTATTGTTTTGTTATTTTATAGTTTTATTTATTAATTTTTAATTGTTATAGTTTTATAATATATTAATTTTTATTATTATAACAGGAAACTCGTCGCGTGTTACGTTCGAGGAAATTTACATTGGAGGACCCGCATCCATCTATTATCGACCACTTAAGAAGAGCCGGATTTTATCACGCAAGTCAAATTCGACGATTTTTGATACAACCCGACTTAATCAGTGCGTTGGTCGAACGATGGAGACCCGAGACGCACACTTTTCATTTTCCATTTGGTGAATGCACGGTAACTCTCGAAGATGTTGCGCTGCAACTTGGACTTCCGATCCATGGCGATGCAGTTACAGGCGGAAGCTTGCTAGATCGGAATGAAGTGTGTCAAGATCTATTGGGCTCGGTACCTCCAGATGAGTATGTATCTGGCTCAACGGTGAGACTAAATTGGTTGAAATCGTTTCAAAATCTTCCATTACATGCAACTGAACAAAAGATACAATATGCTGCTAGAGCATATATTTTACGTTTGATTGGAGGATTACTGATGCCTGACAAATCGAGCAGTCGGGTATATTTAATGTATCTTCCATTACTACGTGATTTAGAGCATGCGGCAAATTATAGTTGGGGTTCTGCGTGTTTGGCGATTTTGTATAGAGAACTTTGCCAGGCTACAGTTCCAAAAAGCCATGACATAGGTGGATGTTTAGTGCTTCTACAATCATGGGCTTGGTATCAGCTACCATTTCTTGCTCCGCTCGTGGATATTTCGGTTGTATACCCCCTTGCAAGCAGGTAATAATCTTTACTATTTTATTAATTTTGTACGAACTTGTATTTTTATAGGTCATTAAGATATTATATGCATTTTAATAGGTGGAGTAGGAGTACGGGTAGAGATTTTACAGAGACTCCGAGCGATCTTGCAAGTATAAGAGTACGACTAGATCGAGTAGGATATGATAAGGTAAATATTTCAATTGTTACATTGAAGTTTTTTTTTTATTTAATCCATATGAAACTAATAATTTGTAATAATTATTCGCAGTTTCTGTGGATGCCATATTCCTCGCGTGAAATTATGGCATGCCTCCCATCGGATGCCTACAATAATTTCAATATATGGAAAGCAAACACAACATTGATATGCTTTTCATATGTAGAGTGGCACCAAACTGACAGGGTGTTGCGACAATTTGGGATGCAACAACCAATTCCTGCAGCCCCGGTGAACCTTGATAAGCTTCACAAGGTCGACATGCGTGGTCGTCATGAGGAATTCTGGCCTGCGAAGCATGAACATTGGATCCATTGGTGGAATATACGTTTTCAACGAATTCCGACAGGTTACCCGATTGTTGGTAATAATTTCAACCCATCTGATGATTACATAGGATGGTATAGAAATGAAGGTCGGCCTTTCGTTTGTCCACCGTCGATGTATGAGGATGTTAGGAGTATGCCATTTACCGGACAAACTTCAGCTCCAGTCCCTCCTACATAGGATATGGATGCTTCTAGACCTCGCCGACAACGTGGGCGAACGCGTCAACCGACCTCATCGGAGTTCACAGCACCGAGGATGTCAATTGATCATCCTGAACCTCAACGGGATCATGGAGTACCATCCAGTCATCGTTATTCCGTAAGTCACCCCGGATATGACGTTGATGAGTGTTACCGACCATCACCGCCAAGAACGAGGTTAGATGACCAGCTCCCCATCCTAAGTCCAAGTTCAGCATATCTAACATCAATGTATCAGTTTGGAACCCCTTCATCAGCATTTGATGGTACATCATTTATGGGTGCATCTAGTAGTCAGGTTCCCGTTATGGGTGAACTAGGTGTTGGCTCATCCAGCAGTGGGTTTCAAATTTTTGATACGGAAGAAATGACTGATGACATACAACCGGAACCAGTGGCGGTTATAGCAGGAGGTCGTGGTCGACCGCGAATACGTGCCACTGACGAGGTTGAACGACGGGTGCAACCACCACGCACTAGAAGAGCTCGACACTGTTGCTCTACACCACGCAATAATTAGAATAAATGTACTTTTATCAATATAACGAGAATAATGTGTTTTAAATTTCTAATATATAAATTTATATGTTTTGCATTTCATGTTATTTATTTTAAATTTGTTGGGAAATTAATTGTTATATTTTATTTTAATTTATATCTTAATGTTGTTATTTAATTTCAAAAATTGTAAAAAAAATATAATTGAGTTATATTTTTATATTTTTTTTTTCATTTTAAATAAAATAATAATCCAAATTACATGATAAGTTGATTTTTTTTTTTCATTTTAATTTAATTTTCTTTTTTAAATTTTAATAAGAAATAAAATTTTATTTTTATAAAATTTTAATCATAAATTAAATTAAATTTATTTTATCAAATATCCAGTTTTAAACTGTAACAATCTATACTATTATTAAAAACAATGATTAAATTGATGTCACAAGTTAACCGAATACCAACTCAATAAAAAAAATCAAATTAAAAAAATTATTTTACGATACCAACTTAAAAATAACTTCTTTATTTAAAAAAGTTACTCGATAAATTTCTTTAAAAAAAATTTTATTTACATTTTACATCATTAAATTATTTTTGATATAAATTAAATTTTGCTTTTTATAATATTACAAAATTATAAAAAATACAATTTTTGATATAAAAATTTAATAAGAAATATAATCTTCTTTTTTAAATTTTAATAAGAAATATATTTTTATTTTTTATAAATTTTAATAATAAATTAAATTATATTTTTAATATATATTTAAAAAAATTAAATAACCAAACCTAAAAAATATTTTAATTTAATTTATAATTTTTAAAATTAAAAAACAAAATTTTAAAATTTGAAAATAATTTTAAAATTTGTTTATTAATTTAAGTAAAAAAAAAAAAACATTTCATGAAGGGAAATCGCCACCCCCCATGGCGATTTTCCTTGGTGTTTTTTGCTAATTTTCAAATTTTTACATTGGGAAATCGCCATGGGGGATGGCGATTTCCCAGCTTAAAAAAAAACGGATTTTGAGAATTAATCCGAAAACAACGGTATTTTGATATTTTTTTTGGCTATATTTGAATAAAAAAAACCTCTGTTTGCTTCTAGTGAATTCTTTTTTTTTCTTCTTTTAAAAGTTTTTTTTTTTTTTGCATAACTTTGAAATTTGAGATTTTATTTTGAAAATCTATTGAAATCTTGAAATGAGTAAGTGGGGTTTATGATGGCAGGTGAGAAATCGATCTCTTATTTTATAACTTAAATCATTTACCGAAAGAAAAATGTGTTGAGGGGACAAATGAAGCCATTATTGATGGATTACAGTCATTTTTTCTTTGATTCTTAATAATTCAATAATAATTCAAGTTTGTCACGGTATGAAGCCCAACTGCACAAAATGATTTTGTACAATAAAATGTTGTTAACAAAGAACGTATTTGAATTTAGGATTTAATTTAATTGATTTATATAATTATTTTTAAGAGATAATATTCAATAAATCTAAAATTTAAATTTTAAATCTGTAATTCCATTTTTGATTTTCAAATTACGATTTTGTTTGTAAGAAAATAAATAATAAACTTAAAATATTAGTTGGGGCCTGGGTTAAGAAGGACATGCCTTGAATTACAAGAAAAAAGGCACTGATAATGGGGCTTACATCTAGGTTTAAACCCAACTTAGCTCAACACTGCTCAGCCGATGCTATAGTATACTACTTCGGCTAACCTGTTCAGTACGAGGTTAATTCATTATTATTATTTTTCATTATTTTTTAATATATTTATCATTATAATTGACATACGTAGGATCATTCATTAATTGTGAAAGTTTCACTTGTGAATAATGATTAACATTTATTGAAAAGTAATGGAGTGAAAAAATAATGGAGGGGAGTCGGACCCCTCAGTATGACAGATTCTATTAGGGCTTTCCGAACTTTTCCTTATTAATTTCAAGATTCACTTTTCGGTAAACCAAAAAACGTCTCAACCATGGTGGTCGGTACCATTCCAGTACCGGTGATATAACCAGTACGTCCTAATTTTTAATTAAATCGATACAGACAACATTTAGTTCCGTTTCGATTTTGGTATCGGACCGTACTGGTCGTACCGGTCGTACCGTCCTAAACCGGTCAGTAGCGATACGTACCGGTCCGTACCGATTGGTACAAGATTTTGATTTTTTTTAATTTTTTTAAAAAAATTCACTTATTTGATTTTTTTAAACCAGTTTCAATATTTTTTGTGTCATTATCATTTTTATTTGTTTCATAATTACATTTAAAAATAAAATATATTCATTAAATTAGGCTATTGAACATAATTAATAATAATTTACTATATTTTTTAACATTTTAATATTTATTTGATCTTTAAAAAATTTAGATATTAAATATTTAAAATTTATATTTGCATAAAAATATATATATATGTATATAATGGATGTATATTTATATTTGTATATAATATATATTTTATTAAAAAATTTGAAAATAGATTATATATATATATAAAAAAATATTTAAAAAATATCGATAAATTTAAAATAATGCGTCAAAAATACGATATCAATACGATACCCCAGCGATAGTATACTGACTAGCTTAGTCTCAACTCTCGAAGTTAGTTTTTGGACCTATTTTGGAGCGCTGTAAAAGTGGAAGTAAAGCGAAAACAGATATTCTTTCAAACTCCAGTAACGCACTTAAAACGCACTCCCTCGTTCCCTGACATGTCAGTTTTTTTTTTTTTTTTTGCATAAAAAAGCTGAAAGAAATGGGTTTTCTTTTCTGTTTCTCCTGAATTGAACAGTTTGGCAGTGAAAGTTAGTTGTAAAAGAAGAAAAAGATGAAAAGGGTTGAAACTTGAAAGGAGGTTTTGTGAGGAGTTTTCACCTGGGTATTATGGGATTTGTACTCATCTTGCTTGTTGATTTTTGACTCTCGGTACCAATTGTAGTTTTGTGCTACAGTACCGATTTGCTACAGTAACTTTATCTCGGAATGCTACAGTAACTTTATCTCGGGACGCTACAGTAACTTTCGAAAAACAACTCTTTTATTAATATGAGAAAAGACCAAATACAATTGGTGTGAACAGCAACTAACAATAGAGACAACCTCACACAAGCTCTTATTCACTCAAATCTTTTTCTTTCTTTTTCTCTCTACACTTCACACACCTATCACACAACACACATCTCTATTTATAGCTCTTCAAGTCGGTGTTGTAGCCAACTTAGAATTCTCTAGATAGCTAAGACTTTGATTATTCAATGAAGAAAACTGAAGAGATTTCTGGAACTAGAAGACTAAGGAGAAATTCTAAAGAAAAATCTAGAGAAAGAACAAAGAAGAGAAATCTAGAAAACTTGAGTAGAAGAAAGATAGAGATAAGAGAGAGGAGTCGGTGTAACTTTCAACACTCCCCCTCAACGACTACTCTTTCTTGATGCTCGCTTTGGTAGTCATGCCAAGTTGTCTTCTGAACTCATCGAATTTTGCAACGCTAAGTCCCTTGGTAAACAAATCAGCTACTTGTTCTTCAGTCTTGATGTATTTCAGTTCAACATCTCGTTGAAGTACTTTTTCACGTACAAAGTGATAATGTATTTCTACGTGCTTGCTCTGATACCACTTTGTTGATTTTTCACGTACAAAGTGATAATGTATTTCTACGTGCTTGGTTCTGGCATGAAAGACTGGATTTTCAGCTAAGCTTATTGCTGACTGATTATCGCAATAGAGTTGTACTGGAGAGTCAATCGGTTGGTGCAGGTCCTTTAACAACTTTATCAACCACGTGCTTTCTTGTGCTGCCATAGCTGCTGCTCTATATTCTGCTTCTGTATGACAATGATACCGTAGGTTGTCTTTTGCTACACCAAGAGATTATGCCGAATCCAAGACTAAACATGTAGCCAGTTGTTGATCGTCTTGTATCATGATCTCCACCATAATCGGCATCACAATATCCTATAACTTGGCACGGAACTCCCTTTTTGTATAGAAGTCCAAAATCAATAGTTCCTTTTACGTACCTCAAGATTCGTCGAACCGCATCTAAGTGAGGTTTCCTCGGTTTCTCCATGAATCGGCTAGCTACTCCAACAGCGAATGCAATGTCGGGTCTTGTTAATGTAAGGTAGATTAGACTACCCACTAGTTGCCTATAACTTGTTGAGTCTTCCAATTCTTTGCCTTCTTCACTACAGAGTCTTGCATTGGCTTCCATAGGCGTAGATATCGACTTGCAATCAGTCATCCTGAATTTGTGTATAAGATCTTTTGCATACTTGTGTTGACATAAGAATATTCCTTCTTTGGTACGGATTACTTCTAGCCCAAGAAAGTGATTCAGCTCTCCAAGCTCTTTCATTTGAAAACGTACTAAGAGATTGCTTCTAGTTTGTTTGATTTCTTCTTCGTTGTCTCCGGTGATGATTAGATCATCCACGTAAACCAAGACTATTGCCAACTTACCTCTTTTTTCTTTCACGAACAAGTTCGAATCTGCTGCTGCAACTGAGTAACCACTTTGTATTAGGAATTCGGCAATTTTATCGTACCATGCTCTCGGTGCTTGTTTTAATCCGTAGAGTGCCTTTTTCAACTTACACACATAATCCGGATGAACTTTACTTGTGAATCCTTCGGGCTGCTCCATATAAATCTCTCGATCTAGCTCTCCGTGCAAGAAGGCATTTTTCACATCCATTTGCCATAACTTCCAAGATTTGCTTGCTGCAAGGGCAAGTAATACTCGTACTGTTGTAATTTTTGCAACCGGACTAAAGGTCTCATCATAGTCCACCCCATATTTTTGAGAGAATCCGCGAGCCACCAATCGAGCCTTATACCTTTCTATCGATCCATCGGGTCGAGTCTTTATTTTATAAACCCATTTACATGAGATGGGTTCAATCTTCTTCGGCTTTGGCACCAACTCCCATGTCTCGTTTTGTTTCAGGGCTTGAACTTCTTCTTCCATGGCTTTTCTCCACTCCAATTTCTCAGATGCCTCTTCATAAGTTGTTGGCTTTATTTCTTCAATTAGAGCAGCATTAGCATACTTAAGATTTGGTTTGCGTTGTCGTGATGACCTGCGCAGAAGTGGCTGAGAATCTCTTTCATCGAACTCATTTTCTCGAAATAACTTTTCCTCATCAAGGGCCTTTTCTGAATACTCGTCACTTGGTTGAGTCTTTTCAAGCTCAATTTGTTCCTCCATATTTTCTTGAAGTTTTTCTTCAATTTCTTTTGAGTCTGGCAACAGAATTGCTTGTGGTGACCACCATGACGAAGCTTCATCGAACACAACATTTCTGGATACATAGCATCTGCCACTTGTTGGATCACAACATCTCCACCCTTTTCTTTGGTCGTCATATCCCACAAATATGCAACGAATTGCCTTTTTGTCGAATTTGCTACGTAGATGATCTGGTACAAATACATAACATACGCAACCAAATACTCGAAAGTGACTCACCGTGGGTTTGATGTTCCATAGTTTCTCAAAGGGTGAGATAAAACCAAGCCTTGCTTGTGGAAGCCTATTAGTCACGTGAGCTGCAGTCTTCAAACATTCTGCCCAAAAACGAGGTGGCACATTCTTCGCATGTAACATGCTTCGACATATCTCAGCCAAATGCCGATTCTTTCTTTCGGCAACTCCATTTTGTTGTGGAGTGTTCGGACATGTCAATTGTCGGCGTATCTTGCATTCCTGTAAGAATTCTGAAAACTCCTTGGATGTGTATTCTCCCCCGTTATCTGTGCGTAGGCATTGTATCTTTCGACCTACTTCTTTTTCCACCTTTTCTTTGAACTCTATAAATTTAGTAAGTGCCTCTGATTTTTCTTTCATAAAGTCAATCCAGACGTACCTTGAAAAATCATCAATGAAAGTTATCATGTATTGGCAGCCACTGACAGAAGGTTGCTTTATCTTCCCGAACACGTCTGAGTGAATTAGCTGGAGAGGCTCCTTAGCTCTAAACTTTGACTCCTCGTATGGCAACTGGTGAGCTTTCCCATATTGGCACCCGGCACATACTGTGTCATCTTGAATGTCTAATTGAGGAAGACCTTTGAGCATAGACTTTTTCATCATTACCTTTAACTTGAGGTAACTCACGTGCCCAAGCCTCGCATGCCACAAGTCAGCTGTTTCATTCTTTCTTGTCTTGTCCACATATGCAGTCTGAGCGGACATAACGTAAACTGACTTCAGACGCTTCCCTTCCATTATTGGTGTACTTGTTGGCTTTAAGTTTGGATATACTTTCACATCATTTGGACCAAACACGACATAATTTCCTGAGGCAGTGAGTTGTGAAACCGATAGCAGATTTTTCTTCATACCTGGCACATGGAATACGTTTTGCAGCTCGATTTGGTGTGGACTAAACCGTGGCACAATAGTTGTTTGGCCGATGTGAGTAATAGGTAACCTTGAATTATTTGCAGTTACCACAAATCGTTCTCCTTTGTATGTTGAGGTATTAGTCAACTTCTCCTTATCTCCAGTCATGTGATTTGAGCATCCAGAATCAACTATCCAATCTTTATTATAGTCAATTAATTTACTCACCGATGCGAGTGAACACTCTTCTTCTGACTCGATGATGCAAGCAGCTGCAAGTTCTTCGCATTCTTCAATAGCAATTGATGCTTGAAAATCCCACTCTTCTTCGCTATTATTCTCTTCTCGTGACGAGGTTGCCGCGTTGCCTTGGACTTGCTTAAACCGACAGTCTCGAGCAAAGTGACCAGATTTTCCACAGTTGTAACACTGATTGTTTTGACGACGATACCTATTTTCATTTTTGTCTCTTTCTCGAACATGCTGGGCTCCCTCTTGCCGAAAGCTCCTTCCCCCTTGCTTTGGCCATGTTTCTTGCCTTCGAAATTTATTTTCTTCCACGCCTGGCTTTGTAACAACTTTGCTTCTTTTATTAAAGCCTCTTTTATTACTAAAGAGTGCTTTCTCGTCATCTTTTATCGAGACTTTAGACATTTGTTTATCTAAAGTCTCTTGATTGGCTAGGATATTTTCCAACTCAGTTAAAGTTGGTTCTTTGCTCCATCCACGAGTTGCAGTAACAATCCCGTTGTATTCAGGTCGCAAGCCATAGATGATAATTCTTCTCATCCTCGTTTCGGTAATAGCATTTTCTGGATCTAATTTTGAAATTTCCTCACAAAGAGTTTTAACTTTAGAGAAATATTCGCTTACCGACATATTTTGCTGCGAGATTGACAGGAGTTCATTCTCCAATTGTTGGAGCCTAGCATCATTTTTCCTTGCGAACAACATTGTGAGTGTGTCCCAGGCTTCCTTCGGTGTCTTTGCATCCTTGATGCGTTGTAATAAACCATCCTCAATGGTGACTGATAACACGTACATGGCTTTACCGGCTTTGATCTTCCATTTTCTTAGTTCTCCGGCATCAGTTGGTGGTGTTGAAGCTTCACCGTTAACAATATCCCATAAATCTTGCCCGAGCATGTAATATTGCATCCGGATGCTCCACGTATTGTAATTGTTTTCATTGAGCTTCTCGATGTTGCTAGCGGAATTAGAAATATCTGCCATAGTGTCTTGAGAGTGCCCTGCACTTACCTCAAATTTGATTCTCGTTCACTTAATTTCACAGTCCCTGACCGTGTACCGGCAGAATTTCCACGTCTCCACGAACTACGATCCTCGATCGTCTTGGTCCCAGACCAATAATCTTCACAGTCCCAGACTGTCTTTCTCCGATATGCGTACTCTGGTCCCTGACCGTCTAGCTCTGATACCACTTTGTTGATTTTTGACTCTCGGTACCAATTGTAGTTTTGTGCTACAGTACCGATTTGCTACAGTAACTTTATCTCGGGATGCTACAGTAACTTTATCTCGAGATGCTACAGTAACTTTCGAAAAACAATCGGTGTATTTTTAACATTGCTGTTACACCCCTTGATGTCTTAAAAGTAAATATGCAGGTGGGAAGGATCAGTTTGATTCTTTTTTATTTTCCCTTTCTTTGAAATTGATTACATTTTGATATTGAATGCTATTTAAAATATATTTATTTTCTGCTTGATTTTTTAAGGATGTCTTTAGGCTTTGACTAATGCTGGCTGACTTGGTCGTTATTTATTATGCTTATGTTTGTTTGTGTATTTAACTGTTCATATTCTTGTTCTGGATTTTGGCTGCTATTTACTCTTGTAATATTATCAACTGGTTATTTAAAATAATCGGAAATCTAGGAAGCACGGACAGGCAATACGGGTACAACACTTGAACACTCCTTTGACAGAAGTGTCTATGCTTTATAATCGAAAATTAAGGTTAAAGTGCTAAGTTTTCCCTTTTGGCTACACATTTCTTACATATTGTGTAGTTTAGCAACTATTGAGAAGACAAACAGACTGACAAGTTGTTTTCTTTAGATATTACTTAGAAAATGCTATCGCGTTAGGTGCAATTAGGAAGACAAAATTTCTTCCCGAATTTGAGAGAGTAGGAGAAGGATGTGTGGAACAACAAGTTTTAAGAAAGCCAAGTCTTGGAATATCCATCAAGGAAAGAGTTCTGCAGCTAGTTTGCTTGCTATAGTAGTATCAGTTCATATCATATAGAGAAATAAAATTATTATATGTTCTTTCAGCACATCTTTGAATGTTTTACCTTTATGGTAGTTTGATTGGCAATGGCATTGGCATCAACTATAGAAACACCACGTTTATTTTAACTGTTCCATATAGTTTATTGCTATGTTACTCCGACTCGGGTGTGAGTGTCGGACACGAGTATATTTGATTTATTCTAAGTTTTTTCATGTATTTGGAGGATCTTTGGGATCATATCCTCATACCCATGTCCGGATGTGCGTCGAACACGGATATTTCAAAAAAAATGAAGAGTGAAGCAATAGGTTTATTGTACTTCTTGATATCCTTAGCCTCCCTTAAGGCTGCTCATCTAATTATTTGAATTTTTTTCTTTAGGTGAATCCGATCAAGTATAGCAACATTTAATCAGGATTCTCTGCCCTTTGGAAAGAGCAGGGCCCAGCTTCTTTTTGGAGAGGGTGGTCTGGCAAGTTTTTTGGATACGGTGTTCAAGGAGGCTCCAAATTTGGTCTTTATGAATACTTTAAGGGGCTTTACTCCAACTAGATTAAACCCTCGCGCGATGTCGCGGAAATCAAATCTTAAATATAAGATGACAATATTTTTAAAAACAAAAATTAACAATTAAACAAAAAAAAATATATTTTTTTAAATAGCAAAAGAGCACTGTCATAACAATTTAAAGTTATAAAGAATTTATAAAGTCAGCTTAAAAGATAAATCTAAGTGAAACAAATTTTATCTTAAATTGAATCACAATGACAAACTATGTAAAATATAAAATGAATTAAGACACGACACGAACACAATATAGAAAAAATAATTAAAACACAACACAAAAAATTCAATAAGAATACACGAACATGTAAAAATATACATAAAATGAATTATTAACGTGTAAAAATTTATAGTACTTTATATATATTATTAACGTGTAAAATCTTATAATACTTTGAAGGGGAAAAAACACGAACACGTCAAGAACACACAAATTTTTCTCTAAATCGAATCACTATGACAAATCATGCAAAATATGTCATGAATTGAGATACGACACGAACACACAATTTTTTCTCTAAATTGAATCACAATGAAAAACTATGTAAAATATTAAATGAATTGAAACACGAATTATCAACGTGTAAAAATTTATATAAATATATAATACTTTAAACACACAAAAAAACACGAATACACAAATTTTTTTCTTTTTTTTTTCTACCATTTTTTTTCTATACATTAAAATAAAATGGGGTCTACAACAAAATGGGGCCCAAAAAAATTTGGAGTAAAGTGGGGTCCACAACAAAGTGGGGCCCAAAAAAAATTGGAGGGGGCGACGTGGCCACCCTCTCTTTGCTTCAAAAAGTGTAAGATTTATATATTGGATGTTTTGGTCAATCGAAACAGGATTTTCATATTCTTTCTCAGCAGTGCATCTGCTCAAGTATTTGCTGATGTTGCACAGCCTAATTTTGCGATGGGTCTGGTTGATGGATTTCCAAAACTATACAAAACTGAAGGGCTTACTGGGTAAGTTATACTAATGCCTGAACCTTTTCTGCTTTTCTTTCATCATAATGTTTATCATTTCAATTTGATTGCAGCTTCTATAAAGGGACTTTGTTAATACTTCGCTGCACTTTTAGAAATTTCATTTGATTGTTCCTTGTAATGAATTTAAGATTTGTGTACTGGTGGTTATTGCACTGGAGGGCCTTCTGGTCTATCTTGACATGCCCTCTATTAGTTTGTAATTAAGCTTACATTGACAAATTCTGAGTTGCAAATATTATGCTAATCATTTATGGGTTCTGTCATCTGTGTTCTCTCAATATTAGATTAGTAATAACTTACTAATGCACGCCTTGCCATTGCTTTCTATCTATTTTGAAGTTGAGATCATGAGATAGTTTGGCAAAATAGACAAATAGTGAAGATAACAATTATAGTGACATTGCATGTTGCTAGTCACCTGTTTTATGACCGTAACTCTTAAGTCACCTATGTCTCGTTTCCATATCATGCAGTTATATTTTTTTTGTGATGTTTAAGTCTTCCATTCACTGCATTATTACGTTAATGTATTCTGAAAAACTAATTTTTAGGGTATAAAATTTGTAATTATCTTGCTTCGACATATATAGGAGTTTAAGCACATGGACTTTGACGCCTTACCTTTCAGAATGAATTTTAAAGCCAAGCTAGAATGCTTAGATTTGTAGGCAAAAAGACATGTGCTCAGTTACCATGCTTGTTTATCTGAGATTTTAGCCTTGACAGATTACTTGCTTACTTATATATGTCTGTTTCGGCATATAATGAATGGATTTGTCAAATCATAGTGCATTTTATTTCTGACCCTGTTTCTTAATATGATACTCTGATTGGCAGTCTCAATGATAATGTTCTCAACTTTTGAGCATTCAGTGGACTTTATCTATAGAAGTATCATTAAACAGAGAAAAGAAGATTGTTCAAAAGCTCAACAACTTGGTGTCACATGCTTAGCAGGGTATGCAGCTGGAGGCTGGAGCAGTTGCCACCGTAGTCTCTAACCCAGCTGATGCCATTGTTTCTTCTCTGTACAACAAAAAGGCTGAAAATGTGTTGCAGGTAGCACTTATTAGCTATGTTACTCGGACTCGGGTGTGAGTGTCCGATACAGGTATGCATCCGATACGGATATGTTCAATTTTTTTTTCAAGTTTTTCCATGTATTTGGAAGATCCTTGGAGGGTCATTCCCTATACTCATATCCAAATATACATCAGACAAGGCTTTCAGACATGAATACTTCAAGAAAAAAGAAGAGTCGGAGCAACTTAGCTTATTAGTAATGTTTTTCTTTGGTTTATTTTAAGTATAACAACTTAAAATGATTAATTGTGTTATTCAATATCATAACTTTCAGGCTGTTAAAAAAATTGGGCTTGTTAATCTTTTTACTAGAAGTCTTCCTGTTAGAATCACACTCAATTCAATGGTTTTTCTACGACACCATCAAAGTGCTATGTGGACTGAAGTGTTTTCACAAACTCCAAATTCATAAGTCATTCTTCTAACAACGTGAACATCTTAGGCCTACTAGTGGAGGACTTAACAGACAACTACGAGAAGCCAATTTATCATCATCTTAAGCTCTTTGGGGGACAATTTACAGTTACATCAGGCCAAGTTCTGCAAACATCAAAGGTTAGCAATCCTTACAATGTGGGCATATGATACATGATCATTCTGATTGTAGAGATGTCAGAAAGTTATTTACACCTATCTTAATGTGTACCAGCTATTATGAAAGGTTCAACATCGTCTAAAAATAATACGAATACAATATAAATACATGGATTATAAAATCTACTATGACCCTGACGAGAGAGGCTAGCCTATGGAAAATTGGAAATAGAAAGCACTATCGCTGTTTATAGAGGCAGAATTTGGTGTCAGCTTATATAATACTCTTGAGTCTTGAGTTCTGAGCCTATGATCAAATCATGGTTTTCTTAGTGCTAGATTTTGATCCATTATTTCTGTGCCATCTTTAATATATAGGTTTTTGATTTGGTAGAGATTTTTGTATATCAGTGTATGTATTTTGTTTATAATGCTAATCTAGTCAGACCACAAGTTCTCTTGGCCAATGCTATCGTTATCCTACTTTAATAATCCTTACTATAACGTAGGAAAATAACGGTTTAAGTACTCACATAGTTCCTGTACTGTAGTGAAAAGAGTAAATTAGTCCTTGTACTGTAAAAGTGAGTAATTTAGTCCCTGTACAATTGAAATAGGTGCAAATAAGTAAAATATATAACAATTTTAATGAAAAACCGATAAAATGCTGACGTGGACTCGTAAAATCTAATAGATTTAGATATATTTCAAGTCATATTTTATTTCAAGTCATTAATTTTGTTAGATTTTACGAGTTCACATAAGCATTTTAACGATTTTTCATTAACACCGTTATTAATTTTACTTATTTGCATCTATTTCAATTGTACAAGGATTAAATTACTCACTTTTACAGTACATTGATTAAATTACTCTTTTCACTATAGTATAGGGACTATGTGAGTACTTAAACCGAAAATAACAAACAAAGTTGGAGTAGATGATAGATAACACAAAAAGGCACATAGTTGATGCTTTATATATATATATATATATATATATATATATATATATATATATATATATATTTAAAAAGGTCAAAGTAAACTAATAGTACTACTTTGGTTTTTTGGTCAATTATAATGGGGAAGCAAAAGAATTTTGAAAATTAAGATCAAATATTTCATTTATAAGATTTAAATTTAATTTTTGTTGCAGGTATTTTTTTGGTGGGCGGTAAGTTCAATGTAAATTATATAATCTTGGAATGGGATAGTCTTTTTTAAACATCTCAATCAGACAGGTGAAATTGAGTTTAAGTCAGATCAATTCAGATCTTAAAATTTTTAGTCAATTTCAGATTTACGATGTTTCAAGCTTGAGTCGTTTTTGATTGAGATAATTTCGATTTTGGGTTATTTTTGGTTCGAATCATCTCAGATTCGGATCATTTTGAGTTTAGATCATTTCGGGTTTGGGTAATTCGGGTTTGACAATCAAGTTATTTGGATTCGAGTATTCGATTTCGAATTCAATTTATTAATTTTTAGAATAAAATCAGATTAAATTTGTTGATCAAGTCAAATTTTATTAAAATTTTATTGAAAGATAAAAAAAAAATAACATTTAAAAATAAATATTGTAATTTGTATGTTTTAGATTAAAGTTACTTTTTATATAAATAAAAAATATATGTGATTTTACATTTTTATTAAATTAAAATATTTTTACTTAATATTTCATTGTAATCATTGATTCACTTTTAATTAAATCCGACAAAATCATCTTAACTTTTAATTTCTATATCAAAGAGATTTTAATTTTTAAACTTAAAAAAATATATATCATTTTTCTTAAATAAATACAATATTAATAGATTATAACTAACTATGAGTCATATATATTAATATGTCTATATGAATTAGGATATGAATCATTTGATTAATGATATTAGGATTTTGTTAACAAGTGCCCTAAAATCACTTTTTAAGGTTATTATATGTGGTAATATCTTCACCAAATATATTAAAAATGATAAATAAAATTGTCAATTTTTGCAATTAATACAATGTTATTACTATAAATAGTGTATTAACTAACTTTAAAGAGTGCTCTAAGGACACTCGATAGCAAAACCCATGATATTATTGTTGAAATGTAATTATCACTTAACAAGTCAATATCCATCTCAATTATATTTTATACCAAATATGTGATGGGTCATGTGGGTCTTAATTGATAGGTCATTAGTTTTTTAAATTAATGCAAAATTATTTACTATGCTTGTATATGTGTTAATGGTGAGGTCGGATTGCGATTTGAGATTTTTTTTTTCTTACCATGCCTGTTTCAGGTCGGGTCCTGATCGATCTGCAAGCTTATTTTACTATTAATCAAGTATTAAAATATATAAAAAAAATATTTTATAAAAAAATATTTTTATAATTAAATTTAAATAATTTTTTTTTTATTACAAAAACAGTAATTCGGGCCGATACGAATAGAAAATTATCCTGCGCAGGCTCGACTATTGAGCAGGTCTACTTGTATGGCTACATAACTAGTTTTGATTTTTAGGTAAAATTTTTCTTTTTAACTATTTTTAAAATTAATGATTTTGTTATATGAAAGTTATAATAAAATATTTAAAAGTGAGTGTTATAATTAGTATTAGTGAATTATAATCAATTATTTTTTGTTTTAAAATGATTAATATTAATCTATTTAATTATTTTATCAAAATAAAAAAGGAAAATAAAATAACTTTATTTTCAATATATAATTATAAACATAAAAATTCAATTCAATTATAATAATAAAAATAAATTGTTTTGTTATTTCTAATCATATTTAAGGATAATATTCGAAACTATATAAAATTATAATAGTAAAGAAAACAATTTAAAACAATAAAATAAAAATAAATTAATAATTTATGTTCAATTTATTATTTTATTAAATTAATGTTGTTTAAAATAAAATTATACTTAATATAAGTTTTGATAATTTCGGGTCATTTGAGTTTCGATCATTTCAGATTCGATTCAACTCAAGTCCGAATCGTTTCGAGCCCATCTCATTTCGGGTTCGAGTCATTTTCAAATTCAAAGTATTTTAGAGTTGTTAACTTTTTATGATCAAATTGAGTTTTGATAATTTTTGATAATTTCGGGTCATTTGAGTTTCGATCATTTCAGATTCGATTCAACTCAAGTCCGAATCGTTTCGAGCCCATCTCATTTCGGGTTCGAGCCATTTTCAAATTCAAAGTATTTTAGAGTTGTTAACTTTTTATGATCAAATTGGATTAAATTGATAATTGATTATTATGAGTTGAATGGATTTTTTAAAATTCTTATGATCAAATGAATTTTTTAAGTTTTCTTCAGATCTCTTTTCGTATAAATTTTTTATTAAAACTCGTTGTGGATAGCCTGGATTCAAGCTTATGAGCTTAAAGGAAGATCCTTATGGCAGGTAAAGGTAAAGCAAGGAAGTAGTTGGAACTGAAAGAAAATAATGCAACTAAAGAAATTGGCCCGACAGTTTGGTGCTCAGCAGGATAGTTCATTAGTTTGGAGGTTCTCAAGATACAAGTATTCAGTGACCAATGTCTGGAATGAGCTAAGGACAAAGAAGGATAAGGTGAGATGGGATAGGCTTCTCTGGTTTCCATTCCATGTACCTAAACATTCCCTTATATTTTGGATGGCAGTATTAAACAAATTACCTACCAAGGATAGGCTGCTCTCGAGAGGAATGGACATTTAGGGGAGTGGTGTATTCTGCCACACAAAGCAATAAACCAGGAATCATTTGTTCTTTGAATGTGAGAACACTAGGGAAGTTTGGAAAAAGAGTCTCAAGCTTTGCCAGCTTCAAAGAGCAATGGGAGACTGGCAAACAGAATTTCACTGGGCAACTAGTAGGCTAAAGGGTAAGGCCTTGATTTTGCGTTTGACTTGGAATGCATATATCTACATAATCTGGAGGAAAGAGACAGTAGGCAATTTAAGCAGAAACAAAGCACTAAGCAGAGGTGATAGGCAGCATTAAGGAGATAGTAAGGATGAGACTTGCAAGTGAAGGAGAGGTGGTAGCTGACTCAATTAACACTAGGCTATGCATTGCGTGAGAATTAACTCATTTAGTTTCAGTCAATTGAATGTATAAATTCTTTATTGATTGATTTGTTACATTAAAAACTGTCAATAGATGGATTGTAGAGCCATTGTAGTAAAACTCTGCATCTTGGATAATAAAAGATAAATTTATAAATAAATAAAAAAAAGTTAGAAGTCTTGAGTATTAATTAATGAGATGGTAGAATCCAATTCCAATGTATATATGCGTTAGGAAACAGTAAAAGCGGCATAACATGTTATCTGATTTGGAAATTTCTGCTTTCCACGTCCACCTTCAGTCTTTACCTGACAAAACATAGTGTAGCGATGTCATATGCAAAAGCAAACCAATCGTGCAAAAATCCAAATGCAGTTGATATGTTACTATCAAATAGAGGTGGCAAATGGGACGGATTTGGATTGAATCATTTGAAAGAATCCAACTATAAAAATAATACTTTAATGTGATGTGTGTTTCCAACCAAACTTTCTAATATATTGTAAGATACGAAACTTTGTTGTTCAAAAAATTAGTAACTAAATATTCAAAAATATGAATCATGTGCATCTCATTATTTCATTCCACTGTTAGATTCTGTCTAACACTCTAACTGCATGTTCTCAGATCTTAGCTTTGATCCCATTTATCCAATGCTACTACCCAAAAAATGACCTAAAAACACTATAAAAAAAAAAAACAAAGGGTTAGATAGATCTTCATGGCTTCTAAGGAAAGTTTTAAAATAAAATAATAGTAATGAAAATAAATTATAAATGTTCTGTTCAGACATCAGCCATAAATTTATTGGGAATCCTTAGAAACTGTATGTTTTTTTTTTTTTGGGTTACTGTATGTTGAAAACTGAAAAACTGCCATTTGAGTCTCCAGTCTTCTTTGTGTTCTGGATTGGGATACAGAAAGTCAATTAGTAGAATAAAGAGGGTAATTTAGTCAAACAAAACTTGGTATGCAAGGGGAAACTTCATAGTTCAAAGCCGGAAGAAGAGGAAGACCATTCAAAACAGAGCTGCTTGTAAGTTTTAAGACGGTCTAAAATTAGATTTTGGATTTTCTTTCTCTCTCCAAAAATTAGCTGTAAGATTTTGACCAAAACAACCTTAAGACTTGTCGTAGACCCACTAATCTTTTACTCTGTGTGAACATCACGAACCAATCAACTAACTACAAACTCCAACGTTGTTGTTGAATCTCCAACCTTGAATCAGTGATTTACTGATTTGATTTTATTGATGTTTTTACCCTCCACTGCACTTCCTAGAAACCGTTAAAGATAAAAGTTATACAGCAAGACGAGATTAGTAACTTCAATTTAATCCAAAATCTTTGCAGTAGTAGAAAAAAACGCAAGAAAACAAAAATGGGTTATTTTCATTTCATAAGATAATAAAAAGCTAAAAAAAAAGAAGAGGAAGGAGAAACAGAAAGAGGGGAAGGGGGAGGAGAGTTGGCTGGTTAGCACTTCGTACCCGATGTTTCTGAATCTGAACAACAGCACCCCAAAAATAACAACAAAAAACAGAATAAAAAATCAAACATCAAAAAACCCTCCAATAGCTGTTCTAATGGATGTGTTTAGGATCAATTATATTCATCCACTTTAGCCATTTCCTTCTTTGTCTCTCCTTCTATCATCTCCTTCTATCCACTCGAAACTGGTACGTGATCTATCTCTCCCTTTCCTCTTCTTCCTATCTTTGGTTTCTTTCTTATTATCTTGATTGTTATGTATGTTTACATCTTTGTAAGTTGATCTTATTTTTTTGGGTCTGAAGATTTGTTCTTTTTGATTATTGTTAGGCTTGGCTTAATTTCTTTGATAGCTGTGGTTTGTCTTTGATAGGATGTTAATCTTGTGTCATGGTACATGCTATATCCATGTAGAAAGATGGTGACTTTTTTTATTTTTCTTTTTTGGTTTCTTGGAAATTAGTGAAAAGGAATCACTTTTCTTTTTTTCCTGTAGAAAATAGAATGGAGCTTTTTACACTGATCTGATATGGGATTCTTTTGATGCTTAGATTTGTGGTTTCAGCATGAAAATTTTGTGATGTTTGAAGTTTCCAATTCTGGGATCATTGAAAATTTACATTTTTTCTTTTTCTTTTTTCAGTGTAATTGGATGAGGAAAATACTGTTTTGGGGGAAATATTTTTCGTTTCATGGGCAACACATGCCGTGGATCTTTCAAGGGGAATCTTTTTCAGGGCTACAATCAGCCCGAGGATTATTCTTCCAAGCACAACAACACTTCTTCTGACAGTTCCAGTTCTGATGATTCCCCTTCTAGTTTAAACGCTCAACAACTTATTGCCCAAGAATTCTCCAAAGAAACCACCAAAAAAGATACCCATTTGGCTCTCATTAGCCCCACCAAGAAAGACAACATCATGAGACGTGGCATTGATCACCAGGCTTATTATGTTTTGGGTCATAAGACTCCTAACATCCGTGACCTTTACACTTTAGGCCGCAAGTTAGGACAAGGACAGTTTGGGACTACTTACTTATGTACTGAGATTTCTACAGGCATTGAGTATGCCTGTAAGTCTATATCCAAAAGGAAGTTGATCTCCAAAGAGGATGTGGAGGATGTGAGGAGGGAGATTCAGATAATGCACCATTTGGCTGGTCACAGGAATATTGTTACGATTAAAGGTGCATATGAGGATCCTTTATATGTGCATATTGTGATGGAGCTTTGCTCTGGAGGTGAATTGTTCGACCGTATCATCCAGAGGGGACATTACACTGAGAGGAGGGCAGCTGAATTGACAAAGATTACTGTTGGGGTTGTTGAGGCTTGTCACTCACTTGGGGTTATGCATAGAGATTTAAAGCCTGAGAATTTCTTGTTAGTTAACAAGGATGATGATTTCTCACTCAAGGCCATTGATTTTGGACTCTCGGTCTTCTTTAAACCTGGTAAGCAATGGAATGTTCTTCCTTAATTTTTACTGAATTTGAAGCAACTTAAGTAGCTCGAACATACACCAAGTAATTTAAACTTAATGCATACTACCTTAATGGGTATATTTTGTGAATGCCTATTAAATGGTTACAGGGAAGAACACATTCGTAATAATTGAAGAGCCAAAATTTCCTTCTTTAGTGAGTCAGAGTAATTTCAGCCCCTTTAGTTTATATTGAAACCAATGTCTTTTAGAAATTCAAGTTGTTTAACATAATGTGTGGTTTACTACTTCAGGCCAAGTTTTTACCGATGTGGTTGGAAGCCCATATTATGTCGCTCCTGAAGTACTCCTCAAAAATTATGGACCAGAAGCAGACGTATGGACTGCAGGAGTTATACTCTATATATTGCTAAGTGGCGTGCCACCATTTTGGGCAGGTACTCTTGATATTTTTGGTCCTGCATGAGAATGAGTTTTCAAGTAATGCTATGTGTAATATACTTACAACCTTCTTCTGTCTGTTCTTTAGAAACACAACAAGGAATATTTGATGCCGTGTTAAAAGGACATATTGACTTCGATTCAGACCCATGGCCCCTAATATCTAATAGTGCAAAGGACCTAATCCGGAAGATGTTATGCTCTCGACCTTCAGAACGGCTGACTGCTCATGAAGTATTATGTATGTAGTACATATTACCTCTCTATTATTATCTGGTTGATGTTAATGAATGTTTTGAACCAATAAAAAAAAGATGGAATGAAGGAAGCTGCTTTCTATCATTTGATACTTCTTTTTTTTTTTAATGTTATTACTACTGCATAGATGAATGTGGCAGAGTAGTAGTATCTTTTGTTTTTGGTACACTGCTGAGTAGTAGTATAGTATGATCATGTAGAGACGCATAAAGTTGCTGTGTTGCTTCAGTGTGGGGTACTCGTTATGTTTTTCAAAATTGGTTTTCTCGTTGATCTAAGTATTTAAGCATGTTTGCAATCTCAGCTAAATTGTTATCAGAAAATGTACCCGAAAATCAATAGTGCACCTTGATACAAGGCAATAAGTACTATTGTTTATTTTATTTATGCACCTTCTCCATTTCTTCCCTTGGATATTTTAATATTAAATACAGTTGTTTCTCTAGAATCTTACTAATTTCAGCAAATGTAGAATCAGAACTATTCTTCTTAACTGACACGTGAGAATTCGCTCTATTGGTCAGTATAGTTTGTTACCTCCTGAGCGCATTTATTTTTTTCTTTACTGAAATAAAGATCAACTTGTGATACCATTTTCTTTTTGAATTGTTTAGGTCATCCTTGGATTTTTGAAAATGGGGTTGCCCCAGATAGGGCACTGGATCCAGCGGTACTTTCTCGTCTCAAACAATTCTCAGCAATGAATAAATTAAAGAAGATGGCTTTACGGGTAAGATTCTCAAGATTTGTGTGTGTCTGAGTCTGCATCTGTCCGATATTTTAATAACTAAATACAGTTCTTTTTTTATCTCTGTCTGTGCATTATGAAGAAGAAACAAGATATATATATATATATATATATATATATATATATATATATAAACCTAGGATCATGTGAAATAAATCAGACAGTCTTCTTCAAATCATGAAGGGGGTGATACACAATCAATGCATCTGAAGCAAGCTGTTTGTCTCATTAAACAAAGAATGCACCATTTTTTGCTCAAATATTTCTATGCCTCTGTCTGGCAGCTCCTTGCACTTATTATGTTCAGAGTTTAGTCTTATGAACAATGGAACTTCATGTTGGCTTTAAACATGCTCCTTTTATAGTTAATGTAGTCAAACTCATTCTGACAGACAAAGCTCTGCCCTTTTTGTGCTATCAGGTAATAGCTGAAAGTCTCTCCGAGGAGGAGATTGCTGGTTTGAGAGAAATGTTTACGGCTATGGATACTGATAATAGTGGTGCAATCACATTTGATGAACTCAAAGCTGGTTTGCGAAGATATGGCTCTACCTTGAAGGATACAGAGATACGGGACCTTATGGATGCAGTATGTTTGTTTTGAAGCAGATATCTAAATATTTGTTTCATTCTCTTCTTTTAATCTTCTTTTTCTTCTTCCTGCTCATTTTTCAATCTTTTGTTTATTTATTTTCTTCTTCTTGCTTAATAAATCTTGTATTGCTTCTTGTTCCTTTGGTCTAAATGTCAGCTTATATGTTTTCATGAATTTGTGAGGGATGCAGATTTTGAGCCCCCTCTTGCTTTTTTTCCCCTTAATTTTAGCATGAAGACAATTTTAACAGAGAAGCATAGGGTCACAATGCCGTATTGGAAACAGCGGTTGAGATATGGGGCCAATTGTAATGTGAATACTGCTTCTTAATGAGCTGTAAGGTGGCCCCTTAAACCAATTGGAGAATAGTTTTTGGTATGTGATTTAGACTACTAACTTCATGGTCTCTCTCTAGCAGGGATCTGTTTTAAACTGATTGGAGAATACCTAAAATATATTTTCTTTTTGGTACAAAGGAGGCCGCAGCCTAAGGATAAGGGAAAGGGAAAGGGTTGCAAATGTTGGGATTCGAAACCCAGATCTGTTGGAACAATAACTTCCTTTCGTCACACATAGCTCAGGATAGAGGAAAAGTCTCTTATGATTGACAATGCTTGTCTTTACTTGTGTTTGCGGATAAATTTTTGTACAAGGGTGACATTGACTTATGTTGCTACTGTGCTTGTTATGTTATTCGTGCGTTAATTTCAAGTTTGCAACACAATCATCTGAGCTATTTTATTTGTACTCAGGCGGATATCGACAATAGTGGGACCATTGATTATGGGGAATTTATAGCTGCAACAGTTCACCTTAATAAACTAGAGCGTGAGGAACATCTCGTTGCAGCATTCCAATACTTTGATAAGGATAGAAGTGGCTACATTACAGTTGATGAGCTTCAGCAAGCTTGTGCTGAGCATAACATGACAGATGTTTTGCTCGAGGATATAATCAGAGAAGTTGATCAAGATAATGTAAGTCATCTTACCATAATGACCGGATGGTTACAATATACTCAAGCTAGCCAATTCATTTCATTAATCTTTATAGTTCTTTTCTTATATGGTTGAGCATGGTATTGATAACAACAATGTAGAATTTCCGTGTACCTCTTCACTGTCTCAGTGTTTATGGTTCCTAAATTTTGTAAGGGAAAAAAGGAAAGGGGAAGGAGGTAGAAAGGTTACTAAAGAGGTTGTCTTCTGTCTAGGAAGAGAGAGGTCAAGGGAAAAAGATAGAAACATTACTGGATGGGTTGGCTTTCAATCTATGTTACTCGAACTCGGGTGTGAGTGTCGGATACGGGTATGTGTCCGACACGGGTATGTTCAATTTTTTCTAAGTTTTCATGTATTTGAAAGGGTCCTTGGAGGGTCATATCCCCATACTCATGTCCGGATATGCGTTGGACACGAGTATTTCAAGAAAAATGAAAAGTCGGAGCAACATAGCTTTCAATTACATATCTACTTTGGAAAAGTATAAAAATGTTATAGATGGGTAATTTTGTCCGACTTGACATCAATGATGCCATGTCAACTTACATTAGACAAAGCAGTGGGGTTCCGGCAAGCAAGTCCTCATTGCACTGTTTTCTCAGTTAGAATAGTTTTTTTTTTTTTTCCTTCATTTGTTGATTAAGTTTCAATGTTTCGCTACGTCTGCTTTATTTCAGGATGGAAGAATCGATTATGGTGAATTTGTTGCCATGATGCAAAAAGGCAATGCGGGAATTGGTAGACGAACCATGCGAAACAGTCTGAATATGAGCATGAGAGATGCACCAGGTGCTCAATAATTTCCAGCCATGCCAATCATGTACAGGTATCTTTGAGCTGTCTATTTATATGCTCTTTTCGGATTCTAATATCTTCTACCCAGTCTCAGGCTAGCTTCTTAGAAGCATCTTATATATATATATATATATATATATTTTTTGTTTTGGGATAGTTGAAGCACAAGTTAATAAAGCAACTTGTAGTTTAGTCCTATGTTCCGACTCTTTATTTTTCTTGAAGTATTCGTGTTCGACACATGTGTCCGACGCATATCTGGACATGGGTATGGGGATATGACCCTCCAAAGGTCCTCCAAATACATGAAAAAACTTAGAAAAAAATTGAACTTATCCGTGTCGGACACATACCCGTATCCCACACTCACATCCGAGTCCGAGTAACATAGGTTTAGTCTGTTTAGGTTATAAATTGGATTAAATGACTCACTTTTAACGTGAAAATTCAAATGGTCTGTGATGGTGTAATTGTAAAAACTCATGCAGTGGTTGGTGAAGATTCAAAGGCTAGCTTCTGCACTATCAAATTTACTCATTCAAGTAGCTTAGAACTGTTGTGATACTTCAGAAGTTATGGACTGGAGTCAAGAAAGCATTAGAAAACTTGATAATTTTGATGTACAATCAGTGAATCTGCTCTGATTGTGCATATAATTTGTATGGAAATGATAATGAATTGAAAAACTCCAATTTTGAATTGGTGTCGTCATCGTTAAAGGATCAAGAGATAGACTTATGCATCTGTGTTTTCAGATACTGTCAGACTAGCAACTATAGTTTTTACAAATGAAATTTGTCAACTTCTCTGGAAAACTCAGGTCCATGTCTTCCTTTGCGGGACCTTTTTTTAACCTTCTGCTAATTATACGATACCTGGCTGTTCGTTCTCACTATTTTTAGTCCACGATACTGACATTTGCGTGTTGGCAGATTGTTCAGCAAAGCCAGAAGATGACGATCCGTGGCAAAGCTTGCGGGAAACAGTTTTGATTCCTCCCATGCTCCAGGACTTTGTCACTGAAGAATTGGTTATGGAAGGTTCTTTTTGTGAGCATTTACTGACTTGCTATTGGTTTATAATGCTATATGAACAATCATAAGCTTTGTAAACTTCAAGATTACCAGGTTATTAGCAATGTCTTTAATTGAGGCTTTCTGTTGATTTTTGAAGGAAAGGATTTGCAGATATTGTGCTTTGAAACTGGTTCCTTTTTTTTTACTTCTTTTTTCCTGTATGCAAATGCCTTCTAGGCTTGGCTGAGCAAATAGATAGGCCTATTTGTATGGATTGAAGGTAATTGGCGAATTAAAAAGGAAATAAATGAAAATATAGCAAAACATAACTTAATTTGCATCTGTAATAACACCAGGATTGTATTATAATACTGTATATGCTTAAAGTTGTTAAATTGATTGATTGATTTTTTGATTGCTAAATTTCATTCGTTGATTTCTTCCTCACTTTGTCATTCAAGTATCCTGAATATACAATTGATGTTCTGTGGCAGTCAAACTCAAAAATCAAAATTATGGGTGGGATTTCTCTTTCTAGATGTTGGGGTTAACTTTAAACCTGTAAACTAACATTAGATTCACAAAATTTGTGAACTCTGCCCTGCCAACCATGAAAATTTACTGCATAAATGCAGATAGTTCACAACATCTTTGATATTCGTGTGTTCATATTTGAGTTAGAAGTTCATGAATATATATGTTCAACAAACAAGCCATGGTGAAACAAGGGCTTAATCTAATTGATTTACGTAATAACATGTAACAAGTGATATTCAACAGGTTTTGGATTCAAATCTCAACACTTGTTATCTCTCCCTTATCTCGAGATTACGGTCTCCTTTTTACCATATCCAACAGGTTTTAGATTCAAATCTCAGCACTTGTTATCCCTTCCCTTATCTCGAGACTACGGTCTATTTTTTACCAAAAAACAAACAAACAAGCCATGGTGAAGAAACAAGATATTGAATAGTTGAAGGTCACCCTAAAGGATATTTCACCTTCAACAGCCAGCATACGCTGCACATGTTAAAAATTTGTAGAAAAAAGCAAAATTTTACAATTTATACAAAAAAAAATCCTATTTTTGTGGTTTCATTTGATTTCAGCTGTAAGTAATATCCACTAAAGTTGCACTCAACTATAAATAAAATTACTAATGCTGATTTAAATCATCTGTTGCTATACACCCTACAAAATAAACAGTGTATTGTCATACATACATGAAATGGTTTCCACTTTCTAGAGAGCAGCCATAAAACCCGGGTTTTTCAGCTTATTCTACCCAACCAGAAGAAAAAAGAACAATAATATAGACCAGTAAACGGGAAAAGCAAGTTGAGAAACATTCATTTGGTTTGTAACAGGTAGCGTAATTTTGAACCAAAAAAAATCTAAAATTGGTAGAATGAAATCAATTTTAATTTTGTTACGATTGATCATTCATTTGATTGTTCATTTTCATGCTATTTAATATTTATCTTGACATAAATTTAAGTCTTTAAAATATCTAAAGTAATTTTAGTGATTTGTTCAAATTATTTTATACTCGTATAGTTTAATATCCTTACAAACACAAAATACAATCAACTTTTTGATAAAACTATTATTTTACTTTATATAATATAGTTAATTTAAACTTTTGATTAAAAATATTAGAACAAAATTGATAATTAAAGTTTTTGTTTTATAAAAATTTATTTAATTACAATTCAATCATTCTTATTTTTAATATTAAATTTGATTATTATAGGTTTATGATCAAGTTAGTATCGGTTCAGATTGTTACAGGTTCGAGTTATTTTGGATTTAGATCATTTTAGGTTCGGATCGTTTCGGGCTCCGACCATTTCGAATTAGGGTTTTTTATTTTTTTTTATCAAATCCGATTTGAGAAGGTTTGAGCTCGGATTTTTTTTAACAAATTTTCGAATCCAGATTCATTTTGCCAACTCTACTGAAAAGTAATGTTGAAGCTTCAAGACCAAAGATGAGATTCTCTATCATAAAACATTTATAATCAATACTTACTTTATATAAAAATACCAACTCCAAAAGCGCAAATAGTGAACAACATATATATCTAGACCTGTCTATGGGCCGACCCAAAATTTTTTTTCTTCCTTGCCCAAGCCCATTCGGGCCGGGCCCGACCCGTATAAGCCCATTTCACTATTTAAATATATTAAAATATTAAAATTTTATTTTTTATTAATATTTATATTTATTTTATAATTAAATATAAATAAAAAAATATTTTAATACTTAAACAGTGATCCGGGCCGGCCCCGATCATAAAAAATCATGTCCAGGCCCGACCCAATACAGGCCGGGCTTACCGGGCCGAGCGGGCTACCCGGCCCATGGACAGGTCTATATATATCATAAATAATTTATTAAATTAATTATTTTATCTTTAATTATTGATTTTATTATTAAATTATATAACATTCACTATTTTTTTTATTTTTTTTCTTTTAAACATTAAAATCCTTATTAAAGTAAACTTTTCTCAATAGATAATTTTTTTATTTAAATTAAAGTGACTAATATTTGTTTATCTATTTTATTATTTTTTATCAACATTTTTTATGAGAATAACACTTCCAAATTTATTGTTAAGAACAATAATAATAAGGTTTTGAAATAATATTAAAAAATATTTATTTGTTAAGAATCAAAATCTTATTTATCTAGCTATTAGACCATGAAAAACCTTAAAATATTATTTACTTGACCAGAATAAAAATATGAAGATATAACCAAAGATTATAATTAAAATTAAGTTGGTACTATGATAGGACACTTGAATCATAAAATTATTTTAAGTTACAATAATATATATTACCATATAAGATTAGACATGAATGATTTTGATATAAATATATAATAAGTAACAATAAATACATAATCTTTTATATAGTATAATATAAGTTGGTCCGCTTAGCTGGTGCCTATAGGCACTAGTTAAGGATTATTTATTTATCATTTCAAAATTTATTTTTTTTTGTATTTAATACATTAGTATTACTGAATTCAAGAAAAAATAATATATTAATTATACTTTTCTTTTTATTTATAGCACCTTAACCAGTGCCTATAGACACTGTTAACATTTTCCTATATATATATATAATAATCTTTAATATGATTTCAGTAACTTTAAATTAAATATGATTTTAAGAACCTTTTATATGATTTTAATAACCTTGGATATAATTTGTTAATCTTTGAAACGATTTTGATAACCTTTGATATGATTTTAATAATGTTTATATAATTTGGTAACCTTGGATATACTTTTGGTAACCTTCGATATGATTTTGATAACCTTGGATATTATTTTGATAGGATATAATTTTGATAACATTTGATGTAATTTTGGTTACCTTTGATATAATTTACATAACATTTTATATGATTTTGTTAATCTTTGGTATAATTTTGGTTTTGGTAATATTTGATATAAGTTTGGTAACCTTTGATATAATATCGATAACCCTTGATATAATTTTGATAACCTTTTAATAATATTTTATACGAGTTGGTAACTTTTGATATAATTTTGATGTCATTTGATATAATTTTGATGCATTTAATATAACTTTGATAACGTTTGATATAATTTAATTACATTTGTAATAGTTTTGATAACATTTGATATAGTTTTGATTTTTTTATTATATAATTTTGATAACCTTTATAATTGTTTTGGTAATTTTAGATATAATTTTGGTAACCTTAAAAATAATTTTGATAGTTTCGATATAATTTTGGTAACATTCAATATAATTTTGATAACTTTTTATGATTTTGATAGTTTTTAATATGATTTTGTCATTTTGATAATCTTTAATATAATTTTGATAACCTTTATACAATTTTGGTAACCTTTGGCAACCTTCGATATGATTTTAATAAGTTTTGATAGCCTGTGATGTAACTTTGTTATCTTTGATATGATTTTGATAGCTTTTAATATGATTTTGTCATTTTGATTACATTTGATATGATTTTGATAACTTTTGATGTGATAGCATTTGATACAATTTTGATAACTTTTGATATATTTTTATAGCATTTTATATAATTTTAGTAACTTTTGATATAATTTTGGTAACATTTTATATAATTTTAATAACTTTTGATATAATTTTGTTTTACCTTTGATATGAATTTGGTAATTTTTTGATAACTTTTGATATAATTTTGATAACCATTGATATAATTTTAGTAACTTTTAATATAATTTTGTAATAATTTTAATAACATTTGTAATAGTTTTGATAACTTTTAATATAATTTTGATTCTATTTGTAATAATTTTAATATCATTTGATATTATTTTATAGTAAAAAAAATCTAATATATAAATTTATCACAAAAAAAAAAATCTAATAAAAAACTATATATATATATATATGTTAAAGTAAATAATATTAACTTATTATATCTTTCGTATGCAAAACATGTATAGTGTAAACTCTTTGTAACAAAAAATATATATTAAAAAATGAATTGATAAATCCAAATTTCTGCACCCATAATTTTTTTTTGTTTGCATGATTCAAGGTGATGCCAATTGCCAAGTGCTAACCCCACTTGGCAATATCTTTGTCGGAGGATATACTTAATTGGGACACCAACACTTTCAATGGCGCTCGAATCTAAGTAAACCGGTAAGAAACTGGGTGGAAAAGGAAAAACCTTCAAATATCTGTAGCAGTGGGGGGAAGCTTCGGTTTGGTCTGATGAATCATGGGGGCTTTGCTGGCTTGAGAATCGAACCATAATATAAAGATCACATGGCTTAATTTCTACCCAAGTTCATCATCATGCATGTTATCTTTGCTGGCAATGATTGGAATTTCACTTTAGTCCATGGCACCCACATTTTGTGGAGAATAAACGACTCAATATTTTGGTACAACTCTATAAAAGTTACACATCTTTGTTATATTAGCAGTATATTTGGATTTTTATATGGTAGATACTTATCACCTTTCCAACACACATATCTTATATCTTGTCGAGTTTATAATTATAAAAAAATCAAATATAAAATGATAGGTAAACGTTATTCCAAACAAATTTTTGAAAACTCTTATATAAAACATTCTCTCAACTCGTTTTTAAACTTTTTAAAAATATCGAAATATGTCCCAAAATTCAAAATTTTCGACACTCATTCTTTATGCTCTACAAAAGCAGCTCACTCAATTTTGAACAACTTCTTGAACTCACCAAAAAAAAAAAAAAAAACATCTTTACTCTTAATTACTCATTACTATGACTAATTATCAATTTATCACTACCTCATTTCTAAAGCTCGATCTCCCCTCGATTATTATCAGAAATATAACTACATGAAAATGCCAAAAAATTATTGGAAAATCCAGTCTCATGCAAACCACTAGATATCTATATGAATTGGAACTGGATTTTTTATTTAATTTGTTTATAATGGGTTCAATATTTATAATTTTATATTGAGATTGGGAGGTCGTCTTTCACTCTTTTTAATTGCATTTATTTTGTATTTTTTCCTTCAAAAATATAGTAGAACAATATCTCTAGCAAAAAAAGAATATAAAAAAATTAAGTATTACATTTCATAAATAAATACAACACTTACACAATTGAACCTGCAAAAATAAATTATAACAACTGTAATTTGTAGCTAACGCCTAACAGTCACAGATGCTGTCTAAAACAGTGAATCCACCCGGTTGCTCCAACCCAAGAAAGAAAAAACAAGATCCATATAAAAAATATAGAATTCTACATTCTTGAAGCAATGAAGCTTATTAATTTCCCCCTTTAGAGCTTTCTTTGAACACTTCCATTGAATGATGCATTCCAAATCAACCATAGATTTTCTTTCCATCATCAAAATTCTTTGAGTAATCTAAAGAATCGTACCTGTAAGTTTGTGGGAGGCTAACTTTGTGAGATCCCACCAGTTTTTTGATCTGAGACTTAACCTTGTAAAAAACATGTCTCCAGCTGCCTTTGTTGTGGCAGCCAAGAACCCTAGTTTCTTCTTGGTTCATTTCAAGGTCTTGAGCAAACATGGGCTTTCTGGAGAGAACCCAAGACAAGCCCCAGTCCCACCATTTCCTGATGGAGTTACCTGCATACTCTCCCATGGAAGACTGAGACTTTGATCTATGGAATGCCCATGACGTAGCTGGTGAAAAGATGGGATGTATTTTGAGAGACAGAGAGGAAAGCCTTCTTCGTAGCCCTGGCAGATGATCTTTTGATTCAGTTTGAGAGATAGGGAGTGTTTGGCTCTTTTGAAAGCTCTGGATAATGGAGCTCATGGTGGTGGCTCTCCTCCAACAAGGAACAAGAAACGCCAAACAGAGTGGGAATGGTTGATATGGTGGCTGTCTTGCTAAGTGAAGAAATAGGACAAAGAGAAGAAAAGAAGAGGTGAAATGTAGTGTTCACAGCTCTATCACAGGCTGTTTTTGTAAGGGAAAATGGATGATGATAGTGGGGTCCATTACAACAAATACATTTACAGCAAATTTTATTTAAATTTAAATTGAGAAATGTTTATTGTTTATTGTGGTGACTTAAATTGTGAAATTAGATGTTGATTAATGATCAATCAAGGTAGATTCATTGTTTATTAATTTTTCATCAATTTAGGTTGAATTAATTCAAATCTTACAAAATTTGAATTAATTTTGGATTTGGATCGTTTTGGTTCAAGTTATTTTAGGTTCGGATTGTTTCGTGTTCAGATCTCTTCCAATTTTGATTATTTTAGGTTCGGATCATCGGGTTCAAATCATTTTAGGTTGGGGTAATTCAGGGCTAACACTCTAGTTATTCAAGTTCGAGTAATTCGAGTTCGGATCATTTCGAGTTTAATTTATTAATTTTTAAAATCAAATCAGACTAAATTTAAACTGATTATTTGATCAAATCAAATTTTATTGAAAGATAAAAAGTAAAAAAGATAAATAATATTTTAAAAATAAATATAATCATGGTAATTTATATTAAAATTAATTTTTTATAAATAAAAATATACAATTTTACTTTTTTATTAATTAAAATTTTTTACTTAATATTTCATGCTAATTATTGGTTCACTTTTAAACAAATCCAATAAAATCATCTCAATTTCTATACCAAAATATTTCAATTTCAAAATTTCAAAAGATTATCATTTTTCTTAAATCAATCCAATATTAATAGATTACCATCAACTATGAGTTATATATGCCCATAACCATATGAATTACGATATGATAAATAAAATTATTACCTAATAAATCAAATACATCAAAATCCATCTCATTTTTATTTTGTACCAACATGCTATGATCTTGTTTCGAGTTCGAATCATTTCGAATTGCATCATTTTGGATTTGAGTTATTTTTGAATTTGGATTATTTTCAAATTTGAAATAAACATATTTGTTTTGGCTTTTTCTGATTAAATCAAGTTGAGTCGAATTTAATTCCTCTCATTTTTCCTTTACTTCATGTTTTCAGTAGTATATTTCCAAGTAAATTGCCAAGAAATATTTTGAAAGCATAATTTCATTGCCACTAAGACATGCTTTTTTTTTTTTCTTTCTATAGAATGTCTGATATGTGTGAGAAATCAGGACTATATGGCCATTGTATGATTCATGTGTATATCAAATTGGATGTTGTGATAAATATCAAAAGTCAATTAAAGAGGGACTTGGAAAAATAGAGTGAAGATAGGAAAAAAAAAAGTGAGAAAAAAAGAGAATAATGGAAGTTATTTTTCTTTTTATTGTCTTTGGTATAAACTATGAAAAATAGAGAAAAACAAAAATATTAAAATAAAATTGTTAATTTATAAATTGAATATGAGTTTTTCTTTCATTTTGAAAGTATTAAATTGGAAGGAAGGAAATTATGAAAATTCATCTATTTTTCTTGTCTCTAACGAAATAAAAATAATAATAATAAAAAGAAAGTAGCTTTTCCTTATGCCATTTCCTTCATTTTAATTTTGAAAAATAATTAGAGATCAGTTTTAGATTGAGAGAAATGGAAAATAGTAAGAAAGCCAATGACACTGTACCTTAAAATAAAAAATTTAGATTTTAGATTGAAGTGTAGATATTAAAATAAATTAGTTGAAAACATTTATTTCACATTGCATAATAAACTTGGAATGTTTTTGGAAAATATGAAAAATGAATTATGACAAGATTTTGAAACACATTGTCACAATAATAAATGTTATTATTTTCACTTTAAATACTACATACTTGATTTTTTATTAGTTTGAATATTATTGTTGTTTATGTCATCTTTCAAAATAATATATTAACATCTTACTTAAAAAAAAATGAATATTTTGAAATTGAAATTCCTAAGAGAGATATATGAATAAAAAATGAATTTGATAAACATGAATACTTTGTTAAGTTGTTTCTTGATTAAATATAAATAAATCAAGCTCATAAATGTTATTCCCGTTGGTAAAGGAAAAGGTTCCCTTTTCTTATTAACTTTAATTTGATTTTCGTGGGCAGTTCAGGAGTAAAATTATGAATGCATTAGGTTAACGTGAGAGAGTGCATTGATCGTTAGGAGAGGGGATTGAGTCTAAGTAAAATTTGAGATACTCTGATTAGAACGGTTTATTAGTCGAGTTGAATCAGGTTCAGATAGTAAAAATATTTGTTTATCCAAGAACCGACTTGATTCAATCTATCGAGTTTGAAAAACTTATTTTACTATTTAAAATATATTAAAATAAAATCCACAGATAATCGGATTTTGGATAAGTCTAACCCTGACCTCGTATTACAAGATAAATAAATAAAGAGATATATAAAACCTGATATGAAGCCCAAATTGATACGAAATGATGGGGTGTATCTCAGCCATTGGCCTACAGATTACAAACAAAGTCTGTGAGCTGAAGTCGACTAAGGTTCGAAATAAATCGGTCCATGTTCTTTCATATTTTTGGTTCACTTATATTTTATTTTCTTCTTTTTCTTTACAAATAAAAAAATATTATACTACAATAAAGAAAAAACAGACAGAGCCAATAGCAGAACAGTGAGATCTGCTAGGAACTGCTTGGAAAATGGAGTATCGCAAAATCAAAGATGAGGTATTCCTTTTTCTTTATCGTTTCTCTTCACTCTTAATCCTCGCAAATTTCTTCACTATCACATTCGGACTCGAAATTAAATCCATCGTCGCTAATATTTTTAAGTTGAGTTTATTCAACGGCGTTTGCATCTTTTCCTTTTTGTTTTAATCTCATATTATATTCCTTTAAGTTAGTCATTTAGTTTATTCTGTGAATCTGGTGGCAATTTTCTTCTTAAAATTCCTCAAAAATGTGATTTAATTGTCATTTATTTTTATATACTGGAGTAAAGAACTCTCAATTAAAAGTATTTCAGATAATAGTAAATTTAGTTTAACATTGTGGTTAATTCTTTCTCTAGTAAATTGATGATGTACTGCCTTGCAGAGCTGTGAAATTTGTTCACATTTGATTGAAATTATGTTCGTAAGGGCTCTTAATGGAATCTTGTAATCATGTTTGAATGAATTGTGACTCGTAGGATAATGATGGTGGAACAATAAGCGATGACATTGAGAATCTACGAGGCAAAGGGTTTTCGGGTGGTATGTTTTGGTTAAAGATCATATATGAATGCTATGCAATTTGCATTGCACTATTTTTATCATGAGTTTGTTTTCTTGTTTTTGTTATAATTTCCATTGATATGCAGCTTCTTTGAGTAATGTGCCTACAAGGGAACAGACCAAGTGGAAACGCAAGTAAGAACAGCTTTTATAACCTGATTAATTTAGTAACTATTAGGTACAAATATGAAGAAATAAACAGAAAAGATATATTTTGATGGTTTTCTGTTCTTTTTTTTCTTGAGTAGGACAGTTGTTACACTTGCATTGACTTTCCTTACGAGCTCACAAGCAATACTTATTGTCTGGTCGAAAAGAGCTGGGAAGTACGAGTATAGTGTTACCACAGCAAACTTTTTGGTGAGTGGAATGGTCATCCTGTGTTTGACTTGACATGATGCCCACGGGACTGACCTACTTTTATTTTGGGAAACAGGTGGAGACTTTGAAATGTGCCTTATCACTTGCAGCCTTGGCAAGAATATGGAAAAGTGAAGGTGTTACAGAAGATAACAGGTAAATTTTTACCTGTGATCACTTAAGTACATCCTTTTGCTAATAATGGAAATAATTAACATATTTTTTTCCTTCTATCTGTCATTGAACCAGGTTGAGTACAACCCTTGATGAAGTTATTGTTTATCCCATTCCTGCTGTACTTTATCTTGTCAAGAATTTGCTACAGGTGGATTCTGATTTTTGTTTGTCTTGTGAGTAATGTTGTTTTGGTCTTATTTTCCTTAATGTAATTGTATGTGCTTTTCAATTTTATGTTGCAGTATTACATCTTTGCCTATGTTGATGCTCCGGGTTATCAGATACTAAAGAACCTGAATATTATCAGCACTGGTGTTTTGTATCGTATTATCCTTAAGAAAAAGTAAGCTCCGCAAACCATGCTTGTTGGTGTTTTCGAATTCTTGGAAACAATTTGCAAAAATCCATTGAAAAGAGTTGATGGATAATGTCTGCTGATCATTCAGTATAGCATAGCATGGCAATGGAAAATGACAGTTATGCTAAGTTCTATGAAATAAATCTAATATTCATTCAAGTAGAAGGTTCACCTAAATAAACATGTATTGTCAACTTTTTGGATTCCATCCATTTTGCTCTAATTGATATTCTAATTTCAGATTAAGCGAGATTCAATGGGCAGCTTTTATTCTTCTATGTGCTGGCTGCACCACAGCGCAACTTAACCCTCGGTAAGAATGATAAAACCTTTCTAATTGTTCTCTTGATGTTCATTGGATGGATCCGTAGTTCTTCTCCGAGCATATGCTTGTTACTTCGATGCAAACTTGTTGACTCTGGAGATTGTCTTGGTGCTGTTGTATGATGGTTTAAGTGATGCACGTGTCTATTGCATCTTGATAAATTTCTAAAATTGACAGATAATTATCGATGAATTTCAAGTTGTATAATTTATATGGTTATAAGTGCAGTATTTGAAATGGCAGTCAATATCTCAATTACTTGCCATTATGTTCAGCGAGGGCTGCTGTTCTCAATTTGGAATATTCATAAGTTTTTGAAATTTATCGTTTGGCTATGCCTTATTAAATGGCATTATTTATTGCAGTTCTGATCGTGTTCTTCAAACACCTCTGCAAGGTTGGATAATGGCCATTGTAAGTTGCCAAAAAGTTTTTTGGTATTTTAGTCCAATGAAGGAGAAAAGTGAAATTGATTTATTGCTTCAAAGTTAAAATTTGTTATCATTGGTATCTTTATTCCTTTGCAGGTGATGGCCCTTTTGAGTGGATTTGCAGGAGTGTACACTGAGGTAAATTTTTTGAGATACTTGTTGCAATTCTTCTTTTTTAAGCTGCAACATGTTTTAGAAGATTATTTACTGTTCAGATGTTTAGCCATTGTTGCCTGATATGATTCTGTTGAATTTATTTGGTTTATAATTCTACTTGATCAATGAAAAATTCTTGATTCAATTAAAAGCAAACAGAACTTCTGCTGAGTGCAACTAGCAAAATTCTTGACTGTCATAGCATTTCATGTTGTTTATTTACTTCTTCTGCTGCCAGGCTATAATTAAGAAGCGCCCATCAAGGAATATAAATGTGCAGAACTTCTGGTTGTATATCTTCGGAATGGCCTTCAATGCTGTAGCAATACTAATTCAAGATTTTGGTGCTGTCATGAACAAGTAATCTGAGCCTTTTAATCTGTTTCTGGCACCTATCTGGATGTGACTCATTACTTGTAGATGCATCTATGTCTGACAAAATGAAGAATCCTCTGTTCAGCACTTTAAAACAGAGTTCTATTTTAATAACTTCATAATTCCTAGACAGTTCTGTCAATTATTTATATTTTGAAATATGTTTCATTTGCTCAGGGGTTTCTTCCATGGATACTCAATAATTACCACTCTCATGATCCTTAACCATGCACTCAGGTATTTACATCTCCTTTCTGACTTGATCTGTTTGCCAGCAGCTAGTTGCTGACTCCATTTATTGTTTTGCAATAGACATTGTATTTAGGAAGATCTTGCAAATTTTTTTCTGATAGTTATGTGTAATTAAAGTTTGTTTGTTATCGGAGAACAATTGTGAACTGTCGAAAAATTGTCAGACTGACATTTTATAACTGTCAGAATAACATATTTAAAATGCAATGAGCTATACAACCATTATTCAAGGGGTGAGCCTTTTGCTTCCTGACCTGCCACTTCAATACTTTAAGAAATGGACTAACCCTTGGTCTGAAGTTCGACGAACTAACTCTGCACTTCAATTGGCACTGCTATAGCTGAACTACAGCCAGAATTAATAAGAATCTCTGACGTCTGCCTAAATATATCTTCTTTTTGCAATGAGAGCTTAGATTTGTGATGACCCTTCTCCTTGTTCTGGTGAAGTACTAGCTAAGTAAGGACCTAGTAATTTCCCTGTTGTCCTTTCATGAAATATGCTTATGTATTTGTTCCATTTGCAGTGGCATTGCCGTGTCAATGGTAATGAAATATGCAGACAATATTGTGAAGGTAAGACTTGAATTCAAAATTTACATGTAGTCAAACATTCGTCTGCTTGTACATGCACCTCTCTGATTTGTTAGAATCTTGAGAGTTAGGCATGTCATGGTTGTTCCTATAGAGTAATGTTCATGCATTTGTAGTTGATCAACGATGAAGGAAATTGCTGGTCCTTTCTCAAGATTATTGGGTTACTTGTTCATTCTGCTGCTTAGGTTATATATAACTGCCAGTTTTCTTGATGCTGGAACCTGTAAATAAGGTGCTTTATTTAAAATGAGCAAGAGCTTCATTTTCTGTCTCTGTTAATTATACTATTTACAAGGTTGTTGTGATCCCAATAAAGTCGTTTGAGGTTTAATAATATAAGTATCTTCTATAGCTGCATATTAGAAGCCTGCTCAGGAGAAATTGAAGCTAAGGAATGAGTTTGTGGCTTCATAATGAGATATCCTAAACATCCCATGAATTATTTATCCACACTCCAATTAAAAATATTTCTATGGATCAAACCTCATTGAAATGAATTTTTTAATATAAATTAGTTATCAGTCTATTTTCAGAAAGTAACAAAAAGTCTCAAATGGTACGAGGAATGTGTCCGTTGATGCATAATGCATTAGTACCCATTTTGAATCTTTCAATTGAAGTTCCAATGTTTATTTAGCTTCCCAATGTCTTGCAGGTGTATTCTACTTCGGTGGCAATGCTTCTCACAGCTGTTGTTTCAGTGTTTCTGTTTAGCTTTCATCTTACCCTTGCTTTCTTCCTTGGTGCGATGTAAGTTAATCTCTGGCCACATTTTAATATTCATACAGTTAATAGAGTCTCATACGCTCCGCAAACTTCATTTATGTTTGAAGGTCATGTTTCTAACGCTTGAGGGAGTATCAAAACGCATAGCAATTATGTTTATTTACTGTATTTCTCTTGTTATTGCAGTGTTGTGTCGGTGTCGGTATACTTGCACTCCGCAGGGAAGCTGCAAAGATAGCGACTTCTTGTGCTGCGTTGTCCTCACATTGTAAATTCTTGTGTACTGAGGTTTTTGTTTTCATGCCATTTTATATTTGCCAAAGGTGAAAATAGTGATACATAAGTTTTGTTCTAAGTACTGTTTCATTTAGTTCAATATTGTTAAGCTGGTAATTTCCCAGTTTCATATTCATTGTTTAACCTTTTTCAGCAGTTAGATAGTTGAGGGGTTTAAGATAATATATTACAACTTTTATTTGTAAAATCACTGACATTTTTAGTAATTTGAGGGGGACTTGTTTCTTTATGCTTTCTATCTTTGCAAAATCCAAAATGTGTATTATTGAGTTATCCAGTGGTAATGCAATGCAATGCTGCTAATTTGATGTTCAAAGGAATGTGTGCCTGTGAGACCTTACTTTGGAAGCCAATATTGGTCAATCTCAGCACTCCTAGAATATATCATGGGAGACTTGATAATTAGTATATGCGTGTTGTATTTTGTATTTTTTTTCGTGCCAGTCATGTAAATATAAACACAATATAAATTATTAAATGTGTCAAAAATCTTAAACACGAATAAGATTCATGTATTAAATGTGTTGTGTTATTGTGATTAAATGTGTAGTGTTTATTACATTATTTTTATATTTATTAAATTTATCAAGTAATCATAATGAAGCACAAAATAAAGTCAAGTCTAAACCTGACAATATTAGACATGACACGAAAAAATAATTAAAACACGACTCGATACAAAAAAGAAACATAGACACGACAAGAATACACGAACATGTCGAAATTTATATAATACAAATTATTAACACGTCAAAATTTATACAAATATAAAACACTTTAAACACGATTATAACACAAAAAAAATATATGAATTTTCAGAACTCGTCTGTCATAAGTAACTACTCAATACTAAAACTCATGGCTCCTAAAAAAGGAGAGCAGGGCAATCATCATGAACTTGCAAATAAAGATGGTTACTTTATGTTCCAAATTTGGCAGTGTCTTGTATTCTCCTGTTATCCTAAGGTATCTATCTTGCACTGGAAAATTTAACAAAACAAACACATGATCTAGTATCTATGAACATACTATTACTGGGCGAAGCTGAAAATGCTACAATCAATGTAAACAATGGGCTGTTTCCTCATCTTATAAGCTGGAACTATACGAATTTCCTAGCCCTCCAAATCAAGTATTGAAAAGCGTGATTCGGGCATCATTTTGTCTTTGTATTATCTACTTGAATTGGCATGGCGACTGGCGATGCGAGTGAGCCTGCATATGCAATAATAATGCTTCTTTGCAAGACTCTTCTCGTAGAAGCAATATACATTTAATTTAATAAAAACATGTTGGATTCAATCTTTGACGAAACTTAAAACCTAGCTAATGAGCATGCTTGGAACAAAAGCCTGTCAAAAGAACCAATCGTAAAGACTCAGTATTGTAGAACCATTTTCTCCAACTTCACTTGAAAGCAACATATAAAGCTAAATCTATATATAACCACCCCCCAATTCCCTCCTCAAATCCACCCATCTATTCTTCTCAACATCTTTAGAAATCAGAGTTTTCAACAAAAAAAAAAAAAATGGGTCTCTCCTTGCTTTCCAAGTTCTCCATTCTAACATTCATTGCATCCCTTTTCATATTTTCTGCTCTGGCTCATGATTTCTCCATAGTGGGTTATTCACCAGAGCATTTGACTTCCACGGATAAACTTATTGAGCTCTTTGAATCATGGATATCGAAGCATGGGAAAATTTATGAATCCATTGAAGAAAAGCTGATGAGGTTTGAGTTTTTTAAGGATAACTTAAAGCACATTGACAAGAGGAATAAGGAAATCAGCAGCTATTGGCTTGGGTTGAATGAGTTTGCTGACTTGAGTCATGAGGAGTTCAAGAAAAAGTATTTAGGACTCAAATCAGAGGTTCTCAGAAAGAAACAATCACCTGGAGACTTCACTTACAGAGATGTAACTGACTTGCCAAAATCTGTCGATTGGAGAAAGAAAGGAGCCGTTACCCCAGTCAAGAATCAAGGTTCTTGCGGTAAGGATATCTCTTTTGCATACATAAATGGTCTTCTTGGGATCAAATGCATATAGCAATTATGACAACGTTGGTAAACATGATTAATGCAGGTAGCTGTTGGGCATTTTCAACGGTAGCAGCTGTTGAGGGCATAAACAAGATAGTAACTGGAAATCTAACTTCCTTGTCTGAGCAACAGCTGATTGACTGCGATACATCTTTCAACAATGGCTGCAATGGAGGTCTGATGGATTATGCATTTGAGTTCATCCTCGCCAATGGTGGACTTCACAAAGAGGAAGACTATCCGTACCTCATGGAGGAAGGCACCTGTGAAGAAAAGAAGGTAGAAAGATACAAATACAATATTCATATGAACATTATATTTGATGTAAGCAATGGCTTAATATTTGATTAATCATATATGTCTTTGGTAATTATCTTCAGGAGGAAATGGATGTCGTGACAATTAGTGGTTACCACGACGTACCAGAAAATGATGAGCAAAGTCTGTTGAAAGCCCTGGCTCATCAACCACTCAGTGTAGCCATTGAGGCTTCTGCCAGAGATTTCCAATTCTACAGTGGGGTAAGCTTGTTAGCTTTTTACATAATCTGTAATCATACGATTCACATTACAAGGTTTTTCTCTCATTCCTAATTTACAAAAATGTTTGGGAGGAGGGGTTTTACAGGGTGTATTCAACGGGCCATGTGGAACTGAACTAGATCATGGAGTAGCAGCAGTTGGCTATGGAACTGGAACATCGAAGGGATCAGATTATATAATCGTAAAGAACTCCTGGGGACCGAAATGGGGAGAAAAAGGGTTCATAAGAATGAAGAGGAAAACCGGAAAACCCGAAGGGCTCTGCGGTATCAACAAAATGGCTTCATATCCTACCAAGAAGAAGTGAACAACTGATCTGAAGATATGGGTTTTGCTGTTCAAGAAACTTCATTTAAGCTTTTTCCATATATTTGTTGGCCTACTTTTGCTGGTTAATAAAAACGGCTGACAATTTCAATTTCTCTTGAAAAACTTCGTTTAAATCTTTAATTAAGAACGCAAACCAGTGTATACCATAATCCTGTTCCTACCCATTTTGAGAAATAATAACAAAACTATTAAAATGTTATAAAATTATATCTTACTAAAATTATATTTAAAGTTACCAAAATTATATTAAAAGTTACCATACTTATAGTAGTTATCAAAATTAGAGTAAATGTTACTCAAATTATATAAAAAATTACTAAAGTTATATAAAATGTTACTAAAATTATATAAAAAATTACCAAAATTATATCAAATATTATCAAAATTATATTAAAAGTTGTCAAAATTATATCAATGGTTATCAAAATTATATAAGGTTATCAATATCATATCAAAGGTTACCAAAATCATATCAAAATTATTAAAACTTGCCAAAATTATATCAAATATTACCAAAATTATTAAAAATATTATCAAAATTATTACAAAGATTATCAAAATTATAGCAAAGGTTATCATAATTATATCAAGGATTATTACCCAAGATTATATAAAAAATTATATAAAAATTATCGAAATTATATAAAAGGTCATCAAAATTATACCCAAGTTTACCAAAATTATTACAAATGTTATCAAAAGTTATCAAAATTATATCAAAAGTTATCTAAATAATTACAAATCTTATTAAAATTATATCAAACTAGATTAAACCCCCGCGCGATGCCGCGGAAATCAAATGTTAAATATACGATGACAACATTTCAAAAAACAAAAATTAACAATTAAACAAAAAAAAATTAATATTTTTTAAAATAGCAAAAGAGAACTGTTATAACAATTTAAAGTTATAAAGAATTTATAAAGTCAGCTTAAAAGATAAATCTAAATGAAACAAATTTTATCTTAAATTGAATCACAATGACAAAGTATGTAAAATATAAAATGAATTGAGACACGACACGAACACAATATAGAAAAAATGATTAAAACACAACACGAAAAATTCAATAAGAATACACGAACATGTAAAAATATACATAAAAATTTATAGTACTTTATATATATTATTAACGTGTAAAATCTTATAATACTTTGAAGGGAAAAAAAACACGAACACGTCAAAAACACACAAATTTTTCTCTAAATCGAATCACTATGACAAATCATTCAAAATATGTCATGAATTGAGATACGACACGAACACACAATTAAAACACGAATTATCAACGTGTAAAAATTTATATAAATATATAATACTTTAAACACAAAAAATAATACGAATACATAACTTTTTTTTTTCCTATCATTTTTTTTTCTACACTAAAATAAAGTGGGGTCCACAACAAAGTGGGACCCACAAAAAAATTGGCACTAAAATAAAGTGGGGCCCACAACAAAGTGGGGCCAAAAAAAATGAAGGGGGCGTGGCCACCCTATCCTTGCATCAAAAACAACAAAATTTATTTTGGATGTTATCAAAATTATTACAAATATTATCAAAATTATTACAAATCTTACCAAAATTATTACAAAAGTTATCAAAATTTTTACAAAGATTTTCAAAATTATATCAAATATTACTAAAATTATAAAAAAAAAAGTTACCATAATTATATCAAAAGTTATTACCCAAAATTATATAAAAAATTATCAAAATTATATAAAAATTATTGAAGTTATATCAACAGTTACCAAAATTATTATAAATATAAATGTTATCAAAAATTACCAAAATTATTATAAATTTTATTAAAATTATATCAAATGTTATTAAAATTATATCAAAAATTATCAAAATCATATCAAAAATTATCAAAATTATATTAAAAGTTACCAAAATTGTATAAATTTTATCAAAATGACAAAATCATAAAAAATATCAAAATCATATTATTTCAAAGGTTCCTAAAATTATATCCAAAATTATCAAAACAATTACAAAAATTATTAAAATTTACCTTAAAATCATAATTAATTTAATTTTCTAAAAAAATTGCAATGTCAAAATATCCCAACAATCCAAAATTAACTTAAGGAAACTAAAAAATATCCATAAAAAATTAAGAAACCCTCTCAGTATTTATTTAATTTAACAAAAATCATGATAAGGTGAAGACCAAGCAAAATGCCTCTGGATTATAATTTTTCTCTAATAGTTCATAGTAAATAAGAGATATTCATCATCCAATCCAGTTTACACGCATAGAATAAAAATCAAGCTCATGTAACTAGTTTTCACATTTCATTATTGATTGAGAGCTTTTGTTTTGATGTTCAAACGTAAGTTTCTTGGTCCTACGACCTCACCCTATATGTATTGATTGATTAACAACTTGGATTCAGATCAACCCAATACTTCATTGTATTTAAAGACACAATCGTACAGCCGTCCTCCAAGAAACTGGGCAACTTCTGGATGTTTAACCTGTGAAACATACATGGCAAAAGAAGATAAAGTTTAATGAAATTCTGTAAAGTCCTCATTTGCTGAAATGCTGCAAAAGCAATGCAGATAGAGGTGAAACTATTACCATTCCAATCTTGAGTGAATCACACTTAAACTGAGCATAAAGATTAGTCTCTATTCCACGACCCTGCAACAACAAAAAAAAAAAACATTGAATATATCGATACCATATAAAGAAACCCAATATCTTAGTCGCAAACAGTTTATCGAAAAGGATATAACCAAGCATAGAACACTGACGCAACCTAAACCATAGTCAGCAGCTCCGTGGACCTATTCAACCTATGTTACTCGAACTTGGGTATGAGTGTCGGGTACAGATATGTGTCCAACACGAGTATCTTCAATTTTTCTAAGTTTTTCCATGTATTTAGAGGGTGTCATATCCTCATATCCATGTTCAAATATGTGTTGGACACAAGTGTTGAACACGAATGCTTCAAGAAAAATGAAGAGTCGGAGCAACTTAGTATTCAACCAATACATGATAAATATTTTTATCATTGACAATTTGCTGATCATTAAACATGTTAAACACTGACGCGATCTACGAACATTAAATTATAAACCATCCACAGCTACCTATTTAGACTATAGATGAAATTATTTGAATAGGTGGGGTTCAATTTTGGTTCTTGTCACATTCTCAAAGTCATAAACATTTATCAGAAGCAAACAAAGAAAAAAAATTCAACTAGAAATATATTGGTCATTTACTTTATTAAAGTTGTGGATTATGAAAAACCTACCATGCCTTCCAAAATAACTAGGTCTGCATCACTCGCCAGGTAGGCGAGCTCCTGTGATACTCTTGTAAGATCAATAACCTGCAAAAACAGAAAGAGGCTATTACTTCAATAACCAAATATGAATTCTTTATTGAGTTTGGATGCATTAGGCAAAAGAGCATAACTATATCTTACCGGCAAATCATTACCAGAATTGGCAATCAAAAGATTTGAGGTATCAACACCAACAAGCTTACCACTTTCATCCTTCAACTGGTAAATTAGCATTTAATATGTTAGAGTCAACCCAAAATAAGAGGGAAAAAAAAAAAACCATAATGATCATAATCTAGAACTGTTTTTCTTTCCATCACCTTTGATATAATTTCAACCAATTCAGGATAAGTTACATCATTGATGGAAGGCAAGTCATTAGCTGCCAACACAACCTGAGCAAAGAGGAAAAAAATGACAAACATAATTCTAATTGATTTTTTCTAATGAATATCTAGCATTAGTTAAGATGATATTTTTGCCAACAGCCGCATAATCTGTTGGTAGAATACTGGACTCTTAGTTCCAGTGACCAGAGTTCAATCCCTGGCAGCCTCAATTACCAAAAAAAAATGATACTTTTGAGATGGTGATATAGATCTGAGATTGATCATACAACAAGAAACAGGAAATTCATTTGTAAAGTGAAATCTGTAAGTAATTTGACTTTGTAATTAACAAGAAACCAAACATTATGATAAAACAATAATGACTAACTCGGAATTGTGTCATTTAGCCTTGATAGTTTAATCTAGTATTAGCATCCTTGTATGTAGATACATAGCACTATTAAATTGAATGCAAGGATACAGCTTCACGACACTGTAAATATATCTGAGACAGACTTTAAGATTGTTGAAACCATTAAAATATGTATGACAAATTTTGAAACTTCCTTTTTTCTTTATCGTTTTACAACATCATAAGTAAACAGTCTAAAGTGAAGAAACTTATAACACACACCACATGCATATATATATAACATATATATAATTTAAAATATACATGAAAATGTTTTTTGAGATTTTAACTGCAAACCTGAGTCCCACGTCGTAGCAACTCTCTTGCAAATGGTAAAATACCCAAGATCACATCAGCACCAGAGTTATCAACAAAAATGACTGCCTGCCATTGCAAACAAAAAAAAAAAGAGTTGGAAATAAGACACATGTACAATAGCATCAACTTCTTTCAATTTTATTGGAAAAGTTTGTACTGCAAAGAAAAGATGTCTTAAAAAATTCATCATGTATGGACTTGCCTTTTTCCAAGATTTCTTGCTCCATTTTGCTTTAAAAGAGTCCAAGTCATCAATGACCCAAGGTCGAGGAACAAGATTTTGACAACTAGCCAAAAAGGACATTCCGTCCCTTGAGAAAACCTCAGCAAGCTTCAATAGGAGAGGGAAAACAGTACAAACAAAAAGTAAGTACCACTGCAAAAAGTTACCCTATTATGATATACTTTTATTCAAAATGAGTATCAATACCACAGAAATCATCTCAACCAGAACGCATGAAACATGTTGTAGCATAAGCCGAACATATCAGAAGATTTTCATTTATCAATGATAGTTCATCCATGGGCAAAGATGATCATGGCAACCGGCAAAAATAAAAAAGAACCATGATCCAAGCAGAAAATGCTACACATACGAAGCGGTTTTAGGGAGCATGAGAAATACATGACAATTTCTGTTGCAACAAATCCAGATAGAGCCAAGAGATTATCATGATTCAAGTTGCCTATCTCAGATAATTGGGATTCAAAAATGCCTGACGGAGATGAGTACTAAACATGGTAAGTTTGTAACTACACCAACAAATACGATCTGCCACTTATAGCAAGTGTAAATACTTTTGACAATAATGAATAATGATGATTGATGAGATGAATATCACATAGTGATTGAACTACCTCTGCAGAACCAAGATCGAATATGTTTCCAGCAAATATTCCTCTAACCAGATTCTCCAGGCGCTCCCCTCCATCTTCAATATTATCACTAAGACGAACTACATCCGGAAATAGGGAGATAGCCTTGGCATTCTCTTCTTCCTATTGCAAGTTTTCCAAAGAAGAAGAACGGTGTTAATAAAAAGGGAACAGCATAAAACACTGGCAACTATATATCTTAACACCTGATGCCTCCACTACCCCTCCATCTCCTTTTCTTACATTGCAAGTTGAACAAATTTTAAGATGATTATAACAAGTATATGCACACAATCCCTACCTTCATCCACAATGTTCATTTTGTTTGTTATTCCTTGAAAAAGTTATCAGTTTACCAGAAAAGAAATAAAATCACCAGTATTGTCCATCCAAGCTGATATATTTTCACTAATCAAAATTAGAAAGTTATAAATTGGCATTCTGACTACTTGCATTTAAAAAAAAACACTTTTTAGCATTACAAGAACCTGTAGCATAAATTTCAATACTCACTTTGACTTTCTTGAATATATCTCTAAATCCCAATTCTCTAAGAATCTGTTCACGAAGTCTGCAGAGAAGCTACAAAATCCCAAAACTACCATGAGGACTGCACACATTCTTCAAGATAAACCATTCTGAAATCCATAAAGTAATATAGAAATTAGTTTCAAAAAATCTGACTTACAACACAATCAGGTGGCCCGCCATGGCTTTCAGGATCTTTCTTTATGTCGTCCAGTATCTCAGCATACCTTTCACAACATTAAGCAAACAAAAACACAAATGTGATAAGAAATACTGAAGGAGAGGGTTGCAGATGCTAATGACTTATGAGACCATTGAAATTTCCCTCAAGAAATTGTTCATAGATGAAACCATATGTGCTTTGGAAACAAAGGAATCATTTGTAAAGCTATCGAGGAAGCACAAGAAATTTAGGGGGTAAAAAGCCAATACCTTTGAGCAAATTTCTCAGCTTTAGTTGGAGCATCAGCCACAGTAGTATCGCTCTCAGCTCTCTTCCTGCAATAAATTGAATTAATGAGCAAAATTCTCCGGAAAACAGAGATAGTAAATTTTTTTTAATAAAAAAGAAAAAGTTTATCCTTTTAGTTTACCATTACCGCCTAATTAGCAGCAAAGCAATCTGATTAATTTTTATTTTTTTTAAAAAGTAAAATTCATCAAATAATAGCATACTAATACAAAAGAATTTAGAGCAGAAGAACTTAACGGGAGAACCTCAAATTACCCATTTTTCCAGGTAAAGAAAGAAGAAATTTTAAATAAAAAAGAAAGGAAAAGAAAAGAAAAGAAAAGAAAAGGGGGGGTACTTGAAGGAGGGAATGGAATTGCGGAAGAGGTCGATCCAGGCAATTTCGGTAGGGGTAGCCTTTCGAGGATTATCGGAAGGGAATCTGTAGGGAATGGTGCATGCCCTGTAGTTGGATTCGATGGGCGTTGTCAGCAATGGAAATGCCACCATCTCTGAATCGCTCTCCATTCCTTCTTTTCTTTCCTTTTTGATGGAATATGGGGAAGACAATGGAGGGAAACGCAATGAAAACAAGATCAGCAGCCCACCCCACCCCCCCCACGCTATCTATTATTATGCACGCTTTGGGTGTATCTTTGTATAATCAAAGTAAAACCGACAACTTCAATGGTTAAAACAACATCTTTTCTTCTACTTATAAATAACGAAAAAAAAAACGTTTTCCTTTTATTGTCTTTTTAAGCATGTTTGAGGTTGGCCTGTAAGATACTTCAATCCTTTCTTTCTCCTATTGGAATATGCCAATCAAGTCAATATCTTTTTTTTTTTTTTAATATTTGTTATTTTTAATATGATATATAATTATTAAATAAAAATTTATGGTAATATTTATAATTGAGATATTACAATTAAACCAATAAATTATGGTTACATTACAAGGGACAAAATGTTAACACAAAAGTGATAAGACATATTGATGTAAAAATTGTTGGACGGTTCGTCATGAGATATTATTCGTTTTGAAGGTTTAAAAATCGTTCTCACGTTTTTGTTTTTTGAAAAAATATGCTTCAATAGAAAAAGAGAATTACGCCCGTTATGAAATATTAATCGCTTTGAAAGTTTAAAAATCGTTTTCACGATTTTTTTAAAAAAAAAAAACGTCTTAGGGAAAGGGTAACCTTTATTTTATAAAACTACAATCTAATTCTTGATTAATCAATTTGAGATCGTTTTCTCCCTCAATAAAACAAATATTTTTTTTAATATAAATATAAATGATGATTTAATCACTAATATTTTGATACTTATATTAATTATATTTTTTATCATCTGACCGGTAAAGAATAATGAAATGTTGACATGAATTATCAACGTCTTTTTTATAATTGAGTGATTAAAATAAAAATAAAAAATTTATTAAAATTAAGTAATTAATCGTGTAACTTACCCCCACCAAAAAAAACAAGAAATCTTTTGTCTTTGCGTTTTTTTACTGTTTTTTTTTTATTTAATTATATATTAATATATTTTTTACTGGTTAAATTTCGTAAAAGTCGCACAGACAGTTGGCTATTTCGTGTTAATTACGAGAACCACTAAAACCTGTATACTAATCAAACTATCTAGGGATAGCCAGCACAACACAAGTTCACAAATTGCATTTATATATATATATATATATATATATATATATATATATATATACACACACGAGAGATCCACTTACATTAATATAAAATTAAATTAATTTTACACATTTTCGTAATTTTTTATACTATTTATATTTATTTAATCCAACCGTTGTATTTCACGTTCTATTCACGTAGATCATGCACGTCTAGTTTCGAGTAAATTAAAAATGTGTAACTATTTGTTCGATATAAAAAACTTTTAACTATTAAATATATATTGAAAAAGACAGTATTCTCGATCGATATGATAGAGATATCGGATCGATTTCAAACTTTATGTGCACGACGAGTACAACTATATTTTTAAATTCAACGGTCGATTTGTTAAAATATAAATCGTATAAAAAAATTATGAAAGTGTGGAAAAATATATTAATTTTACACTAATATAAGTGGATCTCTCCTCATATATATATATATATATAGGATTATTATCCTATATATTAATTTTACACTGGCGGTGAACTTTTTTAACTCTACAAGCGGGGCTTACACGCTTTCGTAATTTTTCATACGATTTATATTTGTACAAACCGACTGTCGGATTTAACAATATAATTGTACTCGTCGTGCATGTAAAGTTTCGAATCGACCAGATATCCCTATCATATCGATCGAGAATATTATTTTTTTATATATATATTTAACGGTCGAAAGTTTTTTATGTCGAAACAAATAGTTAAACATTTTTAATTTACTTGAAACTTGACGTGCATGATCTACGCGAATAAAACACGAAATAAAACGATCGGATTAAAAAAATATAAATCGTATAAAAAAATTACATAAACGTGTAAGTTCCTGCTTGTGGAATTAAAAAAATTCCATCGTCAGTGTAAAGGATAATAATTTATATATATATATATATATTCATTGCAGGGTTACTTGAACTGCTGAACATATCAAATTCTGCCTTAACATGAAAGCTAAGAACATGGCGGTGGGATTTGGATACCATTGTACTTAGCCCTAACATTTTTACAAGTGGAAGTAGCTTGTTTTTACCCTGATGTCAGCTCCAAGTGAACATTTTCAAGTTATATCCTAGCATGGAATCCCTTTGCTACGTTCTAGTGCTACTGCCACTGCAGATGATGATGTTCCCTTTATTTTCTTGAAATATATGTCTCTCAGTTTCACTTGAGATGGTCCCTGCACTCAGTCATTTGTGTCATTTTTTTGGATAGAAATTGTAGAACTGTAGGTACTGTCATCTGGACTTACCATTGGGTTGCAAGATGTGAAATGGATAATATGCCTGATCGATTACAATCGGATTGGTCACATTGTTCATGTTAATGTTCTCGAATGTCATATTGGTGGCAGCACTTGTGCCTGGAGAATTAGCCGTATTGATGGTGTTTTAGGCCGGTAAGCAAAAGGAGAGCTGTAGAGTAGGACCTGCAATGAAGACAGATTTATAGGAGCGTCGGAGTTAGAATTTCAGGACACGCTCCTATACTTAAATCAGCAAAGACTCTAATAGAAGAGAGTAGAGAACAAAAAGCAAAAAAGAATATGAGAAAAGCAGAATCTAACCTCTTTTTTTTTTACCTCACCTTTTATACCAAAAGTCAAGGAGAATATGGAACTACCCGTCTGCCGGCTGTTATAACTACCTGCTCGTATTTGTCCTGTGTGATCAGATTCTACGGGACATGTATCATTCCTTCAAGAGGGTATAGCTGGTGGTTCCATACTGATGAACCTCTTGAGCTTGACTTGTTATTGGGCCTTAGCCTTGTTCAATATTGGTGTTACAAGCCCATGTCTTGATCCTGATGCCATTCGTGGTCCCTGTCATGGTGCAATCTCTAACCACCAATCCACTTAAACATCACTTTCATCCTTATATCTTCCTAGACTTCCAACGCTATAATGGGCAATCGCAGAATAAGAATTTTTTTAATTTAGTAGATCAAAGTAGAGGATAAAGGATACAGTTATGAGAGAAATGAGGAATCGGGTGCAGCAGGTAATGAGAAAAGTTGAAGAGTACCTGATGCCATGACCTGGCCCGCAACTAATGCTTGTGACAATGACCTGAGAAACCTGTACCTAGACGATACTAGGTAGCGTAGATATCATTATGGGAGAAGTTGATCGTTGAAATGATAATTTATACGACAAAGTGATCCTGAAAAGTAGACACTGGAGCTACGCTCAATGTGGATACCATCAGTGTTGGGACTATCTGCTGGGGCTGAAATCTTGATTTTACTGCCCTTGAAGTTCTTGCATTTGACAAGAGCTATATGAAAGAACTTGCTATTTACTGAGGTTATCCTTCTTACAACCGTCCTATTCATCGCCACAAATTTTACATTCTGTAAAAAAGAAAGTTTCTCCTCATTAGGTTTGATCCTTATTCTTAGCTGCAACCTAATATGACTCGTAAATGCACTAAATGCTTAAAAGTATGGACAATTTGCAAATGCAGTTTGATCAGAACTAAAAGAACAGAATGTTTAAGGGTAAAAGGTTAAGAAACATACAGTCGGAAGAAGTTTGCAGTTAAAGTCAGTGGGGCACCTATTGTAAGGCCATGCTTTGGTACCCTGAGGTCCCTGACCATCAAATGTCCCCCCTCCACCAATCCAAATTCAATCCAACCAGACACCATCTCCATATTTAGACAAGTTTGTTGTTGCCTTCAGATAACTCTGAAAGCTTCTTAATCAATTATGGTCAAAAACTACATGTGAAAATGCAGATGGAGATGGTAACTTTAACAGGGACTGTTATTTTAGACACATTTTTTGCAGGGGCCTGCAAATTTAACAGGGCCAACCAAGTATGTCCATTTTGGAATCACAAGGTCTACATCACCTGTAGCCTGACATGCTTTCTCCATGCTGCTTTGAAGGCCTGGCAACTAGAAATTAAAGAGTTAACAAAATTACTTACGGGAAAAAAAAAATAACATACGATGAAACTATCATGATTCTATCTTGTTTATTACTCCCACAAATTCAAACTACTCTTCAGTCATAAGGGTGAAGATCGCACAGCATTGTAGTATGTTGAACATTAGAGCAGGAAAGTAAACAACCAAGGCTTTTAATGACCACAACTAAGCTAGCAGAAGATGAACCATTAGAATACCATTATTAAGGCTGAAATGCACTTCTATTTCGTGAAGGGAAAGAGCGAAAGAGGTTTGAATGCGACTGAGCAAACATGGGATTAAAAATGGAAAGCATAACAATGATTCTAACCAAGAATTAAGTCCTGATCAGAAGTGAGAATGCTTTGTCTCCTAACTTACTAGTCGAACTTTTTAAAGCCACTTTAGGAGTTTTAAATGATGCAGAATGGAGACAGAAAGAGAAGGAAACAAACTTTGCTGTCATCAGGCAGTCCATCGGCTGGAGCACCAAATCTCTTGACATTAAATAAATGAGAGCTCCTTCCCTTGTAATGTGATAGCCCTCTTCCATGTTGTTCAAAGCCTTCCGTTATTAAATCAGCTGTTCTCCCTCCACTTTCCTCCAGCAAATTAAAACACCATCGAAACAAAAGGAGGAAAACACCAAGAGCAATTTGGTGCCAATGTCAAGGCTCATGTTCCTACAATGTGTTATCTCCTTGCTGTTCAACCCTGCAGTTGCGTTGAGAGTATTCTCTTAGACTTGTCATAGAGTGGGATCAGCAAATAAAACTAATGCCTCACCAGGCTAACTGGGATGGTTTGAGTTTTCAAGTGGCGATTGCAAATGGCGGGCTTCTGGAAATCTGAAGTTACCATAACTTCCTCCCTCCCACTACTTCTGAGGTTATTAACCGTCTCATTCATAGAACTCTCTTTTTGGTTTTTTTTTTTTTTTTTCTTTCTCACGAGTACAACTTTGGGGAAGTGAAATGCATGCCCTTATCATCTTCTACGATTGTGTGAGTTCAACGCGAGATCAATTTTCTCATTGTATTAGTTTCTTCTAAGTTTACCAATCAAAATAAGGATAGATAATGACATCCTTTCCAGTTTCCACTTTCAAGTGAAAGCAACTCATCTCATTGTAACTGCAAATGAGAAGGAAAAAAAAAAAAAGCCTTTGACAATAGAGTAATTCCAATTATAGGTCCATACTCCATAGCTTCATTTCACATATCTGTTTCCCTTGGGCAAAGGAAGGAATTGACAGATTGGGTTTGTAAACAAGCATCCATCTAAATTCTCAACCATGCTGATAAGAATAAATGTAAAAAATAAATCTGATAATTTTGGATACGATAAAAAAACACGATACGAATATGATACGTTTAATAAATACGAAAACAGTGTAAAAAACATGACACGACATATTTAAACACAATTAATATGAAACGTTTAATACACATATATATTCGTGTATAAGATTTTGACACCATAATTTGTATTGTGTTTATCTTTACATAACTAAAACAAACAAAAAAAAATACGAAACAAGACACACATACACGGATTATCAGGTCTAGTAAAAAGGATGGAACCTGTTTATTTTGGTTAATCACCAAGACTTTTTTTTTCTTCATTGAAATAGAATCATATAATGGACACCATCAATAGGTTCTACTGAACCTAAACCTACGTGTATATAATTAATGCATTCAGAATGAATGGGTCGATCCCAGCACTTGCAAATACCGATTCTCCAATTACCCTAGGCTTTGCCACCTTTGTAAAAAAAAAAAAAAAAATCTAAAATAGCAAACTGGCTCCGGCAAATTTATGAAAAGACATCAAGCCCATTATCCCTGCATTTGTTTTCTTCATCTTCTTTATAAAAGCCTCATTTCTTTGCCTTTGCGAACCTGAGGCATCTATATTTTTCACCACTTACAGTGATTTCAAGAGCTCCATCTTTATTATCTTGATTCGATACTGTTCCCATTAGGACACTTTTTACTCTTTTTCAAGGTTTTCTTTTTCCATCTTCAGCCTAGCCTCTTGTCGGGCAATCTCTGCCTGGAAGATAAAAATAACATTTCAGAAGACCAAAACATACCATAGTCAAGCAACAGCAGACAAGTACACACTTATGCAAAATGATGTAGTGCTTTGTATACTGCTATTATGCTAACTCAATCACAATTCTCTAAATCCTCTGCATACTAAACATATTAAAAGGATAGCTATGTTATCCGGATTCGCGATGAGTATCGGATACGGGTTTGCTCAATTTTTTAAAAATATTTTCATATATTACTCATATTCGAATATGTGTCGGACACAAATATCGGACATTAATAACATAAAAATAAAATAGCCTTACACCAATGACTATACATGTACAGACAATTTGGACCATGACGAGTTAGGATTTAGAATTCCCTTTACTGTGCCCAAAAATGAACTAATCAAATTCAATTTATAAAAGAATTACCACTTTGATTCGAGTATTAACGAAGATAAATGCATGTCAAAAACCTATAAAGAGACAATAACAACAATAATTTCAGTGAGGAATTTAGCAATCAGCAGCATGACCCGTAAATCACGACATTAGATGCTCATATGCATTTCTTATCATCATTAGAGAGAGGCTGAGAGCATATACCAACAGATGAATACCTGGTAATTTGGGACACCATATAAAAAGACCACACGGATGCGTATTTAATAAATACAAAAATAATATAATAAATACAATATGATACATTTAATACATGTATTTTATTCGTTTTTAAAATTTTGACACATTTAATAATTTTTATTGTATTTATATTTACACACCTGACATAAAATAAAAAAAAAAAAAACATGAGATACGATACACGTACGGATCGTCAAGTAATGATGAACCTATTCTTAGCCCATTACTTGCAAGTTATGGAGATGCCTATACTTGAAAAATAGGTTCATCATTGAAAAAATACCAGAAATTTATTAACATTAGAAATAGACTCGCGCTATGCTGCAGACGAAAATATTTACATTCTATTTTGAATTTTTTAATTAAAAAAATAATTTCACTTTACATTAACAATGATAATATCATAATGAAAATATGCAAACAATGAGATAATGTTAAAAATTAAAAAAGAATATTAATTACTTGAATACATTACATATGTTTTGGCCGCTTCAATTCGAATTTAAAAAGAAAATCATATTAATCATTTTTTTCCAAACATTATCTATATAAAAAAAATATTAGGCATAAAAAATGATAAGAAAAAACTACATGTAAATACAATTAATTAAAAAAAAAGATTTGTGAACATTGAGCACTGCATCAAGCAAAATTGGATTCACTTTGCATATCATACTTGATATTAATATATTAAATTTGTAAGACTAAGAAGTAATATTAATGAGTTAAGTTGAATAGAAGTTATGTACAACACAAAGCAAACTTTTTCAGATTAAATGAAAACATTTCATGTAATGGATGAATCATAGCATTGGAGGGACTTTCCTAAGACATAACAAATTGGTTAGTTTTTTTCTTTTTCAAAAATGTGGAAGCAAAAAGCAAATGTGAAAGTTTTTTAGGTAAGGTTCATTTAACACATTGAAAAAAGAAATTCAAGGAAGAGATAAATACAATGGATTAGAAATTTTTTTTTAGCATAGTTGTATCAAAAAGCAGACCAATCGGTATTAACTATAGTTATATAAAATTAGTATTATGCTTAAAGAGTCTTTATTTGTCTATCGCATGCATAGAACGTATATTGTTTTGATTTTGATTTTCGACAGCAAGCTTAATAAAAATAATACTAATAAATCTCACTTGGAATGAAGAAAACCTGATTTCAAACATGTTCATATTGTTAGGTACCAGAGTGACGGAATAGTGTCTCACAACTAAAATAAGAGATGAGAAAATAGGAACTGAACACACAAAAGAAACACAGATATTTTACGTGGTTCGGCCAATATACCTACGTCCACGGGAGGAGGAGCAAAGCTTTGTATTTAATCGGAGATGGAGTACAAACCGGATACAAACCGGCTACATATTACAAGTGCTCTTTTTAGCACACACTCAACACCTCAATACACAAGCATCTAACAAGCAGCTACTGCCTCTAAACTCTCTCATCACCTCTACCGGGAGGGGCTCCCTCTGGAGCTCTCACTATGCCTCAACCGGGAGGGAGCTCATGGAGCTCACCTTTGGAGCTCTAGCTCATTTCTCCTCTGCTCCTCTCTTTCCTGCACTCTTTACAACAAAGAGACTCATGCCTATTTATAGGCAATTCATTGGGTGTGAATACAAGCTTGCAACTTTGCAAGCTTTTCTACAAATGTTCAACATAGGCGGGCTGCTGCCATCAAATGTTGAAGCTGCCATCTCTTGGTTGAATTCTAGAAGAGCTTGGTAGGTAGTTCTTGTGGACTTTGGTGGTGGCTACTTTTGTGGACTTTTTGTGATTGGAGCCACACTTCCAACAATCTCCCACTTGAAGATTTGATTAAACCAATCATATCTTCACACCACTCTTTTTGTCTTGCCATTCCATGTTGCTTACGTTTCTGATAGACCATAGGAGGATCGACACCAAATAAACTTGTCAGTGTTGATTGGCTTTGTCATAACATCTGCTAGGTTGTCTTTGGTGTGAATCTTTTGCATATCCACACTTCCTTCTTCTACTACTTCTGGAACAAAGTGATACTGTATACCTATGTGCTTTGTCCTGGAATGAAAGGCTGGATTCCTTGCAATGTGCAAGGCACTCTGACTGTCACAATACACAATAATCTTCTGCTGCTTGTGCCCGAGTTCTTCCATTAACCTTTGTATCCATATTGCTTCCTTGCATGCTTGGGTAGCTGCCATGTACTCAGCTTCTGTAGTAGACAAAGCTACAACAGTCTGTAACTTAGATAACCAGCTTACCGCTCCTCCTGCAAGTGTGAACACATAGCCAGTAGTGGATTTCCTTTTATTAAGATCACCTGCAAAATCTGAATCAACATAACCCCTGACAACAAGTTCTGATCCTCCAAAACATAATGCAACATCTGAGGTTCCTTTAATGTATCTAAGGATCCTCTTAACAACATTCCAATGCTCTCTACCAGGATCTGCCATAAATCGACTGACCGCTCCCACTGCTTGTGCAATGTCTGGTCTTGTACATATCATAGCATACATAAGGCTTCCCACCGCTGATGCATACGGTACTCGAGACATTTCCATCCTCTCTGCTTCATTGCTAGGACTCATACCTGAGGATAATTTACAATTGACAGGAAGTGGGGTAGATATTGGCTTACAGTCTTGCATGTTGAAGCGTCGCAAGACCTTCCTCAGATAATTCTTTTGAGAAAGCCAAATTTTCCTGTCTTTTCTGTCTCGGTGAATTTGCATCCCTAAAATCTTGTTTGCGGGTCCCAAGTCCTTCATATCGAACTCCCTAGCCAACTGTGCCTTCAAATCTTGGATTCGATCTTTGTTGGGGCCTACCACCAACATGTCATCCACATACAACAGCAAAATAATGAAATCATTATCATCAAACCTCTTGTAGTACGTACAATGGTCTGAACTCAGTCTGTTGTATTCAAGGCTAATTATGAAAGAATCAAATCTCTTGTACCAACATCTGGGCGCCTGCTTTAGACCGTACAGAGATTTGGTCAACCTGCAAACCAAGTTCTCTTTGCCTGTTTCAACAAAACCTTCTGGTTGGAGCATATAAATTTCTTCTTCAAGCTTTCCATGTAGAAAAGCCGTCTTTACATCTAGTTGTTCAAGATGTAAATCAAATGCAGCACACATAGCCAACACTACTCTGATAGTAGTAAGTCTGACAACTGGAGAAAATATCTCGTTGAAGTCAATACCTTCTTTCTGAGCATATCCTTTTACAACCAATCTAGCACGATATCGTTCTACTTGATCATTGCTATCCCGCTTGATCTTGTAGACCCATTTGTTACCAATGGCTTTTCTGCCACGTGGTAATTCCACCAGTTCCCATGTCTCGTTCTTGTGAAGAGCTTCAATTTCTTCCTGCATTGCTGTCATCCACAGAGAAGCATCTGGGCTACTAGTAGCTTCATGAAAAGTTGATGGCTCTCCATCCTCTGTTAAAAGACAGTATGCAACATTGCTCTCCGTAACATACTCCGTGTGCCAATTTGGAGGCCTTCTCTCACGAGTTGACCGTCGAACTTCTACAGCCTCGGACTCAACTGGTTCTGGTACCTCATGCTCTGGTTCTGCTTCAGAAGAATCATCTTCTTGAGAATTTCTATCCATCTGCACTGTAGCAGTCTCTTTTGAAGTGCTGTCATTTGTTTGCTCACTTTGCAGTTCATTTTCTGCAAAAACTACATCTCTGCTGACAACAACCTTGCGGGCAGTGGGATCCCACAGGCGATACCCCTTAACACCGTCAGCATAACCCAAGAATATACATTTTCTGGATTTTGGATCCAGCTTTGTTCTTTCTTGGGAGTTGTACATCACGTACACAGGACATCCAAACACATGTAGAGAAGAATAATCAGCTGGCTTTCCTTTCCACATCTCCATAGGCGTCTTCAAACCAATCGCCGTTGATGGTGATCGATTTATCACATAACAGGTGGTTTTGACTGCTTCTGCCCAGAAAGATTTGGCCAATCCCGCTGTTCTCAGCATGGCTCTTGTTCTATCTAGGAGAGTTCTGTTCATCCGCTCTGCTACACCATTCTGTTGAGGCGTATGTGCAACCGTGAATTGTCTCATAATACCCTCTTTCTTACAGAATGCTAGAAAGTTACCGTCTACATATTCTCCTCCATTGTCTGTCCTCAAGCACTTGATTCTTTTCCCAGTTTCAAGCTCTACTTGTGCTTTGAACTCCTTGAATACTGGAAACACATCAGACTTCTTCTTGATTGGGTACACCCATAATCTCCTGGAATAGTCATCAATGAATGATACAAAATACTTTGCTCCACCCAGGGATATTTCTGGTGACTCCCACACATCAGAATGGATTAAGTCCAGTATGTGTTTGCTTCTTGTAGTTACTTTAGCAAACTTCAATCTATGCTGCTTGCTTATCACACAGTGCTCACAGAAAGGTAAATTGACCATCTTGAGCCCGGGCAGGAGATTGCGTTTTGCAAGGACTTTCAAGCCTCGCTCTGACATATGGCCTAATCTGCGATGCCACATCATCGTTGTTTCTTCTTGGCTGGCTGCTGCAACTGATGCATCTGCCTCTTGCAACGTCTCTCCCAAAAGCATGTATAGATTGCTTGTGATCTTCAATTTCCACAAGGTTTCCTTTCACTACTTTCAATATTCCACAAGGAGAAATTTCTCCCACTGAACTTCTCTATCTCGAATTTTGCTGCCATGGTTGTACACGAACTGAAGCGAGTTACACTATTTCACCGTGAATAGTACCGTATACGTGAACAGTATTGTACGTATGTCGTACACTAGAACAAATCCAGTATACGTTAACAATTACTGCAAAAGTATACAACCACACGTATGAATAGTAACCGTATACGTGAATAGTGACCGTATACTGGAACAGTGACCGTAGCCCGTGAATAGTGCACCAGGTAGGTTCCCAGGAAAGAGAGGTGGGTCACTGATAGACACACTTAAATACCAAGTCTTTCCTAGCCAGAACTTCCCTAGACACTTTCACACTACCACACTTTATTTCCAGCAACAAGAATAATTCTTTTCTGATGTGGAAGATCAGACAATACTGCAACCACAGAGCATACTAAGAACCAACACTTTCACTGCAGCGGAATAAGGACCACGAACCAATGGCTCTGATACCACTGTTAGGTACCAGAGTGACGGAATAGTGTCTCACAACTAAAATAAGAGATGAGAAAATAGGAACTGAACACACAAAAGAAACACAGATATTTTACGTGGTTCGGCCAATATACCTACGTCCACGGGAGGAGGAGCAAAGCTTTGTATTTAATCGGAGATGGAGTACAAACCGGATACAAACCGGCTACATATTACAAGTGCTCTTTTTAGCACACACTCAACACCTCAATACACAAGCATCTAACAAGCAGCTACTGCCTCTAAACTCTCTCATCACCTCTACCGGGAGGGGCTCCCTCTGGAGCTCTCACTATGCCTCAACCGGGAGGGAGCTCATGGAGCTCACCTTTGGAGCTCTAGCTCATTTCTCCTCTGCTCCTCTCTTTCCTGCACTCTTTACAACAAAGAGACTCATGCCTATTTATAGGCAATTCATTGGGTGTGAATACAAGCTTGCAACTTTGCAAGCTTTTCTACAAATGTTCAACATAGGCGGGCTGCTGCCATCAAATGTTGAAGCTGCCATCTCTTGGTTGAATTCTAGAAGAGCTTGGTAGGTAGTTCTTGTGGACTTTGGTGGTGGCTACTTTTGTGGACTTTTTGTGATTGGAGCCACACTTCCAACACATATATGTATCTAAAAATAAAGAATTAGAAAACTCATCTCAAACTTGTTTCATGAATGTTAAGGTCAAGAAATCTAAATGCAAACAAAAAGTTTACCAAGAAGTTGAATCATCGAATAAAAACTAATATTCAGTGCCTGAATTGAAGACTATGTTTAGGATGTATTTTGGGGCTTTTATTTCAAGAGGTAGTAGAGAATAAAATTAAATTAATCAGTTTAAACAAAAAGTAAACAAATATAACCAAACTAAAACCTACAAATCAATATATATATATATATATATATATATATATATATATATATATAAAAAGAAAGAAAGAAAGCAAGCAAGAAATCCTAAAATCAATTTTCATAGCCCATAAACTAAAACTTACAAATCAATATACATATAAAAAGAACTAGAAATCCTAAAATCCTAAAGAGCATAAATTTGTTATAATTACCTATATTAGAGCAATTAGAGCAAAGCAGCAATGCAGAACAAACCTGTCAATAAGAATGAGAAAAAAAAAAAAAACTAATGAAATATATATACATATAACGAATTAACAAAAAATTGTTAACTCAATATTATAAAAAAAAATAATACCTAACTATCATAAGAATAATAATCTTAGATGAGATTTCTCATGTTGTTAGCATATGTTGTAGTCGCATCTCAAAGCCTGCAAGCCAAGAATTGCAACAGTGATTGATTTTAAAAGATAAAAATGTGACAATTTTTGAAATTTAAGAGCAAATAAACAATGCAAAAAATCAAGTGGTATTGCAATAAACAATGCACACATATGCATGAATAGGTTAAAAAATAAATAAATAAAATTGTCTTTACCAAGTTTATACTTTGTAAAGAGCTTCAAATTGTTGCCAGCCTAATCATTTGATATTTGATACATTCAACCTTATGATATACTTAATAAGGCATAAATGACAATAACATAGATTTTATTTATTCACTTCAAAACAATGAGTAATTCATGATTAACATCAATCATCAAATGAGAGAAATTAAAGATAAGATCGCCGATTACAAAATAAGCAAAAGTGCAAAATAAAGAATAAAGAATAATAGATAGGATAAAAAACATGCTTAAGAAGTTGTAGGCTTTCAACTTATTTTGAGTTTCTAGTAAATATATGCAATTTTTATTATTTCTCAAAGAAAATGTCCAATTTTTTAAAGATAAGATTAAAATACATGATTACTTCAAAAGTAAAATGAAGATACAATATTTAATTCCCTAAATCTTAACATATCATACTTAACAACTATCAAATACATGAATCTGAAAACTGATAAACACAGAATAAAAATCTCTTAATCAGTTGACTCATTTTTTAATTAATCAAATCTTTAAATGTCATGAGTCTTAACACATCATACTTATCAACTATCAAATATATGAATCTGAAAACTGATAAACACAGAATAAAAATCTCTTAATCAGTTGACTCATTTTTTAATTAATCAAATCTTTAAATGTCATGAGTCTCAAAGATAGAAGGAATTGGGAGCTTAAATTACATGCAAATGACAGAATGGTGCAACATCAGCACATGAAAGAAAAGTTAAGAAACAATAAAATGGATATGTCGCAACCTAAAAAATAACGAGTCTCATCGCAAGACTTTATTATTCGTTAAGCGTGACATTAAAAAAACCGAGGAAAAGTCGACTTAATTCCTCTAAAAAAATGAAGGTTTTGAAAATGACCTTGAAAAAGACATGGAGTCGCCACCAATCTTTTTTAGCTAGGTGTGATCGGCCACCTATTAAAACCGGTTTTAGAAAATATTTTAAAAATTAATTAAAACATTTTAAAAACCAATTTCAAGTCTGCGTTTTAAACCAGAGAAATCAAAGAAGCGGGTTCGGGAGTCGGTTACGTGCGGGGAAGGATTAGCACCCCCACAACGCCCGTATAAATCGGTACCTTATTAATCGTGTGTTATCTCAAGTCTCGGTAAAAGTTAGTTTTAAATTTAGTATTTCAAATTAATTCCCAATTTAAAGAAAAATAATTCCATTTTTTATTGAAAATGATCCGGAATTTATAAATTCAAAATTTTCCTATATTCCCCAACAAACGTGGCAAAATATAGAAATTTTTATTAGTTTTGGAAAACTTTCCGAATCATTCTCTTTTTTGAAAGAAAGATATTCCTTTATTAATGATAATTGATGATATTCCCTCCAGCAAACCCGGTAGAGAACTCATGAATTATTTTAACTCGGGAATATCTTTATATTTTTTTTTTATTGAAAACCATTATCTTTTTTGAAAACATTTAAAAGAAATGAATATGTATATGCATGACATAAATAAAATGACATAGCAAAATCTAAATAATATAATGCAACCTAAATGACATGACATGATTTGAATGCCTTAACATATTCTAAATGAAATGAAATATCCTAAGTTATATGATATATTATAAATAAATGAAATGACCTAGGGTACATAGTATATTCTATATGAGATGCAATATCCTAAGTCACATGATATATTCTAAATGAAATAAAATAACCTAAGTAACATAACATATTCTATATGAAATGAAATAACCTAAATGACATGGCAAACATGAATGATATGGCATATAAATTAAATGAGATGGAATATGAAATAATGCTACCATATAATATGCATGAAAATAAAAATGGAAATAATAATGCATGAACATAGTATATGCTAAATAATATGACCAAAAAAAATAACTAAATAAAAGCATAGGATATCATGAAATATTCCAAATCATATAATAAACCATATAACATCAAAAATATAAATCAAAATAATAACAATATCATAGAAATTATTATAACAAGAATCACATATTATATAAAATGCATGAATATAAAAATGTAATGCATGAAATGTATTTTTTCCTTTAATTAAGGAAATCCGTATATCTAAAAAGATATCCGGCTACCTTAGGAAAATATGTCAAATTAAATATTCTAAAACCAAAATACTTTGTGATTGTTTGAAAACAATTTTGAAAAGCTTGAATTAACAATAAAAACTGGGCTAAAAATTTTTAAATGGTTCTAATTTCCTAAGTTTAAAAAAAATTCGGACTTGACTCTCCTTAACCCGGGACTTGAAAAACCATTTTTAGAGTTTTAAAAGGCTTAGAAATTACCCTAAGTCAGTAGCTAACCCTCCTAATCAGCCCACTCTAAGTAAATTAACCAAAACAGAAAAATGGTTTTTCTTTAAATTCAATTCTGACTCCACTGTCCAGTTTTAATCCACGATTTTTTACCCTATTTTTAAAAATTCCAAAAATTCTGAAAAAAATACTGGAGACTCAGGACATGTAAAAATACATGAAAAAAAATAGGCTTAATTTTTTGATCAAAGATGAATTCCCAGAAAAATCAGAGATGTACGAGTTTTTGGAGGAGAAAAAACTGCTTTGCCAACACATTTTTGCTTTTGATAAAATCATTTAAAAACCAAAGTAAAAATATTTGAAACTCACAAAATGACTTGCAAAAAGTAGCTAGGACTTTTTGAAAGTTAGATAAAAATTGGCTAAGTAAAAAAAATCACAAAGGTAGAATAATCAATTTGACAAACTTAATTTTCCACAAGTGTGCTCAAGAGAGCATGACTTTGAACCATTAATTGGCTCAAGTCATTATTCAAGTGGCATGAACATGAAATGCATGAAACAATGCAGCAAACATAATGCATGAAATGCATGGATTTAAACGTAAATATCATGAAAAAAATATATGGCATTCATAAAGTAACCTAGACCTAAATGAACTTGCATGGCATTTAATGTAACCTAGACCTAAAATATGCATGGCATTTTCACAAACACAAGGCATGCTTAATTCAAAAATCCAACCAAATATCATGCAAATGCAAAAACCTAACAACTAGCATGACAAAAAATGCAACACACAATGCAAAACACATGGAGTAGCCAAATGGCCTCAAGCTCCAACAAGCATGTCATTTTCACAAACACTTGGCATACTAGCATGAAAAACTAAGTCATAACACTTAAATCATGCAAAAATCACACAAGCATTTTCACAAACACTTAATATACTAAATCTAAAACATGCTCAACTAAGATATAAAACAAAAATCATGCAAAGAATCACACAAGCATTTTCGCAAACACTTAATATGCTAACTCTAAAACATGCTCAAATTTAAACAACATGAAAACAGAAAATTAAAAATGCAAAAACATGATATCTAAGACATAAATGGCAACAAACAAAGCAACCAAATTAAAATATAACTCAAGAACATGAAGTAACATAACATTTAAAACATCAAAATAAATAAAAAATAGCATAAACAATATGGTAAAATGAACTCAAAACAGCAACTCAAAATAAATAATGTAGGCCATTTGGCCATGGTGAGTTTATTGTAAAAACAAAATGTAAAAAAAATATACTTAAGAAAGGAGATGAAGGAAGAACAAAAAACATTATTTTAAAATGAAAACTCACCAAGTAGAGATTAAAATAGCAAAAACAAGAATAGAAAATGAAGAAAGTGCAAGAGTTGGTGCTCAAGAGCAACCTCAAGAAGCTAATATTTCAAGTTTTTCTCTTCAAACTTTCCTTTTTTTTTTTCTAAACTTTTCTTTTTTGCTCTCAACCAAGAAGATAAAAACTAAGAAAAACTAAGAGAAATCAGCCAAAATGAACCTCCAAATTCGAAATTCTGCCCCTCCCCTTAATGGTGGCAGAATTTTACCTCTCTCCTCCCCTAGGATGTTGTCATTTTTTGTGTAACCAATTTTTCATCAAATGGCTAATAATTCAAGGTGAAAAATCATGAAATTACCACCTTTAGATTAGCATCTCAGCTCTCTCAAATTACAGCTGTTAAAAAATAATGTTGACATCTTTCTTAGCTTATGTGGCTTAATCACCATGGCTTGATCAAAGAGAATCTCTAACTAACTCTTGATTTTTAGCCATTTGATTGAAAAATCAGAAGTTTCCTCCTTCCTTTGGGCTTGGGCAGGCCAGCACTTCTCTTTTACAGCCCAACTCTGATTTTTTTGAAAGGCCCAAAGAAGCCCTTTTCGGTTGCTTGGGTGAAATGGCCATTTTGCCCCCCGGATGCAAATAAATATCAAACGGACTCCAAATTCAAAATTTATTTTTTTAATACTTCCAAAATAATAAAATATTAAGTTCTGGAAATTTTTAAAATTATCCGAGTCCGTTTGCTATTTATTTGGAATTTTTCTTCCCAAAATGCCCTTTTATGCCCCTACATTTTACCATTTTTTAAACGAGCTCCAAATCAAGATTTTTCTTCACCAATCTCTTCAAAATAATTAAAAAGTGTGATATGGATTTTTTCATAATTTGTGGAGCTCATTTGATATTTTTTCGGGATTTATCGGCTTGAATTACTGCATAGGAGGTCCGGGATTTGGCCATTTTGCAAACGAACTCCGAATCAAGATTTTATTTCGCCAATCTCTTCCAAATAATTTAAAAATGAGATTTTCCAAATTTCATAATTTTTGGAGTCCATTTGCTATTTTTCCGGGATTTATCTTTTTGAATTATTGCATAGGAGGCCCGGGATTTGGCCATTTTGCAAACGAACTCGGAATCAAGATTTTATTTCGCCAATCTCTTCCAAATAATTTAAAAATGAGATCTGAAAAATTTCAAAAGATTTGGAGCTCGTTTGCTATTTTTCCGGGATTTTTCTTTTTGAATTACTGCATAGAAGGCCCGGGATTTGGCCATTTTGCAAACGAACTCGGAATCAAGATTTTATTTCGTCAATATCTTCCAAATAATTTAAAAATGAGATCTGCAAAATTTCAAAATATTTGGAGCTCATTTGCTATTTTTCCGGGATTTTCCTTTTTGAATTACTACATAAGAAGCCCGGGATTTGGCCATTTTGCAAACGAACTCCGAATCAAGATTTTCTTTTACCAATATCTTTCAAATGATTTAAGAATGATATTGGCAAATTTTTTAGAATTTTCGGAGTCCATTTGCTATTTTTCCCAAATTTTCCAATTTTGCCCTTTTACCTCCGAAACCCGGTTTTGCTCAAAACAAGTCCGATTTTCAGATTTTCTTCAATCTGAGCCTTGGGCTATCCTTTTTAATCATTCTTCATCCATTGGGGGCTTTGGTCTCACCAAGTCAGGCCATTTCTGTGATTCTTCGCGATTTCACCGAAATCCACTAAAAAATCTAATTCTCGGTTTTCTCCCGGATTGACTTTTCTTTCGATTTTTCTTGCAAGTGACTTCTCCATTACCCGTATTCAGTGCTTATCTTTCATTTGGAACCTTCAATTTTGATCAATTTGATCGTTTAAGCACTTTTCCCCAAATTTCTCGGATTATGGTTTCTTTTCTACTGAATCTACAAATCCCAACTTCCGAACTCCATATCTTTCAATATAGACCTCGTATTATCAAAATTCTTTCGCCATTTTTCAATTGAACTTAAAATCTTGATTTTGAAAGTGGGTTGACTTTTCAGTAGTTGACTTTCTGGGGTTGACTTTTTCGAGGTTGACTTTTTTCGGGGTTGACTTTTTTCAAGTTTGACTTTTTGTGCTCGCCCTCTTAAACTAAGACTCGGAGTACCACCTGCAGGATGAAAACAATCTTTTTACACTCGGAAACATCAATATATGAAGAAAACATACATGTTTAGTGGTCCGGACAAAATTAGGTGTCTACAGGATACATGGCCAAAACTGTTGGAAGGAAATATTGCTTTTCTATCATCAAGAGTTGACCTCAAGCAAAATAGAAAAAATAGTTTGAAGTGTAAGATTACAAATGATGAATTAAGCAATAGAGAACTTATCAAATGTATAAAAATACTTGATATGATTATGTGAGTACTTGAATTGAGCAACATGAAACTTAAGTTTGATTTTTACCCAACGATCGATTGTAAATGAAACTTAATTTTGATAACAAACAGGGATCTTGAATCATTAGCTACACGATAACATCCTTTGTTGCAAACTCCAACATTGGAACACAAAGCTAACTAACCGACAATGGGTGAAGTACATAACCAAACTAAAACCATAATACCAAAGATGATAGTTATTATAAAAAGAAACACATCTGAACATTTAAACACATTATAAAAAAAATGCAAACATAAAACATATTAAAAATTTATAAAAGGGAGAAGTATAAAGAGAAAGAGATATATGAAAGATGAAAGTAAAACAACATGCAACCTCAACTTGAAGTCTTAGAACTGGATTTCAAAGCAAACCAATTCACGTTCAAGCATCAAAGATAACCCCATGAAAATTGAACATATTAAACTTCTCAACCATCAAAACTCATCGAATCCTCAAGAAAAAAAAAAAAAAAAAAACTAAGATATGAAAATAACCACACTTGCATGCTTCAAAACAACCAAATATAAAGAAAGAAAGAAAAAAATCAAAATGCAAACAGCAAAAAGAAAAAAGAAAAATAACAGAACAAAAATACTTCAAAGGCGATCATGAATAGGTCATAATGCCTATTACTTCCTATTATACAACAAATTAATGAAAAAATTCATATCAATGGACAAAAATAGTCAAAAATTAATAAAGAGGATATATAATATTAGTTTAACACATTGTATATATAATATACAATCAACAATAAGACAACTTAGAATAAGTAAGATTATCAATAAAATTGCCTTTGCATTTAAGCACTTAATTTATTTCACTCAAGTTCCATCATATCTATATTTTTCAGTCAGCAAAGCACCAAGTCTCACCTATTAAAACTCAAACAAAAATCAAACAACATAAAAGGTATGTTGCAGATAAAGTTTAACTTTAGATAAAAAAATCTTTACACCAACATAACTCAGTAAGCATTTGATTGAAAAAATTGCTAAAAAAAATCTAATCAAAGCAACAATCTAACACTCTCTTTGTTGATTAAGGAAGCACAATATTTTCAGTAAGATCAAAAAGTGATGATAAAAGTTATGATATGGAAAATATTTATGAGATTTAACTAAAGTAATAAAAAGAAAAAGAAAATTACTAACATTCATTTTACCTTCTGTTGATAGCAATCTCAAAAGGTCTTCAGCAAGTGAATTCACATTCACAGATGCACAAAGCGAGAAAAGCTATTCTGGTAAAAGAAATCATAAGGATGGAAAAAAAATCCACTCAAAGCAACAATATTGGAAGATTTAATTTATACAAAAAGCTTACTATGACACGGGGAGGGTTGGTTGATCCACTTGAAGCCCTTTTCTTTCAAAAGAGCTGCCCTCTTCTGCTCTCTTAGCTGCAAATCAAATAGTAATTTCCAGTGTGAGACAATAACGACATTTGTTCTTGACAGAAAATTGAACAGCTAAGCATGAGATATATTCGAATTTATTATCAATTACCATCTTGTTTCGCTGAAGCCGAGCAGCTCGAACTCCCTTCGTAATAATTCGATCTGATTTTGCAATCCGATTCTCATCTAAATCACCAAAAGATTCAAAGAATTATTCAACAAACTGATAAAATTGCGAAGTGGAAAAATTGAAAGCACAATAAAAGGAAACAAACAAACTATTACAAATTTGAACCATTGAAATCGAATAAAGAAGGACGACCTTTTTGACAAATTCTGTGAATGTTCCTAGAAGATTTGGAGGAGAAACGGGTCTTGTGAGCCTTATTGACTTGAACTTGAGATCCTCCCATGGAGAGATGGTTAGATTTAATGAAATCTGAATTCAACATAATAATAATAATAAAAAGCAGGATAAAACTAACTGAGATGGTCAGATTTAGTGAAAAAACTAACTAAAAAGGCCTCCTTAGTCTGATTAAGCCATGCTATGGTCGAAAACGGGTTTGATATGCTCGGATCCGACCTAAGCTCTATCACTTCTTTCCCTCTCTTCTAGAGGTGATCATGGGCCGGGTCGGGTTCGGGTCGGACTTAGACTATATGCTAAGAGCTTTTATGTCTGCCCAGGCCCGGTCCGAAATATGAGCTATTTTTTTTGTCAAAGCTCGGCCCTTATTATTACTACAATATCCAGGCCCGGCCCGTCAATTTTTTTTTTTTTGTTATTCCAATTTCCAAGTTTCTGTCTTTTTCTGCTGAACATAATATACATAACCAAGATTCAAATTTAATAATAGAAACAAGGGCAGAAAATAAACACAAACACAAGTTTAATATAAAATTTGATCTCAAATAAATTCTTCAAATTAGTAATAGAAAAAGAGAATTCAAAGTTCAAACCAACAAATTCAGATTAATAATAGAGACTTCAAAATTCACACTAGCAACTTCACTTAAGATTAATAATAGACAAAGAGTTCAAACAAAGAGACTCCAAACCAGTAATTAGCAACCAACAAGGCACCAACCACTCCCAACAAGGCACCAACCAGCAACAACCAGCAAACAACAAACAACACTAGCGAAACCAGCAAACAACACCACCAGCACCAAAACCAGCAAACAACAATCAAAAAGGCAAGAAACAGCAAGGCAGCAAACTGTTAATGCCAAAGAGAGATTACTTATTGAAAACTATTAATGCCAAAGAATCATTCCAAGTTGATTCAAGAACATAAAAAAAATCATAATTAAGAAACTAACCTAGAAGGCGACAGAAGCAGCATCATTTTCATTCATCATTCTCATCATCACTAGAGTCAGATAATTCATGTTCCATTCCTAGTGTAAAATAGATTAAACAATTAGGTTCTCCAAATTACAAAAGTGTTATAAACTTATAATAATATCAAAATGAGAAGTAATAAGAAAAGAATTACCTGCTGAAAAACCTCTAGCTCGCATCCAATCATCAAAACAAACAACAGCTTGAACCGTTTTTGGTTTGAGTGAACTCCTCAGAGAATTGATAACTTTCTTTCTTATGCTAAAAGATGACTCAGAAGCAACAGTTGATATTGGAATTGCCAAAAGATCACGAGCCAATAGTGTAAGCTCAGAATATCGAATTGAACTTTTACTCCAATAATCTAATGTATCAATATCACTATTCAACTCAAGTGCTCGTTCTTCCAAGTAAAGATCCAATTGCGATTTTTCATTTTCAGCTTTAGATTGACTTAAAAACAGTTTGTAATCATCAGTCTCATCACAACCTAATCTCATATGAACTCCACTAACACTAGACTATTGTAAGCTAGAATCAACAAGATTAGCATCTGAAACACTAGAACTTCCAACCGAAGAGGAAGAAGTGGATTTGGAGTTCTTCACATACTCATCAAATAAGAGTTTGAGAGTATGAAGAACAGTTTGCACAAACTCTGTGGCATGAGTACCATAGAGTTTAGTAAAACAAAATTCCACATAATTCAACTTGTAACGAGGGTCTAAAATGACAGCACATGATAACACCAAACTATACTCAGCCCAATATTTATTGAAATTCTCTTGCATCTGTCTAACCATTGGACTTAAAAATGTGGACCTTTAACTGTATCTACCAAGCAATTATGAACCTTCCAAACCCCTTTAAAATAAATGTTTGCAGTTGGATATTTAGAACCAGAGAGCACACATGTCACATCATAGAACACCTTCAGAAATTTGCAAATAATACTAACATTTCCCCACTCCTCATCAGAAAGTTCAAATATTTGAAAATCTTTGTCCCGTTGACCCCAATAAACTAACACATCTTTGTAATAAAGAGCAGATTCAAGCATCAAATAAGTAGAATTCCTCACACACATCTTGACGCAACTTCTTAGTTCCATTTAATTGAAAACTTTTTGCAGCCACATCATAAAATCTTTTCTTGCAAAGGCTAGATTTTTTTATGTACTTAATCCCATTACGAATTTTACCAACAACATCATCAACAAGATTCAAACCAGCTTGAACAATAAGATTCAATATATGTCCACGACATCTAATTTGAAAAAAAGCACCATTACATAAAAGGTCCTTATTGGCACGAAAACGACTTTTAAGAGATGAAACCATAACATCATTATAAGACGCATTATCCAAAGTGATGCTGAAAAGTTTCTTGTCTATGTTTCATTGGGCTAAGCATAACACAAGCTCATTCGCTATGTTCAAACCATCATAAGGAGGGGATAAAGCTCTAAACCTTATTATTCTCTTTTGCAAAGTCCAATCTTTGTCAATCCAATGAGCAGTAATACAAATATATTCATCAATAGTATGCTCAGATTTTCAATTATCAGAAGTTAAGCATATTCGACCAGGTGCTTTAGCCAACTATTCTTTCACATGCTCTCTTTCTTTTGCATAGTAACTCAGTACATCCCTAGCAGTTGTATATCTACTTATATTCTTATAGTTAGGACTTACAACACTCATCATATATCTAAACCTCGGTTCCTCAAATGTTCTAAATGAATGCTTACCACACACAATGAAAGTGGAAACAGCTCTACGACATTCTTCATTGTCATACTTGTAATTTTTGATAATGAACCACCTCCTAAGGTTGATTGAGTGGCTATTGTGTACTGAGTAATATCTCTATTATGTCTTTTAAGGCAAGTATTCAAATGACGTCTTAAATGAGAAGTTCCACTAACAGTTTTAGCAGAAAAAACATTCTTACAGTGATTACATTGCGCTTCCATCATTTCTTTGTTCTCACATTCAATCTTAGTCATTTCATCCCACACCTTTGAAGTAGTAAACTTTTGGCGCTTGGAAGCACTTTCGTACTCATTATATCTATCCTCCATATTTATAGGGGTATTTGAGCTCGTCATTGTCATAAAAGTTTAGGTTTTACAATAGTAATGAATATAACCCTATAATGCCCATTTCACATGATCAAAAATGCTTAAATCCATGAATATAGATAGCATCAAACCAAGAATCTAATACAAGTTCATTTAATCTAATACAAGTTCTAATCCATGAATATTGAAATTTATTCCTGAACTGTCATGCAGTAAACTCTAGATTTTAACATTGAAAAATATAATACAAGTTCATTTAAATATATAAAATTATCGAGGATTAAATTTTGATTATTAAAATTAAGAATTTAACACTTTACATTTTAATTGTTGGCAGTACACGACACAAAATTGATGAAAGGTAGTTTTTTGGTTTGGCTTATGCAATTATGAAAGGGGTTATTTTTTTCTCGTGAACCTCATAAAGACCAAAACAGATTAACCAAAAGGCATGGATAGATGCTTCTAAACAACTCTCTCTCTCTCTCTCTGTCTAAGTAAAGAAACAATTTTATAGGAACCTAATGGCTGGGAGCATCAATTTCTTGGGGACAAGGGAGTGATAGTAGCAAGGGAGGATGGTAATTATCTTTGAAGTACCTAAATCTTTGCTTACCAAAGGTTTTCAATGTTGTAGATACTTTATTTTGTTCTCTTTCGCACAGTTAGGTTCTAAAACTGCAATGCCTTCCTGGAATGGTTTCACATTTTCTACAGTGTAGAGCTCCTAGCAGAGCAAGAAAGCCACATGGTTTTGTTTTCAGGCATTCGGTAAGTTGACATTTTATGTTTATGTTCGTTTAAGTTAGTAATGCTATTATTTCCCTTTTGTTCATTTCTGATCTTATTATTACTATTATGTAGTGCTCCTCATTGGGCATGCATGGTTGATGCTCAAAGTACATGAACTATAATATTATGATGTCTACTATTTTACAAAAAAAAAAAAATAGTATAAAGTCGGTCAAACAAAATAGAACTCAGGCCAAAAAAAAAAGGCAATAGAACTCAGGCCAAAAGAAAAAACAGGCAATAGAAGTCGGTCAAACAAAAACCCAGTGAAAATCATATATTTTGAACCAATGAAAATTACTAGAATAAAAAATAAAAAACTTACAGCCTTACAGGACAAAGGAAAACAGATTGAAGAAACCGAAGAGCTGAGAGATGGGAGCCGGTGAGATGAGAGTCGAGAGGATTGAGGGGTGAGATGAGAGTCGAAAGGATTGAGGATTGAGGGGTGAGATTGAGAGCTGAGACCGGTAGCGAAAAGCTGAGAGACTAAGATGAGAGATGCGGCTGAGTTTAAGTGAGAATTGAGAAGAGAGTTTAGGGCTTTAGGGTTAAAATTCAAGGATAATAAAGTAATTTCATATTATAAATTATTTAATTATTAAATATAAAATATAAAATATATTTATTTTTTTATAATACTATTCGATCCGGGCCTAAATTTTTCTGCCCAAGGCCCCGCCCGTTTAGAAAACGGGCCTAAAATTTTGTCCAGACCCATTTTTCGGACCTAGTATTTTTGTCCAAGCCCTCCCAAATATCGAGCGGGCTTCGGATTTAGGCGGGTAGCCCAGCCCATGAGCAGGTCTACTCTCTTCCTTCTTTTCTTTCTTTCTTCGTTTCTTTTTTCTTCTCTTTCTTCATTTTCCCTTTACCCGATAGTTAGGTTCCTTTAAACAAAATTTGTTTTTTTTAGACAAAAGTCAAAACGTTTTGTCTTGTCAAAAGAAAAATGAAGAAAAAAAAAAAGAAAAGAAGGGAGAAAAATATGCATGGACATGTATGATTTAAAGGGAGAAGAATTTTTTTTTTTGGAGAAAATGTATGAAAATTATCTGGCTGAAAAAATTTGCAGGAAAGCTATCTTTCACCTACCTTTTACATTTTTTTTTGTATTTTTATTTTTAATATAAAAAATTTTAAAAAATTAAGTAAATGTAAATGAAAGAAAAAAAACAATGCACATGGCTCAAGAGAACAAAAAAAAAATTCTTTTATTTTTTAAATTATTATTTTTTTAAAAGTAACTTAAAAAATATGATGTAGACAACTTTTCATAGAAAAAACTATTCAAAATTAAGAAGAGTTGTCTTTCACTTATCCCTTTACATTTTTCTTCTTTGTATTTTTTATTTTAAATGTAAAAAAAAAAAAAAACGTTTGTGAAAGGATAAAGAAAAAAAAAAGTACAATACACATGATTAAAAAAAAAAAAGAGAGAAAGTGAAGTGCACGTTGTCTTCTTTTTATTTTTTTAAATTAAATTTAAAAAATAAATAAAAATAGAAACTTAAAAGAGATTAACAATATCTTGTAATAGAAAAATATTCAACATTTATTATATGAATTTATTTTTATTGTAAAAATATTATATTAATTATGATAATTTTATAATAATATTTAAAATAAATTATATATTTAAAATTATTATGGATATACTTATAATAATTTCATAATATTTTTTATCGTTATACCTACTATTTAAAATAAATGTATAATTTCTTAAGTTTTATCATGAGATTTTTTTAAAATATATAAAATAGGTCATTGATATGTGTATTATATTATAATAATTTGTACATTGCGTTATAATAATACATTTACAAATATATAAATAAATTGGATTAACGATTTCAGCTATATAATAATATTCCTTTAAGTAAAACAAATACTTGAATTTGAAAAATTATAGAATCATGCTCAAATCCAAAAAAATCGGGTTTAATAAATATTTATTTTTTTAATTAAAAATTACAATGTCTATATTTATTTTTAAATATTATTTATTACTTATTTTCCATATTTCAATAAAATTCTGATTACATTTGACTCGATCGATTAATTTGTTTAAAGTTGATCTGATTTAATTTTAGAATTAAAAAAATAAACTCGAGTGTCAAATCCGAATGATACTAACCTGAAATGAACCGAACCTAAAGTGATCCGAACTCGAAATAATCCAAACTCAAAAATAACATAATTTTCAAAACTCGAATTGACCTGACCTGAAACTAACCCAACTCGTCTAATTAACAGGTCTAAAACAATAGTTAAAATTAAAAAAAAATTAAAAAAATGTTAAAAAGAAGATAAATTGGTGTATGGTTTCCACACCCCCACTTTGTTTATTTTTATTTTGTTTTTCCCTATCCCGACATTTCAACTATTTTTTATGCATCATAAAAAAATTAAAAAATAAAAAAAGCAAAAGAGAAAGGAGCAATAACTTGGATTGAAAAACATTCAACCTTTATTGTAAGGATTGTATAAATTTGGACATGTTAATAATTTGTATTATATAAATTGCGTTATGTTCGTATTGTGTCCATGTTTTTTTCGTGTTGCGTCATGTTTTAACACTCTCCATAAACTCCCTAATGTACAAAATTTATCTTATGGATATAATACCTTAAACACGATTATGACACATAAAAAATAAAAAATAAACTAACACGATATGAATACATGAATTACCAAATTTAAAATAATGCACCAACTTTTTCATTTATCTCCATCAAATTTTTCAAATTTTTTAATGTTTAATAAAATAAAATAACTTAATTTAAAATAAATAAAAAACTAAAACTTAAAATTAAAATTAAATTTAAATTTAAATTTAACATTGCACATGCCACGTGGACACTCTTCCCATACGAAAAAAAAATCCAAGATTTAGTAAAGATTATAATACTTTAAATATACGAAAAATAACACGAATACGAACACACAAATCTATATAGAACTAATTATTAACGTCTAGAATTTTATATAAATTTATAAAACTTTGAAAACAGAAAAAATACATGAACACGAACACGTCACGAACACTGTTTTTTTTTTAAATTGAATCACTATGACAAATTATGCAAAATATGTCATGAATTGAGACACGATACAAACACACAAATTTTGTTCTAAATTGAAACACAATAACTAACTATTCAAAATATGAGATGAATTGAATCACGACACGAACACAACATAGGAGAAATAATTAAAACACAACACGAAAAATAATATAAACACGATACGAATATACGAACGTGTAAAGATATACATAAAATTGATTATTAACATGTAAAAAATTATATAGATTTATAATACTGTAAACACAAAAAAATAATACGAACACATAATTTTTTTGCATTTTTTTCTCTCTCCATTTTTCCCTCTTTCTTTTTTCTTTTCTTTCTTTCTTTCTCTCTACTTTCCTTTCTTTTCTCTCCTTTCTTTTTCTCAAACGAAATAAATAAATAAATAAATAAGAAAAGACGACATGGATGGCCTCACCATCTAGGAAAAAAGCTCATATATAGTAAGGATAAGTCAAGAGCAAATTAGCCACTCATTAAGAACTAAAAAAATCATAAAGATTTCTCATTTCAAAGAATATATGAAAAAATAAAAACTAATCAAGTGGTTAACTTGATGCCAATTAACGATAAAATTCTCATATCTATAATCAACTAAAATTTCACATTTTTATTAGGCAAAGAAAAAAAGAAAGAAAAAAAAAAAGCGAACCTCGCGGCGAGAGAGCTTTGCCTTCCAGGCGGCTTCACGCTCGGCGACTTCGCGCTCGCGTTCCTCGATGTAACTTTGCATCTCTCTCTCCTTCATTATTTTGTCTTGTATGTCCGTTTCCAACGCCTCTTTCAGCTCTTCCACGAACTTATCCACCATAGTCTTTATTCTCAACGACATCTCTTTCTTCTCCTCCTCCTCGGCTCCTTATCAGCTCTCGCTAAATCCTTCTCTTTTCTCTACTGAGTCGAAACTGTTAGTCACTGCTAGACCTGTCTAAAGGCTGGGCTACCCGTCCAAGCCCGAAGGTCCGCTCATATTTGGGAGGGCTTGGACATAAATATTAAACCCGAAAAATGGGTTTGGGCAAAAAAATAAGGCCCGTTTAAAATATGGGCTGGGCCTTGGCTCCAACATTCAAGGCCCGAGCCCGGCCCGGCTATTTTTCTAATTAAATAATATATTATTTATGTATTTATATATATTATGTAATTTATGTCATATAAAAATTAAATATATATAATATTATAATATAAACATAAAAAAATATGATAAGTTGTCCATGTTTAAGAACTTAATAAAATATAAAATATAAAATTACTAAAGATTAAATAATAATAAAATATATATTTAAAAAAAATAGAAAAAAAGAATATGGGTGGGCCTAAACGAGCTTGGGTTATTTATTTACAAATATGGGCGGGCTTGGACAAAATATGAGGCCCATATTTCGGGTAGGGCCGGGCTTGGACAAGCAAATGTAATATTGATACAATACATGGGTCCAGCCCGGCCCTTGGACACCTCTAGTCACTGCCAACCTCTTTCAGTTGAGTGGATCGAACATCGGAGGAGAGCCCTTTGGTCTAGATCTGTCACTTCTGACCCGAATCCGAAAAACTAGCCCGACCAAACCCGATTTGACCAGAAAAAGTCAACGACCCGAAATCGACCAACCCGAACCCGAAATAACCCGAATCCATAATGACCCGAACCCGAAATGACCCGAACAATTAACCCGAAATGACCCGAACTTAAATTAAGTATAATTTTATTTTGAGAATATTAATTTAATAAAAATAATACCTATACCACAAATTATTAATTTGTTTTAATTTTATAACTTGTAATTACCATTTTAAAATGTGATAAAATATGCAATTAACATTTGGAATATAGAAATTGATCATATTCCTATATTGTTCTCTTCTATATATGTAAAATAGTGTAGTGACTATACATAGGGTGAGCGTTCGATCGAGTCAAGTTGAGTGAAAAAAATTCGGATTAGTCGAGTTGACGAGTCCTATTTTGCCAACCAAACTCAATTTGAAATTTTAGCGAATCGAGTCTAGTTAAAACAAATTTGAGTCGAATCGAATCGAATCGAATCGAATAAATTTATTCGAGTTAAAATGCTATCTTGTAAATGTTGATTGACTAGATCATGCTACTGTTATCTTGTAAATGCATGTATATCTATAATTTTGGAATTTAGTTCTCTGCAATTACAAATATTTCTTTTTTGTGTTCTATCTTTTGTTATAAATATAAATATCAAAGACTTGCCATACTAAATAGATAGCCTACTATTGACCTTTAAGAAAAGAGAATTCACTATCTTTTGAATTTTATTATTTGGTCAGCTTGGTAGTGTGCATGATATCAACTAAAAGCTTCAATCTTTAACTGAATGAAGCATTGAGTGATAGCCTTCCCCTTTTGAAACCTAAAAAGTTCAATGTAAACTTTCAATCTAAATCCTGTCAATTTCAAAGGGAAAAGAAGAAATGAATGATAAAACATTAAGACAATAAGTATGCAATCAACAGCTCATGCGGATTTATTTTTCTACTGAATAGTGACAAACAACAAAAATAAATGACCCAACAAAAATGGGCAAAAGAGTAAAAGTGAGAAAACGCAAAAGCCAAGCTTAATATCAGACCCAAATGAGTAAAACGATGTTGTATAGAAATATCTTATTCGGATTTTCGAGTTATTCGAATTGTATAAATCAAATCCTAGCTAAAATATATAACTCAAATTACATAGTCGAGTTGATCCGAAAATCTGAATAACTCTAATAAACCGAACTATTTAATTTGAAATTTGAAATTTTTTTCGGTTTTTTTGAATCGAGTTGGATTTTGCTCACCCCTAACTATACATGTACAATACAAGTATAGTACAAGATCTATAATTATACTATTATGATAATTTTTTTATCATGTGATTAGTTTAAATTTTTTGAATTGTTATTATAATTTTAAAATATATTATATTATTTGGAATGGAATTGAATTGAATTGAATTGAATTTTTTAATCAACGTCTGGAAGTAAAAACAAATATTTGATTGAACTTGAAAAAATATTACATCTGAATTTGTACGAATAGTCCGACATGTGAACAAATCTAGTTAAAGTAATTCACTCTCAATTTAGTTGAGAAAAAAAAAAACTAAAACTTTTACTTGAAAAAAAAAATTGAATCCTAATATTTTAAAATAAAAAAGCGTGCATTAATTATTGAATTAAACGTTCAATGATAATGCGTATTATATATATATATTTAAAATATATATAAAATAGATCACTGAAATGTGTTTTATTATAATAATTTGTGTACATTATAATAATACTTTATCATGCGATATATAATAAATTAATATTTTAACAAACTGACCTTTGGATTTAGAAATATAATTGTACTCGTCGTGCACGTAAAGTTTCGAAACGATCTGATATCTCTATCATATTGATCGAGAATACTGTATTTTTCAATATATATTTAACGATTGAATTTTTTTACATCGAACAAATAGTTAGACATTTTTAATTTACTTAAAACTCGACGTGCATGATCTACGTGAATAGAACATGAAATATGACGGTCGGATTGTTAAAATATTAATCGTATAAAAACTTATGAAAGTGTGTAAACTAATTTAGTTTTATACTAGTGTAAGTGGACCACTCCTCTAATAAGAATTATATATTATACAAAAATATTATATATATATATATATCAGTACTTCAATATGTTAAGAATTGCACCTTTGCTTATTATAAAAATTTTATTAATTTAATTTTATACATATATTTAAAATTTAAAAATATTTAGCATGATTAACTAATTTAATTTCATAACATTTATTGTTATATTTTTATTTTGAACAAGCATTTATTATTATATTTCATTGCACTTGATAATTAAACTTTTATGTAAAGTTCTTAAACCTAATTTAATTTTAGTAGAAAATTATTTCAACTTCTAAGATTGGTTCACTTGGTAAAACTTTTAGTACTAAGGATTACTTATCAAGGTTGGAACGTTTCAAGAAATATAAAATTATATATTTTTCAAATAATTAAATAGATTCATTTAACGATTTCAGATACACGATAATATCTTATTTATTTTTAAATATAATTTATTTTTATCTTTTAAGCAAATTTTAATAAAATCTGATTCGATCAAATAATCTGTTTAAATTCAATCTGATTCGATTTTAAAAATTAATAAATTGAATTCGAATAACCTGAGTGTCAAACCCGAAATGACCCAAATCTGAAATGACCTGAACCCAAGATGATCCGAACCCGAAATGATCTGAATCTGAAATGACCCAAACCCGAAATGATCCGATTTTTTTAAAACCCTAATTGACCTTACCCGAAATGATCCAACCAAAATCCAACTCGACCTGCCTAATTGACAGGTCTACTTGGTCCCATTCTTTTCAGTGGATGCTTTCCATTTTTTATGTAAACTAGGTGAATACCCGCGCGATGTTGCGGACGAAAAAAGTTATCATTTTATTTTATGTATTTATTTAAAGAAAATGATTCTATTTTATTGAGAATAGTTTTTAAAATATATATATATATAAACGATTGAGGATGATGAAATAAAAAAATAAAAATTATAGAGTAAATATATGTGAAAGCTGAACGAAGTATAAATATATATTAAAAAAAATGTGAAATAAAAAACTTGATGAATAGGAAATTCGGAACAAAAAAAAAAAAAAAAAGAAGAGGAAACTGAAGTTAGTCCTTTAAAAACACGAAAAAAATGCTTAAAAACCTTTAAATCGCTAAGTTTTTTTGACAACCAAAGTAAGACAACTTTCTTTCAACATTTGAGCAAGTATAATGTAACAAACCTAAGCTAGTTGTGTGCCTAAATGAGTAAAAATTGGGCAGGTTGAAATTTATCCTTGAATTTAACAAACCTAAGTTAGCAAGTACAATATAACATGAACACGTCATAAATTCACAATTTTTTTTTTAAAATTGAATCACTATGATAAATTATGCAAAATATGTCATGAATTGAGACACGACACGAATACTTAATTTTTTCACTAAATTGATTCACAATAACGGCACTATGTAAAATAGGAGATCAATTGAGACACGACACGAACACAATATATGGGAAAAAAAATAAAACACAATACAAAAAATAATATGAATACGATACGATTACACAAACGTGTAAAAATATACATAAAATGAATTATTAACATGTGAAAATTTATATAAATTTATAATTTTTTAAACAAACAAATGAATTATTAACGTATAAAAATATATATTTTTTAATATTTAATATTTAATAAAATAATATTTGTATATTTTTTAGTATCATAATTGTGTTTAAGGTATTTTATATTTGTATACATTTTGATGTGTTAATAATTTGTGTTATATACATTTTGACATGTTCGTGTATTCGTGTCGTGTTCGTATTTTTTTCGTATCGGATCTTATTTTGACACCCTTCCTAAACTCCCTCATCTACAAAATTTATCTTATGGATATAATACTTTAAATACAATTATGACACATAAAAAATTAAAAATACACGAACACGATATAAATACACGAATTATCAAATCTAAAATAACTTAAATTGTCTCATCAAATTCAAACAAACTCTTCCATTTATCTTTATCACATTTTTTTTATTATTTAATAAAATAACTTAAATTTAAAAAAATTAAAACTTAAATTTAAATTAAAAAAAAAAGGGACAAAGTGAAGAGGCTGACACTCTACTTTGTCTCTCATTTAATTTTTTCCAAATTAAAAAAAAAAAAAAAAAGGTGAACAGTGGCAGGCAACGTAGAAAGGCTCCCCCAATAAGAAAATTTTCTTGTATTTATTATATGGATTGATGGATTTATAATACTTAATATAAATTATTAACGTGTAAAGATTAATGTAAATTTATAATACTTTAAAAACATAAAAAAAATAACATGAACACACAAATTTTTTTTTTTAAATTGAATCACAATAACAAACTATGCAAAATATGAGATGAATTGAAACACGACACAAACACAACATAGAAAAAATAATTAAAATACAACACGAAAAATAACATGAACACGACACGAAAATACATATGTGTAAAAATATACATAAAATAAATTATTAACGTGTAAAAAATATATAAATTTATAATACTTTATATAAATTATTAACGTACGTGTAAAAATTTATATAAATTTATAATATTTTAAAAATACAAAAAAATAACACGAACACACAAAATTTTCTCTAAATTGAATCACTATGACAAATTATGTAAAATATGAGATGAATTTAGAGACGATACGAACACAACATAGAAAAAATAATTAAAACACAACATGAAAAATAACATGACACTATACGAATATATAAACGTGCAAAAATATATATAAAACGAATTATTAACATGTATAAATTTATAATAATTTAAATAAAAAAAATACGGATACATAATTTTTTTCTTTTCTTTCCTTTTTTTTTCTATCACATTTTTTTCCTTTTCTTTGTCTTTTCACTAAAAAAAAAGGATGAATAGTACATGACGACGTGGACACCTTCTCTAAGCTGGAAAATATTCTATATTTATTGTATAGATAAAGAATCGAGGGAGCCCAATGAAAGAAACAAAAGAAAGAAAGGTATTTAACCGTATCATGGCAAACTATTATCTATTGATAATCGCCGAAAAATAATCTTTTTTCTTAGGATAATATCATGAATGGTTTTTAAAATTTATTAAATTTGTTAATTTGATATTTATATTCATAAAAATATTCAATGTGGTATTAGTGTATCAATGTGATACTTTAATTTAACACAGTTAAATATAGATGATGATGTAGTATTGATCAATCAGGTGATTACATGTGGTAACAGTTAATTTTTTAAAAATTAATATTTAAATTTTTATAAAAAAAATTTAAAAAAGAAAATATATTTTAAAAATATATTTTTAAAAATTAATATCTAATTTTTTTTAAAAATATATTAAAAAAAATATATTTTTAAAAATAATATATATTTTTTTAATTTTAAATAACTACAAAATTAAAGTATTTAACTAAAATCATTTTTAAAATATAAAATATTTTAAAATTACTTATTAAACCATTTATAATATCTGAAATTTTTAAAAATATTTTAAAATAGAAAAAGTTATTTTTTAAAATTACAAAAAATAAAAATAAAATATAAAATAAAATTATTTTATTTTATTTTATTCTTTTAATTCTTTTAAAAAATACTATTGAAAAATTAAAAATATTAAAAAAATTTATTTTTTAATTTTTTAAAAATTTTTTTTAAAATTTTTTCTTTTATGCTTTTATTTTTTTTATGTTAATATACGTGATATCATTATGTGGTGGCATGTGTTATCATTATATTTTTAAAATAATTTTTTTTTTTTAAATCAAAATAATAATTTTTATGTTAATACACGTGGCATAATTATATGGTGTCACATGTCAAGTTTTTATTGGATACAAAAATCACGTCATCAATATTTAATGATGTTACTGACAGATACTAGAATAGCACACGCGGTGAAACTTTAAATACCAAAATAGATATTTTTAAAGTACATGTATCATATTGACAAATTTAATAAATTTCAAGGGTTATTGATGATATTATCCTTTTTCTTATTTTTGGTATATTATAACTACAAGAATTTATTTTTCTTTAAACTTTAGTACATGATAGAATTTTTTTCAATAAAAGTAAAATAAAATATATGAATAGACATGACAATTTATATATCTGTATTGTTTTTGTATATTTTGTTACGTTATAATTGTTTTTAAAATATTTTATATTTATATAAAATTTAATAAATTAATAATTTATATTATATAAATTTTAAAATATTCTTGTCATATATTTTGCGCCATATTACCAGGTCTATGCGTGAACAAGCCAACAAGAAGAGCAACCGATTCCCAACCCTTTGTTTCTTTTATGGACCAGACCCACGTTGACTTCTCGTCTCATCCCAGCCCACTGTTGATTCCTTCGAAAACGCTGCGTTCTCCTCTTTTGCTTTCGTTTTTCTCATTTTGCAAGAAAAGAAGAGACAATGGCGAAACCAAAGGAATTTCTAACTTCTAATAACTACTGAAATTCTTGAAAAGGAGAATATGAGAAACTGATAAAACGAAGCAATGAAAGCCGTATCAGCAAAGATAAAATGCATTACAACTTCACCTTCTTCACTATCACGGTCTTATTCTCTAACTCCTCCTGCCTCCCATTCTAAACCCAAAAACCCGTCTTCATCAATTCTGCTAGATGAATTCGTAGACTTCTGCTACCGAAGGGACCTCCCCAGGGCTATGAAACCCATGGCTGCCGTGGAAATGCACGGCATTCATGCTGATTCTATCACCTACTCTGAGTTGATCAAGTGCTGCTTAGCCTGCAACGCTGGTGAACAAGGCAAATCGTTCTCAAATGGGTATCAACCAAAAACGTTTCTTTTCAACATTGTCATCGGTATCTGTGTTAAGTTTAACTTATTACAAGAAGCGCAGGCTTTGTTCGACCAAATGACTGAGAGAAATGTTGTTTCTTGGACGACAATAATATATGCTTATGCTAATGCCAAGCTAAGTGACAAGGTGTTCGAGTTCTTTGTTTTAATGCTTAGAGAAAGGCGTGTTGCCTAATATGTTTACGTTTTCTTCGGTTTTAAGTTCGTGTAATGGACTAGTCAAGCTTAGGCTATTTGCTATATACTACTTATAAACAGAATATAAATATAAGAGCAGTAATACAAAATCGAATATAAAGACACTTACAGTAATTGATTTGGAAAAATCAATATCGAGTCAAGGTTGGACCTTTTAACCTTAAGACGTTTTTTGCCTGTCTAAGGTGCTTACAGTATCGATGCAAATCGTCTCCCAAGTTTCCTCGATATACGTTGCAAATGAGAGCACACCCGGATGCAACACAGCGAACTGAAGAATGTTGAAGTCTCTCTCTCAGAAAGCAAGAATATTTTCGGTGAATGAGTTTTTAAGTGAATAATATAGACACAGGAAGTCTGTATTTATAGGAGCCAAAGAACCTGTTTGGAAAAGACACATCAATTGGATGGAACCTGTTTGATCAGAACAGACACATCCTTTGGAATAAAATTGGTCCGAACAGACATGTAATGATCAGACTTCTTCCTCTTCAAGTGGGTACCTTTGAGATTAATTTTCATTCAAACATGATATCAATTGTGTACCTTAATTATACACCGTGTATCTAATTACGATAACCTACGTATTGGAATACGTATTTCGTATATATACACTCAAAATAAAACATTGATATCCAACAATCCCCCACATGAATGGAAATTATCTGATTAAAACGATGAACTGATTTGAAGTTTGAGAGAGACTTTCTTTGAAGAGTAATTGCATCAAGATAGGTAGCTTTTGGCTTTGAACCTTCCATAGTGAATAATTATCGGATTTACTCGGCTAACTAGTGAACATGATGTCTTGAACTATTCAGCCTTTAGTGTAAACCAAGACAATAATTATCACACAATTCCCCTTCGAACATCTTCGGTTCTCACGGTTGTGTCCATTTTGGCCTCGGACACTTCCTGGTTTCTTATGAGTACTCTAGAGAATTTAGCCTGATCAATTCTCATAGAAGTGGCCACGTTTCTTACTCATAATAGGTGATTGCTCATTAAGAGTATCCTGCAATACCCCACTTGATTATTTATCAAGCTATAAGAATCATTAAAAGCATAGCTTATCCTACCTTATTTGCAGGCAGCACTAAATCATCATAGGAATGGATAAGAGTGTTTAACTCTTTTAGTGCTTACAGTCAGTTACATAATTTAGTTGTCCCTTTTGAACCTAGATCTTGGGATCTCCAGTCAGCTAGGTTGGGTTTCCACTATGTAACTTTAATTTATAGGCTTAAGACCCATTCCCCTCGATGATATACTTGCTCTCTTATTAAAACTTTTCGTAAGCGGATCCGCAATATTATCCTTTGATTTTACATTATCAAAAGAGATAATTTCATTTGAGAGCAACTGTCTAACGGTATTATGTCTTCAACGAATGTGTTGAGATTTACCGTTATAAACAACTCTGTGCCCTACCAATTGCAGATTGGCAATCGCAATGTATATAAATTGCAGGCACGGGTTTCGGCCAAATTGGAATATCTTCTAAACTTTCGAAGCCATTGCGCTTCTTCTCCAGCTTTATCTAAAGCTATAACTTCAGATACCATGGTAAATCTGGCTATTCACGTTTGTTTAGAAGATTTCCAAAATACTGCAGCTTCTCCAATAATAAAGATAAATCCGTTAGTGGATTTGAAATCTTTAGTATTGAATATCCATTTTGCATCTGGATATCTTGTGTAGTGCAGTCCATAACATTAGGTGTATCTTAAATATCTAAGTACCCCCACAATGGCCATCCAGTATCCTTTCCAAGAATACTTGTAAATTTACTCAGTTTGCTAACTGAGTATGTTATGTCTTTACATTCATTTACAACCTAATGGTTTACTTTCAGGGTCTGTGCCACTCTTTGCACCATCAAGGATCATTGATCTCATGGACAAGGTTTCATCCTCCGCTTCACAACGGGGTAGTCATGGTAGCACCAAGGCATGCCGATACCATACCATGTCACTCTTCCCCACTTACTATGTCGATACCCTCATTGACGACAAGATCATACCTAAGTATCCTTGTTGCATAAAGTTGACATTTTCTCACATTTCCTTCTCTTGCCCTCAAGGACTAGGTAATGATCCCATCAAATAATGTACCGAACACAATTCTAGGTCCTATCATGACCTTTTAAGTCGGAGAAACTTATACCTTCGCAAGACACCCCTACACTTTCATGTATTTTTAGGATGGTCTTTGACCCTTCCATAATTCATATGGTGTCTTGTCTAATTTCTTGTGAGATATTTTATTTAAAATATAATTAGCTATTAAAATAGCCTCCCCCCACAAGTTCTGAGGTAACCCTGAACTTATCAACAAAGCGTTCATCATTTCATTCAACGTTCGGTTCTTGCATTATGCAATACCATTTTGTTGAGGTGAATAAGGAGCAGTGGTTTAATGGATGAAACCATTTTCTGAACAGAATTCATTAAATAATGAACCATATTCACCACCTTTATCATTCCTTATTATCTTACTTAGTTGATTTTCAACCTCATTTTTAAAGAGTTTTAAAAACTTTAAAGGTCTCGTCTTTGCTTCTTAGCAAATAGACATAACAATATCTTTTTATCACCTCTAGTTTGTACAAACTTTAAGTCACATAAATCAGTGTGAATTAAATCTAGAGGTTTACTTATTCTTTCTACCGTATAGAAATGAGCCTTAGCCAATTTGGATTCTACACAAATTTTCCATTTGTGATTTTTATCAAAAACAATTTGCTGAAGCAAATCCAAATCCAAATTGCTGATTCTCTGCAAGGTCTTGTAAAACACATGACCTTATCTATCATGCCATATGTTAGAGGATACCACCAAATAAGCATAAGAAATAATTTAATTATTATTTATGTTCTTTGGCACAACAACTATTACATAAATATCCTCTACTCACAAACATACCACTTTTGGTGAGTACAAATTTATCAGACTCAAATACGAGTCTGAACTCGTTCTTGCTCAACAGAGAGCTGGAAACCAAATTCTTACAAATTTCAGGAACATGAACCACATTGTTCAAAGTTAGTTCTTTAACATATGTCATCTTGAGCACCACCTTTTCATGGCCTCGTACCTTGTAAATCGAAGAGTTTCTCATAAATATTGCTTTTATAAACTCGGACAAACTCTTTCTATCAGAACAAAAGTGACAAGTGACACCGGTATAAACCCACCATGTCTTAGGGCTTTTTTCTACCATGTTCACTTGTGACACTACAACAGCAAGCTCAATCTCATTGTCATCAACTAAGTTGGCTTGAGCTCTTTTTCTTGTTCTGACGGCAGTCCTTTGCTCAATGACCGGGCTTGTTACATGCGAAACAAGTTCCCGTGAACTTTTTGAAATCCGTTCCCTTTATTAGCTTGGGAAGAACTAGAACCAACAAATTTCCTCTAGTTGGTCTTGTGCAAATATTCTACAACATTTGCCTTGGCTTCCATGATCTGAGCTTTAACCCTTTTTTCTGAACCATAGTTATCCTCGTCGATTCTTAACCGGATAATCAAGTCCTCTAAGGTCATTTCCTTTCTCGATAGTTCTTGAAATCCTTTCACGAAGGAGTTAATTTCTCTATCAAAGCCATTGTCTCAAATGATTCACTAAGAATCATTCCTTCGGTATCAATCTCATGGAGGATCAACTGATACTTTTGGACTTGACTACTCACGGTTTTTGAGTCCACCATTTTAAAATCCAAAAACCGGCCAACCACAAATTTCTTCGTGCTGGCATCCTCGGTTCTGTATTTTCTCTCTAAGGACTCCCATAGCTCTTTAGCTGTCTTGATCAGACTATACACGTTGTATAACGTGTTGTCCAATCCGTTGAGGATATAGTTCTTGCATAGGAAGTCAGAATGTTTTCATGCTTCCATCGAGGCTACAACCGTAGTATCGGTCTCTCCCTCTTTAGGAACCGGGGCCTCCTCCCGTAAGAACCGACTAGGTTCAGAGTGGTAAGATAGAACAACATCTTTTACTGCTATCGTTTGAAGTCCAGATCATTGAACTTCTCAGGTCTCTCATCATGTGTAACATATAGTGGCATTGGCGCTATAGGCGCACTCGTATTTACGATAGACCGTTCTGCCATCTGTTATTTAAATAACAGGATCACCTTTATATATATATATATATAAACACATATTTTTTAAAATATATATATATATATATATATATATATTACAAACACAATATATATATATTATACAAACGTAACATGTATAATCACAAATATATAAATATATGCTGCCAACAAATCTATATATATTACAAATATATATAAGTTTTCAATAAAATATATATACAAATATATATATATATATGTTCATACTCATATATATATATATATATATTTCAAAAAAGTAACAATATATATATATTTAACTATATATATTCTACTTATATATATAATATTCTAAGAAATATATATATTCTGCCAACATATATATATATATATATATGCAAAATATCGTACACCATATATTAAACAATTATAAATGTATAATCATAAACAATTATATATAGCCATGTAATATACTGTAAAGAACTTTTCTTACCAATAGTTGTTTAACGAAACGAAACAATGGTCCAAACAGTAGTGATATATATATATATATATATATATTACAGAACAACAATATATATAAATGTAACATGTCACAATATATTACTAAACAAACAGTAGATAAATATATCAAAAACAATTATAAAAATATATTATAAAAACAGTAAAAATATATATCACAAATATATATAATTTACCGAAATTTAAAAACCATAACCTTTCAAGCATCATGAAACGGCATCTCTTAAAAATAATACTTAACCACCGAAACAAAGCAAGAAAAATAAGAAGCCAAAATATAAAAAGCATGAAGCGGCGACTTCAATAATTTATTACCCCAAGACCGAATCATCACAAAGTTTAAGAAAAGAAAAAACTTTTAGCCATTCGGTCACAACTTTTACTATTCAACAAAGTTTCATGCAGTAAAGACATATTCTGACATTCTTTACCAAAGAAATACTAGAGACTAGAAAACAATTGCAAAAACTGTAAGAGAAGTCTTGACTGCAATTGCTAGTCGGCTAGTCTCATTTCATCTGTCTTTCATTTCCTTATGAAATTAAGACCTTCAGTAGAAACAAGTACGTAAAAATATATATAATACAAACAGTTTTCACAAAAAGAAACAAATATATATGCAGCATGTATATATAAGTATACGCATACACTATCACGAAATCCCATTCTATATATATAAGTAACTATATATACAGAGTATATATAAATCATTAAAACCAGTAATGAAACTAAAAACGAAAAACAAAAAAAAAACGTAGTAAATAAATATGCTTAACAAATATATATATATATATATATTATATATATTATATAGCATACAGTAACGAAAACCAAAGTATAGACACAGCATATAACAAATATTTCAAATGAAAAAACGTCTTAAGAAGGTTGGAAAATATTTGCTATATACTACTTATAAACAGAATATAAATATAAGAGCAGTAATACAAAATCGAATATAAAGACACTTACAGTAATTGATTTGGAAAAATCAATATCGAGTCAAGGTTGGACCTTTTAACCTTAAGACGTTTTTTGCCTGTCTAAGGTGCTTACAGTATCGATGCAAATCGTCTCACAGGTTTCCTCGATATACGTTGCAAATGAGAGCACACCCGGATGCAACACAGCGAACTGAAGAATGTTGAAGTCTCTCTCTCAGAAAGCAAGAATATTTTCGGTGAATGAGTTTTTAAGTGAATAATATAGACACAGGAAGTCTGTATTTATAGGAGCCAAAGAACCTGTTCGGAAAAGACACATCAATTGGATGGAACCTGTTTGATCAGAACAGACACATCCTTTGGAATAAAATTGGTCCGAACAGACATGTAATGATCAGACTTCTTCCTCTTCAAGTGGGTACCTTTGAGATTAATTTTCATTCAAACATGATATCAATTGTGTACCTTAATTATACACCGTGTATCTAATTACGATAACCTACGTATTGGAATACGTATTTCGTATATATACACTCAAAATAAAACATTGATATCCAACAGTTTCATTGTGGCATAATTAAGGTGGGATTAGAATCTGATGCTTTTGTTAGGAATGCTCTTATTGATGTTAATTCAAAATTGTATAAGTTAAAAATGCAATTTGCGTTTTTAATGAATGGAAACTGAGGACTTGGTTGTTTGGAATTCTATTATTGGAGGGTTGGCGCCTACGTTGCATAGATACGGGTATGGTACCGGTACCCGGTACGGGTACGGGATATGGCAAATTCTAAAAAACTAGGATACAGGTACGTTAATATTATATATATATATATATATATATATATAAAACTGAAATTTCACATATGACACAACATAATATAAAAGATAAAACACACAAATTTCACATAAAGGAGCTTAAATTGTTCAACATGACTAAATTTGACAATCATTCTACATAATAGAAGAACAAAAGCACACTAAAACAGCATAACAGAAAAAAAAAAAAAAAACAGGTAAAGAAATCTCCTGCAATGATTGTCTGCTTAAGTTTGCAGTTAGGGAAAGCCACTGCAGAATCATTCTACATAATAGAAGATAATGAAAATATATGTACCACTTATAACATGATCGTACACATAGACACAGAAACTGAGTATCAACAAGTAGAACAGGTTCTACAAAAAGTTCATGCAAATCATCAAATCCTAGAAATGGGTGCAGGTGCAGCAATAACTAGAAGAAAAAGGAAATTCTTAATCCAGAAACATCAGTATTTGACAATCATCAATCACTATTTCATACCATATCGTAGATGAGTCAGGAGCAAAACTCAAACACAACAAAATCAAAATAGAGGGAGAAAGTCAGAAACATACATTTGGAGGCTATGGGCTATGGCTGTCGAAGTGAGGACTGAGGAGGGATTGAGAGAGCAATCGCCGAACCCACCACTGTCGAAGTGAGGACTGAGGAGGGACTGAGAAGAGCCAATCGACAATGAAAGAAAGAAAAAAGGGGCAATCGACAATGAAATTGAAAAGAAAAGAGGGAAGGGAAATTGGTTGTCGACTGATAAAGAAAAAAAGAAGTTGTTGTCGAGCTGTTGATAAAGAAAAAAAATGGGTTTAGGGCAATAAATTTGGCCAAAAGGCGTACCCAAGTCACCTGAGCCGTACCCAGGCATATCCAGCCGTACCCAACTTTTTTTTTTTTTTTTTAAAGTCAGGTAAGTACCTGGTACGTACCCCAAGCGTACCCATACCAGGTACGGGTACACCTTCAAAAACCACGTACCCGTGCTTCATAGGTTGGCGCAGAATAGTGATGGTGATGAAGCTCTATATCAGTTTAAGAGGATGAAAAGAGCTGGCTTTACCGCTGATCAAGCGACACTAACAAGTGTTTTGAGAGCTTGTACTGGGTTAGCTCTGCTAGAAGTAGGGAGACAAGTCCATGTTCATGTATTAAAAGTTTGATGTGGATTTGATACTCAGTAATGCACTTACGGATATGTATTGTAAGAGTGGTAATTTGGAGGATGAAAAGTGTCATGATCCAATCGAAAACCTCACAATTTCATCTCATAAAAAGCATCTCACATGTTAAAAATGATGTGAACACTTATATAGTTGAATTCTAATATATAGCCGAATCAATGTGAAATTTATGACTCCTCTCTAAAATCATGACTCAAAGTCTGTTTTCGAGCGAATGGTATATAGCCATATAGGGATGTGATTTCGTGGAGATCCTGAAGATGCATGGACGTTTGCACTGTTGTCCAATATTTATGCAAATTCTCAGAGATGGGAAGATGTCTCTGAAATTAGGAAGGCAATGAGAGACAAAGGCATCAAAAAGGAGCCAGGCTCCAGCCGGATTGAAGTGAACCAGCAAATTCATGCTTTTATTTTAGGAGATACTGAACATCCAAAGATCAACGAAATCAACAGGCGGCTAAATCAGTTGATTCACAAATTAATGGGAATGGGCTATATTCCAGACAAAAATTAATGGGAATGCGAACAGAGAGACGACTCACTTCGCTATCATTGTGAGAAGTTGGCAATTGTGTTTGGTTTGATGAGTTTGTCTACTGGAACTGCAGTTAGGAAAAAAAAAAAAAAAAAACCTTGGGATCTGTGGAGACTGTCATACCTTGGCAAAGCTTGTAGCAAAGATGAGTGTCGACTTATTATCATCAGAGATCCTATTCGTTACCATCATTTTCAGGATGGAGTTTGCTCCTGTGGTGACTATTGGTATATATATATATATATATATATATATATATATATATATATATATAAGATTCATTTACATTAATATAAAATTAAATTAATTTTATACACTTTCGTAATTTTTTATACGATTTATATTTGTTTAATCTAACCGTTGTATTTCACGTTCTATTCACGTAGATCATGCACGTCGAATTTCGAGTAAATTAAAAATGTTTAACTATTTGTTCGATATAAAAAACTTTTAACTGTTAAATATATATTAAAAAATACAGTATTCTCGATCGATATGATAGAGATATCGGATCGATTCGAAACTTTATGTGTGGTTCAATGATCCTTTGCTAATCAGTTGATTTGTAGAATAATTGGTTTGAATTCTATTCAAGTACAAATGACGCAACAAGATCCTTTGAAGCAAGACCTTTGTATATCTGTATATGGGCTTTCCAATGCAGAGGACAATCCTTCCCAATATTAAATGGGTCATTTCATCGTAAGACTTGTTATTCAACCACCAAGCAGAACTTTTGACAGCTTAGCACTGTGAAAAATGAAATGCTACGACAAGAAGGAAACATGACACATCTCATCAGGCACGTTCAAATACCACATCATCCAGGAAGTAACATGATGAACCAGCTCTCTTCAGCATAGATAGGTGGTAAAACTGCTTCCATTGTTATTGATACATTACTAGGATATAACCTTACCTCCACTCCACTTATGGTACTTTGAGGCAGAAAGAAACTAAGAGTTATCACTCGAGGAAGAAGATACGCCCATGCTGGTCCCTTACAACTCGTCTCTTGAAAGTCTATCTCTTCCAGGTGGGATATATGATGTATATGCTTTAATAATGGACTCGTATACATCAATTCCTCTCAAGTACTCGGCTTGGTTTAGAAACTGCAGTAAGGTAGAAAATACAACAGTCAGATCATATGCCTGCTAGTTGCATGCTGGCAACCTAATTTGCTATGAACACTACCCAAAACAGACTCATCAAGTTCATTAGTTGTTTTAGTGTCAGAATTTAAAGCTACTTGGTATTGCATGGTTATAATTTTTTTAAGGTAAGAGAAATAACAAAACGTCGAAAGACAATAATCTAACCAAGAACAAGGCAAGATTGCCGCCGTAAGTGGTAACTGCTTGAAATTAAGATGGAACCAGAACAAGGAAAAGCAACAAAAAGACTTACAGATCAAACACAAGGCTCCACCCATTAGAATATCAAATGGAAGCAATGATGGGCTAGTCTATTGTCATTTTATACTTATGGCAGTATGTAAATGACTTAAGAGGGCAATCAGCTGCATTGATTGTCTTTGCCCAGACTGAGTTTTCAGTCCAATAAACAAACAACAAGAAACGAATGACAGCTGCTCTCTTAAGGTTCCAATGATACAAATTCAGTTGATTCATAACTGCAGCTAAGGTCAAATAACACCTCAGCAGTGAATGACAACAGGAGGGCTATGTTGCTCCGACTCTTTATTTTTCTTGAAGTACCCGTGTCCGACACATATTCGGACATGGGTATGATTTCCCAAGGACCTCCAAATACATGAAAAAACTTGGAATAAATCAAACATACCCTTGTCGGACACATACTCATGTCCGACACTCACACTCGAGTCCGAGTAACATAGCTGGAGGGAGTTTTAGTTCTTCTATCACTCACATACATTCACATAGCAGATCATCTTGGTCAAACTCATTCAAAAAGTGGAATGTTTTTATAATCTACTTTATATCAGAAAAAAGTTAATAATAAATGCTCACAATTCATTTTCCATCATATACCACTTGCAAGTTGCAAGAGATAGAATCCAGACAATAAATTATTTCTTCTTGAATGCTCAATGAAGAGTCCTTTGTGGTTAACAGTACTTTAGGTTTCGGCTAATTGCACTCGTAATACATACACCAAATATAAAAGTATCACCCTGCCAATTGATAAATTAGTCAAGCTACTTGTGTAATCGGGCTCAAGTCCATGAATATGACTTGTTTGCTGTCAGCCAAGCTCAAGCTCGAGTACTCAATTAACAAGTCGAGCCAAGTTAGAGCTTTGTAATAAACAGCTTGAGTGGCTGCGAGCATCATCCGCCATTTTTTTTATAAATATTTTCTAATATTATATACATATACATATATAATAAAATATAATATAATATTTATTTCCATGTTTTAAAGTTTATTTGAGTTTTTATTTCACTCGAGCTCAGCTGAAGCTCAAGTTGAGTTTTGAGCTCCTTATATAATTAATGAAATGAAGTCAAACTCAAGTAGCTCAATCATTTTTTGAACCTAGCTTGAGCACAAAAAATAAAGCTCGTCCGAGCTTAAGCCGAGCTCAAGCTAGCAACTCTATCAGCTTGATTTCACCCCTACTCCTAACTCACCCAAAACAAAAATGGAGAAAGAAAACATGCATCACAATTTGAGTACGAGCACCTGTAGCACTTGCGGAAATGTGCATAAATTTGCAAGCATGCACATCAACATATGACAATAATAATACAAGATGTACCTCATTATGGTCATGAAGCAAAATAGGAGTGTTAGCCATAGGTGAAAAACCAATAGCTGGCAGGCCCTGTTGCCGAAAATAGTGAGCATCCGTTGAGGCAGGAAAAATCTCTGGCTTCCCGATCTTTCCATTAGCTTTCTTGATAGCTTCTTCTAACAGAGTCCACCATGGATTAGAACCGTCAGTGGCAGTTAGGAGTGGCCTTCCCAGGTCATCATGCAAAGTATCCTTTTCCTTAAACTACGGACAGAAATAATTAGTTCAGGAAGCAACTCTGTAGTATGCAAATGGCAAAACACCATGTGAAACTCATGAAAGTAGACAGCTTTGCAATCCTTTTCTTTTCCTAAATTACATCACCTATATTTCCCCTGGAATGCACCAATTTTGTATTTAGACAGTGACTCAGATGATGTCAAATTGATACAAATGGAACAAGTGCCACTATTTTCGAAAGGCGGGAAAGGGGGAGCTTTTAATGTCATATTACTGACGGTATGAGCAGAATAAAATATTGAACAAACCATAGGATGTCACCATATTGATTCCAAGTCAAACATTGCAGGATCCCATGAAATTTGTACTAACAGTTTTTGAAAACATAGTACACCACTCTTTTATTTATTACTGAATGCCAATTTTTTCCAAGAGAGAAATGTTTCACTGTCTCTACCTCAAATGTCATGTTTCGTGAAGCAGGTGCCCATTCCTCAGCTATCCGTTTCTCCAAGGATTCTGTATTAGCTGTTGGCGGTACTCGAATATCAAAACCAGCTTCTGCTTCAGACGGCTGCAAATTCATAACGAAACCCTGGCAGAAATATATCAAAGAACCTGTGCATGTTAGAGGCAGATATCACATATATCACTATTTTTTTTCGATGAATGTAAAGAATATATATGGCTACCGTCATGGCAACAAAATTGGTGAAAGATCAGCAGAATGATCGTACGTGACTGTGGGAAAGAGAAAGATAGGCTAAAAGGCCTAACTGACCATGCATTAAATGATTGAGCATTTTTAGCACAGAAAGTTTAGTACTTTAGTTCCTTCAGCAACCCAGTGCTTTAAGGAACTATGAAACAAAGATTAGTGCACATTGTTGACCATCTTCAATGAAACAATGCAAGCATGCCACAGCTTTCCAAATTGATAGATACTTAACATATTTAATGTCTAATGATCACTGCTAAAGACTTCAAACACAAGCAAATCAACTTTTGCAATCAATGAGAAGTTATTTCTATTCCATCAATGCTCATGACTAACATCTCATATCCAGTAAAAGCCTCACAGGATGCTTCATATTATTTGTCATAGTGTGCACCTCATGTCTCGTATAAAGATTCATACACTAATTATTTTCTTAAATAAATAGATTACCCATTTGTTTAATTTTTTCCTAAGTGTTCGAAGAAAGAAATTGGAATAAACTCATTATGGCTCTTAAGGTTTTAATGCATCAAAGTAAGGCCACGAGTACAGTTACAGATTCCACGATAAAACATGTGCAATAGTACATAGGTTACAAATAGACTCAATTTGGGTTATGTCTTCTGTGCTTTTATGATAAAAATCTGAAGCTAATCTATTAAGAAAAAACAACTCGAGCTTTGGTACAGCACAGTAATATCTGACTGAATTTCATAATTAATAGTAATACGATGTAAATTAACTACAGGGAGTTAAACAAGCAAAGGTTTCAGCACCTAATCATCTAAATTTCTAGAGACTTACTGTGGGAGAAGGCGTGCCAGCCTTCAGAAAGGCCATGTTAACCGAAATGACTTCCCCTTCAGCTTTCAAACCTGCCTTGATCAAATCAAACTGCGAAGCCCGGAACCTCCTGATACTCTCAATGCTCTTGAAAAGGTTCTCCATTGCACTATTGTCATAGAGCTTCGCCCCATGTCCAGGAGCTCCCGTAGCCTTTATCACCAGCCACCATGGCGTCCTCTCCCCATAGAATAACCTATAATTCTCATTGGGCGAAGCCAACCCTGTTTCTCAAAACAATATTATGTTATCATCACTAAGAGATAGCTGGACGACCAATTATCCCAAAAGTCTAGGCTTAAGAAGAGGAAAAGACCCAACTATTATACTTATAAATTCTAATAGGCCCTCACCGGTAAGCTAAAGAATGAATAAGAAGCATTGCATTATCGCATATAATTACTAGTTAGCCAGGGAGAAGCTTTAAGCCTTTCTAACAGCCTTTTCAAACATGGTATTACATGAATTTTTTTATAAAAATAATAGTAAAAAGTAGTAAAATTTGGTTTTACCTTCATCAAGCACTACATCAACATTCATATTCTTGAAGACATCGGAGTAAGCTAGCTGCTCAACACCATCATGGCTACCAATCTCCTCATCAGGAACAAACGACAAGTAAAGGGACCGTTTTGGCTGAAACCCAGAAGACTTCAACCTACGAATAGCCTCCAGATACTGCATACCAACGCACTTCATATCCTGGGAGCCTCTAGCAAAGATATTACCTTGTTCATCGATGTGGGCTCCAAGAGGAGGATGGACCCACTTTGAATATTCAGAGGGGACCACATCAGTGTGAGAGTTAAGGAGGATAGAAGGAAAGGAAAGGTCGGAGCCTGGCCATTTGAGGAGAACAAGTGGTTTGCCTTTGACGAATTCTATGACTTGGGGTTCTAAAGAAAGGGATTCGGCTTGGGATAGGATGAAGTGGGTTGATTTCTGATAGTCTGGGGATGGTTGGGCTGTGTTGATTTGGAGGTATTCCTGGAATCTTGATATGATTTTGGATTGCTCGTCTTGAGTTGGCGCTGTTGTTGAATTTGTGAGGCCTAGAAGTAAAGAAATGAATGTAAGATGAAGAAGAAGGAGAAGGAGAAATTGATGATTGAAGTTGCAAAGTGTTTCCATTGATTCAGTCGCTTCTTCAGTTTAGCTCTCCCTTGGAGTAGTAGGCGTAGTGATTGCTAATTCTCAAGTCTGTATTTACTGGGAAAGTTTAACGCCCATTGCCGGTTTGCCACTCACTCTTCTTCTTTTTTCCTTTTTTTTTTTTTTTTTTCTTTTGAAATCAAAAGAAAGGTGAAAGTTTTGAGTAATTGCATTTTACTTCAAAATTTTATGATAAGGAAAGGTGAAAGTTTAACTTCGAGTACAACAGAAAATTAATACTTTTAAACAATCTAAAATTACAAAGTAAATAATATTTTTGATAATTTTGAATATAATATGATTATATAAATATGATATGATAAAAATAATTAAAATATAATATAAAATATAAATACGATATGAATATATGAACGTGTCAAAATTTATATAACACAAATTATTAACATGTCTAAATTTTTATAAATATATAATACCTAAAATACGATTAACACTAAAAAATAATACTCAGATTAACATATCTACTTTCATTCTTCACCATATATATAATTATTACTTAAGGTCTAAATCTTTTCGGTCAATTTTTCTTTCTAAAATTTAATTTTTTATAAATCATTATTAATTAAAATTTAAACATATTTTTGTAAAATTTTTAAGTAAACTAATTTTCAAACATGTATTCATTAAAATTTAATTTAATCAAATATTTAAAATAATAAAAAATAAATTTAAACAATATTTACAAGACAGAAAAGAGTATAAATTGATTTTTTTTTTTAATAGAATATGTATGCATGAAATATTTGTTTTATATTTTTAATTATCAATTTTGAATTATTCCTCAAATATATAAAAACAATTTTGAATTATTTTCTTATACCATTACCAAATGAATAAATTGAAAAGTAAATATTATAGTAAATGCAAGTAACAAAATAAAACCTTCAAAATATTAAATTTCTTTAGAAAAATAAACAAGATTAATAAATTATGAAAAATTATCTAATAATTCTTTTTTTTTTAAATTCTATCAACCGATAAAAGATTAACACAGTACTTAAAGTATATTTAAATATATATATATATATAATGAAAATAAAAATAAAAATATATATCAATCTTTTAACTCGTAAAATTTTAAATTTTCAATTGATAAATTATTTGATATAGAAGATATATAGTATTATTATTAATTTTTTTAAGTTCTTAAGTCATCTAATTGAAGTTGCAGATCAAAGGTTGAAAAATCGGTCCAAATGTTAAATTGGGAGACCTCCAATTTTTTATTTAATTATTCGGTTTAATTTAAAATATTAAATAAATCATCTTAATATTCAATAAGTAACAAATATAGTAAATAATTAATAAAAATATTTATTTAATCTAATGATATGTTTTTTAATATAAAATAATAAATAAAATATTCAAATTTTATCACTTAAAAAAAAGTTAAGTGATAAAATAATCTAAAATAGATTTTTTACAAGTCTTATCCAAAGTTTTACTAATTTTTATCCATTGAACTAATTTTATGTATTTATCATAATTGTACAGGCCTTTCGATTTATAATTAAAATCGTTCTGATTTTTTCAATCATATTATAGATAAAATGAAAAAAAAAAATACAATATGTAGATAGTACATAAAAATAGATATTATATAAAATCAATTTGAATACCTTAGCAAATTTGATTTGGGATTTATCTTGTTTTCAATTTGAATACCTTAAAAATTGGGTTTTGAGTTTGACCATTGATTTTGACATCTTGTTTTGTGATGTTGATTATTGAAGTTTTCATATTTGATTTTGGACGTGATTTGATTATTAGAGTCAGGCGTGAAATAAAGATAAAGAAACCATTTCAAACTCCACCTCCAAAAACCCATACTTTTAGGGATCCCTACAAATCAAACTCCTCCCATTATAAAAACAATCAAACCTTTATTTAAAAAACTCTTCTCCCAAAACCCCCCACAAAACCCAAAAACAATGGAGGATTACATGAGACTCTGCATGAGAAAGCTAGCGCTTTGGAACACAAAAACGTTCAAACCCCTCATGACGCACGACGAGCTTGAGTCTATCATGGCTACCATGGGCTTCGTCGGCCTCCCACCGTACCAGGAAAGTTTTGCCCTCGCCTGGAAGGAGTACGCCTACACGTCGCCGCCTGGACTTTCCTGGAGGTCCAAGTCGTCCAAGTCTTTCACCGCAGGTGAACTCCCTACGAGGGAGCCGCCTAGACCGAAGTTGCCTTACCCCAGAATCGATGGGCTCCACATTTACACCTACCGAGCTTTCCTTGACGCGGTTAACGTTTATCTCGAGATGTGCGATATTTCTGAACTCTTCCATATTAGGTACGGATTATTTCTTTTTTCTCTTCCTCAAGTTCTTTTATAGAGTAGCTTTTTAGTTCCATTTACTCTCTTATAGTCTGTTAGTTGGAAAAGATTAATTATTTGTTGCATTTGAATGATGTTGCCATCTTTGAAGATATCTGTTGGGACTAATTTTTTCTTATTTAATAAGACTAGTTTAATATTAGTGTCGAAAAAATTGGGTTGTAAAATATGTGTTTTAAAAGTGTGGATGAAAATGTAGTTTAAAATTTTAAATTACTGTAATAAATGTTGTTCTTGAATTGAAATGTCAACAAATATATTTATATAAAAAAAATTAAAATACGAAGATAATAAAATTATTTTATATTAAGAGTCAAATTTCAAATCACAAAAGCATATTAATTTTTATTTTTTGATTTGGATTTTAAAATTATAATTTCAATCGTAAAAATTAATTTTTTTATCCTTTTAACATATTAAACATAACTTTTGTCAAAAGCTATGCGAACCTCAATGCTAAACAGCCTAATTAAAGTTTAGAAAAAAACTGGGTTAAGTTTCTTGTCTTTTTCTCTTTGGGAAACCATTCGCACATTATATTTCTTACAAATGATATTACTTGAGTTTTATTGGTAACAAGTAACATCTATAAGCAGGCTTAGTCCTGTCCAAGTGCTTGCCTTAATAAGATTTTAGGCTTACTGATTTTCTTGCAAGGTTCAAATTAGCTATGCTTGTTTATATATCAGGAATGTGTAAACTTAGTCTCTTTTAGTAATGGAAATGAGAAAACTGAGATTGAATTGAATATCTTTAGCAATTAATCTTACAGAGTTATCCCACCATATCTCCCTATAATGCTGTTAGAATATCTTCCCCTTTTCTTCTTACCTTTTATTGAGTAATACGCTATGTTACTTGAATTCGGGGCGAGTGTCGGATATGGGTACTCAATTTTTTTAAGTTTTTCCATACATTTGAAGGATCATACCTCCATACCCTAATTCGAATATGTGTCGGACAAAAATGTCAGATACAAATACTTTAAAAAAAATGAAGATCAGAATAACATAAGTAATACGTTTCTTACTGAGAAAGTTTCAACCTTGTTCAGCAAGTATTTTGTTCAATAAAATTTAAATAAATGCAAGGTTGATCTATATCTTGTAGTATAATTTATTCTAATAGAGGTAGGCACTACATATGTGCCCCTTGTAAATATCTTTAATCTTTGCAAATTTAAAAATAAGTTTAGCTGGCTTTACTGAAGCATCTTCGTTGACAAATTCATGCAGAAATCATTCCTGGGTATTAAGGTTCCCTTTGGATTCCACCACACTGAACGGTGGAATCCAAAGTTTATTTGGAGGGTAAAACCCCTCCAAGTGCACCCCAATCAGTGGGACATTGAAGGGTAAAAGTCCAGTAATTTTAATGGACCTTGCAGGGATATGAAATTTTCGTTTCATCTTTTTTTTTTAAAGAAAAACAAAATTTTAAATTATTTTTAAATTCTTTCATTTTTTATTTATTAATTATTTTTCATTTAATATAATAAATAAATTTATAGATTTATATAATAATTAATTAATTAAAATATTTAAATAAATATATAAAATAATATATGTTAAAATATTATTAAAATATATATAAAGATAATTTATCAATACACTTTTATATTAATATTTTTAATGATCATTTTTATTCTCATCTCTCCACCAATTGTTTTTGCATCCAAACAAATATTTCACCGTTAATTTTAATCTTATCGTAATTAATCTCACCGTTATTGCTGTTTTCAATCTCAACGCTCATCCAAATAAACTTTAAATGAATTAATGTTTTTTCAGCTAGATGACTTTCTGTCACTAATAATTTATACTGATTTTTTTTTTCTTCCCTTTTTGCTTCAGGGGAATGCCTCTTCATAGGAGTCAGGACCGAAGCAGGAAGTGGCGATGTATGGAAGAAAATGATAGTGTGTTTGTGTACAGGGAAGGAACACTGGAACAAACAACATATAACTTTTATCACTTTAACAACCCAAACTCCAGCAATGGCTACAGTTCCATAGTCATTCGGGACAAAGGAAACAACACCCCTGTTAGCTGCTTTGTTCCATTGAAGGATATTATAGTATGTATAGTTTCACCAGATAGATGCTTGGACACTTGAGCATAAAACACCATGCCGATAAGGCTCACATTTTTGTCATATGCTATTTTCATATAATCCATTCTTCCAGATTTTTTTTTTTTTTTTTTTTGAAAAGTATATAAATTTCAGATACCTCCTATAGTTTGGATAATATCTTTTTTTCTCTCTGAAAAAGTAATGGTGTTAAGTTTTTGTTTGAAAAATTAACATACTGCCAAAAATGCCCTTGGCATAGAACATGTCAAATATAAAGAATCCATTTCTCTAATTCAAAGAACATACAAACAAAAAAAAAAGCATACCGAATGAAAATCCAAATATTCCAAGACAGAGATAGAGAGTAGACTTGCTCAAGGGTCGGGCAACTCGCTCGGTCCGTACTGGATCGAGTCTGGGCAGGTATTTTTTGATCTGGGCCAGCCTAACCCGGCTCGACCCGGATCACTGTTCATAGAATGAAAAAATATTTTTTTTATTAAGGGTGAACAGTAAATTTGGACTCGTCCAGGGGCCGGGCCTGGGCAAAGAAGTTGAAATTTTTTCAAACCACGGCCTGACCCATGAACAGGTCTGTATGCATCTCATATATATATATATATATATAACCTTGGTAAAAGTATTGTAATTAACTATAATTTTAGTCTTGCACAATTCATGTTAGCATATTTTTATAATAATGCATATTTAAGTTAATATAACAGATATGAAAAAAATACATTTTTGCATATATACCAATGGGACTGTTTTGTTTGCTTCTCCTTTCCTTTACCAGCATCAATGGCTTGTTTCTTCTTTTCATTTCTAGTAGAAATACTGGCTTTCTTTGTTCCTTTCTTTTTTTACCTACAAATCACAAGAATTAAAAAAAAAAAAAAAAATTCTAGTTTATAAGTGAAGCATGCATAAACTATATAACATATTATTTCTGATGCAATTAGTATCGTTTTTCACTCTTACAAATCCATGTCATTTTCCACTCGTGCCTAGCCAATTAGTATTCAAAAACCAAAATAACTAAATAATTCTTGGATCCAATCCTAAATATAAATGAAAAAAAGACTTGGAAGAAAATAATACCTCATTTGGATCTGCAAGCATTCCTACAATTGCTCTTTTTCAACTCTCTTTGCAAACACTTCAATCAGGTTTCTATTAACAGAGAAGTTAAATTGATTAAAAACAGAAGTGACATGTCCTCGCTAGAGGTGTTCATGGGCCGGGCCTAGGCTCGAAAAGAAATATTTTTCCTTGCTCAAGCCCGTTTTGGGCCGGGCCCATAAGCCCATTTTACTATTCATAAATTATTAAAATATTTTAAAACCATTTTTATATTAATATTTTTATATATATTTTATAATTAAATTTAAATAAAAAATATTTTTAATTGTTGAATAGTAATTCGAGCTAGTCCGGACCGGCCTTACCCAAGTCCAGTCGGACTTGTCGGGCTACTCGATCATTGAGCAAGTCTAGTCGTGACCTTGTGGGTTATTTCCAAAATCTTTAAAGGTTAAAATTGTCATTTAATTTTTGTATAACATTTTGTTAAAACTGTGTTACTTGAATAGGGGGTAAAGAGATATTTTTTTAAAGTTAGGGGGTAAGTGAATTTTACACTGAATTTTAGGGAGGCAAATGCCTTTTACCTTTTTTTTTTTTGTTTTTGAAACAATGATGGCATAGTTAACCACAAAGAATAATATCGTGTTAGTTTTAAACGCACCTTAACAACTATATTATTTGAATTTTTTATTTTTCTTAAAGTATTCGTATCTGACACCTGTATTCAATATATATTCGGATATGTATATAGGATATGATTTTCCAAATATATAAATTTTTTTAAAAATAATTCAATATATCAATATCAAATACTCACTTTGAATTTGGATAACATAGTCTAAGAATGTAACCAAGAGAAAAAAGAAAATGAGCCAAAGAGTGCTCCAGTTCCAGTATCACTGTTGGCTTCGGTGCAGACGATTTAAATTGGACCACATACAACTGACAATGTGGGCTCTGTTGCTCACATGGCGTTATCTGTGGTGTGGCTAGTGCTGGTTCTGCTGGACCCTTGTTTGTAATTGTAAGCTTCTCTGGGTTGGGCTAGGTAGTTGTAGCAAGCGTAAAAGACACAATGTGCTATTATTTGCTGCTAAGTAGCGTAAGTCCCAATTGACGGAACATATTTGTTGTAGAATGTATTAAGTCCCCTTTTGTATTCAGAATTTCAGATCCTCTCTTTCATTTTCTTTTTTCGGCCTTTATCATTTTTTTCAACAAAAGAATCCCAAAACGCTGTTAATAACTTAGGTTCCATTTGGATTTCGGTGTGATGGAATCCAATCCCTTTTAAGGGTTTTTTTTTTACTCTAATTTAAGGGTACGTTTATTTTGTAAAAATTGAATTCTAAAAAATATTTTCTTATAATTGTGAACTTTTTTCAGAAAAGTAGAGATTTTTCTAATATTTGAATGACTTATTGAAAAATATTTTTTGTTATTTAGTTATTTTCTGAAAAATTAACTTTTTTCAAATATAAATATTGACATAAATATTAATTATTAATTATTAAAATATTAAAAATGATTTATTATTAAAATATTAATATTTTAATAATAATATTTAATAGTAAAATATTATATTAATATTAAATACTTAAAATAATATTATTTGTTATTAAAACATTAATTATATTAATATTTAAAATATTATAATTATTATTAAAATATTAACATTAATTATATTAATATTTAAAACATTATAATAATTATTAAAATATTATTTTTATTAATATTATTATTAAAATAATATTTCTATTAATATAATAATTATTAAATTTTATTTATATTAATATAATTATTATAAAATATTATTTATAGTTTTTCTTATAATAATATTGATTTAAATATTATTTATATTAAATTAATTATTATTAAAATATTACTTCTATTTTTTCAAATAGTAATATGGCATAAATATTAAAATATTAAAAAAAATAATATTATTATTTCTATTAATATTATTTATTATTAAAACATTAATTATATTAATATTTTAAAATATTTAAAGTGTTCTAATAATTATTAAAATATTATTTCTATTAATTAATATCTATACTATTAAAATAATAATATTTTTATACTAAAAAAACATTTATTATTAATTATTTATAAAGTATAATTTATATATATTTATTATTAAAATAGTAATATAAAAACATTTTTCAATAAATATTAAAAATATTATTTTAATTTAAATATTTATAGTGCTACAATTTATTATTAAAATAATGATATTGTTATATGAAATAATATTTTTATTAAAATAATAAATGATAGTCATTATATTAATAATTTATTATTAAAATATAAATATAATATTATATAATTAAAATATAATTATAAATATGTAGGTTTAATAATATTTAAATAAAATATTGAAAATTATAATATTGAAAATATGTTTATATTAATATTTCAATATTTTTATAATTAAAAAATAAATATTTTTATTAATATAATAATATTTGGCTCGAGTAAAGTTAAGTTTTAATATAAAATATGGTATCCAAATTTCGATTCGAAAATGGGAAGACAATTTTCAGAAGAAAAAAATCTTTATTTTTCGTTGACCATTAAGTCATTTTCCGTCAACTAAACATCAAAAAGTACAGAAATCATTTTCCGTAAATAATTTTCAGTGAAACAAACGAACCTAAATTGCACTCCACGGTACAATCCGACTGCACTGTCCTTTCGGTTGCACCTCACGGTGCAGTTTTCTTTGATTGTGCTTGTCCGTTCTTCTCAATCTCATAATCTCATGGTTAAAGCCTTTAGTATATATACTATTAATGTTCTAATTTTGGATCCAAATATTGAAAATTATGTTACTCGGATCTTGGTGAATATTAGATACAGTTATGTGTCCGATATAAATATGTTCAAATTTTTCTAAATTTTTTAATATATTTGGAAAACCATAACCTATACCTATATCCAATTATGTGTCGGATATTTTAAAAAAAAATAAAGAGTCCAAATAACATAAAATGCTTCCATAAAATATTACATATACCATCAGAAGTTGAGAACACAGCTTTCCAACATATGCTTTCTCCGTTTTTGGGTTCATTTGGTTTTAGTGAGTTTGTGCTAAGAAATGACTATTCTACCAGAAATGTTGTGAGTTTTGGACGTTTAGAATCTGAGAAGAGCCGTAATATCCTCAGACTTCCTGGTGCAATATTATGTTATGCATTTATCACTATAGCTTACAAGATGGCCAAAGCATGTGTAGGAGTTTGGTTATGTCAACAAATTCTATTATTATGTTGTTTAACTTTGTATCCTCGATCTGCAGCCCTGAAGGTAAACCTATTGTAGAAGACAAGCTTCCTGAGGTTTCTGCCACTCTCTTATCTGGAACTCCTCTTTGGGGCATTGGAAGAAGGCCATGCTGGTTGGCAGAAGTGGGTAAAGGGCTTTGGCAAAACTCTGAAATGGCAAGGTGGGCTTTTATAGATTGCCTTCTTGTGGTCCTGATTTTTCCTTTTATGGCCTTCTTGAAATGGTAATCCAATGCCATGCATGGCTGCAATATTATGTTTTAAGCTTTGAGGATTTACGTAACATTCCTTAGGCACATTTGAAAAGCTAGCATGCATTGCATAGCATAGCATAGCATAGCTGACAGTGTTGACGAACAACAACTATATATACAACTCAAGTAATGCGTGTATGGTGGCGCGAAGAATTAGTTATTTCCAAAATAAAAATGAAAAACAAAGGCTCACCCGCTCGCTCTCTCTCTTCTTCTCCCTTTTATCTGGATTGATTCTATCTCACGCATTTCAGTTTCTAATGGATTTGCATTTGGACCAACACCCACATCAGATTTCACCGATCTGAACACCAATTGAGGGAGATGTCAGCGTCCCAAACGCTCGGCGGTCCGTCGAGGTGCGGCCGCGTGCTGGGCCCATCTCTCGACAAGATCATCAAAAACGCCGCTTGGAGAAAACATTCTCACCTCGTTTCCTCGTGCAAATCCACTCTCGACAAGCTCGAGACTCTCTCCGACACCGGATTATCCGATCCGACTTCTCCTCTACTCGGACTTTCTTCTTCCGACGCTGACTTTGTCCTCAACCCTATCCTCCTCGCCCTCGACTCCAATTACGCCAAAGTCGCCGAGCCGGCCCTCGAATGTACATTCAAATTATTCTCTCTCGGCGTCGTTCGGGGCGAGATCGACAGCAACATCTCCAATTCGATCCTGTACAAAATTGTCGAAAGTGTTTGCAAAGTCGGCGGCATTGGCGAGGAATCGGTCGAGCTCGCTGTGCTACGAGTTTTACTCTCTGCCGTTCGATGCCCCTGCGTTTTGATCCGTGGCGATTGCTTGCTTCACATCGTTAGAACCTGTTATAACGTATATTTAGGCTGTTTAAACGGAACCAATCAGATCTGTGCTAAGTCCGTTCTAGCTCAGATTATTCTTATTGTATTCACCCGAGCGGAAGAAGATTCCATGGATGTTTCTATCAAAACAGTGTCGGTTAATGAGCTTTTAGAGTTTACTGATAAGAATTTAAATGAAGGAAGTTCAATTTATTATTGTCAGAATTTTGTTAGCGAGGTTATGATTGCTAGTGAAGGGGTTCCAGATTTGAAGCTTTCGCAGCCGAGTACGGTTAAGGACTTGCAAAATGGTGAGTCAAAAGGGGAGCAGAATGAGGAATTTGGGGAGGAAGGGGTGGAATCAGGTTCCGGTGGGGTTAGTAGTAAAATTAGGGAGGATGGGTTTCTTGTTTTTAAGAATTTGTGTAAGTTGTCGATGAAGTTTTCGTCGCAGGAGAAACCGGATGATCAGATCCTTTTGAGAGGGAAGACACTGTCTTTGGAACTCCTCAAGGTTATTATGGATAAAGGGGGTTCAATTTGGCGCACAAATGAGAGGCAAGTCATTCTATACTACGTTCATGTGGGATTCTGATCTTTTATTTCCTTGAAAGATGGACTTATTATTTGATATAATTAGCTGTTATGGTCTATCTTACTCGAATTCAAGTAGAGTGTCGGATATGAGTATGTGTCCGACACAGCCCACACGGGTATGTTTAATTTCTTTCAATGTTTACATGTATTTAGAGGTTCTTCGATGATCATATTTCATACTCATTTTCGGATATGTATCAAACACGAATACTTTAAAAAATAAATAAATAACATAGGTGTGGTTTGCACGGTGCCATATTACTTTGGGCTTTATCTTTGATAGTTACTATTAGATTTTTTCAGATAGTTGTTGACCTACTAGTACTATGATTATTGTGTTAAGCTCCGTTACATGGACTCGACACTTTAGGATGTCTGTACCCGTGTCGACACGACACGGATACGGACTCAGAATTCGAGTCGGACTCGGTGCTGAGCATTGAGGTACGGTGGTTCTGGTTCTGGTTTTAGGGTGCTGGAGAGAAGAGAAAAATGAGGTAGAGGTAAAGAATCAAAACAAAAAAGGAAAACCAATGATCTAACCATGCAAGCATACGCAATCTCGTGAACTTTAGCTCCAAAGAGTAAAAAGTTGTCTTCTCCAACTTCTTCTGGACTTCTCGTATTTCAACATTGGCACCCTGTGAAACTTGAAAGTCTGAAAGAGTGAAAGGGGGCGGCACTAGGGCACTGAAGGTTGAAGAAGTGAAAGAGTGAAAGGGCCTTATGGTTTAAGGATGGGTTGGGACCTGGGATGGCCCATGGCCGAATGGGAGTGGGACCAAATATGTTATGGGTTTGAGTTATGTGTATTGGGTTTGGGTTTGGTTTAAACATATTTTCGAACATTTTTTAGCCGACTCCGAGTGTCCAAAACTTTAAGCAAAAAACGAGTCGAACCCTTAGATACATACCCGTATCGGACATCCGAATCCGAGTCCATGTAACATAGGTGTTAAGAACTTTAAAATGGTATTTGAACATTTGGACTCTGGATGTTTGTTAATCTTATCAAGATGTGGGTGTGTTATATAATTGAGTAAATAAAAAGATATTACGGTTTCATATTCCCAAACTATGGCAGGAAACATATCCAACACCTCAAATTTGACATTGCTATGGGGTATTGATCCTCCAAATATGAGGGAAACTTAAGGAAACCTGAATGAACCTGTGTTAGACACGTAGCTGTTTAGAATACTCACTCCCCATTCTGGGCAACATAACTCCCAAATAACCCTTTCTTCTCAAGTGCTTATATATACGGGGTAGTGGGATGAATTATCTGAAGAATCATTTGCTTATCTAATTGTTACAAAATAATAATAATAATAAAAAGATAAATGCTCCAAAACATTATCAGTTCTTTTTTCTTTTTAACAATTTATTGTTTATCTTGCAAGTTTTGTATGTCATGTAGAATTTGTGATAAATAACTCACTTGTTTTTCTGCGGTCTTCAGTTAAATTTATTCTGGTGTTCTTATATTCTGTGTTACATCATGCAGGTTTCTTAATGCAATTAAGCAGTATCTCTGCTTATCATTGTTAAAAAACAGTGCATTGTCAGTGATGTCAATTTTCCAGCTCCAGTGTTCTATTTTTATGAGCTTGTTAACAAAATTTAGATCAGGGTTGAAAGCTGAAATTGGAATATTCTTTCCCATGCTTATCCTCCGAGTTCTAGAGAATGTTCTCCAGCCAAGTTTTCTACAGAAAATGACTGTCCTTAATTTGTTGGAAAAGATTGCTGGGGATTCACAGATTATCATTGATATATTTGTGAACTATGATTGCGATGTGGATTCGCCAAACATATTTGAAAGGTATTCTTTTTCCTAATAATTGTTCATACAAGTGTTTGCTCAAGTGTGTTTATCATGTCAAATTTTCTATAGAAGTGTCCAGCAAATAACATGTGAAACCCTATATGAATTTGATACCTTTCTCAAATTTTGAAAAAGGAAGGTGGGTCAACATAGGAATCAACTCAAGCACCAGTAATACGTTAATGTTCTCAGAGCATGCTTTAGCTTCTTTTCTAATGTATTTTTTTTTTAATTTCTCATTCTTTTTTATTTCTTGATGTCGCACTTTAGTAAAATGTATTAGAAATCTTATAATCAAATCATATGTGAAATTGAATATGAAATTGAAACCTTTTCCCATTTATTGCTAAAAGAATGTAGGTCAACATAGGAATTAATACGAGCACCAGTCATTGGTGATGTTCTCAGAGCTTGGTTTAGCTTCTTTTCTAATGTAATTTTTTTAAAAAAATTTCTCATTCTCTTTTATTTCTTAATGCGTCGTACTTTATACAATGTATTAAAACTCTTATAATTCCATCAGATATTTGCAGGATTGTCAATGGCCTTCTGAAAACTGCTCTAGGGCCGCCACCTGGTTCAACCACAACTTTGTCTGCAGTCCAGGATATTTCTTTCCGGCATGAATCAGTGAAGTGCTTGGTTGGCATCATTAAGTCAATGGGAGCTTGGATGGACCAACAGCTGAAGATATGTGATTCTGACTTGCCTAAGAGCTTCGAGAGTGACACTTCGGCAGAGAGCCATTCAACCCTGATTGCAGAAGATGGAATTGTCCCTGATTGTGAGTTGCATCCAGAAATGAATTTTGAATTGTCAGATGCTGCTACGCTTGAGCAACGCCGGGCTTACAAGATTGAACTCCAGGTTAGTTATTGCTTTAAGTTGGGATAGAACATGACTGTATCTTAAAGTAGCACATACTTATGTAGCACCAAAATTGTCACAGAGGGCTGCCTTAATATATCATGATAATTTGCCATATTACTATTGACTTCTATTCTGTCATGTGTTTTTATGTAGCTTAATTATATGTGTAGTTTCTCCTTTTCTTCACAAGCTTAGTTTTAGTGACAGCTTTACTGGGTTACATGCAGAAAGGTGTCTCATTGTTTAACAGGAAGCCATCCAAAGGCATCGAGTTTCTTATAAACACCAAAAAAGTTGGCAACTCTCCCGAGGAAGTGGCTTCTTTTCTGAAGAATAACACTACTGGGCTGAATGAAACCATAATTGGTGATTATTTGGGTGAAAGGGAGGAATTTGCTTTGAGAGTCATGCATGCTTATGTGGATTCCTTTAATTTCAAATATATGAATTTTGGTGAAGCGATAAGGTTCTTCTTACGCGGCTTCAGGTTACCAGGAGAGGCACAGAAAATTGATCGCATCATGGAGAAGTTTGCTGAGCGCTATTGTAAATGCAATCCAAACTCATTTACTAGTGCAGATACTGCCTATGTACTGGCATACTCTGTCATAATGCTTAACACTGATGCCCATAATAACATGGTCAAAGATAAGGTTTGTTTGTCAAACGTGTTTTTGTTTCTTCAGCTCATGACTAAATTGTGAGCTCTTGCTTTCCATGCTTGCTTACATATGTGTCTTATGAAGAACCTTTCTGATCTGTTCTTCGGCTCGTAAGCCATTCTGGGCTTTAAAATCTTCCTGTCAATAATATGGATTTTTCCTTGTACTCTTGCAAATTATGTTTTTAGTTGTACATAGATAAACTTACAATAGATTTGATTCTGTTCTCATTTTTGTTATATGTTGCTTCTATATTCAGATGACCAAGTCTGATTTCATCCGAAACAACCGAGGAATAGATGATGGCAAGGATTTACCTGAGGAGTATCTTGGTGCTCTTTATGATCAGATTGTGAAAAATGAAATTAAGATGAATGCTGATTCTTCTGTTCCCCAAAGCAAGCAGGCAAACAGCTTAAATAAGTTATTGGGTTTGGATGGTATACTCAATCTGGTCAGTTGGAAGCAAACAGAAGAAAAGCCTTTGGGTGCCAATGGGCTTCTTATAAGACATATCCAAGAGCAGTTTAAGGCAAAGTCAGGAAAATCAGAGTAAGTTTTTAATCTAATTTTCAAAGTTTGCTCCTTCCAAGATGATTGGTGGGGCAAGGAATAGTAGAAGTTTGGCACTTGTATGGGTCATATATCGGTTATGTCTTGAATCATAGTTTCAATTTGATAGTTTTGAGTTTTGACAGTGTATTCTTCCTTCGTACCATTTATCTGTGAGCTTCAGATGAATTTTCACATTTTTTGTATATGATTAGAGATGTTATAGTCACTGATTTAAATTGCGGTCACAGACGCGTTTTCGGTCGCGTCGTATTTGTCGCGGTTGCGGACGTAACTGATACTATAGCGGTCATTGCAGTTGTGAATTTTTTTTTCATTTTGCACAACTTACTGTAAAATAATTATAATCATAAAATTTTCTTTTTTAATAATTTTTAAAATAGTTTATGATACTATGATCTTTTATTTCAAAAAAAAAATTATTCATAAGTTGTAAATTGAATCTAAATACATATAATTCACGGTCGTGAGTTTAACCGCTATGAACCGCTAGCCATTCACACCTCAATTGCAGTAAATATCGACGGCAGAGAGAGTCGAGACCGCAAAATAGCGGCCGTAACGTCGCTTTGCGGCCGCTATTTATAGTACATTCTTTTGCATGCCATAGGTTTTGATATGTTGCTTGGGAAGTCATTTACTTAAATTGATCCCAGGCATAAAAGTCTGAAAAATGAACAACATGCATCATTAAACAAAGAGGATTCAGTTCTTGTACAATCCTCTATATTTTCTCTCCATCTTGCTTCTGTTTTAAATTGATCTTTGTTCTTTTATCATCCCAAATATCCCAGAAGTCCTACTACATATTACATAATATTTATTAATAGTAGTTTTTTTTTCTTTGACTTGCAGGTCTATTTATCATGCTGTTTCAGATATAGCAATCTTGAGGTTTATGGTGGAGGTCTGCTGGGGACCTATGCTGGCTGCATTTAGTGTCACTCTTGACCAGAGTGATGATAGACTTGCTACCACTCAGTGCTTACAGGGCTTTCGATATGCTGTGCATGTAACTGCAGTAATGGGCATGCAGACACAGAGAGATGCTTTTGTCACATCTGCGGCAAAGTTCACTTTTCTCCATTGTGCTGCAGATATGAAACAAAAGAATGTTGATGCTGTAAAGGTAAGTGGTATTTGTTTGCACATAATAACAAAGAATGGAATCTCCCCCTGGTTTTCTCATATGCTATATCACAGGAAGAGTTAGAATTGCTGCATCTGAATGTTTGCACATACAGCCTCCCATCACAGATACCATAAAATTCATTTGTTATGTACATTATACTTTTATGCTTTTTAGTTCCTTCTTCTTGGGTTTGCTTGGTTATGGAACATTGATAGTCTAGTAGGTTGAAGTAGAACCAATTAGCTTAAACTATGATGGTTGAATAATAAAAGTTTTCCACTTGTTTCTTAGTGAAGTAGGTGTGAAAAATTAATGCATCGAATTTAGTTAGCAATGCATGTTGCATGTGTATAGTATAAGTTTCATTCTGTGAAATGTTCTTTTTATCTCACTTGTTGAAACATTTTACTTTATACAGGCAATAATATCTATCGCCATTGAAGATGGTAACCATCTTCAGGAAGCCTGGGAGCATATATTGACATGCCTGTCCAGAATTGAGCATTTGCAACTGTTGGGAGAAGGTGCACCAACTGAGGCATCCTTTTTATCTGTGTCTAACACTGAAACAGATGAAAAGACAGCAAAATCTGTTGGTCTTCAATCTCTGAAGAAAAAAGGAACCCTCAAGAATCCAGCTGTAATGGCAGTTGTCAGAGGAGGTTCATATGATAGCACCACTGTTGGAGTCAATAGTTCTGGACTGGTAACTCCTGAGCAGATTAATCAATTCATTGCAAACTTGAATTTATTGGACCAGATAGGAAATTTCGAGTTGAACCATGTTTTTGCACATAGCCAAAGGTTAAACAGTGAAGCAATAGTGGCATTTGTGAAAGCCCTTTGCAAAGTTTCTATATCAGAGTTGCAGTCTCCAACAGATCCTCGAGTTTTTAGCCTCACAAAACTAGTTGAAATTGCGTAAGATTCTTATCTTTTTCTTTTAGAAAATTTCCAACAGATCCTCGAGTTTTTAGCCTCACAGATAAAATTGCCCTATCTTTCTCTATCTCCCTCCTCCTTTGTGTGCCTATGGAGAATCCTTATTCTACAATGTTCTATTGCAGGCATTACAATATGAACCGCATCAGATTAGTTTGGTCTCGCATGTGGAATGTTCTTTCTGATTTCTTTGTTTCGGTTGGATTGTCCAAGAATTTGTCTGTAGCAAGTTTTGTGATGGATTCATTGTGGCAGCTTGCTATGAAATTCTTAGAACGTGAGGAGCTCGCAAATTACAATTTCCAGAATAAATTTTTGAGACCATTTGTGATTGTTATGCAGAAAAGCAACTCTACAGAAATAAGGGAATTAATAGTTCGATGCATTTCTCAGATGGTCCTCAGCCGCGTTAGTAATGTGAAATCTGGATGGAAAAGTGTTTTTATGGTATGCTAAGGGCTCATATAAGATATCTATTTTCATGCAGCTCTGATAGCCTTTCTTTTCTCACAATTCTGTCCTTTTTCTCAGGTATTCACAGCTGCTGCTGCGGATGAGCAGAAGAATATTGTCTTGCTGGCTTTTGAGACAACGGAAAAAATAGTTCGAGAATACTTTCCTCATATAACTGAGACAGAGGCTACCACTTTTACTGATTGTGTAAGATGCCTCATCAAGTTCACAAATAGCAGGTTTAACAGTGATGTTAGCCTCAATGCTATTGCATTTCTCCGGTTCTGTGCCCTCAAACTTGCTGAGGGAGGACTTGTTTGCACTGACAAGAGTTCGGATGATGGTTCATCCATTTCAATTGTAGATAAGGATGATTCAAATGTACAAAGTTTCACTGATATTGATGATCATGGATCCTATTGGGTTCCTTTGCTAACAGGTAACCTGCTAGTTGCTTGCAAATCCTAAAACCTAGCTGGCACTGTTATGCAAAATTGGATGGATAATAGGCTATTTGTGTGACTGACTCCTTAGCAATCAAAATAAGCTGATTATATATATGGTTCACATAGCTTGTATGATTGATGGATACCATACTATTAGAACTAGAGTTCAACATGTGTATGTCACCTTTCCCCTTGTTGCATTTTGCTTTTTGCCCCATCACTCTCTCTCTCTTTTAAGTCCCATGTCAGATATCAATATAGTTGTTTAAATCATTGCCCAGGATCTATTTCCATGATTGCCCTTGCTTACATCCCACTGTTGGGGGTATCTCTCAGCAATTTATTCTGTACTAAGGTGTTGTATGCCACTCCTCCTGATTGAATCATAATTTATTAATCCATCAAACTACCCCCAATTTAGGTTAGACTCTTATTGTCCATGTTGAATGCCAAAAACATCTCAACTTGTCTGTTTCTTTCTGAATGGCAACATGATTGTTATCACCTTTGGTTTTCAATGTTGCAAAGATGAAGTGCCTTTCCTGTTTCGAAGTTATAGAATTTTGATATGTTGTTTCAGGTTTAGCAAAACTAACATCAGACTCAAGATCAGCTATTCGAAAGAGTTCATTGGAAGTGCTTTTCAACATCCTGAAGGATCATGGTCATCTTTTCTCACGAACATTCTGGATTGGTGTTTTTGTTTCTATTGTTCTCCCCATATTTAATGGTGTATGTAAAAAGAGAGACATGCCTGTAAAAGATGAGCAGGATTCACCAACTTCGAAATCTCCACATCCTGATGGAAGTACATGGGACACTGAAACTTCTGCAGTGGCAGCACAGTGTTTAGTAGATCTATTTATTAGTTTTTACAATGTATTGAGGCCCCAGATATCAAATGTGGTATCTGTACTGACAGGATACTTAAGAAGTTCAATACAGGGTTCTGCAAGCACTGGGGTTGTGGCGATATCTCGTTTGACAGGAAAGTTAGGAAGCAGACTTTCAGAAGATGAATGGAGAAAATTTTTTCTAGCTTTAAAAGAAGCAGCCACATCAACATTGCCAGGGTTTATGAAGCTTTTGAGAACCATGGATGACATCAAGTTGCCTGACAATTCTCACTCCTATGCTAATATTGAAACAAGTTCTGATCATGGATTGACCAATGATGATCTCGAGGACGCTAATCTGCAAACCGTGGCTTATGTGGTTTCAAGAATGAAGAGTCATATCGCAGTCCAGCTGCTCGTTTTGCAGGTTCTCCCATTACACGCCATATTCTTGCATGCAAATAATGACTTCTTTACGATGCCATAGAAACATGTGACATAATCATATTTGTTTTGGCTTCATCATTTCAGGTTATAACTGATATGTACAAAACACACCTACAATTCTTGTCAGCTGCCAACATCAATATCATTGTTGAGATATTTTCTTCCATTGTATCACATGCTCAGCAACTGAACTCTGAGACTACCCTTCAAAAGAAAATACAGATAGCATGCTCAATCTTGGAGCTCTCTGATCCTCCTATGGTTCACTTTGAGAACGAGGCTTATCAAAATTACCTCAACTTCCTCCAAGATTTAGTCAAAAACAATCCATCCGTCTCGGAGGAGATGAATCTAGAATCACTACTTGTGGCAGTGTGTGAAAAAATATTGCAGATATACCTTAACTGTACCGATTACCACTATGTGCGGCAGGAATCGGAGGTCAAGCCAGTGAGCCACTGGATTCTTCGATTGGGTTCAGCCAAAAGGGAAGAATTGGCAGCTAGAACTCCTTTACTTGTGTTAGCATTGAAGGCATTGAGTGATTTGGAGAGGGATTCCTTTAGAAAGTACATTGCAAATTTCTTTCATCTGCTGGTAGATCTTGTCCGGAGTGAGCATAGCTCGGGCGAAGTTGAACATGTTCTAAGCAACATATTCCAGTCATGTGTAGGTCCAATAATAATGCAATAATTTATTATCTTTTAGAATATTGCATATATTGTCATTATTATTATATCACAGTTTTGATCATTATAGTTGGCTTGATGAGGAGCCAAGTTATCATCAATATTATATCTTTTTTTTTTTTTGGTAGCATATTCTGAGTTTTTCTTTTCTTTTTCTTTTCTTCTTCCCTCCAAAAAGGGGTGTACATGTTAAAATAATGAACATCCTGATGATATAAATTGAAAATTTCTTCAAAATTTGAAGTACCAATGTCTGTACTTACTCCTAATCTTGGATGCTTATGTCACAGTCCGCGCTTGCCTGCCCGGATTCGAGACACACATAGTAGGTCTAGGATCGGGATTTGTTAGGCTAAAATTCCGAGCCCGTATATCTGGAATTTATATGATCCAATATCTTTAGCAGGTCCTCTTTTTGGTTGTCATCTTTTATGCTTAATTTAATTATTTTTTTTAAAGATACCTGGCTGGACCAGCAGCAAGCTAGTGAAGACATTGGGTTGGCTCATGGCTGCCGCTGCCCCCATTACCCTGTATTTTGATTATTCTCACCTTTGATGGGGGCAATCCAGCACTAGCAGCAACATCATTGTGTTAAGAAAAGCTTGGTAATGGTAGGTGGGACATGTTGACTAGCTCAGTTGCCTTTGCCCCTACATTCTTTTCCTCATCTTTTCTATTATTTCATCTTTTTCTTACTTTCTTTCTCGCCAAACAAAATATTAATTGATACATGAAAGTATCTTTAAAATATAACATATGATAAATCTGAATTCCAATTTTTTTTATTATTATTCAAACTGCGATTTTTTTTTTTAATAAAAAAAAAAAAGACTAATACTAATAGTGTTGGCTTATGATCTGTCCTCCAAACAAATCAAAACTTCAATAGAAGGTGAAGTATAAAATTTGAACTCAAAAAGCTCAACCACTTTTCAAGTCTTTAACCCTTTTTTTTTTTCTTGGTCTCCAAGTCAAAGAGTGTAATTTCAAAGGTATCTCTCATCTTTTCATGGTTCCAATTCAAGTCTTTAGCTGCCCATTTTGTTGGATTTTTCTCCACTTGTTCCCCAAGAATTAATCTCACATTATTCCCATCTTTGGTTGCATAATGTTGGATAAATTTTAAATTATAATTCAATTCTGCAAAACCAAACCAAACCAAAATGAATTGTTTTCCATTTTAATTAAGGAACCATTATTTTGCTTTCACAAATTTGGTAGTGGTACAAATACATATATGCCAAAATTTGGAACTCTTCAAAGCTTTAAGATATTGCCAGCTTAATTACAAACATTAATAAGAAATTAATAGTGATTCAAATTTGACTGAATGACTGTTTCTTTCTTCACCAACACTTGTTCTTTTATGAATGGATTTTTGTGGTTCAACTATGAAGGTTTGCATATGTACTAGCTAGCTACTTAAGCTAGCTTTGCCCAATTACGTACATACAATCAATTAATTAATGGTGATTAATTAGTCTTACAATTAAAGTTAGATTTTTAATTTTGGTTGCTTTAGTGGTTGAAGAAATTAAATTAAATCAAATCATCTCTATTATTATTAAAACTTCTATACAATCAATTAATTAATGGTGATTAATTAGTCTTACAATTAAAGTTAGATTTTTAATTTTGGTTGCTTTAGTGGTTGAAGAAATTAAATTAAATCAAATCATCTCTATTATTATTAAAACTTCTAACTTATCCTATATATATTCTCAAAAGAAAATCTCTAACTTAATTATCCTATTTTATTTAATTGAATCCGAATCCGAATCCAAATCCAAATCCAAGTCCAAGTATATATATATAGTGAATTGAATGGTGTTTTGTTCTTTCAATATTGTCTTCTACCAATCATATTGGGTAGATATAAAAAAAAAATCATATTGGGTATTTATAAATAATTATTTTTTAGTCGGAAAATTCCTACAAAGAAAAATATATAGGAGAAATTCAAATTTGAATATGCCATAGATGTAGTGAACTAATGAAAAGTAGAAAGTAATTTTTTTATAAAAAAAAAAAAAAAGAAATACTTGAATTTAGTGAACGATCAATTCAATTTACAATCAAAAGAGAAGAGTACTTGTCAGTGTATATAAAATTAAAAAGGGTTTTGCTAGGCATTGCTCATCATTAATATATATTATCATTGTATTAAGAATGAGATTTAAAACTTTTAGATTACAAATTCAAAATTCATCATACCTGTGGTTTAGTATAATTAAATATTAATTTGTTGATTGTTGATTTGAATTATTTCTTAGTTTTTTTTTATATATTAAAAATTATTTTATTATAATTATAATTATTACTAATAGGTGTAATTTTATAAAGAAGAAAAAAAAAATATTACTACTGCTAAAATGTTAGACAATTTTTATGAACAATAAATTAACAAGAACGCTTAAGATAATTTGATAACTTGAAAGTTGAGGCAATTTAAAATTGAAAGAGGTTATAACATTTTCAACCCTAATTTTTTTTATTTAAGAATAATGAATCAAATTAAAGAATAATTAGGAATTTAGTAAAGATGATATTATCAATAAATTTGATAATTCGTGTATGCTTATTGTGTTTTTTTTTTTGTTTTGTCAATAGTATAAATATGAATAAGTCACAAGTTATTAAACATATCAAAATTTTAAATACAAATACAATATATATACTAAATATACCATATTAATTTTATTAATTATATTTAAATATATTTTATTATATTTATTAAACCTATCATATTTCTCGTGCTGAAAAGGGAAACTGACAACGGTAGAACATGCATTGCCCAATTGCCCATTTCCTCAACCATGCAATGCACTTGCAAACTCACCAAAACCAAACCAAGCCAGACAACCTAAACTTTTTTCTTTTCTTTTCTTTTGACTCATTTCTTGGTAATAAGTTGTAATGTATTGTAAAGCTGTGTAACACGTGCCAAGCACTTTCTCTTCTCCCTCACGCGCCTTTTCTCCTCTCTCTCTCTCTTTTTGCTTCACGCGCTCTCACTCAACTTGGCCTTAATTGTTCAACACGTGTTCTCCCCAACAACCCTATAAATACTCCCTTCCCTAAACTCTCGCTTGTCCACTCAACCCCCACGAAAATCGTTTTTCCATAGACGAACTGGAATCGTCTTCCCACTCTCTCTTTCATTCCTCTTATTATATTCTCCTCCTCCACCGCTTGATTCGCCGCCGGCTTCGTTCTTCACCGCCACCCAAAATGGAAGCCAGCCGGCGAACTGTGACTAAACCCATTCGGGCTCTCAAGCTAAGAAAGACGATCCCTTTAGAGGAAGATACCACCAAAGCCTCCGACGCATTACCTCTTCCTTTGTATCTAACAAATGCGGTGTTCTTCACGCTCTTCTTCTCTGTGGTTTATTTTCTTCTTTCCCGTTGGCGTGAAAAGATCCGAGCCTCCATTCCTCTCCACGCCGTCACCTTTTCCGAGATCGTTGCGATTCTCGCGTTAGTCGCCTCGTTGATTTATCTTTTGGGATTCTTCGGGATTGACTTTGTTCAGTCTTTGATTCTCCGACCATCGGCTGACGTTTGGAATTCCGAGGACGATGAAGAGGAAAATGAAGTTTTGCTTCGTAAAGAAGATGCCCGTAAAGTCCCTTGCGGCCAAGCTCTTGATTGCTCGCTTCCTTCTCTGCCTCCTCCGGCACCGATTGCTACTGCCCAGAAATTGTCCGATGAAAAGCCTGTTACAGTTACAACCGAGGAAGACGAAGAACTAATTAAATCCTTAGTGGCTGGAACAACCCCTTCGTATTCTTTAGAATCGAAATTAGGTGATTGCAAGAGAGCGGCTGCGATCAGGCGTGAGGCGTTGCAGAGATTAACGGGGAAGTCATTATCAGGATTGCCCTTGGATGGATTTGATTACGAGTCGATTTTAGGGCAGTGTTGTGAGATGCCGGTTGGGTACGTGCAGATTCCCGTGGGAATCGCTGGGCCATTGCTTCTTAATGGAAGAGAGTATTCGGTTCCTATGGCAACCACGGAGGGGTGCTTGGTGGCTAGCACTAATAGGGGCTGTAAGGCTATTCATTTGTCTGGTGGAGCTACAAGTATTCTATTGAAAGATGGGATGACTAGAGCTCCTGTTGTAAGGTTCGGTACCGCGAAAAGGGCAGCTGATCTGAAGTTCTATTTGGAAGATCCTAACAATTTCGAGACTTTGGCTGTTGTTTTTAACAGGTTTGTTTGGATATTTTTGAATTCCAGAGTGAATGGTTTAAATTCAAGCTAATATTGGTGCTGGTTTGTTGAAAGTTTTGGGTTTCTGGGTGATTGCAGATCGAGTAGATTTGCTAGGCTTCAAGGTATAAAATGTGCAATTGCTGGGAAGAATCTATATTTGAGATTCACTTGCAGTACTGGTGATGCTATGGGGATGAACATGGTTTCCAAGGGAGTCCAAAATGTTTTGGATTTCCTTCAAACTGATTTCCCTGACATGGATATCATTGGCATTTCTGGTGAGCTTCATTTGCATAGACTTATAATTAAGTTATTCGTCTTTTTCATTGTTTGAACTGGATCACTGAATTTTATGGATTTATGATGGATATAGGAAACTTCTGTTCCGATAAAAAGCCAGCTGCCGTAAATTGGATTGAAGGACGAGGCAAATCTGTTGTTTGCGAGGCCATCATTAAGGGTGATGTGGTGAGGAAGGTCTTGAAGACTAGTGTGGAATCTCTCGTGGAGCTTAACATGCTTAAGAACCTTACTGGTTCTGCTATGGCCGGAGCTCTGGGTGGATTTAATGCCCATGCCAGTAACATTGTGACTGCAGTCTACTTAGCTACTGGCCAAGATCCGGCTCAAAATGTCGAGAGCTCTCATTGCATTACGATGATGGAAGCTGTTAATGATGGCAAGGACCTTCACATCTCTGTCACAATGCCTTCCATCGAGGTAATTGATTGTGTTCCAGTCTGTTTATCAAACACAAGGATTTTCAATGTCAAAATATTCTGGCAGATTAAAAATTGTGTCAAACAGTATCTGAGTATTTATGTCAGTGCCTAATTATCTTTGTTGATGTCTGATTTATCTTTTAGGTTGGCACTGTTGGTGGTGGAACTCAGCTTGCATCTCAGTCAGCCTGTTTGAACCTGCTTGGGGTAAAGGGTGCAAGCAAAGAGGCACCTGGAGCAAACTCTAGGATGCTTGCAACCATTGTAGCTGGTGCCGTCCTTGCTGGTGAGCTGTCACTCATGTCTGCACTTGCAGCTGGGCAACTAGTTAAGAGCCATATGAAGTACAATAGGTCAAGTAAGGATGTTTCCAAGGCTTCTTCCTAGATGAGGTTTTGTAATGATATTGATGAGGTTTTGTCAAGCCTGAAATTAATGTAATGTTGCAAGTCCCATGGTTTAAATGTATCGAAGCTAAGGAGACCTCATCGCTTTGTAATTTTCATTATTTATTTTGTATTTTGTTCTATTCTTTCTTATCTTTTATATCTAAGGAAAAAAAAAAAAAAAAAAGCCATGTAATCTGAGATTTGTGTAAAATGACAGAATTGCTAATTAACATATTTTTTCATAGATTCTACATATTATTATCGGTTTTTTTATACTAATATAGCTAAAAAAAAAAATTAAACCCCAAATTACCGTTACTTTTTGATTATTTTCCAAAATACGGACTTTTTTTTTTCAGCTGGGAAATCGCCATCCCCCATGGCGATTTCCCAGCGTGTTTTTTTTGCAAATTTGCAAAAAAATACCAAGGGAAATCGCCACCCCCCATGGCGATTTCCCTTGGTAATTTTAGCAAAATTTGCTAAAACCATGAAGGGAAATCGCCATGGGGGGTGGCGATTTCCCTTCATGTATATTTTTTTTTTAATTAATAAAAAAAAATTATATTAATACAATATTTTATTTTAATTTGATAAATTTATTTTTAAAAATTATAAATTAAATTAAAATATTTTTTTATAATTTAAAAAAATTTAAAAATTCGTAAAATATATTTTAGGTTTTTTTATAATTTAATATTTTGAATTTTTTTTTAAATTTTAAATTTCAAATGAAAACAAAAAAAAAAAAAAAAAAAAAAAAAAATTGAAAGGGGCAACGGTCATATGACCGTTGCCCCCATCCCCCTCCCCCCCACCCCCCACGTCCCCCCCTCCCCCCCACACCCCCACCTTCTATAAATACCCCCTCCTCTTCTTCAAATTTTCATTCCTCTATTCAAATTTTCATTTTCTTTCAAAATTTTTTCATTTTTCTACCAAAAAAAATTTCTTTCTACAAATTTTTTTTTTCTACAACAATATTTTGAAATGGCTTCACTATTGAGGTTACAAGAAAATCACATCTCGGAGGTTATATTTAACGAGGTAAGTAAATTGTTATATTATTATTGTTTTTTATATTATTATATTATTATTGTTTTTTATATTATTATATTATTATTGTTTTTTATATTATTATTGTTTTTTATATTATTATTGTGTTATATTATATTCTATTATTATTGTGTTATATTATATTATTATTTTTTTTTATATTATTATTGTTTTATATTATATTATTATTGTTTTATATATTATTATTGTTTTATATTATATTATATTATTATTGTTTTATATTATATTATTATTGTTTTTTATATTATTATTGTATTATATTATATTATTATTGTTTTTTATATTATTATTGTTTTATATTATATTATTATAGTTTTTTATATTATTATTGTTTTATATTATATTATATTATTATTGTTTTATATATTATTATTGTTTTATATTATATTATATTATTATTGTTTTATATTATATTATTATTGTTTTTTATATTATTATTGTATTATATTCTTTTATTATTGTTTTTTATATTATTATTGTTTTATATTATATTATTATAGTTTTTTATATTATTATTGTTTTATATTATATTATATTATTATTCTTTATATTATATTATATTATTATTGTTTTTTTATATTATATTATTATTTTTTTTATATTATATTATTATTTTTTTTATACGAAATTATTGTTTTATATTATATTATTATTGTTTTATATTATATTATATTATTATTGTTTATATTATATTATATTATATTATATTATTATTGTTTTATATTATATTATATTATTATTGTTTATATTATATTATATTATATTATTATTTTGTTATTTTATAGTTTTATTTATTACTTTTTAATTGTTATAGTTTTATAATATATTAATTTTTATTATTATAACAGGAAACTCGTCGCGTATTACGTTCGAGGAAATTTACATTGGAGGACCCACATCCTTATATTATCGACCACTTAAGAAGAGCCGGATTTTATCACGCAAGTCAAATTCGACGACTTGTGATACAACCCGATTTAATCTCTGCGTTGGTCGAACGATGGAGACCCGAGACGCACACTTTTCATTTTCCATGTGGTGAATGCACGGTCAGTCTCGAAGATGTTGCGCTGCAACTTGGACTTCCGATCCATGGCGATGCAGTTACAGGCGGAAGCCTGCTAGATTGGAATGAACTGTGTCAAGATCTATTGGGTGAGGTACCTCCAGAAGACGTCGTATCTGGCTCAACGGTGAGACTGACTTGGTTGAAAACGTTTCAAAATCTGCCATTACATGCAACCGAACAACAAATACAATATGCTGCTAGAGCATATATTTTACGTTTGATTGGAGGATTACTGATGCCTGACAAATCGAGCAGTCGGGTACATTTAATGTATCTTCCATTGCTACGTGATTTAGAGGAAGCAGCAAATTATAGTTGGGGTTCTGCGTGTTTGGCAGTTTTGTATAGAGAACTTTGCCGAGCTACAGTTCCAAAAAACCATGACATAGGTGGATGTCTAGTGCTTCTACAATCATGGGCTTGGTATCGGCTACCATTTCTTGCTCCGCGCGTGGATATTTCGGCTGTATACCCCCTTGCAAGCAGGTAATAATCTTTACTATTTTATTAATTTTGTACGAAATTGTATTTTTATAGGTCATTAAGATATTATATGCATTTTAATAGGTGGAGTAGGAGTACGGGTAGAGATTTTACAGAGACTCCGAGCGATCTTGCAAGTATAAGACTACGACTAGATCGACTAGGATATGATAAGGTAAATATTTCGATTGTTACATTGAAGTTTTTTTTTTTTATTTAATCCTTATGAAACTAATAATTTGTAATAATTATTCGCAGTTTCTGTGGATGCCATATTCCTCGAGTGAAATTATGGCATGCCTCCCATCGGATGCCTACAATAATTTCAATATATGGAAAGCAAACACAGCATTGATATGCTTTTCATATGTAGAGTGGCACCAAACTGACCGGGTGTTGCGACAATTTGGGATGCAACAACCAATTCCTGCAGCCCCGATGAACCTTGATAAGCTTCACAAGGTCGACATGCGTGGTCGTAATGATGAATTCTGGCCTGCGAAGCATGAACGTTGGATCCAATGGTGGAACATACGTTTTGAACGAATTCCGACAGGTTACCCGATTGTTGGTAATAATTTCAACCCGTCTGCTGATTACATAAGATGGTATAGAAATGAAGGTCGGCCTTTCGTTTGTCCACCGTCGATGCACGAGGATGTTAGGAGTATGCCATTTACCGGACAAACTTCAGCTCCAGTCCCTCCTACACAGGATATGGATGCTCCTAGACCTCGCCGACAACGTGGGCAAAGGCGTCAACCGACCTCATCGGAGTTCACAGCACCGAGGATGTCATTTGATCATCCTGAACCTGAACGGGATCATGGAGTACCATCCAGCCATCGTTATTCCGTAAGTCACCCCGGATATGACGTTGATGAGTGTTACCGACCATCACCGCCAAGAACGAGGTTAGATGACCAGCTCCCCGTCCTAAGTCCAAGTTCAGCATATTTAACATCCATGTATCAGTTTGGAACCCCTTCGTCAGCATTTGATGCTACATCATTTATGGGTGCATCTAGTAGTCAGGTTCCCGTTATGGGTGAACTAGGTGTTGGCTCATCCAGCAGTGGGTTTCAAATTTTTGATACGGATGAAACGACTGATGACATACAACCGGAACCAGTGGCGGTTATAGCAAGAGGTCGTGGTGGACCGCGAATACGTGCCACTGACGAGGTTGAACGACGGGTGCAACCACCACGCACTAGAAGAACTCGACACTGTTGCTCTACACCACGCAATAATTAGAATAATTGTAATGTGTTTTAAATTTCTAATATAAATTTATATGTTTTGCATTTCATGTAATTTGTTCGGAAATTAATTGTTATATTTTATTTTAATTTATATCTTAATGTTGTTATTTAATTTTAATATAATAATCCAAATTACATGATAAGTTGCTTTTCTTTTTTTCATTTTAATTTAATTTTCTTTTTAAATTATAATAAGAAAAAAAAAATTAATCAGAAATTAAATTAAATTTTTTTTATCAAATATCCAGTTTTAAACTGTAACAATCTATATTATTATTAAAAACAATGATTAAATTAATGTCACGAGTTAATCGAATACCAACTCAAAAAAACTAATCAAATTAAAAAAATTATTTTACGATACCAACTTAAAAATAACTTCTTTATTTAAAAAAGTGACTCGATAAATTTCTTTTAAAAAAAAATTTATTTACATTTTACATCATTAAATTATTTTTGATATAAATTAAATTTTTTTTTTTATAATATTACAAAATTATAAAAAATTAAATTTTTGATATAAAAATTTTATTTTTTATATAATCTTCTTTTTAAATTTTAATAAGAAATATATTTTTATTTTTTATAAAATTGTAATAATAAATTAAATTACATTTTTAATATATATTTTAAAAAAATAAATAACCAAACCTATAAAAAAAATATTTTAATTTAATTTATAATTTTTAAAAATAAATTTATCAAATTAAAATAAAATATTGTTTTAATATAATTTTTTTTATTAATTAAAAAAAAATATATACATGAAGGGAAATCGCCACCCCCCCATGGCGATTTCCCTTCATGGTTTTAGCAAAATTGGCTAAAATTACCAAGGGAAATCGCCATGGGGGGTGGCGATTTCCCTTGGTATTTTTTTGCAAATTTGCAAAAAACACCAAGGGAAATCGCCATGGGGGATGGCGATTTCCCAGCTGAAAAAAAAAAGTCCGTATTTTGAGAAATAATCAAAAAGTAACGGTAATTTGGGGTTTAATTTTTTTTTTAGCTATATTAGTATAAAAAAACCTATTATTATCTCCTCTGCTATGTTTTTTGCATCATATCTTTAAGAAGAATTTTGACTTTTTCAAACAAGATTCCAAGAGATGCTTTAAATTTTAGTACTGATTGATGAGAAAGAGAAGTCCACACAATCTAATATTGGGGCTGTTGATTAGTTTTTAGGTTGCGAGAGAAGAGTTGGCAGAAAGGATCCGTTTGGGAGCAACAAGGAAGACCTGTAAAGTAAACCATAAGAGGGGTGTCGGAGTCTAAACTTCAGGTTTGTTCCGATATTTAAGTCAACAAGTATTCAAAGAAAGAAAGGGGAGAATGATGACTTGAGGAAGTAAAAGCTGCTAAATAATGAAATATGTAATCTAGGGTTTAATGTCTTTATTTTATTTCTTTTATACTTGAAGTCCTGTATAGGTGGTAATAATTGGAGCAATCCTCCTCTGATTTGTGGGCCTTGTTTGGGTTCGATCCCCACAGATGCACCAATTGTTGTTGAGTTTTTAGGCTGTGAGAAACGAGCTAGGAGAAAGGATCCATTCGGGAACAAGGAAGACCCGTAAAGCAGAGTAAACCATTAGAGAGGTGTTAAATTTTGGAATTTGGGATGCATTTCGATACTTAAATCAACAAGTATTCAAAAAAGAAAAGAGAGAAATGATAATTTGAAGAAGTAAAAGTTGCTGGAAAATGAAATATGTGACTTAGGGTCGAATGCCCTTATCTCGTTTCTTTTATACTTAAATTCTGTGTTGTTGGCAATGATTAAGACAATCCTCTTTTGATTTGTACCGAGTCTGATTTGAGCTTTCAAGCATGGTAATTATTAGGCATAACAGGGTATCTCATCCTTTTATAGCAGCGTCTTCAATTTTCAGCAATCTATTTGTCCAATGAAGCCGTAGAAATCCAGCTAGGGAGTATGCAGCCATTCTTTACTCGTCTCTAGTAGGTGACTTTCCATGAAAGTGTCTGCTGTCTATATTTTCAAATTAATTAACATTCACATATTTTGCACTTTGGTTTTCCTCATTAAGAATTTTATAATATTTGATTATCCAAAAAAAAAAGAATATTATGTTATTCATGTGAAAATTGCTTTTCTCTTCTAGATATTGCAGCAGGTGATTTCGTCTACGGAAGAAGGAGAATCTTAAAGACCTTTTGATGAATCCAATACAGTCAAAAATTGAGGTTTGCTCTTCAGACTTCAGATCAGAGATAAAATGGTTGGTTTGCTTTGAATTTGACATTAAAGAGTGGGGAAAAGGACTATTCCTCACACAATGTTTTTATTTTTTATTTTTTATAAAAGAGGTCGTGGTTTGGAGAATAAAATAAAAGATTGCAGATGCTGTGATTCGAACTCAAATCTATTGGATGTTATTTCTTAAGTATGACTACATGAACCAACTGGACTAAATCTTAAGTTCAATATTTAAAAACGTTGGTAATACTTTTCCTTAAATCCTAAAATTTGATGTTACTTAGAAGTTCTGGTGGAATGCAAAATGAATAAGACTCGAACTTACTCAAATTCAAAACTCAAGATGATCCAAACAGTCAAATCCAAAACGAGCTGACCAGAATATGACTCCGATATGAACTTAACCATTAAATGGATTGGGATCCTATTCATTACTTTTCAATATATTCATCATTATCATTTACATTTCTAAGATCTACTCATGAATTGTGAAAGTCATATTTGTGATTTGTGAATGGTGACTAGAATTATATTGGACAGAAATGGATTGAAAAATAATGAACAGGAGCCGAACCCTCGTAAATGAACTGTATTCGGATCGGATCCAACTGAAATTCGAAGTGACCCTAACTCAAGATAACCCAAACAGATAAATCCAAAGTGATCTAACCAGTGGCAGTAAATGACTCCAAATCTGAATCATTCAATTCTTACACCTGCTATTTATTTTAAGGTGAACAATGATATAACTTCTACACTGCTAATCCATGAAATTTTATATATGAATTGTTTTACAGGCGGGACTCTCGAATGGTTATGCTAGTATATCAATATTGTTAAAAAGGAAATCAGATGGTTGGAACTTGGAAGGGCTGCATAAATACTGTTGAGATCTTCCATAATTTATTTTTTTTTGGGTACAATAGCTTGTGGAATATGAATTTATACTAAAAACTGTCATAAAAAGTTGCTTGTCAACTTCACATTGTAACCAGGTTTTCAGTTCAAATGAGATTTTCCTATCAATTCTTGCACTATATATGGTCTAAAAAAGCTTCGAAGAAAGCAATGGTGATGTTCAGATTTTTGAGTTTCGACCAAAAAACATATAATCTGACATGTCTAAACCTTCGTAAATTCTTATCATAGTTACCAAATAGTATATTACTTTGATTTGTTCAGATAAATCCTGATCAGTCATTGCAGAAAAGTAGAAAGAACAAATGGAGAATAATGTAATGTATTAAAAGTATAGTGAATTGAAAGTTTCGGAACCCGACATGGATTTTTCATGTAGAAAGCCAGAAAATAATGGGCAGGATCAAATCAAAGAAAATATAATGGGAACAAATAAAGAAAGAAAGAGGGCAAATGAATCATGCATGCATTCTTGCCAATTTGTTGGGTAAATATCAAAGTTGGCTGCGATTTACTATAAAATTCTTCTCTTTGTCATATTATCACCAAAGACCAAAGACCATTGACCATTTCCTTCCTTTTGATATTATTAGCATAATTTGTTTACAGTTTCGTATTGTAGTCAGGGATTTAATTAAATAGAGGTCGCAAGATCGTTGTTTTGCGATTTCGGTTCTCTTCATCGTCGATATTTATCGTAATTGATCGAGGTAGCATTTATTACGTCTGCAACCGCGATAAACGTAACGCGACTTGAAAACGCGTCCGCGATCACAATTTAAATCCCTGATTGTAGCTTACCTCCACCAAAAGTCAACAGTGATTTTGACAGCAACCTCATTTACAAAATGAACATCCACACTATATATTACTTCCAGATTATGTAGTTTAAAAATTCCCCTGAATCCCGAGTCTCCAAAAGTGTCTGCTTAATGAGGTTGAAGTAGAAGGGGTAGCCTAATCCAGTCTAGTTCAGCTAAGGTTTTTCCACTGTTTTTTTCTGTCAATAATTCAGGGAACCAAGTCAATATCTTGCAGCTGTGAATTAATCTGCAGAAAAGCTAGAGGCAAATTTCAACAGATTTGTGGGCAAATATACGTTGGGCGCAAAGAAGTTGAAATGCTGCCAAAGAATTTGCAGCTTGACTAATTGACTACATCAATTGAGTGGCAGCATTAACAATAATAATAATAAATATTGTTTTTAGTGGAACTTGTTTATGTAGAAATATGGAAGTATCTTGGCAATTTCGGCTGTTAATAAATATATATAGTCTACTTTATTAGTGCCTTCCTTTTCTACGTAAAATCGATGCATCCATGCATCTACTAAGTACTAACAATTTTTTTATAAAAAGATCTGAGAAAGTGAATTTGTGTTTTGGTTTTTTTTTTTTTTTTAACTTTTTAATTTTAAACTATGTAGTAATTTTGTCTGACAAATCTTGAAAAAATTGCCTACTGGCATGATTAAAGTTATCACCTTGCCTTTTAAATTTTATGGTTGAAAAGAGAGAAAATTAAATAAAAGAAAGGGTGTAAAATTAGGGAGAAAAATATTTTTTCTGTCAGCCACAAATACCAACATTTCTAAATTTAAAACATCAAGGGAGGGGGTGTTATATGATATACCTAATTATAATTAACTTAGTATGTATAAGTTTAATTGTGAGTTAATTTCCACATTAACTAAGGTACATCATTGAACAAATTTTCTTTTGGTGCATACATTAATTACATATCACATTAACTAATAATTAATTTAAGTAGGTACCTTTTATGTAATTAATTAATTAATTACACAAATTCAATGTTTGCATGTGGTGATCTGTCTAAGATACCCAACAGGGAGGGATCATATCATATGGTCACAATTAAAATCTAGATCGGGAAATTATAATTTTTATATATCTGACTATAATTATTTAAGACTAATAGTATTGCACCTAATTAAATTTCAAGCATCGACCATACCTTTCCTAGTTAAATTTTAGGGGTTGAACAATAAGATTAACAAATTAATTAGTTTCATAGTTTTCGACAGCCAACCAATTTGGTAAATATATTTATGAGCCGGGCTACTTGCCGGGCTACTTGTTTGATCCAATACACTTTGCCCTATTCGTTTCAAGCTTTGGACAAGAGTTTTGAAATTTGAGTTCAACTCGATCCCAGATATTATTTAATAAATAAAAATATTTTAATTTTAAATATATTTAAAAATAATTTAATATATAATTTTAAAAAATTCAGATTCAACAAGTTAAGTCGAGTCTCGAACCAGGGACGAAGTCAAAAAGACTGTTAAGGGGGGGCCGTTATATATATAAAAAAATTTAAAGTAAAATGAAAGTTGTTATAAAATAGACATGTTCAAGAGCTGCATTATCTGTCTGACTTGATAGGTTCGACCCGAATAAGTTTTTGAAGCCTAGGCCTGACTCAGGTTTATTTTATAATGTAAAAATGTTTTTATTTAATTTGAATTATAAAATATCTTTAAAAATAATTATAAATAAATATTTTATAATATTAAAAAAAGGGACTTAAAGGCTGGATTGGGCTTTAGGCAAGCAAAAGTTTTTGCTATCAGAGTTTGGTTAACATATTTAGTATGAAAACATTAAATTTAAATATTACATATAATATTAAAATTACAAACAATATATAAATTCCTTATAATATTTTTTTTTAAATTTTCAAATATTATAATTCATGTTGCATATGTAAAGGTTTTAATAACAATTAAAGTTTCAATGTCAAAAATAAATTATAATCTAATTATAAAATATATAGAATTATTTAATATTACAAAAGAAAAACATGAGATTACATATACATTTAAAAAAAGTAAAATAAATTAAATGTACAATTTGTATTAAATATTGTAATGGTTTAACTTTCTTTTTTTTCCTATAAGTATAGAATGAAAAATATTAACTCAATAATAAACGTAAATATATCTATTTGATTTATTAAAAAGGTAAATAAAAAAAATTAAGCTAATAATAACGAATGAGGTTTAAACTAAAAGTGTTACCAAATTTATCATATCAAGTTACAAATTTTACAAGGGACCAAATTAAAAAAAAAAAAAAAAAATTGGACCAAACATAAATATACCTTATTTTTGAATAATGATCCAAAGTGTTCCAAGAAACTTAAAAAATTTAGGGGGATCAAACATAAATATACCTTATTTTCAAATAGTGATTCAATGTATTCCAAGAAACTTAAAAAATTTAAAGAGGGCCAAGGCCCTGCTTGCCCCCTTATCTACGCCCTTTTCTCGAACAAAAGTATTCAAAAATCAACCAGATCTAACTCAAATTGATCCATGAATAATTTTAATTAACCAAATTAATTTGTTTATTAATTTGATATGTTATATAGTTGTACCCACACCATAAATATTATTCTATATTATAAAATTTTGCAAAAAGTTATGCAATTGATCAATTATGCTTTTTTAATTTTTTTTCTTCTAATTGATTAGTAATGTTAATAAAGAACCTTATCATCTATCGCAAACTTTATTTAATTCAAGCAAATTGCTCTTTTTAAAGTTCCGGCCTCGACTTGAAATTATGATGCCATTTTAAAGATTCTCTAGGTCGAAGTTTGCATCACTGTTATTATTTTATAATCATAAAGTGTGAAAAAGAATTCAAAAGGGAAAGAAAAATATATGTTTCAAGTATTCATGAATTCTTAATTTTGTAACCTAGGATTTTGTAGTCCATGAATTTTTTTTATTTTTATATCCTCCAATTTCAATTAATGTGGATTTATGAGTATATAAAAAACAAACAAATTAAACTGAAACAAAATCTATCCAATTTATATTTTTTTAAAAAAACAAAAAATGCAAGTTATTATATTTTTTTAAAGTATAGACCATATTTATAAATAATGGATCTCTTGGACCTTGGTGACAATTTTGGCCCAAAAGCATGTGAAAAACTAAACTATATATAGTAATTTTATTTATTTTTTGCAAATAAACAGCTATGCTGCTCACAATGTACAGATTTTTGATTTAGAAATTTTTAAAAGATTTCCCTGCATAAAATTTCGTAAACATGGTCACGTTCCAACACCTCAAAGTTACTTGTACAAAAATTGCCCAATTTACTAAAAAAATTGCACAAAAATTTACCTCTAAAAATATGTTGAACCTTGCAATCTGGGTTCCTACAAATGAATTGCCGGCACTGGTTAAGTTGATAGGATGAGCTTTCTTTAGCTTCTGGGTGTAGGCTCATTTGTATCATTTTGCCAAGTATTTGAGATGGGCAGGAGAAGGAAGACACCTACATAGTTGTTTGGTCTGGTCTCATTGCCATCACACTTTCCTTGCTCTGTTTTTGTTTCTTGAAGAAAAAGTACATAATTGTATATTTTCTTGAAGAAAAAAACCGACAATCTCTGTTTGATCATCCGAGTGGGAATTTTTTAGGACATAACTGTTTGAGAAATTCAACCAGGCTCCAAGAAACGAGGAAAGTGGAGATGATTTCATTTTCACTGCTATTATTCCATAAATTTCAAAAGGATGCACAACAGAAAGGTAAAACGATGAAAGTTTACATTTTTTTTTCTTTTGACAAAAACTAGAGAAAAATGATGAAGTTAGTCCATTTGCTGACAAAGGAAAAAGTTCATAGAACTGTTAAATCAAATGAACCTACATAGAACATTTCAAGGAAGATGATGAATGATGGCATTTCCCTCGTCATTGTTACTTTCGATCTGGTCATGGAATGGAACACAATATCCAATCTCCAGTCATATTCACATAATGCACTTTAATTTTTCCAGATTAATTCAGCCAATTGAAGGTCATTAAGTTCCCAAATACTGGAGATTGGCTTGAACATCAGCTTTGAGCATAAACTAATCAAGAACTATGTGTGCATTGCATAATTAGATGTCAGATTGATTTCAAACTAGAGAAATCTCTACATATGAAAGAAGGTAAAAAACTACAACCTATACATCAGGCAGCTCGAATGGCACACGCACAAACAACTGACCGTGCAGGGTGACCACAGCGGAAGTCTGATGCGAATCGATTCTAGAAGGCAGGCTGACAACCTGGACACAAGCACGTATCAGTAATGCACGCAAGAAAGAAAAAAAAAACAACAGTGGATGAAGACAGCATAGGCATGAGCTATGTTACTCGGACACGGGTATATTCAATTTTTTCCAAGATTTCCGAATATGGGCGGACACGGGTACTTCAAGAAAAATAAAGAATCGGAGCAACATAGGGCATGAGTGACTTTCAAGATCACCTAATCATGCTACAATATTGAAACAGATCATACATCCTACTCTTTATTGAAATTTCATCAACTCAGACAAACCTTTTTAAAGGGTGTGACACCCCAAGGATTATCCAGTTGCTTTGGTTGACCAGATATAACCAAGCGTCCAGCTGGATCAGACTGAACATGCACCTGATTCATTTAAGCATATTCGTCAACCATAATCCGAAACAATCCAAAGGCAGAAGTTTAAGGAAAATCGATTCATCAATTGATGCAAATCTTAGGGTTCCTCGTCTGTGCTAAAATTAAAAACCTTACCAAAAAAATTAGATGTCAAGATTAATCTGCTTAGCTAGTTACAATCAATCTCTTTAGGAAATTCACTGAAAAGATCCTGTAGTACTTATAATAGCTAGAGTAATGCAAACTTAGCACATTAAGAACTCTATTAACCTAAATAATTGCACCCAATGATATATTGGTTAGGCCACTGATTAAATTCAGTCTAGCCTAAAACGAGTCCCTACTCCCAACCAAGACCTAGATGGATGTATTCTTCCATTGTTGGCTTACTGGACGGCCTTAAGTTTTCCGCTAACCCGCTATTCCCTCAGCCTTCACTCCTTACGTCCATGACCAGGATGTAAGTCACTTGAGCACCCAAACAGATTTCTTAGCAAAGTTCCATTGTATAAAAATAACTATTCCATCCGCAACATTCATCCGTTCAGCTAGAATGAAATCTCTCTTCTATGTAGGCTTTACCTCTCAAAAATCATACAATTATAAAAGCAGAAATACTAATAGTATATATGAAATAAGATAAGGAGAATCATCTAGAAATATCTAACCTCCTCACGCAGAAGCCCAGGAACCAAAGCATATACCTCATAGCAGTCAATCTGTGAGAGGGAGAGAGAGAGAGAGATTCATAGATAATAGTGATGTATCACACTGTCCTAAGAATAACACAAGAGAAAGACTTACAGTTTTTTGAACGTTAATCTTCACCCAATCAGCTGGGGCTCCAATATCAATAACCATAGTGTCCAACCTGCCGAAAGAATGCCTAGTTTCGGTACCTTCAAAAGTCAAGATACAGTTCCATACATTATAAAAAAATGGAAAAAAGTTTAGGAATAAGTAACCGGCAATTGTAACTGTTGTTTTGTTGCTTTAAGTGGAGTAACTCGGACACCATGCTCCAGAGTCGATGGCTTTTTACGCTTTAATAAACCTGAGGCAACGACCTAGTCTCAGAAATAAAGACAATTTTTGGAACTGTATTAGCTGAATGTGCTAGACCAGCGTATTAGTTAATACCAAAATCTTTAAGTTGTCTATCACTTTTGGAAGTAAGACTAGATCTCTTGTCCTAGAAAATTTGAAAACATTGCATAAAAACAGTGAGATCAGGACAGATGAAAGGGAAAAAGAGAAAAGACTAAACAAAATAGTAAATGCATATAGCTTAGAAGTTCTCCACAAACCTTGTTGATTGGATGACAGACCTCACCATTATCGAGAACACGCTGAGAATGCCAGCTCCGCATGGCACGAGCAGCAGCATCCCTCTTTGCCCTACCTGACCCAGGAGATTGATTACTACCAGCCTACACACAAAATTCATAGAAATCATTGGATAATATATATTTGATTCTGGTAAAAAATTATTGATACAAATTCAAATATCAGTCAACTAATAACTTGACAAGAAAAGAAAGGTAACTATGTTTATGCTTGCCGTACAGATGATTGGGTAAGTTAGTTCATGTGGAAAAATGTGTGTGAAATCCAATTCCAATCATATGAAAAAGAATATGATTATGGTTAAGGGAACCCAGCATTTAACTTAACACGAACACCATAATCAACCACCAACAAGCATCGATTTTGTCATTTTGTGCAAAACTGGACATATCTATCATATTACTGCACGAGGCAATCTAGCTGTCAAAAAACAACTAACATGTCAGTAAAATAACATATTGTAATACCCCCTTGCTACTCTGAACAATATCTACTGAGTTTTTCCAGGACTTGTGAAAGCTCCTCCATCTTCTATTCCCTTCTTAAAATCTCTATTCTCAATGGATATAACACGTGTCATGGAGGAAATTAAAGCATGCTTTTTAGGGAAGATCTACCTCCATGATTTCCACTCTGCTCTCACTTACCAACTTAGGCACCAATGATTACTTTCAATACAGTATTTTGATTACAAGATGCACATTTTCGTAGTAACTTATCATCAATTCAAGGCAATTTTCGCATATGCAATAGCCAAAATCTCACTTGTTCATCACACAAAACAGGTAAATATTACATGACAGAAACTGTGATAAACATAAGATATGGCTACAACAAACAACATTCATGTTGACAATGAAACAAACATGCTATGCCAAGCTAATCAGCAAGCATTAAAACTATTAGAGTTTACCTGACTTTCAACCCCATTAGGCTCAATAAAGGAAGCATCTGAATGAGGGAGTACGCCACCATGTATTTTATGCTTTTCATACTCAAGCAGTGCCTGAGTAAATTGATGGATACCAAATTACAGGAGAACCACATGCCAAAATAACAAATAAAGAAAATAAAAGTTAGAGGTGACAGAGGAAGGAGTGGGGATTGAGGCCTTAATTCACATGGTATGTCCGTGTTATTTTAATCAACAGGAGCAAAACCTTCTCATAAAAGATACGGAATGTCCACGATACAGTGGTGCAGGTCCTACGACAAACAAACAAATAAATAAATAAATTGTATAATGTGACTAATGCAAGAAAATTAGCCATCACCATGGGAAAAGGACAGGAGGGTGCCTCATTAACAAATTTATTCATAACAACAAAAAACCTGAGCTAGCAGATATAAAAAAAATTTAACCCAAAAGATTTTCCCATACACAAGACAAAGTCTAAAAATCACCAACAATTGAACAAGTTAATTTTAATAGGAGGAAAATGCAGGCTTTCTGCCCTTAAGTCATTGAAATTGCTCGCTAAGCTAGAAGACAGACATCAACAAGAAAGTAGAGTTATCCTTACTTTGGGGGATTAAATGATTCTCCCACTTGCCTCCACAATTTGCATGAGGTCACCTACAAAGTCCACAATACGGATAAAAAACCAAATCCATAATTCAGTCTTATTCTTAACCATATGAACCAAATGAATGAATTTCTAGAATATTATAAATAAACAATTAAACACAAAAACTAAATTAACCACATTTTTCTAGTTGGGTCAAACCAATTAACTACAACAACTCAATGTCAAGGACAGCAATAAGTTTTGCACATGCAGATACTGCATATACAGGCATCTCCTTGCTTGGAATTCATGATGAGGAAAACCACATATTACCAAAAAATATAAAGTTTGGTATACTATTCGGTTTTAGTTTTATACTTTCAATTAAACTAGTCATATTTTAATGTAATCTAGAAGCATGTTATGAAATGAAAGAAGATAAAAGGCCGAAGAGAGAGAGAGTTTAGGTAGGATCTGAAATCTACAACGAAATGAAATTCAAGAATTTAAGGCAAACCTGTTCATAGCCCCCCAATTTGATGACAGCTCTCCACAACCTTAAGTCAAATGAAAAAAGGGCAGAATGGTTACCATAAAGGTTTTCTTAAAATAAAATAAAAAAAGAAGAAGAAAGAAATAGTTTCCACAAACATGCAAACTTGAAAGGCTTACTTGAGCAAATTCAAATCCTCTTTGTAAAACTTAGGGTGCTTGAATTCAAAGTTCTTCTCCTTGTAAAAAGCTTCAACCTCCTTTACAAAAGCTGCTTGCTCCTCCTCCGTGTCTGACACTGAGTTGTCAAAGCATAGGTTAGGGTTTTTGTCACCAAGTTCTGGTATCGCCACTTGCTTCTTAATCTCCATTCCTACTGAAAAATCCTTCAATTTTTCCCCATTGTCAACGCCATTGTCATCATCTTGGGGTTTTATGTCAGAGTTGGGGCTTCCACAAAGTCCATTGTCATGAGAATGAATGGGGGCATCATCATCTTCAACAACTTCCATTCTGGTAACAATTTCAGCCAAGGATTTGTCCTCAACATCCTTAAATTCAGCATTATCATTCTCCTCTGACTTCAAAATTTCCTCATTTTGACCATCAACATCAACAACGTTGAGAGTTTTGCTAGTGTCCTCTAGGCCGTGGGTTCGGTCGACAACAACTTGTTGTTCCACTGAATCTGGGTTGTCACCAACCGGCTGAGCCTGCAATTTCCCATCTTCTTCAACTTGAACTTGGTCTTTCACTTCAGCAGCTTCTGTTTCTATGTCCATTGGGGCTTGAGCGTCAGCTTCAGCTACAGCTTCTTCCATAACTGGTTTGGAATCATCCATCTGAGCCTCACTAGCACTACCAGTCATCTTCCCTGGTTCCTAAAATCCAAAATGGACAAAAACAGAAAAAATAACCCATAAACCCAAACTCTCTTCTTAAAAAGACTGAACAATGTAAATGCACACAACAACGACAACAATAATATTAAATCAAAAGTTACGTATTACAACAAAAATGACTCCTTTTTTTCCCATTTATATTACAACCTAAAAGAAACAAGTTTGATCATACTCACATCCATCCCCTGCTTTCTGGGTTAGCCACAAAATAAAAACTTTAGGAAAAAAAGGGGTCTTTCTTTTGAGCCCTGCAAGAAGAAACATGAAAAAACTTCTGAGACATGAACCATGGTGGGTTACGGCATTAGTGAACCCTAAAGAAACAAAAAGGACTTACTTTACCGTTGTTGTTTGATGGAATAACTTAAGACCCAGCTGCAAGTTGAGCCCTCGAGTTGGTGCTTGGCCTGGCCCTGGGTTTTGAATTTGAAAAAAAAAAAGAAAAAAAAAAAACAAGACAGGAGGGCCGAGGGGGATAGTTGAAGTAGAAACAACTGTTTGAGGTGATATGGCAGTGTTGGGTTAAGTGTTGTTATGTGGCTTTTTTATTACAATTTAGTAAAAAAAAAAAAAAATTTACCAAATTACCGTTACTTTTTGATTATTTCCCAAAATACGGACCTTTTTTTTTCAGCTTGGTGTTTTTTGCAAATTTTGCAAAAAAATACCAAGGGAAATCGCCACCCCCCATGGCGATTTCCCTTGGTATTTTTAGCCAATTTTGCTAAAAACATGAAGGGAAATCGCCATGGGGGGTGGCGATTTCCCTTCATGTATATATATTTTTTTTCAATTCTTAGAAAAATTTAAAAAACATGACTCAATAGTGAATTTATTGTGAAAGGGTATAATGAATAAAAGTTATTTGAAAAAGAGAAATGAATAATTAGAAATTATTATAAAGGATTAGACCTGCTCACGGGCCGGGCAGCCCGGCAGGCTCGGACCGTATTGGGCCGGGCCCGGGCAAGATAATTTATGTTCCGGGCCGGCCCGGCCCGGAACAGTGATTTTTATTATAATAATATTATTTTATTTAATTTTAATTAAAAAAATAAAAAAATTATTTTTTTATTCCAATGAACAGTGATTCGGGCTTAAACGGGCGGGCCTGGGCAGAAAAGAAAAAAAATACGGGCCGCGGCCCGGCCCGTCCCATGAGCACCTCTATAAAGGATATTGTAAAGACAAAATTATCCTTGATAAAAAAACCTTCTCTTCTCTTCCCTTTTTCTTTTATTTTTTAATTTAATTTTTAATTAAAAAATAAATATTCTGAAAATAAAAATTTTAAATTTTAAAAAAAAAATAAATTTTTTATTTACTTTTTTTATTTAAATATTTTATTTTTTAAATTTATTTTCAATTAAAATTTTTAAAAAATAATATTTCCTTAATGAAAGAAAAAAAATAAGTTTTTTCATTAAGAGTAATTTTGTCTTTATAATATTTTTTATAATAATTTTTAATTATTCATTTCTTTTTTTCAAATAACTTTTATTCATTATATCATTTCAGAATAAATTTACTATTGAGTCATGTTTTTTAAATTTTCCTAAGAATTGAAAAAAAATATATACGTGAAGGGAAATCGCCACCCCCATGGCGATTTCCCTTCATGTTTTTAGCAAATTTTGCTAAAAATACCAAGGGAAATCGCCATGGGGGGTGGCGATTTCCCTTGGTATTTTTTTGCAAATTTGCAAAAAAACACGCTGGGAAATCGTCATGGGGGATGGCGATTTCCCAGCTGAAAAAAAAAGGAAATAATCAAAAAGTAACGGTAATTTGGTAAAAAAAAATTTTTTTGGCTATATTGTAATAAAAAAGCCGTTGTTATGTTTTTCGGTAAATTTAAAAAATATATCATTATTATCGTCAACAATATAATAATTATTAAATAATATAATAAATAAAAATTATTTTTAAAAAATTAAAAAAATATTAATAAAAAAATTATAAAGATAAAAAAAAATTTGATAACATTTTTTTTAATTTTTTAATTAAAAAATAAAATTTTTTAATTTTAAAAAGTAAATATTTAAATAATTTAATTTTTAATTAAAAAATAATAAAATTATTTTTTAAAATTTTTAAATTTTAAAAAATTTAATATTTTATTTTTTAAATTTATTTTTAATCAAAATTTTTAAAAAATAATATTTTTTTAATAAGAAAAAGGATTTTTCTTTAAAAATAATTTTATATTTATAATATCTTCCTTAATAATTTTTTAATTTTGAATTTTTTTAATTAATTCTTATTTATTTAATTATTAAAATCATGTTTTTTAAATTTACCTTTCGGAGTCAGAGCCTCACTATTGTCGCGTGTTAATTTTTTATCAAATGCCCTTTTTACTGCAACCATCTAAATTCCAATGACCTTTTCAAGGGCCAAGCCTTTTTCTGATGTATTCTCTTGTTTAGATATTTAGAAATCTTGATATAAAATCATATATATATTATAAAATAAGATACATATTGTTTGGATAAGTGTCTGTTAATATCTACGCTTAGGTGGACAGCTTTACTTAATGACACATAAAATTGTATTTATTGTATATTAATAATTAGATAAATTTATTAAATAAATTATTTGAATTTAAGATTTAAATCTAGCCAAAATTTTAAATTTAAAAGTTAGATAACTGATATAATTTTTTGGATATAAAATGAAGTTATTTAACAGATTTGTTCAATTTAAAAGATCATTTTGTTCAATTTAGATTTTCAATTATTTAACAGATAAAATTATATATTTAAATCAAGATTAAATTGTAATACAAATTTCAAACTTAAATGTTTATCTTATTTGAGAAGATATATCTATTTTAAAATTAAAAAATATTTTTTTTACCTTCATAAATTTCTTATAATCCTTTAAGTTTTAACTTTTTCAAATTTAAACACACAAATATCTCATCATATTCTTTTTAAATTCAAAAGATATTTAATAAAATTTGAAAGATAAATACCCTGATACTTCTCAAAAAAAATAAAAATCTTGATATTTTTACATTGATTAACATATACATACTGTTGGATATAATAAAAGATGCTATATACTATAAAATATAAACAGAGAACAAGAAGAATTGTATATATATTCAAACAGATTACAAACAATATGCATAATTGAATTTAAAAACACTTACAGTAATTGATTTGAAAAAATCAATATCGAGTTAAGGTTGGACCTCTAACCTTAAGACGTTTTTTGCCTGTCTAAGGTGCTTACAGTATCGATGCAAACCGTCTCCCAGGTTTCCTCGATATACGTTGCAAATGAGAGCACACTCGAATGCAACACAGCGAACAAAAGAATGTTGAAGTCTCTCTCTCAAAAGACAAGAATATTTTCGGTGATTTAGTGATCTGAAACAGAAACAAACACTCATATTTATAGATACAGAGAAGTCTGTTCGGTCAGACACATCTGTTGGATAGGAACCGATTCGTTCAATAGACAAGTCTGTTACAATGAACCGGTTCAATCCAACAGGCAAAGACACAACTGAAAAGGCAAAGAACGGTTAAGATAACCGAACAGACACATTCTAGAAGATGAATTATTCGGACAAACATAAAGCTGGTTCGGCTTGGACAAAAAATTAAGCCGGTTGGACAGTAAAAAATTAATTACTGACCCAAACCCGACCCAGCCCAAGCCCGGCCCGGCTCGGCGGCGGCGCGCGTGTGTGGTCCAGCCCAAGTTGTATAGGTCCTCACCCTCCACAAAAACTTAGGTACCTCTTGGGGCCCAACCCATCATGACACTCTAGCTTATATAAACTATAAGCTAAAGCCATTCTTAGTCCTATGTGGGATTGACTATCACACATACCTTCAACCAACTTTCCTTCCTCTTCAAGTGGGTAAATAATGAGACTAATTTCTCATTCACTTTCATATCATTTGTGTACGTAAATGTACACCGTGTATCTAACTTCGATAATCTACGTATTAGAATAAGTATTTCGTATATATATACACTTTATATATACTATGATATCCAACAATCCCCCACATGAATAGAAATTGTCTGAATAAAACGACAAACTGACTCGGAGTATGAGAGAGACTTTCTTTGAAGAGTAATTGCATCAAGATAGGTAGTTTTGGCTTTGAACCCTCCATAGTGAATAACTATTGGATTTACTCGGCTAACTAGTGAACATGATGTCTTGAACTATTCAGCCTTTAGTGTAAACCAAGATAATAATTATCACACAATTTCCCTTCGAACATTTTCGGTTCTCACGGTTGTGTCTATTTTGGCCTCGGACACTTCCTGGTTTCTTATGAGTACTCTAGAGGATTTAGCCTGATCAATTCTCATAGAAGTGGCCACGTTTCTTACTCATAATAGGTGATTGCTCATTAAGAGTATCCAGCAATACCCCACTTGATTATTTATCAAGCTATAAGAATCATTAAAAGCATAGCTTATCCTACCTTATTTGCAGGCAACACTAAATCATCATAGGAATGGATAAGAGTGTTTAACTCTTTTAGTGCTTACACACAGTTGCATAATTTAGTTGTCCCTTTTGAACCTAGATCTTGAGATCTCTAGTCAGCTAGGTTGGGTTTTCACTATGTAACTTTAATTTATAGGCTTAAGACCCATTCCCCTCGATGATGTATTCACTTGCTCTCTTGTTAAACCTTTAGTAAGCGGATACACAATATTATCCTTTGATTTTACATAATTAATAGAGATAATTCCATTTGAGAGCAACTGTCTAACCGTATTGTGTCTTCGACGAATGTGTCGAGATTTACCGTTATATAAACTACTCTGTGCCTTACCAATTGCAGATTGGCCATCGCAATGTATACTTATTGCCGGCACAGGTTTCGGCCAACATGGAATATCTTCTAAAAAATTTCGAAGCTATTCTGTTTCTTCTCCAGCTTTATCTAAAGCTATAAACTCATATTCCATAGTGGATCTGGTAATACATGTTTGTTTAGAAGATTTCCATGACACTGCAGCTCCTCCAATAGTAAATATAAATCCGCTAGTAGATTTAGAATCTTTAGTATCGGATATCCAGTTTGCATCAGTGTACCCTTCAAGTACAGCTGGATATCTTGTATAGTGCAGTCCATAACTTGAGGTGTATCTCAAATATCTGAGTACCCTCACAATGGCCTTCCAGTGATCTTCTCCAGGATTACTAGTAAATCTACTCAGTTTGCTAACTGAGTAAGCTATATCTGGTCTTCTGCAGTTCATAAGATACATAAGACTACCAATTATTCGCGAATATTCTAATTAAGATATTGAGTCATCGGTATTTTTCTTTAGATGTAAATGAACATCTACGGGTGTTTTGGCTATATCAGTATCATTCTTACTGAATTTCTCAAGAATATTATTCACATAATGATCTTGAGATATTACCAAGCCATCTTGTGTTTTAGAAATTTTAATTCCGAAAACCACATCAGCTACACTCATATATTTCATATCAAACTTACTGGTCAACCAAGTTTTGGTAGCTTTTATGATCTCATAGTTACTGCCTAAGATCAACATATCATCTATGTATAGACAAACAATGACATATCCCTTATTCGTATCTTTTACGTATACGCAATTATCACATTCATTAATACGAAAAACATTTGACAACATTGTATTGTCAAATTTTTTATGTCATTCTTTAGGAGCTTGTTTTAAACCATATAATAATTTAACAAGTCTATACACTTTCCTTTCCTGTCCCGGAACTTTGAACCTTTCGGGTTGTTCCATATAGATTTTTTCGTCTAAATCTCCATTCAGGAATGTTATCTTAACATCTATTTGGTGTATAACGAGATTGTTAAGAGCTGCTATAGCTATTAACATTCGAATATATGTTATTCTCGTAACTGGTGAATACGTATCAAAATAATCGATCCCTTCCTTTTGCCTGTATCCTTTTATTACAAGCCGAGCTTTATATTTATCAATCGTTTCATCTGCTTTCATATTCCTCTTAAATATCCATTTGGATCCTAAAGGCTTATGCCCTTGAGGAAGATCCACCAGTTCCCATGTATGATTTTGCATGATGGATTCTATTTCATTGTTAACGGCCTCTTTCCAGAATTGTGTTTCCTGAGATGACATAGCCTCGCTAAAAGTTTGAGGTTCATTTTCTAACAAATATGTTAGAAAATCAGGAACATAAGTAGTCGGTACTTTAGCCCGTTTGCTCCTTCTAGGTTCCTCTTATTCCTCTTCATCCATATGTGGATTACTACTCGAGGACTCATGAGTTCTCTTTGCAGTCTTGTTTTCTTGTTTTTCCTTATAAGGAAGAACATCTTCAAAGAACGAAGCATTCCTTGATTCAATTATCGTATTGATATGAATATCGGAAATGTCCGACTTGAATACAAGAAAACTGTAAGCAGCACTATTGTATGCATATCCAATGAATATGCAATCAATAGTTTTAGGTCCTATTTTGACCTTTTTAGAAAGAGGAACGACTACCTTCGCAAGACACCCCCACACTTTCATGTGTATGTAGTTTGGTCTTAGACCCTCCCACAATTCATACGATGTCTTGTCTAACTTCTTCTGGGGTATTTTATTTAAAATATAATTAGCTGATAAAATAGCTTCCCCCCACAAGTTATGAGGTAACCCTGAACTTATCAACAAAGCGTTCATCATTTCTTTCAACGTTCAGTTCTTGCGTTCTGCAATACCATTTTGTTGAGGTGAATAAGGAGCAGTGGTTTGATGGATGATTCCATTTTTCGAACAGAATTCATTAAAAAATTAGTCATATTCACCACCTCTATCACTCTTTATTTTCTTGCTTAGTTGATTTTCGACCTCATTCTTAAAGAGCTTAAATGCTTCCAAGGCCTCGTCTTTGCTTTTTAGCAAATAGACGTAACAATATCATGTGCTATCATCTATAAAAGTAATAAAATACTTTTTACCACCTATAGTTTACACAAATTTTAAATCACAAATATCAGTGTGAATTAACTCTAGAGGTTCACTACTTCTTTCTATTGAATAGAAAGGAGCCTTAGCTAATTTGGATTCTACACAAATTTCACATTTGTGATTATTGTCAATGACAAATTTCCGAAGCAAATCCAAATTGCTGATTTTCTGAAAGGTCTTGTAATTTACATGACCTAATCTACCATGCCATAAAGTAGGGGACTCAACCAAGTAAACAGAAGAAATATTATTATTAATAATCTTATTCTTGGGTACAATTGTCATTACATTGAGCTTAAAAAGCCCATCACAAAGATATCCCCTTCCCACAAATATCCCACTCTTGGTGAGTACAAATTTATCATACTCGAATACGAGCCTAAACCCATTCTTGCTCAGTAAAGAGTCAGAAACCAAATTCTTTCGGATTTCGGGAGCATGAACAACATTGTTCAATGTGAGTTCCTTCCCGGAGGTCATCTTGAGTACCACCTTTCTATGGCCTCGTACCTTGCAAGCCGTTGAGTTTCCCATATATAGTTGCCCATCATTAGCAGCTTCTTTATATTCGGAGAAACTATTCCTTTCAGAATACACGTGACAAGTCGCCCCGGTATCAACCCACCAAGTCTTAGGGTTTTCCACCAAGTTCACTTGTGAAACAACAGCAACAAGCTCAAAATCATCAACTAGGTTGGCTTGAGCTTTCTTCTTCTTGTTCTGTAGGTAGTCCTTTGCACGGTGTCCGAGCTTGTTGCAGTTGAAACAAGTTCCTGTGAACTTCTTAAAATCTGTTCCCTTCTTTTCTTGGGAAGAACTTGAACCAACGAATTTCCTCTTATTGGTCTTTTTCGAATGTTCAACAACATTCGTTTTGGCTTCCATGGTCTGGACCATGACCCTCTTCTCTGAACTACGATAATCCTCCTCGATTCTCAATCGAACAATCAAGTCCTCTAAAGACATCTCCTTTCGTTTGTGCTTTAGATAGTTCTTGAAATCCTTCCACGAAGGAGGGAGTTTCTCTATCAAAGTTGCCGTTTCGAATGTTTCACTAAGAGTCATTCCCTCGGTAAAAATCTCATGGATAATTAATTGAAACTCTTGGACTTGACTAATAATGGTTTTTTAGTCCACCATCTTAAAATCCAGAAACCGGTCAACCACAAATTTCTTTGTGCCGGCATCCTCGATTCTGTATTTCCTTTCCAAGGACTCTCACAGCTCTCTCGCTGTCTTTATTGGACTATACACGTTGTATAACGTGTTGTCCAAACCATTGAGGATGTAGTTCTTGCATAGGAAGTCAGAATGCTTCCATACATCTACCGAGGCTACAATTGTAGTATCGGTCTCTCCCTCGTTCAAAGTCGGGACCTCCTCCCGTAAGAACTTGACTAGATTAAGGGTGGTCAAATAGAACAGCATCTTTTGCTGCCATCGTTTGAAGTCCTGACCATTGAACTTCTCGGGTTTCTCACCATGTGTTACATGTAGAGGTTGTGGCGCTACGGGCACTCTAGCAATAACGGTAGTTGTTTCGGCCATTTATTATTCAAGAATAATAGGATCAACTTGTATATAAAATATACAAATAAAATTATACTACAAAAATAATGTATCTAAGAATATAAACACTTGTAGTATAAAAATATCACAAAATATAAATTTTCAAACAAAATATATAAGAAGAAAGGAAAAAACCCAAACTATATATATATATATATATATATATAAACAATGAAAACTGTGCAATCTGTGCAATAATAACCACAATATATAAAATACTAAACAATAACCAAAACAATATATATATAAGGAAATATATATATAACAAACAGAACAACAATGAACTTCACCAAATATAGATTCCAAAAAGTGTACAAAGAATATAAAAATATTCACTACACCGAATATAAAAAAAAAAGAAGTCAAAATGAAAACTGTAGTATATATATATAAAATAAACAAACAGTATAAAGCATATAACAAAATAAAGCAAACAGTTTGAACGGGTACAGTAGCAATTGAAAAACAGTATATATATATATATATACAAGTTCAAACACCGTAACAATATATTCGAATATATAAAAAATTCACACAAGTATATAACAAGAAAATAAAAAATCGTCTTAAGAATGTTGGATATAATAAAAGATGCTATATACTGTAAAATATAAACAGAGAAGAAGAAGAATTGTATATATATATTCAAACATATTAGAACCAATATGCATAATTGAATTTAAAGACACTTACAGTAATTGATTTGAAAAAATCAATATCGAGTCAAGGTTGGACCTCTAACCTTAAGACGGTTTTTGCCTGTCTAAGGTGCTTACAGTATCGATGCAAATCGTCTCCCAGGTTTCCTTGATATACGTTGCAAATGAGAGCACACCCGGATGCAACACAGCGAACAAAAGAATGTTGAAGTCTCTCTCTCAGAAGACAAGAATATTTTCGGTGAATTAGTGATTTGAAACAGAAACAAACACTCTTATTTATAGATACAGAGAAATCTGTTCGGTCAGAAACATCTATTGGATAAGAACCGGTTCGTTCAATAAACAAGTCTGTTACAACGAACCGGTTCAATCCAACAGGCAAAGACACAACTGAAAAGACAAAGAACGGTTTAGACAAAAGAACAGAAACATTCTAGAAGATGAATTATTCGGACAAACATAAAGCTGGTGGTGTTGAGCTTGTTTGGCTGGTTGGTGTTGAGCTGGTTTGATTTGGACAAAAAATTAAGCCGGTTGGGTAGTAAAAAATTAATTACTGACCCAAACCCAAACCCAAATCCGACCCGACCCGACCCAGCCCGACCCAAGCCCAAGCTCGGCCCGGCCCGGCTCGGCGACGGCGCGCGCGTGTGGTCCAGCCCAAGTTGTGTAGGTCTTCACCCTCCACAAAAATTTAGGTGCCCCTTGGGGCCCAACCCATCATGACACTCTAGCTTATATAAACTGTAAGCTAAAGCCATTCTTAGTCCTATGTGAGATTAACTACCACACATACCTTCAACCAACTTTCCTTCCTCTTCAAGTGGGTAAATAATGAGACTAATTTCTCATTCACTTTCATATCATTTGTGTACGTAAATGTACACCATGTATCTAACTACGACAACCTACGTATTAGAATACGTATTTCGTATATATATACACTTTATATATACTATGATATCCAACAATCCCCCACATGAATGAAAATTGTCTGAATAAAATGACAAACTGACTCGGAGTATGAGAGAGACTTTCTTTGAAGAGTAATTGCATCAAGATAGGTAGCTTTTGGCTTTGCATCCTCCATAGTGAATAACTATCGGATTTACTCGGCTAACTAGTGAACATGATGTCTTGAATTATTCAGCCTTTAGTGTAAACCAAGACAATAATTATCACACAATTCCCTTTCGAACATCTTCGGTTCTCACGGTTGTGTCCATTTTGGCCTCGAACACTTCCTGGTTTCTTATGAGTACTCTAGAGGATTTAGCCTGATCAATTCTCATAGAAGTGCCACGTTTCTTACTCATAATAGGTGATTGCTCATTAAGAGTATCTTGCAATACCCCACTTGATTATTTATCAAGCTATAAGAATCATTAAAAGCATAGCTTATCCTACCTTATTTGCAGGTAGCACTAAATCATCATAGGAATGGATAAGAGTATTTAACTCTTTTAGTGCTTACACACAGTTACATAATTTAGTTGTCCCTTTTGAACCTAGATCTTGGGATCTCTAGTCAGCTAGGTTGGGTTTCCACTATGTAACTTTAATTTATAGGCTTAAGACCCATTCCCCTCGATGATGTATTTACTTGCTCTCTTGTTAAACCTGTAGTAAGTGGATACTCAATATTATCCTTTGATTTTACATAATCAATAGAGATAATTCCATTTGAGAGCAACTGTCTAACCGTATTGTGTCTTCAACGAATGTGTCAAGATTTACCATTATATAAACTACTCTGTGCCTTACCAATTCCAGATTGGCTATCGTAATGTATACTTATTGTCGGCATAGGTTTCGGCCAACATGGAATATCTTCTAAAAAATTTTGAAGCCATTCTGCTTCTTCTCCAGCTTCATCTAAAGCTATAAACTCAGATTCCATAGTGGATCTGGCAATACATGTTTGTTTAGAAGATTTCCATGACACTGCAGCTCCTCCAATAGTAAATATAAATCTGCTAGTAGATTTAGAATCTTTAGTATCGGATATCCAGTTTGCATCAGTGTACCCTTCAAGTACAGCTGGATATCTTGTATAGTGCAGTCCATAACTTGAGGTGTATCTCAAATATCTGAGTACCCTCACAATGGCCTTCCAGTGATCTTCTTTAGGATTACTAGTAAATCTACTCAGTTTGCTAACTGAGTAAGCTATATCTGGTCTTCTACAGTTCATAAGATACATAAGACTACCAATTATTCACGAATATTCTAATTGAGATATTGCGTCACCAGTATTTTTCTTTAGATGTAAATGAACATCTACGGGTGTTTTGGCTATATTGGTATCATTCTTACTGAATTTCTCAAGAATATTATTTACATAATGATCTTGAGATATTACCAAGCCATCTTGTGTTTTAGAAATTTTAATTCCTAAAACCACATCAGCTACACGCATATCTTTCATATCAAACTTACTGGTCAACCAAGTTTTGGTAGCTTTTATGATCTCATAATTACTGCCTAAGATCAACATATCATCTACGTATAGACAAACAATGACATATCCCTTATTCGTATCTTTTACGTATACGCACTTATCACATTCATTAATACGAAAACCATTTGACAACATTGTATTGTCAAATTTTTGATGCCATTATTTAGGAGCTTGTTTTAAACCATATAATGATTTAACAAGTCTACACACCTTCCTTTCCTGTCCCGAAACTTTGAACCCTTCGAGTTGTTCCATATAGATTTCTTCGTCTAAATCTCCATTCAGGAAAGCTGTCTTAACATCCATTTGGTGTATAACGAGATTGTTAAGAGCTGCTATAGCTATTAACATTCGAATAGATGTTATTCTCGTAACTGGTGAATAAGTATCAAAATAATCGAGCCCTTCCTTTTGCCTGTATCCTTTTATTACAAGTCGGGCTTTATATTTATCAATCGTTCCATCTGTTTTCATCTTCCTCCTAAATATCCATTTGGATCCTAAAGGCTTATGCCCTTGAGGAAGATCCACCAGTTCCCATGTATGATTTTGCATGATGGATTCAATTTCATTGTTAACAGCCTCTTTCCAGAATTGTGTTTCTGGAGATGACATAGCCTCGCTAAAAGTTTGAGGTTCATTTTCTAACAAATATGTTAGAAAATCAAGACCATAAGTAGTCGGTACTTTAGCCCGTTTGCTCCTTCTAGGTTCCTCTTGTTCCTCTTCATCCATATGTGGATTACTACTCGAGGACTCATGAGTTCCCTTTGTAGTCTTGTTTTCTTGTTTTTCCTTATAAGGAATAACATCTTCAAAGAACGAAGCATTCCTTGATTCAATTATCGTATTGATATGATTAACGGGAATGTCCGACTTAAATACAAGAAAACGGTAAGCAGCACTATTGTATGCATATCCAATGAATGCACAATCAACAGTTTTAGGTCCTATTTTGACCTTTTTAGATGGAGGAACGACTACCTTCGCAAGACACCCCCACACTTTCATGTGTACGTAGTTTGGTCTTAGGCCCTTCCACAATTCATACGGTGTCTTGTCTAACTTCTTCTGGGGTATTTTATTTAAAATATAATTAGCTGATAAAATAGCTTCCCCCCACAAGTTCTGAGGTAACCCTGAACTTATCAACAAAGCGTTCATCATTTCTTTCAACGTTCGGTTCTTGCGTTCTGCAATACCATTTTGTTGAGGTGAATAAAGAGCAGTGGTTTGATGGATGATTCCATTTTTCGAACAGAATTCATTAAAAAATGAGTCATATTCACCACATCTATCACTCCTTATTTTCTTGCTTAGTTGATTTTCGACCTCATTCTTAAAGAGCTTAAATGCTTCCAAGGCCTCGTCTTTGCTTTTTAGCAAATAGACGTAACAATATCGTATTCTTTCATCTATAAAAGTAATAAATTACTTTTTACCACCTCTAGTTTGCACAAATTTTAAATCACAAATATCAGTTTGAATTAACTCTAGAGGTTCACTACTTCTTTCTATTGAATAGAAAGGAGCCTTAGCTAATTTGGATTCTACACAAATTTCACATTTGTGATTCTTGTCAATGACAAATTTCGGAAGTAAATCCAATTTGCTGATTTTCTGCAAGATCTTGTAATTTACATGACCTAATCTACCATGCCATAAAGTAGGGGACTCAACCAAGTAAACATAAGAAATATTATTATTAATAATCTTATTCTTGGGTTACAATTATCATAACATTGAGCTTAAAAAGCCCATCACAAAGATATCCCCTTCCCACAAATATCCCACTCTTGATGAGTACAAATTTATCAGACTCGAATACGAGCCTAAACCCATTCTTGCTCAGTAAAGAGCCGGAAACCAAATTCTTTCGGATTTCGGGAGCATGAACAACATTGTTCAGCGTGAGTTCCTTCCCGGAGGTCATCTTGAGTACCATCTTTCCATGGCCTCGTACCTTGCAAGCCGTAGAGTTTCCCATATATAGTTGCCCATCATTAGCAGCTTCTTTATATTCGGAGAAACTATTCCTTTCAGAACACACATGACAAGTGGCCCCGATATCAACCTACCAAGTCTTAGGGTTTTCCACCAAGTTCACTTGTGAAACAACAGTAGCAAGCTCAAAATCATCAAGTAGATTGGCTTGAGCTTTCTTCTTCTTGTTCTGTCAGCAGTCCTTTGCACGGTGTCCGGGCTTGTTGCAGTTGAAACAAGTTCCCGTGAACTTCTTAAAATCCGTTCCCTTCTTTGCTTGGGAAGAACTTGAACCAACGAATTTCCTCTTGTTAGTATTTTTCAAATGTTCAACAACATTAGCTTTGGCTTCCATAGTCTGGACCATGACCCTCTTCTCTGAACTACGGTTATCCTCCTCGATTTTCAATCGAACAATCAAATCCTCTAAAGACATCTCCTTTCGTTTTTGATTTAGATAGTTCTTGAAATCCTTCCACGAATGAGGGAGTTTCTCTATCAAAGTTGCCGTTTCAAATGGTTCACTAAGAGTCATTCCCTCGGCAAAAATCTCATGGAGAATCAATTGAAACTCTTGGACTTGACTAATAATGGTTTTCAAGTCCACCATCTTAAAATCCAGAAACCGGCCAACCACAAATTTCTGTGTGTCGACATCCTCGATTCTGTATTTCCTTTCTAAGGACTCCCACAACTCTCTCGCTGTCTTTATTGGGCTATACACGTTGTATAACGTGTTGTCCAAATCATTGAGGATGTAGTTCTTGCATAGGAAGTCAGAATGCTTCCATGCATCTACCGAGGCTACAATTGTAGTATCGGTCTCTCCCTCATTCAAAATCGGGGCCTTATCCCGTAAGAACTTGGCTAGAATGAGGGTAGTCAAATAGAACAGCATCTTTTGCTACCATCATTTGAAGTCCTGACCATTGAACTTCTCGGGTTTCTCACCATGTGTTACATGTAGAGATTGTGGCGCTACGGGCACTCTAGCAATACCGATAGATGTTTCGGCCATCTATTATTCAAGAATAATAGGATCAACTTGTATATAAAATATACAAAAAAAATTATACTATAAAAATAATGTATCTAAGAATATAAACACTTGTAGTATAAAAATATCACAAAATATAAATATTCAAACAAAATATATAAGAAGAAAGGAAAAAACCCAAACTATATATATATAAACAACGAAAACTGTGCAATCTATGCAATAATAACCACAATATATAAAATACTGAACAGTAACCAAAACAATATATATATAAAGAAATATATATATAACAAACAGAACAACAATGAACTTCACCAAATATAGATTCCAAAAAGTGTACAAAGAATATAAAAATATTCACTACACCGAATATAATAAAAAGAAGTCAGAATGAAAACTGTAGTATATATATATATATATATAAAATAAACAAACAAACAGTATAAAGCATATAACAAAATAAAGCAAACAGTTTGAACGAGTACAGTAGCAATTGAATACAATATATATATATATAAATACAAGTTCAAACATCGTAACAATATATCCGAATATATAAAAAATTCAAACACAGTATATAACAAGAAACTAAAAAAACGTCTTAAGAATGTTGGATATAATAAAAGATACTATATATTGTAAAATATAAACAGAGAAGAAGAAGAAGAACTGTATATATATTCAAACAGATTACAACTAATATGCAGAATTGAATTTAAAGACACTTACAGTAATTGATTTGAAAAAAATCAATATCGAGTCTAGGTTGGACCTCTAACCTTAAGACGTTTTTTGCCTGTCTAATGTGCTTACAGTATCGATGCAAATCGTCTCCCAGGTTTTCTCGATAGCACACCCGAGTGCAACACAGCGAACAAAAGAATATTGAAGTCTCTCTCTTAGAAGACAAGAATATTTTCGGTGAATTAGTGATTTGAAACAGAAACAAACACTCCTATTTATAGATGCAGAGAAGTCTGTTCGGTCAGACACATATGTTGGATAGGAACCGGTTCGTTCAATAGACAAGTCTGTTACAATGAACCGGTTCAATCCAATAGGCAAAGACACAACTGAAAAGGCAAAGAACGGTTCAGACAACCGAACAGACATATTCTAGAAGATGAATTATTTGGACAAACATAAAGCTGGTTGGTGTCGAGTTGGTTCGACTGGTTGGTGTTGAGTTGGTCCAGTTTGGACAAAAAATTAAGCCAGTTGGGCAGTAACAGCTCAACACCAACCAGTCGAACCAACTGGCAAAGAACGGTTCCAGACAACCGAACAGACACATTCTAGAAGATGAATTATTTGGACAAACATAAAGCTAGTTGGTGTCGAGTTGGTTCGACTGGTTGGTGTTGAGCTGGTTCAGTTTGGTCAAAAAACAAACACTCCTAAAATTTTTGTTCAGTGTTCCTAGGGCAGTGGACGCCAGAGAGTGTGGGAGACTATGCAAGTGGGACGAAGCATGTTCTTCAAACATATGGCTATACAAGGATGTATGGTGGGGTGTCTCTTGACTCTTTCCTTAAGGACATGACTGACTATACAATCTCTGACAGAGGAAGGCCTAAGAAACCTTGGCCCATATGTGGCCACCATGGCTGAAGTTGAGGGGCGGAATGCTCACAAGTCACAAACGAGCCGTGACTCTCAGACTTGAAGATATTGAGGCCAAGCATGCTTCGAGTGTGAGATGATGTATGTCAATCAGATTGGGTGCTGTATGATTGTTGTACTGTTGTAACATGCTATTTAGGTGGTCTAGACTTGGATTTAGTTTAATTTTCCATTTCATTGGATAATACCGATGAAACTCATGAATGGACGGCGTTTCTTCTGATAAAAAAGTATCAGCTTTGAACTAGCAAAAAATAAATAAATTCCTATGCCTTCTTTTGTGTATGAAATAGGTGTTTTGTTTTTCCATTTTCTGTTTTTTCTTTCCTCTTCTGGTTAAGAGAAAACCGTGAACTTTGTTTTCTCTGATTTTGATAGGAATTTTATTGACCACCATTGATTACTGAAGGAGTTGGGAGGAATCAGGATATACTCAAGGATTTATCTGGAGTTGCAGCTCGAAGGTCCATCTGTACAAATTTTATGAAGTTATAATGGAAAACAAAACTCAAAAAGAGTTGCTAAATACAATGGGGCCTATATCAATTGGCTCGCATAAAGCCACATTTAAGGTGGTTGTCGGTTTTATCCTTACTGCCACTGGATTTTAGGATTTGATTTTTAACAAGCAAATCAGATGAGACTCTCTAGATGAACTTGAAGAAGGCCTAGAATTTCTGAATGAAGCTCCTCTGTCTTTTTGGAGGTCCCTTTTTGTAAATAAAGATTTTACAAATTAACTATTAAAATAACAATTTCTATATATCTTGAATATGTAAATGATTACATAAGATTAATTTGTGTTTTCATACACATATGAATAAAACTAATCATGAAATAATTATTTTACATAATTAGTTTTATTTATTTGTATAAATACATAATTATATATATGAGAAAACACATAATTAAATATTAATTTTATCTATAAAAAAACTTTAATTTAAGTATACAGATAACAATTATGTTTCTCTCTTATTGATTTTTTGGATTAAACAATTTAATTTTAATTATTATTTTTAATAAAATAAAAATATAAATTTTTAAAAATAAAATTTGTAACTTTGGAATTTCAAAAAGTTTTCTAATCTAATAAAGGATTTATAATAATAATAATTTATTTATAATTTTATTATTATTAAATCAAATCTAAGTAAGAATGTGAGAATTTTATTCATATTTGTAATCATTTACATTTATTAATTAATTAATTTAATTATGTGTTTTATTCATAATTTAATTATTCTATATGTGAGAGATAGAAAATTATTTCTATGGATAGGAAATATGAATATACTTATCGCATAATTTAATAATTATTAATTTAATTAAACTTGCAATAAACTTATACAAATAAATAATTATTATAATTTTATGTACATTAAATCAAATCTAAGTAAGAATGTAAGAATTTTATTCATATGTGTAATCATTTACATTTATTAATTTATTTATTTAATTATGTGTTTTATTCATAATTTAATTATTCTATATGTGAGAGATAGGAAATTATTTCTATGGATAGGAAATATGAATATACTTATCGCATAATTTAATAATTATTAATTTAATTAAACTTGCAATAAATATAAATAAATATGTGAGAGATAGGAAGACTTTTAATTTAATTTTCATCCGATATATATATATATATATATATAAATAATTAAATTAATTAATTAATTAATTTTAAAGATTAATTTTAATTTTTTTATTAAATAAACCTATTCAATTATAATTTTTTTTAATTATTTCTATTTCCAAAAATTAAGATTATCCTTCCGTTTACTACTTATCTCTAATTTTATGTATTTTAACATTTTGATATATCTATATTATACATACATATATTTATATTACTCCATATATAAAAGTATAATGTTATTATATAAGTATGTTGAGACAATTTATTTTCATGATATCTTGCTAGCATAATGCCTAAATTTATGCTATTCAATATATTATTTAAATATCAATATCTTTCAACTTAAATCTTTCAACTTAAATCTTTCAAAAATCTTTCTTTTTTGTTTAGTCTAAAAAATCTATTTAAATAGTATAGATCAACTATTTCATATGATGACATATAAAAAAGATTATATATATATATATATATTACAATATAAAGATATCCGATAATTAAAACATTGAATAACCTATCTTCATGATAATAAGATAATTTTAAATTTATGCTATATGTTCAATACATTATTCAAATATCAAATCAAATAATTAGATAAATATTTTAAACCAAAAAAAAAAAAAGAATACCAAGATTTATGACATATAAAGGAAATAATTATATACACATGTATATGAATGTATATGTATAAAATATAGTTTTGAAGTACTACAATTTGATTGGTAAAACGAAGAAGTATTGCTTTTTGTCTGTATATCATATATATATATATATATATATATATATATATATATATATATATGACATTTTTTATCCAACAATCATTTTACAGTTTTAAGTCCATAAATGATACGTGCTACATTAATATTTTTTTCAATTTGTAATTTGATATCTTGATTATATTATATGATTTGATATTATGATACGTGCTAAATTGATATTATGATTTCATATCTTGATTATATTATATGTATTTTATTAATTATCTTGAATATGTAAATGATTACATAAGTTAACCTATGTGTTTATATATAAATAAATAAAAATTAATTCGTGCATCGCACGGGTCACAAACTAATTATAAATATAGTATTAAACTGAATTTCGTAAATACGAATCGGGCTACTTTCGTTTTTCGAGTGAGATAGACCCGGATCCGGCTTTGGTAATGGATTTTATGTCCAGGTTTAGATCGATTGATATTATTATTTTGTTAATAAAAATATTTTAATTTAAAATATTTATATAAAAATAATTTTAAAATTTTAAACTTATTTTGGATAATATTTGATCCATTGAGATTTAGACGAGCGGGTTGGGTCAAACATCGGATAAAATTTTGGAAGTGTCAATCAAATTTAGTCCGCTTCAATTTAACTTATCAACATCTTTAAACTTCGTGCATATCAATATTGGTTTTATTAATGCAATCAAGTGATGCAAAATATTAAAAAAGTTATCGGGTTAATAGAATGACATATATTTGTGTAAAATATATTAATAATAAATATAATAAAAAATAAATTTCTTAATTTCTTAACTTCACTTATAAAATTTAAAATTTTTACCAACAATAAAATTGAGCATTGTTAGGTTAAAACCGAACAAAACTGACTAATTTGATTTGGTTTGAAAGCTAAACAATTTCGGTTTGGTTTCAAAATCAAATCGAATTAAAGAAATTGTTTCAGTTTGGATTCGATATTTTTTAAAACTAATCCAAATCGAAAACCAAAATAAAAATAAATAATATAATGATATTTTATTTGTATAAATTTTTTATATATTAATATTTTGATCTTAAAATATATAAACCCCCTTTAGTTTAGTGTTTCGTTTAGAAAGTTAATCATATGCATTGTCCATCTCTAAGGCTTTAACTCTATTTTTTTTTTTCAAAATTAAAATCCTTTCAATTTATAAATTTCTCTCAAGATGAACAACAAAGATTCATTTTGAAACCAATTCTCTTCAAACTTCAATACCGGTTCATTTTTATTTGTGAGTGATTGAGTATACTTTCTTTAATTTCAACTTCTTGGTTTAAGCTTATTTTTAATTTACAACAAAAAATGAATTTTTTAGTTTCTTAACTATCACATGTAGACTTGCTCACGGACCGGGTCTGGGTATGAATATTTGTGATCCGGCTCGGCCCGAATCATTGTTCACATATTAAAAAAAATTTAAAATTTAATTATAAAAATATATTAAAAACATTTATTAAGAGATGAACAGTAATTTGGGCCTACAGGCCGGCCCGGGCAAAGAAAATAAAAATGTTCAGGGCCGCAGCCCGGCCCATGAGCATCTCTAATCACATGTTCCATTTATTTTTTCTAATTTTGTATATGCTATTCTACTAACACAACAAGAGGATGTCGAATTACCGACGGAACTATTACCGACGGATTAAATCTATCGATAAAAGAGAGAATCACCGACGGATTCTGATACTATTATCGACGGAATATTTTGACTGTAATACTTTGGCGGGAATGAATTAGCTTCTCACAAAAGTATTACCGACGAAAATATTCCGTCGATAAAAAAAAATCATTTTTTCTTAAAATCTTAAAAAAAAAAAAAATTCTTTTAGTGATAAGCTTTCACCGACGGAACCTCAATTCAAAAATCGAGGTTTTTTTTACCGACAGAATTTCGTCGGTAATGACGAAATTCCATCAATAATGACAGAATTCCATCGGTAAAAGTCTCGGGCATAATTTATTATGCCCGAGGCTTTTCTTTTCTTTCCTTTTTTTTTCCTTCTCTTCTCTCTTTCTCCCCCACCGGCAGAGTTCCCGACCGAACCCAGGCCACCCCGTCATCGTCCGCCGTCGCCGTTGCCGTCCACCCCTGTCGTCGTTGTCACCGTAAGTCTCTTCTCTCTTATTTTCATTAACTGTAGAGTCTTTGCCCATTTTTTATGTTTGTTTAAAGGTCACAGATTTTATGTTGCAGCCATCAATGGGGATTTTTCCCATTTCTTTTATTTTCTTCTTTTTGGGTCTTAGCATTTTTGTCAATCGATCAGATCCATGTTAAAAGGAAGAAAAAAAAAACATTTTAGACTCCTTATGTTGGGTTTAAGTTAACCTGGATTGTTCATCATTGGTTTGTAAAGAGCTGTTGGATTGGTATAACTATGGAGTAGAATCTGTTTATAATTATGAACTTTTCTGAGTTTAACTTTAGTAAACGAATTTGAAATATTGTTTTAGGGTTCTTTATGATGGAATATTACTATGTTGATTTTTTGTAATTGGCCATTGAAGCTTACTAGTTTTTTTTTTTTTTTTCTTTTGCCACAGTTGACTGGAAATGCAAGACCTGTTGGTAATGATGTTATTGGTATTGACTTGGGTACTACCAATTCATGTGTAACAGTGATGGACGGGAAGGTAGATTATTTTCCTATTAATATTATTAATCTTGTTGAAGTATAGATTAGATTTCCTTGTTGGGGACTACGTTCTACTCAGATTTTTGAGTCTTTTCTTTTTGTACATTTTTGCAGAATGCTAGAGTAATTGAGAATGCTGAAGGAGCTCGAACCACGCCATCAGTGGTTGCCTTCAACCAGCAGGCGGAGCTAGTTGTTGGAACCCCAGCCAAACGTCAGGCTGTGACCAATCCAACAAAAACATTTTTTTGGAACCAAACGTCTGATTGGGAGACGTTTTGATGATGCTCAGACACAAAAAGAAATGAATCATGGTACCTTACAAGATTGTTAGAGCTCCCAATGGGGATGCTTGGCTTGAAGCCAATGGAAAAACTGCAGAAGCAGACATTTGAATATTATTTTTATTAATAATATTGTAATTTATTAAAATATTTTTTTATTTATAATTTTACGGATTTCAATTTATTTTTTATGGTATAATTATGTAAAATTTTGATATTATTTATATAATTTATTTATTTATTTTTGCAAATATTTATTTTATAATTTATTTATTTTTGCAAATAAATAATTACCGACGGACTATTCCGTCGGTAAAAGTTAATTACCGATGAAATTTTTATTAGCAATATTTTATTATCGACGAAATGTTTCGTCGGTTCTTCTCCGTCGATAATACTATTACCGAAGAAAATTTTTTACCGACGAAAATAGTATCACAGATGGAATTTTCAACGACGGAAATTGAACTTTTACCGACCAATAATTCCGTCTGTAAATGTCCGTTATCTTGTAGTGTGATTCTACTTGTAGAGTTTAAAATTTGCACTGTTGATGAGATAATTTCCATTGCACATTAATACTTAATTATATTTAAATAATATTAATATCTTGTTATTGGAATAATGTCACAATTGACATTTGAACTATATAATAATGAAGTAATATTATCCTTTTAATATAGTAAATAAAAAAGTAAGTTTAGATATGAGAATGGACATGAGCTCTGTGATTTCTCAAGAAAACTTGGTTCAGCCAAGAGCATTTGTGCTAAATTTTGGGGCCTGCGTGAGGGGCTACGAATTGCTGTTGGTCAAGGTTTTAATAATCCGATTTCCAAACTGACTTTAATTTTTGTTGATAATGGTATTCCCATTTTCTATACTTGCAATTCCATTGTTTCCGATTGCAGATTATTGCTGGATCGCCTCCCTTATTGGGAAGCAAATTTTAAGTCTTGTAATTTTGAAAATTATATGAAAATACGACACAAATATAAAAATATTTAATAAAAATTAAAATAGTAAAAAAGTTTTTGAATTTTATCATTTTATCTAGATAAATTATTATATATTTTTTGATACATATGAACAAAGCTAATCGTTGATAAGTATTTAATTTCATATATTATTTTCTTATACTTTGTGCTTTAATTCTTAAGTTCCTTGACATTTTACTATATTTTTGTGAATTATAGATATTTTGGATGAGATAAAGTCAAAACATGTCAAATATGATGTTAAAGAGCTTACAAAGTCACAATCATAAGATAGAAGTCTTAGGAGTCAAAAAAATCAAATTCTTAGTGCTAAGTGATCATGCAGATTTTACCTCCGGAGCTTGTTGCTAAGAAATCATTATGATAAAGTCTTTATTTGAAGAAACTTCCTACTTGACTTTTGAATCTGACTTGAATACCTTTCCAACGGTAGTTTACACGCCCAAATCGGACAAGAAATGGTCATCCAAATCAGCCGACAAAGTGTGAGAAGATGCAGCAGCCAAGAAACCAAAGTCAGCGTGCAAAACTACCAAGTCAGTGCACTCGGCACCTCGGCGCCGACACTACTGCCAGCCAAAAACCTCAAAACCGTGAAAAACCGAAAAAAAAATCCAAAAACTTCCCTATTTTGCATTATTTTGCCTCCTAGCTTCCTTGATCAACAAGAAAGGGTTTCCAAGGTCAAAAAGCTCTATAAATACCATCTTTTGAGCCACCAACTAGGACATGCTTTTGATTATTTTATCAATCTTCTTCTTCTTCTCCAATCTCTTTATTTTATTTTATTTTTCTTCTTAGTTTCTTTTGAAATTCATGTTTATGTTAACTATGCCTATGCAAGGCTAAACTTCTCATTGGTTAAGGGTGATTTCAAAGCCCTAGACAAGTTTTGTAATTGCTTTTCAGATTTATCTATCATTAGTTTTCTATCAAAGTTGATTATGTTCTTCCATAAAAATTGTTCATGATGTTGTCTTGATTTGTTTAGGTGTGCAACTAGATAGATCTTGATAATTATCTAATGCTAATTTAGGAGTCTTGATTCGTGTAATTGTCTTGATTTCCTATTCATAAGTGGTAATTTGTGATTAATGATTATGGTCAAATTTTTGCTAATTGCAAAGTGGAGCATAACATAGGTTAAATAATTCGAGCTTATGAGTTTGTTGCCTAGATCAACCTATCTTTCTCATCATAAAGCTGCCATTACATTAAATCTAGAGAGCTTATTCTAGGTTATCTAGTGGTTAGAGATTAAATAGAGAGCTTGTTCTATTTAACGACGAACTAAGGAAAGATTGGGGTAACAGAACTTGTTGCTATCTACGATTGATAATTTTGATAGTTAAGTGATGTTAATAGATCTGATTATTGATTCTCAATGATGTCTAGTGGTGGAAAATGAAACATTAACCGTACTTTTCTCATATTTGATTACTTCTTATTTACTTGCTTTTTTCTTTTTATTGTTTGCTTTAGTTTAAACTGATTTCAAAAACCTCCCTTTTATTTTGTTTTCTTTGAATTTAAGTATAAACTAATAATTCTTAAATTAAACACCAATCCATGTGGACTTGACCTTTGCTAATCACTATACTCTGCAATTGATATCTTTTAAGTGCAAGGTTAAATTAGATACACTCTTTTGGGTGCATCAATCGCTTAAATAACACATGATCTAGGTCGTACTACACCTAATAAATCATTTTGAATGTCTTACAAGAGCAACAAGTGGGTCATTCAATTTAGTAACCTCAATATCAACATTGTGACCTGAAAAAGCTAGAAAATCTACACAAAAATTTGCTTCCCTATAGGTATGATGTAGGTGACAGATCCAGTCACAATTCAACATTTGTTTGCAACCATAGATTAGTTGATAAAGATGATATTTCTCATGAAAATGTTTTAAAATCTTTTGAACAGCCAAAAGTGAATCTGACTCAACAATCAGATGTCTGCAACCATGTTTCCACGCTAAGCTCAATCCAGTAAAAATTGCATAAAATTCCGCCTTCAAAATGTGTCCCCAACCAAGTTTTTTAGAGAAAGTATTTTCGAGCTACTCATTTTGTATATTAATATTGTTGAAAAGTTGTAAATTATATGTTATTTTAGTACCTATATATTCAATTTCAGTAATCTTAAATTATTCAATTTGTATAGAAGTTTATAACAAAAAAACATATGAGATTACTAAATAATATATAAATATTATGAAAAATATGAAACATTTTGAGATTACTGATATTGCAGGCGAAAATTATTGAAAAAAACTATAAAACTATTGAATATATCTGTAACTCTTATATATTGTTTCAGTAACCCTAAGTTACTAAATTTTATTCATACTTTTCATAAAAGTTATTGGTAAAAATCTAGTAGTAATCCAACAAAATTATTATACTTTTATTACACATAAATAAGTACTTAATCTTTAATTTGTATCCAAATAAGTCTTTAACTTTTAACATGTACCCGAATAAGTCCCTACATAAATCATTTCATTTGAAATAAAAATTTATTTAGGTACAAATAAAAAATAAGGGCTTATTTAAATACAATAAAAATATAAAGATTTATTTATAAAAAAAATCATATAGTTCAGTTTTTTTTTTTATAAAATATTTTAGTCTTTAATAAACATAAAAATAATATAATAAACACGATAGGTCACGTTTAAATATAATTAATATGATTAACATGATACATTAGTACACGTATTATATTTATAATATTTAATAATATGTGTTATATTTTTATTTACACAACGGATGAAAAAATTACAAAATATATCATGAATATATAAATTAGCGGATCTAACAAATGCATGCACAGACCAGCTTGCTAAGTAGGGATGGCAAAACCCGATCCGACCGATGGATTTCGCACCGATCCGCTCCGAATGGAGAGGTTTTTTTTGGAGCGGGGTGGAGCGGAGCGGTTTTGGTAAATGCTTGCTCCACTCCGCCCCGCCCCGACTTTTGAAATTACTATTTTATCCTTTAAAATATTTTATATTTTTTCTTATATTTTTAATATATATTAGATATATATAGTAAAATCATATATATACTAATATTTTATATCTATACTTTTAGTATATATGTATTGTATATATGTATTATATATATTATATTAAAGATTTTTATATACTAAAATTATGTTCATGAATAAATTATAATATAATTTTTTACTATATTAAGTTAAAAATAATTAATATAAATTGGGGTGTAGCGGAGTGGAGCACCGTGGAGCGGTTATGGATGTAACCGACATCCATGGATGTGGATGTTTTCAACATCCATGCAAGAGTAGGGTGGAGATGGATAAGACAATATCTGCCCCCGCCCCGCTCCATTGCCATCCCTATTGCTAAGACAAGAACCTCTCGTCAAGATCATTTATGGGAATTATAAATATTCCATTAGTTGGAACTTGGAAGACTCTGATTTTGTTATGTTCCTTTTATCAGGAAAAAGAAACTTTCGAAAATATGTATATTTTGGATTATGATTGTTTCTTTAAATATAGTCACATTTAGGGTTTTTTTTATTTATTTATCATAATATAGTCCATTTTTATTTTATTTATCGAAATACCGTAGCTTTCAAATTATTGTCCAAAATCTGTTACTTTTAAAATCTGCTGGGAAATCGCCATCCCCTATGATAATTTTCCTTCATGTTTTTATAATTTTTTGAAAAAACACCAAGGGAAATCACCATAGGAGGTGGCGATTTCCTTTTTTTTTTTTAATTTATATACTTAAATTTTATAATTTATTAAATTTTTAAATTTTATAAAAATAAAATTTAATTTCTTATTAAAATTTAATAAAAAATAAAATTTAATTTCTTATATTAATTTATAAAAAATAAAATTTAATTTGTTATTTTAATTTTATAAAAATTAAAAATTTATTTCTTATTTAAATTTTATATAAAATAAAATTTTATTTCTTATTTGAATTTTATATAAAATAAAATTTTATTTCTTATTTAAATTTGATATAAAATAAAATAAAATTTTATTTCTTATTTTAATTTTATATAAAATAAAATTTTATTTCTTATTTAAATTTGATATAAAATAAAATAAAATTTATTTCTTATTTTTTATTTCTTATTTTAATTTTATATAAAATAAAATTTTATTTCTTATTTTAATTTTATATAAAATAAAATAAAATTTTATTTCTTATTTTAATTTTTTATAAATTAAAATTTTATTTCTTATTTGAATTTTATATAAAATAAAATTTTATTTCTTATTTGAATTTTATATAAAATAAAATATTATTTCTTATTTTAATTTTATATAAAATAAAATAAAATTTTATTTTTTATTTTAATTTTAATTTTATGCTGCAGAAAATATTGGAATTGTATTCCTTTTGCAATGGATGGTACTAATGATTTAGGGTTAGGGTTCCAGCTATTTTTCAGTCAATCAAATGTTGTAGAAAATATTGAAATTGGATTCCTTCTGCAATGGATGAGACTTTTGACCAGATTTAAGGTTAGGGTTAGGGTTTCAACTATTTTTCAATTAATCAAATGCTGCAGATAATAATGTAATTGGATTCCTTCTAACAATGGATGGGACTAATGATTTAGGGTTAGGGTTTCAGCTATTTTTTAGTCAATCAAATGCTGCAGAAAATATTGGAATTGAATTTCTTCTGCAATGGATGGGACTATTGACTAGATTTAGGGTTAGGATTTCAGCTATTTTCTAGTCTGTTGCAGAAAATATTGGAATTGGACAGTCCGGTACAAAGGACGGGATTTGTCATCAGATTTTTCATTCAATGAGTGATCAGTTTTTCAATCAATTAACCCTAGCCAGAAAACAGGAATCAGATTCTATCATGTACAAAGGATGGGATTTGTCATCCGGTACAACACAATAAACCATTATAAATTCATAATACTGATGAAGGTTTACAATACCCCCTATAACAGTTTTTCAATCAGATTTTTTCTGAGTGCTAATACCTCCTTATCCTTCTCTATTTCTTCTTTCTTTTGCTGAGTGATAATACATCCATTCTCATCCTTCTTAGTTTCATTACTACACAACATGAGCAACATAGTGGTCGCATTGGTCTACTATAATGGCCAAATTCATAATACTGATGAAGATGTTACCTTTGATTGTGAACGTCCTAAAAGCTTTCGTGTTGATGAAGACGTCACATTAGAGGAACTGAAGCTGCAAATTCATACAAAAATTAAAGTTGGAAATAGAAAAAGAGTTTCAGAGATTAAGTACAAGCTTCCTTTTTCTATTAGTGAAGGATGTGTCCGATATAGAATATTTTCACTTGAAGATGATGATAATGTTAGATGCATGTTTGATGCTTACAAGACATTTGAAAATGTTGGTGTACTTGAGTTATATGCTGACATAGAGGATGTTCACGATGATTGTGGGCCTTCAAATGTTCGTACTACAGACAACTTTCCCATAGAAGATGATGATTCTGGGCCGTTGTATGTTCACACTACATACGACGTTCCCACAGAAGAAGTCGTTCCGCTATCTCAAGCTACAACGTTTCATAATTCATTAGTCTCACAAACAATTCCTACTACCCTGGAAGATAAGCCAGCTGGTGTTGATCCTATTCATGTGGAGTCCATGGTGAATATGTTGGTGACTTTAGTGAGCAGGAAGAGGATGCTGAATTCGCAAATGACAATGATGACAACAGTATTCTGACCCAGACGTCGTCGCTACTGAGATCAACACTTATGTAGATCTTCCCCCATATGAGGCTGCATCCCATATGCACACCCTGGGTTTGGAGGCAATGCAAGTGCTAGAATTTCCTGAGTATGCTCATACATTTGCTATGCCTCTGACTTTTGATCTATCTACAGTTGATTTGTGTGTTGTGTTACAATTTTCAACGAAAGAGGCTATGCTTTCAGCTATTAATCACTATAACATCAAAAACTCTGTAGATTACAGAGTAATTGAATTTGAGCGGACCAAATGTTATGCCAAATGTCTAATGTATGGGAAAGGGTGCAATTGGAGAATAAGGGCAACATTTATGAAAAAGAAACAGGCATGGGAGATTAGAAAATATGAAGGGCCTCATACTTGCACATCAGGGAGGATTTCACAAGATCATTGCAAGTTAGATTCTAACATGATCTGTTCATGCATTCTGTCATTGGTCCAAGCAAATCCGAAGATCTCCGTTTCAGTTTTGATCTCTGAGATGCGAATTTGGTATGAATACATCATCTCCTATAAGAAAGCATGGAAAGCAAAGCAAAAGGCAATTGTTCGAGTGTTTGGCGATTGGGATAAATCGTTAGCTACTTAAATGGTTAGGTGCAATGCAACATTTCGTTCCTGGTACAATTGTGGAATTGCAAAGGGTACTTGCATATCACGGTGATTGACTGGTCCAGGGTAAGAGAATATTCCATCAACTCTTTTGGACATTCAAGTCGTGCATTGAAGAGTTTTCGTATTGTAAACCTATTGTGCAAATAGACGATACTTTCTTATATGGAAAATACAGAGGAACATTATTGTTAGCTATTGCACAAGATGGCAACCGAAACATACTGCCAATTGCCTTTGCCATTGTGGAGGGTGAGACAACGAAGGCTTGGTCATTCTTTCTCACTAATTTGCATAGACATGTGACAAGATAGCCTGACATATGTCTGATCGATATGAAGCCATCAAATATGCGATCAAATGCGATGGTAGTGGATGGAATCCTCTACATGCATATTCAGTGTACTGCATTCGACACATTGCAGCTAACTTTATGAAGAAGTTTAATAATAAGGAATTGCGTCGACACATTGTTAACATGGGTATGGAATCGAATCATAGTTATTTTATCTCTTATATTTCCTTTAGTATATCAAATAATACTAAAATTCACAAGTTTTTTTTTTTTTTAAATTTTATCAGGATACGAGTTGAGGTGATCCAATTTTCATTTCATGTATGAGAATCTTCGTGGAGAAAATGCAGAGGCGGCTAATTGGCTTGATAGGATCCCCAAGGATAAGTGGGCCCAATCATATGATCAAGGAATATGACAACCAACCTAGCTGAATCTATCAATTCAATGTTGAAGGGAAAGCGTCATCTTCCCATTACTGCTTTAGTGCAATCAACATATTATAAGTTGGCTGCACTTTTTATTAAGATGGGGAGCAAGCAAATTGCAATGATGGAGGGAGGGCACACATACTGTGAAACAGTCACACAGGCTATGCAAGAAAATCGCAAGAAAGCTAACTCCCACTTTATTCGTAATTTTACGCGATCAAATCAATCTTTTCTGATTGAAAAGTTAGCTGATCCACAAGAGGGTGTTCCTGCAATAAAGTACAAAGTCAAGCTTAATGACATGTGGTGTGACTGTGGGAAGTTTCAAGCACAAAGGTTTCCTTGTTCACATGTAGTTGCTGCTTGTGCACATGTCCATGTAGATTGCATGCAATATGTGGACAATGTCTATAGACTGAAAACTATATTGAATGTTTATAGACATGAGTTCGAAGCAGTTTGAAATGAAGGTTATTGGCCTCAATATAATGGTCCAGAAGTGTGTCCCAATCAAGAAATGCGGATAAATCCACATGGTCGGCTAAAATCAGGTTGTATTCGTAATGAAATGGACCTCAGGGAGAAAAGCCAACCAAAACGTTGTGTATTATGCAAAAATGAAGGTCATAGCCATCGAAAATGTCCGTATCAATCTGGCACATCGGGGGAGAGTTTGCATCAACAATAATCCAATTACATGTTTTCATAACCTGTAAAATTCACATATTTTGCCATTAAGGGAAAATGTTATGCAAGTTTTTCTTTCTACTTATCATGTAATATAAATTTTATTTTATATAAAATTAAGAAATTTTATAAATTATAAAAATTTAGTATATAAATTTTAAAAAAATAAATTAAAAAAAAAATTATATATAAATTGATCCATCAATGCAATGCAATGACAGTCGTATGTTTTTTAAAAGTTTAAAATATAAAAATATATTGAATAATAAATAACAAAATAAATAACAAAATTTTAAAATATATCGAATAATAAATAACAAAATTAAAATTAAAATAAATAAACTTGAGAGACTTTACACCAAAAAAAGAGCAAGAATTTCATTGCAAAACGAAGGAAAGAAGTACTACTTAGTAAGTAAAACAAGGCAAAACCCACAAGAAAAAACATGAAAAGCAAGTGATTATTTGAAAAGGAAAGCAAGAAAATGTAAAACAAAGTTAAGAGAGGAAAATGAAGATTGTAAGACAGAAAAAATAAACGGGTAAGAAAAAAAATCATACAAAATAAGAATATAAACAAGTAAAAATCAAGGTCTGTAAAGAAAGCTTCAATGCCAACAAGCAACATAAAATATACTGTAGAAAACCTTCAACTTTAATAAATCTATTCTCGAATTATTTGTGAAACTTATAAATTTAAATTAATTTGGATTAGATTTTAAATAAATATTATCAAGTCATATTTTTTTAAATTATTTTTTAAAGTTTAAAATATAAAATCATTTTTGAATATTTAAAAATATATTGAATAATAAATAAAAATAAATGTAAATAAAAATAAAAATTTTAAATTAATTTTCCAACAATTTTTTTGCTTTTTATTTATTTCTTTAAAAAAATAAATAACAAAATTAAAAATTAATTTCCCAACAAATTTAAAATAAATAACATGAAATGCAAAACATATAAATTTATATTTTACAAATTTAAAATACATTATTCTCGTTATATTAATAAAAGTACATTTATTCTAATTATATATAGAGGAGCTCTCGGTTCGCATGATGTTGAGCAACAGTGTCGAGCTATCCTATTGCATGGTGGTTGGACCCGTCGTTCAACCTCGTCAGTGGCACGTATTCGCGGTCGACCACGACTGGTTCTGGTTGTATGTCATCCGCCATTTCTTCTGTATCAAAAATTTGAAACTCACTGCTGGAGGAGCCAACACCCAGTCCACCCATAAAGGGAACCTGACTACTAGATGGACTCACAAATGATGTACCATCAAATGCTGATGCAGGGGTTCCAAACTGATACATTGTAGTTAGATATACTGAACTTGGACTTGGGATGGGGAGTTGGTCATCTAATCTCGTCATTGGCGGTGATGGTCGGTAACACTCATCAACATTATATTCGGGGTGACTGACGAAATAACGATGACTAGATGGTACTCCATGATTCCGTTCAAGTTCAGAATGACTAAATGACATCCTCGGTGCAGTGAACTCCGATGCATGTGATGAGGCCGGTTGATACGTCTGCCCACGTTGTCGGCTAGGTCTAGGAGCTTCCATTTCCTGTGTAGGAGGGATTGGATTTGAAGTTCGTTCGGTAAATGGCATACTCCTAACATCCTCATACCCCGACGGTGGACAAATAAAAGGCCGACCTTCATTTTTATACCATCCTATGTAATCATCAGATGGGTTGAAATTATTACCAACAATCGAATAACCTGTCGAAATTCGTTGAGAACGTATATCCCACCAATGGATCCATTGTTGATGCTTCGTAGGCCATAATTCTTCATGACACCTGCGCATGTCAATCTTGTGAACCTTATCAAGGTTCACCGGTGCTTCCAAAATTGGTTGTTGCATCCCAAATTATCGCAACACCATGTCAGTGTGGTGCCAGTCTACATATGAAAAGCATATCAATGCTGTGTTTGCTTTCCATATATTACAATTATTGTAGGCATCCGATGGGAGGCATGCCATAATTTCATTTGAATAATATGGCATCCACAGAAACTGCGAATAATTACTATAAATTATTAGTTTCATATGGATTAAATACAAAAATACTTGAATGTAACAATCGAAACATTTACCTTATCATATCCTACTCAACCTAGTCGTAATCTTATACTTGCAAGGTCGGTCGGAGTCTCGGTAAGATCTCTACGATGACTCCACCTGTTAAAATACGTATAAAATCTTAATAGACCTATTAAAATACAAGTTCGTACAAAATTAATAAAATAGTAAAGATTATTACCTGCTTGCAAAGGGGTATATAGCCGAAACATCCACGCGCGGAGCAAGAAATGGCAGCCGATACCAAGCCCATGATTGTAGAAGCACTAAATATCCACCTATGTCATGGCTTTTTGGAACTGTAGCCCGGCACAGTTCTCTATACAAAACCGCCAAACACGCAGAACCCCAACTATAATTTGCCGCATGCTCTAAATCACGTAGTAATGGAAGATACATTAAATGTACCCGACTGCTCGATTTGTCAAGCATTAGTAATTCTCCAATCAAACGTAAAATATATGCTCTAGCAGCATTTGTATCTGTTCTTCACTTGCGTTTAATGGAAGATTTTGAAAGGATTTCAACCAATTTAGTCTCATCGTTGAGCCAGATACATACTCATCTGGAGGTATCGCGCCCAATAGATTTTGACACTCTTCATTCCAATTTAGAAAGGTTGCGCCTGTAACTGCATCGTCATGGACTGGAAGTCCAAGTTGAAGCGCAACATCTTCTAGAGTTACTGTGCATTCACTAAAAGAAAAATGAAAAGTGTGCGTCTCGGGTCTCCATCGTTCGATCAACGCACTGATTAAGTTGGATTGTAGCAAAAATCATCGAATTTGAGTTGCGTGATAAAATCCGGCTCTTCATAAGTGGTCGATAATATATGGATGCGGGTCCTCCAATGTAAATTTCCTCGAACGTAAGACGCAACGAGTATCCTATTGATAATTAATTAAATTAAATAATTATAAAACTATAATAATTAAAAAATAAACAATATAAAAATTTTAAAATTTTAAAATGACAAAACAATAATAATTAAAAAATTAAACCATATAAAAATTATAAAATAATAAAATTATAAAACTATAAAACTATAAAATGACAAAACAATAATAATTATAAAACTATAAAACTATAATAATTATAAAATTAAACAATATAAAAATTATAAAATTATAAAACTATAAAATGACAAAAAAATAATAATTATAAAATTATAAAACTATAATAATTAAAAAATTATAAAAATTTGATAATGTAATACAAATAATATTACAAAAATTTACTTACCTCTTTAAATATAACCGAGAATATTTGATTCTCTTGCAACCTCAATAATGATGATGAAGCCATTTTTAAATCAACAAGAAGAGATTTTGTATGGAAGAAGGAAGAAGGAAAATGTTGAGATTTTTTGTAGAAAATATGAGGAAGAAGGGGGTATTTATAGGTATTTGGGGTGTATATGGGGTTTTTTTTTATCACAATATAGCTAAAAAAAATTATTTACCAAAATATCGTTGTTCTCAGATTAATTCCCAAAATTCGTTTGTTTTAAATCAGCTGGAAAATCACTATAACCTATGGCGATTTTGCAACGTAAAATTTTTAAAAAATTCAAAAAATACCAAGGGAAATCGTCATGGGTGGTGGCGATTTCCCTTGGTGTATTTTTAAAAAATTTCAAAATACACCAAGGAAATCGCCATGGGGGTGGCGGTCTCCCTTGGTGGTATATATATATATTTTTAAAATTTTTTTACTTAAATTTAAAAGTCCAATGGTTAAAAAAAAATTACAAATTTATTTTTAAAATTTGTATTTTAATTTTAAAAATTGCAAATTAAATAAAAAAAATTATCTTGGTATATATATTAAATTTTTTTAATTATTTAATTTCATAAAAAATAAAATTTATTATTTAAATTTTATAAAAAATAAAATTTTATGTCATATTAAAATTTAAAAAAGAAAATTATATTTATTATTAAAATTTTATAAAAAAATAAAATTTTATTTCTTATTAAAATTTAAAAAAGAAAATTGTATTTCTTATTAAATTTTTATATAAAAATTTTTATTTCTTATTTAAATTTTAACTTTTTTGAATTTTTTTTGAATTTTTGATTTAAATTTTATTATATAACCTTTTGAAACAAAAATAATAATAATAAAATACAAAATTTAAAAAAAAAAATTCGAAACTTTTTGAAGACAACGGTAACTTGACCGTTGCCTTCAAAATTCCCCCCCACACACACCACTCTTCTATAAATAACCCCCTTCATTTTCTACAACTTATTTTAAATTTCTTCTTCTTTCTACAATCAATTTTTTTTTCTACCAACAATATTTTTTTTTCTACAACAATATTTAAAAATGGCTTCATCATCACTATTGAGGTTGCAAGAAAATCACATATCCTCGATTATATTTAAAGAGGTAAGTAAATTGTTGTAATATTATTTGTATTAAATTATCAATTTTTAGTAATTTTTTTAATTATTATTATTTTGTAATTTTGTAATTTTATAGTTTTATAATTTTATAATTTTTAATGTTTTAATTATTATAGTTTTATCATTTTTTAATTATTATTGTTTTTTCATTTTATAGTTTTATAATTATTTATTTTTTATATTGTTTAATTTATTATTATTATAGTTTTTTTAATTTTTTAATTATTATAGTTTTTTCATTTTATAGTTTTATATTATATTATTTTTACTATTAAAGTTTTATAATTTTTAATTATTATTGTTTTTTCATTTTATAGTTTTTTATTTTTTTTATTATTTAATTATTTAATAATTATATAAATAATTTTAAAATTTTATATTATTATTGTTTTGTTATTTTATAGTTTTAGAATTTTTTAATTTTTATATTGTTTAATTTTTTAATTATTATAGTTTTTTAATATATTAATTTTTATAATTATTTAATTTAATTAATTATCAACAGGATACTCGTCGCGTGTTACGTTCGAGGAAATTTACATTGGAGGACCCGCATCCATCTATTATCGACCACTTAAGAAGAGCCGGATTTTATCACGCAACTCAAATTCGACGATTTTTGATACAACCCGACTTAATCAGTGCGTTGATCGAAAGATGAAGACCCGAGACGCACACTTTTCATTTTCCATTTGGTGAATGCACGGTAACTTTAGAAGATGTTGCGTTTCAACTTGGACTTCCGGTCCATGGCGATGCAGTTACAGGCGGAAGCTTGCTAGATTGGAATGAAGAGTGTCAAAATCTATTGGGCACGGTACCTCCAGATGAGTATGTATCTGGCTCAACGGTGAGACTAAATTGGTTGAAATCCTTTCAAAATCTTCCATTACACTCAACTGAAGAATAGATACAATATGCTGCTAGAGCATATATTTTACGTTTGATTGGAGGATTACTAATGCCTGACAAAATCGAGCAGTCGGGTACATTTAATGTATCTTCCATTACTACATGATTTAGAGTATGCGGCAAATTATAGTTGGGGTTCTGCGTGTTTGGCGGTTTTGTATAGAGAATTGTGCCGGGCTACAATTCCAAAAAGCCATGACATAGGTGGATGTTTAGTGCTTCTACAATCATGGGCTTGGTATCGGCTATCATTTCTTGCTCCGTGCGTGGATGTTTCAGCTGTATACCCCCTTGCAAGCATGTAATAATCTTTACTATTTTATTAATTTTGTACAAACTTGTATTTTTATAGGTCTATTAAGATTTTATATGCATTTTAATAGGTGGAGTAGGAGTAGGAGTAGAGATTTTACCGAGACTCCGACTGACCTTGCAAGTATAAGATTGCAACTAGATCGAGTAGGATATGATAAGGTAAATGTTTCGATTGTTACATTCAAGTATTTTTGTATTTAATCCATATGAAACTAATAATTTGTAATAATTATTCTCAGTTTCTGTGGATGCCATATCCCTCAAGTGAAATTATGGCATGTCTCCCATCGGATGCCTACAATAATTGTAATATATGGAAAGCAAACACAGCATTGATATGTTTTTCATATATAGAGTGGCACCAAATTGACAAGGTGTTGCGACAATTTGGGATGCAACAACCAATTCCGCAAGCATCGGTGAACCTTGATAAGCTTCACAAGATCGACATGCGTGGCCGTCATGAGGAATTCTGGCCTGTGAAGCATGAACATTGGATCTATTGGTGGAATATACGTTGTCAACGAATTCCGACAGGTTATCCGGTTGTTGTTAATAATTTCAACTCATCTGATGATTACATAGGATTGTATAAAATGAAGGTCGGCCTTTTGTTTGTCCACCGTCGGTGTATGAGGATGTTAGGAGTATGCCATTTATCGGACGAACTTCAATTCCAGTCCCTCCTACACAGGATATGGAAGCTCCTAGATCTAGCCGACAACATGGGCAAACGCGTCAACCGGCCTCATCGGAGTTCACTGCACCGAGGATGTCATTTAGTCATCCTGAACCTGAAGGGGATAATGGAGTATCATTCAGTCATTGTTATTCCATCAGTCACCCCGGATATGACGTTGATGAGTGTTACCGACCATCACTGCCAATGACAAGATTAGATGACCAGCTCCCCATCCTAAGTCCAAGTTCAGCATATCTAACATCAATGTATCAGTTTGGAACCCCTGCGTCAGCATTTGATGGTACATCATTTCTGGGTCCATCTAGTAGTCAGATTCCCTTTATTGGTGAACTAGGTGTTGGCTCCTCCAGCAGTGGGTTTTAAATTTTTGATACAGAAGAAATGGCGGATGACATACAACCGACACCAGTGGCGATTACAGCAAGAGGTTGTGGTCGACCATGAATACGTGCCACTGACAAGGCTGAACGACGGGTACAACCACCACGCACTAGGAGAGCTCGACACTGTTGCTCTACACCACGCAATAATTAGAATAAATGTACTTTTATCAATATAATGAGAATAATGTATTTTAAATTTGTAATAAATAAATTTATATGTTTTGCATTTCATGTTATTTATTTTAAATTTGTTGGGAAATTAATTATTATTTTTAATTTTTTTATTCAGCATATCTAACTAAAATGTTAATGTTGTTATTTAATTTATAAAAATGTAATAAAATATATTATTCCATATATTTTTATAAAATTTCTTAATTTTATATAAAATAATAATCCAATACATGATAAGTAGAAAAAAAACTTGCATAACATTTTCCCTTAATGGCAAAATATGTAAATATTACAGGTTATGAAAACATGTAATTCCTTTATTGTTGATGCGAACTCTCCCCCAATGTGCCAGATTGATGCGGACATTTTCGACGGCTATAACCTTCATTTCTGCATAATCCACAATGTTTTGGTTGGCCTTTCTCACTGAGATCCATTTTATTACGAATACGACTTGATTTTGGCCGACCATGTGGATTTCTCCGCATTTCTTGTCCCAATCCGCATTTCTTGATTGGGACACACTTCTGGACCATCATATTGAGACCAATAACCTTCATTTCCAACTGCTTCGAACTCATGTCTATAAACATTCAATATAGTTTTCAGTCTATAGACATTGTCCACATATTGCATGCAATCTACATGGACATGTGCACAAGCAGCAACTACATGTGAACAAGAGAACCTTTGTGCTTGAAACTTCCCACAGTCACACCACATGTCACTAAGCTTGACTTTGTACTTCATTGCAAAAACACCCTCTTGTGGACCAACTAACTCTTCAATCAGAAAAGATTGATTTGCTAGCGTAAAATTACGAACAAAGTGGGAGTTAGCTTTCCTGCGATTTTCTTGCATAGTCTGTGTGACTGTTTCACAGTATGTGTGCCCTCCCTCTATCATTGCAATTTTCTTGTTCCCCATCTTAACAAAAAGTGCAGCCAACCTATAATATGTTGATTGCACTAAAGCAGTAATGGGAAGATGATGCGTTCCCTTCAACACCGAATTGATAGATTCAGCTAGGTTGATTGTCATATGGCCATAACGTCTTCCTTGATCATATGATTGGGCCCACTTCTCCTTGGGGATCCTATCAAGCCAATTAGCCGCCTCTGCATTTTCTCCACGAAAATTCTCATACATGAAATTAAAATTCGATCGCCTCAACTCGTATCCTAATAAAATAAAAAACAAAAGACTTGTGAATTTCAGTATTATTTTATATACTAAAGGAAATATAAGAGATAAAATAACTATGATTCGATTCCAAACCCATGTTAACAATGTGTCGACGCAATTCCTTATTGTTAAACTTCTTCATAAAGTTAGCTGCAATGTGTCAAATGCAATACACTGAATATGCATGTGGAGGATTCCATCCACTACCATCGCGTCTAATCTCAACTTTGATGGCTTCATGTCAATCAGACATCAAGCATATGCCAGGCTGTTTTGTCACATGTTTACGGAAATTAGTGAGAAATAATGACCAAGCCTCTGTTGTCTCACCCTCCAAAATGAAAAAGGTAATTGTCAGTATGTTTCGGTTGCCATCTTGTGTAATAGCTAACAATAATGTTCCTTTGTATTTTCCATATAAGAAAGCACCGTGATATGCAGGTACCGTTTGCAATTCCACAATTGTACCAGGCATGAAATATTGCATTGCACCTAACCATTTAGGTAGCTCATTGTACGATCTATCCCAATCGCCAAAAACTCGAACAATTGCCTTTTGCTTTGCTTTCCACGCTTTCTTATAGAAGGTGATGTATCCATACTGGATTCACATCTCAGCGATCAAAACTGAAACGGAGATATCCAGATTTGCTTGGACCAATGACAGAATGCATGAACAGATCATGTTAGAATCTAACTTGCAATGATCTTGTGAAATCCTCCCCGATGTGCAAGTATGAGGCCCTTCATATTTTTTAATCTTCCATGCTTGTTTCTTCTTCATAAAAGTTGCCCTTATTCTCCAATTGCACCATTTCCCATACATTAGACATTTGGCATAATATTTGGTCCGCTCAAATTCAATTACTCTGTAATCTACAGAGTTTTTAATGTTATAGTGCTTAATAGCTGAAAGCACAGCCTCTTTCGTTGAAAATTGTAACCCAACACACAGATCAACTGTAGATGGATCAAATGTCATAGGCGTAGCTAATGTATGAGCATACTCAGGAAATTTTGGCAGTTGCATTGCCTACAGATCCAGGGTGTGCATATGGGATGCAGCCTCATATGGGGGAAGATCTCCATGAGTGTTGATCTCAGCAGGGATGACGTCTGGGTCAGAATCACTGTTGTCATCACTTGCGAATTCAGCATCCTCTTCTTGCTCACTAAAGTCACCAAAATATTCACCATGGACTCCACATGGCGGAACAAGATCAACACCAACTGGCTCATGTTTGAGGGCAGTAGGAATTGTTTGTGAGACTAATGAATTATGAAACATTGTAGCTTGAGATAGCGGAACGACTTCTTCTGTGGGAACATCGTATGTAGTGTGAACATAGAACGACCTAGAATCATCATCTTCTGTGGGAAAATTTTCTGTAGTGCGAACATTTGAAGGCCCACAATCATCGTGAACATCCTCTATGTCAGCATATAACTCAAGTACACCAACATTTGCAAATGTCTCTGTCGCAACCTAAAAAAAATAACGACGTCTCATCGCAAGACTTTATTATTCGTTAGGCGTGACATTAAAAAAAATCGAGGAAAAGTCGACTTAACTCCTATAGAAAAATGAAGGTTTTGAAAATGACCTTAAAAAAGACATGGAGTCGCCACCAATCTTTTTTAGCTAGGTGTGATCGGCCACCTATTAAAACCGGTTTTATAAAATATTTTAAAAATTAATTAAAACATTTTAAAAACCAATTTCAAGTCTGCGTTTTAAACCAGAGAAATCAAAGAAGCGGGTTCGGGAGTCGGTTACGTGTGGGGAAGGATTAGCACCCCCACAACGCCCGTATAAATCGGTACCTTATTAATCGTGTGTTATCTTAAGTCTCGGTAAAAAGTTGGTTTTAAATTTAGTATTTCAAGTTAATTCCCAATTTAAAGAAAAATAATTTCATTTTTTTATTGAAAATGATCTGGAATTTATAAATTCAAAATTTTCCTATATTCCCCAACAAACGTGGCAAAATATAGAAATTTTTATTAGTTTTGGAAAACTTTCCGAATCATTCTCTTTTTTTTTTTTTGTGAAAGAAAGATATTCTTTTATTAATGATAATTGATGATATTCCCTCCAGCAAACCCGGTAGAGAACTCATGAATTATTTTAACTCGGGAATATCTTTATTTTTTATTGAAAACCATTATCTTTTTGAAAACATTTAAAATAAATGAATATGTATATGCATGACATAAATAAAATGACATAGCAAAATCTAAATAATATAATGCAACCTAAATGTCATGACACATAGAAATTATTATGGCAAGAATCACATATTATATAAAATGCATGAATATAAAAATGCAATGCATGAAATGTATTTTTTCTTTTAATTAAGGAAATCTGTATATCTAAAAAGATATCCGGCTACCTTAGGAAAATATGTCAAATTAAATATTCTAAAACCAAAATACTTTGTGATTGTTTGAAAACGATTTTGAAAAGCTTGAATTAAAAATAAAAACTAGGCTAAATCTTTTTTTTAAAATGGCTCTAATTTCCTAAGTTTAAAAAATCCGGACTTGACTACCCTTAACCCGGGACTTTAAAAACCATTTTTAGAGTTTAAAAAGGCTTAGAAATTACCCTAAGTCAGTAGCTAACCCTCCTAATCAGCCCACTCTAAGTAAATTAACCAAATCAGAAAAATGGTTTTTCTTTAAATTCAATTATGACTCCACTGTCCAGTTTTAATCCACGATTTTTTATCCTATTTTTAAAAATTCCAAAAATTCGAAAAAAAATACTGGAGACTCAGGACATGTAAAAATACACGAGAAAAAATCGGATTAATTTTCTGATTAAAGATGAATTCCCAGAAAAATCAGAGATGTACGAGTTTTTGGAGGAGAAAAAAAAAAACTGCTTTGTTTTTCTTTAAATTCAATTCTGACTCCACTGTCCATTTTTAATCCACGATTTTTTACCCTATTTTTAAAACTTCCAAAAATTCTGAAAAAAATACTGGAGACTCAGGACATGTACAGCTACACGAGAAAAAATCGGATTAATTTTCTGATCAAAGATGAATTCCCAGAAAAATCAGAGATGTACGAGTTTTTGGAGGAAAAAAAAAACTGCTTTGTTTTTCTTTAAATTCAATTCTGACTCCACTGTCCAGTTTTAATCCACGATTTTTTACCCTATTTTTAAAAATTCCAAAAATTCTGAAAAAAAAATACTGGAGACTCAGGACATGTACAGCTACACGAGAAAAAATTTTCTTAATTTTCTGATCAAAGATGAATTCCCAGAAAAATCAGAGATGTACGAGTTTTTGGAGGAGAGAAAAAAAAAAACTGCTTTGCCAACACACTTTTTTTTTGTCTTTGATAAAATCATTTAAAAATCAAAATAAAAATATTTGAAACTCATAAAATGACTTGAAAGCAGTAGCTAGGACTTTTTGAAAGTTAGATAAAAATTGGCTAAGTAAAAAAAAATCACAAAGGTAGAATAATCAATTTGACAAACTTAATTTTCCACAAGTGTGCTCAAGAGAGCATGACTTTGAACCATTAATTGGCTCAAGTCATTATTCAAGTGGCATGAACATGAAATGCATGAAACAATGCAGCAAACATAATGTATGAAATGCATGGATCTAAACCTAAATGTAAGGAAAATGCATGACATAAATAATATGGCCTAGACCTAACATGAACTTGCATGGCATTTAATGTAACCTAGACCTAAGACATGCATGGCATTTTCACAAACACAAGGCATGCTTAATTCAAAAATCCAACCAAATATCATGCAAATGCAAAAACCTAACAACTAGCATGACAAAAATACAACACACAATGCAAAACCCATGGAGTAGCCAAATGGTCCCAAGCTCCAACAAGCATGGCATTTTCACAAACACTTGGTATGCTAGCATGAAAAACTAAGTCATAACACAAAAATCACACAAGCATTTTCACAAACACCTAATATACCAAATCTAAAACATGCTCACTAAGATATAAAACAAGAATCATGCAAAGAATCACACAAGCATTTTCACAAACACTTAATATGCTAACTCTAAAACATGCTCAAATTTAAACAACATGAAAACAGAAAATTAAAAATGCAAAAACATGATATCTAAGACATAAATGGCAACAAACAAAGCAACCAAATTAAATATAACTTAAGAACATGAAATAACATAATATTTAAAACATCAAAAATAAAGAAAATAGCATAAACAATATGGTAAAATGAATCAAAAACAACAACTTAAAATAAATAATGTAGGCCATTTGGCCATGGTGAGTTTATTGTAAAAACAAAATGTAAGAAAAATATACTTAAGAAAGGAAATGAAGGAAGAACAAGAAACATTATTTTAAAATGAAAACTCACCAAGTAGCTTTTGAACGGATTAAGCTATAAACCCTCAGAGTAGCTTTTGAACGGATTAAGCTACGAACCCTCAGAGTAGCTTTTGAACGGATTAAGCTACGAACCCTCAGAGTAGCTTTTGAACGGATTAAGCTACCAACCCTCAGAGTAGCTTTTGAACGGATTAAGCTACGAACCCTCAGAGTAAAACACTATGACTCACCACCCGGATAATCCTAATACAAGTGTATAGACTATCTCACAAGGGGTAGTGGGTGATTTCAACCAAAGGCCAAGACTCCTTATTTATAAGGTGAGCACCTCCTTGGCTTGACATTACAAAGGGATGTGGGATTGGGACTTAGGCTCAAAAATGAAAATCTCTAACTTAACTCTTGATTTTTAATCACTTGATTGAAAAAATCCTAAGCTTCCTCCTTCCTTTGGGCTTGGGCAGGCCAGCACTTCTCTTTTCCAGCCCAGCTCTGATTTTTGCAAGGCCCAAAGAAGCCCTTTTCGGTTGCTTGGGTTAAACGACCATTTTGCCCCCCGGATGCAAAATAAATATCAAACGGACTCCAAATTCAATTTTTCTTTTTTTAATGCTTCCAAAATAATAAAATATTGAGTTCTGGAAGTTTTCAAAATTATCCGAGTCCGTTTGCTATTTATTTGGATTTTTTCTTCCCAAAATATCCTTTTATGCCCCTACTTTTTACCATTTTTTAAACGAGCTCCAAATCAAGATTTTTCTTCACCAATCTCTTCAAAATAATTAAAAAGTGTGATCTGGAAGTTTTCATAATTTTTGGAGCTCATTTGGTATTTTTTCGGGATTTATCGGCTTGAATTACTGCATAGGAGGCCTGGGATTTGGCCATTTTGCAAACGAACTCGGAGTCAAGATTTTCTTTCACCAATCTCTTCCAAATAATTTAAAAATGAGATTTGCCAAATTTCAGAATTTTCTGAGTCCATTTGCTATTTTTCCGGGATTTATCTTTTTGAATTACTACATTAGAAGCCCGGGATTTGGCCATTTTGCAAACGAACTCGGAATCAAGATTTTCTTTCGCCAATATCTTTCAAATGATTTAAGAATGAGATTGACAAATTTTTCAGAATTTTTGGAGTCCATTTGCTATTTTTCCCAATTTTTTTCAATTTTGCCCTTTAACCTCCGAAACCCGGTTTTGCTCAAAACAAGTCCGATTTTCAGATTTTCTTCAATCTGAGCCTTGCACCATCCTTTTTAATCATTCCTCATCCATTGGGGGCTTTGGTCTTACCAATTCGGGCCATTTCTGTGATTCTTCCCGATTTCACCGAAATCCACTAAAAACTCTAATTCTCGGTTTTCTCCCGGATTGACTTTTCTTTCGGTTTTTCTTGCAAGTGACTTCTCCATTACCCGTAGTCAGTGCTTATCTTTCATTTGGAACCTTCAATTTCGACCAGTTTGATCGTTTAAGCACTTTTCCCCAAATTTCTCGGATTAGGGTTTCTTTTCTACTGAATCTCCAAATCCCAACTTCCGAACTCCATATCTTTCAATGTAGAACTCGGATTATCAAAATTCCTTCGCCATTTTTCAATTGAACTTAAAATCTTGATTTTGAAAGTGGGTTGACTTTTTCAGTAGTTGACTTTATGGGGTTGACTTTTTCGGGGTTGACTTTTTCGGGGTTGATTTTTTCGGGGTTGACTTTTTTTTCAAGTTTGACTTTTTGTGCTCGCCCTCTTAAACTAAGTCTCGGAGTACCACCTGCAGGATGAAAACAGTCTTTTTATACTCGGAAACATCAATATAGGAAGAAAACATACCTGTTTAGTGGCCCGGACAAAATTAGGTGTCTACAGTCTCAAGAGCATAAAACATGCATATGACATCATCATCATCTTCAAGTGGAAATGTTCTATATCGGACACATCCTACACCAATAGAAAGAGGATGCCTATACTTAATCTCTGAAACTCTTTTTCTATTTCTGGCTTTAATTTTTGTATGAATTTGCAGCTTCAGTTCCTCTAATGTGACGTCTTCATCAACACGAAAACTTTTAGGACGTTCACAATCAAAGGTAGCACCTTCGTCAGTATTATGAATTTGGCCGTTATAGTAGACCAATGTTATCACTCTGTTGCTCATGTTGTGTAGTAATGAAACTAAAAAGGATGATAATGGAGGTATTATCACTCGGCAAAAGAAAGAAGAAATAAAGAAGGATGAGAATGAGGAGGTATTAGCACTCAGAAAAAATCTGATTGAAAAACTGTTGTAGGGGGTATTGTAAACCTTCATCAGTATTATGAATTTATAACTGTTCATTATGTTATACCGGATGACAAATCCCATCCTTTGTACAGGATGGAATCTGATTCCCATTTTCTGGCTAGGGTTAATTGACTGAAAAACTGATAACTCATTCAATGCAAAAACTAATGATAAATCCCATCCTTTGTACCGGACTGTCCAATAGTCCCATCCATTGCAGAAGGAATTCAATTCCAATATTTTCTGTAGCATTTGATTGATTGGAAAATAGCTGAAACCTATCCCTAACCCTAAATCATTAGTCCCATCCATTGCAGAAGGAATCAAATTTCAATATTTTATGCAGCATTTGATTGACTGGAAAATAGCTGAAACCTATCCCTAACCCTAAATCTTTAGTCCCATCCATTGCAGAAGGAACCCAATTCCAATATTTTTTGTAGCATTTTATTGACTAGGAAAATAGCTGTAACCCTAAATTTGGTCAATAGTCCCATCAATTGCAGAAGAAATTCAATTCCAATATTTTCTGCAGGATTTGATTCACTGAAAAATAGCTGAAACCTTAACCCTAACCCTAAATCATTAGTCCCATCCATTGCAGAATAAATCTAATTTTAATATTTTATACAGCATAAAATTAAAATAATAAATAAAATTTAATTTTATATAAAATTCAAATAAGAAATTAATTTAATTTTTATATAAAATTTAAATAACAAATCAAATTTTAATTTATATAAAATTTAAATAAGAAATCAAATTTTAATTTATATAAAATTTAAATAAGAAATACATTTTTTAAATAAAATTCTAATAAGAAATAAAATTGTATTTTATATAAATTTTAAAGAAGAAATAAAAAAAAATTTATATAAAATTTTAATAAGAAATATTTTTTTTATAATTTTAATAAGAAATAAAATTTTACTTTTTATAAAATTAAAATAATAAATTTTATTTTATTTTTTATAAAATTTCAATAAAAATAAATTAAAATTTTATAAAATTAAAAATTAAATAAATTATAAAATTTTAGTATATATATTTAAAAAAAAATAAAAACAAACCAAGATTTTTTTTTATACCTGTTTGTTACAGATCTTACATATAAAATTTAAATAAGAAATCAAAATTTTTATTTATATAAAATTTAAATAAGAAATAAAATTTTATTTTTTATAAAATTTTAGTAATAAATTAAATTTTATTTTTTATAAAATTAAAAAATTAAAAAAAAATTAATATATATATTTTTAAAAAAAACCAAGATAATTTTTTTTATTTAATTTGCAATTTTTAAAATTAAAATACAAAATTTAAAAACAAATTTGCAATTTTTTTTAAACCATTGGACTTTTAAATTTAAATAAAAAATTAAAAAAAAAATCTATACCATCAAGGGAAATCGTCATGTGGGGTGCCGATTTCCTTTGGTGTTTTTTGAATTTTTTGAAAATTTTATGCTGGGAAATCGTCATGGGGGATGACGATTTCTCAGCTGGTTTTAAAACAAACGGATTTTGGAAATTAATCTAAAAACAACGATATTTTAGTAAATAATTTTTTTTTAGCTATATTGTGATAAAAAAACCGTATGTGGGGGATATTTATAGATTTTGACTGTTGCCTTAAAATTTGAATTTTTTTATTTTTTTAACCGTTGCTAGTTTAAAATATAAAATACAAAAACAAAAAAAATAGTTGGGAAATTGCCATGGCCCATGGCGATTTCTCAACTGAAATTTTGATTTTTTTTTTTAAATATAGTTGGAAAATCGCCATGAACCATGGCAATTTCCCAACTAGTTAAAAAAAACGGATTTTGATATTTAATTTAAAAATAACAGTATTTTGAGAAAGAAAAAAAGTAATATTATGATAATAAAATAAAAAAAACCACATTTATCCTATCAACTACAAGAAAATGACATTATCCCCTTTTAGTATAGCAAAACAAATTAGTTACTTTGGCAAATTGACACATATTTTCTTATTTTTTAAAGAAAATATTGATCCACGTCATTAAACATTTATTAATGTGATACTTTAAAAAATGTTAATTTAATATTTTAAGAAATATCAATTTAACTGGTGCATATAATATAGATACCGATTAAGAATTATTTAATTATCATTTCATGAATTGTTTTGCATTTAATACATTACTTAATACATAATTAAAAAAATAATGAATTAATTCATTTTTTTTATTTAGGATTTTGTTAACGAGTGTCCTTAAACACTCTTTAAAATTAGTTAATATATTATTTATAATAATAATATTATATTAAATACAAAAGTTAATAATTTTATTCATCATTTTCAATACATTAAAGTTATTACTATATATAATAATCTTAAAAATTGCTCTTAGATCATTAGTTAATAAAATTCTTTTATAAATATTACCTTAATTAATGCATTATTCATTTATTAACATTTATGTTTTAAGAAAGAAAAATATAATTGTTTTTTTTTTTTAATTTAGTAAAAATAATGCAGTGAGTGTAATTTTTTTAGACGATCATTAACTGGATAAATTTTTTAATAAATTATTATTCATATTTTCGGCCAAGATAATATTCTAATCAAACGGTGATAAGAGTGGCAGCGACTGGTAGACCCAAAACTGAAGCCGTAGCAAATACAACCACCCCAACCCCATATTCCGTAATCCCAGATTCCAAAATTTCACCATTTTTTCTCTCTCTATCTCGACCCTTTCGCAATTTGCAGACTTTTTCCCTCTAACTACCACTCTCTTTTTCACTGTGTTCTTCATTTTTACCCCCTTTTTTTATTCAAATTTCAATCTCCCTCTCTTCATAAAATCCTTTTAAAAAAAAAAAAAAAAAATCTCGATTCTAGGGTTTTTTTCCATTCGTTTCCGGAAACCCTTGCTCTACCGTCTTTTTTTTTTGTCTTCCACGGTGAAGCTTATTTCTTCCTTTCCCACTTCAATTCCACTTTGACGACATTAAATTTATAATCTTTTCGAAAAAAAATCAATTCCATGGACCCCGAGGTTCTCGAATTCGATATAGGCTTAGGCGGAGGAGGTAGCAGCGGCCTCGACGGCGATGATGATGCCAATATAGGGTTAGACGTTGACGAGGATATGGCTGATAGCCCTGCTCCTTCTTCAATTCTTGCTTCTAATAACAATGGCGATGGCGGTGGAATTTACCTTCCAGAAGGGGACCTACTGGATCTTGAGCCTTCTGAAGGTATGGAATTTGAGTCTGAAGAATCCGCAAAGGCCTTTTACAATTCTTATGCTCGCCGTGTCGGTTTTAGTACACGTGTAAGTTCTTCTCGTCGTTCCAGGCGTGATGGAGCAATTATTCAGAGACAATTTGTTTGTGCTAAAGAAGGTTTTAGGAATTTCAATGAGAAAAGAACAAAAGATAGGGAGATCAAGCGTCCTCGTACTATTACTAGAGTAGGATGTAAGGCTTCTTTGTCTGTTAAAATGCAGGATTCTGGGAAATGGATTGTGTCTGGATTTGTTAGAGAGCATAATCACGAGCTTGTTCCACCTGATCAAGTTCATTGTCTTCGGTCTCATAGGCAAATATCTGGGCCTGCTAAGACTTTGATTGATACATTGCAGGCTGCTGGAATGGGCCCTCGTAGGATTATGTCTGCTTTAGTAAAAGAATATGGTGGAATTAGTAAGGTTGGATTTACAGAAGTGGATTGTAGGAATTATATGAGGAATAATCGGCAGAGGAGCTTAGAAGGAGATATTCAACTGCTTTTGGATTATTTGAGGCAAATGCAAGCTGAGAATCCCAATTTCTTTTATGCTGTGCAGGGTGATGAGGATCAAGCTTTGATGAGTAATGTGTTTTGGGCTGATCCAAAGTCTAGGATGAATTATAATTACTTTGGGGATACTGTTACCTTTGATACTACCTACAGGTCGAACAGGTATAGGCTGCCTTTTGCACCTTTCACTGGAGTAAACCACCATGGACAACCAGTTCTGTTTGGATGTGCTTTCTTAATAAATGAATCTGAAGCATCATTTGTTTGGCTGTTCAAGACTTGGCTTATGGCAATGTCTGGTCGCCCTCCGGTGTCTATCACCACTGATCGTGATGCTGTTATTCGGTCAGCCATTACGCAGGTTTTCCCTGAGACTCGGCACCGTTTCTGCAAATGGCACATCTTCAAGAAATGCCAAGAGAAGTTGTCCCATGTGTTCCTCAAACATCCAACTTTTGAAGCGGATTTCCACAAGTGTGTTAACTTGCCTGAATCGATAGAGGAGTTTGAGTCTTGTTGGTTGTCACTTGTTGATCGATATGAACTCAGGGATCATGAATGGCTTCAGATGATATACAATGACCGCAGACACTGGGTCCCTGTATATCTGCGGGACACTTTTTTTGCTGAAATGTCTATAACCCAACGAAGTGATAGCATGAACTCATACTTTGATGGCTTTGTGAATGCTTCAACCAATCTGAATCAGTTCTTTAAGCTCTATGAGAAAGCTCTGGAGAGTCGAAACGAGAAAGAAGTGAAAGCAGATTATGATACAATGAACACTTCCCCTGCTCTGAAGACCCCATCTCCAATGGAGAAACAGGCGTCAGAGCTCTATACCAGAAAACTGTTTATGAGATTTCAAGAGGAGCTAGTTGGGACTCTGACATTCATGGCATCAAAATCAGATGATGATGCTGATATCATAACATATCAGGTAGCAAAGTTTGGAGAGGATCATAAAGCCTACTATGTTAAGTTCAATGTTTTAGAAATGAAAGCGACTTGTAGCTGCCAGATGTTTGAGTTCTCTGGTCTTCTTTGTAGACATGTATTGACAGTTTTCAGAGTAACCAATGTCCTTACTCTCGCATCTCATTATATTTTGAAACGATGGACAAGAAATGCAAGGAGTAGTGTTATATTAGAAGAACGTGCTAGTGATGTATATACTAATTATCTAGAATCTCATACAGTCCGGTATAATACCCTACGTCATGAGGCCTTCAAGTTTGTTGACGAAGGATCAAAGTCTTTAGACACTTACAAGGTGGCAATTGGTGCTCTCCAACAGGCTGCAAAAAGAGTTGCACTTGGGACAAAGAATGATGGCAGGACTACAATGGTTAATGGGCGGGTCAGGGAGGACTCTGCACGTGATGCTAGTTGGGCAAATACTATTAATCACAAAATTCCCAGTCAAGCTTTGTCTGAGGTCAGAACTATTATTCAGTTATTCCTGTTGCTTGTTCTAAATATGATGTGTGAATCAAAATTCTACGCACTTGAGCTCTTTTAAGATTCTTGTTTAAACTTTGCTGTAAATTTTTTGTTTTCTCATTTTCTTCAGTACCTGACTTACTGTTCGCATTTGAATTTGTTATTATTGCAGTAAGCCTTACCACTGAGAGAGATTGTTTTTGTTCAAACTTGCACCATGGATATGTCATTGAACATATTGTCAGCTCTAGAAATTGTGTTGTAAAGCTTTTGATTGCATGTTCAACTTAAAGGGGACCACCCAAATTCTAGTTTCAATGGGAATAGGAAAGTTGTAGAGTTACCTCAGTGGGTTCAGGGCTCGGGAGTACATTTTGTAGCAAATGCCTTTAGGTTTAATGCGATTTAGGTTTATTGCACTTTTTTTTTGACAATTATGTCTTTGCTCTTCATCATATTGTTAACATGTGTTTCTTTGAAGTGAAATGAATTATCTGCATGAAGTTGTAAGCTATGTTCATCACTATGTTTCTCTCCATTTTAACATCCTTGGTGAAGACCAACAGATTATAACCTTGATAATCAAGAGCTAGGTTCATCTTCTTCACTTGTGGATTAAAATGGAATAATACCTAAAAAAACCTTCGAATTTTACTCAAAAATGGAAATAAACCCTCGATCTTTATTGCATGAAACTAAGATTATGAACTTCTATTTCATTTTAATTATACCCATTAAATCTTGAAAATGGATGAATAAAGTCCAATTCCCAGAATTTTTAAAATAGCATATTCTCAAATATTTGTCATCCAACTCATCCAAATAAATCTACGTAAGCATTCTCTATAGATTACATATCCAACTAAGAAGATTTTAACAAAAATTGAATATTTTATATCGTCAAGGTTCAAATTACAATAAAATAAAAGTTCATAGCTTTGATTTCATGCAATAAAATATCGAGAACTTATTTATATTTTCGAGTAAAGTTCGAGGGCTTATTTGGGTATTATTCCGATTAAATTAGTTATTCTTCTGAATTGTTTACTCATAATTCATCTCTCTCAAAAATTCAGTAGCAAAGGATATACAGATCGAAATCTGTTGGGTGGTTTTTTTAGCTCCAATACACCTTGTTTTGCCTTTCCTCATGCTTTTGCTTTAATGATTCTTAAAGGCTCTGTGCTGGCATTTTATATCCTACTTATTCCACATTCTTGTTCAGAAACAATCTGGTTACAAGTTTGGGTCAAAGCATAGTATCCTTCGTTTGCCTAAGGTATTCTGATCCATGATTAAGTAAGGCATTACATGTTCATACTGAATGGTGAATTGAGTATGCAGCTCTCTTCTATGTTGTCTTTAAACCATGTAGGTTTTGAGATATATGATGTAGACTATCTTCAGGGACTCTGTTCAATGATTCTTAGGATGTAAACAATCTGGTTTTGATATATATCTCACTATCACTTTCTTTATGCTAGATTTATAAAAGAACAACATTAAATATGCACATATGAGAAAGAAAATGGGGCAAAAAAATGATGCTGGTGCTTCATTGTTTTTCAGGATGATATGGACAAGAAAATCCGAGAACTTACCAATGAGCTGGAGTATGCAAGTCGAAAGTGTGAAGTTTACCGGGCTAACTTGCTTTCTGTTTTAAAAGACATTGAAGACCATAAGCTACAGCTGTCAATTAAAGTGCAAAATATAAAGATCAGTATGAAGGATGGCCTGTAATGGTGCAACACATTTCTGCTATGTAATTTTGATTTATCTCATCTGATTTCGTATTTCAAGTCCTTGTCTTCAATCCTACCCTAGTACTTGGGCTAAGGCTTTTCATCACCTTTGAATGCTGTAGAGCAATTAGGAGAGTCTTCAGTCTTGTTCCATGTATAGTATAATTGATGTCTTTTATGTGCATAGTTTGTCAATTTGAGTGATTAGTTTCTTTTAGTAAACTCTGTGCAGATTATTTAAGGAAAAAAAAAAAAAAAAACCAATGGAGTTTGGTGACCCTGTGTCAATATTCTAGCCTGAAGAATTCTGGATAACTGGCTCATGCATCATAATGATGGTTTGTTTACACTCAGTGTGGGGTAAAACATGCAGCATACACAACATGGATTTCTGTTAGCTAATTTCACTCATTGTTGGTTGAAGGTAAAACATGTTATATATATATATATATATATATATATATATATATTTGAGGTTGTCAGGTTTTGATTCTTGATCATTGGAACTAAGAGGGTGTTTGGTATGATAGAAAGTGATCACTTTCCATGGAAAGTAATTGGTGGGAATGTGATTCTCATGTTTGGTATGCTAAAAATTGCTTACTTTCCTGGGAATGTAACTTTCCTTGGAGAGTTACTTTTTCAAAAATATTGGAATGTGATTCTCATGAGAAGTGGTGAGAAAGTAATTTTCCCATGTAATTGGAAAGTTAAAAAAAATATTAAGACAAAATTATTCTCTTTCTATTTGATTTAAAATTATCAATTGAAATATTATTTTAAAATATTTAATACAAATATTTATTAATAATAAATATTATTAAAATATTTAAATAATATTTAATTTGTATTCAGTCTTTTAATTTTTAATTACTTGAGAGTAATTTCAAAATTTTATTATTAACAAACATTTTTTTATCATAAAAATAACTCAAATTACCAATTAAAATATTATTTTTAAATATTTAATAAAAATGTTTGTTAATAATAAATATCATTGAAATATTGAAATAATATTTAATTTTCATACAGTTTTTTAACTTTTCAACTACATAAAAGTAATTTCGAAAATTTATTATTAACAAATATTTTTATCATAAAAATAACTCAAATTATCAATTAAATATTATTTTTAAATATTTAATACAAATATTTGTTAATAATAAATATCATTAAAATATTTAAATAATATTTAATTTGCATATAGTCTTTTAATTTTTCAATTATATGAGAGTAATTTCAAAATTTTATTATTAACAATTTTTTTTATCATAAAAATAACTCAAATTACCAATTAAAATATTATTTTTAAATATTTAGTACAATTTTTTGTTAATAATAAATATCATTAAAATATTTAAATAATACTTAATTTGCATCCAGTCTTTTAATTTTTCAACTACATAAGAGTAATTTCAAAATTTTATTATTAATAAATATTTTTTATCCTAAAAGTAACTCAAATTATCAATTAAAATATTATTTTTAAGTATTTAGTACAAATATTTGTTAATATTAAATATCATTGAAAATTTTTAAAATTAATAAAATTTACATATTTTTTATAAGAATAATTTTGAAAATTACCATTACATTCTCAGGATTTTAATCAGCACTTTCTCATGTATACCAAACACTGTAAAGTTATATTCTCAGGAATCACATTCCCAAAAATCACATTTCATGGAATGTGATTCCTGAAAAAACATCAAATGCCTCCTAAGAGTCCAACATTCTATTAACAGATCACATGACTGTTGACGAGATAAAACATTTTACCATATGCGTTCGGATGAATAATATTTTCTTTACCATTATGTTGAAAATGTAGATAAATTGCGCATGAAATTTATGCAGATTAATTGGAGCAGAACCCTTTTACTGAAACTGGCTCAATTTCATTTCTAGAGTTGAGATTGAGACCTTCTTGGTGGCACATGGTCCATCTGATAACTGTCTGATTTGTGAAAGGTAGTAACTAGAAAGCTGCACACTCTCACCCTCCAAGAACCTAGCATTTTTTTTTCTCATACAATCTGAAGTACATTGTTTTCATGGCAAATTAACCCCATCAGTCATTGATCAATTCTTGCTGAATCATTTAATAAGCTTTAAATATTAACTATTACTATTACTATGGGAAAAAGACTCTTTACTGATTACATGCATTCAGTCTTTCAAACTAAGCCTTGCGTTTTGAACTTTAACAGACAGCTTTAACTTCTGTTCTTCCATATCCCTCAAAACAGCCAGCAGATTTGCTCTATACACTTCACATCGCTGGTTTGTGCTCTCCAATTCCGTAGTCAATTCACGAATTTTCTTTTCCTTCTCATCCTGAGTGATAGGAAAACAACATAGATCTCAAAAATCTCAATCACAAAATGAGAAAAATGATGATGATAACGAGTCAAGAGAGTTCCTTATCGAACTATTTTCCACATAGATAAATGAACACAAGGTTCATGTAACAACAACATATAAATGATCATATCTATCATTGTATTGCGAGGATAATAATTCTGATCCAGCAATGGGAATATAAAAAAAAAATATGTGAAGAACAAGAGTTCTTATATATTTATGTATGCATGTATTTCAGGTGAACTTAAGCCTCGGATAGTATCAACCTATATTTTCCATTATCTCTCTCTCTAGAAAATTCTAATTGGAAGTTTTAAAAAAAAGGGCCATTGGTATGCCAGAATAGCAGTGCAAAGCATAATTCATGAAAAAGTTTGGTTTCTATTCATTGAAACACAGGAGAGCTAACCAAGTCTCATGATCAAGAGTTTCTTATCAGCTCATTACATAATTCACTGAATTTAATGGACAAATTCAATCCCTTGGGGAAAGCAAAAAAACTTAGGCATTTGTGTAAAAAAGTTATCTAAGGAATATTTTTCCTTTTTTCTCTTCATAAAAAAAGAGCTTAAAGAAAAAGGAGAAAAGAATGGTAAATGAAATGTTATGAAACTAACTAGAATCACTAAGGCAGTTGTGTAAAAAAGTTACCAGTGATGAGAGTTATCTTGGTATGTTAAGTAAATTTTACTCCAACGATTAACTATAAACAAAAAAAAAAAAGAGAAAATAATAAACAGGAAAATGAAGCTTGGTGAGAGACCATTTTGATATATCACTATTACTGTCAGATGAGTATTGTTGATAAATATACCAACAAAAGAACAGGATTAAATTAATAACGCCTATTAACTGACCAAGGGGGAGGTATACACCCTGAATGTAATTACCTATAATTTGTTGATTGAACGGAAAATAGACAATATTCAAAACCTCAATAGGAAAGATAAGTAAGCTTGTCTCTAAAATGGTTAAGCCTACATTTATTGACTTCAAGATTAGCTTTGAAACAGCATAGATTCCTATTCTTGCTTGTCCCTAGAAAGAAGAATGAAAAAATTTCATGAAACAGTGAAATGAATTTGCAATATAGTCCATTTGAGAAGCTTAATAACAAGGAGACATTAACAAGCTAGATAATGTCCTAATGTAGGAGAAACTTACCGCAGATTGACATGCCACTTTCTGAGTATCTCCAGTTGCATGCAACTCTTGATTACCTCCATTGTTCAGTGCTCCATCTTCTGCGGCTGTAGGGTTTTGGTCTTTAGCAGCAGCAACCTTTTTCACTGCCTCTTGTAAAGCATCCATTGCCACACTGTAAACTTGAATGGATTTTGCCCCTTCTTCAACATACTTAATAGCTTCTTGGCGTAGACTGTTATACCGAACTGCTAAGGACTCCCGAGAATTATTTGGCAATTCAGAAGCAAGTTCCTCTGACACAGTCCCACTTTTGGCATTTCTTGTCCATCGTTTTAGTACATATTGCGAAGGAAGTGTAAGAACATTTTTTGCTCTGAAAACTGCTAATATGTGCCTGCATATTATTCCAGAATTTTCAAACATTTGGCAGCTGCAACTAGCTTTCGTCTCAAAAGAATTGAAACTAACAGTGTGCGCTTTGTGGTCATCCCCAAATTTGGCAACCCGATATGTTGTGACAGTTCCTGAGTCCTCAATTTTAGTTGCAGGATTAGCAAGGGTCTCAACCAACTGCTCTTGGAACTTCATGAATATTCTTCTTGTATAGAGGTTAGCTGCTTGTTTTTCCATGGGAGATGGTGTCTTAAGAACTGGTGTAGTATTAGTGGTGTCATAATCAGCCTTTAATTCTTTCTCATTCCAAGTTGCTACAGCTTTCTCGTACTGTTTGATCAACATCTGTACGGTGGTTGATGCATTCACGAATCCTTCAAAGAATGAGTTTAAACCTCCGTTTCTTTCACTTATTGATAACTCTCCAAAGAAGGTATCTCGCATATAAACAGGGACCCACTGTTGCCTAGCATTGTACATTGACTGAAGCCATTCATTATCCATGACAAAGTATCTTTCCAAAAGCGATATCCAAGATGACTCAAACTCATTAATCGTCTCGGTCTCATTAATACATTTCATAAATTCTGTATCAAAAGTAGGATGGGATTGGTATATGTGAGCCAGCTTCTCTTGGGTTTCTCTGAAAATGCTCCATTTATTGAAACGAAAACGTGTTTCTGGAAGAATCTCTGTAACAGCCATCTGTATGACACGATCCGGGTCAGTTGTTATAGAGACAGGGCGGCGGTCAGACATTGCACAAAGCCACGTCTGGAATAGCCATGCAAATGAGGACTCAGACTCATTGAGAATTAGAGCACATCCAAACAACACTGGCTGCCCATGGTGGTTTAATCCAGTGAATGAGGCAAATGGCACCCTATAGCGATTTGTCCTATATGTTGTGTCAAATATGACAGTATCCCCAAAGTAAGTATAATTCATCCTTGATGTTGTATCTGCCCAAAATATGCTTCCACCAGTGTGGTCATTATCACCTTGAACTGCATAAAAGAATGAAGGATTCTCTGCTTGCATTCGTCTCAGATAGTCCAATACATGATGACCCACACCCCCGAGGGTCCGATGTTTGGTGGCACTCATCTATCCTTGAAATCCCATTGTAGCAAGGAAGGAAATGTGTTTAATTCCTTATTGAACTTCTTTGCAAACAGACTAAACATGAAAATGAATACATTATCAACAGGCTTAAGCAGTGGCTCACTATCCAAACCTACTGAAAGGTTCAGGTTCTCTACTCTTGGCGCTGAATGAAGAATTAGTAATGTGGAAATGTGGTTATTTTAAAATGTCATAAGAATTCGGTTTGTTATGGCAACATGACCTATAAGTAGAACCCGGAGCTTAGCTTAGTTGGCTCATGCAACCATCCTTAAGAGGTGGCATTCAGCAGGTCTGGGTTTCAAATCCCACCATCTACAACCCATTCCCTTATCCCTAGGTTGTAACCTTCTTAGTACAAAAAAAGAATGACCTATAAGTATTGCTGGGTGTTAATTATTGGAAAAGTTATAGAATGTTATAAAAGCAAAATTTAACATTTGAGGGTCTATTTAGTATGGTAATCACCGGTGTCAACTCCATAAAAACTGGTCTGCCGGTGCTAATATCCTTTACATTGTCTTTCTTTTATCCGAAACAAACATACGATAAGAGTTGTCAGAAACAGAAAAATCTATATCCCACTTCTAGATAGATTATAGAATGCTCTCAACAGGCAATCGGATGAAACAAGTTCTTAATTTCCTAAAACAATTCCCTTGTTTTCCCTGTTGTTTTGGATAAGGACTTTTCAATTAAAGGCAGGTTTGGACATAAAAGATTTCATGTGAAGTCCCTAGTACAACAACATAAACAAGTTCCTTAATCCAAAACATAAAATCATCCTAATCCAGAAGCAAAAAAATCTACTCTTAGTAGAACCCGAGGCTTAGCTCAGTTGGTTCATGAGCCATCCTCAAGAGTCGGGGCATGTAACAGGTTTGGAATTCGAATTCCAAAAAACTACTCTTAAGTATTGAAACTTTACCAGTGTAGCTGTAAATTATAAGCTTTGAATGAATTGGAAACATAATATCAATTCATAGATAGCAGAAGAAAAAAAAAAACAGAAAACCCAAATGAAAAAAAATGATGAATGATGACAATGCAAGGAGAGGAACTGACCCTACGCCCCACTTCAGATAAAAACTGAGAATTTATCCTCTGTTGACAGGAAGCGAGGAATTTGACTTGTTCTTGATGAGCTTGATTGAAAGTTTAGAGATAGGTAAAGATTCACTATGTCTTCTTTTTTTCCAGTTCGGGCAGATTGGATTTGCCCACACTTTTTAAAATTGCTGTTCTTCAACAACTCGACTTTGCAGAAACTGGAAACTCACGGCTGTCTCCTTTTGTCTTTACTTTATCTTTTTATCCATTTACAGCTCTCTCCAGTATTGTCTTTCTTGAGGCCTCTTGAATCCAGGCCCCAGTTTCGATCAGTATTCAGGTTTTGAGCCCATTTATTTTGGCTTTGGACTATGTATGTATGGGTATTTTTTCTCCTAAATTTCGGCTTTCATGAACTTTGGTTATTTTTAAGAGTTTGTTTTTGAAGCACTATCAGTATATAGACTCTTAACTTTAATCATTAATCCTTAACTTTAACTATTAATCTTAATCACTAATCCCTACAATCTAACTTTAATACGTGGCATCGTAGGATGCACTGACAGTGTGCCCTATACACTGTCAGTGCATCAAATACTAATCCTATTTATAATTATGGATTATTAATTCATACACGAAACTGATGAAATTTAACCTGACAATTCATATATCTTTATAGTATTCGTGTATTTTTTCGTGTTATAAAATATTTTAATTATAAATTTTAAAAATTGAGCTTAAATAGATTTGTGGTTTGGACAAGCATTTTTGAGGTGTCAATTGGATCCGATCCAGTCCGACAAGTAAATTTTTTTGTTATCCATATTTAATTTGATCCGATCCATGAATAATATTAAATTAAATTTTAATTATTAAAATAAAAAATTTAACATTCTACCAATATATATACTTAGGCTTTATCATCTTTCTAGTAACTAAGTATTTTTATCTTAATAACCTTTGAATTTGAGTTTTCACAAATTAAAGAAAGTTCTTTCCCATTATATAAGTTCACTCATAGATCATATATGTGATATGATATATAGGAGTGATAATCCTACTTCCTATATTTGCTCTACACTAATTTTTTTTCATGTAAATATAATAATGTGTTACAATTATTTGCAGTGATAATAATAAAAATAAAAAAAATGGCCAAAGCTGTGATAATAATTCAATGATAGTTAAATCTTATCCTAAAATAAGAAGAGAGATCATAAATTCATTCCCTTTTTAACAATTTTAATGTCACTTAATGATGCCTCTGAATTTTTTTTTATTTTTATCAACTTCTCACTTTGCTTTGACTGTTGATGACAGTTGCCACCAAAAAATAAAAAGAGTTCTGTCTGACCAAGAATCAGGTACCTGATTTTGTTTTGTACATTCAACCCACTTTAACAAAGTAAAGATCTTTTTCATCAGACTTGGTTAAGGGTTGGATAGAGATTTTTTAAATTCAGATAGGTTTAATTTGTTTTGAATTATTATTTATTAATAAAAAATATTTTTTATTTAAATATAATTATAAATATTAATATAAAATACTTTTTAATATTTTAATATTATTTAAAACAATTGACATGAATTTTCGAGTTGATTTCAGCTCGGCTCGACCCGAGCCTGGATAAAAAAAATAAAATACTTTTTGGTCACGACTCGACCCATGAACATATCAACTTCTCATGATCTTATGAACATAGCTAGAGGAGTTTGAATCATGCTTTTTTTTTTTTATAAAAGAGACTGTAGCTGAAAATAAATAAATAAAAAAGATTGTATATGTTGGGATTCAAACTTAAATTTGTTGAATTAACCTATTAAAAATGACTACATGAACCAACTAAATTAATTTCGGAATTCAGAATCATGCTTTCTGTTCTGGTGGTTATTATTTTTTCTATCTTGCTAGCTTCTTGGAAGACAAAATGTTGCTTTATTCCTCCACTAAACAGTGAAAAAGAAAAGAATAATTAAAATGAAAGAAGAAAAGAAAAGAAAAAGGGATGGAAAGTAAAGAGAAAAAACGAGATTAATAGAAGGTTTTCAGGTTTATTAGAATGGAGAAGAATTTCCAACAGTAGACAACTGTTCTTGATTCCTTAATCTTCTTAAATTATTTGCCATTTGCTCCTTGATTCCCAATTTGACCATGACATTAGCATTGTCTCAAATGCATCTTTTATAAATTAGACCATTGACCAGACCATAGACCTTTTTGTTTTTGGTATAGCTTATTGTCTTGCAAATGGGACCATAAACCAGACCAGGGAAGGCCAAAATGTCTAAAATACAAGTATACTTAACTTTTACAACCAGACTGATGGAGATTAGAGCTCCATTTTTGGATGATTAGACTGACACAAACATTTGCATTTTGTAACTTATTTATTAATTTATTATTAACTTATTAAAATTTATATAAATATAAAATATATTAAACATGATAAAATATACAAATATGACATGAATATACGAATTGACATGTTTAATTTGAGATGCCATCCAAAAAAATAATATAGGAAAATTTTAAAAAACATCATCTCAAGAGTAGGTTAATTGTTCAATGGTCTAATAATTTAAAATAATTTGTAAAAGAGAAATGAAGAAATACAAAATTATTATTAAAGATATTATAAAGACAAATATACCCTTGATGCAAAAACAAAAAGTTTCTGTCGGATATCCTTCCCATTACCCTTCCCTCATTCTCCATCCAATCCCTTCTCTCCCTCCCAACCCTTCCCTCATTCTATATTCATTTTCTTTTTTCTTTACAAATTTTGTTGAGAAATAACCCTTTCCCCAAATTTTCAAACTTTAAACTATAAAGAGAGCAAGAGGGGGAAATTAGATAGAATGAGCGAAACTGCTAGCTCAAATGTCCAAGCGGAGGGCTTAAATTCCGAACACAATCTCAGGCGCCAACTTGAAGTTGACGATGAGAGCTCCAATTCGGCGGCAAAGAAACCCAAAACCCAAACTCCAGTTCAAGAAAAAGAAGAAAATGAGAAGTTATTGAAGATAGAAGCTGACGTGACAGAGAATAAAGGGTCAAGGCACACCATGGAAGATGCTTGGGTTATCATTCTCGATGCTACCTTAGATTCTTCCAAAAAATTAAGGTTTTATTTTATCTCAATGAGCCTTAAATTTTAAGTTTTTAACCATTTTTTGAAGCTATAAATGACAGTGGGTGTTGTGAAAGAACAATAATCTATATTTAACAAGCTAAAGAAAAAAATTTGGTAGATTCCCAGATGTGAGCACTTTGCAATATACAGTGGGCATGGAGGCGAGTATGCTCAAAAGCATTTGCACGCTAATTGCTGGCTTACCACGTGAGTTGGTGTGTTTTGCTTGGTCTAATTTTAAACATTTTTTATTTTTTTGAGGCATTTGTTTAAAATTAGGATTGAGAGATGATATATATATATATATATATATATATATGTGATCTCAAGTTCAAACCATTGTGGTGTCCCATTATTATATACAGCTACTGGAATTCATTGCTTAGCTAATTAAAGTTTTCAACATCTTTAGCTTGTCCATGTTTCATAGAGACGAGCCTTGGGTCCATTTTATTTTACAATTTGCATGTGATAGTAAAGAGTATAACTAATTAGAAAACCTGTAGCTAGAAAAAAAAAGGATTAGTTATTTAGAAAAAAAAAAAGGAGGAAACTACTTTCTTGACAAGTATTTAGAGATAATTAATTTGGTTTAGTTTGGGAAACAAAACTTCAGTCCCTTGTTTAAATTACAAAAGCTAGTATATTTGTTTGGTGGACTTGATAAGGGTATTGGTCAATTCATTTGTTATACAGCACAAAAATCCAAAAGATGGATCAAAGAAGAAAAAATAGTCAAATAGATTACTGAGACTATGAGGCATAGAATTCACTCGGATGGCAGCATTGATTTGATTGGAACACTCTTGTATGGACAAGCAAAAGGCTCTGTCAGGGAAACTGGTTTGCCCCTTGTTGATGACTGGCAGTGCTTGAAATCCATGGTATATTGGTTATTAGTCTATTTTCCTCTTTAACTTTCCTCTCAAAATTTAACTATTATGTATTCCTCATTGTTTATAAGTTATAACCAAATTTTCATTCCAGGTCCAATTGTTCAAAACACACTGTCGGTCACTAACTGAATATGGCATGAAACACATGCGTGCATTCACAAACCTTGAGCATATAAGTACATAATTGAATGGTGTTTTTTTTTATGTACATAATTAGTAATATTTAGTAATTGCATAATTAGTAATATTTATGTACATTAGTCTAGTTTAACTATGCTTATTCAAGAATTACTAGTACTAACCTTGAGCACTTAAGTGCATAATTGAATGGCGTTTAGGATAGAAGTGGTTACCGTTTTGAAAATGTATATATATTTATGCTAAATGTACATATGTTTATGCTAAATGTACATATAACTTAGCTTCTTATCTTGCTACATTAACCATCAAAACTACTATGTTGGAGTAGTTTAAAATTATTCCAAGATTAGACCTTGCCAAAGTAGTTCAATATTATAGTTCTTGTGATTGTCAAGTCTAGTTGCACTCATGAGTGAGTAACTACACTCTCCTAAAAAATGAAGTTTACTTGATCAGTTTTGCTTTTTGGTTTTCTAGGTCTGTTCTGTTTTTTTTTCTTATTCTGTCTTACAATTTTGTGTTCATGGGAAGTGATGGTCTTTGGTAGTTTATTAGTTACAGTTGAGATTATTTAACTGATTGGGTTGTTTCTTTTTGTTTGAAAGTAATGGGAAATGTTGGTGGTAGAGAAGATGGAAAAGTAACCTCAAAAGCAAAGAATAATGAATTTAAAGTGGATATTGAGCAATCCAATTCAAACCCCATGCTTCACTCCCCTACCCATAGTTCTAATGAGGCTTATTAGCTTCATTTCCAATTCCCTCCACAGGTTCTTTCTTTTTCTTTTCTCTTTTTTTGGGCGGGGGAATGGTGCAATAACATAGGGAGAGATTTGATTTTAATGGCTTTTCCATATATAAATATATTTGTTTGAGTAAAGTTTGTTTTGTATTTATAGTTTACTTGCAATCATTTTTAATATATTTAATTTTTAATTTTAATTTCAATTTTAAATTTTATTAGAATTATCATTATTAATAGAATTATCGTAATCAGATGGAACAAAGAGAGAAGATATACTAGAAAATTAAGTATTAAGGTTCTTTGTAGGGTCTAATTTTTTATTGACTTATACTACCTCGTTTTGGGTAGTGTTAAAGGAAAACAAAAAAAAGAATTAAATGTCCTTTATTGAAATTTTATGTTGGTAAATTTAAGAGAATTAAAAGTTATATATCTAGTTGTGTTAGTAATTTGTATGAATCATTATATTTTTACAACTTTGATAAATTTAAGTTGGAAAATCTTTTGATAAATGCCTGTATCACCATGCATACTGCTGAATCCAGGAAACAGGGCAAAGGAGCTCATGCCTGAGAAGATTTCACGGTTAGTTTATTTTTTATTCAGTTTGGTCATTTCTTTTTTGTCAAGCTTCGATATAATCAAGTGAATTTGTTGTTTTTTTGCAGAAAAAAATGATGAGAATTGGATGGAACACACACTGGGGTAAGATCTCTTTTCCAAGGAAGAACAAAATGTGAATATATATATATATTGAGTATATTGGTTTATCTTATGGTCGGGGAAGTTTAAAATTAATAGAGACAGGTGCATTTGTATCAAGAACAAGTTTATGTTATTAAGAAACGAAGTTTAATCCATATATATAGAATATGAACCTTAGAATCGCTTATAAGAAAAAAATATAGCACAAGTGAGGTAATTAAGTATTGTAGACACCCGTTTTTATCCGGGTTGGGTTAGTATAATTTTAGTTTAGTTTAGTTTATTTAATTTTAATTTTAATATTTATTTTTAATTTAGTTTTTATTTTCGGAATTATCACCCCAAAAAAGTCAAAAAAAAGAAAAAAAAACACAGAAAAATCAAAATCTGAATAAACCGAAACTCTTACTTCTCTCTTTGAATCAAATCAGAACTCTCCTTTGGATTATGATCAGGCTCAAAAATTTGTGATAAATGAGGAAACAATAATTTTTATCTTGATTAGGATAGAACTCCAGATCAGATCAAACACGTTAGGACTCTCATGATTTTTCCTATAAAATGATCATTGGATTCAACAACAAAAGGGGATAGTATGTGAATCGGTCAGGGAATTCGCCTGAGAAGCTGGCTGCTGAGCTTCTTTGGTTGGCGCAGAATTTGGTTGCTTGTGGGTTTGAGGAAGAGGCTGTTGAGAGGTGGGCATAGGGATGGCAATGGAGCGGGGCGGGGGCGAATTTTGCAGTATCCGCCCCCGCCCCGCCATAGTACTAATCTGCCCCGCCCCCGTCCCGCTCCGCCATGGATGTTGAAATTTTAATACCACTACCACCTCCATGGATGTCGGTTACATCCATAATCGTCCCGCCCCGCTCCGCCCCATTTGATATTTATTAATTATTTTTATTTTTTTTAAATAATAAAGCATTTTAAAAAAATATAAATTAAATATAAACATGTTTCTAATATAGGAAGAGAAAAAAATAAAATATTAGGTTTAAGTTTTTAAAAATAAAAATAATAAGTTTAATTATATTATTTTATTATTCATTTAAAAGCTAAATATGTAAGGGTAAAATTATAATTTCAGTATTCGGGGCGGGGCGGTGCGGAGCAGACAATTACCACAACTGTTCCATCCCCGCCTTTCAAACAAAAAAAACTGCACCGCCCCGCTCCGTCTCCATTGTTCAAAAAAAAAAACCTCTCCATTCGGATCGGATCGGTTCGAAATCCATCGGTCGGATCGGGTTTTGCCATCCCTAGGTGGGCATCAGTTTCAAATTTGGCTTGGCTTTCTCTTTTGGCTGAGCCGCGACTTCAAGGTTCCCTGGTTAAGGTTTCGGTTGGTAACGCAGGTGGCATGGGAAGCATTAGAAAATATGAGCTCGATAGTGCTTGCGCAGTTCTCAAGGTTCAACCTCAACAAGTGAAGGTTTTGGACCACCTGGATTTGCACGATGGTTTTGGCCAAGTCTGGAGTCATGATTTATTGGCAAAGATCATTGAAGAGGAGGTTTACAGTCATGGCATTGATGTGCTTATTACATTTGATAACTATGGTGTTTTTGGTCATTGCAACCATAGTGATGTGCATTATGGGGTACGGGTTGGATTTGTCATTGTGGTATCTGATGAGGACGATAAAAACCTTGCCTATGAGGATAGTGATGACACTACTTCTATAACGACGATACAGATGATGATTTACATCTACTATGGGGCAACGAAAGCATGATGACGACATGATTTGGTGATATTTTTTATTTTATTATTATTTTAAATTATTTTTGCATGTTTAGGAAAATAATTATTTATTTAGGTAGATTAATTAAGACTTCTAAATAAAACCGATTTAGAATAACATGTGATTGATGTGGTACTATCTTTAGGATAGATTTTTTTAGGAAATAATATAATTGATGATTAATTAATTAAAATAATAAATGGAGATCTTTCCAATGATGAAATTCAAAGAAATTACGAATGGTTGATTTCTGAAAATTTTCTAGGTGAGAAATTTCTATTAAAAGTTTTTCAAAATGAATGGAAGGATTTTTTAAGAGATTATTTTCAATACCAATAAAGATCAAAATTTTATTTTTTTTAAGAATAATTAATTTTCAACATCTTTTTCTTTCAAGATAATTTTTCATAATAAATGCTTAATTAAAATTGAAGGATAAATTAAGATTTTTTCCGATGATGAAATTCAAGAGAGTCACGAATGGTTGACTTTTAAGAAATTTCTAGGTGAGAAAAATTCTCTTAAAAATTCTCCAGAACGAATGGAATAATATTCTAAGAGATAATTTTCGATATTAAAGATCATACTTTATTTTTCGAACAAACATTAATAAAATGTGGATTAATTTTGGAAGATTAATTTAAGAGAAATAATTTTGTTAAATAATTTAATTTTTCCGACGACGGAGCCTCTTTAATAGAACGAATGGTTTCTTTTGAATACTCTCGAGGTGAGAAAACGTTTTTTAGTAATTTATTCAGAATGAATGGAAGGAAGACCTAAAAAAATGATTTTCGAGATTTCTAACTTTAACAATTAAAATGAAATAGGATAGACAAGATCATTTAATTAAGACTTTTTAAGTATCACAAGACTAATTAGGTACTATCTCTTAGATAGGCGTTGTGAGGGTGTTAATCCTTCCTCACACGTAACCGTACTCCCAAACCTAGTTCTGATAAGTAGACCAGAACCTATTCTTTTTAAGGTGCCTTAGTCAAGTTTAGGATTACTTTAAATAGGATAGATTCGTATAGGTGACTAATCACACCTAGATTAGATGATTAGTGGCGACTCCATTGTTTGTTTCTAGCATGCTGAATTCGTATTTGGCACGTTATGACAAGTATTATTGCTTGCAATTCTCCATGGTATTTCTGTTATTTGTCTGATTGATAAGCTGAGTTAGTGCCCGAATCTGATCAAAGCTAGGCTTTCATTACTGGTATTGGCAGAGTGAATCTAAGAATGGTTACTATTGCTATGGATAATCATCTATTGAGTATATTAATGATTTACTAGATTATTGAAAGAATACAAATCACTAAATTGAAGCAATGGTTTAATCTAGTTGGGAATGTCAAGTTGTTGGATGTTCACAAATTCTACTTTGATTTGCAACTATTGGGAGAATGAAAAGGTGCAACTAGACTATTGGTCAGTTCATATGAACACATTAGATGATAAGGTTGAGTTGTTCCCACCTAAAGCCTGTGTGTACTAATTCATGTGCCCTTTGAGAAGGCAGATAAAGGCTTTATGCAAATGATTATGATGATCCAAAAAGTCATCCTGGAATAAGTTATGGAGAACAAGGATGCAATAAACTATTTGTATGTACAATATTTAATTATACACTATTGACTTGTTGTCTCTACTTCTATATGAAATTGAATTTTGCCACTCGCTATATTATAATTATTTAGTATTTTAAAGCCACCAAAGTTTCATCATTCAAGCATCCCTTATGTAATTAAACTAATTGGTATTAGCTATGTAAAATTCTTTTCCTTTTATGTATTCTGAAACTAAGCCTGACCTATATGTACATATCACTATAACAGTATGTACATTAATTAAAAAGATATGTACATTTAGTAAAACTAAATGTACATTTTTATATTGTGACAAATTCAACCTTAAACCCCAATAAATTAATTCCCAAATCAATTAAAAGTAGTCTAAAATAACAATTTCACTCAGAAATATTTTAATAAAATAAGTCCACTTATATGTACATAGAAGTAAAACAGTATGTACATATAGCATTAATGTAAGTACATTCAACAAAACTATATGTACATTTTTATATTATGACATTTAACCCTACACCCCAATTAATTAATCCCTAAATCGATTAAAAATAGTTTAAAAACAATTTTACTGAGAAATATTTTAATAAAATAAGTAAGTCTACTTATATGTACATAGAAGTAAAACAATATATACATATAGCATTGCTGTATGTACATTCAACAAAACTATATGTACATTTTTATATTGTGACAAATTCAACCCTAAACCCCAATCAATTAATCCCCAAATTGATTAAAAGTAGTCTAAAATAACAATTGTACTTAGACATATTTTAATAAAATAAATCCACTTATATGTATATAAAAGTAAAACAGTATGTACATATAGCATTGTTGTATGTACATTCAACAAAACTATATGTATATTTTTATAATGTGACAAATTCAACCATAAACCTCAATCAATTAATCCCCAAATTGATTAAAAGTAGTCTATAATAACAATTTTATTGAAAAATATTTTAATAAAATAAATCCACTTATATGTACATAGAAGTAAAGCAGTATGTGCATATAGCATTGTTGTATGTACATTCAACAAAACTATATGTAAATTTTTATATTATATCAAATTCAACCCTAAACCCCAATAAATTAATCCCAAATTGATTAAAAGTAGTCTAAAATAACAATTTTACTGAGAAATATTTTAATAAAATAAATCCACTTATATGTACATAGAAGTAAAACAATATGTACATATAGCATTGTTGTATGTAAATTCAACAAAACTATATGTACATTTTTATATTATGACAAATTCAATCCTAAACCCCAATCAATTAATCCCCAAATCGATTAATTTTATTGAGAAATATTTTAATAAAATAAGTCTACTTATATGTACATAGAAGTAAAACAATATGTACATATAGCATCTGAAACTTCAACATTTTCTTGACTGTAATCCAGATCTCTGAAGAAATAGACCTCTCATTATTTCTATGCAAACTTTCAAGTTCCCGTAAGAGTGCAGTAATTGATTCTTCCACAACTGTTGCTTGAGTCATTACCAAAATCTTGAGCATCCTTGAGCCATCTGTCAAGAAACCACAGTCCATCTTGTTGAACAAAAAGATCAAGATAACCTCAATACTAAAAACAAGCGCAGCAGGGATAAGACAGCAAAATCGAAAAACTAGTAATCCTAATTTATAACTTTATCTTGACCAAAGCCAGTTTCACCATCATTACAGACACGTTTTCCAAATGCTCCATGGGCCCCAGATTAATCTTCCTCATTTGATATTGGTATCAATTCCATCACACAAATTCTTGCACTGCTTCACCGTTAGATAAAGGTCCTACATGAATTTCTATTGAACTGCAACAAGTATACCTTACAATTTAGGATAGATAATTACACTAGTAACACTTGAATTCAGCTAGATGCTTCAATAGGCAATAGAATGATCACAAAATTGAAGTCTAAAAGTGATGTTGAAGACAGAGTCACCAACCCTATAAGGCAGTGTGATTCTAACGCCTCTCCAAATTTTTGCTTCACCACAACCCCATTTCGACAGTCTGATGCATTGGACTAACAAAATAATAGATTAAAAGCATTCAACTTTCACTTAATGTATTATTCTATTAACATTAAATTACAAACACTAAAAATTTATTGAAATGATATTAACTTAACTGATTGCATGAAAGATGCCTTGTAATCACAAAGGAATTTAACTAAGCTATTTTTGAATTGCAAGGACAATAGTTGTATCTTCTTTCTACTTTTAGGAGTGTAGTAAGTAGTAGAAGTAAATTAGTAAGCCTTTAACCAAAAGGGAAAGTATGCTAAAACATTTGGGACTTTTGAAATATGAATTGACCTTTTAACATGAATAATGATATAAGGAAAGAGAAAACCAAAAGAAACCTTCACAGTTTTCCAACTTACAAAAAATTTCAGTATTCAATCTTATGCAATTATACTTTAGAAGTGGCAAATACAAGCCTTAGAACAAGTCGATATCAAAAGCACTATAGATTTACTTGCAGCATGAATTTGAATTTACAAGATAAGTAAACTGGTTTATAATCATGAACCTATATCACTTTTAGTTGAAATCTTCCAGAACATCCAACGTACAAATAAGTCCAAAGTCAAACTCATCTAAGTTTCCAATGATTTAGAAATAAAGGAGAGATGAATTTTTTTTTTCAAGTTGCAAGACATGTCTAACAACTATGAGCATTTAGACTTGTAAACTTAAGAACTGAACCTAGAGCCTTAGCTTCATAACAAATTACGTCCATTTAATTCAGACGTAGCTTCTAATTTATACCAATAAAAGCCTAATGCTTATATGCATTTTCATGCCAGGATAAGTACCATTTGGATATGGTCACAACTAATGCAGGACAAATAAATTCTAAAACTTTTCAACAAGAATCTAAAAGTTCAGTAGCAACCTCCAAAGTTTTTAATCCTTGTTCCTTTGCACAAGCATGGATAGCTTCAGATTTCCCGCTCTGCAACAAGAGGAAAAATACCTTTAACTAACAATAGAAACCAAAAGCATATGTACCAAACATAATTTGAAACAAAATACAGAACACTCTCCAACAAAGCAACCTTTTAAGAAAAAGAATGAAAATGATGTTCCAATTTAATCTAAGCAAGAGATTTCTCTTAAACCTTATACAATCTCAAAATTGAAATCTTTGCAGATGTAACTACAATTACTGTTTCGAGTGAATCGACTTAATGTCAAGTTCCTAGTTCCATTTTCAGGAAAAGAAAAATCTTAAATCAACGTGAGACGTAGGAAAGAACAACACCAGTTAACCTTGTAACCAAGAAACACACAATTAAGGGCAAGCAATGTATAGAACAAAGAATTCAACCAATACCAAAGAGCATATGGTTACCACAACATGGAGTAACACATTATAGAAATGATAATTCATTCAAAGCAAAGCATGACAGTTCATTATGTGAGTTACAAAAACATACAGACATAAAGGTTAACTCTAAAACAAGCAAATATGTGCTAAGCTTTAGCCAAAACTTTTATGTATACCCCAATTGGTCCAGTAACTAAGAGAACATTCTTCAGGCTATCCTCTCGATTTATGTCTTCTAAATCAAAATCACTTTCATAAAAATCATCATTGTTGGTGTACTAACAAAATTAAATTGAATTAATAACAAAAAAATCCATAAAAGCCCAATAAAAGTAAAATGAAATAAAATCATCAACATCCAACGCATGATTATCAAAGAAAAAAAGATGAGTACCAGATTTAGCCTAATCATTCTCACCCACAAATAAATTGGTAGAGGAATATACACTACCAAATGCATACAACCATTTACCAAATTTATACAAATAAATTATCTTACCATGTTTTGGTGCTTGTTGCTGCTGCTCTGGGAATTGAAGACTGGGCTTGCTCTTTTCTTTGCTTGGGTATGATGTCGACAGTAGATGTCGGTCGGTCGACACTAACTTCTGTTGATAAAGGTATGAAAATGGGTGAGAATGGTGAGAGAAGATATGTAAATAGTTTGTGAGAGAGGGGAGTCGGGTGAGAATAGCTGATATTAGTTGAGAGATATAGGAAAGTCTGAGAGGAAGAAAAGTGAGAGAGGAACATTGAGGAAAAATGATATAGGAATAAAATTAAGGGTAATTTTGTCTTTACAACTTTCTTCTTAATAATTTTTTTTTTCTTGATTTCTTTTTTACAAATTATTTTACATCATTAGACCATTGAGCAATTTTTCTACTATACATAGCATGTTTTTCAAGTTCTCCCATAAATGGTATAGGCTTCTACTTTTTATTTTGTTGAATTCCCTTTTAATCAATAAAGAGAAGAGTGGGACAATTTATGACACATGAAACTCCAGTTGTTGGGGTAGCTGAATCCATGGTACATTAATTGCTTTTTTTTTTTTAATAAGAAATTATAATCGTTGCATCAAGTTATTCTCACCTTGTGAAACTTAAGCAAAGTATCTATCTAGAAGACAGTTCAAAAATCCCTTTTAGCTATTCAAAGACGAACCAAATTAACCTATATATCTCCTTATATAAGCAATGCCTGTCTCCCCACTGATTAATGGTCTTAAAGGTCTCAATGCAAGAGTTATAATCTTCATGTCTCGTGTGTTAAACAGTACTTGCTAGTTGAAAGTTGGCAAACCATGCATGTATTTAATTAATGCTGACAGAAACAAGGTCAGAGAAATGCAGACCAGGATTCCAAGCCTCAAAGGGACACTGAAAAACCATCATCGGGGAAGAGTGGGAAAGGTAAAGAAATGTTGTCAGATGGCTGGGGGGGGCGGCTGTTCGTCTTATTGTCTCTGCCATTCTTGGCGATCCTAAGGCTATAATTGCTGCAGTGGTGGCCAAGGAATAAAAAATTGGAACCGAGGTCGAATCGGTTGAATTTTCGATTTCCTGTTCAATCAGAATCCGTCGGATCAATAATAGCAAAAAATTAAAAAAGTGAAAATAATAATAATAAAAAATTCTAAAGTAAAAAAAAAAAAAACAAAAAACAAATAAATTATAAAAGTTATTATTTTTTATTTTAACCTAATTTTTAGACCTTTTAATTTGTAACCAATTGAGTTAAAAAAAATCCAAAAATAATAATAAAATTATTATTTCCTGTATTATTAAAATTTTCCGGTTTCCAATTCTTAGTTTTTAACTGGTTCTGACATGTTCGACTTATTTATGGTTCTATAAGTATTGTTGAACTGTCGGACTTATCAATTTTCGGTTAAATTAGTTGAATCGACCGATTTGATCCGATTTTTTTATCATTGGTGTTGGCAGGTTTTATGTCCAAATAAAAAGGGCCAGAAGATCAAATTAGCAGTATGCTTCCTACATCTACAAAGACAAAGCTCGTGTTATTGCTTTATTTTACATATAATAACTATAAGCTTAAGTCTAAGTCTAAGGTTTTTTATTATATTTTCATAATTTGAAATTATTTTAATTCATTCTAATTTTAATATTATCTTAATAAAAGAATATACTTATTTTTATTAATTTATTATATATAATTATACATTCATAAATGTCAAAGTACAATTAAATCACAGTATCACAGTTTGTACATGTTGTTTCAAAAACAATACTGATTCATCTAAAGAAGTTTAACCTTGTGCAAATTTTCTAAGAATTATAAAAATCATTCTTTCTTTTTCATCAAAAATATATAAATAAATAATACATTCATAATTAGTTATATAAAATGAAAATATATAAATATATAAATACATAAATAATTATTAGTACTTTGTTAAGTCAAATATGTGTCAATATACCATTATTAATTTTAAAACAGTACTTATTATTTGATATTAATTTTTATAGATTTTATTAGTTTAGCAAATGTCAAATATATTATAAAATATAATATACAAATTTATATCTATAGTTCTTAATCATCATTTTTCTTCTTCTCACTATTTCATATTTCTTCGCCTCCACTATTTTTTTCAAACAAATATTATCTCACCGTTGAATAGAAATCCTCTACCCCCCATTTTCCTATCCCTACCCATGCCCCACTCTCGTAACGAGTTATGGGTCGTTTTTTGGTGTCGCTTTCTTCCTCGTTTGTTTTCGACTTTTTAACGAGGGCTACGAAATACAAATACGATCGATCGGTATTTTGCCGATGATCGAATAGGCGAATTCCACGACACCATCTCCTTTATTTGCATCGTCTTTATATCCGTTTTTATTTTAAGCAAAATTGATTTTTTTTATTAGATAAAGAATCGGGTCAAATATTAAAATGAACAGGTACGAAGAGAACAAAAAAAAAACGGTTGCGAGGCTTGTTACGATAGTGAAAACACGGATAGGGGTAGGGAAATAGGGACAGAGGATTTGGATTCTCTCACCGTTAGACTATCAATCTCACCGCAATCACTTTTTTCAATTTCACTATCGGTAATCTCATTGTTGCGCTGAATATAGCCAAGCAAATTGTATCGTTGACTAATTGTGTTAGACCTAGTTTAGCATTACTGTTACGGTTGTAAAAAGCTTGATTTTAAAAAAGTGTGTTTGAAAAGTGCTGTAAAAAAAGTATGGTTTGAGAATTCTGAGTGTTAGCATTGCTGTCAAAAATTACTGTGAGAAAAATTAAAATGTCTATATTAGACATGATGTTGGAAAGTAAAGAATAAGTTAATCTCAATGCTATTGAAGTAATTTAATATTAAGATATATCAAAATATAAATGTAAAATACTTTTTAAGTAATTAATATAAATTATTTGTGATATTTAATTTGAATATATAACCATTTTTTAGATATTAAAATCACATACAAGCATAACATTTTACAAATTTAAATATATAATGCTATTGCTATATATTTGAAATAAAGTTCAAAAAGAAAAATAATTGTATACCCTCATATAAATATTACAAAAAATATATATTCAATGTTTCTTTTTGTTAATAATGAATATTTTTTGGATATTTGATCATTTTCCTTCAAACCAATGTTTTGAAGACCTCAAAAAAAAACTAAAATTATAGCTGTTGGGTTTGGTTCAAAAACAGTTGTCAAAAATAACTTTTGGTTAAAAAAACGTGTTTAACAATTTTTGCAGCCAAAAAACATTGTTAAACAAGCCTTTAGTTGATGTGCCGATGTGATGAAAATTGATCAATAAAAATGCAACAAGTGTCATATTATTTAAAAAAATATTTTTTTTAAAATAAAAAAAATTTAATTTTTTGCTAAAATTTTTATTTTTGAAAAAAAAGTGTTCTTTGTTAAATTTTCTATTTTTCAAATAAAAAAAATTACTTTTTATTTTTAAATAAAAATCGAAAAGATTAAAATAAAAGAAATGAGAATTGGGGAAACTGAGGAGAAAGTGAAGAGAGAAGGAAGGGGGGAGGGCCGACCATATCCACCGACGGTCAGCACTCAGCACTTCCTTCCCCTTTCCCTGTCATTGAAAAAAAAAAAAAAAACACTTTCCTCGTATCTACGCTCCCGTAAATTTGTAATTTATATTAATTCTATAATTTTTGGTTGAATTGATATTCTTAAAAAACTAATAAAATATATAATGTATTAATAAGATTAGAATAATAATTTATTTTTAAAAAAGTAAAATAAAATATACTTTTACTTAATTTTTTATTTAAAAATATGCACCTACAATTATTTATTTTTTCACTTTTATAGTTAAAGATAATATTAAAAAAAATAATTTTATCAACATTTGGTTGGAAGGAGTGGCTAGTGGCTCCTTCCCCTTGGATGAGAACCAAGGTTCGAATCCAGGGAGTCGGCCCTAATAGGGATTAGTCTTCCATCAACCATAAAATGGGGGTGGGGGACACCCTGGGTTTAATAAAAAAAAAAAAATAATTCTATTCTTTTAATATTTTATTTCTAAATAATAATTTTTTTTTATTTATGTCACAGTTATAATGGATGGATGTGTATAGTATAGGGCTTTTCTTAATTTAAAAGTTTTGGAATAAATGACTATTAATAGATACGGAAGATTCAAGTTCAAACGATGACCGGCCTTTTATGCCAAATTCATATCTTGACTTCCAATATTAGTACCATCTCTTCTCTATTACATCTTCTTTCTTGGAAATAAACAAAGAAAGATAGAATGACAATGACAATGACATTATAAAAAATAATAATGAAAATAATAATATATTCAGTTTAATTTAATTATAAAAATATATAAATATTAATAAAATTATATTTTTTATATTTTTATATAATAGAATAAGTTTTTTAATTCAATCCAATTCAAATTAAACAAATCGGCCCGACCATGTTTGTAATTTCCTTTTGAAATCAAATACGGCAGTAGGGAACACGGTAAAAAGGACTCATCAACTAAGGGGAAATTTTCCTTTTAGACTAATCTTCGTTAATCATATTTTCCTTTATTAATATCTTTCAAAGATTTGTATATATATCAGAGAGAGATCAGCTAGCTTTCATTTGATCCAAGGTAGTCGGTTTCGTATCGGCGAGGGTATCGTTTTTGTTTTGATACTGGTACGTATTGATATCGATGTATTTCGGTGCACCATTTCGGGTTTACCAGAATTTTTTAAATATTTTTCATATATCTATATGTATAGCCTATTTTTAAGTTTTTTTAATAAAATATATATGATATACACATGTAAATTTACATCTATTACATGCATATATATATATATGTTTTTATACAAATATAAATTTTAAATATTTAATATCTAAATTTTTTAAACATCAAATAGGTAAAATAAATATTAACATGTTACAAAAATAGTAAATTATTATTAATTATGTCCAATAACCTAATTTAATGAACATATATTTTTTTTAAATATAATTATGAAAAAAATAAAAATCATCATGACACAAAAAATATTAAAATTGGTTTAAAAATTCAAATAAGTAAATTTTAAATTAAAATTTTTTAAAAAAATCAAAATCTTGTACCAACCGTACGGACCGGTACTGATTGGTACAGACCGGTACAGATCGGTATCAAAACCGAAACTAAACAAAACTGATATCATTTCGATTTATTTTAAAAACGGTACTTACCGATACGGTACCGATAATACTGATTTGATCCCCTTTTCTACTTCTTTTCCCATCTGCCTTTCCTGCAACTTTTCCGCCCACAACCCCTCCAATCATATGAAATAATCTATCTACTACTAGTTATTTTTAAGTCCCAAGGATTCAAGAGTTTTTTTTAAAATGCTTTAAAAATTATTATGTCCTTTAAAATTAAAAAAAAAACATCTAATGAGTTTTTTTTTTTTTTTTAAATTTTAGTTTTAAGTTTATTTTATTTTTAAATGATGTATTTAAAAGGGTTGGTCTACATGATAACTCACGAATCGATTTAAGATTTGTATCTGACAGTTCGAAAAAAAATATTTTATTAATTATTTTTAGTTTTTAGATTTATTTTTAAATGATGTATTTAAATGGGTTGGTCCGTGCATTGACTCGTGGATCGATTTAGGATTCGTACCCAATCCACAAGAAAAAAAAAGTTAAAAAAAGAAATTAATTTTTCAATGATATATTTAAAGAGGTTGGTCCGTGTGTTAGCTCACAGGTCAATTTAGAATCCGTACCCGATCCATACGGAAAGAAAGTTAATTTTTTTTTATTTTATTAATTTATTTTTTACTTTATTTTTAAATGATGTATTCAAAGGGGTTTGTCTGCAAGTTAACTCCCGGATCGATTTAGGATCCATACCCGATCCGCACGAAGAAAAAAAATTTAAACAAAGAAATTTATTTTATTAATTAGTTTTTTTATTTTATTTATAAATAATATATTTAAAATGGTTAGTTCGCATGTTGACTCGCGGATCGATTAAGGATCCGTACCCGATCAGCTCGAGAAAAAGTTTTAAAAAAATTATTTTATTATTTATGTTTATTTTAATTTTAAATGATATATTTAAAGAGGTTGATCCGCACGTTGACTTGTGGGTCGATTTAAGATCCGTATCAGACCCGCACGATAAAAAAGTTAAAAAAAGAAATTTATCTTATTTTATTTTAAATGATGTATTTAAAGAAGTTGGTCCGCACGTTGACTAGCAGATCGATTTAGGATTCGTATTCGACCCACTCGAAAAAAAAAAATTTAAAAATTTATTTTATTTTTAAATGATGTATCTAAAGGGTTGGTCTACACGTTGACTTGCGGGTCGATTTAGGATTCGTACCCGACATGCTAGAGAAAATAAAATAAAAAATTTATTTTATTAATTACTTTTATTTTATTTTTAAATAATGTATTTAAAAGGTTGGCCCACACGTTCACTCGCAAGTAGATTTAAGATCCGTACCTGACCCGCTCAGAAAAAAAAAATTATTTTATTAATTATTTTTAGTTTTTTATTTTATTTTTAAATTATGTATTTAAAAGGGTTAGTCTATAAATTTAGGATTCGTACCTGACCCGTTCCGGAAAAAAGTTAAAAAATAAATTTACTTTTATTAGTAATTTTTATTTTAATTTTAAATGATTTATTTAAAAGAATTAGTCTGCACATTGACTTGTTGGTCAATTTAGGATTCGTACCTTAGCTGTTTCAAGAAAATGTTAAAAAAGAAATTTATTTTAATAATTATTTTATTTTTATTTTAAAAGATGAATTTAAAGTGGTTAATCGGCTCGTTGACTCGTGAGTCGATTTATGATCCGTACCCGACACGTTAGGGGAAAAAATTAAAGAAAAAAAGAAAAAAATGAACTTGCTGCTAACCTATGTGAGAAAATCAATCATACGAGAGAATAAAATATAACTCACAATTTTATTTCTTATTTTTTATATCCTATAAATAAAAATATAAAATATACAATAAGGTCTAAATATTTTTTTAAAATACATATAAATAACACTTGAAAATGCATTTGTATTATGTAATTTATAAATAAACAATTATCATAAATTTAATTTTTATTTTAAATATATAATTATATTAATATTCTTAAAATTTAAATAAATAATAATAAAATATAATCTAAAATTAATTTATTATTATTAATTAATTAAAAATTTTATAAAAAAATAAAAAGTATCCCGACGAAAGCGGAGTCTTTTTTTTTTTTCTAGTTATAAGCTTAAGTCTAAGTCTAAGGTTTTTTATTATATTTTCAAATTTTGAAATTGTTTTAATTCATTCTAATTTTTATATTATCTTAATAAAAAATATATATATATTTTTATTAAAATATTATATATAATCATACTTTCATAAATGTCGTACAACTAAATCACAGTATCAGAGTTTGTACATGTTTTATCAAAAACAATACTGATTCATCTAAAGAAGTTTAACCTTGTGCAGATTTTTAAAGAATTATAAAGATGGTTCTTTCTTTTTCAATAAAAAAATAATACATTCATAATTAGTTATATAAAATGAAAATATATAAATACATAAATAATTAAGAAATAAATATTAGTACTTTGTTAAGTCAAATATGTGTAAATATTAGAATTAAGACCCTGCGTTCGCAGGGGTATTTTTAAAATTTTTTATAAATTTTTAATTAATTAATAATAATAAATTATATTTTATTAAATCATAATTTTTTTTAATTTTAATAATATTAATATAATTATATTTTGTTAATTATGAAAATTAAATTTTCATAATTGTTTATTTATAAATTACGTAATACAAATGCAGTTTCAAATGTTATTTCTATGTATTTTCTAAAAATATTTAGACTTTATTATCTACTGTATATTTTTATTTATAGGAGGTAAAAAATAATAAATGAAAAATAAGAAAATGTAAAATTATGATTTATATTTTGTTCTCTCATAAGATCGATTTTCTCACATAGGTTAGCAGCAAATTCGTTTTTTTTTTACTTTTTTTCCTGAGCGAGTCGAGTATGGATCTTAAATCAACATGCGAGTCAACGTGCGGTCACTTTAAATACATCATTTAAAATTAAAATTAAAGTTAAAATTAAAATTAAAATTAAAATAAAATAATTAATAAAATAAAATAAAATTCTTTTTAAACTTTTTCCTCCAGCCGGCCGAATACGGATCATATATTGATCAGCGATTCAACGTGCAGACCAACCCCTTTAAATACATCATTTAGAAATAAAATAAAAAACAAAAATAATTAATAAAATAATTTTTTTTTCCGAGCGAGTCGATTATGGATCTTAAATCGATCCACGAGTGAACGTGTGGACCAACCTCTTAAATACATAATTTAAAAATAAAATAAAAATAAATTTCTTTTTTTTCTTGAGGAGATAAGGTACGAGTCCTAAATCGACCATCGAGTCAAAGTGCATAACAACTCTTTAAATACATCATTTAAAAATAAAAAACTAAAACAAAAATAATTAATAAAATAATTTTTTTAAATTCTTTTTCAAGCGGGTAGGGCACGAATCTTAAATCGACCCCCGAGTCAACGTGCGGACCTATCCGTTTAAATACATCATTTAAAAATAAAATAAAGAATTTAATTTAAATTATTTTTTTAACTTTTTTTCAGTGCGGGTCGAGTATGGATCCTAAATCGATCCGCGAGCCAACGTGCGGACCAACCCTTTTAAATACATCATTTAAAAATAAATTAAAAAAAATAAATTAATTTTTTAAACTTTTTTCCTTGCGGATCGAATACGGATCCTAAATCGACCTACGAATAAACATGCGGACCAACCCTTTAAATATATAATTTAAAAATAAAATAAATGATATTAAATCAACATGTGAGTTATCGTACAGACCAACCTTTTTAAATACATTATTTAAAAATAAAATAAAATAAACTAAGAATCTAAAAAAAAACTAAAATGCTCCCATTAGAATTTTTTATGTTATAAAAGACAAAAGTATCCCTAGATCATTTTGAAAAAAAATCTCTCGAGTCCCTATTATAAAGGTAAAAAAAATCCATGTATTATTTTAGAAAAATCTCTTGAATCCCTAAGACTGAAAAATAATATATAGTAGGTAGATGCCCCAACATCAATAACAAAGCGTGTATAAAAAAAAAAAAAAAAAACTTGTTAAAAGGTTGTGTAAAACATAAAGGAAAAAATACAAGCAGAAAACCCAACTCAAAAAAATATCACGCCATCCAAACACAATTAAAAATGTCCAAAACCCATAACATAAACAACCAAAACTAACCGTTGAACAAAATAAAAAATCAAAACTAACCCTGAAAAATTATGAAAATCCCTTATGAATCTTTTAGGACTCAATTTTCATAATAGTTGACTAGAAAAATAGACCCCACTTTCGCTAGGATAGTTTTATTTTTTTTATAAATTTTTTTAATTAATAATAATAAATTAATTTTAGTTTATATTTGATTAAATAAAAATTATTTATTTAAATATTTTATTTTTAAATTGTAATAATATTAATATAATTATATATTTTTAATTATGAAAATTTTATTTATGAAAATTTTATTTATAACTTACATAATACAAATTCATTTTCAAATGTTATTTATATGTATTTTAAAAAATATTTATACCTTGTTGTATATTTTTATTTATAGGAGATAAAAAATAATAAATAAGAAAACAAAATTGTGGGTTATATTGTATGATTGATTTTTTTCACATAGGTTAGCAGCAAGTTAGTTTTTTTTTTTCTTATTTTCTTAACTTTTTTTCAAGCGAGTCGAATACGAATCCTAAATTGACCCACGAGTCAACTTGCGGATCAATCATTTTAAATTCATATTTTAAAATTAAAATTAAATAATTAATAAAACAAATTTCTTTTTTAACTTTTTTCCCGAGCGGGTAAGGTACAGATCCTAAATCGATCCGCGAGTCAATGTGCAGACTAACCCTTTTAAATAAATTATTTAAAATAAAAATTATTAATAAAATAAATTTATTTTTTAACTTTTTTCTCGAGCAGGTCGGGTACGGATCCTAAATCGACTGGCACGTTAACATACAGACCAACCCCTTTAAATACATCATTTAAAAATAAATAAAAAATAAAATAAATTAATGAAATAAATTTTTTTGTTAATTTTTTTTCCAAACGGGTTGGGTGCAAATCCTAAATCGACCCGCGAGTGAACGTGTGGGCCAACCCTTTAAATACATTATTTAAAAATAAAATAAAATTAATTAATAAAATAAATTTCTTATTTTAACTTTTTTCTCTAACGGGTCGGGTACGAATCCTAAATTAACCTGCGAGTCAATGTGCAGACCAACCTTTTAGATACATAATTTAAAAATAAAACTAAAAATAATTAATAAAATAAAATATTTTTTTTTTCAAGTGGATCGAGCACGGATCCTAAACCAATCCATGAGTCAACATACGGACCAACCCCTTTAAATACATCATTTAAAAATAAAATAAAATTAATTAATTAATTAATAAAGTAAATTTCGTTTTTACCGTGCAGATCAGATATGGATCCTAAATCGACCCGCGAGTTAACGTGTGGACCAACCCCTTTAAATACATCATTTAAAATTCAAATAAAAATAAATAACAAAATAAACTTTTTTCCCGAGCCGATCGGGTACGGATTCTAAATCGACTCGCAAATCAATGTGCGGATTAACCCTTTTAAATATATTATTTAGAAATAAAATAAAAAACTAATTAATAAATTTTTTTTTTCGTGTCGGTCGGGTACGGATCATAAATCGATCCGCGAGTTAACATGCGAACTAACCCCATTAAATAAATCATTTAAAAATAAATTAATAAAATAAGTTTCTTTTTTTAACTTTTTTTTTTTTGTGTGGATCGGGTACGGATTTTAAATTGACTCGCGAGTCAACGCATAGATCAAACCCTATAAATACATCATTTAAAAATAAATTAATAAAATAATTTTTTTTTTAATTTTTTTCGTGTGGTTTGGGTACGAATCCTAAATCGACCCACGAGTCAATGCGCGGATCAACCCCTTTAAATAAATCATTTAAAAATAAAATAAAAAACTAAAAACAGTTAATATAAATAAATTTTATAAATTTTTTTTCAAAATGGGCCGGGTACTGATCTTAAATCAACCTGTGAGTTATCGACTTATCGTGTAGATCAATCATTTTAAATACATGATTTAGAAATAAAATAAAAATAAAATAAACTAAAATTTTTATAAAAAAAAAAAAAAAAACCATTAGATGTTTTTATGTTTTAAAAGACAAAATTGACCCTCAAACCAAGGACATCTTCCAAATTATGAATGGAACTTTGCCGGTCCCTCGTGTACCTCCATTCAAGCCAGTCTTTCAATGGCCTTCTGGTATTCCTATACCTTTTAGGTCCACTGACGATTCACTTTCCAGCTTGGCATTGTCTTCACAAGATAGCGCTGCTGGAAGGCGAAGTGTAGTAACATCATCTCAGAAGAAGTCAGAACGTCCCGAGGTTTAAACTCCTTCAGCTTTTACATGGACTCGGATATGGGTATCCGATACTGGTATGTATCCGCATGTCTGACTCATGTTTTGGTTAAAATTTTGGATACGTTTTATAACAATATCTTAAATAAATATATATAAATACAAATAATGTAATACAATATATAAATATTATTTTTTTATAATTTTTTTAAAAGTGTTTTTTTATTAAAATTATTTACCAAATTCATTTTTAATTATTATTAATTTCAATAATTATTATTAATTTCAATGATTTTGGATTTTTGGTCCATTAGACAATCGCCAAAAATATAACCTAAAACATAATAATTTTGATTATGACTAACTTTATTCATGAATATTTTGGACCCTGACAATAAGCCCAACTCTTATAAAAATTAAATGAAAGCCTGATAATTTGTTTTGTTTTGGGTTTTGTTTTTTCAAGCCGCACCGTCTTCTTCTCCTTGCATCTTCTTCTTCTTCGTGACCTTTCATTGTCTTTTTTTCTTCTTCTTCTTCTTCTTCTTCTTCAGAACCTTCATTCTCTCTTCTTTTTCTTCCTCCAGCTGCAGCAATTATAGCCAACCACAAGTGTCCATATTTCCGATGATGACTCGGATGCGTATTTCGTGTCGGTACTGGTGTCGTGTCGTGTCGACACCGGTACGGCAGCCATAACCGGCGAGTCCATGTAACAGAGGCTTCAAGAATGTGTAGACCACAATGATCAGCTAGAAGTACCGACTTTGATGAGCCCTGGAAAGTTGAAGGCATTCCCATGCAGAGCTTCGATTATCTAGAGTCCAAGGTACAATGGATTATGTTTCCCGAAATGCTCTCACACAGCCCCTGAATCTGATGTTCAACACAGTTGTACCTGGCATAGGTACCAGCATCTTTATAATAGGTTGATTTTGAATACTAATTAATCTTTTTTTTTTTTTTAACAAGATGAGTGTGCTATGATTTGAACCTAAAGTTACATTAGGATCACATTTCTAGCATTTATTCTAGTAAATATCCATGCTAACACAGTGAATAGCTCAGATGCAGATGAAGTTCAGGACAGAAACTAGCAGATATGCTTGTCTTTCAAGTTTTGAATCAGTTGTTCACATGTACAACCTTTTTTTTTTTACATGTAGCACAACCTGTTTGAGGGATACTCTCTTAAGAAACTATTATTACTGCATTTGAGGTTCTGAACTTAATAGTAAAATACTCAATTCCATGCAGGCGCATCACCATAAGCTCATTTAAAGACGAAAATTCCTGTTAACTATTACCAGATATAGTCATATAGGTACAGAAGCACTAATCTTCAGTATCTCAAAATATTCACACACACAAAAAAAAAAAAAAATCAAAGTAGCAGAAATAATAAAATGTTGTACGTATATTGATTAATAAACCGTGATTATCTATCAAAGAGGATTGTTTTGGAAGGAACACACAAGGACATTAATGAACTTTAAGAATCCTTCGACATTCAGACAGCCTCTTAAACTACGTCATAAGTGATGTTGCATCATTCAGTGCAGAACTACAGTTATGATATCTCTATAGACTAAGTTAGACATAGCAAAGTACTTATTTAGCAAAGACCAGAAGTTCAGACAGACCTCAATTATAGCAGGCAAACACTAGGTCAAATTATAAAGGATTTGGAAGTTAGGCTTCATAGGCAAAAATTTTACGTCAGACTGAAGCAAATAATCACTATATGCTCAGATAAAAGCTGCAGTTGCAATTTCTCATTGATAATAAGCTTAGAAACATATACAAAATTCACTTCATGTACCAAGGTGACAATCAAGCTACAGTACAAAAAATGATAGATCAAAGAGAATTGGAATGTGGCACTAGTACCTCAGGCAAACCCTTTAAACAAACCAAACTTCAATAGAAACTTCTTCTGATTGCAGTCCAGCATTTCACTTAAGCTACAACTGACATCCTTCTCTTTCAAAAGCCTGTGCCGCAACTCTAGTCTCTTCTTTAGACCATGCCGAAAAAAATCAGGGTAATTAGCTACTTCATCAATTTGCCTCCCCATCACCTCAACCAAGAACCTAATCCTAGGTTCTAAGGAATTCTTGATGCTCTTGATAAGAATAGGGGGATAGCCAGTCACCAAAGCTGCTATCTGTCTATCCCCAAATCCACATCTTTTTAAATATGCAAAATTGGGTCTAAGAATCTTGCTCACATCTCTACACAAGACTTCAGGAAAGTTCACGGTCACTGTTTGAAGATCTGTCTCAGACAAACCAACTGATTTCAAAAACTCAGAGGTAGGGCGTAGCCTTTTGTCAACGCTATAACCCATTATAAATGGGTATTTAGCCAGAACTTTACCAATCATCCCTTCTCTGGTAAGGCCAAGGGTGGCAAGGAAGTCGACTATTTCTGCGAGTTTAGATTCAATGCTATAGCTGATGAGCCTTGGATTTAGCAATATTATTTTGCCTAGTTGCTTTTCAGGGACCCCCAATGCTTGAAAGAAAGCCAAAAGTGGGCAAAGCTTCTCTTCCACACTGTGAGAGACTATCTGAGGGAATCTAGCAATGGCAGAAGCAACTTCATGGCGTTTAGTTCCCAGAGTAGCAAGGCACTCTACCATGGGGACAAGCTTCTCATTTAAACCAAGAGCAAGAATTTTAGGGCACCTGGAAACAACAGAAGGAAGCTTTCTCTCTTGAATACCAATGCTTTTCAGGTAAGACCAGTTTTCGGAGGCTCTTTCCTTCTGGACACCCTGAAGGCGCTTACATTTCTTGAACATTTCATTGATACTTTTATCATCAAAACCTTTGTCTCTGAAGAACCACATGATGCTACCACCATTTTGACTGCTAGCAACATCCATGTCTGCTGCAAAGATATGAGCAGGCAGGACATTAATCTCTAGAAACAATCGTAAAATTCACATTGACTTGAAGACTCCAAGTAAATTATGTTGCAATGGCGCCATAGTAGAGAAACTGAAAAGCACATGCGTTTTTATGCGTCGAGCAGTTATCAAATGCAGTTACTTTATTAGTCTTGAAAATCTGAAACAAGTTACTTGAAGGATGGTGGAGTTGGCGAGGGGGGTGGGGGAAGAAAATGTAAAGTTGTTAGCTTCCCTGGTATTATCAAAAGAAGCAAGCAATGAGGAAATGGAGCCTCTTGAAGGAAGACTCTTACAAATACAAATAATCACTACCAAATAAGAGTAACAGAAGATGGATTAAAGGGGCTGAAAGAAACAAACAATTGATAATATCAGTTAATCAAGATAAAATGCAAGACCAAGCAGAATAATTCAGTAAATGACACCAAGAAATAAAGCAGAGGTTTCCCAAGAGAGTGTTTCAAAAAAAAAAAAAAAAAGAAACACAGCACCTACGCAAAGAAATGACAATTTTATACTCTGGGTTATCAATTCAATTGATGTTGATTAACCGATGAAAGTAAAATATTTCAGGGGGAGATTGAAAGAGGCAACATTACCTTTACCTATTGAAACTGAAATAGAGAAAACCAAAGACAAAACCAAAGTGCTCTCGGCGAGTGATTGGATTGTGGGGGCATTGGAGCTGCATAAGCTACTGGGATGAAGTGGAGCTTCTGGCTCTGCCTCTGGGTATTGTAAAGCCTAAGTAAACAAAAAGCCTTATCTAATATCCAGTGTCCCTCCGCTACTGGGGTCTGGGTTTACCGCTGAAATATTAGGATTTGCCCACTTTTACTCCCTATATTACCGCTATTACCCTTCATGGTTGCACTTAAATTGCTGTTTTACCCCTAAAGTCTAAACTCTTCCCCTCCCTCTGTTTTCTTTTGGCCTCAAAAACCTAACTTCCCTGAGCTTAAACCCTCACTCGCTGTCAAAACCAGAGCAGTTTCTTTGAATTGAAGAAGAAAAAAAACAGCCTTTGATACTATAAACTAGTGCTACAATATGGAATCATCACAAGCTCGGATTTTTACGAAGCTGATGAAGATTTTAACTTTGAAGCCCCATCACCCCATTTCAAGAGCACCGCCTTCGCTCTATCTCTTGCAAACGCGCCTTTTCAGCGATATAAGACGACCCGTCAGAGAAATTGAACCTGTCAGTTTTAATAGCAATGGGAATGGTGATAAGACTCCCGAGCATATTCCTAACAGACCCTTAAGGGGTCAGAGGCCTTTCAATCCCTCTTTTAGAGAAACCAAAGGAGCTTCCCTTGATAGTAATGGTTCCTCTTTCCAATTCCCTAATACCAAATTTGCTTCTGATCCTAAAAAGAAGAGAGAGGATTCTCAATCTGATGTAAACTTCTTGGAAAAATTCAAGCTCGGGCTTGACAGCAAGAGAGAAAAAAAAGCCCTCAGATTCAGAAACAATAGCCCAGTACATAAAAAAGAGCAAGAAGAAAAGCTTTCCCCACCACAGGATGCTAATGAGATTTTCAAGAAAATGAAGGAGACGGGTCTTATCCCCAATGCTGTAGCCATGCTTGATGGGCTCTGTAAAGATGGGCTTATCCAAGAAGCAATGAAGCTTTTCGGGTTAATGAGAGAGAAAGGTACAATCCCGGAAGTTGTTATATACACAGCTGTTGTTGATGGCTTCTGCAAAGCACATAAGCTTGATGATGCAAAGAGAATTTTCAGGAAGATGCAATCGAAAGGTGTAATTCCTAATGCCTTTAGTTATACTGTCTTGATTCAAGGATTGTACAAATTTAACCAATTGGATGATGCCATTGAGTTTTGTTTGGAAATGCTTGAAGCGGGACATTCTCCAAATGTCACCACATTTGTAGGCTTGGTTGATGGATTGTGTAAGGAGAAGGGTGTGGATGAAGCAGAAAGTGTTATTGGAACTTTAAAACAAAAGGGATTTGTGGTTAATGATAAGGCTGTTAGACAGTTTCTGGACAAGAAGGCACCTTTTTCACCTTTAGTTTGGGAAGCAATCTTTGGGAAGAAAACCTCTCAGAAAACGTTGTAAGTCTTCTTTTTTTTCTTTTGTTAGGCTCATAAAATTTGTAAGTCTCTTTGTCTTGTCCCTTTGCTTGGTTTCCTGTTATTTATTTCCACTTATGTGGGACAATATGGAAGATTCTTAGAATTTATGAATGGATGTTACATCTTCTTTTCTATACAACTTCTTATGTTTGTATTTTGCTGCCGTTGAATGTGTTGGCTAGTATGTTTTTCAACTGTTATCACTGCATGCTATATCAAAGCAATTAGCAACGGTGCCATTTTTTTCTTTTGAGTAGCTCTTGCTACAATTGCTGGTATGTTGTGTCATAATCGTAATTCATTGCGGGAAAACAAAACTAAAATCAGATTAAAAAATATGTTGTAGAATGATTTGATAAATGAGTTGGCCTTAATCTGCTAGAAGGGAAACAAAAGGAAAGGGAAACATGGAAATCATCATGATTTGTTTTGTTTTTGGCTACTTTAGCATTTAGTAATGTTGACAAAGATGGAACCACTCTCCAGTTCCAGAAAAACATGTGCAATCATGCAATTTGTCAGATTCACTTGAATCGAAAATCTACATGCAGATTTTGCATTTCGCATAAGTTGATCCAGCGATAAGAATGCCTAAGTAGCGCCATTAACTTTGGAATTCTATTAACTGTTTTAAGCTATGCAAGCCATTAGAAATGGAGATCCTAATTGTTGGCCCTAACCTTCACGATAGCACTTCTACCTTATACCTGCATAAGCATCTGGTACTGTTTTGCAAGTGCTGTTGATCACTTGATCTAATTAGATGAAAGTTGCTTGTCACAAGTTGCTGTTTCAACAAACAGTATCAAGACATAATTTTTCAGGTGAGGGCAGGGGTGTAAACGAGACACCTGTGCTCGCAAGCTACTCGAGTTCGATTCGAAAAAAACTCGAATTCGATTCGGTCATTATCGAGCCGAGCTCGAGCTCGAGCAGCTCGAGCTATCGAGCGAGCCGAGTTCGAGTATCTTAATGCCCGATTCGAGCAGCTCGCGAGCCTAATCGAGCTTTTTCTATTTATAATATTTTTATTATTAATTTACTATTTTACCCTTAATATATATATACATACTTAAAAACCCTTAATTCGAGCTCGAGCTCGAGTAAACGAGCCTAATCGAGTCGAGCTCGAATAGTTCGATTTTATCTCGAGCCGAGCTCGAGCTTAAAAAATGATACTCGATCGAGCTCGAACCGAGTTTCGAGCCTCGAGTTTCGAATCGAGCTCGAGCTCGAGCTTCTCAGTATTCGAGCTCGGCTCGGCTCGATTACAGCCCTAGGTGAGGCTTGGTAAAGTGATGTCTTAATATGGATACTAGCTTCTGTATTCTTCAAATGGGCATTCCGCAACATCTTGACTAATTTCAGATAAACTACTTCAATGTTCTCAATTTCCATCAATGGTAGTTTGGTAGGATATTTTAAGGGGGCCAGAGGAGTAAGACAAGGTGATCCACTTTCACCTAATCTCTTTATTTTAGCTATGAATGTACTTTCAAAATTGCTAGATAATGCTGTTAGACATGGTGTTTTTGCCTTCCTCCCAAAGTGCAATAGGATTAATCTTACTCATTTATGCTTTGCTAATGATTTATTAATCTTTGCAAAGGGCAATCTGGATTCTGTGATAGGTGTTCAGAAAGTTTTGCATCTGTTTTATAATTTTTTCTGGTCTTCAGCTGAACTGTAGGAAGAGTGAGTTTTTCTCAACAGGGATTGGCATTGAGGAATTGGAAGCCATTCAGGAAATTTCTGGATTCAAACTTGGCTCTCTTCTAGTTAGGTACTTAGGGGTGCCTTTGGTGACTAGAAGACTCACAGAGAAAGATTGTGAGCCTCTGATTGAAAAGATTACCTCCAGGATCAACTGCTGGGCAGCTAAGTTTCTTTCTTATGCAGGTATGTTGCAGTTGATTCAAGCAGTGCTCTTCAGTCTCCAAAACTATTGGTGCAGACAATTTATCCTTCCTAAGCTTATTCTCAAGAAGGTTATAAAGCTGTTATAATTGTGATGAATAACTCTTTAATAATTATGTTTATTTAAAGATGAGTGAGAATCAAGATTCATTTGATCCAAGTTTATAGTACAGACATATAAAACTGTTGATTCAAATTATGGTGTTGACTATAATGCGGTTCAAGAATCATGCGGTCCAACAAATTTGAGCCATTCGAATTGGTGGCTTTTAATTTTAATCATTGGATTGCAAATTTTGAAGTATCTTTGTAATTGGAAATCGGATATGGAGGTAGAATTTTATGCATATGTCATGCAAATGTTACAATGCATGCTTACTTCAAATCAAATTAAATAAAAAATGTCTCACTTGTTTCACCGATATTTATTGATATCAATCAATACTATTCTAGTATATAAAAAAAACAATTCCAAAAATGCAAATAATGAACAACATATATGCTTTTGATAATTTATTAAAGTAACTGTTTAATCCTTAATTATTAATTTTCTTATCAAATTAATAAAATATTCACTAAGTTTTATTTTTTAAATATTACAGAGTTAAATCCCGAGTGCATAAATGGTGGCTTGTTGAAGCAATCATGTCGTATTGGTAAACTTACTAATACTAAAAAAAAAAAGTGAAAAAGGGGTTTATTGCAATTCAGTTCAACAAGATCTCTTTTCCATTAAGCAAAACCTCATAGCAGTTTTATTTAGTACATAACCCCCGGCATCAAGTCAAAGCTTCACTATAAAATGTTAAACCATGGGGATCCAAGTAACTGGCTTCAAGATACGGCATCTACCTATCACCTCAACTGCCTTGAGTTGGGTGTTTTCTCCCAACTTGGTTGTCTCCCGACCAACCAAGCCAAAATAGTCTATATGTTAATAAGGAGTTTAAGGACCATTTTATCGATCTTTAATTAATCAGCAAATGTACTGCCACCAAGCTAGCTTCATCTTGAATAGCACTTGGGAAGCATCTTGTTTTTTGATGTACTGCAATGTCCCATTTTAAGAGAATACCTGATTAGTCGATGAACATGAATAAGAAGAGTAGAATCTGTGGATCATCCTTTCTGAAAATATTGCAAGCAAGGTAAATCTACAATGAAGATTGCTATACGTATGACAATGTTGACTGTTTTTTAAAACTAAGAGACTGTTTAACGAACCTTTAGAAAATATCCATGTCAATAGAAGTAACAAGCACTCCATCATCTTCCCAATTTACATCTTTGGTTTTATTATCTTTTCCGAATAATTGAAGAGGTACCTCCAATGGCGGTGGGCTCTGCAAGTAAAATAGCAATCAAAACAAATGTATCAGAAGAAGCAGCAACAAAGTAGCTTCCAAGAATTAAAAACAAGATATCTTCTCTCCCATTTGGATTGGTTTCAATCCTCCAATGTAGAAGGAAGTTTAATTACCATGCAGCGTATAAGAGGCCAATTGATGTCGCGGAAGAAAGGGTGTTCTTTGATTTCATTGGCACCAGTACCCGACCCTAAACGGCTGGAGGGGTCTCGGTTCAACAATGCATTAATCAACTGCCTAGCTGCAAGACTAACCTGCATTACCAAGTATGTAAGTAGCTATGTGTTCAGTTCAGCAGCACAAGTAAATGAGTACATGACACAAGCTGGTTCTTGTACTTCATCTGATGCATCTAGAAATAATAAAAACAAATAGAGAATTTAAATAGTTAAATTGCATGAAGTAGAATTCAGTACTCATGAAATTGACCCGGATAATTAGAATGAATGAGCTTCAAAAAGATGGTGAAAGTTATGTCATCTTCTGCTATAATGCATCCATCGTTGATGGATTAGATATGTACCGGAATGCTACTTGGGAAGCTGAGGTCTTTGTGCAAGATGTTGGAGAAAGTCTTCTGCCTGTTTTTACCCCTGAAAGGCGTCCGGCCATAGAGCATCTCATACAGCAAAATACCTAAATTCCGAATATAAATCCATGTATGTCATGTAGGAATTACGCAGATAAATGCAATCGCCAATCAAGAAAAAAGTGAAGAATTTTATTGTCTTCACCATCTACTTACCAAGAGCCCACCAATCAATTGCGCTACTGTGTCCCGCACCAGTAATAATTTCCTGAAACCAAGTAAATTATAAGTATCTAAACAGATACAGGAAGGAAACATATTATTTTGTTGCATCTATAATGAACTGAGTTGAACTTGTGAACATTAAGCATGAATAGAGTCATTGTACTGGAGCAATGTATTCTTCAGTTCCAACAAATGAATTTGACTGTGTAGATGGTTCTGCAACAAATGTTGGAGATGGTTGACTCCTAGATCTTCTTCTCCTGTTAGGCATGGGATGCTTAAAAACCTGCAAATCATTATAAACTTTAATCTCATGCAAAACTATCATTAGTTATCACACAAACCATGTTATCAAATATCAAGTAAAAAGCAAAAAATTCACATACTTGGGGTTTATAGGAAGTCATAAATGATAAATCAAAGTCGGTTAATACAATGTGTCCATCCTTCTGGAGTAGAATATTTTCCGGCTTCAGGTCTCGATATATTATTCCTGTCATAAACCAGAAAAAAATGAAAGCATGGTGAGCAAAAAAGCAAAAGATACCTTTCTTGCAACTTTTTTCTGATTAAATCTCATAAATAACTCAAGCTTGCTGCACCATGTTGCATAGGAATTAGATCACAGGTGCCTAAATCTAAGCAGAGAAGCATGAACAGGAAATCCTTAGATTTTGAAAAGCCAACCATCTCTCTCTCCTTCTGTCATTTCCTCTTCGTTATGATACAAGAAGAATTGAGTTTTTCTCTCCGTTTTTTCGGGAAAAAAAAATGATGAAAATAATATTGACAAATGCATCTGTTCTGAGTTTATCAAGATACCTAGACAATGAAGATATTCCAAAGCAATGACAACCTCTGCTGCATAGAACCTGGAAAACCAATAACACAGTAGTAAGAACTAAGAACGCAAACACAAGAAATATCTCGATATCATGATGATTTAGACATTTCAGTAATTCAGATATAAAACAGAAAAGAAACATACAATAGGAAGATACTAAGAGTCGATCTGTTTTGTCAAAAAAAGATCCCAATGATGAAAAAAATTCCTGACCCAAACTGAGTATAATGTAAAGTGATTAACTTCTATAGCCAAGTCAGCCAAATGCATTTTACAATACTCACTTTTAAGTGGTGATGATTAAATTACACAAGCAAAGATTCATGTTTTTCAACTAGAAAGAATGTAATTTATGATTCTTGTGATTATTAGGCAAGGAAAAGGTGTACCTTGCAGATTCTTCTTTGAAAAATTTCATAGGTTGCTTATCAAGCAGGGCAAATAACTCTCCACCAGGGCAAAAGTCTGTTATCAAACAAACATGTGTGGGAATCTGAGGAGATAAGAAAACTTTAGTACACTTCAATTTGTTTAGCAAATTAATTCAAGGTTCCAAACTAGAAAGACATATTTGATTCTAGCATCAAATAACTTAATTAACAATCATAAAATGGGAAATAGGAACATATAATTATGATTATAAACTTATAGATGGCAACTTTAATATAATAATATTAGCCACACATCAATCAATTCTACATAAGCTGAGGACCCCTATATACCCACTTAAGTATCCATAAAATTTGTAAAGTTGTTGGAGGAACAAGGCATGAAAATGAGAAAACCTGAAAAGAAGAGTATAATGAGGGAAGGAAAGGGTGATCCAGAAGTGAGATAATTTCCCTTTCAGCGCATGCTCGATGAACCTGTAAAGGGAACTAAGTCAGGCACCAACTCAATTGTCTACTTAAAATTTCGAAATGCTTATTGGACACAACACTAGTATGTTACTCCGACTCTTCATTTTCCTTGAAGTACCTGTGTCCGACACATATTCGGACATGGGTATGGAGGTACGATCCTCCAAATATATGGAAAAACTTTGAAAAAATTGAGCATACCCGTGTCGGACACATACCTGTATCCGACACTCACTCCTGAGTCCGAGTAACATAAAAGTGTTGTCTTGTCTGCATTAAACAAAATCCATCACAAATGCAAATGCTTATAATTCAGATACATAATCCATAATGTAAATAGAAGAAGAATAAGTTAGTCAGGCAGGCTGCTAGCAATTCATAGGTCAAATAAAATCACATCAAATAGAAAATGCATTTTGAGCAAAACAATTTAAGCAATAAGCAGACCTTGTTACGATTCAACATTACTGACTTCTCCATTGCCTTCATAGCAAATAATTCTCCTGTACCTTTCAGTTCCACCAGATGAACACTGCAAGAAACACCGAATAATTTAGATATCAAAAAACAACTAAGAATTCATATCATAATGATTTAAGGGGTTAAATGTCATCTGCATTGGGTAGGGGAAGCATTTCTAAACAGTTTCAGAAATATTAGAGAAGCAATAACTTAGCAGCTGAAAACCATTTGTGAAAAGTAAAAGATGTAAATAAACAGTGGCATGGATGCATGAGATGCTTTCTCAGCATATCGCTGAGTTCAAAACTTGCACTTGACTGACGAAGCTGATTATATTGACAGACATTGTTACCCAGATTTGGGTGAGTATTAGATACGGAATATACATCCGATACGAGTATATTTAATTTTTTTAAAGTTTTTTCGTATATTTAAACGATCATGTTCATAATAATGTCTGAATATGTGTTGATCAGGACATGAATATTTATAAATAAAAGAAATGAAGAATCCGATTAACCTAGTTGACAGAAAGACCATCGAGAAAGTTGCGAAAGAGCAATACCTGCCAGTATCACCACAGCCCAAGGGTTTTATGGGCTTAAAATGATGCAGACCAATTTCTTCACCACGAGAAGTGATCTATAAAAAAACCCAAAAAGGATAAATTAGAAGAGGAGAGGGAGAGCAATTGAGAGGCATCCATTATCAGAGCCTGCTATAAAACAAACTTTGTACAATAGTGTCAGTAGATAATAATATCATAAATAGTGGGTCTAAGCGACTTAGAAGATTTCAGTTTGGAAAACGTTACCTTCTGAACTGCTAGCCAAGACGAACTATCTCTTTTGTGAGGCCGTGGGAAGACAGGCTGAGAATGGAGTGCCCACAAATCTTCTGGTCTCTGAATATGTTGGCAATATAAAAGTCACATCAACTAAGATCACATGGCTTCTAGAAATAGGCAACTGTGATACTTTGGTTATTTTCAATGAACTAAGTCTAGCATACAAAATGGAAAGTTGGTAAATTAAGTACAATTTGGCTGACCATATCATTATAAAGTAATCTAATTGTTCTCAAATTAAATCATAGGTTTTTTTTTTAATACAAAATAGATCACAGTTTAGGATAGGAAAAAACTTGTAGATATTGAGATTTTAATCTTAAATTTGTTGGATGTCATTTATTAAAAGTAACGTATGAATCAATTGTGTTAAACCCGAGTTCAAATTAATTCATAAGTTGCAAATTTAAGTGAGATTCAAAAATTGTAATGCATTCATGAAATGCTGAACTTCAGGTTTTTCTTTCTCTAATCAGAAATCAAACTTCTGATAAGTTTTAGTAGAATAATCTAAAACAAATGACTTCTTAACTAACTTCATATGCAAGATTTTATATAGTTTGTTCAATCAGTCATTTTCCTCCATTTCAACTGTAATTTTAGTTCAAAGTTATAAGACTCCATGCAGCTAGAAACAACATTAACAACGTAAAATTGAGATATAGGGTTTTCATCAAATGCAATCAAAAGAACAGATTTATTATGTTTTAAATCAATGATTAAGATATTGCTATCAATAATTCTAAGCCTATGTTTGGATTGGGAGGGGAAGGGAAAGGAAAGTAAAGTAAAGCAATGGAGAATGAATTTTTTTTTTTTCTTGTTTGAATAAAAAAATAAATAAATAAAGGAAAGTGAGGGAAGTTGAGTAGTCTTCACTTTCGCTTAAAATACTCATTTTTCTAAAATCCCAAATCAATGGGAAAGAAAAGTAAAAAATATATATATATATATATATAAAATATCCATATTACTCATTCTACATTCATCAAATTACAAGCAATATTATAAAAAATAATTTTTTCATTTTTAGACTTATATACTTCACGTAATTGACAATAAAAATGATAACAAAATTTTTTTATTATCATTTTTTTTATTTTATATATATTACATTCATTTTTTTAATGTAATGTAATGTTTATTTTTTTTATTATTTGATTTGTAATATTTATATTGTTATTTTAATTTTAAAAAATGACATAATTGAAATTGTCTATTATTATATATATATATTTTCACACTTTAACCAAACGATAGAGGTAACATTTTTTTTTTAACACATTTTAATTAAGGATTAATATTTGATACACTGACAGTGTATAACTTCATACACTGTCAGTGAACAAAATGATGCCACCTCATTAAAAATAAAATAATTTATTTTTATTTTTAAATTTTTTTAATAAGATGACATCATCTTATTTACTGATAGTGTATGAAGTTATACAGTGTCAATACATTAAATACAAACCCTTTAATTAAACCATGGAGACTAATCTTCTTTTCTTTTTTCTTAACACATTTTAATTATTCAAATGATGAAAAGTACACTCTTTTCCTTTTAAAAACTTTTTTTTTTTTTTTTTTTTACGAACATCTATCTAAACATGGGACAAGAAAAAAAAAAAAAAAAGAATACCTTACCAAATTGGCATCAGGAAGATCTCGAACAGCTTCATCGACATTTTCTGCCGTGGCTTTGACCTGATATAAAAAAATAAAAAAAAAAAAAAAAAAAAGAAAAAGATGTCAACAGTCACATCAAATGACCTGAAGTTAAAACATTTCAACTTTACTTGGATGTTTTGCTCTGTATATAATTAGAAGAAGAGAAAGATTACAAACCAACTTAGCACTTTGTTGCTCTGTTTTCTCAGAGAGGCGATTTCTTAGAGGTTCAACATGTTCACTTCCATCAAGTTGGACACCAATGAAATATTGAAGCTCACCCTGTACAATAACAAGGAATTTATGAAAAGAGGTCAAAAGAGTATGTGCAGGATAATCACATGAAATGTTAACTCTTCTTGTCCTGCATAAAGTACAGTAAGTGTAACTTATGTTATTCGGACTCGGGTGTGAGTGTCAGAGATAAGGGTATGTTCAATTTTTTATAGTTTTTCATGTATTTGGAAGATCGGTCATATCTCCGTACCCATGTCCCGATATGCATCGGACACGAATATTTCAAGAAAATTGAAGAGTCGGAGCAATTCCATACCTTTTGGTCACGCATAGGTTGCAAGTGAAATAAATTCCAGAATTTCTTGCCTGCAATTCATAAAATTGTAACAATTCAGTGAAATAATGTTTCTGTCAGCATGCATATTCTTTTTCCGTTTCATTTCTTAATTTACGAACCACTTTTTGTGTAGTTGATCAACTGAACAGTAATTTCCCTCTGTTCTCTAATAGCATCTCTTATCTTCGACACAATTGCTTGATCAGTTTCTGGTCCTTGAAGAAACCTGTGAAGAAAATGCTATGCTGGTTTTATATGATTCATCTGGAAAACCCGATGGAAAACACCCCTAGAAAGTTGATTGAAGTAATTAGATATTGAAATTTGTAGTACAAATTACATTACCTACAGTTCCTTCCCAAGATTTCCTCACGTGTATATTCCGTCAATTCAAGAAAGCTATCAGATGCAAATATCTGCATACATTTGAACATTATAGTGATTTTTCAGATACAATCCAAATCCATGCTAAAAAGCTAGTACAATTCCAAAACAGGCTCTGACAGGCAAGATGCACTGGATGATTTGGCAGAAGTAGAATAAAGTAGTGTAGAATGGGACTTTTTTTTCAAGAAAAAAAGCTTTAATCTCTGGCTTTTTATTAGTGTAAAAGTTATGCTATCTATGTGGTTTACATGAAAATAGACTAACTAGAGTTTTTGTCTTCTGAATTAAAATTGAGTTGGGTGAGAAGAATAATACTGAAAACTCTTCCTTACAATGGGATTATCAGGGAGTCTAGGATCTGTGATCACAAAATTCTTTTCAATACGTTCCAATGTCGTTGCTAGATCCATCCCTTGGCGTATGGCCATTTCTCTTTCAGCACGTTCCCAACTGTCAGTGCGTTCTATGTCTTTGGTCATTAACTCCTCTGGCTCAACAATTGGTTGTTTTTCTTGCTTGGCTGCTGAGCTGAAAGACCTGCCTTTAAACCTGGGGAAGATGTCATGTATCAGGTATGGAACATAATACTCATTTCGGAGTCACAATGGAGCTAATTGTTTGTGATACTGCCAATATATGTTGCTCTGACTCTTCATTTTTCTTGAAGTAACCGTGTCCAACACCCGTGTCCGACTCATATTCAAACATGGGTATGAGGATATGATCCTCCAAGTTCCCTCCAAATACAAGAAAAAACTCAGAATAAATCAAATATACCCGTATCGGACACATACCCGTATCCGACACTCACATCCGAGTCCGAGTAACATAGCTGCCAATATCTTTGGAATTGTACGCTTAGCATCAGTCTAATAAGAGCAATAAATGAAAACTTAAACCAAAAAGACTCACCCCATCAAAGAAATGCGTGCTGATTTTCTAGTTTTCTTGTCAATTTCCTGCGTAGGAGTAGCAGTACTGATGTCTGACCGGGGAGTATCTCTCCCAGGGGTACTAACATTTTCAATTTCAGCAGATTTAGGCAGAAGGTAATCAAGGTTGAATTTATCCTGCTCTTCAAGCTTGTTAGTGGCATCATTACTTATTGTCCGAATGTGAGATTTAGGTTGTTTCAAAGTATGAACAACCTCTGTCATGGAATCTAAAGCCTCAGCCTTCTGACGAGCTGTTCGAAAATGTAGGATTATTACATGATAAAATTTAAGTCACCCTATAAAATACCCCATCAAATAAAGTATAATTTTACCATCATAACGAATTAACGACTGGGGCAGTCCATTAGGCCGCAATGCCTTTTCATTGATACCTTCTGTGAATTTGCTGACCTCCACCTGCATTCTGCAGAAACAGCATTCAATAGCTATGCATGCATTTTGAATATTCACATAAGATCTATGTTGCTCCGACGCTTCATTTTTCTTGAAGTACTCGTGTCCGACGCATATCCGGACATGGGTATGGGGATATGATCCTCTAAAGACCCTTCAAATACATGAAAATCTAGGAAAAAATTGAACATACCCGTATCAGACACATATCCATATCCGACACTCGCATGCGAATCCGAGTAACATAGCATGAGATAATTATGAAAGAAAAGAAGGAAAGGAAAACTAACCCAATGAATTTGATGGTTTTTCCATGATCATCTTTGATGGGAGTGACAGTGAGAAGATTCCAGAAAGGAGTTCCATCCTTCTTGTAGTTGAGGAGCCTGCCACCATAGCTTTTTCCATTCTTAACTGCATCTCTAATCTTGTCCACCTCTTTCCTGTCTGTTTCTGGTCCTTGTAGAAACCGGCTGAATAACACCCTCAACTCTCAGATTTGTAGTATTATTCGGAAAGAAACAGCTTTATAAAACAGCAAAACAAAACCTATGGTAGGTTTTGAAAAACTAAAAAGAAAATGCAATATTCTATTCATTTAAGATAAAAACCATGTGATTTTCCACACACAAAAAAAAAAAGTTAAAAAAGAATACCATGTGACTTGAGATAGCTGTGCTAATTTCTTGTCTTTACTAATTGAATTCGGACAAGTGTATGGCTCTATACTGTCGTGTGTGATTAGCAATAGAAAATTGCAATGATTTTGAGCTGCAGAATGATTGCAGTTCCTTAGGAATGGCTCCCAACTGCCCCTCTACATATTTAAAAGCTTTGAACTTACCAGTTTCTTCCTATGACCTCCTTCGATGAATAACCAGTCATGCTGAAAAATCCGCTGCTGGCATACATTATAGGGCAGTCTGGTTTGGTGGCATCAGATACAACAAAAGTTTGCTGCAGGGTTGCCAAAGCATCCTTCAGCTCTTGTGACACCCTAGGAAAGCCCCCTTGATCCAATCCATAATTTGATTCCCCTGATGTCCTTGCCGAGTCCAATCCAAATTTGTCTAATGAGTTTTTGTTCTGATCACCTTCTCCAGTTGCCAATATTCTACCAATCACTTTGAAACTACCTTCTCCAACATCTGACTTCACTGCAATACCCCATTCTGCAGTCCTTTCAGCTATACTACTAGCCTCAGTTAAAATTCTCCGAGCGAACCGTCCATTCGAATCTTTCGCTGCAGCGCTAGCCCCATTCAAGTTTTTGATGGAATCATCAAAGCTTATGATCTTAGAATTATTAGCAGCCTCTTTCCTTGTAGCAGAAGTGACATTCATTGATAATCCTTCCTCTTCCACTTGAGCTTGTGTACTAGAAGAACCCTCAATTGTATCACTAGATTGTCCAACATTTTGAGTACCTGCTGATTCAAAAAACTCGATTGATCTCAGTTGTTCTCTACTGGTTGATTGACTATTTGCTGATGATGTTGAGGGATTAAAACTTGATGCAGATGAACCCTGCAGCCCCCTGACCATTCCTTTCTCCATTTTCCAACTTCTCTCCAGTGAATGCAGGTAAGGCTGCATATATTTACCAAGTCAGAAATGGTCTTTATGTCAAAGTAACTTTGAATCTAACATCTTTGAATTAATATAAATGACTCTCTTAACTAAAAATTCAGTGCTAGAAAGTATCTCCTATGTGGCTGCTTGTTTTTGCTTACAAATTCTAACACATATTAAGAATTACACAGTTACCATGATTTGAACAGCTAGCAACAGAAACTGTACAGGAAAAATGCAGCTGAAATCCTATATGTAGAAAAGATCAACTCTGATGCAGTTTTCTGCAATTTAGAATCTTACCCACTTTCAATACTTAACAACAATTAAAGTCGAACTCTAGAACTAGAAATTGAAATATGGTAAAAGACATTCCGCAGCTAACAATTGGTTGAAAGGAAATAGTTAGAATCTTTAAAAAAAACAAAAAAAAGTTCTAGTCTATGAAAGGGCACTAGGTGTCAAAGATGTTCCACACTCTCAGGTTTTCACCGAAAGAGATACAGATGAGGGTAATCAAGGAAAGAAAACAAACTGTGGTAAGGACCTTCGCGACAGAAATTTAGAGAGCAAGCAATCTCCAATGGTTGCTGATAAAAAAAAGTTCAAACTTGTAGCACATTAATGGCAATGGAGACAGTGACACTGCTCTTCCATGACAGAAAATGAACGCACCAGAATCTTCAGGTTCCTGTTAAAAAAGTCATCAGTTTAACACGTTGTTTTTTCTATAAAACCAATCTTAGCATGAAGAAACATCTCTTTTTAAGTTTCTGGTTCTGGTTTCTTTTGGATATGGTATTATAAAGAAAAGAAAAACAGGCAAACAGCAGGATAACGTTTCATAAACAGGACTTCAAGCTCCAATTGTGATAACATATACCCCCCAATGGTCCCATAGCTTTCCAATTTCCATCATGGCCTTAGATTTTACATATGCCATTTCGTACAGATGCATCAAAGTCGTCGATTTTCAAGTCATTTTATCCAAAATGCCATTTCCGAAATTGTCTCATTTGCTTGAGGAAGAAAATTTTAGCATCATCAAAGTTCCATCACAGAAACAAGAAACACTATCAGGTTTGTGAGGCTGCAAAGATTCCCAAATGTGGCAATTTCTGAAGATAAATTTCGCTTTCACTTCTAAAAAGTTGATCTGTCCTTTGGGAAAAATCAGAGCACATAGTGACAGCCAAATAAACACATCAAAATCAAGGACCACGGCATGGTGGTGGCTGGAAACTGGTACGATTTTGTTAGCATCCACGTTTGATACCCCATCATCATCATCAAATGTTAGTGCTAAAGATGTAACATAAAAATGCTATAAAAACATCAAACTGCAAAGGAAAAAAGCTTATTAATAACCGGTACGTATTACAACATCAAACCTATGTTGCTTCGACTCTTCATTTTTCTTGAAGTACCTGTGTCTGACACCCGTGTCCAACACATATCCGGACATGGGTATAGGGATATGATCCTCCAAGGACCCTCCAAGTACATGGAAATCTTGAAATAAATTGAACATACCCGTATCGGACACATACCCGTGTCCGACACTTACATCCGAATCCGAGTAACATAGCATCAAACTGCAAGCTGGAGAAGTGATAGCAGATTAAAATTGGTAATTTAGATTAACAAAATGGCATGGCATCTGATAGGCAGACTGAAGACAGAGATGGCTCTGCTCCACCAGTGATTCAATGCAATCATCGAGCATATCTTCAATGGGCCTGAAATTGAATCCCAAAATTTTTATCATGGAGGTACTGAATTCATAATATACTAGAATATGCCCTCGTTACGTTTTGGAAAACTGAATTAAAATTTTGAATATGATATTTATATTAATGTATGATAGATGTAATGATCCAATTCTTAAGTTAATGAATTTAGAATTAAAATTGAATCATTATGACAAATTATGCAAAATATGGGATAAATTGAGACACAACACGAACACAACTTGGAAAAAAATATTTAAAACACGACACGAAAAATAATATTAACACGACACGAATACACGAACATGCCAAAATCTATATAAAACGAATTATTAACGTGTAAAATTTTATATAAATGTATAATACCTTAAATATGATAATGACACGAATATGAACACGACACTAACACACAAATTTTTTTTTTTTTTTCTTTCTTTCCTTCTCCATCAAAAAAAAAAAAAACTTGACGATACCCTAATTACAATATTATAAGTTATTGTTTAATTCATGAATTTTATGTGGTGGGATACCAAAGTATCCATTAAATCATTTTTTATACAAATGATATCGTAGTTTAAAGATAGAAAAAAGATTACAAATGCTGAGATTCGAATTCCAAACATGTTTGATGCCATCTATTAAGGATAGGTGCATGAATAACTAAAATAAGCACCATTAACCCTAAATCCTAAGTCCTAAGCTGTAAACCAAGCCCTAACCCCTAACCAAAATCCTAACCAAACCCAAACACAAACCATAAACACATGATTCAAACCCCATGAATCGATCTCCCAAACTGGACTTATGAACCGAATCTCTCAAACCGAACTTGTAAACCAAACAACTAAACAAACCCTCAAACTGAACCTATGAACCAAACCTCTAAAACGAACCCATAAATCGAATCCCTTAAATTGAACCTATGAACCAAACCCTTCAAACCGAACTCATAAACCTAACCCAAACCTTAAACACATTATTCAAACCCCAAGAATTGACCTCCCAAACTGAACCCATGAACTGAATCCCTCAAACCGAACCTGTCAACTAAACTGAACCCATGAACCAAACCCCTAAATGAACCCATGAACCAAATCCTCTAACAGAACCCATGAACCAAACTTCTAAACCGAACCCATGAATCGAACCCATGAACTGAACCCCTCAAGCTGAACTCATGAACCAAACACTTCAAACCGAATCTATGAACCAAACCCATGAATCAAACCCTAAAACCGAACCCGTTAATTGAACCCCTAAGTTGAACCCATGAACCGAACCTCTAAGCAAATCGGGTTCTGGCGAATTCATATTCAAGTTTTTTCAAGTTAGTTTTCGGGTTCAAGTTCATTTTATAATCTCTATAAATATAAAAGAAGATACAATCATAATCAACTATTACATATTAGACTTGCTCAAGGGTCGGGCTACCCGTCCAAGTCCGAAGACTTGCCCATATTTTGGAGGGTTTGGACAAAAATATTAGACCCGAAATATGGGTTTGAGCAAAAAATTGAGGCCTATTTAAAAAATGAGCTGGACTTTGGCTCCAACAATTAAGACTCGAGACCGGCCCATTTTTCATTTATATAATATAATATACTATTTTTATATTTTAAATATAATATAATTTATATCATAGAAAAATTAAATATATATAACATTATAGTGTAAACATTTAAAAAAATACTAAATTATCCATGTTTTAGAACTTAATAATAATAATAATAATAAATACTAAAACTAAATAATAATAAAAATATTTGTTTAAATTTTTTTAGAAAAAACATAATAATACGAGCGGGCCTAAACGGACTTGGACTATCTATTTACAAATATGGACGAGTTTGGACAGAATTTGAGATCCATATTTTGGGCCGGACCGGGTTTGGGCAAATAAATATGGTGTTGATACCATACCTAAGCCCGACCCGACCCGGCCCATGAGTACCTCTATTATATATAAGTTTCATTAATAAGTTATTAATTAATTAAAAATTAATTAGTTATTTATAATAATATAATAAATACGTATTAATTGTAAAAAGACATCTCGCTTGTAAATAAAAAGAAAACAAATTATAAGTTATAATTTTTATATCAAAAACCAATTTGAATCACTTATAAATATAATTATGAGACATAATTTTCATAAAAATATATTAGTACATATTCATTATTTCTTAATATATATTTACTGTTATTATTATCATTTAAATAAAAATTTCAATGAAAAAATATTACTAATTAGATATTTTATTAATAATATACTAAAACTGAAGAAACTATTTAATTTTAATTTATTGGCTTTCTATACATATTTTGTGTTTGATCGGTTTTATAAAAATTAAAATATTTATATGATATTTCTGATCATACATAACATAAATCTTAGATATCAAAATATTAAATGAATTTAATGATAAGAAAACTTGAAAAGTTTGAAAATTGATTTATATTTATTTTTAAATGTTTATTTTTAATATGAACTAATAGAATATAAAAACATTAAAATTAATATGCTATTTTTTCATATTTTACTTTTTAATAATACTAATTGTTTTATTAATATGATAGCTGTTTATATTCTGTTTTTTATCTAGACTAATTTGTTTAAAATAAAAACATTTAAAATTTGTTTTTATTGTTTAGAAAATATATAACTATACTAAATTTTCATACTCTATTTTTTCAATAATACTATTTATTTTAAAAAAATAATACTTTTAATAATGAAAATACTAACTTTTTATATTTTATTTTTTTATTTAAATTAATTTATCGAAAAATGATAAAACATCTAATATATAAGGTTAAATAACAAAAAAAATCAATGAACTTTACTACTTTACTTAGGTAAATCATCTTTTTATTGTGCTCAAATAAATCTTTAATTTTTATCCAAATAAATCTTTAATTTTATTTTGTATTAAATAAGTTCTTAACTTTTAATTTATACTAAATAAACTTTAATGCAAATCAATCTTTCATTCAAAACCTTATCTGAATACAAATTAAAGGATAATAGTTTATTTGAATACAATAAAAATATAAAATTTACTTAAAAAAATGAAATAGTTCAAAAAATTTTTAGATGAAATAGTTCAAGTTTTTTTAGTATTAAAATATAGCCACTCACTATGTGAGTATTTTGAAAATAAAAAAATATATGTTTTAAAAAAAAAAAATGAAGTTATGTTAAAGAAAATGTGGTAAGTTTTTAGGAAGTGGATAATTTTTTTAAAATGTATTTTATTTATATAAAAAAAGTTGAATAGCATATATATATTTATATCCTTAATTTCACATATATTATAGTATTATTATTTTTATTATTATAAATCTAAACACCCAATATGCAAGTGAAAGAAAAAAAAATGTTTTAGAAAAGAAAAATAAATTAGATATGGGTAAATTTTCAAAAAGAAGTCGATAGTTTTTTTTTTTTTTTAAGAAATTGACATTTAAAAAAATATATTTCATATAAAAAATTTAAAAGACATTAATATTTATTTTATTATTTGATATAAATAATTTATTTAGTTTCATTTTTGAAATCCATAAATTGAATTGATATCACTTAATTCGTGATATTAAGTTTAATCAATCTTTTTATAATTAGTATAAATTATTTGGTTTTTTTTTTTATTCATTGATTAAATTGATTTTACTTGATTCATAATACTATAAAAAAATTTATATATAGTATAGACATTAGTCCATATATAAATGAGGAACATATTTTCAATTTTATACACACATACAGAGATGTTTTTAATGAGCATGAAAAAAAAAAAGAGGCAGTCTTTCTAAAATTAGGGTCCATTTGGATCCCCAATTACACCAGTGAGGTGCGATTAAAACCTTAACTGGTCAAAACGTGGTAACAAACGTGATTGAATACCCATTTGGGTAACACATGATGCGGCACGGTGGAGTGATTCCACCGTGCTGCACCATAATTTATCACTGGAACCAAGAGGTCCAGTGAAAAACTAAAAGACCAGTGAATTTCTTTTTCCATTTATACCCTCATTGTTATCATTAAATTTCTACTTTATCATTATTTTTACCAGCATCATATCTTTACTTGCATTTTTGACCGATTGTTTTTCCTTTTTTATTATAATATTTTTATTTTATTTATTTCAATATTTTTGTTTATAATATCTTTTTAATATTTATTGATATTTCATTATTTTCAATTTCAAATAATATTCAATATTTTTATTTATATTATGTAAATACATAAAAAATATTATTAATTATATAAAATTAATTTATATAATTAATTACATATACTAAAAATTATATTATATAAAAATTTAATTTAATATCTTTAATTATTATTTTTTTCATTACAATTTATTTTATCGTTATTTTTATATTCAAATACATATTTTATCATTAATTTTAATTTCACTATTATAATATTCAATAATTAATTTCACTTTCAAACCTGTTTTTAATCTCACCTCTAGACCTTAAAAACACTGCGGCTGCCTTTGTGAAATCTCCTTACTACAGAACAGGTTGATTCGCTTTATCAAAAAAATGTTTTTTAATAAAACATTCAAGTTTCAACAGCTGCACACGTTGTTTTGAAGCAGAGAGGGGAAAACCTGTTCAGCTTTCTTTCTATAGGTAAAACAACATTGTCTCTATTCTGGGTTTTGTTAAAAATGTTTAATTTCTTTCGTTCGAAGTTAAATAGTCAAAGTCTGTCAATTATTTCTTTCTCTTTTTCTTTTCTTTTAACTTCCCAGTTTGCTTTTCCTCCTAGATGTGCTTTTGTTTGTTCGAATTTGAAACTTTGAATGATTTTGCTCATCAACGGCTATCGTAACAGGCAAAATTTCTGGCTTTATTCTGGGTAAATATGTGAGCTTTATTTGGTTTAATGGTGATTACGAAGCAAAATTTTTTCCATTATTCTGTACTTCATGATTAATTTTAATTGTTATTGGTTTAGGGTTTAGAAAAACTTGTAAATGAGTTTCTTTTTTCCCGGTAAATCTCGTAAATATTTGGATTCTTACTGTGTGACCTTAACATGTTTGTACGCGTGAAAAGATAAATATTTTTTAAAAACTCCCAGGGAGCAAAACGAACCTAGTTCTTCGTCAATTCATTGCTTTGGGGTGTTAATTGAATTTAATTTATACTTTTATGAGTAAATCTAACTAGGGTTATTCATGAAAGCAGAAAAAAGAGGATGCTGAGATCCTCCTAAGCTTATTATTTAATGGATACCGGAGGGAATTCATTACCTTCGGGAGCTGATGGGGTTAAGAGGAAAGTATGCTATTTCTATGAGCCGGAGGTGGGTAATTACTATTACGGGCAAGGTCACCCTATGAAGCCTCATAGAATTCGAATGACCCATGCCTTACTAGCACACTATGGGCTGCTTCAGCATATGCAAGTGCACAAGCCCCTCCCTGCCAGAGAGAGGGATCTTTGCCGCTTCCATGCTGATGACTACGTGAACTTTCTCCGCAGCATAACCCCGGAAACGCAGCAAGATCAGCTCAGGCAGCTCAAGCGCTTTAATGTTGGTGAAGATTGTCCTGTCTTTGACGGCCTTTACTCCTTCTGTCAAACGTATGCAGGTGGCTCTGTTGGCGGTGCTATCAAATTAAATCATGGTCTCTGTGACATTGCCATTAATTGGGCTGGTGGCCTGCATCATGCAAAGAAGTGTGAGGCTTCAGGGTTTTGCTATGTCAATGATATTGTCCTTGCAATATTGGAACTTCTTAAGCAGCATCAGGTATGTTTTTGATACCTTAATTCCTTATTAGCTTTGTATCCGACTTTTCTCCTCTTGTTCTTCACTGCTTTAGGCATGATTTAACTGTTTTGATGCAATATACATGAGTGAAACCCAAAATCTTCATGTGTGCAAGTGCAATATCTAGTTATTTTCTGCCCGTATCGATCTTATCCGGTCCAATATAATATGTGATATGGCTTGTTTGCAGTTTGTCTTACAATATTGTATTGAATGCAAATTTGATGTATCATTGACAACTGACAACCATTGAAGATGGTTGTTATAGTAGGATGAAAAAATAAATATATATGTTTATTTCTTTGACCTGAATGACTGGTTTAAGTTTTCAGTTCATGCACTTCGTCCTAGGGTGTAAAGATTTATGTTTTTGCACCAGTAACAACTTTATGTCATATAGTTTGTCATTGATAATGCTTGTCCTTTCTCTGTGTTGCAGCGTGTTCTATATGTTGATATTGATATCCATCATGGAGATGGTGTGGAGGAGGCATTTTATACAACTGACAGAGTCATGACTGTTTCATTTCATAAATTTGGAGATTATTTTCCGGGTACAGGGGATATTCGTGATATTGGATATGAAAAAGGGAAATACTATTCCCTTAATGTTCCTTTGGATGATGGAATTGATGATGAGAGTTACCATTACTTGTTTAAGCCAATTATCAGTAAAGTTATGGAAGTTTTTAAGCCTGGTGCGGTTGTCCTTCAATGTGGTGCTGACTCCCTGTCTGGAGATAGGTTGGGATGTTTCAATCTTTCAATCAAGGGTCATGCAGAGTGTGTTAAGTTTATGAGATCATTCAATGTTCCATTGTTGCTGCTGGGTGGTGGTGGTTATACCATTCGGAATGTTGCTCGTTGTTGGTGCTATGAGGTTATTGACCTATCACAGTTTCAATTGATTAATATATATTGATTGGTTTTAGTGATTCACTTGGCAATTGTTATCTTAAGTTAATATATGATAAAGGTGACTTTCAGGTCAACTTTTTGTTCCCCCCCTCCTGCCTCTCCCTTTTCCCCTTCCCTCTTTACCCTTTTTCATGTTGTTTAAGTTGGAAGATATCCAAATCATAGTGCTTATCTTTAATCCCTAAAAAAAAGCTCTATAGTTTTTTTATTTCAAGATGATAAAGCAAGAGCTAGTAATTTCATTGGAAGATATAGGACTTCTGGGTTAAACTTATTGAACAATATTGATCCTTTCTGCTTCTCAAGTCATGTACACACTTCAAAAGAACTTTTAGCATTCAAAAAGCTCTTATTCTTATTATTTTTGTAATGCTTCTGTGTTGTATAATTCATGACACTATAATTAGTTTGGTTCTTTTTTCTTCTTTGACCATGTAATAGTCATGTTCTGAAACTTGGAAGAACTATTTGTAATTTACTTGTGGTGGATTACTTTATTAATATTGATGTCAATGTGAGCAGACAGGAGTTGCACTTGGTATGGAAGTTGATGACAAGATGCCTCAACATGAGTATTATGAATATTTTGGTCCAGATTATACTCTTCATGTTGCCCCAAGTAACATGGAAAACAAGAATTCACGCCCGGTACTTGAAGACATACGTAATAAGCTACTTGACAATCTCTCAAAGCTTCAGCATGCACCAAGTATCCAATTTCAAGAAAGACCACCTGACACTGAGCTTCCTGAGGTGTGTTCTGCGGCTACTTTATTTTATTTGCTGAAATTTGTCCTAGCTTCCTTTTGCATCTGGTATCTATCGGTGCAAATTTATCACATGCTCCCCTCTCTGTTTTCAATCCTTTCCATAATTGCATGTGCTTTTATGTGTCCATCCTTGGTATTGCACATTTTACTGCTTGAATCTTGTTTTAAGGTTCTTTTATTGTTACATATTTTATAGGTTCTTATCCATTTATATGAGAAGCTGTTTAGGACTTCAGCTATTCACAGCTGCCTGCTTAAATAATTAAAGGGTTTCATAATTTAGGTTATGGGCTTATTTCTGCAAAACAATTAAACAGAGACAAGAGATAACAACTATGTGCCTATATTTATTGTTGGAGCAGATATCCTGTATTTTTACTCTTTATTCTGCTCATCTAATGCAACTGGGTGGTACTTTGCATTGATACATTTCCTACATTTTACTTGAAGTTACATATTAGCCTCATATTTACTTGGCCCTTAGACTTGTTGCTCTTTTTTTTTAATAATATTCAGGCTGATGAAGATCAAGATGATGAAGATGAGAGATGGGACCCAGATTCAGACATGGAGGTTGACGAGGAGTGGTATTTATCTTTCTTTTCTTTTTCTTTTCTTTTTTTTTACCTTTTTGGGTATTACACCCCTAACTGTTTCTGATTGCGTTCTATTTTCATCGTTGCCATTTACGCATCACCTTTATTCAGTAAGCCTATCCCTAGCAGAGTAAAGAGAGAAGCAGTTGAACCTGAGACAAAAGATCCGGTATGCTTTAATGCTATAAATGTCATATTTTGTGATTGTGAGATTTTAGATATTTATCATGTGATTCTTTTCTTCTTCTTTTTTAAGTTTATTTTGACGGGATTTTTTCATTCTAGCTTATATTCTCTCAGGAGGCCCAAAAAGGAACTGCCGAGCAAGCTAGAGGATTTGACACTGCAACGGATGAAACTGTAAGTACAAAGATGACGTTTTGAAACACAAGCACCAGGTTGAAATAAACACACTTGCACTTCTATTGTAGTTGTATTATAGTTGTATTGTATATATACACAACCACATTCAGAAAACAATATCACAGTTCTGAAAAGTTGTGTTGGTGCTGGTTCTTGTAGGCTCTAGATGTCAGTCCTATGCCTATTGATGAACCAGCTGTGAAAGCTGAGCAAGAAACATCGAGCAAAGCATCCGATCAGATGTACCAAAAGTCGTAAGCAAAAACCTCTCAAATAGATACTGAATGTGTTTTGTGCATTAGCATATTTTTTTTAAACATCATAGGCTCCTATGCTTGTTGATTAGTCTAAATATGTACAAGTCATTAAAACCTAAAATGATTTTACTTCATGTTGTAGCTTCATCAAGTTGTATCAAGAGTTTAAAGTTTTGAATTGTTTATACATGTGGTCCATTTTTTTCACCCTAGTTGCATTTTGAGTTGTTTTGCTCCCTATTAATACAAATATCATGTGATCCATCAAAAAGGCTAGAGAATAAACGAAGATCATGTGATAACAGAACCGACTTAAATTTTGTGCTAGAAGGAAATGGTTCATACATAGGATAGAGAGAAGAATGTCTCGTGAATTACAGTGATTGATACTGCTGCTGTCGGAGACAGTAAGATGGTAGCAAATCAGCAATACTTGTCCCAAAATTGGATGTTTGGTAGGCTCTCGATTGGTACACATTGTACAGCCATGGAAACATCATGTTGAAATCTCTCCCCCCGTTTTGCCAAGTCCTTGGAGAGAATATAAAAAGCAAGACAAAGTGTATACCTGTTGGAATATAAGTGCCTTTACGAAGTGTAGCGTAAGGTAAGAGAAATCGCAAGTGAAGAACATAAGAATAAAAATTTTGGAACAAAACTATAATACCTGATGTAACACTCCTATTTGAATGATTCTCTTTTCCTATTTGTCTGCGATACCAGCTTGCAAAGTCTTTGATCTTCAGGGCTGTTTAAAAATCCTAAGGTAGTTATGCAGGCTAGTCTTTTTACTGGTTGAAAGAAAAGAAGTATAACAGAGCCCTTCCAGTTGTTCCATCCATGTACACAGGCAGCTGGGACAAAAATCTCAGCTCCCAATGGTTCTCTGGGGTGATTTAGCATTCCTGCAACTGATGAAGCTCTTTAAGAAAGGAGCTTGAATACTTGATCCATGCATAGCCAGATTACCTTTGGCAGGGCTAAATTGGTATGATCGCCAAAAATTGAAATCAAAGTAGGACAAAATCTGTCATGCCAATTCATTCTCTTGTCTTTATATCATGTGTAAGGGCAGGCTTCATCCTCATTTCATAATTGCCTTTACCGAGTCAAAATCAAGAGATTCTTTTGTAGCTAAGGCTCTGCAGTAGACAAAAACCACCCGCCACCCAGCAGCCCATAGACGGCATAAACACAGACAAAAAATAAAAACCAGGTCAGTAGTATATATAAGAAATTGAAAGTGGAAACATAAAGCCTCTGAATCAATTTTTGACAGTTTTAGCATACAAGATGAGTTTTGAAACCCCAACTTTAATTGCTCTCCTTTCCTTTAAGAGTTCGATTTTGTCATACATGATTCTTTTTCCATCTAAACATAAAATTTTAAACTATCAATCCTCTCATACTACTGCCACACTGCAGTTTAAGGATACAACTGTCTATATCCTTGCAAAACGTCAAAGTGCGGAAAATAAAGGGTTATATTATGAATGTGCCAGAAAACATGGCCATGTACAGATCGTATAGGCTAATTTACAAATATGTCTAAGGTTTAGCATATTAAAGAGTCAGTGGACATTTGAAGAACAACAGGATAATCAATGTATAGTTAAAAGAGACACATTAGAAGCAGACCAAAGATTTAGTTACAAACCTGCAAGTTAGACTGATACATTCTCTGTCTAGAAGGCCAACTGGCTGTCCTCGGCAGTCTTTGACATGCTTAGATATAACTGGAACTTGACTCAGACCATGTTTATTCATGATCATTTCAGCAGATAGAATATCCATAGTAGGTGTAGCTGTCCATGGCACTTTACATTTTGCACCATCCGGTGAACATATTTCAGATACCAAAAGCACCTGTAGCAGGGATTACTAATTAGTCAAAGATTGCAGGGTTGCACCTTCAATGCAGGGTTACACAGGGAGTCAATGGGTGCTGTAAGAACCATAACTGGAATCCATCTGGTTTACAAATTACACAAATAGTGTGACTTTAACACATATCTTTGGTATGGAGGCATATCTAAGATGGTGATTTCAAGATATAGTGAAGCATGCAGTTTCAGATATATCTCACAATACCAATTAACTGTTAGGATGACCCTTGGGATTAACTGAAGCGGCTGGGATGGCAGGTAGTCTGAATAGAGATGTAGGTTTGATCTTCGAACATTAAGCTTGTACCCCGAAGAAAAAATGACACAGACAAAATCCTATATTGAAGTTCATTTTAATCTATTTTACGTTGCAATGGGAGTATTTTCGTGATAGGAGACATCCTTCTTATATTGCTTCGACTCTTCATTTTCTTGAAGTACTTGTGTCCAACGATATCCAAATATGAGTATGAGGATATGATCCTCCAAGTATCTTACGAATAATGAAAATCTTGGAAAAAATTACCCGAGTTCGAGTAACGTAGCATCCTTCTACTTTTCATCACTTCCTCCACCCTTATTTTCCATGAGATCCTACAAACTGAGTAAATCTTTATGTGTTTTTCCTTTTTCCCCCTTGCATAATGTGCAACACGCCAGCCTATAAGTTCTTAAAGCACTTGATTCATGAAAACTTGAACTAGCAAATCTATGAAACTTATGCTGCAATTGTGATTAATAGTTAAAACTTCAAAGAAAAGAGTGCATCATACCTTAAGAGTCTAAGCTTTTGTCTTTTGCAAATTTGCTGAACTCATGAATATCTGCAAGTGTCAATAAACCCATTAAAAGGTTTTCATTGTCCACAATGATTAAACAAGACTGCTTTTCCGCAAGCATAAGAGTCACTGCCTCTGTAAGTAAAGTACTCATCATAACCGTCACATATCTTGTCCTCATGGCTTCAGAAACAAAAATTCTCTTCTCTAAACCCTTGGTCCTAATACTGGAATCATCAATGCAGAGTGAACTTTCAACTTCACAAAGATTATTGAATAAGGCATCTTCTCAGGTGGTGTATCAGTAGAAGATAGACCAGTTGTATTATCTGATGCTTCAGGCTGTTGATTGTACGAGTGTTTCCGACTTTGAGTGCTTTGGTCCCTTTGACATCCTTTCTTTTCATCCGTCCGATGTAACCCATGAAGAAACTCCAACGGCTCCTAGTAAAGGTAAAACTATCCGATAATCCTGTGTCAACTCAAAAAGAAGCAGAACTGCTGTAAGAGGTACTTGACAGACCCCTGCAAGGGTTGCAGCCATGCCAACCAGCAAAAGGAGCTCCATTATGGTCAACCACATCATAGTTTATTGTTTTATTCTGACATACAATATTGGTGAACATAATCTTCAGATCATGATGTTTCTAGGAAAAGATTCTTTTTGCAATTTTCCATTCCAGATTCATCTCAATTTAAACATATTTTAATCATTGCAGAGAATCATTCTCAACTTCATTTAAAAATTAAACAATTTTGAAAACTTCCACAGCATGTGTATCTCATAATTTGCAACCAAAGATGCACAATACCATCATCTATCAGAAGTTACTCAAGTATTGATGGCTTCCCTGAGCATCCTGTGATCTACTAAATCTAGGAGTGTATACGAGACACGTGCTCGCAAGCTACTCGGGTCTGGCTAAAAAAAACTCGAATTCAACTCGGTCATTATTGAGTCGAGCTCAAGGTCGAGCAGCTCGAGCGAGCCGAATTCGAGTATCTTAATGTTTGACTCGAGTAGCTCACTAGCCTAATCGATTTTTTTTAATATATATATTTTGATTTCTTATTAATTCTGAAAAATATCAATTCGAGCTCAAGCACAAATAATTGAGTTTGAAATCAAGCATAAATATCAAGCTTATTTTTTACTAGGTAAACAAGTCTAATCGAGCCTAATCGAGTGAGCTCGAGTAGTTCGATTTTTATCTCGAATTGAGCTCGAGCATTAAAAGTGAAACTCGATCAAACCTCGAGCGAACTTCGAGTTTCGAATTTCGAGTCGAGCTCAAGCTCGAGTTTTTACAGTTTGAACTCGGCTCGGCTCGATTACACCTCTAACTAGACCCCATCTAATCCCCCTGAGGTTTTATCTTTCACCTCTTGCATCTTACATTCACTACAGCCAGGATGAAAAATTTTCCATGTTCACGCCACTCGTTTTCATTATTCTGGTATTTGGTACTATTTTCTATATTCATGTTCTGACTCAAATAGAAATGAATAACAAAAACTCAACCTAAAACATAATAATCTCCTTCACAAACAACCTTTTCAGTTTCAATTTGATATATGCATTTACAAACATATGCTTGTGGTGATGCCACTTCCAAGATGGAAAGGTCAATAGCAGGATTAGACTGAGCAATTGCAAAACTAATGAATTTCCCATATGCCATACCAGTTGCTGCACCAATAAAAAGTGAAGGGGCATAATACCCTCCTACTAAACCAGAGGCCTGGCACAAAGAGGTTGCAATAATCTTGACTACCACCAGCTGAAACAAGAGATCACCCGACAGACCTTTCACAAACGGTCGAGATTCTAACAAAATGTCCACATTCTCGAAACCCCAGTAAAGAATTTAAGGATATGCCAAGGCTATCACACCAACAGTTAGCCCCCCAACTACAGGAAACACAGGCTTTGGTATCCCAACATCCTTGTTAAGATTTTCCACAACACCCAACAAATAAGATGTCAATTTGGAAAAGGTCAACGAAACCAAGCCACAAAGTATACCCAGCAACAGATAAAGTGGAAGTTCTGAAAATAAAGGTAAAAAAAGGGGTCTTTATCCGATTAGCATGAGAAACATGAAGAAAGAAACAAAGGTCTGATATTTTCAAACAAGAAAGAGAATTTATGAAATTTACCACCAGGGGACCGAAAATCATACTCAGGAACCTTAAAAGCAGGTTCAGAACCGATACCAACTTCAGAGATAACGGAAGCTATAACCGCGCTGAGAATAACCATAGAAGTTGTATTAGTAAGAGAGATGGATGAATCCGCCGGCGATGATGGCCATAAAACCGACTCAACAGCGAAAAAGCAACCCGCAACGGCCGCATTGAAACCTGAAGATACATACAGAACACAGTAATAAGATTAAAGAGATTCAGTTCCAACAAATTACTGTTTAAAATTCAATTGGCAAAAAAAAAAAAAAAAGATAACGAACCGGACGAAATTCCAGCAGCTGAGCCAGCAGCCAAAAGAGAGAGCTTGGTTTGAGGATTTTTATCAAAAATAGAATGAATTTCTTTAGCAATAGAAGAACCAATCTCGACGCTTGGACCTTCGGGTCCTAAGGAATTATCAGTCCCCAGAGTGACACAAGCCGCAACCGCTTTCAAAAAAGAACCCAACACACCTTTGGCATTATGACCAGCTTTCGAAACGGCGTCTCTAGCAGCGTTCCAGACGCTGACGATTAAACCGCAGCACACAGGCACTAAAATGACACGTGTCCCAACGGAGTCGAGAGGCTCCTCTAGTCCAGGAAGCACCTCTGTAAGGAATCCCGTCCCAGAAAAAGTCGCGAATCTCATGCACGCCGTTATTGAACAAAACGACGCCGATTCCCGCAAATACACCGACCAAGCACGCCGATATAATCACCCCTGAATTATCGAAATTATTATCGTCCACAGCATCGTCAGGTACGGCGGGGCTCACGAGGATTTGCTTATCTGCGGAGTCGGGTACGGTAGCGGGGATAAATCTGGAGCGTTGATTTTGATTGGGAATAGTGATGGAAAAGCGGGAGACGGAGAGGCGGGGTTTGGGTTTTGCAGAAAAGAGGAGAAAGGTGTGGAGACGTGGGCAACCGAAGCGCGCAATCCATGATCTTCCCTCCCTCATCCAAATCCATAACGTACGACTTTGTTTATTATTATTATTTTTTAAATCCAAGATGTTTTACCATTCCATTTTATTATGGTTAGGGAAAGATTAAACCTGTCGAGATTTTATGATTGATGAAAGATTAATCTCTATCGAGTCCAAATATAATAGTAAAACTTTTCAATATTAATGACTCTCAAGATAAAAATCAAGTTGGAATCACTTTACCATTTCAACTAATTATTAAACTAGTTTAGTTAACTAATAACTACCAAGTTGGTAAGGAAAGTAATATATATTTTTGTATGAGAAGCAACTAATAAGTAGAGGTGTTCATGGGTCTGGCCGAGCCGGGTTCGGACTGAATCTATGCATGGTATCAACATTATAAATACTTGTCCAAACCTGGCCCGACGTGAAATGTGGGCCTCAAAATTTGTCTAAATCCGTCGATATTTGTAAATAGATAGCCCAAGTCTATTTAGACCCGTCCATATTTTTTTTCTATTTTTTTATTATAAAAAACATGTTATTTTTTATTTAATTTTTAATAATTTTTTATTTTATTATGTTTTTAAACATGGACAATTTAACATATTTTTTAATGTTTAAACTATAATATTATATATATTTAATCTTTATATGACATAAATTACATAATATATATAAAAATAAAAATAAAATATTATTTAATTAGAAAACGGGTCGGGCCGAGCTCAAGCCTTGAAAGTTGGAGTCAAGGCCCGACCCATTTTTTAAACGGGTCTAATTTTTTGTCCAATCCCATTTTTTGAGCCTAATATTTTTGTCCAAACTCACCCAAATATTGAACAGGCTTTCGGGCTTGAATGAGTAATCCGACTCTTAGACAGGTCTACTAGTAAGTAGTAATTGGTTTCTTTGGTTGGTTTATGTTTGGATTCGGATTTGCCTCCTCTATGCTTGTTAGACTCGATTCTTTTAAAAAATATTATTAAAATTTTAAAATTATTTTTATATTAATATTTTTTAATATATTTAAAAAATAAAGAAAATTTTAATAATTTAAAATGATCAAACTAATTAAACAAATCGACCTAAGTAAATTTTGATTATTTTTAATTAATCATTTTAATTCGATTGATTCTATCAATTAAATCGATTAGTTTATTTCAAAAATCGAACCAATTGTATACTTTCTCTAAAAAATGGCATAACCTTGAAAAATCCTACCTAAGACACGAACATGTCGAATCTTTTGATCCATGTACATATCTAATATTTTAATGTATAAATTTAAAAATTCTTTTTTATTAAATTCTTTTTTATTTATCCTTTAAAATATAGTACCTTTTTAGTTTGAAATTTGAATATTTGCAAATTATATTCATAGGGATAAAAAATATTCTAGTCTCACCTACAAAATTCAAAATTCATACTTAAATATATGGTTAAAAACATAAAATTATGTTATCACTTCCTTGCCCGTGAACGGTTTTTGTTTCTGGGCTTCATGTTTAGACTGCATGTGTTATGTTCTAGGCTAAAGCCCACCTTGGTACGCAGTGTACCGGCACGTTATAGCGAGGAGATAAAAGCTTCCTTTGGATAACGATAAAATTAATTCCGTTAAAATTAAAAACAACAATAATGATGAAATTGATTATTGTAGACAATGATAAAATATATATTTAAAAAACAAAACAGCAGTGACAATAAGATAAAAATAAAAAATTATTATTAAAAATATTAATTTAAAAATATATTAATAAATTATTTGAAAAATATTAATTAGTGTCACTAAGCACTGATTAAAATGATATAAATGAAAATAAAAATGTAATTAATGATTTACTTTATTTTAATTAAGTAAAAGTAATATATTAAATGCAATTTTTTCCTCTAAACTAGTAATTAAATAATCTTTAACTGATGCCTATAGGTATCCATTAAGCTTACCCAAATTATTTTTATATATATTTAACTAATATTTGATATTTAAAATTTTAATATATATTATTATATATATATTAATTAAAATATTTTAATTAATTAACTAATTATTATATAAATTTATTTATTATATTTAATAATTTAAAAATCTTTAAATAAAAAATTGAAAAATAAATTAATAAAACAAAAATAAATTATAATTTTTAAATAAAAAATTAATTAATTAATAAATAAAATAAAATATTATTGAAAAAAATGAAGATTAATAAAATAAATAAATAAAATACATGGCAAAAAGCCTTCGCAAAGTACACCATAGATTGTGTAATTGGCATAGACAGTTGAGCCTCCCACGCCTCACCCTCAGTAAAAAAGCACATCTTTAAATCTTGATTAAATGAACATGTGTGTGCGGTCCGACTGAAAAGGACAGTTTTCATGTTTATGATATAAACACGCGTTTTACAAGAATAATCAACGGTTAGAATTTATATTTACAACAGTATCAACAAAACACACTGTTTTTATATGACTAACGGCGTTTGGTGTTTTTTTCTTCTTTTTTGAAAATGCTTCTGTCTTCTGATGTATTTAACATTGACAAGAAATTTGAAAGATCTACACAACCTCTCTCTCAAAATGAAAAACCATGAAAATTGAGAGATCAGTCCAAACTGAATCATTTACAAAGAAAATCATTAAATGGACTTAAACATGAGCAAAACAAATCAAATGAAATCTAATTTGTCTCAGGCAATTCAGATTTAGTATCATGCTCATGAGGCTTTCAATTATAATTATTCCATGTTTCTAAAACTCTAAAGCTGCGAGCTCCAGACTATGTTTCTCAACCAATCCAGCAAAATGCTAGTTCAATCCTTCAATCCTCCTCCAAAAATCTTATAGGGCCTTGCATTTTAATAATCCTGTGAAGTTTGAAAACAAAAATATGCATCCCAAACTTTGTTTCTTACTCTGTTTTCTGGTGACAGAGCTTCTTGCATTTAGTGTTGTTTTTTTTTTTGGCAAACAAACTCAAGCTTCAGTTAGATTAATAAGGCACTGATAATAAAGAAAAAACAAAATAGTAATGAACACCCAAAATTTGAAAAGTTGCCCTATTTGATTTTTTTGCATTGGGGAAAAAACTCCAAAATGGGATGTCGTTTCAAAACTGGAGATGCAATTTTGTTTGGTGGAGAAAGAGAAGGCATGCATGTGAAAAATAGCAGCATGAGTATTTTATAATGTAATTTTGGGTCGATCAATTAATTTCTATTACAATAATTGAAAAATGAAGAGAATTGACCTTTTGATGTGGAGAGGAGCCGGATCTGTCCATTCCCCCACGTAGAAACTATTTCAGGAAATAAATTAAAACACTAATTTTATAAATTTTGCAAAATGTAGCAACCAGGCACAGGCAGAAGCAAAGACAGCATAGACAATGCGTCGCGCCGTGATTACAACCCAAATACTGATCAAAGCAAATTTGTCTAATAGCACGGTAAAATCAAATGCCTATAACATGCTAGACCCAAACATACACATACCATTCATTGCCCCCTCTCAGTTCACAGGAAGGCATCCTTCTCGAGCAGTTTTAGTACCTCATGCTGATTGTTGAGCTTGGCAACATCAATGGGAGTCTTGCCATCCATGTTTTGAAGAGTGCTGCAGTAAATTAGAAGAAATTACATTACAGAAAAGAAAAAAAAGTCAATACTCATAAGAAGGTCAGTATCAATGGTTAACCCACAATTTGTTTACTTACACAGCAGCGCCATTCTTCAGTAGAAGGGCCACACAGTCTTTCCTTCCATAACCAGCTGCATAATGAAGTGCAGTATTCTTGTTCTTGTCCAAAGCATCCACAGTTGCCCCAGCTTCAAGAAGGATTTGAGCGCATTTCACCTGAAATAAAACCGAAAGCATATTTGCTTTTATTTTTACCCCACAGACGATGAACATGGTACTAAACCCATAACTTTGCAAAGAAATTTTGAAACTAAAGAAACACAACCTAAAACTAGTCCAAGAACCCAATAATATATAATCTCCGACAAACTCATGTAAACTGCTAGAATATATCTATTTCTTTCTCCTTTTGTTATGCACTTCCTTGTCCCAATTTGGTAGAATCAATGTCTCTCAAAAGTAAATAAATCTATCATTTATTAAAGGAATTGTAATGGATATGCCTCTAGATGGCAATAAGTACTGCTAAACCAAGAAGCAAGCATAGCTTAGTAGCCAACAGATTCCATGATACACTAATATCTGATAATAATAAGCAAAGCCTGATTGATTTGTGTTTAGATACGTATTAGCGATATAAACTTTTTACCCACCACAAAGATCCCAAGATGAGATGCTATAAGCAAAAGGATGCTTTAAGGATCTAAGTCCTACATCCCAAACTGCTTTTGGCAGTCTATTAAGTAGATCATCCAAATTCTTGTCCATCCTAAAACTTACAGTCAATGAGGCTTTTAAGATGTCCTTAGTGAATTAAGGACTGAGGTTATTATTTATGATATAAAGAGAGAATACGCATTAGAGATTGGTACTGGATACTTGTAGAAATTATTGATTAAAACTGACTTTCCACACCAACTTTTTCCTCAGAAGATGAAACTACTTCATTTGGCAGGTAATGCAACAGTGGAGAGAGAGAGAGAGAGAGAGAGAGAGATTCAGATATAAATTATAAAATTATTATTACCTCGCCATATCCACATGCAAAATGTAATGCTGTCCTTCCCTCTGAATCTTCTTCATCCTTGTCAGCACCAGAGGATAGTGCAGTTTTCAGACCCTAAACCATGAATGCAGTCGAGACTTTTTAGATTATCTGTTAAAGGGGAAGAACATATGTACAAAACATTCACTCTGTCATACCTCAACATCACCAACACTGGCACAATGATGTACAATTGACTCATCCTCATTTCCTACTTCATCACCTTCATCTGCTGCAGAGTTACCAGCAGAAGTGGCTGCATCTCCTGAACCTGCAAGACCCATTGCTTCACCCAACTTCTCCAGAACCTCTTTATCATTCCAATACCTAGACCAGAAAACTTTTCTTGCTTAATTTACTGAAGTAGTTGAATGCACAAATCCGACACACATTCTAAAGAAGAAAATGTTATGCCCACAAGCTTATGATATTGTGATGCTTCTAATCTCCTAGTATTTTGATCACCCACCTCATCATTGCTGCGGGACCACCAGTCTCAATTTCGTCTAGAATATGTTTCAAAGATGGATCTTCTTTGATATGTGCCATCCTTTCCTCAATCTGGTCTTTGTGTTGAGGATTAGTCAAATTGTCAAGCATGCTAGACATACCTGGATCCTGAAGAAAGACAACTAAAACTTCATATACCAGAAGTGATTCATGTAATGTAATACAAGGGTAAAAGACTACAAGAATCGTGAATCCACTTAAACTGGAAACTGAGCCCACATATACCTGCATTAATGCACTACCAAGGCGCTCAGCCATGGTCATAAACTGGGGATTCTGCATAACCTGTTGCATAGTTGAATAGTACTGCTGTGGATCGAACTGTGGCATGCTCTCTTCAACTGCTGCCCCTTGAAACGTTTTAGTGAGCTGCTCTGCCATTTGATTAAATGAAGGATCTTTTGCTATCTGCTCAGCTAGTTCCTTGATGCTTGGATCCTAACAAACCAAGATGGTTAACATCCATAAGCTATAAATTAAAATGTATTGAGACTTACACTCCGTTTACTAGGAAGGAAAGAAAGGGGAAAGGAAGGGAAAAGTCTAATCTAACGGTTGAGCTACATAACAACACGTGCTATCTTGTAGCTCAACCATTAGATTAAATCTTTTTCTTTCTTTTCCCCTTTCTTCATTTATTACCAAACAGAACCTTAAAAGAGAAAGCTGTTAGTGCCACCAAACTGGGAAAAAATGAAATATGAGATCAATATCAAACCCAAATCAGTCACGAGACTAATAAACTTCCAAACACGCCCAGACCTAAATTGACAAAAAGTCAGAGACCCGAACTTGAGACGGATTTGACACAAACCCGTAATAACCCCAACTTAATACTAAAAATTAAAAGTAACAACTTCATTAAAAATTCAATTACCAATTTATTTTTACCCGAACCCAATCCGGACTCAAGAAAACCCGGTCTAAAAACAACGTGAACCCGAAACAACCAAAACCTGAAAAGACCCACAATGACTAGAACCCCAACTGACCCAACCCGAACCTACCCGTTTGCCACCTCTACTTGACACCCCATTCTGGATATGTTGCATTGAGCCATAAAGTCAGATCCAACAAAGTTTAAGATCCTTTGTATAAGTGCAATTACAGACTAATTTACAAGCTTCACCCAAGCTCTCAAATTTATTAGCAGACATTGTTCTATTCTGCCAGTTGTCAGCAATTAACTTCACTGCTGAAACAGATTAACCATAAACCTTAATATGTTCTACTACTGCAGCGTTAGCAAGGACACATAGCAAAAGATGAGTTATGATTATCAAAAGGTGATCAAATCAATAACTTAAAGACTATTGGATTTTTTTATTCGAATAAACAGTTTACAATAATCCAAATTAAAATAAAAGGAGATAAGCTTACATTAAGAAGGCCACTCATGGCTGAGAAATCAAACGGATTGGGTGGGGCAAACCCAGGCACAGGCATAGTGGCAGGGGAAGCTCCTGCCTCTGCTGGTTGTGACCCCCCAGTGGAAGTTTTGTTCTCAGTGGTGGATGTTTCTGATTTCGAACTTTTGTTCTCGCTTGTCAAAGTCGATTTCTCATCTAACAAAGACAAGAGAAACATAAATAACAACTAACTTTCAATTTACTAACTTCAAAACCAAGCCATATCGGGATCATCAATATTAACCCCCAACAAAACGAAATTACTCAATCCCCTAGCAAATAAAATCCCTAACAGAATTACAAGATCTTAAGTTAGTAATAAAAAGGAATAACACAATTAAAAGGCAGCATTGACAAGAACGAGGAAAGGTAGCTGTCTTTTTCGATTCGAAAATCAGATCAATTCAAGACCTAAACTTAGTAGTAAAAAGGAACAATTAGAACAACCTGCAACAGTAAATTCATATAACCGCCGATTAAGAAATAAACAAACGGAGCTCAGATAGATCTAAGAACAAACTCCAAATAACAGGAAAAAGGAAAAGAACGAAGAAAGGAAATCTGAGATTAAGCTTACCAGCAGCAGTGGGTTCCTTCTGCAAATTGGAAGCCATAGGAGAATAGCTGAAAAAAGGCAAAAAGTTTTAGAAACGAGTATTTAAAAGAGAAAAAAAAAATTAATGAGAAATTAGATTGAAACATCGATGTGAGGGTGGTGATTTTTTTTTCCCCCTTTGAGAGGAGGTGAAGAAAAATGAAAAAGATAAATAGAGAAGGGAAAACCCTTTCTTTCTTTGTTTCTGACTAGTAATGCACAGTAGTAAGAGGAGGAGGAGAGTAGGATAAGGTAAGGAAGGACCTAAGGCTTGATTTATAGAGTGTCAAGTCGGGTAATATTAAAAATAGTGATGGAGTTGAGAATAACGGTGAGACTAAAATTAATTGTGGGATATGTGTTTGGATTTAAAAGTAACGATAACGGTGAGATGAGAATAAAAAATGATCATTAAAAATATTAAATTAAAAAAGTGTATATATATATAATAAATAATTAAAATTATATTTATATTAAATAATAAAATATAAATTATATTTATATTAAATAATAATTAAAAATTAAAATTAAAATTTATATTTATATTAAAAAATAAATTAATTAAATAAATAATTAAATAGTTTAAAAATTAAAAAAAAAAACTAGAGGGAGGTAAAAAGAAAACTATCGCTTCATTAAGGTCTAATTGGTTAACTGAATCATTACCCCTCCAGTGAAATTAAAAGGCTGATGAGGTGAGATTGTCCCACATCCAAACACACGGCCAGTGAAACAAGTCAGTTGGGGGAATCGTAAATAGTAACGAAAGGAAAGGAAGGACTGGACTACACACGGATCATACAAATTAGAGACGAGTTGGTGGGCTAGTCTGGGCCATCTTAATCCCTTTCTTTCTTCTTCGAGTTTATGTTGTTCGACCTTTTTGCCTTTGAAAATGGGCTGGATTTCTATTTACGATCCAACGTTTTAATTTTAAATGGCCCAATGGATCGACCAAAAAATTTGAAGTTACTTCTGATGTGTTATAAAAGAAAATTTGAGTCGGGGAGTAATTTTGTTTTGAAAATTTAGTTCTAGATTAATTAAATTTAGTAATTTTGAATATAATATAAAAATATGATACGAATATAATATATTTAACAGATAAAAAAGTAATATAATAAATACGATATATTTTAATAATTAATATGATACATTTAATACACATATAATATTTATATTTAATTATTTTTATTGTATTTATGATTACTGATAAAGAAAAATGTTTGTAGAAAGATTAGTAATAATTTTTTTCTTTTTCCGATTACTTCTGATTTTGATCAGTTATTAGCATGACAGTTGGGTTGGGACTTGATTTGAGTTGACACATGTTTTGAGACCTCTTATCTATACTATATATAATATAATTTATTGAGTTGATATCACGAATTAAGTGATATCAATTTAATTAAAGAAAGTACAAAAAATAAAATTTAAGTTATAATAACAAAATAAAATTAAAAGTATTTAAATCTTTTAATTTTAAAAACTAATTACTCATTAAAAAATTACTCTCATTTTTTATTTATTTTTTTATTTTTTTAAAAATAATAATTACTCACTTATATTTTTAATTTTTAATTTTTAATTTATTTAAAAAAAAAAAAAAAAAAATTCAATCACTTGTTTCTAGTAGTTAATTATTCCTTAAACTTGAGTTACCGAAGCGACAAGCAATCAATCAGTCTCAATCTAGCACCTTTTGCTTTTGGATATGCTTTCTCTACATGAATGTCCTTTAAACTTGCTGAATTACCTTGTAGTATATATAAAGCCTGATTGAGTTTAGAGTTATTAAATCAAGTAACACCAACGTTAAAAGTTAACAAAAAACTCAAACAAATTTATTCACTTAAAAAAATATATTATTATTATTATTTTTTGTATTTTTTTCAAAACATAATTTTTTACTCACATTTTTTTTGTTCACTCACAAACTGGGCATACCATAATCTAGTTATATCAAAGTAGTCAGTACCATATCGAAGGACGTACCGTTTTTGTTTCTATTACTGGTACGTATCGATATCGATGTGTTTCGATGTACCGTTTCAGATTTACCGGTATTTTTCAAATGTTTTTTCATATATGTTAGCTATATTAGTTTTGAATTGATCTTAATTTTGAAATGACAAACTCTTAAGCTTAATTAGCTTGAGATTAAATTATTTTTAATTTAAATTTTTCGTTGAATCATTTTAATAAAATTTTGGAAAATGCTAAAACATTTTAAACTCCTTATTTTTCTCAAAAATACATGTTCTTAAATATATATAAATGTTTAAAAAAATTTTGAGACAAGTTGACCTCTCTTGAAAACCAAAGAAAACATTTTTAGCAAGAGAGGATCAATCCCCTAAGATAGAGGATCGATCCCCTACTGAAAAAATTTATTCCGGACCGATCCAATAAGAGTCAGTAGCTTTTTGAGCTTTGCAGGACAGTAAGGGATCGATCCCCCTAAGGGGAGGATTGACCCCATGGTTCCAACGATCAGATTTTTAATTGGAACAAGGAAGGGAACGATCCCTGCAAGGAGATGATCGATCCCTAGCGTACTACACTGACTTCCAAGTACGATTTTTTGAAGAAAGAACGGCTCTATTCTATCTCTAACCACTCCCAATGTCCATATTTGAGATTGGAGGTATAGAAGGGTGTTTCTAATACTTTCAACACTAAGAGACTTCAAGAGAAGCAAATAAAAACAAGAATTTTCATATTCTCTCTCTAGTTTTCAAGTGTTCATTGTGCTTAAGCTTTATTTCACATTGTATTCATTTTATCATTGTAATAGTCTCTTCAGATATTGTGCTTAAACTCAGCAAAAACTTTTCTATTAGAGGATCTTTTTAGTTTGCAAACAAATATTCATTCTCTAAAGGGGTTTGGGATTTTGAGTGGCTTGTTCTTAAGGATTCGGGTAGAATTCTTAAGGGGTCAAGAGGGTTCTATCTAAGACTCAAAAAATAGGGATTGTAAGGTTATGCCTTAACCTCAAAGGTAATTTTCACTAGTGGATTGGTGAAGCATCTTGGCAAGGAAGTGCCAAGAAGAAAGGATGTAGGCATCGAGTGGAAGTGTTGAACCTCTATACATCGATTGTTTGCTTTCTTTTCCCTTACTCTTTATTTTAGCTACTCATATTGTTCATTTATTTTATATTAAGTTTGATTTCTTAATTTTTGTATATTAAAAATCAAATTTACTTGTGAAATTTTTAATAACTAATTTACCCCTCTCTTGGTTAATCTCTACACTTGAGCTAACAATTGGTATCAGAGCTATTGGTCTCTTTTGTAGGTCTAACAACCTTGAGAAAATATCCTTCTAAGTTCAAAGATGTCTCAAGTTTGGAAGAAAGAGGAAAATGATGAATTTCAACATGAAGCTTGTCTTATGGCCTTTGAATCCAATGCTACACCCATGGATCTTAAAGGTCACTCCACTATGAGACCACCTCTCTTCAATGGTGAGAACTATTCCTATTGGAGAACAAGGATGAAGCTTTTTGATGATTATGAAGTTTGGAAGGTTATCATGAATGGTCCACTCATTCCAAAGAAGAAAGTTGGAGAAACACAAGTGCCTAAGGATGAAGATGAATGGGATGAAGTAGACATCAAGATGGCTCAATTGAATGTCAAAGCAATGCACACTCTCTTTTGTGCTTTGGGTCCAAATGAATATAATAGGGTTTCTCTTTGTGACAATGCTAACCAAGTTTGGGACAAATTGGCAATCACTCATAAAGGAACAAACCAGTGAAAGAATCAAAGATTAGCATGCTCACTATTGATTATGAACTATTTAAGATGAAATCCGAGGAAAATATAAAAGAGATGTCCGACCATTTTATGGATGTCATCAATGGCTTGAAGGGTCTTGGGAAGACATATCCCAACAAAGAGGTGGTCAAAAAGTTGTTAAATAGTCTTCCGAAATCTTGGGAGGCTAAAATGACCGTCATTGAAGAATCCAAGGAAACTAATACTCTTTCCTTAGATGAACTCATTGGTTCTCTCTTAACCTATGAGATGAAGATGAAGAAATGGCTATGTTTGCAAAAAGATTCAAAAAGTTCATGAGGATGAACAAAGGAAGAAGACCTCAAAGAAGACCTCAAAGAAGAGATATAATGAAAGGTAAATCAAGTAAAAGGAAAAAAAGACCAAATCATATGCTATGAATGTAAGAAACCGGGTCACATCAAGTTTGAATGTCTTTTATTGAAGAAACAAAGCTCAAGCTATGGTGGCTACATGGAGTGATAGTGACACATCCGACAATGATGAGTCATATGATGATGAAGTGGCCAACCTATGTCTCATGGCTCTTGAAGAGCCCAAGGTATCTTCTAACTCTACTAATTTGAGTTCATATACTTTTGATGAATTGCAAGATGCCTTTGATGATTTGGCTTTTGAATTTGAGTCCATGAGTCTAAAATATAATAAATTGAATTCAAAGTTGAAAGATGAAAGTGACTTTTTGATTAAAGCCAAGAATGATTTTGAAAAGAAGGTTGATGATTTGAAAATTGAAATTGATGATTTGACAACAAAGAATGCAAAATTGCATAAATCCTTTTCTAGAATGCAAAAAAGCTTAATGACATGCTTGTAACTCAAAGGGTTTTCTTTGACAAAATTGGTTTGGGCTTTGATGGTGATGAAAATTAAACTCATTTAAAAAAATTCTTTGTTAAACCAAGTAACTCATATGAAGCATCTAGCATTGATTATTGGATTATAGCTATGCAAGAAAAGTTTAATCAATTTGAAAGAAGAAAAATTTGGAATTTAGTGGAAAGACTTAGTGATTTTCCAACTATAGGTACCAAATGGGTCTTTAGAAGCAAACTTGATGAAAATGACAATATTGTTAGAAACAAGGCTAAGTTAGTTGCTCAAGGATATAGTCAAGAAGAAGGAATTGACTATGATGAAACTTATGCCCCGATAGCTAGATTAGAAGCTATTAAGATGTTTTTAGCTTTTGCTTGCTTTAAAGATTTCAAACTTTTTCAAATGGATATTAAAAGTGCTTTTCTTAATGGTTTTATTGATGAGGAAGTATATGTTGAACAACCTCCTGGTTTTGGGAATCCATATTTTCCTAATCATGTTTTTAAATTATCAAAAGCTTTGTATGGTTTGAAACAAGCTCCTAAAGCTTGGTATGAGAGACTTTCAAAAAAAATTATTGAAAAAGGTTTTAATAGAGGTAAAGTTGATAGTACTCTTTTTATAAAGGTTCAAGGAAAAGACATTTTAATAATTCAAGTTTATGTTAATGATATCATATTTGGTTCCACTAATGAATCATTTTGTCTAGAATTTTCTAAGCTTATGCAAGGTGAATTTGAGATGAGCATGATGGGGGAGTTTACTTTCTTTTTAGGATTACAAGTTAAGCAAACTAAAGATGGCATTTTCATCAATCAAGCAAAATACATAAAGGACTTGCTCAAGAGGTTTGGCATGAATGATTCAAAACCTTACTCAACATCCATGAGCACTTCAACTAAGCTTGATAAGGATGAAGGAGGTAAATGTGTTGACACTAAACTTTATAGGTCTATAATTGGTTCATTGCTTTATCTTACCGCAAGTAGACCCGATATTATGTTTAGTGTATGCTTATGTGCTAGATTTCAATCATCACCTAGAGAGTCACATTTACTTGTCGTTAAGCGAATATTTCGTTACCTTAAGGACACACCTAGTCTAGGCTTATGGTACCAAAAAGGATCCTCTTTTGTTTTGCATGCTTATTCTGGATGCTGATTTTGGTGGTTGTAAAATTGATAAAAAAAGAACTTTCGATACTTGTCATTTTTTTGGGAATATGCTCATATCATAGTTCTCCAAGAAACAAGATAGTGTTGCTTTATCCACAACCGAAGCGGAATATGTATCCGCGGGAAGTTGTGCTAAAATCTTGTGGATCAAACAACAAATGGAGGATTTTGGACTTACCATGGATCACATTCCTATTAAATGTGATAATACTACTGCTATTAGTCTCACTAAAAATCCTATTCAACATTCAAGGATTAAGCATATAGAGATAAGACACCATTTCATTAGAGATCATGTTCAAAAAGGTAACATTATACTTGAATTTGTTGATACCTTGCATCAATTACCGGATATATTCGCAAAGCCAAAATTGCATAAATAATATTCAAGTTTTGAAAATTATAAGTTTTGGAATGAAAAATCACAAGTTTTCAAAGGTGTTTTTGGCTGCAATTGCATATGGGATCGATCTCATATAAATGAAATGGATCCCTCTGTCCAAAATTGCAAAATTAAAAGCCAAAACCAGATTTTTTCAGACAGGGATCGATCCCCCCGTGCCTGCTCGCCTATACGCGAGCGACCAGCCCACCCCTTGGTCAGTTTCTCATCTCTTCTCACTCACTCATTCAAACTCTCTCAAACCCACTTACCCAAATTCCACAACCCATTCAAAATCTCTCAAAATTTCTTTATTTCCACTCACCTAAACATCAATTTTCATCTTCTCTTCATTTTTCTCATCATTTCCATACCAAAATCACCATTTTCATCCATATTTCGAAAAACCCTCTTTCAAACCCTAACTCATATTTTTCATCCAAATTCGAAAATCTTACTTCTATTTACGTTTTCTTCCAAATTTCTACATATATTCATCATCTTTTTCACTCCTCTACACAATTTCATCCAAAACTCAACTCAAAATCACTCAAAACCACCACCCACCAAGTGTTTGTCAAAAAGCCTCAACCAAAATCCTACACCACCCAATTTCAGCCATCTCCAAGAAAACCCCTTCAGATCCATTTTTTTTAGTGCAGTCACCTCAAAACACCTCTTTTCATCATTTGGCACGAATTCCTTTCAACGAGTTTGTCCAAAACACCACCCAAATTCGACATCCACCAAGTGTTCGACAAAGTCCTCAAACATTGTCTACTCTTCAAATGGCTCCCAAAACGAAAACCACCGCTAAACGCAAACCAACCATCGAGGCATCCTCATATTCCAAGAGAGTCACATCTTTCGAGCCACAATCTTTTGACTCGTGCTTTCCAAACCCCCGGGCTCGAGCTAAGTTCAATGCTTCGTTCGCTAAAGAGCTGGTTAAAAAAAGTTGGGTGATTAACGTGAACTTCCTTCGAGTGTTCGCCTTTCAATATCTCACACTACTTGAGATGTTCAGATGGTTTCCATTCATTTTCCTCAACTATCCCGTGCATGAGAACCTAGTCCGTGCATTCTTTAGCAATGCCACGTACCATCGCGAAGACGATGACACCGATGGTGGCATTGTGCGTGAGATTAAGACCTATCTCATGGGTCGAAAAATCATCGTCACACAAGAATCCCTAGCACGGGTGTTTGGAATTTCAAACGAGGGAAACCCATGAGAAAAGATTCTTTCCCGATACTGTGCACACACCAAGAAATTATGCCTCACTCCTTCCATTACATGACTGGTTACTCAATATCATCATCTTGCACATCTTTCGACTATTCGGCACCAAGTACGCCACCCTCCGCAATATCGGCTATTGGTGGATTCATATGTTCCGTTCTGGTCGACGGCCCAACCTTACGCATTTTATCTTCATCGATCTCCTCCGCCTCATCAAAGGCTCGGAGCACACTTTAGTTTTTGGTATGGCCTTGAGTTATTACATCAAGGCAATTGGGATCGATGTGTCTTGTGATCCGGGCATCCTGCACTCCAAAAGTGCCATGATTGGCCTCCAAACGATTCACAAGATAGGTTATCGCCAAAACGACCATGGCGAATGGGTCCGGGTTCATGCCAAACATGTAGACGAGCATGATGATGATGATGTTGATACACCACCGGATCCTCAACAAGTGCCAACCACGGTTGACGTTTCCTCCTCCTCGTCCGTGCCTCAAAAGGTCATCGATGCTCTTATGGGTAAGTTTGACTCGCTTCAAACATTTTTGGGTGATCAACTTTCTTCTTTTCGACACCATGTCGATACACGCATGGATAATGTCACTACGAGGATGGATAGGTTTGACGACCAACTTGCTTCTATTCGTCAAAATGTCTACACTGAATTTGCCTCTCATCGACACCATGTTGATACAAGGCTGGATCATATGGACACCCGATTTCAGGACATGCTCTCATTCTTTGCACCTCCTCCACCCTCCGATCACGATGATCCATCGTACTAGGATGTTTCGGGTTTGGCATAGATGTGTTTAGGTCTCATTTTGGGTTTTGAACATTACTACATGTATTTGAACTTCAATGCTTTCGTATTTTCACTTTGGACATTATTTATGTAATTTCGGTATTTCTCATGTTTTGTCTTTGAACTTAAAGCTATCTTTTTCTTATATATGCAATTGAGACTTTGTGCAATTGACTTGGCTATTGAATTGTTGTTGGGTTAAACTTCCTTTTGCTATATTGATATGTTGGATATTGACTTGTTGTTGGAATGATTTTTTTGCTATATTGATATATTGGTATTGAATTGCTATATTATTTTGTTATATTGATATATTGCTCTTGGATTGCTATATTGCATTCCCCTTAGCTTTGAATTGATTTTATTTTTGATATTACAAAAAGGGGGAGAAAGTTATATTACCAAATTTGCTTCAAGTGAGCAAAAATGAAAAATTAGATAAAAAGAAAAAAGTGGAAATTTTTTCATATGTGCTTAAATGTTTCTTTTTTTTATTAATATGAATTATGGTGGATATCAATGCTTAAATGTTTGTGGACATTGTGAATTGAGAGTATCATTTCTTGTTCCTTATTTGTTTTTTGCAAAGTTGAAAAGAATGCTTTAATTAAGTGGGAGTTTTTACAAGCAAATTTATCTTAAGTTTTGTCATATCAAAAAGAGGGAGATTGTTAGCTATATTAGCTTTGAATTGATCTTAATTTTGAAATGACAAACTCTTAAGCTTAATTAGCTTGAGATTAAATTATTTTTAATTTACCATTTTTCATTGAATCATTTTGATAATATTTTGGAAAATGCTAAAACATTTTAAACTCCTTATTTTTCTCAAAAATACATGTTCTTAAATATATATAAATGTTTAAAATATTTTTGAGACAAGTTGACCTCTCTTGAAAACCAAATAAAACATTTTTAGCAAGAGAGGATCGATCCCCTTGTGAAAAAATTTCTCCCGGACCGATCCCATGAGAGTCAGTAGCGTTTTGAGCTTTGCAGGACAGTAGGGGATCGATCCCAACAAGGAGAGGATCGATCTTATGGGCTCCAACGGTCAGGTTTTTAATTGGAACAAGGAGGGGATCGATCCCTGCAAGGAGAGGATCGATCCCTGGCATACTGCACTAACTTTCAAGTACGATTTTTTGAAGAAAGAACGGCTCTATTCTATCTCTAACCACTCCCAACATCCATATTTGAGATTGGAGGTATAGAAGGGTGTTTCTAACACTTCCAACACAAAGAGACTTCAAGAAAAGCAAATCAAAGCAAGAATTTTCATATTCTCTCTCTAGCTTTCAAGTGTTCATTGTGCTTAAGCTTTATTTCACATTGTATTCATTTTATCATTGTAATAGTCTCTTCACATATTGTGCTTAAACTCAGTAAACATATTCCTATTAGAGGATCTTTTTAGTTTGCAAACAAATCTTCATTCTTTAAAGGGGTTTGAGATTTTGAGTGACTTGTTCTTAAGGATTTGGGTAGAATTTTTAAGGGGTCAAGAGGGTTATATCTAAGCCTCAAAAGATAGGGATTGTAAGTGTAGACACCTAATTTTGTCCGCACCACTAAATCAGTTATGTTTTCTTCCTAAAGTGATGTTTCAGAATGCAAAAAGGTTTTTCTCATCCTGCAGGTGGTACTCCGAGACTTAGTTTAAGAAAGCAAGCATAAAAAGTCAATTTTGAAAAAGTCAACTACGAAAAAGTCAACTCCAAAAGTCAACTACTGAAAAAGTCAACCCATATTCAAAATCAAGATTCAAAGTTCAATTGAACAATGGTGAAAGAATTTTGATAATCCGAGGTCTACAACGAAAGATATGGAGTCCCGAAGATAGGTTACGGAGATTTAATAGAAAAAAACCCTAATTCAAAAAATTTGGGAAAAAATGCTTAAACGATCAAATCAATCAAAATTGAAGGTTCCAAATGAAGGATAAGCAATGAATACGAGTAACGGAGAGGCCATATGGAGGCAAAATTGAAGGAAAAGTCAATTTGGAAGAAAACCGAGAATTAGGGTTTTTGGTGGATTTTGGTAAAATTGGGAAAATTTGCAGAAATGGCCCGATTCGGTAAAACTAAAGCCCCTAATTGATGAGGAGTGAGTAAACAAGGATAGCCCAAGGCTCAGTTTGAAGTAATTCTGAGAAAAGAGCCGATTGGAGGAAAAACGGAAAAACGAGAAAATTTTCGATACTGAAAAAAGGAAAAATCAAAACGGAGTGGAATTTGATCATAAAAATTGAGCGTTTTTGGACCAACTCCAATTCAATATATGACAAAGGCACAGAAAAAGAAAATCTGGAAATCGAACTTGTTTTGAGGAAAATCGGGCTTTGGAGATAAAAGGGCAAACTTGGAAAATTCGAAAAAAATAGCAAACGAGCTCCAAAAATTATCAAAACTTTCAGATATCAATCTTAAATCATTTGGAATAGATTGGCGAAGAAAAATCCGGATTCGGAGTTCGTTTGCAAAATAGCAAATTTCAGGCCCACTAAGCTGAAATTCAAGAAGATAAATCTCAGAAAAAAAAAAAGCAAATGAGCTCCAAAAATTATAAAAACTTTCAAATCTCATTTTTAAATTACTTGGAAGAGATTGGCAAAGAAAAATCTGGATTCGGAGTTCTTTTGCAAAATGGCAAATTTCGGGCCCACTATGCTGAAATTCAAGAAGATAAATCCCGGAACAATAGCAAATGAGCTCCAAAAATTATGAAAACTTCCAGATCTCACTTTTAAATTATTTGGAAGAGATTGATGAATAAAAATCTGGATTCGGAGCTCGTTTGAAAAATGGTAAAAGTTCGGGTGCATTAAGGGGCAATTTTGGAAATAAATCCGAAAAAATAGCAAATGAGCTCGAAAAATTATGGAAACTTCCAGAATAAAATTTTTATTATTTATGAAGTATTAAAAAATAAAATTTGGATTTGGAGTCTGTTTTCTATTTAATTAGGTTTGAGAGTAAAAAAGATCATTTTACCGAAGAAATCGAAGAGGGCTTTTCTTGCAATTAAAAAAATGGAGATTGGGCTGGAATTCCAAGGGTCAGCCGGCCAAGCCCATGTTAGAGAGTGATTTTGCTGAGCTCTTGCATCTAAGGGCCAAGAATGGATAAGAAGGTAGTTATTTTTCTTAATCAAGCATTTGCAATTGTGACACATAAACTATAAACTAATGCATGATGTCACTATAATGACATCATATTTCTAACAGCTAAATTAGTGAGATGCTGATGCCTTAATCTAAGGGTGGGAATTTTTCATAAAAAGCATCTTGGATTAAGGGCCATTGGATCAAAATTGGTTAGAAAAAAATGACAACATACTTCTAGATTTTTCTACACCATTCGGCCAAGAGAGAAGAAGAGGGGATTTCAGATTTTTCATAAGGAAAAAAAGGGAGAAAAAAGAGAGGAGAAAAAAGAGAAGGAAAAAGAAAGGTTTTGGCTTGCTACTTCTTGATTTGGAAAGCTAGAGCAAGGTAGCTATGTTCTTTCATGGTTTTCTCATACTTTGTTGACATGATTTTGCTATTTTGATTGTCATTTTATTCTCTTTTATGAAATAAACTTGTTTTTTAAAATAAGTTCTAAGGAGCTTTTACTTTTTTTTTTAAGGAAATCAAGAAAGCAAGTTTTCCTCCATTTTTCCCATCATGGCCGAATGATGTATTTTTTGTTAGATGATTTTGTGTTTGATTTTGTTCATGTGATTTGTTGTGGTAGGTTAGCTTGATTGTGGTAGGTTAGCTTGATTGTGGTAGTTTAGCTATACACCATGCCATGTGTTTGTGATAATGCCATGCTAGATTCATGCTACCATTCGGCCATGGTGATTTAGGTTACCATGTTTGCATTTTTTTATGTCTACTTGCTTAATATGCTTCCATTTATGTTCATACATTTAGACCATGCCATGTGTTTTTTATATTGGCATTGCTATGTTCATGAGTTATGTTAGTCACCATGTTTGCATTATTATCATGTTTACTAGTTTAATATGCTCCCATGTAGACTTTGCATGTGTAGGTTGCCATGTGTTTGTGTTATTGTCTAGCTAGGATTTCACATGTTTATTTAAAGGTCTATTCGGTTTCTATGTTGGATTTGCCTTAGGTATGTGCATTTTCATTTTCTGTAGCTTCCATGCATTCATTTAGAATCCTAGGGGCATTCGGCTTTATGCTTGGTCTAGGTCATTTTAGGTCTTTATTTGATTTTCATGCACATCTTGTGTGACATTTAGGGTATTAGGGTTCCAAATTTGATTTTCATGCATATTGTGTATGTCATTCACATTTAATTAGGTTTTCATGCATTCCCTTCATGCTATATTCAAATCATGCTATTAGTTCATTAGGGGTACTCGGCCATACATGTAGGAAGTTTAAGTCATTTTAGGTCATATTTGATTTTCATGCACATCTTATGTGACATTTAGGGTATTATGGTTCCATATTTGATTTTCATACATATTGTGTATGTCATTCACATTTAATTAGGTTTTCATGCATTCCTTTCATGCTATATATGTTTCATGCTATACATGTAGTTCAATAGGGGTATTCGGCCATGCATGAAGGAAGTCTAAGTCATTTTAGGTCATATTTGATTTTCATGCACATCTTTTGTGACATTTAAGGCATTAGGGTTCCATATTTGATTTTCATGCATATTGTGTATGTCATTTACATTTAATTAGGTTTCCATGTATTCATTTCATGATATACATATTGCTCGTGACATTTAAGAAACCTAGGACCATTCGGCCATGCATAGATTCTAGGTTATTTTGGAGGTCCTCATTTGATTTTCATGTATGTCTCATTCTTCCATAATAGATTTAAGGTCATTATGATTCTTATTTATATTAGTCTAGGCAATTGTATTACATGCCATGCATATGTTTCTATGACATAGTAGGATAACTTTGTATTGCCATGCATTTTCATAACATTTTAAGTCTAGGTTACATTTACATTACCATGCATCTCATGCATATTAGGTTTAAGTAACATTTATTGTCATGCAAATTCATGCTAGGCATTAGGATAATTTTGTATTGCCATGCATATTCATAACATTTTAGGTGTAGGTTACATTGGCATCACTATGCATCTCATGCATATTTAGGTTAGGGTAGCATTTATTGCCATGCAAACTCATGCTAGGCTTTAGGTCATTTTGAATTGCCATGCATTTACTATATCATTTAGGCTTTAGATCATGCATTTCATATATCAAATTTGCTGTTTGTTCATGCATCTCATACCATACCACTTTATTTTTGACTTAAACCAATCAATGGTTTAAAATCAAGCTCACATGACCATACTTGTGGAAAATTGAGGAGTTGTCAAATTGAAATTTCTACTTTTGTGATTTTTTTTACTTAGCCAATTTTTGTTCAAATTTTTAGAAATTTTAGCTACTGTTTGTAGGTCCATAGAAGAGTCTCCAATATTTTTACTTTGATTTTTGAATGATTTTATCAAAGGCTTAAAAATGATTTTTGGCAAAACAATTTTTCATCCAGTGTTCTGACTTTCGTGATTTTTCTGGGAGGTTATCCTTATTCTAAAAATTAAGCCAATTTTTTTCCAGAAAGTTAAACATGTTCTAAGTCTCCTATATTTTTTTCATAGTTTTTAGAATTTTTTTAAAATAGGTTAAAAAATCACGTTTTAAAACTGGATATAGAGTCAGATTTGAATTTGAGGGAAAATTAATTTTCTGTTTTGGCTAAGGCATTAAGAAAGGGCTGGTTGGGAACCTTAGCTACTGCCCTAGGTTGGTTTCTAAGCCATTTTAATCTTAAAAAATAATTTTATAAAGCTCGGGTCAAGGGTGGTCAAGTCCGGATTTTCAAACTTAGGAAAATAGAGCCATTTTCAAAAAGAGAATTCGACCGTGTATTGTTTTTCATCCAAGATTTTCAAAATTGTTTTCAACCAATCACAAAGTATTTTTTATTTTAAAAAATTTAATTTGATGTCTTTTCCTAAGGTAGTCGGATATCTTTTTAGGTATACGGATTTCTTTATTTAAAGGAAAAAATACACTTTCATGCATATTATATGATATGTGATTTTTGCTATAAATATTTCTATGGTAATGTTATTGTTTTGATTTATATTTTATGGTGTTATATTGTTTGTTATATGGTTTTGAATATTCCATGTTATCCTATGTTTTTTATTTAGTCATTTATTTTTGTCACATTATTTAGAATTTACTATATTCATACATTATTATTTTTATTTTCATGCATATTTCATGATAATATTATTTTATGTTTCATATTCATTTCATGTCACTTAGGTTATTCATTTCATTTAGAATATATTATGTCACATAGGTTATTCATTTCATTTAGAATATATTATGCCACTTAGGTTATTCATTTCATTTAGAATATATTATGTCACTTAGGTTATTCATTTCTTTTAGAATATATTATGCCACTTAAGTTATTCATTTCATTTATAATATATTATGCCACTTAGGTTATTCATTTCATTTAGAATATATTATGCCACCTAGGTTATTTATTTTATTTAGAATATATTATGTCACATAGGTTATTCATTTCATTTAGAATATATTATGACACCTAGGTTATTCATGTCATTTAGATTATATTATGTCACACATGTTCATATTCATTTTTTTAAATGTTTTTAAAAGGTAATGATTTAAAAAAAAAAGTTATTCCCGAATTAAAATAATTCATGTGTTCTCTTCCGGGTTGTCGGGAAGGATATCATCAATTATCATTAATAACGGAATATCTTTCTTAAAACGAGAGTGATTCGAAAAATTTTCTAAATAAATAAAAATTTCTATATTTTGCTGCGTTTGTCGGGGAATATAGGAAAATTTTGAATTAATAAATTCCGGATCATTTTCAATTAAAAATGAAATTATTTTTCTTAAAATTGAGAATTAATTTGAAATACCGAATTTAAAACTGACTTTTTACCTAGACTTGAGATAATACACGATTAATAAGGTACCGTTTATACGGGCGTTGTGGAGGTGCTAATCCTTCCCCACACGTAACCGAGTCTCGAACCCGCTTCTTTGATTTTCTCTGGTTTAAAATGCGGACTTGAAATTGGTTTTTAAAATGTTTTAATTAATTTTAAAATGTTTTACAAAACCGGTTTTAATAGGTGGCCGATCACACCTAGCAAAAAAATATTGGTGAAGACTCCATGTCTTTTTCGAGGTCATTTTCAAATCCTCATTTTATTTTAAGAGGAATTAAGTCAACTTTTTCTCTATTTTTTTCAATGTCACGCTTAACGAATATAAAGTCTCGCGATAAGACTTGTTATTTTTTAGGTTGCGACAGTAAGGTTATACCTTAACCTCAAAGGTAATTTTCACTAGTGGATTGGTGAAGCATCTTAGCAAAGAAGTGCCAAAAAGAGAGGACGTAAGCATCGAGTGGAAGTGCCGAACCTCTATACATCGGTTGTTTGCTTTCTTTTCCCTTACTCTTTATTTTAGCTACTCATATTGTTCATTTACTTTATATTAAGTATGATTTCTTAATTTCCATATATTAAAAATCAAATTTACTTGTGAAATTTTTAATAACCAATTCACCCCCTCTTGGTTAATCTCTACACTTGAGCTAACTATTTATATAAAACCTATTTTCAAGTTTCATAATAAAATATATATCATATACATATACATATGCAAATGCAAATATACCTCAATTATTTACATAAAATATATATTTATATATAAATATAAAATTTTAAATATTTAATATCCAAATTTTTAAACATCAAATAAATAAAATATATAGTAAATTATTATTAATTAAGTTCAATAAATTAATTTAATAAATATATTTATTTTTAAATGTAATTATGAAAAAAAAATGATCATGATACAGAAAATATTAAAAATTGATTTAAGACAATCAAATAAGTGAAAAAATATATATATATATATATCTAGTACCAAGCGGTACGTGCCAATACAGACCGATACGATTGGTGAAAAAACCGAAATGGTACATTACTGATACCGTTTTGTTTTACCTTAAAACCGATACGTACCGGTACCGACTATCCTGAGTTATATTATTATTACATTACATTCCACTTATCAATTTGGTTGAGAACATCAACACAAAGAACATAAAAACATAGATTTCATGGGCGAAATTTTGAAACCAATGGTGTAAAAGTAAAGGAAAAGCGGCACTCAGTTATATTTATAAAAAAAAAAAAAAAACTGCATCTCTTGACTCTTGATTCATTTCCTTCTGCATCTTTATGAAAAATACTCAAATGATTGAACCAAAGTAATAAATAATAAATATATACAAGATTGAATACAATATGGGTACATGACATATCATTGCTATATTCCTTGGATCATTTTACAAGGCATATATATATATATATATATATATATATATATATATTGACTCTTAAAAATCTACAATACAAATACAAAGCCCCATCAGTTTCTTGGAAAAGCAATGACTCTCACAAAGCAGTAAGTTGAGCCAACCAAGGAAGCAACTTCTCATGAACTAGGTCAGGTTTATCATCATGGGGGCAATGCCCTACTCCTTCCAACACGAAAAGGCTTACATTTGACCATTGTGAAGGTAGGGAAGAGAAGTACTTACCTACAGGCCCGTCAAGAGGGGTGAAAGGATCTTGATCACCCCATAAAACTAGGACAGGTAAGTTAATTCTCGGCATCAATTGCACAGGGTTTGGCCCTGGTGGGCCTGTTATAATTGACACGAAGGCTTCAAGAGCACCTTCATCATTTGCTGGTCCATTGATGATCTGCATTTTTAGGTAAAAAAACATTTAAGTTCATGTTAATTAGGAATCATAGACTACAATTATGTTTCTCGGACTCAGGTGTAAGTGTCGGATACGGGTATGTGTCCGACACGAGTATGTTCAGTTTTTCTGAAGTTTTTTCATGTATTTGGAGGGTCATATCCTCGTACCCATGTCCGAATATGCGTCGGACACGGGTACTTCAAAAAAAATGAAGAGTTTGAGCAACATAGGACTACAACTTGAGGAGAATAGCCATACCTCAACCAGTTCATCATCCACAGACTCTTTATTTCCATAAACAGATAACAAAATATTCCTTAGATTATCTCTGCATGAAACACAACAGCATAAGTAGGTACCTTGGCTGGCAGTTAACATTAAATTTTCAGTAGAAAGAATGTTTGAAAACTGAAAAGAATACCTTTGCTTGGCCCGCTCAAAAACAGCTGTGGCAATTCCTCTTTGCTTCAATAAGAAATCAAACAACCAAAGCAAAGGTAACAAGAGCTTGATCCTCCAATCATCAACAACCGCCTTGTTGTTCATCCCACCAGCACAATTTAACAGCACAATCCCTCGAACCATGTTTTGACTAGATTCTGGTTCCAGACAGTACATACAGTCATCAAAATCTGAATATATAGGTTTTCTAACATTGTTTCACAAAACAGCAGAGCAAGACAATGATATTCTTTCCTCCATACCTGAGGCAGCTATCACACAAGCAAGACTTCCAACAGAGTTTCCAATCAACACGGTAGGCTTCTGAACAACTTCATTCAAGAAATCTAATATCAACTGTGTACAATAATATTGAGATTAGAAGGATTCATTTTGACTAAAAATGTTTGAGACACTAGCAGAAAAGCATCCCACTTTTTGTGAGTTGGGTAGTTTGCTTTACCTGAGCCCATGCTTCCATGGAATATGGAAAACCTTGAGGCTTATCTGAGGCACCAAAACCCAGAAGGTCAATAGCATAGACAGTGTAATCCTGGGCCAATGTGCCAATATTCCTACAAGAATTGTTAAAATAGTTCAAATACTACAATTATCAAAATAATTGAAAAGCATGATCTTTCCACTTTGGTTACCTTCGCCAATGAGGAATGGAGGCGCCAAACCCGTGAACAAGAAGCAGAGGAGGATTGGATTCTGCATTTGAAGAAGAAGAAGAAGAAACAAAGTAATTGATGGAGTACTGGCCTTTCCATTGCCACTTACTGCATTTCTCCTTTATCTCACTCGCCCGTAACACGCTTCCACCACCAGACTCGGTGGAGGGGTCACGGTAGCAAGTGATGAAACTACGGTTACCATAGCCAAGACCAAGAATGGTGGGAGGCTTGTTACTGTAAAGGTGAGGGAAAGCGAGTCCTCCTTTGACTCTGGGTCCTCTCGCCTTCGTCCGCTGCAGCGAATGCAGCGGTCGCAGACAAAGCGCATCATGAAGAGCCGTGGCTGCCATCTTTTTCCTCCGCTCACTCTGTTCTCGTCCCCTCAATTTTTCATCCCTTTCCCATATCCGCGGTTGTGGTGTTGGTTACATCTCGATTTTTGGATTGCTCTCACCTTCTTTACTACTATTTTAGTTTTTTCTTTTAAAGAAAAAATTGTACACGTAATTAATCAAACCATTTTTTTTTTTTTTACACATTTAAGTTCAACTTTAAACTTAAAATATAATTTTTATTTATTTAATTAATTGATCACACAAATAAATTTATTTTTTAAAAAAAATTTTTAAATTAATTTAATCTCGGTTAAAAAAAAAAGTTGATTTCGATTTGTAAAATAAAGATTTAAATTTTGAAAAAAAAATATTTAAGAAAATATTAACATTCCATGAGGACTATTAAAATAATTATATCATTTAATCATGAGTTATTCTCTTTCTAGGATTTTATGTAACAATAGTTTTATTTTAATATTTAATTTATTTTTCATGATTTTATTCTATTTTTATCTTTTAATTTTTTTATTGTAAAATACTTGAACAAATAAATAAAATGGAGTCAATATAAAAAAGAAAAGAAACCGAACGTGGAAACAATTTTAAAAAGTTTATCTTCAAACTTATTTTTTGAAGTTTGTAAAAGTTTCTTATTTATAATAATTTCACATAATGTAGTAAATTATGAATTAAAAAGTAAATCAATTTAAAATATATAAAAGAAAAATAAATTTATTATATAAAATATTTTAAAAATTTAAATCAAATCTAAAATAATTAAATACAATAATAGATCAACATTTTCATTTCTTACAAAGGTTATGAATTTTATATATTTATTATATTAGATATTAGATATATAATAAAATTTCTAGAAAATAATATTATTAGGACTAAAAACTATTATTTTAAATAAATTATTTAATTATCGATAAATAAATAAATATTTATTAATTTGTAAAAATTTTATACATGTATATTATTATTATTTTTTATTAAAATATATGAATGAATTATAAATGAATAAATTATTTTATTCATTTATACTAGATTTGCCATTCGGAAAAAAAAAATAATAATTTGAAAAAAAAAAATAAATTTGCTTTTCCTATTTTACCCATCACTATGTAGTGGTTTTTTCTATACAGTTTTCACCTAACTCTTCAGAAAAATAAACACTTGAAGCATTTTAGAGCCGCCATTTACAGACTTCACTTCTGAACTCATATCCGCCGTCAAGCTACCGTGACCTTTACCGCCCTGATCAAAGGTATTTTCTTTACTCTTCTTTGTCCCTCTCTTTCCTCTATCTTTTTTTTATGGTGGTATAATCTCGTTGAAATCTTATTCATACTATGCTTTATCTTTAAATTTTGGGTAGTTTTACACGGGTAGTATCATATAAAGAAGTGGGATGTTTGAGCAAACATGAATTTTCTGCTGATATTATAGTCTTGATGATTTAACATTTTTCCTTTCCTGTTTCTCATGTTCTGTCTCTGCATTTATCTGAATCTCCTGAATTAGAGATCTTTAGGTTATGCTGTTACCTCCTCTTTGATTCAGCCTGCCCTGTAGTATGTTTTTTTTTTCCTGCTTTTCCATTACCCTTTTGTACTTGTGAGCTGTTGTAATTGTTTATGGATTTTGCTAACAAGCGTCCTAGGGACATCTTAAGGTTACTATATATGGTAATATCTTTAAATGATGAATAAAGTTGTCAGCTACAACATTTAATACAATATTATTACTAGTGCCCAAAGGGCATTCGTTAGCAAAACTCATTGTTTATTAGGGTGAAGTTAATTTCAAGTCACTATTGAATCATTTCATAAGTGGCTCTTGATATGTTTAGGATAGAATAAAAAACGATATTGATAATTTTAACATAATAAGTGAATTTGTGAAATATATTTGATTCCATGAAATTTGTAGGGAATTTAATTATGTTTGTGCACTATTCGTCTTTGAGGGGAAGTTGCCTTCACACTTTCTTAATATCATCAAACTTAAGTTGCAAATAGGGATTTGACGTTGAAGCATGGGGTAGGATCCTTTTCTTTAAGTTTCAAAATTTTGAACTTTTACTAGTAACATTAAATTTATTTACTTCTCTTTTGAGCACGAGAGAGGCAGAGAGAGCGGGATTGGGAAGAACCACACTGATCTAATGTCATGTATTTTTCTTTTTCTTTTAAGAATGATTACCCTAGGTTTTCTTTTAGCGAAAAAGAAAATAAACACTAACCAATCGTGGTTTATAATTCCAGAAGAGTATTCTGCCTGTTTATGTTTTTACATGGATTTATTTTTTTGAATATATATACATGTAGGCAGACTTTGATGAGTATTTTTACATTTGTATGTATGTATGTATTATTATGTATACATTGATATATATCTAAGGGAAATATTTCTCAATTTACTGTTTGATTATGTTTTCAGTTCTCACATAACCTCATTGCCTTACAGAATACTCTACATTGCTTTATGTTATGTGGTGAAATTTGAAGTTGGCATCAAGCATATCTCTCCTCAGCAAAAACCTAACACATTACCATCCTTGTATTAGGCTGTATTAACACCAAACATTCTAATAATGGCTGCCTCTTTGTATCACGCTTCACACTCAGCTGCCTTTACCTCCTTAGCATCTAAAACCTCAGTTTCCTCACCGCCTCTCTCCCTTCCCTCCATCAAAGTCCCCACCTTCTCCCCGTCGACTTTCAAACCCCTCAGTTTCACCTTCATCCCACATACGGCACGTGCCATCACCCTTACGGCACATGCCACCTCCACACCCTCCTCTATTCCATCTGACACCTCAACAACAACCTTCCATGGCCTTTGTTATATGGTTGAGGATAATATTGACACAGACCAAATCATTCCCGCAGAATACCTTTCATTAGTTCCCTCAAACCCAGCTGAGTATGAGAAATTGGGTTCATACGCTCTTGTTGGCCTCCCTTCGTGATGCAAGAGCATAGGCTTAGGATTATTTTACTATGCTTATTTTATTTAGTTGTTGCCTATCTTATTTAGTTAGTATTTTAAGTTGATGTTTTATACTTTTAATATTTAATTAGGTCATGTGACCGACATGTGACTTTTAATTAGGAGAGCTATTATAAATATCCTAATAAGGGTTAGTAGCCGCAGCTTATGATTATTATTATTTTTCAGAGTATAACTCTTTTAATAAAGGTTTAACAGATTTTAAACCTAATTATCTTGCCCTCTCAATTAGGATTGCTATCTCTTTCTTTTGATTAGCTACTTTGATCTTACCCTGCATTAAATTGGTATCAGAGCAAAATAGATCTTTGTTTTTGTTTCAAGATTCACAGTTAGCCATGGTTGGACGTGGTAGAGGCCATGCAAGAGGGAATCAAGGTGAGCAAACAGAATTGACTGAGATGTGGCGTATGATTGACGAATTGTCGCGGGCTGTACAAGCCTTACAGCGATAGGGACATGTGGGAGCCCGAATGGAGATTCCGGAAGGTGACCACGACCCTTTTGACATGCCGGAAGGTGGTCTTGAGGATGAACTTGATGAGGGAGGCAAGGAATTGCCGGATCCTATCTATGATGAATATAATGACGAGGGTTATGATGTAGATATCTATCCAGCACAAGGAGAATCATTGATAGTTAGGAGGGTGCTGGCAACAACATTCGAAACTAGCAAATTGAATGAGTTTCTAACAATTGAAGAGTTTGAGGATAAAGGCAGAAAAGCAAGAGTGGTGTTCGCTGTTATCAGCAAGGTTATAAATAGTGTTGGCTGTGATGGAGACCTCAAAGAACAACCTGTTGTAGTTCAAAGGTTGCTAGACGAGTTCGCTGACTTGGTTGGTGACACCTTGCCACAAGGCTTACCACCAATGAGGAGCATTCAACATGCCATGGACTTAGTACCTAGAGCATCTCTACCTAATCTGCCAGCATATAGAATACCACCTGCACAACGACTCTAGATGCAAAAGCAAGTCGAAGATTTGATGGAGAAAGGACTGGTGCGTGAGAGCAAAAGTCCATGTACTTGTCCGGCCTTGCTTGCCCCTAAGAAAGATGGTTCTTGGAGGATTTGTGTTGACAGTCGTGCCATAAACAAAATTACTATCCCAATTCCACACTTGGAGGACATGCTTGATCACTTGGTGGGTTCTAAGATATTTACAAGACCACATTGGAAACAAAAATTTAGAGCTAGAGTTCCTCGACATGCCATCATTAAGACGTTAGCTGGTGAGGAGATATCAAAACTTGAGGATTTAATCTATGTTCTATCTAAGCTGTCTTGGGGTGCTCGGGCGTCTTTAGAATATAAAAGCTACATGGATCGTCATCGGAGAAAGTCTGTCTTGGTAACGGTTGATCGCCATGAATGGTATGCACCCCCGAAGATATACACTCGTGATGACAACTCAAGTTTATGGACAGCAAAGCCCGCCTTTCAACCAGAGTCCATGCTGCCATCATCTAGTGTTGATGACGAGGCTACTCATATGGAACACATACATCAAGATAACCACCAAGAGTTGACTGATGGTTTCACTAGTATGGAAACCAGTTGTGAGCATGCTTCTGCGGGATTGCATTCTCAGGATGAAAAAGGTATTGGATAAAAAAAAAAAAACGAGTAGAAGAGGATATGTCTTTTGATGGAGTTGTTACTGATTGTTCCTTAAATGAAACTGTTGAAGTTAAGTTGGAGAAAAAAACTGCCACGAAAAATGCTGTGTTAAGGGACTATCAAGGTGCAACAGCTAATGCTTCAATTGCTGAACGAGTAATAGAGCCTACTCTTGTAATGTTTGAGGTTCATGTGCCATCATCATGCATGCTTGATGGCGTCCATTCACAATATTCTCGTAGTATGGGTTTGGTTGCTGTTGACAAGAATACAGTTGCAATTTCTGCATCGTTTGTGATGATGTCCTTTGCTACTTATCCAATTGAAATTCCTGGAGAGGTTGTTTTTCTTCACCCTGTTCACAATTATGCTCTAGTTGCATATGACCCCTTGGCTCTAGGGACTATTGGTGCTTTTGTGGTTCGTGTTGCGGAACTATTTCCTGAGCTTGCATTACGTCGTGGGGATTCAGTCTATCTTGTGGGTTTAAGTATAAGTTTACAAGCAACATGTAGGAAATCAGTTGTGACCAATCCAAGTGCTGCACTTAACATTGGGTCTGCTGACTGTCCACGGTACAGAGCAACAAATATGGAAATAATTGAGCTTGATATTGATTTTGGTAGTACATTTTCAGATGTGCTAACCGATGAGCATGGAAGGGTTCAAGCAATTTGGGGAAGCTTTTCAACACAGTTAAAGCTTGGTTGCAATACATCAAAGGATCATCAATTTGTGAGAGGTATCCTAGTTTATGCAATAAGCCAAGTTCTTGACAAGATCATATCTGGTGCTTATAGACCGCCTCTTCTCATAAATGGTGTCAAAAGGCTGACGCCACTTGTTAGGATCTTAGAGGTTGAACTTTATCCTACTTTGCTTTCAAAGGCCAGAAGCTTTGGATTGAGCGATGACTGGATTCAAGCTCTAATCAAGAAAGATCCAGTACGTCGTCAAGTTTTGCGTGTTAAAGGTTGTTTGGCGGGATCAAGAGCCAAACAAGGTTTAGCTGTAAATAAAAAAAAGAGCCAGTTACTTGCTTTCGAGACATAAAAAATGTTTGTCAAGCATTGGACAATGGTGACAACAGTGGGAACCTTAGCATGACCATTTTTCGACAGGGATGTGAAATTGATCTTCTTGTGGGGACAAATGTGACGGATGGAAATGGCAGAACACGAGTGATTACTTGGTATGGGTGTATGGTTCAGGATCCTCATTCAGCCGTGCGTGCTCTCGGATTTCTTCCTGAAGAAGGGCATGGTGTTTATTTGGCACGATGGTGTCATGGTAGTCCAGCTCATAGATATGGGTTATATGCTTTACAATGGATTGTTGAAGTTAATGGGAAACCTACTCCTGATTTAGATGCTTTTGTTAATGTGACAAAGGAATTGGAACATGGAAATATTGATCTTGAAGTTTATGCAGAAGTAGCCAAAGTTTTTTCAACAGAGCCAGTTATCTTTTAACCTGGGGAGATTGATGCAGGAGCATAGGCTTAGGATTATTTTACTATGCTTATTTTATTTAGTTATTGCCTATCTTATTTAGTTAGTATTTTAAGTTGATGTTTTATGCTTTTAATATTTAATTAGGTCATGTGACTGACATGTGACTTTTAATTAGGAAAGCTATTATAAATACCCTAATAAGGGTTAGTAGCCGTAGCTTATTATTATTATTATTTTTCAGAGTATAACTCTTTTCAATAAAGGTTTAACAGATTTTAAACCTAATTATCTTGTCCTCTCAATTAGGATTGCTATCTCTTTCTTTTGATTAGCTACTTTGACTTTACCCTGCATCACTTCGTCATATGCTACACGTTTTATTGAACCGAATGAGTCTAAGACAAAATACTCCATCGTGATAGGTGGTGCTAACTTTGGGTGTGGGTGCTCGCTTGAGCACGCACCTGCTGCACTTGGGGCTGCAGGGGCAAAGGCCATGGTGGCTGAATCTTATGCTAGAATATTTTTCAGGAATTCTGTTGCAACTGGGGAAGTTTATCCATTAGAATCAGAAGTGAGAATATGTGAGGAATGTAGGACCCGGGATGTGGTGACAATTGAGTTAGGGGAGAATCGTTTGATCAATCATACCACCGGCAAAGAGTATAAATTAAAGCCCATTGGGGATGCAGGGCCAGTCATTGAGGCTGGAGGGATCTTTGCATATGCAAGGGAAACAGGAATGATTCCATCTTAGTCAAAGTAAAATGCAGGTACATCTTTGAGCTCTTCTATATACATTTTGTTTGTTGAGGTATCAGATGATATGAATGCAAAATACAGGGCAAGCTCTTTAATTTGATTGTTCATGTCTCAGTCACGGAAATAGTTGGATGAGTGCTTATGTTTTGTAATATATAACCTTTGTTAGAAATGAAAAGTTTCTCTCTCTCTCTCTCTCTCTCTCTCTCTCTCTATATATATATATATATATATAGTCTATAATCTATTTTCGTATTGATGATTGATTTATGCTCTAGTAAACATACTTTCCATGAGCATGATGCGTAAATTACTGCTTTGTCATTTGATTTAACCCGAGTCTATTTATCTCAATTAAGTAGTTTTTATTGCACTAGACAATACTCTGGTGGTTACTGGTTAAAGAGATTATACAGTAAGTCTGAAAATGTTACTATCAAATTTCAACCCATTGGTTTTATATTCTTGCTACTGGACCGCATATTTAGTAAATTACAAGCTCACGACACCCGCTCGATGCTGCGATATACAACATTTGTGCTAATTTTTGAAAATATCTGTTAAGATTAAAAGTTTTAAATATTAAAAGCTTAAAATATAAGTAATAATTTTTAAAATTCTTATATTATTGAAATTTAACAATTAAATAATATATTATATATTAATTTATTTCAATCACATATAAAAGTTATCAAAAGTTAATCTTAGTATTCATGTTAATATAAACAACCAAATTTTTTTGGTTCACATGATTTAACTATTAACTAATTAATATATTTATTAAAGTGATAACCTAATTAAAATTTATTACCCCATAATTATAGTTATTAATTAATAATATAAGAAGTTACGTAATAAATTTTAATTGAATAAAATAATTAATTAATAAAATAACAAACGAGTAAAACAAGTATGAATTAATTAAATACATTATTTGAAAAGGACATCTTTGTAATTAGAATTGAAGACGCTAACTTAGAGATCTTATTGGAAATTGGGATATGAGATTAATGAGATTTTATGAGAAAAATATAACTTAATAATTTATTTTATGAGAAAAATATAACTTACTTATATATGTGCTTGAGAGGTGTGAAACGTTTGTGAAGATAAAAAATATTCACTTTACTTGAATTTTTAAGTTGTAGTTCAATTTTCCTTCAATCAGTTCCTTTTTTTTTTTTTTTTTACTTTTCAATATTAATTAATTAGATAAATCAAGAGTGTGTAACATTTGTGAAGAGTAAAAGTAGTATAATTGATGCAGGAGCATAGACTTAGGATTATTTTACTATGTTTATTTATTTAGTTATTGCCTATCTTATTTAGTTATTATTTTGAGTTGATGTTTTATGCTTTTAAGATTTATTTAAGTCGTGTGACTAATATGTGCCTTTTAATTAGGAGAACTATTACAAATACCCTAATAAGGGTTAGCAACCGCAACCTATGTTTCATTATTTAGAGTAGAACTCTTTTCAATAAAGGTTTAGCCGATATTAAACCTAATTATTTTGTCCTATCAATTAGATTGGCTATCTCTTTCTACGTAATTGCTTCTTTGATTTTTACCCTGCATCAAATTGGTATCAGAGCTAAAACAGATATTTGTTTTTTGTTTCAAGATTCACAGTTAGCCATGGTTGGACGTGGTAGAGGTCGTGCCAGGGGGAATCAAGGTCAGCAAACAGATTTGACTGAGATGAGGCGCATGGTTGAAGATTTGTCGCGGGCTGTACAAGCCTTACAACGACAAGGACATGTGGGAGCCCGAATGGAGATTCCGGAAGGTGACCACGACCTTTTTGACATGCCGAAAGGTGGTCCGGAGGAAGAATCTGATGAGGGAGAAGCTGAGAACCCCTTTCATAACGCTGGACCTGCGAATCTTGCAGCACGAGGTGGATTGGAAGAGCGATTGTTACATGCCCTGGAATTGAATGGTGGAGGAGTGTGGATCCAAGTGGATGATTTTCATGGGGAATTACACGCAGAAGTCTACTTGGATTGGAAAACCACTGTGGAAAATTATTTCGAATGGAAACCCATGGCAAAGCCTCGAATGGTCTTATTTGTGAAGCTTCACTTGAAAGGTGCAACACTTCAATGGTGGAAGAGAGTTGAAGAACAGCGAGCACGTCAAGGCAAGTAGAAAATCAGTAGTTGGGTACATATGAAAGGAAAAATGCAGAAACAATTCTTACCAACAGATTATGCAATGGAACTCTATTGAAAATTTCATCTACTTAGACAGAATGGTAGATCGATTGATCGTTACACTTCTGAATTCAATAACCTTTTTATTAGAGTTGGTTTGAAGGAGACTAATGAACAATTGACTTCTCGCTATTTTGCGGGAATGGATCAAAACATCAGAGATGAGTTGGGGGTGGTTCGTTTGTTTAATTTGGAAGATGCTCGACAGTCTGCCTTACAAGTTGAGAAACGGGTTTTGCGCTATGGTGCAAGGAGACCTTTATTTAGCAAGTCAGACAGTGTTTCCCAAGGCAATTTCAGTGGTAAAGGAACTGCCTCAACCAGTAAGGTGATTGGCGGAAATATAATAGGCGATAACAAAAATGACAAGGGGAAGACTGATTTCAGGGGCGGCACGCAGTCAAGTTTTACCAAGACAGGAGGTGGAAATCAAATCAGGTGTTTCAGTTGTGGGGAAAGAGGGCACGCTTCTTACACATGTCCTAAAAGAAGGGTGAATCTGATTGAAATTGATGAGGAAGGCAAAGAATTGTTGGAACCCATCTTTGATGAGCATAATGACGATGATGATGACGTAGATATCTATCCGGTACAAGGAGAGTCATTGATGGTTCGGAGGGTGATGACAACAACAGCCAAAGATGATAAGGAAGATTGAAGGAGGCGAAGCATTTTCCGAACCTGCGTTCTTTGTGGTACCAAAGTATGCAACGCCATTATTGACAATGGGAGTTCAGAAAATTATATTTTCAAGGAAACAGTAGACAAACTACACTTGACCATAGAGAAACACCCTCACCCTTACAAGTTCCAGTGGATTAAAAAAGGATTTGAGATACTTGTGCAATCTCAATGTTTAGTCAAATTTATGATAGGAAGCAATGTGGATGATGAGACTTTATGCGACGTTGTGCCGATGGATGCATGTCATATTCTTTTGGGTTGACCTTGGTTATTTGATCATGATATGCAACACTTCACTAAAGAAAACACATATTCCTTCCATAGAGCGGGTAAAAAGTACACTCTACATTCTCACAGAGAAGTTGTGACACCTAATACTAGCAAGTTGAATGGGTTTCTAACAGCTGAAGAGTTGGAGGATGAAGGCAGAGAAACAAGAGTGGTGTTCGCTGTTATTAGCAAGGTTATAAATAGTGTTGGCTGTGATGAAGACCTCAAAGAACGACCTGTTGCAGTTCAAAGGTTGTTAGACGAGTTCGTTGAGTTAGTTGGTGACACCTTGCCACAAGGCTTACCACCAATGAGAAGCATTCAACATGCCATGGACTTAGTACCTGGGGCATCTCTACCTAATCTGCCAGCGTATAGAATACCACCCGCACAACGGCTCGAGATGCAAAAGCAAGTCGAAGAGTTGATGGAGAAAGGACTAGTGCGTGAGAGCAAAAGTCCATGTGCTTGTCCGGCCCTACTTACCCCTAAGAAAGATGGTTCTTGGAGGATGTGTGTCGACAGTAGAGACATAAACAAAATTACAATCAAATACCGTTTTCCAATTCCACGCTTGGAGGACATGCTTGACCAATTGACGCGTTCTAAAATATTCTCTAAGATTGATTTGAGAAGTGGGTATCATCAAATTCGACTGAGGGAAGGAGACGAATGGAAGACTGCCTTTAAGACTCCAGATGGCTTATATGAATGGCTAGTAATGCCTTTCGGTCTCTCTAATGCTCCTAGTATATTCATGCGAATCATGATTGAGGTACTCAAACCTTTTTTGAAACCTTTTATTGTTGTTTATTTTGATGATATCTTGATATACAGTCGAAGTGAAAAGGAGCACTTAGTGCATTTGCGCCAAGTTCTGGAAGTCCTACAAAAAGAGAAGTTCTTTGTAAATTTAAAGAAATGTTCATTTTTACAAAAAGAGGTGTTTTTGGGATTCATTGTCTCTGTCGAAGGACTGAAACCTGATCCTGGAAAGGTTCATGCAATTATGGACTGGTCAGTACCACAGTCAGTCAAGGAAGTTAGGAGTTTCCATGGATTAGCTTCATTTTATAGGAGATTCATAAGGAATTTCAGCTCCATTATGAGCCTCATCACTGAAACCTTGAAGAAGGATCACTTCGACTGGACCAATTCTGCTCAGAAAGCCTTTGAGCGAATTAAAATACTGTTGACAGCAGCACCAGTTCTTGCTTTACCGGACTTTGATAAGTTATTTGTTGTGGAATGTGATGCTCCTCATAACGGAATTAGAGCTGTTCTTAGCCAAGAAGGAAAACCTCTGGAGTTTTTCAGTGAGAAGTTGTCAGATTCTAAGCGAATGTATTCCACTTATGATTTGGAGCTTTATGCTTTGGTTCGAGCAATTCGGCATTGGCAGCATTATCTAGCTTATCGGGAGTTTGTTGTTTATTCAGACCATCAAGCTTTGAAATATTTGAGTTCGCAAAAGAAACTCAATGGCCGTCATGCTAAGTGGAGTTCTTTCTTGGATGAATTCAATTTCTCCTTGAAGTATAAGTCAGGGAAGACGAATGTGGTGGCAGATGCCTTGAGTCGAAGATCGTTGATTTTAACTACGATGAGTTCCCAAGTTATTGATTTGAAGAGTTAAAAAATCAATATGTTATCGACTCATATTTCAATCCGGTTGTGACAGCATTACAAGGACCAGAAGCTGACAAGAGGCTGCCGTACAGGTTACATAAAGGGTATCTTTTTAAAGGCAACCAACTGTGCATTCCAGAAGGATCTTTTCTAGAACAAATCATTAGAGAACTTCATGGGAATGGTTTAGGAGGACATTTTGGCAGAGACAGGACGATGGCGTTGGTGACAAATCGTTACTATTGGCCGCGTATGTATAAGGATGTGAGCAGATTTGTGAAGAGGTGCTCTGTTTGTCAGTTTAGCAAAGGGACATCTTAAAACACTGGGTTGTACACGCCATTACCAGAACCAGAGGCACCATGGATTCATTTGAGCATGGATTTTGTGTTGGGTCTTCCTAAAACATTAAAAGGGTATGACTCTATTTTTGTTGTGGTGGATAGGTTTTCAAAAATTGCACATTTCATTCCTTGTTCTAAAACAACGGATGCCTCCCACATCGCTGATCTGTTTTTCAAGGACGTGGTACGATTACATGGTGTTCCAACATCAATTCTCTCCGATAGAGATGTCAAATTTGTGGGCCACTTCTGGAGAAGTTTGTGGCGAAAATTAGGAATTGAATTGAAGTATTCTAGCACATGTCATCCACAAACAGATGATCAGACTGAAGCAGTGAATAGGAGTTTGGGTAATTTGCTGAGATGTTTGGTTCGAAACCATGTGAAGAGCTGGGATTCAGTTATACCGCAGGCTGAGTTTGCTTACAACAATTCAGTCAACAGAACTAAAAAGAAGACTCCTTTTGAAGTTGCTTATGGTATTAAACCTCAACATGTGTTGGACCTGGTACCATTGCCACAAAAAGCTAGGGTGAGCGACGATGGAGAAGCTTTTGTTGATCATGTCCGAAGGGTTCATGAGGAGGTACAAGCAGCTTTAAAAACTAGTAATGCAGCATATACAGATGCTGCCAATCAACATAGGCGTCTCCAGGAGTTTGAAGAGGGAGATTTAGTGCTGGTACACTTGTAGAAAGAGAGATTTCCTAAGGGTACTTACTATAAGTTAAAGTCCCGAAAATTTGGACCGTGTAAAGTACTCAAGAAGATTAGCGCAAATGCCTATTTAATAGAGCTACCTCTTGAGTTGCAGATCAGTCCAATTTTTAACATTTCATATTTATATCCATTTGAGGGATTTGATGAGGAGGATGTGACTACAATTGCAGAACAAGTTGATCAACTTCCCGTGAAACAAACTGATATCGTCTAAGAAGTTTTAGATGTCAAGGAAGTGAAATCTAGGAGGGGAAATGCATATATGCGATTCCTAATAAAATGGTTGGGAAAACCAGCTTGTGAAAGTACTTGGATTGCTAAGGATGAGTTGAGAAATATTGATCCTGAAATACATGTTGAAGCAGCCAAAGCTTATTCAACAGATTCAGCTACCTTTTAATCTGGGGAGATTGATGCAGGAGCATAGACTTAGGATTATTTTACTATGCTTATTTATTTAGTTATTGCCTATCTTATTTAGTTATTATTTTGAGTTGATGTTTTATGCTTTTAAGATTTATTTAGGTCATGTGATTAACATGTGCCTTTTAATTAGGAGAACTATTATAATTACCGTAATAAGGGTTAGCAGCCGCAACCTTTGTTTCATTATTCAGAGTAGAACTCTTTTCAATAAAGGTTTAGCCGATATTAAACCTAATTATCTTGTCCTATCAATTAGAGTGGTTATCTCTTTCTACTTAATTGCTTCTTTGATTTTTACCCTGCATCAATAATGTTTTGTCTTATTTCTAATAGATTTTTAGAATGCATAAATTAGTTTTAGGTAAAGTGGTCTAACTTCTAACTAATACACTAAATTTGTCAATCTTAATATATCGAAGCATTTGACTTAAGGATAAGAGCATGTATCTTCCTTTCAAAGAGTTAGATTTCACCCCCTATTGTCCTCTAATAAAAATAATTATCAATCTTAATTTACTTTATATTTTTTTAAATTATCAATTTTAATTTGTTAGGAAAAAATCCTCTATATGATAGATTTTTAATTCAATAGACATGTAAGTGCAAAATTGCACATATAAAATATTATTTGATGAAAAGAGAATATTGATAAATTGGAAAAATATGAATTTAAAGTAGTGTAAAAAAGAAAACAATAAAAATGTAATATGATGAAATAATCAACTAGTACCTATGTTCTGACTCTTCATTTTTTTTTGAAGTATTCGTGTCCGACACATATTCGGGAATGAGTATAGGGATATGATCCTCCAAGGACCCTCCAAATACATGAAAAAAACTTAGAAAAAATTGAATATACCCGTATCTGACACTCACACCCTAGTCCGAGTAACATAGACTAGTACTTCATTCTGAATGCTTATCATGAGTGCTCTACATATCCTATTGTTTTTATCTGCCAGCCAGATTAGGCAGTCAGCTACCTGCTGAGAAAATGCAAAATGCTCACACTTTCAATCTATATTATTCCACTTGGCACCTATGTATGGATTCCTAACTGTTTGCATCAACTTAAGAACACTGAAGAAGATGAATTTTACTTCAGATATTTGAATTTATTTCAATATTTTGTCCAAAAAAAGAGAAAAAATATTTTATTTCCTTATGCTTCTGTGTACATTGCCATTTTGCTTTCTAGTTTCTGCAGATTTACTAAACTGTTTATTCTTGATTTGTAGGGGATTTATAGGAGGAACCCTCGATTCTAGCTTCGTAGAGTTGTGTCAAGGTTGTTGATGTCTTTTTGTGTCGAAGTGGTGGTCTGAGGTCCTGCGAGCAAGGAAAGTGGTCAGAGGGCACCAGAGGTTGAGCTTCGGTACACACTCCGATGCTTAAGTCAGTGTTTAGAGAAGGAGAAAGAGGTCCGAGAGAGAGAGATTAACCCCAAATAGTCCCTTGAAGGAATATATATACAGAGAGTCGGGCGACCTGTTGGTTCCACATGCTCGACTCTGATTGGTCGTCTGATGTCAGCAGCTTCGGGGGCCTCGCCAAGGAGGCGGTCGCATTTAATGTCCATCGTCTGCAGGCTGCGACATTTAATGCCCTACACTGTCCCAGGTGGGCGTCGAGATGGCTGGAGACGTGACCTCTGGGAGAATAGGAGGCGCCCACGTGTCCTGGGCCTTCGTCCTCAGCGATTCCTGGGCTCGCCTGGTTGGGCCAGTCTGTTGGGATATTCTGGTGGATGAGATGGGCTCAACACAACTATTGATGTTTTGCAATTATTGCAGTACAAACGTTCATAATCATGAGAAACAGCCTGAAGCACCTCTATCTCTGATGACCGTAATCCTTGGATCTTGGCTTCGAGCTCTATTTCCTTCATTTGCTCCTCATTAAATTGTTTCAAGAAAGGATACAACAAGGAGATTAGATACTTGAAATGTTTAATTCTTTCATCTTTATTCAATGGCAGTCCAGAGTTTTTGACATCCTTCATTAGTTGGTCCGAGCAATAAAATGGTTTGTAATTGCATATTTTACGGCAAAATGGGCATGACTCTGCCATTGCTTTCTCTGAAAATTGTGGATACCATGTTTTGATGCATGAATCATAGTAGCGTTTATGTTGACACTTGCGGCAGACTACACTCTGCTTTTGAAGGCATGGCATTGATGGGAGGTTATTGCCATCAGTGCCATGCCTTCAAAAGCAGAGTGCTAGTTTTTCGCAAGTGTCAACGTAAACGCTACTGTGATTCATGCATCAAAACGCTACTGTGATTCATGCAAAGTGTCATTGAATTGTTTCAAGAAAGGATACAACAAGGAGATTAGATACTTGAAATGTTTAATTCTTTCATCTTTATTCAATGACAGTCCAGAGTTTTTGACATCTTTCATTAGTTGGTCCGAGCAATAAAATGGTTTGTAATTGCATATTTTACGGCAAAATGGGCATGACTCGGCCATTGCTTTCTTTGCAAATTGTGGATACCATGTTTTGATGCATGAATCACAGTAGCGTTTACGTTGACACTTGCGGCAGACTACACCCAACCCGACCCGTCCAATTGATAGGTCTAGTGCCGTGCCTTCAAAAGAAGAGTGCTAGTCTGCCACAAGTGTCAACGTTAACGCTACTGTGATTCATGTATCAAAACATGGTATCCACAATTTTGAGAGAAAGCAGTGGCGGAGTCATGCCCATTTTGCCGTAAAATATGCAATTGCAAATCATGTTTGCGCTCGGACCAACTAATGAAGGATGTCAAAAACTCTGGACTGCCATTGAATAAAGATGAAAGAATTAAACATATCAAGTATCTAATCTCCTTGTTGTATCCTTTCCTGAAACAATTTAATGAGGAGCAAATAAAGGAAATAGAGCTCGAAGTCAAGATCCAAGGATTACGATCATCAGAGATAGAGGTGCTTTAGGCTGTTTCTCATGATTATGAACGTTTGTACTACAATAATTGCAAAACGTCGTTAGTTGTGTTGAGCCCATCTCATCCACCAAACTGGCCCAGGAACCGTTGAGGATGAAGGCCCAGGAGACGTGGACGGCCTCCCCTTCTCTTAGGGGTCACGTCTCCAGTCACCTTGGCGCCCACTTGTCCTGGGCCTTCGTCCTCAGCGATTCTTGGGCTCGCCTGGTTGGGTTGTCTGATGGATGATATGGGCTCAACACAACTATCGATGTTTTGCAATTATTGCAATACAAACGTTCATAATCATGAGAAACAGCCTGAAGCACCTCTATCTCTGATGACCTTAATCCTTGGATCTTGACTTTGAGCTCTATTTGGCGCCCACTTGTCCTGGGCCTTTGTCCTCAACTATTCTTGGGCTCGCCTAGTTGGGTTGTCTGGTGGATGAGATGGGCTCAATACAACTATCGACGTTTTGCAATTATTGCAGTACAAACATTCATAATCATGAGAAACAGCCTAAAACACCTCTATTTCTGATGACCGTAATCCTTGGATCTTGACTTCGAGCTCTATTTCCTTCATTTGCTCCTCATTAAATTGTTTCAGGAAAAGATATAACAAGGATATTAGATACTTGAAGTGTTTAATTCTTTCATCTTTATTCAATGGTAGTCCAGAGTTTTTGACATCCTTCATTAGTTGATGCATGAATCACAATAGCGTTTACGTTGACACTTGCGGCAGACTAGCACTCTTCTTTTGAAGGCATGGCATTGATGGGAGGTTATTGCCATCAATGCCATGCCTTCAAAAGCAGAGTGCTGGCCTTCTGCAAGTGACAACGTAAAAGCTACTGTGATTCATGTATCAAAATATTGTATCAACAATTTTCAAAGGAAGCAATGGCGGAGTCATGGCCATTTTGCTAGTCTGTTGGGTTTTCTGGTGGATTAGATGGGCTCAACACAACTATCGACGTTTTGTAATTATTGCAATACAAACGTTCATAATCATGAGAAACAGCCTGAAGCACCTCTATCTCTGATGACCGTAATCCTTGGATCTTGGCTTCGAGCTCTATTTCCTTCATTTGTTACTTATTAAATTGTTTCAGGAAAGGATACAACAAGGAGATTAGTTACTTGAAGTGTTTAATTTTTTTCATCTTTATTCAATGGCTATCCAGTGTTTTTGACATCCTTCATTAGTTGGTTCGAGCACAAACATGGTTTGCAATTGCATATTTTACGGCAAAATGGGCATAACTCCGCCATTGCTTCCTTTGAAAATTGTGGATACCATGTTTTGATGCATGAATCATAGTACTGTTTACGTTGCTTGCGGCAGACTAGCACTCTGCTTTTGAAGGCATGGCATTGATGGGAGGTTATTGCCATCAGTGCCATGCCTTCAAAAGCAGAATGCTAGTCTTCCGCAAGTGTCAACGTAAACCTACTATGTTTCATGCATAAAAACATGGTATCCACAATTTTCAGAGGAAGCAATGACGGAGTCACGCTCATTTTGCCGTAAAATATGCAATTGCAAACCATGTTTGCGTTCGGACCAACTAATGAAGGATGTCAAAAACTTTAGATTGCCGTTGATTAAAGATGAAAGAATTAAACACTTCAAGTATCTAATCTCCTTGTTGTATCATTTCCTGAAACAATTTAATTAGGAGCAAATGAAGAAAATAGAGCTCGAAGCCAAGATCCAAGGATTACGGTCATCAGAGATAGAGGTGCTTCAGGCTGTTTCTCGTGATTATGAAAGTTTGTACTGCAATAATTGCAAAATGTTGATAGTTGTGTTGAGCCCATTTCATCCACCAGGCGAGCCCAGGAACTGCTGAGGACGAAAGCCCAGGACACGTGGGTGCCTCCCCTTCTCTCAGGGGTCACGTCTGCAGTCACCTCGGCGCCCACGTGTCCTGGGCCTTCGTCCTCAGCGGTTCTTGGGCCAGTCTGTTGGGTTGTCTGGTGGATGAGATGGGCTCAACACAACTATCGACGTTTTGCAATTATTGCAGTACAAACGTTCATAATCATGAGAATCAGCTTGAATCACCTCTATCTCTGATGATCGTAATCCTTGGATCTTGGCTTCGAGCTCTATTTCCTTCATTTGCTCCTCATTAAATTGTTTCAGGAAAGGATACAACAAGGAGATTAGATAATTGAAGTGTTTAATTCTTTCATCTTTATTCAATGGCAGTCCAGAGTTTTTAACATCCTTCATTAGTTGGTCCGAGCGCAAACATGGTTTGAAATTGCATATTTTACGGCAAAATGGGCATGACTCTGCCAATGCGTTCTTTGAAAATTGTGGATACCATGTTTTGATGCATGAATCACAGTAGCGTTTACGTTGACACTTGCGGCAGACTAGCACTCTGCTTTTGAAGGCATGGCACTGATGGGAGGTTATTGCCATAAGTGCCATGCCTTTAGAAACAGAGTACTAGTCTTCCGCAAGTGTCAACGTAAACGCTACTGTGATTCATGTATCAAAACATGGTATCTACAATTTTCAGAGGAAGCAATGGCGGAGTCATGTCCAATTTGCCGTAAAATATGCAATTGCAAACCATGTTTGCACAACTAATAAAGGAAGTCAAAAACTCTGGATTGCCGTTGAATAAAAATGAAAGAATTAAACACTTCAAGTATCTAATCTCTTTGTTGTATCATTTACTGAAACAATTTAATGAGGAGCAAATGAAGGAAATAGAGCTTGAAGCCAAGATCCAAATAATACGATCATCAGAGATAGAGGTGCTTCAGGCTGTTTCTCATGATTATGAATGTTTGTACTACAATAATTGCAAAACTCCAATAGTTGTGTTGAGCTCATCTCATCCACCAGATAAGCTCAACCAGGCGAGCCCAGAAACTGCTGAGGACGAAGGCCAAGGACAGGTGGGTGCCTCCCCTTCTCTCAGTGATCACGTCTCCAGTCACCTCGGTGCCCATGTGTCCTGGGCTTTCGTCCTCAGTGGTTCCTAGGCTCGCCTAGTTGGGCCAGTATGTTGGGTTGTCTGGTGGATGAGATGGGCTCAACACAACTATCGGCGTTTTGCAATTATTGCAGTACAAACGTTCATAATCATGAGAAACAGCCTGAAGCACCTCTATCTCTGATGACCGTAATCCTTGGATCTTGGCTTCGAGCTCTATTTCCTTCATTTGCTCCTCATTAAATTATTTCAAGAAAGGATACAACAAGGAGATTAGATACTTGAAGTGTTTAATTCTTTCATCTTTCTTCAATGGCAGTCCAGAGTTTTTGACATCCTTCATTAGTTGGTCCGAGCACAAACATGGTTTGCAATTGCATATTTTACGACAAAATAGGCATGACTCCGCCACTGCTTCCTCTGAAAATTGTGGATATCATGTTTTGATGCATGAATCACAGTAGCATTTACGTTGACACTTGCGGCAGATTAGCACTCTGCTTTTGAAGGCGTGGTACTGATGGGAGGTTATTGCCATAAATAAAAAAAAAGGGAAAGGAAAGTAAACAAAAAGTTTAAATATAAAATGTCTATATTAATCATTCTACATTCATCAAATTACAAGTGATATTATAAAGAATAATTTTTTCATTTCTAAGCTTATATACTTCATGTAATTGACATTAAAAATTATAACAAAAATTTTTTATTGTCATTTTTATTGTTTTTGTTTTTTATATTACATTCATATTTTTTTAATATAATGTTTATTTTATTTTTTATTATTTGATTTATAATATTTATATTGTTATTTTAATTTTTAAAAAAAGGCATAATTGAAAATGTATATTATAATTTTTCTTTTTTTTTTCTTTCCATACTTTAACCAAATGACGGAGAACATTACTTTTTTTTTTCTCTCTAACACATTTTAATTATCCAAAGAAAGAAATATGCATCCTTTCTTTTAAAAACCTTTCCTTTCTTTTCCTTTAAATTTCTTGCATTTTCAGTAGCCATTGTTACTACCCTTTTAAGAACTGCCTAGGATGAAGCTCCTCGCCCTATCACTGCCCCCCCCCCCCCCCCCCCCCCCCCCAAGAGCCAGTGAGCCACTTGCATTTGATCACGGAATGACCATGAGTTTCTGCAATTTTAAAAGTATAACTTGCCTGCACCAATAGCCCTTAAATCTTTGAACCTTTTTGGCAAACTGGTCAAGAGTCATGAGATGAGATTGCCTAGGGACAATCACGGACAAGCGCCAGTGGACAAATTGATCAATCATCGCCATCCCTTGGACGATGATTTTTATATATATTTTTTTTAATTTCCATGATGACATTCGGAATCCAGCTCATTCACATACATTGCATGCCAACCCTGAGTAAGAAAAGGTTGGAGAGGATGATTCATCCTTCAAATTTCTTTGCAGACAAGTAAACAGACCAACCCATACCTGATAGGAATGTTATATATGCTTTACTGCTAATATAATCCATCAAACTCCGTTCATTCGTTTAAAAAAGAACAAAATTGAAAACTGAATCGAAAGACTTGGTGGAAAACTCCAAACAGGAATGCTGAATTTTAGTTGCCAACTTGCCATAAGGCATAAACTGTGAGTGCTTGCTTAATTGGACTAAAATATTACATTTTAACTTATTTTATATAACTGAGCTTGCCATCACCCACTAGACTTGTGATTGACTCATCAATTATGGAAGAAATTGAACCTTCACAAATGCTGATTGTGGGAACTTTGTCTGGCTCCATTGGCAAGTCCCCACTATATTGACTGCAATGATGGAAGAATCCTAATGTACACATTCTTATGGTGATCATGTTCATGCCATTGAATTGATGAATAATGAATGTTATTTTTCTTTTCATGAAGATCAGGCCCTACGTATAGATGGCATGTCTTTGAAGCTTCACTTTCCTCGTCAATTACATAAAAAACTGTCCTACATATTATATTATAATTATATTCTATATATATGTCAGAGAGGGAAGCTATATTTGAAGATACAGCACTTTGCCTGAACCTGAAGGATAGCAACGCAAGATTAAAGTAAGTTGTTGCTATCACGGGGTTTGTCTTTACTTATATGTTGGGTTGTCAAGTACACCTTAGCATTATTTGTTTTTTGATCTCGACATGTTTTCTTTTGCCTGCTAGCTGCTAGGCTTCTGCTTCTCAACAGCCAGCGGATAGGAATAGCTCCGATGTCTCCTTCATCGTCGTCATCCGGCTGCTTTCTGGTTTTCTTTGGGATATTCAGTTTTATGTTTACATCGTCACTGTTGTTGGTCAACTCTGATACTGACAACGGGACTCAAGTTGGAAATATTGAGCTTACAGATTTGGCTAGGATTAGAAGAACTCTCTTGGATAATGGCCTTGGTTTAACTCCTCAAATGGGGTATGATTATGATGAATATGATGCCTCTTATCCTTAATTTTCATCTTTAGCTATCTCATTTGTTTATAAATTTACTGGTTCTGAATCACTTCTATGCAAGTGAAAAAGCATGGTTAACAGTTACATATGCAAGTGAAGGAGAGATTCATGTAATGATCAAGCTAAAGCTACTTTTCCAGGTTTCACATATTAATGCTATTTCTCTGCAAGCTTTTCTTTAAGCTATCTCTTTTTTATGACCAGGTGGAATAGTTGGAACCATTTCCATTGCGATATTAATGAGACAATGATCAAGGAAACTGGTAATTAGATCTTGACTACCACAAAATCATCTTGTCTTGAGTTTCATAATACACTTTACAATCTAAAACATATGCTGTAATTATGACAAAGAATTCCTTACTGAATTACTCTATGCTGCAGCTGATTCAATGGTCTCAACTGGTCTAGCTGCTGTTGGATACACCTACATTAATTTAGGTGATGTACTATTATTAATTAATTTTTGATTGTGTTATTGCTTGCTTAATCTGGAATAACATTTTATTTTGCTTCACAACATCGCTTCAATCGTTTCTTATTGAACTTACTTTTTGTTCAATTGATCAGATGATTGTTGGGGAGAACTCAATAGAGATTCTCAGGTAGGTAACATTTTATTAACTCTGGGTTCTTGGGCTCTCAGAGAATCAAAATCTGTGCAGTGACTAAATCTCAGTTGCTTGATCGCTGGAGATGTAATATTATTGTGTTTTTTTTATCAGGAGAATTTGGTTCCTAAAGCTTCAACATTTCCCTCAGGCATCAAAGTTCTTGCAGATTATGTTCATAGCAAAGGGCTTAAGCTTGGAATTTACTCAGATGCAGGGTATTAATTTTTATAAGTTGAAATTGTAGGGATGAAAGCTTAGAAAAAGTTTACTTTGACACAATGATGATTTCTTCCGAAAGCTTCTTTTTCCCTCGAAACTCATGACTTTTTTATGCACTATTTGTCCTGTCAGGACGCAAACTTGTAGCAAGACCATGCCTGGGTCCCTAGGACATGAAGAACAAGATGCAAAAACCTTTTCCTCATGGGTATGCATGATTCTGTTTGTTTCTTTTCTTCAGGAATTTAAATTGCGTTTGCGGATGTAACAAATGCTATAGTAGTCAATTACGATGAATATCGAAATATCGATGACAGAAAGAACCGAAACCTCTAAATAGCTGCTTTTCTTCTTATATTGATTTCATTTTGGATTTGGAGTTTGCTCTATTCTTGCTTTTAACTGTTTTTTGTGCCACTAATTCCCTGAAAAATGCTTCTCTAATATCACCTTTCGTATTGGTATCTAAGATGGTTCTACTTTGGTCTAGGGAGTTGATTACTTGAAATACGATAACTGTGAAAATACTGGCGTAAGCCCAAAGGAAAGGTAATTTTCTTGATCTGATGATGAATGATTCGGAAACAAGTTTTTCCACTTTAGCTAATGCAATCATTTGGTCGGTAGGTACCCAAAGATGAGCAAAGCTTTACATGACTCAGGGAGGCCCATATTTTTCTCTTTATGTGAATGGTTAGTGATGAATATATCTTCTTTAAATTAATGGTAGTGCCTAATCAAAAGTTGTGGCTCTAATATTCACCAAATTTATAAAATTCAGGGGACAAGAAGATCCTGCAACTTGGGCACCAAGTATAGGAAATAGTTGGAGAACAACCGGAGACATTGAAGATAAATGGGAGAGGTATGTATTACCCAGCCATTAGTAATTGAATTGCTGTTCTATGTTGGACTAGGAGAATGTCAGATAGGTATGTATTTGATATGGATATATTCAATTTTTTGAATTTTTTTTTTTAAATATATATTTGGGAGATTATATTCTATACTTATGTCCGAATATGTGTCAAACCCGAATACTTTAAAAATTGAAGAATTTGGGTAATATAGTTGCTCTTGAATTTGCAACATAATTATGTTTTGGAGGGACTGATGACAATCTTGTGTCTTAGCATGACAAGAATAGCAGATCAAAACGACAAATGGGCTTCATATGCTCAACCTGGAGCTTGGAATGGTATGAAGTTCTGAATATAAGAACTTTCATAAATGATGTAGAATTGCATATTAAATCATTTTTTTAGTTGTTACTAATCACATTTAGATGTGTGAGAGCTCCGTAGCATTACAACATTAGTTTTATCAGCAATCTGCTTGGACTGAATCAAACGAGATATTTGTACTAGAAAGTTATTCAAATTTAGTTTGAAAAAAAAAATCGAATTTGGCTCGGTCATTTTCGAGCCGAGTTCGAGTATCTTAATGCCCGACTCAAGTAGTTCGTGAGTCTAATCAAGTTTTTTAATATATATTTTATTATTTTTAATTAATATTGAAAAATCTCAATTCGAATTCGAGCTCGAGTTCAAACACAAATAATTGAGTTTGAAGTCAAGTATGAAAATCGAGCTCATTTTTTACGAGGTAAACGAACTTAATCGATCGAGTTTGAACAATTCAATTTTTATCTCGAATCAAGTTTTAAAAATGAAATTCGATCGAGCTCGAGCCGCAAGTTTTGATTCGACCTCGAGTTTTTTACTACTTGAACTTGGTGGCTCAGCTTGATTGAGTTATGAAAATAGTGAATTTTTTTTTTTTTTTTCTAACTTTGCCTAAAAATTAAATGCTGTGGATCAGATCCCGACATGCTTGAAGTAGGAAACGGTGGCATGACAACAGAAGAATATCGCTGCCATTTCAGTATATGGGCATTAGCTAAAGTAACTATTTCAAACTTCCATATCAATCCCCACATTATAGTACACCATATGAGTTTACCATAGATCTAATTATGGAAAGTAAAAATTTAGATATCCAAATCTAATATTATTTGATTTTTTCGGATTTAGATATTTTATAATTCAATAATTTTCAGATTTCACTAGGAGATTTATTAAAATAATTTTTGGATATCTGAATCCAATTTGATTTTGGTTCAAATAGTATCGGATATTTGATATCGTTATCCAATCCGTTTTACTTATACAAATACTTTCAAATATTCAAATCTAATACCCGTTTACATATTTATAAAAATATCAATGGTTAGCTTATAATTGTTTTTAGTTGTTAAACAAATTTTTATTATCTAAGTTGTTACTTTTTGCATTTTAAAAGTTATTTGTTGTTAATACAAGTGAACTTGAACTTTATATTTAACTAGAATTTTACTTACGCGATATTACGGGAGTTATATATATATATATATTTTAAAAAAATATACAAGAAAATTTTTATCAAATTATTTTAAATCAAAATTGTTTAAAAAAAATACTTAATGAATGAAAATAAAAGAAAAAAGAAAAAATTTAACATTAATTTCTTTTTTTATTATCTCTTTATATATTTTTTAATATTTTTAAATCAACTTCTATAATTATTTTTAAATCATATTTTTTTCTTAAAAAATTGATAAGAGAATAATAAAAAATATTGAAAAATATTAATTTTTTAATACATAAAAATCCAAAATTATGTAAAATAACTTTACTAAATATTTATTTGTTTATTTTTTTATAAAAATAATAAATTATAAAAAAAAACAGTAATAATTATAAATAAAAAAAACTACAACTATAATTTTTTTATTTTTTTCTTATTCTTTTTTCACTTCCTCTTCTTCTTATTAATTAAAAAAAAAAAAAACTACAACTATTTTTTTCCCTCCTCCTTTTTCTTCTTCTTCCTATCGGCCAACTACCTGCGCTGTTGCTAGTCAGGTCAAGACAGCCGGCCCATTCCGCTCATTCTCCCCCTTCTCCGTCATTGGCAGCTCGCTCTCTTTCACTCTTTCCTTTTTTTTTTTTTTTCTCTCCTACATAGTTTCCTCATCTGGTCAACCACCCGTCGGCAGGGGCGAATTTAGGGGGGGCTGGCAGGGGCCTTGGCCTCCCTAAATTCATGAAAATTCATTTAGGAGGTATGTCTTAATTAAGAAAAAAAGGAAAAAATTGTAGTTCCCCTCCCAACATTTTTAAATTTGACAACTTCTTTATAAAATTAATACATTAATATGATTAATTTGTTAAATTTTTCAGTTTTAAACTTTATCAATTATCATTATTAATTTCATTCTCTTTAATTTTTTACTTAATTAAATATTATTACACATAATATTTACTTCCTTAAATTAAAAAATTTATTCTCAATCAATCAAAAAATATCTTGATATTAATTATGGTATGTCAACTAATATTTTCTTTTTAAGTTAGTGATAGAAAAATAATTAAAGAAAGTTGAACTATTAAAATCTTTATTCAAAAATAATTACGTAGTAAATTTTTCTTATATTCTCTTTAATTTTTTTAATTCTTTCAAATTTTATGAGAATTATATTAATAAGTCAAAATTATTATCTCATATATTCTTTTTATTTTTTTAGTTAAATTTAAATAATAAAAATATATATTTTTTAATTTTTTAATATTAAATGAATAGTGAAACAGGTCAACCCGGACTTGAGTAAGGTTGAAAAAAAAATTGGGCCATGGGCCGGTCCAGCCCATGAGCAAGTTTAATTTTGGCCCCCTCGTCAATATTTCTGACTTCGTCTCTGCCGGTTGACCTCCCCTCAACTTCTTCTCTCTCTTCTCCCCTCATTTTCTTCATTCTTTCGAGTGTTCTTTCTCTTTTTTTTTTTTTCAATCATTTCATCAAAAGCGTATTTTGCCCTTACTAAAATACAAAATATGATAAAAATATTTTATCTCTTAAAAAAATACCAACTGAATCCTCAAGGAGATCGAGATTCAGTTTTAAATACATAAACATAAAGATTCTTGTTTGATTTTATTTTTTAACCTTAGTAAAAGAATTGATTTAATATATTCGGATATTCGACAAATAATACTATCTAATTCAGATTTAGATTCGAATAACAAAATTCAAATTTAATCGAAATAATAAACGAATTTGAACATTATAAAAATTAACGAGATTCCGATCTGGATATTTCAAAAATTACATAATAGTATTCCTGCCATCCTACTTTATACTTCTTTTTTGTGTATGCAATTTTGCAGGCTCCGCTGTTGATTGGGTGCGATGTCAGGTCTATGGATAATGTGACATTTGAATTGCTAAGCAATAAGGAGATTATTGCGGTCAATCAAGGTAAAAATATGTCTAAGTTTGTAACTCAAGGGAAGTTTAGAATTTTGCATGGGGAAATGACTCGATTCTACTTCGATGACAACTGTGTTTAGCCATTTGAAAAAGAAAAATGGCAAAAAGCTTGAATTATACTTTGAATTTTTCTTTTATTCAAGTTTGTTTAGGGCCGAATCCGTTTTATTATTTAAAAAATATTAAAATATTATTTTTATATATTTTATAATTAAATTAAAATAAAAATATTTTTTTATTTAATAAATAATAATTCAAATCGGGTCGGATTGATTCAAATTATTAAAATCTACTCAAACCCGATCCAATTCAGACCTTTCGACCTCAACAAATAAGTAACTAGCAAAAGTGTTTGAACTTCACAGATAAACTTGGCGTCCAAGGTAAAAAAGTGAAGAAAGATGGAGATGTTGAGGTTATTTCATTCTCATTTACAAATTCATGTTTTGCTTCATCATTTTCCAGATTTGCATAAGTTTTCCCCACAATTGATTCTGAGCAATGAATTGATAATTTAGGTATGGGCTGGCCCTTTGAGTAACCATAAGGTAGCTGTGGTGTTATGGAATAGAGGATCTTCCCCAGCAAACATCACTGCTTTTTGGTCAGATATAGGGCTTAAGCCATCAACTGTTGTCGATGCTCGAGACTTGTGGGCGGTGAGGTTCCATCTAAAACATTAGAATATTTTTATGTTTTGGGTTTTTGTTTTTTCGTTTCTTAATTTGTCCTAATTAAACTTCTTGAAATGAACAGCATTCTACGGAGACGTCGGTTCAAGATCAGATTTCTGCAAAAGTGGACTCGCATGCTTGTAAAATGTATACTCTGAAACCCCATAAAAGAGTTGATTTTCAAATTTGATCGACACAATCCAAAAGGTTGAATAATTGTTAAGTTAATTAACATTTAATAATGAATATATATAAAAAAAAAATTGTAACTTATTTTACATTTGGAATGATCAAATTTTGTTCATATTGTGTGAATTAAAGAAAATTATACATCGTATTGCATTTTAAAAAAGACATAAATATAAATTTGACCATCGAATTATGTAATTTAAGTCATTTTTAAATTTTTTTATTTGAATTAATTTGGTCTTTATTCTATTATTTTTGTTAGGGATAATGTCATGAATAGATCTTGAAGTTTATCAAATTTGTCAACGTGGTAACTGTGTTTTAAAAATGTTCAATATGGTAATTGTACTATCAAGCCGTGTATCAATGTGATACCCTAACCTAACACCGTTAAATATAAATGATGATATGATATTGACCAATCAGGTGATGACACGTGACAGCACCTAATTTTTTAGAAATTAATATCTGATTTTTTGTAAAAAAAAAGTTAAGAAAATGAAAAATATTTTTAAAAAATATTAAAATATTTAAAATTATATTTTTTAAAATTAATATATATTTAAAAGAATTATATTAAAAATATAAAATTATATTTTAAAAAAATAATATATGTTTTTTTTTTAAATTTTTTTTAAAAAAATTGAAAATTATTTTAAAAATTAAAAAAATTTACTATTTTTTTAAATATTAAATATTTGAAAATTACTTGTTAAAAAATTTAAAATATCTGAAATTTTATAGAAAATATTTTAAAAAGAAAATTTATTTTTAAGAATTACAAAAATCAAAAAATAAAATAAAATAATTTATTATTTTAATTTTTTAAAAAAAATTATTAAAAAAATTAAAAAATTAAATTAAAATATTTTATTATATTAACTTTAAAAAAATATTTATTAAAATTAAAAGGTGGAGAGAGAGGGAAAAAATATTTTTTTAATTTTAAAAATTAAAATAATAAATTTTTTGGTTAATATACGTGGCATCACTATGTGGTGCCACGTGTAAAGAAAAAATATAAATTTTATTTTTAAATTAAAAAAATAATATTTTTTGTTAATACACGTGACATCATTATATGGTACCACGTGCTAAGTTTTTATTGAATACAAAAGCCACGTCATCAATATTTAACGGTGTTACTGACAGGTACTACAATAACATACGGAGTGAAAACTTTAAGTATCAAAATAGACATTTTTAAAGTATATGTACCACATTGACAAATTTTATAAACTTCAAGGGCTATTCATGATATTATTCATTTTTGTTAATATCATATGAATTTAACGGAAATTGGTCACATCCGAGCATGTGATTAATAATTTCATTAAATTTAGGCTAATTTTATCATAAATTGATCAGAAATTAACCATAAATAGATAATAAAAAAAATTTGATCAAGAATTGACAAAAAATTTAACCTTGTCATTAAATTTATGCTAAATTGATTGAAAATAATAACATGAGGGCTAATTGATCAAAATAATAGTATGAGGGCCAAATTAACCCAAATAAAATAATAAGGGTCAAAATGATTTAATTTGCATAATTTGAGATCAAATTTATATTTATGCTTTTAAAAATAATAAATTACATTTCGATTTCCATTTCATATACTAAATCCATTTGCATTTCAAGTAATTATGGATGCAATTTCATGAAAAAACTAAAAAATTTAACAGATTTTATATGCATGAGAACAGCGATAAAAAATCGGATTGGATCGATCGATCAGATCAGTTGAACTGGGAACTGGAGGCCTGTCCGGTTCGATACTATATATAAAACCAAATGTTTTTTGAACCAGTGAAAAATCGGTAAAAAACCATATTTTTATTTTTTTAATCTTTTTTTTTGAAAATGATGAAAATTAAATCCTTAACCTCTTAGTTTTATATTAAGTGATCACTAAATCAAATATATATTCTTATTAATTATTTACTATATTTATTACTTATTTAACATTAAAATTATTTTTTTATATATTTTCGGTCCGATTTTTTTAACAAAAATCATATATTAGGCATTTTTATTGTTGATGTTTTGATATTTTATTTAAATAAGCATTTTTATTAAAAATTCTGACAAATTTTTTATTGTTCAATGAACATTGAACAAATTTTGTGTCTAAATATTATTTTTAATTAACCTTTTATAAATTACAAATTTTGTTGTTGAACTTTATCAATCAATCGGTTTTAATTTTTAAATTTAATTTTTATTATTCAAAATCATATTACATACCAGTAGTGAAATAAAGAAACAATGTCTGATAAACAACAATTTATTTAACTAGATTATTAGATTTAGATGATAAAAGAAGAAAAGAGTTTGGAAAAAATGCTAAATTGACAAAAATGGAGAGTAAAAAGAGAAAGAAAAAAAAGAGCAGAGGGCTGAAAGTCAAAGGGGAGGAAAGAAGGATGAATCCTTGGACTTTGGAATATGGACATAAACAATAAACAAAAGTAAGCCCTTTATTGTTGGCATAATTTTTTAAATTAAAAATTATATTTTATCGTAATTTTAATATTAAACGAATAAAATATTTAAATTTTTGCGGTTAAATTATGATTTGACAATGCAAATTAAAAATTCAAGAAAATAAATTTTTGCAATTTGAAAACAGATTTTTGGGTAAAATATTTTTATTATTTTAACATCTCTAAATTTTTATTATTTTAAATATATATTTTTTTATATTTTAATTTTTTATAATATTTTTTTATCACACTTTTTAAATATATATATTTTTTAATTCAAACTTTTCTCAATCTAATTTTTTTTAACGGTAATACTAAACTAACCCGTAATATGATGGGATAATGGAACTGGAACAAGTTCATGGTGAAACGTCAATGGTTTTGGTCCACATTTTGACGACGTTCCAATTCCGCTTCCCCCACTTTTATCAATTTGTTTATTTTTTTTTTGAGAAAAGGCCAAACCAAAAAAAAAAATATGCAATTCTATTTCACTCAAAGTTTTCACAGAGGTCCGTTCAAGATTCAGGTAATCTATTTAAATTTGAAGATTTATTTGATATTTGAGTGAATTTGTATATAAATATTGGCCCAAAAAATAAGCTTTCTAAAAAAAAATGTGATCGTTTAAAAAATAAATCAAATTTTGAATATGATATTTTTTTACTAAAATCTGATCCTATTTATTTTTTTATTATTAATATATATATATTTTTTTCGCGATATATAAATTTAAACGAATTTAAATAATATTTTTATATGTCAGATGAAACTTGAATAAAATTTTACTTATATTTTAACTCAGCCTAAATCTGAACAAACATAACCTTTTTAAATAGAACATAACCGAAATTAAATCTGTCCGACCTGTCCGACCTGATTGTAAGCCTTCCAGCCCTTGCTGTCGTAATTCCCATTTGTGATCAGGTATTATTTTATTTTATCACTATATTATCGATAATAACAAAACAAAAAAAAATAAAAAAAATCTAACTTTCCATTTCAATTTCTGTCGAGTCTCAAAACTCCAAATTAAATTCCTGAAACTTTTATAATAGTTTAAGTATTTGTCAGGGTTGATTTGAAGGTGATGTTTAAAACCAACAATGTCGCTGCCCGAATTTTCGAGCGTCAAATTCGCACCCCTGCTCCCGGAACCAACGTATTTTTCCTTCCTTTTTCCCTTTAATTTTTTCTTTTCTTGCCTTCCACCTGTTTGATAATTTATCTCAACCTTTTTTTTATTATTTTAAATACAGGTTCATTGTGCTAGAAGATTTTACGAGAATTTAGTTCCGAGTTTTACAATATATGACGTGGACTGTCCGGACCATTCATTTCGGAAATTCACGGATGATGATCAGTACTTTTATACGTTTCAGTAGGAACCATCAGGATCTGATTGTTTATAGACCAACATGGCTTTCATTTCCATGCAAAGAAGAAGATTGTGATAGTACCCATGAACTTCCTCCCAAGGCTAAGAGGTTTGAGAGTTTCTTCACACAGTTAGATCACTTGCTTCCTGAGTTCCTGCAATGAGCTTATATGTAAAGACTTCTTTCTCTACATGGAGAATAACTAATTTGGAATATTTGCTACTTCCACCGCTCAAATTCAAGATGAACCTGCCGTGGGTTATCAAAGGAGGCGTCCCATCTATTGAAAAAAATTACTTTTCACCTCTTGAGGTGTGTGTAACGTACCGTACCGTACCGGCTTTCTTTCTTTTTATCTGAAAAGTTATAGTAAAGGGTTTTGTTAACCAGTGCATATGGATACTGGTTAGCTTTTTAATGCACTATTCTTGCCAAATTCAAAAGGAACGCTGCATTACAGCATTAGTTATAGAATTCTTTTTCTATAAACAGCAATTTAACCAGTGCTGATAGGCTGTTGTTAATATCCCCCCCCCCCCCCCCCCCCCCAAAATTTAGAATTATTCTGTTGGGAAATTTACCGGCAGAAATCTTTTTGTTAATGCTATGAAGTTCTATTCTGATTCTTTTGTAATACAATTAGGTTGGAACATGGGGTTATACTAGATGAGAAGGTATGTCATAATGATTATGTCAATTTGGCACATAACATGGGTGTCTTCTTGCACGACGATTTGCTGGCAGTTGTGTCGCTTGTTATAAAACGATACACATTCTTCAAATCAGGGACTCTGGGAACCTTGGTGATGTGCGAGCTATTGGTGCATATTGTCATGAAGATGATGAACTTTTTATAAATTCCAGTTCTCAGGCAAGATGCTATTGCTTTTATATCTTTTTATCTGACTTTTATTGTGTTCTGCAAATATTGAATGGATTAGCTTAGGCATCAGTGAATTTCACTTCAACTGTTATTACTTATTACTTAGTAGTAAATTGAAGTTAGTGGGTTTTCAATTACTTGACTTCCTGTTGGTCCTTAAAACTTTTCAATGTAGGGTCACTTTCCTGTTTGTAAATGTTTTGAACACAAATGTGTTTGATTCAGAAGCTTTCTCCTTACCATGCATCTCTGCCCAGAATGTTTATCATTTTAATTGTTAAACCTGAGAGGCTAACTATTTTTCACCACGTTTCAAGTGTGGGTGTCTGAACTAACAATCTAATTATTGATAATAGAACTTCACAACTTCTGACAAAAGTTAACTGCATTCTGTTGCCGGGCAATCGTGAGACCTTGTAGATAATGGTATACAGCCTGAACAGCCTAATTCAAATAATTCTTTTCTGATTGGTATCAAACAATGCTTACTTTCGTTCATATTCCGAGAAATATGTAGTGAAGAAAATCAAACCCAGGTTAGTTATTGACTTTCTGGGCCTCAAAATAATTCTTTGTGTTCATGTTGCTCATGTTAAATTATATTTTTTCGAAGTTACTTTTGTTTACACATCGCTTTAAATTATCAGTAGCACCAATGAGCTTTATGAAGAGCTTCAGAAATAGTTTTATCTCTTGTAACTTTAGAGATTTAATTGCAATGTTTCCTTGCTATATCAGAGGGTCCAATGCCTGAAGAAGTTCTATTTCCATTTCCAGGACTATGTTGACTTGATGATCTGGAAGGAAGAATTTTAATTTCTTATGTTCTGCACACTTGTGTGCTGTTTTCCATGAGCCAAATGAGATCACTTGTATATTCCAGTGCTGAAAAAACCGAACCAGACTGGCCAGTCGGACCAGTTCAACCTGAAACCAGAGTCTTGTCCGGTCCGTTATGTATCCTAAACCGGGGTTTTAGTGAACCGGTAAAAAAGCAATTTTTGGTTGATTTTATTATTTTTTTTATTCATTTTTTTTGTAAGTGATGAGACTTGAACCTTTAACCTCTTAGTTCTATATTAAAGACCATACCATTAAACCGAATGCATATTTTTATTAAGTATTTACTATATTTATTATTTATTTAATATTTAAATTCTTTTTCAATTGAACCGGCCGTTGAATCGGTAATCGGAGTCCTCACCGGTTCAACCTCCGGTCCAATTTTTTAAATCACCAGTATATTTTGTTTAATCCTTCAATATAAGATGATACAAGTCTTATTATACTAGTTGACAGATGTGTAACAAATTTATGCACAACTCTTGGACAGGTACAATTCTTGGACCGGCATCATCTGCTTATCAAGTTTGGTAGTGTTGATGGAGGGGTGAGGTTTTCTTGTTTTTGCCTGTTCATAATAGTAATAATAATATAATAATAATATGATAATAGACCAGAGATATATGAGGAAATAGATCATAGCGGCTTTATGAAAGAGTTTCAAAATTCATATTTCTTTATCATAAAACCCTCAACAACGCTTTTCTCAACTGGAATACTGGCTGTGCTTTATATTGAAATATTTAGTTGAAATACATTATGATTTGTTGACTTAAAAATTTCAGGTATCATGAAACACTGACCAACATCCTGCATTCTTTGCTGTAAATATTATGGAGACAACTGAAATTGTTGCATTCTATCAGGTATTATTTAATTGTTATTTTGTTTGTGTTGGCTTAGTTGTTGAACTCTCTGACAATCACATGATCTATTACTTCTTTCAGAATGCTGCAGATGAGCTTTACCTTCTCTTTGAGCAGTTCTGTGACCATTTCCATGCAACATCAATAAGTTCGTTGTATAGGAATTTCATATCTTCTCACTCAAATAATGTTCATGCTCTTGAACAACTAAAGTGTATGAAGAATAAAGCGACCAGCTTCTCACAGGTGTGAATTTCTTTATCAGAAGTTATTACTAGTCTACTGTTTTACAATTTTCTCATATGTTTTCTGGAATTCTTTTCGGATAATTTTCCTCGTTAGGGTTCTGCAAGGCATGATAATAATATTGCTGGATATCATTTACAGCATGGTATGTTAAGTCTTCTCTCTTCAGTTATATGCTTATATATTGTCTAATTGCCTGATGACTCTTCTGCAGTTTGTAAAGAAGATGATGTCCTCTTTGCCTTTCAATTGTCAACCAGTGAGTCCTTCTCCCTACTTTGATCAGTCTCTCTTCCTCTTTGACAAGAAGGTTTGATTCACAAGCTGCTAGTTTAACCTATTCCCATGTTTTCCACCTCATTTGATTTTAATTTATTATTATGATGACCAATGTTACTCGGATTTGGGTGTGAGTGTCGGATACGGGCATGTGTCTAACAAGGGTATGTTCACTTTTTTTTTGAAGTTTTTTCATGTATTTGAAGGGTTATATCCTCATACCCATGTCCGAATATGCGTCTGATACGGGTATCAGACACTGATACTTCAAGAAAAATGAAGAGTCCGAGCAACATAGACGATGACTAGGTGCCTTATGTCCTTACAGACTTGTGTCATATATATGTTAAGGCCATAATTTCTCTTTCTTCGTTCTATGTATGGTTTTTCTCTTCCTATTGTTTATCTGCCCCTTAGAATCCTATTTATCAAGACCTCATCATTTTCTTGCATGTTGTTGCAGCTAATCTCAGCACCTGACCGGCACAGACAATCAACGGATCATCCCATCAGGTTCATTTCTAGGAGGCCACCAAACATTCTCAAATTTAAGATAAAGCCAGGTAATACTTTTCTTTGTATTATCTGCTATGTTACCCGAACTCGGGGTGAGTGTCGGATATGAGTATGCTCAATTTTTTGTAAGTTTTTTCATATATTTGGAGGATCATATTCCCATATTCATATCTGAATATGTATCGGACATAAGTGTCGTACACGAATATTTTAGAGAAAATGAAAAGTCCTGATAACATAGATTATCTGTTTAAGCAAAGTCGGTTTTTCCTTTCAACTTTTAAGAAGCAAAGGGTCTTTCTTTCCAACTTTTGTCATGATTATATCAATGTCCAGTCCTTCTAAATCCACAATATATTGCTTAATTAAATTTCACTTTTCATTTACACCATGATAATTGGTGTATCTATGGTACTCCTTTAGCTTTCTTTTTCCCCCACTGGACAATTAAAAATCTTTTAGCTTAGGTGGTATTATCGTATGAAAATATTAATGGGGTTGAGGGCTTTTGGTTTAGGTCCTGAATTAGGTAGCGCAGATGGTCGGAGCAAAAAGATTTCACATTTCCTGTTCCCATCCATATTGGCCTCTTGCTGTCTCCATTCAGCGACTTTATTCTTGCCACCGTCGGTTGTGAATATTCATTTTCGGAGATAGTAATTATTTTTTTAAAATATAAAAATTACAGTAGAAATATTACAGATGTTAAGATTTGAATTTTAAATTTCTTAGAGCTTGGATGTTATTTTTATAAAAGCGATTACATAAATCAATTGGATTAAACTTTAAATTCTTAAAAGAGAAAAGATTACATATATTTGAATTTCTCCCTAAATAAAAAAAAAAAAAGAAGTCAATGGCTGCGTTGGGAAGACTTGCAAATGCATCATTTATTTTTATTTTTTTGTTGCTCCATTTAAGAAAAAGCAACTTAATTTTTATTATTTTGTTAATATTTTATTTGGTTTATAATAATATAAAAAATAGCGGAGCAAATAGTTGTTGAATAAAATATAAATAAATAAAAAAGAGAAAAAAAAGGTGGGCTCCTATTTCTTCCCCTGACCAAAAGTGAAATGACAAATGAGCCCGAAAAGGCAGGGGCCTTCTTCGCCTTAGATTTCAATCAACGAATCCGTTTAGCTCAACCTAACTCATTCCGGCAGCCGCTCGATCCGCCGTCTCCTTCCTTTTCAGGTGAGTTTCAATTTACATTCCAACTCCGATTTCCATTTCTTTTAAACCTTTTAAACTCTCCAAATTATTCACAAATTTCAATTAAGGCCAATTTTTTTAAACTAAAATTTGAAAATCGTGAGCTGATCTGCCAGATTAATCCTTCGAATCGCGCTGTGGGGAGACCACTGATCGCAATTCGAGCTCTCATCATCATCATAATCTCCGGGTCTTCTACTACAGCTGTCGTGAGATTATAAGAAGAAAAAAAGAGAAAACAAAGAATTTTTGTTGTATGTCTCCATCTGTTTATTTCTTCTCGGTGGTTGTGAAATTTGGTGGTGACAATTACGGAGCAGAAGCGCCTAAAGGATATGCAGAAGAGTGGGAGCCTGTCGAGGAGTAGTAATAGTCCTTCAGTGAGAGTGTCGTCGTCGTCCCCGCAGTCTCAGCAGTCATTGAGGCGGCTGAGCTTGTGCTCTCAAATAGCAACCCACTCCTCCCCGATTGTGTTCCCAGAGAAACATACTAAGAAGCTCAAGGCTTCCTCCAAACGCGGCGAAGCCCCTGTCACGGATGATCAGACTGATAAATCCAAGAGGGAAGAGCATCGAATCGATATCGGAGGAGGGGATGAAAAATCTGATTTGCTTGGTTATGTGGTTTACTCAGGGAAGCTCATTTTGGATAAGAGAAAGAATGTCCCAACTAATACTAATTCCACAGATGTAGAGCAGAATTCTTCTACTGATATTGCCAACCAAGAAGCTGTTGCTGCTAAACTCACTAGCAAGGCATTGGGTTGGGGTTCACATGTCTTGCCTCTTGATGATGTCATCTCGGTAAACATTTAATCTCTGAAATAGACCATTGCAATGAATAAGTATTTATTTTTGGGTTTTGTGAGTTGCAATCAGTCTATTCAGTTTCTTTATCTTGACAGGTATCCTACAATGTTGGTGTTAGACATTTCAGTGTGCATTCTTACCCTCTAAAAAAGGGTTCTTGTGGCCTTTCGTGTTTTATTAAACCAAAGAGAAGTCGAAAGGATTTTCGTTTCTTGGCTTCTAGTGTAGAAGAGGCAGTTCAATGGGTTGGTGGATTTGCAGACCTGCAGTGTTTTATCAATTGTTTGCCTCACCCTTTAGTTTCTTCAAAGAAGCAAGCTTCTTCTGAATTGTTTCCGATGGATTTTCCTCCTGAGCTCGTGTTCAGATGCAAGAATCCACCGAAAATGCTTGTTATATTGAATCCAAGGTCAGGTCGGGGTCGTTCTAGTAAAGTTTTCCATGGCATTGTGGAACCAATATTTAAGGTATGTTCTGTATCTTTTATCTTACCAATTTGTATAGATTCTAGTTCTGATTGTTCCACATTATTTATGGATTTGATACATTGGAATAGGTTGTCCTTGATCATAATTACTGTTGTTAGTTTGTAGTTCTTTTCCAGTTCTTTTCCTGTCCACCATATCCACCCATAAAATGAATAAAATCCATAGTGTATTTTTTCTCTTAGGTGAACTTGCATTGATGTTTCTCTGTATCCTATGATTGTGCGATTTAGGCTCTTATTTCCTTCTTTGGGATAGATTTAACTTTCCTTCGGATGCATCTAAATCTTGTAGGTCCTTGGTTCAAATTATTCTTTAAGAACTTAATGTGAGCAGTTCCATATAACTGCTTCAAACCATGAACATGCCCTGATTTGACCATTTGGGGAATACTTGTATGGGAAAAGGTGTGGTTAGGATAAAGTGGTTTTACTGAAATGAAGATGCATTAGGATTATTTGCAACAATTATAGAAGGTTGAATATATTATTTTGACAATGTCTTCAAAATGAAAGCAATGGTAAAGTTCATGGCAAAACTATTTACCAATATAAGAACAGATCTTTAGATTATCAAGCTGACTTATAACAAGTTTTGCAGAAAGGGTCTCTCTGATTTCAGCAGGTTTGGGACTCTAGTAATAGTATGTATCATTGATAGATTGCTAAAACTTTTAGGATTTCCATGTTTCGTGAGAGTGCTTAATGTATGTAATCAAATAAATTCAGTGGGTATGTTTTATTTTGTATTGCTCCCTGCTGAATCTCCTGGATCCTTTGCATAGTTGGCATGCATGTGACTATGTCTTTGAAGTTTAAGACACATGTTTGGTGAACATTAATTGTTAGGATTTCCTTACAAGCAAGGATATATATCATTGAAGCAAAATACAGAAAGGCATTATGGGTCATGCTCTAAATAATGCGTAATTTTGGCCAAAAAAAAAAGCGTAATTTACTGATTTGTTTGCTATTAGATGATCTAATATTAGATTTCTTTGGATAATAATCTTTTGTTTTGTTGTGTGCTTTATTCTTTTCTCAATAAATTCTTGCTTCTTTCATTTGTTATATGATCTCTTCTTTCTTTTCTCATGTTATTCTTGTATTATTGTCAAGAAGAAACTATTTTAGACTTTGGGCTGTATTGAGTTTTCACATTGTATATGCAAATTGTGACAGCTTGCAGGATTTAAATTGGAGGTAGTCAAAACAACATCTGCCGGCCATGCTAAAAAGCTGGCATCTACTGTTGATATCAGCTCATGCCCTGATGGTAGTACTACTTGAATATTTAATTACTTATTCTAGCTTTGCTTATGTTTTTGATGATTGTCATCATCTTATCCATTAATATGAATTTAAATCATTCTACTTCCTTTCAGGAATAATATGCGTTGGCGGTGATGGGATTATCAATGAGGTTAGCCATTTCAACTTTAGTTAAATTCTAGTACTTGTTTCCTATTTATTTATTTTTCTAGAGAATCTGTCGGTCCCATTGTTGTCAAGTGCGCAAGGCACACTTTAGGTACTAGGACCCCTATATCGCCCGAGACGCAAGGTGCAAGAAAAGCACTTGCCCGAGTGAAATAAAGCGCATATATATATATATATATATATATATATGCGCTTCCATAACTTTTTAAAAGATTTATATATATATATAGGAGGGATCCACTTACACTAATGTAAAACTAAATTAGTTTTACACACTTCCATAACTTTTTAAAAGATTTATATTTTAACAAACCGACCGTTGAATTTAACAATATAATTGTACTCGTCGTGCACGTAAAGTTTCGAATCGATTTGATATCTCTATCATATTGATCGAAAATACTGTATTTTTTAATATATATTTAACGGTTGAAAGTTTTTTACATCGAACAAATAGTTAGACATTTTTAATTTACTCGAAACTCGACGTGCATGATCTACGTGAATAGAACATGAAATACGACGGATTAAACAAATATAAATCGTATAAAAAATTAAAGAAGTGTGTAAAATTAATTTAGTTTTACACTAGTGTAAGTGAATCCCTCCTCATATATATATATATATATATATATATATATATATATATATATATATAACAAAGAAAATTTATGTATTATATGTAATAACTAATAAGCTAGACTTTAATATTGTTCATTTAATAAATTCAAAAGATTGCTTTAAGTCTAATCCACTCCCTAATCTATTCCAAAGATTAAGCACCACCATAAGTAAGTAACTAAAAATCATCATCATCAGACAAGAGCTCTATGTTTCTTTCACTTTCATGTTCTCCTGAATCATAACCATCTACATCCTGCTCTTATTCATTGGCATCTTCCTCTTCAAAAGTTGATTGGGAAGTTAAAGCCTTTATCTAGATCTAGCTCGTATTCTAGTATAATTCCTTCCAACACCTGCTGCACTTGCTACTGGACCCCATGTCAATCCATCATCATCAAATACCAAATCATCTTTTGCATCATTAGAAGAGTGTTCACCCATCTTTCCAATCAACCACTCATTACTTTCATCAAGAGCAAAGGAAAATGCTTTGCTTATGAAGGAAAAAACAAGAGCAAAGTTTGCTCTTTTTTTGAACAAAAAAACAGAGCAACTCTTGCTCTGTCTTTTTCTTTCATAACAGAGCATTTATCCTCTGTTTTCTTTCACAGACAGCCCAAGTGTCCAACAGATAAGCATTGAGAGTCAGAAGAAAAAAGAAGAAAAGAGTAAAAACCAAGGTAGTCAGTTCCGTACCGGTGGGCGTACCCTTTTTGTACTGGTACTGGTATGTACTGGTACTGGTGTGTTTCGGTGTACCGTTTCGGGTTTACCAGTATTTTTCAAATACTTTTTCATTTATCTATATGTATAACCTATTTTCAAATTTCTTAATAAAATATATATTATATTTACATCCATTACATGCATATATATGTTTTTTTGCAAATATAAAATTTAAATATTTAATATCTACAATTTTTAAACATCAAATAGGTAAAATAAATATTAAAATGTTAAAAAATATAGTAAATTATTATTAATTATGTTCACTAGTCTAATTTAATGAACATGTTTTATTTTTAAATATAATTATATAAAAAAAATAGAAATGATCATGACAAAAAATATTAAAACTGGTTTAAATAATCAAATAAGTTAATTTTTTTTTATAAAAAAGAAAATCAAAAAAATCAAAATCTTGTACCAACCGGTACGGACCGGTATTGACTGGTACAGACCGGTATCTACAGGTACGGGCTGTACAGGGCGAAACCACAACCGGAACGGAATTAAAGGTTGAGTGTACTAGTTTAGTTGAAAAGTGGGACGTTCCGGCCGGTACCGGAACGGACCACCATGGTAGAAACAGAGAAAAGAAAAGAGAGTCGAGAGCCAAATAAGAACAAAAGAGTAGAAAGAAAGCTTACAACATACCTTTTCTGGAAGCAGCGAACGTTTGAACTCTGAAACACTATTGAGAGTTTGAACGTTTCTGGAAGCAGCATTTGTTGAAGGCTTTTGTTTAACCTAATAAACTTTTGTTGGCTGGGCTCTAGTTTTTAAGAAAAATCTTTGAATAGATTATATTACCGAGATTAAATGTGGTCTTTTATTTATTTATTTATTTATTTTAAGAAAAACTAACAAAAACATAAAAAAAAATAGAAAACCAACAGACATTTTACTCAGGCGTCCCTTTTTTGCGCCTTAAACTTCATCAAAAGGTGTGCTTAGGCACACAAAGCCCTCGCCTCATCAAAGGGGCCTTGCTTGGAGGGTCTACAAGCAGTAAATGGTTTTGGCGCTGTGCCTTTGCGCCTAAGAGCACCTAGGCGCACGCCTTGATAACATAACACTGGTTGGTCCATGTATTATAGTTTTTTTTTTTTTACTCATTTTAACCCCATCAGTATTGTTGAGCTACATTGACTAGTGAAATTACTCTAATTTTCAAAGGCAACTGGTATTCTGTTGTGTCATTGGGTGATTCCTGGATCAATTTATTGAGGGACTGGCCTTCAATAACATTCTGTCTATGATATGATTGGGACATAATTTTAGGGAAGGAGTAATAACTATGTTTTGTACAAGTACATTCTTGTTACTATTTACTCATTATGCAAGTATATTCCTCCAGCTACTTATTTATTGTATTAAAGATTATGGAGTCAAAATCAACATGGAATTTTATCTAACTTGACCTTGTAAAGGAAGAATACTGCACTGTTTTCTATGTTATGCATCCGTCAAATGGTTTTTGATATTGTAACATAAATCGTCTTTGGTTTTCAAATTAATATGCTTAATGAAGGTCTTGGCTGATATAAACACTTGTCCTCTGAATGTAGAGAGGACTGGTTCTCAATTGAGGCTGTATCTGTATTCAATGAAGTTTTTCCTGATCCTCAACATGATAACAGAGTTTCATCTATTTTGAGCTTTCATCAGCCAAAAATTGGAAATGTGTTATCTCTTAACAACACACAACTTTTGAAATTGTTAGTTAGCAATCCTTATCCCAGCAATATGGATTGGCTATGTAGGATTCTTTTATGGTAGTTAGGATTGGGCAAGTAAAATTTTATGTTATATTATTGTCTATTATATCCTTTTTCATTGCTGTGTCCCATGTCAATTTTAATGTTCCCCTTGCTCTTATTTTACGCCATAAAATAATCAGCTTTCTATAACATGATACATACACAATTTCAATTCATCCTGTGAAGTTTGTTTTTCAACTTGATAGTGCTTTATAATTATATAAGGCTCTAGAATGTCTCTTGTATCTCTTTGAATAAGAATCATCTTCCTTGCTCATGCGCTTATAATAGTTATCACCTGGAAACCTTGTACGATTTGTACCGTGTGCTTGATATTTTCTTTTTCTCCCCTTCAGTAAGGTTTTGTCCGTTTATTTAGTTGAGTCCAACTTATCATACAGGATTCTGATTTTAAGTTTATTATCAGCCTTGTGATATGTTGATTGTTATAAGCGCATGAATCATCAGATTTTCAATCTCCATTGTAGGACTGGGGTGAGGATTTTATGGTACTGGATAGTGACTCAATTGCTTTGTTGAAAGCATCGTATTAGAATTTAAAGCTTCCTTATTCATTGGGTGTGGTTGAGTTCTATTAGGTATTCTGCTGATATTTATGTTTTTATTATTAAGCTAGTTACTTCATCTTGGTAAATTTGTAGGTTCTAAATGGTCTGCTTAGTAGAGACAATCAGAAAGAAGGAATTTCTATACCTATTGGAATTATACCGGCTGGTTCTGATAATTCACTGGTTTGGACTGTTCTTGGAGTTAGAGATCCAGTCTCTGCTGCGGTTTCTATTGTGAAGGTAATGCTGCTTGGTATTTCAAGATGAGATTTGCTTTACTTGCTGGTTATTCTGTTACTCCCTTTATAGATTGATGTGTAGCTTTTTTTCAAAACCATTTTGATGCATGCGTCTGAAATTGGTTAACAACACCTTGATGATCCTAACACGTTGCTGTCAAAAGTTTGAGAGAAATTTCTTCATGTTGTTGCATCTCTATTGGTGAAACATGCTCTTCTTTTAATAACCGGCGCAATAAGAAAAAGAGTGTTGAGAATACCATATTTTTCTTCTTATAGATGCATTAAATTCCTACTGGTCTTTCTGTTGCCTACAATTGAGGTTCTCTCTTGTTGGTTTCAGGGAGGTCTTACTGCTACAGATGTTTTTGCTGTTGAGTGGTTTCAAACTGGTGTTATTCACTTTGGGATGACGGTCTCCTATTATGGTTTTGTCAGTGATGGTAAGTATTGGTGACATGATGATCTATCCTGGTTAACACAATAGAAATCGGTTGGTTTGTATATGCAATCAACCTCTGTTCTCTTCTTACAATTATTGTTATTCTTGGTTTGATTGAAATGTGTTCTATGTATGCTTTGATGCTTCAATCTAACATACCTTGTCATCTCAAGATGTGACTGAATAATACTTGCTATGATGCCTGAATTTCAAGTGTGAGTTAACACTTACTGACCATGATTATCCTTTTAGAATGATTTGAGCATTCATCCTCATATATGTTGCACTCATGTAATTAGTCACTAGTTCTGGCTTTTAGAAGGGTGACTGGTTTTCCTTTTCACTCGTTTCGCATTTCCCTGGGTCAAGAGAAAGCTATTTCTGTTGAAATCACATGTCAGAATTACTCCTAGACTAGCCATGGTTTATTGTTTGCAGCTTTTGTTTGAATCTTTTGGTTTTAAGTTGCCTATTTAAGGTTGAAGCACCTGGTACACCTTTAATATTTCTGTAATCCTGAATTAGAATAGCTTCATTCTTATTTACTTATGGCAGATATTTCCATATACACTGAATTTGGATTTTAATATCTGTTTGGCTTAGATCTTTATTATTAACAAGAGTTACTCATCAGGTTGATACTTGATTCTAAGTCTAATTGGTAATAACTAAATACCAGTTCAATGACTGGGTACAAAGATGGTGAATGGCGGTGCCAGTTTGCAAATTTTGTATGCTAGTCTTGTATGCTTTTTTGTCTCATAGTTTGGTTAAATTAATAGACCCATCCATGAACTTTGAGTACAATCAAGGCACATTAGATTCAAAGAAAGCATACAATGATTTTCTATGTATAGAATGATTGAGTGAAAGAAAATATTTTATGAGTGTATATAATGATATGTGCATAAAATAATTCCCCCATCTTTTATTGTTCTTTTATTGTCTCCTAGTGCGGGAATGATAAATTGTATGTTTGTATCTTTTTCTCATGTGTTGCAGTCTTAGAACTTTCTGAGAAATATCAGAAACGATTTGGTCCTCTACGATATTTTGTTGCTGGGTTCCTCAAATTTTTGTGTTTGCCAAAGTACAACTATGAGGTGGAGTACCTTCCAGCAGCAAAAGAGGATCGAGAAGGTAAAATCTCTACTGATATGGAGGTAGCTGACATGTCAGATCTGTACAGAGATATTATGAGGAGGTCAAAAACAGATGGCATTCCTAGAGCCTCTAGTTTATCTAGTATTGATTCAATAATGACTCCTAGCCGAATGTCTGGAGGTGAGATGGACACATGTAGTAGCACTCATGCCAGCACTGAACCATCTGAATATGTGCGCGGCCTTGATCCTAAGACTAAACGGTTGTCATCTGGGAGAAGCAATGTAACAGCTGATTCTGAAGTTATTCACCCTCAGTTACCACCCTCAACGACTCCAAACTGGCCAAGGACCAGATCAAAATCACGGACAGATAAAGGATGGAATGGATTGACTGCAGCACATGATCCTTCTAGATGTTCTTGGGGTAATGCTGCAACAACAAATGATAGAGAGGATATATCTTCGACATTGTCTGATCCAGGTCCAATTTGGGATGCCGAACCAAAGTGGGACACTGAGGCTAATTGGGATGTGGAAAATCCAATCGAGTTACCAGGGCCACAAAATGATGTTGAGTCAGGAATAAAGAAGGAAGTTGTCCCAAGATTCGAAGATAAATGGATTGTAACTAAGGGGCCATTTCTTGGCATCCTTGTATGCAACCATGCATGCAGAACTGTGCAGAGTTCTCAGGTGGTGGCTCCAAGAGCTGAACATGATGACAACACCATGGATATGCTCTTAGTTCACGGGAGTGGGCGACTGCGGTTGATGAGATTTTTCTGGCTGCTTCAGATGGGTAAACACCTTTCACTGCCATATGTTGAATATGTCAAGGTATGAGCATCAATTTTCCTTTAGTCTATGAACAATCTCGTATTTCAAATATAGCAACTTGGTTGTTGAGTCCATAAAAGTCCATCCAAGTTCAAGATTGTTGCTAAAATTGTTGGTGCAACTGGACTAGCTGCTGTGATGAAATAACTGTTGCTGGTTTGAACATGTGTTTTGCAGTTGGTGCTCTTACATAGGGATAGTTACTACTCCATGCTCTTCAATTTGTTTCGGGATGTTTAATGGGTGTGTTGCAGATTTTTAATCCAACAGTTGGATCAGTGAATACTGGGTCGTATATGCATAAATATCTACAGATGATTTAAAGTTTAAACCATCTAACTGTAGCTTCCATTAAAATGCAGGTGAAATCAGTTAAAATTAAGGCTGGGAAACACACGCATAATGGTTGTGGCATCGATGGTGAGTTTTTTCCCCTCAACGGAGAAGTAGTATCGTCGTTGCTTCCAGAACAGTGCAGACTAATTGGTCGCTTCCAGAACACCAAGAGATATGTTTTCTGAAATTTTCTTTTTGTCATATCTTGGATGCGAATGCTCTCTTCTTTACTCGTGGCTGTGGAATATGCAGAGTATCCTTATACAAAGCAAATATATCTTCTGATATATTATTTTTCATATTAACCCCCTTTTCATTTGTGCCATTACATACAATGAGGGTTCCTGTAAATTTTTTGTTGGGGTTTATGTATCTGTTGCTTGTTTATTTGCTTTTTTAACTCCTCCATGTCCATGGTATATACGCTTTTCTCTTGTTTGATTCTGTATGAGCTTCTGATTGTATTGAAAATTCACCCAATTTTTTTTTTTTTTTGCCTTTTAAATTTCCTTACATGATCATCTTCAGAACTCTTAGATATTTGCAGGAGAGTGTTGTGTCCTTTTACCTTCACTATTTTCTGAGTCATGGTAAATGGTTGGCTTCTCCCTTGGGTTTCGTTACCCATAAAGATTGGAGGAGAGTGTGCCAGGTTGCCTTGTCCGCCCCATATTCTTTCGTCACCCTCTACTTTTGTATGTTACCTGAATTGCGGAGATGAATGTTGACTACGAGAAGATATTTAATTTTCTTAAAAAAAAATCATAATTTGGAGAATTATATTTTTATATTCATAGATGGAGACATACCAAATTTCACAACCACGGAGAAGAAATAAACAGATAGAGATAAAAAAATTTCTTTGTTTTGTTTTGTTTTTTTTTTTCCCTTATAATCTCACGCCAGCTCTAGTGGAAGACCCGGAGATTATGATGATGGGAGCTCGAATTGCGATCAGTGGTCTCCCCACAGCGCGATTCGTAGGATTAATCTGGCAGATCATCTCACGATTTTCAAATTTTAGTTTCAAAAAATTGGCTTTAACTGAAATTTGTGAATGATTTGGAGAGTGGAAAGGGTTTAACAGAAACGGAAATCGGAGTTGGAATGTAAATTGAAATTCACCTGAAAAGGAAGGAGGCGGCGGAGCGGATCGAGCGGTTGCCGGAATGAGTTAGGTTGAGATAAGCGGATTCGCTGATTGAAACCTAAGGTGAAGGCCCCTGCCTTTTCGGGCTCAGTTCATTTTTTGGTCAGGGGAAGATATATGAGCCCACCTTTTTTTTTTTTTTTTTTTTATATTTTATTCAACCACTATTTGCTCCGCCATTTTTATATTATTAAATAACGTAATAAAATATTACTACAAAATAATAATTCTTTGATATAAAAAGTAATAAAAATTATATTGCTTTTTGTGCAAGTCTTCCCAACGCAGGCATTCACTCTTTTTTTTTGTTTTTTTGTTTTGTTCTGGTTTATTATTTATTTACTATCTAAATATGCATGTGGTGTAAGTAAAAATAAAATAAAAAACAGAAAGTTTACTCTCCTTTTCTCTACATAAATTTCACTATTTATTAGCGTTTGGTGTCTTTTCATCTTTTAATTTCAATAAAATGTGATTGTTAAAAAAGTGATTATTAAAAATTAAATTATTAGGAGGATAATTGTTTTTTTATAAGAATATAGCTGATTTTTTTTATTTAACAAAATACTGTTGTTTTGAGATTAATTCTTAAAATTCGTTTGTTTTAAAATCAACTGGAAAATCATCATTTTTCATGGTCATTTTTCAACGTAAAATTAAAAAAATTTAAAAAAAGATCAAGAGAAATTGCCATGGTGGGTGACGATTTTTCTTGGTGTATTTGAAAAAAAATTCAAAATATACCAAGAGAAATCACCACCTCCCATTGCGATTTCCCTTGGTATAAATTGATTTTTTTTTTCAATTTAACCAAGGGAAATCGCCATGGGATGGCGATTTCCCTTGATCTTTTATTTATTTATTTTATTTAAATTTAAATTTTAATCGTTAGAAAAAAATAAAATAAAATACAAAATTTTTGAAGACAATGGTAACTTGACCGTTGCCTTCAAAAATTCCCTCCCATACTCCACTCTTCTATAAATACCTCCCTCATATTTTCTACAACATAATTTAGTTTTATTTTTTCTTTCTACAACAATTTTTTTTTTCTACAACAATATTTAAAAATGACTTCATCATCACTATTGAGGTTGCAAAAAAATCACATATCCACAGTTATATTTAAAGAGGTAAGTAAATTGTTGTAATATTATTTGTATTACATTATCAATTTTTAGTAATTTTTTAATTATTATTATTTTGTCATTTTATAGTTTTATAATTTTTATATTGTTTAATGTTTCAATTATTATAGTTCTATCATTTTTTAATTATTATTATTTTATCATTTTATAGTTTTATAATTTTTTTTATTATTATAGTTTTTTAATTTTTTAATTATTATTGTTTTTTCATTTTATAGTTTTATAATTTTTTTATTTTTTATAATTTTTTTATTATTATAGTTTTATAATTATTATTGTTTTTTCATTTTATAGTTTTATAATTTTTAATTATTTATATTGTTTAACTTTTTTAATAATTATATAAATAATTTTAAAATTTTATATTATTATTTTTTTTGTCATTTTATAGTTTTAGAATTTTTTAATTATAATAGTTTTATAATATATTAATTTTTATAATTTTATAATTATTTTATTTAATTTAATTAATTATCAACAGGATACTCGTCACGTATTACGTTCGAGAAAATTTACATTGGAGGACCCGCATCCATCTATTATCGACCACTTAAGAAGAGCCAAATATTATCACGCAACTCAAATTCGACGATTTTTGCTACAACCCGACTTAATCAGTGCGTTGATCGAACGATGGAGACCTGAGACGCACACTTTTCATTTTCCATTTGGTGAATGCACGATAACTCTAGAAGATGTTGTGCTTCAACTAGACTTCCGGTCCATGGCGATGCTGTTATAGGCCCAAGCTTGCTAGATTGGAATGAAGAGTGTCAAAATCTATTGGGCGCGGTACCTCCAGATGAGTATGTATCTGGCTCAACGGTGAGACTAAATTGGTTGAAATCCTTTTAAAATCTTCCATTACACGCAATTGACGAACAGATACAATATGCTGCTAGAGCATATATTTTACGTTTGATTGGAGGATTACTAATGCCTGACAAATCGAGCAGTCGGGTACATGTAATGTATCTTCCATTACTACGTGATTTAGAGCATGCGACAAATTATAGTTGGGGTTCTGCGTGTTTGGTGATTTTGTATAGAGAACTGTGCTGGACTACAATTCCAAAAAGCCATGACATAGGTGGATGTTTAGTGCTTCTATAATTATGGGCTTGGTATCAGCTGCTATTTCTTGCTCCGTGTGTGGATGTTTCGGCTGTATACCCCCTTGCAAGCAGGTAATAATCTTTACTATTTTATGAATTTTGTACGAACTTTTATTTTTGTAGGTCTATAAAGATTTTATACGCATTTTAACAGGTGGAGTAGGAGTAGAGATCTTACCGAGACTCTGACCGACCTTGCAAGTATAAGATTGCGACTAGATCGAGTATGATATGATAAGGTAAATGTTTCGATTGTTACATTCAAGTATTTTTGTATTTAATACATATGAAACTAATAATTTGTAATAATTATTCGCAGTTTCTGTGGATGCCATATTCCTCAAGTGAAATTATGGCATGCCTCCCATCGGATGCTTACAATAATTGTAATATATGGAAAGCAAATACAACATTAATATGCTTTTCATATGTAGAGTGGTACCAAACTGACAGGGTGTTGCGACAATTTCGGATGCAACAACCAATTCCGTAAGCACCGGTGAACCTTGATAAGGTTCACAAGATCGACATGCGTGGGCGTCATGAAGAATTCTGGCCTGCGAAGCATGAACATTGGATCCATTGGTGGAATATACGTTCTCAACGAATTCCGACAGGTTATCCTATTGTTGGTAATAATTTCAACCCATCTGATGATTACATAGGATGGTATAAAAATGAAGGTCGGCCTTTTGTTTGTCCACCGTCGGTGTATGAGGATGTTAGGAGTATGCCATTTACCGGACGAACTTCAACTCCAATCCCTCCTACACAGGATATGGAAGCTCCTAGACCTAGCTGACAACGTGGGCAGACGCGTCAACCGGCCTCATCGGAGTTCACTGCACCGAGGATGTCATTTAGTCATCCTGAACCTGAACGGGATCGTGGAGTACCATCCAGTCATCGTTATTCCGTCAGTCACTCCGGATATGACATTGATAAGTGTTACCGACCATCACCGTCAATGACGAGGTTAGATGACTAGCTCTCCATCCTAAGTCCAAGTTCAGCATATCTAACATCAATGTATCAGTTTAGAACCCCTGCGTCAGCATTTGATGGTACATCATTTGTGGGTCCATCTAGTAGTCAGGTTCCCTTTATGGGTGAACTAGATGTTGGCTCCTCCAGCAGTGGGTTTCAAATTTTTGATACAGAAGAAATGGCGGATGACATACAACAGGAACCAGTAGCGGTTACAGCAAGAGGTCCTGGTCAACTGCGAATACGTGCCACTGACGAGGTAGAACGATGGGTCCAACCACAACGCACTAGGAGAGCTCGACATTGTTGTTCTACACCACGCAATAATTAGAATAAATGTATTTTTATCAATATAACGAGAATAATGTATTTTAAATTTGTAATATATAAATTTATATGTTCTGCATTTTATGTTATTTATTTTAAATTTGTTGGGAAATTAGTTGTTATTTTTAATTTTCTTATTTATTTTCTTATTTATTATTGAATATATTTTTAAAAATGTTAATTTTGTTATTTATTTTTAATTTTTTGTTCAGCATATCTAACTAAAATGTTAATGTTGTTATTTAATTTATAAAAATGTAATTTAATTTATTATTCAATATATTTTTAAAAATGTTAATTTATAAAATTTCTTAATTTTATATAAAATAATAATCCAAATTACATGATAAGTAGAAAAAAAACTTTCATAACATTTTCCCTTAATGGCAAAATATGTAAATATTACAGGTTATGAAAACATGTAATTCCTTTATTATTGATGTGAACTCTCCCCCGATGTGCCAGATTGATGCGGACATTTTTGACGGCTATGACCTTCATTTCTGCATAATCCACAACTTTTTGGTTGTTCTTTCTCCCTGAGGTCCATTTCATTACGATTACGACTTGATTTTGGCTGACCACGTGGATTTCTCCGCATTTCTTGATTGTGACACACTTTTGGACCATCATATTAAGGCCAATAACCTTCATTTCCAACTGGTTGGAACTCATGTCTATAAACATTCAATATAGTTTCCAGTCTATAGACATTGTCCACATATTGCATGCAATCTACATGGACATGTGCACAAGCAGCAACTACATGTGAACAATAGAACCTTTGTGCTTGAAACTTCCCACAGTCACACCACATGTCACTAAGCTTGACTTTGTACTTCAGTGTAGAAACACCCTCTTGTGGATCAACTAACTCTTCAATCAGAAAAGATTAATTTGCTCGCGTAAAATTACAAACAAAGTGGGAGTTAGCTTTCCTGCGATTTTCTTGCATAGCCTGTGTGACTGTTTCACAGTATATATGCCCTTCCTCGATCATTGCAATTTGCTTGTTCCCCATCTTAACAAAAAATGCAGCCAACCTATAATATGTTGATTGCACTAAAGCAGTAATGGGAAGATGACGCGTTCCCTTCAACACCGAATTGATAGATTCAGCTAGGTTGGTTGTCATATGGCCATAACATCTTCCTTGATCATATCATTGGGCCTACTTCTTCTTGGGGATCCTATCAAGTCAATTAGCTACCTCTGTATTTTATCCACAAAGATTCTCATACATGAAATGAAAATTCGGTCGCCTCAACTCGTATCCTGATAAAATTAAAAACAAAAGACTTGTGAATTTCAGTATTATTTTATATACTAAAGAAAATATAAGAGATAAAATAACTATGATTCGATTCCATACCCATATTAACAATGTGTTGAAGCAATTCCTTACTGTTAAACTTCTTCATAAAGTTAGTTGCAATGTGTCGAATGCAGTACACTGAATATGCATGTGAAGGATTCCATCCACTACCATCGCGTTTGATCGCAGCTTTGATAGCTCAATGTTGATCAGACATCAAGCATATGCCAGGCTGTTTTGTCACATGTCTACGCAAATTAGTGAGAAAGAATGACCAAGCCTCCGTTGTCTCACCCTCCACAATGGCAAAGGCAATTGGCAGTATGTTTCGGTTGCCATCTTGTGCAATAGCTAACAATAATGTTCCTTCGTATTTTCCATATAAGAAAGTACTGTCTATTTGCACAATAGGTTTACAATATGGATACCCTTCAATGCACAATATGAATGTCCAAAAGAGTCGATGGAATAATCTCTTACCCTGGACCAGTCGGTCACCGTGATATGCAGGTACCGTTTGCAATTCCATAATTGTACCAGGAACGAAATGTTGCATTGCACCTAACCATTTAGGTAGCTCATTGTACGATCTATCCTAATCGCCAAAAACTCAAACAATTGCCTTTTGCTTTGCTTTCCATGCTTTCTTATAGAAGGTGATGTATCCATACCGGATTCGCATCTCAGCGATCAAAACTGAAACGGAGATCTCTGGATTTGCTTGGACCAATGACAGAATGCATGAACAGATCATGTTAGAATCTAACTTGCAATGATCTTGTGAAATCCTCCCCGATGTGCAAGTATGAGGCCCTTCATATGTTCTATTCTCCCATGCTTGTTTCTTCTTCATAAATGTTGCCTTTATTCTTCAATTGTACCCTTTCCCATACATTAGATATTTGACATAATATTTGGTCCGCTCAGATTCAATTACTCTGTAATCTACAGAGTTTTTGATGTTATAGTGCTTAATAGCTAAAAGCATAGTCTCTTTCATTGGAAATTGTAACCTAACACACAGATCAACTGTAGATGGATCAAAAGTAAGAGCCGTAGCAAATGTATGAGCATATTCAGGAAATTCTAGCACTTGCATTGCCTCCAGATCCAGGGTATGCATATGGGATGAAGCCTCATATGGGGGAAGATCTCCATGAGTGTTGATCTCAGCAGCGATGACGTCTGGGTCAGAATCACTGTTGTCATCACTTGCGAATTCAGCATCCTCTTCCTGCTCACTAAAGTCACCAACATATTCACCATGGACTCCACATGGCAGAACAAGATCAACACCAGTTGGCTCATCTTCGAGGGCAGTAGGAATTGTTTGTGAGACTAATGAATTATGAAATGTTGTAGCTTGAGATAGCGGAACGACTTCTTCTATGGGAACATCGTATGTAGTGTGAACATAGAATGGTCCAGAATCATCATCTTCTGTGGAAAAGTTTTTTGTAGTGCGAACATTTGAAGACCCACAATCATTGTGAACATCCTCTATGTCAGTATATAACTCAAGTACACCAACATTTGCAAATGTCTCATGAGCATAAAATATGCATCTGACATCATCATCATCTTCAAGTGGAAATGTTCTATGTCGGACACATCCTTCACCAATAGAAAGAGGATGCCTATACTTAATCTCTGAAACTCTTTTTCTATTTTCAGCTTTAATTTTTGTATGAATTTGCAGCTTCAGTTCCTCTAATGCGACGTCTTCATCAACACGAAAGCTTTTAGGACGTTCACAATTAAAGGTAGCACATTCGTCAGTATTATGAATTTGGCCATTATAGTAAACCAATGCAATCACCCTTTTGCTCATGTTGTGTAGTAATGAAACTGAGAAGGATGAGAATGGAGGTATTATCACTCTAATGTGACGTCTTCATCAACACGAAAGCTTTTAAGACGTTCACAATCAAAGGTAGCACCTTCGTCAGTATTATGAATTTGGCCATTATAGTAAACCAATGCGATCACTCTGTTGTTCATATTGTGTAGTAATGAAACTGAGAAGGATGAGAATGGAGGTATTATCATTCAGCAAAAGAAAGAAGAAATAGAGAAGGATGAGAATGAGGAGTTATTAGCACTCAGAAAAAATCTGATTGAAAAACTGCTGTAGGGGTATTGTAAACCTTCATCAGTATTATGAATTTATAATGGTTCATTGTGTTGTACCGGATGACAAATCTCATCCTTTGTACAGGATAGAATCTGATTCCCATTTTTGGCTAGGGTTAATTGATTGAAAAACTGATAACTCATTCAATGCAAAAACTGATGATAAATCCCATCCTTTGTACCAGATTGTCCAATAGTCACATCCATTGCAGAAGGAATCCAATTCCAATATTTTCTGCAGCATTTGATTGACTGGAAAATAGCTGAAACCTATCCCTATCCCTAAATCATTAGTCCCATCCATTGCAGAAGGAATCCAATTCCAATATTTTCTGCAGCATTTGATTGATTGAAAAATAGTTGAAACCTATCCTTAACCCTAAATCATTAGTCCCATCCATTGCAAAAGGAATCCAATTCCAATATTTTCTGTAGCATTTGATTGACTCAAAAATAGCTAAAACCCTAACCCTAAATCTGGTCAATAGTCCCATCCACTGCAAAAGGAATCCAATTCCAATATTTTCTGCAGCATTTGATTCACTGAAAAATAGCTAAAACCCTAAAGCCCATCCATTGTAGAAGGAATCCAATTCCAATATTTTATGCAGCATAAAATTAAAATAAGAAATAAAATTTAATTTTATATAAAATTCAAATAAGAAATTAATTTTTAATTTATATAAAATTAATATAACAAATCAAATTTTAATTTATATAAAATTTAAATAAGAAATCAAATTTTAATTTTTATAAAATTCAAATAAGAAATAAAATTTTATTTTATATACAATTCAAATAAGAAATACATTTTTTTTAAAATAAAATTTTAATAAGAAATAAATTTTTATTTATATAAAATTTAATAAGAAATACTTTCTTTTTTAAAATTAATAAGAAATAAGAAATTATTTTTTATAAAATTAAAATAATAAATTAAATTTTATTTCTTATAAAATTTCAATAAAAATAAAAATTTATTTTTTATAAAACTAAATAATTAAATAAATTACAAAATTTTAGTATATATATTTTAAAAAAATTAAAAAAAAACTAAGATAATTTTTTTTATTTAATTGTTCTTATACCCATTTCTCACATATAAAATTTAAATAAGAAATCAAATTTTAATTTATAAAAAATTTAAATAAGAAATAAAATTTTATTTTATATCTAATTTAATTAAGAAATAAATGTTTTTTATATTAAATTTAAATAAGAAATACATTTTTATATAAAATTTTAATAAGAAATATATATTTTTAATTTTAATAAGAAATAAAATTTTATTTTTTATAAAATTAAAATAATATATTTTATTTTTTATAAAATTAAAAAATTATAAAATTTTAGTATATGTATTTAAAAAAATTAAAAAACAAACCAAGGTAATTTTTTTTATACCCGTTCGTAAGTTTTAAAATTAAAATACAAAATTTTAAAAATAAAATTGCAATTTTTTTTCTAACCGTTAAATTTAAAATTTTAAGTAATTTTTTTTTTAAAGAAATAAAAGACCAAAGGAAATCACCACCCTCCATGACTATTTTTTCGCCATGGGAGGTGGTGATTTCCCTTGGTATATTTTGATTTTTTTTTTTAAAATACACCAAGGAAAATCGCCACAATCTATGGCGATTTTCCTTTGTTTTTTTTCAATTTTTCTTTTTTCAATTTTACGCTGAAAAATCGTCATGGGGATAGTGATTTTTCAGCTGATTTTAAAACAAGCGAATTTTGGGATTAATCTCAAAATAACAGTATTTCGATAAATAAAAAAATTATATTCTGATAAAAAAACCGAGGATAACATTATAATATTTGAGAAAATGCTCGAGAAAATCATTAAAATTCATATTAAAAGCAAGTAAATTTTTAAGATTTTAGTGAGGGAATGAAAATTGATTTTTCGATGTAAAATTTGGACATATATGCATTTTTAAATAAAAAAAAAAATATGATGCAAACAAATGATGAAAAGGCAGCCTATTGATGGGTACGTGGAGCTTCTTTTGAACCATTTTTTTTTTCTACATTGAAATAATTTTCTATGTTAAATCAGAAAAAGAAAACAACAAACTTGTAATCTTACTTTTGGTTATTGTCATTAAAACTTATAAAACATAAAACAGAGTTCCCATCAAAGAAAAAATTGTCCACCTTTTCCTTTGTTTTGTTTATGTTTTTAATTAGAGAAGAATTTGAGAGGGAAAAAATGGATATTTTAATTATAAATTAAAGATTTTTCACAGCCATTTTGGCGTGCAATTAGAATAACATGATTGACATGAATCCAAGAAAATCAAAGCTAGAAGAGAAGAAACCATCATTTTGCTAGCGTAATCTCTTAAATATTTTATTTTTAATTTCAAATTTATAATCTTTTATCATATAATTTAGATTAGCTTGATCAATGATCATAATGTTGGTCATTAAACGTTACGTAATACTAAATTCATAAAAGATAATTTTTTATTATTATTTTATTATAAAAAGTTAAATATATATATATATATATATACACATATAATCATATATGTATATTAATATAATAAGATTAATACGTTATAAAATTCTAGTGAAATGTGAAAGTGGTAATAACCTAATATCTATGTAATTAGGACACGCAACTTAGGTAAAAGCGCATACATATATTACATACATCCTATAAATATTAAATGCTTTTTTATTAGTAAAAGCATTGTTCTTGAACTACAAATTAAGTTTAGTTAACGACTACTCTTTTACTCCCAGAATACCTACTGGACTACTCTTATCTTATGTCTAAAAAGTGCATTCATATTACATACATCCTTTTGTATACATCAAGAAGAAGATTTCTTAAATTGAAAATTAAAAAAAAAAACTAGTAGTATTATATTTTGGGGTGTATTAAATTTCTACGGCATTCTGGAGCTGGAACAATCTTGAATAAACTCCATCAGTTGCTGATATCAGGGTTGAGTGGGAACCAGTCTCCACAATCTCTCCTTTATCCATAACAACTATCACATCTGAGTTTATAACTGTGGATAGTCTATGTGCAACTATAATCTGGGTGGGTCTCGACATGAATCCACCATTATTATCTATTGATTCCAGGGCGTTTACTATGCTTCTTTCAGACTCTGCATCAAGTGCACTTGTTGCTTCATCCAGAAGCAAGATTGCTGGCCTCTTTAGTAGGGTTCTTGCAATGGCTATTCTTTGCTTTTGTCCACCTGAAAGTTGGCACCCTTTTTCCCCAACAAGTGTATTATAACCATCAGCCAAATTGCTTATGAACTCGTGTATGTTTGCTTCCCTTGATACCTCCACAATTTCAGTCTCGGAAGCCTGTTCAGTCCCATAGCAGATGTTGTATCTTAGTGAGGAACTAAAAAGAAGTGGCTCTTGTTGCACCAACCCAATTTGTCTCCTCAACATCTTTAGGTTATATTCCTTTATATTCTTGCCATCAATAAGAACCCTTCCTTCCCTTGGATCATAGAACCTTAGCAAAATGGCCAGCACAGAGGACTTGCCAGCTCCACTTGGCCCAACAAGAGCTACTTTTATCCCTGGTTCAATTTGTAAACTGAAGTTGTTGAGTACAGTCACTTCTGGCCGTAAAGGATAGTTAAATTCAACATTTTGGAATTCTATTTTTCCTTTGATACTCTCAAGCTGTGAATCCTCTGGTGCATCAGGTTCGATTCCTGTTCTCCGGTCAAGGGTTTCAAATGCAGGAGTTAGGACATTGATTGCAGAAATGACAGTGGGGATCAACGTCCATAGTTCAGTGATTGAAGGTACTGTGAGGGAGAAAATCTGGTAAGATCTTATACCGTCTTCGAAACGTGCTTGTCGTCTACTAACCAAAATCGTTGTATACCATAAAGCAACAGCATGAGCAATGTTCCATAAACAAAGGGAAAAGCCTTGAATGATCCCATACTTAATACTTTCTTTCCTGCTCCTTTTCTTTGGCTCTTCCAGGAACATCTTGACTTTCCTGAGTATGTGCTCTTCATGGCAAAAAGATGCAATGGTTCTTATATTGGCTGCAGACTCAGAAGCAAGGGCGACAACTTCATGGTGGATAGCAGCAGAGTCACCTGCAAATCCTTTGGCAGATTTGGCCTGAATCAGTCCACCAATAAAGTGGCAAGGCATCACTGCCCAAGCTACCAGACCCATTCTCCAGTTAACAACCATGCTAACAACCGTTGCAATTAGTATGGAAGAAATACATTGGACAATAACAGACATCCGATCAGAAATTATGGTTTTAACCATGGAGGTGTCATTGATAACCCTTGAAGTAAGTGAACCAACATTGTTCTCAGGTTTCTCAAACCATGCTATTTCATTACGTAGTATACCTGCAAATAAATTATTGTTCTGTGCGTGAGAATGTGCATGTTTAAAAACTTATGGAAGCTAGCGAAATAAATTTTTGATTCAGAATGAAATATATAGATATTGTCATGGGATAATTAGTACCTGAATATAGAGCTTGCCTGAGGTTTGCCATGGCCTTTTCTCCAACCACTCCATAGAAGTAATGCTGCAGGGTGTGCATGAATAAAGCAAGCAATCCTATTAGAGAGAAGATAATCGAATACCTTTCAACTAGCTGCTTTGCATCTTTCTTGTAGTATGCTACTCCCACAGTTATGATGAAGAATCCAAAAACAGGCTTTGAAACACCAGCAAAAGCTGCTGCTATGGAACCAGTTGCAATTTTTGCAAGCTCTCTTTTTCCTAAGCCAAACCAGATTCTGAAGAATGTAATTGTGTTTCTTCTCCTTTTCTTTTCCTCGTGCTTGGAAGATTCACTAAGATCTTCGTTGAGATCTCTTATTTCCTCCTTTTGTTCAATGTCTAGGGGTGAACACTGTTTATCGGTAGTAACAAATTCTTCAGTGAACTCAGTAGCCCTGTCATGTTCCACATTCCAAGCAAGTTAGAGCTTTGTCTAACTTTTCTTCTGTAATGAAATTTGGGGTAAATATATACTAAGATTTGAACCTCAAACTTGTTGGATACCATTTCTTAAGGGTGGCTGCATGAACCAACTAGATTAAATCCCGGATTCGAATTAGAGTAATACTTATATATAAAAGAACCCAACTTGGTCTCTCTTTTAAAAATTTTGAATGCAAACTCCCAAGGGTGAGTGGTGTATTAATAATTTACCTAGGTTTATTATTTGGACATTGTATTTGAACCTACCTTGACTCACGAATTTGCCCAATGTTCTGAATGCTGAACAAATTGTTGTAGAACTTGCTAGAGTCTAACAAGCTGCGGTGTGTTCCACTTTCTGTTACTTGTCCATTCTCCACAACTGCAATTATATCAGCATTGATAATGGTTGACATCCTGTGTGCAATCAGGATAACAGTCCTCCCTTGCATAGCCTTCTCCAGGGCGTCTTGAACCAGTTTCTCCGACTCCGAATCAAGCGCACTTGTTGCCTCATCAAGTAAAAGAATTGGAGGATTCTTTAGAACAGCTCTTGCTATTGCAATTCTCTGCTTCTGTCCTCCTGATAACTGGACTCCTCTTTGGCCTACCTGCATTCCATTTGAACCACAATATTATAGTTGGTTGATTTTTACATATATAGCAAAGTAGAGCCTAAAAGTCTGTAAAGTTGTGAATGGAGGCCAGATGGATAACCTCGGTTGAATACTGATTTGGAAGTTGAGAGACAAAAGTATGTGCATTCGCCATCATTGCTGCATCCTGGACCTGTTGATCGCTTGCATCCATGTTTCCTACTTTGATATTATCCTTGATGGTGCCAGCAAAGAGTGATGGTTCTTGGGATACTGCTCCAATATTCTTTCGAAGGAACTTCAAATCAAGATCCTTAATGTTATGATTGTCAATGAGAATCTCCCCTGCAGTGTGTAGCACATTTTATTAGCCAAGAATTAGATAGAAATCTTGCTTGAATTAAAGCGGCAGGCATTTGCATAAACATGTTAAATATTGAAATTAATACAACTTGTAACAGGCACCAGCAGAAAGAATCTGCAAACCTTTGGAGGGATCATAGAACCTTTCAACCAAGGAGATAACAGTACTCTTTCCACAACCACTGCTGCCCACTAAAGCAACCATTTTTCCTGCTGGAATTGACAATGAAAATCCTTGAAAGATCAACTTTTCTGGCCGACTGGGATAAGCAAAGTATACATCACGTATTTCGATGTTGCCACCAATCTTCTCAACTTCCTTCCCCTTTGAATCATAGCTTATAGCTGGCTTTCTTCGGATCACCTTGAAAACCTCATATCCTGCAGCCTTTGCCTGATTGAATATTTGCATGTCTGGTGCGGCAAAAGTAAGTGATCTGCAAGTTTAAAGAATCCGGCATTAGTTACATATATATATATATATATATATATAAATATATATATATATATATATATATATAGACTGGAATGAAATATTTTATTCTCCTCAAGGACAGGGTCTTTTCTTACATGGATCCAAAGAGAATGCTCATCACCGCAGCAATAACATCCCCTCCTTTTGCTTTCCTGGAAGTGACAGCAATGGCTCCAATCCATATGATCAATGCCCAAGCACAAAAGGTCACAGATTGCAACATGCCAGTTCCAACTCCTTTTATCAGTGCTTCTCCTTTGCTTAATGAGAACTGTTTCTCCAAGCACTCCGAGAACGATTTAATTGCAGAATTCTCTCCAACAAATGCAAATACTGTTTTTATTTGAGAGATAGTCTGTGGCACGTAATCCTTGCATGTTAATAACTGAGATAACTTATACACTACTCATATGTATTGAATGAGAAGCAGTTATATTATGAACAACTTAATTATTACCTGTTCTACCATGGATGTAGCTTCTGATATGTAGAGCATCTTAGTAGCTGAAATAGCATTCATTTTCTTGGTGTAGGTAGCTCCAATCACAAGAATCAAAGGAGCAACCACAAAGGTAAGAAGGGACACTTCCCAACAGCATATGACAGCAATAAAGATTCCAGAAAAGAATGTTGCAAAGCTTGAAATAAAATGACCCAGCTGGGAGAGTCAAAAGTTACGTTAGCAATATATATGTCAAACATTTTGAAGACAAGCTGATCAAAGCGAGATGAATCAAATGCATAATTTATCTACCTTCTCCCCTATTGCATCTTGTATGATACTCATGTGATAACTAATTCCACTAATGATTTTCCCACTTGTTATCTCTGTATCAAATGCTCCAATCTCCTGGCTCAGCATTGCTCTCAGGAATTCTAACCTTAATCGTGCCATTTGTCTTTCACTTGCATACATCCAGCATCCAATCTCTGCAAAGCTCAAAACCATAAAGATGGAGCAGTAGAAGGGAGTTCTAGGGAGCCCACGAGATCATGTTGTCACTACTTCCAATGTCATAGACAAACAGACAGGGTACTAGATTATTGCTCCTTTCTTTTTAAGCACAATTTAGAATTCATTGCAAATTGCTATGTAGTATTTATTAACCAATTTATATTGCCAGGGGGGCCATTAAGATAATCTAGCTGTTAAAGTCAACAACTCCTCTAGAATTCTCTCATCTAGAATTCTCTCCAAACTTTATTATTTCTCTAGGTTTTTCTAAAATTTTCTTAAGTCTTCTTTCTAGAGTTCTAGCTAGATTTTTCTTTCTTTAGAATTTTTCCTTAGTCTTCTAGTCTAGAAATCTCTCCAGTTTTCTCTTCCTAGATTATTCTTTAGTTTTCTATCTAGATGTTTCTCCAATCTTTTAGTTCTAGATTTTTCCTCTACTTAATGTAGATGTCTATATAAATAGACATATGTAGTGTGTGCTAGTGTAGAGGAGGTGAAGGGAAGAACACATAGAGAGAAAATAAAAGAAAAAAATGTTGAGTGAATAGTAAAGTGAGAAAGAGCTTGTGTGAGGTTGTCTCTATTGTTAGTTGGTGTTCACACCAATTGTATTTGGTCTTTTCTCATATTAATAAAAGAGTTGTTTTTCGGAAGTTACTGTAGCATCCCGAGATAAAGTTACTGTAGCGTCCCGAGAAAGTTACTGTAGCAAATCGGTACTGTAGCACAAAACTACAATTGGTACCGAGAGTTTAAAAAAATCAACAAATTGGTATCAGAGCCAGACGATCCTGAGGACCGGACGATTAGAGCGGGACGATCCAAAGGACTAGAATATCAGAGCTAGACGGTCAGGGACCGGAGTATGCTCATCAGAGAAAAGACAAGAAGCCAGAAGTTTCTCGAAATCAGATGATCGAGAATTGTAATTATTGATGATAGATCGAGTCGCGGAAAGGGCTACCTGAAGTAGTGTGAGAGCCATCACGAGAACAGGTGAAAAGGGCTACCTACTTACCTAAAGTAGTGTGAGAGCCATCACGAGAATAGGTGAAAAGGGCTACCTACCTGGAGTAGAGTGAGAGCCGTCACAAGAAGAGGTGAAAAGGGCTACCTACTATCAGAGTGAAAACCACCGCGAGAAGAAAGAGCAAGACGGTCAGGGATTGGAGTACGCATATCGGAGAAAGACAGTCTGGGACTGTGAAGATTATTGGTCTGGGACCAAGACGATCGAGGATCGTAGTTCGTGGAGACGTGAAAATTCTGCCGGTACACGGTCAGGGACTGTGAAATTAAGTGAACGAGAATCAAATTTGAGGTAAGTGCAGGGCACTCTCAAGACACTATGGCAGATATTTCTAATTCCGCTAGCAACATTGAGAAGCTCAATGAAAACAATTACAATACGTGGAGCATCCGGATGCAATATTACATGCTCGGGCAAGATTTATGGGATATTGTTAACGGTGAAGCTTCAACACCACCAACTGATGCCGGAGAACTAAGAAAATGGAAGATCAAAGCCGGTCAAGCCATGTACGTGTTATCAGTCACCATTGATGATGGTTTATTACAACGCATCAAGGATGCAAAGACACCGAAGGAAGCTTGGGACACACTCACAATGCTGTTCGCGAGGAAAAATGATGCTAGGCTCCAACAATTAGAGAATGAACTCCTGTCAATCTCGCAGCAAAATATGCCGGTAAGTGAATATTTCTCTAAAGTTAAAACTCTTTGTGATGAAATTTCAAAATTAGATCCAGAAAATGCCATTACCGAAACGAGGATGAGAAGAATTGTCATCCATGGCTTGCGACCTGAATACAACGGGATTGTTACTGCAACTCGTGGATGGAGCAAAGAACCAACTTTAACTGAGTTGGAAAATATCCTTGCAAATCAAGAGGCTTTAGATAACCAAATGTCTAAAGTTATGATAAAAGATTATGAGAAAGCCCTCTTTAGCAATAGAAGAGGTAAAGTTGCTATGAGGCAAGGAATAGAAGACATTGAAGTTCAAAACAAACAAGAAGCTTGGCAACGGAGGAGCTTTCAGCGAGGGGGAGCTCAAATTGTTCGAGATAGAGACGATAGCGAAAATGTGAGGTCTCATCGTCGAAACGTTCAGTGTTTCAATTGTGGCAAGATTGGTCACTATGCTCGAGATTGTCGATATAGACAAGTGCAAGGCTATGCAACAGTGTTTTCACGACAGGAGAATAACTATGAAGAAGAATGGGATTTTGAAACTGCATTTACTATCGAAGAATGCGAAGAACTCGTAGCTACTTGCACCACCGAGTTAGAAGAAAATGTTTATGATGACATGGAAGAAGAAATTGATTTTGAGAATACTCTTCCAAGACAAGAGGTAATTGAAGGAACGTCAAAGGAAAAGAACGAGTTGATGTTTCAGTCTTCAGAAAAGACTTTCGAGGAGGAAAGACGGTTTCAAGAAGTCGAGAAGAAGCTTGAAGATGATGTCAACATTGAGAAAGATGACAACGAGGTCATCGACATTGATAAGCCTTATAAAGGCATGGAAGATATCGATTGTGGAGTCAACAAATTAATAGTAGTTGACAAAGTCGAGTATGCCAAAGTCAGAGACAGGCTAGCAGAGAGAATCAAGAAGAACGAAGATAGAAATAGTGTTGAAGCAAAGACGGAAGTGAACAAAATCAAGAATCAAAAGAGAAGAGAGCAATCAACGAAAGACGAAGCAGAACTAATGATGCTGATGAATTTTAAGAAGAGAAAGAAAAAGAGAAGATATTTGATGCAAGATTTGATAAGTCCAGAAGACAGTCTGGAATGACAACCAAATCGACATCAAGAGAGTAGTTGTTGAGGGGGAGTGTTAAAGTCAACAACTCCTCTAGAATTCTCTCATCTAGAATTCTCTCCAAACTTTATTATTTCTCTAGGTTTTTCTAAAATTTTCTTAAGTCTTCTTTCTAGAGTTCTCTCTAGATTTTTCTTTCTTTAGAATTTTTCCTTAGTCTTCTAGTCTAGAAATCTCTCCAGTTTTCTCTTCCTAGATTATTCTTTAGTTTTCTATCTAGATGTTTCTCCAATCTTTTAGTTCTAGATTTTTCCTCTACTTAATGTAGATGTCTATATAAATAGACATATGTAGTGTGTGCTAGTGTAGAGGAGGTGAAGGGAAGAACACATAGAGAGAAAATAAAAGAAAAAAATGTTGAGTGAATAGTAAAGTGAGAAAGAGCTTGTGTGAGGTTGTCTCTATTGTTAGTTGGTGTTCACACCAATTGTATTTGGTCTTTTCTCATATTAATAAAAGAGTTGTTTTTCGGAAGTTACTGTAGCATCCCGAGATAAAGTTACTGTAGCGTCCCGAGAAAGTTACTGTAGCAAATCGGTACTGTAGCACAAAACTACAATTGGTACCGAGAGTTTAAAAAAATCAACAAATTGGTATCAGAGCCAGACGATCCTGAGGACCGGACGATTAGAGCGGGACGATCCAAAGGACTAGAATATCAGAGCTAGACGGTCAGGGACCGGAGTATGCTCATCAGAGAAAAGACAAGAAGCCAGAAGTTTCTCGAAATCAGATGATCGAGAATTGTAATTATTGATGATAGATCGAGTCGCGGAAAGGGCTACCTGAAGTAGTGTGAGAGCCATCACGAGAACAGGTGAAAAGGGCTACCTACTTACCTAAAGTAGTGTGAGAGCCATCACGAGAATAGGTGAAAAGGGCTACCTACCTGGAGTAGAGTGAGAGCCGTCACAAGAAGAGGTGAAAAGGGCTACCTACTATCAGAGTGAAAACCACCGCGAGAAGAAAGAGCAAGACGGTCAGGGATTGGAGTACGCATATCGGAGAAAGACAGTCTGGGACTGTGAAGATTATTGGTCTGGGACCAAGACGATCGAGGATCGTAGTTCGTGGAGACGTGAAAATTCTGCCGGTACACGGTCAGGGACTGTGAAATTAAGTGAACGAGAATCAAATTTGAGGTAAGTGCAGGGCACTCTCAAGACACTATGGCAGATATTTCTAATTCCGCTAGCAACATTGAGAAGCTCAATGAAAACAATTACAATACGTGGAGCATCCGGATGCAATATTACATGCTCGGGCAAGATTTATGGGATATTGTTAACGGTGAAGCTTCAACACCACCAACTGATGCCGGAGAACTAAGAAAATGGAAGATCAAAGCCGGTCAAGCCATGTACGTGTTATCAGTCACCATTGATGATGGTTTATTACAACGCATCAAGGATGCAAAGACACCGAAGGAAGCTTGGGACACACTCACAATGCTGTTCGCGAGGAAAAATGATGCTAGGCTCCAACAATTAGAGAATGAACTCCTGTCAATCTCGCAGCAAAATATGCCGGTAAGTGAATATTTCTCTAAAGTTAAAACTCTTTGTGATGAAATTTCAAAATTAGATCCAGAAAATGCCATTACCGAAACGAGGATGAGAAGAATTGTCATCCATGGCTTGCGACCTGAATACAACGGGATTGTTACTGCAACTCGTGGATGGAGCAAAGAACCAACTTTAACTGAGTTGGAAAATATCCTTGCAAATCAAGAGGCTTTAGATAACCAAATGTCTAAAGTTATGATAAAAGATTATGAGAAAGCCCTCTTTAGCAATAGAAGAGGTAAAGTTGCTATGAGGCAAGGAATAGAAGACATTGAAGTTCAAAACAAACAAGAAGCTTGGCAACGGAGGAGCTTTCAGCGAGGGGGAGCTCAAATTGTTCGAGATAGAGACGATAGCGAAAATGTGAGGTCTCATCGTCGAAACGTTCAGTGTTTCAATTGTGGCAAGATTGGTCACTATGCTCGAGATTGTCGATATAGACAAGTGCAAGGCTATGCAACAGTGTTTTCACGACAGGAGAATAACTATGAAGAAGAATGGGATTTTGAAACTGCATTTACTATCGAAGAATGCGAAGAACTCGTAGCTACTTGCACCACCGAGTTAGAAGAAAATGTTTATGATGACATGGAAGAAGAAATTGATTTTGAGAATACTCTTCCAAGACAAGAGGTAATTGAAGGAACGTCAAAGGAAAAGAACGAGTTGATGTTTCAGTCTTCAGAAAAGACTTTCGAGGAGGAAAGACGGTTTCAAGAAGTCGAGAAGAAGCTTGAAGATGATGTCAACATTGAGAAAGATGACAACGAGGTCATCGACATTGATAAGCCTTATAAAGGCATGGAAGATATCGATTGTGGAGTCAACAAATTAATAGTAGTTGACAAAGTCGAGTATGCCAAAGTCAGAGACAGGCTAGCAGAGAGAATCAAGAAGAACGAAGATAGAAATAGTGTTGAAGCAAAGACGGAAGTGAACAAAATCAAGAATCAAAAGAGAAGAGAGCAATCAACGAAAGACGAAGCAGAACTAATGATGCTGATGAATTTTAAGAAGAGAAAGAAAAAGAGAAGATATTTGATGCAAGATTTGATAAGTCCAGAAGACAGTCTGGAATGACAACCAAATCGACATCAAGAGAGTAGTTGTTGAGGGGGAGTGTTAAAGTCAACAACTCCTCTAGAATTCTCTCATCTAGAATTCTCTCCAAACTTTATTATTTCTCTAGGTTTTTCTAAAATTTTCTTAAGTCTTCTTTCTAGAGTTCTCTCTAGATTTTTCTTTCTTTAGAATTTTTCCTTAGTCTTCTAGTCTAGAAATCTCTCCAGTTTTCTCTTCCTAGATTATTCTTTAGTTTTCTATCTAGATGTTTCTCCAATCTTTTAGTTCTAGATTTTTCCTCTACTTAATGTAGATGTCTATATAAATAGACATATGTAGTGTGTGCTAGTGTAGAGGAGGTGAAGGGAAGAACACATAGAGAGAAAATAAAAGAAAAAAATGTTGAGTGAATAGTAAAGTGAGAAAGAGCTTGTGTGAGGTTGTCTCTATTGTTAGTTGGTGTTCACACCAATTGTATTTGGTCTTTTCTCATATTAATAAAAGAGTTGTTTTTCGGAAGTTACTGTAGCATCCCGAGATAAAGTTACTGTAGCGTCCCGAGAAAGTTACTGTAGCAAATCGGTACTGTAGCACAAAACTACAATTGGTACCGAGAGTTTAAAAAAATCAACACTAGCAAGTTCAATGGCAACATAAGCGAAATTTATGCAAGTATAGTAGACGCATATTCACATCTTATATAGTATTCATCCATGTTACTCCGACTCTTTATTTTTCCTGAAATACCCGTGTCCGACACATATTCGGACATGAGTATGAGGATAAGATCCTCCAAATATATGAAAAAACTTTTAAAAAAATTGAGTATACCTGTGTCAGACACATATCCATATACGATACTCACTTTCGAGTCCGAGTAATATAGGTATTCATTGTCTATTTGTTGTGGATTACAAGGTAAATTGTCATATATATAAACTTGTTAATATCACTAAGCTGAGGGTAAGATACCTAGTACTCCAGCTGGGAATGTAGCAAAAGCCATGTACCATACAAAGGGAACAACCTGCACAAACAAACAAGCCAAAATAAATCGTGCTCATAAAAATATAATGTGAAAGTGGTTTCAAATTTTAAGCTGGTCCATGCAGCTTGTGCATATATACCTTCTTGAGTGCTTTAACCATGCCATCATTGTCATCAATGTTGTCCCCAAATGCATTAAGAGCTTTTCCTAGCAACAGATATCCCACAGGTTGAGCCATGCCATGGATTACGGAACCTAAGGTCCCCAATGCCATAAGAGTCCAATCCAGTGTATCTGCATAGCTCAAAAGCATATAAAATGGAAAAGCTTTGTTGGCTGTCTCTCCAATCTTCTTCTCTTCTTCTATTACTTCTCTTTTGTCCTCTTCTACCTGCATGAGTTCTTGGGTTTGGGGAGCCATTGGCACGACGCGCGGTGTTGAATCTTGAAGATGCTTTTGCACTCTGCCTGGTCGATGTAAATTTATAATACTAGTAGGTTTTAGGAAATAGTATGTTCAACAAAGAATATATCATGGATATGCCCTGGATGCTTTAAATATAAGAATGAGAAATGAGTTGTTTCTCTTTGGAATAATCCCAAATTTCTGATTCTGCATGCCATGCCTGTGTGACGCAGAAAAAAAACATGCACAAGGATACATACAGATTCCTTCAACAGTGCCAGGTAGCCCCGTAAGGGAGGATATCCAAAAGATAAATTTTACCTTTTTTTTTGCAAAGGTAGGCTATCCATGACGTTTTTACTGTTCAACTTTTTTTTTTTTTAAGAAAAGAGAAAGAAATGAAAGGAGAAAAAAAAAAAATAAATAAAAAGAGAAAGATGAAAGAAAGAAAGAAAAGAGAAAAAAAAAATTGTATTCGTGTTAATTTTTGTGTGTTTAAAGTATTATAAATTTATACCAATTTTTACACGTTAATAATTTGTTTCATGTATATTTTAAAATGTTCGTATATTCGTATCGTCTTTGTGTTATAATTCATTTTATGTATATTTTTAAACGTTCGTGTATTCATATCGTGTTTGTGTTATTTTTCGTCTTGTGTTTTAATTATTTTTCCTATTTTGTGTTCGTGTTGTGTCTCAATTCATTTTCGTGTTGTATTTTAATTATTTTTCTCATGTTGTGTTTCTATCGTGTCTCAATTCATATCAAATTTTACATAGTTTGTGATTATGATTCAATTTAAAGAAGATTTTGTGTGTTTGTGATGTGTTCATATTCGTTTTTTTTTTTGGTATTTTTAAAGTATTATAAATTTATATAAAATTTTATACGTTAATAATTTGTTTTATATATATTTTTACACGTTCTTATAGTCGTATCGTGTTCATGTTATTTTTCGTGTTGTGTTTTAATTATTTTTCCTATGTTGTGTTCGTGTCGTGTCTCAATTCATCTCATATTTTACATAATTTGTCATTGTAATTCATTTTAGAGAAAATTTATATGTTCGTGTCGTGTCTCAATTTATGATATTTTGCATAATTTCTCATAATTATTCAATTTAGAGAAAAATTTGTATGTCATGTTTTGTCTCAAATCATGACATATTTTTCATAATTTGTCATAGTGATTCAATTTAGAGAAAAAAATTGTGTGTTCGTGACGTGTTCGTGCTTTTTTTTTTTGTGTTTTCAAAATATTATAAATTTATATAAATTTTTACATGTTAATAATTAATTTTATACATTAATAATTTATATAAAGTATTATAAATTTATAAAAAAAATTACACGTTAATAATTCGTTTTATGTATATTTTTACACGTTCGTGTATTCGTGTCGTGTTCATGTTATTTTTCGTGTTCATGTTATTTTTCGTGTTGTATGTTAATTATTTATCCTATGTTGTGTTCGTGTCCTGTCTCAATTCATGACATATTTTGCATAATTTGTCATAGTTATTCAATTTAGAGAAAAAATTGTTTGTTCGTGTTCGTGTTTTTTTTGTGTGTGTGTTTTTAAAGTACTAAAATTTATATAAATTTTTACACGTTAATAATTAGTTTTACACGCTAATAATTTATATAAAGTATTATAAATTTATATAAATTTTTACACGTTCGTGTACTAGTGTCGTGTCGCAATTCGTGACATATTTTGCATAATTTGTCATAGTGATTCAATTTAGAGAAAATTTTGTGTTTTCGTAACGTTTTCGTGTTATTTTTTATGTTTTCAAAATATTATAATTTTTTCACGTTAATAATTAATTTTACACGTTATCAATTTATGTGTTCCATAAAATTATTGTCATTGCTATTACAAAAATAAAAAGCGAATCATTTCACCCGCAACATAGCGCAAGACTTTTTCTTAATCCAAAAGGTAAATTTTGAAAATTTGAATGTTTTTCTGCAAGGAGAACTCATGCACGTGTTCTGTCTTCTTCTTTTTTCAGTCTTTATTGCCAAAACATTGCGTTTTGGTTTTGGCTGAATGAAAAAAGAAAAAAAGAAAAAGAGAAGAAGCTGTCTGCGGGTCTTTTCTTCTTCACCTACTCCCAATCTTTTTCTTTTTTTTCCTTGGGAAAATATGAAAAACATGCACTCTATCAAGAATTATTGTGAAATGGCATAATGAATAAAAGTTATTTGAAAAAGAGAAATGAATAATTAGAAATTATTATAAAGGATATTGTAAAGACAAAATTACCCTTAATGAAAAAACTTACTTTTCTTTTATCTTTCATTAAGGAAATATTATTTTTTAAAAATTTTAATTGAAAATAAATTTAAAAAATAAAATATTTAAATATATATATTTTTTAAATTTAAAAAAATTTAAAAAAATAAAGAAAAATTAATTTTAGGCATATTATTTTTATATTTTTAAAAATTTTAATTAAAAAAAGTAAATAAAAAATTTAAAAATTTATTTTTTAAAATTAAAAAGTTTTTATTTTCAGAATATTTATTTTTTAATTAAAAATTAAATTAAAAATAAAAGGAAAAGAGAGGAGAAGGTTTTTTTATCAAGGATAATTTTGTCTTTACAATATCCTTTATAATAATTTCTAATTATTCATTTCTCTTTTTCAAAATAACTTTTATTCATTATACTATTTCACAATAATTCTTGATAGAGTGCATGTTTTTCATATTAACCCTTTTTCCTTTCAATTCTTTACAAACTTCTCATATCTTTCAATCACCCATTTGCTTTTTTTTCTTTTACATCATTCATTGACCTTTTTCTTTCCTTTCTTCTTTAGCCTAAAGACACAGGTGTCTCCCTTTTTCCTTTTTTTTTCTCGGATAAAAATGGAAATCAGTGCTATTTTGATTGTCAAGACTATTACTGTTTATGTTCCCAAATACTACACGTTGGTTCTGTTTCCTGATTGCACATTTTTTCCCTCTTTGCTGATCTTAGTCTTGGCTCTTCCTTTTTCGTCTGCAACTTTTTTTTTTGTCACTTTTACTTTGTGAGCAAAGATTTCTAAGGAAACTTACAACTAACCATACGACCACTCTTCACATCAATCCACCTGTTCTTCAGCTTTTTTCACCTGCTCTTCACTTTTTCCAGCCAATAATTTCCCTTTATTTTTTCTTAAATTTGGGTCCTGCTTTGTGGGTTTGTGATGGTACAGTCAAATTTATTTGGTTGCTTATTTTCGGCTGGACATGTCAGAGCAGTTGGCTTTGCCATGCTCTTCTCCACCAGCCTGTGTCCACCTGTTGTGTTTCTTTTCAAAATTGGTTTGCTTCCTTTGGAAGTTGTCATTCGATGCATTCATTTTACAAGTTTGTTGCTTTCCTTTTTTTTCCTATTTCTGATGGTTTCTTGATCTTCTTATTTTTTTTTTTTTTTGAAAAAAAAGGTATTACTTATGTGCTTTGGTTTTATTCTGTATGGGTACACATAGAAGAGGAAGAGGGATCAAGGTTGAAATTAGAGAGGGGTGGAGGGAGGTAGGAGACGCCAGAACAGGCAGCAATAGAGTATGTGAAATGGGGATAAATTTGGAGGGAAAAAGAAAGTGAAAGAAAAGGCGACAGTGGAGGGAAAGACGATCTGGCCTTGGCTCTGACTAGATCAACTCTGCTAACCCAAGCTGGGCTGTAGAGGGTAGATTTCTCCTCGCCGACTGACGATGAAAGGAACTGAAAGGGAGGAACATAAAAGAGAAAAAGGAAAAAAAGGTAAGCAAAATAAATTCTTTTATTGGTATGATTGCATGTTGCTTGGCACTCCTGCAACTTTACCTTTTTTGGGCCTTACCTGAAGATTTATTTTGCAATAATTCTTTTCCCTGGCAAAAAGTGCCTCTTTAAGTGTTGAACAGATATCATATATTGTTAGCTTTGAATTGATCTCAATTTTGAAATGACAAAATCTTAAGCTTAATTAGCTTGATAATAAATGTTTTCAATTTAGCATTTTTCTTTAAATTATTTTGGAAATATTTTGGAAAATGCTAAAATATTTTGAACTCCTTAGCTTTCTCAAAAATACATGTTCTTAAATGTATATTTATGATTAAAACATTTTTGAGACAAGTTAACCTCTTTTGAAAGCCAAAAAAAAATATTTTTTTGAGATTTTTTGAAGAGAGGATCGATCCCCTAGTGAAGATTTTTGGCTGGATCGATCCCATGCAAGTCATAGGCGTTTTTAACTTTGCAGGCAGGTAGAGGATCGATCCCTACATGTAGAGGATTAATCCCCTAGGTTCCAACGAACATATTTTTGTATTTTGAAGGGAGAGGATCGATCCCCACACTTAAAGGATCGATCTCATGCTTGCTGGGCAATTTTTCAAGCACGATCTTTTTGAAGCTCCAACGGCTCTTTTCCATCCCAATCAACTCCAAACAGTCATAAATCATATTCAAGGTATTAAAGGGACTCTCTAACACTTCCAAAAGCAAAAGACACCAAGGGAGAAAGATCAAAATCATATTTTTCATCTCTCTAAAGCTTTCTAGTGTTTTTCAATGTTCTAAGCACCATTGAATAGTCTTTATTTGTTGTGCTAAATCTTCTAAACAACTGGCCTACTAGAGATTCATCTTGTTTACATAAACACCTTTGAAAAAAGAGGAGGTTACTACTTTAGCCTTAAAAAGGTAGAGATGTTGCTATCTAAGCCTTGAAAAGATAAGGAGTAGAGGTTGCTATCTAAACCTTTGTAAAAAATAGAGAGTGTAAAGGTTATACTTTGTCCTAGAAAAGGTAACAATTCAAGATAGTAAATTGGGAACTCCTTGGCAAAGAAGGCTAAGAGAGAGGATGTAGGCACGAGGCCGAACTTCTATAAACCACTAGTGTTTGATCTTCTTTCTCTACTCTTTTACATATTTTATTTGCATATTTACTTGCCATTTTCAGTATATTATTTAAATTTCTCAATTTCATTACTCATGTTTTAATTCCACAATTAATTTTTAAGAAATCAATTCACCCCCCTCTTGATTTAATCACCACTTGAGCTAACAATTGGTATCAGAGCTTTGATCTCTTTTGTAGGTCTAACAACCTTGAGAAAAGATCATTTTCAAAGCTCAAAGAAAGATCCAAAGTGGTGAGAATATCCTCAAGGCCCCAAAGTTGGAAGAACATGAGTTTTGGGCTTGGAAATTGAGGATGAAGGTCTTTCTGATGGCACATGACATTGGAGCTTGGATGGTAGTTGAAAATGGTCATGGAGCTTACTCTAATGATGATGAATTCATGAAGAGATTGTAAGATGATGCAAAGGCCACGAATTTTCTTTATGAAGCACTAAATGATGACAACCTCAACTTGGTCTTCTCTTGTGCTACCTCCAAGGAAATATGGGAAAAACTTGAGGAACTCTATAGGGACAAAAAGAAAGAGGAAGAAATTGAAAAAAAACCTTGTGAAAATCAATGTTCAACAAGTGAAACGGCAAATAGAGATGAGGAATCAAGTGGAAGCCACCCCTCAAACCAAAATGTGTCATGTCTCATGGCTTTTGAAGAGCCCAAGGTAAATTCCTCACCTTGTGATTCAAACTCTTATACATTTGATGAATTACAAGATGCTTTTGATGAGTTAGTTATGGAATTTGAGGAAATGAATTTGAAATATAAGAAAATGATTTCAAAGTTAAATATTGAAAATGAATTTTTGTTGAAAATAAAATTAACTTAGAAAATCAAAATAAAGATTTAAAAAAGAATTTTGATGCTTCTAATGAGAAAATTGAAATTTTGGAAAAAGATAACTTTGAATTGAAAATGAAACTTGAGAAATGAAAAACAATTAATTTTTGAAAACTCTTTACACTTGATAATGACAAAATGTGCTCATTGTAATTATAATGCTCATACTACACATACTTGTCCTATTAAGAAAAATATTTCATATAGAGTTAGGCAAGTATGGGTTCCAAAAGGAACAAGAGACTTAATGACTAACTCTCAAGGACCCAAAGCAATTTGGGTACCAAAATCCAAATGATTGTCTCTTGTAGGTGTGTTAGAGCAAAGAGGAACAAAATACTTTGATTGGATGCTCTAGACAAACAAAACGAAAGATGGGTAACCTATTTGCTTAAAAGCTTTTTGGATGAGTAATTTGGTTACCTATTCATGTTTAATTATTTGGTGCTTAATTCTTTTGAACTCATTGATTTATCTTGTTGATGCAAAGTATTTTAATGAAGATCCACGTTTTGAGATGCATCTTGAACTAAGTATGAGCCTAATTGAATATGTTTTTTTTTTTTGCTCTTGAAGTGCTTCATTGATAAATCTTGATCTTGCAAAGGTTAAATATTATACATGTTTTGAATTGTATAATCTTGAACATGCTATTGTCTTTTACCTTGAATGCTTGATTATGTAGATATAAGTATATTCTCATGCTTAGTGAACTTGACTTAATATTTCTTGAGATATACTTATTTTGTGAGTATTAACTTAAACATGACCTTATGCATAAATATTTTATTTTGATGGTATCATTTTTTGAGAAATTATGATTTGTGCTTCCATGATTAAATGCTATTTATGCACATCTTTAGGGGGAGCATTCAAAGCTTAATCATTTTGAGATTTCAAGTTTACTTTGAAAATTATTTTTACAAACTTGAGCCTTAAAATGTCAAATTGTGTTTTGGCAAGTTATTAAGTGCAAAATGCCTTTGAATATCTTAGGTTCATTCTTTTAAACTTGCTCAAACAAATAAAATTGATTAACTTGCAATGTTCTTAATTCTTGAAGTGTTAAATGCAAGTTTTGGATGATTTATGGAGCTTACAAAGAAAAATCTTGCTTTTGAGCAAATATGGGCATAAAAACCATTTGGACATTTTTAAATTGTAACATAAAACCTTTCTAAATGGTTTAAAGAGTTTTAAAATGCTTTCCTAATATTTTGCCCATTCTAGTATCATTTTCAAGAAAAATGAGGTTCCAAGAGTTGACTTTTTGATCTCCTTGTTTCTAAGGCCACATGATCATTTGAACAACTTTGTTTTATCATTTGAAACTTGTTGGAAAGGTTCAAGTTGATTAAAAATGTGATGAACTAATTTTGATATTACTTTTAGGCATTTTCAAGCAAAAATGGGGTTTTAAGGTAGCAAAAATCAAAATCTTGAATATATTAAGCTTTGATTGATCTGTTCTATAATGTTGTGTATAAATAAACTTGCTTAAATGAATTTCGTGCCATTAATTTGTTTTAACAAACTTTTTGCCTCTTGAATGCTATTTTGTTATATGATTTATATAAGGTCTAAATTGCTTGATTATGAAATTTGCTCATATGAATATGTTCTTAAGGTTTGGACTAGTCTATTAACTATTAAATATGTTTGTGAACTTGTCTCAATAACCTTCGGCATCAATGAACTTTGAATATTTTTGGTATCATTTACACATATTGAGCTTTGAACTAGTGAAAATTTGATACATGTGTATTTGATGAATATATGTGCTTTTGTCATGTTTATATGCATATTTCAAACATGTTGGAAGTTGTCTTATTGCATAAACTTTGTCAACTAAGTTGCATACTTCAAAAAGAACAAACTGACTCATTTGCAAAATCATTTCAAACTTGATTCATAAGTTGTTTTTGATCCAAACTTTTTGATCTTATAAGTCTCAAATGATGTTTGAACATGTTACAAGTCTTACTTTTGATTAAAAACATCACACATCGTAATTTGGTATCGATATTGCTCTAAATGCTTCAATTTTATGATTTTTCAATCTTGATTGACTTTATTGCTTAAATCATAATGTGATTATATGTATGAAATCTATCTTGATGATAAATCAAATGCATGATTATGGAAAGAATCTTGATTCATATTATCTCTTTGTGATATATTGGTAATTCAAGATTAAATTCATAACTTATGCTTGAAAATTTATACATAATGGACTCTTTGATCTTTCTTGTTATATATTGATTCTTGGTTCATCTATTGCTTTGGTCAAGATATATGTTTATATGATCAATGATTTAGATTGACCTTATATGCTTGAAGTTTATATGTCTAAAACTTGACTTAAATGAGTAAATTACTATAGTGCTTATTTTTTCACCTTAAATCTTAGTTGTTTATGGCCTATATCTTGTGATGGCATATTTATTCTTTTGGGTTAAAAGTTTCTTGAATATATTTGTATGATGAATATGTCCTCCTTGAACTATTTACATATACATAGCCAAAAAGGATTAATATAGAACTTTAGCTTTAGTGCCACTTTTTATTCAATTGAAAAGTTTACTATAATGTATGGCCTATATATAGCTTAAGTTAGGCTTGAATGCTTAATGTTTTTTTTTTATTGAATACTCTTTCCGAAAATTGGTATCATCTGAGCTTAATGATTATATTTTCATAACATTTGGTATCTTGGTGCTACTAATGAATATATGTTCCAAGAATTTATCTAAGTCTGTGCAAAGTAAGAATGGAGGTAAATGCTAATTCTATACTATACAAGCTCATATATATTAGTATTAAGTTTGATGACATACATGAGTTGAATGACACATGGTATTTCTTTATGTCATGTATGCTTTAAAAGTTTGCCTTGTATGAATCTTTGAGTTAAACCATTTCTTTTAACAACAATTAATATGCCACCTTGTGCTTACATGCTTGCATATATTTGAATTGGGCATATTGCTATTTATGCTTTTGTGTTAACAATTGGCATGAAAATATTAATAATTAGTATTTGTTTTAATAACAATTGATATTTTTTTTACTCATGATCTTGAGACTTTGTACTTAAATGATTTCAAATGAATACAAGATTATCTTGAACTCTTGATTGAACTTCATTGTCCATTTTAATAATTGGTATTGAACTTTGTTGCTTAACATTTGGTATACATGATTGTGTTTCTCTTGTTGCATTGTCCTTAGCTTTCAATTGATCTTCTTTTTGATATAACAAAAAAAAAAAGAGAAGTTTAATATGGACAAAATTTGCTTTAAATGAACAAAAATGGAAGAACTAGATGAAAAGCAAAAAATGGGAGTGTTTTCATAAGTTCTTAAATGTTTACTATTTTATGAATATGAATTGTATGGGATATTGTGCTTAAATACTTTTGGATATTATGGATTAAAAGTGTCCTTACTTGTTCTTGCAAAGTTGAAAAGAATGCTTTTATTAAGGGGGAGCTTTTATTGAAAATTTTTATTTCTTAAATTTATGGGGAGTTTTTACAAGCAAATTTATCTTAAGTTTTGTCATATCAAAAAGGGGGAGATTGTTAGCTTTGATTTGATCTCAATTTTGAAATGACAAAATCTTAAGCTTAATTAGCTTGATAATAAATGTTTTCAATTTAGCATTTTTCTTTTAATTATTTTGAAAATATTTTGAAAAATGATAAAATATTTTGAACTCCTTAGCTTTCTCAAAAGTACATGTTCTTAAATGTATCTCTATGATCAAAACATTTTTTAGACAAGTTAACCTCTTTTCAAAGCCAAAGAAAATATTTTTTTTGAGATTTTTTGAAGAGAGAATCGATCCCCTAATATAGAGGATCGATCCCCTAGTGAAGATTTTTGGCTGGATCGATCCCATGCAAGTCAAAGGCATTTTTAACTTCGCAGGCAGGTAAAGGATCGATCCCTACATGTAGAGGATTGATCCTCTAGGTTCCAACAGGCTTTTTTGTATTTTGAAGGGAGAGGATCGATCCCTACACTTAGAAAATCGATCCCAAGCCTGCTGGGCAGTTTTTCAAGTATGATTTTTTTGAAGCTCCAACGGCTCTTTTCCATCCCAATCAACTCCAAATGGTCATAAATCATATTTAAGGTATTAAATGGACTCTCTAGCACTTCCAAGAGCAAGAGACACCAAGGGAGAAAGATCAAAATCATATTTTTCATCTCTCTCAAGCTTTCTAGTGTTTTTCAATGTTCTAAGCTTAATCCCTCAATCTTTTTTTGTATTCCTTTGTAAAAGTACCATTGTATAGTTTCTATTTGTTGTGCTAAACCTTGTAAACACCTAGCCTACTAGAGGTTCAACTTATTTACAAAAATACCTTTAAAAAAGGGGGAGGTTACTACTTTAGCCTTAAAATGGTAGAGAGGTTGCTATCTAAGCTGTGAAAAGATAGAGAGTAGAGGTTGCTATCTAAGCCTTTGTAAAACATAGGGTGTAAAGGTTATATCTTATCCTAGAAAAGGTAACAATTCAAGATAGTCAATTGAGAACTCCTTGGCAAGGAAGGCTAAGGGAGAGGAGTGACACGAGACCGAACCTCTATAAACTACTAGTGTTTGATCTTCTTTCCCTAGTCTTTTACATACTTTATTTGCATATTTACTTACCATTTTCAGTATATTATTTAAATTTTTCAATTTCATTACTCGTGTTTTAATTCCACAATTAATTTTTAAGAAATCAATTCATCCCCTCTTGATTTAATCACCACTTGAGCTAACAATATATTCTTACATGTAACCCATGTGGCAGATAGTCTAGAACATGTACTATTATATTAAAGTTGAAAACTGAAAATCTCCTGGCCTTTTCTGTTCAAAAGGTGGTGGGATGTCATGGTTTGCCTTATGCTTGACAGCAGATGATAATTAGCGTACGAAGGAGTTGCTGGTGTCTAAATTTAAGTATTTTCTTATTCAAGTATATATATGGTAAAATAGATGCAAAGTGCTATATATCTGCAAATGGTTGATATCAATTAGTAATCAATTAAGTATTGATTGTATTTATCAGTAAAACAGTTGATGCAAAAATCAAGGCAAGGTCACATGATTTGTAGAGTTTGATGTCATAGACATCTACAAGAGAGCTTTGGGTTGAGCTTGTAATGCAGTAGTAGTATATTGTTTTCATAGACATCCTTTAATGCTTCGTGTGTTGCATCCAGTGTTAACAATCATTCTGCCTCCATTGCTAAACCTATTGAATTACCTATGCTCGTAAATGATCTGTCCGTTGAAACGATCGAGCCTCATTTGCATGGGAATGTGCAAGGTGATTTGCAAGCTGGTTTGGTACTTAGTACTGGCGATTTGCAAGATATTAACATTGATGTCCAAACATTGCAATTGCCTAGCACACCAGCTGCTTATTATTTAGACAAGAATGTCGTGTTTGCTTGACAGGAAGATTATTTGGATAGATCAATGCCTTTTTAGACTAGCACATTATGTGCAATTAAAACAAATATTTTCATGTTTCCTCACTAATTTGATTCAGTTATGTTAACATGCAAGCCTAGATATGGCTGTGAAATTTTGACTAGAAATGGTAACAGTATCATTTTCTAACTAATTGTAACTTTTCTGCAGATTGCTTTCACCTTTGTGGTTTACCCATCCTTAATCCTTGCATATATGGGGCAAGCTGCTTATCTTTCTAAGCATCATATTTTTGAAAATGACTACCAGATTGGATTCTGTGTCTGTACCTGGTAGGTTCTTCATAGATATTGAAACTGATCTTCTTGATCTTAAAAACTATTATTTGCTAAGTCTAGGCATCATTGTTGTTTCAGAGAAAACAAGATGGTTTGTTCTGGTTATAGCCATACTTGCGGCAGTTGTGGGAAGTCAAGCCATCATTAGTGGAACATTCTCAATTATCAAAGATGTTCTACTTTGGGTTGCTTCCCAAGGGTCAAAATTATCCATACTTCATCCAAAATTCATGGCCAGATTTACATTCCAGAGATCAACTGGATTTTAATGCTGTTATGCTTGGATGTGACTGTTGGTTTTAGATACACAAAACGCATGGGCAATGCATTAGGTATTGTCTTCTCCTTTTCAATTTATTTCTTTATTTATTTATTTTTTAGTCCATTTTTTTTAACCTTTTATGCTTTTCATCACTTTCATGTTATTTAATCTTATTTGCCTTACCCTTGGAAACTAAACTGTCTTATATATATGCACAAGATGCTCAGTTTTAACTGATAATTGTAGCATTATCTTTGCCGAAAAGTAAGTCCACTTCTCTAATTATTGACTGTCTTTGTCTGTTTGTCATGGGATGGAATCTTACTTCCTTGATTGTTCAGTGATTAACTATGTTTGTTTGTTTTCCATTATCATCTGTTAGGTAGGAAATTTTACATTCTAAGCATCCCTCCCAAGAGTTTAGTGAAACTACGCTAAAACGTGGTCTACCCTCAGCATATTAATAAGAATGTGAGTCAAATTATAGATATGGATTATTCTTTAGTATACCTGATAATCTCGGACACGATATAAATATAACATGGAAAAAATAATTAAAACACGACACAATACGAAAAAATAACACAAACATGACATTAAACACGAATGTGTCAAAATTTATATAACATGAATTATTAACATGTCAAAATTTCTATAAATGTATAATATATTAAACACGATTATGATATGAGAATATAACACGAACACAACAAAAATACACATATTATTAGGTCTACTGTTTAATATTTTTTTTTTCAATAGGCTATAACTAGTAAACATGTCTGTCCCTTTTCTGACAAAAGAAAAGAAAATCCAAATACTTTCATCTCATAAAAGGTCAATCTGATTTCTGAACTTGCAAAACTAAAGTGAAAAATAAATAAATGCATAACTGCATTTCCATCATCTCATAACCAAATTCATCATTAGGTCCCATGAAAATCTGTACATTATATTATAACATAAAACTGGCTCATCTTTAAACTGATGAGGAAGATATTTGCAAAGATGTTTATAAACTAGGATGGCTTGACTGAGTCAGATGCCATGTCCAAATATGAAAATTCCAAGCCAGCTGCATTGGACCCCTGCCAACATACCTCTTTGTTGCCACCTTATGGTCACTAATCCTATTGATTATGTTGAACCTTTGGGTAAAGCTGGTGCATCTGGTTTCACTTTTCATTTTGAGGTATGTATCAAAAGATGGGTTGTGATGTGGTCTTCCTTTTTCATTTTTGTTTTTCTTCCTGCAGCTACTAAACATGCCTTTGAAATGAAGATGTTAAACTTTAAGTCGAATAAAACAGAACAGCTGGGTTGTTCAAGTTATCTTTATATTCTGATATGATAAATTGTGTTTTTATTCCAATTTCCTTTAATTGAATTACTAATATTTTCTTTTGAGAGTTTATAATCATGATCATTCTTAAAGCATCTTATTCTTTCCTCTAACATGATGAATTGTATAGGTTTAATTATTAGAATTGCTATTGTTGTGACCAAGAAAATACATAGGAGAGTAACTCTCGAACTCGAACTCATTGTTCTTATTTGATTTTCGAATAAACAATTAGCCAATGAAATACTTTGTAATTCGCTATGAACTATCTTAAAAACATGGAAACTGTTGTTCTCCACACTTCAGTTCCATTACAGAGATATGTATAAATCTCTAATGGCCATAGAGCTCATTTGTTAGGACAAATATCTTATTTAACATATCTTAATTCACCTTTATTCATAAAATCACTTATGTGCTTCATAACATTGTTGTCATTGCTATTACAAAAATAGAAAGCAAATTATTTCACCCGCAGCGTAACACGAATTTTTTCCTAATTAAAATAAACTTAGAAAGTACATAAACGGACACGCAATACGAGTACGATACGGACACAATAACACAAGAATTTTTAGAAAATTAAAATATTAGTACTACAAGACACGACAATAAAAAATATTTTTTATATAAAAATATAAAAATAATATTTAATTAAATATTAACATGTAAATAGTTTTTTAATTTTTTAAAATTATTTTTGAATTTAAAAACTTGAACCTTAAAAAATCATTAAAACTAAATTGCTCATTGTTGATTTCATATTTGAAAAAAAAAATGCAAAAAAAAATTTTTATCGCGTGTCCGGACGTGTCCAACCATGTCTTGATCATGTTTTGATCGTGTAAAATTTTATTTATTTATTTTTTTACGTGTATATCACTTGCACCTTGCCTGCACTTTCCGGTATCGTTCAGACAAATCCTCATCTTGCAATCTTCTTTCCCTTGCGACCCCGTTCGTTCCCATATATAGTTAATAGTTGTTTACTTGTATGGGTCATGCGACCATTTCGTTTGAGCAGCTAGCTTGTTCCCACCGACGTTGGAAAATTTTCTCGGTTTCTTCAGGTCCTACCTTAGAAAACAGTGTTTGGCGTAATGCATCGTATTGCTGCGGGAAAGGGCAATATGGGTTGGGAGGTACAAGTCTAAACATTTCGAGATTTCTATTTCTGATCATACCTCCATATTGTGGGGGCATAAAAGTATGCGTGTTTTCCTTTTTTTTTAATTTTGAGAAATAAAAAGGAAAAGGCTGTTGTTTTTAAAAGAAATTTTTTGCATGCTCATCCCTTCTTTAGTATAAAGATTTTTTTTTGTTTGCCATGGTGCTTGTTGTTTTTTTTTTGGATAAGCAAAGTTTTTATTTATCCAAAAGCAGCATGCACTGCTACATCAATACAACCAGCATAGCTGGCAAACAAATGTACTATTTTACAATGTCTTCTTTACATAGCTAAGAACCAATTATGCTATCAGTGAGCTTTTTAACCCCCATGCAACATGCAAATCTCTATTAACAGTATCATCCTTTATGGTTTTCATCCCCCCTAGTCTATAGCTAACCTCCTCCTTGATTTTCTCAAGCATTTGCATACATTGCTGAGATTGTTTACCAAACCTGCGGTTATTCCTCTCCCTCCATACATGATATATGAGAGCATTCCAAGCAATTCGAAGCACTGTAGCAATAAGAGATTTACCCTTTAGCTTCTTCTTTGCCCATTGAACTTCAAAGTCCCAGCTTCTGATGCTCATCCCTTCTTTAGTATAAAGATTTTTTTTTGTTTGCCATGGTGCTTGTTGTTGAATATAAAATGGGATTTATATTTGATATACTGTCAGTGTATCATCTATATATAAAAGTGTGAACTCATAAATGTTAAAAGTAATTGACCTAAATACCCCTGTTAATTTATTAAATTAAAATTATTATTTATTTTTATGATCAATTAAATTATTCATTTAATTTTATTTCTTTTATTTGTTAGACTCCTATTACAACACAACATGCTATTAATTTATTAAATTAAAATTATTATTTATTTTTATTATCAATTAAATTGTTCATTTAATTTTATTTCTTATATTTGTTAGACTCCTATTACAACACTACATGCGCCGCATCAAGTGCAACCAATTCTATATATATACTAATAATTATTAATTAATTGTATGGTAGTTGAGAGAAATCTTTAAAAAGTTGAGAATTTAGGGAGTAATTAAGAAGTATAGATAGTGAAAATTATGAATATGGGGAGGCCAAAAATTCATAGAGGAAGTAGGCAATAGAGCTAATGTACCTACGGAATTAGAAATATACTTGGTAAAGAATATAGGAAGTAACTAGGTGAGGCGATTGTATAGTATGTATACGAAGGTATAAGATAGGAGTTGATAGAGGGAGAAAGCCTAAAAAATAAATTTCTATATTCTCTCACAATTATTATATCAATGAAATTAATGAAAATAAAAGTAGGTAGTTTAATTTTTTTTTTTTAGTCTCTTATCGGTAGCTAAATTATGATATTTCATTATTTTCGACCAATAGCATTCAATTGAACGACATTTAGTTTTTCTTTAATTTAATACACTACTAAAAGTGAATTCTCCACCCACTTACAACATTGGAGCTTTAATATATATCATATTAATATTACGAGTTCGAGACAATATCAATAGTGCTAAGAACTCGACTTGCACCTTACAACATTCGAAGAGAATCAGGAGTTTTGATTCAAGTGGTATTTTCAATCCTATTCTTAATTAACCTATTGATTCTTCAACATTAGTAAATTTGGGCTCCACTTTATTTTTAATTTTCAATTATTATAAACTAACTGTTTTTTTGTTAGATTCCTATTGAAAAACGCCAAATTATTTTTAAAATATCATGTGTTTTTACTAATCCATGAAAAACTAATTGTTTTAACATATGATCAATGTTTTAATTAACACTTATTCTTTTTGTTACTTTAAGTTTAAATTGTTATTTTCAATTAAGTTGCTAATTGAGAAAAATTATTGGGCAACAAAAAAAATGTAACAAGCCAATAAATATTCCTAACGTTTTTTTTTTTTTTTGGTTGGTAGGAAACTATTTGAATCTGTCATATGTATACTCATTTACTATATCTCCAAGATGGGATTAAGTTATGAATCAAACCAATAAAAATCTAACAATTTCCAAGCTACAAAATCCTGAAACAACAGTTAGATCATTTGTTATGGCTGGAAGGATGAATCAAGCTATAAGATATTGCAAGGAGATTTTTTAACTATACTTAAGTAATTGAGACAACTCCTTAATCAAGAATTGTTTGATAGAATTTAGTTGTAATTGCTTGCTATTTATATCAATATATCATACTTTATCATATCATACATAGGTAAAAAACTTATGTTCCTTATTTAATCTCACTATTGTATTTGATCCAACAAGATGCTATTAAACTTATGCAAGAAGTTATTAAACTTATTTTTATAAGTTAATTTTTAGCTAATTAGATTTTTTTTTTTAAACCAAATCAATGAGTCACCATTTTCATAAGCATACACTACATGATCAAATGCATTTTTTTTTCTTTTTTCATTTTGATTAATTGAATTGCTATTGCGTTTCAAATTCTTATAGCCAGTAATTAGTACAGGTTAATAGATCGTCTATCCATTTTTTTTTATTCAATAACACAACTAAAATATCGATCCTAAACCAAATTAATAAACTTAAGTATAAGAACAATAATAAGATTAGACGGTGATTTTTCTCTCTTTATTCTTTTTCTTTTTAAATAGTATTTTAGGTCCAATATTATGTAGAAATTGTATGAGAATTTATTTAGATCATTTTATTGCTAGCAAAATTCATAGTAGTTGCAAGACCGATGCTTCTTGAAGTACCCAACAAAGATGAATAGCTTTTTTCTTGATAACTTACTATGAATCACGTTCCATAAAATGATTATGTAATTCTTTTTCTCACCAAAAAATTATATCAGTTTTTTTGGTATGATTTATTCACTAAAATAAATACATACCTAATGTAAAAAGTATGATATTAGTTCACATGTTAAATTACATAATTTAAGAATAAATAAGCAAAAAAAAAAAAAGGAATATTGAGAAGAAAGTCAAAAGAAAAAAAGTGAAAATCATAAGTTTATATTTGACAAGTTAAAAAAAACGATTAGATCATTACAACTATCAAAATTAAGTTTATTACTCTATACAAATCAGTAATTGATTTTCTAAATTTCATAAAGGAGTTTAATTGACAAGTATTTCTTGAAATGATTGCCAATTTAATGAAAGAATTTTACTTAAACTATATTAAAGACATAGTTTTACATGTAATTTAGAGTCTATAATTACAATCATTTAAACCTAATTATAATGATGTCAAGAAATCTTATAATATAGTATAAAATAAAATAGAATTTGTTATCATTACTATTAAAATTTTTAATTTTTATAAATATTTAAAATTACACATATATATATATATGATAATTTATTAAAATTGACTATTTGGTTTTTAATTAATGATTTTTATTATAAATAAGTTATAATATTGATTATTATATATCTAATTCCATATTGGTATATAATTTCTATAATGCCATCTAATTGATTATAAATTTTCATATTAGTATTAAATTTTTTATTGTAGATTTTTTTTTTTTATTTTAATAGTATTTTAATACTTCTTATTATGAAATTCTCTATTATGATAAAATATATAGTTAGTATTGTCAGCTTATTTAACTTGAAACTCAAATCACGTCAAAAGTGAAGTTTAACAAGGATCTTAAAAAAAATTCATAATTGAATTGAAATTGCACTTTTAATTTGAAATATAATTTGATGTCGTTAAATAATTATTTTAGCTTTTATATAAAAGAAGAAATCAATGTAAAAAAAATATATTTAGTTAGACAAGCTAATGAACCTTTTCAAAAGTATTTGACTATGAAATATGAACTCCACAAAAACGAAAAAATATGCTTCAATTTCAAAAGTTATCATGATAAATATGATTTTGATTTTTTTTTTTTTTTTTGAAATATGAAGTATAAAGTTTTTACACGTGGGTAAAAATGATTGATAAATGTAAATTTTTGTATAAGATTTGAATAAAGAATAAAAATAACTTTTATATTTTTATAAATATCATTATTTTTATAACAATTAACTGTAATTACATATTTAAGTTTAGAAATTATGTTAACTTAACAAGTTAACTCAGAACTAAGTCATTAAGTTTCATGTTTCTGGATTAAACACTTTATTAAACTAAAATTATTAGTGATTTTTTTTTAAATAATTAGTAAATGATGAATAATATAGTAGCAAAAGATTAAAAAAAATAAAATACTGAATGATTGATGATATAATTATAATTGTAAAAATTCATATAAGCTATTAACAAAGGATAATTTTTTTTAATACTTCTACAAATATCTTCATCTTTATAGCACATAATTATAATTATTCTTTTAAATTCTAAAAGTATGTCAACTTATCATGTAACTCAAAATTTACTCATCAAGTTGAATACTTCTAATTGAAAACCTTATTAAAATAAAATTGTTAGTAAAAATTAGGGTAATTAGTAAATAATGAATAAAATAATAGTAAATGATAGATATATAATATTGTAGTAAAAATGGATAAAATAAAATAAAATAATTAATAACATAGTACTAAATTATGGTACTATAGTAGTAATTGATTAATAATATAATAGTAAATGATTGATACAATAGAAGTAAATGAGAGATAATATTGTAGTACATTTTATGATTATAATTTTAAAAAATTATATAAGTTATTAATGAAAGATAAAACATTTTTTTTATACTTTTATAAATATCATCATCTTTATAAAAAATAAAAATAAAAAAAAAACTGTAATTTTACCAACTTAGAAAGTTAACTCACAATTAAGTCAACTAATTGCATATTTTTATATTGAAAACTTTATTAAAATAAAATTTTTAGTGAAAAAATTTAGATAATTATTAAATGATTAATAACATATTGTAGTAAATTCCATAATCTACATAAGATTTTAATAAAGGATAAAATGTTTTTTTACACTTTTATAAAAATTATCATTTTTATAACACATAACAATAGTTATAATTATAATTTATAAGTTTTGAAGTCATGTTAACTTAGCATATTAACTCACAATATAATATCAAGTTCAATGCATTTATATTGAAAATCTTATTAAAATAAGACTATTAATAAAAAAAAAATCAAATATTTAGTACATGATGAATAACATATTAGTAAATAATTGATAACATAATAGTAAATCATGAATAACATTATAGTAAGCGATTAATAACATATCAGTAAATGATAGATAAATAATAGTAAATGATTTATAACATAATAGGAAATTAAGGATAACATATAGTATATGATAGATAATATAATAGTAAATTCTATAGTTATAATTGCAAAAATTTACATAAATTATTAATAAAGGATAAAAGAAGTGTTATACTTTTACAGATATTACATTTATAATGTCAAACTTAATTATATTTTTAAGTTTTAAAATTATATCAGCTTAGTAAGTTAATTCACAATTAAGTAATTAAGTTGCATACTTTTTGATTGAAAACCTTATTAAAATAAAATTGTTAGTAAATTTTTTTGAATAGTTATTAATTGATAGATAACATAGTAGTAAAAATTATAGATAACATAAGAGTAATTGACATAATTATAATTGTAAAATTTTACACAAGCTATTAATAAAGGATGAAGGAATTTTGTACTTTTACAATTATCATCATCTTTATAATATCTATAATTATACATTTAAATTTTGGAATTATGTCAACATAGCAGGTTAACTCAAATTAAAGTCATCATATTGTATGCTTCTAGATTGAAGATATTATGAAAATAAAATTTTTAGTGAAAAGTTTTGGATAGTTAATAAAAGATGAATAAGATAATAGTAAATGATGATTAACATAATAGTAAATTCATGATTATAATTGTAAAAATTTACATAAACTATTAAATGATAAAAGAATGTTGATACTTTTACAAATATCATAATCTTTATAATAACTCATAAACAATAATTATACTTCTAAAATTTAAACCTATGTCAATTTAGCAGGTTAACGAACAATTTAGTCATCAAATGGAATGTTTCTAAATTGAAAATCTTATTAGAAAAATTATTAGTAAAAACTTTCATATAATAAGTAAATGATGAATAATATAAACCGATAACAAGTAATTGATCGATTTACATATTAGTAGATGATAAATAATATAGTACTAAATTATTAATACCATATTAGTATTATGATGAATAACATGGTAGTTAGTAAATGATTAAAAATATTAGTAAATGATGAATAAGATAGTAGTAAATTTCATAATTAAAATTACAAAAATTTACATAAGCTATTAATGAAGGATAAAAGAATATTTATATTTTTACAAAATATCAATATCTTTATATCACAAAATATTAATTATACTATTAAGTTTAAAAATTATGTAAACTTAATAGGTTAGGTCACAATAAAATCATAAAGTTGCATGCTTCTAAATTTAAAACCTTATTAAAATAATATTATTATTAAACAATTTCGAATAGTTAGTAATTTCATAAATCAAATAGTAATTATACTTTTAAGTTTTAATTAACATAGCAGTAATTGATTAAAAATATAATAGTAAATGATGGATAACATAATAGTAAATTATGAATAGTATAATAATTGATTAATAACATAGTAGTAGTAAATTACGAATAACATGGTAGCAAATGGTTAATAACATAGTAATAAATTATGGATAACATAGTAGTAATACAATTAAGGCTAAAATACTAAAAAAGCTTATGAACTATTTAATTGTTTTTAAAAAATAAGCTCATATACTTTTATTGTATCAAAATAAACTCTTATTCTTTGATTTGTACCCAAATAAGTCCTTATTTCAAATGAAAATTTGATTTATGTCAATGGCTTATTTGAGTACAAATTAAAAGTTAAGGACTTATTTGGGTACAATAAAATTACAAGAGCTTACTTAGATAAAGTGAAAATTTATGGTTTTTTTTATTATTTTATTTTAGGCTACAATTAAGTCATTATTTTGCATGCTTCTAGATTGAAAACCTTTTTAAAATAAAATTATTAGTGAAAATTTTATATAGTTTGTAAATGATTAATAACATATTAGTAAATTCCATAATGATAATTGTAAAAGATAAAAGAATTTTAATAATTCTACAAATATCATCATCTTTACCACACTTAACTATAATTATATATATTTAAGTTTTAAAATTACGTTAACTTAGCATTAAATTAGTGATAGATAATATAATAATAAATGATTAACAGTATATTTGGAATTTCACATAATAGTAAGTAGTTAAAACATTATACTTGGACTCGACCGTGGCTCTTGAATTGTATTTCAAGTAACTTCTTATCATATGATGAAACAATTCTTTTCTTGGTATATTATGTTGGTAATTTTAAAAAATAAATAAATTATATGATATAAATATACTTATGAAATATTTAAACCTTTTATAGATAAAATTTTAATCGTTTAATTATGAATGTTTAAAATGTCACTTTTTAGAAAGGAAAAAAAAAAACACAAAACAAAAGATATTATATAAGAGAAACATCATATGCTAAGAATGTAAGATAGAATAATAATCTTATGTTTTGCAAATAAAATTAATTTTTTTAAAAAAAGGAAAGAAATAAAATTTTCAAAACTTCATTAAAGCTTTTTTTTATTGGTTTAACATAAAATCATCTAGGTAAAAATAATCATTTATTTAAAATAAATAAATTTAATTAGTCTAATTATTTGACATAATAATTATTGATCTACTTTATGCTTTACATAAAAAATTATTTTTTATTTTTTATTATTAAAAAATATATAATTTATTATTTTAATAAAAAATATTATTTCAAATAATAATATTAATATATTATATATCTCACGTGCATAGCACGTGTAAAATAAACTAGTATATCTATATATTGGCAGTGCATTAGATAATGCCACCTATTAAAAGTTAGATTTAAGGTTTAGAATTTGTTTTTAATGAAAACCCTATAAAATGAGTGTTATACATTATATATCCCTTTAAAAAAATTAATAAATTAAATATATACATGTAATTTATAATCATTAATTATTCACATTTCAATTAGAAAAAATCTAATCATAAACAATTTCTTTAAGCAAAATCTAAGAAGCACGGATGGGGTTGGTTAATAAACGAGTTAATAGCACCAATGGTCTCCAAACTATAGGGCATATTTTATATTGGTTCCTAAATTTCAAAACGTATCAAATTGGTCCTTACTTACAAGTATCATAACAAATTGATCCCCTCCGTTAGCTTTTCCGTTACCTTTACTGTACAATCAACTTAGTGACACGTGTCACTAACTGATTGCACCATATTTCTCTTCTTTTTTTTTCCTTTTCTTTATTTCTTTATTATTTTTTCTTTGATATTTTTTAATAAATAAATGTAAATAAATATTTTTTATAAAATTAATGTAAATAAATATTTATATTTTATAAATTATTTAATTATTAAAAAATTAATTTAAATTATTATTTATCTTTTGTATTTATTTATAAAGAATAATAAAAGAAAAAGGGGAAATGAAAACATTAATAAATGCAAAAGATAAATAATAATTTAAATTAATTTCTTAATAATTAAATAATTTATAAGATATAAATATTTATTTACATTAATTTTATAAAAAATATTTTTTCTTTTTCTTTTTCTTTTTCTTCTTTCTTCTTTCTTTTTTTTTTCTTTTTTAGTAAAATAATTTATAATTATAAAATATAAAATATTTATTTACATTCATTTATTAAAAATATATTTTTTACTTTTTTATTTTCCTTTTCTTTCTTTCTTTTTTCTTTCCTTTTTTTCCTCTTTTGTAAATAAAATATTTTATATTTTAAAAATTAATTTAAATTATAGTATGAATTATTATTTATTTATATTTATATTTATTTACAAACAAGAGAAAAAGGGAAAAGATAATAAAGGAAAAAATAAAAAAACTTATAAATATAAAATAAATATTTTATATTTATAAATTATTTAATTTTTAGAAAGTTAATTTAATTTAATTTAATTTAAAATATAATATAATAAAATATAATATAATATACTTATATATATATTGTATTTGTTTATAAAGAAGAGAAAAAGGGAAGAAAAAAAATTAAAAAAATATATATTTTTATAAAATTAATGTAAATAAATAGTTTTATATATTTTTTAATTATTTGATTATTACAATATTAATTTAAATTATAATGTAAATTATTATTTAGTTTTTAATATTTATTTATAAAGAAGAGAAAAGCAACAAAAAAAAGAAGAAGGAAGAAACGAAAAAATTAAAAATAGTTTTTATAAAATTAAAGTAAATAAATATTTCATACTTTTTAAATTAATTATATTTTTTAAAAAATTTATTTTAATTATAATATGAATTATTTTTTCTTTGTATTTATTTATAAAAGGAAATGAAAGAAAAAATAAAAAAGAAATAAAGTAAAAGGAAAAATGAAAAAAAAAAAAGAAAAAAAAAAGAGGTAAGTTAGAACAATCAGCTGGTGACACGTGTCACTAACTGATTGCTAAAGTAAAAGTAACGAAAAAACTAACGGAATGGACCAATTTGTTACGATACTTGTAATCAAAGACCAATTTGATACGTTTTGAAGTTTAGGGACCAATATAAAATATGTCCTATATTTTGGGGACCATTGGTGCTATTAAGTCTTAATAAAAGTTGGAGTATTCTCATTCCTCAATGTGTGTTTCCTCACCCCTGTTCTTCAAGAATCATAGGCAATGAACTATCCAAGAAAAGTGACTTTCAGGGAATGGCTTTGAGCCATCAGAGGAGGCATGAACTAATGCAGGCGACAATTCTTCATTTTCTACTACTCGGGCATGCGACACAGTCCAAACTCCAAACGACTTCTCCCAAAAAAAAACAAAAAGAAAAAAACATGGTCCAAAACTCTTGCACCCTGCATTTGTCTTTTGCAAAAAATTTGGCCCAAGAGTCCAAGACCTCCCTATAAACGTTGAGGTTTTTTAGGGTCCGTTTTTTTAGAAAATAGCTTTTGAAAATTTTGATGCTTTTTTTTTTTTTGTTATTTGGATGATTTTATGTAAAATATTTTTTATTATTTGACAGTTTTCAAAAAAATTGCATTAATATAAAATAGATTGATCTCTACATTTAATGATTAATTTTTTTTTATTTACTTTAACTTTTATTCTTAAGTGATCAATCTTTATATGTAAGGGATCAATATTTTTTTGTTTGAATTCAAAAAGAGATCAATCCTAAACTTAGAGATTGATTTTTTTTTTTTTTTTCCTTCAATATTCAAAAAAATAACTTAGGCTATTGAAAAGAGTAAGATTTTTTACAAAAAAAAAAAATAAAAATAATATTTTTTTAACCCATCATTTACAGACCTTAGATCAATTTCACAGTAGTAATCCAACACATCTTTTTTTTAAAAAATACAATTGGAGACCTGGATTTGCGATAATTATGACATTCAACAATTCTGTTTATAATCTCCAATGACTTAATCTAATGACTAGGCCTTCATGTTTTTCCTTCAATATTCAAAAAATAACTTAGGCTATTGAAAAGAGTAAGATTTTTTACAAAAAAAAAAAAAATAAAAATAATATTTTTTTAACCCATCATTTACAGACCTTAGATCAATTTCACAGTAGTAATCCAACACATCTTTTTTTTTTAAAATACAATTGGAGACCTGGATTTGCGATAATTATGACATTCAACAATTCTGTTTATAATCTCCAATGACTTAATCTAATGACTAGGCCTTCATGTTTGTCCTGACTAATGGAGGTATTCTACTATTATTTGTGGTTCCTTGAATATAAAAAGATTTCATATGCTGTATTAATCCAAATGTATTCTTTCCTAGTGATCCTTCACATGCTGCCAATCATTTCATCATGCTGCCAATCATTTCATCGTGGACAATATTCCTAACCCTAATCCTTTCATTTTAAGGATTTACTAATTCTATAATGAAAAACACACATCATATACTATTTTATGGAAATTTTTGAAAATTTCCATTTGCATGGTAATATGAGAACCAACTCTAATCTTATTTTTTAGTTCATAATATATGTGTTTGTGAAAATAATCTCTACAATACTGCAATACTTAATTGCAACCTGATAACACCTTTTATGCATCTCATTAAAGAGGAAAGCTTTGCTTCCTCCATGTTCCAGAAAAAAAAGAGAAAAAAAAAATAAAACTAATTCCATGCCGAAGCTTTGCTTCCTCTATGTTCCCAAAAAAAATTAATTCCATGCCGCACGAACACAACATCAGATGACTACTCGCTAAGGGTGTGCTTGATAGAGTGAAAAAATAGAAGATTGGATAGAGGAGGATAGAAAAGTGAAAAGAAAATAAATTTTTTGTTTGCTTGGTAAGAAAAAAAAGTGAGAGGAAAGAAAATAAAAATATTATCATTTTTCACACCTATTAACAAAGACAAATCAGTTCAAAATGGAAAGAAAAGATGAAAAAAAATGAAAGTGTTGTGAGTCAAGTGTGTATATTTACAAGATTATCCATAATTTTTTAAATTTTATTTTTTATCTTAACTTACAATAGGTATAATTGTAAAACAATATACTTTTTTATTTTCTTTCTTTCTCATTTTTCAATCATTCCAATGGACGGAAAGAAAATTATTTTTTCTTTCTACTTTTTCAACTTTCCTATCAAACATACTATGAAAAAATATATATATATATATATATATTTTTCATTTTTCTTTCTTTTTAATTTTCTTTCCTTTCATTATTCTATACATCCCACCAAGCAAAGCCTAAAAGCCTAAAACAGAAAAGACTATAAACATCACAAACATTCCACAGCAACTTAGAGTTTGGTAAAAGTGATTGTTTAAGCAATTGGCTTCAACACATACATTTTGCATGAATGAGAATTCAAAGTCGCTGTCAGATTGCCCACAAATCGTGTCTCCAGTGTTTTGTGCTGCAAGATATGCATGCATGTACATTAGTAGGTATGTCATAACAGTTGAGATGTGCTGCACATGAGGAATTAAGTAAATCCCTCATGCATGCAATGGAAAACAGCAGCATATTGGAAAATGACAGCAGGATATGCTAAAGCTTGAAGCAAAAATTGAATACCTCCCAAAGGTCTCTTGCTTCAACAACGCTATTGGGGGCTAGTCCAATATCATCCCAGCGAGCTGTTATTGAGTAACGAACAGGACCCCTATTGATTAGGACCACGGCTATTCTATAGCCAGAAAGAGGCGCCGCCCAAATCTGTTAGAAGGAGGAGAAAAAAAGGAGTGACGAAGCCGAGCATATAGTATAGTTAACCAAAAAGGGGCTGGATAGATTTTACCTCTTCATCACCTTGCATCCTAACCTTCTTAGCTTGAAAACCATATGGATCTATTGTAGGCCATAACATGAAGTTAAAAAAATTGATAACTATCGCTGCGTAGGAATTACTTGAAGGCCTTTTGTAGAAAGGTACTTGTAAATTGTAATTACCTTGGTTAACAGCAATGACCTCTTTATTTGCAACGATCTCCATTGTATCTTTTGTCATATTCCTTATGTCGCAACCAAGAAGAAGAGGAGCCTGCAATACCATTCACATTTTATCAACCAGATACAACATGCATATTAGCTGGCATCAAACAGAGGATATCATTCATCTGTAATACCTTGGAAATAGCCCACAAGCTGAAATGTACAATATATTCATCTTTAGTCATCCCTCCATTCCCCACCTCAAGCATGTCAGGATCTATCGAAATAAAAGACATGATAAATCTCTCAGGAATTGGAATTATAATTATTTCTATATTGGTTAAAGATTGGCAGATTGCCGCTGGTAGAGAATTCTAACCATTCCAACCACCAGGCCTTGCATATTCAGCATAAACTTCATTCTGGTCAGCTTTGGAAATCATACTGCCAGGCAGCGAAAATTTTGAGTTATGGCTCTAGGCCGAGGCTAGGATACCTAAAAGAAGAAACAGACTTTCTGAGTATAAATATTTTTACCTTTCCCATGTATCAGATATGTCATTAGTTGTCCTCCAGCTATTTCCTACAGGGGCACCCCATTCAGCAGGGTGCATTTCTCCCCTAAGAAACAAAAAGTGAATTACATAAGTCAAACCAAAAAGAATCAGCAATTACTTAATTAGAGGCTTAAATTGCTGTGCTTCAGAAGGTACCATTCACACAGAGAGAAGAAGATGGGGCGGCCAGCCTTCATCAAAGCACGAGTCATGACAGGGTATCTACATGAAGAATAACAGTGATATATGAGAAGATGGCTATAGGTTTGGATACATTTCTGCAAATCTGAACAACAGGCAATTGTGTGTAATTGGAAGGTTACCATAGATATTACACTACCTTTCAATTGGCTTCGAGCCATCATTATGGCAGTTATCATACTTCAAATAATCAATACCCTGCAAACAAAACAATTACTGCATTGAATTCTAATTTTTTATTATTATAGATAATGTTTGTAACAACTTTGTTTCCATGCAAGCGTATATCAATACAGATGAAAAAAAAAGAAGATTAATGCATGGAAAATGATCACTGAAATTCATACCCATGAAGCAAAGGTTTTAGCATCCTGTTCCTCATGACCAAGTGAACCAGGCATTCTCTTACTACAAGTAAAATACCTAGAAAATAAGCAATAGTAAATCCATTAGCTTTATCGGTAGCAATTATACGATTCATAGAAATTGAACATCATAGGCAGCATTCATGTTTCTGTCTCACAACAGCTAGAGTTACATTACCCTGCATCTGAGTAGATCCCTAGCTTAAGACCCTTGCTATGAACATAGTCTGCTAGAGCTTTTATTCCAGATGGAAAGGTTGACTTTTTAGGCACTAGATTACCCTGAAATTGATTAGAGTCCGGTAGTTATAGCCACATCACCTTTTTTCTATCCATCATAGAGAATCATTTCTAGCTTTCTACAACCTCTAACTTGTTTATATAGGAAAAGAGGCAGGGGCTATGAAGAACTTTAAGAAGGAAAAAAAAAATACCTTGTCATCCCGAGAAATTTCAGCCCAGCAATCATCTAAGAAAGCAAGATGTTGAAATCTTTGGTCAGCCACTTTAAATCAATGATGCCAATAAAGGGTACTACTTCATATTAGAGGCATTAAAATATTTATAGCAGCATTACCTATATTAACATATACATATCCAAGCTTGGAAAGCCCAGTTGAAACTAGAGCATCAGCTGTCAACCAAACAAAACATTCATGTTTAAGGTAATGTATGCTATAATAAAAATGAAAAAAAAAAAAAAATACACACAAAAGTAGCCCTTTTGAAAGTTATAAACTATTTATCACTATATTATCATCCAAGCAATGAAATCTGGACTGAGCACTGCTTTTCAAATTGCAAACTGGTATATAACATTGAAAAGGGAAAGAAAAAAAAAAAAGAGGATAAGTTCAAATAAAAGGCATATGTGCATTCTATATTTACCAGTTTCTTTGATCATTTTTTCATCAATATTGCAGCTGAAGTGATTCCAGCTGTTCCACCTGCAGTGAGAAGGGGGGAAAAAAAAAAGCAGACCCAATTAACCCAAAATGATAAAAGAAAAATAATATACCAGAAGGGCAAAGATTAAGAGGCAAAAAGAATAAATAGAATAAAGAAACAAACACAAAACTCACTGTCAAACTTCCAAAACAAAACCATTTGATTATCATACGTTATTCTTTCAACCAGTATTTACATATTATTTCATTCCCATAATAGCAGAGTTAATCCAAGCAGAGTTCATCAATTTCTTCTGGCGAGAATAAGAGAACCAATCCTTATTTCATTTTTCTTGTGGGAGTGATGAAACAAAGAACATAATCTCAGCAAAACATGATCAAAGTTCAATCTTAAACAGATAACCCATTTCAAATCTTAGTATCATCAAGAACAATGTTAATTTAACGTATATCATAACTCTTATCTGGTGACGACATAATAATGTTCAATGCAGACAACAACACAAACTGTCAAAAACCATGGTTTTTGACTGAAAACTTTCACGTTGTAAGTTTTAATCTCCACCGACCAAAATTTTTGTGGCAACTAACCGGTCAAAAAGAAGCATAACAATGTAATGCAGTGAGTACATATATGTTCAATAGAAAACAGGCAGGAAAAAAAAAGCATAGCTAAAGACATAGCATACCCCATGGGAGGAGTCATTCCAAGACCATTTGTCAGCATACTTCTCCTACTGCTTGCTAATGTTAAAGACGCCAAACCCATCACCGCTATCATTGCTAAAGCCACGGCACGGCATCTCTTCCCCATCTCCGCCGCTGCTTTAAAAGAGTTCTCCAACAAAAAAAAAAACGAAGTGATCTATACTTTGGTATTGGTATGTATGTATTTATAAAAATGAGGGAAGTGGGTGGTAAAAGTATAAGAGTGACATGATTGACGAGTTGCAGTTAAAGTTTTTTTTTTTTTTTTTTTATAGACTTGTTGTGAAAGGCTCATGCACTTTCTCTGCAATGTCAAAATTACCATTGTACATTTACTACTCCATTATTATTATTATTATTATTATTATTATTATTATTATTATTTTAATTATTGGGTTGATGTAAAATTGGAAAATGATAAGTTTAAGCAGTGGATCTTCCAAATAATAATATTCCTTTTTTAAGAATCTATCCAATTCCGTAATGAGAAATTCCATACATTTTTTTTTTTTTTTACTCAGGGGATTAGAAAATATAGTTTTGGATTGAAGGAAATGGGTGTAAGTAGAATTTTAATGAATGCAAGGAAAACAGGGTGTATTGATTTGATCCAAATCTTTCTGGGAAGGGAAGATATTCGCTCAACCTATATGATAAATCTTTTTCAATTCGGATGTGGATTTGAAGTTGAAGACAAAAGCAAAAGGATTTCTCCATTGTTGTTTTAAAAAAGTTATATAATGAAAGAATTGATTTAGATTGGTTCATGTTTTTCAATTGGGAAAGTGATACGTTATAAGTTAATGAGAGAGATTAGTAGGAATATAAATATTCCAGCATCAATACTTATTACCTTCCTCTCCCTTCAATTTCAGTCTCTATTCTTGCATTTGTTTTACAATCAATTAGGGATAGATAAGTATGGTTTTGAAGAAACAGACATATATAAAATAATAATAAAAAATTTATTCTATTCATCGTTGTAGAATTTTTAAATTTTACAATTACTCAAAAATTACAAGACATGAATTCGACTACAATTTTTTTTTGTCGGTGGCGTGTTGATGTTTTTTTTTTTTTTTTTGCTAGCTGATGTATTTTGTGGTTTGGGTATAGAAAGGAAGTTATAGTGTCGGAATTTGATTTTCAAGTTGCGTTTCAATGTTTAAGTTAACGAGTGTCCGAGGAAAATTTGAGAAAATAATTATAGAGCAATGGAGATCAAAAAAATGTAGAGTGTCGTCTGTTCATAGAAATTTGATTATCCACAGTATGAATTATCTTTTTTCTGAAACTTTTGAATCGAATAGCTGAAACTTGATTTCAACTTTTGGAACATCGAGCAACATCCAGATGTCTTTTATGATATTGACTTGGTATGTCAAACTTGCTGACTTAGTCTATCCTCTAGACCTAACGGTCTTAACAGTGTGCATCAGATTTTTACCTTTTTTTTTTTTAACACTATTAGAACGATACCCGCGCGATATCGCGAAAATCAAACGTTAAATATACGGTGATAATATTTTTAAAAATAAAAATTAATAATTAAATAAAAAAATTAATTAATATTTTATAAAATAGTAAAAGAGAACTGTCATAATAATTTAAAATTTTAAACAATTTATAAAGTCAACTTAAAAGATAAATCTAGATGAAATAAATTTTTTCTAAATTGAATCACAATGACAAACTATATAAAATATAAAATGAATTGAGAAACGACACGAACACAACATAAAAAAATAATTAAAATACAACACAAAAAATAACATAAACTCGATAAGAATACACGAACATGTAAAGATATGCATAAAATCAATTATTAACGTGTATAAATTCATATAAATTTTTAGTACTTTATATAAATTATTAACGTGTAAAAATTTATATAAATTTATAATGCTTCGAAAAAAAATAACATGAACACGTCAGGAACACACAAATTTTTTTCTAAATTGAATCACTATGACAAATCATACAAAATATGTCATGAATTGAGATACGATACAACCACACAAATTTTTCTCTAAATTGAATCACAATGACAAACTATGTAAAATATTAGATGAATTGAAACACGACACGAACATAATATAAGAAAAATAATTAAAACACAATACGAAAAATAACACGAACACGACACAAATACACGAACGTGTAAAAATATACATAAAACGAATTATTAACGTGTTAAAATTTATATAAATTTATAAAATTATTAACGTGTAAAAATTTATATAAATTTATAATACTTTAAAAATACAAAAAAAAAAAAACGAACATGTCACGAACACAATTTTTTTTTTAAATTGAATTACTATGACAAATTATGCAAAATATGTCATGAACTGAGACACGACACGAATACACAAATTTTTTTCCTAAATTGAATCACAATAACAAACTATGTAAAACATGAGATGAATTGAGACACGACACAAACACAACATATGAAAAGTAATTAAAACACAGTACAAAAAATAACATTAATACGACACAAATACATGAACGTGTAAAAATATACATAAAACATATTATTAATGTGTAAAAATTTATTTAATTTTATAATATTTTATATAAATTATTAACGTGTAAAAATTTATATAAATTTATAATATTTTGGAAACATAAAAAAATAACACGAACACGTCTTGAACACACAATTTTTTCTCAAGATTGAATCACTATGACAAATTATGTAAAATATGAGATGAACACGAACATGTAAAAATATATATAAAATGAATTATTAATGTGTAAAAATTTTTTATATAAATTTATATTACTTTTTATAAATTATTAACGTACGTGTAAAAGTTTGAATAAATTTATAATATTTTGAAAACACAAAAATAACACGAACACGTCTTGAACACACAAATTTTTCTCTAAATTTTATCACTATGACAGATGATGTAAAATATGAGATAAATTGAGACACGACACAAGTATAAAGCAAAATAATTAAAACACAAAAATAAAAATAATATGAATACAACACGAATACACGAATGTGTAAAAATATACATAAAATAAATTATTAACGTATAAAAATGTATATAAATTTATAATAGTTTAAATATAAAAAAAAAAAAAAAAAAACACAAACACAAACACAATTTTTTTTTTTTCTCTTTCCCTTCTTCCCTCTTTCCTTTCTTTCTTCTTTTTTTCCTCTCTCCTTTACTTTCCTTTCCTTTCTTTTCTTTCTTTCTCTTTCTTTCTTTCCACCAACCCTTCCACCAACGGGGAAAAAAAAAATAAATGGAGTGAACAATATAAGATTTCTTATTAAAGAAAAGACACATTTTTTTTTCTCTCTTTTTGGCAATTTTTTACGTGAAAGCATATAAAGTTTAAAATGAACGAACCAAAGAAAACAGAAGAAAGCAACAAACACGAACGCATGAGAAAACGTAATATGGCATGGCATGCGGTTAATGCCATCAGTCATCCTGACTCCTGGACCAAATATGCAAAATCCAGCAGACCGATGAAAAATCTAGGTCAAATTATACTATTAATCTCTGTACTATAGTTAAAATGTGAATTTAATATCTCTACTATAATTTGAAGAATTTTGCTACTTTTACTTTTCGAAATTTTGAATTTCAGTCCAATTTTAAATGGTGTAAATTTTCACCGTTAAGTATGCTGAAGTGGTGTTGATCATGCTGACGTAGCGTTAACCATGCTGACGTGATATTGACCATGCTGACGTGGCAAGTTTAGTCAACAAAATATTTTGTCAACTGATGACGTGAAATTTTTTTTCACGTGGCTTACTAACTTGGATGATCAAATGATGTAATTAGTCCATGTACTTATATCAAAATACGAATTTAGTCCTCTACAATGATTTGAACAATTTTTTATACCTATATTTTTCGAGATTTCAAATTTCGATTCAATCTTTAAAATATTAAAAAATAATTAATAATGTCTCATTATTAAAATATTCTCATTATTATACTAAACTATATTTATTATTTAAATAATAAAAGATATTATTTTTGTTAATATTAATATTTATTATTAAAATATAAAAATATTTATATTTAGTTTAATAATATTCAAGATAAAAACATTTAAAACTAAAATATTAAAAGTTTTTTTATTTAAACATTTTAAATATTTTTTAATTAAAACTAAAAAATATAATTTTTATTAATATATAATTTATTGTGTCAGATCAAAAATAAAAAAGGTAAAAATGAAAAGTACCCTAAAACAATCAGAGAAAATAAAGAGAATGATGAGCTTCAAAGATAAGCTTGTCATAGATAGCATGATCAAACAATATCATGTTGTTCACACTCTCTTTTTGCTTTCTCTTTTTCCACCTCTATTATTACAACAAAGGAAAAAAAAAAAAAAAATCAACTTTTGATCTAACTCTAAAAAGCAAAAAATCAACCCCAGTTAAAAATATAAATAAGGAAATATATAGTAAAAATATGACATTCTTTTTTTACTTATCACCTCCAGACTTTGCTGGCTTGGAGGAATGAGGAGAGACTATATTTTTCGGGGCCCGAAAAAGCAAACAAAAAAAATACAAAACTAAGTTACCAATCTAAAACAAAGTTGGTTTTAGATTTTGTTGGTATAAAAAGGACTGATAAATCTAGGGAGATAAACATACAATGATATTTGTTGGAAGTGAAGAAAAAATGGGAAAGAAAAGAAGCGTAGTTTTTGGGTGCCATGAGACAGAAGAAATGGGAGGTAAGGTGAAAGCTTTTTTCTAACCCTAGGGTTTAGTTGTTTGCTTCCGAAAACTTCCAAAGTCTTCTTATAATTTTTGTGTTAATTTTATCTTTGAAATTATTATCTCTTTTAATATTTGAGGTTTGATTTTTTTTTATTTTATATATATTGTTTGAGCATAACTTATAAGCCAACTAAATGTTACTTTTTAACTTTTAATGGTATAAATATTTTTAATATTTTACGAATAAATATTGCTCTTTTAATATTTATATTAATAAAATAATATTATTTTAAATATTAATATTAATATAAATATTATATTATTTTTTAGAAAATATTTTTCAAAGTTGAGTTTTGCAAAATAAATGAAACTTAAGATTGGATCGAAATTTGAAATCCCGAAAAGTACAGGTACCAAAAAAATTTTAAATCGTTGTAGAGGGACTAAATTCATATTTTGATATAAGTACAGAGATTAATTACATCATTTGATCATCTAATTAAAAGGTCACGTGGAAAAAAAAAATCCACGTCATCATCCATCAAAAAAATTTTGCTGACTAAGCTCGCCACGTTAGCAAGGTCAACACCACATCAACATGGTCAACGCCACGTCCGCATACTTAATAGTGAAAATTTGACGCCGTTTAAAATTGGATTGAAATTCAAAATCCCGAAAAGTATAGGTAACAAAATTCTTCAAATTACAGTAAAGAGATTAAATCCGTATTTTAATTATAATACAAAGACTAATAATACAATTTGACCAAAAATCTGAAGCCCAAAAGAATTAAGACTCTGATTCGACACGATTCAATTTCTTTTCCGTTGATGCATCTTGCAATTTTTTATTTGATTTCTTTTTATATCCGCTTGGTTAATTCAATAACCTTTTTTATTGCTTTTAAAAAAAAAAACTCTGATTCTTAAATTGTCTGACTATGGTGTGGCCCGTTGAATTCTTACATTTTCATGCCTATAATTTAATTCATCCGATTATTATATTGACGAACCCAATCCAAAACATGAATAATATGAATCATAAAAGAAAATACCTGTTAGTTACCATAATCCTTACAGTAGTGCCGGTCATCCATTAATAAAACAGGTAAAAGCTTATCCACACAATTAAGGCCTAGTTTAACGTTGCGTCGAAAAAAATTTAAGTTGGAAAAAGCTTGAGTTGAAAAAAATATATTTATAAAATATGATGAAAAAATATGATTTAAAAACTTTTAAGTGTTTAATATTGTTGTGAAAAAGTGTTGTAGGAAATTGAAATGTCAAAAAAAATATATTTAAAATAATAAAAGTGTAGAGATGTGAAGATAATAAAGTCATTTTATCCAAAAGCCAGCTTTTAAAACCCAAAAGCTATATTTTTTGACTTTTTGATTTGGCTTTTCAAACCATAATTTCAACAGCAGAAGCCAAATTTTTTTATCTGTTTAGCATTGCGTTTGCGGTGAAAAACAACTTTTTACCTCAAAAACTGTGCAGAAGTAATGCTAAACGAAACCTAAATCACAGTAGAAAAACAGGAGAATTGCAGAAGAACACAAAAAAGAAATAATCCAGAATTTCAGAGAACGGGGGAGAATAACTGAATGGAGATAAATGGTGAAATTGCTTACACTGGTACCCAAACTTAAATGCTCACAACTCCTCTTGCCAAAACATTATTAACTTAGTATTTGTTTTTAGACATACCTTTAAGAAGTTCTATTTTTGTCTCGGAAATTGAGATCAAAATCAAAACATAGTCAATATTTAATTTGATTTTCAAACAAAAACTGCAATGATCAAACCAGACTAATATCAAACCATATTAGTTTATTTCATTTGGTTTTAGGCCGCATGATGAAATCCACCATGAATATTAAACTAGCAAGTAATCTCAAGCGAGACAAAACAAAATAGAATCCTGTAACAATACCTCAGGACAACATGGTCTCAGCTGAATCCTCGACTAAGCATGATTTTAATAAGCATAAAAGATCATGAAAGCAATATAAAAAAGCCCCACTTTGTAGTCCATCAATGGATGCTGCAGACTCTATATCATCACTTCACTATGCATATCTTAATGACAGAAGCAGCACCTATGCGGTGAAGTGCAACAATGGCATCACCAGGCTTGCACAACCCCTTCTCTATAGCTGACTTCAAAGCAGCTTCCAAGATAACCTCCGTAGATTCTGCATCAGTTGCCTTAGCTGAGCCTTCTGCAAGGATAGGAACCAAGCCCCTATATATCAGACTATGTCTTGCCGGCCTTTCGTCGCTGCAGCTCCAATCAAATGAATCAGTTGTCAAGACTGGGACAACCACCGATAGGATTGGAACAGCTGGTCTGTACTTGGCAACCAACTTGGCTGTTGTTCCACCACGAGTTAGAACGACAATGAGTTTAGCTTTAGCCTTGTTAGCTGTTCGTACAGCTGAGGATGCAAGACTTTCCAATGGGCTCATTGGAAGAGCAGTTGATCGAATCATTTCTTTAAAGATTGCACCGTAGTCAAGGGAGGATTCTGCCTCGATACAAATTCGAGCCATTATCTTCACAGCAAGCTCTGGATACGACCCAGCAGCACTCTCACCGCTGAGCATGACACAATCAGTACCATCGAGGACAGCATTAGCAACATCAGTAGCTTCAGCACGGGTTGGCCTTGGAGACTTAATCATAGATTCAAGCATTTGAGTGGCAGTAACAACAGGCTTGCCTGCAAGATTACACTTGTATATCATCATCTTTTGTGCTAGGAAGATCTTCTCCACTGGAATCTCCATTCCAAGATCACCACGTGCAACCATAAATGCATCAGTCTCACGCAAGATCTCATCAAAGTTGATGACACCCTCCTGGTTCTCAACCTAAAAGAATCACAATAACCATATTACCTGTTAATCTTAAAACAGAAATAAGTAAAGACTCATCATAGCCAATGAAACACTAGAGTTTTCAGAAGGAAAAAACAATGTCAAATCTGGCAACCAGTCACATCAAAATTTTAAGCAAAGCACACATTACAAACAAGGGAATGCACATTGAAATCCAGGCAAGCACACCATGTGCAGATAGACACAGTTCATCAAACAATTCGATTTTGCAAATTGATATATACAATATTAGAACTGAAAAACAAACTACTAAAGATAAACTTAAGTTACTTCTCATAGACACAAATATATCAGTCTAGGTCTTCTTCTCTTAAGATGGAAACTCATATGCTGCTGGACATGCAGAACAACAAAAAGCAGGCACTAACTGCATTCAAGTTGTAATTAGGTCTAATTCTCAATAGTCTGAGTGATCAAGAAGTAGTTATTTTGCACAACAATGGAGCCCATACTCTACTTGAATAAGAGCAACAGCAAGAGCAGCAACCACAAGGAAACCTCCCACCATTAGCAATTACATTGCATAAAGGAACCACATAGAATCTTATTAATAATCATAATTCAAAAGTGAAACAGATCAAGATACCTTCGACATCAATTGAATCTGCTTTGCATGGGGACCAAGGACCTTACGGACGTTAACAAGATCAGACCCTTTGCGTACAAATGAAAGAGCAATCATATCAATACTGTTGGGAACTCCCCATCCTAAGATATCTTCCTTATCCTTCTCCGTGATTGTGGGAAGATCCACCACAACACCAGGAAGGTTGACATTTTTTCTCTCACCAATCATTGCAGAATTCTCACAGCGGCATCTCACAGTTCCAGCAGCAGGATCACTGGCTAACACTGTTAGTGTGATTGTACCATCTGCACACAATATGGTATTTCCAGGCTTCAGATCAATAGCCAACTTTTTGTAGCTCATGGAGATCATATTCTCATCTCCCTTGATATCATAATCAGTAGTTACAGTAATTTCTTGGCCTTCCTTAAGTTGAACAGGTTTCTCATCCTTTAGGAATCCAGTTCGAATCTCAGGTCCCTGCAACAACAAAGCAAGTCAAATACAAACTACTATCTGAAGAAGGAAAATAAACATGTTAGAAGAGCTGAGAACAAAGAGAAGACAAAACCCAGACATTCTTAGGACCCATTATCTTTCATTTTAACTTTATTAGTTATTACAAACAAAAACCCATATTGGCATGTTTGGTTACTAATAATGTAGACAATTTCTGGACTCAGTGAAGTGTCTCGAATTGATTTCTTTATTATCTATAATTTGCCCTTTTTACCCATTCACAGACACGGCGAAGTTACTTTCAAGTGAAATTTCTAATTAGAAAACAAAATGTTAAAAAAACACAAAGCTTCAACATCTATAAACAACTTCATACAGATAATGCTAAAGTCATAAAATTAGGAGATTAATAGTAGGATAATGGACCTTGGTGTCAAGCATGAGGGCGCAGAGAATGCCGGTATTTTGCATGGCAGTCCTGAGATTGTTCAAGGTCTCCTGATGATACTCATGGCTGCCATGAGAGAAATTGAAGCGAGCAACATTCATCCCAGCTCTCAGCAACTTCTCTATCATGGGTACAGTCCGTGATGCAGGCCCCAGAGTACAAACGATTTTGGTTTTGGGGACACGGCCATCATTTGGAAGCTCCTTCAAGATTCCATCAATGTCTATATTTGCCATTTGCTCTGCTCACTTACTTACAAAATTATCTGCACCCATTAAAAAAAAAAAAAAAAAATCAAAACCATCAAACAAGCTACGTTTTCAAAGTAAAAAAAAAATGAAAATAATTAAGTAGAAAAAGAAGAAGGGGAAAAAAGTGTTCAACAGTTCAAAATTTGGTAGAGCAATTTCATATTTTAAAAGAAAAAAAAAAAGCAATAAAATCTGAGCAGAACTGAAGAAGTATTTGGGGTGGTAAAAATGAAAGAAGGAAACTTAAATTAAAATGAAGGGGGAAAGGTAATCATTTTCCATTGAAAAGAACTACCTAAGATGCAGGGAGATTTACAAAAAAAAAAAAAAAACCCAAGATAAGGAACATAAAAACAAAACCAAAAGCGTGAATGCCTTAAACTGAAGAGAAAGAAAAAAGGAAGAAAAGAATTACGACTGTAAGAAAAATAAAAGGTTAAGTTAGGTCTCTAGAGAGATGTAAGATCATTAAACAGAGTTCTTTTTAAGATATATATTAATAAACAAATATAACCAAACAGAAATTTAAAAAAAAAAAAAAAATTGCATGTTAGACTGACAAAGATACAAAGGGGAGGGAGGGCAATCGCCATACCGAACAAGACGAGGCTGGTGGGTTTAACTTTACCTTAACCTTACCAAAGCAAAGCAAAGCAAAGAAAGAGAGAGAGAGTAGTGATAGAATAAAATAAAAAATATCAGAGTTGTGGAGAGCAGAACAACTTTTGTAACAGGTTAGGACAGGACAGGACTGGACTGAGGAGTTTGAAAATGGGTTAATTTGAAAAATATCTTTTTAATAGTCATTTTATTTTTAAATTATTTAATAATTTAAAATTATTTTTTAAAAATAAAAATACTAAAAAATATTATAAAAATATAATAAAAATAAAATTATTCTTAATAAAAAATTATTTTTTCTTCCTTTTCATCAAAAAAGTAATATTTTTTAAAAATTTTAATTAAAAATAAATTTAAAATTTTAAAAAATAAAATTTAAAATTTTAGAAAATAAAAAAATTTAATTTTTATTATTTAAAATTTTTAAAAAAATAAACTAAAAATAAAAATATTTAAATATTTATTTTTTAAAATTAAAAAAATAGATTAAAAAATAAAATAAAAAAGAGATTTTTTATTAAAAATAATTTTATATTTTATAATATTTATTTAATTTATTTTTTAAAATTATTTAAAAATAAAATAATTATTGAGAGATGTTTTTCAAGTTAGTAATTTGGGATACGTGGCAGTAGATGGCTCATTGGAGATTTGTATGGATTTGTTCGTGTTTCTTTTCTTTACTTTTTTTTTTACCACATTCTTAGAACGGTAAGGTAAAGAAAGGGTAGGTGGCGTGGGCGGTGTGTTGCTCGTGGTTGCTAGTTTTCCCTTTCGTGTCTGTGTCTGTATCTGTGTGCGTGTCCCCACCGTTTTCGACCTTTGTCTGTCTCTGTGGGCAATGCCATAATGCTTGATTTGATTCAATCCAGGTTTCTAGAATTTAATATCATATGGAATTAAGTTTGTTTTGACCAAAACAACCCAAAAATTGATACACTTGGTGTACTCCACTCACTCAAAGTACAGTGTAGTCTTCTTTTCTTTCCTCAAAAGCTGAGTTTTTTCTTTGTTTTTTTCCCCTACTATTTATTGGTATCATAATAATTGAAGAACTCATAAAGAAAATCTGGTTAAACCTTTAGTTGAGCCCATCTGTAAATGAAATTGCCTTAACTAACTGGCTTTTTTCTGGTTCAACCTAATGCCCAACTGGTTAACGCTTTGGTAACCTTGATGGTACAACTCTGGCCGGAACTTCCTTTGGGGGGTAAATAAAAAAAAAAGTTTTTTTATCACAATATAGTTAAAAAAAATTATTTATCAAAATATCATTTTTTTAGATTAATTTTTAAAATTCGTTTTTTTTAAACCAGTTAGAAAACCGTCATGCGTCATGGCGATTTTTCAATTGAAAATTTTAATTTTTTTAAAATATCAGTTAAGAAATCGTTATGGGCCATTGTAATTTTTCAACTACAATTTTAAATTTTTTTAATTTTTTACATTGGAAAATCGCCACCGTGTGTGGCGATTTCCCAAGGTAAATTTACTTTTTTTTTATTCTTTTAATTTTAATAAATAATAAAAATTTAAAAATTTAAAAAATAAAGATTTAATAATTTTAATATATAATTTTTATCACATAGTGGTAGAAGTATCCATGGGCCGAGCCGAACCCATATATGGTATCAACATCACATTTGCTTGCCCAAGCCGACAATTTTTCAACCTTTATTTTTTTTATTTTTTTATTTGATAAAATAATAAAAATTATATAATTTTTAATTTTAAAAAATAAAAATATAAAAATTTACCAAAAATTAAAAAATTATATTCGTAATTAGACCTGTTCATGGGCCGGGCCGCGATTGAAATTTTTTCCCTTGCCCAAACCCATTTCGAGTCTTGCCGACCCGAAAGCCCATTTCACTATTAAAAAAATATTTTTATCTATTTTATAATTTTTTGAATTTTGTTATTTAAAATTTTTTTAATTAAAAATTATATAATTTTTATTTAAAATTTATTATTTAATAAAATTACAAAAACACTTGTCCAAGCCCGGACTAATACGACACTTTGGTTGGCCTTTCTTCCGAAGGCCCATTTATTACGAATACAAGTTGAAATAATTCGATTGACATTACGGATGACCTGCTCATGGGCCTGGCAGCCCGTCCGGCCAGGCCCGAATCACTATTTATATATTAAAATAATTAAATTCAGGTCCGCGAGCCGGGCCTTGGTAAGGAAGTTGAAAAATTCCGGGTCGCGGCTCGGTCCATGAGCAGGCCTAATTACGAATATATTTTTTTAATTTTTGATAAATTGTTATATTTTTATTTTTTAAAATTAAAAATTATATAATTTTTATAATTTTATATAAAAAAAATAAATAAAGGTTGAAAAATTGCCACCGTGGCTTGGGCAAGCAAATGTAGTGTTGCTACCATACATGGGCCCGGCCCATGGACACTTCTACCACCATGGGATAAAAATTATATATTAAAATTATTAAATTTTTATTTTTATTTTTTAAATTTATAATTTATTTAATTTTTATTATTTATTAAAATTAAAAGAATGGTGATTTCTCAATGTAAAAAATTAAAAAAATTTAAAATTGTAATTGAAAATTCGCCATGGCCTATGGCTATTTCCCAACTGGCATTTAAAAAAAAAAATTAAAATTTTCAGTTGGGAAATCGCCATGGGCAATGGCGATTTCCCAACTGATTTAAAAAAAAACGGATTTTAGAAATTAATCTGAAAATAACGATATTTTAATAAATAATTTTTTTTAGCTATATTTTGATAAAAAAAACCCTAAAAAAAACCCTAAACAAATACATGTGTTGAAACTCGGAAGGCCCACTCTTTGGAAACGAAGGAAAATGCAATAGATGGGAGACGCGCTTTCTAAGGTCCATTTGGAATGGCGATGAGATTAATTTTGGTGAGATTAAAAACAGTAATAGTGATGAGATTAATTATTATAGCGGTGAGATTGGATACTGTAGCGGTGAGATTAAAATCAGTGGTGGGAGATATGTGTTTAGATTGAAAAGCAGCGCTAGCGGTGAGGTGAATTATAGTGAAAAGATAAAATGATCATTAAGGACATTAGATTAAAATGTATATATATATATATAATATAATATATATTAAAATTATATTTTTGTTAAATAATAATTAAAATTATATTCATGTTAAAAAATAAATTAATAAAAATATTTAATAAATTTAATAAATTGAATAAATTTTAAAAATAAATTTTTTTATTTATGTAATTAATTTTTTTTAATTAATCATATAATAATAATATATATTTATTATATTAAATTTAAAATTATTTTATTTTTAAATAAAAATAAAAAAAATCAAGTGACAAGAAAAAAAATATCCATGCACTATTCACATAAAAAAATAAAAATTAAAGTATGAAAATGCCCTCTCTCACTAAAGGGCATTTTCCTCCACCGAAGCTTAACAGCTCCAGTGAAAATAAAGCCACCAGCACGGTGAAAGCATACTCACCGTGCTGATGGCATGTCTTCCAAACACCAATTACGATCTGATTGGAGCCAAAAAGTACCCTAATCGGACGGCATTGGTTCTACATTTATATCCAAAGGCGGCCTAAGTAGCTAGCTCTCCCCCATTCTTCTCCAATCTCCCTCCTCCACCATGTTTTTTCTTTTCTTTTTTTTAGGGTCAGATCAGAATTCAGAACCCTTCACCACAATTTCCGCCTCTAACTGTTTACACTTGAAAAAAGACCATTTTTATTCCATGCGTTAAAACGTGAGGGAACACCCACCAAGCCGGACAAGAAGAATCTGCTAATCACATCAACGGTTTTATACCCAAGGATATCTTGCCATAGATTATAATCCACGCTTCATTGCGGATTATAATTTATAATATATAAAAATATGAGTGTAATTTTTTTTTAAATTGATAAAAATATTCTTATATTATTGATTTATTAATTTAAATATTTTTTATTTTTAATAAATTTATCTAATTTATAAAAAATAAATTTAATTTTATTAAAATATTTTAGTTAAATTAATTAATTTATTAATAATAAAAAAAATTTATATGAAACTGTTTTATTTTAAAATTTTAAATTTCTAACTAAATTTAAAAAATAAATAAATTTATTTAATATGAATAAAAATAATTAACTTTTTTTATATTCATAATTAATTTTGCATTGATATTAAAAATAATAAACTTTATAATAATTTGATATAATTTGCATATAAACCAATTTTACCAAATTTTAGTTAATATATAATTTATTTATTTTACTTATTTTTAAAATATACAATTATATATTCAAAAATAAATAAAATAACGAGTATTCACATGCAAACGCATGTGATAACAAATACTAGTAATATTAAAATCAAAAGATAATCAAAGTAATAAAATAATATATATTCACATCTGCAAATTTTAGTATTTTTTTTAAATTTTGTATTCCAATTAAGTGATTGAACGCAAGATTGATAATGATTGAAGAAAAATTGATAGTCACAATATTTTAAATATTAAAATAAAAAATATATTAGAATTGAAAATTTTAAAATACCCATATATGAAGAAAAAAAAAAACCACCTTAAAATTTTTTTAAAACTACTGACCAAGTCTCTTGAAGAAACCAAAATCAATTTTTTCTTAAAAAAATTGTGGGTGTTTAATTGAGTGACATTTCTCACTCAATGAAACACCAATTAGACCTTCTAAAAAAATCTTATCATCTATAATAAAATATCAATATAGAGATATCCTTCTTATCAAAAAAAATATATATATAGAGATATCCTTTTCCATATATAAATCCTATTTATAAGATGTTTATAAATCTATTTGTATACCTATTATATATCTAATATAAGCAAGAAGTTCGACTTCCATCCCTTACTTTTTTTCAAGTTAACATACACACTTTAATTAAGCTCACAAAAAAGAAGAAGTTAATACACATTTGCCATAAAAACTAGTATCTTAAATCATGTTAATCAGATTAAGATCCAAAATCAGTAATAAATAAGTCAACATGTTACTTGCCCAACTAATTTTGTCCTGAATTTGTGTACTTCCCGACATAAAGTGTAATTATTGGATACATTTCAATGTGATGTTTACCATTCATTGATACCTCAACTAATTTATAATAAAATATTTAATAATTATCAAAATGTGATCCTCATTCGTCAAGAATTGCTTTTATAAAATATTAAAAATTTCTTAATCAAAAATCCTCTTGTAAACATAAAAAAAATTATTATTTAAAAAAAAATGATTTTAGAATTTTGACAGCTGATCTTTTGAATGTTTTTTTTTTTAAAATTTTTTTTTTTATGTTAATGATTTTTTGAGTATTTAAAAATTAAAAAATAAATGAACAACGACATGTGATACAAAAATCACATTTTTTGCTGTTTTTAAATTAATTTTTGGACAACTCAAGCATCAGACAAAATGATCGATACTTTGTATAATACTAAGATGAGTAGATGACTTGACATAGATTTATCCATACACTAATTAAGAAAGCTTTACGTAATATAGAAATATACCCACACTACGCAACAGATAACTTTTGAACATGATATTTATATCATATGCAAATGCAATGATCCAATTTTTAAGACAATGAACTTGAGAGTTTAAACTATATCACTATGACAAACTATGCAAAATATTCTCATTTGGAAGACACTTTTTAAAGTAAGATATAAATATTTAAAATTACCAAATTTAATCTAAACAAGCAATATACACACAAATTGAGAGTTATTTGAATACTGTCAATTAGATATGATAATTTTGGATACAACATGATTATAAGACACGAACACAACACGAAAATACCGTGAACACGACACGAATTGACAAACGTATCAAAAATTACATAAAACGAATTATTAACGTGTCAAAATTTATATAAATATATAATACCTTGAATACGATTACGATATGAAAAAGTACAACGAACACGATGATATGTGACAAAATTGAAAATTATTTGAATAATATCAATTAGACATGACAATTTCGAACATAACATGATTATACAATACGAAAAGAATATGAAAAAAATAATTAAAATACAACACGACGCAAAAAATAATATAAACACGACACGAATACTCGAACCTGTCAAAATCTATATAAAACGAATTATTAACTTGTCATAATTTATATAAATATATAATACCTTGAATACGATAACAAAAAAAAAAAATAATAATAACACGAATATAAATTTTTTTTTTCTTTCTTTCCCTCTTTCTCACCAACAAAAAAAAAAAAAAAAAAGTTTGTCACGTGGGAAGCAATCCCTTCAAATTGAGGGGATTGTTTTAATATGTAGTTTATAGATATATCATATCAAAATACATTTTGAGATAAAAGTGGGATGAATAGTATTTTCCTAAATAACTAATTAAGAATAGTATAAACTTCTAATAAAAAAAAAAATCAATCAAACAGTAAATTTCACCCAAATATATATATTCATATTATAATAGTTCATAATTTCATGTACGATTAATATTGTAACAAACAGACTGTCAAATTTAACAACATAATAGTACCCGTCGTGCACATAAAGTTTCAAATCGATCTGATATCTCTATCATATCGATCAAAAGTATTGTCTTTCCCAACATATATTTAACGATTGAATTTTTTTATATCAAACACATAGTTACACACTTTTAATTAACTCGTAATTTGACGTGTATAACCTACATGAATAGAGCATAAAATACAACAATTGGATTAAACAAATATAAAACTAAATAAATTTTACACCGGTATAAATGAATCCATCCTCAACTAAAATTCAACTCAACTCAGAATGGTCACCTACTAGGATATATACTAACTAAATTACATTAACTGCTACTTTTCCCAATCAAATTTTAAGTATCCAAAAATCACAATAAAATAAATTTCCAATATGTTCTGCGAAGTTTTTATCCATGTGACTTCCAATTTTTAGATTTTAGTACTGTGTTTGACCTTTTTCAATTTCAGAAACATGACCTAACTTGCTGCTTTAGACAACCAAGTACTAGCCAGATTTCATGCTTCTTCCAACTAAATTCCGAAAAGTAATTTATACAAGTCTGTTTTAACACCAAGAACCAAATTTCATGCAAAATCTTTCTTGTAGATAACACTAGTATGTTCACAAAGTTGCCAAACCCACAAACTGGTACAATTCATTGTTAGCCACAAAATATCCTACATGATTACTTTTGTCCTCCATCATTACTCATAAAATGCAATTCAGTTTTTCGATCCTTACAATGTTATTTAGACTCTCTCTCATACCCGTTTTGGTGGCACATACTGCACATGCGCTTCTTCACACATAGCCTGTATGAGGGAAAACAACAATCAGTGTATGTAGGAAATGCATAATTACCTAAACCACAGAAGAAAACGACTCAAAACTTTAATGAACAAACAAAAAGAGTTGCAAGTAGATATATTCTTGTTAGACAAATTGCTTTCTAGTAAAATTTGATAAAATAACAGTAGTAGACGCTGAGTTTCTTGTTGGTTTTATCATAAATACCAGAAAAATATTCAGAAAATAGATAGCCGGGTAGGCAGAAATTCAGCCAATATCTTCAATTTAATTTGCCCATTGCCACTTGCCAGCACCGAAATCATCAAATTTATAGCAGATGGCATTGCTTAACAGATAATATCGAACAGTCAAGCAAAGTCTATCTCCCTATACATGTGTATTTTACGAAAACTAATTAAATGTTGTATATGAGGGAATATATTATATTCCCATCACAAGATACTTTCCAGTGCAAATGATAATATGACCTTAACAATTAAATATATAATAACAAGAAGATTTGATAAGGACAAGCAAATATTTTGAACTTATCTAAGGATGCCACTGCGGTTCCCAAAGACGACATGCTAATACTGGAGAGAAGAAACTAAATATTATCATCATAGACCTAATGATAAAAGATATTTGAATAGAGCTGAAAGTTACCAGGGCACCATTGTCTACCATACTCACCAGTCTTCACATTTACTTTTGTAAAAGGTAAGTAGGAATAAGCTAACTAGCACAACATATCCTGGGAAATAAAAGAAATTAATGAACTGCACTCAGGATGAGAAACCATACCTGCATGTCCTCTGGAAGCGCCTCCGAAACTGCAAGTGTGTAACAACCGGGGACAAATCTTCCTGTAAAAGATTTAAGGAAATTTCACAGACCCAAGATATATAAGAATCGGATATAACATACTACTGTATGCATATAGTTTCAAACGGCATAAAAAAAGGAGGAAAGATATAACAATAAGAGGTAGAAGAGCAGTAGAATAATCTACTATTCTGTGGTGAAAAACTATCATGTGAGAAGACAAAACTCTGGTGCCTTATAAAAGTCTAGAAGCATTACTAGATAGTTCATTGATTCAACCTATCTCACTCGGACTTGGGTGTGAGTGTTGGATACGGGTATATTCAAGTTTTCTAAGTTTTCCATGTATTTGGATGGTTCTTGGAGGTTCGTATCCCCATACCTATGTCCGGATATGTGTCGGACACGAGCGTCGGACAATGGGTACTTCAAGAAAAATGAAGAGTCGGAGCAACATAGGATTCAACAATCATCCTAGAGAATAGAGTTCAAATTCAAGGTTTATGCAATTGTATATGGAAAATGAAAGACAACAGTAAATTAAGCTGACACCAAGAAAGCATCATAAAAAATTTCTAAATCATACTAGTCTCCATTCTGCATTCAAAGAAGTCTCTTAAACTTTGAAACAATTACTGGAATAATTATCCACAGCAACAAGAAAGAACAAGAAACATAAAACTATGAAAAGATATAAGCAAAAAACATCAGAGTTGAGCATACCAATTCGTAGCCAACGAGCAGCCCAACTTCTACTCGGGTCCATCACGGAGATTATCCTAAAAATTCAATCAGTAAATCATATTTTAAAACAATGCTAAAAGAGATAAAAAAGCTACATTTAATAGAAAGTTTTTTAAAAATAAAAAATAACATAAAAAGGAAAGATACCCATTGAAATTAGGAGTGGTGCAATCGACGACGCGCTCATGATCCTCATCCATCTTAAAGAATTGGCAGTTTTCACATCCTGATTCTCTGAACTGTAATTCAAAAAGCCAAAAAACTGTAACTAATACTACTCAGATATGAAACTTTTGAAAGCGGGAAGAAACCCTAACTCAAAACGAAAGAACAAAAAAAAAACCTGATCGTAGGTTTTGACGAGGCGGCAACGAAGGCAAGCCCTGAGCTCGTGTCCGAAGCTCGTCGGAATTTGTGCGGGCGCGCTTCCCATTGCTCTTCCGCTTTCCTTCTTAAGGATTTCCCGGTTTCAGTCTTTTTAGCAACAAGAAGAAAAGAAAAAAAACAGTAGGGATAGCAAGGTTTTTGTCTTTTAAGATTTTTTGATAGATTTCTGGTTTTTCTTTTCGTTTCAGGACTCAACGAACGAGGTACAAATTACAATACAAAACAATGCGATGCGAGGGCCAAGAAGTTAGAAGAGCTTTTAAGATGGGCCATGTCCAAACTCTCAAGATCAGATTTGGTTAACCCAATGATCAATTACCCTGGCTCAATCTGTGGACCAATTTTGGTTAACCCAGTCGTGGATGTAGGTACTAATGCGAGCTATGTTTTATCATTGCAGCGTTTGCTTAAAGTATGATCAGGTCGGATTAGATTCGAATAAAAAATTTTACTTCTCAAGTTTAGGTTGGGTTGGATTTGAATAATTTTTTTTATTTATTTATCCAGATTAGATTAGTTTAAATCTGAAAACTTATTTTATTATTTAAAATATATTAAAATATAAATTATATTTTTATAATTAAATTTAAATAAAAATATTTCTATTATTAAAATAGTAATTCGGATTAGGTACGCTCGAATTACTAAAAACTTAGATGGATGGCTTGATCTGGACGGGTCTAACCTACCTAAACCATAATGATACAAATTTTACAATTTTTTTTCTTCTTTCAGAATTTGATCATTGTAGATGAGAGAGATTTATGTAGTTTATAGTAATTTTATAGTAATTAGCGAAGTTCAACCATTGAAAACCTTATATCCATCCTTGTTTTTTAAACGAATATTCTGCTTATATTTTGGACCTTTTTTCCTTGGTAAAAGTCTCACCAGTTTAGGGAAATCAATAGCAGCTTTGGAAGTTCAAAAACATTTTAGCCTTCTGAAAAATTGAATGTACCTCAAGCTTTAACATGCCATCGACGATTTGCCAAGTGATTTACGGTAGATTTTATGTTTTACGATAGCTGTTCTCGGACCATATAAAAATAAAGTTCAAAACTAATCTAACAATGCAATAACCTACATCAGGATCAAAGACTGTGAGGGAAAAGTAATGGCTATCAAGCTGAATGTGTCATAGCAGATAGAATTTGGCTTCTTTTTCTTTCTTCCTGTTTTTGGATGTCAAAGAACAGAAGCAAATGATTGCAGGATTTACACAAATGTTAATGAAAGTGTTACAACTTGAGGAATCATTTGATAGCATACAAATTGTTAATTGTTGCCACCATTGCTGCAGTCTCTATGTTTCTGGTTAAAGTTATCTAACCCCCAAATCCGAATTGTTCGGTCATCACTAGCTGAAGCCAGCATGTGAATGTTTGCTGGATTCCAGCTCACACAGTTAACAGAGCCAGAATGTCCAGGCAGTGCCAATAGGGGCTCCTCTGAGCTTCTGTGCCATATGTACACCTGCGACAAGAAACAATAAATTTTCATTGTTAATGCACAGGCATCTTCTTGATAGCAACAGAACATGCGTATGTGAAACTTAATCTATAATAAACGCAATAGCAACTAGAATCTATGTTACTCAGACTCAGGTGTGAGTGTCAAACACGGATATGTTCAATTTTTTCTACGATTTCCATGTATTTGGAGGATCTTCGGAGGATCATATCCCATAATCATGTTCGGATATGCGTTGGACATGGATATTAGACACGGGTAGTTCAAAAACAATAAAGAGTCAGCAACAACATAGACTAGAATTATAGTAGTTAGGTAATAGTGAAAGCAACAAACTCATAACAGTTCATGACAGTTGATCCCACTACAGTGAATATTTAAAAGGTTGACCATCAAGCTGTTCACTGAAAAGCATAAACCTAAATGACACTAGCAGACTATTCTTGGTTACCCTTCAAATGCATGTGCACCAAAGCTGACTTGTGAAAGTATCAAACAGAATTTTTTTTTTGCAGATGGCAACAATTTGAAAACAGTAACATCTATTACATTCACCTAAAGTTTCTTGTTACCAAATCAAATTTTCATGAAATGAAAAGAGGAGTACCTGTGAATCCTCGCTACCACTGGCAATAAAAGCTTGCCCGAGTCCACCAAAACAAGATCTAATTATAAATCGCGTAAGTTTGTGACCTTTGTACTTTGACACAAGTTTAGGATCACCTTCTATGCTCCACAGATGGATTTCTTTGTTTATAAGATTAACCAGTAAGAACTTGTTGTCTTTCGATAATGAGAATGAAGTAATCCTGTCCACCTCTTCAATCAGTCTCTTAGATTTTGGTTCCATGTTGAGCAATAGTATAGCAGACTCACTGCATATGCTTATGAACTTCTCACCATCGCCAGTTATAATCGTATCAGAGATTCTAACAGTCCTCTTTCCTTTCCAGAATAACAGCTCTCTTCCATCCAAAACCTTGATGCAGATGATACTGTCGGTCGTCCCAGAAAATATCCCTCTACCACTAGGAGACCATCCACAAGAAATCAAACCAACACCAGATTTTTCATAAACATGGAGGCATTCTCCAGAACTGACATCCCAACGCTTGATAACCTCCTCCTGTCCGCAAGTAAGGATTTGACCATCATCCGGGCTCCATGAAACAGTTAATACTGGTTTCTGATGACCGCAAAGGGTATGCTTCAGTGACACCTGACCATTTTCTTTAACCTAAAAAGTTAAAAAATAACAAATTTATTAAAAGAGGATGGTTTGAATTTGCATGTATGGTTATCAGCATAGTAGTATATATTACTTATGCATATAAACTTCAATATAATCGTTTTAAAACACACAATTTCTTCAAAATATTCTTAAGAGGGCCTAGCTCAATTCATACCCACTAAAATCCTCGGTTATGGGATCAAGGCCAGTGGTTCAAACCTTAGCGACAGCCAGTCCCACTAGCAACATTTGATGAAAATGACACACATAAGGATTTGCATGCCAGTATGCAAAATAATTATCAGGCCAATAACATGGGAAACATTGAGGTCGCATAGCACAAGGTGGCTACCCATGCCCATCATTGTTCAATCATAAATTATTTATGGTCATTGAATCATAACAAGTTAACCAATAAAGCAAACTCTAGCACATACATTTGATCTTATCCATGTTTCTTCTTTACCCAACAATAACGAATTATGAAAAAAAAAAAGAGCAAAGGGGCACAAAAGGGCAAAATCCCACAAATGAGTGCTGCTTAGCTAGCTAACCTTAAGTACCTTGGAATAGGACAAACAGGTCAAGGCAAAGTCAATTATAAAGAAAAAGCTTACCTCCCATATAATTGCCGACTGGTCCTTAGATGATGAGGCCAAATATTTGCCGTTATGAGAGAATTGCAAAAACCAAACTTCATCATTGTGTGCTTGTAGAATCTGTTTTCATTTATATAAACAGAAAATTTTCATACTAGCATTCTTTTGTTAGCTGCTGAAAATCAAATGCACAGTAAACATTATGAAAAGACATTGCGATGTGTTAGAAAAGCAGCTAAAATTCAAATGAAATGGATAAGTCTCTTGATCATAACCAAGATGAAATTAACAGCAACAGTAAGAACACCAGAAGAATAAAAAATGGCTGCTGAATATAGCTGGATTCCTAATAAAAGGAGGCAGATTCTCTACAGTATAATACCATGAATCAACACAAATGACTGTTTCCGCATGCTAGAGCCTTGCTAAAATAAAGCAGAATATATTACACCCTAGACCCAAAAGATGAAGTCCAGTTTATATATGTTAAGGGAAAGGGCAGCTATAAGGAGTGCAAAGGCAGCAATTAAAGAACATCAACTTGAAAAACTCTAACCTGCAATGTCTGGGAAGGAATCTGATTTTTCCCACACTGGTGATCTGAGTACAAAGATAGATCACTATCTAAGGTATTATGGAACATGCAAGCCCCTCGTTGAACATCAAGAACCCTTTCAACTAGTTGCTCTAACCTTTTTTCAGGAATCATGATAGCGGCAGGAAGCAACTTTTGTAGTTTTTCTAGAATCTTTGAACTTGACTTCGTCCCCTCAGTATCTTGATCAGAAATCCCGAGTCTTACACATTGCAAAGGAGAGATGATACAGGCAGCAAGCTCATGAACCCGGTTCAGGTTGACATGAAGAGGCACAATCTCATTCCTTAGTGTATCCAATGCAGCAGCAACTTTTTCCGTTTTCAGAAGTTCAAGGAACTTCTCTTCCAATATCAAGAAAGATGCTGATTTCACTATCGTTTCATCTGAGAGACCAATCATACGCAATGTGGCCACACTATCATCCCACTTCCCATCTGTCACTTGCTGCATAAACAGATTAATCACTGAAGAATGCAATGGTATTCCTGATTCCTCCTCTAGAAGGGCACCACTTTTGTCATAACCAAGCGAGTACAATGCCCCAGTTATAATTTTGATGAATTCCGCCTTTTTGATAATGCCTTGTGAACCAATTGTTTCCTCATCCCCTTGGGAGGTTAGAGGCCTAGCCATCTGGTCTCCCAAAGAGCAAGAAACAGGTTCTTGAGTCGAACGATCCTCTGGCAAGCTCTTTGAATCTTCCAAGGGCCCTTTCATACGTTTCAAGGGTGGTTCACTATCTTCTATTACTCCCATGAAATGCCTAACTCAGCCCATAAATTTCCTAAAAGTCAAAAAGCAAACAAACTATGATACCATTCACATTTGAATAGTAACTAAGTAACAAAATAGCCGGTGCGAAGGCTCCACAATTTAATATGAATAAGAAGCTTAACATCAAGCATTTAATTGATTGACGATAATAATATAATTGCAATATAACAGAAAGAAAAAAAAGATTCCAAGAAACAATTTTCTAAAGATAGAAAAAGGGGATAGAAAATTAGTTGTAAGTAACAACAACCCACCCTTCAGTTGTCAAGATTAAGGAATCATTTGACTGATTAAAGTTAGTGAGATTATTATGATCATTAAATCAAAAGAACACAGTTTAATTGATGCAAATTAATTTATTTCATAGTAATTTTAGCATAAAACAATTGCTTCTTTATGCTAAAATGGAGAATAAAAACTAAAACTCCAAACACCAAAACTCACCAACCTTCCCACGAAGGAAAATTATAAACTAAAAGAAGAAAAAAGGGGAGGGGGGAAATCCTAGTGAATTTTATATTCATGGAAAGTAAAATAAAAATTAACTAAAATAATTTTAATTACAAGAAAAAGAAAAACCTTTGATTCATAGATAGACAGGCAAATTCAAGGATGAACAAAAACAAACAAGAATTGAACAAGAAACAATTCGTGAAGAATTATATAATCCAGGGAAAAACAATAAAGAAATGATTTATTTTTCTTTCTTTTTCTGCAAAGAAAAATAAAAACGTACCGGAAGGCATTCTCAGTGAGAGGAAACGTAAACGAAAGGGAGAAAGCCAAAGAATCAATTGGTAATTAAAGTGAAATGTGAAGAGAAAGATTGAAGATTGAGGGGAAAGATAGATTACCGAAAAGAAAAACCTCCGAAAGCTATGTATAGAGAATAGTGACAAATTAACAATTACTTAAAAATTTTTTTTTTTCTTGTTCTTTCTGATTTTGTTTTCTCAGTTGGCAAACGGCAAAGGAAGAAATAAAAAAATAGGATTAGATAGAAGAGAGACAAAGGGTAGGGCTTTTGGGTAAGATGGCCGTGGCCATGGCCATGGCCATGTGCAATGTGGGCTACCGCTACAACAAACAATTGCTTGGTAGTGGCAGTGGTTGCTGGGTATCGTGCGAGACAAGGCTCCGGGAAATGACGGTTTATTCGTGTTGGTTACTTGGTTAGATTTGCAACAATCTTGAATCGAAATTGGGGGTTGGACTTGGGACTTGGGAGCATACATGTAAATGAAATATTGTATTCGTAAATTATTTGGATTTGGTTAAAAAAATTTAAATTTGATTTGATCATTGTCAAATTGAGTTCGAACTATTGAGTGAGTCGAATTCGAATATCTTGATGCTTAATTCGAATAGTTCAAGAATTGATTTTTTTTAATTAATATTTAAAAAAAACTCCATTTAAATTGAATTCGAGTTCGAGCTCAAACTCGAACAGAAATAGTCGAGTTTGAAACAAGGTTGAAAAATTGGATCGGAGGTCAAACCGGTATGACCTCCGATTCTCGATTCAACTGGTTGACCGGTTGGACACTTTAAATAAGATTTTTAATGTTAAATAAATATTAAATATATAAATAAGGAATAAAAATAAGTATTTAGCTTAGTGGAATGATCTTTAGTATAATTTCAAGGGATTTATGGGTTCAAATCTTATTACTTACAAAAAATATTTTTAAAAAAAATAATTAAAAAAAATAATTTTTTCCGATTTTTTATCGATTGAACCGATTTTTGGTCGGTTCGATTAAATCCGCTTCGATTACATCCACATGATCTGATTTTTTATTTACTAGTTTAAAATCGAGTATAAGAATCGAGTTTATGTTTTACTAGATAAACAAGTATAATCGAACGAATTTAAGCAATTTAATTTTTATCTCGAATCGAATTTGAGATTTAAAAATAAAAATCATTCGAATTGAAAACAAATTTCAAATTTCAAATCAAACTCAATTTTTTTATTACTTAAACTTGACTTGACTTAATTACACCTATTTCAGAGTTCCCCATCAACAAGGATTGTTTTTCATTTTTCGTAATTTTAGTAAGTAAAGCTATCCAAATTGCTTTCGTCAAAGAAATCATTTAAGAAAAACTAAAGACAGAAAGAAGATATATGGTATCTTGTCATTTCCTGTGGTGTCGTGTAGAGTAGGTAATTTTTATATACTACTGCTTGCTGCAAATGAAATGCATTGTAAATAGACCTGTTAATTCTGATTCGAATTCGGAAAATTTGATCATTTTATTTGAATTTAAACTCAACCCAATCTGATTTGATTAAAAAAAGTCAACAATCCAAAACAGACCAAGCCGAACCCGAAAATGATCCGCACTCGAAATGACACAAATCCAGAATGACCCGAATCCAGAATGATTCGAAACCGAAATGATCCGAACCAGAAATGACCCGAACTTAAATTAAGTATAATTTTATTTTGAAAATATTAATTTAATAAAAATAATATCTATAACATAAATTATTAATTTGTTTTAATTTTATAACTTGTAATTAATATTATATTTTATTTATTTATTTTTGGATAATTTTGTAATTACTATTTTAGAATGTGATAAAATATGTAATTATCATTTGGTATGTATAAATGGATCATATTCTTATATTTGTTCTCTTCTCTATATGTAAAATAGTTTAGTAACTATATATGTACAGTATAAGTATAGTACAAGATCTTTCAATAAATATAATATAATTTTATTTTATTTTATTTTATTCTTATCTTTCAATAAAATTACAATAAAATCTGATTCGATCAACTAATCTGTTTAAATTTAATCTGATATGATTTTAAAAATTAATAAATTGAATCCAACATGATTCGAATCAAAAAATAACTCTAGTGTCAAACCCGAAATGACCCGAACCAGAATGATTCAAACCTGAATAACCCGAAATGACCCGAACCTGAATAACCCGAGTGTCAAACCTGAACCCGAATTGACCCAAACCCGAAATGACCCGAATCCGAAATGACCTAAGCCAGAAGTGACCCGAACCCAAAACGATTCAAACCCGAAACTGATTCGAAATTTTGAAAACCTGAACTAATCTGACCTAAATTGACCCGACCCTATTCAACCCAACTCAACCCAACCCAACCCAACCCAAATCTAATCCGACCCGCTCAATTAACAAATCTAATTGCAAAGGCATTTAATTTGCAATGTGGCATTCACCTACTCAAAACACATGTTTTTCATAAGGAAAGTGAAAACCCACCGCACCATTTTTAGTTATTATATATGTTACTATATTTGTACCTTACTATTTTTGTATCTCGGCTGGGTTCTTTCCTTTTTTGTCTGATTTTCATGGATGTAGAAGTTGCCTACTTCGAAAATTTTGAACCATTGTTCTTTGGATAAATTTGAAAAAATATCATCAACATTACAATATTATTTAAAAAAAATTAAAAAATTAAAAATTGTTAAAAAAAAAAATTATAATTATAAAATTACCCTTAATAAAAAAAAATTTCCCTTCACCTTCTCCTCCCAAGTTCCAAACTTCCCATTTTTTTCTTCTCTCATACCCTCTCTCTCACACCCGACCACTTTGCAAAAATCAGACTTACATTACATGCCTCTCAAAGAGATAAGAAAAAAAAGATAAATAGCATAAACAGCATTTTGTTTGTATTTTTCGCAAAAAAATCATTTTTTTTAAATTTTAAACGAAACAGCTGTCCAGGTAATAGGAAGTTTTTTTTTTGAAATGAAAAAAATTATCTGATTTGAATGGGGAAGGGTAATGACTTGGGAGGAGAAGGGGAAGAGAATATTTTTTCATTAAGGGTAATTTTGTATTTACAATTTCCTTCGTAACAATTTTTTTTTATTTTTTTCATTTATCTTTTTCAAATAATTCTTGCTCATTAGACCATTTAACAATTATTGTAATGTTGATGGTATGTTTTTAAATTTATCCGTGTTCTTTTAAGAGTGAAGGACATCAAGATGTGTGTGTATATATATATATATATATATATATATATATATATATTATTGAGTTCTATTTTAATACATTCGGACTTAAATTTTTAATTTTACAAGCGAAATTAAAAATAGGGACGAACAAAAAATCGAGAAAATCAAAATTGATTCGAACAGTAATGTTTGATTCGATTTTGGTTCGGTTTTTATAGAATTCGATTTGATTTTGGTTTGAGTAGTAATTAGATTTGTTCGGTTTGGTTTTCAATTTACAAGTTAAAAAATCAAAATTATTCAAACAAAATCAAATTTTATTTTTTAATTAGTTTTACTTTTTTATAATATAATATAATATAAAATTAAATATTTTATTTTTAAATTAGTGAAAAAAAATAAAAAATACTATAGAAAAAATAATTAAAAAAATAAAAATCGATAAACCGAACCAATTCAAGCTGGTGAAATTTAGTTCGATTATAGATGTTTTTTTGTTCAATTTTTGTTCGGTTCTTAGAAAATAAGAATACTGCATATTAATCATAAATTTTTTTAAAATCGAACCAAATCGTTATCACTCTTAGTTAAGAGACTGCTAGAAGTTTCATTTTTTTTTAAAATTTGTTTATTTATTTATTTATTTTTTAAAATATATCCTAAGGGTATATTTAACACTTATAATATCATTTGTGAAATCTAAAATCTTCAGTGACGATGAATGAATATTTTTTATTTTTTATTTTTTAAATATATCCTAAGAGTATATTTAACACTGCTAATATCATTTTTGAGATCTAAAATCTTCACTGACGATTGTCGCAACTTAAAAAATAACAAGTCTCATAGCAAGATTTTTACTCTTTAAGCGTGACATTGGGAAAAATAAAGGAAAAAACGACTTAATTTCTCTCGAAATAAAATGAGAGTTTGAAAACAACCTCGAAAAAAAAGATATGGAATCGCCACCAATCTTTTTTGGCTAGGTGTGATCGACCACCTATTAAAACCGGTTTTGTAAAACATTTTAAAATTAATTAAAACATTTTTAAAACAAATTTTAAGTCTGCGTTTTTAAACCAAAGAAAATCAAAGAAGCGGGTTCGGGACTACGTTACGTGCGGGGAAGGATTAGCACCCCCACAACGCTCGTATAAAACGGCACCTTATTAATCGTGTGTTATCTCAAGTCACGATAAAAAGTCAATTTTAAATTTGTTATTTCAAATTAATTCCCAATTTAAAGAAAAATAATTTCATTTTTAATTGAAAATGATCCGAAATTTATTAATTCAAAATTTTTCTATATTCCCCGACAAAATAGCAAAATATAGAAATTTTTATTTATTTGAAAAATTTTCCGAATCATTCTCGTTTTTTGAAAGAAAGATATTCCTTTATTAATGATAATTGATGATATCCTCCCCAGCTGACCCGGCAGAGAATTCATGAATTATTTTAACTCGGCAATATCTTTATTTTTATTGAAAATCATTATTTTTTTTTTTAACATTTTAAAAAATGAAAATGCACATGTGTGACATAATAAAGATAACATAATAAAATCTAAATGATATAATATAACTTAAATGACATGATATAGTTTAAATGACATAGTATATTCTAAATAAAATGATATAACCTAAGTGACATAATATATTCTAAATGAAATGATATAGCCTAAGTGATATACTATATTCTAAATGAAATGATATAACCTAAGTGATATAATATATTCTAAATGACCTAATATAATTTAAATGACATGGAAAATCTAAATGACATGGCATATTTTAAATGACACCGCATATTCTAAATGACATAATATAATTTAAATGATATTGCAATATAATCTAAGTAATATGAAATGATATGAAACACAAAAATAATATTATCATAAAATATGCATGAAAATAAAAATAATAATGCATGAACATAGTAAATCCTAAATGATGTGACAAAAATAAATGACTAAGTAAAAAGCATATGATAATCATAGAATATTCACAATCATATAACAAACAATATAACACCATAAAATATAAATCAAAATAATAACATTACCATATAAATATTCATAGCAAAAATCATATATCATATAATATGCATGAACATGGAAAATGCAATGCATGAAAATGTATTTTTTCCTTTAAATAAGAAAATCCATATACCTAAAAAGATATCCGACTACCTTAGGAAAAGACATCAAATTAAAATTTCTAAAATCAAAAATACTTTGTGATTGGTTTGGAAATAATTTTGAAAATTCTTGAATGAAAAATGACACATGGCCGAACCCCCTTTTAAAAATGGCTATATTTTCCTAACTTTGAAAACCCGGACTTGACCACCTTTGACCGAGCTTTATAAAATCATTTTTTAGAATTAAAATGGCTTAGAAATCAACCTAGGACAGTAGCTAAGATTCCTAATCAGCCCTCTCTTAATGCCTTAGCCAAAACAAAAAATTATTTTTCCTTTGAATTCAAATTTGACTTTACGGACCAGTTTTAAAACGTGATTCTTTTAACCTATTTTTAAAATTTTAAAAAACTCTGAAAGAATTATGGGAGACTCAGAACATGTCAAACTATATGGGAAAAAATTGGCTTAATTTTTAGACTAAGTAAACATTTTTTAAACCTTTGACAAAATCATTCAAAAATAAAAATAAAAAATATTGGAGACTCCTCTAAGAACCTACAAACAGTAGCTAAAATTTCTAAAAATTTGGACAAGGATTGCCTAATGAAAAAAAATATCACAAAGGTAGAAATTCCAACTTGACAACTTCTTAATTTTCCACAAGCATGCTCATGTGAGCTTGGTTTTGAGCTATTGATTGGCTTAAGTCAAAAATTAAGTGGTATGATATGAGATGCATGAACAAACAACAAGTTAAATGGATGAAATGCATGATTTAAGGCCTAAATGACATAGAAAATGCATGGTATAAACAATGACCTAATGCCTAACATGAACTTGTGCATGGCAATTAATGCAACCTAGACCTAATATGCATGAAATGCATGGCAATGCAAATGTGACCTAGACCTAATGAAAATGCATGGCAATAACACAAATACATGGCATAATAAATCAAATACACAAAATCATGGCATAGAAATGCAAGCATGTCAACTAACAAGATGAAAATGCACACATAATGCAAGAAATCATGGGGTAGCCGAATGGATATAACAATATGTAAGGGAATTCTAGCATGACATTAACACAAACACATGGCATAGTATATACAAGACTTAAAAGGAAACATGTAAGATCAAACAAACATGATGCATAGACAAGGATGTAGCTAGGCAAATACACAAACACTTGGTATGGCAATATACAAAGCATGAACAACTTAACATATTGAAAACAGAAAATTAAAAATGGCAAACAAAGTAATTAGACATGAAAACAAAATGATATAATCAGCAAAATAATAGTAAGTAAATGAAAAAGGTTAAAAAATAAACTTCATATCTTAATTATTTTTAAAAGTTAGAACATCAAAACAAGCTAGAACTTCACAACCAACATGGAAAATAAATCAAACACATCGCAAGCACTCCAAGGGTAGGTTCCGCCATGATGAAAAAATGGTGGAAAATTGTTTTTTCTTTGATTTTTTAAAGAAAACATAAGATTGGAGCTTTAGGAGGAAGTTTTAAAAAATTTATCTCACAACCAAAAACAACAAAAAATCACAAAATCTCAAAGAAAATCAGCAAGTTAAGCATGGAAAAGGAAAGAAAATGCCAGAATTAGGTGCCTTTAGGCTACCTTCCAAAAGCTATTTTTCAAGCCTTTCTTCTCTTCTAACTTTCTTTGCTTTTCAAAACTTAGCTATTTGCTCCAAAAATGAATAGTGATCGGCCAAAGACCCTTTTGAAAATGAAAAACCCCTTCCCTAAATGGTGGTAGCAGAATGGTCCATTTGGTGTAGGATGTTGTCATTTTTTTTCCTAGCCAATTTGATACAAAGGCCACTAATCCAAGATGCTTAAAATGTGAAATTACCACCCTTAGATTAAGTGATCAGCCCCTAACTAATACAGTTGTTCAAAAACATGTAGCCATCATGTTGATATCCTTCCTCTTCATGCATTAGACCATGTGGCACAATTACAAAGACTTGATAAAAAAAAGGCATAATGATAAATTTAGCCCTCGAACTATACCACTTGAGTAATTTCGACCCCTAACCTTTTATTTGAGTCAATATGACCTTCGATCTTTTATTTTGGGTCAAAAACATCTTATCTTAACGGAATTCATTTGAATTCCGTTAAATGACTAATGGACTATCATAAAAGGTTTTTTTTTTTTTTTTTTTAAGACATGGCATTTAAAATTCCATGTCATTTTTTTTAATTTCAACAATTTAAAAAAAATAAAAATGACACATGGGGCCCAACACTCACATGTCTCTTACATAAAAAAAAAGAATATTTTTTTTCTTTCTTTTTCGTGCTTAAATTTTTTTTTTCTTTCATTGTTTCTGGCATATAACCTTCAAGATCAAGGAGGCTCCTTTCTTTTTCTTTCATTTGAATCTAACACAATTAAAATCTCATGCCAACAACAACACACAGGATAATCTGTACCTCACAAAAAGAATCTCATCCCAAATCATAACCAACGGCCACACAAAGAAACCCACTACCTTTTTTGTCTTTTGACATTTCCATTAACAATGGCAGCTTCCTTAACAATCTTAATATTTCTCTCACCCGAAGGCCTCTCTTTTTCCACCCCCACCACCAAAATTTCCCCTTAATCCCTTTTTTCAAAACTCTTCATTTCTCCCATTTCCCTCAACCTCCACCATCGCCCTTCAAAACCCATTTCTTTTTCCACCAAAACAACGAAAATTTTCGCCACAATCTCTGTCGGAGATAAGCTTCCCGACGTAACCCTCTCATACTTCAACTCCGACAAAGAACTCCAAACCACCACAATCTCCCCCCTTTCGCCGGCAAAAAAATCACCCTTTTTGTCGTCCCGAGTGCTTTCACCCCCACCTATTCCCAAAAACACCTTCTTGGGTTCATCGAAAAACCAAGGGAACTCAAAGCCAAAGGGGTCGACAACATCGACTGCATGTCAGTGAACGAAGCGTTTGTGATGCGGGTGTGGAAGGAGAATCTGGGTATTAACGACGAGGTTCTTTGATTTTTGTAAATGTTTCTATATATGAATTAAAGTTTGAAATTTAAATCTGGGTATTCACTAATCTGGGTATTTTCTTTTATTCTTATACATTTTTGAATTTCTAAAAAATTGATGGAAATTACAAATGAATTTAATTTCTTGTGTGATTTGTTTTTATTTATTTATTTATTTATTTATTTATTGTGTTTTTTTTTTGTTTGTTAGTGGAAATGGATGGTCATGATTTTGAACAATGATGGAGTGATGCAAATGAGATGAGAAGAAAGGATGAAATGGGAGATTGAAAATCTAGAATTGATGATGCAATGGAGGTGATGTTGGAGCTAAAAAAAATAAATCTGGATTTCTAAGTTTTTTGGGGGTTTTTTATTATTTAATTGCAGATATGGATTTATTTGTTTCTATAATTAAATGCCATTAATTTATTTTTTTTCAAATGTAAAATCCATGTCATCAATTTTTATTCAAATGTATGCCAGCGAGATGACTTAATTAAGCCATGAAGTTTTCTGTTAAAATTTGATCTATTTGACAAAAAATATTAGATGGAGGGCTTAATTGGTTCAAATAAAAGATTAGGGGCTTAAATGACTCAACCGGTATAGTTCGAGGGTTAAATTTGTCATTATGCCTAAAAAAATAACTACTTTACTATCCACTTTTGGCCTTTGGATGCAAGAACTCAGCAAAAATCACTCTCCTCATGGGCTTGGTCGGTTGGCCCTTCACATTCCAGCCCAATCTCTATTTTTATAATTGCAAGAAAGGCCCTCTTCGGTTTCTTCAGTAAAATTACCCTTTTAGCCCCCGAACCTAATTAAATAGCAAACGGACTCCAAATCCAAATTTTATTTTTTCAATACTTCCTAAATAATATAAAATTGAATTCTGAAAGTTTTCATAATTTTTCGAGCCCATTTGCTATTTTTCCCGGATTTTCTTTCCAAAATTGCCCTTAGTGCACCCGAACTTTTACCATTTTTCAAACGAGCTAACGAGCTTCGTTTCCAGATTTTTCTTTACCAATCACTTCCAAATGACATAAGATTGAGATTTGGAAGTTTTGGTGATTTTCCGAGATCATTTGCTATTTTTTCCAAAATTTCCAAAATTTCCCTTTTACCTCCGAAGCCTCGATTTTACTCAAAACAAGTCCGATTTCCAGATTTGCTTTTTCTGTGCCTTTGAAAATGCCCAATTTTTATGATCAAATTCCCCTCCGACTTGATTTCTCCTTTTTCCAACATCGAGAATTTCCTCATTTTTTTTGTTTTTTCTCTAATCGGCTCTTTTCTCCGAATTACTTCAAACTGAGCCTTGGGATATCCTTGTTTACTCACTCCTCATCAAACAGGGGCTTTAATTTCACCGAATCGGGTCATTTCTGCAATTTTTCCCAACTTCGCCAAAATTCACCAAAACCCTAATTCCCAATTTTCTTCCGAATTGACTCTTCCTTTGGTTTTGCTTTCAAATGGCCTCTCCATTACCCATAGTCATTGCTTATCTTTCATTCGGAACCTCTAATTTTGACCAATTTGATCATTTAAGCACTTTTCTTCAAATTTTCTGAACTAGGGTTTCCTTTCCACTGAATCTCCGTAACCCATCTTCCGAACTCCATATCTTTCATTGTAGACCTTGGATTATCAAAATTCTTTCACCATTGTTCAATTGAACTTCGAATCTTGATTTTGAATGCGGGTTGACTTTTTCAGTAGTTGACTTTTTGAGGTTGACTTTTTCGGGATTGACTTTTTCCAGATTGACTTTTCATGCTTGGCCCCTTAAACTAAGTCTCGGAGTATCACCTACAGGATGAGAAAAGCTTTTCTGCATTCTAAAACATCATTAGGAAGGAATTTTACCTGATTTAGAGGTCCGAACAAAATTAGGTGTCTACCGCTACCCCTCTTTGGCTATTGCTGAGAATCAAGAACCAGACAAAGATAAATAAACACTAATTTTGTTCGGTTAGTGAGATCTCATGTGAAGGAAAGGGAAGGGATTTTTCATTTCATTTTTTCATCATTTTTCGTTCATCATTTTTTTTAATGAAAAAGCTGTAAATTGAAGATTTTGTCCTTAAATTGAGTTTCCTGACTAATCAAGGCTCGACCCGTCTTAATGAAACGAGTTCGATTTGTAAGAGAAGAAGATACCTCAACGGTGGTCTCAGGGTCTTATCCTGTCTTGTGCTCAGTTGTGTTTAAAATTCTGAGTATGTCCTCTAGAAGCTTCGACTATCACCACCAAAGACTTGCTCACTTTTAAAACTGTAAAACTCTGGATATCTTCATCAAAGGCTTCGGCTATCGCCATCGAAGACTTGCTCATTGTTAAAACTGTAAAAACTCTGGATATCTCCACCAGAGGCTTTGGCTATCATCACCAAAGACTTGCTCATTTTTAAAGACTCTAAAACTCTGGATATCTCCACCAGAGGCTTTGGTTATCACCACCAAAGACTTGCTCATTGTTAAAGACTCTAAAACTCTGGATATATCCACCAGAGGCTTTGGCTATCATCACCAAAGACTTGCTCATTGTTAAAGACTGTAAAACTCTGGATATCTCCACCAGAGGCTTTGGTTATCACCACCAAAGACTTGCTCATTGTTAAAGACTGTAAAACTCTGGATATCTCCATCAGAGGCTTTGGCTATCACCACCAAAGACTTGTTCACTTTTAAAACTGTAAAATTAATGGTACCCGGAGGTCTTAAGAATGGTTTAAACAAAAAAATTATGCTCGAGGGTCTTAAGAATTGTGCCCGGAGGTCTTATCCCTGATTTAAACAAAAACATTATGCCCAGAGATCTTAAGAATGGTACCCGAAGGTCTTATCCATGATTTAAATAGAAAATACCTTGACGATGGTCTCGGTGCTCGACTCATTTGAGAAGTAGAATGAGTTCGATTTTAAAAATAAAAGGAATGTTTTAAGAATGATCATGGGTTTGATTCATTTGTAAAAAAAAATTGACTTGAAAATGAAAGGAATATACATCGACGGTGGTCTCGGGGCTCGACTCATTTGAGAAGCAGAACCAGTTCGATTTAAAACAAAAGAGAATACCTCGCGACGGTCTCGAGGCTCGACTCATTTGAGAAGCAAAACGGGTTTGATTTAAAACAAAAGGAAATACCTCGACGATGGTCTCAGGGTTCAACTTATTTGAGAAGAGAACGAGTTCGATTTGGAGAAACCAAAATTTTCCATGATTCCTGCAATTTTAGCTAAATGCAATGATGAAAATGACATGCTTTGCAAATGCTTGTATGTTTTGTAAGGATGAATGCAATCAAATGATTGTGTCATTATTTCTAATCCATGGTTTCTTTGAGGTTCACAGATTATCTGACTTCATGACGGAGTCTTCAATTTTTCACTGATGTCCCATTTGAGGAACCTTCAATGAAGATAAATTCAAACAGTTCCAGTTTATGACTTCACTGAAATCCATAAATTTTCTAACTTCATGACAGAGTCTCCAACACATTCATTGTTTACCTTTACTTGGCGAATTTTCCATCAAGATTAGTGGTTTCCTAACCTCTTCTAAGATTTAAATCTACTCCTTAGTAATACTCTAAAATCCTTTTGTCTAAATATTTTTATGTTTACTAATCATCATTCAATTTAATAACAAACAAAATGCATCACAAAATGTATGAAAGAAAGTATGAATCAAACAAATGTCATAAAAGGGATAACTAATATTTATTGCAACATTGTCTTAAAATGACAGAGATGAATATCAAGGATACAAGAAACAAATGTAGAGTTGTAGGTTGTAGATGCCCCAGATGCGGAATATCTTGGACCTTTCCTTTTTTAATTCATCTGAAATTTCTCTTAAATGAGCAATTTATTTGGGTAATTTCTTGGCTTCCGGAGTTGCGTCAGACTGAGTTTTTCCCCTTTCCTGTAATCTGCAGATACTTTCTCCCCCTTTACACAGAGCATTGATTCAAACCTTAATCAGTACTTGAGCCGCCCTTTGTGGGTTTTCAACTCAAGTGTCCCCCATTCGGTATTAAGTCGCCCTTTGCGGGTTTTCGGCTTAAACCTCTCATTTTACATTCTTTTTTTTCTTTTTCTTTTTCATTTTTTTCTTTTTTCTTTTTTTGGTGTTCTACCATGCATCTGATAATTCTAAATGCTTCCAAAGTAAAAATGTCAATTACAAAAGATGGAATGAATTCTGAGAAAAGCCTTTCAAATTAAATATTCATGCTTGATCAAAATGAACTTTTAAAGCACGTAATGTAGCCATGGCTCGGCTTTATAAAGAAATGGTAAATAGGTCCAAAATGTGTTTAAGTGTGATTAGATCAAGGATCATTTCCTGATGAGAATTCATTCTTGAAACATTTTTCCTTTTTTGGACTTTCCTCTTTTTCTCTTTTTTGAATCTTTTTCTTTCATTCTTGGCTTTCATTTGCCATTATTTGATTTCACACTTTTTTTATGGCTCTTTTTGCCATAATATTTGGAGGTTATTTCTTCTCGCATTTGCCTTCCAGTGTAGAAAGTGATCCTTGATCAAGGTTCAAAGAAATAATTCCTAAGGCTCAAAGGGATAACTAAGGATAATTTCTTCTTAGTGAAAGGAATATGAAAGATGGCCATTCATCATATCAAGCACAAATATTCTCATTGAAAAGCAATCCTCAGCGGAAATAGATATAGAGAATTTTCACTTTTACATTTGAAATCATTCGAATTTTCATGTACATAGTATCACACATTTTTTTTTATTCTTTTTCTTCTTCAAGCATAGTACTTCTTCAATTCGTCGGCATTTACGGGATTTCTCAAATCATCCCCGTCCATCCAAGTCAGAATCAATGCTCCTCCAGAAAAAGCTCTTTTTACCACATAGGGTCCTTCCCAATTTGGAGCCCCTTTCCCCTCGGATCCTTCACTATAGGGAGAATTTTCCTTAGTACCAACTCTCCTTCTCGGAATTGCCTAGGACGAACCTTTTTGTTGTGGGCTCGAATCATCCTTTTCTGATACAACTGCCCGTGACAAATTGCCTTCAATCTTTCCTCTTCGATGAGATTCAACTGTTCATAGCGAGCTCTAACCCATTCTGCCTCTTCTAAGCCCGCTTCCATCAAAACACGAAGGGAAGGAATTTCAACCTCAATAGGCAGTACTGCTTCCATCTCGTATACCAGGGAAAACGACGTGGCCCCCTTAGATGTGCGAACCGAAGTACAGTATGCGTGGAGAGCAAAAGGTAAAATCTCATGCCAATCTTTGTATACATCAGTCATCTTCTCAACAATCTTCTTGATGTTCTTATTAGCTGCTTCTACTGCCCCATTCATTTTCGGACGGTAGGGTGCCGAATTATGATGGTTGATCTTGAATTGGGTACATATTTCCCTCATCATTTTATTGTTCAGATTGAGAGCATTGTTTGTGATTATTCTCTCCGGGAGTCCATATCGGCATATGATTTCCTTCTTAACAAATCTGCATACCACTGACTTCGTTACATTCGCGTAAGAAGCAGCTTCCATCCACTTTGTGAAGTAATCTATGGCCACTAGGATAAAACGGTGTCAATTTGAAGCTTTTAGAGTAATAGGCCCAATCATATCCATTCCCCATATCGAAAATGGCCATGGTGCAGTCATGACAAGCAATGGTGATGGCGGCACATAAATCTTATCGGCGTATATCTGACATTTATGACACTTTCGGGAATAACTAATGCAATCTCCTTCCATTGTTAGCCAATAATACCCTGCTCTCATAATCTGCTTAGCAAGCATGTGACCATTAGCATGAGTGCCACATATTTTTTTGTGGACTTCTTCAATGATCCTCCGAGCTTCGGTAGACCCGACACACCTCAACAGGACTTGGTCTTTCCCTTTCTTATAGAGAATCTCACCATCTAGTACAAAACCCATTGCTAATCTTCTCAGAGTCCTCTTATCATTTTCTATTGCTTGCTCAGGATACCGTTGACTCTTGATGTATTGCAAGATGTCATATTACCAAGGAAGGCCATCCGCTTCTTCTTCGATACTCAGACAGTGAGCAGGAGACTAGTATATGCTCATCTTTATCAGCACAACCTCGGCCCTTCATTTACTATGAACATGGATGATCAAGTATCTAAAGCATCTGCCATTCGGTTTTCTTCTCAGGAGAAGTAGTTGAAACTCACTTTTTAGAATTCCTTTATCAGACTCAGTATGAGCTCTCGATTGCATCTCGAGTTTCCCATTCTCCGCGCAGTTGATATATCACTAAAGCTGAGTCTCCAAAAACTTCTAGTTTTTTTATCTTTCTGTCTACGGCAGCACGAAGGCCATAGTACATGCCTCATATTTCGCAGTATTATTTGTACAATCAAAATCCAATCTGGCAGTGAAAGGATAATAATCCTCTTTCGGGGATATGAACACTGCACCGATTCCATGCCCCATGGCATTGGATGCACCATCAAAGTACATTTTCCATAATTTCTTCTTTTTAGGGGGAACCTCGTCTTCTTGCGAGACGCACATCAAATCTTAATCCGAAAAATCAAAGTTCAAAGGCTCGTAATCTTCCACCGCCCAACTTGCTAAGAACTCGGCTACTGCACTGCCCTTTATAGCTTTCTGACTCACATATATAATATCGTATTCTGACAACAAAACTTGCCATCTTGCCGTTCTTCCTGACAAGGAAGGTGCTTCCAACATATACTTGACTGGATCTAGCTTGACAATCAACCACGTCGTGTGGTACAACATGTATTGTCTGAGCCTTCGAGCAGTCCAAGCTAAGGCACAATAAAGCTTTTCTACTGATGAGTAGTTCAACTCATACTCTTTGAACTTCTTGCTGAGGTAGTAGATCGCTTGTTCTTTCTTCTCGATCTCATCATGCTGCCCCAAGACATAACCATAGATCTCTCGATACTGATAAATACAGTATCATTGGTTTATTCGGAACAGGTGACATTAATACTGATGGGTTTGATTAATAGTGCATAACCTTTTCAAAGGCGATCTGACAACCTTCATCCCATTCTCCTGGATCACATTTCGAAGTAGCTTAAATATTGGATCACACTTATCGGTTAACTGAGAAATAAATCGAGCAATGTAATTCAATCTTTCTAGAAAGCCTCTCACTTATTTTTGAGTATGAGGTGGTGGAAAATTCTGGATGGCCTTTACTTTATCTGGGTCGATCTCAATTCCCCTCTTACTGACGACAAAGCCTAACAGCTTCCCCGAAGTGACTCTGAAAGTGCATTTTGCTGGGTTTAGCTTGAGTCGAAACTTTCTTAGTCTTTCAAAAAGCTTCTTAAGATTCGCGATATGCTTCTATTCTCCTTGTGATATCATATCATCAACATAGACCTCAATCCCCTTATGCATCATATCATGGAACAAAGTCACCATGGCTTTCTGATATGTTGCCCCGACATTTTTCAACCCAAACGGCATTACCTTATAGCAAAATGTTCCCCACATTGTAACAAATGTGGTTTTCTCCATACCTTCTGGCGCCATCTTAATCTGATTGTACCCTGAGAATCCATCCATGAAGGAAAATTATGATCTCTTTGTCGTATTATCCACCAAGGTATCAATGTAAGGCAAAGGGAAATTATCCTTAGGACTGGCCTTATTCAGATCCCGGTAATCGACACACATCCGTACTTTGCTATCCTTCTTTGGTACCGGGATAATATTTGCTATCCATTTAGGATATTTTGCCACTTCCAAGAACCCAGCATCAAACTGCTTCTTCACCTCTTCTTTTATCTTTAACAACATGTCAGGCCTCATTCTTCTCAATTTCTACTAAATCGACTTGCACTCTGGTCTTAAAGGGAGTTTATGAATCACAATATCAGGATCCAACCCTGGCATGTCTTGATATGACCATGCAAATACATCAACATATTCCCGGAGCAAAGCTATCGGTTCACCTTTTATTGATGATGATAATGAGGCCCTAATTTTAACCTCCTTTATTTCTTCCCTACTTCCCAGATTTATCATTTCTAATAGCTCCTTATGAGGCAATACTTGCTTCTCCTCTTATTCTATTTTTCTCAGTAAATTCGGGGGCAGACCATAATCTTCAGCATCTTCGTTGGCGTCGAAATCGCCCGTGCAAATAGGTCTTTCAAAATCAATTTCAGAATTATTGATAGGATGGTCCTCATATTTCGCATCCGTACACCTGTAAATAGGTGAGGAAGAAACAATATAGAAAAATATATAGGCCATGAAATAAAATGAAAAGCAAAAATGAAAGAATATGGATACATCAATATGAAGAAAATGCATCGTGCTTGTTATTTATTGAATGAAGATTTCTAAACATAAGCCCGCTAAAGAAAAAAATTCTTAATACCCTTGGCAAAGATAATTAAGATCGTTTTAAAGTATTACTTTGGAGTAGCCTAAAGACTATTGGAAACTCGGTCGCACTCCAGTTCGTCAATTTGTAACCTGGTGGACATGGTCGCACCATCCAACTCGCACTTCTTTCTTCAACTCCTTCCTCCCCAACCATACAGATCACCATATCTTGCGTCTGCTCTTCCTTATTCATGTGGAACTTCTCAAAAGCCTGTTCAATCATTATCAGCACATCATCAGAATCTTTCTCCCCAAACAAAAAGTTGGTCGAACGAAAGCTGTAAAAGATTGGTGGGAAAGTCATGGGCTTCCACTCTATATCCATACTCGAGAGACGGGCCATCCTCATTTGTCGATTTTTCTCAATTTGTCTTCTCTTTTCATGGGCCTTCGGGAGATATCCAAGACCAAACCGATCTTTCTTTCCAGTCACTTTAATTGCCTTGGTCATACCCTGAAGATACTTTCCCAGTCGTTTTCCTGCCCTGCAACCCTTTTCGATCGTTGTTCTCACTCTCAGCCAGGTATTCTTGGACAACTTTGGCTTTGGAATTTTATGTCATTCGATGACGAATACGACATTAACAAATTCTAAAGACCGGAATGAGCATTCCACCGCGTCCTCATACAGCTTGATGTAAAGGAAATCAGTAGATGCCGAGGCTATGATATCTTTCTTTCCTGATACACTGACCAAACGTCCCTCCATTACAAACTTCAACTTTTGATAGAGACATGAGGGTACCGCTCCAGCAGAATGTATCCAAGGTCTTCTCAATAATCAGTTATAGGACGGGATAATATCCATAACCTGAAAATCTACCTTATAGGTACAGGGACCTATCTCCAACGGGACCTCAATAGTCCCCATTACTTTCCATCGAGTTCTATCGAAAGCTCTGACCTTAGTGCAACTTGGCAGCATGTAGGAAATATCAACCGGCAGCTTAGATAGGGTTGCTAAGGGCATTACATTCAGTGAAGAGCCGTTATCCAAGAGTACTCGTGATAAAATATGCCACTTGAAAGTAGTTGTGATGTGAAGGGCTTTTGTAGATCCAATATCGTTTGGTGGTATTTCATCATAACTGAAAAAGATATGATCATCGACTATAATATTTCCCACCAACCGGTCTAGCTTCTCTATTGATATATTATGGGCCACATATGCCTGATTCAAGATCCTTAATAAAACATTTTTGTGCAGCTCTGAATTCAATAACAGTGAAAGGACCAAAATCCTTGCGGGCTGACGTTGTAGCTGTTCCACCATACTGTATTCACTGTGTTTTATGAATTTCAAAAATTCACAAGCCTCCTTTTCATTTACCGGTTTCTTTACTTTGTTAACCGGGGTTGACCCCCTCTCCACTCTTTTTGATAGATCCATCTCTATATGGACCGGTTCAGCTGTTCTCTTTCCTTTATCCGCTCCTTCTTTTTTTCCCAATAGACCTTGTTCAACAATCTCAGGGGCATAACATCTTCCATAACGCATCAGATGCCCTACACCCGTTATGTCAATTGCTGTCTGCTTACTAGAAGATCTCGGCGTAACCACGCTGCAATCATATTTCCATGGTGCAGCCTTATTTTCTTTGTATGAGAAAGAGAAGGGTAGCTCTATGATCAACTTAGGTATGATTTATTCAACAACCGGAGTAATCTTCTCTTCTGGTTCATCATAGTATATAATCACAGGTCTATCTACACCATATCCGGCTGTGTTCTCAATAACCTTCACCTCTTCCTCTACTTCCTATAAAATTGGGCCTCGCCCTCATCCATCATCTGCTGAACTTTAGCCAAAAAGTCCCCACACTCCTATATGGTGTGATCTTTGCATCTATGAAACGGGCATCAATCCTTCATCCTGCTTGCTACCATCCTCAGACTATTTTCATCCTGAACTATTCCCTCTTTAACCATTTCAACCCACACCTTTATCATCGGAGTCTTTACCTCACTGATGTGCCTTTTCACCCTACTGACTTCCCCTGTCAACAATGCATTCACTTTGGCCTCAGTATGATTGGGCAATAAGTTACCCGCTACATTAGGCCCGTTCCTTGATCCGAATTTTACAACCCCGGTGTTGATATAGCTTTGAACCTTTCTCTTAAAGGCAATGCAATCCTCAGTCGAATGCCCCTGAATTCTCGCGTGATACGCGCAGTTAGCATTTACATTGTACCATTTTTGGTATGGTGGTGACAAGGGTTTAAGGTATACAAGTGCAACAAGCTGACCCTGCAATAGTTTGGGGTATAGTTCACCATAAGTTGTAGGAATGGGTTCAAATTGGGGTTTTTTATCGTTCCTTGGTGATCGTTGGTCATTGAGCACGATACCCTGGGTATTCTAGACAGTGTTTTGGGGAAGGGTTATCTATGGCGACACGCCAGTTGGGTATGGCTGTTGCGGTATGTTGGTATAAGGGAATGGGTTTTGAGTAAGGTGGTTTACAGCGGGGTAGTAAGGATTGTACCCCGGGTAAGGTGTGTAGGGTGTAGGAAGTGTATAAGATGTAGAAGAAGTATAAGGTCTAAGAGGTGTATATGGTGTATGAGGTGTACAGGGATAATGGTTGTAGCTAACTGTGTGAGTTTCTTATTTCTTCTTGGCAGGAAATATCTTATTTGGAGCAGATTCTCCCCCTTCCGTTTTTCCACTTTCGATAACGGACTCAATCATTTCTCCGGATATAACCATATCCGCAAAATCTTTGGTGGCACTCCCCACCAATTTATCATAGTATGGTGCCTTCAAAGTGTTCATAAAATGCATCGTGGTTTCTTTGTTGGTGAGAGGGGGTTGCACTTGTGTGGCAAAATCTCTCCATCTCTGAGAGTACTCCTTAAAGCTTTCATTTGCTTTCTTCTCCATATTCTGCAGAGTAAGACGGTCAGGTACCATAACCGTCACATGTTTATACTGTTCCATGAAAGCCCTGGCCAGATCCATCTAGGAGCGGATCTTAGTACGGGTCAGCTAATTGTACCACCGGATTGCAAAACCTGTCGCAACCTAAAAAATAACGAGTCTCATCGCAAGACTTTATTATTCATTAAGCGTGACATTAAAAAAAATCGAGGAAAAGTCGACTTAATTCCTCTAGAAAAATTAAGGTTTTGAAAATGATCTCAAAAAGACATGGAGTCGCCACCAATCTTTTTTCGCTAGGTGTGATCGGCCACCTATTAAAACCGGTTTTATAAAATATTTTAAAAATTAATTAAAACATTTTAAAAACCAATTTCAAGTCTGCGTTTAAACCAGAGAAATCAAAGAAACGGGTTTGGGAGTAGGTTACGTGTAGGGAAGGATTAGCACCCCCACAATGCCCGTATAAAACGGAACATTATTAATCGTGTGTTATCTTAAGTCTCGGTAAAAAGTTGGTTTTAAATTTAGTATTTCAAGTTAATTCCCAATTTAAAGAAAAATAATTCCATTTTTTTATTAAGAATGATCCGGAATTTATAAATTCAAAATTTTCCTATATTCCCCAACAAACGTGGCAAAATATAGAAATTTTTATTAATTTGGAAAACTTTCTGAATCATTCTCGTTTTTTGAAAGAAAGATATTTCTTTATTAATGATAATTGATGATATTCCCTCTAGCAAACCCGGTAGAGAACTCATGAATTATTTTAACTCGGGAATATCTTTATTTTTTTATTGAAAAATCATTATCTTTTTGAAAACATTTTAAAAGATATGAATATGTATATGCATGACATAAATAAAATGACATGGCAAAATATAAATAATATAATGCATCCTAAATGACATGATATAATTTAAATGTCTTAGCATATTCTAAATGAAATGAAAAATCCTAAGTTATATGATATATTCTAAATAAAATGAAATGACCTAGGTAACATAATAAATTCTATATGAAATGAAACAACCTAGGTAACATGATATATTCTAAATAAAATAAAATAACCTAAGTAACATAACATATTCTATATGAAATGAAATAACCTAGGTAACATGATATATTCTAAATGAAATAAAATAACCTAAGTAACATAACATATTCTATATGAAATGAAATAATTTAAATGACATGGAATATAAAATGATGCTATCATATAATATGCATGGAAATAAAAATGAAAATAATAATGCATGAACATAGCATATGCTAAATAATATGACAAAAAAAATAATTAAATAAAAAGCATAGGTTATCATGAAATATTCCAAATCATATAATAAACAATATAATATAGCTCAAAATCATAACAATATCATAGAAATTATCATAGTAAAAATCACATATTATATATAAAATGCATGAATATAGAAAATGCAATGCATGAGAATATATTTTTTCCTTTAATTCAGGAAATCCGTATATCTAAAAAGGTATCCGGCTACCTTAGAAAAATATGTCAAATTAAATATTCTAAAACCAAAATACTTTGTGATTGTTTGAAAACAATTTTGAAAAGCTTAGATTAAAAATAAAAACTGGACTAAACCCTTTTTTAAAATGGCTCTAATTTCCTAAGTTTAAAATCCCGGACTTGACCACCCTTAATTCGAGAGTTAAAAAATCATTTTTAGAGTTTAAAAAGGCTTAGAAACTACCCTAAGTCAGTAGCTAACCTTCCTAATCAGCCCCCTCTAGGTAACTTAACCAAAACAGAAAAATGATTTTTCTTTAAATTCAATTATGACTCCACTGTCCAGTTTTAAGCCACGATTTTTTTCCCTATTTTCAAAACTTCAAAAAATTCTAAAACAAATACTGGAGACTCAAGACATGTAAAACTACACGGTAAAAAATCCGCTTAATTTTTTTATTAAAGATGAATGCCCAGAAAAATCGGGAAAGTACGAGTACTGTGTGAAAAAAAACTGCTTTGCCAAAATACATTTTTACCTTTGATAAAATCATTTAAAAATCAAAGTAAAAATATTTAAGACTCACAAAATGACTCACAAACAGTAGCTAGGACTTTTTGAAAGTTAGATAAAAATTGGCTAAAGTAAAAAAAAATCACAAAGGTAGAATAATCAATTTGACAAAACTTAATTTCCCACAAGTATGCTCAAGAGAGCATGACTTTAAACCATTAATTGGCTCAAGTCATTATTCAAGTGGCATGAACATGAAATGCATGAAAAAATTACAGCAAACATAGTGCATGAAATGCATGAGTTTAAACCTAAATGTCATAAAAAATGCATGGTATTCATATAGTGACCTAGACCTAAATGAACTTGCATGGCAATAATGCAAACACATAGCGTGGTAAATCAAAATACACAAAGTCATGGCATGAAATGCAAACCTATCAACTAGAAAAAATGAAAATGCACACACAAAACCAAATTATGTTGACCGAATGGCCCTCAAATCACATAGTATAATCCTAGCTAAACAATAACACAAACACATGGAAGCAATAAACTAGCAAACATGATAAACAATGCAAATATGTACAAAAATCCATCATAGCTGAATGGAACAACATGAACCTAGCATAGTATTGTCACAAACACATAGCATGGTATACTATTAAACTACCACAATCAAGCTAACCTACCACAAATAAGCTATCCTACCACAATAAATCACATGAACAAAATCAAAATAGCAAAGTTATATCAACAAAGTATTGAGGAGAGCGTGAAAGAACATAGCTACCTTTCTCTAGCTTTCCAAATCAAAGAGTAGTAAGCAAATCCTTTCTTTTTTTCCTTCTTTCTTGTCTCTTTTTCTTCCTTGATAAAAAAATGGCTCATCAGTACGATCCCAACGATGCATGGACCGGTCATGAGATCCTGTAACAACAAAGTCACCGCGATTGCTAATTGCAAAGCACCAGACATCTGTATGATGTCCCTCAAGAGTTAAAAAAATAAATCAAACTTATTGACGTTCCATTATCCCAGTACTTTATAAGACAATCTTTCCCAGCACTAAACATGTAATGCATGTTGTGGACAAATTGCACTGCTATAACACTGTCAGCATGAACAAAGATGGATTTGCGAAAATCACCAAAATCTAAGTCTCAAATCCTCAAATCCTTGTCTGCGAATCCAGTTACAATCAATTCTCCATTTGTGTGTTAATCCAAAGCCAAAGGGAATCGAGCCTGTGTCTCTCTCTCAAGGGTCAAATGCTTGCGAAGCTTGCTGTAAAACCATTGGTATAATTTATGGAAAAACGTCAGATGTACAACGAGGTCCACAATTCCAAGTCAATGACTGGATGTCCAATAATACCAGAGGGCCACCAGTTTGGCGTAATATCTTAGTGTCACCAAGTGTTCTATCATAGGCAATGCCACATTGCATCACTCATCTTCTCCCTCTTTTCCTGTGTATTCAACATCCCATTGATTAGCATCGACATCCCCAGCCAAAACCAATGGGGTGACTTAATGGAGACGGAACCAGTGAGTGGACCTCCATTCATGCCTAATTCTGGTGAAAATGGCAACAAAGAAACCACTGAACTTTTTAACATTCGCAAGGCCAAATCATAATCTGATGCATTGGTGAGATGAAGCATGTGTCATAGACCAACCCCCATGACCATTACATCAGGGTAACTTTTTTTTTGTCTCAAAACCCATCATCGACTTGGTCAAATTCATAACATAAGGCGCCTAAACAAAATCCAATTTCATCAACTAAAATGCTATAATCACTATGCCTCTTAAACAAATCGGCTCTAACAGAATCTATGCGTTGGGCTTCGGAACCCAAAATCAAATTTAATAAAGAGAGGGTAAAGAATAGAGCTTGGGAATCACCTACGACCACCACCTAGGAATCGTTTAACAAGTCAGAAGCATCGAATTTAGACAACTTTTGAAAGTCGCAAATGTTGAGCTTTGGGGATTTGGACCAATCCCAGCGCTTGTCATAGAAATCGAGAGAGGAAGAGAGGTTGTGGTTGTGGGTGGCATTGAAATGGTGAACAGAAGCGTTGGGCTTGAGCTCCCAAGAAATGTCGTTAACCAAAGTAATGAAAAGTGCACCGCTGAAAAGAAACATCTTGTTTCGGCTCAAATGCCAACCAGCCATTCCCATTGGAACCAACACCACCACGAACGTCACCGCCGCTCCCAACTACACTGCCCCAAACATCATCATCGCCATCATCTTCTTCTTTTCATCCTTTACTTTTGCTTTCCTCAATCATAGATCATTAGATCTGGGCGTTTCTCAAAACTATACTAACTTTCTTCAGGCTTTCTCGTGAATGCCTTTCTTTTTTAGTTTTTTCTTCGCAACCAAGCCAAAAACCGAAATGAATGGGACAACCGTAGCTTTTGTTTTTGTTTCCCCCAAATCTGGAATGGCCTCTCATCTTTTTTCAATAATCGGCCCCTTTATAACCAATTCCTAACCTAAAAATATGTAATGTCTAAATTACCCCTCATTTATTTTTTCAAGTCTTTTTTTTTTCAAATATTTTCAATTAAAAATTTTATTTTAAAAATCTAACAAAACTCAAAATTAAACTTTTCCACCTCGGGTTTAAATTGAATTTTAAAATTGGTAATTTTACGGTCCGATTTTATTTGAACAATTAAAGCTAAAAAGGATATATATAATTTAGAACATTTTAAAAATCTAAAATCGCGACTGTGATTTTTACAAAAATATTAAACCCGAGAGGAGGACAAATCGAAATTGATTTTTAAAAAGCCCGAACAAAATTAGATGTCTACAGCTGCCCCTCTTTGGCTATTGCTGAGAATCGGGAATTAGGCAAAGAAAAAATAGACAACAATTTTGTCCGGTCAGTGAAATCACATGTGGAGAGAAAGAAAAAGGGTTTTCATTCATCATTTTTGTTATTCATTCATTCATTTTTTTTTTATTATTGAAAAAGCTGTAAATAGAAGATTTTGTCCTTAAATTGAATTCCCTGACTAATCAAGGCTCCACCCGTCTTAAGGAAACGGATTCGATTTTTAAAAGAAAAAATTGTGCCCGAAGATCTTTAAAAATGGTGCCCGAATGTCTTAAAAAACTGGTGCCCGAAGGTCTTTAAAATGGTGCCCGTAGGTCTTTAAACTGGTGCCTGAAGGTCTTTAAAACTGGTGCCCGAAGGTCTTTAAAACTGGTGCCAGAAGGTCTTTAAAACTGGTTTGAAAATACCTTGACGACGGTCTCAGGGTTCGACTCACTTAATGAAATAGAATGAATTTGATTTAAAACAAAAAGGAATACCTCGACGGAAGTCACAAGGCTCGACTCATTTGATAAAACAGAATGAATTCGATTTAAAACAAAAGGAAATACCTCGACGGTGGTCTCGAGGCTCGACTCATTTGATGGAACAACATGAATTCGATTTAAAACAAAAGGAAATACCTCGACGTTAGTCTCAAAGCTCGACTCATTTGATAGAACAGAATGAATTTGATTTAAAACAAAAGGAAATACCTCGACGTTAGTCTCAAAGCTCGACTCATTTGATAAAACAGAATGAATTCGTTTTAAGACAAAAAGGAATACCTCGACGGTGGTCTCAAGGCTCGACTCATTTGATGGAACAGAATGAATTCGATTTAAAACAAAAAGGAATACCTCGACGGAAGTCTCAAGGTTCGACTCATTTGATGGAACGAAATGAATTCGATTTAAAACAAAAGAAAATACCTCGACGATGTCTCGGGGTCTTATCCTGTCTTGTGCTAACCTTACTGATATGGGTGAAATCGAAAATTGAGGAAGATCTGGATGAAACCAGAAATTGAAATGACATGGGTGAAACCAAAAAAAAAATTGAGAAAGATCTAGATGAAACCAGAAATTGAAATGACATGGGTGAAACCAAAAAATTGAGAAAGATCTGGATGAAACCAGAAATTGAAATGACATGGTTGAAACCAGAAAGTTGAAAAAGATCTGGATGAAACCAGAAATTGAAATGACATGGGTGAAACCAAAAAAATTGAGAAAGATCTGGATGAAACCAGAAATTAAAATGACATGGTTGAAACCAAAAAATTGAGAACGATCTGGATGGAACCAGAAATTTGAAAAACATAGGTGAAACCATAAAAATTGAGAAAGATCTGGATGAAACCAGAAATTGAAATGACATGGTTGAAACCAAAAAATTGAGAAAGATCTGGATGAAACCAGAAATTGCTAAATATTTTGGAAATTAACCTGAAGGATTCGAGAGAGGATGCAAACGCTTGGATTAATGCAAATGCTTCTTGATGCAGATGTCTTGGATTGATGCAAATGCTTCTAAATGCAGATGCAGATATTGAATAAGATCCAAATGCTTCTAAATGCAGATGCATATATCTTGAATTGGTGCAAGATGCTTCTAATTGCAGATGCAGATATTGAATAAGATGCAAATGCTTCTAAATACAGATGCATATATCTTGGATTAGTGCAAGATGCTTCTAATTGATGCAAATGCAAAGATCAATAGTGATGCAAATGCTTCATGATGCAAATGCAAAGATTAGTAATGTGCAAGATGCTTCTAATTGGTGCAAATGCAAAGATCAATAGTGATGCAAATGCTTCGTGATGCAGATGTTGAATAAGATGCAGATGCTTCATGGTGCAAATGCAACTGGCTTGTTTTGATGCAAATGCTTCTAATGCTTTATTGTGCAAATGCAAATGACTTAGGTTGATGCAAATGATTCTAAATGATGCAAATGCAAAGATCCTCAAATAACGCAACTACTTCATGGAATGATGCAGAATAAGATTAACAATGTGAAAATGCTTCTAAATGATGTAAATGCAAAAATTGGCGCTGACGCAACTACTTCATGGAATGATGCAGATTCAAATAACTTAGATTGATGCAAATGCTTCTTGATGTAGATGCATATGTTGAATAAAATTCTGGGTAACTCCTCCAGAAGAAGATTTCTCATTTTTCAAAATTATAAAACCTTGGATACCTCCACCAGAGGCTTCAGCTATCACCACCGAAGACTTGTTCACTTTTAAAGCTGTAAAATTCTGGATATCCCCACCAAAAGCTTTGGCCATCACCACCAAAGGCTTGCTCATTGTAAAATTCTGGGTAACTCCTCCAGAAGTTTTGGCTATTACCACCAAAGACTTGCTCATTGTAAAATTCTGGGTAACTCCTCCAGAAGAAGATTTCTCATTTTTCAAAATTATAAAACCCTGGATATCTCCACCAGCGGCTTCAGCTATCACCACCGAAGACTTGTTCACTTTTAAAATTTATAAAATTATGGATATCCCCACCAGAAGCTTTGGCTATCACCACCAAAGGTTTGCTCATTGTAAAATTCTGGGTAACTCCTCCAGAAGCTTTGGCTATCACCACCAAAGACTCGCTCATTGTAAAATTCTGGGTAACTACTCCAGAAGAAGATTTCTCATTTTTCAAAATTATAAAACCCTGGATATCTCCACCAGCGGTTTCAGCTATCACCACCGAAGACTTGTTCACTGTTTGTAAAAATTCTGGGTATCACCTCTAGAAGCTTTGGCTATCACCACCAAAGGTTTGTTCATTGTAAAATTCTGGGTAACTCCTCCAAAAGAAGATTTCTCATTGCTCAAACTTATAAAATCCTGGATTTCTTCACCAGAGGCTTCAGCTATCACCACCGAAGACTTGTTCACTTTTAAAATTTGTAAAATTCTGGATATCCCCTCCAGAAGCTTTGGCTATCACCACCAAAGGTTTGCTCATTGTAAAATTCTGGGTAACTCCTCCAGAAGCTTTGAGAAATGATGCAGATGCACATGTCTTTAACAAGGTGCTCATGCTTCATGGTGCAAATGTAAATGGCTTGGATTGATGTAAATGCTTCTTGATGCAGATTCAAATGGCTTGGATTGATGTCCATGTTTCATGATGCAGATGCCCCTACTAACTGTGTTCATGTAACTGGTCTATGAATGGTGTAACTGCAACTACCACCTAATAATGAAAATGCAATGATTTTAGAAATGATGCAATTGCTTGAGATGACGCAAATGCGAATTCCATGAAGAATGTAAATGTAAATGTAAAATGCAGATGCTTATGGAATAATGCCAATGCAAATACCAATGGATGATGCAAATGCTTGCTGACACTGTGCAGATGCAAAAGCTCGATAAAGAGATGAGTGCTCATGAGTGATGCAAATGCCCCTGATCAATTTTCTAGATTTTTGACTCAGCCTTTCCAATTCACTTTTCCTCTTCAAATCAGAGTATATCTTCAATTCATTTTTCAATCTTTGGCTATTCTCTTTGCCCCAACAGTTTTCAAACTTTCATCAACAGAGATCTGAACCGGGTTCTATTTCTTCTTCTCATATCTGGAAGTCAGGACCTATCCTGGCAGTTCTATACCTTTGGGTTAGAAAAATCCTTGTCTCATGTCAACATCAAAATGGGTATTTCAAAAAATCTCTTTATTTGTTTTCGCATCTTGAAAACTTCTGAACAAAAAATATTAACTCCACAATGTGTGATGTATAAATCTTTTGAAGACTGATGATCATTGTTAGAAATTTCTCTAAGTATCAATCTGGGTTTTTTCAATTGGGATTGGCAAGGCTTGGTATAACAAGATTCTGGTTTTTCCAGGAAAACTTCATCACAAAAATGTATATCCCTTCTAGGCTCACAAATGGAACATGTTTTATAAATCATGAATTCATTGAGAACCAAGCAAATTCAACATTCTTTTAGTTTCCATATCAAGGTATTTTGAAAAGCATCAAGATTGGCCGGGATGTTTAAACCGAAAAGTTTAATCTTGGAGAAAAAAAAGTTTCAGTTTTTGAAGACAATCCTCTGAATGAGAGCTGACAATTTGGGAGGTTCAGGAATTCCTAGATGTTCCTCAATGACCACTTCTTCCATCTCACTCTAGACCACCCATTTTTGGATTTTCACCCTAAAGTCTCATTCTTTCCATTTTTCCTTTCTTTTTTTGTTGTTTTACAATTCATTTGAGAATTCTAAATTCTTCCTTAGTGAAATGATAATTCGATGAGATGGGATAAAAACTAAGGAAAAAACCCTTCAAGTTAAATATCCATGCTTGATCAAAATGGACTTTTAAAGCACGTAATGTAGGCCATGGCTCTGGGTTCAGAAAGAAAGGATAAATAGGCCCAAAATATGTGTTTGAGGGTAATCAGATCAAAGGATCATTTCTTGAGGAGAATTCTTTTTGAAGCATTTATCCCTTCTTGGACATTTCTTTCTTTTTGACTTTGCTCATTTTCTTTATTGCTTTTGGCTTTCATTTACCATCGCTTTTTCACACACTTTTTTTTTTGGTGTGTTTTTCTTTTGTTTTTTTCTTGGCTTTCATTTCGCCATCTTTTCCTATTCTTTTTTCTTTGACAGAGTGAGCCTGTATCTGTCTTTGAGCTAGGACTCATTTCTCAATGATCTTTAAAAAGATCTTTCCTCGCATTTTCCCCCTAGTGTAGAGGGTGATCCTTGATTAGGGTTCAAAGAAGAAAGAATTCTTTTGGCTCAAAAGGGGTGACTATGGATAATTTCTTTTTGTGCGAAAGGGATATGAAAGATGGTTATTCCTCATGTCAAGCACAAATATTCAGATTGAAAAGCAATCCCCAGGGGAAATAGATATTCAGAATTTCATTTTGCATTTTGGAGTCATCCGAATTCTCATATGCATGATATCACAAATTTTTTCATTTTTCATTTTTCATCGCATGCCCCAATGATTCATGCGTTAGTCCATCCTTATTCACCATGTATCTATCATTTCAGCATATGATGCTCCAATTTGATTAACCATGAGAATTTGTATCAACGAGGAACATAGCAAGTCTAGTCTATTTTGAAAAGGCTGACTTTCCAATCTGAGTTCTTTGAAGAGACAAGGAAAATATGACCTAAAAATGGGTTTTCTCTGGGATATGTGATAATCTGGTTTGGTCATTGTGCTCCAAGATATTAATCATGAAATGATGTTTGGGCAATTAGTGGTTTGTGGTTTGTTGGAAAAGGTCATGAATGGTTTTAGCTCAAATCTTGACACACATCAAATTACCAAAATCTAGATTCTTGAAAGAATGTCTCATTTGTTTGAATTTCAAGGAATTCAAAAAATTTCAAAAAGTTCGTTCCTTTGTTCATAGCCTAGACTAGGATTTACATCCTTGCTTGTTCTGCAATGACAATGTTTTTTTTTGGTGTGAAATTCAATCATTTATATTCCTTGAAGCATTAGGTCTTTCAAGTGGTCTTGATTCAAGGGATTTAAGTGTAGGAAAACCTAAAAGAGAGAGGGAAAATGTTGGGTCATTTCTAACAATGATCATCAATATTCTCAAGATTGTTCATTATTTCATGTGAAAACCACTTATTTATTGTTTACCACAAATTTTCTCAAAGTTTCATTTGTTTTTGCAAATTCAAATTTATTGCTAAAATAAAATAAAAATAATAATGCATGAACATAGCATATGCTAAATAATATGACAAAAAAAATAATTAAATAAAAAGCATAGGATATCATGAAATATTCCAAATCATATAATAAACAATATAACATAGCTCAAAATCATAATAATATCATAGAAATTATCATAGTAAAAATCACATATTTTATATAAAATGCATGAATATAGAAAATGCAATGCATGAGAATGTATTTTTTCTTTTAATTAAGGAAATCCGTATATCTAAAAAGATATCCGGCTACCTTAGGAAAATATGTCAAATTAAATATTCTAAAACCAAAATACTTTGTGATTGTTTGAAAACAATTTTGAAAAGCTTAGATTAAAAATAAAAACTGGACTAAACCCTTTTTTAAAATGGCTCTAATTTCCTAAGTTTAAAATCCCGGACTTGACCACCCTTAACCCGAGAGTTAAAAAATCATTTTTAGAGTTTAAAAAGGCTTAGAAACTACCCTAAGTCAATAGCTAACCTTCCTAATCAGCCCCCTCTAGGTAACTTAACCAAAACAGAAAATGATTTTTCTTTAAATTCAATTCTGACTCCACTGTCCAGTTTTAAGCCACGATTTTTTTCCTCTTTGATAAAATCATTTAAAAATCAAAGTAAAAATATTTAAGACTCACAAAATGACTCACAAACAGTAGCTAGGACTTTTTGAAAGTTAGATAAAAATTGGCTATGTAAAAAAAATCAAAAAGGTAGAATAATCAATTTGACAAAACTTAATTTCTCACAAGTATGCTCAAGAGAGCATGACTTTAAACCATTAATTGGCTCAAGTCATTATTCAAGTGGCATGAACATGAAATGCATGAAAAAATTACAACAAACATAGTGCATGAAATGCATGAGTTTAAACCTAAATGTCATAAAAAATGCATGGCATTCATATAGTGACCTAGACCTAAATGAACTTGCATGGCAATAATGCAAACACATAGCATGGTAAATCAAAATACACAAAGTCATGGCATGAAATGCAAACCTATCAACTAGACAAAATGAAAATGCACACACAAAACCAAATTATGTTGACTGAATAGCCCTCAAATCACATAGTATAATCCTAGCTAAACAATAACACAAACACATGGAAGCAATAAACTAGCAAACATGATAAACAATGCAAATATGTACAAAAATCCATCATAGCTGAATGGAACAACATGAACCTAGCATAGTATTGTCACAAACACATAGCATGGTATACTATTAAACTACCACAATCAAGCTAACCTACCACAAATAAGCTATCCTACCACAATCAATCACATGAACAAAATCAAAATAGCAAAGTTATATCAACAAAGTATTGAGGAGAGCGTGAAAGAACATAGCTACCTTTCTCTAGCTTTCCAAATCAAAGAGTAGTAAGCAAATCCTTTCTTTTTTTCCTTCTTTCTTGTCTCTTTTTCTTCCTTGATAAAAAAATGGCTCCTCAGTACGATGCCAACGATGCATGGACCGGTCATGAGATCCTGTAACAACAAAGTCACCGCAATTGCTAATTGCAAAGCAACAAACATCTGCATGATGTCCCTTAAGAGTTAAAAAAGTAACTCAAACTTATTGACGTTCCATTTCCCAGTACTTTACAAGACAATCTTTCCCAGCACTAAACATGTAATGCATGTTGCGGACAAATTGCACTGCTATAACACTGTCAGCATGAACAAAGATGGATTTGCGAAAATAACCAAAATCTAAGTCTCAAATCCTCAAATCCTTGTCTGCGGATCCAGTTACAATCAATTCTCTATTTGTGTGTTAATCCAAAGCCAAAGGGAATCGAGCCTGTGTCTCTCTCTCAAGGGTCAAATGCTTGCGAAGCTTGCTGTAAAACCATTGGTATAATTTATGGAAAAGCGTCAGATGTACAACGAGGTACACAATTCCAAGTCAATGACTGGATGTCCAACAATACCAGAGGGCCACCAGTTTGGCGTAATATCTTAGTGTCACCAAGTGCTCTATCATAGGCAATGCCACATTGCATCACTCATCTTCTCCCTCTTCTCCTGCGTATTCAACATCCCATTGATTAGCATCGGCATCCCCAGCCAAAACTAATAGGGTGACTTAATGGAGACGAAACCAGTGAGTGGACCTCCATTCATGTCTAATTTTGGTGAAAATGGCAACAAAGAAACCACTGAACTTTTTAACATTTGCAAGGCCAAATCATAATCTTATGCATTTGTGAGATGAAGCATGTGCCATAGACCAACCCCCATGACCATTACATCAGGTTAACTTTTTTTTTTTGTCTTAAAACCCATCATCGACTTGGTCAAATTCATAACGTAAGGCGCCCAAACAAAATACAATTTCATACCAATTTCATCAACTAAAATGCTATAATCACTATGCCTCTTAAACAAATCGGCTCTAACAGAATCCATGCGTTAGGCTTCGGAACCCAAAATCAAATTTAATAAAGAGAGGGTGAAGAATCGAGCTTGGGAATCACCTATGACCACCACCCAGGAACCGTTTAACAAGTTAGAAGCATCGGATTTAGACAACTTTTGAAAGTCGCAAACGTTGAGCTTTGGGGATTTTGACCAATCCCAGCGCTTGTCATAGAAATCGAGAGAGGAAGAGAGGTTGTGGTTGTGGGTGGCATTGAAATGGTGAACAGAAGCGTTGGGCTTGAGCTCCCAAGAAATGTCGTTAACCAAAGTAATGAAAAGTACACCGCTGAAAAGCAATATCTTGTTTCGGCTCAAACGCCAACCAGCCATTCCCATTGGAACCAACACCACCACGAACGTCACCGCCGCTCCCAACTGTACTGCCCCAAACATCATCATCGGCGTCATCTTCTTCTTTTCATCCTTTACTTTTGCTTTCCTCAATCATAGATCTTTAGATCTGGGCGTTTCTCAAAACTATACTAACTTTCTTCAGGCTTTCTCGTGAATGCCTTTCTTTTTTCTTTTTTAGTTTTTCTTCGCAACCAAGCCAAAAACCGAAAGGAATGGGACAACCGTAGCTTTTTTTTTTCCCCCAAATCTGGAATGGCCTCTCCTTTTTCTTTCAATAATCGGCCCCTTTATAACCAATTCCTAACCTAAAAATGTGTAATGTCTGAATTACCCCCTCCTTTATTTTTTCAAGTCTTTTTTTTTATTTTTTCAAATATTTTCAATTAAAAAATTTATTTTAAAAATCTAATAAAACTCAAGATTAAACTTTTTCACCTCGGGTTTAAATTGAATTTTAAAATTGGTAATTTTACGGTCCGATTTTATTTGAACAATTAAAGCTAAAAAGGATATATAATTTAGAACATTTTAAAAATCTAAAATCGCGACTGTGATTTTTACAAAAATATTAAACCCGAGTGGAGGACAAATCGAAATTGATTTTAAAAAAGCCCAGACAAAGTTAGGTGTCTACAAAACCCGTCAAGCTGTCTTGAAAGTAGTGGATAAGTAACTTTTCATCTTCGTCATGCCCAGTCATTTTTCGATAGTACATAGTTAAATGTGCCGACGGGTTGGAGGTTCCATCATATTTTTCAAAATATGGTACCTTGAACTTGGGAGGAATTACCAAGCCATGTACTAGACTCATCTCCTTGGCATCCAGACTGCCAAATAATTCTGCCCCTTCTACTGCCCTTAGCCTCTCCTCCAACAGCTGATACTTTTTATGAACTCTGCAGATTCAATCCTCTTTAGTTCAGCCATTCTTGCCTTTTCCTTCTCAGCAAGTTCCTCAAAGTCCGGAACATCAACAACATCAATTGGGTCAGCCCCAATGTTATCTTTTCCAGGAGCATAATTTGGTGCTTCAGCCACTGGTTGAATATAAACAAAGGACGCTGCCCCTGTTGGAAGCTCATTTCTCGTATTCTGGGATGTTTGGCCATTCAGCTGCACAATTTCAGGTCGGCCTTCCTGATTCATTGCCCCTTATCCTGTAACTGAATTTTCTCCCGGCCATTTTTGCCTCATCATGGCATTCATCATTTCCATGAGCTTAGCCATTTGTTCTCTTGATTCCTCCTAAGACTTAGTCAGTTGCTCCTGCAGTTCCCTCTGAACCCGTTCCATCCTTTCAATACGGGCAAGCTGGTCATTCTCCATAACTCTGGCTTGAGATCTAGTGTTATAACGATGCTGAAAATCTGATTCTTTCGGAGTGCGCCCAATTTTACCTTTAAGTTTTAAAAAACCATGAATTAGAATTTATTGACACATTCTTTATATTTTATTATAATTGAATGAATGAATGAATGACTAAATGTGAATGTATGAATAAATGAAATGAATGAATGAATATAATGAATGCATGAATGAATGAATGAATGAATGATTATAAATATGAAAAATATATGAATGAACAAACAAATATAGGAAAAAAAATAAATGAATGATAAAAATATGAATGTATTTGAAAGTATTGGCCCCGGGATAATTCCAACCAAACAGTCTTTCATTGATTTCTAGAATTTTAAATACATCAAAGATAACAAGACCATTGCCTAAGACAATCTAGAAATTCGCCTATCTATTTCAAAGTGTTGTTACAAAATACTGGTCCTAGAGTAACCTCATCGGATTTTGGACTTTCTTTCACAGTCCCCTTTGGATTGGTTTGCCTTTCAATTTGGCCCGTACTTGTTCACTCTCCAACTGGCCCCTTGATATATCAGCAGAAACAACACTATGTGAGCTTTCCTTAGCTTGCTTCTCTTGCTCAAGTTTGTCGGCTCGGGCTTCTTCATTCTTCGCTCTTTCTTTCCAGTAGCCATTCTTCTTTCTAAGGTCTTCGACTTCTTTCTCCCACGCCCTGGAAGTCTTGATGGTCCCTCCAAATTTTAGCTCGAAATGGAACCTTTTATTTTCCAAGTGTAGTTCCTTGAGATCACGCTTGACAATGTCCCTTTCTATCTTGGCCCTTTCTACTTCTCTTTCCCGAGCTGATTCTCTATTTTTCAGGTCACCAATTTCTTCCTGAAGTCGGGCAATCTCTTTGCTCATTTGGGCTTCTTCTTTACCAAATTTTGACCTCGCAATTTCTAACTCCGATGGCGCTTTTTCCATTTGTAGATCTATTAATGAGACAACCCTCCCATCAGGTACCAATAGCCTATCGTTAATCCTCCTATCTCTCCATGCTATGTAGTCGGGTGTGACGATATCGGCATATCTAGCTACCTTTACTCGATGAGTTTTCTTCCACGCTACCACAATCTCGCGCACCTTTCCCAAGTACCCGTCCTTTCTATAAGCAAATTCTAACCCACTAAGATTATGGGTCGTAGGAGTGAACTGGCGAGATTCCGATTGCCTTAACACCAGCAGTGGTGCATAACTTACACCTCCCCATACTCCTAATAATGGAACAAATGCTTTATCCCCACACTTGTACAATGTCGGCATAGGAGCTATCCATGGAGCCCTCCAAATTATCATCTTAGCCTTGATATTTCGGAATAGTTCAATACATTGTTCCTCAGTCATATTTTCGGGCCAATCCCTCTTAAGAAATTCACTAATTAGTGCAAAAGACTTCCAATATGGGCGAAGAGGGAATTTTTCCTACTTACAAAAATGGCTCTGAACCCATATGTAAAAAAATCTGTATACAGCCTATAAAACGCCCTTTCCCTTCCCGTCGACAGAAATTCAGGGATTGAATTTGTTTTTGCTATGATTGCAGGTTCCGGGTTTATCCTCTGCTCTAGCCTCTCGAAAAGATCAAATACCGCCACATCCATATATTCCAATGTCTTCGGGAAGATAACTAAACCATAGATAGCCAAAGCAAAAATATTTCTAGCCGTCTCCTTACTTGAATGACTATAGATTAATGTCCGTAAAATATCCCATGAGATACAGTGATTTACTCTTTTCCGGACAACATGGCTTTCGACCCAATTTCTTTCCACTCCCAGAATCCAAGACATATTTTTCTTGAAACCTGGTGTCTTTCTATCTTTCAAATAAATCTGATCGGGACTGATATTCTCAATATGCAGCAGGGTCGAATATTCCTCTATGGTTGGAGTCATATCCTCTCGGTTGAAAATGAAATATCGATAAGCGGGATTCCAGAATTGTACCACAGCCCGAATTACCTCACCATTGACCTTAACTTGAATTAACAGTGCTATGTCCCTATAAATCTAAGTGAAGGCTTCTTTTTCTGATATGTTCCATTGATTCCATATATCCATCAACTCTCGGAGATCATTTTGCCGGATAGTAAGATCAACCTCGGCTGACAATACTGATACATATCCCGTTTTCAAACAATCCCCATTATCCCATTGACTTTTCTCGGATTGTTTTCTAACCTCTAAATGCTTCTCGACCACTGAGACACACTGACCTTTCATGGAAGCCTTTTTGGTTGAATATTATCCCGAGACCAATAACTTTCCATGTGCAAAAAAGATGACAAGAATGCATGAAAAAAACAAAACAAAAAAAGAAAATGAATTAGTAAAGGAAATAAATTCAAATAATACAAAAAAAAAAAACATATATAATTCAAATCAATAATTATCCTTGAAGGTGTCAACAAAATTCCGGCATTATAACACCCTTGGGACAAAACATCAAAATTTATTATGGGTAGTTATGTGCGTTCATCATCGCCCGATTTGTAAAGGTAAACTTATTCGGAATGTAGAATAGAAAGTAAAAGGATTGGAAATATTCCTCCATGTGTTCTTAGTTTCGGGATATCTAATTGGAAATCCGGCATGGCTTCGCCTAGGTTTACTATATGAAGGTGAATCAGTTCTAAAAGCTTCGAATTATTACTCACTGTCGTCGGTGAAGGCTAGTAAGGCACCCCGATAAAAGTGGGTTCAATTCGTTAGAGTCTATTTCCCTAGTTCGTGCGGATTGTTAATCACGAAGGCTTAGGTAATTTAGTACTCCGGAAGTATTTCGCTAGCCCATGCGAATTGTTAATCACGAAGGCTTAGTTTCTTTGCTCCCACCTAAAAGGACGGAACCCGGGTATAGGGCTCATGATATGCAAATGCACGTGTAGTGTGTGAGGATAAATAACAAACCTTTCACCACCTATTCTACACTCCTTTATTCTAAATGCCCCAACAAGATTAAACAATGTAAAGCATCAATTAAGCAAAGAATAAATATATGCAACAAAATAACTAGAGAACAATAATAATATATATGCACATGAATATGGATATATTAAAAACATTTTATTATTTTCAAAATTATCTTTATTATTGAAAAAATAAAATTAAATACAAAATAAATAAATAAAAAAACCGAGACTTTGATAACACACGATTAATTCTAGACCTGACTCTCTAAAGTCCCCAGCGGAGTCGTCAAGTTGTCGCAACCTAAAAAATAACAAGTCTCATAGCGAGACTTTTACTCGTTAAGCATGACATTGGGGGAAACAGAGGAAAAGACGACTTAATTCCTCTCGAAATAAAATGAGGGTTTGAAAACAACCTCGAAAAAAAAGACATGGAGTCGCCACCAATATTTTTTGGTTAGGTGTGATCCGCCACCTATTAAAACCGATTTTGTAAAACATTTTAAAATTAATTAAAATATTTTAAAAATCAATTTTTATTCTGTATTTTTAAACCAGAGAAAATCAAAGAAGCGGGTTCGGGACTCGGTTACGTGCAGGGAAGGATTAACACCCCCACACGCACGTATAAAACGATACATTATTATTCGTGTGTTATCTCAAGTCTCTGTAAAAAGTCGGTTTTAAATTTGTTATTTCAAATTAATTCCCAATTTCAAGAAAAATAATTCCATTTTTAATTGAAAATGATATGAAATTTATTAATTCAAAATTTTTCTATATTCCCCGACAAAATCGGCAAAATAAATAAATTTTTATTTATTTGGAAATTTTTTGAATCATTCTCGTTTTTTGAAAGAAAGATATTCCTTTATTAATGATAATTGATGATATCCTCCCCAGCAGACCCGGCAGAGAATTCATGAATTATTTTAACTCAATAATATCTTTATTTTTATTAAAAATCATTATCTTTTTTATAAAATAAAAAAAAATTAAAATGAATATGCACATGTGTGACATAATAAAGATGACATAATAAAATCTAGATGATATAATACAACCTAAATGACATGATATAATTTAAATGACATAGTATATTCTAAATGAAATGATATAACCTAAGTGACATAATATATTCTAAATGAAATGATATAACCTAAGTGATATAATATATTCTAAATGAAATAATATAACCTAAGTGATATAATATATTCTAAATGACCTAATATAATTTAAATGACATGGCAAATCTAAATGACATGGCATATTCTAAATGACATAATATAATTTAAATGACATGACAATATAAACTAAGTAATATGAAATGATATGAAACACAAAATAATATTATCATGAAATTTGCATGAAAATAAAAATAACAATGCATGAACATAGGAAATCCTAAATGATGTGACAAAAATAAATGACTAAGCAAAAAGCATAGGATAATCATAGAATATTCACAACGATATAACAAACAATATAACACCATAAAATATAAATCAAAATAATAACATTACCATAGAAATATTCATAGCAAAAATCATATATCATATAATATGCATGACATAGAAAATGCAATGCATGAAAGTGTATTTTTTCCTTTAAATAAGGAAATTCGTATACCTAAAAAGATATCCGACTACCTTAGGAAAAGACATCAAATTAAATTTTCTAATATAAAAAATACTTTGTGATTGGTTTGAAAATAATTTTGAAAATTCTTGAATGAAAAATGACACATGGCCGAACCCCCTTTTAAAAATGGCTCTATTTTCCTAACTTTGAAAACCCGGACTTGACCACCCTTGACCCGAGCTTTATAAAATCATTTTTTAGGATTAAAATGGCTTAGAAATCAACCTAGGACAGTAGCTAAGATTCCTAATCAGCCCTCTCTTAATGCCTTAGCCATAACAGAAAATTATTTTTCCTTCGAATTCAAATCTGACTTTACTGACCTATTTTAAAACGTGATTTTTTTAACCTATTTTTAAGATTTTAAAAAATTCTGAAAAAATTATGAGAGACTCAGAACATGTCGAGCTCTATGGGAAAAAATTGGCTTAATTTTTAGACTAAGTATGACCTACCAGAAAAATCACAAAAGTCAGAACACTAGGTGAAAAACTGTTTTGCCAAAAAACATTTTTAAGCCTTTGATAAAATCATTCAAAAATCAAAATAAAAACATTGGAGACTCCTCTAAGAACCTACAAACAGTAGCTAAAATTTCTAAAATTTGGACAAGGATTGCCTAATGAAAAAAAAAAAATCACAAAGGTAGAAATTCCAACTTGACAACTTCTTAATTTTTTACAAGCATGCTCATGTGAGGTTGGCTTTGAGCCATTGATTGGCTTAAGTAAAAAATCAAGTGGTATGATATGAGATGCATGAACAAACAGAAAGTTAAATGCATGAAATGCATGATTTAAGGCCTAAATGACATAGAAAATGCATAGCATAAACAATGACCTAATGCCTAACATGAACTTGTGCATGGCAATTAATGCAACCTAGACCTAATATGCATGAAATGCATGGCAATGCAAATGTGACCTAGACCTAACGAAAATGCATGACAATAACACAAACACATGGCATAATAAATTAAATACACAAAATCATGGCATAGAAATGCAAGAATGTCAACTAACAAGATGAAAATGCACACACAATGCAAGAAATGATGGGGTAGCCGAACTGACATAACAATATGTAAGGAAATTCTAGCATGGAATTAACACAAACACATGGCATAGTATATACAAGACTTAAAAGGAAACATGTTAGATCAAACAAACATGATGCATAGACAAGGATGTAGCTAGGCAAATACAAAAACACTTAGTATGGAAATATACAAAGCATGAACAACTTAACATATTGAAAACAAAAAATTAAAAATGGAAAACAAAGTAATTAGACATGAAAACAAAATGATAAAATCATCAAAATAATAGTAAGTAAATGAAAAAGGTTAAAAAAACAAGCTGCTTATCTTAATTATTTTTAAAAGTTAGAACATCAAAACAAGATAGAGCATCACAACCAACATGGAAAATAAATCAAACACATCACAAGCACTCCAAGGATAGGTTCGGCCATGATGAAAAAATGGTGGAAAATTGTTTTTTCTTTGATTTTTTTAAAGAAAACATAAGATTGGAGCTTTAAGAGGAAATTTTAAAACATTTATCTCACAATCAAAAACAACAAAAAATCACAAAATCTCAAAGAAAATCAGCAAGTTAAGCATGGAAAAGGAAAGAAAATGCCAGAGTTAGATGCCTTTAGGCTACCTTCCAAATGCTATTTTTCAAGCATTTCTTCTCTTCTAACTTTCTTTGCTTTTCAAAACTTAGCTATTTGCTCCCAAAATGAATAGTGATTGGCCAAAAACCCCTTTGAAAAAAAAAAAAAAAACCCTTCCCTATATGGTGGTAGCCGAATGGTCCATTTGGTGTAGGATGTTGTCATTTAGCCAATTTGATCCAAAGGCCACTAAACTAAGATGCTTAAAATATGAAATTACCACCCTTAGATTAAGTGATCAGCCCCTAACTAATACAGCAATTCAAAAATATGTAGTCATCATGTTGACATCCTTCCTCTTCATGCATTGGACCATGTGGCACAATTACAAAAGTTTGATAAAAAAAATAACTACCTTACTATCCACTTTTGGCCTTTGGATGCAAAGCTCAACAAAAATCACTCTCCTCATGGGCTTGGCCGGTTGACCCTTCACATTCTAGCCCAATCTCTATTTCTTTAATTGCAAGAAAGACTCTCTTCGGTTTCTTTGATAAAATTACCCTTTTAGCCCCCGAACCTAATAAATAGCAAACGGACTCCAAATCCAAATTTTATTTTTTCAATACATCCTAAATAATATAAAATTGAGTTATGGAAGTTTTCATAATTGTCCAAGCCCATTTGCTATTTTTTCCGAATTTTTTTTCCAAAATTGCCCTTAGTGCACCCGAACTTTTACCATTTTTAAACGAGCTCCGATTTTGGATTTTTCTTTGCCAATATCTTCCAAAGAATTTAAAATTGAGATCTGGAAGTTTTCATAATTTTCCGAGCTCATTTGCTATTTTTTTCAGGATTTATCTTCTTGAATTTCAGCTTAGTGGGCCCGAAATTTGCCATTTTGCCAACGAACTCTGGTTTTGGATTTTTCTTCGCCAATCTCTTCCAAATAATTTAAAATTGAGATCTAGAATTTTTCATAATTTTTCGAGCTGATTTGCTATTTTTTCAGAATTTATCTTTTGGAATTCAGCTTCGTGGGCCCGAAATTTGCCATTTTGCAAACGAGCTCCGGTTTCGAATTTTTCTTTGCCAATCTCTTTCAAATAATTTAAAATTGAGTTCTGAAAGTTTTCATAATTTTTCGAGCTCATTTGCTATTTTTTTGGGATTTATCTTTTGGAACTTCAGCTTAGTGGGCCCGAAATTTGCCATTTTGTAAACGAGCTCCGATTCCGGATTTTTATTCACCAATATCTTCCAAATGACATAAGATTGAGATCTGGAAGTTTTGGTAATTTTTCGAGCTCATTTGCTATTTTTCTCGAATTTTCCAAATTTGCCCTTTTACCTGCGAAGCCTCGGTTTTACTCAAAACAAGTCCGATTTCTCGATTTTCTTTTTCTGTGCCTTTGTTATATATTGAATTGGAGTTGGTCCAAAAATTCCCAATTTTTATGATAAATTCCCCTCCGACTTGATTTTTCCTTTTTCCAACATCGAAAATTTTCTCGTCTTATCGTTTTTTCTCCAATCGGCTCTTTTCTCGGAATTACTTCAAACTGAGCCTTGGGCTATCCTTGTTTACTCACTCCTCATCAATTAGGGGCTTTAATTTGACCGAATCGGGCCATTTCTATAATTTTCCCTAACTTCGCCAAAATTCACCAAAACCTTAATTCTCGGTTTTCTTTCGAATTGACTCTTCCTTTGGTTTTGCTTCTAAATGGCCTCTCCATTACTCGTATTCATTGCTTATCTTTCATTCAGAACCTCTAATTTTGACCAATTTGATCGTTTAAGCACTTTTCCCCAAATTTTCTGAACTATGGTTTCCTTTCCACTGAATCTCTGTAACCCATATTCTGGACTCCATATCTTTCATTGTAGACCTCGGATTATCAAAATTCTTTCACCATTGTTCAATTGAACTTTGAATCTTGATTTGAATGTGGGTTGACTTTTTTAGTAGTTGACTTTTTGGGGTTGACTTTTTTGGGGTTGACTTTTTTCCAGATTGACTTTTCATGCTTGTCCCCTTAAACTATGTCTCAGAGTATCACCTGCAGGATGAGAAGAGTTTTTCTGCATTCTAAAACATCATTAGGAAGGAATTTTACCTAATTTAGGGGTTCGGACAAAATTAGGTGTCTACAACGATAAATGAAACAATTTTTCTATTTTATTTCCTTATAATTTACACTCGGATTAAACTCCCTTTAATCACTTTGTTGTTCATATATACTTTGAAACACCAACAAGCTTTGATTTAGTGATTAGTCTTTAAATTCTAAATTTGAGAAATAGATACTAACTAATTCTAGCATGGATGCTTTTGGATGGATAGAAAAATAGATGGTCAACCATGGATGAACCTTTGTAAGAGTAGACCTGTTCATGGGTTAGATCATGGTCCGGTTTTTTTTTACTTTATTCATGTTCGGCCCAAAATTACTGTTTATATAATATTAAAAAAATTATTTTATATTTATAATTAAGTTTAAATAAAAATATATATTTTTTATTACTTGAACAGTGATCCGAGCCGAACAAGATCGAATTATAAAATATCCTGCTCAAACCCGATCCAATGCAGATCAGACAGACTACCCGACTCATGAAGAGATCTATGTAAGAGTAAATTGCTCCTATTTTCTGTTGCTTTGCTACTCACTCTTTTGCAATTTATTAAAAATAAAACAATAATTCTGTTTTTAACACAAGGGGAAAACACAAAGACAATTTCAATATCCTCTCCCTACTTGTATAAAAGGCTTATAATATTACTGTTGATACAATTTTTGAGGTCAAAAATTATGTTTTATCGTAAACGTAACGTTAAACGGGTAATTTTTTTTTTTTAGCTTTTACAATTAAAACCATAGTTTGACAATTCAAACCAAAAAAAAAAACTTTTGAGCTTTGAAAACTGATTTTTAGATAAAATAATTTTATTATTCTCGCATCTCTAAATTTTATTATTTTAAAAATATTTTTTTATACATATTTTAATTTCTCACAACATTTTTTCAAAAAATGCCAAACACTTGAAAGTTCTTAAACCATATTTTTTCACCATACTTTTTAAACGCACTTTTTCTGATTCAAGCTTTTTCTAACCCAAATTTTTTCCAACAACAATACTAAACAAACCTAAAGTATTTTCAATTTCAACTTTTAGAACATTTGAGTTCCTATATAAAATAATAAAACTTAAATCCTGAAATCAATCTATACTATATATAAAATGCATGACTAAGTTGATTGATAAGTGCTTAATTTCATACATTTTTATATATTATTTCCTTATACTTTGTGCTTTAATTCTTAAGTTCCTTGACATTTTACTATAGTTTTGTGAATTATAGGTATTTTAGAAGAGATAAAGTCAAAACATGTCAAATATAATGTTAAAGAGCTTATAAGGTCACAATCATAAGATGGAAGAAGACTTGTGAGTAAAAAAAAAAAAATTCTTAGTGCAAGACAGATTTGACCTCCGGAACTTGTTGCTAAGAAATCATGGTGTTGAAGTCTTTATTTGAAGAAACTTCCCCTTGACTTTTGAAGCTGGCTTGAATACCTTTCCAACGGTATTTTACACGCCTAAATCAGACAAGAAATGGTCACTCAAATCAGCCGAAGAAGTGCGAGAAAATATAGTATCCAAGACGACCGAAGACAGATAGTCGACGCCGCGGTGCCCCATAGTCAGAAAGTTGGCGCCGCGGCGCAGGCCGGGTTGCCCAAAAAATGCAAAAACTGCAAAAATCCAGATTTTTGCCAAATTTCCAAGTTTGTGCCTCCTAGCTTCCTTAATCAGCAAGAAAGGGTTTGCAAGGTCTTAAAACTCTATAAATACCATCTTTTGAGCCACAAACTAGGACATGTTTTGATTTTTTATCAATATTCTTCTTATTCTTCTCTATTCTCTTAGTTTTATTTTAGCTTTCTTCTTAGTTTTTTTTATATTCATGTTTATGTTAACTATGCCTATGTAAGGCTAAACTCTTTCTTGATTAAGGGTGATTTCAAAGCCCTAAACATGTTTTATAATTAATTTTCAGATTCTATTTATTATTAATTTTCTATCAAAGTTGCTTATGTTCTTCCATAAAAATTGTTTATGATTTTTATCTTGATTTGTTTATGATGCATACTAGATAGATCTTGATAATTATCTAATGCTAGTTTAGGAATTTTGATACGTAGCTTATCTTAATTTCTATTCGATAGTGGCAATTTATGATTAATGATTATGTTAAAGTTTTCGCTAATTACAAAGTGGAATATAATCTAAGTTAAACAATTCATGTTCATGCTTTTGTTGCTTGGATCAACCTATCTTTCTCATCATAAAGTTGCTGTCAAATTAAATTTAGAGACGTTTATCCTAGGTTGTTTGATAGTTAGAGATTAAGTAGCGGCGTTTGTCCTGCTTAACGATGAACTAAGGAATGATTGGGGTAACACGGGAGGTTGTTATCTACGGTTGTTAACTTTGATATATAATTGATATTAATAGGTCTGAATTTGATTCTTAATGATGTCTAGTGGTGGAGAATGTACTAAACTAACCTAAAGTATTTTCAATTTCAACTTTTAGAACATTTGAGTTCCTATATAAAATAATAAAACTTAAATCCTGAAATCAATCTATATTATATATAAAATGCATGACTAAGTTGATTGATAAGTGCTTAATTTCATACATTTTTATATATTATTTCCTTATACTTTGTGCTTTAATTCTTAAGTTCCTTGACATTTTACTATAGTTTTGTGAATTATAGGTATTTTAGAAGAGATAAAGTCAAAACATGTCAAATATAATGTTAAAGAGCTTATAAGGTCACAATCATAAGATGGAAGAAGACTTGTGAGTAAAAAAAAAAAATTCTTAGTGCAAGACAGATTTGACCTCCGGAACTTGTTGCTAAGAAATCATGATGTTGAAGTCTTTATTTGAAGAAACTTCCCCTTGACTTTTGAAGCTGGCTTGAATACCTTTCCAACGGTATTTTACACGCCTAAATCAGACAAGAAATGGTCACTCAAATCAGCCGAAGAAGTGCGAGAAAATATAGTATCCAAGACGACCGAAGACAGATAGTCGACGCCGCGGTGCCCCATAGTCAGAAAGTTGGCGCCGCGGCGCCGGCCGGGTTGCCCAAAAAATGCAAAAACTGCAAAAATCCAGATTTTTGCCAAATTTCCAAGTTTGTGCCTCCTAGCTTCCTTAATCAGCAAGAAAGGGTTTGCAAGGTCTTAAAACTCTATAAATACCATCTTTTGAGCCACAAACTAGGACATGTTTTGATTTTTTATCAATATTCTTCTTATTCTTCTCTATTCTCTTAGTTTTATTTTAGCTTTCTTCTTAGTTTTTTTTATATTCATGTTTATGTTAACTATGCCTATGTAAGGCTAAACTCTTTCTTGATTAAGGGTGATTTCAAAGCCCTAAACATGTTTTATAATTAATTTTCAGATTCTATTTATTATTAATTTTCTATCAAAGTTGCTTATGTTCTTCCATAAAAATTGTTTATGATTTTTATCTTGATTTGTTTAGGATGCATACTAGATAGATCTTGATAATTATCTAATGCTAGTTTAGGAATTTTGATACGTAGCTTATCTTAATTTCTATTCGATAGTGGCAATTTATGATTAATGATTATGTTAAAGTTTTCGCTAATTACAAAGTGGAATATAATCTAAGTTAAACAATTCATGTTCATGCTTTTGTTGCTTGGATCAACCTATCTTTCTAATCATAAAGTTGCTGTCAAATTAAATTTAGAGACGTTTATCCTAGGTTGTTTGATAGTTAGAGATTAAGTAGCGGCGTTTGTCCTGCTTAACGATGAACTAAGGAATGATTGGGGTAACACGGGAGGTTGTTATCTACGGTTGTTAACTTTGATATATAATTGATATTAATAGGTCTGAATTTGATTCTTAATGATGTCTAGTGGTGGAGAATGTACTAAACTAACCTAAAGTATTTTCAATTTCAACTTTTAGAACATTTGAGTTCCTATATAAAATAATAAAACTTAAATCCTGAAATCAATCTATATTATATATAAAATGCATGACTAAGTTGATTGATAAGTGCTTAATTTCATACATTTTTATATATTATTTCCTTATACTTTGTGCTTTAATTCTTAAGTTCCTTGACATTTTACTATAGTTTTGTGAATTATAGGTATTTTAGAAGAGATAAAGTCAAAACATGTCAAATATAATGTTAAAGAGCTTATAAGGTCACAATCATAAGATGGAAGAAGACTTGTGAGTAAAAAAAAAAAAAAATTCTTAGTGCAAGACAGATTTGACCTCCGGAACTTGTTGCTAAGAAATCATGATGTTGAAGTCTTTATTTGAAGAAACTTCCCCTTGACTTTTGAAGCTGGCTTGAATACCTTTCCAACGGTATTTTACACGCCTAAATCAGACAAGAAATGGTCACTCAAATCAGTCGAAGAAGTGCGAGAAAATATAGTATCCAAGACGACCGAAGACAGATAGTCGACGCCGCGGTGCCCCATAGTCAGAAAGTTGGCGCCGCGGCACCGGCCGGGTTGCCCAAAAAATGCAAAAACTGCAAAAATCCAGATTTTTGCCAAATTTCCAAGTTTGTGCCTCCTAGCTTCCTTAATCAGCAAGAAAGGGTTTGCAAGGTCTTAAAACTCTATAAATACCATCTTTTGAGCCACAAACTAGGACATGTTTTGATTTTTTATCAATATTCTTCTTATTCTTCTCTATTCTCTTAGTTTTATTTTAGCTTTCTTCTTAGTTTTTTTTATATTCATGTTTATGTTAACTATGCCTATGTAAGGCTAAACTCTTTCTTGATTAAGGGTGATTTCAAAGCCCTAAACATGTTTTATAATTAATTTTCAGATTCTATTTATTATTAATTTTCTATCAAAGTTGCTTATGTTCTTCCATAACAATTGTTTATGATTTTTATCTTGATTTGTTTAGGATGCATACTAGATAGATCTTGATAATTATCTAATGCTAGTTTAGGAATTTTGATACGTAGCTTATCTTAATTTCTATTCGATAGTGGCAATTTAGGATTAATGATTATGTTAAAGTTTTCGCTAATTACAAAGTGGAATATAATCTAAGTTAAACAATTCATGTTCATGCTTTTGTTGCTTGGATCAACCTATCTTTCTAATCATAAAGTTGCTGTCAAATTAAATTTAGAGACGTTTATCCTAGGTTGTTTGATAGTTAGAGATTAAGTAGCGGCGTTTGTCCTGCTTAACGATGAACTAAGGAATGATTGGGGTAACACGGGAGGTTGTTATCTACGGTTGTTAACTTTGATATATAATTGATATTAATAGGTCTGAATTTGATTCTTAATGATGTCTAGTGGTGGAGAATGTACTAAACTAACCTAAAGTATTTTCAATTTCAACTTTTAGAACATTTGAGTTCCTATATAAAATAATAAAACTTAAATCCTGAAATCAATCTATATTATATATAAAATGCATGACTAAGTTGATTGATAAGTGCTTAATTTCATACATTTTTATATATTATTTCCTTATACTTTGTGCTTTAATTCTTAAGTTCCTTGACATTTTACTATAGTTTTGTGAATTATAGGTATTTTAGAAGAGATAAAGTCAAAACATGTCAAATATAATGTTAAAGAGCTTATAAGGTCACAATCATAAGATGGAAGAAGACTTGTGAGTAAAAAAAAAAAAAAATTCTTAGTGCAAGACAGATTTGACCTCCGGAACTTGTTGCTAAGAAATCATGATGTTGAAGTCTTTATTTGAAGAAACTTCCCCTTGACTTTTGAAGCTGGCTTGAATACCTTTCCAACGGTATTTTACACGCCTAAATCAGACAAGAAATGGTCACTCAAATCAGCCGAAGAAGTGCGAGAAAATATAGTATCCAAGACGACCGAAGACAGATAGTCGACGCCGCGGTGCCCCATAGTCAGAAAGTTGGCGCCGCGGCGTCGGCCGGGTTGCCCAAAAAATGCAAAAACTGCAAAAATCCAGATTTTTGCCAAATTTCCAAGTTTGTGCCTCCTAGCTTCCTTAATCAGCAAGAAAGGGTTTGCAAGGTCTTAAAACTCTATAAATACCATCTTTTGAGCCACAAACTAGGACATGTTTTGATTTTTTATCAATATTCTTCTTATTCTTCTCTATTCTCTTAGTTTTATTTTAGCTTTCTTCTTAGTTTTTTTTATATTCATGTTTATGTTAACTATGCCTATGTAAGGCTAAACTCTTTCTTGATTAAGGGTGATTTCAAAGCCCTAAACATGTTTTATAATTAATTTTCAGATTCTATTTATTATTAATTTTCTATCAAAGTTGCTTATGTTCTTCCATAAAAATTGTTTATGATTTTTATCTTGATTTGTTTAGGATGCATACTAGATAGATCTTGATAATTATCTAATGCTAGTTTAGGAATTTTGATACGTAGCTTATCTTAATTTCTATTCGATAGTGGCAATTTATGATTAATGATTATGTTAAAGTTTTCGCTAATTACAAAGTGGAATATAATCTAAGTTAAACAATTCATGTTCATGCTTTTGTTGCTTGGATCAACCTATCTTTCTCATCATAAAGTTGCTGTCAAATTAAATTTAGAGACGTTTATCCTAGGTTGTTTGATAGTTAGAGATTAAGTAGCGGCGTTTGTCCTGCTTAACGATGAACTAAGGAATGATTGGGATAACACGGGAGGTTGTTATCTACGGTTGTTAACTTTGATATATAATTGATATTAATAGGTCTGAATTTGATTCTTAATGATGTCTAGTGATGGAGAATGTACCTTTAGCCATATTTCTCACATCTGATTACTTCTTGTTTACTTGCTTTCTTATTTTTATTGTTTGCTCAAGTTTAAACTGATTTCAAAACTCTTTTAACTTTTGTTTTCTTTGAATTTAAGTTTTAAACTAAAAACCAATCTCTAAGGATTCGACCCTTGCATGCTACTTTACTATAATTTATCCTATTAAGTGCAAAGTTTAATAAAGATACACTATTTTGATTGCATCATTGATATTACGAGTCAAGTAACACCAATTCAATTAGTAAAAATACAAAAAAAAAAAAAATCAAATAGGAGTAGTTATTCTTGCAATATTTTATACAATAATTTTTTTACAACAAAATTATCTATTTATTTCTAAAAAAACTATCAACTTTTTTAAAAAATTATCCACTTTAAAAAAACTGCGTAACTTTTTTCAAAATATTTTTCACTACATACTGAGGGTGTAAATTCTAGTCTAACTAAAACTTTATGAGATATCAAACAAATACACTATTGTATGCAAAAAAACTGTTAGAAGAAATGAATATATATGTAACAATACCCATACACTATTTTGACATTTGTATCCGACACATATTCGGACATGAGTATGAGATATGATTCTCCAAATATATAGAAAAACTTTTAGGTTGCGTTTGGAAACTTGGATTTGAAAAGATGGATTTGGATTTCAAAAATAGTGTAAATTATGTAATAAAACACTTGTAAAAGTAACATTGATGATTATTTTTCAAATCCATGAATTTTTTGGATGCCTATCTAGTGGTGAATTTGAAATACTTATAGCTATTTGTGAATTTGAATCTATGTTTTTATACCTTTCAAATATATAAGCATATTGAGTCTTAATTAATTTATACATAATTTTACATTTCATTCTCACAATTTATATAGCAAATGAAATTCAAATTTTTAAATTCATGTTCCCAAACATAGCATTAAAAAATTAAGTATACCCGTGTTGGACACATAATCCGAATCCGGGTAACATAGCCCCTACACCGTTTAGAACCATCGCACCAATTGCTCCCAATGCTCATGCAATATCAGCGCAGCTAGCCATTGACATAGAAGTTCAGAATCAAAGGCCAAAGATCAATTGGATGAAGCAGCAGTCTGGTTGGCCCTTTATTTCACCATGGTCTTAACAAAGAGCTCCCCTGCCTTATATGAGGATCGAACCTGCAACAAGGAAGTGCAAGTAAAAATTTCTTACGTATATTGCAGTATCAGAAGACTTGATGAATGAACTTAAGCAGAAGCTAGTATAGCAAAAATGGGCCTTAAAAGAGAAACAAAGTCTCTAGCAATGATGCACAGTAAGCTGGAAGCAGATTCTTCATTCTGTAGCTAATTTTGAAGAAACTCAAATTGGTTTCGTTAGAACAATGCGTTTCTCAGGCTACTTCAATCTGGTGAAATCCATGAAATACTAGTACAATCATCTATAGCAATAAATTACAGAGAGCTTATAAGGGGCCTGGTAGCAACATAACGAAATCCAATCGACTCCCCATATTCCTTCCAGAAAGCAAACTTTTTCGGCATAACATATTCCTTGACGGTCAAAGGGAGTGGTGTAGGCTGCAGAAATACGAGTGCATTTAAGTTAATACTAACTTCACTCCCAGATAAGTTACAATGACTATAATGCTGATACTGATAACTAATAAAGTGACAACTTGAGCTATTATAGACATTGACCAAGGAAGGATAGTCAACGCAGGAGCAGTGGTAAGCTTAAACATGTGTTTGCAACATGATGATGATGATGATGAACTCATGAAAAAGACAACTTGAGTCACTAGAGGAACATCGATTGACTCAAGAAGAAGAAAAACAGGAGACGCTAAATCTTTTGGGCAACATTAAAATTACTATCAACTAATCATGGGCAAACGCCGCTGGATCACCCAAAATAAAGGTCTGACATAGGCAGGATTCAAGCTAACTAGGTCCATCTATCCTCCAGACAAAGTCCCAATGCTTGAGCATTTACTTATGCTAGACATCTTTGCATATAAAATTTACTAGTAGACATTGTCCAAGTGTAAGAATATCAACATCTATAGCCCTTAAATCACCTATAGCTTCCTTTAACTCATCATCAGTTTCACCAAGGACGAGCATTATAGATGACTTTGTTATCATTCTTTCTTTGCTGAGCTTCGCATGTCTTAAAACTGATAAACTCTGTCTGACCTGCAAAATTAAACAAAGTAGACTCTAAACTAGCTAGTAGAAGCACATTGATTTTTCTTCTCAGAAAATTGACTTCAAAACTGGAACATGGCCAAAATGCTAAAATACTTTAGAAGCCATCATATTATATGATTGCCAAACATGTAATTCAAGTAACAGTTCCATATTCAGTAAAGCATCGATGTAAATTGCATTCATGCTTTAAACTAAACAAAAAAAAAAAGGATAAAGTAAATAAATGCAAAGTATTTGTCTTTTGTGACCCAAGTAATGCAAATTAGGAAGTACTTATATCAAACTTGATCACATGTACTAAATAATCCTGCCTGGCTAGCATCAAAGTTGCACCAAAATAATTTCTTACTTTAAGTAGTATTCCAACAATGTTAAATGGTTGAAACTACATACGAATCTAGAATCTGCCCACAAGAAATGTTGTAAGACAAGTCTACCGCTAGCATTGGAGTATTTTCCCCATGAACAAAAAGATTGATCATATATCTCCCTGTGTAGGACTGTCTAAACATCAATTTTCTCTCCAAATCGACTACAAGTTTATAAATCCAGTCCACATCTAATTCCTGTTCAAGACTAGCTGTATTGCCCCAGAAGTGGACTGTAGATGGTACCAGAGATATGCAAGTGCTCAACTACTAAGAAAAGTAAAGGACCCAACCCAGTATAAACAAGTACATTTTTTTTTTAACTTAACTCCAAGGTGAAGAATAAATCTTGTGGTGTTTGATGTAACTGTGTCAATGCCCTAAACACTACATAGATGAAGCAGAATGATGCTGTTCGACCATTATGGATGAGTGCACAACTTACCCAGCCCGAGGATCCCTGACAATTCTTTTGAGCCGTTTCACAGTTTCGATGTTGTGAGCAAAGACATCTAATCCTAAGTGTAACAGAGTGTCTACAGCTTTCAAATCACGTTGGAAATTAGATGTTAAACACTCAACTGTAAAAAGGTCCATTTATATTCCTATATCTTCCTCAAAAATATGCATACAAAACCTAAGAACAAAAGCAGCTGAGTGCTATAGCAAGGTAGATATACAACTTTTATTGCTTGGACTGTCTCAGCAAAATGTCCACATCCACCATCAAGTAAATCATCACGATCTACACTAGTCAGAACAATGTAATCCACACTGCAGATTTAACAGCACAGAATCATAAATTATGCTAGCACTCTTTAGGGATGAACTGATACACAATCAAGATGTTTATCGGTGTTGGATACGAATCTTAAGCATTGTGTAAAAGAATTAGTGAAGCATACTCATTTTTAAACAATGGGAGCTAAACAAGGCAAGCAATAAATGACAGCAAAATATTTATGAAGCCTACCCCCAACTCGCAATGGCCTTAGCTGTATTTTCAGGTTCCATGGGGTCAGGCGGTGTCGGATTCCTACTGATTTTAACAGCACAAAATCGACAACCACGTGTGCAAGTGTCCCCAAGCAACATTATTGTTTCAGTTGCAATGCCATCCAACTACCTTCATTCCAACACTGTTTTGCAAAATTAATTAATTAACAATACTTCTTAGTTACTTGCAAAAAGAAAAAAGAAAAAAAAAAAAGAGAAATACCTCTCCAATGTTGGGGCACTGCGCTTTCTCTCAAACAGTTTTGAATTTCAAGCGAGAAAGAGATTGTTTAACCTCTTCAAAACCTCTGCCCTTGAGGAGCTTTCTGCCTCAGTGTTACGATGCCGCATTGAAAAATAAATTACTTTTTTGAAGGGTTTATATGGATCTAGGCTCTCCCACCTCAAAAGCTAGCTTTTGGAAAAGGTCCATACCAGTTGGTATCAGAACCAGCCACACCCTTGGTGGGACCAGCACTCGGAGTGGTGGGCTAGATCCAAAAAGAGAAAAAAGGTGACAGCCGTGACCAACACAACTGTGACCAACGTGACCGTGACCAACGAGGACGTTGGTCTTCCAAGCGTGGTGATTTGTTACGATCCCGCATTGGAAAATAAATGACCTTCTTGAAGGGTTTATATGGACCTAGTCTCTCCCACCTCAATAACAAGCTTTTGGAGTGTGGTTCTCTAAAGGTCCATACCAATTGATGTAGGTCTAAAAAAGGATTAATCAGTTTATTAATTATAAGTTTATTTTAAGTGTTAGCTGAGTCAGCAATTGAAGGAGGAAATATATATATATATATATATACTGTCGATATTGTAAGGAAGGAAAATTTGTTAATAAAAATATATTCTCTCTACAAACAGATTTCTTCTTCTCTCTAATTCTCTTCTTCCCTACTTTGTTCTACAATCTTTTTCCTCTTCTATTCTTACTTTTGCAGGAGACTCTTTCCTTCAAAACTAATATCAGGTTGGCTCGTATCAGTGGTATCAGAGCCACCGTGACTTGGCCATGGCAGACGGCGATGTGAAGACGTTGAAGGAAGGAGTAGCTCAACTATGACAAGGACTGGTGTGCTTGGAGTTCAAATTTGAGAACTCGATGGAGTAGTTGCGTACTAAGTTACGAGCTGATCTGGAGAGTTTTCGCACTAACATGACCCATATGTTCGATAAAATGTTTGCAAGGATGGAAGATGTATTGATTGATAAAAAGACTGAAACGGTTCAATTGGAGCCTAGCTACAATCTCACTAAAGAAACATCTCCAATGATGTTGCCTTCCCAGAAATTTATCACATGAAAACGGGATATGAGCATGAGCATTTTCAGCTTTCGATGGACCCTGTTGACTTAGAAGGTATTCCTTATCTTACTCTCGCCTCAGATTTATTACAAAATAAATTGCTGGAGGTCTCTAAGTCATCTTTGAAGGGGAGAACTTTACTCGAAAATTATGCTTGCCATTTGAATATTAGTGATGATATTTGTGCACTGGTAGAAGCAGTAGGTATCGGGAAGGGGAAGACAGCTCTTACAGGGCTGGTCATGGAGCTTCCAAGGATCACTCAAGTTTTCCCTGAAATGTCATTTTGGAATGCTTATTCAGTGGTGTTTGTGTATGTGAATGAGTTTGTGAAGGTCAAAGACCCTTACGGTTTTAGGCTTTTGATAATGGGAATGATAAGTTGTGATGCACGAGTTGGCACTAGTTCCATTGTCAAGGTTGAAAAGGCACATAATGCTGATTTTCCTTGTGTTGATTGGAACTCCCATGATGATTATCTTGTTTTGACTGGGTCGCCAAATAGTACTGTCTGTATGTTTGGTCGAAGAAATCTCACTTCTAATGGAGTTAGATCACACGTATATAAACTTGAGGGTCATAGAGCTGACGTTCTTTGTGTTTAGTGGTCTCTAAACAAGTCATTTATATTTGGTAGTTCTGTTGAGAATGTTGCTTCTTCTGTTTTCAATGTTGTTGGGTACATTATAGACCATGATAAGACCAAATCTCTAGAGTTGAGACTGATTATATCTGCAATAGTGGCAAATGATCCTACAAAATATTATGAGACACTTCTTGGAAAGCCAAATGTAGAGTATTGTTCATAGATTCTTGACTCAAACAAGTGGGGAGGTGCCATTGAGCTTTCAATATTAACAAATTATTATGGATGGGAAATTGCAGCATATGATATTCAGACATTTCGTTGTATTTATATGGTCAGGAAAGGAAATATTATGAAAGAATCATGATGATCTACGATGGTCTCACTATAACGCTCTAGCTATGTCTCCATTTGAGGGTGCCCCAGAAGAGTTTGATCAAACTTTAGGTGTTGTATAGAAAGATAGAACCATTGGAGCAGTTGGAGGCCTTGCACTGAATCTGGTTAAGGATCACCAAAGGAAGATGAGAAGCAATGGTATTTTCCTTCGCTTGGTAGAGGGCTTCAGCATCACATCCTTCTTTCTCAGTGAGGTAACTTCAATTATTTTGGATTTTCTTGGAATGAAATTTGGTACCAATTCAAACGTTAAAACCATCTTGGAGACAAGAAAGAGAGTTGGAAAGATAATAATCACTACATTTAAATCTGGTGTTATGGTGGGTTTTCTTCTTGATGCAAATGACCTTTTGCTTCTTTACCTTGCCATCAACATATTCAAGCTTTTCTATGGTGTTGACCGAGGTGGCCTTTTTAAAGCGAACACTAGTTATGAGCTTGGAGGTTTATCTTCATCTATGGATCTTTTAAGCCAAGTTGGTGGAGGAATCTATATCAAAGCTGTTGATGTGGGTGCTAATCTTGGGGGCAGGGAGGAAAGGAACATTCTTGATGATGACCTTAGAAACCCAGTTGTAATTGCTCACAATGTTGGGGATAATGTTGGTGATTTAACTGGAATTGAATATGATCTTTTGGGGTCTTATGTTGAATCATCTTGTGCTGCTGTTTACAATATTGTTGTTACTGCCTTTGAAATCTTGAGCACCAAAGCTATTGGATTGGTTATTGATGTTTATGGCCCATGCAATGATAATGCTAGAAGCATTGGTGAAATGGCTGACATAAGCTACGGAATGCGAGAGGGAACTAATTCTCCTAATGTTACAATAAACGTCACTGCTACTATTGGGAAGGCTTTTGCCAATTGCCATTGCTATAGCAAAAATATTCAAGCTTTCATCTTCGAAGATAAGAATGTTTTGAAGGAAAGGGTATTGATGTAGGTCTAAAAGGGGATTAATCAGTTTATTAATTATAAGTTTATTTTAAGTATTAACTGAGTCAGCAATTGAAGGAGAAAAAAAAAAAAATATATATATATATATATATATATATATATATATATATATACTATCAATAACGATATTGTAAGGAAGAAAAAATTGTTCTTTTTTTTACAAACCGATTTCTTCTTCTCTCTGATTCTCTTCTTTCCTACTTTGTTCTACAATCTTCTCCCTCTTCTATTTTTACTTTTGCAGGAGACCCTTTCCTTCGAAACTGATATCAGGTTGGCTCGTATCACTCAGCCACTCCGGCTTCTTCACGTTTGGATCTCTGCCCGTAAAAGGCCCCATCCCACCTGGGTATGGCTTATTTTTGGTATCCGACTCCATCAGCTTCCTGGCTGCCGACGATGATGTGGATTGTGGTCTTTTGACATCAATCTTCGACGCTAAATCTAAAGATTCACATCGGATTTTCACCTGTGAATACGACCATGATGGTTTAGGAGGTTTTGGGATGGGAATTGAAGCTAAAATAGAAGGCTTTGACATTGATACCGACATTTTCACTTTTTCGACAACAGTCTGGAAAATGAAAATAGGAAAACAAGTTGGAAGCTAAGCAAATGTTGAAGATAGGGGTGTAAAGAGATATCTGTACTTGCAAATTATTCGAGTTCGACTCGAAAAAAACTCGAATTCGATTCGGTTATTATTGAGCCGAGCTCGAATTCGAGCAGCTTGAGCTATCGAGCGAGCCGAGTTCGAGTATCTTAATACCCGGTTCGAATAGTTCGCGAGCCTAATCGAACTTTTTTAATTATAATATATATTTATAATTTTTATTAATAATTTACTATTTTACCTTTTATATATATACTTTAAAACCCTAAAAATTTTTTTTCCTCTCAGTCGTGCCTCTCTTTTTCTCCATCCCAGTCCCTTTCTCTCTCTCTCCCACAATCCCACTCTCATCCAAAGTCCAAACCAGAGTCTCCTTCCTCCACTTCTGATTTTTTTTTTTTTTATTTGGGTTTTTTCGTTTTGCCCAGTGTGTCGCCGATCAAATGTATATTCCAATGCTTAGGATGATCTTTGATTTCTCTTTTGTTTTATCGGTTTTTTTTCAAATCTTCAAGCAAGCAGATGAGAACTTGACTACGTCTCCTAGCTATCTAGTGTGCTAAATGTTGTAGATTAGTACAACCAACTTGTAGGTTTGGATCATTGTTGGACTCTCCTTATGTTCCTCAGAAAGTTTTTTTTGTTGAACGGAGACTCTAATCAATTTTCAGTGTTGAATCGTTTTCTTAATTGAGATTTACACAGAAAGTTCAATTTTTGTAAAGAGTATGTCTTGGCCTTTCTTTTTCTTTTGGCTTTTTTAACCCCACATTTTCCTAATTTTATTTTATTTTTTCTCAATCAACAAAGAACAAAAATAGTACATGATTTTGAAGATTTAAACTTTTTATTTTTGTGTTTAAAAAATTTTGGATGTATTTTTTTGTTTTTATCATTATATCATCCGAATTTTTTTATTATTTATTAAATTCAATTAATAAAATAAAAAATTGTATATGAAAAAGCTTAATTCGAGCTTTAGTAAACGAGCCTAATCGAGTCGAGCTTGAATAGTTCGATTTTATCTCGAGCCGAGTTCGAGCTTAGAAAAAAAATATTCGATCGAGCTCGAACCGAACTTCGAGCCGCGAATTTCGAATCAAGCTCGAGCTTCTCACTATTCGAGCTCGACTCGGCTCGATTACAGCCCTAGTTGAAGTGTTAAGCATACAAGGAAGATTTTGGTTCTTCAGGAGGCCCTTGCTTTTTTAGGGGCTTTGGTTTGTCAGCCCAACACTAAACATAAGTTAACTTGTTTTGTTTTCTTTGTGTGGGTTCTGTTCTGTAAACTTTGGTAGTTGGCTACTCGTAATTGAAATATCTAAAACCTGAAAACCAAAGGCACTGCCCGCACGAGGTCGCTTTTTCAACCGAGTCTGGTTTTACTGTTTTTCCGTTTAACCTCCCTTCTTAGTTTTTACGACTGCGCCGAAGTCCCAACCTATAGTCATGCATGAACATGAAATGCTGATAAAAATTTGGGAATTGTTAGCAGATTCTTATATGCCAGTCAATAACTCAAGTCAAGACTAAAGATTTCCTCGGGCCAGAGAAAAAGAAAGAGTGACATTAGTGATACCTCTTTATTTCGCAAAACAACAGTTACTCTGACAGAATCCTTGCATTTAGATAATAATAATAAAAAAAAAAAGAACATGTTGATAAATTAACCTAACTTGATCGAATCAAAAATTTAATCCAATTAGTTCATGCAATTACTTTTAAGAGATAATATCTAACAGATTTAAAATTCTAATCCCTACATCTGTAACTGTAATCATTTCTCCTATCTCAAACTGCGACCTCCTTAATACCCAAAAAATAAAAATGCTACAAGTAACCAAATTGCACCATATATAAGTGCATCTCTAGCAATTTCAAGATACAAAACTATCACAGTTCTACCACAAGTTTAAAGTTCTTTTGAACTGTATAAAAAGTGACCTACCATACAAGGGATCAACTCATCAAAATTTTAGAATTTAAAAGAATCCCGGAACAACATTGCTTATGAACATCTTTTGTGGGTAAGTTTCTCGGTAGAGACCAAACCCTGGTAATCCTCATTTTTTTTTTCTCTGTCCCTAAATTCATTGTGGTTACAACGCCATTATGGAATCAAGCAGCATCAGATGTATCCTCACTGGAATCTTCTGAATCTGAACCTTCAACCATCTTCTCAAGTGAATCCATATCCCCAGCTTCGGAGAAAGTGTGTAACCGTAGTTTGTCTGTATCCTCGCTGAAAAAGAGAAAAAAAAAAAAAAAAAAAAGGAGAAAATTTTAGTTTTTCATACAGGGTATAAGTCCTGATATTTGTTTTGACTATGCCATGAAGGTGGATATGGAAAGTGATATGAAAAACAGCATCTGCTAGTATTTCAACTCCTTCCCATCAATTTTGCTTGAACTAAATGTAGAATGAAATAAGTCTTACTCTGTAACCCCGAATATTTCCTTTACAATTAGTGAGCTATCTCTCGAACATAACTCTGGTAACTGGCAAAGAAATTAAACAAAAGCATAATCAATTTAATGTCATGCATAAAGAAAAAGAAATCACATGTTAACCTAGCATTAACCGTGCAAATATGTTCATCAAAAAGGAAATAAATAAATAAATGATCATTCAGAATGTAAAAAAAACAGATTCTAGATTAATGGATTGGTGCAGGCTTGTAACAAGAGTATTTGACAATGAGAATTGCCACATGCTTGTTTGGTGCAAGATGATTTTTATTCATTATCCTTATTGCATTCCAGATTCATGATTTTCTTTTCTCATACTTTGACTTTTAATAGTCATCAGACTTCAAGACTAACATTCATATATTTGTTCTCAGTAAATAAACCAATACATCCTTTGTTCTCTATCATTTCAGAGATAAATTGACAGACACCATTTAACAGCCCATAATACTTTGCAACTATGTTACTCGGACTCGGTCACTCGGACATGAGTGTCGGATACGGGTATGTGTCTAACACGGGTATGTTCAATTTTTTCTAAGCTTTTCAATGTATTTGGAGCATCCTTTGAGGATCATATCCCCATACACATGTCTGGATATGCGTCAGACACGAGTACTTCAAGAAAAATGAAGAGTCGGAGCGACATAGCTTTGCAAGTCATTTAACCGAGTCAATTAACAGCACATCTTCAAGAAAGGTGCAAAACTGCTAATTCATCAAAATATTTTTAAAAGATGCCACTGACTATTACCAATGGCAAATCAAATAAAATATACATCAAAGACATTAACAATCAATGTATATATTCATTTGAGTCAGAAATGCACACAAAATCCAACAGAAAATATGGCATTTAGAAAGAGGATCTAAACTGTTCAACAACATACCTCCGATAGATATAAAACCTTCCCAAAAAGGCCCTGCACAGCAAGTTTCCTCTTAAACCCCTTTTCTGTAAACCCTGACATGTCCATGACAACTGGGCCTGAAAAGTAAAGAAATTTATCAGCATCAGATACAAAACTTTCCCATGAAAAGATGGATTATGTAAAATTTCACAGACGGTGCATAAAGCAGATCTAAAAAAGATATCAAAGCAATTTTAACAGCCATTGAACCCTAAACCAACAATTAAAACTTAAATCACTAACGAATGCCATATCAGCATTTTCAGAAATAATTTTCCTAAAAAGTATCACTATCAAAATCACTTATATTGTCCATCATTCATAGTTACCAGACACAAAAAGGAAAACCATAGCACATATTATCACTAGAGCATTATTATATTGGGCAAAAGGCAATGGTCCATACCAGGATCACACACACAACACAAGCCAGGGAAGCAGCAGTGCTGAAAGTTACCTTTTTCATGCACAATACGTCTTGAGATTTCATTTAAAATTTCAGCAAACTGGGAATCATCGAGCATAGAAGCTTTCCTGAGCTGAATCAAGCTGGCAACCAAATCTGCACTCCAAGGTCTCTCATTAAATGAATACCTAATGTACTTGCGCAAAATCTCTTCCATGCTAAAACCTGTCTGGATATGGATTAGCAGTTGCTATTAAAACTCAGACGAAATGCATAGTACACAATAAAAAACACAACAAAATCTTTGCATGAGTGTGTGAGTGTGTAAATATCTCCATAAACATATCACTTATTTCCTAGAGGGTGTTAAAAACATACATGTGAAGATAGAACCAAGCTCGATAACAGATTCTTGATGTAATGACTTTTTGCCAATAAAATTTCTTATGAAAAAAAAATTAAGGCTCCGTTTGATAATCGATTTTGCTTTTTGCTATTTGTCTTTTTATTCAAATTTTATTTTTTGCTTTTTCCTCTCCATTCATTTTTTGTACAACAAAAAGCAAAAAGTAAAAGCTTTACCAAACGGACCTAAAAAAATAATCGGTCTAGATTTCTAGCATAGTATATTGTATACTTGAAGATAGATCTTATTTTTCCCTTTTCAATAAGAATCCAAAATCTAATATAAGGAGGCATGTCTCTGGAGAATTGAGACCAGGAGGACTCACTTAAGCACTACAAGCAATAAACTACAGAAATTTCTATAGGAAGATTGGAACAAGTAACACCTCAGCTTTTGGGTGTTACCCTTCTTTACTTCCATGTAAGATACTGCTTATATAGGTTGGAAGGATATTTGCAGCATGGGTCTCACCTTTTGCACTAATCCCTTTAGTGCTGATTGATCTACTGCATCACTTCCTGGCTGAAACAACTCATCTATTGATTTGCAAAGCATTGCATTTTTATTAACCTGAAAATTCATTGCCGATTAGTGTAAAAACAATTGAAGAAATAAAATTAATTTCAAAATCCACATGAAAACCCAAATATACAAAGTAATAACTTAAAAAAATTAATTTAAGATAACAAAAGGTTTGGTCTAACTAACCAATTTCTTTCTTGTGTGCCTGGGAGAAGTGAACTTCTTAACAGTCTTGACAAAAGCGATAACGAAAGTGATACCAGCATAAGCTAAAGGAACAGCAAGAATCCAAGGCAAAGAGCTGGTGCCAACTCTGGGACCAGGAATGGCCTGAGTAACAGAACCAGTGAACTCAACAACGTCCAATGCCTTCTCTTGAATCCATGGCAATTCCTCCTCAACTTCCACTTCTTCCGTGTCTTTCCCAACTAATTCTTTCTTGTTTCCTTTTGGGTTGTTTGAGGAAACTGCATTTCCGCCGCTCTTGGCGGCCGCAGCGATAAGAGATTGGGATAAGTTGGGTCTTCTTCTTGGGGTCAAATGAGGGATTGATAAGAGAGAAGGAGGGAAGGGATGACTAGAAATTTTGGGTCGAGGGAGGAATTGGGGGGAAGGGTAAGAACAAGTGAAGGATGGAGAAAGAGATGTAGAAGAGGAAGAAGCAAGAAAGGCCATTGGACATTAATGGAAGTTTTGTTTCAGACTTTGAGCATATAAGCCTTGCCTCGTGGGATACACCCCGCTAAATCAGAGCCAAAGCTCTAACCCCCATCCTCCAAAAGGGTTTATGCCCCGTCATGGGTTTTTTTTTTTTTTTTAATTTTTTTATCGAGTACATTAGATATTTTTAAAATTATTATATATAATAATATCTTCATCTAATGCATAAAAATGATAAATAAAATTATCAACTACTACATTTAATATAATATTTGTAGATGATTCTTTTGATCGGATGAGAAAACGTTGCAAACCAGTAAAACGAGATGACTAAGGGAGATGGCGAAGAGGAAGATTGGAGCAAACCCTGAAGAACAAGTGCGGTGGCAAGTGGTGGTGATGAAAGTTGAAAATGGTGAAGAGTACAGTGGTTGTAGTAGTCGTAGAGGAAAGGTTGCAGAGAACTCTTAATCAGCTAAAAGTTTGTCAAATGACCAAATGATCCCAAATGAAACATTTTGACTTCTATTTATAGCCTCTCGAAGGAAGTTCTGAGTAGAAGTTACTAAGAGAGTGTGAAGTTATTTTATATGAAAGTGATATCAGTCATGGGTGGTGGATAAGTTATATATGATAGTGGGTGAAGTGTCAGTTATGAGAGGTTACATCATTAGAAGTGTTTCAGTTACATGTAGTGAAGAAAGGTTATTGACAGCACGCTTAAGAGTGTAGTGTAAAAGGAAGCATTTGTATTATAGGGAAAGGTTAAGAAGTTGACTTCTTAACAGTCTCCATATTTGAGCCTCTAAGCCATACTCTCCAGGACATCCCAAGAGTGGAGCAAACCCAAGAGACCTGCCAACCTTTCGGGATTAGCTCCACATTCTTCACGTAGTTGTGTATTACTGCAAGTAGTCCTGTTGTCAAGAAGTGACGTGCTAGGGAGCGACATTGCAGGAAGCGAAGTGTCAGGAAACGACGTGCCAAAAAGCGACGTGCCAGTGAGCGACGTGTCAAGAAGTGACGTGCCAGGGAGTGACGTGCCAGGAAGCGTCGTGCCAAGAAGCGCTGCTGCCCATGAGACTATTACTAAGGCCTGTTGTTTATGAGAGTTGTGTCTGCATAACATGTTATTGACCAAAAACAAGTGTCTACAATATTTTTACTATAAATAATATATTAATTAACCTTAAAAAGTATGATAATATTGTTAACCAAATTTTTTTCTTTTAATTAAACTTTTTTTAGTAAATAAATAAAACTTCTTTTTCCTTTTTTTTTCATAGCCCAAACCAATTTAATTATTATTTAATAAATAAAAATTATATTTTAATTTAATTTAATTATAAAAATATTAATATAAAAATTATTTTTTAATTTTTTAATATATTTTAAACAATAATTCACACAAAAAAAAAAATTGGTCAATAAAAAAGAAAAGATGAAACATATAATATAAGCAAGAAATCTTATTGTAAAGTTTAAAACTTTAAATAAAAAAATATAATAATCATACTTATAACGTTCTCGGAATACACAACTAAAAATTTCACATAAATTTGAAAGAGATATAAAAAGCTAATTAATGAGTAACTAAAAGAAATCTGCCTTAGCCAAAAAAAGAAAAGAAAAGAAAGTATTTGAAACATTTCCTTCATCTACTAGTACTAGGAATATGCTCTGAAAATTACTACTTTAAATTATTAATAACAAAAGTTTCAAAGCAATGTTGCAGTTTATCTAGGGATGATAATAGAGCGGGATGGAACGAATTTTGCAGTATCTGTCTCCGTCTCGCTTTATCATTGCTCTTTTTCGTCCCCCGTTCCGTCGTGGATGTTAAAATTTTAATACCACTACCACCTTCATAGATGTCGGTTACATACATAATTGTCTCGCCCCGCTCCGTCCCATTTGATATTTATTAATTATTTTTATTTTTTTAAAATAATAAAGCATTGTAAAAAAATTTAAATATAAATTTAATATAAACATGTTTCTAATCTAATAAAGTATTAGGTTTAGGTTTTTTTATAAAAAAAAAAAAAAAAGTTTAATTATATTATTTTATTATTATTTTAAAAGCTAAATATTTAAGGGTAAAATTGTAATTTTAGTATTCGGGGTGGGGCGTTGCGGAGCAGGCAATTATCACAACTGCTGCATCTCCGTCTTTCAAACAAAAAAAATCGCAACGTCTCGTTCCGCCTCCATTGTTCAAAAAAAAAACTTCTCCATTCGGATCGGTTCGAAATCCATTGGTCGGATCGGGTTTTGTCATCCCTAAGTCTATCAAAGATCGGTGCTAATGTCGGTTCTCCATGTTTGAAGTACTCACTCGTTTCTGCCATTCGCATGCAGTTGATTGATTGAAGCCACATTCTTTAGCTCCTTGAGAACTGCCTTGGTGCTTGGTAACTCCTTGATTATCAGATATAAATCTCGTTTAATATTGTTGTTGACATAATTTTTGAGATTAAAAGTTGTTTTTCATCGCAGACGCAATGTTAAACGGATAAAAAAAATTAACTTTTACGATTAAAATCATAGTTTGGCTTGATAGAGCTTTTGATATTAAAAGCTAATTTTTGAATAAAATAATTTTATTATCCTCATATCTATATACTTTTATTATTTTAAATATATATTTTTTTAACATTTTAATTTCTCACAATATTTTTTTACAATAATATCAAACACAAAATTCTTAAATCAAACTCTTTTTCAAAAAAAAATTTAAAACTAGTCGTTAGTCCCCATGGTGCAGGTTGGCTATTTGGGTCCAGGGTCACATCTGAAGTAAATTGATCTCGTCTCAGTCAATTGCTGAAATAACAATTTTAACCTTTTCATCTGTTGCAGTTCGACCACATAAATAATCTTCATTTTCTTTGTCGAGCTCACCAACTTTTGCTAGAAGGTTTTAACTATATGTTTCAAGATAAAAGGCCTAGTAACTCTGAGAAACTGTAAAATTGTTGTTTTCATCTTTTTTGCTTAATGGAATTTATTGATTATTGATTTTTGCAGGTGTTGTCGAATTTCAATATACAAGTGCACACTATCGCAAACAAGTAATAAGTAGAAGTGGAGTGTCGTACTCATGAAAAATTGATATTAAATTTATTAAATACTAAAATTAAAACAACTTACTTTTATTCAAATAATTAATTAAAAATTGTGTAAATTAAAACTAAATTAAAAAAAAAATAATGAACGAAGAAAGCAAATAAAAATTGGGTTTAAATCAATGGAGAAAAGCTTAGGATTACAACTTCCCTCAACAATTAGCTTGGATGTCTTTTACCCTCTTAATTTGATTAATGATATTGAGTTGTTAATATAAAGTTCTAATCTATTTATAAGGATCTTCCGATGGTCTTATAAAAATATCCTTCTTAACCACTTAACTATATTCCTATGTTAGTTGAATTAAAGAATAACTCATTAAGTCTAGGCTCTAACAATGATTACACATGACAAGTAAGTGTATTCCTACCCTACCTGCAGATCAATTCATCCTAATAAATGAATATGAAACATGTGTTATGTAATTCATGTCTAACATTAAACTCCCTTTTTTCAAATTATATCTAGGTTAACAAATCAATCTAATTAGTGATCAAGCAATTAAAAGCTTTAAGTACAAGAATGTATGAACAATTCAAATGTCATTAAATCAAATTAGAGAGTAAAATAATCCAAACTATGTGTTGAGATCCATTGCAATCCTAGAAAAGCAATTTAGCTCATGCTTGACATTGAAAACAATAACCAAAGGAGTTTCACCAACATCAAATTACAAGAAAATAAAAGAAGATTAAGGAAGAAAGAACTAAAAGTTGTCAGTTCTTCAGTCTTCTAGTCTCCAAAATTGTTCTTGACTTCTTGCAAGATGGTGGTGGCTGCTCTCCTCTTTTGAAAACTAAAGCAAAAAACTAAGAAAACTAAAATAAAGCCTATGAGTTCTTATTTATAGAGCCTTGAAAGCCTGAAGAAGGGAAACTTAGTGGCCAAGTAACTCTGCCTTCAACTTGGACTTTTCATATATGAGTTGAGCTTTTCCTTCTAGCTTTAGGACTCTACAAAATTACAAAAGACATTAATTAATAACTAAAATAAAATAGAAAATAAATAAATAAAACTAAATAAGAAATAACTAAAAATAACAAAAATAGTAAATTAATAGTTTAAACTACAAGGACTTAGCTATTTTTAAAAGCACAAAATAGGATTAAATAACTCTATTTTATAGAGTTATCACACCCCCAAACTTAAGATTTTGCTAGTCCTCGAGCAAAACTAAACAAAACAAAACAAAACGAAATAAAGCAAATCTAAATATGAATGCACTTAACTAATGATTCCCTTAATTTTCCTCAAAAGCTATATCAAAATCTCAATTCAAAGTTAAACACAAACATAATCCAACTTTATGATTCAATTCAATCGTATGTTTCATGGTTGAATGGATTTTCAGTGTATGTGTGAATAATCTCTTGACAAATCATTGCATGCAATCCGAATAAGTTTATGTTAATGCAAAATACGAATTATAGTACTAGATTCTCATATGTTTGCTTTTCATCTCTCTCTTCACTAATGTAGATTAACACTTCGTCAAGGATCAAGTAAGTCTTTATTAAGCTTGTAATATAAGGCTAGGGTCAAGGTAGGATAAAGATATATTTCAGGTTAAGTTCACCCATAGACACTTTACATTTCTTTTTTAGGATTTTTGAGAGCCATAGTCTTTTCCTCAAATTACATATTTCCTTCTTTCTTTGAATACACTTCTTCTTCTTCTTTTTTTTTTTTTTTTGTTCTTCATTTTCGAAGAACCATAACTCTTTTTTTTTTCACCACCAATTCACCCAAATTCAACATGGATCATAATTGTTTCCTGTAATATCATCACATGCCTATGTAGTGAAGGTTAATCATGGTTTTTCTTATTAGGCTAGGCTAAAAGATATGGCAATCAAAGAAAATAGATATATCAATAGGTACAAAGAGGTAGATTAAGGATAATCATATATAAAGGTAGGCTCGAAAGACTCAAACGATCCAAAGATGGCCTAAATCACTTCCTCAACTTAGTGTTGTCTATGATTTCGCCTCGAGAGAGAATCAAACAAATTCTAGGTTCTAGATGTACTCGCAATTCACAACAACATAATCAGTTTTTAAATAAGCAATGCAAATATGAGCAAGAGATTAAGTGCTCAATTTGTTGAAAATCACATCCTAACATGAAACTAACAAAAGAACTTAACACAAATTCTTTTCATGCTTATGTTGTTCCCAAAAATCAAGATAAATCAATAGCTAAAATTTCATCATTCGATAAGGATTTCATCATGTCAAAGTGTATCATATCTAAAATCTTTTTTTTGTTAATATTAATACCAAGCATACTTAGTCTTAATTCAAATTTTCTTTTTCTTATTCTCAGGTAATTTTGGTTGTTGAATGCGGAGATCTAGAAATTTCGAACTTGTCCCTTTTGATCCAGAACCAGAAAGAAATTTTCATTGACATCGAAGGGATAATTTACAAATCGCAACTAACAACCATACAATGGCTGAAGCTAATGAGACAAAGACTTTGCGAGAGTATGGGGTTCCTCTCATGCAAGACCTGCAGACTAGTATTCAGAGGCCTGCCATCCAGGCAAATTCTTTCGAGATAAAGCCAACCATCCTTCAGATGATCCAAACTTCAGTTCAGTTCGGCGGCTTACCGAACGATGATCTGAATGCTCACATCGTGAATTTCCTGGAAGTTTGCGATCTTTTCAAACAAAATGGTGTTATTGATGATGCCATTAGATTGAGACTCTTCCCTTTCTTACTTCGAGATAAGGCCAAGAGTTGGTTGAACTCTCTTCCTGCTGGCTCCATTACTACTTGGGCTGATCTAGCCCAAAACTTTCTGGCCAAATATTTTTCTCCTGCCAAGACAGCTAAGATGCGGAATGATATCACATATTTTATGCAGTATGACTCGGAATCATTATATGAAGCTTGGGAAAGGTACAAAGATCTACTCTGACGATGTCCTCATCATGGGATACCTGACTGGCTTCAGGTAAACACCTTCTACAATGGGTTGATGGGTCATACTATAAGTTCTATAGATGCTGCAGTAGGTGGATCACTCATGGAGAAAGAAATTGATGAGGCTTATAATTTGATTGAGGTGATGGCGTCCAATTATTATCAATGGTCCGCTGAGCAAATTTTGCCAAGAAAAGCTCCAGGCAGTTATCAGTTGAATGAGATCAGTGCCTTATCGGCACAGATAGAAGCATTATCCAAGAAAGTTGAAACCTTGAGTGTACAAGCAATCCAAAGCCCATTTGTATCATGTGAATTATGTAGTGAAGGACATATCAGTGATAGATACCCAACCAATGCCGAATCAGTTCAATATGTTGGAAACTACAATAGACAGCAAAACAATCCTTATTCCAACAATTACAATCCAGGTTGGAGAAATCATCCAAACTTTTCTTGGAATAATAATCAAGTGCCCACTTCCGCCACTAAGTAAGCACCCCCTCCTGGGTTTTCTTCACAACAAGCCCGTGCTTTCGTCCCAAATAAGAAGCCATCTATGGAAGAAATGCTTATGCAATACATGGCATCGAACAATGTCACACTTAGAAGTCTTCAGACACAAATAGGCCAGCTTGCTAATGCAATTAACAATCGTCCCTCGGGAAATCTTCCAAGTGATACTGAAACCAATCTTAGGAAAGAGGGAAAAGAGCATTGCAAAGCTATCACACTTAGAAATAGAAGAGAGTTAGAAGAGAAGAGCAAGAAGCCAGAATTGCCTCCTAAGCCGATTGAAGAAAAATATATGGTGGAAAAAGAAGTTGAAAATACTCAAGAGGAAAAGAAGCGAAGTTATCCACCACCACCCTTTCCTCAGCGCATTCAAAAGAGCAAGCTTGACAAGCAGTTCCAAAAATTTCTAGAGGTATTTAAAAAGCTTCATATAAATATACCTTTTGCTAAAGCTTTGGAACAAATGCCAAAATATGTCAAGTTTATGAAAGACATTTTGTCTAAGAAAAGGAAATTGGATGAATGTGAGACTGTTGCACTTACTGAGGAATGTAGTGCTATCCTCCAAAAGAAACTTCCACCAAAGCTTAAAGATCTGGGAAGTTTCAGCATTCCATGCACAATTGGAAATCAGTTCATTGGTAGAGCTTTATGTGATTTGGGAGCGAGCATTAATCTTATGCCGTTATCAATCTATCAAAAACTAGGTTTGGGGGAAGTTAAGCCTACTACAGTTACACTACAATTGGCGGATAGATCTTACACATATCCAAGAGGCATTGTTGAAGATGTATTAGTGAAAGTAGATAAATTTATCTTCCCAGCTGATTTCATTGTATTGGATATGGAGGAGGATCGCGAAATACCAATTATTCTTGGGAGGCCTTTCTTGGCTACCGGTAGAACTCTAATCGATGTGCAAAAAGACGAACTTACCATGAGAGTTCAAGATCAAGAGGTAACTTTTAATGTTTTTAAAGCTATGAAATTTCCTAATGAATCTGATGAGTTTTTTGCAGTTAATGTGGTGCATAGTGCTACAACTAAGATTTTTGAAAATAGCTATCCTGTTGATCCACTTGAGGCATCCTTGATAAGTAAATACTTCAGAAAGGGATGATGATGATTTTATTGAATGTGTAAATTTGTTGAATGCTCATCCACGCATTGGAAGATCAATTCATCAATTTGAACCATTGGGACTTAAGACAAGCAAAACATCATCTACCAAGCCATCCATTGAAGAGCCATCATCCCTGGAACTTAAGCAGTTACCCTCACATTTGTGGTACACTTTTTTTGGTGAAAAATCTGAATTACCTGTTATTACCTCATATTTTCTTAATATTGAGCAGGAAAATAAACTCCTTAGAGTACTTAGAGAACACAAGAGGGCTTTGGGTTGGTCGATTGCAGATATTAAGGGGATTAGTTCTTCAATTTGCATGCATAAAAATTCTTCTTGAAGACAATCACAAGGCTACCATAGAGCATCAACGGAGACTTAATCCCATCATGAAAGAAGTGGCAAAAAGGGAGATTATTAAGTGGTTGGATGCAGGCATCATATATCCTATCTTCAACAGTTCATGGATAAGTCTAGTTCAATGTGTGCCCAAGAAAGGAGGAATGACGGTGGTTGCCAATGCTAATAATGAGCTCATTCCAACTAGAACAGTGACTGGTTGGCGGATTTGCATGGATTATCGAAAGCTTAATAAAGCCACTAGGAAATACCATATTCCTTTGCCATTCATTGATCAGATGCTAGACAAATTGGCTGATAAGGAGTTTTATTGTTTCTTGGATGGATATTCGGGATACAATCAAATTTCTATAGCTCCTGAAGATTAAGAAAATACCACATTCACTTGCCCTTAAGGAACTTTTTCTTTTCGGAGAATGCTATTCGGACTTTGCAATGCTCTTGCTACCTTTCAGAGATGCATGATGGCCATATTCTCCGACATAGTGGAGCAAGATTTAGAGGTATTTATGGATGACTTTTCAGTTTTTGGAAATTCTTTTGATGAATGTCTACATCACCTTGCTAGAGTGCTTAAGAGATGTGAAGAAACAAATTTGGTGTTAAACTAGGAAAAATGCCACTTCATGGTTCAAGAAGGCATTGTTTTAGGACATCAAGTTTCTAGTAGAGGGATTGAAGTAGATAAAGCAAAGATTGAAACAATTGAAAAGCTCCCACCTCCAATCTCTGTCAAAGGTATTCGGAGCTTCCTTGGTCATGCCGGGTTCCATAAAAGGTTCATTAAAGACTTTTCCAAGATCTCAAAGCCACTTTGCAACCTCCTTGAAAAATATGTTTCAAGTTTGATGATACATGTCTAACAACTTTTAAGACATTGAAAGAGAGACTGATTTCAGAACCTATCATTATTGTTCTAGATTGGAATCTGCCATTTGAGCTCATGTGCGATGCTAGTGACTTTGCAGTTGGTGCAATCTTAGGCCAATGAAAAGATACGATATTTCATTCTATCTACCATGCAAGCAAAACTTTGACCGATGCTCAGTTGAATTACACCACCACTGAAAAAGAATTGCAGTAGTATTTGCTTTTGATAAATTCCGATCTTATCTTGTGGGCACCAAAGTCATTGTTTACACCGATCATTCAGCTATCAAGTACTTGATTGATAAGAAGGATGTAAAATCACGCTTGATCCGTTGGATACTTCTTTTGTAAGAGTTTGATTTATAGATCAGAGATAGAAAAGGAAAAAAAAATCAAGTTGCAGATCATCTATCAAGATTGGATAATGGGGCACAAGTTGGTGATGCAATCCAAATCAATTAGACTTTTCCTGATAAGCAACTCTTTCTAGTTCATCAACAGGAATCTCCATGGTATGCCGACTATGTGAACTATATTGTGAGTAGAATCTTTCCACCTGGTTTAAATTCTCAACAAAAGAAAAAGTTCTTACATGATGTCAAGCATTATTACTGGGATGAAACTTTCTTGTTTAAGCAATGCAATGATCAGATTGTTAGAAAGTGTGTACCCAAGGAAGAAGTTGAAGATATTTTGCAACATTGTCACTCTTCGGACTATGGAGGACAATTTAGAGGAGAACGGACTGCGTCAAAAGTGCTACAATCAGGTTTTTATTGGCCCACTCTCTTTAAAAGATGCTTATCAGTTTGTTGCCATATGTGATAGATGTCAAAGAGTGGGTAACATCTCAAGGAGAAACGAGATGCCTCTAAACAACATTCTTGAGGTAGAGATTTTTGATGTATGGGGAATTGATTTCATGGGTCCATTTATTTCCTCATACAACAATCTTTACATTCTAGTTGCGGTTGATTATGTATCTAAGTGGGTGAAAGCAACAGCCTTGCCAACCAATGATTCCAAGGTGGTATTAAACTTCTTCAAAAAGAATATTTTCACCCGCTTTGGCATGCCAAGAGCAATCATTAGTGATTGATGCACCCAAAAGAGTGTATCTTATTTAACCTTGCACTAAAAAGATAAATTGTAAGTATAGTAGTTAGCAAGGGTCGAGTCCTCAGGGATTGGGTTTTAGTTTATAAGTTAATAGTTTAAAACTTAAATTCAAGAACAATAAAAGAAAAGGGGTTTTCGAAGCCAGATTTAAACTAAAGTAATTAATAAGAATAAGATGCAAGGCGGTATAACCAGCCAATAAAAATATATATACTAAATTAGGCGGTATAACCAGCCAATATATATACTAAATTAGGCGGTATAACCAGCCAATAAAAATAAAACAAAGTTAATATACAAATTAGGCGGTATAACCAGCCAATAAAAATAAATATACTTTTAAAAATAAGCAAACTAGAAAAGTAAGAAAACAAGTAAGTAAGAAGAATCAAATATGAAAAATATGGTTAAGGTTTCATTCTCCACCACTAGACATCATTAAGAATCAATTTCAGATCTATCAATATCAACCAACTATCAAAGTTAACAACCGTAGATAACAACAAGCTCTGTTATCCCAATCTTTCCTTAGTTTGTCGTTAAATAGAACAAGCTCTCTATTTAATCTCTAACCATTAAACAACCTAGAATAAGCTCTCTAAATTCAATTTAATGGCAGCTTTATGATGAGAAAGATAGGTTGATCTAAGCAACAAACACATAAGCTCGGATTGTTCAACTTAGGTTATGTTCCACTTTGCAATTATTGAAAACTTGACCATAATCATTAATCACAAATTGCCACTTATGAATAGAAAATCAAGACAATTACACGGATCAAGACTCCTAAACTAGCAATAGATAATTATCAAGATCTATCTAGTTGTACACCTAAATAAATCAAGACAACATCATGAACAATTCTTGTAGAAGAACATAAGCAACTTTGATAGAAAATTAATGATAGATAGAATCTGAAAATCAATCACAAAACATGTCTAGGGCTTTGAAATCACCCTTAACCAAATAGAAGTTTAGCCTAGCATAAGCATTGTAAACATAAACATAAAATTAAAGAGAATCTAAGAAGGAAATAAAAGAAAGAAAGAAGAAGAAGAAGAAAATAAAGAAAAAGAAAACTAGAGAAAAGAAAGAATAAGAAAACTTAGAGAATTTGATTATAATGGCTAATATCCTACCAATGTACAATATGATCCTCTACAATCATCCAAGGCCCTCTATTTATACACATTTTGGAGGGCTAAATGACAAGAGACAAGCTTTACAAATTTCAAAGGTAGGTATAATAGGTGGGTGCATTTTTCTAACAATTTTCGTCATATTGTATGACAATTTTGATCAGCCAACTTGATGGTCGATTTTGTCAATCTTGGAGGCCTGATCTGATCACATGGTCTTCTAGAAAAATGTTCCCCTATGAGTTACTGATTCATAGCCGTTGGAATCAGCTCATTTTCTGATGTGGAGAAGAAGATATGAGCAAAATACGAAAACAGGTCAGCACAGACGTCATTGCACATCAGCCAACTTGATGGTCGATTTCTTCAATATTGGAGGCTTTATCTGATCACATGGTCTTCTAGACAAATGTTCCCCTATCAGTTATTAATCCATAGCCGTTGAAATCAGCTCATTTGCTGATGTGTATCGGACGATATGGTAAAAATGCGAAAACTGCTCAGGACAGATGTCATTGCACATCAGCCAACTTGATGGTTGATTTCGCTAGGCAAAACGACTCCGTTTCAAGAAGTGTAAAACATGAAAAAGATAGATATGCCTCTTAACTTTGCACGGTTAAAATTTCAGCCTTATTGCTTCAGTGAAACTCGAGATATAGCTGATATGGCAAAAGCTGTCGGAATTGGAACTGAACTGGATTTGCCCTTAATTCTAGTAATCTGAAATCACTCAAAGAAACTTGTGAAAAACACCAAATTACATAAAAATATAAAAGATCATAAACACAATTAGACTAAACAATAATAACTCGTATTTGACACAAAACAATAATAAAACATAACTAAAAACTATATAATTATACGAGTTATCACACCCCCACACTTAGATTGTTGCTAGTCCCTAGCAACGACTCAATAAATATAAAATAAGAAAATCTAATCTAATCCACTTTCGTAGGAAATCACGGTGGCACTTAGCATGTGACACAAGCCTTTAAACCCCTAGGTGTCCCTAGTGGACGAGTTTAGTCTCGTGAGGGTTTACTAGAACGATACCCACAAACATTGAAAAACTAAAATATAAATAAACTACATATACTAAAAATATTTACTCCTAATCCTTTCAATACAAATTAGAGACAATCTTTGAACAAGTCTTATAAACTAATCAATAGCTTAAAGAATTTCACAAAAAATCACACTTGAATGTAAATTGTTTGAGTTAAGCCAATATTAACATAACATATTTCAATCAAAATAGTGCATATTCAAACTTAATCTCAACTACTCACATGGGATACCCTCATGATTTTCACTCTTTAAAGTAATGGTGAAGTGTTTACACTCAATCAATCTCATGAAAACAGTTCTACCATATTCTTGCTTGTCCACCTATTCTCCACTATTTAGATCATACAACTTCATGAATCAAGAGGTCTTTAATCAAGGTTGTAATGGGGCCAAGGGGTTTGTAATGTGGTTGAAGAACAAAAGGATAAAGATATCACAAAGGTTCCAAAGAGTTCATAAAGTTTCGAGACATAAAAAGATCATACAAATAAAACTTCTCAAAACTCTTATAAAGCACATAATAACATAGGTTTAATATTCATGTTGAGCCTTTGCATCATTCTAACCAACTTTGTAACATCTTTTTCTTTACTTTAACTAGAAGTTCAAGAGAAGATTTTTTTTTTTTGTTTTTTTTTTTTTTATATGAGAATGTATTTGACAATGATCCCTTTCTTTTTCTCTTGACTTTTTTCTTTCTTTTCCCCCCACACTTATTTCTTGTTTCTAACCCAAATTTTCAATAAATCTTCTTTGTCTTTGCAACTTGTCTCAAAACATGCTAATTCATCTTTTGGAACAAAGGTAAAGATATAAGTATATTTAGGTTAGGGACAAGTTATGGTTACCAAAGATATAGCTTATTCAATGTAGGCTCAAATTGGTTCACTAAGGGTGTGTTCTCTTGGAACATTAATAATGGATGGCTGTTTGGCTCTGGTTATAATCCTAATGCCTCTATCATATTCATGTTGTCACATGTATCAATATAGTCTCAAACGGTTTAAAGCAAGTTCTAGAGAATCATGTAATCATAAGAGCACTCAAGAAAGAAATTAGATTGATTTGTATAATGCATCAATCATTATAGGCTCAAAAACTCACAAGGATGATTATACAAGTCAGATTAAGTCTAAACATGCTTCTTTCTCAATCAACATATCATATTAACATTGGCTCATAAAAGATTGACATCAAGCTCAATTCTCATGAAAATCTTCTCACTAATAAATCTGTTTTAGACTTATGCAATTCATATCTCATCATAGTATTCAAAGTAACTAAAACACACTAAAAACACACTAAGTCTAAACATGCTTTTTTTTTTTTTTTTAGAAGATTAAATCAAACTGACAAGGTATGTCTCAAGTCTCCCTTACTCAGACCTTGTTCAGAATGAATACTTCTAAATGTCTTAAAACACAACAAATTTTTTTTTTTTTTATATTAGAAAAATATGTCCCTTACCCCCTACTAAAATATGACATTGTCCCCAATGTCAAATTTTAAAGGTAGAATTTAGGAGATATTACCTGCAGATGTTGCTAACCACTTATTATAACTGAGACACAACAAGCAAAATGTTAGATAATGTCACAAAGACAAAGTGCAATCCACTCCTTGCTCGGCCATATCTCTTTTTCTTTTTCCGAGCGTTTGCGAAACAACCGTAGCAGATAAACACTCATAAGCTTGGAGCTTTTTGAGTAAATCTTCAATGGTTGTAGCAGAAATTATGGTTCTCCTTGCCTCTGAAAACATGAATCCATTATCCACAGCATTATCTAAATATGAAAGCAAATTACTAAAATAACCATTAATATTAAGCAAACCAATGGGTTTCTTATTTGTGACCAAAGATGACCAAGAAGCCACGCAAGCTATTTCTTCCAATGTACCCAGACCTCCTGGTAGAGCAATGAATGCATCGGCAGAATGGTACATGATTGTCATCCGTTCAGGGATACTCCAGACTTGTATTTCCTTACCCACGGTAGGTCCACAAAAACTTGTGAATAGTTTTGGCACGATTCCTAGAACTGGACTTCCTCCGGCGTGTGCTGCTGTAGCGACTTGCTCCCATTAAACCCGTACTACCGCCTCCATAAATCAAGTGGATCTTTTGTTGGGCAAGTATTACTCCAACTCTTATGGCTTCATCAGCGAATATGTTATTTTTCCCTGGATAAGCACCTCCAAAGACACAAATTTTTTTAATGCGCTGGGATGAAGTACTTTCCATTTTTTTTTCTTCGAGTGCCTGAAAGAGAATGAGTACATGGTGTAATATATAGAGGACTCAGTAGTGAATCAGACAAGAGTAATAATGTCGCCGAAAGTGTATCTGACCTGTCAGAAGAAAATGTTAACCTAACAAAAGATTTTTGCGTGATTTCAGGAAGAAAATCAAAAAGAGAAGAAAAATCAACCGTAAAAGACAAATAAAAAAAATGAGAATAATTACACAAATCGAACAACACGTAAATTAAACCGAAATGAAGTTATTGCAAATCAAACCAAAAGCTGAGAAGTCATTTATTGTAGTTGTGATTGTGGCTCACATCTTCCTCTGGTTTTACGTCCAGAAACGGCTTAAACGCCTTCTATGAGTCGAGGATATGCTTCCCATCCAGTTTTCTTACAAGCTGGCAAACAGGGTCTTTTAACATCAGATTCCCAAGATGTTGCCATTCCCTTTGGAATTGCGGCCATAAATCAAGAATTTCTCTTTGTACGTCTCCACTAGGATGCGTCTCAAGAGAAAGTTGGATATTACCCAAATTCTCCTTACTCAGTCCATCCTTAATGAATTCAATTTTATCATCTCGATTAGAGGACGGAATCCCAATTGAACGACATTTACCGTTACACGTCCATCGTGCACATTTGTGGCAATTTGAACTCATGCGCTTTGCTCGTCGCTTCTTTGCAAAAGTGCTTCTACCTGTACCTGGTAAATGCAAAACAGGAAGATATTCATCTTCACGTACCTTGGCTTCAATTATCCAACGTATGTCTCCAGGAATCCCTTTCTGCATAAGCATTCTTAATCTTTCGAAACGAACTTGGTAAAGCTTCAGTAAAATATTTCGAGGAAAAGGAGGAAATCGTTTCTGCAATCTTGTGAGAATATCATCCATCCTGAAAAGAAAAAAAATGAAAAAAATTGAAAGAGAAATTGGAAGAGAAATTTATATACAATATCAGTTTTGTGGGTAGCTGATGGAACCGATTTAAATAATCACGGAGTACCGTTGTCCGCCATTTAACCGGGGTAAAAAAATTAAAAATTATATTTACATCTAGTTATTTTCAAAACCAGGATCAGAAAAAAAAACAACATAAAAAGACTCAAAAACAAAACACTCTAAATAAAATCCTAAATTCTTCCCCCCACACATAATTTTTACATTGTCCTCAATGTAATGCTATTATCCCCCAATGCAAGAATTATATGTAAGAGAAAAGAACTATTAAACAAAACAAAAGAGAAACAATAAAAGATAGAATGATGGAGAGTAAGGAATATGCAAATCTGATATAATAGATGCTCTCCATCCTTTTGGGTTGCCTCCCAAGAAGTGCTTGGTTTATTGTCCTCAGCTTGACTTAGACCCATGCCATTATTATTCAACATACTTTGGCTCAAAAAGTGGAAACTCCTCCACATCTTGTATTGGAAAGTTCTCATAGTAAGGCTTTAATCTATGACCATTCACTTTGAATGCCTTATCTGTTTTTGGGCTTTGGATTTCAACTGCACCATGAGTAAATACATTAGTAATAACAAAAGGTCCAACCCAACGAGAACGTAACTTACCTGGATATAACTTAAGGCGTGAATGGAAGAGAAGAACTTTTTGTCCAACAACAAATTCCTTTCTTGATATCATCTTGTCATGGAATGCCTTAGTCTTTTCCTTGTAAATCCTAGAATTCTGATAGGCATCATTCCTTATCTCCTCTAATTCTTGTAGGTCAAGTTTTCTTTTCTTTCCTGTCTCATCCATCTCCATGTTGCATTGTTTGATAGCCCAATATGATTTATGTTCCAATTCAACCGGAAGATGACAAGGCTTACCATAAACAAGTCGATAAGGAGACATACCAATGGGTGTCTTATATGCTGTCCTATAAGCCCAAAGTGCATCATCAAGTCGTGAACTCCAATCCTTCCTATTTGGATTAACTGTCTTTTCAAGGATGGACTTAACTTCTCGGTTTGACACTTCAGCTTGCCCACTAGTTTGAGGATGATATGAGGTGGAGACCTTGTGTGTGATGTTATACTTCCTCAAAAGTGCTTCCATAGTCCTATTGCAAAAGTGAGTACCTCTATCGCTGATTATGGCCTTTGGCGTTCCAAACCTAGCAAAGATGTTATTCTTGACAAAATCTGAAACAACTTTAGAGTCATTAGTCCTAGTGGATTTTGCTTTCACCCACTTCGAAACATAATCAACGGCGAGTAAAATATAAAGATTACCAAAAGAAGGAGGAAAAGGTCCCATGAAATCCATGCCCCATACATCAAAAATTTCAACAATAAGTATTGGAGTTTGAGGCATTTGATTTCTAGCACCTAAGTTACCTGTTCTTTGGCAACGATCACATGACTTGCAAAAGAGGTATGCATCTTTGAATATGGTAGGCCAATAAAATCCAGAATCAAGAACTTTCATGGCTGTTCTTTTGGATCCAAAGTGTCCTCCACATGCATAAGAGTGACAAAATGTGAGAATAGATTGAAATTCAGTTTTGAGTACACACCTTCTTATAATCTGATCGGAGCAATGCTTCCAAAGGTAAGGATCATCCCATATGTAGTATTTGGCATCACTCTTGATCTTATTTCTTTGAGCTTGTGTCAACTCTTGTGGCAACTTCTTGGTAACTAAGTAATTAACAATATCAGCATACCAAGGAGTTGTTGTACTTATAAAAAGAAGTTGCTCATCCGAAAAGTTCTCATTCAAGGGTAGTGCATCCTCTTCATGAACTAAACGGCTAAGATGGTCCGCAACCAGGTTGTCACTACCTCTCTTATCTTTTATCTCCAAATCAAACTCTTGTAAGAGAAGTATCCATCTAATCAACCTTGGTTTGGCCTCCTTTTTAGTGAGTAAGTATTTAAGGGCTGCATGGTCAGAATATACAATTACTTTAGTACCAATTAAATAAGATCGAAATTTTTCTAAAGCAAATACAACAGCCAAAAGTTCTTTTTCAGTAGTGGAATAGTTCAATTGAGCATCATTAAGAGTTCGGGAGGCATAATAAATGGCATGTGAGGCTTTGCCAACCCGTTGGCCCAAAACAGCTCCAATGGCATAGTCACTAGCATCACACATGATTTCAAAAGGTACATTCCAATCTGGTGGTTGGATGATAGGAGCTGATGTCAAGAGTCCCTTCAATGTTTCAAACGCCTCTTTGCATTTATCATCAAAGTGGAAAACCACATCTTTTTGTAGTAGCTTGCAAAGAGGTAATGTGATCTTTGAGAAGTCTTTGATAAATCTCCTATAGAAACCTGCATGTCTAAGAAAAGAACGAACCTCTCTCACATTTGTGGGAGGTGGTAAAGAATGCATAATATCTATTTTAGACTTATCAACCTCTATCCCTCTAGAAGAAATAACATGGCCCAAAACTATTCCTTGTTCTACCATAAAGTGACATTTTTCCCAATTCAAAACAAGGTTAGTTTCCATGCATCTTTCAAGTACAAGTGTAAGGTTCTCTAGACATCTATCAAAAGAATCACCATAGACACTAAAATCATCCATAAACACTTCTATGATGTTCTCTACATAATCTGAAAATATGCTAACCATACACCTTTGGAATGTAGCTGGTGCATTACAAAGACCAAATGGCATACGCCGGTATGCAAAAGTACCAAATGGACATGTGAATGTTGTTTTCTCTTGGTCCTCCGGAGCAATGGCTATCTGATTATAACCTGAAAAACCATCAAGAAAACAATAATGAGAATGGCCCGCTAACCTTTCAAGCATTTGATCAATAAAAGGTAAAGGAAAGTGGTCTTTGCGAGTTGTGGAATTAAGTTTACGATAATCAATACAAACTCGCCATCTTGTTTGAATCCTAGTAGGAACAAGTTCATTCTCATTATTTGTTACCACTGTTACACCTGATTTCTTTGGAACCACTTGGACCGGGCTCACCCATTTGCTATCCGAGATAGGATAGATCACTCCAACATCTAGGAGCTTCAGTATCTCCTTTTTCACAACCTCCATCATAGGAGGGTTCAATCTTCTTTGTGCTTCTCTTGTTGGTTTGGACCCTTCCTCTAACAAAATCCGGTGCATGCACATGGATGGGCTTATTCCCTTGATATCGGCAATTGTCCAACCAATTGCTGTTTTATGCTCTCTAAGCACCCGGATAAGTCGCTCTTCTTGCAAATGTGTGAGCTCTTTGGCAATGATGATCGGTAGTGTGTCCTTTTTACCTAGGAACACATATTTCAAGTGGTTCGGTAGTGGTTTCAACTCTAAAGTTGGTGCCTGCAAAATGGAAGGTAGAAGTTTCTCATTAGATAAAGGCAAATCAATAAATGAAACATCAAACCTTGCATCTTTAGGTGGCAGCGAGTGTAAAGATTCTAGTGCCCCTTCCACATGGTCACTCAAGGCTAGTTTAGCATTCCCCATTCCGAGATGGTTGCTAAGGACTATTTCCACACTATCTTCACCATCTAGCTCATAAGCTTGCTGCACTAGTGAGTCAATTATATCAATATTAAAAACAGAATGCACATCACTAGGATATCTCATGGCCTCAAAAATGTTAAAGCGAATTATTTCACCATCAAATTCCATAGTTAAAGTGCCATCATGTACATCTATTTTAGTTCTTGCTGTTTTCAAGAATGGTCTCCTTAATAGAATAGGTGTGGGATTAGAAGACATCTCATCTTCCATCTCAATAACATAAAAGTCAGCGGGAAAAACCAATTCATTAACCTGTACAAGAACGTCTTCTACAACTCCTCTTGGATAAGTGTTAGAACGGTCAGCAAGTTGTATTATAACACCGGTTTCCTCTAATGGTCCTAGATTCAATGAAGCATAAATTGAATATGGCATGACATTAATAGATGCCCCTAGATCTAGCATAGCACGCTCAAACCTGGTGTTTCCTATCTTACAAGGAATGGTAAACATACCTGGATCCTTGCATTTAGGTGGGAGTTTCTTTTGAAGAACAGCTGACACATTCTCCCCCACACTTACCTTTTCATTCCATTTCAACTTCCGTTTAGATGTGCACAACTCTTTTAGGAACTTGGCATATCTTGGCACTTGCTTGATAGCATCTAGTAAAGGAATGTTCACCTCTACTTTCCGGAAAGTTTCCAAAATTTCCTTCTCTTGCTCCTCCTTCTTGGACTTTGCTAACCTGCCAGGAAAAGGTGGAGGAGTTATATAAGAAGGAAAGGATGGTTTAGGAATTACCTTTTTTAGTGGCTCGTTGGGATGTGAAGAGGATGCCATGGTATTGTTCTCCCCTTGAGCACTATCATTTTGTGGTGTCTCTAGCTGTTTCCCACTTCTTAAATTTATAGCATTGGCATTCTCTCTTGGATTCACTATGGTTTGGGAAGGTAATTTCCCAGAATCCCTTGCTTGCATTTGACTCATGGTTGTTGCCAATTGCCCTATTTGAGTCTCCAAATTTCGAATACTTGTCTTTGTTTCCTGTTGAAATTGAATTGTATTAGTAGAAAGAGCTTTAACAAGATCTTCAAGAGAAGTACCTGAATTTTGGGTGGGTGGTAGTTGTTGTCGGGTTTGGTATGGTTGTTGCACTCTTTGCTGAAAACCCGGTGGCCTGTGGTCAAATGGTGGAGGAATAGTTTGTGATTGGTTCCCTCCATAATTGAAGTTTGGATGATCCCTCCATCCTGGATTGTAAGTGTTTGAGTAGGGATCATATTTCCTTGATTGGTTCTGAAATCCACCCATGGCATTCACATGTTCATTGGTATCATCTTGAAGTGTTGGACACATATCAGTTTGGTGCCCTATGTTTGAACATATGCCACAAGCCTTTATTTGTTGTATTTTACCTACAGCCAATTGTTGAACAAGAGAAGTCAGTTTATCAAATTTTTGTTCAAGGGATGATATACTTACCTCATTAACTCTCTTGGGTTGTGGTGGTGGATCTTGTCTCATTGAGAACTGTTGAGAATTGGCTGCAATATTGGAGATTAATGTTCTAGCAGCCCTGGGAGTCTTATCAACTAGAGCTCCCCCACTAGCGGCATCTATCATACTTCTCTCCATGGGCATGAGACCTTCATAGAAGTATTGGATGAGAAGTTATTCACTTATTTGATGGTGTGGACATGATGCACAAAGTTTCTTGAACCTCTCCCAATATTCATATAAGGATTCTCCGTTGTATTGCCGAATCCCACATATCTCTTTCCTAATGTTGGCAGCCTTAGATGCTGGGAAATACCTTTCCAAGAATGCTTTCTTCAAATCATTCCATGTAGTGATGGTCCCGGATGGCAGATAGTAGAGCCATTCCTTTGCTGAATCAGCTAGAGAGAATGGGAAGGCTCTCAATTTAACTTGCTCTTCCGTGACCCCTGTTGGTCTCATGCTTGAGCAAACTACATGGAATTCCTTGAGGTGCTTATTTGGATCCTCTCCTGCAAAACCATGAAAAGTTGGGAGAAGATGAATCAAACCAGATTTTAATTCAAAAGCTACCTCAAGATTAGCATATTCAATGCATAATGGTTGTTGACCCAAGTCCGGAGCGGCTAGCTCCTTGAGAGTTCGGTTGTCAGCTGCTGCCATCTCTCCTTGCTTCTCTTGGATGTTTTGGATCAACTCCTCGATTGGTTGTTGGTGAGAAGTTATAAATTCCCGAATTTTCCTAAGTCGTAAGTCTTCTTCGGGAGCTTGGAACATTCACTAATAAAAAAATAAGAAAGTAAATAATTAGAACAGAAAATAAGAATAAACCAATAAACTACTAAACTAAAGAAAGCAATCCCCGGCAACGGCGCCAAAAATTTGATGCACCCAAAAGAGTGTATCTTATTTAACCTTGCACTAAAAAGATAAATTGTAAGTATAGTAGTTAGCAAGGGTCGAGTCCTCAGGGATTGGGTTTTAGTTTATAAGTTAATAGTTTAAAACTTAAATTCAAGAACAATAAAAGAAAAGGGGTTTTTGAAGCCAGATTTAAACTAAAGTAATTAATAAGAATAAGATGCAAGGCGGTATAACCAGCCAATAAAAATATATATACTAAATTAGGCGGTATAACCAGCCAATATATATACTAAATTAGGCGGTATAACCAGCCAATAAAAATAAAACAAAGTTAATATACAAATTAGGCGGTATAACCAGCCAATAAAAATAAATATACTTTTAAAAATAAGCAAACTAGAAAAGTAAGAAAACAAGTAAGTAAGAAGAATCAAATATGAAAAATATGGTTAAGGTTTCATTCTCCACCACTAGACATCATTAAGAATCAATTTCAGATCTATCAATATCAACCAACTATCAAAGTTAACAACCGTAGATAACAACAAGCTCTGTTATCCCAATCTTTCCTTAGTTTGTCGTTAAATAGAACAAGCTCTCTATTTAATCTCTAACCATTAAACAACCTAGAATAAGCTCTCTAAATTCAATTTAATGGCAGCTTTATGATGAGAAAGATAGGTTGATCTAAGCAACAAACACATAAGCTCGGATTGTTCAACTTAGGTTATGTTCCACTTTGCAATTATTGAAAACTTGACCATAATCATTAATCACAAATTGCCACTTATGAATAGGAAATCAAGACAATTACACGGATCAAGACTCCTAAACTAGCAATAGATAATTATCAAGATCTATCTAGTTGTACACCTAAATAAATCAAGACAACATCATGAACAATTCTTGTAGAAGAACATAAGCAACTTTGATAGAAAATTAATGATAGATAGAATCTGAAAATCAATCACAAAACATGTCTAGGGCTTTGAAATCACCCTTAACCAAATAGAAGTTTAGCCTAGCATAAGCATTGTAAACATAAACATAAAATTAAAGAGAATCTAAGAAGGAAATAAAAGAAAGAAAGAAGAAGAAGAAGAAAATAAAGAAAAAGAAAACTAGAGAAAAGAAAGAATAAGAAAACTTAGAGAATTTGATTATAATGGCTAATATCCTACCAATGTACAATATGATCCTCTACAATCATCCAAGGCCCTCTATTTATACACATTTTGGAGGGCTAAATGACAAGAGACAAGCTTTACAAATTTCAAAGGTAGGTATAATAGGTGGGTGCATTTTTCTAACAATTTTCGTCATATTGTATGACAATTTTGATCAGCCAACTTGATGGTCGATTTTGTCAATCTTGGAGGCCTGATCTGATCACATGGTCTTCTAGAAAAATGTTCCCCTATGAGTTACTGATTCATAGCCGTTGGAATCAGCTCATTTTCTGATGTGGAGAAGAAGATATGAGCAAAATACGAAAACAGGTCAGCACAGACGTCATTGCACATCAGCCAACTTGATGGTCGATTTCTTCAATATTGGAGGCTTTATCTGATCACATGGTATTCTAGACAAATGTTTCCCTATCAGTTAGTGATCCATAGCCGTTGGAATCAGCTCATTTGCTGATGTGTATCGGACGATATGGTAAAAATGCGAAAACTGCTCAGGACAGACGTCATTGCACATCAGCCAACTTGATGGTTGATTTCGCTAGGCAAAACGACTCCGTTTCAAGAAGTGTAAAACATGAAAAAGATAGATATACCTCTTAACTTTGCACGGTTAAAATTTCAGCCTTATTGCTTCAGTGAAACTCGAGATATAGCTGATATGGCAAAAGCTGTCGGAACTGGAACTGAACTGGATTTGCCCTTAATTCTAGTAATCTGAAATCACTCAAAGAAACTTGTGAAAAACACCAAATTACATAAAAATATAAAAGATCATAAACACAATTAGACTAAACAATAATAACTCGTATTTGACACAAAACAATAATAAAACATAACTAAAAACTATATAATTATACGAGTTATCAGTGATAAAGGGTCTCACTTTTGCAACAAATACTTTGAAGCCCTCCTTGCTAAATATGGGGTCAAGCACAAGATTGCCACCGCCTACCATCCTCAAACAAGTGGTCAAGTCAAAGTCTCTAATAGAGAAATCAAGAGGATTTTGGAGAAGACTGTTAGCCCGACTAAAAAAAATTGGTCTAAGAGATTGGATGATGCATTATGGGCATACCGAACTGCTTATAAAACTCCGATTGGGATGTCTCCATACAAATTGGTATTCGGAAAAGCATGTCATTTTCCGGTAGAGTTGGAACACAATGCATATTGGGCAATCAAGAAGTTGAATTTCGATCTTCAAGTAGCAGGAGAGAAGCGTCTATTGCAACTCAATGAGATGGATGAATTTCGTCTTCAAGCCTATGAAAATGCCAAGCTTTACAAAGAAAAGACCAAGAAATGGCATGACAAGAAGATTATTGAAAGACACTTTGAACCAGGCCAATATTTTTTACTCTACAACTCCTGCCTAAAGCTTTTTCCGGGAAAACTCAAGTCATGGTCCGGACCTTTCAAAGTCATTAAAGTTTTTCCTCATGGAGCAGTTGAGGTGGTTGAAGAAAGTTCCAATCGAATATTCAAAGTGAATTACCAACAGCTCAAGCATTACTGGGGAGGCGATTTTGAATGTCACAAGTCCTCAATTATCTTAGCCAACCTAGAATAAGCTCGAGATAGTCAAGTCGACGACTATAAATCAAGCGTTTCTTGGGAGGCAACCCAAGCTCTTTCCTCTTTAATGTTTGCTTTTATTTTATTTTATATTGTTTTTATTTGAATTTTTCTCTTTTAACTAATGTTTTGTTATTTTTTATTTTTTTACAGGTTTATCTCGAATTTAAAAAAAAAAAAAAAGGGCAGAGAGGTCGGCGTCGAGGCGCCAAATCCTGGCGCCACTATTTTGATCACCATAAAATTTTATTTTAGAGTCAGAGAGGTTGGCTCCACGGCGCCGAATCTCGTTTTTTTTTTTTTTACAAAACTAGAGTCAGGCACCAGCTCGTAAAAAAAATAAGGTTTTTAAAACTTTAACCCCCCAAACCCTTTTCATTGTTTAAGCAGCCACCAGACCTCTATTTTTTTTCTCTACCAAACCTTCTCTCTTCTATCTTAACTATCAACTCTTTCTTCTTCTTCAAAATCTCTAATCTCTCTTAACTATCCATCTCCATAAAAAACAACTACACACTTTCATCTCAATTTTCTTCACAAACCCACTACACAACTATAAATTTCTTTAATCATCTCCAAGAAGGGACTCTCCCATCATCCTCAAGTTTTTCAAGTAAGTCTTTCAAATTCCATAAAGATTATACTAGTTTGAGGGTTATTGATTGATTTTTAGTATTGAAGGTTGTTCTTGCGTCCAATACTCTTGATTGTGGATTGGGTTATTGTGGGTTTTTGAGAATTAGTCCAAATTAGAAGATTATTCTTTGCTTGTTATGGATTGGATTGTGTTGATCATATTTGAGAATTGGAGAATTTGCTAGTAATTCTATCTTAGGTTTTGTGCTTGGTGAAGATAATAGTTCGATTTGGGTCAATTTTTGAACTAGAACTAGAATATGGGACCAAGGAAGAAAACCCGAACTAGCACTAGTGCACCCAATTTTGATAGAAGCAAGTTTGTATATGATGCAGCGGTTCAACGGCATAACCACTCTCTCCTACATAAAATCTCTATTCTGGAGAGGGGGTTTCATATTGATCCACATGAGCATTTTGAGTTTCAACAAGTCATCAATTCACGTCATTGGCAAAAATTCTGTGCTCCACCGCCATCTTTCGTACTCCCGGTTGTCAGAGAGTTTTATGCCAATACCTTTGAACTTAGCGATAATACAATTTTTTTTCGTGTGTGCCAAGTTCCGTTTGATCCGCAGACCATTAATCAGTATTACCAAACCCCGGATATTGAGACTGATGAATATACTCAGTATTTGGATGGGCCAATTGACATGGATGCGGTCGCAACACATTTATGCCCCAATGGGACGACTTGGAAGACTTCAAGGGATGGGGAACTTGCTTCATTCAAGGCCAACACTTTAAACCGAGAGATTCGGGTTTGGTTGCATTTTTTAGCTTCCAATATGCTTCCTTGTAAGCATGTTAGTGATGTCACCAAATATCGAGCCATCTTGCGCTATGTTCTCACCACGGGCAAGACAATTGACATTTGCTAGCTAATTTATCGGACCGTTCTGCATAATGTTCGATCTCCAAGAGAAGGCCTTTGGTTTCCTTCTTTAATCACTCAATTGTGTGACCAGACAGGGGTCCGAATGGGCAATAGTGAAGAATTGTTACATCCGAAGGGTCCCATAGATAGCACTATTATACATCGCTTGACAGGAGACATGGAGGGTCCACCCTCAAGACCCGGTGCGAGTTCATCACAAGCTCCTCCTCCACCTAGGCCTCCTCAACCTCGACAATTAACCATGACGGAACACATAGCTCGACTGGAAGCTCGTAGTGCTCACCACGATGACTACTTTCAGGCCCTTGAGCAAATGTTCCATTTCCTTGGTTATCATATGGGTGCCAACATGCACCAAGCCCCCGCTATGCCACCACCACCACTTTTTGATGATGAGGAAGAAGAAGCGGACGAGGAAGAGGAAGATTAGCGTGCTCCCGGATTTTCTTCATGGACAGGGGAGTTCTCTTATTCTAACTCTTTTATTTTTCCAACATTGAAGGCAATGTTTGATTTAAGTTTGGGGGGTGTTTATTTGTCTTTAGTTATTATGTTTTGTGTGTCTTTTTATTTGTTTTTAGTTTTATTATGTTATGTTTTGTGTGTCTTTTTATTTGTTTTTAATTCTTTTATGTTATGTTTAGGAGTAAAAAAAAAAATTAGATATGATGCATTTTGACATGATGAAATCCTTATCCAATGATGAAATTTTAGCTATTGATTTATCTTGATTCTTGGGAACAACATAAGCATGAGAAGAATTTGTGTTAAGTTTTTTTGTTAGTTTCATGTTAGGATGTGACTTTCAACAAATTGAGCACTTAATCTCTTGCTTAGATTTGCATTGCTTATTTAAAGACTGATTATGTTGTTGTGAATTGCGAGTATGTCTAGAACCTAGAAATTGTTTGATTCTCTCTCGAGGCGAAATCCTAGACAACACTAAGTTTAGAAAGTGATTTAGACCATCTTTGGATCGTTTGAGCCTTTCAAGCCTACCTTTATATATGATTATCCTTAGTCTACCTCTTTGTACCTATTGATATATCTATTTTCTTTGATTGCCATATTTTTTAGCCTAGCTTAATAAGAAAAACCATGATTAACCTTCACTACATAGGTATGTTATGACATTACAGGAAACAATTATGAGCCATGTTGAATTTGGGTGAATTGGTCGTTGTAGTATAGTGGTAAGTATTCCCGCCTGTCACGCGGGTGGCCCGGGTTTGATCCCCGACAACGACGCCAAAAGCTTGTTGTCGAATTTTAAATTTGTAGAAGTGGAGTGTCGTACCCACGAGGAATTAATATTAAATTTGTTAAATACTAAAATTAAAACAACTTACACTTATCCAAATAATTAATTAAAAAATGTGTAAATTAAAACTAAATTAAAAATAATAATAAACGAAGAAAGTAAATAAAAATTGGGTTTAAATCAATGGAGAAAAGCCTAAGATTACAACTTCTCTCAACACTTCGCTTAGATGTCTTTTACCCTCTTAATTTGAGTAATGATATTGGGTTGTTAACCTAGAGTTCTAATCTATTTATAAAGATCTTCCAATGGTCTTATAAAAATATTCTTCTTAACCAATTAACTATATTCCTATGTTAGTTGAATTAAAGAAGAACTCATTAAGTCTAGGCTCTAACAATGATTACACATGACAAGTAAGTGTATTCCTACCCTACCTGCATATCAATTCATCCTAATAAATGAATATGAAATATGTGTTATGCAATCCATGTCTAACACTAAACTCCTTTTTTCAAGTTATATTTAGGTTAACAAATCAATGTAATTGGTGATCAAGCAATTAAAAGCTTTAAGTACAAGAATGCATAAACAATTCAAATATCATTAAATCAAATTAGAGAGTAAAATAATTCAAACTATGTGTTGAGATCCATTGCAATCTTAGAAAAGCAATTTAGCTCATGCTTGACATTGAAAACAATAATCAAAGGAGTTTCACCAACATCAAATTACAAGAAAATAAAAGCAGATTAAGGAAGAAGAAAAAACTAAAGGTTGTCAATTCTTTAATCTTCTAGTCTTCAAAACTGTTCTTGGCTTCTTGCAAGATGGTAGTGGCTGCTCTCCTTTTTTGAAAATTAAAACAAAAACTAACTAAGAAAACTAAAATAAAGCCTAAGAGTTCTTATTTATAAAGCCTTGAAAGCCTGAAGAAGGGAAATTAGTGACCAAATAACTACCTACAGCTTGGACTTTCCATATATGAGTTGAGCTTTCTTTTCTAGGACTTTACAAAATTACAAAAAATATTAATTAATAACTAAAATAAAATAAAAAAAATAAAACTAAATAAAAAATAAAAATAAGAAATAATTAAAAATAATAATTTAATAATTTAAACTATAAAAATTTAACTATTTTTAAAAATATAAAATAAAATTAAATAACTCTATTTTATAGAATTATCAGCAGGCGTGGTCTGCACCCAATTATTGTTACTGTTCTTGGTACGTAGCTTCGATATTGATTAAGAATTCTTTTTTTCTTGTGCCTTTCTTTCCTCTTTACGAACTTGAGAGCTCGTATAAATGACAATAAATAAATTATTTTTTTCGATAATATTTTTGAAAACTAAATTCAATTAATTGATCTGTAACATCGGTTCTTAAGTAGTATCTATCAATATTTTCAAAGTTAGAAAAAAAAAATCACTCAATTAGACGACAAAATCATAATATAAATTTAATATTTATATTTTTTTCCCTATCCATAAGATATCAAGTAAGCTTTTTTAAGACTAGTCTATCTATTTATTTTAATATTTCATCGAAGTTTCAAATTATTTTATAAATTTGTAGCTATTATTATAGATATATTTAATTTTTTTAAAAAAATTATATATTTAAAAAATTATAATTTTATATTTATATTCGAATATATATTAAATATAAATACCAAATATTAATACATTAAAAAAAATAAAAAATTTAGGTAACATAGTATAAAAGATCTCGGTCTACCTTCAATATCAAATTTAATTAGGATTGCAGGTGGTTTGCTGTTATTTACGTTTCTAGGTCATAACTTGTATCGAGAGAATAAATCTCTTACTAAAAGTGACGGTATTTCATGATGCTTAATTGTTTTTGGCATTTTTTCAGGAGAGAGAAGTGAAGTTCTTCGCTGAAACAGAAGAGAATAATCAGATGAGAGGGCTCAGGACAGGAATTCCTTATTTCTTGTAAAAATCAAAGGGAGTGACATAGCATTTGGTTGTTCAAAGGAGGTGTAACGAGGAAGGAAGCCTTGATACAATGTTTGCAGATGGACGGACCTGTCCTGGAAATTTTGTCTGGTCCGTCCAAGCTGCTTCCTATTGGATTAATCCTGTTTGCTATTCAGAAATTGGAGAAATTGGAGAGGAAAATGGTGGAAAATTGTTTCTCTTAATAATTTTCTACAGGTTCTGCTTTGTTCGCTTAAAGATTGAGGCTTGTCCATCGAAAATGAACAAAATCCAGACATGTTTGGGGGGGGGGGGGGAATGAAGAATTTCAGTGAGTGAGAGCTCCAGTTTTGTAGGAAAAATTAACAGGACCAATCGTGGAATATGATTGGCTCCTACTGATTTACAATCTGATAATGTAGAAATAGAATAATTTTCACTAAATTATTATCGCAAAAAAAAAAGAAGGGAAAAATGTCTTCTTTAAAAAACAAGAGAGAACCTTACCTAAACCTAACCAATGCACGAATACCAATGATTGGTAACACATGGTATAAAAAGTTTCAATCAAAACAGGCAAAAGATAATGTATCATCCATTTTTTCCCCGACGTTTATGCGTAGGCGGAATTCTGTATCTTCCGGTGCTGCTTTTATCCACTTCTAATCGAATCGTCGCCGCCCATCAGAAGATCTCGTCTTCGCCCTCACGCCAATCAACGGCCACCATGAGCTCTCAGTCACAGCCTCCGTCTCCGCCGTTGGCGAAGAAGGTGAAGCACGAGATGGAGTTGTTCGGGGACGTTAGAGTTGACAATTACTACTGGCTTCGCGATGATTCCCGCAAGAACCCTCAAGTCATCTCTTATCTTCAACAAGAAAACGCCTATACCGAGGTCATGATGTCCGGTATATATATATATATATATATACTTTCTGTTTGTTTCTCGGAAAATTTTAAAAGCTACTTTGCTACTGTTTTGATCTGAAACTATATTGAGTTGCATTCACTTGTTTGGTATCCAAATTACTCTTCCATTTTGCGTAGAATTTTATTAATGTGAGAATACTACTGTAGGGACCAAAAAATGTGAAGATGAAATATATGCTGAGATCAGAGGGCGAATAAAAGAGGATGATATATCTGCACCTTTGCGAAAAGGGCCTTATTATTATTACGCAAGGACATTGGAAGGGAAGGAATATGTTCAATATTGCAGGCGTCCCATTCCTAATCCTGATGCTCCACTTTCTGTTCACGACACCATGCCTACAGGGCCTGATGCACCGCTGGAGCATGTAATCTTGGATGAGAATGTTAAGGCTCAAGAATATGATTTTTACAGAATTGGTGCTTTTAAGGTCAGATATGATGAGCTTTATATTGTTAACTTGGTTTCCAATGTGCTTGCTTTACTTTTTCTGAAGGTTCATTTTTAATATATGGTCTCTTTCTGCACTTTGTTCTTCAGGTCAGTCCGAATCATAGATTGGTTGCATATGCTGAAGACACTAAAGGTGATGAAATTTATACTGTCTATGTGATTGATGCAGAGACCCGAGCTCCGGTTGGGAAGCCATTAGCAGGTGTAACGTCATATCTTCAATGGGCTGGTAATGAAGCTTTAGTTTACATTACAATGGATGAGATCCTCCGACCAGATAAGGTGGGTTTTCATTTCTATGCCTTAAAGTTTACCTATGTTGCTCCGACTCTTCATTTTTCTTGAAGTACTGGTGTCCGACACTCGTTTCGGACGCATATCCGGACATGGGTATGGGGATATGATCCTCCAAGTACCCTCTAAATACATGTAAATCTTGGAAAAAATTGAACATACCCGTGTCAGACACATACCCTTATCTGACACTCACAACTGAGTCCGAGTTCAGTTCCTATTAAAAACAGTAGTCTTTTTCTGTTTCCCTTGCTTCTTTATGTTATAACTCAAGCCTTCTATTAGTTCCCCTGTTCTCCCTCCATGTGGTATTGCTCCAGTAGTTTCTATATCAGTACCGTTACCCATCTCTGTGTCATACAAATTGTAGGGCGAAGATGGACATCTACATAATATAACCATATAACAGCTGGTGACTAATTTAAATTTGTAATATATCATACATGTGTACTTTAGTATTCCTATCTACGTATTTTTTGATGTTATGAGCTATTTTTAAATGTCTGCCTTTCCTCTGATCACTTCATCAGAAAACCTAAAGATAGGAATCTGTTTTATTCACTTAATTCTTCTAGACTGATGACTTGAGTGTTTTCAATTTCAAATGGAGGTTCTTACCACCACATGATGGAGAGCAAAATTTCCTGGTTATGTCAATTTGATATCCCTGTATCAAGTGCCTTAATACAGAATTGTAGCATGTATTTTTTTATTCACATATAACTTTTTTTTTTTCGGGATTTTATGTGTATAAATATAATATTCCTGAGATGTTTCCACCAGTTTCCTTCTAGGTTCTAAAGTTTAATCTAAATATAAAGCCTTCCATTTTGTCATTTTCTGAAGCAAAACTATTTTAACCTGCCTTTGCTTTTATTTCTAATGACAGGTATGGTTACATAAGTTGGGGTCAGACCAATCCAGTGACTCATGCCTTTACGATGAGAAGGATGATATGTTTTCCCTTGATCTTCAAGCTTCTGAAAGTGAGAAATTTTTGTTTATTGCATCTGAAAGCAAAATTACAAGGTTTGCCTTCTATCTTGAGGTTTCCAAGCCGGAAAATGGACTTAGGGTTTTGACACCTCGTATAAATGGCATTGATACCTCAGTCAGTCATCGTGGAAATCACTTTTTTATCCAGCGGAGAAGTGATGAGTTTTTCAATTCAGAACTACTAGCTTGTCCAGTGGATAATACATCTGAAACAACAGTTCTTATTCCTCACAGGGAAAGGTCGTAAGGAATTCTAAAGCTTTCCATCTACAATGACCTGCATTAATTCCTCGTATATGTGGCTTTTGATTTTTGTTAGGACATGCTGGCTTCTTTTTCAGTTTTACTTGTACCATTATTTAGAATATCTTAGTAATGATTGAGGGCAGGGGGGTGTCTGGATTATGTTGATCTTACAAATTCACCTTTCTTGCTGATTTTTTTATTTTATTTTTATGCTTCAGCAATTATCTAGTTTGTTTTAGAAATGATATTATACAATTTCAAACCTAGATAACACCTTGGTTGTCTTTAGTTTTAGATAACATCACTTGCAATTCATTTTCGCTTAATTATTTCTTTTTCAGTATTGGATTACTGTCAGTTCTATGATAGCTGCTTTTGCAAGAAATTATCACTCCATAACTGTGGTTATTTTAATCATAGCCAGTGAAAGAATGAGTTAAAATTTAGCTGAAAATTTTCTGTTTGGTTGGGTTTCTTTTATTGCATTTTGCAATTGTGGATAAATTACATGCTACTTCTGGAAAGTGGAAATGTTGATTTGTTACTCCCTTGTGGACAGATGCTTTGTTTCATTGGTGATTCATTTAGTTTACTGACTATTTCCAAACTTTTAATTTGTTTGTATGCATTTTTTTTACTGGGATGGGGGTGGGAGTTTGGAATGGCCCTTGTGGTGTCATAGCTTTGGTGCTTGCCATGTCTGAAAAGATATGCCTTACTGTGGCTTATAGCTTACCATTTTATATTTTCTTCTCCAGTGTAAAAATTCAGGATATTCAACTTTTTAGTGATCATCTTGTTGTCTATGAGCGCGAACAAGGTTTGCCCAAAATTACTACTTACCACCTTCCTGCAGTTGAAGAGCCACTCAAAAGCCTTAAAGGTGGTCACGCAGTTCAATTTATTGACCCTGTATACTCAGTTGATCCATCAGAATCGCAATTTTCATCCACCGTTTTACGGTTTTCTTATAGCTCATTGAGGACGCCTCCATCTGTCTACGACTATGACATGAATACTGGGGAGTCTGTTTTGAAGAAGATTGAAACTGTAAGCAATACTGATTGTTAACATTTGAGGCATGATAAGAAATGAGTTGATAAAGCATAGTGTAAATCAAGGATCTAAAATAGTAAAACTAGTATTATGTGCAATATGTTACTGGACAAGGCAAGATCTTATTACAAGGAAATCACAGGTGTAGTTGTCTTTACCTAATTTTCTCCTTGAGTTTATGCTGCTTTGCTATCTATGGTTTGCATTTCCTACCTTCATGTTGGATATATTCTTTGTTTTCTAGATTTGGTCTTTGAGTGTATTGCTAAGAGTCCTTATATGGGATGTATCTCATTCAATAACACCTTCTATATTGTATTGTGGCATGTTTTTAGCGTGCTTATTCCAGTTAACAAAGAAGAATTGGAGGCTTCTGTTATCAAAAAGAAAGAAAAAAAAAAGAATCAGAGGTTTCTGATGCATAATATGCTATTATGCTTGCTGTTCTCTCATAATTTTGGCCTCATAGTTAATACGCTGCATTCAGTTCAATTGACATGGTTGTCTCAACTGATTTAAACTTCAACACGGACCTGCCAAGATCATAAATAGTGTTCATGATGTTCTATAATAAAGTTTCACTTTATTATTTCAGTACTTATGATATGTGACTTTTTCTTTCTGACCTTTTTGCTTGGATCCTTGAATGTATTGACAGTTTTCTGCTTCTTCTGGCAATATCCTTCCCTTTTCTTCTGAAGTTTTTGCCAAAAAGCATTTTAGTTTTCAGTGACTTGATCTGTTCTTAAAATGGTATTGATCATATTTTGTGAAAGAACATTCTCCCTCCAGAAACCATGGTCCTTTTTTCACTGGTCAGGAATAAAAATAGATGGTTAATGAAATTGTATTTCATTATTGTATTTTGGTCCAGTGTATGTATCTGGATTAATTTTGTACATTACCTTTTATTCAGGTTTTGGGAGGTTTTGATGCATCTAAATATGTCACTGAAAGGAAATGGGCTACTGCTTCAGATGGCACTCAGATTCCTATATCAATTGTGTACCAAAAGAATCTTGTCAAGCTTGATGGATCTGATCCAATGTTGCTTTACGGCTACGGTTCATACGAGGTAACAATGCAGTCAATGGGATAAATTCTTGTGAGAGGTGCCTAATTGCCATTGGAGTTATTCTGCTTCTATTTGATCACAGGTTTTGGTTCGCTTAGATTAGACCATATTGAAATAAAGAGGAAGTTTATCTTCATGTGATACGTAAAAGACAATTTTTATGCTTGTATAGTCTTGATTGTACACGATAGGATTTGCTCCCTGGTTTTTCCGGCCTTTTCTGGATTTGGACTCTAAAACTTGTTCAATCTTGTTTCACTTCTAGGGGCATCCTCCCTCACCCCCTCCTTCTCCCTTGAGCTTCTTAAAATTCCGTATTCAGAAAGTTGAATGATCTTTTAAGGGGCCACTTTACTGGTTTACATTCAACCAGTTTGGTTTTCAAACTAATTGTTGCAACAATGACTTATCTGCTGCATCAATTTGGTGTATCCTTTTAGTTGAACGTGCACAAGTGTTGGTTTATATAATTATTATTTTGGTTTATATAATTATTATTTTTTCAGTCTTGTGAGATAGTGTTCCTTGTCTGTTAGCAGATATGTATAGATCCTGACTTTAAGGCATCGAGGCTGTCTTTATTAGATCGTGGGTTTGTCTTTGCAATAGCTCATATTCGTGGAGGTGGTGAAATGGGGAGGCAGTGGTATGAGAATGGGAAGTTTTTAAAGAAAAAAAATACTTTCACAGATTTTATTGCTTGTGCTGAGTTCTTAATTGAAAAGAAGTACTGTTCAAAGGAAAATTTGTGCATTGAGGGAAGAAGTGCTGGTGGATTGCTTATCGGTGCTGTTCTTAACATGAGGCCTGATTTGTTCAAGGCTGCTGTTGCTGGAGTGCCTTTTGTAGATGTCCTGACTACAATGCTTGACCCAACTATCCCTCTAACAACTTCAGAGTGGGAGGTATTATCTTTCTCCTTAAAGATTTTGATTATCTTTTTTTTTTTTTTTGCATGACCATTGAACAATCTGGTACATAGAGCTGCTGGTATATTAGTATTGAATTGCTTTCTCTGCTTGGTAGACTCTCTATGGGAATTGATTTTGATGCTAAGATCTAATATCCTGATTGTGGAGACTAGTTGCTTAGTGAATATTATGATGAGTTTTTAACACGTTTAAGTAGTCCCAGTGTTTTAATTTGATTTTTACAAATGGTGAGCATTTATGTGTTTTATAACCCGTCAATGCAATCTGCACTATATCGAAGCATGAACTCTATTTAGTAATAATAGTCAATGACCTAACAATCCTATTAACTTATTGGGTTGACAAATTTATCCTTAAATTAAATATATGGCATTTTCATTTTGGTAGGATCCACCTGAAATTCAATTATTTTTATTGAATATCGGATAAGCCTTATTTGTTTAAAACTAAATTGTTTTGTCCAACTAGTAATCTATCTATCTATTTTGGTTACAACAGGAATGGGGTGACCCTCGGAAGGAAGAGTTTTACTTCTATATGAAGTCATATTCCCCTGTTGATAATGTAAGACTCTAATACTGCTGTTTTTCCTAGCATTCGTTACTAGTGTTCTACAGAATAGAATAGCTAACTGTTTCTTGTTCAAACATGATAATGGAATGCTGAATATTTTTCACTTAAAATTACTTGTTATGTTTAGGCTCTAATATATTTATATTTTGCAGGTGAAGGCTCAAAATTATCCTAATATTCTTGTAACAGCTGGCTTACATGGTAAAGTATAAAGGCTTAATACATGATTTTGGTATTCTCATTGTTATGCGATACTCATAGTTTGCCATCATATTAATGGGTTGGAAGCAAGAAAGTTGATTGCATGTCTTTGCTAATTGATAATTGATAATTCTACATATTAAATGTCTGCCATTGGAAATATCTTCAGTAAGTAAGAAGCTATTAGAACTTCTCTGGCCATATTCAAGGAAGTACTTCTTGGGATTGAAGTTGTCAAGTGATAGCAATGTTTTAGAGGTGCTTGAAATAGCTTTTTACATCTTTATTTATTAACAATTAGGCTACTTGGTGGCACGAAGTTTGCTGGAGAAAATCTAGGCACCTCTCATAGTGATCCACATGTAGAAGGGCACAACAACTTTTGCACCTCTTAATGATCTTTTCCATTTTAAAACTTGTGACCATTTAAGGACCGTGTATTTATGCTTCCTTCAGTTCTTCCCTGCAGTTATAACTTGTTCAATAATTGGTCATGTGTGAGATTTAGGTTGCTTATTGTGTTGAGAAACTAACCCTTGTGAGTTGTAATTTTCTCCAACTATGGCTAAAGGTGACTTAACTTTTAAAAGATGCATTTGATGTTGCAGGGTCATTGCCTACATGTCAAGTAAATTTCAAATTTTGATGAACTTGTTTGTTTTAAGTGAATTAGATGTTCAAACTGCTAGGTCAGCAATAACAATTAAGACCTGGCAAATGACGCCACTTAAGTACTATATTTATGTTTATTACTCTATAAAATGTTGTCTAATTTGTATTTTTTTTAAAGCATCTTACCAGTTGATTTCATAGTAGAGTCGATAGATTATGTTCTTTTGGATTACATTTGGAAAAGCTGGGATTGCAATTTAATCTTTCTAATATATTACGACAGATTCACGAGTAATGTACTCAGAACCTGCAAAGTTTGTGGCTAAACTAAGGGATATGAAAACGGATGATAACGTGCTGTTGTTTAAATGTGAACTCGGTGCTGGTCATTTTTCAAAGTCCGGAAGGTTAGTTCTCTTTTCTAGTTCTTCTACTAAAAGCCATTAGCTTTTTGAATATTTCATTGTTAAGTTATAAGATTTCAATATATATTACTGGTTTATATTCTGTTTACATAAGTTTTAATTGTTGGTTAAGTGCACAAAAAGTAACTAAAACCTCAATATTACATAAAACTGAATCATAATTATGGTTTGATATAATCTCATAGGTGAATGTTTTAGCTCTGGCTAGAAGAAATAGGCCTAAGGGGGCTGCATTCTTTTTCCCTTTTGGAGCACACACATACAATGTCTTTATAGTAAAATTGACAATATTTGTTGTGTTGAATCCAGATTTGAGAGGCTTCAAGAAGATGCCTTGACATATGCTTTTATACTGAAAGCTCTGAATATGATTCCCAACTCTGAGTCTGCGCCGAACTGATAAACCGATGCATGTCAGAGAGGTGATGGCATTACATAACCCATAATGCTTGGCTTGCAGGATCTGCCACATTTGATGCTGTTGTTTGGAGGTAAAAATTAAAACCAACAATTTGGGGAGAGGAATTAGTAGGGAAGTTATAACATTATGATATGGTGTTGAAAGAGATTTGTGCAATGCAAATTCTGAATTTGAATCACTCTTGATTCTGTTTTAGAATCAATCCAATTGTTTGCTTATAATCTTGTTATTATCTTGAGTTCATCTTCATTGTTTTTATAAGCATTGTATGCCACTGTTGATCTCAAGGAAAAGCTTAGAAGCTTTGCTGGTAAACATTAGCTAAATCTAATCAAATTGAACTCTCAATTTTTACATGTATAGTATCTAAATTAATCTTACACTTCATCATTATTAAAGGTTACTCTTTTTTTCGTGTTTTATACATAATTAAATTAACTTAAAAACTTAATTTTCTCATTTAACAAACATTTTGTCTAACTTAGATTTCATATTAACAAATATTTTGTCTGTTTAGGTTTAGCTCGATTTGAAATGTGAACAAAAGAATATTTTCAAATCCCGTCTGATCATCTAAAACTAATACACATACTCACTTAAATTCATACACAAAGGGATCAAATCTATTTTAGAAAGGAATCATCTTTTTTGTAAAAAGTATTGATCTCTCACAAAATTATATTAGTAATAATAAAATGGATCAAGTCTGGGCAAAAAAATGTTATGTCTAAGATCCGATCGGTTTTTTTTAAATGGGTTTTATTTTTTTGTCCAAATTTATTTTTTGGGTTCAATGTTTTTGTTCAAACTCTTTCAAATATCGGACGAATCTTCGAATTTGGACGGATAATCGATCCTTACACAAATTTACCTTCATCTTTTGTGCAATGCAATATGAACTATTACTTTAAGTAGAAAATCACGATTGAGACAAATTAACAACCAAAAAAAAAAACTTCACCCTTCTTAATCGATTTTTATTTTATTTTATATTCTATAACTGATTTTAACCTATAATGGATCCTGTGAGTATTTAAGCTTTATTCATGTTATTCAATCTTATTTTGCAATAAAGCATGTTGGTGTAGATTCATGACTCAAAAGTTTTTACTTTAGCAACAGTTAAATGAAAAAGAAAAGTAAAAGAATATGTATAGGTAAAGTAAAAATGAAAAAGGGCAAAGGTAAGGAAATACATTCAACATTTGATAACATCCATATGATGTTTTACATTATTTATTTTTTCAATGTTTGGTACACATTTGAGGAGGGTTCACTTGGTAGGAAACAATTTTTGAACCTGTAAATCATTCCATGAGGGGTCCATTGAAGGAAGCTGATACTCATCAGGTTTTAGGGACAAAGCAAAGTCTGGCAATGCTGGAGGAGCTAACTGCATAATCCTGGAAACCCATTTTTTTTACAAAATAAGTGGCTCCCAATGAATTATATTTTACATATAACAGATTTTTAACCATGTTCATGGCAAGAATAGAAAAGGGGGTCAATCAGAAAAATAAGTAACAAGGTGTTGAAAGAATCATCCAGCATTTCTCTTGATCATGTTTACTTACAGGAATGCATATCACATCATCTTCAAATCTCTTAACAATCTAAATTTTAGGCAGTTGAAAAAGGAAAGGAAATTAAATAAATAAATAAAACCCAAATATAGAAACTTACATATCATGTTTTTGTGAATCCCAATTGATTGTTTTGCTTGATATATCTTTTGGAATCCTCTCAGCAAGATACTTGCTAGCTCCCCAAAGAGGAGGATTACTGGACCAAAAATAACTAGTAGTGAATAAGTAAAGATGAATGGCTAAAGCAGAAGCATCTAAAAAAAATGAAAACAGTAAAGCTCCTTCCACCATTTGCAGCATGGTGTGTCATCTATCAACTAGGTGAAATCTGGGGTAAAATAAATCAATAACACTATACAATCTACTCCCTAAACCAATGCAGACTGTTCTGTTTTTACTTTTTAATCTTTTGGTTTTTGAGTGTTTACTTTTGATAGGGTAGGAGGCTGCAGTTCTAATATACTACATGCTATAGTTTTTTTCTTTTGGTACGAAGGAGGCCGTAGATATTGAGATTCGAACTCCAAACCTGCTGAATGCCACTTTTTAAAACCAACTGGACTAAATCTCATGCTCTAGTTTTAATGTAAACACATTATACTTCTCCACATCTTCTCATAAACCAATTGCTTACTTAAAATGTGTCATTTGAAAAGAAATGCTAAGACAATGCTAGATTCTACACCTTATTTCCAACTTTGCTCATCTAGTAAATGAACCATTTTGATAGTAAGGGGACTTCAAGGAAAAGATTGAGGATAAGAACTTGTTTTTAAGCAATGAAATTATATCAAAGAAACTTGATAATGCAATGATTGTTCTGTACACATCCAAAGACATTCATTTAGTTATACAGAGAGAGAGAGGTCAGAAGTAAACTACCGCGATGAAGGAGGAATCATATGGAAGGATTCACAAGCCTTTTTGCTTTCTTTGAGATACTCTTCTGCTGCTTGTAGAGCAGCTGCAGCAATCTCAGCAGATGTGTTCCCCTCTTCAAGGATTAATCCATGAAGATAGTATGCAACAGCCTGCAATAAAAAGGATACGCCATATTCATGCTTAGATGCTAAAGTCTACCATCAAAGGACCAAAAGGTGAGTCAGTGTTCTATATCAATCAATACAATGAGAGACAGAAACAATTTTCTTCTAGGGCTAGATACAAACAGCTTTCTTCATCTATATATGTTAGTGATAACTCTAGGAAATATAGTTATTTTGCCACCTATTATGCTTTTGAATCGGCTAAGTCTTTGAGGATTTTATTGAGATTTGATTAGTTTTAGATGTTTTTATATTTATTTTAATTATCCTTTTTACGTTTAAAAATAGTTATTTAGTTGTTATTTATGTATTTTTATAGCTCCAAGGTGATCTGGACTTTCGAGGTACAAAACGACAAAAATCGGTGCATTCCAATGAGCATGCAGATTCGACCTCCGGAGCTTCTTTCAAGAAAAACTCGATCTTAAAAACTTCAAATGAGAAAACTCTCTCTCTTGACTTTTGAATCTGACTTCCATACATTTCCAATGGTATAAGGCGCGTCAAAATCGAACAAGATTTGGCCAGTCAAAATAGTTGATGAAGTTCGAGAAGACGGCAGGAACCAATTCGGACAAACGGAGGAGAAACACCAAGGAGGCAGTAGCAGTGGCGCCGCGGCGCCGGGAGATCGTGAACAGTACCGCAAAAACGTAAAAAAACGCAAAACTTACCTGTTTTGCTTGAGAACGAAGTTTCGGACTCCAGGAGGCCTTGGGCACTTTAAATAGGACTCTTTTAGGTCAGAATAAAGAGGATTAGACACCTAGAAACCTAATTCTCTCTCAAGAAGATAGTCGTCATCAAATTCTCTCTCAAGAAGATTGAAGATTTGAAGATTCAAGATTCAAGAACTGACAATTTTTAGTTTTCTCTTTTCTCTTCTTTATTTTTCTTGTGTTGTTGATGATGGCGAAACTATTTGATTATTTGATTTCATTAATTATCATGAACTAATTTTCTTTTACTAGGATTTCAATGGAACTCAATACATAGTTTGAATTTACTTTCTCTCTCTAGCTTGATTTAATGGTTTGTTGAGTTGTTTGTTTAATCTTGTTCTTAATGCTTCTAGTTGATTGGCCACCAATTAGATTGATTTGTTAACCTAAATACAACTTGGAAAAGGAAGTTTAGTGTTAGACATGGATTGAATGACACATGTTTCATATTCATTTATTATGATGAATTGATCTACAGGTAAGGTAGGAATACACTTACTTGTCATGTGTAACCATTGTTAGAGCCTAAACTTAATGAGTTCTTCTTTAATTCAATTATCATAGGAATATAGTTAATTGGTTAAGAAGGATAATTTTATAAGACCATCGGAAGATTTTCATAAATAAGATAGAACTCTAGGTTAATAACTCATGATCATTAATCAAGTGAAGAGGAGTTTCAGGCGAAGTGTTGAGGAAAATTGTAATCCTAGGCTTTTATTAATTAATTGAATTCATCTTTTTAATTTACTTGCTTTTAGTATTAGTTTCTTTTAATTTTAGTTTTTAATTACCATCTTTATTTAATTGTTTAGATAAAAATTGAGTGTGTTAATTTTAGTACTTAGCAAATTTAGTAGCAATTCCTCGTGGGATCGATACTTTACTTTTCACTTTATTACTTGTTAACGATACGTGCACTTGCGTGGTTAAATCCGACAACAAGTTTTTGGTCTCAAGCAAGTGTTTTAAACAGAGAAATTAGGCATCACATGAAAATGTGGAAGGGACTAGTATTTATTGAGAGATTTGATCTCCATAAATGTATATCATATATGGACTCTAAGACTGGATTTGAGTTAAGAGAGAATAATCAAGTTGCAGAAATCAAAACCCACTAAACCACTTTGCAGACTGAAACCAATAAACTTTGGTAAAGAGAAATTCTTTAAGAAAAAACTTTTTTTTTTTTTAAAGGAGGCCGCAGCCTAAGAGTAGGGGATGGGGTTGTAGATGCTAAGATTTGCATCTCAAATCTATTGAATATCACTTCTTAAGAGTGGCTGCATGTGTCACGGGGTCATCCCGCAAAATCGACTTATTAGGGTGTGTAGTGCCTAAGCATATAGCCCAAGTGGGATTGAAGCATCCTGCCTACTCTTTGGGTGCTAGGCTTGACATTCCCCCCCATCCAATCTCGTGACGTCCTCGTCACGGTGACCCTCCCTGCCTACCCTCCCTTGAGGGCTCGGCGTGGAGTTGGACAGTCAAGGTTGCTCTGATACCACTTGTCACAGGGCTATTACTCTCTCCGCAAAACCAGCTTATTAGGGTGCGCAGCGCCCATGCTTATATAGCCCGAGATCTTTCATTTTCTTTCCGATGTGGGATTGAAGCACCTTACCGACCATTTGGGCGCTAAGCATGACACATGAACCAACTGGACTAAGTCCCGTGTTAAGAAGAAACCTAATTTTCTACATTTACATCCGCCCCAGGAACCTATATATTTCGTACTTTTTTGTAGAGGTAACTGGTTAGATAAAACACCAGCTATAGAGCTCCCCACCACATCAAGCACTGTTTTCTCTACTTTTGCTGCAAAAGTAACCCAGTGATAGTAGTGGCCTAGTGGGTGGTTATGGAGATTTATACCTTAGCTTCAACACACTTCCACTGAATGAAAAGCTTGTGCTTTTCTCCCCATCCATTTGCTAGTGGAAGATCCATTATGTACTCCTGAGCCTGCATTATATGTATAAACAGAAAATTGACAAAGACAAATGAAATATATATAAATATATTTATATCTAAGTGAAGAACAAGAAAAACAAAAGACATCACCAATTGCAGATAAATAAAAGAATTAAATGACAATAAAAAATTGAAAATTATCAAGAGCCAATGTGAAGGTTAAAAAGTGCAAAATAAGATACCATAAGGGTTTAGCATCAGATTCCATCTATGTAGATTGAAGATGATGGAAAACTTGATTAGAAAACCATAATTTTTTCTAATCAATGAAAAAAAGCAAATTTCATAGCATCTGAACAAATAACATCAAGGTTTCATCAGCTCACAGATTTTTTTTACTTGGAATGTACTTGTACAAGAGGATTGAAAACATGGTATTTTAAGCTTTCAGGCCTTTATTTTGCATAATTGTCTCATGGTATGACTGTAAGTAGCTGAACATCAGTTTCTATTAAGTAATATCTACTAGGTACAAGTACATTAAATTGATGAGAAAACTAACAAAAAAGAATCAAATATGTATAGTTTGAACATAATAATTTTCATTTAATTTTGATGGAAAAGTGCACAAAGGAAAGGAAAACAAAGAAAACCTACTGCTTGCATGCAATGAATGATAATTTACCTGATGCCAGTATTTAACCATCTCACATGCTAGCCTCCTTTTCACTGCCAGTGAGGCCTTAATACTATCAATTGCCATGCCCAGTTGAATCTCAACACCCTGTAAATATTTGGAAATTAGAGGCAGCAAAAGGCATGAAATTAAAAGGGAAAGAATGAAAGAAGTGCATGAACTGGAACATTTAATTTTAGCAAGAAAATAAGTTATATTCTATACAATTCTGACCCAAGTAAGCCACCAAGAAGTATCTATTCAACAAGTTTAAGTTGTATATTGATCATCCTTCAGCCCAAATCTAGATATATATCTTGGTCAAAATACCTTCCAAAGGTCTGCAGGAAAACATTTTTTCAAAAAAATAAGGTTATGCTCCCAGTTTGTTTCAAGTGCATTTTGCTTGACATGATTATTGGTTTCCAGTTTCTACACAGATTTCAGGGCATATAGACCTACCGAGAATCAACTTCCCAAATGATTATCCAAACCAGTGCTTGGTTGGATTTGCTATTTACCTGAATCTGTCAACTCAATATTTCCCATTTGCACATCAGAAAGCAATTCTCTGCTCCCATTCTGCTTTTATTTCACTCTTAACCAATAACTTGGTTCTACAAGCAGCCATTTTGCTGTTTTCCTTTTTCTTTAATTACTACAAGCAAGGAATTTGAGTTACACCAGTATACCACACATTACATCCCCAGATGTTGTTACTGCAAAATTTGCCATCACTTAGATATAAGACAACTAATGTCCACACTTAGATCCAAACAATGAAATACCCTTTTTCTAAATGGTTAGATATTTTTAGGCCCTTAAGGCCTTAACCAAAAGAAAAAAAGAAAAAGAAAATCAGCTCAGCAACTATGAAGTATGAATAAATTACCTGGCCTAGTGCTTGCAAACAAAGGGCTTTAAGCACTCCCTCTGTCAGGTCTAATGGCAAATCATTCCTGCAATAAACAATAGTTTCAGGCCCCGCATAGTCCTTTCAAAGTATTATGATACATAAGGAAAAGGAAAAGGTATTAGAATTCAAATCAGGAATTCTAGGCAGAAATCTTTTGAGCAAACCTGAGTTCCAAGGGTAACTGGGGGAGAACTTGCTGGACAGCAAAATCCAGATATCCCGCAGCCTTTAAGAAAATATCAACAGATGCTTGTTTGCACTCTTATAGAAATGAAGGAAATGTTAGCTTTAGTCGGATTAGTAGAGAAGGCCACACGTTAAGTGCAAGGAAAGGAAATGAAAAGAAACATCTAAGATATAGTCCCTGCAAGCCACCTTATGATTATCAACTTAGAAAAACATATTGACAATTTACCATTGCCTGAGGTAATATTTACCCAAGGATCAGTTGACATTTCCCCTTAGAAGCATTAAAAGATAGGTTGAAGCAACGTTGCATATTGATGCTAGTAAAATGCATCAGTAGTTGTACCTCTGACAAAATTCATGTATCATTTACAAAACTATGGGTCTAAGAAAGTCATGATGCATAACTATTGCAATCTTTGCTACAAAATTCTTGGTAAACCCTCACATGGCATCTGTTCATATTTGTAAAATAAATAGAAGGGATTTATACAATTGCCTCTTCACGTATGTTACACACTCCGAAATGATGAAGTTCATCGAGTAATTAAGATACATGTAATGAACTAGTTTAGTTGGCACTTATAAACAAAATATCACAGAAGAGTTCATATTGTTACAGCAACAAGTATTGAAAATGCATAGAACAAATTTTTGTCACATGCTTTCCCAGTCATGTATTACCAAGACTATGAGAACCTTAAGAGAGAATAGGATTATGCTACATCAGCAAATGCATAAGAAAGAATCAATTAGCCTCACCTTCTAATACTTTAGATTGATAATCAACAGTAGATGTGTTAGGAAGAAGCAATAAATTGGCCTGTGATAGTGATAGAACTGCCATCAAGTGCAACACTGATAGTACCTCATACCAAGAATCTGACATGGTAGTTTCCTGCATGATAGAAAACTCTTTGAAAAGGAAATTGAAGGGGCTCAGATATGAGAATTACGATTCAGGTCTGATAATTCACCTCGACATCATCTTCCTGATTTATCCAACAGAATTGCAAGTTATGTGTTATATGGTTACCTGTATGTGGTCAAAAAGATACAGACTTATTTCTGAAACAAGAGAACATGACAAAAAGGAAGATCTCTTCCATGCTACAAATCAAAAGCTCAAAAGGAGAAGAAAAGAGATTATTTTTTGTAGATGTAGATAGTGATTGTTCAGGTACAGAGAACAAAAACCTCCAGTCAATTGAACTTAAATCAATAGTTTGGGCATTTGGCTTCGTAGAGTTCGATTTCATTTTGAACAAGAAAGTCATATATATATATATATCAATAGTTTGGGCATTTGGCTTCGTAGAGTTCGATTTCGTTTTGAACTAGAAAGTCATATATATATATATATATATATATATCACTTGAAAATTTGTTGTTTTTCCTCACTCCATTTTCTCAGAAGCCAAACATTTCCTTCCAGAAAATGGAGTACAAGTTAAGCTGCAAGAATTAGGATCTTTTATAAGAAAAGAATCACTAAATATCCATTTTCTTCCTTCACATTGACTGATGCATTCTCTACAATTTAAACACTATATCATAATTTTAAGGAATGCTTCTTTTCCCTGGTACACGGCATGTATATATATATATATATATATATATATATATATATATATATATATATATATATATAATTGCATACCATTTTCAACTAGCCCCAACAAAACCGGCAAGTAATCCTCAAGAGCCTGCTGCAGATCAGCCAACGTTGAACCTCCTGCATTATAAGATCACTGTTTAATTAAACAAGAACATCAAACAATTACCACGGAAAATCTCAAAGTTCTGAAGAAGTCATCGAACCATGTTGTGTAGCTGTTCTTCTTGGCTTAGTAGTCATAGGTGCTTCTTGACCTGCCATGACCACTATACGTGTTCTAAGTGCTGATAGTCGTTCAACCAAACTTTTGGATAGGCCGTCACCAAGTGGCCGAGCAAAATCAAGTGGCATAGGAATTCTCAGCCCAGGAACAAAAACTACAATTTCCCCAATATTTTTTGGCCTCCTTCTGGTTTCCCCTGCAACATCTGGTGTTGATAGCAGGCACCCCATTTTCTTCAAATTTACTTCCTCTCAAGTCTTGAAACATTCATATTATATAAAATCAGAACAGGAAAATCAAGTTTGGAATATTTTAACTCTTTTCCTACTACATGAGGATGGAATGAATTATTATCTGATTGTGGAGTTTGACCAATCATGATCCATTTTTAAAAAAAAAAATTTAGCAAGAAACCAAGAATCGAAAAATCTGATTCTTTTCCAGTACAGAAGGATACATAATAGTGAGAATTTGCAAGGAACGACAGTGATTCAGGTGAAAGAGGGCAAACTGGAAAGCACATCCTAACAAACCAAATTCCAAGAATGATTCAATAAAGAAATTATCATTATATCAAAGGCTAAGATAGAAAATTAGTGCAAATCAAAGTAAGCAAATAAAGAAAAGAATAATCAAATGCCAAGTTGCTTATCAACCTACTGATAGGCAATAAACAAGGAACCATTTCAGTAGCTTCAATGAAGCATCCAAATACCCAATACAAACAATGCATAGAACAATTAACCCCAAAATTTTTCCTGGTTTTCCTTTCTACACTTCACAATCATGACTTTCTTGATAATTAGAAATATTTTATAGCATGATTAATGAAACAAAAAAAAAAAAAAACCCATAAATTTAACATACCTGACTAGCTCTTCTCATGCAATAACTGGGAAACATCTAATCAGAATCTCCATATATACATCTCTGCTCAAATAATTTAGCTGTTAAAGCAACTAGAAAGCCAAGAAAGATAGTGAAGCAAGAAACTGAAACGGTTAAAGGGAAAACATATAAACCTCTGTCTTTTCTCTTTTGATGCTTTCAGTTGTGTTCTGGGTTGAGTTCAAGTAGTTGGATTTCTAACATCATTTAAAAGCATGGTTGCTTTGCTTTCTGGCAAACTTTGGTGAAAATGGGTAGTGCTTATTACCATTTTTTTAATGTGTTTTTTTTTCCTTTGTTATTGTACACATTGGCGTTGCACCAAAGGTGCAAACATCCTTATACGTCAGAAAATGGAAAGCGGCAAATTTTAAGACAACGTGAACTCTGCAGGAAACGTAATAAAAAAGTTGAGCCTACAAAAAGCAAACTCTTTTACAAGTAGCTGCATGACTCATTCATAACAAACAGACTTAAGAAAGGGTTTTTTTATTGAGATATAGCCAAAAAGAAAAATACTAAAATAGTTTTGTTTTTTGATTAATTCCTAAAATTCTTTTTTTTTTCTAGTTTGAAAATCGCCATCTCCAATGGCGATTTCCCAGTGTAAAAATTTCAAAATTTGTAAAAAATACCAAAAAAAATCGTCATGGGGTGATTGTTGAAAGAAGAATGAACAAAATGAGATATGTGATTTTCTTTTCATCAAAATTTGCAAATTTGATGGCGATTGCCTTTCATGTATAATTTTTTTTTTTAAATTAATAAACAAATTTTAAATTTAATTTTTAATTTGTAAATTTTATTTTTTAATTTTAAAAATTATAAATTAAATTAAAATATTTTTTTATAGGTTTGGTTATTTATTTTTTTTAAATATATATTAAAAATGTAATTTAATTTATTATTACAATTTTATAAAAAATAAAAATATATTTCTTATTAAAATTTAAAAAGAAGATTATATTTTTTATTAAATTTTTATATCAAAAATTGTATTTTTTATAATTTTGTAATATTATAAAAAGCAAAATTTAATTTATATCAAAAATAATTTAATGATGTAAAATGTAAATAAAATTTTTTTTTAAAGAAATTTATCGAGTAACTTTTTTAAATAAAGAAGTTATTTTTAAGTTGGTATCGTAAAATAAATTTTTTAATTTGATTAATTTTTTTGAGTTGGTATTCGATTAACTTGTGACATCAATTTAATCATTGTTTTTAATAATAGTATAGATTGTTACAGTTTAAAACTGGATATTTGATAAAATAATTTTAATTTAATTTATGATTAAAATTTTATTTCTTATTAAAATTTAAAAAAGAAAATTAAATTAAAATGAAAAAAAGAAAATCAACTTATCATGTAATTTGGATTATTATATTAAAATTAAATAACAACATTAAGATATAAATTAAAATAAAATATAACAATTAATTTCCGAACAAATTTAAAATAAATAACATGAAATGCAAAACATATAAATTTATATATTAGAAATTTAAAACACATTATTCTCGTTATATTGATAAAAGTACATTTATTCTAATTATTGCGTGGTGTAGAGCAACAGTGTCGAGCTCTTCTAGTGCGTGGTGGTTGCACCCGTCGTTCAACCTCGTCAGTGGCACGTATTCGCGGTCCACCACGACCTCTTGCTATAACCGCCACTGGTTCCGGTTGTATGTCATCAGTCATTTCTTCCGTATCAAAAATTTGAAACCCACTGCTGGATGAGCCAACACCTAGTTCACCCATAACGAGAACCTGACTACTAGATGCACCCATAAATGATGTACCATCAAATGCTGACGAAGGGGTTCCAAACTGATACATTGATGTTAGATATGCTGAACTTGTACTTAGGATGGGGAGCTGGTCATCTAACCTCGTTCTTGGCGGTGATGGTCGGTAACACTCATCAACGTCATATCCGGGGTGACTTACGGAATAACGATGACTAGATGGTACTCCATGATCCCGTTCAGGTTCAGGATGATCAAATGACATCCTCGGTGCTGTGAACTCCGATGAGGTCGGTTGACGCGTTCGCCCACGTTGTCGGCGAGGTCTAGGAGCATCCATATCCTGTGTAGGAGGGACTGGAGCTGAATTTTGTCCGGTAAATGGCATACTCCTAACATCCTCATACATCGACGGTGGACAAACGAAAGGCCGACCTTCATTTCTATACCATCTTATGTAATCAGCAGATGGGTTGAAATTATTACCAACAATCGGGTAACCTGTCGGAATTCGTTGAAAACGTATATTCCACCATTGGATCCAATGTTCATGCTTCGCAGGCCAGAATTCCTCATTACGACCACGCATGTCGACCTTGTGAAGCTTATCAAGGTTCACCGGGGCTGCAGGAATTGGTTGTTGCATCCCAAATTGTCGCAACACCCTGTCAGTTTGGTGCCACTCTACATATGAAAAGCATATCAATGCTGTGTTTGCTTTCCATATATTGAAATTATTGTAGGTATCCGATGGGAGGCATGCCATAATTTCACGCGAGGAATATGGCATCCACAGAAACTGCGAATAATTATTACAAATTATTAGTTTCATATGGATTAAATAAAAAAAAAAACTTCAATGTAACAATCGAAATATTTACCTTATCATATCCTAGTCGATCTAGTCGTACTCTTATACTTGCAAGATCGCTCGGAGTCTCTGTAAAATCTCTACTCGTACTCCTACTCCACCTATTAAAATGCATATAATATCTTAATGACCTATAAAAATACAAGTTTGTACAAAATTAATAAAATAGTAAAGATTATTACCTGCTTGCAAGGGGGTATACAGCCGAAATATCCACGCGCGGAGCAAGAAATGGTAGCCGATACCAAACCCATGATTGTAGAAGCACTAAACATCCACATATGTCATGGCTTTTTGGAACTGTAGCCCGGCAAAGTTCTCTATACAAAACCGCCAAACACGCAGAACCCCAACTATAATTTGCCGCATGCTCTAAATCACGTAGCAATGGAAAATACATTAAATGTACCCGACTGCTCAATTTGTCAGGCATCAGTAATCCTCCAATCAAACGTAAAATATATGCTCTAGCAGCATATTGTATATGTTGTTCAGTTGCATGTAATGGAAGATTTTGAAACGATTTCAACCAAGTTAGTCTCACCATTGAGCCAGATACATACTCATCTGGAGGTACCGAGCCCAATAGATCTTGACACATTTCATTCCAATCTAGCAAGCTTCCGCCTGTAACTGCATCGCCATGGATCGGAAGTCCAAGTTGCAGCGCAACATCTTCGAGAGAGACCGTGCATTCACCACATGGAAAATGAAAAGTGTGCGTCTCGGGTCTCCATCGTTCGACCAACGCACTGATTAAGTCAGGTTGTATCAAAAATCGTCGAATTTGACTTGCGTGATAAAATCCGGCTCTTCTTAAGTGGTCGATAATAGATGGATGCGGGTCCTCCAATGTAAATTTCCTCGAACGTAACACGCTACGAGTTTCCTGTTATAATAATAAAAATTAATATATTATAAAACTATAACAATTAAAAATTAATAAATAAAACTATAAAATAACAAAACAATAGTAATAAAAAATTTCAATTTTTTTATATAATTATTAAATAATTCAATTATATAATAAATAAATAACTATAAAATTGAAATTAAAAGACAATAATAATTACAAAATTATAAAACAATAATAATATAATATAAAATTTAAAATTATATAAAACTATAAAATGAAAAAAATAATATTAATTAAACAATTATAAAACTATAATAATACAAAATAATATAATATAAAATTTATAATTATATAAAACTATAAAATAAAAAAACAGTAATAATTACAAAATTATTATTCTATATAATAATAAAAAGACAATTATAATATAAAAATTAAAATTATATAAAACTATAAAATGAAAAAACAAAAATAATTAACAAATTAAATAACTATAATAATAAAAAATTAAACAATATAAAAAATAAATAATTATATAATTATGAAATCAAAAAACAATAGTAATTAATAAATGATAAAACTATAATTGAATACTATAACATTAAAAATATAAAAATTATAAAACAATAAAACTATAAATTTACAAAATTCTAATCAATAAAAAATAACTAAAAATGTATAATGTAATACAAATAATATTATAACAATTTACTTACCTCGTTAAATATAACCTCCGATATGTGATTTTCTTGTAACCTCAATAGTGATGATGAAGCTATTTCTAAATATTGTTGTAGAAAAAAAAAATTGTTGTAGAAAAAAAAATTTTTGGTAGAAAGAGATGTAATTGTTGAAAGAAGATATGAAAAAAATGAGATATGTGATTTTTGTTCACATACGGAAAAAAAAAATATCTCAATAAAAACCTCAATATGGAATATGGAAATTTTTTTTTTTCATTCTTTTTTCAACAATTACATCTCTTTCTACCAAAAAAAAATTTTTCTACAACAATTTTTTTTTCTACAACAATATTTAGAAATGGCTTTATCATCACTATTGAGGTTACAAGAAAATCACATATAGGAGGTTATATTTAACGAGGTAAGTAAATTGTTATAATATTATTTGTATTACATTATACATTTTTAGTTATTTTTTATTGATTAGAATTTTGTAAATTTATAGTTTTATTGTTTTATATTTTTTATATTTTTAATGTTATAGTATTCAATTATAATTTTATCATTTATTAATTACTATTGTTTTTTGATTTCATAATTATATAATTTTTTATTTTTTATATTGCTTAATTTTTTATTATTATAGTTATTTAATTTGTTAATTTTTTTTTTCATTTTATAGTTTTATATAATTTTAATTTTTATATTATAATGATCTTTTTATTATTATATAGAATAATAATTTTGTAATTATTACTGTTTTTTTATTTTATAGTTTTATATAATTATAAATTTTATATTATATTATTTTGTATTATTATAGTTTTATAATTGTTTAATTAATATTATTTTTTTCATTTTATAGTTTTATATAATTTTAAATTTTATATTATATTATATTATTATTGTTTTATAATTTTGTAACTATTATTGTCTTTTAATTTTAATTTTATAGTTATTTATTTATTATATAATTGAATTATTTAATAATTATACAAAAAAATTGAAATTTTTTATTATTATTGTTTTGTTATTTTATAGTTTTATAGTTTTATTTATTAATTTTTAATTGTTATAGTTTTATAATATATTAAATTTTATTATTATAACAGGAAACTCGTCGCGTGTTACGTTCGAGAAAATTTACATTGGAGGACCCGCATCCATCTATTATCGACCACTTAAGAAGAGCCAGATTTTATCACGCAAGTCAAATTCGACGATTTTTTATACAACCCGACTTAATCAGTGCGTTGGTCGAACGATAGAGACCCGAGACGCACACTTTTCATTTTCCATGTGGTGAATGCACGGTAACTCTCGAAGATGCTGCGCTGCAACTTGGACTTCCGATCCATGGCGATGCAGTTATAGGCGGAAGCTTGCTAGATTGGAATGAAGTGTGTTAAGATCTATTGGGCTCGGTACCTCCAGATGAGTATGTATCTGGCTCAACGGTGAGACTAACTTGGTTGAAATCGTTTCAAAATCTTCCATTACATGCAACTGAACAACAGATACAATATGCTGCTAGAGCATATATTTTACGTTTAATTGGAGGATTACTGATGCCTGACAAATCGAGCAGTCGGGTACATTTAATGTATCTTCCATTGCTACGTGATTTAGAGCATGCGGCAAATTATAGTTGAGGTTCTGCGTGTTTGGCGGTTTTGTATAGAGAACTTTGTCGGGCTACAGTTCCAAAAAGCCATGACATAGGTGGATGTTTAGTGCTTCTACAATCATGGGCTTGGTATCGGCTACCATTTCTTGCTCCGCGCGTGGATATTTCGGCTGTATACCCCCTTGCAAGCAGGTTATAATCTTTACTATTTTATTAATTTTGTACGAACTTGTATTTTTATAGGTCATTAAGATATTATATGCATTTTAATAGGTGGAGTAGGAGTACGAGTAGAGATTTTACAGAGACTCTGAGCGATCTTGCAAGTATAAGAGTACGACTAGATCGACTAGGATATGATAAGGTAAATATTTCGATTGTTACATTGAAGTTTTTTTTTTATTTAATCCATATGAAACTAATAATTTGTAATAATTATTCGCAGTTTCTGTGGATGTCATATTCCTCGCGTGAAATTATGGCATGCCTCCCATCGGATGCCTACAATAATTTCAATATATGGAAAGCAAACACAGCATTGATATGCTTTTCATATGTAGAGTGGCACCAAACTGACAGGGTGTTGCGACAATTTGGGATGCAAGAACCAATTCCTGCAGCCCCGGTGAACCTTGATAAGCTTCACAAGGTCGACATACGTGGTCGTAATGAGGAATTCTGGCCTGCGAAGCATGAACATTGGATCCAATGGTGGAATATACGTTTTCAACGAATTCCGACAGGTTACCCGATTGTTGGTAATAATTTCAACCCATCTGCTGATTACATAAGATGGTATAGAAATGAAGGTCGGCCTTTCGTTTGTCCACCGTCGATGTATGAGGATGTTAGGAGTATGCCATTTACCGGACAAACTTCAGCTCCAGTCCCTCCTACACAAGATATGGATGCTTCTAGACCTCGCCGACAACGTGGGCGAAAGCGTCAACCGACCTCATCGGAGTTCACAGCAGCGAGGATGTCATTTGATCATCCTGAACCTGAACGGGATCATGGAGTACCATCTAGTCATCGTTATTCCGTAAGTCACCCCGAATATGACGTTGATGAGTGTTACCGACCATCACCGCCAAGAACGAGGTTAGATGACCAGCTCCCCATCCTAAGTCCAAGTTCAGCATATCTAACATCAATGTATCAGTTTGGAACCCCTTCGTCAGCATTTGATGGTACATCATTTATGGGTGCATCTAGTAGTCAGGTTCTCGTTATGGGTGAACTAGGTGTTGGCTCATCCAGCAGTGGGTTTCAAATTTTTGATACGGAAGAAATGACTGATGACATACAACCGGAACCAGTGGCGGTTATAGCAAGAGGTCGTGGTGGACCGCGAATACGTGCCACTGACGAGGTTGAACGACGGGTGCAACCACCACGCACTAGAAGAGCTCGACACTGTTGCTCTACACCACGCAATAATTAGAATAAATGTACTTTTATCAATATAACGAGAATAATGTGTTTTAAATTTCTAATATATAAATTTATATGTTTTGCATTTCATGTTATTTATTTTAAATTTGTTCGGAAATTAATTGTTATATTTTATTTTAATTTATATCTTAATGTTGTTATTTAATTTTAATATAATAATCCAAATTACATGATAAGTTGATTTTCTTTTTTTTCATTTTAATTTAATTTTCTTTTTTAAATTTTAATAAGAAATAAAATTTTAATCATAAATTAAATTAAAATTATTTTATCAAATATCTAGTTTTAAACTGTAACAATCTATACTATTATTAAAAACAATGATTAAATTGATGTCACGAGTTAATCGAATACCAACTCAAAAAAAATAATCAAATTAAAAAAAATTATTTTACGATACCAACTTAAAAATAACTTATTTATTTAAAAAAGTCACTCGATAAATTTCTTTTAAAAAAAATTTTATTTACATTTTACATCATTAAATTATTTTTGATATAAATTAAATTTTTCTTTTTATAATATTACAAAATTATAAAAAATACAATTTTTGATATAAAAATTTAATAAAAAATATAATCTTCTTTTTAAATTTTAATAAGAAATATATTTTTATTTTTTATAAAATTGTAATAATAAATTAAATTACATTTTTAATATATATTTTAAAAAAATAAATAACCAAACCTATAAAAAAATATTTTAATTTAATTTATAATTTTTAAAATTAAAAAATAAAATTTACAAATTAAAAAATAAATTTAAAATTTGTTTATTAATTTAAAAAAAAATTATACATGAAGGGAAATCGCCATCCCATGGCGATTTCCGTTCATCAAATTTGCAAATTTTGCAAAATTAACCAAGGGAAATCGCCATGGGGATGGCGATTTTCTGTGTTTTTTACAAATTTTAAAATTTTTACACTGGAAAATCACCATGGGGATGGCGATTTCTCAGTTAGAAAAAAAAAAGAATTTTGAAAATTAATAAAAAAAAACAACGATATTTTGATTTTTTTTTTTTTTTTTTTTGCTATATCTCAATAAAAAAAAAACCTGAGAAAAACACTGCTCTATCGGTCAACAAAAGAATCAAACTCTATCACGCCACTTTTGATTCTCCCATATCAAACAACCCAAAGCCACCCTTTCAGTTTTCACCCACCAAACAATTTTCCTATCCATCTAAAATCAATTCGCTCTTCCCAATTTCCTGATTTTCCAAACACAAGAACCAGATCCAAAGACGATCAGACCATATATCCCAAACTAAAACAAAGTCACCATGCCATCTAATTCATCACTGGCTCCTCCTACACTACCATCTCATTCCACCACTGATCAGTACCTACAGAGCCTGTTAGCCTCTTCACGTCCCTTCCTTCGTGGCCAGCTTGAATCTGTCGACAAGAATTTGCCTTCTTTGGTTGCTGTTTTGCGTTCTGTTGGTGCTGGAGAGTGTTGGCACAAGCACGGTAGCTTTTTAGAGCATTTGGTAGATATTTACCGCATTCTCAAGATATGGAAAGCGCAAGACCCTGTCTGCCTATGCGGTCTGTTTCACTCTGCTTATTCCAACTCTTATGTCAACCTTGCCATCTTTGATCCTTCCACTGGTCGTGAAGTTGTTCGAGGCCACGTTGGTGAGGCAGCTGAGCGTTTGATTCATTTGTTCTGCATCGTTCCTAGGCAACCTTTAATTCACGATGATCTTTTGTTTAAGTATTCTGATTCTGAACTTGTTGAACACCTTAAGCTTTCTGAGATTTCGTTGAACAATGCGAAAGAAAAGGATTTGTTCAATGAAGACGAGGTTTGGAGGAAGAAACTAAATGGACTCTTGCCAGCCAATGGGATTGTAGTGAAGCACATAAAGACTGGTGAAGATGTGTTGGTGTCAAGAAGGATAGTGGCAATTTTCCTTCTGATGACTATGGCAGATTTCAGTGACCAGCTTTTCGGATTCCAGGATGTTTTATTTGAAAACTTTGATGGTCGGCTGGAATTTGCGGGGAATAGTTATGTTGCTTTGTGGCCTGGCAATGGCAAACCAGGGCTGTGGGTAAATTCAGTATCGAGGATGGGAGCAATTTATAGTTTGATAGTGAGAGAGGAAGAGATTTTTGTGGAACAAAGGAAAAAGACAAGTGGTGTTGGGGTTGAAATCGAGAGAGATGAAGATATTGAGCTAGTAGTGCCACCAGTTTTTGAGAACTGCACTAAAGTTTTGGGTGCTAAGGAGCAAATAGAGGCAAGGGACTTGTATTGGGAAGCTGTTTGTGATGATTCCAAGGAAGGACAAGAGCGAGCTGAGGAGTTGTTATTAGGCAGCATAGAAAAGAACCCATTTGTTGGTGAGCCACATGTGATTTTGGCTCAGGTTTACCTGACAAAAGGCAGGTTTGAGGAGGCAGAAAAAGAGGCTGAAAAAGGGGTGACTCTGATGTTGGAGTGGAGCAGTCCATGGGACAAGAGGATGTCATGGGAAGGTTGGATTGCTTGGGCTAGAGTTTTGTTGATGAAGGCTAAAGAAAAGTCTTGGCCACAAACTTCATGGGGGGTCCTTAATCTAGGCCTTGTTAAGTAAGATCACCTTATTTCCTCTTGTTCTATTATGCATATTCTGCTATGATCCAGTTGTGGCTGTCAAAAAAAAATAAAATAAAATGCTCTGAACCCTGCATCTATTTAAAGTTTCAAGGCATGTCTATGTCTTGTTCTTTTTTGCTTTTCAAGAACTTATTTAATTTGTCAAGGGGATGATCTGTTCTTGGTGTGTTTGGGGATCTATATTCTCGTGCTTGTTGGGAACTTTTGGAATTTCTTTTTTAATCTCTTAATGAAATTCTCTCACCTTCTATAAAAATGATATAGTAACATATAAGGTTTTAAGTGTCTTCACCAACTCTTTTTGCTTTAGGAGTCTATATTCCCCTGTTTATCCTCTATGTCAAATTATCTTATAAATGAAATAAACCAATTTCTCTTCTTTTTTTCCTCTCTTGGGTACTTCAGAAAACAAATATGGCTAAAAGAGCAGCATTATATCTCAATTCTCTCTTGTTTGCTTGCTAAGAATGAAAAAATATTTATGAGTGTTACTTAAATATTTGTTAGTATCAGTGTTTTCCCCTGTGTTGTCATTAGCTGAGTTGAGAAGAACCTATGCTAAACGAACTGTTCATTTTTTCTAAAGAATCCGTGTCCGGTAATTGTATTTGATACATATTCGAACATGAGTATATATGGAATATATGATCTTAAAGCAAAAAAATTGAGTATACCCGTATTCAATATTCACCTTCGAGTCTGAACGACGATTAATTAACAATAGTCTTCTCATTTTAGGAATGGAACAATTTTTTATTTGTTTTCAAGTGAAAGTGATTTAACATGAACAAAGTTTTACTACATAGTTTTACCTGTGAAGGACTTCAGATTCTCAAATGCTAAGTGCAATTTACAACACAGCACAGAGTCCAGAGCTGCCTATTATTTTTTCTATCAGTCAGAACAAAGTAAATTTAAACTCTTCATAGATGGCAAGACATATATTTAAGGGAAAAAAAGTATCAATACTGAGAATAAAGCTAGGAGGAGAGAACATGAATGATACTGCTGCAAATGATTGTAATTTGTAAATGAACAATGCTTCAAGACTGAACGAGTATTCATGGCAGAGCCATGTAGTCGTAACAGTGAGAAAAGTGTGAGAAACGATATGAGTTCTGTTCAAAGATAGTGTGAGACAAATCAGGAAGCAAATAAGTGGAATGCTTTTGAAAAGCAATATTTGTTCTTATCCAAATGTTTGTTGGCTATGAAATGTATATTCAACTAACAAGCTGTTGGCGACCAAATCTTAGCCCCACGTCATAGATTTTCCCGTGACTACTGCTGCAAGCTCCACTTGCAGAATTTCTATGGCCATATTTGCCTCAGAAATTTGTGATTCCCTTGATTGTTCTCTGAACTACGTATTTGACAAAATTGCAACAAACCCACCCTTTAAAATTAGAATAATAATAATAAAGTATGGAGAATTTGTACTAAGGCCTGGCTTGGTTTAAAATTTAAATCGACAACAGTTGAAATGTCTCTGTCTCTTTGTATTACCCAAACTGCAGTAGAAGAAACCCAAGGTTTTTTAAAGCACATTTGCCAGAGGTTTAAAGTGAGCTGAGAATTCATCTGCAATCCTAAGAATGAAGGAGGATTTAGGTTGAAAAACTTAAAAGTATGGAATTTTCCTTGTATTTTAAAACACATTTGGACTTTATTTTGTAAGTCTGGGTCAATATGAATTGCTTGGGTCAAAACTTACCTTTTGAAGAGAGCTAGCTTCTGGCAAGTAAAGTTGCCTCGACAGTGTAACTGGAGTTGGAGGAAAATTCTTAAGTTAAGAAACATTGCTCATGATTTGATTATCTTACCTATGGAAGAGTGTTATGAAAAGCTGCAAAATCTTGGAAATTTTCTATTAGAGACACTTAAAACTTCTTGAGAACAAAACAAACTTGAGTACCTTGGCATAAATTGGTGTGGTTTTCATTTAATGTACCAAAATTCTCATTTATAACTTAGTTAACCATTCTTGGCAGATTAAGCATATTGGACAAGTTAAAATCTTGGGGATTCATATTACTTCTACTTTGTGTGTCCTCTGCCAAGAGGAAAGAATGCAAAGATCATTTGTTCTTTGCTTGTAATTTCTCTACACAGGTATGGCAGCAGGTTCTTTTGTTAACTGAACAGAAGACCTTCATTGGGCTATACAAAGTTTTAAAGGAAAGTCTCTTAAATCCACTCTTTTTCGTTTTACTTGGACAGCTACAATACACTATATTTGGTATGAGAGAAACTCAAGAAGACACTCACAGAAAAAAAGATTCTCAGAAGAATTGTTTCAATTAATTGTTAGATATGTAAAAAGTAGATTTTTTATAGGTTTAAAATTTTTGTGCAAATGTTGTAAATAATTCATTTTGTAGACAATGAGGTATAAGCCAAGAATGTTAATATGTAATAAGGCTATACCTTGAATATACTATGTAGCAGATTTTTTTGTTTCTTTTTGAATTTTAAAATACAAATTTCATTTATAAAATAAAAATAAAAATAAATAAAAAAAAAACCCAAGGTTTTTCAGTGTGATTAATGCTTGAGATGTATATCAGCCTATGGAGAGCCCACTTCAAAGTTGGTTCACATAAATTGGATCAGGCTCTTCAAACGACTAAACCATGCACGTGATTGATTTTTGGGGCCCAACACCCTTAAAAGTCTTTACCTCTTTTAAACCTCACTGAGCATTAACAAACTACAAGAACAGAAACAGAATTGAAGAAAATTCAAATGCAAAATTAAAAGTTTTAAGAAAAAGTCCAGACGAGGTAGTACTAGTAGGTGAACATGCCAACATGACTTAACAGTTCACCCCCTGCCCACAAGGGACCAGACTCCCGATCGATGTCCTGCGTTATGTAGGTGTAATCGAGTCTGGTCAGGTCGATCCATTATCTGGTTTGAATTCGATTCGATTCAAAAAATTTGAAACTTTAAATTTGACTCGAGTTTGACTTAACTTCATGTTTCATATTAAAACTCGACTCGTAATTTCATTCGAGCAGTTTGAACTCGGTTTGATTAAAATAAAATTATAAATATAGATATAAAACATAATAGATTCGTCATTGACTTATATACACATTAAATAAATTAAGATATATTTAAAAACAAATACTCGATTAAATTCATGAGTTTTTTGAGTTGAGTATTAGAATACTCAAAACTTGGCTTGATTCATTACTTTATTTAGATAACTCGAACTGATCAACTAGAAAATGAACGAGTCAAGCTTGATTATAACCGAATCAACTTCGAATAACTAACTAATAACTTGATTCGTTTACACCCTAATTTTATCCAAGCCAAGTGCGTCCCCCCTTGATAAAGAGAGAAAGACAAGGTAGTAGTTAGGTGGGCTGATTAATTTTCCATCTGGAAAAGTTTGTGGGAGGAACCATATGCAGGCCTACCACAATTTCTGATACAAAGGAAAAAGATGGAGTACAATTACAATATTATTGTCTAAATAACCAACCAATTATTGTGATTAGTTATGATGAGGAGAACCCTCCTAGTTCTCATCTCTCAACACGCATAGGGTCATTACTCATCAATTACTCATCATATTCCTGAGATAAGAAGCATCTGGGGCACCCTCCATCATGGATTTTTTTTTATTAATTAATGAACAATTTAATGGTTAACCAGCCTCTTTTATATAGGACATGTGACCTATGTTGTTTCGACTTTTTATCTTTTTTGAAGTAGTTGTGTCTGACACTCATGTTTGACATATATTCAGATATGGGTATGAGGATATGATCTCCAAGAACCCTTCAAATACATGAAAAATTTTAAAAATTTGAACATACTCATATCATACACATATCTATATCCAATACTCGTATTCGAATCTAAGTAACATAGAATGTGACTATAAGACCTGTTCATGTAAACAAGCCAAGTAGGTGTTTTCATTATCAATGTCAAGAGTTTTTTTTTAAAAAAAAAAAACCTTCTCTTTGTCAAATATTTAACCTCTCTTTTATCTTTCTCTTGCACTTTAACATTATAAATTTTATTTGAATCCATTGTTTACAGGTGAAATTCATTTCTAGCTTGAAAGTGAAAATCAAAAATTAAATTTTTTAAGATCGTTAAGTGATGTTATATCATATTTGTTAAGTTTAAATTATTTATGATTTTATATTTAAATTCGGTCTTTTCAATTAATATCAATTCATTATAAGTTAAATTCTTGACATAATATCAAAATTTACGATTTTATTCTCGTACCTAATTTTTAGTTGGATGCTTGACAAAAACTTTATTAACATCTTTTTGTCTTTCACTAATCTTGCATATGGAGACGAGACCTTGCTTGTACAGTTGAAAGGATGTTTTAGATTAGGTCGGTCCAATACGGTTTAGTTTAATCAAATTGTAATTTGATTTGGCAACTGATTTGGACTGTAAACTAAAAAAAAGAAAAAAACAAAGGAAAGTTATAAGTAATTGGAGTTTGAGAGCGATATTTCAAAAAAATGCCATGACTGAGCAGTCACAAATAAAAGAGTAACATGTCTGTATAAAACCATGAGTCCCTTAATTAACAAAATTAATCTAACAAAACAGGAATAGAAATCCTCTGTCCCATTTTTTTGTCCTTATCTGTATTCCCACTCTCGTAACGAGCTGTGGATCTATTTTTTTGGTGTCGTTTTCTTCCTCATTTGTTTTCAACTTTTGAACAGGGGTTACGAAATACAAATACGACCGATTGATATTTTACCAGTAATCGAATAGGTAAATTCCACAACACCATCTCCTTTATTTGCATTATCTTTGTATCCGTATTTTTTTTCAAGCAAAATTGATTTTTTTTATTAGATAAAAAATCGAATAAAATATTAAAAACGAATGGAAATAGGGCACAAATAGGGGCAGGAAAATGGGGTAAAAGATTTGGATTCACAACAGCGACTTCAAACTGTTTTAGTGAGCAATAATCACCATTGACTATAGTTGATTCTGTAGATATTCAGACCTTGACTATAGTTGATTCTGTAGATATTCAATTTTCTTATATAATTAAGATATTCTTGTAATATGGCAGATAATCTGATAGCCTGATTATCTGCCTTAGATAGCGATTTTATTTCTTTAATTAGTTTATGTATTTATGACATATTACTTTATATATTGGTGGCCTTCTTTGTGAATAAGATATGAGAAAATTCACCAATCACTCTTTGCACTTCTTTCTTCACTGCGTTTATCAGTTTTAACATGGTATCAGAGCTAAGATCCTAGAAGGCGATCTTTGCTAACCCGATAATCCGAAAAGATGGCTACACCAACTGATTTGGTGGAGTTGGAAGCATAAGAAGAAAAATCTACGACGGCTATTCTTGAGGACTTGACAACCAGGATGGCTCAAGTCCTTACCCAGACCCAGAACCCAGTCACCAACTACGAAACTGTTGCGGCACCGATTAGTATCAAATTGAACGGTACCAACTACGCTCTATGGTCCCAAGTTGTCGAGATATATATCTCGAAAACAGACAAAGTGGGATATATTAACGGCGATCTCCCTCAACCAACACAAACAGATCCAACCTTCAGAAAATGGAGGACAGAGAATGCAATCGTAAAAGGATGGTTGATCAATTTCATGGACCCATCATTAATTGGAAATTTTATCTGATTTCCAATGGCTAAACAGGTAAGGGACTCAATTGCCACAACATATTTTGATGGAACTGATACATCTCAGGTGTATGAATTAAAAAGGCGTGTGACCCGAATGAGACAAGCTAGAGGATCCCTTGAATCCTACTATAACAACCTCTAAGGTTTGTGGAGGGAAATTGATTTTCGTCGTCCGAACCCGATGGTATGTGCTCGTGATATACAAGAGTGGAATACCCTGCTTCAAGAAGATCGAGTGTATACTTTCCTGGATGGACTCAATGACAGACTGGACAAGATTCGAAGTGATGTGCTTCGATTACAATTCTTTCCCACGGTAGAACAAGCCTATGCCTATGTTCGACAGGAGGACACCAGGCAGGAAGTAATGCTTGCAGGCGTAGAGGCTACAACAGGTGCTGTGATGGCATCTAAAGGACTACAGATAATCAATTCTGGAACTTCATCTTCAAATGGTGGAAGAACAAATGGACCCACAAAGACCAAGGGATCAACTGATGGTGGGGGAAGTGGTTGTACTCACTGTGGGAACATGAAACATACCCGTGAAACCTGCTTTAAGTTACATGGGTATCCAGAATGGTGGAATAAACTTAAAGCACGAAAGCAGAAAGAGGCTCCCGGCGAACAAGGACGAGCAGCCTTGGTGAATACGGAACCCGAACTATCTCTCATTCCACAGTTTGAATCAAAGGATGAACCAACAACCACTCTTGGTGATCAAGGTAACTATAGTTATGCATTCTGTACTTCTACTAGAGGTGAGTACACATATTGGATAATTGATTCAGGGGCTACAGATAACATGACCTTTTCTTCCAATGACATGGTTAAGACAACACAACCTAAACGAACAAGTAAAGCCAATGCCAATGGAGTGAAATATTCGGTTACAGGGGCTGGAACTGTTACATTATCCCCTTCTCTTTCCTTGTCAAATACTTTACTAGTACCGTCACTTTCAAACAAGTTATTATCTGTGAGTCAAGTAACTGAAGAATTAAACTGTGTAGTTTTGGTGTATCCTACTTTCTGTCTATTTCAGGATATTCTCACGAAGGAGATCATTGGGCGTGGTACTAAGAGAGAGGGGTTATATTACGTGGATGACTTCAGTTTTGGCCAGGTGAATAATGTGCAACGACACTCGATAAGAGCGAAGGAGAAATAGATTTGGCTATGGCATTATCGTTTGGGACATCCATCGTTTGGATACATGAAGCATTTGTTTCCAGATTTATTTTCAGATGTGCATGACTCAGACCACAAATGTGAGACTTGCATCTTAGCTAAAAGTCATAGTGTACATTTTCCTATAAGTTTTAATAAAAGATAAAGTCCATCTGATTTGATTCATTCTGATGTTTGGGGACCTTCCCAGATTACTACTACCTATGGGATCCGTTGGTTTGTAACTTTTGTTGATGATTGTACTCGAATGACGTGGTTGTATTTGCTAAAACACAAAGATAAGGTGTTTGGTGTGTTTCAAGCATTCCATGCCATGGTTGAAAATCAATTTTCAACTAAAGTTCAGATACTTTGCTCAGATAATGGATGGAGTATGTTAGTGAAGAGTTTAAGCCATATTTTCAAAAGAAATGACTTCTTCATGATACCTCTTGTGCTCGAACTCCAAAACAAAATGGTGTGGCTGAACGGAAGAACAGGCATATTTTGGAAACAACAAGAGCCTTGTTGATTGGAGCACATGTGCCAAATAGATTTTGGGTGATGCCGTTGTTACTGCGGTACATCTTATGAACCGAATGCCTTCAAAAGTATTAAACTTCAAGACTCGATTGCAGGCTCTATCCAATCATGTCACCTTACCATCTGTGATGTTCCTTCCACCACGAGTATTTGGATGTGTTATTTTCGTTCATCTTCACAAAGAACAGCGGACTAAACTCGAACCTTGTGCAGTTCGTTGTATCTTTGCGGGGTATGGCACGGACAAAAAGGGGTATCGGTGCTACAATCCATCTACTAAACGGACCTATATCACCATGGATGTTACGTTTTTGGAGTCCGAGAAGTTTTTTCTGTCACCAGAATCTACTTCTATTCTTCAGGGGGAGACATGGAATGAAGAAAAGAAGTAGTGGGATTGTCCCGGCATTGAGGAGGTAATCAGTGATGCAGAAAATCAAGAAAACTCTCTCTCTCTTGTACCAATTGACCCTTCTCCTGAGAATATCCTGGTGGATCTCAATCCGAAAAGTCAGATTGCTCGAATGGAAGAAGAAGTAGAAACAACAGACTCGGCGTCGCGGCATCCATCTCCTAGCGCCTCAGCGCCCGACCTCCCCCCTTGGGAGCCAAATAAGGCAGAGGCCTCGGCACCGCGGCGCCATCCTGCCAGCGCCGTGGCGCCCGACCAAGTTCTTGAAGACCCCGTTTCTGAGGTAAGTTTCGAGACGTCGTCTTCCAGTACTGTCTTGGATACTCCTATTGGTTATCACTTACCTTTCAAGCACAATAGGGGTAAGCCCCCAGCTCAATATTCTCCTGAGATTGAGGGGAAAGGATCAAAATACCCGATTGCTAACCATGTGAATACTCAGAGATTATCGGAACCTCTCAAAGCCTTTGCACTTGCACTGTCGTCTTGTCATGTTCCTTGCTAGATACGTGAAGCTTTGTCAGATCCAATGTGGTCCCAGGCTATCTAAGATGAGATGGAAGCACTTCAGAAGAACAGAACTTGGAGTATTTTTCCGCTGCCTAAAGGAAAAAAAACTGTAGGATGCAAGTGGGTGTTTTCTATTAACCATAAAGCAGATGGTTCCATTGAAAGATACAAGGTAAGATTGGTGGCCAAGGGATATACACAGACATATGGCATAGATTATCAGGAGACTTTTTCACCGGTAGCAAAATTGAACACTGTAAGAGTCTTGCTGTCACTTGCAGTAAATTTAGATTGGCCTCTACTCTAATTTGACGTGAAGAATGCTTTTTTACATGGAGATCTTGAGGAAGAGGTGTATATGGATATCCCACCAGGTTACACTACACCATCAGAAACAAAAGTTGTATGTAAGCTACAACTGGCACTGTATGGATTGAAACAGTCACCTCGTGCATGGTTTGGACGATTTAGCTCAGTAATGAGAAAGTATGGGTTTCAACAAAGTAACTCAGATCATACCTTGTTCTTGAAACATACAAAGGGAAAGGTAACAGCTTTGATTATATATGTGGATGACATGATTATTACAGGAGATGATGGAGAAGAAATTTCCAAACTTCAGAAGCAATTGAGCGCTGAATTTGAGATGAAGAATCTTGGCGGTCTTAAGTATGGCCAGATCAAATCAAGGTATATTTTTATCACACAGAAAATATGTCTTAGATTTATTAACAAAAGTAGGAACGATTGATTGCAAGCCAGCTGAGATACCAATTGTTCAGAATCACAAACTTGGTGAGTACCCGGATCAAGTGCCTACTAACAAGGAGAGATATCAAAAGTTGGTAGGAAAATTGATCTATTTATCTCATACTCGTCCTGACATAGCCTATGTTGTTAGTATAGTAAGCCAGTTCATGCACAATCCTAGTGAAGATCATATGTTAGAAGTGATTCGGATACTACGTTACTTAAAGTATGCTCCAGGAAGAGGACTTATGTTCTCTAAAAATAATCATCTGAATATTGATGGGTATATTGATGTTGACTGGGTAGGAGATGTATCTGATAGAAAGTCTACAGCTGGGTACTTTACTTTTGTTGGTGGAAATTTAGTGACATGGAGGAGAAAAAAACAAAATGTTGTGGCATTATCAAGTGCTGAAGCAAAATTCAGAGGAATGGCTAAGGGACTCTGTGAATTTCTCTGGCTGAAAAGGTTGTTAACCGAGATTGGTTTTTCACCAAACTCTGAGATGAATTTGTTCTGTGATAACAAAGTGGCAATAGAGATTTCTCACAATCCAATTCAACATGATCGTACCAAGCACATGGAAGTGGACAGACATTTCATCAAACAGAATCTTGAAGAAAAGTTCATTAAATTTTCGTTTGTCAGATCAGAAGATCAACTAGTAGATATGCTTACCAAAGCTGTCTCTAGTAAAAGCTTCCAAAACTCACTGGACAAGTTAGGCATCAAAGACATTTAAGCACCAACTTGAGGGGGAGTGTTGGAGTGAGCAATAATCATCATTGACTATAGTTGATTCTGTAGATATTCAGACCTTGACTATAGTTGATTCTGTAGATGTTCAGTTTCCTTGTATGATTAAAGATATTCTTGTAATCTGGCAGATAATCTGATAGCCTGATTATCTGTCTTAGATAGCGATTTTATTTCTTTAATTAGTTTATGTCTTTATGACTTATTACTGTATATATTGGTGACTTCTTTGTGAATAAGATATGAGAAAATTCACCAATCACTCTTTGCACTTCTTTCTTCACTGCGTTTATCAGTTTTAACACAAACTTCATAAGAGTTGTTCCAATTAAGGTTTTTAGTATTAGATGATTGTGCAATATTGCAAGGTTTTCTTTTCTTTTTTTTTTTTCTTGACCAAATATCCATTTTTGAGGGTTGGCGGGAACAAAGCACAACATACATAATATGACAATTGTTTTAAAAAAAAATTATAAAGGAGGTCGCATTTTGAAAATAGAGAAAAGATATTGCAAATGTTAAGATTCGAACTTTAAATTTGCTTAAATACCATCTCTTAAGGATGATTACATGAATTAACCGGATTAACCTCAAGTTGTATGAGATTTTAAGTTGCTAACTGATTTTGCAGTACCTTTCTCCACACTCTCTTTCAAGTAGATGGACAAAAACAAACTTAAAACTCCCGTTATGGACAATCTTTAAACAGACACTTTCACATGATCATATGGTCAAGATGTTTCCAATATGAACGAATCATGATTGATCTTAGGTTATCGATCATGGTTGGACCCCCCCACCTAGGGTCCTCAATCACCCAATTTAAAACTAACAGTGGTCTAAAACTTTTTTACGTGATTGGGAGTTTGGGTTCCTAAAACTTAAACTTAGCGACTCCAAAATCCAAATCCACAGCAGAGCAGAGCAGAGAGAGCAACGCAGTCAACAATGTCGATTCCAGGTGGGGTCATTGCTTTTTTCCTGCGCAATCAACGCAAACCTAATTCATTCAATCTTTGCATTTGTGAAACTGAAAAAAACACTGTCAAAAAACAAAATGACCCATCATCATACTATGTCAAAATTTTCTTGTTTTTTTTAAGCAAAAGAACCTAGTACAGTTCATATTCCACTAAGGAATTTTGATGGTTTGGTTTGAAATTGCATGTTTGCATTAAAGGTTTGGGCAGATAATGTATAATCACTGGATTCTAGCTATACATGTTAGAATTTAGAGCTACATGAATCAAACTAATTAACTCTATATATGAAGCAAAATCATGGTTTTGCAATAATAATTTTCTTTGATAGCTGTTAATTTTGTTTTTGTTTAAAGTGCCATATATATAGCCAAGCCTAAGCCATGATGACCACTGAATTTTCTTGTTTGCTTTAACTATCTATATAATTTAAAGGGAGATTATCAGTTTATTAAATCTACTTATAGTGAAATTATTAGAGTCTATAATGGTTAAGAGGATCACACATAAATTAAATTAAAAAAATTAAAAAAATTAAAAAAAATAAAATAAAACATGTGACAATTTTTTAATTCGTTTGTGGAGTTAAAAAAATTCTATTACACATGTATTAAAAACGAACTCTTTGTAAATTAAATAGATAATACAAGTCTTTGGATTTGTTATAACCCAGCCATTTTCGGTTTGATTGGTACATTTCAAAACCCTAATAAACCACATTTGACATATTATTTGAACATAGAAATTGCAGATATTACATGACTAAGAAATAACAATATGCAAATTTACATCTATAATATTTAATACACGAAAATAATATGTTCAAAATTAAATTTCTCATAATGAATATATAATATAACTAATTAATATTCATATTTTAATTATTGACAACATTCCAAATTAAGAAGGGAACAGAGAGAGAGAAAAATTTGGTCATAAAAAATTTACGTTAGGGAAAATTATCTAAGTTCAGGGTCAGGACATGTCACGGGTCTTAGAGAGGGTTAACAATGATATTTACAGATCACCCACTAAATTGGACTGCTGGTAAAACTCGAATTTTGGTGCTTGTTTAGATGGATGTTAATAAATGAGTATTCAACCAATCCATGTTGATAGAAAGAAAGAAATTAAGAAAGTAAAGATGGCAACTAATTAATTTCATGATTTTCAAGTTTTTTTTCTTCTCCTTGTTGCTTTCTTCCATTGATTATGCATAAAGCAACGTAAATATGTACAATTTGCAAACCGTGTGGCTTGTTTGTCATCCTACACGCGCCATAAATGGTTGATGCTTTGAAATCCAACTCATTCAAACACAACGAACATCAAGAAATAAATCATAAACGTTGTCTCCTGTTTTTTCATAAACGGCCGAATGGGAACCCGACCTATCAGCAGCTCACGTTAGATTTGATAATTTATGTATTCGGATTGGTTCGTGTATTTTTATGTTTTATAATTATATTAAAAATATTATATATTCATATAAATTTTAATATATTAATAATTTTGTTATATAAAATTTGATATGTTTATGTATCCGTATTATATTCATATTATTTTTTTATAATATTTTAATTATTTTTCTCGTATCATATATAAATCGTATAATCCATATTGGGTTCAAAATTATCACGTCCATCATTACCTAGCAAATCATTATCTCTGTTGAGATTTTTTGATGAGAAGATTGGTAAACTTGTGAGCTATCATAAAGACATAAACAGATTGAGTTGAACTTGTACGCATAACATAAGAAAAGCAAATAATAAGGAACAGTAATATTAATCAATTCGAAATTGATTAGTGTTATAAAAGAAAAATTAAGGTTCGGAGTAATTATGCTGAAAATGTTGAGACAATTAAAGAAATGGAAAATTTAAGGTTACTTTCCATTTTGTAAGCCAAAAAAATGGAAGTCGTGAATTATATATATATATATATACTATTGTATTGTATTGTATTTAGATTTGTTTATAAATTGGCTAGATGAATTTTGAATAATAAAAAATTTTGTTTGTCTAAAATTATGGATGATAGTGGATCGGATATTTATAATTTTTTAAATATCTGAATCCGTTTAATTTATTCAAAATTCTAATCCGTTAAATATCTGAATTTATTAAATTATTTTTTTAAAATTAAACAAGAATTAAATATGTAAATAGATATCGGATTCGGATATCCAAATCAATTATCCGTATAAATAAAACGGATTCGAATAACAGATTTGAATATATGACACTATCCAAACCAAAATTAAAACGGATTCGGATAACGGATATCCAATAGTTCATATCCGAATCCGCTCTGAATATGCAGCAGATAGTAAATCTAATATCCAAACCCGAAAAAAAAAGAATCGGGTAGTATTGGATGTCAATTTTTTTACCATTCATTGCAATCCTTATCTAAAACTCAACCTGGCTCGTCAGATTCGAAATATTTATTTTATTGTTTAAAATATTAAAAATATATTAATATTTTTATATTTTTATTATTAAATTTAAATAAAAATAATTTTTATTAATTAAATAATAAATAAAATTAAAATATTTTATCTCAAATTCTATCCAATTTAAATTAGATCTATTAAAGCATACGAATAATCTTTGAATAGGTAAGTTGGATGTTGACAAGAAGCAAGTAATGAAATAGAGATAATTGTTTAAAATTAAGGGTTGACAGACATCTGCCATGTTAGATTTTTTTTTCAAAAGTAATAAATACGGAAAGAATGTGAAGGAATTGGATTAGATTTATTCATCGGTTTAGATAATTCGTTTTGAATCGATCCGGATCATTATTTAATTATTATAAAATATTTTTTATTTAAATTTAATTATAAATATTAATAAAAATAATTTTATTATTTTTTTAGCAGTAAAATGAATAACACTCCGATCCGAACCTATTCAAAATCAAGCTTGAATAAAAAAAAATCAGGTTGCTGACCCGATCAGTATACTAAATTACTAATACAAAAGCATATATTATTTATATATTTATAACTTAATATCTTTTTGTAAAAATTGATGTAAACAAGTGAAAAGATGGCAGTATTGTTTGTAAAAAAGGACCGTAGCTTTTAACATACGAAAGAAAATAAGTTTGTAGGCCCATAATTAATCTGACAGGAAAACCTTTGCAAAATTAACTATCATCACTTTAGAGTTTAGAGGAAGTGAGGAACAAAATAACAACAAATTTGGGGGTTCCAATAACTATCCCAGAAAGCTTCTATATGTTTGCATAACGATCGAGATTGAATTATATTTATAATCTTAGGGGAAGAAATGTACTATATACTAATAGCAGTTATCTTTTTAATGATTATTTTAGGTTCAAATTTGTTAAATTATGTTGTCTAGAAATACAAATTTTAATTAAGTAAAAGGGTGCAATATTTGGTTGGAAATATGTACAATATTTTTTTATAAACTTATTCAACCGGTGCGACTTCATTCACCAATTTAATTACATATTTTTTTAATTAAATGTAGTAAATAGTTAATAAAAATATGCACTTGAATCAATGAAAAAAATCTTTAATACAACTTTTAAAAATTGACCATTCAAATTTCACCACTTACAAATATTTTTGAATAATTAAATAATAAAATTAATACTCAAAACCGGTTCAAACATCAATATAATTTAATCTAATCCGCTTTAACAGGTGTTGATCAATTTAATAGGTTCGTCAAATAAGCAGTTTAATACATTTTATTGGACCGAACAAATTACAAGTTCAACTAGCTGAACCGATCCTATTTTTTAATCACTAAATATAGACTTTTCCTAAGTAATGAAAAATATCTTATTATGAGTAAATTCTACAATTCATTAGTGATCATGAATCAGGTAGAAATTTGGGTATTAATTTGTATTCCAGCACTAATCATGCAAATTTTAAAGAAGTAACTAATTCCAATTTTTTAGAAAGATAAATGACAAAGTAAACCAGAAATATTGCTTGAGTTTCAATTATGTAAATAAAAAGCTGAATCATCATATTACTCCATAGTACCTCAAATATGAGGGGTAAAGAAGATAATGCGGAAAAGATAGGGGAAATGGGTGGTGTGAAGAAGATGTGACTTGAAGAAATAGAAGAATCAAAATTCAATAATGATTGGTTGACAAACTTCTCTAAGAATTTCAACATTTCTAACTAACATATATATTTTGTCCCCAAAATATGCAATTTTAAGTTTATTATTATTAGGATCGGATGCTATTAGTTAAAGATTATTTATTTATTATTTTTTAAAAAAAATTTGCATTTAATACATTACTTTTATTGAATTCAAGATAAAATAATGTATTAATTGTACTTTTTTTTCTATATGTAACATCTTAACCAATGTCTATAGGCACATGTTAACATTTTCTTTATTATTATTCCTATTAGATCTGGCAATTCGTGTATTTTTATTATGTTTATGTTATTTCTTCATGTCATTATTATATTCAAGGTATTATATATTTATACAAATTTTGACACGTTAATAATTTGTGTTATATAAATTTTGACACGTTCGTGTATTCATGTGTGTGATTTTTTTATATCATGTCATTTGTTATCGTATTTTAATTATTTTTCTCATATTGTGTCTAAAATTATCAAGTCTTGTTCCTATCAAACAAGTGTATACCTGGCATCCTAATTAACAGTGTTAAGTTTCCCAGCTTGCATTTGCTTCTTTTTCTACCGAAAGGTAGTTGGAAATCAACCTGGAGGCAGCAAAATCAGTAGGCTACAGCCTACAGAAGGCTAGAAGACAATATTCACCGGTTGGACAGGAGATAAAAAAAAAAAAAAAAGTGGAAAACCACCTTGATTAACAAGTAGGAAGCAAAAGAAAGCTTCCTCAATTAGGAAAAGGATCAATAATTAAGGCAAATCTTCTTATGTTTCAGGGTAGTGGCTCCTACGTTGTGTTTTAAAGTACTATGAATCGATCTAAACCATTCCTTTTTTACAAGTTTGTCATCATCTCCATCCATATTTTTAATTATTACATTTGTCAACTTTTTGTCATTCAATTTAAAAGCAGTTATAATCGGTTTACAATTGATTGATAATTTCTTGAATGAGCAATGAATAACATTTGATTTACCGTTTAATTATCAGAAAAATAATGAGATTTTGGGTATTCATTCTCAGCAAACTTAGGGAAAATACAAGATATTGATATTCGAATTCAAACTTGAGCAATTTAGGTGAAGTCCGATTTGAGGTTTGAACAGCTTTTTTACACTTGTGATGACTTTCAATATTTCTGATAAATACATGGAGGGTAAGAGCTGAGACTTATCACGGGTATTAATGGGTGTAAAAACATGAAGAAAATGGTAGCAGAATAGGGGGTCATGGTACAGCATGAAGTTTGTGGACTTAAGCCTGAAATGAGGTTAATTGATTTACCAAAAAGGTGAAGAATTTGAATCAGCTGCGCTCCAACGTTCAAATACCACGTGATTCATCAAACGGTCACAATTCTCCATGTGAATGTCTTTAAACTGATAACAGGACGTTCTTTTTTCATCTTCCCAATGGTAAACATAGGAGATTTCTTCTTCTTTTTTTTTTTTTGTAGTACTATAAATAAGAGGGGGACATTGTTCAAGGTCTAGCAGATCTCCAACCGAGTTATAATTCACATTTCACTCTTTGAATCTTTTTCTACTTCCTTTTTCATCATTATACCTTCCTGTCTACGTGAAGAAATGGAACAAACCCATGTCTGCTTTGCAAACTTTATTTTTACTTTTTTCATGATAGAATAAAAATTATTTTTCATTATTCAAAGTTCCTCTTGTCAGATCCAACATCAGTGGGAAAATTCTATATATTTTTCAGCAATCTCTCTGATCTGATCAAAACCCACCTTCCAAAATGAAGATTCTCATATGGGTTTTTAAGGTTCTGCTTATTTGTTCCATTCTAGGAGTTTTTGTGTTTCCATTATCACTAGCTCAAACAATCTCACAAGCACCGGCAGCAGTTTGCTCAGAGGCAGATAGAGCTGCTCTTCTTGGTTTCAAAGCCAAAATTTTGAAGGACACTACAGAGAGTCTCTCTTCATGGATAGGAAGAGATTGCTGTGGAGGAGATTGGGAAGGTGTTCAGTGTAATCCAGTAGGAAGGGTCACTGCATTGGCTCTGCAAAGGCCAGAAAGGGACAGTAGCCTCTACATGAAGGGTACTTTGTCTCCTTCTCTGGGCAGTTTGCAATTCTTAGAGGTGTTGGTGATAAGTGGGATGAAGCTTATTACAGGTCCAATCCCCGACAACTTCTCAAGTTTAACCCATCTCACGCAGTTGGTCCTGGAAGAGAATTCCCTTCAAGGGAACATCCCTTCAGGTTTAAGTCGTTTATCCTTTCTCCAAACGCTCTCATTGGCTGGTAACCATTTCAGGGGGGCAGTTCCTCCAAGCTTAGGAAATTTGAAAAACCTTGTCCTAATAAATTTAGGAAGAAATTCCTTGACAGGTCCTATCCCTTCTAGTTTCAAAAGTCTTCTTCGTTTGCAGTCTTTTGATCTCAGCTTCAATTTATTGTCTGGTTTTATCCCTGAATTTATAGGACAGTTTCGAAACATTACCTTTATTGACCTCTCCAATAACCAATTATCAGGGCACCTACCCATTTCAATGTTCAACTTGGTCAGTCTGTCTTACCTGTCATTGAGCCACAACCAGCTCACAGGAATTATCCCAGACGAAATTGGGAATCTTAAATCTCTCACTAGTCTTTCACTGAGTGGCAACAAGTTTATAGGTCATATTCCAGCATCTATTTCAAGTTTACAGAACCTTTGGTCCCTTAATTTATCCAGAAATGGGTTCTCAGACCCTTTACCAGTTATTTCTAGCAGGGGCATTCCTTCACTTTTGTCAATAGACTTGTCCTTCAACAACCTCAGTTTGGGGACAGTTCCTAACTGGATCAAGGACAGACAGCTTTCAGATGTAAATCTAGCTGGCTGTAAACTGAGAGGAACCCTCCCAAAGTTTACAAGACCAGATTCACTGAGCTCCATAGACATGTCCAATAACTTCCTCACAGGGAGCATTTCAACTTTCTTCACAAATATGACAAGTTTACAGAAGCTGAAGCTTTCAAATAACCAACTGAAGTTTGATCTTTCAGAACTCATAGTGCCAGATGGGATTTCCTCTATTGATCTTCATTCAAATCAGGTATTCGGGTCTCTCTCCAGCATTTTAAATAACAGAACAAGCAGCTTTTTGGAGGTTATAGATGTGTCAAATAATCTCATTTCTGGCACAATGCCAGAATTTACCGAAGGCTTGAGTTTGAAGGTGCTGAATATAGGAAGCAACAAGATTGCAGGCCAGGTCCCAAGTTCAATCTCAAATCTTATTGAACTCGAAAGGCTGGCTATTTCAAGGAACCAGATAACTGGCACCATTCCCACAAGTTTAGGACAATTGGTGAAACTTCAATGGCTTGACCTTTCCATCAACAGGCTCACTGGAAAAATCCCAACTAGCTTATTGGGTATTCAGGCTATGAGACATGCAAGCTTCAGGGCAAACAGACTATGTGGAGAGATCCCACAAGGGCGACCTTATAACATCTTCCCTGCTTCTGCTTATGCTCACAATCTCTGCCTATGTGGCAAACCCATGCCACCTTGTAGGGGAAAGAAACAAGAGATGGGCCAGTGAAATGCTGGCTCAATTTGCACAAAGTAGAAACATTCATGGCCAAATGTGCATTCTCACATGCAAGAAAGAGATAGGTCATGTTTTTACAGTGGTAGTTACATCTTTTTTTTTCCTTTTTCATTAGTAATTTCTAGCTCAATTTAATAACAACTATTATGGAACAAACACTGTTTCAGTATACAGCATTGATGCAAACAATTTAACTTTTACTCTATCAAAAGAGAAGTTCTCTTTTTTACTACCAGCTTGCATAACCATCACATTGACACAATCAATACTCTGAAAGAACTTTTGTCTTCAGAAATGTAGACACAAGAAAATTTGAGGACCACCTCTAAAGATCAATTACTGTTAAGTCATGAGCTTTACTTTAAAGCAGAAACCTGCTTCAAACTTCACATGTCTAAGAAGACAACATAACATGATTGCAAAAGAGAGAAAACAAGATGATTCTCAACATATCCTGACACCTACTAGAATCCATTACCTTAAAGGAGATTCAAAAATTTACAATACCCCCCACAAAATAAGAACAAGAAATTCTTGGTAAGAAAAAACTATGCCACTGACTAATAATCATCTAATACTTCCTCTTCTGTTTCCTTTTCAGCTGCAGATGTTTCTTGCTCGAATGTTTCTTTCTCTGAACCTCCTTCCTCCTAAACAAGCAAGAACAAATTAAATCATTTTCAACAGCTAAATCAAATGGCAGCTTTTAAGAACATGGTGAATGAAGCCTTACTTCCTCATTTTCATTGTCAGCGTTGTTAGCCTCCTCCAGAGCCTTCTGATACTCTGCCTTGAGCTCAGCAGCTTTATCAATATATGGCTTCTTTTCCTGATTTAGATCAGGGTTGAGGACAAAACCCATCATTATAATTCATTAATTAATTTATATTCATACTCTAATGAATAATAAGTTAAAATTAAAATAATTGAATATCAAGAACTTACTTCTTCTGACATAGACTTCCATTTCCCACCACCTTCCTTTGCAGCCTAAATTTCATTAATGAAATGTTTAATGACTAAATTTAAAAAACAAAAAACCTCTGAATCACAAAAGTGAGAAATGTGTACCCCTGTAACACCCTTTGCATCTGGATTAGCTTCCTTATAAGATTTTCTGAAGTCATCCCTGGAGAGTAACAAGAGTTATCTGTCAATTTAAAAGCACGAACTCATGGAATTAACCTAAAAAGGTAAACAAAGAGTCATTACATGAACAAAAAGAAGGCAGTAGGAGGACGTTTGGGGGCATTAGGATCTTTGTCCTTCTTCAATTTCTTCAGTTTTTTCGGATTTGGTTCTGTTAATGAAGGCTTCTTCCTGTATAATCATCAGAAGCGTATATAAATTAAAAGTGAAGATGAAACTTCAAAAGAAAGCAAAACAGGAAGTCGGTGAAAGTGAAAATTACCTTTCTGCAGGTTTCTTCTTCACTTCAGCAGGCGTCTCAATAACTTGAGACTCTAAATTAAGGGGAAAAATAAAGGAAAAACAAATTAAGAATAAATCCCACCACCATTTATCATAATCCAACCAAAATTCTATTAGATTAGGTAAACATTGAGACTTACCCAAATTCATTTTGATTTTAGCATCAAGGCTACAGCTATGCATATTAATAAGAGCCACTGGTACAGTTTTGTTGCACTCTTCACTGCGATTTCACAGTAAAAAAAAATAATAAACAGAGCTCATTAATTAAACAAAACCAAATGGACCAAAATGCTTCAACCAATAGTAAATCTACAAAGATGTGAGAACAAATGAAAGTACCCAGAAAGAAAATCAGCATAAAATTTGAAACTGAGAGTGAATGAGATTACCATTTGGCAAAAGCACTGCCATTTTTGGCGCGGACAAGGGAGGCGGTAGGGGCAGCGGTTGAAGTAGCGTCCACTCTTTTCCTTGGCTTTGGTGGATTCGATTTGGATCCTCCCGCCATTTCCTTTGTTCTTTACTGTAATTGCACTTACACTGCGAAGAGAATGGAAGAAGGATTTTGTTTTTTGAGAGGGAAGCGGATTCGAAAATCTTTTGGGGATTGTTTTGAAGGAATGTTGGGAGAGAGGGAAACAATTAATAGAAGAAGAAAAAATAGAGTGGGAAATGGAAATTCAGTTTTGGCGCCAGCTTAAAAACGCGCGTTTTCCTGTTTTTCCCACTTTTGAATTTTGGAGTTTGGACTTTGGAGGAAAATTTTGAATGAAATGTTTTTTTCACTTGGATTCATGAGTTGGCTTCATCATCCACCGTACAATTCTTAGTTCTATCCAATCTACGGTCTCCGTCTGTCTTTCGCCATCGTAAAAGGGAAACTTTGGGCCAGAATTTTGGGTTACCAAGGCCCAACTTACTATTATTTTATCTAAGTTGGGCCTGAAACAAGTTGGATTGAGTTTGAATTAAGCCTTTTTCTAGCATTACAAAATTATTAGGTCAAATTATGGTATTAGTTCATGTACTATAGTCAAAATGTGAATTTACTCCTTCTACTTTAATTCGAAAAAATTTGGTACCTCTATTTTTCGATATTTTGAATTTAATTCTAATTTTAAACGGTGTCAAATTTCCACCATTAAGTATGCTGACGTGGCGTTGACCATGCTGACGTGGCGAGCTTAGTCAGCAAAATTTTTTGGAAACTGATGACGTGGATTTTTTTTCCACGTGACTTATTAACTTGGATGATCAAATGATGTAATTAGTCTCTGTACTTATATCAAAATACGAATTTAGTCCCTTTACAATGATTTGAAAAAATTTTGATACCTGTATTTTTGAGATTTCAAATTTTGGTTCAATCTTCAAAATATTAAAAAATAATTAAAAATATTCACATTATTAAAATATATTGCTCTTGTTAATATTAATATTTATTATTAAAATATAAAAATATTTATGTTTAGTTTAATAATATTAAAGATAGAAATATTTAATATTAAAATATTAAAAGTTTTTTCATTTAAACATTTTAAATGTTTTTTGAATTAAAATTAAATAAAATTGTTTTTATTAATATAATAATTTATTGTGTCGAATAAAAAATAAAAAGAGATAAAAATGAAAAGTATTATCAAACAATCAAAGCGAATAAAATGAGTGATGAGTTTCAAAAAAAAACTTGTCATAGGTAGTTTGGTCAAATAACACCATGTTTTTCATCTTATCCTTTTGCTTTTTCTTTCTCCACCTCTGCTATTACAACAAAGAAAAACAAAAAAACAAAAAATTCACTTCTTATGTAACTCTAAAAGTAGAAAATAACTCTCGTTAGAAATATAGTTAAGGAAACATATAGTAAAGAAAATTACCTTATTTTTTTTGCTTGTCACCTCCAGACTTTGTTGGCTTGGAGGAATGAGGAGGGGTTGTCTTTCTTCGGGGCCTGCAAAAGCAAACCAAAAAAACAAAACTAAGTTAGATACAATCTAAAACAAAGTTGGTTTTAAGTTTTATTGGTATAAAAAGGACTGATAAATCTAGAAAAATGAACATACAATGATATTTGCTGGAAGTGAAGAAAAAATGAGAAAGAAATGAGGCACAATTTTTGGGTGCCAACAGACAGAAAAAATGGGGAAGCGGGATGAGAGCTTTTTCTAACCCTAAGGTTTGGTTGTTTGCTTCCCGAGACTTCCAAAGTCTCATTACAATTTTTGTGTTAATTTTATCTTTGAAATTGTTATCTGTTTTGATATTTGAGGATTGATTGATTTTCTTTGTTTGTTGATATTATTTTAGCATAACTTATAAGCCAAATAAATGTTACTGTTTTAACTTTTAATAGTATAAATATTTTTAATATTTTACGAATAAATATCACTCTTTTTAATATTTATATTAATAAAATAATATTTTAATATTATTTGAAATATTATTATTTTTTCAAAAATTATTTTTCAGAGCTGATTTTTGCAAAATAAATGAACCTTAAGATTATACCAAAATTTGAAATCTCGAAAAATTCAGGTACCAAAATTTTTTCAAATCATTGTAGAGGGACTAAATTCTTATTTTGATATAAGTACAGGGATTAATTACATCATTTGATCATCCAAGTTAGTAAGCCACATGGAAAAAAAATCCACGTCATAAGTTTTAAAAAAAAAAAATGCTAATTAAACTTGTCACGTCAGCATGGTCAACTCCACGTCAGCATAATTAACAGTGAAAATTTAACACCGTTTAAAATTGGACTAAAATTCAAAATATCAAAAGTAGAGGTACCAAAATTTTTCGAATTAAAGTAGAGGGACTAAATCCACATTTTGACTATACTACAGGGACTAATACCATAATTTGACCAAATTATTATAAATAATTGATAAATTATCACAACCAGTAAAGTAAAATTATTAATTAAAATTAAAAAAATAAAACATATGATAATTTCTTAACTCAGTTTATAAAAATTAAAAATATTACATCATCAATATATAAAATTAAATTCTAGAAATTTAAGACCAAAAAAAAAAAGACCGTAATGATTCGGTTCATATCATAAAAAAATCTATTCAATTTGGTTCGATTTTTGATTCATAATATAAAAGCTCGACTATTTTTTATTTGGTTCGGTTTTCATTTCTTAATGTAAAAAACGACTCATAATTTTGAATCGCATTGAGTTGTATTTTTTATATTAATTTTTATAAAATAAATTATTTATTTATAATTTTAACTAAATAAAACAAAAAACTATTGTTTAAAAAGTAAAAGAATTGATTCGACCTATCCATAATAGTGTTTGTATTTAATGCACTGTCAGTGTATAAATTTATATAATATCAATTTATCATACGATAACACCTTATTAATAAACAAGCATAAAAATTTAAAAATCTTTAAAAATAAGGATTTGTATTTGGTGTACTGACAGTATATATCTATACACTGTCAGTAAACCAAATGATGTCACCTCATTAAAAAAAATTTAACAATAAATACAGATTACTTTGTTTTTTATGTGTTGGCATCATCTAGTTCACTGATTGTGTATAGATTTATACACTGTCAATATATTAAATATAAATCCTAAAAAATAAATATAAATAAATATATTTTTATCCTCGCAATTTTAAAAATGATTACAATACACATCAGACAATATTAGTCAAAAACCAGCTTCTACTTATATATCATTGCACTTATATTTGCAATTTTGGCATTAATCCTTGTGTGAAGTTCCTCAGCGGAATGTGAATCAAATATGAATTTATATTTGATGCACCGTTAGTGTATATATCTATACATTAATAGTGAATCACATGACGTCACGTGTTAAAAGGTATCATTATCTGTATTTGTTTTTAAATTTTTTTAAAATTTGTTTGTTAATAGATATGGTTCATTGTTAATTTATACATTTATACACAGATAATGCATCAAATACAAATCCATCAAATATATATAGCTGGTGCGAGGATCATAAATTCACTTTGAAAGCTTCAATGGCAAGTAGCTGAGTAGCAGAAGATAAAACAATAGGTGCCATCGCCATTGCTCTCGCTCCCTAGCTCGCAAAGAAGAACACGATAAGTCATTGGTGTTATATAGTTGTATATGAAGGAGCCAATTGACTAGACTTTCTTCATTTCCATCTTGTATTTGCCGATGATGGCTTCCACAACAATAATCAGGGAAAGTAATAATAAACTCCGGTTTTAGGAACCGCAAATACGAAAAGCCTTTTTGATCATACTCTTGTCGTTTATGTTGCTTGAAGAAGATAGTTAAGACAAGACAAGTAGACAACAATGAACCACAGCAGCAAGATTCCATTTCCAAAGAGAAATATATATCAGTGGTAGACCAGTATGAGGGTGCCATTACAGTGAAAGAAAAACCAAGTTGAGATATGGTCAGAGAACTTTCTATAGTGAATTAAACAAGTTTAAAATATTTCAAATTTGTCTTCTTTGGCTTTAGCTACTAGAGAAAGAACGAAGAGAGCTGCCCGCTTGCTTGATTTCTTGGCTTCTAAACTATGGCCTTAGCCCTTAAGCTTTGGGCAAATAATAGATAAATAAAAACTTAAAAACCAAGTATTTTTTTTTTATAAGGAAGTCACGATCTAGAAAAGAAGAAGATTTGCATATGTTGGGGTTCGAATTTCAGTTTTGTTGAATATTATCTCTTAAAAATGATTGCATAAACTAAGCTTTGGATTCAAAATAAAAACTAAGCTTGCTTTTTTAGAACAAATTGATAACATTGAGCAACAGAAGTTACAAAACCCATATCTACTTGCATTATTTTTTACTATCCAAAGGTATCCTTTTCACATTATTTGTATTTTTTTGTCTCCTTGGAACTTAGAGAAAGGATTGTGTATATCCATTTCATTCAAATCATGTCATATAATCAAATTTTTAGAAAAAGTCAACTATTTATTATAATAATCATTAATGAATTGCTGTAATAAATATTTATCATTTAATTATTACATGTAATATGCAGTAAATAGTTGACTTTTTTTTTAAAATTTTAATTATGTGAAATGATTTGAATGAAATAGAATGAATACATGCTGACGTAGACTAACCGTTTCATACAATTTTTTATCTAGAACTTAAGTTAGTAACTAAGCATCTTTGTAGGCGCATTAAATTAAAAGAAAAGAGATTGTAAATCTATCTATACTTATTTTGGAATGATTTTTGAGCTAAAAGAGGTATATTGCGTTTCTTTTTGAAGTTGGATTTTAATTAGAATCATGATCTAGCTAAAGATCAAAAGGCAAATTACTTAGAAACAAGGGAAAGGAAGAATGGGAAAGAAAGAAAAAAAGCTTACGAACAGACCTAAATTAACATTATAAAGCTGATTTCTTCCACTTTATTTGATAGTGCCCTTTCTTGCTGCTGGCTAGCTGGTTGGGGGATGATCAGCAAAAGAAACCGACGTTGCCATTGTCGAAGTTGAGAGCATAACTGAAGGGATCATAGTGGAGATGTTGATCTAGCCTTAGTTTGTCTCCTTATCTCTGCTCTAAGTCTAACCCTCCAAAACAAGCTCCTAAATTTCCTCTTCCGACATAAAACCACCACATTTGGATTAAAACAGAACCCAATGACTCCCATTTTTCTCTCCTTCCCAAACCACACAAGAAACTACAAAAGCATGTAAAGACCCAGACAGCATTAAGCAAAATAAATATGATTATGAAGTGTGGGCGTAGGAGGAACTATGTAGGGAGTAAGATATTATGTAGGAGGAACTATGTAGGGAGTAAGATATTAAGCTATATATATATATATATATATATATATATATATATATATAGCCTTGGAGTATAAGGTTGAAGGTTTTATGCTAGTAGCTGCTGTCTTTTGGAGCAGTTGATTTGTAGATTTTTCACCTTTTAGGCTTTGATGGACAGATGATTAGATTAGATATATTTTCTTTTTGTAATTTCTTTAATTTGTAAACCATTTTCTATTGCTTAGCTTTTGTTTTGTGTTCTTTCAAAGGAGAAAGCTCCTTGTCAAATAATTCAATGGATGCTCATTGTTAATCATTAATATATCCCAACTTGGTTTTACTATTATTTTTTAGTTTATAGTACATAAAAAACATTTTTGGTTTGGTTTGGATTTAATGAAATTAGAATAAATTGCAAATTCAATATTATTTAATTTTTAATAATATTAAATTACATTAAATATTTTAATATTGTTATTAAATAATATTATTAGATATTAAATATTAGACTAATTAATATTGAATAAATTATAATTATTAAATATAATTAAATAATACTATTTAAAAATTTAATGAATACTGTTAAATTATTTAATAACAGTAGGGATATATTTTAAGTTATAGTAATTAATAATATACTATTAATTAGACCTGCTCATGGGTCGGATCGCAGTTTGAAACTTTTTTTTTTGCTTGCCCAGGTTGGCTTTGGGCGGGATCGGGTTACTGTTCACTTTATTATTAAAAAATTATTTTTATATTAATATATATTTTTTATAATTAAATTTAAATAAAAAAATAATTTTTTATTCTATGATAGTGATCCGGGCTGGGCCGGCCCGGATCAAAAAAACACATGCCCAGGCCGGCCCATAAGCAGGTCTACTATTAATCAATAAAATAATATTTTATTATTCTGAATAATATTAAATTGTAGTTCATAATAATATTATTAGTTAATAAAATATTAAAAATTTATATTATATAATTAAATATTATATAGTATTACATTTGACTATAATTTATATTTAATACTTTATTTATTTATAAATTTATAAATTTTTTATATTCAAATAAAATTATATGTTAATTTTGATGTATTTAATTTTTAATACAAAATTTGAAATTTATTAGTTATTTATATTAAATTTAATATTTTTATTTAATTAATTTATAACTTTTATTATAAAAATGTATAATATAATTTTTAATATAAGACACTATTCACTTACTTATGAACCATATAAAAAAGGTAATACGTTTTCGAAAAAAATGAAAATAAAAAATTCTTACTCTCAATCATTTTGAAAATTGGAGATCCCTAAAAACCTTTCCAAACACAACTTTTCTTAGATTTTTTCTAGAAAACTTTAACCTCGTTAAAAACATTGCTTAATAAAAAAAAATATTAATCAATCTAATAATATTGATTAAGATGATATATATATAATTAATATTTTTTAAAATTCAATAAAATTAACGTTTTAAATGAAAAAAGCTTTTTCCAATATAATAAATAAATAAAATTTAGTTGATTCTTATAAACACAGGTTAATAAAACACATAAATAAAAGTTAGACCTGGTAATATTAGACACAACACGATTATACGACATGAACACGACACGAAAAAATAACTAAAAATATGACATAACATGAAAAAATAACACGAACACGACATAAATATACGAATATTTCAAAATTTATATAATACGAATTATTAACGTTTCAAAATTTATATAAATGTAAAATACCTTAAACACAATTATGACACGATAAAATATACAAACACGATACGAATAAACGAATTGTCATAACTAATAAAAGCTTGCTTTTTTGATAAAATGACGGTACAAGTTTTAGTCTCCACTAACAAATTACATTAAGAGATCACAAATGTAAGACTGTAACACTATGTTTGGTTGGGGGGAATAGGAATGCTATTCCCTCATTATTCCTATTCCCCCATTATTTTTTAATGAACAATAATTCAATAGTTTTGTTCATTATTTTGGCGATTATTTGTAATAAATTATTACACTTTTATTATTTATCATGTTGTAATATTTATTCTTGATCTACATCCAAGAATAGCCTATTACTTTTTTATTTCTCATTTTATGGAATAGGATCATTATTTTTATACCAGATTTGCCCTTGCATATTTTTGAAAATTTCAAATATATCCAGCTATTAAGAGTGAAAAATATTATTTTTAAATAAATTAAAAAAGATTTAATATCATTAAAATATTTATATTTTCAAATATACTATTAAAATATTACTATTTTTAAATATATTACTAAATATTATTAAAATATTTATATTTTAAAATATATAATTAAAATATTATAATTTTCAAATATATTATTAAAATATTCATAATTTAAAATATTATTATTAAAATATATTACATATTATTAAATATTTATTAATATATTTTAATATATTTATTAAATTTTATTAATAAATATATTAAATATTAGTATTAATATATTTTATATTTTATTAAATAATATTATTAAAATATATTAAATATTATTTGATATATTGTTAAATATTATTAAATATATAAATATATTATTATTAAAATATTTTTATATATTATTAGATATTATTATTAATATATTTTAATATATTAATAAATATTATTATTAAAGTATTTTTAATATATTATTAAATATTATCAATATTAAAAATTATTATTAATATATTTTAATATATTATTAAATTATTATTAAAATATTTTTTATATATTATTAGATTTTATTATTAAAATATTTTAATATATTATTAAATATTATTTTTAAAGCATTTTAAATATATTATTAAATATTATTAATATTAAAAATATTATTAATATAAAAAATATTGTTTTTAAATATTTTAATATATTATGAAATATTATTATTAAAATATTTTATATTTTAATATATTTAATATAATTTTAAGAGGTCAATAAATTAATTTTTCTTTTTATTAAATAAAAATATTATTATTTATGTTAAAGATAAAATAGTCTTTTTTTGTCTATTCTTTACTTATTCCTTAACATCATTTTAATCAACCAAACAAAGTAATAGGATTCCTACTCTATTCCATTCAACCAATAAAACTATGTAATACTTATTACAGCTCTATTTCATTCCCTCTCTATTCTATTACTCTTTTATTTCATTCTAGCGAACCAAACGTGTTTTCTTTAGTTTTTTTTTTTTTATTAATTTTAATGCTATGTCAATACATTTTTATTTTTTATTTTTTAATTTTAAATTTAATGCTATGTCAATACATTTTTAATCATCTATAACGATCAAGGATCTTTCAACAAGTGTCAAATTTATTTGCTCATGAGATTTTTTATTTTTTTAGTTTTTTTTAAAAAAATGTAGTTTTTACTTTATATTTTTTATTTTTTTAGTTTATATTATTTTATTATTTGTTTTTAGAGATAAAAGCGGATCTGATATCTATAATTTTTAAAATATTCGAATTTGAATCTGCTTAATTTATTTGAAATTCGAATCCACTTACTATTCGAATCTGCAATTTTTTTTGCTTTTGTTTTTTAGTTTATATTATTTTAGTTTTTTTTAGATATGACAGCGGATCAGATATTTATAATTTTTTAAATATTCGAATTTGAACCCACTTAATTTATTTGAAATTCGAATCTGCATCAGCTTAATTTATTTTAAATCTGAATTCGTTTATTATCCGTTTACTATATGAATCCGCGTCCGTTTTAAAAAAAAAAATGTCGGATATCTAAATCCGTTAAATATATGAATTTCTTAAATCAAAAATTTAAAATATATAAAAAAATTAAATAAAAAATCAATATGTAAAAAGATACGAGATTTGAGTGTCTAAATTTGTTATCTGCATAAATAAAGTGGATTCAAATAACAAATTCGAATATTCTGCACTATCCGATCCAAAATCAAAGCGGATTCGAATAACGAATATCCATAGCTTCATATCCGAAATCCACTCCAAATCCACTACGGAAAGTAAATCTAATATTTGAATTCGTAAGAAACAGATCAGATAGTATCGAATATCCATTTTTTTTTACTATCCATTATCATCCCTATTTATTTTTATTTAATTTTTAAATTATGTATTTAAAGGGATTAGTCTGCACATTGACTCGCAGATCGAAATTGATATCCATACCAGATCCGTTCAGAAAAAAGTAAAAAAAAAAAACTTGTTGCTAACCAGTATGGAAAAAAATAAAATTGTAATTTTATTTTGTTATATTTCATTTATTATTTTCACCTCCTATGAATAAAAATATATACTGTACAATAAAATTTAAATATTTTTAAAAAATACATATAAATAACAATTGAAAATGTTTTTTAATGATACATAATTTATAGATAAACAATTATTATAAATTTAATTTTCATAACTAACAAAATATAATTATATTAATATTATTAATGTAAAAAAAATTATTATTATTTAGTAAATTTTAATTTAAAATTATTTTGTTATTATTATTAATTAAATTAAAAAAAAAAACTCGAGCGAAGCGGGCTTAATCGTAGTACATTAAAAAAAACCCTAAAGTTATATGCTCCACACGTGTTAAGATTTTTTGCTCGACATGTGACTAGTTTTCTTAAACTTTTAATTTTTTGTAGTTTAGTTTTTTTATTTAGTTTATATTATATCACTTATTTTTAGAGATAATAACGGATCAGATGTGTAATTTTTTAAATATTCGATCCGAATCCACTTAATTTTGAAATTCAAATCCGTTTATTATCCGCTTACTATCCGAATCTGCATCCGCTTTAAAGAGCAATATCCGTCGGATATCCGAATCCATTAAATAGCCGAATTTATTGAATCAATTTTTTTATAAAAAATAAATATTTAAACGGATATCGGATTCGAATATTCGAATCCATTATTCGTATAAATAAAGCGGATTCGAATAATAAATTCGAATATCAGGCGCTATACGAACCAAAACTAAAGCGGATTCGGATAACATATATCTATCATATTCTAATCTGCTGCGAATAGTAAATATAATATTCGATTTGGGATTAGTCCGCACGTTTACTATCCATTGTCATCCTATTATTTTATTTTTATTTTTGAGTGATGTATTTAAAGGGATTAGTTCGCACGTTGACTCGCGGGTCGATTTGGGATGTACCTGATCCGCGCAAATTCTTTTAAAAAAAAACTTGCTGCTAACCCGTATAAGAAAGCTAATCCAACGAAAGAATTAAATATAAATTACAATTTTATTTTAGTTATTTATTATTTTTATGAATAATTAAATAGGCAAAATAAAATATAAAAAAGAGTTAATAGTTCATTAATTTAACCAAAAAAAAAAAAGAATTTGCTGCTAATCTATGTGAGAAAATTGACCCAACGATAAAATAAAATGTAAATCACAAATTTATTTTTTTATCTCTTATAAATAGAAATATACACTATATAATAAGATCTAAATATTTTTAAAAAATACAAATAAATAACATTTGAAAATGCATTTATATTACGTAATTTATAAATAAATAATTATAATAAATTTAATTTTCATAATTAACAAAATATAATTATATTAATATTGTTAATATATATATTATTTAAATAAATAAATAAAATAAAGTTTAATTTAAAATTTAATTTAATTATTAATTAATTAAAAAATATTTTTTAAAAAGAGCAAAACCGATTTATTCATAATTATTTATTATTTATAAATATAATTTTCATAATAAATGAGCGGATTTTACAGGTGTCGATAATAATGAAAAAAAGGGGAATCTGACATGTCATCTGTAGACCTACTCACGGTTAGGGATGGCAATGGAGCGGGGCGGGGGCGGATATTGCCTTATCCATCTCTACCCCACTCTTGCATGGATGTTGGAAACATCCACATCCATGGATGTCGATTACATCCATAACCGCTCCATGGTGCTCCACTCCGCTACACCCTAATTTACATTAATTATTTTTAACTTAATAGTGTAAAAAATTATATTATAATTTATTCATGAACATAATTTTAATATATAAAAATCTTTAATATAATATATATAATACATATATACTAAAAGTATAAGTATAAAATATTAGTATATATATGATTTTAGTATATATATCTAATATATATTAAAAATATAAGGAAAAATATAAAATATTTTAAAGGATAAAATAGTAATTTCAAAAGTCGGGGCGGGGCGGAGTGGAGCAAGCATTTACCAAAACCGCTCCGCTCCACCCCGCTCCAAAAAAAAAACCTTTCCATTCGGAGCGGATCGGTGCGAAACCCATCGATCGGATCGGGTTTTGCCATCTCTACTCACGGTCGGGCAGCCCGTCAGGCCCGGCTCGTATTGGGTCGGACTTGGACAAAATATTTTTGATCCGGACCGGATCGAAACAATTTTTTTTATTGTAATAATATTATTTTATTTAATTTTGATTATAAAAATATATAAAAAAAATTAAAAAATAATATTTTATTATAATAAATAATGAATTCGAATTTATGAGCCGGGTCGAGACATAAAATTTGAAAAAAATGGATCGGGGCCGGCCCGGGCCACGAGCACCTCTAGTCAGCTGTTGGCTTTGTTTTCTTCATTGTCCGAGACGTTGCTGTTGGCTCTCTGTTTCTTTTTCCCATTTTCTCTCTTTGAGATTCTAAACTTATACGCTTTAGAAACTAGGCAGTCCAAGTCCATCGCTTGTGAGAGATTCTGTTTTCTTAAACATCACCATTCAAAAGAAAACTCACCAACTGTAGCTTTGTATAATGAAGAATCCTAACCAAAGGTAAGGTTTATTTATTTTTTTTATTTAATTGACTTGATTAAGTTCTATACTCGCTCAATTTGCCTTCCTTTTTATGTCTCAATCTGTTATTGTTTGTGAATGCATCTCCTTGGTTTTATCAAATTTGAATTTTTTGAACATGAGTTGAAGTGGAATTGCTTACTGGCTTAGCTTTTTTGGGGGGGCTTTTGAATTTAAGTGTCTTATTTGTTTCTTATTTGTTTAGTTTTAGGTTGATAGGAATTTGTTATTGTTGTTTGTTTTGCTTGGGACAGGGAGGAGCTGTATGATTTTGAAAAGAAGTTGAAACATTGATGGGGTGATTAGTGGTAGTAGTAATTTTAGGTGATGGGATTTGATTGATTTAAAGCATTTGACCCACCCAAAGAATCAGATCAGGAATACCCATTTTGGTAAAGGGGACCTTGTTAAGGAATTTGGAAAGAATTTTGGAAAATTATAGGTAGCACTGTTCAAAGTAGTAATAGTTCAAGGAGATTCGGCCTCTGTTTTCATTAGGAAATTAAAAGATGAACATATTATTTTTGATGAAAAGTGGGAGCCCCTTTCTCATGTATTCATTTAGAATTAAGGTTCTGTATTGTGCCATTGGCATAGGTGTACTTCTCTGAGTAGAATTGAACCTACTTCCTAAAATCTCGGTGCTGCTTCAATAGCTTGTTGTTTGCAACTGCAACAATCCATATGCCTAATTTCATAGATAGCTTTTGAAGATTAATAGTAAAGTTTTATTTGTTTGGTTGGGTAAAAGCATAACTTAAGTTTGTTAATTTGTTGATTTTGTACCTTGTTAACAAATGGTAATTAAATCTACATAGAGTTTCTGGTTTGCATCAAGTCAAGATTTTGATGTTTTCTTTTCTTTTTTAAATAATTGCACTTATTTGCTTAATGCTGTCTTGAAGGAAGTGGCTGTTAGGTATCTGACCATGTGGATCATCTTCATGATTTCCTTGGTTCAGCTCGTAGGAGTTGCTCGTTCTTAAATGGATGGATTTGCAGCTTAATTTCAAGATACCCGATCCTGGTAAGTGGAAATATTCCATATGTTTTTGGCGGCAAGGGGTGTTGTAAATTCTAGTGTTCCGTAGGCCACGCCACTACACTGATTATTTCTTCCAACAGGTTGGGGTTTCCTTTTAGGAATCTGCTTTCTTCGTCAGCTGAGGAGAAAAAAACCAACTTTTCAACTTTAATGGCTGCTATGAATCCAATAGACATTAGTTCTTCTGATAGTGAGTTGGAGATAGAAGATGACGGGGACAGAAATACCTCATCTTTAAGGGTTCTTCCAGAATGGGCAGTTACACATGGCACCAATTCAAGGAGTACTGGTTAGTCCATGTTTTCCAAACTTACCATATGGTCTGAGTTTCAAAGTTCAATGTTTTATTCACACTGACCCATATAACCATATTTAAACATGCAGGTTATGCTAGGCAGTCTCAAAAGATTCCTTCTCCCAATCAAGCACAGTTTTCTAACTTTAACTCTTCAAATGTAAATAATCATTCATGGACAAAAGTTCTGACACTTGATCCCAATGATGATAAAGCCTCAACTCAACTTATTGCCCTAGATGATGATCCTGAATATTTTACCGGGAATGGGAATTTTAGTAAGCCTCGGACTGTTAATTTTCGAATTGCTAATGATTCTGGTACTGATTTTGAGAAACTGACATCTCAGCAGGCATTAAAGAGGACTCTTCCTCCATCTCTTCAACTGTCTGGACCAAGTAGCAAATCAGACAATTTAGTAGAGAATGTGAGCAGCGGTCAGATTCGTGATGCTCATGGAAGCTCTAACCATTTGGCTGGTCCTAGTTTTTCCAATAGCCAGGGCTATATGAGAGCTCAGTATAGCAGGGGCAATAATGCTGAAGTTATGATGTATGGAAACACTAGTAGGATCCTTCCTCCATCTTTGATGCATGGAAAGTCTGTTAATTATACACAGTTTGCTGGTCCGGATGATCCTGTATATCATGCTGGAGGAAGTGAAGAAAGGAGGGCTCCTGTAAATGACGAGAGAATGATTTATCAAGCAGCACTGGAGGTATTTCTTTTTGGATCTGAGAGTTTCCTCTTTCTTATCATGATTTAATATTTGATGATCCACTAGCATTATGAAAATTTGTTATATCAGGCAATGACTTTGAATTCTTTCAGCTTACATTGGGGTGATATTATTTTGACAAAAAGGAGCTATATCCTCATTATGCATTTTTTTTCTTTTGTAAAATACAAACTCTATGGCTATTTAATTTTAAGACAAACTTGCTGGACTTCTGAATTTTACCTCTTGTGCATAACTTTGTTCTCTTTAATATGTTATTTACCTTTTCTGGATGATATTTAAAGGAAACACTTATACTATCATGTAAACATTGAAAGTCCTTATATAGAAATGCAGACCAAAATTGTTGTGCTACCCGCGAGTATTTGCAATTGTGAATTTAATGAATTTTCTTATGCTACAATTATGGAGTATGATTTAGCCATGGGATTCTTTTCTTACCTTTTTGCCAGCATTTCTTCATGTGATTTGTGTGTGCACAATAACACTTTGTTGTCTGCTTTATATCCCAAGTTGCTAAGAAATGGTTTCATATTTGATGCGTTTAGAAAGATTATATATGAAGGTCTTATGTTTCTTGCAGGACCTCAACCAATCAAAAGTTGAAGCTACACTTCCTGGTGGTCTTTTGTCTGTTCCTCTTCTCAGACATCAGGTCATACTTTTTACCTGTTATGGATGATTCTTGGGTTTATGTTGGTTACATGGGTTATTTCTCTGGCCATATTACTTGGGTTATTTAATCATTGAATTTTGCAGAAGATTGCATTAGATTGGATGCTTCAAAGAGAAACAAGAAGTGGGTATTGTTTGGGTGGAATATTAGCTGATGATCAGGTTACTTGTTTAAAATCCAGTATTAATTTTATTTTTATAAATGATCAATGTGCCTTCATGCATATTTTGCAGCATAAATTTTCTGCTGAGACTGATGATTGATTTTACAGGGCCTTGGTAAAACAATCTCAATGATTGCTCTTATACTAATGCAGAAGTTTTTAGAGTCCAAATCAAAATCAGAAGATCTAGCAAATCATGAAACTGTAGCACTGAATTTGGATGACGATGATGATTATGGTACTGGTGGGTCGGACAAAGTAAAGCAGAGCGGAGAATCTGATGATACCAAGTCAATTTCGGAAGTGAGTACTTCTACTGGGGCATTCAGGAGACTGAAGTTACCGGCGGGGACATTGGTTGTGTGTCCAGCAAGTATTCTTCGACAGTGGGCCAGGGAGCTGGATGATAAAGTTGCAGAGGAATCCAAACTCTCTGTCCTTATCTACCATGGCGGTAGCAGAACGAAGGATCCTTCTGAACTTGCCAAGTATGATGTGGTTCTTACAACCTATTCAATTGTAACCAATGAAGTTCCTAAACAATCTATTGTTGATGATGATGAGAGTGATGAAAAAAATGGGGAAAAATATGGATTATCTTCTGAATTTTCAATTAACAAGAAGAGGAAGAAAACATCTAATGTTGATAAGAAGGGGAAAAAATATAGGAAAGGAATTGACGGCGCTGCTATTGATTCTAGCCATGGTGCGCTTGCTAGATTAGCTTGGTTTAGGGTGATACTGGATGAAGCTCAAATAATAAAAAATAATCGAACACAAGTTGCTAGAGCCTGCTGCAGTCTTCGAGCCAAGCGGAGATGGTGCTTATCTGGAACACCTATACAAAATTCTATTGATGATTTATATAGCTACTTCAGGTTCCTGAAACATGAACCATATTTTGTATATAAAGCATTTTGCAATGGGATAAAAAATCAGATAGCTAGAGATCCTGTAAAAGGTTACAAGAAGCTGCAAACTGTTTTGAAGACAGTAATGCTGCGCCGCACAAAAGGTGATTCCTTTCTCTAACAATATTTAAGGAGCGAGATTTTGGTGTATTAGGAGAAAGTTCATACTTTGCCCCTATAAACTCTAAACATACTCCATGTATTCCCATAGTATGTGCAATTTAGGCCCTGAACCCCCCATTTTTTAGATTCATCCTTGTTATGCAGAAGTGGTTTTCTGTATGACAATTATCAGTAACTGTATATCTGATATAGATGTGCTGTAATTGAATTTAAGCTTTGAATCTTTATTGCTGTTTTGGCTGATTTGATTAGTTTCTATCTAGCAACGTTGGTCGATGGGGAGCCGATAATTAACTTGCCACCAAAGTCAATTCAAATGTCTAAAGTGGAGTTCACAGCTGAGGAGCGGGCTTTCTATGCCCAGCTAGAAGCTGATTCACGTTCTCAATTTAAGGTGCCTTTCATTCTGCATATTTGTTCCCACTTTCAAGTCGCTCTTTATAACATGTGTGACTGGTGTACTATTTCAATCAGAATTATCTTTCTGTTTTAATTGCAACCAGCAGCATAGTCCACCTTTTGTGTTTGTTAGTCAAGGCCTTTTCTTCAACCCTGGGAGGTGCATATCTGAAATATGAAGTTTGAATCACTATTATAGTACTTCGAAAATCATTATGTTCTGTTTCTGCTCAAAATAATATAGTTTGGGAAATGATAATGAAATGATTCTAGTATTTTTTTTTCTGCTTCAACAAGGACCCTCCACCTCCCAGAAATTATTCTCTTCTTTTTGTTGTTATTTTTGGGGGTGGGGAGGTTTGAATAAAGTTACAATGCAATTAAAAGTTTGCAGTCTTATTGTTTAGCAAAAAGATGTTACATGATTAAGACATGGGATGATGCAGGTGATGAAACCATCAGTTGTGCAGAAATATGATAAAGTTCCCTTTCGTTTTCTTGCACCATCGTTTGACATTATTTCCTGAACCAAAATAATAAATGGGGTTTTTGTGAACTTTGTTGAACTTAAGAGAACTAACCTTGTGGCGATTGCTGTAATTTTTCTCCATTAGGCTGCAGGTTGTAAGATGAATAAGAACTTAATCTCTCATAATAGTATGATGAGTCAGACATGATGTAACGTGTCTGTGAATGCGTGAGAGATATTGAGTTGATAGTATGTAACTATGTATCAAATTTCATTGCCTTGGGGTCCAAAATAGGCAGACTCACATGCCTCTTCTTCCTTGTTAATCTTTTGTTCTATTTAGACTTTAGGTGGAAGTGGAATCTTGTGGTAAGTTGGGCTGCCAAAGTATACTGCTGAATCTTGCTAATTTCAATGATCACCCACTATTATTGCTAGATAAAAATTGACAGGTAACTTGTTTATATTTATTTTTTGTTGAGCTTCTTTAGCCTTATAGGGCAAATTGGGTTCTCGAACATCTTTCCACTAACATAATATTAATAATCTGGTTCAATTTTGTAGAATGTACAAATTGCTCCACAACATTTTTTTGTTATACAAAATCATAATGATGATTAAGCTCATACAAATGAAATTGCCTGATAATACACTTTACAGGATTAATTTTGTGATTTGAAGATTTAATTTCTATACGTTAGTGAAAATTGTTTTGTGCTGTCATTTACAAGCATTCGATTTCTGTTGGTGTCTTGCGAACATATCATTTACAATACCTTGTTAATATTTCATTTACACTAATTTCATGCTCATATCAGTCTGACATCATGCTGTAAACATGGAGTACCTAAAACTTTCCTGTAAATTTTTTTGCTTGTGTGAAGATTGAATCATGCTTTTTGATATTCTCTATCATCTGATAGTTACACATCTTTTAAATAATATATATATTTCCTACAGGCATATGCGGCTGCTGGCACGCTGGACCAAAATTATGCAAATATTCTTTTGATGCTTTTGCGCCTACGTCAGGCTTGTGGTTATCCACTTCTTGTCAAAGGATTTAACTCTGACTCCCTTCGAAACTCTGACTCTGTTGGGCAAGTTTCTGTAGAAATGGCAAAGACACTTCCTAGAGAAATACTGATTAATCTACTGAACTGCTTGGAAACTTCCTTTGCCATCTGTCTTGTATGCAATGTGAGTTTTTCTTGAACCTGATATTTTGCCTAAATATGGCTCTATCGTACATCATCTGAATGTTGTTACTGTAGCAATGACTTATCTGTAACTTTTGTATGATGGCATTTCTGAGGAATATAAGCAAGTTCCCTGTCATGGTAATTCTTAACATTTTAAGACCAAAGGTGAGGCAATTGCAATTCAATGTGTTCAATCTGGAAAGGGTAAAACACGCCTAAAATTATTGGAGCGAGGGGTGTGGTTTTCTATAAGTGTTTTTTTCTTTTCCGCTACTCAATTATTACTTTCTGTCACCGTTAATCCTCTTTGGTATAGGCAGTAGTGTTGTCAGATTTCATTACGCAAGTGCACGTATCGCAAACAAGTAATAAAGTGGAAGTAGAGTGTCGTACTCACGAGGAATTGTTATTAATTTTGCTAAGTACTAAAATTAACACACTCAATCTTATCTAAACAATTAAATAAAGTTGGTAATTAAAAACTAAAATTAAAAGAAACTAATACTGAAAGCAAGTAAATTAAAAATTGTGAATTCAATTAATTATAAAAGTCTAGGATTACAACTTCCCTCAACATTTCGCTTGAATCTCTCTCTACCTCTTCACTTGATTAATGATCCTGAGTTGTTAACCTAGAGTTCTATCTTACTTATAAGTATCTGTCGATGGTCTTATAAAAATATCTCTCTTAACCAATTAACTATATGTCTATGATAATTGAATTAAAGAAGAACTCATTAAGCTTAGGCTCTAACAATGGTTACACATGACAAGTAAGTATATTTCTACCCTACCTGCAGATCAATTCATTCTAATAAATGAAAATGAAACATGTGTCATTCAATCCATGTCTAACACTAAACTCTCTATGTCTAGTTGTATTTAGGTTAACAAATCAATCTAATTGGTGTCCAATCAATTAGAAGCATTAAGAACAAGATTGAACAAACAACTCAACAAACCATTAAATCAAGCTAGAGAGAGAAAATAAATTCAAACTACATGTTGAGTTCCATTGAAATCCTAGTAAAAGAAAATTAGTTCATGATAATTAATGAAAACAAATATTCAAATAGTTTCACCATCATCAACAACACAAGAAAAATAAAGAAGAGAAAAGAGAAAACTAAGAGTTGTCAATTCTTGAATCTTGAATCTTCACCAATCTTCCAATCTTCTTGAATTCTTTTGATAGCAACTATCCTCTTGAGAGAATTAGGTTTTTAGAACTCCAATTTCCTTTATTCTGACCTAAAAGAATCCTATTTAAAGTGTCCAAGGCCTCCTGGAGTCCGAAACTTTGCTCCCAAGCAAACAGGTAAGTTTTTGCGCTTTTTACGTTTTTTTGCGAGTTGCAAACAGTAGCTGGGCGCCGCGGCGCCGAAATTCTGCCTGCTCTCTGGATTCTGTCATCTTCGCAAACTTCTTCAGCTGTTTTGACTGGGCAAATTTTGTCCGATTTTGACGCGCCTTATACCGTTGGAAAGATATGGAAGTCAGCTTCAAAAGTTAAGAGGGAGTTTTCTCATTTGAAGTCTTTAAGATCAAGTTTTTCTTGAAAGAAGCTCCGGATGTCGAATCTGCCTGCTCATTGGTTTGCACCGATTTTTGTCGTTTTGCACCTCGAAACTCCAGATCACCTTGTACCTATAAAAACACACAAATAACAACTAAATAACTATTTTAAACATAAAATGGATAAATAAAATAAATATAAAAACATTTAAAATAAATCGAATCCTAATAAAATTCTCAAGGACTTAGCCGATTTAAAAACATAAAAGGTGGCAAAATAACTATATTTCCTAGAGTTATCAAGTAGATGTGAAATATTTTTCAATTCCAACTCTCATAGTATCTGGCTAGCGAGCTGAAAAGGTTTACTATTTAAAAGAAATCTGTATAATTATTCTAATGCTTAATACTTTTTACAGGATCCACCTGATGACCCTGTTGTTACCATGTGTGGTCATGTTTTCTGCTATCAGTGTGTGTCAGAATATCTGACGGGTGATGATAATATGTGCCCTGCACCTGCATGTAAAGAACAACTTGGTGCTGATATAGTTTTCTCTAAAGCTACTCTTAGGAGCTGTATTGCATATGGTCTTAATCGTAGTCAGATGCATCCTCAGTTTGAAAAGTCACTGATTAAACAGGATGACTACAGTTCATCAAAAATCAAGGCCGTCATTGAAATTCTTCAGTCAAAATGTTTACTAAAGAATTCAAGTCCTGAATTACAGAGTTCTATTGGATGCAGTGAAACTTCTTTGTCTTCTCAGCAGACATTTACAGAAGCTGGACATTCAGGCATTAGAGTCGTAAAGCGCACAACAGTTTATTCAAACTCACTAGACGACGGACCAATAAAAGCAATCATTTTCTCACAGTGGACTCATATGTTGGACTTGGTTGAGCACTCTCTACGTGATCATAGTGTAAACTATAGGAGGCTTGATGGGACAGTGTCTTTAGTTGCACGAGATAGGAATGTCAAAGACTTCAATACTGAACCAGAGGTTTGTTCCTACCTCATGAATTTAAGTAATTCCCAATGCCAATACGTTTCTTCGTAGTGGGCAAGTTGGTTATTATTCTGTAGACTTACTTGCATACATATGTGCATTATATTCTGTAAACACTTGAATAACCATTAAGACTTAAGAGTGTGCTTTAATGTTTTACTCTAGTAAATCAAAGACGTAGAACATGATGTAATTCTGTTTCTTACTTTTAACTTCTCCCATCCATTGATTTTCTTGCAGGTTACTGTGATGCTGATGTCATTAAAAGCTGGAAACCTTGGTTTGAATATGGTCGCTGCATGTCATGTTATCCTTCTGGACCTTTGGTGGAATCCAACTACTGAAGACCAGGCTATTGATCGTGCACATAGAATTGGACAAACTCGTCCTGTTACTGTAACTCGGATCACCATTAAAGACACAGTGGAAGATAGAATATTATCTCTTCAGGTATTTTCTTTCTATAGATTTTGCTACGACTTAGAATTGTCTCCGATTAAAGATGTAAACGTCATTTATATAGTTAATTGTTAGGTAACAGAGTGACGGAATAGTGTCTCACAACTAAAATAAGAGATGAGAAAATAGGAACTGAACACACAAAATCTAACGTGGAAAACCCTCAATGAATAAAGAGAAAAACCACGGGGCAAGACTAGAAGAATTTCACTATGAGAAAATATTACAACACCTCTCTCTAAATACTAGGAGAGAACAACCTCACAAAGAATATAAGAAAGTATACAAGAGAGGAAGAGATAATTCTTGGGATGGTTTTAATACTTCTCCTTAAGGCTCTTTATATAGCCTTCAAGGAGGAACTCCTTCGTTGCTCCCACCGATGTGGGACTTTCTTATATAAGTTCTAACAATTCTCCCACTTGAAGATTTGATTAAACCAATCATATCTTCACACCACTCTTTCTGTCTTGCCATTCCATGTTGCTTACGTTTCTGATAGATCATAGGAGGATCGACACCAAATAAACTTGTCAGTGTTGATTGGCTTTGTCATAACATCTGCTAGGTTGTCTTTGGTGTGAATCTTTTGCATATCCACACTTCCTTCTTCTACTACTTCTCGAACAAAGTGATACTGTATACCTATATGCTTTGTCCTGGAATGAAAGGCTGGATTCCTTGCAATGTGCAAGGCACTCTGACTGTCACAATACACAATAATCTTCTGCTGCTTGTGCCCGAGTTCTTCCATTAACCTTTGTATCCATATTGCTTCCTTGCATGCTTGGGTAGCTGCCATGTACTCAGCTTCTGTAGTAGACAAAGCTACAACAGTCTGTAACTTAGATAACCAGCTTACCGCTCCTCCTGCAAGTGTGAACACATAGCCAGTAGTGGATTTCCTTTTATTAAGATCACCTGCAAAATCTGAATCAACATAACCCCTGACAACAAGTTCTGATCCTCCAAAACATAATGCAACATCTGAGGTTCCTTTAATGTATCTAAGGATCCTCTTAACAACATTCCAATGCTCTCTACCAGGATCTGCCATAAATCGACTGACCGCTCCCACTGCTTGTGCAATGTCTGGTCTTGTACATATCATAGCATACATAAGGCTTCCCACCGCTGATGCATACGGTACTCGAGACATTTCCATCATCTCTGCTTCATTGCTATGACTCATACCTGAGGATAATTTACAATTGACAGGAAGTGGGGTAGATATTGGCTTACAGTCTTGCATGTTGAAGCGTCGCAAGACCTTCCTCAGATAATTCTTTTGAGAAAGCCAAATTTTCCTGTCTTTTCTGTCTCGGTGAATTTGCATCCCTAAAATCTTGTTTGCGGGTCCCAAGTCCTTCATATCGAACTCCCTAGCCAACTGTGCCTTCAAATCTTGGATTCGATCTTTGTTGGGGCCTACCACCAACATGTCATCCACATACAACAGCAAAATAATGAAATCATTATCATCAAACCTCTTGTAGTACGTACAATGGTCTGAACTCAGTCTGTTGTATTCAAGGCTAATTATGAAAGAATCAAATCTCTTGTACCAACATCTGGGCGCCTGCTTTAGACCGTACAGAGATTTGGTCAACCTGCAAACCAAGTTCTCTTTGCCTGTTTCAACAAAACCTTCTGGTTGGAGCATATAAATTTCTTTTTCAAGCTCTCCATGTAGAAAAGCCGTCTTTACATCTAGTTGTTCAAGATGTAAATCAAATGCAGCACACATAGCCAACACTACTCTGATAGTAGTAAGTCTGACAACTGGAGAAAATATCTCGTTGAAGTCAATACCTTCTTTCTGAGCATATCCTTTTACAACCAATCTAGCACGATATCGTTCTACTTGATCATTGCTATCCCGCTTGATCTTGTAGACCCATTTGTTACCAATGGCTTTTCTGCCACGTGGTAATTCCACCAGTTCCCATGTCTCGTTCTTGTGAAGAGCTTCAATTTCTTCCTGCATTGCTGTCATCCACAGAGAAGCATCTGGGCTACTAGTAGCTTCATGAAAAGTTGATGGCTCTCCATCCTCTGTTAAAAGACAGTATGCAACATTGCTCTCCGTAACATACTCCGTGTGCCAATTTGGAGGCCTTCTCTCACGAGTTGACCGTCGAACTTCTACAGCCTCGGACTCAACTGGTTCTGGTACCTCATGCTCTGGTTCTGCTTCAGAAGAATCATCTTCTTGAGAATTTCTATCCATCTGCACTGTAGCAGTCTCTTTTGAAGTGTTGTCATTTGTTTGCTCACTTTGCAGTTCATTTTCTGCAAAAACTACATCCCTGCTGACAACAACCTTGCGGGCAGTGGGATCCCACAGGCGATACCCCTTAACACCGTCAGCATAACCCAAGAATATACATTTTCTGGATTTTGGATCCAGCTTTGTTCTTTCTTGGGAGTTGTACATCACGTACACAGGACATCCAAACACATGTAGAGAAGAATAATCAGCTGGCTTTCCTTTCCACATCTCCATAGGCGTCTTCAAACCAATCGCCGTTGATGGTGATCGATTTATCACATAACAGGTGGTTTTGACTGCTTCTGCCCAGAAAGATTTGGCCAATCCCGCTGTTCTCAGCATGGCTCTTGTTCTATCTAGGAGAGTTCTGTTCATCCGCTCTGCTACACCATTCTGTTGAGGCGTATGTGCAACCGTGAATTGTCTCATAATACCCTCTTTCTTACAGAATGCTAGAAAGTTACCGTCTACATATTCTCCTCCATTGTCTGTCCTCAAGCACTTGATTCTTTTCCCAGTTTCAAGCTCTACTTGTGCTTTGAACTCCTTGAATACTGGAAACACATCTGACTTCTTCTTGATTGGGTACACCCATAATCTCCTGGAATAGTCATCAATGAATGATACAAAATACTTTGCTCCACCCAGGGATATTTCTGGTGACTCCCACACATCAGAATGGATTAAGTCCAGTATGTGTTTGCTTCTTGTAGTTACTTTAGCAAACTTCAATCTATGCTGCTTGCTTATCACACAGTGCTCACAGAAAGGTAAATTGACCATCTTGAGCCCGGGCAGGAGATTGCGTTCTGCAAGGACTTTCAAGCCTCGCTCTGACATATGTCCTAATCTGCGATGCCACATCATCGTCGTTTCTTCTTGGCTGGCTGCTGCAACTGATGCATCTGCCTCTTGCAACGTCTCTCCCAAAAGCATGTATAGATTGCTTGTGATCTTCTCTGCTTTCATCACCACAAGGTTTCCTTTCACTACTTTCAATATTCCACATTTAGTGTGGATCTTGCACCCGAGGTCATCCAATTGTCCAATTGACAATAAGTTCTTCTTTAAGCCCTTCACATGTCGTACCCCTTGAATTTTGCGAACAGTACCATCATGCATTTTTAATCTGACGGTACCGACTCCAGCAATATCTAAGGCGTGATCATTTCCCATGAACACAGATCCTTCCGAAATAGGTTCATAAGTGCAAAACCAATCTCGGTGTGGAGTCATGTGCCATGTCGCACCTGAATCCATTATCCAGACATCATTGAGTTTCTTTCCGCCTTTAGAACTAGTCGCTGCTTCACTATACAAGATTTCTCCATCATCTGAGGTACTTGCAACACAACCTTGGGAGGTTGATGTTTCAGAATTCTTTTCTCCACCCTTCTTATTATGCCAACACTCCTTCTTCGAGTGCCCTCTCATGCCACAATTGTAGCATTTAAGATTCTTCCTTCTTCGAGATTTTGATCTACCATGATTCTGACTCCCACTGGAGCCACGTTCTGTTGATCTGCCTCTCATCACCGTTAAAGCCTCTGCTTGCTTTGAATTTTCTGACCTTTCCTCCTTATTCTTGCGCCTGGATTCTTCTTCAAGAATAGCACCGGCAACATCATCAAAGTGAAGAGAGTCACTAACATTGTTATTTGTGATGTTGATGATGAGTTGATCATACGAATCTGGTAAACTCTGAAGTAGAAGTTCCGCACGTTCATTTTCCGCTATTTTGAAATCTGATGCTGTGAGTTGAGCAAATAGCGTATTCAGAGTGTTGATGTGATCCGTTACCGACGTGGATTCACTCATTCGAAGAGTGTAGAGTTTCCTCTTCAAGAATATTCTGGTGTGAAGTGACTTCACCTCGTACAATTTGTTTAGAACATCCCAAATCTCCTTTGCAGTCTTCTTCTCTGCAACACTTGACAAAACTGAATCCGCCATTGCTAGGTGCAGATTGGCAACAGCATTGTCATCCTTCTCTTTCCACTTTTCATCAGTCATTTCTGTGGGTCTACTTTCAATTGCTTCTAGACAATTATCCTTCCTCAAAATTGCTCTTATCTTCAATTTCCACAAGGAGAAATTTCTCCCACTGAACTTCTCTATCTTGAATTTTGCTGCCATGGTTGTACACGAACTGAAGCGAGTTACACTATTTCACCGTGAATAGTACCGTATACGTGAACAGTATTGTACGTATGTCGTACACTAGAACAAATCCAGTATACGTTAACAATTACTGCAAAAGTATACAACCACACGTATGAATAATAACCGTATCTGTGAATAGTATAGTACAATTGAATAGCCCGTATACTGGAACAGTGACCGTAGCCCGTGAATAGTGCACCAGGTAGGTTCCCAGGAAAGAGAGGTGGGTCACTGATAGACACACTTAAATACCAAGTCTTTCCTAGCCAGAACTTCCCTAGACACTTTCACACTACCACACTTTATTTCCAGCAACAAGAATAATTCTTTTCTGATGTGGAAGATCAGACAATACTGCAACCACAGAGCATACTAAGAACCAACACTTTCACTGCAGCGGAATAAGGACCACGAACCAATGGCTCTGATACCACTGTTAGGTAACAGAGTGACGGAATAGTGTCTCACAACTAAAATAAGAGATGAGAAAATAGGAACTGAACACACAAAATCTAACGTGGAAAACCCTCAATGAATAAAGGGAAAAACCACGGGGCAAGACTAGAAGAATTTCACTATGAGAAAATATTACAACACCTCTCTCTAAATACTAGGAGAGAACAACCTCACAAAGAATATAAGAAAGTATACAAGAGAGGAAGAGATAATTCTTGGGATGGTTTTAATACTTCTCCTTAAGGCTCTTTATATAGCCTTCAAGGAGGAACTCCTTCGTTGCTCCCACCGATGTGGGACTTTCTTATATAAGTTCTAACATTAATCTCCCTACCTGAATTTGCCACTTTTAGTTATGAAGCCAACTGGCTTAGCGACTTTGATTAGGGATGCGAACTACTAATTCTTTCTGGCGTTGTTGATTTGGACATCATTACCAGGATTGCTGTATAATAATTTTGTTCAGTATGACCTTTTGTTCTGGAATTTGCAAGACCAGCAAATGTTTTATAGCCGCATACTGGTGAATTTTTGTGGTCTAATACGTACGTATTTCTTCGTTTGCCTCTACGTAGGATGAAAAACGAAAAAGGGTTGCTTCTGCTTTTGGTGAAGAAGATCAAAGTGGGGGCTCAGGAACTCGATTAACAGTGGAAGATCTCAAATATCTATTTATGGGAGATTAGCCATCGCATTTTGTTTGCATTCTTAATTCTGGCCTTCTATCTATGTTTCTACTTGGAAGTTTCCATCAAGAAAGTTTTGAGATATGAAAATTTTGATCAGAACAGGGAATTGCACACCATCTAGTGCCTGCTAAATGCTGTCACTCATGTTTTGTAAATTAAGATGGTGACTTATGCGAGAATTTTGAAGTCCAGAGGCATATTTTTTGTTCCCATCAGGTGCAGAAATAGGAAGGCAAGGCTGCGCCTGCCTGTAAATATTCCAATTATTTTGTAATTATATATCAAAATTTTAGTTTTTTAGCTAACCTCTTTGATTTTTATTTCTAAATTTTTTTAAATAGAGATAATGACTTATATGTTCAATTTGATTGGATGATTCATAAATTCTTTCCATTTTACTAGCCGAAATTTAAATTTATTTTTAAATTATTTTAAAAATAAAATGGATAATTCATAAATGAATTTTAATTGATCAAATTATAAATCTTTGAAATTTGATTGGAAAGATTATGTTGATATATTTAATTAATCATAAAATTAATTAATTATGATATCATAATATATGATGTCATTAAATTTATATTAATTAAATAATTAAAAAAAATATATACACGTTATAATTTATAATTGGTCAAAAATCTTTTCCGTCTACTATCGATACTAAGGAAAGATGAAAGTGGACCTAACTTCATTGTATGTATGCATTGCATCTATAAGGCTTGGGTGGAAGGTCGATAATGGGAAGCAAAAAAGCTTCGACTCAATCAAGGTACATTTCCACTAAAAACTGTTTTTTAAGTTTGTGGATTAGAGGATATGCCCATAGTTTGTGGGGAGGATGGGGAAGAGAGAATGAGGGCTCACTTTTAAGCGGGTGACTAAGAACAAATTTTATTTTATTTCTTTTTGGTAAAAAGATAGTCTAAAGATAGATCAAATTTATGTTTAGCGTTGCTTTTGAAACAGTTTTTGAGGTCAAAAGCTATTTTTCATCGCAAACGTAATGTTAAACAGGTAAAAAAAAATTGGTTTTTGCTGTTGAAATCATGATTTGAAAATAAAAAAATATAGTTTTTGGATTTTAAAAGCTGGCTTTTAGATAAAATGATTTATTATCCTTACATCTCTACACTTTTATTATTTTAAATATATCTTTTTTTGATATTTCAGTTCTCCACAACACTTTTTCACAGCAATGCTAAACACTTCAAAATTTTTAAATCACAGTTTTTCACCATATTTTTTAAACATATTTTTTTCAACTCAAATTTTTTTCAACAACAATACTAAACTAACCTTAAATACCACTTTTTAAGAATGATTGCATGAACCAACTGAATTAAGTCCGGTTTGAGAACAAACTTCACTTTGATTGGCCTTCGGCCCCATTAGAAAAGAGTTCAAGAATTGAGGGTATTGAACATGCAGCAAATTTAGTTCCCCTAGCTAGCTTTACACTATTTGTTTTTGTTTTCCTGCTTTTAATGAGAAAATACATTCCCATGCAAAAGCTGTTTCATCCACTGAGTTATCAGTTTCTATCTCCTTTTCTTTTAGTATGTTGTTTTTTTGTCGTCACCCAGATTTGTTTCACATTTATTTGGATTTAACCTGGTCTGGAAGAGGATGGAAGCTGGTGTAGAAAAACTGAATAGTTAAAGAAAGAAAAATCATCCTCTATGGGCTTCCTAGGAACCCTTTGCATTAGGCTTCTCTAGGGAACAATGTTTGCTAAATGTCTTAAAGCCCGTCGTTGAATTTTTTTTGGTTAGTCTGTTTAGGTTTTAATCTCGTTAAGACAACCACTGACATGTGATAAAGACTGTCGAACAACTATCACTTTTGCTTTGACAAAGCATTGTTTTGGTCGATGGGTGTGAGGAAAATTTTCAAGTATATCCCGAACGATCCTGATTTTCTGCCAAAGCTTCTCCTTTGTTGCTTTTGTTGATTCCTCTTCTTTCACCAACTTCACCAAACAAATTGTAACTTTTGTGGGCCTCTATAGCGCTTTCCAAACCCTACTAGAGAGTCTTAAACTGCAAACCTAAATAGTATTCACCACTAAAAATTAGTAATTTAGTAAAACACTTCCATCTCAAAAATTTTGCAAAAGAGGGAAAAAGTAGATGCCTTTGTAAAAGTCATTGCTCGAACGCACTCCAACTCCACCTTAGGGTGGCATCACCTATATATCCACCGAAGTGGTGGCTCCCTCCAGCCAGCCCCTCATGATTTCAACACTATAGCCTTGTGAGAAAGACAGCCAAAAGGAATCTCCATATGTGAAAGATGATGTGAGAAGCTGGTGGGCAATCAGCAATATTGTGCCGGTCAATCAAGGCCATTTCCACCCAAGCCCAAAGCCATGCATGACCCCTCTGAATTATACTTCCTACCTACTGTGTATGGTGTAAAAGGGCCATCTTGGATCCTCTCATCTCATGTTTACATAAAAGGGGTGCTTTAATATCCAAGTAAAACATCTTTTTTTATGATTCTTTCTTTTGACTGTCTTGGGGAATATTTGACTCTTACTCTTACACACCCTTTATTTATTTTTTACCTTAGCTGCCTCTTTGCATAAACTTTACAGAATGTTATATTAGGAAAAAAAAAAAAAAAGGCAAAACTTTAATCAAAATCATAGACTATAAGACAAGTAGAACATGACATTATTAGTACATCAGACTCATATTTATAATAATAATATAATAATAATAATAGTACTTATATGAATATACTTAAAAAACTAAGAAGTAGCTAGCAAAAATCACTATTTCTTTACATCATCAACTTAGCAAACATTGGGGCCAAACCCCACGAACCCATTGGCTCCATCAAAGGAAATTTGGATCCCCTCTTGCTGGATGTTCCCTATTATTGAAAGTCCTGAAGTAGAGGAAGCAAATGCAAAACAGAAAGTTCCCACATCATCAACAGGAATAAGAAAGTTCCTTGCGGGTAGGGTCAGGATTGGCCCGCCTGAGAAAAAGAATGATACTGTTGGAACCCGAACCGAGACAAAACCTGATAAATTATAACAAGTATCGAATATGGATACTCCAGAGGCACGGAGAAGGTTAGCCGTTTGCGCGATAAAAGCGTCGCGAAAGGCGTTGTAAGCCGAGGTTGGGAACCTCGTCACGGCGGTGCCAGTGTCCATAACAACCCCTTTATACCCCAATTCAGTAAGCCGAAAAATGTCTTCCGATATGGGGATCCGAATGCCTCCTACTCCAAGACCCGAAAGCCCAACATAGTAAAAACTCGGGGCCCGTGGGTTACGTAGCAAAGGGACCCATGCAGCACCCACGGGCATTGCTCCACGACCGAATACCAATGACCCGGATGCATCGCTGCCCCTACTCACTAAACAGTATCTAAATGCACCCCCCGTTTGACCACCCAATTGACCCACAAGTGACATGGATCCACCTCCAAGGCCCAACAACCCGGCTGCCCCAATGAACATGCCCCGGTTAATATGCCCACATCCAATAGCCACATCATTAACCACGGTTCGACCAAAAGTGAGTGTTTCAAGCGCCAGGGTCCCTTTTGTATAAGACCCATCACCATACATAACTTCATACCGACACCGACCCGCATTGCAACCCGAATTCTCAATCCGGTCACAAACAGAAGAGCTACAAGAGACGCCAGCATAAGAAGCAGAATCAGCCGGATTGAAAACCGGGTCGGATTGTCGATAACATTGGCTACAAGGCTGACACTGGACCCAAACAATATCACTGCCCGAATCAATAACCATATACTGACTTCTTGGTGGGCTACCGACGCCTATTCTCACAAAATACTCTCCACTTCCTTGGTCCATTCCTGAAACAACATCTGACCCAAAATCGTTCACCTCATAAGCAGCGTCACCGTCGTGGCCTCCGCCTCCAGAGAGGCGGCGGAGGAGACTTGCCACCCTTTTCACGTCCCTTTGCATGCGTGCATGAAAACGGTGGCTATGGTCGTGCAAAGTAGTGGTAGCGTTTGAAGATAACTTGTCCCTATGGACAAGTTTCAGGTTCCATTTCCCTTGACGATCACTTTCACTAACGTTGGAAAGTTCGTGATATTCAGATGTTTCGAGAGGCCTAGGTTTTTTTGTCCAAGAGAGAGTTTGTTTCACGTTCAAGAGTTGAAAGTCAGGGTACGAGGTAGTGGCGAAGCTACTTAGAGTTAGTTGTAGCATCGCCAGCAGGATTATTGGCAGAGCTGGGGAAGCAAATAACATGGTTGAGGAGGGTTTTCGTGTTTGAGGAGTTGGAGTTTTAGGATATTAATGGAAGGGGGAGGGGTGGGAGGAGGGATTTATTTGAGTCGGGTTTTGGCCTTGGGATGCGTAGAAGGAAAAAGACATGTGGGGTTTGGAAATTGAGGTTAAAGCGGTTTCTGTTTCTGTTTTGGTTTTGTAGTTTTGGTTTTGGACTGATCAAGAGTTGTGCCTTGTTTCCCAACTTTCTTTTTTAGTATTTTCTCTCGCTTACCAATTGATTATTAGTTTAGGTGATATGTATATTGCTGATAGATTTTTAAAAATTGCGGATTTGAAAAATTTTGATGTATAATATTTTTTTATATGAATTAATTAGTTAAAAGATTAAAGGTAAATTAGGATTTAGGAACATAGAAAAAGTATTTTCTTTCGCTTTTATGAGTGGTGTTATGTTGACCCAAGAGTGTACGACTTCTTTTCTTCGTATCAATTTTAGATTTAAATACTTATATAATTCTTGTATTATAGTGAAAAGAGTAATTTATTTTATTTACTGTAAAAGTGAGTAATTTAATCTCTCTACAATTGAAATAGGTGCAAATAAGTAAAATTAATAACAATGTTAATAAAAAACGGTTAAAATGCTGATGTGGACTTGTAAAATGTAACAAAATTAATGACTTGAAATAAAATATGACTTGAAATATATCTAAATCTGTTAGATTTTATGAGTCCACACCAACATTTTAATGGTTTTTTTATTAAAATTGTTATTAATTTTACTTATTTGCATCTATTTCAATTATACATAGACTAAATTACTCACTTTAAGAGGAGATAATTTTGGTTTTGGTTTTATTTGTAGCCAGCTATATTAATTGATTACTATTATTACTTTGTAAATATATTAGCCACTTTCCTTGCTTATTGACCACCAAAGCGCAGCCAATGCCATGAACGTCTATGAAATGGATAAAAGGGCTGCGAGAGAAACTAATTAAACAAGAAGACCTTTTAGATCATGCCATGAAACTATGGACTATTGAGTGGTTTAATAAAATGGCTTTTTTTCATATATATATATATATATATATATATTTTGTGTATATATATGTGTCCATTTCAGGGAAAGAGGGTGGAAGTTCACACAATAAGACTTTGTTTGATAAGGTGGAAATAAAATTGAAAAGATGAAAAATTGAAAGAGAAAAAAAATAAAAAGATAAAAAATATATTTTTTCTTTTCATTGGTGTGCTTGGTAGGAAAGATGAAAAAGTGAAAAAAAAATTAATTTTCTTTCCACTCAATGTTTGGTAGACTTGAAAAATGTAAGAAAAAAAAATGAAAAGTATATTGTTTTACTATTATATCCATTGTAAATTAAGGTGAAAATATAAAATATAAAAAATGAGGGATAATCTTGTAAACATATACACCTAACTCACACCACTTTCATTTTTTTTTTCACTTTTCTTTCCAATTTGGAATAATTTGTTTTTGTTAATAGGTGTGAAAAATGACAATCTTTCTTATTTTTTTTCTCTCACTTTTCTTTCCTACCAAGCACATCCAACCAAGCACCTTACTCTTTCCATCCTTCCGCTTTTTCAAATTTTTTTTTCACTCAACCAAGCACATCCTAAGAGAAATTTTTTTTCTATTTTTTTTTAGTACAAAGGAGGTAGAAATATGAAAAAGGATTGTGGATGATTGAGATTTGAACTTTACATTTAGTGAATGCTATTTTTTAATAGTAATTATATGTGTTCAACGAGATCTTAATATAAGCTTTTGAATATGTCTCCTTTGGGATAAATTCGTGGTTTCTTAGCAAGCTAAGCCCAAGAGAATGAAAAATCCATGTCCTTAGCGGGCATGGAATCTTCTTTTCCAATTTTATTTGTGGGTCTGCTGCTTCCTTTGTGAAGACAAAGACACCGCCTGCATATCTAATTAGCTTCTTGAGGCCATGGAGAAGTTGCAAAAGTGGGAGAGAATATATAATATAAATATATAATTGCAATGAGAGCAGAAGAATTCTGAATTTTATAGTATTAGCTAGCCTTTTTAATGTTAACTTTGAAAAGCATATTCATATTCATATATTAAATAGTATTAAAAAATAATACTATTGATTAGCAATAAACCATCAATCCATCTGATCAGAATATATATTGTTAATTAACAAAAGCAGTCTTTTCTTTTCTTTTCTTTTAAATAATGGAAATCCAAAGATACCACCATTTTTTTTATTTTTTTATTTATATATAGTAGATTAATAAAGCTTCATGGCTAGCCTATTCACAAACTGCATGCATGCTCACGGCTCACCTATTTTTATTACTCTTCTTAGCCTCAAATTATATATACTAATATCTCTATTCAATGCATCGAAAATGATGAATAAAGTTGTTAATTTTTTCATTTAATACAATATTATTACTATAAATAATATATTAACTAATCTTAACAAGTGCCCTAAGGACACTTGTTAGCAAAATCCATTAATTAATCAGTACCAACTAATTAACTGTTTGCACTTGATCATTCAGAGAAAAAAAAAAACAAAAACAAATAACAATAAATCATCCATATGTTCAAATGATGGCAATTATATTTTAACCAATCAAGTCAGTAAACAAAGGACAATCAAGTCAGGAAACAGAGGACAAGAAAATTATCTCTCTTGACAGTTGACACACAAATTCGTGATTTTTTTAGTTACTTTTAGTAAACGTTTTTGCCTTTTGCTTTTTTATTTGTCTTTAATTTTTATTTTTAGTGAAATTCAAAGACATCACAAACAGAATTAATAGGATGACAAAAATAAAAGGAATAATAATTCATAAAAAAAAATTACCATTAGAATTTTATTTAATTAAAGACGAAGTCTTTAATGGTAAATAAATGGGATAATAAATTTAATTAAAAATATATGAATTTGATGATTATCATGCCTTCGAGAATTACTTTATTTAATTAACAACACCTTTAATATAGCTCAACTTCCACAAGATTCTCTTTAATGGTAATTCTCTCTCTCTCTCTCTCTCTCTTTCGTCAATAATTTTTTTTTTTTTTTTTTCCTTTCATTATGATATGAGGTCCTTCCAAAGCGTGTAAATCCGTGGACCAGACCAAACATTATCATCATCAGTAGCAGGACCTCCAAAACTTCAGTTCAGCATATATATATATATATATATATATGTTTGGATCAATTAATGTAATAAATCCGACGATTCGTATATTTTTTCGTGTTATAATTATGTTTAAGGTATTTTATATTTGTATAATTAACATGTTCATATATTTGTGTTGTGTTTTTTATCATATTTTAATTATTATTTTTATATAATATTCGTGTCGTATAATCATGTCGTATCCAATATTATCATATTAGTGGAGCAGTATATATGTGAAAAATGGGTAGACCATGATCATCATAAAATCGTATAGGATTTTATGTTAGTAAATGGGAACCGAAAATAATGAGAAATTAATGAAGGTTTCAAGGCGTGTAACAATGCCACTTTCCTTAAGGTTTTATTCGCCTCCACCACTTAATAAATTGGTATGCAAAAGAGTTACCGGATTATAAACCTGGAAGATACAATGAAGCCTAATGATTGACTTAGTTTTGCATTGACAAATCAATCCACTGAGCATTCAACAGTGTAAGAACAAAAAATTATCAAATTTGAAATGTCGAAAGAACTTGTGAGGGTTTTATGGTTATTGTTCATGTATAGAACATATCCAACCTTTGTTGTTAATTTCTATTTTCTATATCTTCCAACAATCAGAGTAATTCTATTTATAATCAAATACACGTATCTTTGTATAGACATAATTATTCAAATAGATATTTATTTGGATAGTCACAAGTAAATAACCAAGAGACGCAACTCTTAATATGTAATTAAGAGACACAACTCTTTATTGATTGAAAACATAACCTTTTACTTATCACATGAAAGTTATTATGTGATATTATTTTGAAAATGTTCCAACATTTTATTGATTTTTATTTTGCAAATCGATACTGTATCAGAGCTAGACAATCCTGAGGACCGGAGTATCAGAGTTGGACGATCTTGAGGACCAGAGTATCAGAGTTGGACGACCAGAACGGGACGATCCAGAAGACCAGCGTAAAGAGCGGTATGATCCAGAGGATTGGAATATCAGATCAGGATGGTCAAGGATCGTAGTATGCTCATCGGAGAAAAGACAAGAAGCCAGAAGTTTCTTGAAATCAGATGATCGAGAATTGTAATAGATCGAGTCGCGGAAAGGGCTATCTGAAGTAGTGTGAGAGCCATCACGAGAACAGGTGAAAAGGGCTACCTACTTGGAGTAGAGTGAGAGCCGTCACAAGAAGAAGTGAAAAGGGCTACCTACTATCAGAGTGAAAGCCACCGCGAGAAGACAGAGCTAGACGGTCAGGGACCGGAGTACGCATATCGGAGAAAGACAGTCTGGGACTGTGAAGATTATTGGTCTGGGACCAAGACGATCAGGGATCGTAGTTCATGAGGATATAGAGACTGACAGAATACAACCTTGAGAAAAGTGAGGTACTCTCAAGTCAGAATGGAAGATTTTTCAAGTCCAATTGGTAAGTTCGAGAAGCTCAATAACATCAATTATAATACGTGGAGTATTCGCATGCAATATTACATGCTCGGGCAAGATTTATGGGATATTGTTAACGGTGAAGCTTCAACACCACCAACTGATGCCGGAGAACTAAGAAAATGGAAGATCAAAGCCGGTAAGGCCATGTACGTGTTATCAGTCACCATTGAGGATGGTTTATTACAACGCATCAAGGATGCAAAGACACCGAAGGAAGCCTGGGACACACTCACAATGCTGTTCGCGAGGAAAAATGATGCTAGGCTCCAACAATTGGAGAATGAACTCCTGTCAATCTCGCAGCAAAATATGTCGGTAAGCGAATATTTTTCTAAAGTTAAAACTCTTTGTGATGAAATTTCAAAATTAGATCCAGAAAATGCCATTACCGAAACGAGGATGAGAAGAATTGTCATCCATGGCTTGCGACCTGAATACAACGGGATTGTTACTGCAACTCGTGGATGGAGCAAAGAACCAACTTTACCTGAGTTGGAAAATATCCTTGCAAATCAAGAGGCTTTAGATAACCAAATGTCTAAAGTCATGATAAAAGATTATGAGAAAGCTCTCTTTAGCAATAGAAGAGGTAAAGTTGCTATGAGGCAAGGAATAGAAGACATTGAAGTTCAAAACAAACAAGAAGCTTGGCAACGGAGGAGCTTTCAGCGAGGGGGAGCTCAAATTGTTCGAGATAGAGACGATAGCGAAAATGTGAGGTCTCATCGTCGAAACGTTCAGTGTTTCAAGTGTGGCAAGCTTGGCCACTATGCTCGAGATTGTCGATATAGACAAGTGCAAGGCTATGCAACAGTGTTCTCACGACAGGAGAATAACTATGAAGAAGAATGGGATTTTGAAACTGCATTTACTATTGAAGAATGCGAAGAACTCGTAGCTGCTTGCACCACCGAGTTAGAAGAAAATGTTTATGATGACATGGAAGAAGAAATTGATTTTGAGAATACTCTTCCAAGACAAGAGGTAATTGAAGGAACGTCAAAGGAAAAGAACGAGTCAATGTTTCAGTCTTCAGAAAAGACTTTTGAAGAAGAAAGACTGTTTCAAGAAGTCGAGAAGAAGCTTGAAGCTGATGTCAACATGGAGAAGGATGACAACAAGGTCAACAACACTGGTAAGCCTTATAAAGGCGTGGAAGATATGAAGATCGATTATGGAGTCAACAAACTAATGATAGTTGACAAAGTCGAGTATGCCGCAGACAGAGAGAGATTGGCAGAGAGTATCAAGAAAAAAGAAGATAACAATGGTGCTGAAGCAAAGGTGGAAGAAAAGAAGATCAAGAATCAAAAGAGAAAAGAGCAATCAACGATGGATGAAGCAGAACTAATGATGCTGATGAATTTTAAGAAGAGAAAGAAAAAGAGAAGATATTTGATGCAAGATTTGATAAGTCCAGAAGACAGTCTGGAATGACAACCAAACCGACATCAAGAGAGTAGTTGTTGAGGGGGAGTGTTAAAGTCAACAACTCCTCTAGAATTCTCTCATCTAGAATTCTCTCCAAACTTTATTATTTCTCTAGGTTTTTCTAAAATTTTCTTAAGTCTTCTTTCTAGAGTTCTCTCTAGATTTTTTATTGTTCTTTCTCTAGAATATTAAACCAACACACTAGAACATTCTAGGTTGGTTTAGTAACCAACATAGAAAGCTATAAATAGGGTGGGATGTAAGTTGTTAGATTAAGAGAGGTGAGTAGAGAGAAAAAGGAAGAAAAAGATATGAGTGAAAGAGTGAAGTTGTGAGTGCATATTAAAAGAGTGTGTCTAGTGTATATTTGGTCTTTTCTCATATTAATAAAAGAGTTGTTTTTCGGAAGTTACTGTAGCATCCCGAGATAAAGTTACTGTAGCAAATCGGTACTGTAGCACAAAACTGCAATCGGTATCGAAGGTCAAAAATCAACATTTTATGTGTCAATCTGGATAATGATCGTAACTACTTCCCCCATGGGCCATGCCCATGATGATCAATTTGCCTTAGCTAGGTTCACGCATGATGGTGCTGGCAGACCATGCAAGAAATGAAAGAAAAAAAAAAGGGTTGCTTTACTGTACATCATAGCTAAGAATGCAAATGCTTAATTATTGCACAACATGGGAGTCTCCATAGCTAGCTATTACTTTCAGATGCCACTATGATTCCTGCATTCAAGTGGGTAACTTTGCATTCTTAAGTCAAGGCACATCTGCAGTCCCCCCAAGAACAACCGGGTGGGACAACAAGGCTCATTAATTTATGCCTCAATCCCATATTCTCTCTTTCTCTTAGGAGACTTCTTGTAAAAGTTGAATTTGTTGCATTGGTTAACCACAAAATTACCCACCGAAAGTTCTTTTATTTTGAAGCTCCATCTCTCCCTGGAATGGCGATGGATTCTGCTGATAATTAATGCCCAAATTTGGTTTGTAAGTAAAGATAATAGGACTCATCGGCTTTACTTGAAACCTATAAACAAAATACTTAATTACTATGCATGTCTTATACATATTCCCTTTAATCCTGAAGGCAGTCGCTGGAACTAACTTCAACGTACCACCTTAACTGACCATTTCTTTTGCAGGTGTCAGTTAGTGAAATTGATCAGAATTAATATCTCGGTGAACTCATGATTTAATCTAATTGATTTATGTAATTATTTTTAAAAAGTGATATTTAGTAGGTTTATAATTCGAATCTCAATATTTATAACTCCTTTTCTTATTTCAAGATTGCAACAAAAAAAAAGTTTGGTATCAACGGATTCAATTATTTAGTTTTTATTCCATTCTAATTAATTAGATTTTTTTTTTTTGGTTTGAAAGTTCTAAATTAAAGTAAGTGGTTACCTGAATATTCAGTGAAGTGCTATAAATTTATAGTTCTTGGATTCTAGAAGATGAAAAACTTTTTTATTTTATTTTAATTTCTCCCCATTGAAAAGACCTTAGTGCTACTATACTTAAAGAAATAAAAAAATGCAACCCCCTGCTACTTTAGAATCCAGGGTTTTTATGCTTTTTTTTTTTTTCTCTCTGCAAACATAATCAGTACACATTACCTACATCTAGAGCAGAAAGTTGTGTTTCTTTTGTCGTCAAATCATAAGCTGAATAGAAATAATTAAATTTATAATAATAGAATAAATAAAACAACAGTAACACATACGTACCTTTCCCCCCTTATTGAGTGGAAGATTAGTTTAAAAGCAAAGATTGCCTGTAATCTGATATTTTAACCCCTAACATGGCGGCTGATCTCATTCTTTTTGGCTGAATTCTAACTTTTTATACTAATATCAACATATCAAAAGTAATCAAGGCTTAGGGGCAAGCTACTCTAAGCTAGACTCAAAAAGATTCACCCAAGGACCGTGGCGAGCTTTAGGGGAGTACTATATAAAATTTGATTGGCTCGATCGTCCAAAAATCAGAATTCTAACAATGGGTTTTGGGATTAATCCTACTTTTTGATGATCATATATTTCTTTCAAACCTTTACAAAAGATTGAGATAAAGAGTAAGATTATTGCATGGTTGCTATCGTTTTATTGTGTTTAACAAGTGGAAGAATAAGACTGGTAGATGTATCCTTTAGGCACGCTCAAAAGACATGGAAGATCAATTTAAATCTTAAGAAAAAGAACAATGAATCAATCTAAATATTGCCATTGCAATCAGATTTTATATAATTAAGCATATGTTTTCCACTTTCTTTAGGTTATTGTCCTTTGGATATGATTTTATAGTGAAGGTTGTCTGAAACTTTTTTTGAGAGTCACTTCAATTGTGAATTATGATAAAAAAAAAATAAAAAACAATGAAATAATCTTGTGGGAGTACAATGGAGATTAAGACATGGATGAAAGGTTTATAATTCAATTGTGTTAATGGTGGTAAATACGACAAGGCCAACCAAAACTGATATGTTAGAAAAATAAGAAAGAAACCCTAAGTGGGAATTAATGTCACAAAGAGTACAAATAATAGAAAATTTGAAGTTGGGAATACATAAGATAGGCACCACCCACTTTCCCAATAATTGAACCATTATTACCACCTAAAAGTTGCCTAACTATATATATTTTAATTGTGGCACTAATTTTTTTATTTTCTCTTTCTGAATGTCATTGTAACTCATGCACGTGCATCATTTTAAGAAATCAAAATTAAGTTTGAAATATTTTGCAATATCCATGATTATTTGTTCTTCTATATCAAGGTATAAATATATAATTGGATTCAGTGTTTAGTACAATTGATTTATATAGTCATTTTTAAGAAGTGATATTCAATAATTAATAGACTTAAGGGTGAGTAAAAAGTCAGATAATCGAACAAATCGACCAAAACCAAAGCAATTCGGTTCGGTTTAGGTCGGTTAGATTATTCGATTTAAACATGTTTATTCGATCAGTTTATGATTTTTTATCTTTAAATCGAATCGACCTAACAAACCGAACTTAATTTTCTTAATTTTTACTTTTTGTTAAAAAATAAAAACAAAAATATGAATCAAATGAAATGAAATCTAAAATTTTCTTTTAAAACACTCAAATTAGAATAATTCATCATTGAGAATTATTCATCATGTTAAGATTTAATGAATGACATGAGTCGTGCTTTGAATTTATAAAAAGAATTCTAACATTTACTAAAGAATTTTTTTTTAATTTTAAATCGAATCGACCTAACAAACCGAACTTAATTTAAAAAATATATATGACCCAAACCCAATTAATAATTTAACTCAACTCAACCTAATCCAAAATTAAACGAACCCAATCCAACAACCAATAACCCAAATAAATAAAAAACCCATAACTCAAACAAATCAAAACCCATAACCCATAACAAATCAAAAACCTTTAGAGTGAATTATAAATAAAAAAAAACCTTTAGAGTGAAATCGAAAAACCAACAGAACCGATTAAGTTCAGTTTGATTATTTCGATTTTGGGATATTTCAGTCGATTTTACAAGTTTATTCGGTTTTAAGATCAATTTTGGAATTGAATTGACCGAACCGATCGAATGCTCAGCCCTAAACAGATTTGAGATTCAAATCCTATCACTTACAATCCCTTTCTTAATTCTCAAGTTACAACATCTTTTATATAAAAAATATATATAATTATAAAATAAAATAAAAAACTAAATGAGGGGCAAAGTTTAATATGATATAGGAAATTATTTCATTCTTTCATTATGTGATAATCATGCTATGAACTTTAAGTGAAATGAAGAATACATGCATATATATAAGAGTTTTTTCAGCTTTAAGAAAGAAGAGATCATGTCCATATCTTCAAACAGTTTCATGGAGATGAACATGAATCTTGAGGTAGATATATATACCGTATAATGGCTGGCTTGATTAGGAGGAACATGACAGGTTTCAGTGGAGATAAACCCTATCCACAATCTTTAAAAAAAATTTAAAAACATCATCCACTTTTTCCTCTATCATGACGGTCTCTAGAAGAGAAGTATAATTAAATCATAGAATAATTGGAATTTGGAAGCAGCTAATAATTTAATTTGCTCTGTGCGGATATTTATGAATGGATGTACATATATATACGAGAATCCTTAAGGTTGTGTTTGGTTTATGAAAAAGATTCATGGAGAACTTGAGAGGAATCAAAATATTTTTTTGTATAAAAATATGAAACTCATTTTCTATCATTTGTTATAATTAATAAAGCACAATCTTAGACCTTACAAGTTACCCTAAATACTTTTATAGGCATAAAAAAGAAGTAAAGAAATTGTACCCTAGAGTTTTCTATTTTTATAAGAAAATAACTTTGTAAAAAAGAAGTAGGAAGAGATCCCACCAAATCCTCTCACCCCCAATTGCACATTCAATCTAATTAGCAATATTGAGCGCACATATTGACACCCCTTCTTAATGGCTAGTAATGAGTCACTCTCAATAATAACCAAGGAACGAAAATTGTTATCCCGAGCCAAAGTAGCCTTCATCTCTGCCTGAAGAACGTGATCCACATTGTCTAACTTTAGACACAATACAAAAACAAATCCCTCCCTCTGAATTCCGAGCAACCACGCCCAAACTAGCAAATTTCTCTACTCCACTACTATAAGCAGGCAGCATCCACATCAATTTTAGTAAATACCAATCGTTGGAGCCTACCATCAGCATAACTCATTCAAGCCTCCAGCATTTCCCTCCATTGTTTAGCACCACCATAGGCATTTTGCATGTTTTAGAGTGGAAACAGTGATTTTGATTACTCCAAATTAACCAACACCTAGTCATCACTTGCTCCCATTCATTCAATTGACAAGCATGGTTGCATAGCACCTCCCAAACGCCTATAGAATATTATTGCAGGGGCTCTGTAAATGATAATAACCAGGGACAAACTACAATCCATATGGCTTGGTTAAAAGAGTCGTCGAAGAAGACATTGCCATAATGACTCACCTTGGAATCCACACACACAACAAGATACTGCAATAGCTAGCCTATACCCCTCCTTGTTAGCGAGCTTCTGTCATAGGTAGAATCCCATGTAGCGACCTCGACATAAAGAACCTGATTTTTGGCAAAACCCGAGCCCTCTAAGCCTTACTCCAAATGGTTAATCTCTAACCAACCCTTTAGGGTCTATTTGGATGGACGATGAGATTGGTTCTGATGAGATTAAAAACATCGATGACGGTGAGATTAGTTACTGTAGCGGTGAGATTAAAATCAATGGTCATATATGTGTTTGGATTCAAAAGCAACGGTGACGGTGAGATGAAAATAAAAATGATCATTAAGGACATTAATGTAAAAGTGTATTAGTAAATCATTTATATATATTTTAATAGTATTTAACATTTAAATTTATTTTTAAAATATTATTTTATATATTTATTTAAATATTTTAATTAATTAACTAATTGTTATATAATTTATTTGTTATATTAAATGATTAAATAATTTAAAAATCTTTAAATAAAAAATCAAACTACAAAATAAAAATAAAGATGAGATAATTAACAAAAATAAATAATTTAGAAAGTTTTATAAATAAAAATAATAATAAAATGAAAAAAAATTGTTGAAAAAAAGAGAAGAATATATATTTTGGTAATTAAACATCCCACCGGAAGGTCCAATTTCTAATGGGACCCTCTCCCCTCCAGTGCCCCACTGGAGGGGCAGTGGGTCAACTGCACCGTGGGGTGCAATCCAAATGCACCCACGGTGCAGTTGGAAATATTTTCAACTCTTGAATCTCACTGCACCTTGAGATCCAAATGGACCCTTAATTAGTCATCTACCCCAAAGAGATTTCTTGCTACATTGTAAGCTGATCGAACCGAAAATTGTCCATTATTAGAGGTATTCCAAATCAACAAGTCAGCTGTCACTCTAGGGCATAGAGGCATATGAATAATAAACTCACATCCTCAGGTGAAAGAAGCTCTTTAATCATATAATACCTCCAAACTTTCGCTACCGGATTATTTAAACTGGAAACCAACATACTAGTGGGGTATATTGTTCACTCGGCCAAGAAACTCGATAAGTAAGAGGTTTCTTAATCCAATAATATCGCCATACATCAATCTTACTACCATCACTCACCTTCCATCTAGATCCCGCATTTACAACCCTTCGATCCTCTAGCAAACTACACCAAAGAAATGATGGATTTCCACCTCTACCAGCAGACATGCATTGGAGTAGCAAACGAAAAATATCTAGCTTTAAGGGCTTTAAAACACAATGTATTCTCATTGAGTCAACGCCCACCACTGTTTCAATATAAGTCAACGTCCACCACTGTTTCAATATAAGAGAACGTCTAATTACCGATGGATTTATTACCCACGGAATTAATCCGTCAGTAATTAATAGAATCACTGACGGAATTTCGAGTATTACCGACGAAATTCCATCTGTAATGTATTGACTATTACCGACTGAAATTTTGTATTACCGACGGAATATTTACGACTGATATTTTCCTTCAATAATTTTCGTCGGTAATACTTTGGCGGGAATCTAATTGGTTCCAGCCAAAGTATTAACAACGGAATGAGGTTTATTACCGACAGTAAAAAAAAACACAGATTTTTATAATTTAAAAAAAAAATAAACCGAAAAAGTTTCGTCGCTAGTACTTTTTAGCGACGGAATTTTCGTGGGTAATAGCTAAAATGTATTAACTACGGAAATTTTTTAATAATTACTTTCATTTATTATTTATATAAATTAATTTTAATATCACAAAAATTAAACTTCGTCGCTTAAAATTTTTAGCGACAAATATTTTTGTAGCGAATATGCTTGTTAGCCACGAAAAATTTCGCCAATAATTAGTATTAGCGACAGAATTTAATTTCATTAATTAATTTAATTTATTATTTATATAATTCATTTAAAAAAAAATCATTTTATTTATGAAACAACTTTTACCGACGGAATTCCATCGGAAATAACTATTGCTGATGGAATTTCCGTCGGTAATACTTTAGGCGGAAATTTATAAAAGCTTATTTTTTTGGCAGAAAACTAAAATTAGCGACGCAATTTTCGTCGGTAAAAGTAAAAATTTCCTTCGGTAAAAATTAAGTCACACTTATTTAACCCCTTTCCTTCTTTTTTTTTTCTCTCACTTTTTTCTTCTTTCTTTTTTCTCTCTACACTATAGCACAAGTGGTCAGCACTGTCAACATGGCCAACAATTAGCCATTATTGTTTCAGGCCCTTCTGGCTCTCCTTTGCTAGCACCTTTTCCTACTTTTAGGCACACCCGCCGACTGCACTCCGGCTTTGACATCTGGTCCCAGTCCCACAGCTGGTTCGACCCCTTCAAGATCAATACCTGGTCCCAATGGCACTCCTAATTCTTCATCTTCAGCTGTTTTTTCCAGTTTGTTGCCGTCCATGTTGGCCACCATCATCATGGGTTTAATTTTCTAAGATAACGGGAGAGGATTTCATTCTTCTTCGAGTTCATACTCCATAGTCAATTAATTATTCCTTCCACGATATGCCTTTGCTATATATGTACTTTGAATAAAGTTGCGATTCATTTCACTTCAAAATTTTGTACTAGTAGATTTATAAGCATACGCCGAATAAAATTTTCTTTCTTTCTTTTTCTTTTTCTTTTATTTTTATTTTTTATAAATAAACTATGATCATGTACATGATAAATAAAGTGAGTTACCCAAAATATATATATACACCAATATAAATGTTGGAGAAAGCCAGAGCTCATTTTCTATCGCAACATTGAAGTCTTTAAGTCTTTAATTAATTGTTAAATTAAAATATGATTAGTTTTTATTTATTTTTTATCAACATTGAAATCTTTAATTATTAAATTAAAATTTTCTTAATTGATAATAAATAATAAGAATAATAATTTATTTATTTATTATAATTTAAATCTAATATATAAAATTAACTCAATATAATTTATAATAACTTATTATAATTTTATAAAATTATATATATTAAATTTAAAATTATATATATATATTAAATTTAAAATTCCATAATAAAATTAATATATATAATAATATATAAATAATAAATAAAATTTTATTCAGCGTTAATTAAATTCCGTCACTAATGCTTTTTAACAACGAAAAATTTCGTGGCTAATAAGCTTATTAATTGAAATTTTCCATCACTAATAGCGACGGAATTAATATTTTTCGTCAAAAATAATCGGTCGGTAATAATTTTACCGACGAAATTTTTATTAATTAATATCACCGAAAAAAATTTCCGTCGGTAAAAGACTTATACCGACGGAAAATCCGTCAGTAAAAGTCCGTCCCCTTGTATTGTTTTGCCAAGAGAGCTAAGTTAAAGGCTTTAAAGTCCTTAAACCTCAACTCTCCATCAAGTTTAGAACAACAAAGAGAATCCCATCTAATCCAGTGTATCCTCATCATCACCTCACCAAAAGCCTGCTATAATCAAATTTAGTTCATAGATTAAGTTCTTAGGCAACATAAAACAACTCATCACATAGATAGGAATAGCTTGCGCCACAACTTGAATCATAATAGCTTTCCCTGCATAAGATAACAGCTTCCCTTTCCAGCCTCGAACCCTTGCCCATATTCTCTCTTTAATATTCCTAAACTCCTGTCATTTTGCCTTCCCAATCAACAAAGGTCGTCCGATTACTTGTCTTTACAAATGAGCCTATGAACACCCAGAGAATATATCACCAAAGTCTTCATTTTCTTACAATTCATCGTGCAGGAATTAATTTATTAGATAAATGGCAGATTAGAACAAGAACAGAGGAGAGTTTTAGGGCTGCAATTCTGCAATTTTTTTTTCCAGATATTGGATACAATTTTACCTCGGTGTCTGCTCTTCTACTTCCAATGTTACTCATGAATTTCATGTCTTTTATTTTATTGTCTTAGGAAGTTCAAAAACATGTGTAGCTTCTTTGAGTTTTACTTGTTAATTGTTAATATAATTTATAGGTATGGATGTTTTATATATTTAAGCAGGGATTTAAATAGCATTCGCGGTCACGTTTTCGGTCGCGTCGCGTTTATCGCGGTTGCGTATGTAACGGATGCTATCGCGGTCATCGCGGTCGTGAATTTTTTTCAAATTGACACAATTTATTATAAACTATAGTAATTATAGTTATAAATATAAAAATTTATTTTTAATAATTTTTAAAGTAGTTTATAATATTTTATTTACATGTAAAAAATTATTCATCATTTTTCGTCACTATAGTAAAAATATTCATATTTTGAAAATTATTCATTCTTATCTATAAATTTTTTAAATTAGTAAAATATAAACATGTTAAATATCAAGTATTCATATTTAATAATATTACAAACTTAAAAATATAATATTTTAAAATTTCATCTACTATATATATATATATATATATATATATATATATATATATACTCCAATTTTTATCACATAGTGGAATGACGAAAAGGATCAAATCCACCACGGTTCCACCTTTACTTTGATAACCACTTTCATCCTGTTTTCATGATCTTTGTCTAAAAAAATAACCTTGATAAATTTGAGAATGAAGATACATTTGAGGTGAATGATACATTTGTGGTGCATGTTTACTCAGGAACTCTTCACATGGTGGCATGCTTGATATTTTGTTTTTATATAAAAAAAAAGGTTAAAACTTAGAAATATATAAATTATGTTATATATTCCATCATTAAAAATCAAATCTATTTTAAATTTTCTAAGTTATACTTTTTAATTGATTTAACAAAATTTTGACACATTAATTGATTTAATATTTTATCATAAATTACTTTCAATTTATTATATAATGAATGTTATTTTCAATTGTTATTTAATTACATAAAAATAAAAATAATAATTAATTCAATTTAATACAAAAAAAATAACAATAATATAAATATCAAAACAAAAAAATCATTACTCTAATTCAAATATAAAATCGTAAATTAATAAAATCAATATACAATTATTTAACTTTAATTATTTTATTTAAATTTTACAAATTTTATGTATATTAAAATTCCTAAATATTTTCCCAAATAAAATTATATATAAAAAATTTTCTAAATTTCCCCCTAAAATTCCCCTTCACAAATTCTTCTAAAAATTTCCCTAAAAATTACTTGGATCGGGTCACTTTGAGTGACCCAACCCATCACTCATCTCTAATCACGTGTGAACCCCCACCGACCTCACCCATCCGATAACCATCTCTCTCAATTCACCCAAAATCCCTATTCCCCAAATGCTGAAATCCCATGAAAAACACAGCTTTGCCAACGCCACACCATGACACCACCACTCACACTTCTTCTCTTTGTGCGCCAAGAGCTTTGCCATCTTTTCCTCCTTCTGTCTTGTTTGACTCTGCTCCCAGCCTGCTCCAGCCCGTCCCTCCCCTCTTGCTCCAATCCCGAACCCTTTTATGTATTCAAGCTTGACAAGCAAACCAAAGGCCAGAAATAATAAATCAAAAAAGGTAATTGCTAAACTTACCTTGTACATTTCTGCTTAAGCCTTGAGATTTGAGTTTTTTCTTATTTTTTTAATATTGTGAATTATGTTATTTGGTCTCTGCCTCTCTCTATATCATCTCACTAAACATGATTTTTTTTTTCAAATGGTAACGGTGTAACGAAAATAACGGGCCGTTAGGGCCGCTATTTTCCGTTACACCGCTATTAGAGGCCGCCATCGGCCGATATTGGTGTGAAAAAAATTCACACTTTTATTAAGGCATTTAGCGGTGGTGGACGGTGCCGCTACCGCGAAATAGCGGCCGCGACATCGCGACACCACCGCTATTTGAAACCCTGTATTTAAGTAATGAAACCAAATTTAATTTTATATTATTGTGTAACCATGTTTATTTATTACATTATTTATGAATTAAATTCATAACTAAAAAATGAAATAGAAAAAAATAGAAACTTTTGTGAAAAAAAAAGAGGCTTACATGGTGGTGTTTTTAGTATAAACGCCAGTATTTAGCGACGTTTTCAGGAATTAATATCGTTATCTAATGGTATTTATAGAAAAAAACACTGCTAAATTTTACAATATCTCAATCTCAACCCCACATATCGTGCCGTTTAAAAATGCCAAGAACGAGTTTTCAAACAATACAAAATTTAGCAGTGCTTTTAACTAAAACGTCGCTATGTTTTCTCAACGGGTATATAGGCGGCGTTTTTGCAAACGTCGGGAAGATGTTAGCTGTCATAGGGTTAAACTTTCTCCCAAAATTTCGACCCTATGATGGCACTAAGCCGCGCACTTAGTCAGCCAACTCACAAACACAAATGGAAGCAATCAACAATAACCAAAGGCAACAAAGATTACGATAAGTTCCCAACCGTTTTATTGCTCGTCAATAAATCGGAATACAAAGTCTGCTGCAGGGATCACACACTCAGATTTCTATTTCTCTGTTGTGTCCTCAGCTTTACTTAACTAAGTATTTATAGATAAAGACTTGGCCAACATCCCTGACCAGTAAGACACGTTTTACGCAATAGTTAGAGTCCTAGTCTATCACGAATTCTGACCAGATTGGAGTGTGCCTTAAGTCTTGGCCAACACTTCCTTTTCTTGCGCTCCATGCCGCTTACGTGGGCTTGGGGCTATCCTGGTCCGAACATCTTGCCCCATGATCAGTTTCCCATTCGAACTCAACTTCTCCAAGCCAACACGTTTCTTGCGCACATCACAGACCACTTGCCCGCGTGTTTGCATCCAAACTCCTACTCGGATCTGGACTCTTAAAGTCTTCCCACGTTTTGCACCCAAGTCTGCACCTTGGTTGTGCTAAGGACCAATCACCTCGTCGCAACTTGGCCTAATCGTGGCCTGCTTCCGTCGATCCGCAGCAAGGCCTGATGCCCGCATCTCAGGGTCTAACAAACCTACCCCCACCAAATGATTCTGACGCCCTCGTCGGAAGAGTTTCCAAGTAATGTTGGATCTCATCCTCAAAATACCAAAGGTCCACATCCCTTTCCAAATAGCATCTTCCACATTTCCACCTTCCCACTGCACTAAGTAGTAATCTCGCCGATTATTTCTATAAGCGCCTTTCCTCTGATGGTCGAGAATTCTCACCATTGCTTTCTCATATTGTTTTCTGACACTTGGAGGTGCCCGTCTGATCAGCTGTCTCTCATTAACAGCATCTTCATGATAAGGCTTCAGGAAGCTCACATGGAATGTTGGGTGAACTTTTATCCGTTCAGGCAATTTCAACCGATAAGCAACATTACCAACCCGCTTAATCACCTCAAAAGGACCATCATACCTTTGCACAAGGCCCTTGTGGTATCGTTTGTCAGTCACCTTCTTCCACATTTGAGGCGTAAGTTTCAACAGAACTTTGTCCTCGACTTGAAACTCTAGTGGCTGCCTATGCTGATCAGCATACTTTTTCATCCGTCGCTGTGCTTTCTCTAAGCTCTCCTTTGCCTGGTCCATCAACTCTTGCCTTTCTCTAGCAAAGCGATAGGCTGCCGGATATTCTCCTTGAGACTTAGACTTAGCTACTTCTGAAGGTGTCAACAGTTGTCCCAAAACCAACTTCGATGGACTTAAACCCGTAGCAGATGACTTATGCAAATTGTAGCAAAACTGAGCTATATCAAGTAAACTTACCCATTTCTTTTGGCTAGCCGTCACATAGTGCCTCAAATACTCCTCCAGCAAAGCATTGATCCGCTCCGTTTGGCCATCAGTTTGCGGATGGTTTGCTGTGGAAAATTTTAATTTCGAACCCAACAACTTAAACAAGCAAGTCCAAAATTTACCCGTAAACCGAGCATCTCGATCACTAATCACATCCTTAGGCAACCCAAAGATTTTCACCACATGTTTCAGAAAGAGTTCCGCCGCTGCATTGGCGGTGCACGACTGTGGTGCTGCCATAAAGACTGCATACTTAGAAAAGCGATCTACCACCACCAATATCGAACCCAAGTCACCGACTTCAGGCATCCCCGTGATAAAATCCATAGAAACAGACTCTCACTGTCTCTCCGAAATAGGAAGTGGTTGAAGAAGGCCCGCTTGCTTCTTCATCTCGGTCTTGTCCATCTGACAAGTCAAACATGTCCGAACATATAACTTGATTGTAGCGACCCGTTTTTTTTCTTTATTATTTATTTATTATTTATTTATTATTTTTTTTTCTATTGTTTATTTTTTTTATTATATTATATTATATTTATATATATATTTTTTATTTTACTATTGGCCCTATAGGCCCAAACCCAACTCAGCCCAAACCAAAAAAAAAAAAAAACCTAAACCCAAACCCAACTCAGCCCAAACCTAGCCCAACCAAACCCAAGCCCAGGCCCAAACCAATAGCCTTTCCCCCTAAGAAACCCTAGCCGCCTCTCCACCGCCCCACCACCCAAACACTGCCACCTAACCCCCCACTTGCCTTGCCAGCCACCTACCAGCCTGACATCCAGAACCAACCCGCCGCCACCGAGCCAGCCCCGAACCGACCTCCCCACCGCCACAACCCCCTATAAAAGGGGAGGTCCGAAACACCAAAAAAAAAAAAAAAACCATCGAGGAGGAACCCCCATCAACCAGCAGATCCGAAACACACAAAAAAAAAGCCTTAGAAACAGAGAGATCCGAAATACAAAAAAAAAAAACAAGAGAGATCCGAAGCATCAAAACCAAAAGAAACCATACCAAAAAAAAAAAAAAATTTAGAATCTTGTTTTTTTAGATCTAGGAATTTCATTTCGATTTTAGGGAAATCTAGCCTAGGATTTAGATTGAGGAGAAGGAGGAGAGTGTTTTCGTGGTTTTTCGACTCGGAGAACCTCCGGCGCGGCGGCGACGACGGTGGGCACGGCGGTGAAGGCGGCGACCACGGTGGTTCCTCCTTGGGTCAGGAAAATTTCAAAGGAAAAGAAATTTTTTTTTTTTGCTGAAACAGCTTCTCGGCCAACAACTCTGAATAAAAAATTAATGATGAGGATAAAAACTTGAGAGCAATTAACGAAAGAGACAGAAAAGAGGAGCTTGGGTGGGACATCAAAAGGTGGCAGTTGACTATCACAATGTATGTAGTGCTTACTTTCTTAGAATGAATGATGATGTTTTTTCTTTACTTTTTTTTTCACTTTCTCACATTATAAAATCAATGAAACATCATTTTTATTTAAAATTTTAACATTAAAGTCAATTTTTTTTTCAACTCTATTAAAATAAGGACAAAATTTGAAACGAGGAAGTAGGATTGATTAGAATATATATATATATATATATATATATATAGATGCAAATCTCAATTTTTACTATATATAAAATAAATAGGGTAAATTTGAAAAACATACTATTCACAATAAAAGAAATCTTTTTGATTTATTATTATTATTATTATTTTTTTACTTTATTTATTATTGGTATTTATTATATATATATTTATTAATTTATTACTATTGTTATTATTTCCATTTTATTTTATATTTAATTGATTATTTTATTTACTTTATTATTATTATTATTATCATTTATTTATTTATTTTATTTTATTATATTTTTATATATTTTTATGCCTATATTTGTATTTATTGTTATTATTGTTATTATCATTATTATTGTTATTATTATTATTATTATAATATATTTTTATTTTATTAATATTTTATTTTCCTATTTATTTCTTTCCATTATTATTATTATTTCTCCTTTCCTTTCTTTTTATATTCATTGTTGATTTTATTGTTATTGACATTTATTTATGTTATTATTTACTTATATGCATTATTAAACAACTAAATAAATAAAAAAAAAGATTTTTTTTATCTAGTTTCTTAACAAATAAAATTTTCGCGTATGAAATATGTCTTTTAAATTAATTTCGGCAAAGGAATTCTCTGAAAACGAACTCTTTCTCGAAATGGTCGGAATATCAATTGTTCCTTGAAATGGTTCGTGTAAACATGATTATCGAAACATTATCGAAATTATCGGAGTGGTTCGGGAATTATTTTTACATAAAGTAATCTCTTTTATCCCGAAATTAATTATAAAAAGATATTTTTATTAATTTTTCCGTAAACAAAATTTTATAAAAATAAAAAAATAATAATAAAATATTTCGAAATCGAATTATATCTCGGGGTGGTCGGAGTATCAATCATCTCACAAAACAATTCGAATAAAATTAGTTACCGAAACATTATCGAAAATATCGGAGTGATTTGGAAGTTTTTTTTTTTTTACATGGATAATTTCGTTTATTTTGGAGATTAATTTTAATAATAAAAAAAGATATCTTCATTAATCGTTATTTTCTTTCCGCAAAATAAAACATACTTTTTAAAATTATCTGTGGTAAATGAAATCTTTTTTTTTTTTTAAAAAAACGAATCATTTCTCGAACGGTCGAAATATCTATCGTTCTTCAAAACGGTTCGTGTAAAAATAATTATCGAAACATTATCGAAAATATCGGAGTGATTCGAAAATTATTTTTACAAAGTAATTTCTTTTACTTCAGAAATAATTATAAAAAAAAAACATTATCTCTCCTTCATTTTAAATATCCTTTTTAAATAAAGTGTACTAAGGGAATTATTATTAAATATTAAAGTTAAAATCAGTTTTTCAAGATTAAAGATAACACGCAATTAATCGGTACCGTTTTTAAAAACGGGCGTCGTGGGGGTGCTAATCCTTCTCCACGCGTAACCGTACTCCCGAACCTAACTTTGTTTCGCAGACCAAAAATTATCTTTTTAATATACCTTAATTAATTTTAGGATATTATTAAGAAGATAAATTTTCATAGGTGACCAATCACACCTAACCAAAAAAGATCGGTGGCGACTCCCAGTATTTTTATTTTTATTTTGAACATTTATTTTTAAAAAAGAAAAAAAGGTCAGTAAAAAAATCGTCTAGCGGTAAAAAAAAAACTGTTATGACAGCTTGGCGACTCCACTGGGGACCTTTTTTCGAGAGTCGAGCCATAAATTGATTACGTGTTATCTTGGATCTTAAGTTAACGATTTTACTATTATTTAATCATAGTTCCCTTATTTGCATCTTAAAAGAAAAATCTCCGGTTTTGAATAAATTTGCATTCACGGTTATTTTTGCAATTATTTGCGATTATTTGCATCTTTCCGTGTGTATTGAATTGTTTGGGGCATCCGAGCCACTTCACATACTAAAAACGCATTTCATACATGAGCTCTCTACCCGAGCTTTGTCCTTTTAGGAGGGAGTAAAGTACCTAGCTTTCGTGAGGTAATACCTCCGCATGGGCTAGCGAAACACTCTCGGGGTGTAAAGTACCTACGCTTTCGTGAGATAATAATCTCCGCACAAGCCTGGAAAATACTCCCACCTGAATTGAACCCTTTTCGTTCACGGTCTGCGATAGGCAAGGATCGGGGTGCCTTACTAGTCCATTTCGGACAGTAGTGAGGAACAATTTGGGAACCTTTTAGATATACGAAATATCGAATCCATCATATAAACTTAGGAAGTCATATCATTGGTAGAAAGAAATTTGATTGTTTTTCCTGAACTTTATTTCGTTATTATAGTTGTATACATACACTAACAGATTATGTTTTCTGTGGTTGTTTTCTTGCCGCATCATTATCATTGGCATCATTAGCATCCCATAACGAGGTGTTTGTTTCAATATATTGTTCGATCGTAAATTCTCATGGAATCCACTGAACGTCGGGTGTGTGCCTCATCCGTGAATGTCATATGCGAAGCACCTAGGGATGTACGGATTTGGTCTGAAAAAACTCAGCAAGAAGAAGGGGATTGTTTGACGGCCGGTTTTGTATCAACACTGCCCGAGAAGATAAACCTAGATCTTTCACAAAATGACTTGACGAGTTTGGCAAATATCTGGGAACAAGTGAGTAAAGAAAGAAAGATGAGATTCTCTCATAAATACGGGCAGATAGCCTTGCTTATCCCGATGATGATCGAAGAATCGCTAATCAAGGCAGCAATCCATTTTTGGGATCCGTCATACAGATGCTTTACTTTCAATAGAGAGGACATGACCCCAACCATTGAAGAATACTCAGTCCTACTTGGGATAGAGCTCAAATGTCCGGATAAAATATATGTTAGAAAGCTGAAGTTCGGACTTTGCAAAAAGTTGACTAAAATCCTCGGGATTAAAGTGGGAGATTCCAATCTGAGACGCAAAGGAGAACATATTTGCCTACCTTGGGATTTCCTTAAATCATTCATCGAAAAACATTTGGACGAAGAAAAAGGAATGACTGCTTTCGCTCTGGCTATATATGGGATGATAATCTTTCCGAAGGTTTTGGGACACATCGAAGCAACAGTAGTGGATTTCTTTGAGCAGATCGAGAATAATAGCAATCCATCACCGGCAATCTTGGCAGAGACTATAAGATCATTGAACTTTTGTCGAAGGAAAGGGGGAGGACGTTTCATAGGGTGTGCTCAGATGCTATATGTATGGCTTCAAAGTCATTTCGAGTGTGAGAAGAGCTCCTTCACAAAACCTTATTTGCAAGGTGGAGCCCCGATTCAGGAATTTTGCAAAAGCAAGTGGCCGAAGCGCAAAAACAAAGGAGAATGGGTGGCATTTTTTCAGACATTTACTAGCAAACAAGTAAAATGGATGGCACCATGGATGCCCCCTGTGCCAATATTATATCGTTGCGGGGAACCATGGGTACAACTCCTTGGTCCGTGGGGGGTTGTGAGTTATGCTCCGCTTATGGTGCAAAGGCAATATGGAACTAAGCAGTTTATTCCAGTGACTCATGGGCTCATTCGAGTGGAATTTTCTTATGGGGAACCAAACGTGTCAAAAAGGGTCGAGCAGACAATTCGAGCATGGAAAGATACTCGAAGAATGAGGCTAGGAACTCTAAGTGATAGTGTCGCTCCACAGTATTTGCTATGGACAGCCAACCGGGTTAAAGATTCGGTTATACTTCTAGGGGAAGTCCCACCCCAACCAATTCCTTCACAACTGAGAGAAATCTCAGAATTCGAGATCGCTAAGGAAGAATTCAAGATCGAAAGAGAGAAGATGAAGCAAGAACATCGAAGGCTCCAAGAAGAAATGGAGAATTGGAAGGATAAGGCAAGAATACAAAGAGTCCAAAATCAAAAGATCGTCAGGGAACGTGACACAGCCCGATCAGATCTGAATAATCTACACTTAGAAAACAAGAAGTTACGATCAGATATAAAGATCGGAAACATTCTCGGGTCATCTCACAGACGCGAAAAAGAATTCCAGAAAGAAATAGAACGATGGAAACACAAGGCACAAGAAAATGAAGAGAAAATTGCTAAATCTTTCCACGAAAGACAGAAATGGGAAAATATGTATTCTTCGATCACCGCAAAGTTGGTGGGGTTAAAAACCAAGCTAAAAGATGAGAAGGACAAATGCTCAAAATTACAAGAAGAAAGGGAGTATCTATGGCAACTAACTCAGCATTTGGAACAACAATTGTACGACCAGAGGAATCATATTGATGAAATTATGAGGGAATGGAAAGATAGAGAGGCAGACTGGATTTACACCTGTGATTTGGCAATGGATGCTAGTATGAAGTGGAAGGCTGAAAGTTTGGGAAGGCAACAATACATAGAACATTTGGCTACACAAGTCTGCAAAGCAGTAAGCAAAGCAAGAGAAATGGTGGAACGAGTGGAGGTTCTGATACAAGAAGTCAATCCTACTGGAAAATATGGACAACGTCTGCTTAGCTTTCTAGAAGAGGCGAAAGATCAATATGAGCAAGTCAAATGTTTTTATGGCTACAACTCTAGGATGCTTAATCACATGTAAAAATGTATTGTGGGATCGATGAGAATCTACCTTTTGAACAGTATATTAGAGCAAGCACCTCTCAAATGCATTCATTACATTCCATAAACATCATTAACTCGTGTTACACGCATACATATATATCTACTCATGAAAAATTTAGCAAGTCATGAATAAAAAAAGATTTTATCACATCAGCGATTTAAAATCCATCTTTAAAATAGCATGCACTAATCATAAAATAAAATAATTCTCAGTGGTTTCAAGCACAATCAGACTGACGGGAAGATCAAAGCAGTCCTCTCACCAGTATAATACTAGGTTTAAAACAAGAACCATGGAAAGTGAGCAAACAGCACGAATTGAACGGATGGAAAAACTACAGAGAGAGTTACAAGAACAATTGGCAAGGTCTCAACAGGAAACACGAGAACAGATTGCAAGGTCACAAGAAGAATCCCGTGAACAAATGGCCAAGATGATGGAAATGATGACGAGTTTGACTAGGGGAAAAGGGAAAACTGAAAGCTCAAGTGTAAGGGAAGGACATCGACCTCGAGAAAGTAACGACGAAGATCCTCTATATCCACCGGGTTTTACTCCAATCCGCACCCAAACATCTCAAGGTAGGCATCCACAAGGACAACCTCCAGTGGGAGAACAACCTTATGTTTACATCAACACACCGGGTCCCGTAGGCCAGCAAGGCCAAAGACAACTTGCATCAACCTCGGGGACTAATCCTTCAAACCCAATTCACGTTCCAAACTTAGATGACCCCGTAGAGCAAGAAAAATTGAGGAAGGGTGTGATAGAGCACGTGGAAGACACCAAGACGGAGCATAAATATGATATGCTAGAAGAGAGGCTCAAGGCAATAGAAGGGATGGACGTCTTTGGGAAAGTTGATGCAAATGAACTAAGTTTGGTTCCAGATTTGATAATACCACCGAAGTTCAAAGCTCCAGAATTTGAAAAGTACGATGGAACCAAGTGCCCTTCATTTCACATCACCATGTTCTGTCGCAAAATGGCTGGGCATACCCATAACGATAAATTATTGATCCACTGTTTTCAAGACAGTCTGAAAGGATCAGCCGCAAGGTGGTACAACCAACTAGATCGTGGTCGCATTCATACTTGGACGGATCTGGCAAGAGCTTTTCTAACCCAGTACAAACACATGGCTGACATGGCACCTGATAGGTTATCCTTACAGAACATGGAGAAGAAGACGGGAGAAAGTTTTAAAGAATACGCCCAGAAATGGAGAGACATGGCAGCTCAAGTGCAACCACCCCTCACTGAAAGAGAAAATACCGTGTTGTTTATCAACACATTGCGAGGGCCATATTATGACAGGCTGGTTGGTAATGCTACCAAAAATTTTGCCGACATGGTCATTTCTGGCGAAATGATAGAAAATGCTATAAAGAGCGGCAAGATTGAAGGAGTTGACACAGCAAATTCCAAGAGGATAGGTGTGATAAAGAAAAAAGAAGGAGAAGTACAGGCCGTTTCATATGATAATCGGCCACCACGAAATTTTACCCCTTTTCCTACAAACCAACCCTACAGTTACTCACCCAATCCATACCCATATCCTCCTACACAGTCCCAATACCCGATGAGCTATCGACCATCGATGCCAGTGTATTCACCACCACCCATGCCAGCGCCCGTATACACAACTCCTACGCCTGTTCTTAACACAGCCAATCCAATCAACAACGTAGGGACTAACCAAAGGGGACCCCAACAGTTTCAACCAAGACCCTCATTCGACCCCATTCCTATGACATACACCCAACTCTTCCCCAAGCAAATCCAAAATCACTTAGTAGCACCTATGTTCCTAGAACCTATGAAACCCCCATATCCAAGGTGGTACGACCCAAACGTGAATTGTGATTATCACGGAGGTAACCCGGGTCATTCTCTAGAGAATTGCACTGCCTTTAAACACAAGGTGCAAAACCTGATCAAGACTGGATATTTAAACTTCACAACCAAGGGAGAGCCTAATGTCACTGCAAATCCGTTACCCGATCATGGGAAAGCGGTAGTGAATACAATAGTAGAAGAGAAAGGGTGCCGAGTTTTGTCCAGGATTGAGGACGTTCGGACTCGTATGGAAGAAGTGTTGAATATGATGATTAAAGTGGGGCTGTATAAACCAGTCAACGTGGGGCAAAGCATTCTGAGGCTGGAATCATACAATGGATACTTCTGTATGTATCATGGAGACTTGGTAGGACATACTATCGACCAATGCTCTGATTTTCAGGACAAAATTCAAAAAATGATGGATATCGGTGTAGCAGAATTCTCCACAGAACGAGAAGAAGAATCAGTGGATGTGGTAATTGAGGAAACGCCAAAGGCTACTGAATGGGTCAAGCCAAAGCCATTAGTCATCTACTATGAAGAAACCCAGAACCCGCTAGTGAAAGAAACACCGAGGGCATCAAAGCCAATAGTAACTATCGAAGTACCAGGCCCTTTTCCATTTAAGAATAGCAAGGCTGTGCCCTGGAAATACGACGGTGAAATCATATCGCCAGAACATAATCATACTACACCAGTACTTAATGTTTCTTCAACTGCAGTAGACATTACCGGTATTGGAGGTTTTACAAGAAGCGGGAGATGCTATACACCCGAAGCAGCAGAAATTGCCAAAAAAAGGAAAGCTAAAACTGATGAAGGAAAGATTATCCTGGAAAACGAGGTCGAGCAAAGAAAGAACAAGCCAGTAACAGAGGAGGAAGCCTGTGAATTCCTCAAATTTATCAAACACAGTGAATACAGTGTGGTGGAACAGTTAAAACGCTCACCAGCTCGTATTTCCATCTTGGAATTGTTGACAAATTCAGAACCCCACCGAAGGGCCCTCTTAAAGGTACTAAATGAAGCGTACGTGGCTCATGACGTATCTATCGAGAAGTTCGATCAAGTAGTAGGAAATGTGGCTGTCAATAATTTCATAGCTTTCAGCGATGAAGAAATCCCGCCGGAAGGGACAGGTAGTACTAGGGCCCTCCATATCACCGCCCGATGCAAAAGCCATATCATTGCTAAAGTGCTTATCGATAATGGTTCCGCATTAAATGTCATGCCCATGACTACGCTGATCAAATTGCCTATCGACATGTCCCACATGAAGAACAGTCATATGATAGTACGGGCATTTGATGGGACCCGTAGACAGGTGGTAGGACAGATTGATTTACCAATGCAGATTGGCCCTTGCACATTTGATATCACCTTCCAGGTTATGGATATCATCCCCTCGTACAATGTTTTGCTGGGAAGACCCTGGATTCACATGGCTGGTGCTATTCCGTCCACTCTACATCAGAAGGTAAAATTCAGAGTTGAGGAACAGATAATAATTGTGGATGGGGAAGAAGACTTGGTCGTATCGAAACCCTCGAGTATCCCCTACATAGAGGCTACCGAAGAAACATGGGAATGCTCTTTTCGAACCTTGGAGTTTGTTAACGCCACATTTGTGGGAGAGGGTTCTAAGATACCTGTGCCTCATTTATCTTGCGTCACTCAAAACAGCCTTGTTCAAGTGGTTGGAAATGGTTGTCGAGCCGGGGTTGGCCTAGGAAAGAACCTACAAGGAATCCAAAGGTGGATAAGTGTGATTGGAAAAGGGGACAAGTTTGGTTTGGGATACAAGCCAACTAGAAAAGACAAAGAGAGAATGATAAAAGAAAGGAAAGAACAGAGGCTTGAAAGACTAAAGGGTCATGAGATGGAGACCCGAAGAATCTATATCCCCCACCTCTATGAGACATTTCGATCGGCAGGTTTTATTTTTTCCGATTCACCAGTTAGAACCAAGCCTGTCGAGATTTTGGAAGAAATGTTTGCGGAATTCTGCATCCAGATGCTGGAACCAGAGAAAGGAGAGAGAAGTCAAACAGAGGAAGAGACCATCTACCCATGCCCTCCAGGATTTGAATTGAAGAATTGGCATGCTATAGACTTACCAGCTGTATTTAGGTCTCTTTCTGATTAACAAACTAAATCTTCAAACACTTCTGCCCAAGAGTGTTATGAAAATTTCTTTTTGTGGATGGGCTCTTTTTATGAAATTATCGTTTTAATAAATGACAAAACCATGATGCATTTTCATTCAATTTATTTTCCACTTCTTTTTGTCCATCCTTTCTATTTCGCTCCCATACAAATATCTATATTCTTTTGCTTCCACCACAGGTCCCCTATTAATGAATGTGAAAACAATCTCATCGATGGTTCGGAAATCAATTTTGAGAAATGTATTGACGTCGACGAAATTGACGACGAAGAGATTGCTGAAAACTATGACTTACCTCCTGACTTGTTAAGATTGATAGAGTCAGAAGAAAAACAAGTTATGCCTCATCAGGAGATAACAGAGTTTGTTAATCTGGGAAATGAGAATGATAAAAAGGAAATAAAAATCGGCACTTCACTCTCAGTGAGACAAAAACAAGAATTGACAGAACTGCTCCATGAATATGCGGATGTGTTCGCATGGTCCTATCAGGACATGCCGGGGCTTGATACGAATATCGTGGTGCACCGATTGCCCTTAGGGCCAGAATGCAAACCGGTGAAACAAAAGTTGAGACGAATGAAGCCTGAAATGCTCCTAAAAGTCAAAGAAGAAGTAAAAAAGCAGTTCGACGCAGGATTTTTGAAAGTCGCCAAGTATCCTGAATGGATGGCGAACATAGTCCCAGTCCCAAAAAAAGAAGGGAAAGTACGGATGTGTGTTGATTATCGGGACCTAAACAGAGCTAGTCCGAAAGATAGTTTTCCATTACCCCATATCGATACCTTGGTGGATAATACCGCTAGGCACTCATTGTTCTCATTTATGGATGGATTTTCGGGCTACAACCAAATCAAGATGGCACCAGAAGACATGGAAAAAACCACATTTATGACAATGTGGGGAACTTTCTGTTATAAAGTGATGCCATTTGGGCTAAAGAATGCCGGTGCAACTTACCAGAGAGCGATGGTAACCCTCTTCCATGATATGATGCACAAAGAAGTGGAAATTTATGTCGACGACATGATCGCAAAATCACGTAAATATGAGGACCATGTGGTTAATCTGAGAAAGTTGTTCGGTCGATTAAGAAAGTTCCAGCTTAAGCTCAATCCCGCCAAATGCACGTTCGGTGTAACATCCAGCAAATTACTAGGCTTTATTGTTAATGAAAAAGGAATCGAAGTAGACCCAGACAAGATACGCGCTATCCAGAACTTATCCCCACCCCGGACGCAGAAAGAAGTAAGAGGATTTCTGGGGAGACTGAATTACATTGCCCGTTTTATTTCTCAACTCACGGCCAAATGTGACCCGATTTTCAAACTCCTTAGGAAACGAGACCCGGGTGAATGGGACGAAGATTGCCAAGCAGCATTCGATAAAATGAAAGAATATCTTACTAACCCACCGGTGTTGGTACCGCCCACTCTAGGGAGATCGCTTGTTTTGTATCTGGTAGTACATGAGAAATCCATGGGATGTGTATTGGGACAGCAAGATGAGACAAGTAAAAAAGAGCATGCCATTTACTACCTGAGTAAAAAGTTCACCGATTATGAGGCCAAATACTCGGCAATAGAAAAGGTGTGTTGTGCACTAGCTTGGACTACTCGTAGACTCCGCCAGTACATGTTGTATTATACAACATTACTTATTGCTAAATTGGACCCCATTAAGTATATATTTGAGAAACCCTCGTTGTCAGGAAGATTAGCAAGATGGCAGGTTCTACTCTCTGAATATGACATCACTTATGTCTCGCAAAAGGCCATAAAAGGGAGTGCAGTGGCCGAATTTCTGGCAGATAGAGCTACAGAAGATTACGAGCCGGTAAAGTTTGACTTTCCTGATGAAGACTTGATGTTTATTTCTCGGGAGGACGAAGGCGAGGAGTTAAAGAAGGCAGTATGGAAAATGTATTTCGACGGAGCATCAAATGCTTTGGGGAATGGCATTGGAGCAGTTTTGATATCACCAGAGGGAAACTACTACCCCATAACTGCAAGATTAACTTTCAGGTGCACCAACAATGTGGCAGAATATGAGGCCTGTGTCATAGGACTTCAAGCAGCTATTGCAAAGAAAATAGACAAATTGGAAGTATATGGGGATTCTGCCCTAGTTATTTGCCAGTTGAAAGGAGAATGGGAAACGAGAGATTCAAAACTGATCCTATATCACAAATTCATAATGGAATTAGTTCAGCAATTCCAAAAAATTGAATTTAATTACTTGCCTCGAGAAGAAAATCAAATGGCTGATGCCCTAGCTACGTTGGCCTCAATGTTCAAAATAAATACGAGTGCTGACATCCAGCCCATCAAGATGAGTATACGAGAATCGCCTGCTCATTGTATGCATGTTGAGGAAGAACCGGATGGGAGACCATGGTACCACGACATCTTACTATACATAAAACATCAGCAGTATCCAGAGCATGCTTCGGAAAATGACAAAAGAATTTTGAGAAGAATGGCAATGGGATTCTTCTTGGATGAAGAAATATTGTATAAAAAGAGTAGAGATCATACACTTCTAAGGTATGTACAAGCGGCTGAAGCTAAAAGAATACTCGAAGAGATTCACGATGGTGTATGTGGAACACATGCAAACGGCCACATGATGGCTAAGCAGATTATGAGAGCAGGTTATTACTGGATGACAGCAGAAAGAGATTGCATCAGGTATGTTCGAAGATGTCATAAGTGCCAGATATACGCAGATAAACTGCACGCTCCTCCGACAACTCTACATGTCATGACAACGCCTTGGCCTTTTTCTATGTGGGGAATGGATGTGATCGGGCCAATTACCCCTAAAGCCTCAAACGGACATCGCTTCATTTTGGTAGTGATCGATTACTTCACGAAATGGGTCGAAGCTGCTTCTTACGCTAGTGTGACCAAATCCGTGGTGTGCAGATTTTTGAAAAAGGAAGTGATATGCCGGTATGGTCTCCCAGAGAAAATTATTACAGATAACGCTCTCAATTTGAACAATACCCTAATGAAAGAAATCTGCGCTCAGTTCAAAATCAGGCACCACAACTCGGCGCCTTACCGTCCCAAGATGAATGGAGCAGTAGAAGCTGCTAACAAAAATATAAAGAAAATCGTTGCCAAAATGACTGATAAGTACAAAGATTGGCACGAAAAGCTTTCATTTGCCCTGCACGCCTACAGAACGTCAGTACGTACTTCTACAGGGGCAACCCCCTACTCCTTGGTGTACGGGATGGAAGCTGTACTACCAATTGAAGTGGAGATCCCTTCTCTGAGAATTTTAATGGAAGTCGAGTTAGAGGAAGCAGAATGGGTTCGAGCCCGCTATGAGCAACTTAATTTGATCGAGGAAAAGAGGATGACGGCCCTGTATCATGGCCAACTATACCAAAAGCGGATGATGAGGGCTCATAACAAAAAGGTTCGCCCAAGAGAGTTTCGAGAAGGTGATTTAGTTCTGAAGAAAATCCTCCCTAATCAGCAAGATCCCAGGGGGAAATGGGCACCAAATTGGGAAGGCCCGTATGTGGTAAAAAGAGTATTTTCAGGAGGGGCAATGATTTTAGCAGAGATGGATGGCGCAGATTTCTCGAGTCCAATCAATGCCGACGCAGTGAAGAAATATTATGCATAAAAAAATATATATATATATAAAAAAGAAAAAGAAAAAGAAAAAAAGAAGAGGAGAGTTTCTAATCGAAAACCCAAGAGGGCGATTTGAATCAAAGGATGGATCTAGGTCGAAAACCCTAAAGGGCGACCTAGGTAAAAGACAAACAAAAGTTGGGATGATTGACAATAATCTTTGCGGAATAATTCAAGGGACAAAGGGTTAAAACAGGATGAAAGAACTGAACAAACAGCGAGGTTCGACGTGACCAAATGGCACAAGGCAGGAAGGGCAATTAATAGTGGAACGCTCTCGAAAGGAGTCAAAGACATCAATGAATTTTCTTTTCTGAAAGAGAAATCTGAACTTGCTCGATTGAGATTGTTCAAGTATTCATTATGTGGGGGTATATCCCTATTCACTCTTTCTTTTTTTCTTTGATTAATGCCAGTATGTTCTTTTTCTTCCTTCACTGGAATAAAAGTATATGTTCCGATTCATAAAATCGTGCCCTTAAATTATCCTTCTTTATTTAAAATTTTCTTTAAATAATGCATTATTTTGGCATGAAATATGAATGATAATAAATAACTAGATAATGCACAAATGAAACTTTCATGATTACTCTACAGAAATTTGAAAATTGGAAAATCAGAAAAGTAAGAGGAGATAATGGGGCAGTGTGGGACCCGATTTGTTTATAACCTTTAGAAATAGAGAAAACAATGATTGAGATGATGATTGATACCTAAAAATTGTTTTAGGAGGGAAGGCACAAAGCTTTGACTCAATTAAGAAAGGATCGTGAGGAAATAAATTGTGGAGGCCCAGTCGATTTGATGGAGAAAAAGAGAAAGGATTGGGAAGAACAGAAAAGTTTAAAGATTGAAGTAAGAGGCTTAATCAGATTCAACTCTGAAAGGGTCCCTGGTTAATAAAATATATGCAGGGGCATCGAATCATGATTCGGGCCTCAAGTCATGCATTTCATTATCATAAACATGCATTGCATCATCATAACATTGCAAACATTGAAAATTACTGTTGCATGGAAAGGGATACGAATGACAGATGAACAAGAAAAATGAAACTCGATTGCAATGGGAAGTTGGGAATCACCATGATAACCAAGAAGCATGTACATTTATTTTCCAAGTGCTAGAGCCTCTAATGAGAGGAGCAATTTATTTTTCCAAGTGATAGAGCCTCTGTTGAGAGGAGCAATTTATTTTTCAAGTGATAGAGCCTCTGATGAGAGGAGCAATTTATTCTCCAAGTGATAGAGCCTCTGATGAGAGGAGCAATTTATTTTTCAAGTGATAGAGCCTCTGATGAGAGGAGCAATTTATTTTTCAAGTGATAGAGCCTCTGATGAGAGGAGCAATTTATTCTCCAAGTGATAGAGCCTCTGATGAGAGGAGCAATTTATTTTCCAAGTAATAGAGCCTCTGTTAAGAGGAGCAATTTATTTTTTCAAGTGATAGAGCCTCTGATGAGAGGAGCAATTCATTCTCCAAGTGATAGAGCCTCTGATGAGAGGAACAATTTATTTTTCAAGTGATAGAGCCTCTGATGAGAGGAGCAATTTATTTTTCAAGTGATAGAGCCTCTGATGAGAGGAGCAATTTATTCTCCAAGTGATAGAGCCTCTGATGAGAGGAGCAATTTATTTTCCAAGTAATAGAGCCTCTGTTAAGAGGAGCAATTTATTTTTTCAAGTGATAGAGCCTCTGATGAGAGGAGCAACTTATTCTCCAAGTGATAGAGCCTCTGATGAGAGGAGCAACTTATTCTCCAAGTGATAGAGCCTCTGATGAGAGGAGCAATTTATTTTTCAAGTGATAGAGCCTCTGATGAGAGGAGCAATTTATTTTTCAAGTGATAAAGCCTCTGATGAGAAGAGCATTTTAAATCTCCAAGTTTCCGAGCCTCTGGTGAGAGGAGCATTTTCATTTTTCAAAATTAGAGAGCCTCTGGTGAGAGGAGCATTTTCATTTTTCAAAATTAGAGAGCCTCTGGTGAGAGGAATATCGTTTTAAATTCACAAGTTTTTCGAGCCTCTGATAAGAGGAGCGTCATTTTAAATTCCAAAATTTTCGAGTCTCTAAATTAGAGAAGCAGTTTATACTAATCATGAATGACGTTGTCGCTTACGTCTTTGCCCTATTGCTGATTCTCAGCAATGTTCAAAGAGGGGCAACTGTAGCGACCCGTTTTTTTCTTTATTATTTATTTATTATTTATTTATTATTTTTTTTCTATTGTTTATTTTTTTTATATTATATTATATTTATATATATATATTATTTTACTATTGGCCCTATAGGCCCAAACCCAACTCAGCCCAAACCAAAAAAAAAAACCTAAACCCAAACCCAACTCAGCCCAAACCTAGCCCAACCAAACCCAAGCCCAGGCCCAAACCAATAGCCTTTCCCCCTAAGAAACCCTAGCCGCCTCTCCACCGCCCCACCACCCAAACACTGCCACCTAACCCCCCACTTGCCTTGCCAGCCACCCACCAGCCTGACATCCAGAACCAACCCGCCGCCACCGAGCCAGCCCCGAACCGACCTCCCCACCGCCACAACCCCCTATAAAAGGGGAGGTCCGAAACACCAAAAAAAAAACCATCGAGGAGGAACCCCCATCAACCAGCAGATCCGAAACACAAAAAAAAAAGCCTTAGAAGTAGAGAGATCCGAAATACAAAAAAAAAAAAAAAAAAAAAACAAGAGAGATCCGAAGCATCAAAACCAAAAGAAACCATACCAAAAAAAAAAAAAAAATTAGAATCTTGTTTTTTTAGATCTAGGAATTTCATTTCGATTTTAGGGAAATCTAGCCTAGGATTTAGATTGAGGAGAAGGAGGAGAGTGTTTTCGTGGTTTTTCGACTCGGAGAACCTCCGGCGCGGCGGCGACGACGGTGGGCACGGCGGTGAAGGCGGCGACCACGGTGGTTCCTCCTTGGGTCAGGAAATTTTCAAAGGAAAAGAATTTTTTTTTTTTTGCTGAAACAGCTTCTCGGCCAACAACTCTGAATAAAAAATTAATGATGAGGATAAAAACTTGAGAGCAATTAACGAAAGAGACAGAAAAGAGGAGCTTGGGTGGGACATCAAAAGGTGGCAGTTGATTATCACAATGTATGTAGTGCTCACTTTCTTAGAATGAATGATGATGTTTTTTCTTTACTTTTTTTTTCACTTTCTCACATTATAAAATCAATGAAACATCATTTTTATTTAAAATTTTAACATTAAAGTCAAAACTTTTTTCAACTCTATTAAAATAAGGACAAAATTTGAAACGAGGAAGTAGGATTGATTAGAATATATATATATATATATATATATATATATATATATATATAGATGCAAATCTCAATTTTTACTATATATAAAATAAATAGGGTAAATTTGAAAAACATACTATTCACAATAAAAGAAATCTTTTTTATTTATTATTATATTAAATATTTATTATTATTATTATTTTTTTACTTTTTTTATTATTGGTATTTATTATATATATTTATTAATTTATTACTATTGTTATTATTTCCATTTTATTTTATATTTAATTGATTATTTTATTTACTTTATTATTATTATTATTATCATTTATTTATTTATTTTATTTTATTATATATTTATATATTTTTATGCCTATATTTGTATTTATTGTTATTATTGTTATTGTTATTATTATTATTATAATATATTTTTATTTTATTAATATTTTATTTTTCTATTTATTTCTTTCCATTATTATTATTATTTCTCCTTTCCTTTCTTTTTATATTCATTGTTGATTTTATTGTTATTGACATTTATTTATGTTATTATTTACTTATATGCATTATTAAACAACTAAATAAATAAAAAAAAGATTTTTTTTATCTAGTTTCTTAACAAATAAATTTTTCGCGTATGAAATATGTCTTTTCAATTAATTTCGGCAAAGGAATCTCTGAAAACGAACTCTTTCTCGAAATGGTCGGAATATCAATTGTTCCTTGAAATGGTTCGTGTAAACATGATTATCGAAACATTATCGAAATTATCAGAGTGGTTCGGGAATTATTTTTACATAAAGTAATCTCTTTTATCCCGAAATTAATTATAAAAAGATATTTTTATTAATTTTTCCGTAAACAAAATTTTATAAAAATAAAAAAATAATAATAAAATATTTCGAAATCGAATTATATCTCGGGGTGGTCGGAGTATCAATCATCTCACAAAACAATTCGAATAAAATTAGTTACCGAAACATTATCGAAAATATCGGAGTGATTTGGAAGTTTTTTTTTTTTTACATGGATAATTTCGTTTATTTTGGAGATTAATTTTAATAATAAAAAAAGATATCTTCATTAATCGTTATTTTCTTTCCGCAAAATAAAACATACTTTTTAAAATTATCTGTGGTAAATGAAATCTTTTTTTTTTTTTTTTTAAAAACGAATCATTTCTCGAACGGTCGAAATATCTATCGTTCTTCAAAACGGTTCGTGTAAAAATAATTATCGAAACATTATCGAAAATATCGGAGTGATTCGGAAATTATTTTTACAAAGTAATTTCTTTTACTTCAGAAATAATTATAAAAAAAACATTATCTCTCCTTCATTTTAAATATCCTTTTTAAATAAAGTGTACTAAGGGAATTATTATTAAATATTAAAGTTAAAATCAGTTTTTCAAGATTAAAGATAACACGCAATTAATCGGTACCGTTTTTAAAAACGGGCGTCGTGGGGGTGCTAATCCTTCTCCACGCGTAACCGTACTCCCGAACCTAACTTTGTTTCGCAGACCAAAAATTATCTTTTTAATATACCTTAATTAATTTTAGGATATTATTAAGAAGATAAATTTTCATAGGTGACCAATCACACCTAACCAAAAAAGATCGGTGGCGACTCCCAGTATTTTTATTTTTATTTTGAACATTTATTTATTTTTAAAAAAGAAAAAAAGGTCAGTAAAAAAATCGTCTAGCGGTAAAAAAAAACCGTTATGACATCGATGTCTTCCTCCATCTTTGTCCAAAAGTATGTTCGTGACAGTAGAGCTATCATCCTCTCAACACCCGGATGTCCAGCCCACTGAGGATCATGTGTTTCCCGCAACAACTCTCTCCTCATTGCCCCTCCCGCAGAGACATAAAGTCTGTTGCCCTGTGCATACAATAGGTCTTCATCTAGCCAGCATTTGCGGACCAGCCCATCTCTGACTTGTTGCCTGAGCTGCCCTTAATTCTTGTCCGCTTCGGCCTGTTGCCTTATCCTCTCTAGAAAATTCGACTGCACGGTTGATAAAAAGGCAACAAAGGTTTTCACTTCTTTCCTACTCAAAGCATTAGCAACGTGATTCTGACTCCCTGGTCGATGAACCCAACTAAAATCAAATTCAGTAAAAAATTCTTGCCATCGTGCTTGCTTGAGCGTAAGCTTCTTCTGAGTTTTAAAGTAAGTGTTTGCCACATTGTCAGTTACGACCACAAACTTTGTACCCAGCAAGTAGTGTTTCCATATTTCCAAGCAATGCATCACCGCCGTCAATTCCTTCTCGTGAGCTAAGTAATGCTGCTCGGCTTCTTTTAGTTTTCTGCTCTCAAAAGCAATGGGGTGTCCCTCTTGGACCAGCACCCCGCCAATGGCTCTGTCCGACGCATCAGTGTGTACCTCAAAAGGTAACTCAAAATCAAGCAACCTTAGCACCGGTTCTGATGTCACTGCATGCTTTATTTTCTGAAATGCCTCTTGACAAACATCTGACCATTCCCAATGCTTGTCTTTCTTTAACAGATCCGTGAGAGGGCTTGCCATCTTCGAGTAGTCTTTAATAAATCATCGATAATAGTTGGCCAAACCAAAGAAAGATCTCAGCTCCGTGATCTTGGTTGGTGCTGACCAGTCTAGAATGGCCTTTACCTTCCTCTCGTCCAATCGAATCCGGCCCTGACTCACTTTGTGCCCCAAGAACATGATCTCTTGTTGGCAAAACTCACATTTCTCCTTTTTTCACTGATAAGGAGTTTTTCCTCAATGTAGAGAAAACCAACCGCAAATGCTCAATGTGTTCCCCAAGGGTCCGACTGTACACCACAATGTCATCCAAGTACACAACGGCCAAATCATCGAGGAACTCATACAACACATCATTCATCAAGTTGCAAAAAGTAGCAGGCGCATTAGTCAAACCAAAAGGCATAACAAGAAATTCATACGAGCCATACCTAGTCACGCATGTTGTCTTTGACTCATCTCCCTCAGCAATTCGCACTTGCCAATACCCCGATCGCAAGTCCAGCTTTGTGAAGTAAGCTGCTTTGGATAGTCTATCAAATAAGTCAGCAACATTCGGGACTAGGTACTTGTTTTTCACCGTGACCTTATTCAAGGCCCTATAATCAACACACATCCGCAATGTACCATCTTGCTTCCTCTGAAACAAAATCGGGGCTCCATAAGGGGCTTTTGATGGTTGGATGTATCCAGCATCGAGCAACTCATCTAGCTGTTTTCTCAACTCAGCTAGCTCCGCAGGGGCCATCCGATATGGGGCTCGTGCTGGGGGTCGAGTTCTTGGCTCCAACTCGATCCTATGGTCAATGGCACGCTTAGGCGGCAGTACCTTTGGCAACTCCGCAGGCATCACGTCCCTAAACTCATCCAGCACTTCAACAACTGAATCTGGGACATCCACCACTTGATCTGGTTTTATCTCTACCAGTGCAGCAATCATGGTGGTCTCTCCTCTTTTGATACCCGACTTGAACTGAGAAGCACTTTGCATTAGTGGCTTCTCTGTAACATGTCCCTCAACAGGTACAAAACTTGGACTCCTCTCGCTTGCAATCATAATGCCCTCCAGATGTGGCATAGCCATAGCCTTGGCTTGTACAAAGAACTCAATTCCGAGAATCATGTCAAAGTCATCTAAAGGCAAAGCCATGAAGCGACACTCCTTTTGCCAACTTCCCATCCGCAAAGTAAAAATAGCCGTACCTTGGATACCTTGAGCTTTCGAGTTCACTGCCTTCACCTGACTTGTACTTTTGGTGACTTTCAAACCCAACTGATCAACCATTCTGAGCGACACAAAATTGTTTGTAACACCTGTGTCTAGCATAGCCCGCACAGCCTTGCCATTCACCCTGGCTGTTACATACATCAATCCCTTCAGTGGGACCTGTTGTTCCGTGGTCAACGCATTGAGCAACTAAATCGGGTTTACTCTCGGTATGCACTCACTAGAACCACCATCATCTCCTGACTCATTAGAAACAAGGGCAGACAACCTGTCCCTTTTGGGGCAATCTCGAAATCTATAGGGACCAGAACATAAAAAGCAACCAGATTTACCTTTGCTTTGGGATGGATCTGAATCCTTTTGCTTAGGCAACTCCCCCTCTTTATGTTTATCCTTCTTCCAATCTTTTTCAGATTTCTCCCTTCTTTCCCTTCTTCTTTTCAGCAGTTGATGAAGTATGATTGAGTTTGTAGTCAACCAAACTATCTGCTACTGCAATGGCCTGAGGCAAATCCTTCACATTCTGCCTCCTCAATTCAGCCTGTGCCCAAAGCTGAAGGCCCGAGAAGAAATTGAACAACTTATCATTCTCCGACATGTTTTTCACGTCCAACATCAAAGAACTAAATTCTTTGACGTAATCTCGCACATACCCGATGTGCTTTAGCCTTTTCAAGGCTTCTCTTGCTACCCACGCGACATTCAAGGGTAGGAATTGATCTCTTAATTCCTTTTTCAGTACTTCGAATGTCTCAATCCGTGGTCTACCCGCGCAAGCATCATCATTGATCCTGCTTCTCCACCACAACTTAGCATCGTCGGCAAGGTACATGCTTGTGATGGTGACTTGTTCACTCACCGCAACTCGAGCAGCCTGAAAGTACTGCTCCATATCCCACAAGAAGTTTTCAAGCGCCTTCGCATTTCGACTGCCATCAAACGCCTTTGGCTCAGAGACTCTAAGTTTCGATTTCTCGCCACCATCGCTACTGCCTTGGCCCACAGCAGCCCTTTTGAGCAAGGAAACATCCTGCTCAAGAGCACAAAATCGTTCCTCCGCCCGTTCTGCAACTCTAAGCAACTGACTGAGAATATCATTGTACCGAGCAACAACATCCGACTAATTATCCAGAACAAGTTGAGACAACTCTTTCATACGTTCCTCATGCAACTCGCCTTGTTCTGACAATGATCCTGCATCATGGGCTAGAGCTCCTACCAGCCATTCGAGCACGCTCACACGCTCGCTCAGATCTCGGGTCACCATTGAACTTGATTCTTCCGGTAACCACGCTCTGATACCAACTTGTCACAAGGTTAAACTTCCTCCCAAATTTCGACCCTATGATGGCACTAAGCCGCGCACTTAGTCAGCCAACTCACAAACACAATAGAAGCAATCAACAATAAACAAAGGCAACAAAGATTACGGGAAGTTCCCAACCGTTTTATTGCTCGTCAATAAATCGGAATACAAAGTCTGCTGCAGGGATCACACACTCAGATTTCTATTTCTCTGTTGTGTCCTCTGCTTTACTTAACTAAGTATTTATAGATAAAGACTTCGCCAACATCCCTGACCAGTAAAACACGTTTTAGGCAACAGTTAGAGTCCTAGTCCATCACGAATTCTGACCACGATTGGAGTGTGCCTTAAGTCTCGGCCAACACTTCCTTTTCTTGCGCTCCACGCCGCTTACGTGGGCTTGGGGCTATCATGGTCCGAACATCTCGCCCCATGATCAGTTTCCCACTCGAACTCAACTTCTCCAAGCCAACACGTTTCTTGCGCACATCACGGACCACTTGCCCGTGTGTTTGCACCCAGACTCCTACTCGAATATGGACTCTTAAAGTCTTCCCACATTTTGCACCCAAGTCCGCACCTTGATTGTGCTAAGGACCAATCACCTCGTAGCAACTTGGCCCAATCGTGGCCTGCTTGTGTCGACCCGCAACAAGGCCTGATGCCCGCGCATCTCAAGGTCTAACATTAGCCTACTAAATGAGAAAAAAAAAAGAAAGAACTACGTGAAAAATCTATTTTGGTGAAGTGACTGTTTCGTTTGACTTTTTAGTTAGTTGTAATTATTAATTTGATTAGAAGCAACAGATTTAGGACATATATAAGTTGGCATGCTTTGAATTTCAAATTTGTGCCTTAGTATTAGGTGCAACAACTATTCCGTGATGACTTCTTGTCTTGAAATAGTAAGAATGCTAGGCATGCACACGTGATTCATGAAAAAGTTCCATCAAATTAAGTTTGATTTTTTGTGTTTGAAAATGGATGTTAAACTATGTTATTCCGACTTTTCATTTTTTTTTGAAATATCTGTATCGGACGCATATCCAGACATGAGTATGAGGATATAATCCTCTAAGGACTCTCCAAATAAATAAAAAAACTTTAAAAAAATAAAAATAAATATATCCGCATCCAACACTCACACCTGAATCCGAGTAACATAGATGTTAAGTGTTTAGTTAGAAGTAGAAAACTAAACTGTCAGGTCTCAACATTTAAGTTACAATAGATAACAGGTAAAAGAAGAAAGGTATTTGCAGTAAGCCAGTAACGAAGAGATGATAAATTGGAAAAAGCAAGTGCTTAAACATGGGTTGAACTAATTCTATCAGTCTCTTTCTCGATATTAGTTTCTGGGCTCAGCGGACATGGATTGGGTTTGGCTTTACTGTTAGATTTCTGGGTTGCTGAGCATATTGGGTATTTGGGTCTTGACTTTAAAAGGCGTAGAACTCTTACAATGCGATTTCCTGGTCTATTTATATTCTTTGGATTGCTACTCTAGGCAGTTATGATTTCCTAAAAAGGACCATTTTTCCGAACAACATTGTGAACTGAAATCCTTTGAGGATGTTGAACAATGCAAATGCAAGACAAAAGCAATCTATTTTTTAAGATAATGTGATTGAATTTTTTAGACTAAAAGATTAGGAATTCGAGGGATATATTTATATCTTCTTGGTGGATAAAAGAGAGATGAGGCGACACACAAGATGAAGAATTAGTTCAAGGAAATATTTTCCTATGAACCGAACTCTTCAAATCGAACCCATAAATTGAATCTTTTAAATAAAATTCATAAATCGAACCTCTCAAACTGAACTCACGAACCAAACTCATGAATTGAATTCCTAAACCGAACCCATGAACTAAATCCCTAAACGAACCCTCAAACCAAACCAATGAACCGAACCCCTTAAACCAAACCCATGAACCGGATCCCTTGAAACGAACCCATGAATCGAACCCTTAAATCAAACCCCTTGAACCGAAACCCTAAACCGAACCCAACCCATGAATCGAACTCATGAACCGAACCCATGAATCGAACCCCTTGAACCGAGCCCATGAACCAAACCCATGAACTGGACCCAATGAACCGAACCCATAAATCAGATCCCATGAACTGAACCCATGAACTAGACCCATGAATCGAACCCATGAACCGAACCCCTTGAACCAAACCCATGAATTGGACTCTTTGAACCAAACCCATAAATCGAACCCATGAATCGAACTACTAAACTGAACCCTTAATCAAACCCCTTAAACCGAACTCATGAACCAAATCCATAAGCCAAACCCCTGAATCAAAACCATGAACCAAAACCTCAAACCGAATTTTTAACCAAATCCCTCGAATTGAACCTCTCAAATCGAATCCACAAACCACATTTTTATACAAAATTAAAGATATTGAAGTCTTTTTCACTTATTAGGATGTTGAACAAAAAAAGAAATGTTAATGACCCAACTGTTAGCTCACCAAGATAACGCTAGATTTACTAGGCAAACAAATGCCAGTCCACAAGCACAAGGTCAAATCTTCAACTACAGTATACAGTATAGCTACACTAACAATGGTTTTCTTTTGCCACCTCCCCCCAACCGACCCACCCACACAACCAAAAAAAGAAAAAGAAAAAAAAATAGTACCGTCATTGGTGTTTGAAACAATAATCTTGCACCACCAGCAGAGCTAATGTCAAAATTTCACAAATTTTAGTTTTGTACTAAGTTAAACAAATAGCTTCATCTTTGTGCGGCTTTGAATGGTAAAAATTAGTCAAATCACTTAGTCTGTGAAGTCAAGTGAGGGATCTCACTGAAAACACAGAGCTTAATGGTAACTACAGGCACGAAAGTAGAGCCATATAATCAGTTGTGAAGCTTCAATAGAATCAAGTTGTAGTACCTCAAAGGGATCATCGCATTACTGACTCTTTTACATAGGATCTGCCGCCTGAACTGCAAGAGTGAAGATCAGAAAGTTGATGAGCCATATCTATTTACCCAACAGAAAGGAAAGTCAATCTTTAGAAATATACTGCTGTTACTCACGAGTACTCAAGATGAATATTCATAAATCGACGGTTTTCTTTGCTTTGAGATAGTGTTAGGGAGCCTTCAATGATTTGGTCTTGCTCCACCTCTATCGGGTCATAAAAGTATATCAATGTCTGCAAAATTTACGTGTAAACATTAAAAAGGGTCCATTATAGAATATAACCAGTAGCTTCATGCAAGTTGTCAGATGTAAAAATGACCAGACTCCTTCATAGTTAAAAGTAAAGTTGACCGTTCAGGCTTTTGTTATGCTCAAAGCAATAGCATATTTCTTAACAGAGTCAAACAATTTTTATGTGCAGGTTTGTCTCTGTGTGCAAACTCAGCATGTACAAACTAAAATTAGTATGGTACCTGTTGCCAATGTGTTGGAGGATCCTCTGGTGCTGTTGAGAGCACAAGAGCTTCATTGGGATTGGCGCGTTTCTTCTTCTGGATACCATCCACAGGATTATTATTTGATGCGCCAATAAGTGAGGATGGGGTATGATTATTTGTAGGAGAATTTGCTGGTCCACTGAATTCAACATCAAACCAAAACGCAAATCCATGTAGAGGAGCTGGGAATCAAGGAAGTATGAATACTGTGCTTAAAATGAATAGACACATCGAGAAAAATGGCAAGGACCAACTGTGTAAGTTAAAATAGTAACATGAAACAAAGGCATACAAAAAATGATGTAAATGGTGTGAAACAATGGTAAATCAAAAGCTCTTAAAGAGCCTCTTCCAGAAGAGAAGATAAACTGATCACATTACTGCATGACATCTCAATTTTATGGTTCGCGCGCACACAATGGTAATCCTTGACACAGCATGTGTGCACGCACACAAAAAGAAGACAGCATATATATAATAAATAAATAAATAAAAAAAAAAAGCACAGATATCGAGGGGAGGGTTTACCTCGCATCATTGACTGGAACTTATATCTTGTTGACACAGATTCTAGCTCATGGAGTTGGATAGTGTAGCAGTCCACATGCTTAACCTGTTAATAATAATAAATTTCAATGCCATTTCATGAGCAATTTTAGAAATATGTTAAAATAAACCATGTTATAGCACTGATAATTTGGGCATATAACCTGGACAAATGCTGCTGGTAAAGAGAATGTCTCAAGCAACAGCCACATGGGATTAATGAGACAAATGCATGAGAAATTGTTATATCACAATTTCAATATATGAAGAAGCCATTAGGTTGCCACATACACACCATTTGTGCACTTGCAACTCATGCCTTGGTGTTCTAAGGAGATTGTGGTTTTGCTAGGTAAAAATGACATAAATGGTATGATAAACCTAACACTTGGTCAGGAAGATTATTGCAGCGCTGCAGTTTGGGAATGCACCAGATGGACAAAAGATAGTATTTAAAAAAAATTCACAGGGAGGAACCAAATGTAGTAAACTACAACTGAGAAAATTTCAAAAGTTGCATACTTGTATTTACAGAAAATAAACTTTGGTCTTTCCAATTCAGAAATCAGTAGGGAATCCAAAGGGGAATAAAGCAAGAGAACTAGAAGACTCACCACATGTGGCCATGTCAAAACATTCTCCCCCGTTATTGTCTCCACACATGGCTCTTCAAACGCACACTGTTTTGCTAACTGCAACATTGCAGACACTGCAAGAGAAAATGACATCATAATTGCCGATTCACATACAGTCAAAACAGAAACAAGCTACAAGCCAAAGGCATGAGAGCTGCAATCTCTAAGCGGATTGGTAGAATTTAATTTCACATATATGCATGGAAAAATACAAATCAAATTTAGCATCATACTCACTATCAATTCCATAGACATTGCGCCAAAATTCAATGCTGTCATTGTATCTGTCAGGATGTGTGATGGGTGCCATGTATAACTGCAAGCAGTAAGGAGTGAAAATGAACAGTAAATAAATAGATTTTCATCACATGAGTAACATATTCTGAAACACAATAAAACTTTCATAGGATTCAAGACATGACTGTTAAACAAAGTGGAAAAAGAACAAAGAAGCTCAATTACACTGTCAGGCTCAGCTAAGTAGTAAAACAAATTTACACTAGACTAGTATGAAAGTGAAACAAACCGTTGCATTGGAAGGAAGAATAAGGCCACCACGTTTTAGCCATCGATCTCTAGCAGTAATAACACTTCCCAGCATACTCTGGAAAATTGTAATGAGGATGACCACAATTTACAATGATACATACTCAAAATGCAAGGAAAATAAAAGTAAAAAAGAATAGCAGGATATAGAGTCAATTGAATGAATAAAAATTATGTTCTAATCTGCCAACCTCAAAGAGTTCCTGGAAATCTCTTAAAAATAATTTAGGATAAGATCATATGTGATTTTAAAAATCACCTCATACAGCAGCATGTACCCCATCCACTCTGAAATTATTACATCAACCTCTTCATCAATTTCAACATCCTGTAGAAATTATAACTAGTGTAAATTGTCAGACATTCAGAAGGAAATAAGTCAGTTCAAGGGAAGGAAATGTTTCTCAGAACAGTGCGAAGTATGTAGCTGTATGACCCCTTCCCCACCCCTCACCATCAAGTAGAAGTTTATTGGCGATCTAGATTCCAAACATAAATGCACAAGTGACCTTTGGTTCTTCATTATCTTAAATGATCTACCTCGTACTTCTACACTAATGTAGTCTACAAAGCCACTGCTTTCTTATCTCCTCCAAAGAAAGAGGCAAATAGCAGAAATATCTCATCATTGTTTGATAATTAATCCATGAAGTGATACACCTGGGTGCTGAATCCAAGCCAATATACAAGCTGGCAACACCAGGAAACAGTATGTGGGCCAATGTCCTACAGGTGCAAGCTTCACCAATTATTATCCTATGATCACCATAACTATGAATGGTGCTCATATCAAGCATGTGAAAGATGTAAATACTAACCAAATATAACCGCAATTGCTACCATAATTGCAGTCATCTACCAATGAGAGCATCCAGAAGGTGCTATCACAATCACTTCATCCAAGATCCCACAGTTGGACAGAAAAGAAAATTTCCCTCATTTATAATGAAATTTAAACACCAATACCAATGCAGTCTTAAAATTGTCAGCAAAAGCAAAGCACCGCATAAAGGTCACCATCCTTTTTGCATACAGCTACACATCAAATTCCACCTTGATTTTTCACTGCAGCTAGTGTTCCCTTGACCTTGAGTGTAAATTCAGAAGCATCATCTCTAATTCCACGATGTTGGAAACTGATCTTTGCAGTTTCATAGATAAAGAAATTATTCTCACTAACTTTAAAAAGTTATAGAAAGAAATAAATCTAACCCTAAGTTGGCCTACTGTTCGTTAGTTACCCCTTCAATGAAGGCTCAAGGTCCAGAAGTCAACTCCCCTGCCCCCAATCATTTAAGGAGCATACACATCAATAAGCCTCAGAGGAAATATAAAAATGGTAATATATAGGTGCTTGTTCTTTTCTCAAATATGCGAACAGATTAAGCCTGTCAAAATATAAAAATGGGTATTCTTGCAACCATTTAAATACACATCAATAAGCCTGGGAGGAAAAGACTACCTCAACTCGTCCGTGCAATACAATGACCTTTTCAGCTAAGTTATTTGCTTTCACAACTTCATTTGCCTGCTTGCAAATAGCAAAGATTAATACAAACCAAATAGCCAGTTTCATTTCCAAAACAAGAAGCCAGTCAAGGAAAGGTCTAGAGAAGTAAAGAACATATATATTTCCATAATGTAAATAGATAACTAGCTTTCTTACTCTAATTGCAGTGTTAACCAGATCTCATAATCTCATTGTAGTGATTAACACGGTGAGAAAACAATAATGGTGATGAGAGAAGGAAAAAGTGCTAAATCTGCACTCTCAAAAAAGACAGTAAAAATGCCTCAGTAATAAGCAATTAAGCACTAATGCAACAAAGTACCTGCACCGCAATATCACTCGCATCCACCGCATACACCTGAGAACACATAATCACTTCAGATATCAGACAGTTTTATTTTAAATGAATCCATCAACATTAACAACAGGAATATAACTTTAAGGTAGCAAGAGAATTACAACAACAACAAAAAAATACTAAAGAACAAAATTGAAGTTCTATCTACATTTCTCTTGGTCAATAGATCAATAGAAGCCTATTTCTTAATGATAAATTATAAAATTCACATAGAAACTAGTTAGAGAAAAACTAGAGGAAATCAAAAAAGTTGACCACAATTTAACTTCTAGCAATCCCCCTGCACTTATTAAATAAGTAATCTTCATAAATTAGTTGAAACCAGTACCGCATGATATGCAGAAAATTGAGATTGAATCAATTTTCAAATAAATGTCCATGATACAACCATTATAAATATGTCAATCATACAATAAGCACTTCAAGACATATACCCGTTTTGCACCAGCTTGAGCACAAAATATTGAAAGAATGCCTGTGCCACATCCAACATCCATTACAACCTGTAAGCATGGTCACAAGCAATAATGAGGAAGAGGAATGAACCAGCTAAATAGTATTTGGAAAACAGTTCTTAAACCAATTAGGCTGTTAGAGAGCCAGATGCTTCGTATATATGTTGCTATAAGAGACAAATGCATTTCACCTAGGTATGAGATTATAGTAGGTGCAGTATAATATTGTGACTGGATGAAATGGGAATCTTACACAAAATGCCATCAAGTATGATAATGCTTGCATAAACACAGAATTATCCTGATATTATTTATATTTTGAGTAAGAAAAGAGATCATATATAGTTTTATAACTAAGACTAAAACAATGGTATTACTTTGCCTTCAATAAAACTCTGGTGTTGCATGATTGCAGCCCTGTAAGTTTCAGTTCGAACTCGATCCTGTATGCTTCCGAGAAAAAGTATGATCAGCCAATTGTCATGAATTTCTATTACTATTATTTAAAAAGGCAAAAGTTTATCCAAATTTGCAACTGATACAGGGTCACAACTTTGTCAAAATTATATAAAATTTATCATAAGCTGGATAAAGTGTTCAGAAACATATAATCAAACAATTTCCTTAAACAACAAACTATAATTTAAAGAACCCACCATTGGAAAGAGCTCAAGTCAAGAAATATTCAATCACCAAAAGAATAAAGCAAAGCTTAATTTAACAGAATTGCCAGTATTAAAACTTTTGGACACAAATGCACGATTCAACCTTGCTTAAACGAAGTCAGCAAAGAAACTTAGCTAATTAAGAAAAACTAAAAAAAAAAAAAAAAAACATATTTAAAACAAAGAACGTGAGGACATGAGAAAAACTCAAGTTTGAATTCCCATGTTAAGCTCTCACTCTGAGTCACGACCTTGGCACCCCCTACCTCACACTCACATTGCTATAACCCATAAAATCTTACTCTTCTTCTTTAACTTTAGTAAATTCAAACACTAAAAACCTCCCAAAAAACAAAACCCATAAAGTTAAAAGTAAAAGAAATTCACAAAGTCCCTGAAGAAGTACTACAAAAACAAAATAAACCCAGTTAAGAACAAATAAGTAGCAAGAGAAAGAACAAAAACGAAGAAGGAAAGACCTTGATCATTTCTTCGTGGATGCCAACGTGGGCATAAGAGTGAAAGTAGGCCATGTCGAAGTCCGTACAAGGGGGAGGTGATTTCTGTTCTTGCTGGTCGTTGTTGTGGTGCTGGTGCTCAGAAACCCTAAAGCCATGAGGTTCACGTGATCTACGACCTCCCCTCCTCCCACGACCTCCCCCTCGCTTCTCTCCCGAGCTCTGCTGCTGGTTTTGGTGGTACCCATTACTGTATCCCGTGCTTCCATACATGTTTTCTTTCTTCTTCTTTTTTTTGGTTTGCCTTCTCTGGCTGGGTCGCAGGAGAGCAACAATTCACCGGCACTGTCTGAGAAGGTAGCCAACGGCGGCTTTTTCGTTGGGATTTTTGTCGAAAACCCAAAGAGGTGCTAGTTTTTACTGTTTGTTGACGGACCAAATAAAATTAAGGGTTAAGGTTACGCCGTTACGGGGTTTAATTGCGGTGTGTTTGGATTTTGGAACAGCTGATAATAACATATTAGAGAAAAGAGCAGTTAAAGTATTTAAATAGTTCTTGTATTATAATTAAAAATATTTTTTAATTTTTGTATTATAAAAATAAGTAATTTAATCCTTGTATATTTGAAATTTGTGTAAAGAAGTAAAATTGATAAGAGTGTTAATGGAAAATCGTCTAAATACTAATATGTACATATTAAACTGGCAGAAAAGATGACTTAAAAAAGAAAAAACGATGACGTGTCAAATTTATTTACTCAAGTGAAATTTAGGAAAACATAATTTTTTTAACCCAAATGCCTCCGTTACTCATAAAAACTGTCATAATTTTTTTCGAAGTCATCTATTCTGTCAGTTTTACATGTTTACGTCAATATTTAAACGGTTTTTTATTAACACTATTACCAATTTACTACTTTGCACCAATTTCAAACGTATAAGGATTAAATCACTTACTTCTATAGTACAAGGACTAAAATACACTTTTTGACTATAATACAGAGACTTCCTAGATACTTTAACCGAAAAGGGCTTCCACCCTTCCATTTAGAGGTGTTCATGGGCTGGGTCGGGTCAGGATCGGGCCGGGTCTATGTATGATATTAATACTATATATGCTTGCCCGATCCAGCCCGAAATATGGGTCTCAAAATTTGTCCAAGCCCACCCATATTTGTAAATGGATAGTCCAAACCCGTTTAGGCCCGCTTATATTATTTTTTTTCTATTTTTTTTTTTATAAAAAACTTATTATTTTTATTTAATTTTTAGTAATTTTGTATTTTTTTTTCTTGTATTAAGTTCTTAAACATGAACAATTTAACATATTTTTTTAATTTTTACTCTATAATATTATATATATTTAATCTTTATATGACATATATTACATAATATATATAAAAATAATATATTATTTAATTAGAAAACGAGCTGGGCCGGGCTCGGGCTATGTTAGAGCCAAGGCCCGACCCATTTTTTAAACGGGCCTAATTTTTTTGCCCAAGCCCATTTTTCGGGTCTAATATTTTTATCCAAGCCGTCTCAAATATGGACAAGCCTTCGAGTTTAAACAAGTAACCCGTCCTTAAGCAGGTTTACTTTCACTTTCTGCTGATTGGGGTTTGGGATGATTAATACTTACTCGGAAAAAAAAAAATCTTGAGAAATAAGAATTCAAATAATTTTTTTGAAAAAAAAAAAAGAATTCAAATAAAATATTATGATGATAATGGAATAATGTTAATTTTCACTAAATTTGAAAATTTATACTATTTTTAAAAATTTTAATTAAGTTAATCATATGCCAATTCGAAATGATAGAAAAATAAATTATACAAAAATTAATAAGATTAATTTGTAACCTATGCGATATGCGATGCAGGAATTAATTTTATTTATTTATATAAATACATGGAGTAACTTTATGTAACCATTTACATATTTAAGATATATATAATGCATATAATATAGTGAAGCTTTTAAATCATAATAAGTTTTTTTCTTAAATAAATTTGACAAAAATTCTGAACATATGTTAAATAATATTTGAGAATGAATAAAAATATGCAAAAGATAATATAATAGTATTATTGAGCACATTAATAGAATGTTAAAATATAAATTAAAAGTTTTTATCATTTTGAAATTAATTTCTTCAATTTGCACTATTTTCATCTTGTGCAGTCACTTTTATACACCTGAATATTTATATAATTTTAAGATAAGTTTTATTTATTTAGAAGAAATGATAATTTTAAATGTTTAATAATGTATGTAATAGCTTACTTGCATGTACATTTTTTTTTTTGCAAGAGTTTCAAAAATATCTTGGTCTTCGACATTTATATGGTTTACCAAACTTTTATGCTTTTAAAATTTTTTAGCTTGACATTTAATGCAGAATTACGTTCCTGGAACTAAAATGAAATTGTTTTAAATTTAATGATATTAAATTGTAAACATTAATTTGAAAGAAAAAAAAATTAAACAAAATGATTTAATGAAATATAGTAAAATATTTACCTTTTGTATTTTTCCAAATAAATACTAACTTTCGTCTTTATAACATATCTCTTGAACATGTGTAACTGTCAATTTTGAACTTCCAGACACACAATTGAAATCATTAAGTTCTACTTAAAAAATATATGAATGACCTATTAACTCTTCATTTTTTTTCTTTCTATTTTGGCATCTCCATCCTCCTGCGAATAAGTATTGTAAAATTTTAATTAAATAATCATGATATTCAAATGAAGTTAGAAATATATTAAAAAACAGATATAACCTCATTTTTTTTTTTTTTGAAACAATTAATCAGCTGTATAATCTAAAACCCGATTAGCTTTTTCATCGAGAAGAACAAATAGTGCATTGCCAGTTTCATCTAATACATTAACCGTCAACTTATAAGTATGATGAAATTCAAATAATAATCAAACTTAGCTTAAGTCGAATGATAATGAAAAAATAAATATCCATAAAATAATTTCAAAAATTTTACTTGTTTAAAAATATTTTCACAATTTTTTCTTAAACTGCATATAATAATTACGAATTTTAATAATACCTTACAACTGAAAGTTGGATTTGACGTACACAATCTTTACAAGCATAGCCTCCATCGACTTCTAATACTTTTTTTCTATGCACCGCACATGACAAATAATACCATCCATAACTTGTGTCAACTTGCATTATAATATCTCGACAAGTGTACTTTTTCACCTGTTAATAATAAAAGTAAAGAAGTATTTTTGTATTATAATTATATGTATATAATTAAATGAAAATTATTTAAGTAGTATCCATAATTCTTACCTTGCATAAATTGTCATGCATAATCTGAAAAATATCAGCTATGGATGATCTCCTATTTGCAAATAACTTTTCTTTGGAAGATATGCCTTCTTTTGTTGGTGTCACGTACTTGTGGATTTAAGAATCAACAACTATTTGATTGTATTTATATCATAAATCATAATATGCATTTTTCAAAATGCACCACATTTTATTAAAATTATTGTTTTTGAATGTATTTATAAAACATATATTTTATATAACTTTCTATTTACTATTGATAAATATGTAATTACCTGTTTAAAGTATTTCAAACTCAATTAATATGAAAATTTTAAACATAAGACAGCAAGACCAACGAAAAATTCTGATTAAAGTATTTCAAACTCAATTATAATACGAATATAAAAATTATTTATCTCTTTGCTACAAAAAAAAAATATTAAAAAAGTCCTTTCAATGACAAAAATTGAATCTTTAAAATTCAATCTTCGTTTATAAAAACATTTGATATTCTAATCTCTTACTCTAAATAAGTTGACATTTTGTCGATTTAAGTTAGATTCCAAAATTCACATATCCAAAATTGAAACCTCTAATAAATTAGATAAAGTTTATAGGAGTATATAAAAAGAATGAGAATCACTCCAAAAAATATATATCCCAAAAATCTCAATAAAATAATCACTCCAAATTTAGATTGGATTTAGTATATTGCAAAATAATCCTATTATAAAATTAAATAGTACTTATGCATCTTCCTTATAAAGTTTAGCCATCTGTTCTTCTTTTCTCTGGATTTCATTTCTAGCACAAGAGAACATTGGTGGCCTTGAGAGCAACGTCCCGAAGCATATGGGAATAATGCCTCTAATGAAGATCGTACTGAATGAAATAGATACTATCAAGGAAGAGATCGTGCTCTGAATGAGTTAAACAAAAATAAAAAAGCTACGATTCACAAAATAAATCGTATATGTGATTTATTTTGTATTATGATTGAATATAATGCATTTCATAGTGTTTGTTATACGCATAAAAGATTTTAAGGGTATTTTAGTAACTATACTACTTATATGCTTTGTATATAAGGTGAGAGCTTCCATAGAGGTAGAAGTGCTCATGGGCCAGGTTGGGCCTAGGCTCGGAAAAAAATATTTTTCCTTGCTCAAGCTCATTTAAGGCCAGGCCCGGGCCGGGTCATTAGCCTATTTTACTATTCTTAAATTATTAAAATATTAAAAAATTATTTTTATATTAATATTTATATATATATTTTATTATTAATTTAAATAAAAAAATATTTTTTAATTGTTGAATAGTAATTCAGGCCGAGCCGGTCCGAATTACAAATACTCTTACCCAAGCCTAGACCGTGCCGGGCCGGCCCTTGAGCAGGTCTACATAGAGGCAGGCAGGTGATTATTTACTCTCTTCATTCATTTATTTACAGTGTCTCTCCCTCAATTTATTGAACAATCATTGACTTAAGAACCGGAATGTGTTCTGGAGACTAACCTCTAACACTTTCTGACCTTGCTCTGTCCTCGCAAACTCCTTATACCTTTTGTATCACACCTCCAGGAGCTAAACCAAACTTGATCACCCAAAAGGAGATCAACAAATGAAATACCATAAGTCCTTTATGTTTAACATAACTCATTTTTTTTTATTTCTTTTCTCTTGATTGGAGTCTGTGTTTGTTTCTTAACATTTTTCTCTGGATTTATGATTTGCAGATAGATCATAGGAAGAAAGACTACAAATTTGGATTTGGATTGACTGTTGGCTGTTGGCTTATTGATTCACCTTTTAGCATCTGCTTGAAGATTAAAGAATTGAATTTGTAGTCATAATTGAATTGGCAGGGCAGCTGAAACAGTTGTTGATATCAATTTCCCCGGTTTAAGTGTTCTTCCTCTTTTCACTTTAGAGCGTTTTTTAATGCAATTACATATTTTTATTACTCTTTATCTTCATAATGGATTGGTTTTACCAAACAGCTCCATCAATCAGTGTTGTCAAAAATGCAAGGCGTATTCTAAGCAGTAGAATCCTTATATTGCTTCAGGAGCAAGGCGCAAAAAAAAAAAAAAAAAAAAAAAGCTAACCTAAGTGAAGTAAGGCGCAATATGTATATGTTTGTATTTTTGTATATTTTTCTAAATATATATATAATAATAATAAGTGTAGACACCTATTTTTGTCCGAACCCCCTAAATCAGGTAAGTTCCTTCTTGTACTTCTCAGAATGCAAAAAAACTCCCTTCATCCCACAGATGATTTTTCAAGACTTGTGATTCGGAGTTCTACACGAAAAGTCAACCTGAAAAAAGTCAACTCTCAGTCAAAATAAAGATTCAAGGTTTAATTGAACAATGGTGAAAGAATTTTGATAATCCGAGGTCTACAACGAAAGATATAGAGTTCGGAAGATGGGCTACGAAAATTCAGTATAGGGGAAGACCTAATTCGGCAAATTTGGAAAAAACTGCAGAGATGACCCGATTAGGTAAAATTGAAGCCCCCAGTTGATGAAGAATGCATAAACAAAGATAGTCCAAGGCTCAGTTTGAAGTGGATCACAAGGAAGAGTCGGTTGGAGAAAAAACGAAAAAACGAAAAAAATTCTCGATATTGAAAAGGGGAAAACCAAATCGGAAGGGAATTTGATCGTAAAAATTGGGCATTATCGGACCAACTCCAATTCAATATATAACAAAGGCAGTGGAAAAAGAAAATCCGAAGATCGGATCCGTTTTGAGTAAAACCGAGGTTTCAAGGGTTAAAGGGCAATCTTGAAAAATCCAAGAAAAATAGAAGTCGAGCTCGAAAATTACGAAAACCTCCAGATCTGAGTTTTATATTATTTGGAAGGTATTGGAGAAGAAAAATCCAGAATCGGCTCAAATGAAAATTGACAAAGTTTGGGTGCACTAATCCGAAATTCCAAGAGAAAATTCCAGAAAAAATAGGAAACGAGCTCAGAAAAAATATGAAAACTTTAAGATCTCAATTTTATATTATTTGGAAGGTATTGGAGAAGAAAGATCCGGAATCGGAGCTCAAATGAAATAGGTGAAATTTGGGAGGCACTAAACCGAAACTTTTAAAGAAAATTCCGAAAAAAATAGGAAACGAGCTCGAAAATTATGAAAACTTTCAGAACTGAGTTTTATATTGATTTGGAGGTATTGGAAAAGAAAAATCTCAAATTGGAGCTGATTTGAAAAAAAGGCAAAGTTCGGGGAGGCTTAATCCGTAATTTTAATGAAAAATCCGAGAAAAATGGAAAACGTGCTCCAAAAATTATGAAAATCTCCAGAACTGAATTTTATATTTATTTGAAGAGATTGGAGAAAGAAAATCCGGATTTGGGGTCCGTTTGCAATTAAAGTAAGTTTGGGAGCTAAAATGTAATTTTATCAAAGAAACCGAAAAGGGTATCTTGCAAATTAAAAATGAGGAAGTTGCTGGAACATACTAGGCCATTCAGCCAGCTCATGATGGAATGAAGGCTGAGATTTGATCAATTTTATTCAATGGCCAAGATTAAATTGCAAGAAGACATTTTTAATCTTTGGTTAGTTCCTTTGCGATCATGCCAAGTGGCCTAGATATTTTGAAGAAAAATGAGCACATCCTTATCTCCTCTTGGTTGGAAAATTCTGATCAAAGGGCCAAGATGAGGTTGCAAGATGATATTTTTATTTTCTTTGGCTAGCTTACCTTGTGATGGATGCCACATGTCTTAGAGAGGAAAAAAAATGAGCACATCCATTCTAAAAGGGGGGCAGCCGGCCAAGGGATATAGAGAGAGGGGGATCTTTTATTTTTTCATATGAGGTAGTCATTTTACAAGGCAAGGGCAGTAGCTAACTTAGAGAAAAGAAAGAAATTTTTTTAAGAGAAAGTAAGCTTGAAAGATAGCTTTGAAGGTAGCCATTGACACCCCTCTATTGCATTTTTCTTTCCTTTCCATGTTTCTTTTTCTTTTCCATGTGATTTCCAATCTTTTTTCTTGTGTAAATAAAGGTTTTGAAAGTTTTCTCTTAAGGTTTTCATCTTTTCTTTTCATCAAAAAATATCAAAAACATTTTTTACCATTTCTTTTACCTTGGCCGAATAGGCCATTTTTGTGCTCACCTTGTGTTTGATTTTATTCTTACATTGATTGTGGTAGAATTGCTTTCTTTGATGATTTAGTTTTCACCTCTATTTTCTTTATTTGCTTACTTTAACTTGCTACTTTTATTATTTATTTTCATGTGTATTCTTGCCATACTATTCATACCAAGTTATTCATTCCTTTGCATTTTGTGACTATGTCATTTAGCATCCTTTCTATACTATGTTCTACATCATTTAGGCATTAGTTCATTTTTACGTGCCATGACATTTTTCATGTCATTTAGACATTAGGCCATTTTTCACATGCCATGACATTTTCCATGTCATTTAGGCATTAGGCCATTTTTCACATGCTATGACATTTTCCATGTCATTTAGATATTAGGTCATTTTTCATATGACATGTAATTTTTCATGACATTTAAATATTAGGTTATTTTCATGTCCATGACATTTTCTATGTCATTTAGATATTAGGTCCTTTTTCATATGACATGTCATTTTCCATGACATTTAAACTTTAGGTTATTTTCATTATGTCATGTCATTTTTCCATATCATTTAGGCACTAGGTAATTTTTTATGCCATGTCATTTTTCCATGTCATTTAGCATTCTGGGTTATTTTGCTATGTCACTTAGAACCTAGGTCAGGCATATGCCATGCCACTTATTTCATGCATTTAACTTGTTGTTTGTTCATGCATTTCATACATTTCCCACTTGATTTTTGACTTAAGCCAATCAATGGCTCAAAGCCAAGCTCTCTTGAGCATGCTTGTGAAAAATTAATAGTCTAGATTGGGTATTCTGACATTGGATTTTTTTTTCACTACTCATACATGCTCAAAATAAATTGATTTTTTTACCATATGCAGTAGTCATTTAGGGGATGCCATGATATTTTTCTCATGATTTTTAGATTTTTTTTATCATGGTTGAAAAAATGGATTTTGACAAAGCAGTTTTTAACTCACTATCTTCTGTTTTGGTGAAATTCGATCAAAGTATCCATGCTCTAAAAATTAATCTGATTTTTTAACATGGAGGTCAACATGTCTTAGGTCTACCCTAATTTTTACAGATTTTTCTGAAATTTTTTAGAAGGGCAAAAAAATAGGTTTTCAAGAGTGCCTGTGAGAGTCAGAGTTGTTTTTTAAAAATTGTAATTTTGTGTTTTAGTTAATTCGGTCATAGTATCCATGCTCCAAAAATTAAGCTGATTTTTTTCCATGTAGATCAACACGTTATAGGTTTTCCCTAATTTTTTCAGATTTTTTTTTTTAATTTTCTAAAAGGGTAAAAAAATCAGGTTTCAAAACTGGTTGTGGGAGTCAGATTTGTTTTCAAGAAATAATAATTTTCTGTTTTTATTAGTATATTAAGAGGGGGCTGATTTGGGAAATTACTTACTGTCTTAGGGTGATTTCCATGTCATTTCAATCATAAAATTTGATTTTACAAAAGTCGGGTCAAGGGTGGTCAACCCGGATTTCAAAACTAGGAAAGATAGAGCCTTTTAAAGAGAGGGTTCGGCCTTGAGGCCTTTTTCATCCCAAAAATTCCATTTTTTTAACCCGAGTCCAAATTAGAAAATCCAACTTAGGTCTCTTCCAAAGGTAGTCGGATATCTTTTTAGGTATAAGGATGTCCTTGCTTCATGGAAGAAATACATTTTTATGCATTGTATTTTTCATGTTCATGCATATTCCATGATATCTAATTTTTGCTATCTTAGTCATGTAAATTCTATATATTTGAATATTCCATAGTGATGTCATTGCTTTGATTTAAATTTCATGTTGCTATCTTGGTTATGATGTAATTGTGGATATTCTATGATAATGTTATTTTGTGTTTTTTGCCTTGTCATCATTTCTTTTGCCATGTAATTTAGATTTTGCCATGTTATTTAGATTATACCTGCCATGTTATTTAGATTATACCATGTCATCTAGATTTTTTCATGTCATTATTTCTTTTGCCATGTCATTTAGATTATGCCATGTCATCTAGATGTTGCCATGTCAAGCATGCCATGTTATTAATTCTTTTGCCATGTCATTTAGATTATGCCATGTCAAGCATGCCATGTTATTAATTATTTTGCCATGTCATTTAGATTATGCCATGTCATCTAGATTTTGCCATGTCAAGCATACTATGTCATTAATCCATATGTCATGCCATTCACTCTTTTACCATGTCATTAGTAATGATTTGCATATTCATAACCATCTTTCAAAAAAAATGATTTCTAATGTAATAAAGATAATCATGCTTTTTAAAACAAGGTTATTCTCGAGTTAAAATAATTCATGAGTTCTCTGCTGGGTTTGCCGGGGAGGATATCATCAATTATCATTAACAACGGAATATCTTTCTTTCAAAAAGAGAGTGATTCGGAGATTTTCCAAATAAATAAAATTTTTATGTTTTACCGGGTCTGCCGGGGAATATAGAAATTTTGTGCTAATGAATTCCGGATCATTTTCAAATTAAAAATGGGATTATTTTTCTTTAAATTGAGAATTATTTTAAAATGCCAAATCAAAACCAACTTTTACCGAGACTCGAGATAATACATGATTAATAAGGTATCGTCTTATACGGGCGTTGTGCGAGTGTTAATCCTTCCCCGCACGTAACCGACTCCCGAACCCGCTTCTTTGATTTCTCTGGTTTAAAAGCACAGACTTCGAAATTGGTTTTTAAAATGTTTTACAAAACCGGTTTAATAGGTGGCCGATCACACCTAGCCAAAAAAGATTGGTGGCGACTCCATTTCTTTTTCGAGGTTGTTTTCAAACCCTCATTTTATTTCAAGAGGAATTAAGTTATCTTTTCCTCTGTTTTCCCCAATGTCACACTTAACGAGTAATGTCTCGCGATGAGATTTGTTATTTTTTAGGCTGCGACAATAAGCTTAAGATATATAATTATAATAATAAATTCTAAAAAGTGGTCCAAACATCTACAAAATATGCAAAAAAAAAAATTGTCCAATATGCATGATTTTCTTATGGTTCCATGTCTGTTGTTGAATACTCAAACATTAAGAAGTTGAGAGTTTGATACTATCACATTTCTTACTAGTAAAGGTACATCTAATGAAAAAAGTTAAAATAAAAAAAACTTTAATCAGTCGGGCTTTTTTTTTACGTCTATCGCCTTACATAAAAGTGTGCCTAAACACACCAGGAGTGCGCCTGATCAAACGCGCCTCGTCCGAAAAGATCTGAAGTGCTTTTGTTATCTAACACTAAAGCGTAAGGCATAGACACGTCTAGGCGCAAGCCTTGACAACACCGCCATCAACCATGCTTGCCTTGCCTGCTTGAGACTTGAAAGGATGGCATAATAGTATAGTTAAATATTGAAATTAAACTTTTTCCCTTTTGGGGATATTTTCTTTTACGATTTGAAATTTCTTTTTTTTTATTTATTTATTATGGTACATGAAATTCCCTTGTTGAGAAATAAATTAAGCAATTAATAGTATTGGATGATGTAAATCAATTGAGCTTGAATGAATAGATCTTTATTCCTGTTTGTTCGTTTATTTTTGAGTCTGTTTGTTTTCGGTTCTTGTTAGTTAAGAATTTCTAAAATAGTGTTCGAGCATGGTTCGTTTAAAATTGAGTGTGATCGAGCTCGGTTCATTTAAATTAAATGAATTTATTCGTGAATATTAAATGAATATGTTCATAAACATATAATTGAATATGTTAGCGAACAATCAAAAACATGTTCATGAACAATAAACAAATTTAAATAAAAAAAGTAGAAAAAGTAAAACAATAATAAAAATTAATAAATAAAATATTACTAAAATATATTAATTATATTATATTCGAACAATAAATAATTTTTGAACGAGTTTTAAACGATTTTTTAAATGAGCCATAAACAAGCTTATTTGTGACCATAAATGAATTGAATACATTTATTCGAGATCGATTCATTTAATAAATGAATCTTAAAATCTTGTTTATGATTGGTTTTTTAATTTTATAAACGAACAAAAATTGAACTTATTCATAAATTATTCACTAAACGTTTTGTTCATTTACAATCTTATTTACAACATTTGGCGAGCTCCTCCACCAAAGGACCCATAATTTTTTTTCTTTCTCTGTTTTTGTGATAAGACCAAAAAAAACCCCAAAGTTAGTGTAAAATATTTTCGTCATAAATAAGAAAAAGTAAAAAAAAAAAAAAAAAATTTCCTCTTAGTAAATAGGAATGACAGTTTTTCCAAGCGTTTTTATATTAATATTGATAAAAAATTTATTAATTTTTAAATTATCGATATTTTATTTTTATTTACCAAAATGCGCTAGTTTCAGAAAATATTGAGAAATCACCATGACCAATGGCGAGGCAAAAAAAAAAAGAAGGGAAGCCGCCCTCAAGGAGGGTAACTTCCCTTCTTTTATTTAAAAAAATATAGATATATTTTTGATGTATGGAAGACGCCCTCCACGAGGGCGGCTTCCATACTTTAAAAAAAAATTAATTTTTATATATTTTTCATATAATTTAGATTTTTTAATTATATATATAAAATAAAAATAAAATATTTAAAAGATAAATAATATAACATGTAATGATAAATAGGAAAAAACTTGCATAACATGGAATGCAAAACATGTAAATATTACAGGTGCACAAAACATGTAATGTATTATTGTTTATGCGAACTCTCCCCCGACGTGCCAGATTGATAAGGACATTTTGGACGGCTATGACCTTCATTTCTAAATAATCCACAACGTTTTGGTTGGCCTTTTTCTCTGAGGTCCATTTCATTACGAATACGACTTGATTTTGGCCGCCCATGTGGATCTCTCCATATTTCTGGATTGGGACACACTTCTGGACCATTATATTGAGGCCAATAACCTTAATTTTCAATTGGTTTAAACTCATGTCTATAAACATTGAATATAGTGTCCAGTCTATAGATATTGTCCACATATTGCATGCAATCTACATGAACATGTGCACAAGCAGCAACTACATGTGAACAAGGGAACCTTTGTGCTTGAAACTTCCCACAATCACACATCTCACTAAGCTTTACTTTGTACTTCATTGCAGGAACTCCCTCTCGTGGGTCAAGTAACTCCTCAATCAGAAAAGATTGATTTGCTCACGTAAAATCACGAACAATATAGAGTTAGCTTTCCTGCAATTTTCTTGCATAGCTTCTTTGACTGTTTCACAGTATGTGTGCCCTGCCTCCATCATTGCCAGTTGCTTGTTCCCCATCTTAACAAAAGTTCAGTCAACCTATAATATATTGCCTACACCAAAGCAGTAATAGGAAGATTACACATCCCCTTCAACACTGAAGTGATAGATTCAGCTAGGTTGGTTGTCATATGCCCATAATGTCTTCCTTCATCATATGATTGAGCCCACTTCTCCTTAAGGATCCTATCAAGCTAATTAGCCGCCGTTGTGTTTTCTGCACGAAGATTCTTATAATATCAATGAAAATGGGGTCGCCTCAACTTGTATCCTGATAAAATTAAAAAAAAAAAAAGACTTGTGAATTTCAGTATTATTTTATATATTAAAAGAAAAATAAGAGATAAAATAACTATGATCCAATTCCATACCCATGTTAATAATTTGTCGACTCAAATCCTTATTGTTAAACCTCTTCATAAAGTTAGCTGTAATGTGTCGAATGCAGTACACAGAATATGCATCTGGACGATTCCATCCATTATCATGGCATCTGATCGCAGCTTTGATGGATTCATGTCGATCAGACATCAAGCATATGCCAGGTCGTGTTGTCACACGTGTACGCAAATTAGTGAGAAAGAATGACCAAACATCCGCTGTCTCACCCTCTACAATGGTAAAGGCAATCGGAAATATGTTTCGGTTGCCATCTTGTGCAATAGCTAACAACAATGTTCTTTTGTATTTTCCATATAAGAAAGTACTGTCTATTTGCACAATAGATTTACAATACGAAAAACCCTTCAATGCACGACTTGAATGTCCAAAAGAGTCGATGGAATATATGCTTACCCTCGACCAGTCGAGCACTGTTATATGTAGGTACCGTTTGCAATTTCACAATTGTACCAAGAACAAAATGTTGCATTGCACCCAACCATTTAGGCAGATCATTGTACAATCTATCCCAATATCCAAACACTCGAACAATTGCCTTTTGCTTTGCTTTCCACGCTTTCCTATAAGAGGTTGTGTATCCATATCGGATTTGCATCTCAGCGATCAAAACTGAAACAAAAATCGTCGGATTTGCTTGGACCAATGACAGAATGCATGCACAGATCATGTTAGAATCTAATTTGCAATGATCCTGTGAAATCCTTCCCGATGTGCAAGTATGAGGCCCATTATATTTTCTAATCTTCCATACCAATTTCTTCTTCATAAATGTTGCCTTTATTCTCTAATTGTACCCTTCCCATACATTTGACACTTGCCATGATATTTGGTCGTTTAGATTCAATTACTCTGTAATCTACAGAGTTTTTAATATTATAGTGCTCAATAGCTGAAAGCACAGCCTCTTTCGTTGGAAATTGTATCCCAACACAAAGATCAACTATAGATGGATTCCAACTCATAGGCCTAGCTAATATATGAGCATATTCAGGAAATTATGGCACTTGCATTGCCTCCAGATCGAGGGTGTGCATATGGGATGCAGACTCATATGGGGGAAGAATTCCGTAAGTGTTGATATCAGCGACGACGTCTCGATCAGAATCATTGCTGTCATCACTGCCATTTGGGAATTCAGCATACTCTTCATGCTCACTAAAGTCACCAACATATTCACCATGGGCTCCACATGACAGATCAGGATCAACACTAGATGAACTAGGTCTTTCAGCGTCCATTTCAACGCCTCTAATTGGAGAGTTCATCATAATAGGTTTACCTACTATGTATGGCTCATTATCCAGGCAGTAGGAATTGTTGGTGACACTAATAAAGTATGAAACGATGGCGGAACGACTTCTTTTGTGGGAACGTTGTATGTAGTGCGAACATGTGAAGGCCCACAATCATCATCAACATCCTCTAGCTCAGCATATAACTCAATTATACCAACATTAGGAAATTGTTCATGAGCATCAAACATGCATCTCACGTCGTCATCATCTTCAAGTGGAAAAGTCTTATATCAGACACATCCTTCACCAATAGAAAGATGAAGCCTATATTTAATCTTCGATACTCTTTTTGTATTTCCAGCTTTGATTTTTGTATGAATTTGTACCTTCAGTTGCTCTAATGTGATGTCTTCATCAACACGAAAGCTTTTAGGATGTTCACATTCAAAAGTAACACCTTCATCACTATTACAAATTGGCCATTATAATAGACAAATACGACCAATTTGTTGCTCGTTTTGTGTAGTAAGAGCGTAGTATCAGTAACACCAGAAAGAAAAAACAGGGAAGGATGAGAATGACGAGGTATTATCACTATACAAGAAAACAACAAGTAAGGATGAGAATGAGGAGGCAGTATCATTAACACCAGAAAAAAGAATGAGGAGAGAATGACGAGGTAGTATCATACTTATAATGATTCACTGAGTAAAAAAATTGATATTCCCAGAAAAAATCCCTCCATTAGTCCCATCATTTGTAGCAGAAGGAATCTAATTCCCTTTCTTCTGCTTGGAGAATGAAAAAGTCTGATACACAAGATGTTCCTATTGAAGAGAGAACCTTTGTAGCATTTAGTAAAAAAACTTATCTTTCTAGAAAAAATCCCTCCATTAGTCCCATCTTTTGTACCAGAAGGAATCCGATTCACATTCTTCTGCTTGGAGAATGAAAAGGTCTGATACACAAGATATTCCTATTGAAGAGAGAACCTTTGTAGCATTGAGTAAATAAATTGATCTTCCAAGAAAAAAATCCCTCCATTAGTCCTATTCTTTGTACCAAAAGGAATCCGATTCTCATTCTTCTGCTTGGAGAATGAAAAAGCCTGATACACAAAATGTTCTTATTGAAGAGAGAACCTTTGTAGCATTGAGTAAATAAATTGATCTTTCCAGAAAAAATCTCTCCATTAGTCCCATCCTTTGTACCAGAAGGAATCCGATTCCCATTCTTCTGCTTGGAGAATGAAAAAGCCTGATACACAAAATGTTATTATTAAATAGAGAACCTTTATAGCATTGAGTAAATAAATTGATCTTTCTAAAAAAAATTCCTTTGTACCAAAAGGAATCCAATTTCCATTCTTCTGTTTGGAAAATGAAAAAGTATGATACACAAGATGTTCCTATTGAAAAAAGAACCTTCAAAGATTCAGAGATCCACTACCACTCTAGCTTCACCTTCAAGCATATAAAAGGCAAGAACAATGTCGTCCCAGACATGCTATCCAGACCTTCCTAACAAGTGTCAAAGGTCATCCATGTTCATCCTCAAAGCCAGACTCTCAGCCAGACTTTCCTCTTCACTTACTCCCTCTAGAGCTCAAGAAAGAGATAGCTCAGAAAACAATCAATACAAGGGCCAAAAATAGAATTTTTTTTTACCAATCCCTTATAATCAGAAACATGGTGACCATGTCTTCATACCGATTAGGATTAACCCCCAGTCACTATTCCTTCACCTTTTACGCATACCCTACTACGCTATCTTCCCCCCAGAACTTTTCCCATTTCTTTGGTATTTCTGTCAGGTCTATATCATCGCCATCGAATTCCCAACCTTGAACCTTTATTGGGCAACTGAACATAGGTTCCAGACAGATTACTTACCAGTCTTCCTGCAATGGTTCTATCTTCTGACAGAATTGCAGACCATACTCCAAGACTTTATTGATACCCTATACACCTACACCACCATTATCTTCCACAGACCTTATACAAAAGATGGTTTTCAACCCTCAGCACAACCATACAAGAAATTCTCCTTCTCCCTATACGAGAATTCTTTTACAAAGGCCCAACTTCACAAGAAAATTTTTGACCTACGATGCCAAAAGAATCAGTACTCCACTCACAAAACTTACCCTCTACACCAGGAAGAACTATGGGAATCTTACCCACCAGAGTATGTTCGTCGGTTACGAATGGACCTTAACACCTACGTGACTGTAAGCAGACAATGGTTAACGGATGATTGGCTTCAAGAACCTTTGCGAACCATACATGACAATCTTTCGATCATGCTCCCATTAGAAGCCTTGCACTTTCCCAAAAATCCTTATTGGACAAATAAGGGAAGATTTACTAGTCAAAGCAAGCCCCTGCAGAAGAATCTTTGCAGACAATATCCTCAAAATAAGAGCCCTAGAAAAGAAGACATTGTTTTGTTGCTTTAGCTTTACGCCCGTGTACTTTAAATTTATGTCAGTATGCTTTATGTCAACTGTTTTATGTCAGTGTGCTTTAGCTTTATATCAATATGCTTTATGTCAAGAGCCCCGAATTATGTATAATTCATTTATTTTATAAAAAAAATTAAAATTAAAATTAAAATTTTTTATATATAATTAATTTTTTTAAATTATACAAAAAAAATATAAAAATTAAAAAAAACAGTATGGAAGCCGTCCTTGTTGAGGGCGGCTTCCATACATCAAAATTGATTTTTTTTTTAAATAAGAGAAGGGAAGCCGCACTCCTTGAGGGCGACTTCCCTTCTGTATTTTTTTTGCCTTTCGTTTTAATATGTATGGAAGTCGCCCTCGCCGAAGCGGCTTCCATATATTTATTTGAAAAAATATATATAAAAACGTATTGGAAAATCGTCATGACTAATGGTGATTTCTCAATATTTTCTCAAACTAGTGCATTTTGATAAATAAAAATAAAATATCGATAATTTAAAAAATAATAAAAATTTTATCAATATTAATATAAAACGCCGTTTTTTGCATATCCTTTTATTTTTTAATATCCAAAATCAAAATCGTTTATTATTGAAATATTTATAACTTATCCAAAATGGTTTAAAAACAACAATCATAATTAACGTAAAACCTGATATTTATTAATTATTCAAAATCATTTATTTAACAAATTAAAAACCCAAATCCAACCCGTTTAAAATCAAAATAGTAAATTCATTAATATTACAAAATAAATTCAATATTGATAACTTAATTTTATATTCAAAAAAAAAAAAAAAACTAGATATGAAATAAATATCAATAAAAAATATATATCAACAAAATAATTAAATCAAATCTCTTCATTTATAAAGATTTAAAGCTTTTCCTCTTTAAGTTAATGGATTTTAAATGAGTATCCGAATCAAAAATCGAATATTTATAAACAATTTCAGGTGACCGGATATCTAAATTTATTTTCATAATCTATAAATATCAATTTCAAAAACAAAATTTATTTTAACTATTCGTATCTTACCCATATTTCCAAAACCGCTTTAGGCTCCATTGTGTGATACGATCGGGTACCTTTGGGCCTCAATCGTACCACATTAGCTGTTTGGATCATCGTGTTGTTTTTTTTTTTTTTTATCGGAGTTTGAAGCTCCGGTGAGAAGTAATGCCTTTCCATCAAAGGGCTTTTCTAATTTTAATCTTATTTTTATGCTATAATTCTTATTTTTAAAATGTAAAATAATTTTTTAATTTAATATAATAAATTATTTTTATTATTATATAATAAATTAATATATTTTTTATATAAATATTTTTATGTATTAAAAAAACTATTATTTGACATAAATATATTTTTAATAATTTTAATTTTAACTAATTTTATAAATGTTAAATAATTTAAATTTTTTATTATATATGCATTTTAATATAATATATTTATTTTTTTCATTATTATTCATCTCATCATTATTGTTGTTTTAATTATCTCTTAACGTTACAGTATTACTCATTAATATAATAATTAATTTCACCGTCATTATTATTTTCAATCTCATCTGTCATGTAAACGACCCTTACGCTATGTTTGAAATAATGTTAGTAAAAGAAAGGAAAAAAAAAGGAAATGAAATGAAATAAAAAGTTTTTAAAGAAAACGAAAAGATACATCTTTCCCTTGTTTGAATAATTAAAATGTGTTAGGCAAAGAAAAAAAAAAGAATATTAGTCAACGTTGTTTGGTTAAAGTGTGAAAAAAAAATAAAAAAATATATAATATACATTTTCAATTATGTTTTTTTTTTAATTTTTAATGTCAATTACGTAAAGTATATAAGTTTAAAAATATTGCTTATAATTTGATAAATGTAAAATGAGTAAAATATACATTTTATATTTAAATATTTTTTTACTTTACTTTCTTTTCCCTTCCTCTTAGATCGATTTAGGATTTTGAAAAAATAAATATTTTAAGAGAAAATAAAAGATACTCAACTCCTCTCAATTTTTTTATTAATTTTTTTAATTCAAATAAAAAAAAATTCTCATTTTCTCTTATTTTACTTTCTCTCGCCCCAATCGGTTAATTGATTTTAAATCGAGGGGATATATTCGATTAAAATCCGGCAGCGCCTTTGCGGTCATCCCTACAAAGAATTTCGGAATTACCATTAACCACGAGCATTAGAGAATATTTACAATTGTGCCACTAATACAAATCTGAATTAGCGGATGAAGTGGCCAAGAGGGAAACGAAATGCGAAAGGGAAAAATGAGCAGCAGAAAGAAGAGCTCGGCGGCGACGGCAGAGAGCGATGAGGTGGAGCAGCTGTTGCAAGCAGCGCAGGACGAAATACTCTTAAAATTCTCTGTCGACAGCCACTTGTCCCGCGTGGCCCCCGATTATCTCGATCCCGATCTCCACCGTCGATTCCAGGCCCTCCGGTCCCGACCTTCCGCTTCTCAATCAAAATCACTTTCACAACAGCAAAAACAATCATCAGCACCGCCGCCACCAAAACCACAACAAGAACAAAAAGAAGACAAGGAGAAAAAGGAGCGAAAGTCGAAGGTTGTTGTCGATAATGTTGACGAGGAATTGAGGAGTGTGTTGGGTGATGATCTCTCCGCTAGATTCGCTGCTCTCAAGGCTTCCTTATATTCTTCTTCTTCTACTAGTCTTACTCCTGCTGCTACTACCACTAATGAAGTTCGTATCGGTCTCGAAAAATCCAACGGCGATGATGAGGAAGATGAAGTTGAGAGAGTGATCCGGTGGGCCATGGATGCTGCTCGCCTTGATCCTTCCCCTCCGTCTGATGATGACGATGATCACATCAAATCCGATGAAGATGATAATGATAAAGATAAAGATGATAATTATAGCGACGATGACGATAATGATAATGATGATCCCAAACATAAAAACAAGGAAACCAAAATTAGTACGTATTTCAATTCTCTTCTCAGAAAAATCTTTTGATGTTACTGAATTTCATTTCTTTTGATTTATTTTGCTATATATATATATATTTTTTTTTTTTCAGTTTTGGCAGTATTTATTCTGATTGGGCTGATTTGTTATGTAATCAAATAAAAGAGGAAAAATTCATGCATTTTATTTTTTACTTTTCATTGTGAAAAAAAAAAAGACGCAAAAATCAAATAACAAAAGTAATATACTTAATTAATTCAATTTAGGGTTAATCTCATGAACAAATAACTGAAATAAAGGTAATATTCGATTTTTTATGAACTTTCTATGAGTTTAACCAAAATAAAAGCTTTGGATATAATAGAGTAAATAATTAGTAATTGGTTATTTGAGATAAGGGGAAAAAAAGAAAAACATATATGAGATAAGATTTTGTTAACCAGTGTGTATTTTTTAATATTACTATATATATATATATAGTAATATTTTCACTCAATGCATTGAAAATAATGAATAAAGTTATCAACTTTTACATTTAATACAATGTTACTACTATAAATAGTATATTAATTAACTTTAAACAGTGCTCTTAGGGCATTCGTTAGCAAAACCGTATTACATATAAGCATCAGCTACTGGTTTTTGTTTGACAAACTGCTTTGATTTCTTCTGGGAAAATGACTGTCCCCTGAAATCAACCCTGCTGTATTTATCGGTAGCCCCTACAGAAACTTTAGTCCAATGTTTAAGAAACAACTTTGTCTTCAGATTGGAGGCTTTGATTTCTTCTGGGAAAATGACAGTCCCCTGAAATCAACCGTGCTGTATTTATCGGTAGCCCCTACAGAAACTTTAATCCAATGTTTAAGAAACAACTTTGTCTTCAGATTGGAGGCAGTGAATGCTGTCAGGAAGACTTGTTCATTATCAGCCTGATGATAGCCATAAATCTTCATGTAATGGCAGTGTGCATAGTTATACTTCAAAGTTATTAGTTTCTTTTCATTTTACAAAGTTCTCATTATTCTTTTTGCCTCTGCATAGTGTCCTTTACAAATGGGTTTTCTCGAAAGATCACTCATGCATAAAACACGACTACAGTGGCTTATAGTTTGCAGTTGAGTGCTCTGTAACTTTCACAGTTGTTGAGAATCCAATTTGTTTACAAACATGACCATAGACTTGATAAGTATTTACTAGGCACAAAGAAATGAGGAAAGGGTAATTTGTGTTTTGGGAGTAGATCGGCCATTATTCTGCGAATTGTATATTTTCATCTTCCGTTGTAAGACCTAACTATGAATATGCAGAATGCAGTAATAAAGAAACCAGTGAATACCGCCATCTTTTTGGTTTCAGGTTTCTTGCTTTTTGTCTTATGATGAATGCAGTAATTTCCTCTTTATTTATATTCACATCAGATTGTACTTGGTTCTGCTCCAACATGCTTTCCGAGTTGAGAATAATGAAAGACAGGGTGTACCTTTGCTCCTGCTGACAATTCTAACTTGTAAGCCATAGCACCAATCCTTTTCAGAATCTTGCTGGGACCAAAAAACTTTGCAAATAGTTTTTAAGACATCTTTTATTAACCACTGCCCTCTGCCTATAAGGTCATATCACCTATAATTAGTGGAGTGTAATTAATCAATCACAATCTTGAATTGTATAGAATTTATTGAAATCCATATTTTTTAGTAGTGGATCCTTACATAATTCTGTATTATGATTAGATAATTACAGGATTGTAATAAAAAGAATTGTAGGTGAAATGCTCCCATTAGCTTGACACAAACCCACTCACCGGCTTGGTATTGGCGATCAGTCCTTTTTTTTTGTCAGCTTACTATTTCACCTTATTCCAAGTCCTTTGCAAATAAAACTTAAGAACCCTGATTGTAGACTCTGGCTTGTAAACGTCTATCTACAGCAACCACCTTAGACTATCCAGCCAGATAAGGAAGATGCATGGAGTTGGCTGATGATACACAATTGGATAAAAGACATTTACCCTCAAGTTTGATAGAAAATTTACTTACCCCTTTAGTTTGAAAAACACTCACTTACCTTCTCAGGTTTGATAAAAAAAACCCACTTATCCTCTTAAGGTATTATTTCTAAGTTAACTTTAAATGTAAAGACAAATATATCCTTTATTAATATTAATATTAATCATTTTTTTTTTTGAACTTTTCATTTTTTTACTCAATTTTTTTAACTATAAAATAATGAGAATTTATTTAGTCTTAAAATTATCTTTGATTACTATTAAATTAAATTATAATTAAGTTATATTCTAATTCAAGTGCATGTTAAATATTTTAAACATATATTTAATTCAATTATATATTAACTTTGAAATGATTTTATTAAAATATCTTTATTTAATTAATTAATTAATTATTATTATTTAAAAAATTTAGTAATAATGAAATTGGTTAAAGAAAAAAATGAAAAAAAGGGAAGAAAGGAGAATAAAAAAGTATATAATTATCTTTCATTAGATTTTATTGAAAATAAACTTACTCGTACTATTTTGAAAAACACATTTTATCTCTTGAAAAAATAATTATGTTAGAATTCTGTTAATCAAATTAATACTTATTCAAATTTTACTTAAAAAATTAAAAATACGATTATTTTTTAAATTTTTTTGTCTATTTTTAATTTTTTTATTTTAATCAATTTCTTTATCATTAAACTTTTTTAAATAATGATAATTGATTCATTTTTAAATAAAATAAACATAATATATTAATATCAGAGTTATAATATATAATTAAATTAAATATAAGTTTAAAAAAAAATTGGTACAAAAAAATTTAAATGAAGGGAGACTACTCAATCCAGGATCATGACATGTCATAGACTTGAGAGAGGGTTAACAGTGGTACTTATAGATCACTCACCAAATGAAATTGTTGGTGAGACTCGAACCCTGGTACTTATCAAGACGCTAATGAGTACTCAACCAACTGAACCGATCCACATTGGCATAAGTTTAAAATATTTAATATATATACTTGAATTAGAATATAATTTAATTAGAATTTAACTTGATGGTAATTAAAGATAATTTTGTAATTAAAAAAAGTTTTGATTAAAAAAAAAAAAGAATGAAAACAAAAATAAATGATTAATAATTAATAAAGGGTATATTTATCTTTTTATTTAAAATTAATCTAAAAATAATACCTTATAGGGTTAGTGCATTTTGTGCCAAACCTTAGGGGAGTGAATATTTTCAAACCTTAAGGGGTAAGTGTATTTTTTATCAAAACATAGGAGGGTAAGTATATTTTTCCCTACACAATTTCATATGAAGTTTTGTGTATGACAATGTGATAAATGGTATTATACCACCACTCAACCAGAGGTGGCCTAATCCATAGGCCTCTCACCTATATGCATCTCATATATATATATACTTGTATTGCTGGCAAATTTAACATTCCCTCACAAATTATCTGACATAACTTTTTTAACCCTTTCTAATAATCCATACTTCCCTAAATGGTGGCCTCTGCTTCATAATGACCACCCTTTCTGCAAACTAATGGAAATAAATAGACCAGTAGATCCTTCCTCAACTCAACTGTTTATCATATCCCACTACTAGTCCATTTTAATATATATTCTGTTGATCTAAGGAAGAGCTGGGATGACTCCACAGAGGTCAACACTACTCAATCCAAAGATAAATAAATAATAAAAAAAAAAAAGTAGTAAGTAAGTAAGTAGTATAATAATTTGGTTATTTAAATGGTTAAATGATGAAAATTAAATCTCCACCGCCGGCACCCAAAGTATGCATTTGGTGAGTAAAGTGGGCAAAGTGCAGAGAGCAACGCAAGCCAAAAACCTTTGACGCCAGATTGGTTGCTGTCTATGACTAAGGGTATATTTGAATCGGCACTGAGGTTGATTTTGATAAATTATAATGAAAAAGATAATAATTATTAAAATTATTAGATTAAAATTTTTATATAATTAATAATAATATATCTACATATATTAAAACATAATAAAATAATATTTAATTATTTATCATTTTTTTGTAATTTTATTTAATATTTTATAATCTTAAAAATTTTATTCCTTCAAAAATATTAACACATTATTTTATATTAAAATTGATAATATGTATAATGATAATTTTTTTACTATATAATTTATATAAATTTATTTATTAATTTAAATAAATAAATAATTAAAAAATCTTTAAAAAATAACCACAAAAAAAAAAGGGATAAAAAAAAGCTACGGTTGGAAAAACTGAACTCTAAAAAGTCCAATCATTCACTGAAAGTGTGGCTAACTTACCATAAGATTGCCTACGTTTGGTATAATAAAAAAAATCACTTTTTATAGAATTTAATTAGTGAAAATGTAATTCTCATATTTAATATGTTAAAAAAAATTTATTTTTTTGAGAATGTAATTTTTTATAAGGAGTTATTTTCTCACAAACATTGAAATGTGATTCTAGTTAAAAGTTAAAATAAATTACCCTTATTTCTATTTAGTTTAAAATAATCAATTAAAATATTATTTTTAAATATTTAGTATAAATATTTATTAAATATAAATATCATTAAAATATTTAAATAATATTTAATTTTGCATCCAGTCTTTTAATTTTTCAATTAAATGAGACTAATTTTTAAAATTTATTATTAATAAATATTTTTTTATCCTAAAAGTAACTTAAATTATTAATTAAATTATTATTTTTAAATATTTAGTAAAAATATTTGTTAATAATAAATATCATTGAAATATTTAAATAATATTTAATTTATATATAGTCTTTTAATTTTTCAATTACATGAAAATAATTTCGAAAATGTATTATTAACAAATCTTTTTTATCATAAAATAACTCAAATTATCAATTACAATATTATTTTTAAATATTTAATACAAATTTTTATTAATAATAAATATCATTAAAATATTTAAATAATATTTAATTTACATCTAATCTTTTAAAATTAATAAAATTGTATTTTTTTTATAAGCGTAATTTTGAAAATTACCATCACATTCCTATGATTTTAATTAGCACTTTCTCATTTATATAAAAAACTGTAAAATTATATTCTCAAAAATCACATTCCCGAAAATGTGACGCCCTCAGGGATTATTCCATTTGTTTGTAGGAAAGAAGGAAAGTTGGTGGGAGAGACAGTAACCCTGACAATTCGTGTATCCGTGTCGTATTCGTATATTTTATTATGTCATAATCGTGTTTAAGATATTTTATATTATATAAATTTTGATACGCTAATAATTCGTATTAAATAGATTTTAAGATATTTGTGTATTCGTATCATGTTTGTGTTATTTTTTCGTATCATATTATATTTGTGTCGTATTTTATTTTTTTTTTGTTCGTGTAATCGTATCGTGTTCAGTATTATCAAGTTAAGTGACCCTTCCTATTTCTCAATTAAACAACGACCATCGCCATCCCATAATCTTATAGACGTATCAATCTCAAACAGCTCGTTCCTTCTCAATCCACCAGGTAACTCTCTCAACTTTTCTCCTACATCCCATATCTCATTTACTCGTTACTTTTTATTTCTACTAGTTGTTTGATTCATATCCCAAATCGTCGTGTTTCTTTGGTTTTTTATAAGGTTTGTGAATCTTGGGTCATCTGCTTCAGTTTTTTTTTTTTCTTTGTGGGGTTTTTTTTTAGTGGAAATGGGGAGTGTCAGTGAAGAGAAGCTGAGGTTTTGTATTGACAGAGGGGGCACTTTCACCGATGTTTATGCCGAGATTCCCGGTCACCCTGATGGTCGGGTTCTCAAACTTTTATCAGTTGATCCATCAAACTATGACGATGCTCCGATTGAAGGGATCAGGAGGATTCTAGAGGAATATACAGGAGAGAAAATCCCCCGAACTGCCAAAGTTCCATCTGATAAAATTGAATGGATAAGGATGGGAACAACTGTGGCCACCAATGCCCTTTTGGAAAGAAAAGGGGAAAGGATTGCTTTGTGTGTTACTCGAGGTTTCAAGGATTTGTTACAGATTGGTGACCAGTCTCGTCCCAATATCTTTGACCTTACTGCAACTAAACCATCCAATCTTTATGAGGAAGTTATTGAAGTTGATGAGAGGATTGAGCTAGTTCTTGAAGAGGACAAGGGGAATAGGGAGAATTCCAAATCCTTTGTTAAAGGGGTTTCTGGTGAGCTTGTCAGGGTTGTCAAGTGTCTAGATGAAGAAGCTTTGAAGCCTTTATTGAAGGGTTTGTTGGAGAAAGGGATTAGTTGTTTGGCTGTTGTGCTAATGCATTCCTACACTTACCCATATCATGAAATGGCTGTCGAGAAGTTGGCTATGAACTTGGGTTTTAGACATGTTTCTTTGTCTTCAGCCTTGACTCCCATGGTTCGTGCTGTTCCTCGGGGTTTAACGGCCAGTGTTGATGCTTATCTGACCCCGGTTGTAAAAGAGTACTTGTCAGGGTTTATATCTAGATTTGATGAAGGCCTTGGGAAGGTGAATGTTTTGTTTATGCAGTCAGATGGAGGGCTTGCGCCAGAAAGTAGATTTTCTGGGCACAAGGCTGTTTTGTCTGGCCCTGCTGGGGGAGTTGTTGGCTATTCACAGACTCTTTTTGGGCTTGAAACAGAGAAGCCTTTGATTGGATTTGACATGGGTGGTACATCAACAGATGTGAGCCGTTATGCTGGAAGTTATGAACAAGTCCTAGAAACTAAAATCGCTGGTGCTATAATACAAGCGCCTCAGCTTGACATAAACACTGTTGCTGCTGGTGGTGGATCAAAGTTAAAGTTCCAATATGGTGCTTTCCGGGTTGGACCAGAGTCAGTGGGGGCTCATCCTGGTCCTGTTTGCTACCGGAAAGGTGGAGAATTGGCAGTCACTGATGCAAACCTGATTCTTGGGTATGTTATTCCTGATTATTTCCCAGCAATATTTGGCCCAAAGGAAGATCAACCTCTAGATGTGAAAGCAACCAAGGAAGAATTCAAGAAGCTTGCTGAGCAAATAAATTCTTATAGGAAGAGCCAAGATTCATCTGCAAAGGACATGACAGTGGAGGAAATTGCACTGGGGTTTGTGAATGTTGCCAATGAGACAATGTGCCGTCCCATACGGCAGTTAACTGAGATGAAGGGCCATGAGACGAGGAACCATGCACTTGCTTGCTTTGGAGGTGCTGGGCCACAACATGCCTGTGCCATAGCTAGGTCACTGGGTATGACAGAAGTCCTTATTCACCGATTTTCTGGAATCTTAAGTGCATACGGAATGGGATTAGCAGATGTTGTCGAAGAGGCACAAGAGCCCTATGCTGCTGTTTATGATCCTGAATCTGTTCTGGAGGCCTCTCGTCGAGAAACTATATTGTTGAAGCAGGTAAAGCAGAAGCTGCTAGAGCAAGGATTCAGAGAGGAAAATATGAAGACTGAGACATATCTAAATTTGAGGTATGAAGGTACAGATACAGCAATCATGGTAAAGAGATGTATTGCTGAAGATGGATCTGGATGTGACTATGCTGAAGAATTTGTGAAGCTTTTCCAGCAGGAATACGGATTTAAGCTACAGAATAGAAATATCCTTGTATGTGATGTCAGAGTTCGTGGGATAGGAGTTGCTAATATATTGAAACCATGGGCCCTAGAACCTGCTTCTGGTTCCCCTAAAATTGAAGGCCATTACAAGGTCTTTTTTGGGAATGGGTGGCACGATACACCACTGTTCAAGCTTGAGAATCTGGGATATGGGCATGTCATGTCTGGCCCTGCAATCATCATGAATGGGAGTAGTACAGTGATAGTAGAACCTAAATGTAAAGCTATTATCACCAAATATGGAAACATTAAAATTGAAATTGATTCTATTCTAAACACTGTGAAAGTTGCTGAAAAGGTTGCAGATGTTGTGCAACTTTCAATCTTCAATCACAGATTTATGGGAATAGCTGAACAGATGGGGCGGACCTTGCAGCGGACCTCTATCTCAACAAATATCAAGGAAAGGCTAGACTTCTCTTGTGCTCTCTTTGGTCCAGATGGGGGACTAGTTGCCAACGCTCCTCATGTTCCTGTGCATCTTGGAGCTATGTCCAGTACAGTTCGTTGGCAGCTTGAATACTGGGGTGACAATTTGAACGAAGGAGATGTTCTTGTCACCAATCATCCTTGCGCTGGAGGTAGCCACCTTCCTGATATAACTGTGATAACTCCTGTTTTTGATAATGGGAAACTAGTGTTTTTTGTGGCAAGTAGAGGACATCATGCAGAGATTGGGGGTGTTACACCTGGAAGCATGCCACCTTTTTCCAAGTCTATATGGGAAGAAGGGGCTGCCATAAAAGCATTTAAACTTGTGGAAAAGGGGACTTTCCAAGAAGATGGAATAATAAAACTTCTTAAGTTTCCAGGTGCTGATGAATCTGCTCAAAAAATCCCAGGAACACGCCGACTTCAAGATAATCTATCAGATCTTAGAGCACAAGTAGCTGCTAACCAGAGGGGAATCATTCTAATCAAAGAACTTATTCAGCAGTATGGTTTAGAAACTGTTCAGGCTTACATGACCTACGTGCAGCTTAATGCAGAAGAAGCAGTGAGAGAGATGCTCAAGTCAGTTGCCGCAAGAGTTTCAGCAGAGTCAACTCAGCTGTGTGAGGGAAACTTGGTTACGATAGAAGAAGAGGATTGCATGGATGACGGGTCAGTCATTCATTTAAAACTCACAATTGATTCTAACAAAGGGGAAGCAAATTTTGATTTTAGTGGAACTAGCCCCGAAGTTTACGGTAACTGGAATGCTCCAGAGGCAGTCACTGCTGCAGCAGTCATATACTGCCTCCGTTGTCTGGTGGATGTTGATATTCCTCTTAATCAAGGTTGTTTGGCTCCAGTTAAAATCCATGTACCACCAGGCTCATTCCTCTCTCCAAGTGATAAAGCTGCTGTAGTGGGAGGCAATGTTCTCACATCTCAGAGAATAACTGATGTAGTATTGACTGCATTTCAGGCCTGTGCTTGTTCTCAGGGATGTATGAATAACCTGACCTTTGGGGATAATAGTTTTGGTTATTATGAAACAATAGGAGGAGGGAGTGGGGCTGGTCCTAGCTGGGATGGGGCAAGTGGAATCCAGTGCCATATGACCAACACTCGTATGACAGATCCAGAAATTTTCGAGCAGAGATATCCGGTATTGTTGCACAAATTTGGACTGAGAGAGAATAGTGGTGGAGCTGGAGTTCACAAAGGGGGTGATGGACTTGTGAGGGAGATAGAGTTTAGGCGCCCAGTTGTGGTTAGCATTCTTTCAGAGAGGCGTGTACATGCACCTAGAGGGTTAAAAGGAGGGGCAAATGGGGCTCCTGGAGCCAACTATCTTATAACAAAAGATAAACGAAGAATCTACCTTGGAGGTAAAAACACAGTGGAGGTGCAGGCAGGGGAAATACTTCAAATTTTAACACCTGGTGGTGGTGGATGGGGCTCTTCCCTTTGATTATTTTGTCCAGAAAACTATTTCCATTTTCATGGTAATTTTCTGTTGTAGTGTCAAATGTTGACAACCAGAACAATATTATTAAATTATAAAATACCTGGGATGTTTCCATGTGGCTAACAGGCTGAATAAACAAATAAATGAAATGAAATTTTACAGCTTTGATCTGGCCATTTTGAGCTCCAGATCAGATGTTACAATTTTCGCATGAAATGGCATATATATATGTTGCTTTATCTGGGTTTATTGTGCCAGTTCCTATTTTCTTTTGTATAATAAATAGTGCTTGATTATTTTACTTTGTTCAATATCAAATTAAGTATAATTTTGCATTCTGTTTATTTTTAGCTTTCAACAATTCTTTTTTTACACCAATCTCGTTGGGTTGAGTTTGAGTGTATGGACCCTGAATTTGACATAAAGCTGAACCATATAAACTATAGCTCCAAACAAGGAGATTCAAGAAACTGCAAAAGACATCTTAACCGACCATGAATTTTTTTTTTTTTTTTCCCCCTGGACAAGGCAATTCAGACGTTGATTAACAATTACTAACTAATATCTTCCAATGATGTACTCTATTTTCAGTTATGCAAAGGGTTAAGTCATACTAGGACAAATCTGAAGCTCTTAAATAATTAAAATACAACCCTGCAAAGTTTATTGGAAACTCCCCCTCATGACCAATAAATTTCGATTAATATTCTTAGTACACATATATCAACTGGATCATCAAATTTTAAGAAAGCTTGAAAACTTTAAAATATGAAATGTCAAGTATCTTCAAATCTACTGTAACCAATGTATGTCAGAAAGATGAAATTCCAAGGACCAGCTAATTGTGAAACGGCCTTCATAACAAGCTAAGGTCCATAATCTGCAATAAACAATAGCAATCTGAAGTAGCTGATAGAATAAAATCCGAAAAAGGCGGGGAATCAAACAATAGAGAACAGGAACTCACCATGGATATCAACATTGATAGCATAACCTTCAGTGGAATTGTAAAAAGTTTTTTATAATTACTAATTCTATGAACCATACAATTCTTGCTAGAAAAGAATATGAATCCTATTGCTGCCTTTGTGTCCTGCAAAACTATAGTAAAAAGAGCTCTGTTATGCAAAGACAGATAACATAAAATAGATGCAAGCAAATTACAGATTGTTCCTCTTACCTATCATGAAATTAGCATTTAGCGGAACTCATCGTGGTATTCATAGTCATCTTCGTCATCATTGAAGATGGCACTATAAAATACATATGGGTTGTCAATCATCTCAACTAAGCTTAAGCGACCATCTTTATCTGAATCTGCCTGTAATTAAATTAACAAAATGTTCAATAATGGAGCTTCTTTTGTTTTGGTACATATAAGGAAGTCCAAGGATTGAACCTTGGGACTTTATTCCTCCTAAGGAGGGGTCACAACCACTAGGTCAAGCCTTGGTTGAGAGTGATGTCAAACTTAAAATTCATTTCATTGTTGTCAAAAACGTTGCAGCAACTATGGCTGGCAAGAAAATAATTTCCTTATGCAAGAATATTTAATCTAATAGAAAAGACCATATGAAATCATAAAAACTAAGAACAAGAAGAAGAAGAAGAAGAAGAAGTGAATAATGGTAGCAACCGAGTTATCACCTTCAACACATTAGCATAATATAAGGTAATGAGATTTCTAAGACTTGGACAAAGAGCATTAATGAGAAAAAGGGAGAATCTATTGATACCTTGCCTTAAACATTTTCCATGAGACAAGTCATAATAATTTGATTTGTGCAGAGCGAATTGCTACAACCATAGCCAGGGAATTCCATAATGCCAAAAGGATAAATAGAAAAGATTCTTGCACTGTTGATATTAGGTTTCCTTGGCTATGGTTAAGAAAACCATAATATTAACGACTAAAATAATAATGTATTAAGACTCACTCCATCCTAGAATGAATGATAATTTCCAAATTGCACAAATTTTAAGAATGCATGAATGCATTGCAATTTCTAGTAGCTGTCTCTTTCCAACAGGTATTACTTTGGCCTGTTTTAAAACATAGCCTAATGTTGAGCATAAAGCATTTAATGTTTTCAGTTTAGGAACATTTCACTTATCTTAGGCTGTCTGTAAAAGCTAAAAAGAAGGGAAAAGGGATCAATTATTATGACTCTGACTAGTACTAACAGTGTTGTCAAGGTGTTCGGATAGGCGCTAACATGCAGTGCTAGCCAAAAAAAGCGCTTCAGACCCTTTCGGGCAAGGCACACCTGGACGTGCTTTCTGTAAGGTGGTAGCCTGGTAGGTGCACAAAAAAAAAAGAGCCCACCTGATTGAATTTCACTTTCATTTCTTTTTATTTTTTATTTTTTTTCATTAAATGTACCTTTAATAGTATATATAAAAAAAAAAAAAAGGAGACTATCAAACTATCTACTTCTCAATGTTTGAGTATTCAATAACAAACTTGGGACAAAAAAAAGAAAAGGGAAATTTGCATGTTTTGTAGGATAAAATGACCACTCTTTAGAGTTTATTATTAGAATTATATATATTAATCTTATTTTATATATACACACCCATATACATATGCACCTCACTTCACTCAGGTGAACGCTTTTTTTTTCGTTTACGCCTTGGGCAATGAAAGAGTTTTGGCGCCTAAAGTGCATGTTGCGCCCTTGACAACACTGAGTACTAACATCTATTTTTGTTCATCATGGTCCTCATCGTTATAATTATTATTTCTTTTTTCCAAATTCAAATTTGTTATGCTTTATTTGTTCGGAACTTTAATTTTCCACGAAAAATTTCTTTATTATGAACAATAGAATTGAAATCATTAATTGCATTGCATTTAAAAATCATTACACCAAACTAAAATATAACACTGACACTCCATTCCATTATTTCTTCCTAACCCATCAATTTTGGCGTTACATTACATTCCAAATACAAATGCACAGCTAAACTGGTCTAAATGCAATACATGGCTTCAGCAAAATAGTTCTAATAAAAGGTGATTCCAATTATCAAACAAAAAATAATAAAGTGGAACATTAGAAAACTCATACATACATGCATGAGTAGTAATGCTCAATTATCTGGTGTCATAAATACCTGTGATATGATGTAATCTGCTTGTTGTTTTGCATAGTACCGCTCTGATGGATGAAGTTTCCCAATTATTGGTAGTATCTCTTCATTTGACAAGAATCTGTTAATAGGAAGCACTGGAAATTTATTTAACCATACACCAACTAAGTTCCCAATTCAACCATGATACTGAACATCAAAAGTTCATACAAGCACCTGTCACCATCTTTATCAAGCTGGCTAAACAACTGTTTAGCTGGGGTCTCCATTGAGTCATCAGATGGATGGGAAGAGTTATGACCTTCTTCATCATAGTTTCTTACCAAGTCAAATAGACCATGAAAGAATTCATTAAAGTTAACCTTCCCATCTTTGTCCGTATCTCTTTCCCTAAAGAGGAAAAAGAAGAGGCAAAATTAATAGCAATTTAAAGCCAATAGTAGAAAAAGCAGATCAAATGAAAATGGAATAACATGCCCAAAAATGGGGAACTGTTTTCTTATTTCTTGAACTCAAAATATATAATTTAAGCATGAGTTGGTTCATTTTTATTGGGACAGATATAAATACGATTTTCATGGGGAAAAGAAAAGGAAATAAAACTCAGGTTACCTTACTTCCTCCTTGCACAACCATTGAAGCAGCTTTGGGTTTTTACTGTCAGCTGGGTGCAGAAAGCTACGAAAACACAAAGCATAAAAATTAAGGGAGAGCAATAGCAGCAACTGAAAATATCCCCTTTCACTGGGAGTAGATCAGTTGAAACTTGCTGTAGAATTTGGTACTTACTCATTGAACTCGGTTAAATTCAATAAATGATCCCCATTGGCATCTGATGCATTAAAATGTTCCTCTTTCCACCAGCCCATATCATAGCCAAAAGAACTGTTGTCTAGAGAAGGAAACACAAATATGTTACCATCCCTAAAGATTATTATCAGGCAAATTAAACAGAAATCAATTACCACATCCAAGTTTTGTACTACAAGTCCATAGTGGTCATGATTGAAAGCAAGATAAGATCCATAAATAGCATCGAATTGTTATAAAGGTTTACTCTATGTCTCTATCAGAAAGAATACGATAAGTACTGACTTGTCACTCATGGCGGGAAAGAACAGTCATGGATGTTTACATTGTTTTGGCTTAATGTCACTATGTCTCTCAAAAATTTTGAAAACCACTTTAAAGGATGCCTTTATGGATTCGCGAAAAAGGAATAGAAAGATCAATAAACAATATGAAACAGCTAGTTTCTGTATCCACAAAAATGTATAAATCCATCCATCAAAAACCTCCAGCCAACTAATAATTTAGCTAAAAAAAAAACCACAATCGCATAACCCCCCCCCCCCCCCAACCAAAAAAAAAAGCAAAAGACTGAGGATTAGTTTCACAACATGAACTAAAATTTAGTAATATAATGGTATAGACCACTGACCATTCTTCACCCAACTGGGAGGCTCATACTCTGCATATGAAACTAAACCATCATTGTTTTTATCATGAATTTCCATCTCCCTCGAAGTCCTGTACAAAACTTCCCTTGCAGCCTGCTGCAGATTCCACTCAGTCAATTCATTCTCAGTCACAAAACCATCTGCTGGGTCCACATCAATCTTGGGAAACAGCAATAACAACCTGTTCATTACATTAAACCTCCACTCAATCAACATCTATGATCTATCAAAATGTTACTGCCGACATGAAAAGACAAGTATATAAATACAGGTGCAAGGTTTACAGACATAACAGATAGTATCAGTTTGTATTACCAACCAAATCATCACAATATACTCGTTCTACAAGGCATTTACAAAACAATTAAGCATACTCACATCTCAATAGTTACAATAATAAAGACACCTAGCATGCTTTCTATAAAGCAAATGAACAACTACACGACTTCACTAAAAATATAGCCATTGGTAAATAAAATAGAATTCATTACCAGGAATGGTTATAATTAGATCTATTCCACAAATTCACACCTACATGTAATTGAAACGGATAAATGAAGCATCAATGTGAACAAGTAAATGTAGCTAGCTCATAAATAGCAATACTAATAATTTAAGCAAAGTACTTGATCAAGCACGCATTTTCAAATAAAATTGGCAGCTAAAACATTGACTAATGCTCCAAATTTCAACCCTTAATGGCCAAAGAGAAAGTACTAACATGAATTTTAAAGTAAATGTAATACCACCAACCTATTGGTAACATTGAACTTGTCCTCATCATTCAAGTAATCCTCAGCGTTCGTGAAATCCTCCCACTCAGGCTGCGACTCTTCAGCGGGAGCGGGGTCATGTGTAAACTCGGGATGCGAATGCTCGAAGTATTGCTTCTCCCATTGGCGGTCTTCACGGCGGCGCTCGATGTCAGCGACGAGTGGGTCAAAAGCAACGGGCTCGTGACGGGTGGGGTTGCTGAAGCCGTAGGAAGAGCGGAGCTTGAGGCGGCGGTGGCGGTTGTGGGTGGAGTGTTTCTTAGGGGAATAAGAGATGAGGAAGAGGATTAGAAGAGCCACGGTGATGTATACAATGGCTGAAACTTTTCCCATTTTTGGGAAGTAAACAAAAGTTGATATAGGAAAAGAGAAGGAGAGATCTAGCCTCTAGGAGAATGTAAAAAGGCTCATCAAAAATTGGGTTAAGAGCAGAGAAGAGATCTAATCTGAAGTAAAAATAAATAAATTTGCAGAGAAAGAACTCAGAAGAGAAAGGTTTAGACTTTAGAGTTTAGACTTGAGAAAGGTTTTGAACGATTTGAACTGGGAATGGAAAACGACGAAGGAATGGGCTGACGGCTGATGGGAGTCTTTTATTTTTAGATCTGTTAGATGTTAGTGGCGGCTTATTAAGTCTTAATTAATAATTACGTAATTTTATGATTTTTATTTTAAAAAAGAGCTTGTAGTTTGATAGGAGAAAATTTTTGAAATAATTCGAATTTTAAATTTGTTGAAGGTTAATAATTATATGAATTAATTGAATTAAATTACGATTTCAATAATTTTACGATTTTCTTTCTTTCTTTTTCTTTCTATGTTTAATTTATTGCAGTTTTATTAATTAATTTAATTAATTATATTGCTTGAAATTGCATATAGTAATATAAGTAGATTTGGATAAATTATGTATGTATATTGTGTCTCATATTTTTATAATATAAATTATTAAATATATCAAAATTTTAAATATAAATATCATACGTTTATTAAATGTCTTGCGTCGTGTTTATTATATTTTTCCATATTTATTAAACGTGTTCGTATTGTATTTAAAATTATTAGATTTAAATAAAAATATAATTTATTGAGGAAAAAACAAATTGTTTAATATATTGTATTAATCAAACCAGTTTCAAATTATAGATTAATTATATTTTGGAGATAAATTCTTTTATCTATAAACTTGGGTTAGGTTCATAGATGTTAAATACTTAATGAAGTGTTATTATGTTATGAAACTTGTGTTTGTAGAGTGAGACTTTAAGAAGATATATGTCAGCTTTTAAAGTCTCTCATGTTCCAATCTCAAATTTCAAAGTAAAACTTCTAAAAAATAAATAAATTTCTATATATGTATTGTAAACAAATATTTAATTTATTAAAATGTTTATTAGTAATAAAGTTTAGAGTATTTGTTAAGGGTAGTTTAGTATTGTTGTTGAAAAAATTTAGGTTGAAAAAAGTGTGGTGAAAAATATGGTTTAAGAATTTTTAAGTGTTTTGAGAAATTGAAATGTCAAAAAAAAAAATTTAATGATAAAAGTTTAAAAATGTGATAATAAAGTCATTTTATCAAAAAGTCAGTTTTTAAATCGTAAAAACACTATTTTTTAAATTTTTTATTTGGGTTGTCAAACTATGATTTTAATTGCAAAATTAAAAAAAAAAATTACCGTTTGGCATCAGTGAAATGTAATTTTTGGCTTCAAAAATTATATCAACAATAATATAAAACGGGACCTAATAAAGGGTTTTTTTTATCATAATATAGTTTTTTTTTAATTCTCAAAATACTATTATTTTTCAATTAATATCAAAATCAGCTTTTTTTTTACTAGTTGGGAAATCGACATAGTCCATAGAGATTTCCCAACTGAAAATTTCAATTTTTAAAAAATATTTTTTAAAATATCAGTTGAAAAATCGCCATGGCCCATGGCGATTTCCCAACTGGTATTTAAAAAAAAAAAATCAGTTGGGAAATCACCATGGGCCATGGCAATTTCCCAACTGGTTTTTTTTATTTTTTGCCCATGGCGATTTCCAACTGGTATTTTTTTAAAAAAAAATTAAAATTTTCAGTTGGAAAATCGTCATAGGCCATGGCGATTTCCCAACTGGCTTTTTAAATTTTGTGTTTTAAATTTCAAAATACCAACGATAAAAAAAATTAAAATAAATAAATAACAAAATTTTATTCAATTTAATTTTTCTTTAAAAAATAAATAACAAAATTTAAAATAAAAATAAATTTATCAACCATTTTTTTCATTTTATTTTTTATTTTTAAAAAAATAACAAAATTAAAAATTAATTTCCCAACAATTTTTTTCCTTTTTATTTATTTCTTAAAAAAAATAACAAAATTTAAAATAAAAATTAATTTATCAACAATTTTTTTCATTTTTTATTTAAAAATAAAAATGAATTTCTCAACAATTTTCCAAAATGATCCATCAATGCAATGACAGTCGCATAATTACATTGATAGTAATTATGCAATTATGAATAAATCTATTCTCGAATTATTTGTGAAACTTATAAATTTAACCTAATTCGGATTAGATTTTAAATAAATATTATCAAGTCATATTTTTTAAAATTATTTTTTAAAAGTTTAAAATATAAAAACATTTTTGAATTTTTAAAAATATATTGATTAATAAATAGATAACAAAATTAAAAATAAAAATTAATTTCCCAAATTTTTTTTGCTTTTTATTTATTTCTTTAAAAAAATAAATAACAAAATTTAAAATAAAATTTATTTTCCCAAAAAATTTAAAATAAATAACATGAAATGCAAAACATATAAATTTATATATTACAAATTTAAAATACATTATTCTCGTTATATTTATAAAAGTACATTTATTCTAATTATTTATGAGGAACTCTCGGATCGCGTGGTGTTGAACAACAGTATCGAGCTCTCCTATTGCGTGGTGGTTGGACCGGTCGTTCAACCTCGTCAGTGGCACGTATTCGCAGTCGACCACGACCTCTTGCTATAACTGCCATTTGTTCTGATTGTGTGTCATCCGCATGCTTATGGACGGTGCTGTACTGACCCACATCAGTCGATGGAAACGCACTACTAGAGGGACCTATTTCTTCTGTATCAAAAATTTGAAACCCACTGCTGAAAGAGCCAGCACCAAGTTCACCCATAAGGGGAACCTGACTACTAGATGGACCACCATATGCCGACGCAGGGGTTTCAAACTGATACATTGTAGTTAGATATGCTGAACTTGGACTTTGGGTGAGTAGCTGGTCATTTAACCTCGTCACGGGCGGTGATGGTCGGTAACACTCATCAACATCAAATCTGGGGTGACTGGTGGAATGACGATGATTAGATGGTATTCTATGATCTCGTTCAGATTCAGGATGACTAAATGACATCCTTAGTGCAGTGAATTCCGCTGCATGTGATGAGGTCGGTTGATGCATCCGCCCACGTTGTCGGCTAGGTCTAGAAACTTTCATTTATTGTGTAAGAGGGACTGGATTTGAAGTTCGTCCGGTAAATGGCATACTTCTACCATCTTCATACCCCAACGGTGGACAAACAAAAGGCCGGCCTTCATTTTTATACCATCCTATGTAATCATCAGATAGGTTGAAATTATTAACAACAATCGGATAACCTGTCGGAATTCGTTGAGAACGTATATCCCACAAATGGATCCATTGTTGATGTTTCGTAGGCCAGAATTCTTCATGACACCCGCGCATGTCAATCTTGTGAACCTTATCAAGATTCACCGGTGCTTGCGGAATTGGTTGTTACATCTCAAATTGACGCAACACCTTATCAGTGTAGTGCCACTCTACATATAAAAAGCATATCAATGTTGTGTTTGCTTTCCATGTATTACAATTATTATAGGCATTCGATGGGAGGCATGCCATAATTTCAATTGAAGAATATGGCATCCACAGAAACTGCGAATAATTATTACAAATTATTAGTTTCATATGGATTAAATACAAAAATACTTGAATGTAACAATAGAAACATTTACCTTATCATATCCTAGTCGATCTAGTCGTAATCTTATACTTGCAAGGTCGGTTGGAGTCTCAGTAAGATCTCTACAATTACTCCACCTGTTAAAATGCGTATAAAATCTTAATAGACCTATAAAAATAAATTTTAAAATACAAAATTAATAAAATAGTAAAGATTATTACCTGCTTGCAAGGGGGTATACAGCCGAAACATCCATGCACGGAGCAAGAAATGGTAGCTGATACCAAGCCCATGATTGTAAAAGCACTAAACATCCACCTATGTCATGGCTTTTTGGAATTGTAGTCCGACACAGTTCTCTATATAAAACCGCAAAACACGTAGAACCTCAACTATAATTTGCCGCATGCTCTAAATCACGTAGTAATGGAAGATACATTAAATGTACCTGACTGCTCGATTTGTCAGGCATTAGCAATCCTCCAATCAAACATAAAATATATGTTCTAGCAGCATATTTTATCTGTTCTTCACTTGCGTGTAATGGAAATTTTGAAAGGATTTTAACCAATTTAGTCTCATCGTTGAGCCAGATACATACTCATCTGGAGGTACCGCGTCCAATAAATTTTGACACTCTTCATTCCAATCTTGAAAACTTGCGTTTGTAACTGCATCGCCATGGACCGGAAGTCCAAGTTGAAGCGCAACATCTTCTAGAGTTACTGTGCATTCACCAAACGGAAAAGTGAAAAAGTGTGCGTCTCGGGTCTCCATCGTTCGATCAACGCACTGATTAAGTCGGGTTGTAGCAAAAATAGTCGAATTTGAGTTGCGTGATAAAATTCGGTTCTCCTTAAGTGGTCGATAATATATGAATGTGGGTCCTTCAATGTAAATTTCCTCGAACGTAAGACACGACGAGTATCCTGTTGATAATGAATTAAATTATAAAATTATAAAAATTAAATAATTATAAAACTATAATAATTAAAAAATTAAACAATTATAAAATGACAAAACAATAATAATTATAAAATTATAAAACTATAATAATTAAAAAATTATAAAAAGTTGATAATATAATACAAATAATATTACAAAAATTTACTTACCTCTTTAAATATAACCGAAGATACGTGTTTCTCTTACAACCTCAATAATGATGATGAAGCCATTTTTAAATCAACAAGAAGAGATTTTGTATGGAAGAAGCAAGAAGGAAGAAGGAAAATTTTGAGATTATTTGTAAATTTTTAAATTTTTTTTATTGTCCCAACCGTTGGGGTATTTAAATTTAAAATACAAATTTTTAAAAAAAAGTTGGGAAATCGCCATGGCCCATAGCGATTTCCCAACTGAAAATTTTATTTTATTTTTAAAATTTGATACTTAATTTGAAAACAACATTATTTTGAGAATTAAAAAAAAAAAATCAACTATATTAAGATAAAAAAAAACCCTAATAAATGATGTCGGGTTGGGCCTGAATAAATAGTCAAAATGGGTTTGCGTGGGAAGATGGGCCTGGTGACGGCCCAACTCAAGTTTTTCTTTTTTCCCTTATGGCATTGATTGGATAACACGTGTCCGTTCTTATTCTTACCAATACCAAGTTACCAGCACCTCCACCAACCACCAATCTTTTGCAAAATACTACAAACAAAACAACAAAGTGAAAACATTGGAAGTACATCTCCTTCTGTATGTCTCAACTCTCAACTCTGGACTGAAGTTTTCTTACAAGCTGGTCTTTTTCATTCTCTACGTTAGTACATTTTTTTTTTAATCAAATTCCAAACCCGACCCGATCATGTTTGAAAATAACGAACAAAATGATCTGCCTTCATAGTCTGTCGGAGAATATTACATAATAAATTTTCAAAATAAGAGTAGAGAATCAATTGTTGTTGTCGAATTGTTACAAATATGATAGTTAAAATAGTGTAATGAATAATAAGATGCACGTTTTTTCGGTGATAAAAATCAATGCAAACATGTTGTATTAAACATTGTCTCTTTTCACCCCCATTAATTAGAACTTTTGCAAATAAAATGCAAGTAGGGTTTTTTATCCAATTTTCTAGTTTGTCACATATAAGTAATTAAATGCATTTTTACTCATAAAATCCAATGATCATAAGTTAACATTGTTATGAAGGCATTATCCTTAAAATTTATTTAAATTCATATTTGTAATACTTAATGATGTATCCTTAACTCATAGTAGCACCTGTTAGGATTTATATATATTTTTTTCTAACATAAAATTTGGGATAGATACCTTTGCTTAGATTCTAAATTATGGTGCAAATATATAGAAGAAGGGTTTGCATTTGAGATAATGTTTAAAAATAAATAAATAAGATTATGGTTTACATCTTACAACTCTTTAAAAAAAATAGTAAGTTTTATTTTATTTTATTTGAGGAAGTTTCGATGAAATAAAAGGAATTCAAAATACATTAATCTCACTAAAAAAGAACAATTATTAAATTAAACTAAAGTTGTTCTTCAAAAATGAGATTTGAGTTTTTGAGATTTCTATTATCTAATTTAACTATGGATTTATGTATGTAAATGGCTTAATAGGTTTCATTAAATAATCATGTAAATTATGTAAACTTTGTATTCAATATCTTTAAAAAAATCGTCTTGTTGATATTTTTATTATTTTTTATATTTTATAAATAAAAATAAAAACAAATGATAAATATTAATAAATAAAAAAAGAAAAAAAGAAAAAAGACGTCGATTCTTATAATCAACCAAACATAATTTAAAATTTATTGAGTTCATTTTTAATACATTGACAATGAAAATTTTTAACTTTAAAAACAGAATTAAGAGATTGTAACATGTAGAGTTGTTCATGGGCCGGGTCTAAGTATGGTACAACACTACATATACTTGTCAAAGCTCGGCCCGAAATATGAGCCTCAAATTCTGCTCAATCCCGTCCATATTTGTAAATGGATAGTTCAAACCCGTTTAGATCCACTCATATTATTTTTTTCTAAACAAATTTAAATAATATGCTATTTTTATTTATTTTTGTAATTTTATCTATTTTTCTTTTATTAAGTTATAAGATATGAATAACTTACCATATTTTTATATTTTACACTATAATATAATATTTTTATTTTTATATGATATAAATTATATAATATATAAAAATAATATATTATATAAATGAAAAACGGAACGGGCCCAAGTCTTGATTGTTGGAGCCAAGATCCGACCCATTTTCTAAACAGGCCTCATTTGTTTGCCCAAACCTATATTTCAGTTCTAATATTTTTGTCCGGAGCCTCTCAAATATCGGACAGGCCTTCAAATTTAGACTAATAATCCGATCCTTGAACAGATCTAATCACATATTTTATTTTTTATTTTTTAAATATACTCATAAAAATATGTATCAATTAACTATTTTTAAAATTTAAAAACTTCGATGAGATAATTACTCAAAATCATGCCCTGCACCCTTAACAGAGTTAATGCATGGATTCTTCATTATTGTCTTGTGTGGGCAAATTAATATCGGTGTTAATGCATTTATAACACTAGTACTAATTTTAAATATGAAAGATCTATTTATTCAAATAATACTCTTTTTGACAATAAAAGAAAATGAAAGGATGGAATAAAATATTTCATTCAATTCAATAGTTCAAAATAATTTTACGAAAGTGCAAAATAAATTTAGAATTTTTCTGACAAATACATAAAATCATTTTTAAAACTTATTATATATAGTAATATTTTTATTAAATGCATTAAAAATTATGAATAAAATTATCAATTATTACATTTAATATAAAATTATTATATAAATGGTATATTAATTATTTTAAAATGCCCTGAAAAACTTGTTAATAAACTTCTTCAACAATCAGTCGGATGAGAGCCAACACGATTTTTCAAGTTAAGATCTTACTCTCATTGAGATATTATTTAATTAATAATTTTTAATTTAATTTTCATTTTAAAATATATTAAAATTTTAATTTTAATGCTATTTAATATTTTAAAAAATTTTATGCCTTTAAGACTCGATAAATTAGATCAAATTTTGTATAAATTTTTTTAAAAATCAATCGAATATAATCTGATCCGATACATAAATTAATTAATGAAGAGTTAGTTTTGTATCACAGAAAATCGTGATAAAAAGTTTATCATAATTCATCATTACTGGACCAAAAATCTCATCTGTTTTTTTTTTTTTTTACTATAATATTATTTGATTTTTAATTTTAATTTTTAATATTATTCAGAGCTTAAAGAACGTGTATAAAATTTAGAACTGCATTCTTAAATTGTTTTTTCCTTATTTAATTTTTGTCAAATGCTAGTGGTTTGCTCCAGTCCCTATAACTTATCAAGTAGGAGTTTTTATCGGTTAAAGTATTTAGGTAATTATTGTATTATAATTAAAAGTGTATTTTAGTTTTTATATTATAAAAATGAGTAATTTAATTTTTATACGTTTGAAATTAATGCAAAGAAGTAAAATTGATAACAGTATTAATGAAAAACGTCTAAATGCTGACGTGGACATGTGAAATTGACAGAATAGATAACTTGAAAAAAAACGATGACGTGTCAAATTTTTTTGCTCAGGTAGATTTTAGAAACTAACAAAATAGATGACTTCGAAAAAAAAATAATGACATGTTTTTATGGGTAAATGAGGGATTTGGATAAAAAAAATTATGTTTTTTCTAAATTTCACTTGAGTAAAAAAAAATTGATACGTTATCATTTTTTTAAGTCATTTTTTCTATCAATTTCACATGTCCATATCAGAATTTAGACGGATAAATTACTCACTTCTATAATACAATACTAAAATACATTTTTTATTATAATATAAGAACTGTTTAAATACTTTAACCGTTTTTTTCTAAAAGATTAAGGCCTTGTTTAGCATTGCTTCTGGTATAGCTTTTGAGGTCGAAAGCTGCTTTTAACCGCAAACGCAATGCTAAACAGATAAAAAAAATTGGCTTCAGTTATTGAAACCATGGTTTGAAAGGTCAAATCAAAAAGCCAAAAAATATAGCTTTTGGATAAAATAACTTTATTATCCTCATATCTTTACACTTTTATTATTTTAAACAGATCTTTTTTGACATTTTAATTTTTTACAACATTTTTTCACAGCAATGTTAAACACTTAAAAAATTTTAAACCATATTTTTTAAATACATTTTTTTCAATCAAAACTTTTTTACTTAAGATTTTTTTAACAGCAATACTAAACTAACCTAAATAGATACTTCAATATTAAGTTTGACTCATGAAAAACTTAAACCGAAAAGAAAAAACGAAATGAAAACTACGAAAATTTGTTATAAGTTTCAACTTCTTGTTACAATTCACCATTTTTGTCTCCAAAAATTATTATTTTTTGCTTTTTATTAATAATAAAGGCAGAGAAATTTATTTGAGGCAAGTTTCAATAATATTGTCTAATGCAACCAATTTTTGGGTTCCAAAAGCTAAAATTAGAGTGTAATCGAATTGATTTGAGTTTAAGTAATAAGAATTTTGAGTTTGAACTTTACTCAAAACTTGGAATTTAAAATTTTGCTCGAATTTGAATTCGATCAAATTTTATTTTTAAATTTGAGTTTAATTCGAGATAAAAATCAAATAATTTAAACTCGTTCGATTAGGCTCATTTATTTAGTAAAAAACGAGCTCAATTTTCATACTCAATTTTAAATTTGATTATTTATGTTCGAACTCGAATTTAAATTGAGAATTTTCTTCAATACTAATTAAAATAATAAAAATATATATTAAAAAAAAAATTGATTAAACTCGCGAGTTACTCGAACGAGGCATTTGAATACTCAAACTTAACTCGTTCGATAACTCGAGCTGCTCAAACTTTGTTCAATAATAATTGAACCGAATTCAAAAAAATATATATATATATAATGGAGCCAAACTAAAAAATATATCGCTTACACCCTAGTGGAAACAAATTCCAAAAGAGATAATGACTCCAATAACCCCTAAAGTTTATTAAATCTTTTATTGTGATCCCTGTACTTTAAAAATGTTCAATGTGGTACTTGAATTATCAAATCGTGTATCAACGTGGTACATTGACCTAACACCATTAAAATATATATGATGATGTGACATTGATCAATCAGGTGATTACACGTGGCAGGACCTGATTTTTTAGAAATTAATATTTGAACTTTTGTAAAAAATTTTTTTTTAAGAAAATATAAAAAATTATATTAAAAATATAAAAAATATTTAAAATTATATTTTTAAAAATTAAATATATTTTTTTAACAAAATTATTTAAAATTTAAAAAAAATTAAAATTTAAAAAATATTTTAAAAATTAAAAAAATATATTTAACTAAAATTATTTTTAAAATATAAAATATTTTAAAATTACTTGTGAAAAAATTTATAATATTTGAAATTTTTTAAAAGATATTTTTAAAAATTACAAAAATCAAAATATAAAATTAAATTGTTTTAATTTTTTTTTTTAAAAAATATTTATTTAATATTAAAATAATTTTAGTAAAAAACATATTTAATTTTTAAAAATATAATTTTAAATTTTTAAAAATTTTAATTTTTTTTTTTAAAATTTTTTTTGTACAAAAATTCAAATATTTAAAATTATATTTTAATTTTTGTTAAAAATATTTCTTAAAATTAAAAGGTGGAGAGAGAAAAAATAAATTGTTTTTTAAAAATTAAAACAATAATTTTTTTATTATTACACGTGGCATCACTATGTGAAAAAAAAAAATTTTTTAAATTTAAATAATAAATTTTTTTGGTAATACACGTGGCATCATTATATGGTGTCACGTGTTAAGTTTTTTTGGATATCAAAGTCACGTCATCAATATTTGACGGTGTTATTGACAGGTACTATAATAATAAACGGAGTGAAAACGTTAAATATCAAAATAAATATTTTTAAAATACAAAAATTATAATAAAAAATATGATAAATTTCATGGCTTAAGTGGGCATTATCCCATTCCAAAATTGTGTGTGAAATAATGGGGAAGTGGAAACACAATAAATTGCAATTATTAAAACCATGGGCCAGAGGCATGTGATTTGTTAGACTCGTGAACTTTGACTTTTTGCCGAGGTGGCATTAAATGGTTGGTTTATTATTTCATTATTACATGACAACTTGCACATTGTATCTAGACTTTATCCTAAATGAAAAGGCAAAAAACCAAAAACATCTGTTTACAATGTCAGAATTCCAAATTAAGCATCCAAAAAGGTCCACAGCAGTCATTGATTGATTAAACAGGAAAGAGGCATATAGCAGGGAAAAACAACAAATAAAATATTAATTGAAAAACAGTAAAATAAAATTAAAAATACCCCATTTAAAAAAGAATTTTTTTTTGGGTAATTAAAGAAAGAAAATCTTTCTTTCTTTTTCTTCTTTCTTCTTCTTTAAAAGAAAAATCTTTTGAGATGAAAAACCCAGATAAATTAGTATTATTTTTTTTAAAAAATAATTAATAAAAGAAGACCAAATAAATAATGACACAGCTCATCCATTGCCTTTACTGCAACTGAAAAAGGCAACCTTGTTGATAAAATTAAATATTAAAACTTTGCTTTTTTTTTCTTTTTATGTCTATGCAACAAGAAGATAAAAAAAAGAAAGGTAATGATTCATAGTCAATCATTATGAATGCATATAGTATTAGTATCAATCTATTGACATCTAAATTGATTTTTGTTTATTTAGAATCTCAAAGAAGAAAAAGCGAAATTAAATTTGTTCTTTTTTCTTTATATAAGAATTTTTAGTTTCTCTTTGTTTGTATATGTTATTATCTTGTTTTTCTTTTTTTGGGAAAATGTTATTATCTTGTTAGATATTAATGGGAATTGCAGATTCCAGTGTAATGTATGTGAGCAACTTGGAAGGAAGGGTGTGAGGCTTTTTCAATCCCAGCTGTAATATTTGTAGCAAAGTAGTTGTTGGAGATGATTGGACCAATTGACCCATCCTACAACCTTTTTATGGATATTTCAGGATAACCCATCAACATCATCTATAATTTCTCTGTCTACCCTTTGTAATTTGTCAAGAATTTGCGCATTTTTTGGGTTTTGCCTTTTGAGTCTGTTTTTGTTTTCTTTTATGGGTTTTTAAATTTTTTTTTTCTTTCTAGATACTACCAATTTGTTCTTCTTAGGGGAGTAAATAAGTAAACTTAGAACAGAAATATATGCTTGGATTTTACTTTTTGAGAAAAAGTTTTGACTGAAATACACGAGGGAGATGGTGGAGTAGGATTTGGCACCATCAAAGGTTAGATTTTTATGTTTTGGTTGGTTAAAAGCTTCCTGCTGCTTGTATAATTAGGAAGAAAAAGTTTATCTGAGCGTCGGTTCAAGTGTCAGAATCTTGATAGTGCCAGTACTATGAGTTGTAGCTGGTCTTTCATTTTATGGCGTTTTGTACAGTTATTCTGAACCGGTTTGAGGCAGCAAGGAATCTGAGGTTAGCTTTTCTCGCCCAAGTCCTAACTATTACTGGGTAGGTATCTTCAATGGGAATTAAAATTACCAGAAATCACTAGTTAGTCTAGTTTGATATTTTTTCTACCTGATTAAGAACCCTGAAATCAGGTAGTGGGTTTTACCTTTTTTGGGTCTTATTGAAAGACTAAAACTTTTTGTTTTCTTCAGGAAGGTTGTTTCCTATTTATGGCTACTTGGCTAGCATCCAAAAATTCTTTTGCTCATTGTTTAAAGTTTGAAAATTGCTTTTTTCTTTCTTCCTTTGTTAAATTCATGATTTTATAAATGCAACTTGTAGTTTTGAGTCTTTTAGTTGATTTTCTTTTTTGGCTGATTTGAACTTTGAAAGGGAGACCTTTTAGATTCATTGCCACTTTATGCTGTTTTCAATTCATATTGAAAGAATGAGTGCCTATGTAATTTATGGTGATTCTTCTGACTGTTTAATTAGTAGAAGAAAGCAAAGAATGAGGAGCTGAAGAATTTGCTGTAAATGAAATCTGTTTTTTAACAGAGTGATGCAGTAGCAGGATAACTTTATGTGGGCCTCTGCTGTTAAAACTGTTGTATCAAGTAGGCTTTTGGGAGTACTGAGTTTTTGTTGGAATTAGAAATAGCAACTTGAATTCTCAGTCTATCCTCAAGACTTTCTGGGTTTTTCTTCTTTGTTTGGTTTTTGTATTGTCTCTTTCATATATTTCACAATAAAAAACCCTAACTACCTTACTGTTGAATTTCACCATGCATTAATTTCTAATTTTTAATGTTTTGAATGCCATTTATTATCTTTGATTTTATGGTTTTCAGATATTTCTCATGTCTAACAGAACTTTGTTGCCTTTTTCATTCGTCAATAGGTCAGCAATTCACAAGAGTCCAATTTTTGAATCGTGGAGCAAATCACTATTGAATTCTTCACATACTCCACTGGGGCTTTCTGAATTTTATTGGACTTGATCTCTGGTTAAGCTCCCTTGCCCTTTTCTGGGTCTATTTTTTATCTCTTCTTGCATACCTCTTTTGCTTGACATCTCTGCTTCCCCATAATTTAAGTATTCCATTAGACCTGTTGTTAGTGAAACCTGCTACTGAAATAATCCAATAACTATTCTTGAAAATCCATGGTTTTGGAGATGGATTATAGGCTATCCTAATTTGGCAGTTTAGTGAATTCAGTTCTTTCTTCCCGCAGGTGATATTCTGGGTAGTGGATTGAGACAAGCCTAGATGACTGTGGATGAAGCTGGCAATAGCTCCGAGTGGAGTAGGGAGCAAGATAAGGCATTTGAGAATGCCCTTGCAACCTATCCTGAGGACTCTTCAGATCGGTGGGAGAAAATTGGGGCTGATGTACCTGGGAAAACTTTGGAAGAGATTAAAGAACACTATGAGCTTCTGGAGGATGATGTTAACCGGATTGAATCTGGTTGTGTGCCTCTCCCTCCGTATAATTCTTCTGAGGGTTCAGCAGGCCATGCTGGTGACGAAGGAACTGGTAAGAAGGGAAGCAGCCATTTAGGGCATGATAACAGTGAACCAAATCATGGGAGTAAGAGTTCAAGGTCAGATCAGGAACGTCGTAAGGGGATTGCTTGGACAGAGGATGAGCACAGGTGAATTAGTTCTTCTGGCTTTAGATTTTTTATTTTCCTTTTTCAATTTAGATTGATTTTAGCACCTTTAGAAGTATCTTGATTAAGTTTTATTTTTCCCTGTGGAACTTTAATACTTAGTGTTCTTTATGCTTTATATTTAGTAACCATGTGCATTTGTTATGTTTTGATTGTCTTGGAATCTCATATCCTATGCATATTTAGAATCTTTATTTTTATTTGACAAAAAAAGTTTCCAGAAATTGCTTTCCACCAGTAAAAATTCTATATGATGGTTATTGTTAGTTAGTTGTTAGGAAGATTAGATCTTCTACGGCTTTCTTATTTAAGGTTTTACTGCTGTGCGTTACTCTGAAGCTGTTGATGTCTGTGGAAGGCCAATAGATGAATATATATCCTGAAATGATGTGAAATAACTGAAGAGAAAAGCGATTTAAATGTTACCACGTGGAAGATAGATCTTGCTGGCAGTTCATTTTCTATTTTCCAGAAAACTTGTACCCCAAAAGAGAATAATTATACTATCTTTACATGTTACCTGTATGACACTCGTGGCCGTTATCTGCAGATTAACCATTTAACCTTGTCTGATGTGGGCTAATCTTTTGGAAACCACCATTATAGCCCTACTTTTGACCTAAAGTTGGCATTTTAGGTTTTGATTGCTTTCTGCTAGCATATGTCTCTCATGTTCAACTTGTTTCTTTTGCATAACAGTTTTATGGTTCCATTATTAAAGTGCTTGCCAAATTTGGTTCTGATATGGAAGGGAAGGGACAACTTGAGAAGGTTTATGGTAGAGAATTAGCTTTTCACCAGGCATTATATTTTTCTCATTTAATAGCAAAATTATGTAAATTTAAGTCAAATAAAAATTTCCCCTCTTCAGAAATACGTGTGGAAGCATGCAGATGCAATTTAGGCTACTTGGCTACACATCCCAGGCATGTATAGTAGGCCATGCTGAGAGACACACTAAAGTGCACGGATTTCTCCCCTAAGCTATGTGACACATGTAACTCAACCATTTTACTTCAATCTAGTTTGTATTTTGAGGTTAGACATGGCAGAGAATTTAATGAGTTTCTAGTCTAAATTTATTTTGAGCTTTTAGAAAAATGGTAAATGGGTTTAGATTGGGGTATGCTTTAGGTGTAAAACTTGCCATCAATAAACGGTTTGTTATGCATACCTGATTCTATGCATAGCATGAACTCCCTGGGTAAATTTCATGGATGGTTGCTAAAGTTTTACCCTTTTCACACTCTGCCCACTAAACTTCTATTCGTCCCAATTGGTCCCTATAATTTTTAAGGTGTACCAAATGTGGTCACCATAAGTGATTTCATCCAAATAAATGACAGAATAATGACATAATAGCTGCTTGAAGAGCCACGTCGTTTGAAAATGTATGTCAACTTTTGTGTCCCATTTTTTCTTCTAATTTTTGTTATTGGTTTTATTAGAATGGGTTATCTATGAAAATAATGAACCAAAAAAAAAAAATGAAAAGGCGAAAGACTTTCATAGACTTTTTAAATGACATGATTACTTAAATAGTTACAATGTCACCATTTCATCATTTATTTGAACCAAATTTGTTAAGGTGACCGTATTGGATAGAATTTAGAAGGTTTAGTGACTAAATTGGGATAAATTGAAGTTTGGTGAGCTAAGTGGGAAAAAAGGTATGAATTTATTGACTATCCATGCAATTTATTGCGAATTACCCACATACTTGAACTAGTTGCCTACTCTTATCATTGAACTTGTGCGATAATGCCCACCTTATAGAAATATAAATAAGGTCATTGTCTTTCTAAACTAAGAAGGAAATGGAATGAAGATATTATAGTAACGTTTTTAGGCAAGTTTGAGCTGAAGGTTTATATTTTGTAATGACTTGCCGATGCATTGTTGGTAGGGCGTACTTGGTCATGTTATAATAGCAGTGACAAAACTGTGAAGGTTGACCATCAAAGGTTAACGGTCCCAACCTGGAGGCACATGTGTGGGAGCTATAGAACATGCTGCCATGGCTTGAAACAGGAGAAAATCATAGCGACTAGAAATGAATTAATTGTTGAGCTTGAGCTATAGTGAGTTATTTGGTTAAATGTTCAATTCCTTGCTAAAGACTTGGCTTTCCTTACAAGTCATCTAATTAATTCCCATTTCCAGAATTACTGATGTAGAATCCTTGAGTTGATAATTCTGTTCATGGTGTCTGTGAAGTAGTCTGCGTGCTTTAACATTTATGATACATTATACCTGTATACTATTATGATGATTTCATTCAAAGGTTCCTGTGTGAGTTTTACATGAAGTAAATGCTTTGTCTGTGCTTAAGCTTTATCTTGCACTTTCTTTTAATTTAATGTTGGTGAATTTTATATGCACTAGAAATAACTTCATTTGCTGTAAAACATACATAAATATTCGATACTATTGAAGAATGCTTTTCCTTTGTTATATATTTCATTTGGAAGCATGATGGCTTGAATTTTTGTGTCAGTTATATAAAGAAACATCACTTCACGATAATTGACTGTGCTTAAGTAATCAGAATATTTGTTCCGTCCAAAAGGACACATGGCTAAAAGGGTGTTAAGACAACTAACTTTTTTTGATGTCTTAGTATCCTTTCTCTTGATGAGTTATTTATCCCTGAATTTGATTGTTGCAGAACATATTCTTTAGCTTTAGTTGGTCTATAGTGCCTTCTCCTAGCCCAGAGGAAATGTCCATAACCCGGGATCTGTCGCACTTAAGAAATCCCTTTGGTGAAAACCCTACATGAAAAATCTATTGGATGCTAAATATAGCGAGGGTATTTTCCATAGAGAACATTCAGCAAATGTTGCATGATATTAGATGCTAATTCTGAGAATAGTTGTAATCTTTTCTGTAGAGAGGTGGAAATCACATTTGGAAATCTAAAGAAGGACATCTGGGGAAAAAGGATAAACGTAGAATTCAAGTGCAATTGCTCCAGGTGGATATCTGATGTCAACTTCTGTATCTATGCGAAGAATGGTGTTTGTCGCGACATTAAAAGCTCTATGTTTAAGATAAGGAGTCTCCTGGAGCCTTATGACACAATCTACGTTAGGAGTTTTTGAATTGTTGGGTAGGTCACTTTAAAAGATTGCAAACAATCAAAGAAAAACTGATCATAGGGCTTTTCTTATGGGCTACTTGTGATGGTATGGTGCTTGTCTTCACAAGTTCATGATAAGGTCTAAATGTCATAGAATTTGAATTAACATGAGGACTCCTGTTAGCGCAACCGTCATAGACTCTGGTTTTGTAAGACTGTTAAGATGACTATCCAGAGGCCTGCCCTAACTTACATGTCTTCTTTGGGATTTGTTTGTGTGAAGCCTTGGCCTATTAGCTATAACTGAAGTTTGGGATTGGGAAAGCAAAGTTAGGAGATCCTCCTGAAGTTTCAACAAATATATGCTGAGAAATTATTCGGAAGAATCGGATAGGAAGAAAAAGGTAGGGTTTCATGCTTTAATATGCTGCAATTAAAGTTCTTCCCCATTTGGATTAATTATCAGTAACAGCTAGCATTTCTGAAGGATGTGAAAAAGCATATAGGGTGATTCTAGTTAAATGCTCCTTGAAGTGGATTTATTAAGGTATTTCTGAAGGAGACAAATCTGGTCATATTGGACTATACTGTTGTTGTTTATATTTACTGATCAAAATTCGTTATATTTAAAAACACATTGACTTTCCAAGATATGATGGGTTTCTAGGCTTGTCAGGCTTGAATAATCCCGAGTCATCCTTTGGCTGAGTTGGTGCCTAGAATTTGTCATTTTTGTTTAAAGTGATTGGGTTTCTAAAATACAGCTGTAATTATGGGCAGCTTGGTATAATATTGGGTCACATGTGAGGCTTTTAAGCATTGTATTTGTCATCAGCATCTCCTACTTACCTTACTCGGTCCGTCTCCTTCTGGTGTGTATTGTAGTGTTCTAGACTTCTAGTTACTATCGATTGTTGAAGTCTTGACAATTAATATTATCATTTTGAAAGTTTGAGATTTATGCTTCCTGCATATTAAAAAAAAAAACCTGACATGACTGATCTCGTAAGCAAAATTTTCTATTATTTTAATAGTGCTCTTTTAATCGGGAGACACGGTTTTCAATAAGTTTAGTTGAGGAGCTATGATTTTATCAATTTTTGTCAATTGAAAATTGCTTAATTGTTTTAAGAAGGATGGTCTTTATTCTTATTCTATGAATCTGAGATGTATTTTGATATTACATTTGACCATTAGGCTTTGTCATATTATGATTTTAATGGTATGTTTTAGTGACTATCTTTTTATCTTGAAAAACAGGTTATTTCTTCTTGGTTTGGATAAATACGGGAAAGGTGATTGGCGAAGCATATCCCGGAACTTTGTGGTCACAAGAACGCCAACACAAGTGGCAAGTCATGCGCAAAAATATTTCATTCGATTGAACTCCATGAACAAAGATAGGAGGCGATCTAGCATCCATGATATTACCAGTGTTGGAAATGCAGACATTTCAGCACCTCAAGGACCGATCACTGGTCAATTGAATGGTGCTGCAGCTGGAGGTTCCTCCGGAAAATCAGCGAAACAGCCCCCTCAACATCCTGCTGCACCACCTGGTGTTGGCATGTATGGTGCTCCAACTATAGGGCAACCAATAGGAGGCCCCCTTGTCTCAGCAGTAGGCACGCCGGTGAATCTTCCTGCCCCGGCACATATGGCTTATGGAGTCAGAGCTCCTGTACCAGGAGCAGTGGTTCCTGGCGCACCGATGAACATGGGTCCTATGACATACCCAATGCCGCATACATCTGCTCATAGGTAATATGCTATTTAGCTGCTAAATGTACAAAGGACAGAAGACAACTTCCTTGTGCGGATATTGGGTTATTGGGTTTTCTATTTTAGCCTGAATAAGATTTGCTTATTTGCAAGCACAAGTTGTTTGTGTCTGTCATTTGTTTAATCTAAATAAGCCATAGGGAGATAATTTACATGTATCTGTATAGGCAACTGTGGAAAAGGAAGATGTTAAATGTGGCAGATTTGTGGGTAGGAAAGCATTTTGGCACCTTTTTTTGTTTGTTTTTTCATCCCTTCTCCGTTGCACCCATTAGCATTAGAATTAGTCAATGCTTAGAAATTTTATGGCAAAAGTTGTAATAATAATAATAATAAAAAAAAAACCTTACATATTTTGCTATTATGAGCAACATATCTAAGAACATGTCAGATCAATTGGTTTTTGATTTAGTAGGTTGCCTGGCAAGTGACCAAGAATATGATAAGAACCTCTTTTCAGGATCATCCAGGGTAGTCCTCAGATGTGTTTTGAGTCTGTGTTTTGAGTCTTTGAGACGGCAACACGAATACATTACGAAAAAAATAATTAAAACACGTAATGAAAAAAAATATAAAAACGATACGAATGTTTCAAAAAATTATATAACATAAATTATTAACGCGTCAAAATTTATATTAATAAAAATATTTTAAGCATAATTATGATACGAAAAAATATATAAATACGATATAAATATATGAATTATCATGTAATAATAGATTGCTGCAATCGCAACTGTGATCTCAGGAATGATATTCGAATATGCTTTGAACAGTTTTGCATGTTAAAAGTGGACTACTCGATTAGATTCTATGGTACACTGATTGCTGCTATGACTGTGGAGTAGGGACCTTGGATTGGATCTTTCCTATTCTAATAGCTGATGATTACGTTCAGTTCATGGTTCTCCAGCATTCACCTTTTCTACTCTGGATCAAGATTTCCAATCATTTCTAAAATAAAAAAAATGTAAGATTTGATTTTGAGAGATTAATGTATAGGAAAGTATACGATAAATTATACAATTTGACCAAAAAATTATAACCTAAGTATTTATAATAGATATATAAGTTAAGAATGAATCGTAAAACCTTAAAACCTAAAGCGAATAAAATATATAGTCTCTTCTTAACCTGGAAAACAGAAATTTGAAACCACGGTTGATTTCCGTGATCGTCTTTCCATTTCCAAACACTTTCACTCTCACAAGTTCTTCCGTTTCAAAATCCTTAGCTAACCGTAGCTACTTCTATCGAAAACACCTTAAACCCTTTCAACTACAATACCCGAATTACCCTTTGTGGTTCTTCAAATTCATCACTTTGGACTGTCACCAAGATAGCGCAAGCCGTCAGTGGCAGAATTGCAAAATGGGGTCCTCCAGGCACCATTTCCACGGACACCAGAACCTTTGAACCCGGCCAATAATGGTTCTTTCCCATTGCTGGGTAAAAATTTGATGCCCATGATTTTGTAACCCTTGAATTATCCAAAAGTGGATGTGTTGGGGTTATTAGAAATTTTGTTTCCGAGAATTGGGACATGGGTTTTGTTCAGATTGGTGGTCACACTTTAATTTCATTGGTAAAAATGGCAACTTTTGCAAGGAGCAGGTTTCTTGGTGAAGTGATAGCGGTTACTGGAAGTGTTGGGAAAACTAGTACAAAAGCTATGATAGCATTGGCTCTTGAGGGTTCAGAGAGTAGTATTTATCAGAGTTATGGGAATTGGAATAATAAAATAGGGCTTGCTTCGTCGTTGATTGGGATTCCTAGGAATGTGGGCATAGCAATTTTGAAGATGTGAGTGAGTCGGAAAGGAGAGATATTGGAATTGGCAAGGATGGGGAAGCCAGATAATAGAGTGATTCTAAATGTGGGCGGTTCTCATTTGGAGAAACTTGGAAGCTTGGAGGAAGTTGCAATGGCTAAGGGGGAGATTTTGGAAGTGTAAAGTGGTGTTAACCCACATGTTAAATCTTGAATTGCTTGTGTTTTTACTTTTAAATTAAAGTTGGATCCTATTAATAATTGGTTTTAATTTGGACGCTTAACATGTTATTAGAGTCCAGATTTCGTTCTATTGTTGTTTCTGTCTAATCCCATGTGAGGTTGATGGTCTCTCGTGAAATTACTCATGTGTAGGTTTTCTTGAGCTACACATGAGAGGGAAGTGTTAAGTGGTGTTATCCCACATCTTTTAAGTATTGAATTTTCTGTGGTATTATATTAAAGTTGGATTCTCCATCTATTACCAATTGATTTTAGATTGGATGCTTGGCAGGAAGAAGCAAAGCCAGGAGATATTTGTGTTCTGAATTGCTGATGATCCTCTTCATGAGCCTTACTGTTCCACCAGGAGTTAGAAGGGTAAGATAGGTTTATCTCATATTATTTGTGCTATTTCACAAAGCTACCTTTTAACAGTTCTTGCCATGTCAAACTATTGGAGACCTAGATGGCATTATATATACGAGGCTGTCGGTGTAGATTGTAGCATTAGTTATTAATTTGTTATTGCATTGGCATTTTGTTATACTTTCAAAATAAGAGCCACAATGTATGAGGTGCTAACACTTTGATTCTTCTCCCTACCATAAACATGTTATGGTTTTCCAACAATTATTGACAGAGTTTTTGGGTCATTTAGCATGCTTTCAAATGGTTTTATGATAAAAGATGTGAGTCTAAGTTTTTGGACTGTCATAAGGCTCTAAACTGTATTTTTCTCCAGTTAATCTTCCTAGTCATTAATGAAGGGACTTGCTATTTTTTGCCTTTCATCTTGGTGTGCATTTGACATAGTATGCGTTAGCTGGCACTGCAATTTGACATTTTCCTGTGCATTAGGTGCTCTTTGGTCAGAGTTTGGAGTGTGATGTTCGGTTGTTAGCAGCAGAAAGTGTATGGGGTGGTCTTGGAGATGTAAGTTCGTTAAAAGGATTTCTCATTATTAAGTGATGGGGTTTTTCCATAATGAACTATTGGGACCAAAGAGTGTTCGATAGATCCTTACTAACTATTTGGGGCCTTCTGGGGTATAAAGCTATGTTGGGATCAGTTGAGCCCCTTTTATCACTGGACTTGCCCATCCAATAGTAGCCTAAATAGAAGTCAGAAACCTTTATTTAGGAGAGATTTCATATGGCTTTTCCCCCAAAATACTCATTTCATTAGTTTTATGATAATTTTGAAGATTTGGATCAGCAGATACCAAAAAATCAATTGAAAAAGGGGACTTTTGAAATCTTTTTAAAAAAATATGAAATTGGAATGAGAGAAGCCAGTAGTTGCCTTTTAGAGTTGAAATTGTGATGAAAAGGTTATACATTCTTACTTTGAATTCCACTTGTCAAAAGTGAAGCAAATGGTCAGCTGGTGCCAAATGAGACTCTAAGAGCTAGGACGAACTAATTATCAATTTTTTTTTTTTAATAAATTATAAAATATATATTAAAATAAATTCTCTGGAAGAGCTAAATGTTTCAAATTTCCCTTCTTCCTCAACTTCTATACCAAGTTCCTTATCAAAAAAATTTCTTTGAGATTTTTAGCAGATGATTCAATGTACATTTTTGTTATTATGACTTATGATTGCTCCCTTCATTTTTTATTTGGAACTTTTCCTTATCAACAACTATTTCATAAAGAACAAAACTTGCAGAATGTTTTGTTTCGTTCTCTGAAGTTTGGGTTTCTTTTCTTACCTAGGATTGCATCCATATTTTAATATTTTGTTTGTCAAGTTTTGGCTTCTTTTCTTGTTCATCCATTGAGTCTCATATAAACCACTTGAAAGTATTAAGGCCCTGCATATGTAAATAGTTTGTTAGTTTCATCTATGTTGCTCTGACTCTTCATTTTTCTTGAAATACCCGTGTTCGACATCCATGTCTGACTCATATCTGGACATGAATATGGAGATATGATCCTCCAAGGACCCTCCAAATACATGAAAATCTTGGAAAAAATTGAACATACCGTATCGGACACATATCCATGTTCGACACTCACACCTGAGTCCGAGTAACATAGAGTTTCATATCCAGGGTGGAGTTTGTGATTCCTGGTCCAGGTCTTCATCTGGCTCTTAATGCATGTGCAGCAGCAGCAACAGCAGTTGTAACTTTTTTTGGTGTTCCTCTTTCTCAAGTTGGAAGATCCTTGTGTAGATATGTTCCTGTTAGCATGAGGTCAGAGTTTGTTGTAGCTAAAAGTGGCATCAAGATAGTGAATGATGTTTAAAATGCCAATCCTGTTAGCACCAAAGCTGCCATTGACATATTGAAAAGCATTGATTGCAATGGAAAAAGAGTTGCTATTCTTGGGGACATATTAGAACTGGGTCCTGTCGAGATGGACTATCATGAGGAGACATTAAACTATTGTCTTGATGCTCATATTGATGTAGTTGGCATTGCTGGGAAGAGGTTTCATGTAGCAGCTGATAATATGAATTTAATCTAGAATGTATAGATTGTACATGCTGTTGATGCAGAAAATCTTGTTCCCAAAATCTTGGAAGTGCTTGAATATAAGTAATGGTGTCCTGGTGAAGGGTAGCCATATCATGAAAATGGAGAAAGTTGTTAATGCACTTAAGGCAATGCACAGATCCACCTCTATCTCCATGTTCGGAGAATTGGGATTGACAAGAAAGAAGACAAGGGTTATGATAAAAAAGTACTGAGGAACTCAACTCTGAAACCATTTTTACTTTGTTTCTATGAAAATTTCTCATACTCTTAAACTCATACTTGTGAGGCGTCTTTTGTAGGACAACTACGAGGCGTTCGAGTCAAAGTGGACAATACCTTGCAGATTGAGTGCGGATCTCCACAATTATCTTATGCCACAGGTGCGAAGGTGCCTGTGATCTCATATAGCTGCTTGCCTTGCACGCTACTTTTGTGGACACAGAATTCCCATACGCACAATTGGTGTATTCTTTCCAAAAATATGTAAGCATTTTCTGTTAATGATTTTTGCATAAATCTTTGTCTGAGACTGAAGTACTGTAGTGAACTTTAAAGTTCTGAAGATGACTAAAAAAATGTCAATCTTACCAACTTTTTTTGTATCGCTGGCGCCTCTGAAAGCCGGCCAACCCTTTTGCCACCCTATCAACCAAAACTTTGTTGAATTCATTGAAGATTCAAGATCTGGACTCCTAAATCCTAATGCCGTCATGCCATGTGGGGAATGGGTATGATGTGGCCGTGATGTGGCAGTTGTTTTGGCGAAGAACATTAAAGTACAAGTCATCCTAGGGTATGTTTCTTTAAGTTGACAAAACCGGCCTTGGATTCCTTCATTCTTGTGTTTCTTTTATGTTAAGCAAAAGCTTTACTATCATAGTTTAATGCTGATTTGGGCATTGGAAAGTAGGTGAGGCAATCTTTAATCTGCATGGCCTACTGCCCATTCATTTCCACCTCAGGATTACAAATTTGAAGATAAGAAAAGTGTGCTAAAAAAATTGTATTCCAGATAAGCACATGAATACTTGCTTGGTTAGGTTGCCTCTTTTTCTTTAACCAATCAAGCAAGCTATACTTTCATCGCCTTTTCAAAAGAGGTTTCTTCCTATCATACATGGACCCTTTGGTCACATTTAGAAGTTTCTGAGTACATCAGTTCTTCATGATCCTTTGACTGATAGAGGGAAAAAAAGGAATAAAAAGGAAAAGAAAATGAAGATATTCATTGCAATCCCTGACCTTAAAAGATCAAATCTGAAAAAGAAGAGAGAGGGCAAAGAGATTACACAGATAAATTCTGAGTATTTTGAAGTACCTAATGAACTTGGAAACTTTAAAACCATTTTTAGCTGTTTAAATTTAGAAATCTAAACCACTGCTAGGTAGATTAAGATCACAGACTTACAGAGTGCAAAGCAATAAATCATTAGTTACCAATTTATTAGCATTAAACTCTTTTAAGTGAACTTGAGATTTAGTTCAGTTGATCATGCAATCACTTTTAAGAAGCATTTAATAGGTTTTGGACTCTGAATCCCAACATCTCTATCCATTTTTTTATCCCAAGCTGCCACTTTTTTTTTTTTTGTAAAAAAAAAAAAAAAACCCTTTTTAAAGTATTGTAAAATGATATGAAAAACCAAGATTTACTCCTTTAAAATGAAATCAAATTTTAAAGAATTCCCAAGAACTTTGGGGAGAACTACTGGTGGAGCTCTATAACCTATCTATTTAAAAGAAAGATGCTAGTGGGTATGACAATTGATCTCACATGGATGACAAATCTCTCAAAATGTCCAGCATCTCACTGACTGTGAAGTCACTGCATTATCATATCATTTAATATGCAATTTGTATTGGTTGAGCATTTGTTTCCCAAATGTATCTTTCCTTTCTTTTTTCTTTCTTATCTTAGTAGTAAAGGAGGGGCAGACATCAGAAAGCTACAATGCCAACTCAGAAAGTTTCAAAGCCACATCCTCTTAGAGTCGGTATAAGAGAAAAGAGGCAACCCATGATGTCACTTAGGATTTTTCTCATTTTAAAAAGTTGTCTCAACTAATCAGGCTTTTTTTTTTTTTTTTTTTGTGTGGACTGCTCTGCCCATTTACTAAGATTATGATATCTTTTTTTTCCATAGATTTCCTGGGAGGCTTAGAAAACAATTAAAGTTAATTAAACCAAGTTTAATTAATTAACTTTACTTATTTAATCTTCAAGGCAGTTTGACAGTTTCTAATAACTTGCCCCCTTTTAATTATTGTAGTTATGATGGATGTTATTCACGCAATCTTAAATAAATTATTCTGTCATTTTCTACTGATCAATTAAAATTTCAAGAAATGCAGCATTGAACATTGCATTTTTTTAACAAAGAAAACCATAGTTTAAAGATAAAGAAAGGGGTTGCAGTCACAAATACTTGAAGTTCAGATCTGTTAGATATCACATTTTAAAGGTGGAGTCGCATTAACCAATTGGATTAAAATCTGGGTTCAAACATTGCACTTTAATATTGTTAGTTTTGTTTTCCTTTTACTGTCTTTAAAAAAACTTGGTTAGTTATTTGGTTGAAATCTTGCCGATCAAGAACCAGCCTCGTTTCATATAGAGTTTTGTTGAACATGTTGGAGGACCTCACAAAGAAGAATTTGGACCTTTCCACAACATCCATCCTTTTTCTTAAAGAAACTAAATCTTCTCATTATCTTTTCTTTAAATATTATCTTTTAGAAGTCTATGCTTTACCTTTATTCTTCTTGATGAGCAATAGGTGACTCATGCAAACAAAAAAGTTAGATTCAACCACCATATCTATATCCCTTTAAATACCATTTGCCAAATGCAAGATTCATCTATCATCACAAAGCATCTCTTCCTTCATCATAGGCTGAAGAAAACATTCAACAGGTCGCAATTCCATTTCATTCATCAGAAGAAAAAAAATGAAGAATCAGCTACTTGAACAAGTTATTGGAGTTCCAATCAAATCAACAACATATCGAGTTGAGAGAACGCCAAGGCGATACTTACCTGATGCTGCTGGCCAGTACCGCATTCCATCTTCTGCTGAAGGGTCTACCACGTTTAAGAAAAGTAGGTCTCCCTTTTAATCTCTCCCAATGATGGGTATAGAAATTCATAATAAAAGATGTTTCAGTACTAATGAGAAAGTTTTTGGAATTGCAGGCAAAGGAAATTTTGTACTTAAAAGGATGAACAAGCTAGGGAAGAAAGCTGATAACTTTGCACATGGAGTCCGAGAGCATGGTACGAAACACTCTAAAAGTCTAAACATATATTTATGTATCAAGATCAACGTGAAATGAAAACTAAAGTTATTTTTTGTTACTTTTGAAACTGCAGTGAGACTGGGGCCAAAGATCACTGAAACTGTGAAGGGAAAGTTGAGTTTGGGGGCAAGAATTCTTCAAGTAGGAGGGGTGGAGAAAATTTTCAAACAATTATTTAGTGTCAGAGAAGGAGAGAAGCTGTTGAAGGCTTCTCAATGCTATTTATCAACAACAGCAGGTCCTATAGCTGGTTTACTTTTCATCTCATCTGAAAAGGTTGCCTTTTGCAGTGACAGATCGATCAAAATCCCATCTCCTAATGGAGAATTGCTCAGAGTCCATTACAAGGTATATTTATCTTTCTTTCCCTTTCTGTCTGTATGATTTTGGACCCCTCATTCGTTGCCATGGCGTCTCATGCTCTCCAGTTTTTCCTGCAGGTTTTGATTCCACTTGAGAAAATAAAGGGAGTTAATCAGAGTGAAAACATGAAGAAACCATCACAAAAGTACATGGAAATTGTGACAGTAGATGATTTTGACTTCTGGTTTATGGGATTCTTGAATTATCAGAAAGCTTTCAAATATCTTCAGCAGGCAATCTCTCAAAGACTAGATGATGTACAAGTCACTTTCTAGGTGGCTTAAGAAAATGTTTCTCCTATAACCTCATCAGATTGTTTTGTTGATGAAATGCGGAAAAAACCATGAGTCTTACAAATGTAAAAAGTTTTTCTTAATTGAATATATGCTCCGTAATTCTTCAATCCTGTTGCTAATCCTCTTGGTAGGACAATAAAAACATAAATTCCTTTCCTCTAACACCAGAGTCTCTTCGTTTTCCAAAAATGTCTCCCTTAATCCAAGAATCGTCCTTCAATAGCCATAACCACATCCACAAGTCTTTTAGGATGTCTTCTCTTATAATGGTCATTGTAGACGAAGAGATAGTTTCGATAAAGACCCAATGTATAAAAATGCTGAAACAGAAATGTGTGGATGAATTGATGGCACTCTTTTGAATCTCTCACGGACAAAGTCAAAACAGCCAACTTTTAACAAATCCATTCCAGATTATGCAACTTTAGGCAGTAAAGAGTTCCATTGGTGAACAAAATCAATCAAAGAGTAGATCAGTTACACTACAATCTCCCACATCTTATCTGTTAGTCTCAGGATTAAACCCGAGTGTCATCTCATCAGGACAAGTTGGAACTTGGAAGAGTAATGTACTCTCCTGTAAGCGGATTGAGGATATACTCAATATAGGCTATGGGATGCAAGCAAATCAAGCCTTTACAAGACCTCACCAAACTTAATTCTAATTTCCTAAGGTGAGCCTTTCTGGTCATTTAGGGTGGATTTGGATGACTAATTTTAAAATTTTGTAGAATTTTGAAATGCTAGCAATTAAAATATATTAATTCAAAATAATAGTATTTGTTTTGCATTGTTTGAATAAATATTTTTAGAAAGAAATTTTGAATATTGAAATTTGATCAGATAAAAAAAATTAATATAATAGCGATATAATAATATTAGAGATAAAATAAAATTTAAAAAAATATATGCAATATGAGTGTTATTATATTTATAAAAATGTATAAATATATGCAATATGAGTGTTATTATATTTATAAAATTGAAATGAATTTTTGTAGTTAGAATTGAAGAAAATAAAAATTGCGTAAAAAAAAGATAGTAAATATTAATATCTTATTTAAAAAATAAAGAATTTTACAAATTTCACCTATTGAGGTGGAATTTGAAAAAGAATTTTGAACTTTTTCAAATTCCAAGAATTTTTTAGAAAAATGCAATATGGGTGTCATTATATTTATAAAAATGTATAAATATTACTAATAACATGAAAAAAAAATTGAAATGAATTTTTGTAGTTAGAATTGAAGAAAATAAAAATTGCGTAAAAAAAAATAATAAATGTTAATATCTTATTAAAAAAATAAATTTTTTTACAAATTTCACCTATTGAGGTGAAATTTGAAAAAGAATTTTAAACTTTTTCAAATTACTTTTTCAAATTTCAAGAATTCTGAAAAGAAAATTTGAACTTTTTCAAATTAATTATTAAACTATTTTAAAATTTTATACACTCAATTAGGCTTATTGTGCAATTGAGATGCACTTTAAATCATGGACACTTTTACCAAAGATGTAATATTTCTTTTTGTTTCTATTAAAAAAAAATTTAAGTATAAAAAAGTCTTTGAATTAAAATCAAACAATCATCTAACTCTTTATAATTTTATTGAAATCAATTGATCCTCAAACATTTATTTTTATCCATTTGAACCCTTAAACATCTATTTTCATCAATTTGAACGTTTAAATATCTATTTTTTTAAATTGAATCATCGATTGGACAGAAATTGATGATGATCTTTAATCAATTTTTGTTCAATCAAGAGCTCAATTGATTAAAAATAAATATTTTAGAACTTAATTAGTTGCAATAAAATGATAAAAGCTAGGGTGATAATTTAGTTTTAGTTTAACGATTTTTTTTATTATTTTATATTTAAGTAAAAAAAAAGTTTCATTTTACTTTTGATTCATAACAAAAAAGCAAATAGAAAATAGTAAATAACAAAATTTATAATTACCGAACATACTTTTTGCTATTCGCTTTCGTTTTCGCTTTCGTTTTCGTTATTTACTTTTGTTTTTTAGTAATTTTTAAGAAGCAAAAACCAAATAGTAACAAAAATGACAACCAAACGGAGGTGAAGCGGTGAACCTTTCTTGTTACTGAACGCTATGATAAAAGTTTGGAGCAGTGATGAAAAAATTTGATCGGATACATCGATTGATTGAATCAAAAATTAAATATTTATTTCGATAAATAATAAAAAATAAAATATTTAATAAATCGATAAAAATAAAATTAAATGGATAAAAAATCGATTTTATATTTATTTTATTATTTTTTATTCAAAATTTTTTTATAAATGATGAGATCTGAATTTTTAATCTCATAATCCTTTTAATTTTATATTAAAGATCATATCATTAAAATAAATATATATATATATATTTATTATATTTAATATTAAATTTTTTAAATTAAATTGATTGATTAATCGAAATCTCTACTACTTTAGCCTCCGGTTAGCTTTTTTTAATCATTGGTTTGAAGAGTCTAAGATCCGAGATAAGATTAATGTACAATTACTTGCAATCACAACCGCATTGTTATTACTGGGAGTATGCTAAGGATTTTTCTTGAAGCGAGGGAGTTTTTTAAAAGTGCCACTCATGACTGCCTATATTTCTTTCCCAATTTTTCCTTATCCATTCGGATAAAGTTTCGACTTTATTTTATCAGTCAAAAAATGTTCATACTTTTAAAATCAATATTTGAATAGTAAATACTACTGGTTAATATGGATAGAGTGTTGGAATATTTTGCAAAATAATATCACATAATTTTCATATGATAAGTAAGAAGTTATGTCTTCAATCAATAAAAAGTTGTCTCTTAATTATATATTAAGAGTTGTGTCTCTTGGTTATTTACCAAGTGTTGTGACTATCCAAATAGACATCTATTTGGACAATTATGTTTATACAAAGAGACATATGTTTGATTATAAATAGAACTACTCTGATTGTTGGAAGATATAGAAATAGAAAAACAAAGATTGGATATTGTTCTATACATGAATAAAAACCATAAGACCCTCACAAGTTCTTTTGACATTTCCAAATTTGATGATTCTGTTCTTACACCTCAGTGGATTGATTTGTCAATGCAAAACTAAGTCAATCATTAGGCTTCATTGTATTTTCGAGGTTTTATATGCCGATAACTCTTTTGCATACCAAATTATTATATGATGGGGGCGAATAAAACCTTAAAGAAAATGGCATTGTTACACGTCTTGAAGCCTTCATTAATTTCTTATTATTTTCGATTCTTATGTACTAACAATCTTAAGATTTTATTTCCGCAATTTAATGAGAAATTTTGATTGAAGGCCGTAACAATAGACAAGAACAGATACGATTTGGAGTTGAAACAAAAATTATATCCGGGCTTGTTTTATTAGCAAATCACAAGGTATGTAATTTATTTTGTGCATCATTCCAGGTAAGGATATTGATTCAATGCACTGATTAGACATATGGTCATACTTTTTTTTTTTAATGCTTTAATACAATGTTATTGTTTAATTTTCATGCCTTGGCTGCTTATAGAATAGATAAGGATTTATCAATAATGATTCATGAATTTCATGAAAACCCATTGGCACTTGACAAAGAAAATTTCCTTGTAAATATGTAATTGGAGAATATATGCAAGATTGGTTTTTGTTTAAATCATGGCACCAAAATTGATATGATAAATTGAGTCGATTTATTTATCTGGTTATATCTTTGTTGGCCGTTTATGAATGAAGAAGTTAAACTATTAACTTTTGTTTAGACCCATGCTATATGCTATATGCTATATGCGATATGATGGAGATGTAAAAGTAGAAAGTTATTCTTTAAATTCTTATAAAGTCATCTGGTTATTACATACTGATGATGGTAATTTTTCATTTCTTCGTAATATATCTTGTCCAAAATATTTGTGGAACATTTTATTCTTGGGAAGATGATCATAGGCTGATAAGTGGGAAAGTTTATTTGACATCACTATCATGTGGATGGAGATATTCGATTTTTGTGAGTCATGATGTAGTCTCAAAATATTCAACCCGAGCAACAAAATATCTCAAGAACTTGGCTAAAGTTTTTGGCTTTTGTTCAAGGAATGAATCCCATAAAGAGGGAAATTGGACTCCATATAAGACAATAAGATGTCGAATTTAAAATTGGCCAGATAGCACTCAGCGTAGTGCTATGAGAAATATTCAAAAGTTGACTAACTCAACGACTCACTTTGTAGAAATTGATGAGTCACCGGACAAGACCGTAGGGAATTTATGGCTCATATACATGGTTTTATTCATGGCTTGCATAAATGATTTATTATCTCATGGTTTTACTAAATATTGAGATATAGTAAAATTTTGAAATTATATTTACTTTGGAAGTCATAACTCAAAGATTTTGTGAGTATGAAAAATACCTAAATAGCAAGATGAATGCTATTAGACCCATTTGGGTGGTGGACATGGTTTTGATTATGATCATAAAAATGGCTATTAATGTCCATGATAAACGGTGTATATACTTGTGATATAATAATAATCACTTGATAGGTCCGTTAATGGTCCGATAATATTGACTATATTCTAAAATGATATATGAAATACCCTTGTATATATATATATATATTGTTGACAAAAAGTCATGTTATTTGATTATACACAATAAATTTTAATTTTTGTTTATTAATTATGATAAGAAGTTATGAAAAAATAGCAACAATATTGTCTTGTTTCACCAAGTGATTTGAGGCCCCATTACAATATGATTTATGGTTCACAATTTGGTGATAATGATGTTAATTTTTTGGTTTTTTTAAAAAATAAATAAAACGAACAAATGTGAAACCATCATAAAGTGATCACTATGAATATTATAAGACATAATTGGTAATTATACAAAGGATATCCTTGATAGTAATACTATTAAAGAGTATTCTTTAGAAAAGAATGGATATTCGTGCATGGTAGGGGTGTTGGTCTTATGAACCTTCAAGATACAAATATGTATAAAGTTTCACCATGTGATATAAAAAATTAACATAGCTATGTTGGAAATTTGGGGATGAGGTTCAAGTGTATAATGTTAAGCCACCTATGATGGAAACTCGACTCAACGCTTGATATAACGTCAAGTCTTAAGTTCAATGAAACAAAGTACATCATTTGTATGTGGCTGTTAGCACTATAATAATATATAATGAATCATCCCAAGTAAAGTGCTAAGTACCCTTAATGATAAGGGAAGGATGAGTAATATACTCTTAATAGACCCATAACATAGATGTGTTAGAGTGTTATAGTTACGGGAACACTCTCGTGGGATCTACCTATGTGAATGTGAAGTGTGGCCGCTTCTAGGAGTTCAAGGGCTTGGCTCTAACAGCGTTCATGAAAAGAAGATATAAACACATGGCCAAAATAGTGTCCCCGAATATTGATGCTTTCATTGGTGTAGAAATCATTTGTGTGAGATGTGTTCGGTTATCAAATGGAATAGCTGGTTCAAAGCATAGTCTACCATGCAATTTCGATTAACTTTAACATGTTTTCACTAAGTAAAGGTTCAATCGTAAGACACTTTTATTTATGCAAAAGATTTTCAGAATTATCGAGAATTTGGTTTATTATTTTGAAAATGGTGGGGGATTGTTGGAACATTTTGCAAAATAATGTCACATAACTTCCTTGTGATAAGTAAAATCTTATGTTTTCAATCAATAAAGAGTTGTGACTCTTAATTATATATTAAGAGTTGTGTCTCTTGGTTATTTACCAAGTGTTGTGACTATCCAAATAGACATCTATTTGGACAATTATGTCTATACAAAGAGACATATATTTGATTATAAATAGAACTACTCTGATTGTTGGAAAATATAGAAATAGAAAAACAAAGGTTGGATATTGTTCTATACATGAACAAAAACCATAAGACCCTCACAAGTTCTTCCGACATTTCCAAATTTGATGATTTTGTTCTTAGACTATTGAATGCTCACTGGATTGATTTGTCAATGTAAAACTAAGTCAATCATTAGGCTTCATTGTAACTTTGAGGTTTATACGCCGATAACTTTTTTTGCATACCAAATTATTATATGGGAGACAAATAAAACCTTAAAAAAAATGACATTGTTACACGGCTTGAAGCCTTTATTAATTTTTTATTATTTTCGATTTCCATGTACTAACATAGAGAGCTTAGCAGCCCAATTGCCTTTCCCTTGAATCTATTGCTAGACAATCTGGTCCGGACCACACCATAGGCGGTTGGTACGTATAAAAAATAGATACATCTTATTAGTAATTAATTATTTTTCTCCAATCATGTAATTATATTATTTTTTTCATATCGTGTTCAAAATTATTATCATATAATTGTATATTTTTTTCGTATCATGTCCAAAATTTAATCGTATGGCATCCAAGATCTAGTAATAATATAGACAAAGCAGGCAGCCGCCAAGAGGTCCAATGGAATTTGATTTTACCTCAACAACAACAGATTCCTGAATCAGAAGATGCAACCCATTTTTTTTTCTCTTAAAAAAGACTCAAGCAAAAGCTTTAACCAGATAATTGCCGAAAAGGTTAAAATTTGCCCAACTTGTAGATTTGGTTAAATGGTATAAAAAAAATCGTTGATTTTAATGGATTGGAATACGGTCTCCTACTTGTCTACAGTAAATAATCCACCCCTCCATTTATTTAGTCCTGCAAAAATGACTGAAATAAAACCTGCCAAATGAGAGAAAACCTGGTACAGAATCTTATTGTCATGGCAAGATACAAATAAAGGGAGTTCCATGAACAAATTACAATACCATTCCATGAAGAAATGTAAAAAGTAACATACAAGCAATAAACAAATAAAACAAAACAAACATTGATCCATCCAAGTTCTATGCATAATAACATGCACAAGAACCGGAAAGAATTTGCTAAAAAGCCCTCACCTGCCAATAGAACTCCCATTGGCTTCGAAAACCTGGACAAGTGCTTGTAATTAGTATCTTCCCTGAGTACTAAATGGTTCAAATTGTTGGGTTCTTAAACAAGGAAATCTGGCTCACTTAAACTTCCTGTGAAGTTCACTTTACAACACTCTGGGAACATTAATCCTGCTTCATCGCAACCTGCTTTAGTTACATGAGGGCAGGAGCGCACATCTAGGTATTCTAGAGAATTGCAATGATTCAAAAGCATACCTATTCCTGATACTGTAATCTTTGGGCAGTTACTGACCTTCAAAACCTTTAAGCCAAACTCAATTTCACCATTCCTTAAATCCTGAAAAGCAGCATCTGTCACTTCCTCACAGCATCCAATATCGAGCGCCTCTAAGTTTTTGCATTGAGTAAGAATGCAGCTCAATGAAGAGTCAGAAATGTTTAAGCACCAATCCATCCGCAAAATTTTCAGACTGTTTTTACATGCAGCAGCTAATGACTTTACAGACTCGTCCGATACATCTCGGCAACCACCAATTATAAGAGTTTCAAGATTTTTGCAGAATTTGGATAAGGAAAATATTGACTCATCTCCAACTTTGTAACAATCCAATAACTTCAGTGTCTTCAGAGAAAATGAACAAGCCTCAGCAACCTTGGAAATCCCAATGTCCCCTACATTGCTGCACTTATTAATGTCTAGAAACCTAATATGTTGACAACCATTTACAAGATCTGCTAGTCCAGAGTCAGTTATGTTGGTGCATCCTTGCAGGCCCAATTCTACTAGATTGTTACAATTCCTGGAAAGAGTTAGTAACAATCCATCAGTGACAAATCTGCAGCCCGCAAGATGCAGGCTTTTCAGGTCATGACAGCTCTCAGAAACAGCTGACAATCCTTTGTCTGTTAATTTTCTGCAATATGATACATCCAAGGTCTGTAGGGAAGAAAGACCACTACCAATAGATGCCAATCCTCTATCCGTAATAACTGTTATAAACAGAATAAGGCATGCAAAGTTACCCCCGTTAATATAGATAATATAGATAAGTTGAAAAGCAAAAGTATGCAAGCAATACCCACACATACGCCCAAAGACTCAAAACAGAACCAAAACCAAACATCCTTAAAATTCTGCAAATTGGGACCATCAAGCAATCCATTAAGAAACACACACTTTTAGTAACAAGAATGAAACCCTAAAAGCTATCAAAGTTTTAAATATTGTATATAAAAAAGGAAACTTTCCTCAACAAAAAAAAAAAAAAAAAAAAAAACAATTCCAACCAAAAACAAAGAAATACCCATCAAAATAAAACAAAAGGTAAAAAGTTTTACCTTTACAATTCTGCAAATTGAGCACCTTCAAGCACTTGAACCCTTCAGCAATAACGGCAAGATCAGAGTCCGTAACCCCAGGATAAAAAGACCTGGAAACCGACTGAGACAGGTCCAACTCCAGCACACGTGAGAACCTGGCAGCCATCCTGCTGAGCATGTGTGGTCCCGCACGTGCGGAGAGCTTCTTCCTCTCGGTACTTTGTAGATGCAGCCATCTCTTGCAGACCAGACTGAACACTTCCTTGTCCTTATCACTTTCCAGCCTTGACAGTATCGATCTCAGCTCGTCGTCTGTCAATGCCTCGTTAATGCAAACCGGAGACGCAACAGCAGCAGCCATTGAAATGGATCGAATTGAACAAATATAATTAAGGGGGAGGATTTTAGGATTAGGGTTGAATAATAATAATAATAAATAAATAATAAAAACTCTATCTTTATCTCTCTCTACCTATATGGAAATGAAAAATATAAGCTTATAGAGTGAGAAATATAAGCAGGAGAAACGCAAAGGTTACGGTGTTGGAATTACGGACATGTCCTTGATGCTGGTCGGATTATGATGTTTGTTGCAGGGGCTTGTTGGACTTTTCGGAAGTAAAGTTAAAATTGTCGGTTAAGGAGTCATTTCCTCTGATGATTTGAAAATATTTGGGGGAAAGCGGTAAGGTATAGTATTTGGAATAGATCAGTTCTATCCATTAGATATCGTAAATTTGAAAATTGAATTAATTGATTTTATTTGAAATAATAAATTAAACTGATTAAACTAAATTAATTAATCGAAAATAATCAAAATTGACTTCAATCAATCCATTTTAATTATTTATATTATAAAACTATTCTATGTTATATATTATAAGAATGAGATAGATAAGAAATTTTAAAATGAAAATATTTTAAAATGTATTAATTTAAAAATTAAAATTTGTAATTATATTGTTTGGAATTTTTAAAAAATGATTATTGAAATTTGATGAGATAAAATAATAATTAGAATATAGAAATAATAACATTTGAGATTAAAAAAAATATATATTGAAAAATATATGGAATATGAGTGTCATTAAATTTTATAAAAAAACTAGTTTTAATTTGGTACAATGCATGGGTTATATATATATAAATTAAAAATTAATACTAATTGTATCAATGATTAAAATGGAAGTGAACTAAGTTTTTTTTAAAGTAAATTAGGTATTAAAGACATTCAAATTAAGAAGTAAATCCTTTATGATTTTAGTGTATTAATGATTTTTTTTTTTTACTTAATTATCTTTTATTTTGTTTATTAAACTACATATTAGTAAACTAATGTTAATGAGGTGATTCTATCAATAATTTATTCACTTTTCTTGGGATTTTGAATTATTTTTTCAAGGAAAATATTAGAAAATATTATATCATTTAAATCACTTGAAATTTTTATATTGTTACTAAACTTTTTTAAAATATTGGATAACTATGTGATGTAAGCCATCTTTATATAAATTTGCGAAGAATGGTGAATGAAAATTTGATATTTTTTGGTACAAAGGCAAATTGATCTTAGAGGCAAAGTTAATTGATTTTTTCACATTAAATTAGATATTAATACATTGAAAAATAACATTTAAATACTATTTTATTTTTATGTATTAATGGAAGATATTTTATTCAAATTGACCAAACTATATACATGTGCTTATATAAGAAAAAAAAAAGAAGAAGGAAATACAAACATACACTTTTATGATACAATTATAATTATTTTACTTCTTGATTTAAGTTAATTTATAATTTAAGAATCATTTTTAAAAAAGTAAATAAAAAATCTAAGAATTTTAATTATATATAATTGACTTGCATGTAAGTTAATTTTAGTTGCTTTACATATAAGACACAATTTTTAATTAAAAAATAGTTTGAAAAAAGAAAGAAGTTTACGAATAAGTTCGAAAAAATTCTATTTCAAACCATAAAAAATTTATTTTTTAAACTATGAAGATGCTTATAAAATATCAACTTCACAAATTTTAATATAATATTCTTGAAAATCTTGTAATCAAGAGCGCGCACTATTTTCAATTTTCTCACTTGAAATTTTTTGATCTTTTACATTCAATTGTAGATAAAACACAAATCAATGATAATAAAACACTTTTAAATAAAAAATAAAAAATGTGTATTACATACCAAATAATTAAAATAGTAAAAAATTTGAGAATGACAATTAATTGAAAAATAGTAAATAATTAAATAAATGAAATATGAAGTTAATAAAAAATTATTTGAATAATAAAAATAAAAATAAAGTATGAGTATAGATTATCGAACATAATAGAAAAGAGCATAACATAAACTTGAATCAAACGAAATAAAAAAATAAAAAAATGTTTTGAATAACGGAAGAACACAATTAAGAATTATATAATGTTGACATAGCAAAACAAATATCATATTTGTTTCGAACAAATAGAATGAAATAAAATATTTGTGATATAAACCTTATGCACATTAACAAATAGAATGAAATAAAATATTAAAATAGACCTTCAATACCTTAACTCAAGTTGATCATGATATATATATATATATATATATATATATATATATATATATATATATATATGTGTGTGTGTGTGTGTAAGAAGGAGTAATCCTAAAAAAATTATGTAATAGATATAAGAAGTATGGAGAAAGTTAGGCTAAGAAGAAGCAACCCTAACTAATATTATAGTGTTGAGAATCAAACAAAAAATAATAATAAAAAAATTAATTGAGAGAGATTTAAGCTATTGAAAATAAATGTGATTAATTTAGTCAAAATCAAATCAAATTAATAATTAAAATTAATTGAGAAATTTTTAATCTATTAAAATAAAATATAATTAATTTGATCAGAATCAAATCAATTAATAATCAAAATTAATTGAGAAAGATTTAAGTTATTAAATATAAATATAATTAATTGATTATAATCAAATCAAATTAAATCAATTCAAAGACATTAAGTAATGGGTACATGACAATTATTTAAAATTATCAAAAAGTTAGGCTATTCACGTAATAATTGTCTTTTTTGTTAAATACTTTGGTTTTATATATTTATATAAGATATAAGATATTATGAAAAGTTGACTATGAATTAATATGTATTCTGTGAGATATGAAATAAAAAAAAATTAATCTATTATTTACCTGTATAAAAGGTAAGTCGGTTAAAAATGCAAAATAAATAAATAAAATTTATTATAATATAAAATATTTTAAAATTTAAATCAAATCAAAATAATTAATTGTAAGACACATGTTGATTATTAAAAGTTATCCACCTGTGAAAAAGTTGTGGTATACATGTAGGACATTTTTTATTTTTGCCACAAGCTTTATTTTTTATATATTTATATAAGATAAAAAAAAATTATAATGAATTTTTGTAGTTGAAATTGAAAAGAATAAAATTGCATAAAAAAGAAACATAATAAATGTTGACTTCTTACTAAAAATTTCACAAAATTGAAAGAAGAAAAAATGAGACCTCTAAGATCACTCGTTCAAAATTCAAAAAAATTTGACAATTTTAATTTTATCAAATAAAATAATTTTATTTTAAAATTAAGTCCCTCTTTGAAATTACTTATCCAAATCCATCTTAAAAAAAAAAAAAAAAAAACTTTAAAAACATACTATATCGACTAATATGAAAATCAAGCTAAATTTGGAAAATAATTTAAACTAGAATAGCAGCCCAAAATTTATGTTCACAAAAATCAAGTAGCAGTAATATTTTAGGAAGGTAATCCTTAATTTTTGGCCATACATAGTTGTCAAGCAATCAAGTTTAGCTTATAAATACTACAAGGCAGTAGTAGTGAAAAGCAAATAGTAGAAGAGCTGCTGGCTTAATTAAGATTAATTTTATACTACAATGGCAACCATTCTCAACTTCTTGTTTGCACTTCTTTTCCTCTCTCTCATTGCCCAAGGTAATGGATGTTATCTTTCAAAGTTTTGTTTTTCTATATTAGTTATGGTTTATGTTATTTCGATTTTTTATTTTTTTAAAAATATTTATGTTTGACACATATTTTGATATGAAATAGAGCTATGATCCTTTAAATATATAAAAAAAAATTAAAAAATTAAATATATCTGTATCGGACATATAGTCATATCTAGAGGTGCTCATGGGCCGGGCCGCGGTCCGGTTTTTTTTTCTGCCCAGGCCCGCCCGTTTAGGCCCGAATCACTGTTCATTAGAATAAAAAATTATTTTTTATATTTTTTTAAATTAAAATTAAATAAAATAATATTATTTTAATAAAAATTACTGTTCCGGGCCGGGCCGGCCCGGAACATAAATTATCCTGCCCAGGCCCGGCCCAATACGGGCCGGGTCTGCCAGGCCGGGCGGGCTGCCCGACCCGTGAGCAGGTCTAGTCATATCTAACACTCACCCTGAATCCGGATAATATAGGTTATTGCATGTTATAATTTGCTCTCTTTTATTTTCATGTATTTTTTTTTTAAAAGGATATAGCCAATGCTCGATAGACAATGTGACGATCAGCCAAACTAAAACTGGAAAAACAGTGGAAAACAAGGCAGAATGGAAAGTGACAATCTCTAATGGTTGCATATGCACCCAGTCCGAATTGAAACTCAGCTGCGATGGATTTCAGACTGTGGAAACCATAGATTCTTCGGTTTTGGCCAAATCAGGAGGAGAATGCCTCATTAACAATGGCCAGCCTATGGCTCCCTCAAGTGACTTCACTTTCAATTATGCTTGGGATACTTCGTTTCCATTCAAACCCCTTTCCTCCCAACCCAACTGTTCTTAATCCAAATAATATTATAATAATAAAGTAGGGTTTCCAAATTCCAGTGTTGCTTTCCTACACCAGATAATGAAATGATTACTTACCGTCAAATATATTTTCTTGTTTTTTTATATATCTTTTTTATTTACCGAATGATAATAAAATAGTGAATTCGAGCTTTATCTTGCAATCATTTTTAAAAAATAAAATCTAATAAATTTATATTTATATTTATATTTCAGCACCAATAATTTCTCTTCCTCTTATGGTTATGATTCATTTTCTTCAGATTATGATTTTTTTTTTTTATAAAAAAATAATACTAAAAGAACTAAACTTAAAAATGAATTAACATGTCTTGTTGATAAAATGTTTACTTTTAATTTTAATGATAAAAAATTTAAAAATAAATGAAAAGATGATATTTTTCAAATAAGCATAAGAATTTCCTCATTGTTCTTGCTGGATGATAATGATCGCAGCTTGTTGACCAGGGATTGAGTATTCGATATGGAGCCGCATTTAGGAGAAACATATTTACATCGGACCAAAAATACTCATGAAAATAATTAAATTTTGCCCTTCACCTTTTAAGAGGGAAAAAACCCCAAATTTGGATGCGAAAATTCCAGTTTAAAATCTCCAGTTAAGGAAGAATTTTCCGGATTTAAATCCAGGTTTTGTCAATTTCGATTTCACGAGTATAAACCGCCCAACCAAATTTATATAATTAATGTTGAATAATTACTATATTAATTAATTGAAACGCACTTTGGGGTTAGTTTTTGTATTTGAACAATAATAATAAATCATCAAAAGCACCATTTATATTCTCTCTCTCTTTTTTTTTTTTTTCCTTAGAATAGAAAATCACCATTTCTCGGATAGAGCCGAGAAATGATGATTGTATGTAAATACTAAAGGGTTTCACAAATTTCATAAAAGTAATATTATTGGGGTTAAAAAAGGTCGTATTTTTGAAAGAAATGGTGACAAAATGAACAGAGGAGGCCAGCGGAGGGAATATATATTGGATATGAAAATGGGCAAACCCCCAAATTTTTTTTTAGTGGTCTACGAAAAATGACAAATTAAATATTTTGACAAAGCTTAATCTATATATATATATATATTATATTCTCCACTCTTTTTTGAAGTTAATAATAGGGGCAAATTAGGTATTCTTGATCAAATTAATTTAGGGAATAATTAGATATGTGATGTTTGACATTTAATTAAATCTATGTCTATATTATATTTCCTATTCCTTTTTGAAATTAATAGGAGCAAATTAAGTATTCTTGATAGAACTAATATAGGGAAAAATTAGATACGTGATATTTGACATTTAATTAAATATATATCTATATATTTCCCACTCGTTTTTGAAATTAATAGGGGCAAATTAAGTATTCTTGATAGAATTAATTTAGAGAAAAATTATGTATGTGATATTTGATATTTAATTAAATTTATGTCTATATTATATTTTCCATTCCTTTTTGAAATTAATAGGGGCAAATTAGGTATTCTTGATAGAACTAATTTAGGGAGTAATTAGTAATGTGATATTTACATAATTAAATCTATATCTCTATTATATTTTCCACTCTTTTTTGAAATTAATAGGAGCAAATTAGCTGTTCTTGATAGAACTAATTTAGGAAATAATTAGGTATGTGATATTTCTAAACTTATCAACTTCCTAATTATTAAATATTAAAACTGACATTTAATTTTTGAAAACATTCTCTATCCTTAATTACTCAATGATCACAATTAACCAATAATAAAATTGATAATTGCAAATTAACTATTTCTAATTGAATTAATTTAGAGAATAATTAGATGTGTGATATTTGACATTTGATTAAATAAAATAATTTATAAACTTATCAACTTCCTAATTACTAAATATCTAAGAAGACATTTAATTTTTGTATACCAATCTATACATAAATCATATTCTCTCAACTTGTTCGTCATCTAATACCATCACCAAGTAATGAACTGCCACATGACACGTTCTTCTCTTCCAAAAAAATATTCAAGAAAGATAAATGATGCATCACTAATGTTCTTAGATGATGCCTAACAAAGATGAAAAAAATGGATATGTCATAACTCAAGAAAAACATGGATCTAAGCCCTAACTTTTCAAATGTTATGACAAATGAAAACAAGGCTAGTTCTCAAAACCACAAGTAAACTACAGCTTATATAGTTTCCCAACTTTACCCGAATTTTATGGACCATCCAAGCTATGTTACTCGGATTCGGGTGAGTGTCGGACACGGGTATTTTCGATTTATTCTAAGTTTTTTCATGTATTTGGAGACTTCTTGGAGGACCATATCCCTATATCTATATCCGGAAATGCATCAGACACGAGTACTTCAAGAAAAATGAAGAGTCCGAACAACATAGCATCCAAGCACTTCTTTTTTCCTCCCTTCCAGCCGCATTGCAATTAACATTCAAGTTTATTGCAGAAAAGATGCACTAGAACAGACAAACCATCAGTCAACTGAAAGCATGCTGAAGATTCATTAGGAAACAAACCCAAGCAATAAAGTTTAAAAATTCACACACTCACTTATACTGCATAGACACTGATAAATGAAAATCCTTCAAGCCAACACAAACTCATTCAGATAATTTTGAACCAAACTACCTAACCAATACGTTAAAATAAAAGCAGTTCTTGGGAGAGGAAAACATAATTCATTTCCAACTTTAAGAATGGGTATCCTATATTCACGTGCAATATACAAATAATTTAATTGATGAAGAAATACATGCCCCTCTCATATGGAAATATATATGCTAACTGCTTTAAAACATGGATGAAAGTTTTCACCTATGAAATACTTTCCTGAAATTAACTAAAAAAATATGATACATATACTAAACACAATTAACTCTTAATTCACCAAATTCAATACCCAAGACCTGAGAGTTTTTAGAGTAGTTATAATCACAAAAATCTACCTGATCCACCTCTAGATGGATATGTGTTGTATCTATAGATACTCTACATGTTAGTGGGTTTCGTTCTCCAAATAAAAGAGAACAATTCTCATAAAAACCATCTTTTGGTGGTAGATTTAGCAAAGAAGATTTTGGAGCTGACACCCTATGTTTACTGCTAGTACTACTAGTTAAGCTTTCCCAGTCTTTTACCACCAATAACAGACGATGTTGGCGGCCTAGAAGCTCTGACACGTATTTCATGTCACCTTCAGCTAGAGCATGTCGAACACGAGTAGACGAAACTTGTCCTCTCTCTTTTAAATCAGAACGATTCATATTTCTGGCATCTTGGTGCCTGTCCATGACAGAATTTATTACATAAGAACCCATACCAAACTCATCACACAGCCTCACCAATTCTGAAGCATCACCAGCAGCTTTATAGCCGAACCGATAGTTTTCACCTGGGACAATTAGTCATCGAAACAATCTATTTCAAATGATCTGGATCAACCTTTTACTTGATAATTTTGAGACAAATAAAACAGTTTTTAATGTACCTGCCACAACACCGCACACTCCAAGCTCCTTAGCTAACTTCTCCACAAACTGCCGTGGTGTAAGACGTCTCACACTCATAAATTGTATCTGGAATTCCCTGGGAGCCACATTACCACAATATGGAGCCCAAGAGGAAAGAACACGCTTACGATCGCATTGGGCAACTATGGGAGACCTGTTGAAAACCATACTTGGTTGCATCAGATATGAGAACCAGCTATTGAAAACCATACTTGGTTGCATCAGATATGAGAACCAGCTATTGAAAACAGCCAAAAGCTTTACAGCATTTCACAAACATATACATGGGGAAAAAAAAAAACCTTTACCTAGGCTCCCAACCAAGAACTTCAGCCATTCCTACGAATGACAAAAGATATGGAGTTCCAACCTTAGATGCTTGAATTGCAAGTTCTCGATGACCGATGTGAAGAGCGTCAAACTTTCCCAATGCAACTATCCCTCCTGCTGGAATGATTCCAACAAATAACATAAAAAACTAACAAAAAAAAATCATGGTGAAATAGAAGTAAAGGAGAAGAACAGGAAAAGGAAACCTGCCACTGACGACAATGCTTCAGAAGGGTGCTCACACTCGTCTTCACGTTGGCTTTGCACAAAAGAAAATTATTCAGATACTTCAACAACAACAAAAGAACCCAATATACTGGATTATAATTAATTAAAAGACAAACACTATATCAATTTTGAACACCCATTTAACTAAATTCGATTGAAAGCTAAAAAGTTCAAGCAATCAGCTAAAATTGGTAACTTTACACAACCTCAAAACTACAACAAATTACTAATAAATAAAAAAATTGAGGGAAAAAGAAGAACCTGAAAGAATCGGGGAGAATAGGAATGTCGCCGGGGGATTTGGACTGAAGACTAGAAGAAGAAACAAACCGGTGTTGAAATCGATGATTATAATTATTGTCAACAATTGCGACGGCGGCGGAGGAGGAGGAGGGGGTAGGTTTAACCATGAAAGAAGAGAGCTGCGCGATTCTGGTGGAGCAAACCCCTAATCCTAAATTGTGATGAGAAATGCGAGAGCCGCCACAAGCCAACATTTTTATCAAACTTTTATTATTCTCAATGTTGAAACTAAAATGGGGGCTTTCCGCTTTTGACCTTCCTTTCTTTTCTTTTTTTTTTTTGGGAAGTTTTAAGGTAATAAAAAAAATTACAAAGTGTTTGTTATGTGTTGTTCAAGCTTTGCTCTTCTCTTCTTCCTCCGCGAGACAACAACGACAACTACATCGTACTAGCAGAAGCAGCAGCTAGGGTTTCTGCGGCTTTGAGCTTTACACCGTTAACGGTTCGGCATTGGGGGCCCTCCCTCACCCCCTGTTTATGGTCCCATTAATTAATTAATTTGGACGAAAAACATTGATTAAGGTTGAATTTAATCTTTTCCTATCTTTCTCAATTACGTTGTTTTAATACTTTTACTTTATTCTCAACGTGGTTGGTTGAATTGAACGTCTTAACAAGTATAAAACTTAATGCCTACTTGTCAGTGATAAAAAAAACTAGACTGAAAGTTGAATAGGTGGGGATTTCAATTACCGATTCAATAGGTTTTTATCCATTCATTAAAAGCTTGATTTTAAAGTATATATATATATATATATATATATATATATATATATATATATATTAGAAAAATGTCCGCATTTTACTGCAGATATGTTATCGAATTTGAATTGATATTTTATAATAAATTTGAAAAATAAAAAAACAAGAGAAGTGAAGTGAAGATAATTTAGAAAAATAATAACTCCTATCATTATACGACACCTGATATAAAATTGAGAGTTATTTAATATAGTCAATTAGATCCGATAATTTGGACAAAACATAATTATACGATACAAATATAACATGAGAAAATAATTAAAACATAACACGAAAAATAAAATAAACATGATACAAATATATGAACGTGTCTAAATCTATATAAAACGAATTATTAACGTGTCAAGATTTATATAAATATATAATAGTTTGAACACGATTATGACAGAAAAAATAACACGAACACGACGATACGTGACACAAAATTAGAAGTTATTTGATTAGTGTCAATTAAACTTGACAATTTCGGACTTAACATGATTATACGACATGAACATGACGTGAAAAAAATAATTAAAACACGACACGGAAAATAACATAAACACGACACAAATACAGGAATGTATCAAACTCTACATAAACCAATTATTAAAGTGTAAAAATTTATATAATTTATAATACTTTAAACACATGATAAAATAACACAAATACGTTACGAACATACTTTTTTTTTTCTCTAAATTGAATTATTATGACAAATTATGTAAAATATGGGATGAATTAAGACATGACATGTACACATAAAAAAAAAATTTAAAATTGAATCAAAATGTCAAACTATGCAAAATATTTGGATGAATTGAAAACGATACGAATACAACATTGAAAAAAATAATTAAAATACGACATGAAGGATAACATAAACATAAAACAAATACATGAACGTCTCAAAATCTACATAAAACGAATTATTAATATGTAAAAATTTATATAAATTTATAATACTTTGAACATACGAAAAAATAACATGAACACGACACGAATGTGTCAAACTCTACATTAAACAAATTATTAACTTGTAAAAATTATATAAATTTATAATACTTTGAACACACACAAAATAACACAAATATGACACGAAAAATAACATGAACACGACACAAAATATTTAAAACCGAAATGATTTGAAACCGAAAAAATCCGAATAAAAAAAGGTACGAACCCGAAAAGATCTAAACTCGATATGACCCGAACCCGAAATAATCCAAGATTCAAAATATCTCATTAGTGTTAATAAAAAAAAACAAACAAACAAAAAAAATCTAAAATAACCTTAATCAATAAATCATATGACAAAAATTTAAATACCATAATTATCCTTCAAACTATAGTTAATGACATGGCTTATGTAGCATATTGATGATGTTTCAAAATCACAAATTCTCTACTATCATGCATTTGGGGATAGTTTATAGATAGTTATAGATTATAGATATAGATGTTATGTTATGTTATATAAGTCTAGTTCATCAATAATAATAATAATTAATTAGTAACATGCCCCAATTAACCCTAGAATTATGGTTTATGACATTTATGAGCTATCAAAAAATTGATGAGTTAATTTTTTAAATTGAAGCATTAAACATGATTTGGGCCCGCGCTTCATTACGGAATGTTATCGGATTTGAATTAATATTTTGTAATAAAATTGAAAGATAAAAAAGTAAAAGTAGTAAAAATAATAATTCTTATTCTTATACGACATATGGTATAAAATTGAGAGTTATTTGAATATGATCAATTACATCCGATAATTTCAGATACAACATAACATGGAAAAAATAATTAAAACACGACATGACACAAAAAATAACATGAACATGAACACGACACAAATACACGAACGTGTCCAAATCTACATAAACAAATTATTAATGTGTCAAATTTTATATAAATAATAATACCTTGAATACGATTATAACAGGAAAAATAACATGAATATGATGACGCGCGACACAAATTTGTGAGTTATTTGAATAGTATCAATTATACTCCGCAATTTCGGACACAACATGATTATACGACTCGAACACATAAAAAAAGTAATTAAAACACGACACGAAAAATAACATGAACATGACATAAATACACGAACGTGTCAAGATCAACATAAAACGAATTATTAACGTGTAAAAATTTATATAAATTTATAATATTTTAAACACACAATAAAATAACACGAACACACAAAATTGAATCATTATAACAAATTATGCAAAATATGGGATGAATTGAGACACGACATGGACACACATAATTTTCTCTTAATTGATTACCATGACAAACTATGCAAAATATTTGGATGAATTGAAACACGACACGAACACATGGAAAAAAATAATTAAAATACGACACGACACGAAAAAAATATGAACACAACATAAATATACAAACGTGTAAAAATCTATATAAAATAAATTATTAACATGTAAAATTTTATTTATATAATAAATTTATAATACTTTGAACACAAAAAAAAACGCGAACATAAAAAATAATACGAACACGACACGAAGACACAAATTTTTTTTTTTTTTGGGTCTTCTTTCTTTTTTTCCCTTTATTTCTTTTCTTATTCTTTTTTCCAAAAAAAAAAAAAAAAAGAAAAGAAAAAACTTGGCTTGCTGTGTGGCAAGCCAATTTGAAGCAATTCCCTCAATTGCAAACTGTAATTGAGGGATTGCTTTTAATTATGTTATAGATATGCCTGCGCTTCGCTGTGAGTAGACTTGTCCAAGTTCGAAGACTTGCCCGATATTTGGGAGGGTCTGGACAAATATGTTAGGCTTGAAAAATGAGATTGGGCAAAAAAGTAAGGCCTGTTTAAAAAATAGACCGGGCCCCTTGGCTCCAACATTCAAGGCCCGAGCCCGACCCGTTTTTTAATTAAATAATATATTATGTAATTTATGTCATATAAAGATTAAATATTTATAATATTATAGTTTAAATATTAAAAAATATATTAAGTTCTTCATATTTAAAAATTTAATAAAAGAAAAATATATGAAATTACTAAAGATTAAATAAAAAAAATATTTTTTTCAATTTTTTTTAGAAAAATATGGGCGGGTCTAAATAGGATTGGGCAAACATTTATGGTGTTAATACCATACATAGGTCAGGCCCGAACCCGGCCTGGCCCATGGACACCTCTAGCAGCGAGCATGTTATCAGATTTTAATTGATACTTTGTAATAAATTTGAAAGATAAAAAAGCAAGAGGAATAAAGATAATTTTAAAAAATAATAACTCACATCATTATAGTTATTTGATATGATCAATTAGATCTGACAATTTCGAACACAACATAATTATACGATACGAACATAATATGGGAAAAATAATTAAAACACGACACGAAAAATAAAATGAACATGACACAAATACACGAACATGTCAAAATCTACATAAAACGAATTATTAATTTGTCAAGATTTATATAAATATATCATAGCTTGAATACGATTATTACAGAAAAAATAACACGAACATGAAGTCACGGGAGTTATTTGAATAGTGTCAATTGTACTTGACAATTTCATACACAACATGATTATACGACATGAACGGAACACGAAAAAAATTAATTAAAACCCATACGAAAAATTACATGAATACGACACAAATACACAAACATGTCAAAATTTACATAAAATTAATTATTAACGTGTAAAACTTTATATAAATTTATAATACTTTAAACACACGATAAAATAACACAAACGCGTTACGAATATACATTTTTTTCTCTAAATTGAATCATCATAACAAATTATGCAAAATATATAATGAATTGAGACACAACACGAAAATACAAAAAAAAATTCTAAATTAAATCACCATGACAAACTATGAAAAATATTTGGATGAATTGAAAAACAACATGAATGCAACATGAAAAAAATAATTAAAATACGACACGAAACGAAACGAAAAATAACATGAACACAAAACAAATGCACGAACAACTCAAAATCTACATAAAACAAATTATTAACATGTAAAAATTTATATAAATTTATAATACTGTGAGCATACAAAAAAATAACACGAACACGACTCGAAAAATAACATGAACATGACACAAATGTGTCAAAATCTACACTAAACAAATTATTAACTTGTAAAAATTATATAAATTATAATACTTTGAACACACGAAAAAATAACACAAATACGACACGAAAAATAACATAAACACGACACAAAATATTTGAAAATGAATCCGAGAAGGTACAAACCCGAAAAGATCCAAATTCGATATGATCCGAACTCGAAATAACTCGAGGTCCAAAATACCTCATTATTGTTAATCAAAAGACAAAACAAACACACACAAAAAAAAAAAAAAAACCTAAAATAACCTAATTAATTCAAAAATCATGTGGTAAAAGTCTAAATCATCCTCCAAACCATAGCTTATGACATGTATTATGTGGTAAAATAAGTGGAATACCATAATTAACCCAAAAGCTATAACTAATGACATGTATTATGTGACAAATTTGTGTACTCCAAAATTTCAAATTCTCCACTCATTCATTTGGGGGATTGCTTTTAATGTAGGTTATAGATATCCAATTAGACAAAAAACTAATTTTTTATTAAATCGAACGAATTAGTTCAATTCAATTTTTCAACACTATTCCTTTTCTTTCCTTAACCCATACAATAATACCAATAGTGTTGAAAATAGAAATGTCCACAGGCTTGATCAAACTGGATTCGAGCAAAGTCTAAATATCATTATCATACATGATTGTTCAAATCCAACCTGACTCAACAAGTCGAGCCTCAAATTAAACTTGATAATCAATATATTCGTGTCGCGTTCGTATTTTTTCACATGTCATAATCGTGTTTAAAATATTATATATATTTATATAAATTTTAACACGTTAAAAATTCGTGTTATATAAAATTTAACACGTTCGTGTATTCGTATCATAATCATATTATTTTTTCATGTCATGTTTTAATTATTTTATCATATTATGTTGATCGTGTCCAAAATTACCAAGACCTACCTCAAATTTTGTAAATAAATAACCCAAACCAACCAAATTATTTTTCTAAAAATTTTAAAATATATATTATTTTTTATTTAATCTTTTAATAATTTAATTTTTTTATTAGATTTTATAATATAAATAACTTAACATATTTTTTAATATTTACATTATAATATTAAATAAATATATATATATATATATCATATAATTAAAAAACAAGTTAAGCCAAATCAAACTCGACCCTTAAATATTGGATCAAAATCCAACTATTTTTTAAACGATCATCATTTTTTTTACCCAAAGTCTATTTTTTGAATATAATATTTTTATAACTCTTTTAAATATCAAAAGAACCATTGATTTTGAACAAATAACCCATCTCATGCGCAGATTAAAATAGAAAACTAACAATAATACCCCAAAGAAAGAAGCGGTAGGAGTGCCCAAAAAGAAGGAAGCAATTAAACTATGGTTTATCATAATACAAGCATTCCGCATTTCAGCGACAAACAAAGCTCAAACTTTGAGGACATAAGACTAGCTTTTCTTTTTAAAAAATAAAACATAAAAATAATATACATATTTAAATTTTGGGTATGCACTTGAATTACTGGCCTCTTCAGTAACCAAATCACTTTTTGAAACAACAAAACTCTCACAATTTCTATATGCAGCAATTCCTGATTACGAATAGAATATGCAGCTAATAGCAACCAACTAGAAATAATAATAATAATAATAATAATTTAACTTAATTATACCTGGTGCTGTTCCTCCTGCCCCATAACTTCTTTTTCACCCTGTCAAGTGCACCTTCTTCGCTTCCAAGTTTATTCAAGACAACTTTTGTTTCTCGTAATCTTGATGCATAATCCTTCTTCCAAGTTTCAAACATCTGCTTCAACCGTCTAAGCTCGTGATCCGGGTTCAGGCTTGCTTCAACCTGACCTGATTTTACTTCCACCAAGAACTTGGCATCATCACCGAAAACTTGACTCCTCTGCTCGAATTCCTCCGCCAGCCGACTTATAACACTCAAACCTGCACTCATTGGTCTCAACCCATTGCTCTCAGGGCCAGGGCCCTTATGGTTACTTCCTGTATCCCAGCTATACTCTCTATCGTCGCTTGCATTAACTGATGCATCTGAACTTCTCTCTGACTCGTCGACTGTTAGGCTCTTCTTTGCGATGGAGAGACTGGATTGAAGTGACCTCATTTGTTTCTGCCACACTTCTTCCATAGACTTCATTTTTAGCTCATACTCGGACCAACGGCTTTCGTATTGTAGGAGCCGCTGGTGGAGGATATCATTTTCCTCTTCTTTCTCCCTCAGAGCCGCCTCAGCTTTAAGAACTCGGCGCTGTAGTTCAGAAAGAAATGATGACTTGACCAGCACCTCATCTGATTCATTTGCCTGTATCAGAAATTATAATCAATTCGTGTTTCAAATGCAAATAATATAATACGGATGAATGCACATATCTCCTAAGAAAAAGTTGGAACTAATTAAAAGCAATCAATCACAACTTATAGAGACTGAGTTAGAATAACAATCAGAAAAGAATACTGAAAATTTAGAGTCTGCATAACAGTTAAAAGAAAGATTCAAGAACAAAAATAGGGATCATAGAACTGATTGACAGATTGATCTGCAAACTGTTTGGAAGAACATTTTTTATGATATTCTTTTGCAAGATTGGACCTATATTTTCCGAACAGTGTGACTGACTACTAACTGTATAATGACCTAAGAAAAGTTCGGAAAAATGCAAGGAGGCAGAAGAAGACTGGAGGAGCTGTGAGATTCAAAGCCAATTTTTGGAAGTGTTGGTATTTAATATCCATAAGCATCAATAATAAACTACTGAGTACTGATCGAAGATGCATCATTACAAAAGAAAAAAAAGACTATTTAACATCATTCCCCAGATAAAGTAAGAAGGGAATGCTATTTGATAAATATTTAATAAAGAATTACATGAAAAATCGGACCATAAGTAAAATTTATGAGTTAAACACAATAAGATGGTCATTGTACCTTAGAGCCCTCAGATTTGAAGCCTATATCTCCAGAGAATCTTCTGACCAACCAGCCACGAATAACTGCAGCATAGAGCACACATAATCGTTAAATTATACAAACAATTTTCAGTGACATGATATTTAAACACTATGACTTTACAGAAGAAAATGTCTAACCTAAACCTGCCTTGTCCTATATCTTTCTAATTTTGGCAGCTAAAACCAATTTTCTCAAATTCACTGATGGAGGGCATACAATTTCATACATAGTTAAATGTTTTCCAACCATCCTTTTTCGAATTTCTCAGGAGTTATATAAGAAAGGCACTTTGATGTAGGATATCTTTAACATAAACAAACTAGTGGTTAAAATCTCTATCCTCAAATTGACCTGACCATGGCAGCCAGAAGCCCGAGCCATATTCAGTTCTTCTAAACTCAAGTTTCAAGAAAACACAAAGAGGCATTATATTGCTTTGCATGTTTATACGTAAAATTGAAGGGGAGAGAAAAACCTAAATGCATACCTGATTGTATCACAACGGATGCACCACTAATGTTCTTAAATGTTTTCCTAGCATTCCTGCCTTTAATCTGCTTTTGTATAATAACAGCAGCTCTATGTCGCTGCAGTAAGACAGCATATTCTTTCCTGGTTTTCTCTCTTCTGACAACTGTAGTAAGATATATAGGAAAATCAGGTTTTGATAGTTTCTTATTTTGCATAAATATAATTTAAATAAAAAACAGGAAATGGAAATGGAAATACATGACTGAAGGGTAGCAATTCCTCTTTGAAGCTCCTTAAAGTGGCGGCGAGCTTGGTGCCCTCTAAAGCAGCTTTGAACAAGTAAAATTCCATGAAGAGTATGAGTTCTTGTATCCTCAAGTACCCCAATCTGCATGGTCATTAAACTTATATCAATTCATCAAGATCAAGAAAAGATACTCGTTGCAGGGTATTTAAAAATTTTGACCATCAAAAGATACAAAAACTTGTATTGATAGCAATGCTTTCAAAATTCACCTGGCTTTCAAATCATTCGAGGCAACGAGTTACAACCTCTGAGGGGTTGAATTGGGTTTGACTCAAGAGTTAAACCATGATATCAGCATAATTAAATGAATGTATTTATATCTATTAAAAAATACATATTATTGTGTTGTGTACATGTATATATATTATATAATAATAACAATGCCAAAAAAAAAAAAAAGCATGCTTACTATAATCTTCTTTTACATGAAAAAGTTTCAACTAAGAACTCATGTTCGTAGGGTAACAAATTAATTATTATAGTGCATTATAGATTCTTATCCACGCATCTGGTTTTAGTTTAATGAAAAAAAAACTATAACATTCCAAATGGTTCCTGAAAAACCATATCAGGTCATGAGAGAAAGGGCAGCTTTTCACTTACAATTCTTTTTACTACAACCTTGCAATTAACCAATCACATTCAAGAATTATGTAAGGGTTCATCACTTATAAGTGTGGACTACTGGACTCCATATGATATTTTGATAGACCCTACATAATTTTGAATCATGATTGGTTAATTGTAGTGCAATATTGTAGGTGATATGCTCCGAGGAGAAAGCGGGTATGGGCTTTCAAGGATTTTGGGCAAAGATCAGTGACTAGACCGTTTACACCATATGCATTCTATTTAACTGACTATCATTATTCAGCAGCCAAGGAAGTCAAAACACTGCCAAACTTCCATACCACAGCCAACCAACCCCACTAACCTCACCCCCTTTTCCTAAAAAAGAGCCCCATAAAGGAAGAGGGAGGGGGGGGGGGGCAAAAAAGGGTAAATCACACAGGATGAACCAATCATAACCCTTTTACTGTACCTGGCCAGTACGGAAAAACAATTTTGTGTAGCCAACTTGATACATCTCAGGCAAAATGTTAAATTGATGAAGAATTGCCACTGAAACACTAAGCGGATCTTGCGAGGCAACATTTTCCAGTAGAAGAAAACCATACCTGAGGAAAGGTACAAAACAAACCAGCACCACCAACCAAAAACAGCCAAAACCCAAAAGAAAAAACGGAAAAGAATCAGATGCTTAACAATTATGTACAAACTCACAAAACTGTCTAAATAGGGGGAAAGAAAAAAGTTAAATGGTTCTCCCTTTGACAAAGAGAAAATAATTTCCTCTTCTTTACCTTCTGGCAAACTTCTGGTGAGACATTCTGGTGGGAAAGCCAGACCGTGATATACGAACAACCTCTAGGACTCCACAACATCTCAGTTGCTGCAAAACGAGTCCTTGCTCATATGATCCAGGAGACTGAAAGTTGTTGGGCTTTATACAACGTATGAAATGTGGAGTAGTGCTCTCTAGACGTTGCATTAGTTGGAAGAGTTGACCCTATATTATAGAAAGTAACATAAAAAGAGGAATAGAGGATAAATTAACTATTAACTATAATATTCAAAAAGCAATAGACTTTACATACTATGAACACTATGATGTCTATTCTAAGAACAGATATCTAGTTTCTTTCATACTCTTCCAGCCATATTCTACATTCACAAAGAGGTTGAATTCTTTTATATGCCAAACATGTAAAAATTTGAATCAATATTTCATCTGAGACTATAGTAAGTTCACTAAAAATAATATGAGAAAGAGTATTCTGAACAATAGGATGACAACCTCCACAGTTATTAATCTTAAATACCTCACTGATCAATGAGATTGTTATGCCTCCTGTCCATGGATGCAAGATATTTCATCTCTTAACTTAAGGAACATAAAGAGGAAAAAGATCAAATCAAACTACTAGTGAGAAGACAACTTTTAAAACAATGCATGACTTGCCTCCATTGAACACAAGAAGTGGACCTCTTACTAATAATTAAACAATCATCATTGGCAAAAGCAAAAGAACATAAGCCAATAAGCAATGAAATTAGTCTTTCCATGACTGAGGAAAATGAGAATTAAGAGATTCATGTTTTAGTTGAAAAGGTTGTAAATGAGCACGGTAAAAGGTGGATCAAGAGATTTAAATCTAGACCAAATCAAAACAGATGCAAGAATCACATAGGAGATAATGGACCACCCAACCCAAATTGAACAAGATTTCCTTTCATGCAGCCTAAAAAATTGACACAAGAACCAAAAGAGGACAAAAGAAACTTCAAGTATAAGATAAACAATGGCCAATTTTAGCTTAAGACGTGTATGAACCTCATACCCTATAGCAAGAAGCAACAACTTTTGCAAAAGCATCAAAATTTCATAAAATTTCATGTAAAAGTAATGGATTGATACACACACGAATAAGAAAATCAAAAATATCTGCTGCCCTCTATTAAATAGAAATGAAAAAATACAAGTCATTAGCACGTACATACTTGTGCATGTAATTCAATAGAAGCTTCTTTCACATATTCATACTTATTACATGATGAAGATTGTTCATACTGAAGGAAGGGAACACTTGAAATTTGGAAAGAACTTCACCTTAAATTTTGTTGCAACACTTAGCTTTTGAGAATCTGCACCACCAGCTTTATGTAAAGGACCAACTACAGGCTTTTCAGATTGGTTAAGCATATTTGATGCAAATGCCTGAGGAAGGTGGCATGAGCACGAGGACAGTAGTTGAATTGAATCCAGGTGCAGTAAGTCTCTGTTCTTCTCTAAAAATCCAGTTGTGTCATATGTAACCTGAGTTGGAGACCAAGAAGAATTGTCAAATTGTCAGGTAGCAAGAATAAATCAATATCAATATAATCAATATACTTATACTTACTACATATAAAAGTTCCAACTCCAAAATTGCAAATAGTGAACGACACTTATACCCTTAATAATTTGTAAATTAACTATATTATTTTTAATTAATGATTTTCTAATTAAATTAAAATATTAACCAATTTTTATTTAGGCATAAATATAAATTTGGCCCTCGAACTAAGCAAACTGGATCATTTTGACACCTATGCTTTTATTTGGATGAATTTGGCCCTCATTCGATTTACCCTCGTGCTATTATTTTTGGTCTATTTTTTGTCAATTTCTGATCAATTTGACCTAAATTTAGAGAAATTGTTAGTCAATATTACGTCAAAACTAGGCTCTATTTAATTGATGTTTTTCCTTCTTCTTTTTTTAACAAAAAGGAATACACAATAAAAAATAAAAGACAAAAGATAAATAATACAAAAGCATCAACTAAATGAAGTCTTAATTAAATTTTAATTGGTTATAATTTATTGTCTTATCTATAAAAAAAATATTTTAGACATTAAGTTTATTTAATTTTAATAATTTTCATGACAATTAATCTTTTTTTACTTATATATATTTAATATTTTTGTACTTTAAATGCTAATTAATCAAATCATGATTCAAAATTTTATTATTTTAATTATTATAATACGATAATCACTATGTTATAAATTATTCACGTGCAACACACGTGGAGGAAAAAATAGTAAAAACTAAAAGTGACACATCTTTCTTCCACCACCAATACTTTGAACAATGAAAAACTAGGAGATGCAGGCAAGCACCTTTGAAACTCAAAAAAGGAATATTGCCATTGACAACCAAGGAATTAGAAAGGTAAATACCTCTCCTGCAAAATGAGAGACAGTGAAAGCTTTTTCTCGCCCTCCCCTAAAACAAGGATTAGAATTCAGATGCTGCTTGAGCTTGTTGGCAAATGTGTAGTCAGTGCCATTAGGAAAAGTGGACTCCTCATTTAACAAAGACAATAATCCCAATGGTTTCTGCATAAAACTTAAAACATAAGATTTGAAGAAGCACATTTTATAAATTGATGCTGCAAAGAATAAAAGATATCAGTACTAGAGGCAAGCATCAAAATTTCAGTTAAATTATTGTAGTCATTCCTGCAATTTCTACCTTCAACTCCATCAAAAAGACGGGGAAATAAATGAAATATAACATATATATATATATATATATATATATATATATATGCATGCTTATCATACTAGAAATGTAGCATACACAAGATATGTATGTACATTCTTTATTTAAAGCCATGTAGTATGAATAATTTGAGATGCTATCAGAGAAAAGGAATATCTTAGCATATCATGCATAAGATACAAAAGCAACCTTTGTTGAACCAAATGACATGAGTGCAGGAAACATACCATGAAAGCTACTTTTTCATTTCAAAATTCTAAGAGAACTTTTTCTCTTTTTATACAATTAAACTCAAAAGGTTATGAGATGTGAGGAACAACAAGATCAGACTAACATCAAAGCAGGACAACCTCTACAGGACCTTCAAGTAAGACATTTGTACAAAGTACTTCATTATTTCCTACACCAAGCCCGTACAAGGAAAGCATACCGTGAATTTGAAGCATTAAAAATGAACTCCTTACCTTTTCAAAAAGATGAAGACAATCTTGGTTGTCATCAAAATCAACTTTTGCCCAATCAATGCCATCTTGAATATATTCCTAGAAGGGGAAAAAAGGATCAAGAATCATTGTAAAATTCACAGATCTTGTTTGGATGAAATCACATTAATTCTCAAACAAAACTAACTGACCGAAGCAAAAGCAAAGCAATGTATTATTATCTTTTATAAAAAGATTAATTCAAGAGTTATCTTTCAGCATTCTTCATTAGTTCATGATGGAGAAAGTTTATGCATGCCCTCACTTCGACTGCATACTTCAATCATCACTAATTATCCAAAAAGGTAGTTTCAATCATCATCACTGAAGATTCAACATTTCATTACTACACTAACTCTTCCCTGCCAAAGAATGTGCACAGAAAACTGTAATATTTGTCATTACTCATACTAATTCATAATTCTTTGAAGCCGCTGTTGCACAACCCAGTGCAAAACATACTGAATCGAAAAGGTTGAAGAAATCTATTAAGTTTCAGTCAGGTTCTATAAATGCCATGACAATTCAGATCAATCAACTAAACTATTAATCCACTTATATGGTACAGAAAATAAAAGGTACCTCCTGCTCCAACTTGAATAAATGGCGATTAAAATGCTGTTGCAATCTCTCATTTGCATAATTAATGCAGAACTGCTCAAAACTATTCCTCTGTAGAAACAAATCATGTTAAATGAATAACAAAAGAAAATGTCTATTTGGACATACAGGGAGCCATAGAGACATAGAGAGAGAGAGAGTAAAAGCATTATTGAAACATACATCAAATGATTCAAAGCCATAAATATCAAGAATGCTGATAGATCTGCCAGTTAGCCTCTTGCCAACAGCAAGTGATTTGTTAATTTGCTCTACCAGCCACTCAAACAAACAAGCATAAATTGATTTTGCCAAGGCATCTCTTGTGTCAATCGCCTGAAAAATGAAAGAATATTTTTATTATGAATCTCACAAGTCTTAAAATGAGAATATCAATAAAATCGCTTCCAACTTTAACAGGTTAAACTCTAGGACAATCATCAGTCAGAGAGGTCCATAAACAATGGAGGTCAGAATCCTAAACAGCTTTAACTTTTGACACCAAATTAAGATATCGAAGCAAGCAGTTTAGAAACTTTGTTAAGCTGAAGTGTCATGCATGAAACACACAGCTAAACATAATAATAAGATCATTTAACTCAGCCCGTAGAATGAAAGAAAGTGAGTAAAATCTTGCAATTATAAATTTCATGCTCATTTAGATAAGCATAGGCAGCAGTACTGTGAACCCAAAAATGTTATATCATCAAGTTCAGTCATATTTGGTTCTCTAATTTGATTCTTCAAAACATGGCAGAGCAGTCATATCCATATTAATTTCCATAATCATGGCATCATTTAGAGATTTCCCTCAAATGAAGAGGAGAGATATGGACATAAGGTAGCATAGAATGAGAAAAATATTTGGGATCAAAGCAACTCAAGCCTTCTTCCAGCCAGCTTCAGTAAACAGGCAAGTCTTCAAAACGTGACACAGGAAAGCCATGAGGGAGAAAAAGGATGTCACACAAATGTTATTGAAATTTAAGCACAGAGAAATTCTTGATCTGAAGAAACCTTCTTTTACATGCTCTACCTTAAACTGAGATAGAATGCTTACACTTTTTATGACCTATTAGACAAAATATAGTATTTGTACAGAGAAGGATTCTTACCTGTGATAGTGTTAGTTTTTGGACAATATTATCATTACCAACTCTCATTTTGCGAGTTGATAAAGCCAGATTAAGGTCTGCAGTGTCACATCCAATCAACTTAGCAACATTGATTAGACCTGAAAAGTAATATTATAGTCTTTAGAGAGTTAGATGAAGCTCAAGCACAAGCAACATGAATAAAATAATGAAGAAGACCATTTTTTAAGCAAAAACAAGTGACATATCATACTAACAAATGAAATGAAAGAAGGCATATCAGCAGCATTAAAAAAGGAGATAAGAGGCAAACGCAACTGCCTAAAACAATGGGAAACAAAAAAAAACTAAAAAAGAGAAAATCTAGTATACAGGACATTATATCTTGACCCTGGCACAAAATACTGCCACCCAAAAAATCTGCCTGTAAAATCACTAAAACAACAAACAGGTGTAACAAACAAACTGGATTCTAAAACCATTTTCGAAGCATCCAACCTAAAACTCATGCAATAAGTAAAGATATGTAACTTAAATATAAGGCCACAGCAAACGTTAAACTTAACCAATAAGGGATAAAACCACTTAATAGTCTTTAGTTTGGATTTCTCCTGTCCTCCATTTCATTTTTCCCTTTCCAAGTAAAGTCTATTATCAGGAAGAAGAGGAGATTGAGGGGGAAGGGTAGGGTAGGGTAGGGGAAAGGCTATATGGATGAAGTTTCTAACATTTATGAAGGGTAATAACAACAATAATAGAACTTAAAAGCACGAGGGCAATCCAGGTAGTAAGAGTCTTTTCACAGTGGTTTTCGGAAATTTCTTACTTTCATCTGCCACAGCTTCAACATGGTTTTCATTATCAATCATGGTGAATGAGACATTTCCCAGCCACAGTACAGCAGCAAGCATTGCAAAGACACTCTCTTGGTCTTCTTTGCTAACATGGACAACATCCAAAGCTTCCTGAAATTACACACATAAAACAGTATATGCCAATTACTTTCTCAGTTTTAGAGTATGAATTGTGACAAATATAAATGGATGGAAGAGATATAAATCATGAGAAATAAGCAAGTACCTTAACAATGCGAAAGTGTTTAGCATCATCAACCCCAGTAATAGAATAGCAATTACTCTGCTTCAAATATTTATACTCGTCCACATCCTTCAAATTTAGCTTCTCTGTAGGCCAAAATTGAATGAACAAAGGCAAAGAACATAATTTAATATGGCAAAAGATAGAACATGATTCTTCAAAATAACATAATTAGGAGATTATTCCAGAAAACTAACAGCATAAAAGGTGAAGACAACAACTAAACTAGTTATCTCATGGATACTTTTCTACTATCACATTTAGGAGAGTCAAAACCATAACATATACGTTTTCAGGCCTTCATAGTGGAAAACTCTAATTTGCTACTGAAGATCAAAATGCATACCCTAAGACAAGCTCAAAGATGAATAAACCATAAGCAATCTAGCAAAAAAGAACAAACTTGAATCCCTAGTTGTTGCCAAGAGGAAGTATATTAGATCAAAGAAAGATAAAGATAGCAAGAAACCATTACCTCTGAGAGCACGAGGAGCACCAGCACAAAGCTGATAAAATATATGGTAAGACCTTTCTCCCTCTGCACATTGGACCACTCTAGACTGTTCATATAATAGATTAAATTAGCAACTCATATTTTTAGAAAAATAATAGATCAAATGGCACATAAGAACAAGGTGGTGTAATAAAAATTACCTTCTCTAGTAGAACTGCCATGTGGAGGAGAAAACAAATTCAAACTTTATATTAGTTATACATTTAAGGAAGGAAAAATAAATACGCTCAAATAAATTAATTTCATTTTAGAATCTCAGTAGTAAATATGCGCTTACAAGTTTGAATCTTGGCCCCAGATATTTTTCCAGTTTCACTAAAATGGATTTCAATCAACTTTCCCTGAGAAATATTAATCCAAATTATTAGTACTTGAAATCTCATCAAATTACTAAATGCGAACACTATGCAAATTGGTAAAACCAATGGTAAACTTCGATAGCCATGAAAGAACATGGAACTTACAAAGCGGCTTGAGTTGTCATTTCTTAATGTTTTTGCATTACCAAATGCTTCTAGGATAGGATTGGTCTTCAATATTTCATACTCTATTCCACTCCCACCACCAAGAACTGCCAAATATTGCATTGCTATCTTTGCTGTCTCAGTTTTTCCTGCTCCACTCTCACCACTAGACAAGCAAATAGCAACACAACCATTACATGCATATACACATGCGATAAAAAACAAACAAAAGCTATAATAAATCCCTGAAATGTGCTCCATTGATTATGATCAGATATTTTATAATGCAAATTATTAAAAAAGTAATTTACTCTGAAGAAATTTAAGGCTTTACATTCCACATCACGTATTTGCCGAACTGAATTAAAGTAGCACAGCTACCAAAAAGTAAATAGAGGGATGCTAGTCAGAGAACAAAATATTACACATCCACCGACAAAAAAGAGTCTATACAGAGATAAATAGGACTAATTGAAAGTAGGAAAAAAAAAAAAGAGAATCTCCTTGAAACTTGCTAAAGGGTGAAAAAGAGGAAACACCCAAAATTAACATAGCATTGGTTAAATGCAACTGTACAAGATACTTTACTAATTCATGTGCAGCCTTAGACATCCTAAACATAGAATGAGTCAAAACTCAGAGCACCGACTTTAATAGGCAGCAAAGATAGAGGTAATCCTTCAATAACTGCACTCCTCTGTTTCATCTTAATAGTGTCCTAACTCATTAAAAGTATTAATTACAGAATGAGTTGGCATGCATGTTTCAACATGTCCCACAGTCACAGCATCTGACAGGCAATGAACTTTTTAGCATTTGATCATCCTTATCACCAAAGCAAGAAGAGCTACATAACAAAGCATCTGTATAGCCAAAAGAGAAACCGGTTGCTTCTATAGGCAAACTATGATATTTTTATTCAACAATCGTCTACAGAATGTTTTACTAGTTTTCCATTATCAAAATAACGAATAAGAAGGCATCTGTATAGGATGCAGCTAAAACAAAATCAGTGGAATCCATGTAAAATATATTCTAAGATAAGTAAAATACAAAGAGAAGGAATACCAACCTTATGATGATAGATTGATTTACTTCATCTGCAAAACAAAACAAAAAAAGCAAGAACCATATTAAAACCATAAAAACATGATAATAACAAAGTTAATAAAAATAAAAACCAATCTAACAACTTTAAGAAACTAAAAGTACCTCGTGTCATTTCCCGGATGGCTGTCTCTGCAATCGCATAGACATGCGGGCTCTCAATGGATTTATTCTTGTATGCTTCAATGTAGTCATTTCCATATAAAGAAACTTTTTTAAAAGGATTGATAGCAATCAAAACTGGTCCTGCTTTCGTCTAGATTGAGTATGATTATAACAATAACAGCATTAGCAAAACACTTACCTTCAGGTGCAGGTTCAAAATTGATGGAAAATAAGTATGAGCTCTTACATATATCATATCTTGATTGTATCTATATTGGAGATTGAACAACACTGATGGCTCATTTAAATAACTAAGTTGCATGAGATCATCCACACCATCAAGGATATCAGGATTTGCAGGTATCAAACTATCAGAGTTCACCTTTAAAACCTACAATTGGAATACAGGTAAATGAATCAAATATCTACTTATTGTAAGAACTTATACTTCATGCTTTCTTAATATTGCTTACTTTCCCATCAGGAAGTGAAATAACAGACTCCGTCCCTGAAGTTGACATTATTCTCCCCAGCTCCCAATTCCCATTTGGAAGTTGAAACCAAGACTGAACCTTCTGAAACAGCAAGATTAAGTAATTCAGTAGTTCATCAAGAGATTTACCATAAAATAGCAAAAAGTAGATCCTGTCAAAACCAGATAGGCTAACCTAATATAATACTAAGAGCCAGAAATTACCTTTTTTGTAGCATAGGGATTTATGTCACTCCACCTGTGTCCGATGTTAGATTTTGATACTGAAGGCAATGGTGCTGCTGCAGAGTCCAAGTCCTCATCACCCACAGAAGGCCTGTCTTCAACCAACATAGCATTCCCGCTATATGGTGAATCCTCATTTGCCTGATCAGTATCAGCAACACCATTTTCAACTCTCTCAACAACCTTGCCCCCTGAATCACCATTTTTTTCAGGGGCACTCAAGCTGGTTACACCATTGTTTCCCAAATTTACATCAGCATATCGAATGGGATCAGAAGTCGGAGAACCCATGAACCTAAAATCAACAGGCAAAGATTTAGTATACCGGTGGGAAGGAGGAACCCCAGTTTTCTGAGACATTTTCTCCTAAGTGCTACACAACTTTGAGGTTTGAGCTTTAAGAGGAATAAAGGTTGAGATCAAGAAAGTAAACTTTTTTTCAGTTTTCACCAAAAGTTCTATCTAGCTTTAATATAAGACCCCACTTGAAGACTTATCCAGGCAATGCAAATGGCGGGGACCATTGTTTAAGATACAGACCCTAGTGCTCTTCAATCCCTTAGTCACCATTAACAAGCACAAAGCATAAAGATGGTTAAAGCTTCAACTATCACAACTAGAATTTATTATACATTAAACAGTTGGGAACATCGCAACTTCATATAAGCCTTCAGCAAATTTAAATCGTCGATCTAATATTTACATAAAATTCCTTCAAATCTTAAACCAAATCTTCAAGCTTCATATAATTTCACTATTTCTCTTCATAGACGGACCTTACCATTTGGCTGCTTAAAAATATAAGAAATAATTTAAATAATAAGGAAATAAATAATTAAAGACTATTTCAAAGCATTAGTAAAGAATTATCAGAATTAGAAACTTTTCTTCATTTTCTCTATTTTCTCAGGAAACAGACAAGTATTAAGCCTAAAAAACAAACAATATGCCAAATCTAAACCGATCCAAGCAAGCAAGAAAATAGCAAATAAAAAAGAGAAAAAATAAAAGCAGAAATATCAAATATCAAAATTTTCTTCACTTACCTGAAGAATTTTTTTTAAAAAAAATAACTACTTCAGATCGTACTTCAAAGCTTCGATCGATCTCAAAACCCTAGAAAACGTTCGAGATTCCAAATAATTAAGATTACTAAGGAAGAAGCGGATGAAAATGCTGGCAAAAGCCAAGTTTTCTATTTTTAACTTAAAGCCTTAAAAAGAAGCTCAGTGTATATACTCTTTCAATAAAGTAGAATGATGGTGTACGGGGTGTGTTTGGTTTCTGAGAAAGTGCAGAGAAAAAAAAAAACAAATAGAAAATTGAAAGGCATGCATGAGGAGAAGGATGCAGCTTTTTTTCTCTGCTTCACACATTAAAAAGAAAATCCATTTTTTAAAAAATTTATGGAATTTTCTTTTTTAATTTACTTTTCCCTCAAATTTTTGAATTTTGGAGGTTTTTAATTACCGGATACCGTCACGCCGACCGTATTTAAAAAGAAAATTTTTAACGTTTTACGAATTTCAGATAAGAAGACGATTTTGCCACTTATATTCAAAATATTGGCGGCGGGGTTTTCAATTTTTTTTGGACTAATTCTTTTGAATCTTGAACATTAAGTTTAATCTTTATGTTGAAAAATACTTGGTAAAAGAAAAAAGCATGGTCCCAACTCCCAACTTTTGGGAATTTTTACAAGTTATTTATTCCTCTTTTCTATTTTAACCTAAACCCCATTATATTTCTATTCTCTATTAAATTAAATCATCCTTATTTTATTATAAAAATATCAAATTCACATATACATTGAATTTAGATTTAACTCAATTAATTTATGCAGTTATCTTAAAAAATAACATCTAGCATATCTAGATTCAAATTTCAACATATGTTATTAAAAAATAGTTATCTTAAGATATATCTCAATTAATCTTTTTTCTTATCTCGAAACTATAATTTTCTTTATATCAAAAGAATTCACATATATCATATGTTACTAAAAAATAGTCATGCTACTTGCCACACTAAATTTTGTCCTGAATATTGGTATTCGATATATAATTATTGTATAAATTCAAAAGTGAGATATATCAATCCATGATAAATCAATTGGTTCATAAATAAAATATTATAACTAAACTAATAATTTATTATCACATTAGAAGAGACAAAAATAGTAAGACAAATAGTATTTTCTGAAAAGATACTACTGTATATTTGAAATATATTTTATCTATTAAATTTTGCACACTCACAATTTGAATTAAAAAAAATTACTGTCATAGTTATATAAATAGTTTTTTGTTTGACATAAAAGAATATAAATATTTTTAATTGTATATTATTAGTAGTAGTATTTATTTTAATTTTTAATGTTTCTCTTATTTGATGTAACATATTCAATTTAGTCGAATACATTATAAATAATATAAATTACATTACATTATTTTCAACTTCACAAATAATATTACTTGAAGTGGACGTCAACATGATAATTTTTTTAAATTTCCAAAGCAGATGTGAAATTTTTTATATTTTGAAAGAAATAAATTTATGGTATAAATTTTATTTAGCTTTAAAATGCCATGTGAAGTGGACTACCATTGGTAGCAAACATCATCATTTTCAATCTCATGATGTATATTATGCACGACGGTGGTTAGCCATTTATGTTATAAATATGGAAATATCTATATACATAAATAAATAAAAAGGTTTTCCTCTTTAAAAGAAAAAAAAAATAGAATCTGGTTAACAGGTTTATATATATATATATATATATATATATATATATATTAAAAATTATTTAATATATGAGTTCATATTTGATAAACTAACGTGAAATTTTTTAACTCTACAAGCGAAATTAATAACATGTCAAATGTCCCATTTTATTTTTGAATTATTTTTTTATCTTTTAAATATGTTGGCATATGTCATCTTGTTAATCCATTTATGAAGTCTAAAAACTCTACTAACAGTGGATGAGATAAATTTTTTAATGTAGTGTTTTTATCAAATTTTTAAAAAATACATTAATTATATATTTTTTTCTTAAATAATATCTTAATCAATATTACTAAACAATGATTAATCTTTTTAAATATATATATATAATCATGAAATTGCTAAATTAAATTGGAGATGAATCTTTTAAAATATATATATAATCATGAAATTGCATTCTATTGGTAAGTAATACATTGCAAATTCATCATAATTTATAACTGCCTTCATAAAACTCCATAAATGGCTCCATTTTTGTTTTTAATTTTTTATTGTACAAACACGCCTTCAAAATATTTATTAAATTTTAAATTATAAAAAAATTATTAAAAATTAAGTGCAAGGGCAATTTAGTCAATAGAGACGTTTGTGACAATTTGGTTGGAACTGAGAAATTCGCACAGAACCCGTGGAGGGAGTCAAAGGAATTAGCGGTGTTTCAAATGCAACCGTTGGATTGAAGACGGACGGCCAGAGATGTTGCAAACGTGGAAATTAGAGCAGGTGATTACGGCTCGCTAAAACCTTGTCCCGAAAGCAGGCAAATATTCACTGCGCAAGAGGTAATTCACTGATACTGTCTACTTTCCATTGCAAATATTGGAATCAGATGTTTGGACCCACGATGAACTCACCTTGGATCAGCCAATCACATCCCTCGTTTTTTTCCCTTCTATTTTCTCAAATAGAACTCACTGTTGAAACACGTGGAACAGAAAATCTATAATAAAAAACGTTAAGAAAGCATTAAGAGTTGAGGTGATTACATAAAGATGGACGGTAAAAATTAGATTTTTAATTTTGTGGATTTGGATAGTTTTTGGATTTGAATATTATATTTATTGTTTGTGGCGGATTTTGATAAGAATCATTGGATATCTGATATTTAAATTCGTTTTATTTTGATTTGGATAGTGTCGAATATTTTAATTTGTTATTCGAATCTATTTTAATTATACGAATAACAAATTCAGATTTTTAAATTTGATATCCATTTACATTATTATTTTTGTTAAATTTTATATTTTTATCTTAAAAGAATTGATTTAATGAATTTGAATATTTAACGAATTCAGATATCCGACACATATTGTTATTTAATTTGAATGCAAATTCGAATAGTAAATTAAATAAATTTAAATTTAAATATTTTAAAAATTACAGATATATGATCCAATCTCATCCCTATAATTAGAATGCTTTTTTTTTTATTTCCTTCAGTAATTATTATGACAATTTAGCAATAAAATAATCCTTAACTTACAAGCAAATTGTTAATCCATGCATTATTCTTTAAGATTTGTTATTTGAGTTTAGGTGATTAGATAGAGACGGGAATGGACAGTAAATTTAAATATTTGATATTATTTGAATTGAATTTTATGAATTTGGATATTAGATTTGTTATTCATAGTGAATTCAGATAAGAATTATTGGACATTTGAATTCGCTTTATTTTTGTTCAGATAGTATCGAATATTTCAATTCGTTATTCGAATCCACTTTATTTATACAGATAACAAATTCGGATATCCAAATTTGATATCCGTTTACATATTTAATTATTGTTTAATTTAATATTTTTATCTTTAAAATTTTTGATTTAATGAATTTGAATATTTAGCGAATTCGGATATCGACAGATATTGCTATTTAAATTTGATGTAAATTCGGATAGTAAATTTAATATTTCAAATTCTGATATTTAAAAAATTAATATTTGATCCACTGCCATCTCTATAATTCTATTAATTATAATACTTTTTTATTTTCTTTAATAATTATTATGACAATATGACAATAAAATAATCCTTAACTTACAAGCAATTTGTTAATACATGCATTATTCTTTAAGATTTAGACATCCTATACTTTCATTTTGAAAGAATACTAAAGTATTTTATGATTAATTATTAACCTATATACTCTATGAGAAATTTTAAACTTTACAAATAAAATTAAAATTTTATTACATGTGTCTTTAAATCATTCTTGTTTATAGAATTTAAAAATTTTATTAACGATATATACAATAACATTCTTATATTTATAAAAAAAAAAAAAGGAAGTTTTTTTTTCTTAATCCATTATTTAGAGGGCGTGAAATATATTTAATCCTAATGTAGCCTTGAATTTTAATTTTTTGTCTTGATTGACTCACATTGGTTTACATGGATAAATTAGTATGAATATAAGGAAAATGTTAATTAATGTTTAGTGTTATTGGTTAAGGTGATATTTATAAAAATATATATTTAATGCATTATTTTTTCTTAAATTCAGTAAAAATTATGTATTAAATGTAAAAACAAAATTTTAAAATAATAATTCAATAATTCTTAATTAGTGTCTATAAATATCCTAATCCTAAGTATAAAAAGTTGAAAGAGCAATTCTTTCTTGCTTTCTTTTTCCAACAATTGGGAATTGATGGAACAAAGGAAATCATGCAACAGCTTGGAAAGGCAAACATAATGGTTGAACTTTGAATTTGATAATTTTATTAACTCATTCGGGAATTTTAATTCTTCTATCTTAATTTTTTGGAACTTATCTCAATTTTTTTATTAAAAAAATTTGATTTTTATAACAACCGATAACAATACTAATTTTTTTCCTTTTAATTTGGATGGTGTGGATATTTTGATAATGACCTAAGCATATGAAGGTGAATTAACTTTTGGGAGAATTTGAGAAACATGCCTTCCAAGTATGAATTATTGTTGAGTGATTAATAAGCTTAAATAATTTATAAAAAAGAAATAAAAAATTCAAAAATTGTTAGGAAGAAAATTATAAATACCATTATACCCTTAATAAAATAACAAGTTTCTTCCTTTAATTTTGGAAATTTTCTAACTTCCTTGCGCAAGCCCGATCCTGGGCTAGCCCGGGCCGACCTGTAGGCTTAAATATTTTTATATTAATATTTATAAATTTTTTATAATTAAATTTAAATAAAAAATATTTTTTATTAAGTGAATAGTGATCTGAGCCTGGCAGGACCGGCCCGGATCACAAAAATGGTTACCCAAGTCGGGCGGACTAAGCCTATCGGGCCGAACGAGCTGTCCAATACATGAGCAGTTCTAAAAAGAAGGAATTCTAAATATTTAATTAAGGTTATTTAAGTCTTTACAATTTTCTTTCTAATAATTTTTAATTTTTTCATTTCTTATTTTAAATAATTCTTTTCATTAGATTATTTAATAATTATTTTACTATTTATGGGATGTTTTTTAAATTGACCCCTAACTTCTTTTTGTTACATGACACGTATATTTATGTTATTAATAATGTTTTTAATTGAGTTTAATAATACATACTTCTTAAAAAAAATTCCATTATTTTTAAAAAACTACTTGTATTTAACTCTCTTTTTTTTTTTCTTTCATCCACATAATGAGTGCGACCGATTCTAGTTAAAATATTAAAACTCTTGATTTAATTTGATGTTACGAGTCAAGTAACACCAACAAAAATAAGAAAATTATCAAAAAATTAAAAAATATTATAATAAATGTGAGATAAGAAATATTTATGTCCTTTTAAATTTTGTATAAAACATATTTCTAATTTTAAAAATTACAAGAACTATCAACTTCTACTTAAAAAGATTTTTAATAATTAATTTTTTTCAAAACTTAAAAAATAAAAAAATAAAAAAAATCACCCACAATGTGATGGGTGTATCAAACAAATATTTTATTTCCATAAAGTATTTGCCAATAGAGAAGAAAAAAAAATCCATGGAGTTGATTTATTGTTTTAGCAATTAATGAGCTACTTAATTTTATGTTTATCTTTCCAAGTGTGGTCAAGCTGGTCCCAGTCCAAATAAATAGGCAGTGAAAGCTACATGATTAGCTACAAATGAAACAAGAAGTAAACTTCAATTTATAATAATTTTGGACCTAACATAATAAAAATCATAATTGTTGTATTGTTTCCGTCCACTTGATGGAGGAGACCAGTGGAGGGTGGGATTGCAATATAATTATGCACATTAACCATTAATTTACAAGTCATTACATCACTCAAATACTTGTCAAAATCTTGCTTCATTTACTTCATTTAGACTTATCCATTGGCTTAGTTAGACTGAATCACAATCTGATTTTTTTTTCTTTTCTTACTCAAATTCAGTTAAATTTATTGTTCATAAATATTAAAATATTAAAAAAAATTATATTAATATTTATAGATTTTTGACAGGTTTAACTTCATTTGAATTTTATTCTAAATAAATAATTTTTTAAGAAATTCAATTTTATATACAAATTATTTTGTCAAAACGAGTCTAGGACCTAACTCAGTTGGTTCATATAATTACTCTTAAGACGTGACATTCAATAAATTTGAGATTCAAATCTCAATATCTTCATTCTTTTTTTCTATCATAGACTATGACATCCTTTATAACAAAAAATATTTTGTAAAGACACTATATTAGAATCAAAGCCAAATTTATCACTCTACTAACTTGGGTTTCAAATTTACATCTTAATGTTTTTAGCACAATGTTACCACTTTATCCTAATTTCTAGTTCAACTTTATCATTATTTGGATTAAAAAAGAATATTTAGTTAGTTTTTGTTATGGGAAGAAATTAAAAAAATAATTTTTTAAAATCCCAATTAAAGTAATAATAAAATTGGATTCTTTTATAAAAAATGACAACAAGGGCACTAAGGTTTTTAAATATATTTTAAATTTGTACAAAAATTTATAATATTTTATTAAAACTTATATTTACAAAAGAAATTATTAAAGAATTTCTTCATTTTCCTTTTTTTTTTTGACATATTACTTTTATATTTAATTTAATCCACCCATAATTTAAAAAAAAAAAAAACAAATGTCATGTCATCATCTTAACTTTCAACATCCACATTTTAACAAAAAGATGCTCAGATTGCATAAAAAATAAAATAAAGTAGCAATATTGCACACGAAAAAAAAAAAAAAAACAGACTATGAATATGAAACCCTAAGTCAATAGAATGGTAAATTAATTTGACCATGGTTTACAATTTTCCCTCAAAAGGAAAACTTTTCAGACGTATAGGTAGAATTACAAAAGACTGTATTTGTCTGAAAGCTGATATCTTCACTTAATAATAATATTATTTATCTTCACTTAATAATAATATTATTTATCTTCACTTAATGGAGCCTTTAAAAAAGGAAATGAAAGGAATGAAACACACATGGTTTTGTTCCCTAATATATGCTGCAAATTGTCGAACAACCAAAATTTGATTGCATCAATCATGTGATGGACTTGATTTTAACTTGATAATTTTGGACATATACGAAAATACGATATGAACGTAAATATGTTTAATAAATATGAAAATAATGTAAATTATAACATACACGGCACGATATATTTAAACATAATTAATACGATATGTTTAATACATGTATCGTATTCGTGTTTAAAATTTTGACATATTTAATATTTATATTTATATGGTTGATATACAAAACATGCGAGATACAACACTTATATATGAATTACCAAGTCTTATTAATATGTTGACATTTTTCGAGGACTTAATAGATAAAAATTTGTTTGAAACTGAGTTGTCTTTACCCAAAATTATCTACTGTCATTAATTAAAAAAGATCATTTTTTTATCAGAGAAAATGTGGGTCTATACTCTATATGAATATGCACATGTTGTTAACGTGAGTTGGTTGAGTACTTATTAGCGTTTTGGTAAGTATCAAAGTTCGAGTTTCATTACATCAGCAGTCTTACTTAATGAGTGATTTGTAAATACCATTTTTAACTCTTTTTAAGACATGTAACATATCATAATCCTGAACTGAACTCACTTATAAAAAAAATGCACATGTTCAAACTTCAATTTCATTTTTGTCAATATGTAATCTTTAATTTTTTAGCTTAATATAGAGTTTAGGAACGAATGTAGCTTTAAATAATTACGCATCATGGGAAACTTTAATAATTTATTCAAATATTTGATTTAATAATAAATACATCTCATTGATAGTAAAAAAATTAGTTTCAAAAATTTCCTATCTCTTTTACATTATTTTTAAAAACAAAATTCCCTTTTTTTATCAACAAATCCTAATTTCTACTACAATATTAGTATAGATGCACAGGCCACAGAGCATTTGGTTATATTATACAATACAAGAACACCGTAGTAGGAATTAGGGTTTAGGATTTTAGTATATATTTTCTTTTTGGCCAATTTTTTATATTGGTGTTGTTTGATAAGTTGAAAAATTAAGTGTTAAAAAATTAAGTACCAAATTTTTAAGTACTGAATTTGTGTTATAAAAACTATTTGGTAAGTTATTGAAAATTAAGTACTGAATATAATTATATTGTTTGACAACTATAAATGTTGAATTTTAAAAATTATTCATTTCACAATTTTAATCTTATTAACATAATATTTTATATTATTTTGGATAGTTCTAAATAAAAATTAAAAGGGGTAATTTAATTATTTTATTTTTTGTAATAAAAAAAGAGATAATTTAGTTCAAATATAAAATTTTTAAAAATAAAATTGACTTAACATTTTTTACATTAAGTGATAAGTAACTCTCGACCTACTTATCTTATTTAACACTTTTTTGTTGAAATTTTTTATTAAGTAAAATTTAATATGATTTATGAAACATATTGAAAAAAATTAAATGTTAAAAATTTTCAATGCTTTATTACACACACCTTTATTATGGATGTACTTTTTATTTATATTTGACATTTGAATATTTGTTGGATGATTATGGTTATTTGAATTATGAAAAATTAATATTTTAATATTTTAAAATGTAATTTTAATGGTAGAACAATTGAAGTTTAGTTAATTTGGTTAATCGATTGAATTAATCAAAATAATTTTAATCAGTTAAAATTAAATATTTTGTAATTCGGTTCGATTAACGGTTAAAAAAAATAAAATTTTGATTAATTTAATTAATAATTTTCGATTCGATTATTAACTGAACGGGTAGGATGTAGAACCCTATCCTCAAAGATCAAAGTAATTGGAATTTGAATTCCTCCCATAATTTTTACTACACGTTTTGTTTCACTTGAATTGAAACATTTTTAAGAAAAAAAAATCAACTACTGATACTTGGATTTGACAATCCAACTAGGCATTAGGTGTAAGGTTTAAGCAGTGATTGGATTAAGGCAACAAATTATTGCAGTTGAAAGCAAACTGATATTCTTAAGCTTTTGGACTAAGAAAATCTCAAGGAAGGATGCAGTGAAAGATACATCGGCATTGCCCCATGTGTTCGAAGTTTCCACTGCAGAAAAAGTGGATATAAAAGAAAAGATAAAGAGAGTCTGGTAGACAAACTACCTCAATTATTTAAGGGTCTTCTTGAGTTACAGAGCCAGCCAAGTGCCCATTTGGTATATAAGAAAGACACTTGCCAAATTGCCTTCCATTGAAACTTTGAGCAATCTGTATTTATGATGCTGGTCACTTTAGAAGCTTTAAAAGATGGCACCTAGAAGAAAGAAACTATGTGGGATATCTAATTCATGTATATGGCAAAAGGCAAAAAGGAAATTCAAGTGTCCCCCACTGGTTTCTGACCTTAAAAAGTTGGTTTAGATTAAAGGCTTCTAGTAATGGGTCAGATCTAATTGTCATTGCCCCCCCCCTTTATTGGCTTGGGTCCTTTAAAAAGAGATAAAGGGGTTTTCCAGCTTCCATCAATAGCATGTATTGGGGCAGCTGAGCTCCAATTGATTCAATTTCCCTGCAATGAATAACCTGCAGACAAAATGGGAAATGCACATCATGGATTGAAGGGCAACACAGTCATCTTATGGAAAACAGAATCAATATGGCTTGATTTTTTCTTTTTTTTGGATAATATGAAAGCAATTGAGTTTTCTTAGCCACTTTCTTTAATAAATGAATCAGCTGTTTTCCTGTTACCATGATGTGGCATACTGCTACCAATAAAAGTTGGTGAATGACAATGTTGGGGAACCATGTCCATGACAGATCAGCCATGGGACATTTACAGGTCATTTCAGACACTGGGGAATCAGATTATTTCATGTCATCCATAATATACAGAGCATGAGAAACACTTATCTAGTCCACCTCAAATTTATTTTGCTTGACTTGAACATAGAAGGATCTCAGCCTTGGCCCCTGTTTTCTATTTGTTTTTCTTTTTAACAAAATTTTGCTAATATATTGTAGTAAGATTTAAATAGCACCTTGGTGGAGTTTTGGGTTTGAGCCTTCCCTTTATGGAGGTTTAGGTAGAAGCTGAGATGGGTATTAGAGACTTGGGCACTTGAGCAAAAAGAAAACCCGTTTTTTTAATCTGGATTTAATTTATTTGATTCATGCAGTCACTTTTAAAAGGTGATATTCAACAAGTTTGAGATTCGAATCCTAAAATATGCAATCCTTTCTCTATCTCAAATTGTGATATGTTTTATAAAAAAAAACAATGTCTCAGAAAATAAAATAGTATTACTACTCTTTCAAAAGCGTTAAACTACTGCACAAAGTCTCAAACCAACTTCGCCCAAAGCTTAAGCCCCAAATAATACTTAACAAATACCAGCCCCAAATAATACTTAACAAATACCAGGCATTCAGATGAGCAAGTGGGCTTCGGAACCAAAAAAGGAAGAATAGTTCTTCATAAGAGGGTAAAAAGATTGAAGATTGTAAAAGATACTGTTTTCTCTCTTCATAATGATAGGGAAAAAACTTTTTAAGACTTTGGTTCAAAGTCGGAAACGATCAAGGAAGAATAGGGATAAGAAGGCAAAGTTCGTGGCATTCTTACATTTGGTACAGAAAACCATTGATAATAAACACGGAGTATATCTCAAATTATTCATGCAATTATTTTTAAAAAATAACATTCAACAAGTTTAAAATTCGAATCATAGCGACTGCAATCTTTCTTTTATTGGCCTATCTCAAGCTTCTTTTGAAACAAAAAAGAAAACCATTGATGATAACTTGTAAAGGAAGCTTTCTGCCCCTGAGACTCTCGAGTCTGAGTATATGCCTGTCAAAGCTTGATTCTTCTTCCCATGATATCTATCTCCCTCCGACCTGGAACCCAAATCCTAGGCATTGGCAAGTAGCAACAACAGGACAAACCATAGCGTCCTATTGATAGTTCGCATGTGATCAAAGTTTGTCCTCGCTCCCAATCCCAAAGGAGCCTTTTCACATTGGAGCTCCAAACCATGTTTTTCCCAGTCAACTTTTTTCCAGTTCAGCTTCGAACCATAGGCCGCTTATACTGCAACTTCTTTTTCTATACTACAAAGAATTTTTATTAGAAAGTGTTTACAAACTTTAATTGCTACTGAACTACTAAAGGGTCTATTTCTTTTTTATTTGTCGACTCCTCTAAGACGAACCCATGTGAATATTTTAGGATTTGCCTCTGCAATTTTGACATCCCTATTAGAGTTAGCCAGCGCTTATATTTAGATTGCACCAAAAGCTTGAATTCCTCAAATGTTACATGTGGATGCCAATACTAATTACCAAATACGTCCTCTCATGAAGATTTTGTGACTCACTCTCTACTAAATTCCCCAATAGCTCTTGAATCGACCAACTAATATTAACCGTAATGTATGTTACTCAAATTCGGATGCAAGTGTCAGATAAGGTTATGTATCCGACACGATTATGTTCAATTTTTTTTTCAAGATTTTTATGTATTTAGAGGATCTTTGAATGATCATATCCCCATAACTATGTCCGGATATGCGTCGGATACAGATGTCAAACACGAATACTTCAACAAAAATGAAGAGTCGAAGCAACATAAACCATAATTATTATCTAAAATCTGTGTTTTGAGTTCCTATAATTATTAAAAAAAAAAAAAAAAAAACCCACAGTATAATGAAGATTTAAATACAAAATTTTGATCAAGAAAGAAGTATGGGTGCTAACTGTTGACCTTGCTAAAATAGTAATGATGTGTATATATGAAAAGAAGGGTTCATATTATTCCATCTTCATTATTAAGGTGAACAAACATTTTGGGCAAAGGATGCATCATTGTAACAAGCTTGGCACAAGACCTAATCAAAAGCTACTATTTCTAGCCTACTACCCTTTAATGGCATTCTTATCCCTCCTACTATCCTTTTTCTTTCTCTTTACTTGACTTGCTTAGAGGCCGGAACGCTTGTCACTGCCCCCTCTCCCCGCCAAACTACCATCAGCACCACCACCACAAGCAGAGGATTTGCATTTTGGGGAGAGGTTACAGCACAACCAACATTGTTCTCTTCGTCCAAACATGGGCTGCAGTGAATTTGCACGCGTTGAATAACTTCATGGTGTAGCACAAGCAAGAAAACCTAAGACCTTTGCCAACTCCTGCCATCAAAGTGGGAAGCTTACTGACTCCATTTAGTCACAGGCTTAGAGCTTCGAGGCTCAGCATTTTAAGCAATGGGAATTTTAGGCTCGCCTAAATTCGCAAATGCCTCTGCACGTGCCATGCGTACCATTGCAGCATTCCAAGACACAAGGTGGTTCATAAATTCGTTTACGTATTTCCCTTTGTCGTTCTGCTTAGAAGAGGACAATGACAATTTCAAGAATATATCTCGCGTTGGACTAAAATAGACGTGGTAGATTGAGTACCATACCTTGTAATCCAAATAATAAGCATGCTGCAATGGCAAACAAATAAACGGTCAGCACCTTGTAGCATCTGAAAAAAACATCAGTCAATCTCCCTCTCTTCCTAATACAATTGAGCAAAACAACGAAGAGAGAAAAGAGAGAGAGAGAGAGAGAGATTACCTCCCACATATCCAAATTGAGGATGGGCTGCACCAGAGAAGATGGTTAAATTAAGTTCTTAGATGGACATAAATAATTACAGATATGAATATGTAGTTGTTGACACTTGACATACAATGTCATCCCACACAAGTGGATTGATTGAATTTGATGTTTTGACTACTGCAAGTCGTCTTTCTTGCCTCTTCACTGAAACAATCAAAATGAAAGAAATTACTTACAGAGTCAACTTATTAAGAAACAAATCATCTTCCAAATATACGCTATCATTGTCAAGTAGAACCAATTGGGCCTATGGATTAACTATCACTTTTCACCAAAAATTAAAGCTGCTATTTTATGTAAGTGGTGGTAGTTCAAAAACTATTGTTGAATCGCACTGACTTAAAAAAAAAAGAATGCAAGAGAAGCAAGGAGAATAGAAGAACCAAGAGGGAAAAGCACAATATATTTCCTATACATGCAACAACAAGAAGAGCATGCGCATAAGTGGTATCTTGACAAATAGACCTCCTACTAGCAAGAATATACAAGGTCTAATGCAAGCTATGGAAATGAGACCTAGGCACCAAATAGTATTTTCTTTGTCATGAAAATACTATTAACTTGAGAAAGGACTTACAAACAAGCCAAACCCAGCCAGAGCCAAATAGTGTATGAGCTGCTTCTACAAACTTCTCTCTGAAGTTTGTGAAAGACCCAAAATCCTTTTCAATCTGCTGAAGTAAACCAAGTTGGGGCATGTCCCCTCCTCCAGGTTGCATAGACTCCCAAAAGAAGTCATGGTTCCACACCTGCAATAGTAAGCTCAAGTGGTTGATACTACATTAGAGCTTTCTGACTTCAATGGACAAAATATATTACTTTTAACATGCTGAAAAAAGTTGGCTCCTTAACACTAAATGAGAATAAAAACATGAAAACCATCAATAGTTTTACTTCGATACATCAATAATGGATAAAGATTTAAGACACATTGAATGGCGAGCAGAACTAAAAGTTTCTCAAAAGAAGAAAGAAATTCTGGAAAGCAAATTTATTTGTAGAAAATGATGTAAACTCACTCTAGGAATAAAACTCTAGGGTCAACGGTTCCTAAAATTTGTTCATCAGTGGATGCATAGAGACCCAAGAATTGCTTTTAACCAAATAATATTGAATGCGAATCACATATCAAATACAACCCAACAATTTAAGATGAACAGTGCAAGTTTTGATACCTCTGCTGCATTGTTAAATTCAGGAAGGGGGTTCCCATTGTTGTATGTTGCTTTGACAAGTTCATCCATAGTGTAGCCATACAGTATATCACTTTTTCCAAGCTGTTTATTCAGGTCTTCTACAAAGCCACGATGATGCACACCCCAATGCACCTCCAATGCCCTCTTACTCATATATGGTTCTAAAGCATCCTAAAAGAAGGTAAGGAATGCAGATAAGTCTAGGAAAAGGAAGTCGAGAAATGAAGAGTGGCCATTCAAAGAACCACAAATTGCTATATCATGACACTTTTTTACCCTTAAAAAACAATTGAGTAGTTTATAATCTGCAAAATTAGTTGCAAAATACTCATTAAAACATGAGGAAAGGAGTTCCATTCAATTTGAACAATAAAAAAGGAAAGGAAAGAAAATTCACTCACAAGGTTATAAGGAGGCGTCTTTAGCCCATAGTAAGCAACAGCTGTAGAAACTTTTTGCGACCCATTACACCTTCCTTTCTGCTGCTCACGCTGAATACATCAGCAGTATACAATCATTCTCATCATTCTTTCTCGTTTTAAGATTAACAAAACAAAAAGGAGCACAAACAGCAGAATTTTACTTCCAGAAAGAACAGAAAAATACAGATATAATAAAAGATTGAAATTGACAACAATTTCAAGCTTTCATGCAGGCATTTTGGTGTATACATATATATATATATATAAAAGAAAAATCAGTCTTGAAAAGATAAGCAACGAACCAAGTGAGAAAGCTTGGGGCTTTTTAGAGGGAGAGTGAAGTCAGTCAGCAGGAGTTGACAAGCCATTTCTTTGCTGCTTCAGTTCCCTTCTCTCTCGATCTCTCTCTCTCTGCGCAGAAGGCTTGGATAATAATATTAGCAAACCTTTGTTTTCTATTCCTTTGAAATTGAACCTTTCAGGGCTGGATTGGGGCTTTGGCCCATTTAAGAGCAGCTCAAATTGTTTATAAGCAGAAGAATACAAGTATCTTACAATTTTAAATGGATTATTATCTTGTACTAATATACAGAATAATAATACAATTTAACTATACATCTAATAAATATAAAAATAATATAATAAACCTAACATAAACATTTATTAACATAATAGGTTTACATATTATATAAGTTGCAATTGTTGCCTTGTTGGGAATCTTTTCTTCTAAATATTTAAAAAAAAAACTTGAGAGTTTAAATTTTTATCATCTTTTATTTCAGTATAAACATAGCAATTAGCAAGAGCAAGCAAGCGACCGTTTTTACTCCATTCCATATATGAAGGGCGCGAGGAGTAATAAGGCTTAGATAAAGACACCAAAAACCTCACAAAGCCTTCTTTTTCCTTCTCTTCTCTGCTAAAACCTCTCTTTTCAACTTTTCAATACAAAAGCAATAATTTTTAAAAAGAACAAGAATTTCTTTTTCCCTTCTTTAGACACTTTCTCCTTCTCTGCAATTCCGCGTTTGAAGTATTGGAATTTCAATCTAATTTGATTTGATGGCGACAAGGGCAGCTGCGAAATTGTTTAGAGATTTCACGCGCCAAAGGGTAATTTCAACTTCCATTGGAGCTTCCAGGCATTGCTCTTCCACTGCTACTTCTTCTCCCAAAATCCCTCATTCTTCCAAAAAGGTAAGTATTTTTTTTTTCCACCTCCATGTATGAGAAGTTATATTTATATCTTTACCAATAGAAAAAGTGAGATGCTTAAAGCGTTAAGCGTTCATGGGATTTTATTTGCCTTTTTATATCCGCTCAAATCGTTAGGAAATAAAAGTTTGGCTAAGCTAAGCGTAAATGTCTTAATAGGTATCTTAAAAATTGGAGTTGGGAGGATTAAAATGGGTTCTTTTGCTTGGCCAACTTAAGAGAAGAGCGTTTGTGAACATCTTAAATTGTTTGTATTTTGCATCGGAAACTGACTTCTTACTAATAAACCGGATTTTCTAGTTGAATTGCCTTTTTTTTTTTACTTTCCAGTATGAGGCGTTAACTTTTCATTCATGTTCATTTGGCTGTGTGCATGAATTTTCTGTTCTAAGACATTTTTTTTCTGATTTCATGGTCATTGGTTATTTTTCCAATTGTAGGGGAGGTTACTGACTGGAGCCACCATAGGCTTAATTATAGCAGGAGGAGCTTATTTTAGTACGGTTGATGAAGCAACTTTCTGGTATTCATTTTGGACATCCCAATGATATCTTCCTTTGCAACTTAAAAGTTGTCATATTTTGTTTCATTTTGCAAATGAAGAGGGTTTCCCCCTTTTTCTGGCTTGAAAAGAATATCTGCAATTCCTCTTGATCTTTTCTTTTTTGTTGGATTTAGAGAATTGTGCGAATGATTCCGCTAACTTTAATCTGAAATTATTGTGAAAAATGAAGGACTAGCTTCTCGAACACATGCCTTTGCAAGTTATTATATGACTAAAACGGCTGTATAAAGTAGCAACATTTTGTCTTTTATATCACAGCAACCTGATCGGTCTAGATTTTGTTAGCTTTCTTTATTTTCGTCTCTCTATTTTATTTTATTTTTTTCTCATTTTTTTGGTCTTAGATGATAGCTATCATTGAAGAACACAAACTAAAACAACCTGACATTGAAACCTTAATTGCCAATATACCTTTATCTATGTTTTGATTTTAAATTTATATAAAAGTTTTTTTTGATCCATTCACAGAAATACCGGAGTTTGAAATAAATCCTCATGATTCTATTTCCCATCAACTTATACAATATGGAATTTTGGCAGTGGTTGGCTATTCTCAGCGACACAACTTGTAAACCCATTCTTTGCTCTTTTGGATGCTGAGTTTGCTCATAGACTAGCTGTTTTCAGCTGCTGCACGTGGCTGGGTTCCCAGGGAGAAGAGGCCTGATCCACCAATTTTGGGATTAGAAGTTTGGGGAAGGAAATTTTCAAACCCTATAGGTCTTTCTGCTGGCTTTGATAAAAATGCAGAAGCTGTTGAAGGCTTACTTGGTATGGGTTTTGGCTTTGTGGAAGTTGGATCAGTAACCCCTGTTCCGCAAGAGGGTAATCCAAAGCCACGTATCTTTAGATTGCGACAAGAAGGGTGAGACCTACTTCTCCCTTTCTACCGTTTCTTTGAATTTTCATACAAAATAAATGATAGAATTGGTTATTTGTAATATTTAAAATGGTTGCTTAGCATGATTTGCTTCCTTGTAATTTCTTATGCTTACCTCTCTCAAGAGGGAGATAGATGCATATTTTTCAAAGTAGAAATATGATCATGATATAAGTTTAACCTCGGGGGGTTAGTGATTTTCTGGCCCCCTTATTAATTTAAATGTTATTACTTAGAGAAATTTTCTTCGTGTTTTTCTTGAATTTGATTGTATGGATGCCATAATATTGACCTCTTTTTGCTCAACTTTCTTAGGTAATTAATGTTTCATAACCAAACACTCCTGGATTGCGTATGCTCCAGGGAAGGAAACAATTGAAGGATCTTGTTAAGAAGGTATAGATCTCTAGCTGTGAAATTAATCTTCCTTCTTATGATATGTCAGAGCTGAACTTCACTCTTCTGCACTTTGCTCTGCTTTTTCATCAAAGGTTCAAGCTGCTCGTGATGAAATGCAATGGGGTGAGGAGGGTCCTCTTCCACTGCTTGTTAAAATTGCTCCAGACTTGTCTAAAGAAGACCTTGAGGATATAGCAGCAGTATGCTCTGATTTAGATACTACTTCATTGCTTACCTATATTATGTTCTTATTGTTTATTTTCTTTGATTTTAGGTTGCTGTTGCCCTCCGCTTGAATGGATTGGTATTTTTCTTCCCGTTGGAAATTTCCTATATTTCTTGTCCATGTCTTATGTCATTAGAAGTTTATTGCTTGATGGTGCATTTTATTTGTATTTCGTACTCATATACTTTTATAATTTGTATCCATATCACAAATTTGCTCTTCCACAAATCAAACAAGTAGTATTCTAGCCCTTACATTTATCTGTAAAGAGAGTTATATTTCTTAAAGTAATATTTGCAATGATTTTTTTTCTTCTCTCTAAATGCACTGAAAGAACATCATGATGAAAACAGTTTCCTTTAAGAAGCTGTGATCTCATAGTATCTTTTTTGTTCACTTCATTCATTCTATTATAAGATGCGGATTAGTTTATGTTTCTCTTGCTCTTCAGTGTTTTCAGCTGACCTTTTTTTGTTTTCTAGATTATATCAAACACAACCATCTCAAGACCAGATCCTGTAAATAAAAATCCAGTGTCTGCAGAATCTGGTGGCTTAAGAGGGAAGCCTCTCTTTAATTTTTCAACCAACATCTTAAAGGAGATGTATGTCCTGACAAGGGTATGTTGTTTATTCTTATAACAAAATCTTATAGATTATTGGAGCTGTTGGCTTTTCATGGTCATATCTCCTATTTCTAAAAATGTTTTTATTTTAGTGTCTTGAAATGGTTGTCTTCTACTTTTCTTTTCCAAAAACCTACAACCACACTCCTCTCCTTTATCACAGCTTAACATATAAAATGTGAAGAAAAGCTAAAAAGGTGTTGGTAAACAAACCGGCTTCGTCTATGTTACTCGGACTCGGATGTGAGTGTCAGACACGGGTATGTTTGATTTATTTTAAGTTTTTCCATGTATTTGGAGGGTCCTTGGACTCATGTCCGAATATACATCGGACACGGGTACTTCAAGAAAAAAGAAGAGTCGAAACAACATAGGGCTTCATTGCCTCTTGAAAGTACAGAGGTGAAAGCTTAATTTTATAAAACCTCAGGGTGCTGTTTAATAGTTGACCTATGTTCCTTTTTACGTTATATAGTTAACGGTTCAAGTTGCATGGAGTCTTCTGAGCAGGAGATATGTATTGTTTGTCTTTGGGTTCTGATATAGATCTTGGCTTTCAGTGCTGGTGTCTGCTTTATAGGAACTGTATATATTTTCCCTATTTCATTATCTTATTGTACATTCCAAGATGTTTCAAGGTTTTACTCTTGAGGGCATTATAATTTGTGATGATAAGGCTCGTATGCTCGCAAGTGTTTACAATTTGATGATTTGACCAGCTAGGTGTGCAGCTGGCCTTCTTATTGGCTTTTAATGGTTTTATTGCTGTTTCTTAGTGTCTTCTATATGCAACTCTATATTTTCAAATCAAATTTGTAAAGCACTTAGATACTTTACCTGGTCATGACTCATGATCTATGTTACTCTGAACTTGTTTTTTGTTGTTGACTATTTTGACTTGATTGTAATTACTGTGACCTTTGGTTGATAAAAAAGCAATAGATGAATGTTATCAGCACTTAAATTTCTATTTGTACATGCTTGATGCATACAAAATATGACATGATTTTGGAACTTATACATGTTGTGGATGTATGTTAACAATCTTTAAAGTATTATTTTGTAATATTAGTTATCATTGGTATATTATCCATCTTATAAATTATTCCAAATGATTTTATCCTTTTGTTATAAATTATATTAGTTATTGTCGGTATATGACTATTGTTATAAACAAATTCATATTTTATTGTTTTTTAAAGCAATTTAGTAAAAAAAATGTCAGTAGAAATGTTATATTTTTGGTTAGCCAAACATGACTAAGCGCATACATGACATATTATGGAGAATGTGCCTTGGTAATCTTATAAGAAAGAACTCTATTACCAAATGTAATATAAAATTTTTCGAACCAAATGCCCCTTCATGTTATCATATAAGATTTCCGAACCAAACACCATTAATTAGGGATGGCAATGGAGCGGGGCGGGGGCGGATTTTGCAGTATCCGCCCCCGCCCCGCCATTGTATTGCTCCGCGCCCCGCCCCGCCATGGATGTTGAAATTTCAATACCACTACCACCTCCATGGATGTCGGTTACATCCATAACCGCCCCGCCCCGCTCCGCCCCATTTGATATTTATTAATTATTTTTATTTTTTTCAAATAATAAAGCATTTTAAAAATAAATTAAATATAAACATAAAAATAATAAGTTTAATTATATTATTTTATTATTCATTTAAAAGCTAAATATGTAAGGGTAAAATTGTAATTTCACTATTCGGGACGGGGCGGTGCGGAGCAAGCAATTACCACAACTGCTCCATCCCCGCCTTTCAGACAAAAAAAACCGCCCCGCCCCGCCCCGCCTCCATTGTTCAAAAAAAAAAAACCTCTCCATTCGGATCAGATCGGTTCGAAATCCATCGGTCGGATCGGGTTTTGCCATCCCTACCCTTAATCCTTCATTATTAAAAATTTCTCATTTCTTAAATTCATTATATTGTGCATTCTTAGGAATTTTAAACCTGAGGCATCTAATATGAAAGGCTTACCAATTCAATAACAACAGTAATTATCCTATCAGGAGCTGTGGACAACATAACATACAGATAAACCAAGTATTCATTGTCAGAGTGACCGAGAAGGTTAACTATATCATAGAGGACGATTTTGCGTGGGACCAGAACGATCACCACCTAAACACTAGTTTTCAGTATTGATGCTATTAATTGTGGCCAAAGCAATCACCAGCAAGCAGAGAGAGCCAATAGAAAACACCAGTTTTCACCATTGCTGCCTCTGCCTTTTACTTGAGGCCAGAGCAAGCAGAGAGTCATCCCAAACACCAGTTTTCTTTATAGCATGCTGCATTTGTCACGGACCGAGACTCAAACTCTAAACTTGTGCGGCACTTGAACCTTGAGAATGCACTCTTCCAAGTCCAAGATCAGCACACGGACCGTGACATATTCATATGGCCAGACCCCATTTTGGGGTTTTCTGATAATAACAGTATCTGAAGCCTAGTCAGAACTCACACCAAGGTTTTCTGGACCAAACACCTCAGCATTTTCACAATCAGCAGCACAAAGGCCTAAGCCAACCACTATTTATGATGGTGCCATACAGGCCCAAGCCTCCATTCTAAATTTGACAAGGTTATCATCAGTGGTTCAGATAAAAATACCCTACCAACACCTCTTGTGACAGGACCTCCGTACTTACATGAATCTGATGAGAATGCTTCTCTTAGTCCAGAATCCAGATTTTCAGTTATCACCAGTAATTAAGAATAAATACCTCTCCATCCAAACCTTCTTACAACATACACAATAATATACCAGAATGGGTTCTCCTTTCCTATAATACCAGAAATCTAGGAGATCAATCAGATACAAGGAAATCAAACAACATATACTGTGCACCTCTAAATTTATAATGGCTCGTGCGGCCTCAAGGTGTAATATATCCATTAAGTCAGGGCCGGTTTGTAACCTCCATCACTTCAAAGTTCCAAGTTTAAATCACCTATCAATATGATCAGTTCAGTAAGATACGGAGAGGAAAGATGAATTAGCTGCCACAACTGTCTCTATGATCCTTTTTTTTTCCTGAGAAAACAGTGAGCTACCACAACACAACTTATCTAACTAAACATCAGAAAACATTCAGAAATTCGTAAAGTACAAATTGTTGGAATAAAAAAGTATGCACCTCTAAACAACAACATTAATCTCTCTAAATTGTGAATGGAATTTCTTGTCAACTTAAATGCTGGAAAGACCATTGTCCCTACCGCCATTCCAAAACAAAAGCACTAAGAAGATAAAGTTGACATCACCAGTAATGAAGTTCTAAGCAGTCTTTTCACAGCAATCTTTAGAACTCAATGATAATGAGATACAGCGGCTGTCACAGAATTCCTAATTTGAAGGAGATAACTGCTTCAATTTTGCTTGTAAAATAACTCCAGCTTCATCTGCTAATGTTTTCTTCTTAGATGCAACCTATATGTTCAATTACACAGTTTCATTACAGAAAAACGGAAAGAGATCCTTACAAATAGTAAGAAGAAAGACAACCTAATCTTGTATGCCTAAAGAAGAGCACCAGCATTTAAAATAGTTAGCAGAGCAAAGAGGAAAGGAAATCCATCTCAACCTGATTAACTAAACTTGAATCTTTTAGTTTTAGTTACATTGATTATTTTACCCAAGAGCTATGTTATCTGGACTCGGGGGTGAGTGCCGGATACATGCTCAATTTTTCTAAAGTTTTCCATATATTTGGAGGATCATATCCCATACCCATGTCCAAATACGTGTCGGACATAGATGTTGGATATAGGTACTTTAAGAAAAATAAAGAGTCCGGGTAACATAGCCCAAAAGAACTTTTATTAGTATCATCCTGCAATGAGAAATTACAAAGAAGAATCTGCCTACACATGTTTGAAATAGGACTAATGAGGAGAGAGCGACCCTTCCTTCCCCACAGTGAGGTTTTCCATGTGACAATATTAATTTCAGAAGCTGTTAAGGCAATCAAATCTAGGGAACAACCGAAAACCAATTGGAACAACTAACAAGTACCCATCAAGTTTAACCATGAAAATAAATAAGACTCTTATAGTTATATACTTCTTCTCCACCAAAAGATGATGGGTTAAAGGGCAATTAAAATCCTTTCTTTTTTCAAAAAAAAAAAAAAGTATGATAAGGATACCTCAAGAAGTTGGTCGAAATTGGATTTCAGTAAACTAATCTTACGCTCGCAATAATCTTCGCCTTCAGCCATTGTTTTCTGGCAAACAATTGCAGCATAAAAAAAAATCAAAGACAAATTAGGTCATACTAGGGCAGCCAGTGCAAGCGTTGAACAAAGCAGTAAAATCAGGGAATTTTTTTTGTCAAATCAGTAAACAAAAAATAAGACCTCAACGAAGTATCCGGTGCCAATATCAACGAGAACTTTATCAGCATCGTCGAGGGTGCCGGGAACATAGAGCGAAGCAGTGAGAGGAACCAACATTTTCTTCCCTATTTTTTGAGAAAACCCAAAAAGTATCAAAAGACATATTAAAATATATTTTATTTTATTTCTAAACAGGAAAAGGAGAAGGTGAATGGACCTTGGGGGCGGAGGGAAAGATCGTGGAGAGCGGTGGAGGCGATCTCGAGACGTGCGGTGGCGGTGCGGATGTTGTTAAGGCTGTCTTGTAAGAGATTGACGTCAATATCGGCTTGTTCTTTCACTGCTTTGAGCTGCTCCAAGCTCATCTTCTCCATGTCCCCCGCTCTCACCACTTGTTGTCCTCCTCCTCTTGACGACGCCATTGATATTTATTTATTTTTACTTCTTTCTTCTGCCGGTCGTCCCTCTCTCTCCCCCTATAATGAAACCTTGTTTTCTCTCAAAACAGAAAATAAAAAAGTTTAATAAAATACTCGAAAAATTAGATAACAGCGAAGCCCCTATAGCTCAGTGGTAGAGCGTCAGTCTTGTAAACTGAAGGTCTGTAGTTCGATCCTGCATGGGGGCACGGTACTCCATTTTTTTTTTGGGATTAAAGGGGCAAATTTATCATCATATTGTTGAAATTGTCACTATATTTTATTTTTATTGATATTTGTTATTGTACTTTTGAGATTAAGGACAAATTTTTCACTCTACTTTAACTCAGTATTAAATGTTGCCGCTTTACTTTTGTTTAATTGAATTTTATCACTAAATTTTGATTTTTTATTGAATTTTGTCACTCTAACTTTGATTTTGGATGATTTGAACAAAATTTAATAAAAAAAATATTCTTTCAAATATTTTATTTTTTATAAAATAAAAATTATGTTATTTTTATATTTTTAATATCTTTTATAAATTAATTTATTATTGTTAATTGTTAAAATAAAATATTTGAAGGGATTTTTTTTTTGTTAAATTTTATCTTCAAATCATCCAAAATCAAAGTTTAGTGACAAAATTCAATCAAATAAAAATATAGTGGCAAAGTTGCCTTAATCTCAAAAGTATAATGGCAAATATCAATCAAAATAAAATATAGTGACAAATTTCAATCAAAATAAAATATAGAGCAAATTTCAATATCCACTTATAATATGATAACAAATTTACCCTTTAACCCTACTATATTTGAAAAGTTTAATAGTTACTAATTAATTTGATTTTAGTTTTAGGGTTTTTGTTACAATTTAGTATATTTGAATTCGAAAATGAGGAGACAAACAAATTCTAAAGACATTAAACTCTTATATTCATATTTATATTAATATTTCTATTTTTTGTTTTTTTTAATTCCAAAAGTGAAATTACAAAATTATCTCATATCTCACTTATTTTTTTTATTGTTTTAATATATCTTAAACATATGTATCACTCTGTTAACCCATTTGTAAAGCTTCATTTTAAATAATTTCTCTTTTGATAAACATTTACCCTCCTTAATTATTGTTATGGCCATTCAATCGGTCTCAGCACAGTCTCTATTCACTGTTTTATGGGCCCTAAACTGAAAAGGAACACTAAAGAGTAACCACCTCCTACAGTACTATATATATATGTGTAAAATGCTCCCCTAAAAGGAACACAAAAACATCTAAAAATTTGGAATAATCACCCAAATCTGAAATTTGAGGCTCCCATTATTTGCATTTGCATTGCTGTTGCCTTGCATGTGGTCTACTTCAATTGCCAAAGGATTGTCCCAACTACTATGGCCCAACCCCATGAATGAAAAGAAATGGGGGAGCCCAATTTTCAGTTGGAAGGAAATTTTCCTGTCTAAAATCTAAATGCAATTAAGATTGGGATTGGGATTGGGATGGCCCAATTACATCATAAGACTATCCCAATTTTTTCAACAAGGTATTTAAGATTGGGAAAGGGACCCCATCAATTATTGGGTCCTGCCTGACTCTTCTGTTTTGCAATAATCAATATGGAACTAGGTACAATGATTAATGATTTTTGTACTCATTATCTCTCACTAATTGCTTTTTTCATTTGCTTGCTGCCTTCACTAATTCTTTTTTTTTTTCTTTTTCCCTCTTTCTCCCATTCAAACAATTATACTATCATCTGGACTGCCATATCCATAATCATGTCCCTATTTCTTTTCTTGGAAAGAAACTGCAAATTCCTTACTAAAACACAATGCAGTCACCATCTTCCTAGCTCTTTTGACAAGCAATCCATTTCAAATCAGAAGATGGCTCTGCAAAACTCTATAATTGCTTCCATGAAAATGCTTGTTGCAGCAGTTCATGCTCATCCCTAGTAGTACTTACTATTTAATTAATTGACAAGCCAGTAAAAGTTCAAAGATCCACAATTAGTTCAATTCCTACCTAAGCACCACCTTTCGAAATGGTACAATTGCCCAGACATTTACCCATAAGGGATTTTTTTTCCATATATTTAGATTGCCCTTGGGAGATCATATCCCCATATCCATGCCTGAATATACATCGAATACGGATACTTCAAAAAAAATGAAAAGTCGGACAACATAGATTTTTTCAGTTGAGGGTCGACAAGATGACTGCTGCATGTGTTTGTTACCGCCCCTCCAAGTACCAAGAAGAAGAAGAGGAATCATGAAATTATCATTCAAGCATATATGCAAATGCAGGTCCATAGTGGGAGCAGTTGGAATTGGAGGAAGATCATGCAATTGAGAGAGGTGGCTGCCAGAATAGTTCTCACTACTGCTGATGGAAGCTGCAAATGGCCTTTTCCAGAGGGAAAGTACCAAGTGTCAGCAGTGTGGAACAAGATCAGACCTTCAGCTGGGAAAGTGGCTTGGAATAAGTTGGTATGGTGCAATTTTAATATTCCTAGGCATTCTATTCTCTCTTGGATGGCAATCCTAAATAGATTGGCCACAAAGGATAGGCTTATCTCCTGGGGAATGGCCGTGGATGATAAATGTTTGCTGTGCAAACAAGAGAGGGAAACCAGAGATCATCTATTCTTCACTTGCTCCTACTCGAAACAGATATGGCAGAGAGTGATGGTACTTTGTAGGTTAAAAAGGCAGGTTGCATGTTGGACTGTAGAGCTTCAATGGGTATCTGTCAACCTCAGAGGTAAAGCTCTAATCACAACGATATTGAGGCTAGCTTGGAACGCAGTTATCTACCTAGTTTGGAAGGAAAGAAATAATCGTTTGTTCAACTCAACTGAGCAAAAGGAGGAGCATCTCACTGAGCAAGTGAGAGACATGATCTCGACCAGGTTAAGTGATCTTAGGAAGATTAAAAGAGATTCAGTTAATACGTTTTTATGTAATTCTTGGAGATTAAATACGGACATGTTTGTCTAATGGCATTGGTTTTTCTGATTTGTTAAGCTAGGCTAAGCTAGCTTTGTAACATGTAGCAGCACTGCTGCTTTCTTGGATATATGAAAATATACTTATCCAAAAAAAAAAAAATGCAGGTCCATAGGTCTGAGAAATACAATTATGTTGCACAGAGCAGCAATAAATAGCATGAGAAAGTCATTAAATTCCAAGTCACAGAAAGAAATATTATGTAGTAGTTAGTATAGTGCCAACTAATTCCCAGAGGCAAATTCCAGAATCATAGCTAGTATTCAAGTTCTAAACTTTCTATCATCAAAATCAAAGAAACCAATTCTAGTTTCTAATGTTTCCAAAACATGTAATGATTACGTAGATGAAGTTTTCAATGCTCTGTATATATCAAACTTCTGATAATAGGTTTTGCCAGTTACAGCCAGAAAGAAAAGATTGGCGAAGAGTTGTCATGCCAATTATTATACCTCTGACTCGAACTATTAAATCAGCATATAGGACCAGTTATTCTTATTAGAGATCTCCAAAGACGACATTCACCATTGAACAAACAAGACCGAGTGAGCCAGAAATGAAAGTATATATAAATCAAACACAACCCAGATATTGAATTGCACAAATAATTAGTAGCAGATGCATTCTTACATAGAGCAGAAGGTAATAATAATGAGCAAAAGAAAGTAAAATAGAAAAAAAAAACAATATGGGTTTTTTATTCACACAACAGGCATCCAAAACAATCCACTTGCATACATGAAGAACATATTATTTGCACGCTGATAAAAATCTAAGAAATGGCTAAGAATACAGCTAAAATTTTCCAAAAGAGATCTTACAGAAAGGAACCAAGCCTTTATCTTTCACACAGCTGTCTCCTTTGAGATCGTGTGATCAAACATACACTGAAAGCAGAAGAGAGAGGGCCAGATCAACCCACGTCCATGGCATATCATGAGCTACGCACTTGAGAACCATAATTTTCAATGCTAAGCTACGTCAGGTAGCAGCAAAGAAACTAACAATTCTCAAACACCGTTAGCAATAAAGGGAATTCCAGCATATTTAGGGAGACCATATATCCACAACATCAAGCAAAGCATAGTATCATCCGAGCAAATCTCCGGTTTTCGGCACCCGGTCACCCAATTTCAGTTAACCAACTCAAACCCCAATAATCTGTAAATCAAGCACAATCCACAACTAAGATTCATCACTTTGCACGTTCATCATTCCTATATCATGAACCATGGAAGAACTTGCCAATGCGGAAAAGCAATGAATTCTCCAAATCCATGTTTACAACCTTTGCCGACATGGGAAATAAACCTCCACTGATTCTTCAAAGCAGAAAGAAATCAGCAAGTCCTTGCACAAAATCAAAGAGCAATAGTAGCACTCTATTTTCTCAAAAATATATATAAGCAAACCTGAATAATCACAAAAGAAATCCCAATTCTGGAAATCCCCAAATATATATTAGTCACCAAAGCCCGAATTCTTGACCCCCTCTTCTCCTCCAACATAAACCCTCAAAATCCTAAACAATTGTGAACGCTCTAAAACCCTAATTAATCATCAAATAAAAGTGCCAAGGAAAAAACCCTAATTTGAATCCTTGCATCATCCATACTCCAAAGTCCCAAATTGTCCCCCCTCAAAACCCTAATTCCCTAACCCTAAAATTCCAACTAAAAATCGTCTTCCACATCCACACACATGAAAACAACAACCATACACAAATATTTATAGAATCTATATATTCATATAAGTATATATACTCCCAACAACAAGGGTAAAATGGTCCACCCAAATTCAACGAGGATCATCGTCTCTCTGACTCGAATTTCCCGGAGCACCCGACAACGCGGCTAACAAATTCAGATGACCAGGAAGATAATTGCCAACCCTCGCCGCCGACGCTTCTCCCATCGCTTGCTGTTGCTGAACGAAAAACGCAGCAGCAGATGGTTGCTGAGCCACCGCTGCCGCCGTCTGTATCAACATCTCCGGTGGAGGCGGGGGAGCGAAGCTCCATAGTTGACCAAAGTCGGGCCTCGCTGGAACAGCCCAGAACGCACCCGCGTGCGTCCCCGCGGGCCCCACAATAGACCCCACGCCTGGTCCCAGCGTGACCCCTCCCGAATCGTCCTTTCCGATGTAATCATCATCGGACCTGACACGTTTCCCGAGTATAAAAGGAGTGGGACCCAATAGAGGCTTATGATCCAAAGACGAAGAAGTCGTCGACGATAAAAAAGTAGAATTAGCTCCGCCGCGGACGGAAACCGACACGGTCGAGAAGCTGGCGGGAGTTGTCCCCGTACCAGTAGCGGCTATGATGGAAGGTTCAGCTTGGTGTAACAGCCACTCAATAGTCTGACCATCGGATTTGTGACCCAACTCACGAGTCAACTGGAAAACACGAGCGGCACAAATGATTGGCATCCTGATTCTTCGGCCACGACCATCGACTTTGCTGTGACGGTCTTTGGAAGGAGGTTTCTTAACGACGAGGGAACCGTTGCCTGGCGCTTGTTGTCTTTGAGGGTCCATTATGGACCCGTTTGCAGCAACACCCTCTGAATTTGACATGGGGCACAAAACAAAAACGAAAACTATATACTACTACTACACTCTTACTGAAAATTTCTCCTTACTTTCTCTAACTTTTTTTTTTTTTGCTTCAAACTGAAAGGATTGTCTCCGTTGTTTCGAGTTATTGGATATTAAAAGACAAAACCAACTATTTGGAAAGAAGAAGAATTGAAATTAGAATTTTTACCGAGAAGAGAGAGTGAAAGGGAGGGGAGGGGGGTTTTGGGCAAGGAGAGCAGAGTGCTAATCATTGAGCGGCAGGAGCTGGTGGAGACAGGACGGAGGGCACATGGGTGGTGGGTCACACAGTACACATCCCCATAGCTCACGCCCACCCTTTTGAACCTCTCCAATTAAAACTGTTCAAGAGTCGGATATATTTTTTTATTTATTTAAGTTCGATTTTGAGTGAATTCGAGTCGGATTATTGGTTTGATTCACTGTTTAATAATAATATAAATTTTAAAAAATATTTTTATATTTTATAATTAAATAAAAAATAATTTTTTATTAATTAAATATTGATTTGGATTAGGTGGAATCATTAAAATTTCTATCCAAACCTCGACTCAATACGACTTTAGGATAAGTAAATTCGTCTCATTCGATAACTCGAACTCAATAATAATCGAACCAAATTTAAATTTTTTTCAAGTTAAAACTTAAATAACTTAATGAGTACTGATGTCTCATTTACACTCTATTTATTACAAAACCTTAAATAGAGGCAATATTAGTGAGAAAATGAAAAATAATTAAATAAGTAGAGAGGCATAAGCATAAAGCTTAACGCTAAGGAAGTAGAGGGGAGAATGAGTTGGTAAGTAGAGGGGAGAATGAGTTGGTAATAAGGAATTGAAGCTGTATGAGGTACCTGTAATTTTAGTTCTAAATATTAATATTTTTCATATCATTCTTCAAATTTTTATTTGTAAATATTCAGTCATAAAAATTATTTGCTTTAAAAGTTAATTTTTTGATCGTTTCTCAGACAAAAAAAAATTAACTAAAAGTTTATATGAAAAGCTTACTTGGTATTAGACTTGCTCCAGGGCCGAGTAGCTCGCTTGGTCCGGCAACCCTGGCCCGTATTGGGTTGGGTCTAGGTAGAGGTTTTAGTGATTCGACTCAGCTCGAATCATTGTTTAATTAATAAAAAATATTTTTTATTTAAATTTATTATAAAAATGTTTTTTTTTTTGAACAATGAATCAGGCCAATTGGGTAGGGAAAAAAATTCAGACTGTGATCCGACCCATGAGCAGGTCTACCTGACATATAATGAATCACATGTGAAGTTTCGTGTCATTTCATTTAATTGTCAAAAGAAAAAAAAAAGCTCCAAATAAATGATAAAAAAAAAACCTATACTTTATATTTTTACTCTTTTTTTTCCTCTTACTAAACCTACAGCCCATCTCATTGACTCCCTTTTCACTAAAACCAGCTTCCTTCCCCTAGTTGCCTATCGTTACCTCCGTCTTCTTCACACCAAAAAAAAAAACCTCTTCTCCACTTTTAGTAAACACTCTTCTTTTTTTAGATTAGTTTTGTTTTTAAAAAAACTTTCATTCTCTTCAAAAATCATAAAACTCCAAAAACCCAAAATAATCCTATATTCTTTGTAGTCCGTGCATGTCAGGGAAGTTCTACCGTAAGTTTGTTACGGTAAAGTTTTGGTAAGCTCCAAATTAGGAAACCTGAGTAGCAGGTTAACAGGTCACAATTTTTTACATATGAACATGACAAATTATATATCAACTTGACGAATTACATATAAAACATGACAAATTACATATAAACTTGACAAATTGAAAAATTACATATGAACATGATAAATTACATATCAACTTGACGAATTACATATAAACATGACAAATTACATATAAACTTGACAAATTGAAAAATTACATATGAACATGACAAATTACATATCAACTTGACAAATTACATATGAACATGACAAATTACATATGAACTTGACGAATTACATATGAACATGAAAAATTACATATCAACTTGACAAATTCACGAATTACATATGAACATGACAAATTACATATCAACTTGACAAATTACATATCAACTTGACAAATTAACGAATTACATATGAACATGACAAATTACATATGAACTTGACGAATTACATATGAACATGACAAATTACATATCAACTTGACAAATTCACGAATTACATATGAACATGACAAATTACATATGAACTTGACGAATTACATATGAACATGACAAATTACATATCAACTTGACAAATTCACGAATTACATATGAACATGACAAATTACATATCAACTTGACGAATTACATATCAACTTGACAAATTACATATGAACTTGACAAATTAACGAATTACATATGAACATGACAAATTACATATAAACTTGACGAATTACATATCAACTTGACAAATTACATATCAACTTGACAAATTACATATCAACTTGACAAATTCACAAATTACATATGAACATGACAAATTACATATCAACTTGACGAATTACATATAAACATGATAAATTACATATCAACTTGACAAATTCACGAATTACATATGAACATGACAAATTACATATCAACTTGACGAATTACATATCAACATGATAAATTACATATCAACTTGAGAAATTCACGAATTACATATGAACATGACAAATTACATATGAACTTGACGAATTACATATGAACATGACAAATTACATATCAACTTGACAAATTCACGAATTACATATGAACATGATAAATTACATATGAACTTGACGAATTACATATCAACTTGACAAATTACATATCAACTTGACAAATTAACGAATTACATATGAACATGACAAATTACATATAAACATGATAAATTACATATCAACTTGACAAATTCACGAATTACATATGAAATGACAAATTACATATCAACTTGACGAATTACATATAAACATGATATGTAATTAAACATTAAAGGATATTGTAATTTATTTATGTAATTGAAAAAAGGGAATCAAAAGTTGTCTCGATGCAAACTTTCAATCCATAAAATTAAACATTGGTGAAATTTTAATTTTAATTTTTATATGTAATTTATCATGTTTATATGTAATTTCTCATGTTTGTCATGTTTATATGTAATTTGTCATGTTTATATTTAATTTGTTATTTTGTCATGTTTATATGTAAATTACATATAAACATGACAAATTACATATAAACATAATAAATGAAAAATTACATATAAACATGACCGAAATTACATATAAATATGACAAATTACGTGAATCATTAGAGAATAATGTTATGTATTTATGTAATTGAAAAAAATGAATCAAAAGTTCTCATGTATTTATGTAATTTTTTTTTTTACATATAAACAAATTAAAAATTACATATAACATGATAAATTATATAAATCATTAAAGGATATTGTCATGTAATCTATTAATGTAATGAAAAAAGGGAATCAAAAATTGATCATAATCTATGTAATTTTTTTTACTACTTAATATTACGTAAATTACACAAATATATTACAAGTAATTTAAATTAAATTAAATTTTCAAAAATATAATAATTTATAAAATATAATATGTTTACATTATTTTTATTAAATTTACAGATTTTGTCAAAGATGATAGAGATCAAACCTTTACTGGCAAGAAAGTGTACTGAATTATAGAAAACTTGGTGTGCTGAGAACGGATGTCACAGAGTACCAGAATTTTTTGTATTGGAAGATTTGAATATGTTGCTTTGTCGTAGGAACTCGTGTGCAGCAATATCTTTGGAAAAATAAAAAATTAATGGGATAATTGAAGTGACTAAAATCTCTTGTGGTTGGATCGATTTCATATATTTAGATTTGCCTGCTTTATTAATTTTTCAGTTCTCCCAAACCTGCATTTGCTTGATGTAACAGAAGTTGTTGCTGCAACTTCTATTTCAGATAAGAGTTCATCCATGAAAGAGTCTAAGAAAGTAGAGCGTAATTACTCAGATGCCAATAATGAGAAAGGTCATTCATATGATGAAAACTCTCCTAAGAAGCCTGATTCCCGCACAACTTCAAGGTTAGTTTTCCTTTCATTTTTAGTTTTACGTTGTCAAAATGCAATCGTAATTGTACATAAAAAACTTCTCATCTAGCAACATCCCCAGAAACCTTTCCCTATTTTTCCATTGGCAAAATAGATTTGACCTCTTAGTTAGTCCTAGCATTTTCACTAAATCAAATGGATTAATTGCCGCAATTAAGTCTGCTTAACCCACTTCAGCAGCAACTTCAGAGGAATTAAATTCAGAGAGGCAGGGAAAGATGAAACACGGGCAAGTATCATAATCTCCATAGTTTTTCTTTTTCAGCAACTTCGTTTAGATCTGTTTTTGTCACAGTTTTTCTTCTTTGGCTCTGGTTCCAGTATCTGTTCTTTGACCACTATATGATTATCTCTAATTGCACATGAATATAATTATAGACCTGTGGTGAGCATGTGACTACAGCATAAACAAACCATTGCAAGAGAACAAGAGGCACAAAAAAGGCAGAAAACTTTAGCTATATGCTTCATTTATCAAATGACATGAATTTATTACATGTGAAATGGATATGCAACTGTAAAATAGATTCCTATTGGACTGTACAATCTTGACAACTTTAGTTGCAGAAAAGTTGAGTGATACATACAGGAATAAGAAAAAAATGCCTACACTCTGTTAACTCTACAAATAAAGGCATATTCTTAGTAAGTAGTCAAAAACTGCAATCTACAACAAATTTGACACCTTAATTTGGAAAGATAACATTAGGGTTTCGAGAATGTGGACCCAAATCTGCCAAATCTTTCCAACTAGTTCCTGCTTCAAGAACATTAGAGGTTAGACTCCACAGAACATTCCCAGTCTGCATCTTTCTCAGCTCCAGTGGGTTGAATCTTACAGTGGCCTTTAATTTTGAACACGTATTCTTATTGGAGTTAGCCGTGCCACTAGCAAGCAACCAGCAGGTCCCAGACTGTTGCTGCTCTTTGGTACCCGAAAGATGCTGCTTATCGGGCTCAGTATTTAACCCTGCAAGATGGACCTCAGTGATTTTGAAGAATGGAGTACCTTCATTTTCCTCCGCCTCCTTTGATTCAGGGTTCTCTTCCTGATCTCCTTTTGGCACTGTGCTATAGATCCCTTGCTCTAGAGGGACAGAAGCCCTCTCTACTTGAATTAAAGCAATCATTAAACTGCCAACTGGTTCAAAGTTACGAAGGGGATCTCTAAGCAACACCATGACAGCTAGTGTAAAGTTGTTCCCCAACAACCCATGCTTTCTTCCAGATGCTTTACAGAACTTCCAATTGAGATTTACTAAGATTTTCCATTAGGAAAAAAGAAGACAGGGGTTTAGGGGGAGAGCATGTACTAAATATGTTGAGGTTCTAAATTTTCAATATCCCAAAGTATGCTAAAAATTGATATATCAAAGGATACTCTTTAAAAAGCTTATCATAGTAACGCCTTCACCAACCTCTGCTCCCGGGATACGCTTCATAACCATGCATCCACACCACAAAGCACATTTAGCTTGACATCGGTTTCAAGATTCTCTATTTGATATGAGAATGATTGATCAGAAATTCATTTCATGAGTATTTATTAACCTACTCAATCAGCTCCGAATCAATTTGTCTTCTACAGTCTTATGTTAAATGTTTAACATGTGACAATAAGGACACTCATCTAGTCACTTTTACATTTGTGTCTGAAAAAGAAATTATAAGAAAGCAAGATAAATAGACCCTATCGTGTCTGTTCTCTTCACTACAAAGAGACAGTGGTGGGCAGATTGCACAAAATAATAACAGTTAAAAGTTTCATTCAAGCTCTGGAGAGTCAGAGGTAATGACTTCTGCTGCTGATGACAAACTCAAAAAAAAAAAAAAAAAAAAAAACAACTAATAACTTTTTACTTATATATTGCAGTAACACTAATATGACTCACACATGGAATCCTCAAAGAGAATGTAACAAAGGCAGATAATAGAATGGAAGAAGGTTAGCATTAATTGTAAATAAAATGCTTAACTGCTTAACAAATTATTTTTTGGATGCTACGCCTACAGTACTAAGTTCATCAAGGCAGGACAAGAAAAGAAGTAGAGAGCTTTATTTGGCAAGACTCCCCTAAGGTACTGAAAAAAGTGACACTGAGACGTGCAAGTCCACGAAGTGCAAACGATAATAGCATACCGATATCCCTCCCTCAGGGTATCATGGTCAGTTTTAACTGGCAACTTTACATCTGTAGATTGGGAAAGCTTAATATGAAAAATAGATTGGGAAAGCTTAACAAGTTCTATATCAAACAGTTAACGTGTATTGTAGGTGCAATTAAAGGAGCTGCAAATTACAATCATGGACAATATCTTTAATCTTTGTCTAAAAGAGGAAGAGAACTACAGTTTTCGAAGAAGACAAAAAAAGGGCTTCTTGATGATTTAGCTTGTATTTAAGATAGCCTAATGTGGCAATTCCTCATTGATCAAAATCAGGTTCACATTATGGCAGCAAATATCTGCAAATAAAGCAAATGCATTACTAACAATTCAAAATCTTTAAAGCAAATAAAGCAAATGCATTACTAACATGTCAGAAGAGACGTTTAAACAAAATGGGTAAATTATTACCTTCGAAAGTCCCTTCAAAAACTCACAGAATTTCATTATACACTTTAAGGAGCAATATGAGTATAAATATACGCGAATATGGGGAAATATACGATAAGCGCGATAAACTGATAAAAATAGTGCAGAAGGCTAAAAGCGTGACGTACTGAGCCGAAGAAAAAGGCATTGCAGGAGAGGCCTAGACTCAAACATTGTGAGGGCTTTTCTTGGAGTCGAACCGCCAGTCCTCTAGCTTCTCATTGCTCTTGACCGAAACGGTGGCTCTTTGGATCGGGACCATTGGGTTGGAGCAGTAGCAACTGATTCAGCTCAACATAGTGAATCGATCAAGTGGAAAGCACATTTTTTTCCTACTCGGTGCCAATCCATGGGAGACATAGAGCTTGAACTCAAGCTGAGTCGCGAATCCTCTAGAACTCGTCGCCATAGAATAAGAAAATGCCATGGACAGGCCAAAAAAAACCCTAGAAGTTTACTCTCATCATCAAACCCTTTTTCTGGAATCAAAGCAACCACTCCATCATCTTCTGCCTCATTCCTCTTTTACCGCACAACTACCTCCAACTCCGCTGTCGCCACCACTGCCATCATCCCATCTTCTTCCTCTTCACATCTTGGCGATGTCAAGCTGCGATTCGTTTGAGGGAAAGAAATGGCACTGGGTAGCGGCTGAAATGAACGAAAGATAAAATTTGAAGACTTTTTCTTTTAGGTTAAAATGTTACTCGGTTAACCGGTTAACAAAGTTTTTCTTTTCATTTTTGTAATCAACGGTTGAGATGAAATATTTTTCATCTAATGGCTCAAGTTTATCTAAGCGCATATGAAGCTTATATTAAGGCGCTTTCTTTAGAATTTTCCTGCCTGTCATCTCAACTTTTTTTTGTTCTTTATCTTGTTCAGATTAGTTTGCTTCAAAAAAAAAAAAAAAAAAAAAAACCCAAACTCAAAGCAACCTATTAATGTTCATCGCCTGCCTTCACCATCACATTGTAACTTTCAACTCTTAAGAAAAAATTTAAGTTATGTGTTTTGAAATTTTTTTACGGTAATTAATATATTTGTATTTGAATACTTGTTTGTATCTTTAATTTCAGGGGCCTAAAGTTGATTTTTCTTTCATATTGCATGTTGTTGTTAACAATTGAGTTTTGATGAAAGTAGCAATCTGAAGAAAGATGGGTGCTGGTTTAGTGAGAAAACGAAAATAGGTTGTTGGTTTAGTGAGAGGAGAGAAGAGTAAAAAATGAAGTAGTGTTTTTTTTTTTAATTTTTATATGGAGGTTGGTTTTTTTAAATAATTTTTAATATTTTATTGTTTTTTTTTTTTAATTTTTAAATAATTTTAGTGAAATAATATTCATGTGTTCTTATTATATACTAGCTAAATTTTCTGTTTAAACAATAATTGAAAGATTAATTTTTAACACATTTAACAAATTTTAAGATTGTATATTTACATCTAAAAATTTTAATTTTTTTTTAAAAAAACTTATATTTTAAGATTATAATTATCACAAGCTATATATTGAATGTTAACTTAAATCGGTGGAAAGATTATGTGAAGGGATGGATATTGTGGGTATGTGTTTTGCTTTTTGTGGCTTGTGGGAAATAAAATAACAATCATATGTTGGTTGTGGGGTTGATGCACTTTAAGACTAGGAAAGGAAATATTTATGATGCCTTTTCTCTCCTTGGATTTGATACAAATACTATTTTCGCATATCTTTCAACCACATCACAAATATTAGCAGCATTATATATCCATTCTTCATTCCCTACTATATGTATATATAGGTTTTATTATATATTTTATATTATAATAATCCACGCTAATCATTATTTATTATTATATATGCTACAACTAATTTTAGAGGCTATATGTTGAAAAAAATATATATTGGATCAGTCGGTTGAATTAGTGTAATCGAAAATTAAAAGTGTATTCAGTTCGATATGATATTTAAAATTGAATTTTTTTGAACAACTAAAAATCGTTCAACTAGTTTAGAACTAGTAAGAATCGAATTAAGTTGATAAAAAAATCATTTTATATTTATTTTATTTTTTTCAATTTTTTTTAAGTGATTACTTTTTTATTTTATTTTATTAAGTTGATAATAAAATTTGAACCTTTAATATTTTAATTTTATATTAAAAATCATGCCTTTAAATCAAATGTGTATTTTTATTAATTAATTATTTATTATATCATTTACTTATTTAATATTTAAATCTGTTTAATTGAATCAGTTGGTCCAACCAATTAGACCGATATTTGAAAATCTCACTGATTTAATATATAATCCGTTTTTTTCAATTTTGATTGCGTTTGCATGTAACTTGTTTTCAAATGGAGAAAAAGTAGGTAAAGTAGTTTTTTTCTTTCAGTTAAAAAAATAAAAATTACTAATATAACTCTATTAATATATATTATTTTTATTTTATAATTTAATTTTTTTTATTAATTTTTTAATTGAATCGATGTCGCTTAACTCGTCACACTAACTCAATCAAAAAATTTATATATAATATAAATATATAGATATTGAATAACATTTAGATTTGATTAGTTTTTTAATTCAATAATTAGTATATATATATATCAAATAAATTAAAATGTTCATTTTAAAATTTCCTTTTTTTTTTCTTTTAAAAACTTTTAACAACAAATTTTTTTTTCAAACGGTTGAAGGTTAGGAGTGTTAATTAAACAAAACAGAGTAAATCTGTAATCCAAACTGGGCTCAGACAATGATTTTTTGGATTAAAAAATTAATAAAAAAATTATTTTTGATACATTGACGGTATAAATTTTTTAACTTTATAAATGAATTAAGAGGTTATTACATGTTTATTTTTTTAAAATTAATTTTTAATTAATTTTTATTATATCCAAAGAATATTTATCACCCTATTAACTCTATTTGTGAAGTCTAAAAACTTCACTGATAATGTATCATATAACAATTCATAAAAAAAAAGATGGCATAACTCCATTGGTTTAGAAATTAAGGGATTTATAAATTAAAAAAAAAAAGAAAAGAAAAAATAATTGAAGAAACGTGATGCGCGCGAGGAGCGTGATGCACAGAGGGAGTAAAGGCGCGTGAACTTCATCTAGCCAGCCAGCTGTTTATTTACGAAATTTGCCATTTTTTTTCCCCCAAAATTCATCAACAATGACAATGAGGCCCCTGTTTTTGGCGACAATGATTTGTGGGAGTATGTCGTGCCGTCGGTTGGAGTTGTTCTAGAGTTTACGTATCCAACGGATAAGGTTGCTTGCTTGGATTTCTATTATTGTATACACTGAATCACTGGATCATTTCTCTAATAGGACCATATTGTCTTTTCGCTCAAATGTTCCATTATTTTCTCTTTGATTTTATATGGGCAATTGCTTGGAAGAATCCAACGAGAATCCATCCAATACCTCAATTTTATTTATTTATTTGTCATTCCTTGACTAATATTACTAATTTATATTTCAATTGAATTGGTTGATTAAGTTCACATAATGTGAATTATATAGCTCTAAACATTGATTTTGAAAATTTACTATCCACAATTTTATATTTTTTTTCTTAAAATTGTAATTATCGATAAGGAATATTTTGAGTTCGTCTAAATTTGATAATTTTAAACACGATATGATTATATATTATAAATATGATACAAAATAAAATACGATACAACATAAAAAAATAAATATGACACGAACGCATGAACGTATCAAAATTTATATAAATATATAACATATTAAATATAATTATAATACAAATACAATATAAATACATAAATTATTAAATCTAAGCTCACGAAAAGCTATAAAAAATCCAATTGAGAAGGGAACAGATTGCTAAAATTAAAATCCAATTGTTGGTGGGAAATATGATTAACAATCACTTATTAATTATTATCACCTAGTTTTTCTTAATTTGCTTTTTTTTTTTTAGGATTTTACTAACGAGTACTTAATGACACTTTTTAAAATTATTCAACACATTAGAAATAATAAATAAAATTGTCAATTTTTTTATTTAATACAATACTTTTTATTATAAATAATATATTAATTAATTTTAAAAAATATCTTACAGGTATTCTTTAATAATTTTTTTTTTTTAATATCCTAGGTAGTTACTAGTTAGTGAATGACCATTGTCCAACTCTGCAACTTTGTTTGTTGACTTATTGCTATAATAAAATATCACTTATCATCCATTCATTGTAATTGCTCATTTATTGCTAACCATCAACATATTGAAAAGTATCAAGCTATACCATCACTTTGGTATAGATGAAAAACAAATACTTAAATTTGCATTTATAGTATATAAGATTTCAATTTATAGATTTTGAGTTCGAATTCTGAAATAAATCAGATGAAATTTTTTTAAATAAGAGACAGTTGTTTCTCGTTATATAATTCAATAACAAATGTATTAAAAAATAATTAAATATTTTATTTGGCTATGGAAAAAAAAAACAGCAAGTATCTTCCTTATGTATCATCATCATCATTTTATAAGCTTAAACTATTAAAGAATTCTCTTCAAGAGCTGTGTAGGATTTTTTTTCCAACAGAGATTAAGGGGTTTTTTTCCTTCTAGATCTTTTTTTTTTTTTTTTTGCTTCATATATGCTCATTGTTGAAAGATTGTTTAGATAACATGCTCTTTTCTTTGGTTTACATGTTTAAAAAAAAAAAAAAAAAAAGACTTTTACAGACTCACTCTAATTAAACTAAATTAAGGCTTTATAAAATTTTTAAACCAAAAATTAATAAACCAATACAATTAATCCTTTGTTGGAACAGGAACAGGAACAGCAGTATTGCCTGCCCTGAAACACAGGTTTGCTACTGATAATATGAATATAAGGAAGAAAAGAAAAAAAACTCTAAAAAAATGAAATTAAAGTTTTGGGTGTTAGTTGAATGGGGACTGCCTTAGAAAAGGAAAAAGACATCCCTAGTCCCTACCTAACAAATTCCTGATTGGTAGCTGACAAGACAAGCTTTTAAGACGGAGAAAAGGACTGGCCCAAAAAGCCAAAACACTCAAAACTCAATCCTATCTATCCTCTCATCGTACATGCACAAATTAGATGACACCAAAATTTTCACTAATCATAGATTTTCCTAAACTGTTCATCTATACATGATAATTTATAAATTCGTGTATTTTTATGTCTCAAAAATCATATTTAAAATATTATATATTTATATAAATTTTAATACGTTAATAATTTGTGTTATATAGATTTTGATATATTCATATATTCGTGTCATGTTTATATTTTTTTTGTATTGTATTAATATTTTATATCATATTTTAACTATTTTTCTCGTATCATGTAATGATATTGTGTTTAAAATTAGGGTTCAATTCATCAATTATTAAAAGACGACTTTACTTGGGTCTTGTTATATATAGTTGGAAAAATAAAATTGAATATTTTTTTTTTAGAAGATTAAATAACTTTTACTATTAATTAATAAATCTAGTAGTACATTCTCTTGGGTACATACATCAATTACTGACATTAAAAATTGTCCTTAGAATAAATGAGAGAAGAGAATTGAGAATTTTAGATCATGGTTAGTTGACAATTAAGTATAGATATTAAGGGAATTGGAAAGTTAATTTGAGTATTTTTATTTTTGATTCAGAAGGAAAGAAAGAAAAAAAAAAGAAAAAGAAAGAAAGAAAGAAAAGAAAGGAAAATAAAATAAAATAAAGAAAAATAAAGGAAAGAAAAGAAAAAAATAACAAAAATTGTGTGTTCGTATTATTTTTGTATGTTCAAAATATTATAAATTTATACAATTTTTACACGTTAATAATTCGTTTTATGTAGATTTCGACACGTTCGGATATTCGTTCGTGTTCATATTATTTTTTGTGTCGTGCTCGTGTTATTTTTTCGTACTTTCAAAGTATTATAAATTTATATAAATTTTTTACATATTAATAATTTATTTTATATGGATTTTGACTCGTTTGTATATTTGTGTTATGTTCATGTTATTTTCGTGTCGTATTTTAATTATTTTTTTCATGTGTTTGTGTCATATTTTAATTCATCCAAATATTTTTCATAATTTGTTATAATGATTCAATTTAGAGAAAATTGTGTATGTTCATGTCGTGTCCCAATTCATCCCATATTTTGCATAATTTGTCATAATAATTTAATTTATAAAAAAATTTGTATGCTCGTAACATATTCGTGTTATTTTATCGTGTGTTTAAAGTATTATAAATTTATATAAATTTTTACACGTTAATGTATTTTTGTCGTGTTGATGTTATTTTTCGTGTCGTATTTTTTTTTTTCATGTTGTGTCCGAAATTGCAGGTCTAATTGACACTATTCAAATAACTCCCAAATTTATGTCGCGCATCGTCATGTTTATATTGTTTTTCCTGTTATAATCGTATTCAAAATATTATATATTTATATGAATTTTGACACGTTAATAATTCGTTTTATGTAGATTTTGTCACGTTTGTGTATGTGTCGTGTTCATGTTATTCTTTTGTGTCATGTCGTGTTTTAATTATTTTTCTCATGTTATGTTTGTATCGTATAATTATGTTGTGTCTGAAATTGTTGGATCTAATTGATCATATTCAAATAACTCTCAATTTTATATCAAGTGTCGCATAAAGATAGAAGTTGTTATTTTTCTAAATTATCTTTACTCCTTTTGCTTTATTATCTTTTAAATTTATTATAAAATATCAAGTCAAATCCGATAACATGTTTGCAGTGAAAAGCGGGCATTTATCTAATAATATAATAATAACTATACTATTATAAAAAAAAATTAATTGAATTAGTGTTACAAGTTAATTGACACTAATTTAATTGAAAAATATATAAAAAAATCAAATAAAATTAAAGATATTTATATTTTCACTTAAAAAATAATTAACTATCTGTTTAAAAAAATACCCATTTTTTAAATATTTTTATTCAAAAGATAAATTAAAAGAAAAATATTTTTTGACTCACATAGTAGATGTATTAAATTCTAATAATAATAAATTTAGTATTTACAGCTTATCATTATCTTGTTAACCTTGCATTGGAAACAAAGACTTTGAATTTGTTATAATATAGTTAATAAATATTCATACTAAATTTTGCTAAAAATTATAGGTGTTAATTCAATAAATATAATTAAATATATTAAAAATTATGATATGATATATTAAAATTATAATGTAACAATAACTAGACTTTGTATTTGTATTTTTCTTCTAACAATAGGAATAACCTCCTTTTAGTAAAACAAGGTTGTTCCCTTTATAACATGGTAGTATCTTTCTGTTTTCCTCAAGTTTTTGGACGCGAGTGAATAAATACATAAATTAACATTTTGTTATAAATAAAATAGAAGGAGTAAATAAAGAGAGATCAAGATAAAAAAAATATTTACATTCAAAATCTAGTTTCTCAAGAACTAGCTATGTCACCAATCATTTTCTATTACTTCTTCTTGAATACAAACTCATCCTTATATAGGACTCCAAGAATCATTAGGGAGAAAAAAAATACATTTCTCAATACAATGTAACATAATTATTATATACATAATATTTAATCTAATTCATTCACCATATGCATTCATCCTAATCTAGTCATCCACCAAATGCATTCATCTTCCTCATACATGTATAAACACTCCCCCTTGGATGACTATTCACTATGAATATGCCTCGTTAAAACCTTGCTAAGAAAAACTCAATGGGAGAAAAACTTAGCGAAGGAAAAAGAGTACAATATTCATAGGAAACTTACTTCCCCTCAAAAATAAAACCAATTATTTAATTTTCTTAAGCCGGCGCATTCCAATGTTATGTACGTACTTATTGAAAATTGAAATTGGCAATGCCTTTGTGAATAGATATGTTGGGTTGTCACTTGAGCGAATTTTGCAAATATCAACATCATCTTTCTTCAAGAGTTCATGTGTGTAAAAGAATTTTGGTGATATGTTAAGTTCTATCACCTTTTATGTAGCCACCTTGGATTTGTGTAATGCATACTGCAGTATCCTCATGCAATATAGTTGGCTCGTCATTTTCCACATGCTCTTCTAATATGTTGAATCATAGTTCTTAAACACACATATTCATGACTTGCTTCATGAATAACCAATATTTCTGAATGATTTGAAGAGGTAGCAATGTTTGTTTGTTTAAGAGACCTCCATGAGATAGCAGTATCACCATATATGAAGACATAACCTGTTTGTGACCGAGCTTTGTGAGGATCAGAAAGATATCCAGCATCAACATATCCCACTAATTCTGACTTTACTCCATTTGGGTAAAACAAACTCATATCAGTCGTGTCACGGAGACAACGAAAAACATGTTTCACTTCATTCCAATGTCTTCGAGTTGGTGCAGAACTAAACCTTACTAGTAAATTAACTGCAAAAGTTATATCTGGCCTAGTGCAATTTGTCAGATACAAAAATGCTCTTATTGCACCAAGATATGGTACTTCAGGACCAGGAATTTCTTCATCATCTTCTCGTGGACGAAAAAATTCTCCTTTTACATCAAGTAGATGAACAACAATTGGAGAGCTTAATGGATAAGAATTATCCATATAGAATTGTTTCAAAATCTTTTCTATATAATATGATTGATGAATAAGAATCCCACTTGTCAAATGTTCAAATTGAAATCAAAGACAAAATTTTGTCTTCCCAAGATCTTTTATTTCAAATTCCTTCTTTAGGTAGTCAGCAGTTTTAGAGATCTCTTCTGGAGTTCCTACTATGTTTAAGTCATACACTGCGACTATAGCAAATCCAGATTTATTTTCTTGATAAAAACATAAGAACAAATGGCATTATTTTCATATCCATTTTTCAATAAATATTCACTTAGACGATTGTACCGCATGCATCCAGACTGTTTTAATCCATACAAGGATCTTTGTAGTTTAACAGAGTACATTTGCTGAAGCTTTGAATTATATGCTTCAGGTATCTTAAATCCTTTAGGGGTTTTCATGTATATGTCATTATCTAATGACCCATATAAGTAAGTTGTTACTACGTTCATTAGACGTATGTCAAGTCCTTCAGAGACTATCAAATTAATCAAAAATCTAAAAGTAATTGCATCCATAATAAGATATCAATATGTATCTTCATAATCTATACCAGTTTTTGTAAAAAACCTTGTGCTACAGGTCGTGCCTTGTATCTCACAATTTCATTTAATTCATTTCTTTTACGTAAATGACCCATTTATACTTAACTGGTTTGACATCTTCAGGTGTCTGGACTACTGGTCCAAATACTTTACGTTTGGTTAATAAGTCTAGCTCAGCCTTTATTGCTTATTTCCATTTTGGCCAATCACTTCAATGTCGATATTATTATAATATTAGAAGCAATTGTATATACAAACACATTATCAACAACAACTTTATTTCTTCCTTACATATTTCCAGATTTTAATGAGATCTCATAATTTATCGGTATCGGAACTAATTCTGGGGTTGTTTGTCTAGAAAATATGAGGTTGTTGATCTATAATATTTTTGAGTATTTTCATTTCCTTTCTCTTTCGAGGAATAAAACCCTTTGTACCAAAAGGTCTATCACACTTCTGGCGTACTTTAGATTCATTGGCTGTCATACCCACATGATATCTTGCAGGGACAATTAAACATGTAGGAATACTTGCAGCCGATACATGTGATTTAGAGACCTGTTTGGATGTCAGTAAAAATATCTGGTGATTGATTTGCAACATTCTGCAAATGAATTATTCTTTGAACTTCAAGTTCACATTGATTTGTGTGTGTATCAAAATTGGACAATATTGGTGTATACCAACAAATTTCTTGTGCATTAGATCCTTTACCTTTTTCTTCCCCTAATGATGGGAAAACTTAATTCATCAAATTGACAATCTAAAAATCTTGCTCTAAAAAGATCACCTGTTAAAGGTTCAAGAAATCTAATGATAGATGGAGAGTCAAAACCAACATAAATTTCAATGATAGTGCAATAGGGACATATACAGCACAACCAAAAACTCTAAGATACAACATGTTATATGCAACATGTACTATAGCATGTCCCCGAATAGATACAGGAAGTTTTGATCTCATAAGCTTAGGTATAGCAATCAATTGTAAATGTTTAATGAAAGATTCTGCTAAACCATTTTGAGTATGAACATGTGCAAGGAATGTTCAACACTAATTCCAATAGACATGCAATAATCATAAAAAGTTTTTGAGGTAAACTCTCCTGCATTATCTAAAAGAATTGTCTTAATAGAATGGTCAGGAAAACTTTATCTTAACTTTATAATTTGAGTAAGGAATTTAGCAAAAGCAATATTACGAGTTGAAAGCAAACAAACATGTGGCAATCGTGAGGAAACATCAATTAAAATCATGAAATACCAGAATGGTCTACAAGATGGATGAAATAGGCCACAAATATCTCCTTGTATTCTTTGTAGAAAAGTGGGAGACTCAAAAGATAATTTAGATGAAAAAGCTCTAACAATTAATTTACCTTGGGCACAAGAAAAACAAAAATAATCATCGGGCAAAATGATTTTCTGATCCTTTAATGGGTGTCCATGTGTATTTTCAATGATACGTCGCATCATGATTGAACCTGGATGGCCAAGACGATCATGCCAAAGTATAAAAGTTTTAGGATCTGAGCACTTCCGGTGCATAAAATTTGATTCAACTGTCCTTAATTTTGTGAAATATAAGCCAAATGAGAAACTCGAAAGTTTCTTTAATATAAACTTCTGGTTCGAAATTGTAGAGGTAATATAAAGATATTCCACATCTCTCTCATTTTTGTTTCAACATAATACCCATTGCTATGTATATCTTAAAAACTTAGTAGATTTCTTCGGGATCTATTAGAATATAATGCACCATCAATATATAATATTTATTCTATTTGGGAACATAATGTGGACTCTTCCAGAGCCATCAATCACATTTGCAGAACTAGATATTGGATTAACATTAATTTCAGCTAATGTTAATTGCAAGAAATATTTTCTATCATGAAGAATTGTGTGAGTTGTACCACTATCCACTAAACGTATGTCATCCTCCATGATATCAAGTAAAAATTACATATGATAACCTTTAAAATAATATAAATATAAATATATTTCATTAGTAGATATTTTTCATTCCCAATCAAATGACCAATTTTTCATTAGGGTTTTCGAAAAATCAGAAACATCAAAATCAATATTTAGAGAAGATTCATTATCATAAGTAGGATCAACAGGTTCAAATGAATTTACTTCATCATTTTTTTTTTATTTAAGTGATGCTTTATAAAGATCAACTAGATGTTTTGTAAAGATTCATTGTCATATTTTTTCTTTTTTGACCCATTTCTTTTTATTCCATTTAGCACCTTTGCTTTCAAAACTTAAATGATGATTATCATGTGTTCGATAATTTATTCTTCTGCGACCCTTTTTACCAGCACGGCCTCGTTCACGACCTTGAAAAAATGCCACATTCACTTCAGGGAATGGTGTTGAGTGAGTAGGACAAGATTGATGGTTTTTCATCAAAAGCTCATTGTTTTATTCAGCCACAAGTAAACAAGAAATTAGCTCAGAATATTTTGTGAATCTACGCACTCGGTATTGCTTCTGTAAGAGCACATTCGAGGCATGAAAAGTTGAATATGTTTTTTTTCAACATATCTTCATCAGTAATATTCTCTCCACATAATTTCAATTGAGAGCTAATCTTAAACAAGATTGAATTATACTCGCTTACGATTTTGAATCTTGTAGCCGTAAGTGTATCCACTCATATCGAGCTTTTAGAAGAATCACCATTTTTTGGTGTTCATATCTATTCTTTAAGTTATTCCAAATGGCTAATGAATTTTTAATAGTAAGGTACTTAGTTTTCAATTCTTCGTGTAAATGGTACGAAGGAAAATCATTACTTTTGTGCGATCCTGCAGGGATGCTTGATTTCCTTCTTTAATAGTATTTCCAAGATTCATAGCTTCAAGATGAATCTAAGCATTATGACAAATAATTTTTTTCCAGAAATTTCAAGAGCAACGAATTCAAAATTCGTGAGATTTGTCATTATAAAGATACTTGATATAATAAATAAAAAGTCCAAAGTCAGGTGGATGTTAAGAATTTAAAAAATTACTCATCTCAAATATAACATATAATAGAACATGTAAAGATATATACTTTTGCAAATAGAAGATATACTAGATTTTTAGGTAACACATGTTAGAGAGAGCAAAATTCTTACTTTGATATAATGAAAGGAAACTTGAGGGACTTTACTATCGTTAGAGACTTGATCGTGCTGATAACGTGTTATAAATAAAATAGAAGGAATAAATAAAGAGAGATCAAGACAAAGAAAATATTTACTTTCAAAATCTAGTTATTCAGGAACTAGCTATGTCACCAATCATTTTCTATTACTTCTTCTTGGATACAAACTCATCCTTATATAGGACTCCAAGAATCATTAGGGAGGGAAGAATACATTTCTCAATACAATGTAACATAATTATTATGTATATAATATTTAATCTAATTCATTCACCATATGAATTCATCCTAATCTAGTCATCCACCAAATACATTCATCTATCTCATGCATGTATAATAATATTATATATATTATGATATAAATTAAAAGGTTTATTAGCTATTTTCTTACGTAACTAAATCCACTTAATGATGCTTGCATTTGGTTCACCTTGCAAGGAAAAAGTGTCGATGGATTGAGTCATCGAGAGCTATTGACATCTTAAAATTTTAGGTTTGAGTTTAAACTTGATCCGTTCATTTATTTTATATTTTATATTTAAAATTATTTTTATATTAATATTTTAAAATATATTTATGATTAAAATTAAATAAAAATATTCTTAGACTAAGTCAAGTCAAATTCGAACTTAAAAACTCATGTCAAAAGTACGACCAAAATCGTGTCAAACCTGATGGATAATCCGACATTTGGACATCTTTATTTTAAACATTTATTTTCCATTTTTATCTATATGGTTTGAATTTTGTTGTAAAACATAAACAAATAGGAAATGCCCATAAATTTCTTCAAATTGATCATAATTGGTTGGGGCCTATGAAGATTCCCTCACATGAGAGTTGAGCAAGAAACAGAGGTATATTAGGGATGGCAGCGGGTCATATATATATATGTATTTTTTTGTATTATTCGAATCTGAATTCGTAAATCTGTTTTAAAATTTGAATTCGTTTATTATCCGCATATTACTATACGAATCCGAATTAAATAAAATTATCCGTCGGATATCCGAATCCGCAAAAAATCCGAATCCGGTAAGTCAATTTTTTTTAACTTTGCAAGCCAAAGTTCAAGTCTCTCCAAGAGTAAAAATTTATTTGTTTTACAAATAAACGGATTCGGATAATAGATATCCGAAGTTTCATATCCGCATCCGCTCCGAATTTGCTGCGAATAGTAATTATAATATCTGAATCCGAGTTTTATCAAAATCTGCACTCCAAATTGCCATCCCTAGGTATACTTGCCCTTTGACCTCCCAAAAAAAAAAACAAAGAACTTAGATTGCATCTCTTCAATTTAATCCAATAAAAACTATTTTTTTTAAAGATGCAAGATAAGGGTTGAAACTAGTAAAAATTTTTAAAAAAATGAATAAAATATTTAAACTAATCTCCAGATTAAAAAAAAAAAAAAAACTATTTTGGGAGTCAAAATTGGGACCATTTTTTCCTCACCATTTTAGCAGCAAAGACTCCTTAGATTACCTCGTAAAGTTACATGGGCCTGATGTGGCCCGCACATACCACAAAAAAAAAAAAAAGTAGTTAAGCTAAGGTCAAAAAACTTTTCGATTAACTGATTAACTTTAGCTAATAAGCTCAAACCCATTAATTATGGGCATAAATGATGTCATTTTTGATTGATTAATAGTTAATAATAACTAATTTTGGCAAAATTTAAATAAAAGATTTCCTATCAACGGGCCCATGGTGGGTCCATCCATATAACGCGTTTTCTATAACAAAAGCAAGAGAGAGAGAGAGAGAGGATACTATATATGATAAAAAAAAAATGATTAGCACACGAGGGGCATATATTCCTTTTCCTAATAACGCGTTTAAAGCGTTGCTTTGATTACTTAAGGTTAGTTTAGCATTGCTGTTAAAAAAAGTTTGGGTTGGAAAAAGTTCGAGTTGAAAAAAGTGTTTATAAAGTATGGTGAAAAAGTGTGGTTTAAAAACTTTTAAGTGTTTAGCATTGCTGTAAAAAAGTGTTGTAGGAAATTGAAATGTCAAAAAAAGATATGTTTAAAATAATAAAAGTGTAGAGATGTGAGGATAATAAAGTCATTTTATCCAAAAACCAGCTTTTAAAGCTCAAAATCTATATTTTTTTGCTTTTTGGTTTGGCTTTTCAAACCATGGTTTCAACAGTAGAAGCCAAATTTTTTTATTTGTTTAGCATTGCGTTTGCAGTGAAAAGCAGCTTTTGACCTCAAAAGCTGTGCCAGAAGCAATGCTAAACGAGGCCTTAATCTTCAATTATTTGAATTAATATATGTTTTACATTTTTTATTTAATCATGGTAATATCTATATTAATTATAAAGTGATTGAGTGTGTTTAATATTACGAATTAAGTGATATCAATTTAATTGATAAAATTATTAAAAATATTAAATAATAAATTAAAATTAGAAAAAAAAATTGTTTTTTAATAATTTTTAACAAAACAATTCTTAAAGAAACTGTTCATATTTAATAAAAATTATTTATTTAACTTTGAAAAATTAATAAAGTTGATGTACCATATTCTAATAATATATAATAATAATAATAGTGATAATTAAAACAAATGGCAATCGATAATCGTGCCAAAGATTTGCTGTACTTAATCATAATTTGATAACATCTATTTTTTTCTAATAGAACATTCCTTAGAGAGCCCATTATACTACTTGATCATGATCTTATTATTATATACTGCCATTTCCAGTTATTTTATTCCCACTAAGGACCCAAAACCTAGGGTTTTTTTTTTTTTTTTAATTTATTTATTATTATACTAGGACAAAGGTTCATGCCTTCAGGTTCAGGTACTCTTCCCTTCTATGTTTTTTTATTATTATTTTTTTTGTCAAAATGGTTATTCGAATTTTTTTTTCCTTTATTATAAATGTATTTTTATTTTTATGTGGTTTTAATTAATTTGTTTGTTAAGCAAGAATAGAGAGTGTTGCAGGCTAAAATACAAAGTGAAAGAACATACAAAAAAAAAACAACATATAGGAAGCAAACAGCTTGAAAAATGGAAACTAAGATGAAAGAGAAGGGCTATATCCACAAAGAATTTTTCAACACTAGTTTTTGACAACCAAACCAAGTGAACCAAAATAGCTGGAAAAAAAAAATTATGGGGTTGATGTGATTCATTGGAAAGATCAAAGAATATTAAACAAACTTTTTTTCTTTTTCCTTTTTTTTACACCTAAATTATCCATTAAGGATGTTGATTTATTCCAGTACATGACTCAAAAAACTCCTAAACTTGCAGTACTTTTGTCAGTGGAAGGGTCCCCATTCTATATAAAATTGCAATTATCCTAATATAATGACTGCTACTTTGTTTTTTTTTTGTTTTTTATTTATAAAAGTGATCAAGGCTTAAAGTAAATATGATAATTTGTGTATGTGTATCGTATTTTTTATGTTAATTATGTAAATATGAATAAGATATAAATTATTAAATATGTTACAATTTTAAACACAAATATGATATATGTATTAAATGTTTCGTGCTAATCGTGTTTAAACGTATTGTATTTATCATTCCGATTTCATATTTATTAAACGTGCAGTATCCAAAATTGTCATGCATAATTTAAAGTCATTGAAAAAAAAAGAGAATTTATAAGTATTACTACAAGAGGAAGGACTTTTACCGACGGAATAATCCGTCGGTAAACATCTATTTTTCGTCGGTGATGCGTTTTACCAACGGAAACTTCCGTCGAAAATATCCGTCGGTGATACTTAAGTCGGTGAAAAAAAACCGTCGGTATTGTTTGACTTTACCGACGGAGTTTTACCTACGGAAGTTTCCATTGGTATTATTCCATCACCAACGGAATAGTTTAGTCGGTTATTTATTTACCGACAGATAAGTTTGGTCGGTAATGTTTAATTACCGACGAAATGTTCCGTCGATAAATGTGAAATACTGACGGATTTTTCTTCGATAATTTTTTTTTGTAACAAAAAAATAAAAATAAAAATAAAAATTATAAATTATATCTCTCGAATATAATAAAAAAAAATCATCAGGAGGTACTGCTATCATCGGCTTCACTGTCTACCTCGACATTGCCTCCGACATCACCTCCGACAGCACTCAATCCTCCGACAGCACCTATGCCTTAGACTTCGGCATCACCTCTGGTAGCACCGATTCCAGCACCGGCAGCACTCAATCCTAGTCCAGCAGCCATGCCTCCAGCAGCACCGACTCCGACAGCACTCAGTCTAGCACTGACTCCGGCAGCACTCGATCCAACACCTATGCCTAAGGCAGCACTAAGTCCGACAACTTGAATTCCGATCCCGCCTAATGCAGCTATTATCTGTGACTGCAGTAAAGGTGTGATTATCATATTCCAGCTCGTCACGATATTCTCAAGTCTCACGATTGAGGTCTGGATTTGCGAGACATCGGACCTCAATGCATGAAAGTCCTCAGACGGCGTTGCTGTCGGCTGCTGTGTAGTACTAGGACCACATGGAGTCTAACTGGCTGCATCTGAACTTTGGTGACTGCCGGGTGGATCGAAAATTTGCCCTCTCTTTGGTCTCGTTCCAAACCCATCAACATGCGTCCGCGTATTCTCAATGCCCCCAATAGCATTAGACCAGGAGTGAGGGTCGAAATCAGGTTATGAAGACGTATCGTCCCCATATTTTTGCTGCAACGAAGCAGTATAATTTTCCTACAATCACAAATATTTAAATATATAAACAATTAATATGTGACATTATAATTAACACGTACATAAACACAAAGATCTGGTATAATCAATTAATGTAATATATAAAATATTGATAAAGTAAAATACTTACAGTTACAGCTTTAGACTTGTTGTCTACGTAATCACCCTGACCCTTTGCACGTTTATGGGTTTTGTTAAACAGCTCCAGGAAAGTCACGTTGTGCTGCAACTCTTGTGACTACAAATTAAAAAAAAGAGAGAAAATTATGTTAAACTAATAAAAATTTTGAGTTAAGTCGATAAAACTTTGAAACAATAAATTGCAAAACAAAATTTAATCTTACCATCCTTTCACCGGTAACTAAAAAAGGAACTGATCCACCAGTGTGCTTTGTAATGTTGCCATCTTTCTCCGTGTTCCTATTAGTCGAAGCCTTTTGGGACCTATTTTTCCAAGCGTCGGTGCTTCAGACGCTATCAATTAGTTGATCCCAAATATCGACTGCTATCCAATCACACCTGTAACCCTTGCAGTCTTCTATTCGATTCGTTTTAAAGAAGGACATGGCATTGTCCCTTTCAAAATTCATCATGTCCTTGAATCGATCCTTGCACGTGGCCTCCCATAATTTCCTAACCAATGGTGTTTGCTCAGGAGGCCACTGGCATTTTCTCTACAATAAGACATTATGAATTAATATATAGTATTAAACATAATTAAATTATAATTTGACTTTTAACCAAGTCATACCTCAAATATAGTCCACATAGACAGTTTCACGTCAATAGGGTTGTTCGACCAAGTAGGCCATGGTCTTTTATAGTGTTGTCTGATGATGGAGGCAATGGTCGATTTTACACAACTCTCCGTGAAAGTCCTAAAATCAAGGATACGTGTTAGTAGACAATAATTTATTTCACTCAAATAATTAAATTATTGAAATATTATTAACTTACGTGTTTTGAAGAATTGACAGTCGAAACCTGTCATCCGGATTACTTGGTGTCGGTAATACTTTCGTCCGACCTCTACCTCGTTTTCGCTGCTCAATGGCAGTACCTGTAGATGGATCAGGATGTGATGCAGGTACCTCTGTCTGCTGCCCCGTGCCATCATCCGCGAAATACGTCGGTGCTGGCTCATTAAGTAAAAACTGTGAAATTTCATCCAGCGGTGACGTAGACGCCTGTAACGCGGGATTTGCCTGAGTCATAGGAGTAAGTGTCGGCCGTGGCAGTGGAGCGGGAGTTGATGTGGACGGTGCCACTGTAGAGGGAGGCAATCTGGACGGATCCACTATAGCTGGAGGCAGTGCAGAGGGATGTAGGGGCGATGGAGGCACTGCAGATGGAGTATGTGGCGATGGAGCAGATTAAGACAGCAATTGTTTCGGTGGAGGGCGTAAGAAGGGAGAAGACGCATGTGGCAACTCTGGTGTACCATGCCCCGAGGACGATCCTCCAGATGGTCGAAATGCATCCCACATAGAACTCTGTTTCTTCTTTCCAGTAGTTTTACGCCTTGTTCCTCGCATTTTATCTATAAAATGAAAAATATTAAATTTTTTAATAAATTAATATTAAATTTATTAATAAATAAACAGAATAACACAATTATCAATAATATCAACACATTTATCAACACAATTATCTAAAATTATCAATACAATTATCAACACAATTATCTAAAATTATCAACACAATTATCAACAATATCAACACATTTATCAACACAATTATCTAAAATTATCAACACAATTATCAACAATATCAACATATTTATCAACACAATATCAACATATTTATCAACATAATTATCAACAATTATCAACACAATTATCTAAAATTATCAACACAATTATCAATAATATCAACACATTTATCAACACAATTATCAACAATATAACAATTATTTTATTAATTAAAATATTTAAATAAATATACAAAAATTTAAGAGACTTTAATCAAACATGAATTCTATTGGTCGGACAGCTAGGCGAGCGAATGGTCGGACGACAGGGGAAGGTCGGACGGACGGCAGGGGACGGTCGGACGGACGGTGGACGGTTGGACAGCGAGGGACGGTTGGACGACGGGGGAAAGAGATACTGAGAGAATCAGAGAAAGAAAGAAAATGGGGAAGAAGAAGTCTCGGGGCTTATTTATGCCCGAGACTATCACCGACGGAATGGGATTATCACCGATGACTGATGGAGACTCAATTAAGAGTTGTAAACCCAAGTGCAGGTTATGTTCAAGTAATAAATTCTCGGGTGTCCGAGGTCGAACCACAGGGAAGCGTATTAGTAAGTATAAGTTTATAAATATATAAGAAAAAGAAAGTAAACAAGATATTAGGGAATCAACAACAAAACAAAATAAACAAGATATTAGAGAACAAAATAAATAAAATAACATAAAAGAAATTAAACAAAATATAAAAAACAATAAGAAAAGATGTTGAGGTTAGAGAATCCACTCTTGGTGTTATGCTAAGATTAATCTTGTTTTATTACACAATTGAAATCCACACATAAGGGAGGTTCCAATCGGAAGGTTTAGCAATTCAGTCCAAATTGTCCAACGTCCATAGCATATGATATTATGTTCATTTGGTGTCCTCAAAACTCATAAAAAGAGTCCAAGCATTCCTTATGCCAAGGTATATGTCTACAACAAATCAAGGTTATGAAACCAAGCATTTACTGTGCCATTTTCATTGTCAATAATGAATCAAGATCTCTACTTTGCAAGTATGATTTTAAACCAAAAGAAAATATTATCTATACTAGTGTTTATAAATGATGATTCATTTTAGCTCATGTTTAAGAGACTAACCTTAGCATTTACCAAGAGCTTCACCTCATCACCTCAACAATATGATTAGCAACACATACTAGATATGAATAAAATGAAAAGAAATGTAAGAAACATAAGTAAATAAAGAAAAAGAAAACTAGAGAAAGAAGAAGAAAACTTAGAGAATGTTATTACAATGGCTAATATCCTACCAATGTATAATGTATCCCAATACTCATCCAAGGCCCTCTATTTATACACATTTTGGAGGGCTAAATGACAAGAGACAAGCTTTACAAATTTCAAAGGTAGGTATAATAGGTGGGTGCATTTTTCTAACAATTTTCGTCATATTGTATGACAATTCTGATCAGCCAGCTTGATGGTCGATTTTGTCAATGTTGGAGGCTCGATCTGATAAAATGGTCTTCTAGAAAAATATACCCCTGTCAGTTACGGATCCATAACCGTTGGAATCAGATCATTTGCGTACGTGGATCGGAAGATATGGTCAAAATACCAAAACGGTGCAGAACAGACGTCATTGCACATCAGCCAACTTGATGGTCGATTTCGCTAGGGAAAACGACTCCGTTTCAAGAAGTGTAAAACATGAAAAAGATAGATATGCCTCTTAGCTTTGCAGGGATACAAAATTCAGCCTTATTGCTTCAGTGAAACTCGAGATATAGCTGATATGGCAAAAGGTGTCGGAACTGGAACTGAACTGGATTTGCCCTTAATTCTAGTAATCTGAAATCACTCAAAGAAACTTGTGAAAAACACCAAATTACATAAAAATATAAAAGATCATAAACACAATTAGACTAAACAATAATAACTCGTATTTGACACAAAACAATAATAAAACATAACTAAAAACTATATAATTATACGAGTTATCACACCCCCATACTTAGATTGTTGCTAGTCCCTAGCAACGACTCAATAAAATAAGAAAATCTAATCTAATCCATTTTCGTAGGAAATCACGGTGGCACTTAGCATGTGACACAAGCCTTTAAACCCCTAGGTGTCCCTAGTGGACGAGTTTAGTCTCGTGAGGGTTTACTAGGATGATACCCACAAACATTGAAGACATAAGAAAAACTAAAAATAATAATTATAACTAATCCTTCCAATATAAATTAGAGATAATCATTGGACAAGTCTTAAAAACTAATCAATAGCTTAAAGAAATTCACAAAAAATCTTGCTTGAATGTAAATAGTTTGAGTTAAGCCAATAATAACATAACATATTTCAATCAAAATAGTGTATATTCAAACTTAATCTCAACTTCTCACATGGGATACTCTCTTGATTTTCACTCTTTAAAGTAGTGGTAAAGTGTTTACACTCAATCAATCTCATGAAAACACTTCTACCATATGCTTGCTTGTCCACCTATTCTCCACTATTTAGATCATACAACTTCATAAATCAAGAGGTCTTTATTCAAGGTTGTAATGGGGCCAAAGGGTTATAATGTGGTTAAAGAACAAAAGGATAAAGATATCACAAAGGTTCCAAAGAGTTCATAGATTTTAGAGACATAATAAGATCATACAAATAAAACTTCTCAAAACTCTTATAAAGCACATAATAACATAGGCTAAATATTCATGTTGAGCCTTTGCATCATTCTAACCAACTTTGTAACATCTTTTTCTAGAAGTTCAAGAGAAGATTTTTTTTTTTTTTTTTTTTTAATATGGGAATGTATTTGACAATGATCCCTTTCTTTTTCTCTTGACTTTTTCTTTTCTTTTCTTCCCCCACACTTATCTTTTGTTTCTAACCCAAATTTTCAAATAAAAATATCCCTTGTTTTTTTGCAATATGTCTCAAAATATAAAATTCATCTTTAGAACAAGGGTAAGGATATAAGTATATTTAGGCTAGGTGTAAGTTGTGGTTACCAATAAAACATCATATTTAATGTAGGCTCAAATTGGCTCACTAGTGGGGATGTTCTCGTAGAACATTAATAATGGATGGCTGTTTGGCTCTAGTTATAATCCTAATGCCTCTATCATATTCATGTTGTCACATGTATCAATATAGTCTCAAACGGTTTAAAGCAAGTTCTAGAGAATCATGTAATCATAAGAGCACTCAAGAAAGAAATTAGATTGATTTGTATAATGCATCAATCATTATAGGCTCAAAAACTCACAAAGATGATTATACAAGTCAGATTAAGTCTAAACATGCTTCTTTCTCAATCAACATATCATATTAACATTGGCTCATAAAAAGGTTGACATCAAGCTCAATTCTCATGAAAATCTTCTCACTAATAAATCTGTTTTAGACTTATGCAATTCATATCTCATCATTGTATTGAAAGTAACTAAAAAAAAACACACTAAGTCTAAACATGCTTTTTTTTTTTTTTGTTTTTTTTTTGTTTTTTTTTTTGTTTTTTTTTGTTTTTTTTTTTTTTTGAAAGAAGAAGATTAAATCAAACTGACAAGGTATGTCTCAAGTCTCCCTTACTCAGACCTTGTTCAGAATGAATACTTCTAAATGTCTTAAAACACAACAATTTTTTTTTTTTTTTTTTTTTTTAGCAAAATATGTCCCTTACCCCCTACTAAAATATGACATTGTCCCCAATGTCAAATTTTAAAGGTAGAATTTAGGAGATATTACCTGCAGAGGTTGCTAACCACTTATTATAACTGAGACACAACAAGCAAAATGTTAGATAATGTCACAAAGACAAAGTGCAATCCACTCCTTGCTCGTCCATATCTCTTTTTCTTTTTCCGAGCGTTTGCGAAACAACCGTAGCAGGTAAATACTCATAAGCTTGTAGCTTTTTGAGTAAATCTTCAATGGTTGTAGCAGAAATTATGGTTCTCCTTGCCTCTGAAAACATGAATCCATTATCCACAGCATTATCTAAATATGAAAGCAAATTACTAAAATAACCATTAATATTAAGCAAACCAATGGGTTTCTTATTTGTGACCAAAGATGACCAAGAAGCCACGCAAGCTATTTCTTCCAATGTACCCAGACCTCCTGGTAAAGCAATGAATGCATCGGCAGAATGGTACATGATTGTTATCCGTTCAGGGATACTCCAGACTTGTATTTCCTTACCCACGGTAGGTCCACAAAAATCTGTGAATAGTTTTGGCACGATTCCTAGAACTGGACTTCCTCCGGCGTGTGCTGCTGTAGCGACTGCTCCCATTAAACCCGTACTACCGCCTCCATAAATCAAGTGGATCTTTTGTTGGGCAAGTATTACTCCAACTCTTATGGCTTCATCAGCGAATATGTTATTTTTCCCTGGATAAGCACCTCCAAAGACACAAATTTTTTTAATGCGCTGGGACGAAGTGCTTTCCATTTTTTTTTTCTTTTTCGAGTGCCTGAAAGAGAATGAGTACATGGTGTAATATATAGAGGACTGAGTAGTGAATCAGACAAGAGTAATAATGTCGCCGAAAGTGTATTTGACCTGTCAGAAGAAAATGTTAACCTAACAAAAGATTTTTGCGTGATTTCAGGAAGAAAATCAAAAAGAGAAGAAAAATCAACCGTAAAAGTCAAAAGTAATAATGTCGCCGAAAGTGTATTTGGCATCTTCCTCTGGTTTTACGTCCAGAAACGGCTTAAACGCCTTCTATGAGTCGAGGATATGCTTCCCATCCAGTTTTCTTACAAGCTGGCAAACAGGGTCTTTTATCATCAGATTCCCAAGATGTTGCCATTCCCTTTGGAATTGCGGCCATAAATCAAGAATTTCTCTTTGTACGTCTCCACTAGGATGCGTCTCAAGAGAAAGTTGGATATTACCCAAATTCTCCTTACACAGTCCATCCTTAATGAATTCAATTTTATCATCTCGATTAGAGGACGGAATCCCAATAGAACGACATTTACCGTTACACGTCCATCGTGCACACTTGTGGCAATTTGAACTCATGCGCTTTGCTCGTCGCTTCTTTGCATAAGTGCTTCTACCTGTACCTGGTAAATGCAAAACAGGAAGATATTCATCTTCACGTACCTTGGCTTCAATTATCCAACGTATATCTTCAGGAATCCCTTTGTGCATAAGCATTCTTAATCTTTCAAATCGAACTTGGTAAAGCTTCAGTAAAATATTTCGAGGAAAAGGAGGAAATCGTTTCTGCAATCTTGTGAGAATATCATCCATCCTTAAAAAAATGAAATAAAATAAAATGAAAGAGAAATTGAAAGAGAAAGAAAAATTTATATACAATATCAGTTTTGTGGGTAGCTGAGGGAACCGACTTAAATAATCACGGAGTACCGTTATCCGCCATTTAACAGGGGTTAAAAAAAATGTATTATTATTATTATTTTTTTTTTTTTGGAAATTAGTAAAAATTATATTTACATCTAGTTATTTTCAAAACAAGGATCAGAAAGAAAAACAACCTCTTCTTGAGTAACATGATTTTCCAAAAAGAGTTTCAGTCTTTGTCCATTTACCTTGAATACGTTACCATTTTGAGGATTCTCAATGTCAACTGCTCCATAATGATACACATGCTTAACCACAAATGGGCCAGTCCATCTTGATCTCAACTTACCAGGAAATATGTGAAGTCTAGAATTATAAAGTAGAACTTTTTGCCCAACATTAAATGTTTTTCTTGAAATTAACTTGTCATGAAAGGCTTTAGTTCTTTCTTTATGAATTTTAGAATTCTCATATGCATCATTTTTGAGTTCCTCAAGTTCATTTATGACTGGAAAAGTTTCATTCTCACCCAAAAAGGAATATTTTAGCTCGGATGGCAATGGTTTTAAATCCAGCTTGGGTGGTTCAATAGTTGATGGTACAGTGACATTTGTGAGTGATGGAAGTTCCTCAAACTTTTGTTTCTAACAATGCTTAACCTGAAAAGAATTTAACAAAGAATCAGTGTGTGAAATTTCTGAAGCATTATCAAACTCACATTCAATTAAATAAGCTTCTAAAGGATCATGGAATGTGGTAGTGGTGAGATGTTCATGAACAAGTTCTTCAATGAAATCCACTTCATGTACTTCTGAATCATCACCAGGTTGCTTGCAAGTGTTGAACACATTTAATTCTAAAGTCATATTTCCAAAAGAAATGTTCAACATACCATTCCTGCAATTTATCAGAGCACTAGAAGTTGCAAGAAATGGACGGCCTAATATAACAGGAATTTGAACATTTGGATTTGAAACAGGATGTGTGTCCAAAACAATAAAATCAACAGGGAAGTAAAAATTATCAATTTGAACCAAAACATCTTCAACTATCCCTCGAGGAATTTTTACAGAACGATCAGCTAGTTGAAGTGTAACAGGTGTTTCCTTGAGTTCACCTAAACCTAACTGTTGATAAGCAGAAAAAGGCAAAAGATTAACACTAGCACCAAGATCAAGCAATGCACGTTCTATTCTAGTGTTTCCAATGATGCATGAGATTGTTGGACATCCAGGATCTTTGAATTTTGGTGGAGTAAGGTGCTGAATGATTGAGCTCACACTTTCCGTCAAAAATGCTTTCTTTTGTACATTATGTTTCCTTTTAACTGTGCACATGTCCTTCAAAAATTTAGCATAAGATGGAACTTGTTTGATTGCATCCAATAAAGGAATGTTAATCTTAACTTGTTTGAAAAGTTCATAAATTTCTGCATTTTGATTCAAATTCTTTATTGTTTGCAACCTTTGAGGAAAAGGAGCAGGATGCATACCTTTTTCTTTGTCCAAATTTTCAAGAAGTTCAGACTTACCATCATCCTTACCATTACTTTTCGGAGGGGAAAGAGGATCTTGGTCTTTTGATGGAATGTTTTTGTCAATTGCCTTTCCACTTCGAAGAGTTGTGATAGAACTGGCATTTTCCTGTTGAGTTTCATTGGAGCAAGAAACAAGACATTGAGTAAAAGGGTTAGGCTGAGGTTGAGCAGGAAACTTACCTTTTTCTTGAGTGCGTAATGAAGCTGTCAATGTGGACAAGGTGTTTTTGATCTTATTGATGTCCTGTGAAGTTTGGTTATTCACATTTGCTTGTGTTTGCATGAATGCTTGCAATGTCTCTTCCAAGGTTTGTACACGTAAAGGTTGATAGGAAAAAGTGTTGCCCGGCTTTTGAGATTGTGGTACCTGAACATGATTATTATTCCGCCAACTGAAGTTGGGATGATTTCTCCATTCAGGGTTATACGTTTCAGAGTAAGGAGAAGGAAAAGGATTTTTAAATGTGTTTATGGAATTTACTTGATCATGCAACGCTTCTTTAAGAATGGGAATGTTTGGACATTCAGAAGTGGGGTGTCCCATGATTTCACAAATTCCACAACTTTCTTCATTTTTAACCGTTTTGACTTCTTTTACTTCTCTAAGTTCCATGGCTTCAATCTTTCTAGCCAAATTAGCTACTTTAGCTTTTATCTCATCTTCTTGACTAAAATGATATTTTCCTCTGTTAGAAACAACATTAGATCTATTGGAACTTTCAGAGGAATTATCTGTGTGCCAGGCTTGAGAGTTATCTGCCAAATGGTCTAAGTAGCCAAAGGCTTCTTCAGGTTCTTTTTCTAGAAACTCACCGTTACACATTGTTTCAACAAATTGTTTAGTTTCGGGAGTTAAACTTTCATAAAAGAAACTAATAAGACGCCATTTTTCAAAACCATGATGTGGACAAGAACTTAACAAATCTTTAAAACGCTCCCAGCACTGAAAAAATGCTTCATTTTGATTTTGATTGAAATTTTGAATCTGTCTTTTCAAAGCAGTAGTTTTATGTGCTGGGAAAAATTTCTTTAGAAACTCAGTTTGTAATTCTTGCCATGTGCCAATTGACCTTGGTTTTAAATTATGAAGCCAAATTTTTGCTTTATCTTTTAAAGAAAAAGGAAATAATTTTAGCTTGACAATTTCATTTGTGCATTGTTGGTCATTAAAGGTGACACATACATCTTCGAAGTCTTTTAGAAACGAGTAAGCACTTTCCGATTCTAACCCATGGAAATTTGGAAGCAAACCTATCATACCTGGTTTAAAACGAAAGTTGTTTGCATTGAGAGGAAAAATAAAACAAGAGGGTGATGAGCTTCGAGTTGGTTGCAAGTAGTCACGCATGGTGCGTACTTGTCTGTTCTCATCTTCAGCATGAACACTTTCATTGTCAGCCATGGTAGGAGTTGTATTAGAAAGATTACCTGAAAAAGTTTCACAATAAAATCTAACTAAACGACGAGATCTAAAATCACGTCGCCAAACAAGCATAAAACAAAGTTAATATACAGATTAGGCGGTATAACCAGCCAATAAAAATAAAACAAAGTTAATATACAATATAAATATAAATATATAGAAAATTAGGCGGTATAACCAGCCAATAAAAATAAATATAGGCGGTATAACCAGCCAATAAAAATAAATATACTTATAAACTTATATACTTAGTATTGCCTCCCCGGCAACGGCGCCAAAAACTTGATGGAGACTCAATTAAGAGTTGTAAACCCAAGTGCAGGTTATGTTCAAGTAATAAATTCTCGGGTGTCCGAGGTCGAACCACAGGGAAGCGTATTAGTAAGTATAAGTTTATAAATATATAAGAAAAAGAAAGTAAACAAGATATTAGGGAATCAACAACAAAACAAAATAAACAAGATATTAGAGAACAAAATAAATAAAATAACATAAAAGAAATTAAACAAAATATAAAAAACAATAAGAAAAGATGTTTAGGTTAGAGAATCCACTCTTGGTGTTATGCTAAGATTAATCTTGTTTTATTACACAATTGAAATCCACACATAAGGGAGGTTCCAATCGGAAGGTTTAGCAATTCAGTCCAAATTGTCCAACGTCCATAGCATATGATATTATGTTCATTTGGTGTCCTCAAAACTCATAAAAAGAGTCCAAGCATTCCTTATGCCAAGGTATATGTCTACAACAAATCAAGGTTATGAAACCAAGCATTTACTGTGCCATTTTCATTGTCAATAATGAATCAAGATCTCTACTTTGCAAGTATGATTTTAAACCAAAAGAAAATATTATCTATACTAGTGTTTATAAATGATGATTCATTTTAGCTCATGTTTAAGAGACTAACCTTAGCATTTACCAAGAGCTTCACCTCATCACCTCAACAATATGATTAGCAACACATACTAGATATGAATAAAATGAAAAGAAATGTAAGAAACATAAGTAAATAAAGAAAAAGAAAACTAGAGAAAGAAGAAGAAAACTTAGAGAATGTTATTACAATGGCTAATATCCTACCAATGTATAATGTATCCCAATACTCATCCAAGGCCCTCTATTTATACACATTTTGGAGGGCTAAATGACAAGAGACAAGCTTTACAAATTTCAAAGGTAGGTATAATAGGTGGGTGCATTTTTCTAACAATTTTCGTCATATTGTATGACAATTCTGATCAGCCAGCTTGATGGTCGATTTTGTCAATGTTGGAGGCTCGATCTGATAAAATGGTCTTCTAGAAAAATATACCCCTGTCAGTTACGGATCCATAACCGTTGGAATCAGATCATTTGCGTACGTGGATCGGAAGATATGGTCAAAATACCAAAACGGTGCAGAACAGACGTCATTGCACATCAGCCAACTTGATGGTCGATTTCGCTAGGGAAAACGACTCCGTTTCAAGAAGTGTAAAACATGAAAAAGATAGATATGCCTCTTAGCTTTGCAGGGATACAAAATTCAGCCTTATTGCTTCAGTGAAACTCGAGATATAGCTGATATGGCAAAAGGTGTCGGAACTGGAACTGAACTGGATTTGCCCTTAATTCTAGTAATCTGAAATCACTCAAAGAAACTTGTGAAAAACACCAAATTACATAAAAATATAAAAGATCATAAACACAATTAGACTAAACAATAATAACTCGTATTTGACACAAAACAATAATAAAACATAACTAAAAACTATATAATTATACGAGTTATCAATGACAATTTCATCGGTAAAACTTTGGGCAGGAATTCAAATTTTATTCGTCGGTGATAACGTATTATCAACGAAAATTTCGTCGGTAAATTCCTAATCCGTCGGTGAATTATCACCGACTGAAAATCTTTCACCGAAGGAATTTGAGTATTACCGACAGACATTCCGTCGGTAAAACTTTTTGAACGTTAAGATTTGAAATTTACATTTATTGCGCATAAGATTCAGTGAAATATTATTAGCGACGGATATTCGGTCGGGATATACAAATTTCGTCGGTGATATCAATACATTACCGACGGAAAATGTATAACCGACGGATTTTGACTATTACCAACGGAATATTTCGTCGGTAATAATTTTTGACCGTTCAATTTTATTATTATTTTTTAATTAATTTGATAATAAATAAGAATTTATTACCAAATATAAAAATCCGTGCTCTTTTATTACCGACGAAATTTCAGTCGGTAATTGTGGTAATTCAGTCGATGATATTTTGGCGGGAATCTAGGCCATTTGCGCCAAAGTTTTACCGATGGATATCACCGACGGAAATGCTCCGTTGCTAAAACTTCGTCGGTAATATAATATTGCCGTCGGTAATTATCACATAATCCGTCGGTAATATGGAAAAACATTACCAACGAAATTCTGTCGGTAATTCTTTAATTTCTGTCGTCGAAAATTTGATTTACCGACGAAAATTTTTCGTCGTTAATGATTCTATCGCTAATTTAACGTCCTTTTGTAATGTATTGAAAATATTATAAAAAATTCACTTTGTAAGAGTGATGGATTAACCATTGGATTAAGTTCAGATTCAATAAAAAAGCACATTAAACATAAGATTTAATTACATTTTTTTTTTGCATTAACAACAGATTAATCAAGATCCCTAATATTACTTAGTAAAAGCTTTCTAAGAAAAACTTGGGATTAAGGTTAAAATGTCTCAACATTATGGTTTAATATTAAGTATTATCAGTACTTTATTTTTGTTAAATTTTGTCATTGCATTGTTAATTTTTAAATAAAAAACAATGAAATTAAAATATTTTAAAAACATTATATTAGTGCAAGTGATAAATGTTTTTCAATTCTATTTTTAAACCAAAATTAATGAAATTGAAAAATGTAGTGTCAAAAACCAAATGAAATTGAAGTACGATGATAAAATTCAATATTAATCCATAATATTATAACAAATTTGACCTTTCTTTCATAAAATTTCATAGAATTTGCATAACCTCATAAAATTTAGGATACATCGAACAGAACAATGAATTAACGATCTCAATCTATACGAAAACAAAGAAAAACCAAAGCATGAAATTTTGCCAAAAGGAAAAGTTGAGCTTTTACTTTTTGAAAAAAAAATAGTAATCATTCAAACTAGACAAGTTTAGATTCCTTTTATATTAAAATCCCAAGGCTTAAGCTTTTAGTTTAGTTTTTTCATATATATATATATATATATATATATATATATATAGGGTTTAGGGGTTATATATATATATATATGAGGAGGGATCCATTTACGTATTAGTGTAAAATTAAAGTAGTTTTACACACTTTCATAATTTTTTATACGATTTATATTTGTTTAATCGAACCGTCCTATTTCATGTTTTATTCACGTAAATCATGCACGTCGAGTTTCGAGTGAATTCAAAAAATGTCTAACTATTTGGTTTATGTAAAAAACTTTCAACTGTTAAATATATATTGAAAAAAATTATATTGTTAAATCTAACTGTCGGTTTGTTAAAATATAAATCGTATAAAAAATTACGACAATGTTTAAAACTATTTTAGTTTTACACTAGTGTAATACATTTGACTTGAGATGAAGACTCTTTTTATGATTAGATTCCTTATTATTTCTTCTCTTTTCAATTTTTTTTTTTTTAAATTAGGGCTGCTCATGCTTTATTCTTGTTTGGTTATGATAAAAAAAAAAAGAATTTTCCTTTTAATTTATTGTATTTGTTTTCTTTCTCATAACTTTAGGTAAATTTGATAATTCGTGTATTCATAACATGTTTTATGTTTTTATGTCAATTGTGTAAACATGAATACAATACAAATTATTAAACGTGATATTTTAAACAAAAATTAACACGATAAGTGTATTAAATGTGTTAATCATGTTTAAACGAGTTGTGTCATGCTTGTTATATTGTTTTCATGCTTATTAAACATGTTGTGTTCTTGTTATTTTTTATGTTTTGTCTTAAATTATCAGATTTAATACTAGCAAACTCCTATCTATCATCAATAATCACAAATGTTATTTGAAAATTATATTTGCACATTTGAACACCTAAACTAAAAAACGAAAAGAAAGAGAAATGTTTTCTCATAAAAATGGACTATACATTTTTTTTTTTTAGGAGATTTTCAAGTTTCGGTGATATCTTAGCAATTATAAAGCCTTAATTCGAAACAAATATAAACTCGTATGTTATAAAATTCAATTTTGTATCCAAATGAAATTAAAAGAGATACTACTTGTTTTTTTTTTAGAACTAACTGTTTAAGGATTTAATTTACTTAAATTACGTTTAGTTATTAGTTTTACTTTATTTTTGTTACTTACATCTTACTACTTTAAAAGTTGCTATAGAATAAAATTTAAGCAGTCAAAAGAAAAATCACATAAGATAAAAAAAAACGATTAAATGGTGATTAAAATATGATATCAATTTGAATATGGAGTAATTGTTTTATATAAATTATATTAAAATTATTCATTCTTTAAAAAAACTTTATCTTTGTATATAAAACACTTCTGCTATCCTTCCTCGTGAAAAAAAAAAGAAAGTAATAAATGATAAGGATAAGAGAGTTAAAGTAGATGTCCTAATATGCATATACATGTTTTATCTTTTTTTTTATATTAATCATGTTACTATAATTATAATAAAAATTATTTAATGTATCAAAATATTAAATATAAATATAATATGTATATTAAATATATCATATTAGTTATACTTAAATATATTATATCTTATTTATTATATTTATTAAACGTACATGATATTTTTTTGCATTACTTCCAAAATTACTATATCTATAGTTTAAAGAAAAACAAAATTTTTACTAAGAAGGGTGAAACAGTGGGAACAAGAAACCAAGTTCAATTCTTGTTTGATCCCAAGTCTCTGTCAGAGTTGCACAAGTTGATCTGAAAAAAGGCCCACATGGCTGATTCTATCATTACTATATATATATATATATATATATATAAGAGTGATGGAATAGGAAACATAGTTGAAGCCACAAAATCATCAACATGTCAAACAGCTGGAGCTGGGGAGCCATTTATGAAAAGGACTATGGCCTATTGGCATTGGCAGGAGGATATCAATATATACATCTTTTTTTTTTCTTCTTCAAGAAAAATGTGATGAATTTTTAGATATTATGCTTATTTAAACACCAATGGCAGGGTGACACAACACTTGTATCAACAATGGCCCTAATCATTTTGCCAGACTGTGGGTGTGAGGGAGGAAGAGGATATTCTCAAACCTTACCTTTTCATTTTGATGATTTACCCTACCCTCATGTTTTAACCTCTCAAATTTTACAAAGGCAAAAATGACATTTCTTTTTTGTTAATAAAAATGAGATAAGAAGAGATTAAAGATGTTGAGATTTAAATTTTAATTTCAATTTTGTTGGATGACATATTTAAAAAATAATTGTATAAATTAATTAGACTAAACCCAATTTTTTTTTTTTTTTTTTTTTTTCAGATTTGGTAAAAGTAAAACTGAATTCCTTGATATTCCAAATTGGGATATGAAGGGTTTTTTTTTCTTTTACTTGGGTGTTGGTATTAATAGGCCAAGGTTTGAACCATAGGCTTTTAGAAATCCCCCTATAGAGTTACCTGATCAGTGGGCAAAGCCTCAGAGCCAGAGATGAAGATTTAAGGTATAAATCAGGAAATTCTCCCTCGTTATAGGGAGAGAATGCAAAGGTTCAACTGAATAAAGGCTACACCCAAAAAACAAAAAAGACATAAATAATGCATTAATCATTAAATCATAGTAATTGTTTTTAGAAAAAATCTCACGTTTCCTAATATGAATTATAAGATTTTCTTTCCCTTCTCCGCACACAATCAGAATTCTTTAACATGGAAATTCCGGTGATTCTTACCTCTCCCTAACGAAAACAATAACCAATACGAGGTTTTTTCTTATGAAAGAAGTCGCAGTCTAGGAATAAAAAAAAATTATAGATATTGAAATTCAAATTTTAAATTGACTAAATGTTACGTTTTAAGAATGATTGCATAAAGGAAATCCACTATCTAAAAATAAAGAAGGGATCGTAAATGTTGAGATTCAAATTCCAGATCTATTAGATGTTACCTTTTCAAGATGATTGTATAAACCAACTTAACTAAATGTCAAATTCATAACCAATAAGAGGTTGATAGAATGTGCTGAATTCTTAATTTCAACAATGGTTCAATAACCTTGAATACCAAAGGGAAAAGAAAAGATACTAACAGCCTGGCTCCTGCTAATAAACACCCATAAATAAGCTGAGCTCATTTTCAAGATTTTGCTAGGCTGTAGGGTTCCAACCCAACAAAATGGGCTGGGTCCTCAAAGCGACTTCACTATGTTAATAATTGGCGATTGTTAAATTGCCAGGGACAATCGTGATTAAGTTCCACATACAAATAACCATTACTGATCAATCACTTGGTATTCCATTATTAAGAAGCATACTCCTTGTAAATGTAGATAGATCTCTGCTCGTTTTGGATTGGGAGGGCGAGAGCTTCCCATTTCCAATTGGAACAACATTTACTTTACATCATTCATGACCAAGAAATTTTTTCTTCATTTTCGAGTGTAACTGAGCCGAGCTCGACTCGAAATTCGAGGCTCGAAACTCGACTCAAGCTCGATTGAGTTTTACTTTCAAAGTTCGAGCTCAATTCGAGATAAAAATCAAACTGTTCAAGCTCGCTCGATTAGGCTCGTTTACCTGGTAAAAATGAGCTCGATTCTCATGCTCGACTTTAAACTCGATTATTTGTGCTCGAGCTCGAGTTCGAATTGAGATTTTTCAATACTAATTAAAAATAAAAAAGCTCGATTAGACTTGCGAGCTACTCGAGTCAAGCATTAGGATACTCGAATTCGGCTTGCTCGATAGCTCAAGCTGCTCGAGCTTGAGCTTCACTCGACAATGATCGAGCCGAATTCGAGTTTTTTTCGACTTGAACCCGATAGCTTGAGAGCACAGATGACTCGTTTACACCCTTAGCAGAACCACCCCGGACATGTTTTGCATGGAGGGAAAGAAAGTTTGCAGGCAATGATAATGTTATAGTATAGTGAATTTCAAGTAACATTTCCTTGTCTAGCACTAAAAATGAACTATCAGTGAACTATTTGGTAGCCTCAGCAACTGAGAATGGGCAGGTCAAGACTCACTTGGAAGAACATTGACAAAGTGATAAACCTCATCTTCATCAATGACGCCTACCTCCGTTGAGCAGACCGAACAGAAGACCGGCTTGAATGTTTCCCCACCAGCAGCAACTGCTTCATTCTCACTGGATTCTCTTCTTCTCTTGCCTTTTTTTGGTTTTACCCTTTCTTGCCTGACTTTGTCATTTTCAATCTTGCAGTTCACAACAAAGATTGCCCTGTATTGAGTCACATATTTTTCATGCCTGCAGGACCCCAATTAAGCTTAGTTATGGCAAGAACAAATGCACATCTTAATCCCAGCACAAAATTCTCAATAATTGCTACGAGGAACAATAGAATCTGTACATCCCAATTAAAACATATTATTTTACATTTAGCTCTTACATAAACAAAACTACTTAAAGCTGCAAAACAATTAATTCTCCCAAAACAAAGTAAAAAAGCTGCATCTGTTAAATAAAGAAAACAAGTTTTCGGTCGGAAGGCATTGTGAACTACCAACCACAAGTATTAGCAGAAAAAAATGACATTTCACTTTCATGTTGGAACATGCATCTCCAGTATATGACATAAGAAATATTCCCTTCTATCTGTTTGATAAAAGAACCATAACTTGATGTAAGGAAGAAATAGCTTGAAGTCATATCTTATTGCCATAAGTTAGTTTTAGTGGTTTTTCGACGCATATCTTATTTATGAATAATATGTGGTAAGATAACAGAACACCATGAACAACACATGTCAAATTTGAAATTAACTTGAATACATCTTTATAAAATGTCCATTTCTTTTATAATAAATTCATTCACAAATCACAACTGTTAAGCAAATGTTTAATTCGGAGAACTCGCAAAGATGGAATAGTGAAACATATCAAAAAGACTTGAAACTTGACATGCATGATTTACCTAGACATAATATTCAAAGACTAATGTTTGGTTTTCCTTTAACCTGCAAATTGCAAAGACGGATAGATCGAATGCACCATACCTTTGGCACTCAAGGCAGAGGGTGGTAAAACAAGCAGGACAGCTAAGCACAGCATCGGAAATACGGCCTTTCCTTTTATTCTGAACCCATAATTCATCTTTATCATCAAGGTCTGGGCCATAGAATTCTGGTTTGATCGAATAATCTACTTCATCATCGTCAGAAACTGAAAATGCACGCAGCATGATCAACAATTCAGATTAGATTTTATAAAAAGGACAAGACCTGAATATGCAGACGAAAAACAGTTCCACAACAACCTAAATTCATAAAAGAAAATGTATTTCCTCTTTCTTGAATAACAAAGCTCAAAGATTAGCTGATTCATGTTATTGCCACTTCTTACAAAACCAAATATGTTGATGAGGGCAGACATTGAATCAACAAATATCCATTACATTTACAAAGACAAATGTAAATTTGGAGATATTACCATATTTTGGAAGCTTTTCGGTTTACTTAGGAAGTCAGAACACGAAATTTAGAGCTCTTTATAATTTATAATAAAAAAAAATGAAATGATTCTAACTGACAATATTCTCTATTAAACCAATAATAATGAATTGCATCAAAAAGGAAAGATTAGCAGATAAATCAGAACCAAGATAGTAAAAATTCACTGAGAAGGCTAGATTCCATGCTAGAATTTCAATTATTTCTTCTAGCGAAACCAGATAAGATAATCAAGGAAACACAAAAAGAGGTAATTAAGATTAAAGATAGTAAAGGGAATGAGAAAAAACTACTGGTTTGCTGGGAATTGGTCGGGGAATCGATTTTTCGTGTTTTGGTTTCTTCTTCCATCTCCGCTACTGGGTTTCTACTACAAGTAGTAGTATTTGTCTTCTCTCTTTCCATTATTCGTGCCTGCTCGCCTTCTGATTTGCTGGAAACTGGAAAATCACTTAGACCGCCAGACGCACAACGAACGACGCCATTGCCGAGGGTTAAATTTGCTGTTTAACGAACCCATGATTACCTCAACTTGGGCGGCCCATTTTTCACTAAGTTATCAATAGCCCAACTATCAACGGGTCCATGAATGCATAAAAGGTCCAATCTTTCTAATCTAAATTACTCACTCAACATTTTGATATTTGGAACAAGTATCAACTAAAACTTCGAGTCGAATTAGAGTTTTCTGATATTAAAGTTTGGATAATGGGCAAGTCTAATCAAATAATTAAATTGTAAATGTTATAAAAGAAGTGGGTGAATTAGTGTTAATACTAATTTAGTTGGTGAAAGTACAAAACAGCTAAATAAATTTATAAAATCAAAAAATTAAATAAAAATAATTATGTCTTTTAATATTTTATATAATATTTTTAATAAAAAAATTATCTATTTACTTTTAAAAAACTACTCAATTTTTAAAAAAACTACCCACTTAACAAAACTATCAAATTTTTATCCACTTTTCTTAAAAAAAAAAAACTACCCACTTAAAAAGATTATCCATTTTTTATATTTAATTTTTTAAACACAATTTTTTTATTATTTTTTTTAAATATATTTTCACTCACAGAGTGAGTGTCGAGAATTCTAGTATATATATATATATATATATATATATATATATATATATATACACATGAGGAGATATTTACTTACACTTGTGTAAAATTAATTTAGTTTTATATGCTTTCATGATTTTTTATACAATTTATATTTGTTTAGTCCAATCGTTGTATTTCATGCTCTATTCATGTAAGTCATGCACATCAAATTTTGAGTAAATTAAAAATCTCGAACTATTTATTCGATTTAACAAAATTTTAACCGTTAAATATATATATAAAAAAATAATATTCTCAATCAACGTGATATGAATAGTATTGCATACAAGACAAAACTTGTGATTGGTAGTAAAATGCTAATCCTCTTGTTGATTTTTATAAATTTCGCAAGATAGATCGATTCAAAACTAAATATAATAATTATTTTGTTAAAATATCAATCATACAAGAAGTTATGAAAAACATGTAAAACTAATTAATTTTACACCAGTGTAATTGGATCTCTTCTCATATATATATATATATATATATATATATATATATATATAAAATCCACTTACACTAATGTAAAATTAATTTAATTTTACACACTTTCATAATTTTTTATATGATATTTTTAACAAAATCGACCATTAAATTTAACAATATAATTTTACTCATCGTGCACATAAAATTTCGAATCAACCGATCAAAAATACTATCTTTTTTAATATATATTTAGTGATTGAAAGTTTTTTACATCGAACAAATAATTAGACATTTTTAATTTACTCAAAACTCGACATGCATGATCTATGTGAATAAAATATGAAATAAAACGATAGAATTAAACAAATATGAATCGTATAAAAATTTATGAAAATGTGTAAAACTAATTTAATTTACATTAATATAATTAGATCACTCCTTTAATATATATATATATATATATATATATATATATATATATATATATATATATATACACTAAGTAGAAAAAGTAGTAGCAGTCGTAAACAAAACTTCAAGACAGACAGACTCTCCTTCATTCTACTTGCTGCCCTTTTGCAAGAAAAAACTACATTAAAGCATCAGAAATTTATACCGAAATCAAAAGTAGTAGACTAGTAATAGTACTAGTTTAAATGCAGCAACTAGTTAGGGAACTGTCTACTCTTTGAAATGTCACCCTCACACCTTCCTCAGGTTAGTAAAACCATTCCAACACCTGATAGCCTCTAAAAACACCATAGAAACATGCTCTATACTTTATTTACCTTTCTACATTACTTCTCAGGTGGTTCAATTATGTCTTCCAAGGATAAACCATACTTTGGAGCCTCTTGTTTATTTTCATATAGTAATAGTTTGCTGATTTATGGGGAGAAAATTGAGCAAGTACCAAAGAATCTATACAACAATGTATGAAAGAGTAAATGAATCTTTCATAGACAACAAACAAAGCTGTAAAAAATTCAGATATACATATAATACCAAATAGCAAAACTAAAACTTTCTTAAAAAGCAACCACACTAATCTTAATTCTCCATGTTTAAACATAACTCTGTTTTCCAACATTGAAAGAGGCTGTTCTTATCACCATGTCTCATGAAAGAAATGCTGATATTTTGCTGCATTTCAAGCTGCCAAAAATCAAATCCAAGTTAGGGTGCCATTATACAAATATGACTCGAGGAAAGTACATTCAAATTGACCATGAAAATGCAGGCAGGTTTTATAAATCTGCATCACAAAAAATTGAATGAAAGTACTACTGCACCATGCAAACCTATGTGCCACCAAAAGAAGGTACCTCTGATTTGTGTAAATCACAATTTACTTAATGAGTCGTCAAGAAACCATTAGTTCTTGTAACTACAATTTTTTTCCAACTCCAGCGGTTAAATAACAGAACCACCCTTCTATCTTTCCACCTTTCCATCAAGCATAGCCTTAATTCATGAGCAATTAAAGTATGCACAAGTATGCAGGCCTTGATAATTAACATTACGTCTTTTTAGCAGAATAAAATTACTTTTTATAGACTGAATTTGCTAAATACCCGAATTCTTTGACAAAGTACAAATCAAAACAAGTATAGCTGGAGACAGTTCTATTGATAGTAAGTAATATGGAATGATTGCAGCAAGAGGTCTTTATAGAAAAAAGAATAACAACATTTTAATCTATTCCGGAATATGGCCTTCATCTTTTTTCAGTTGGTATAAGATGAAGCTAAACCTTTCACAGATCCATCGCAGCCTAACATTTTAATTAAACAATAATGTTCAACCTCCTTATAAGGTTAGACTTAGCCACTTAGGGGACGAAAGATGCATCAAGAGGTAGACTTATCAAGCAAACATGCATTATCAGACACTGTCAACTCAACCAAGCATATTTATATTTCAGATCCTGATTGATTCATCTATCAATATTTCAACAGGATTTAAGAATCATTCAGATTGACATTGGGCAGTATGTAATGCAAGAAAAGACACAAGCAGCATTAAAAGCGAACAATCAAAAGCTACTTGCCTCTCCAAGTATCAAGATGTCTACGACATTTCAGCCAGATATTGTACCGAAGAAAGATACAAATGGCTTAATAAAACCCCAGGCTACTAGGACCACAAGTTTCTTCAGACAGCTTAATAATGGAAAAAATTTAAGATAGAAATATTGAACAACACATAACACAACCTAGATATTACATGACCGTTAGAACTTGCCAGGAGTTTCTTCCACTGAATATGATGTTAGTGCCACAAGTCATATATCGGAAGTATATAGATAACTTACATTTCTATTTTTTTATCCTGCCACTCGCCACCACCCCTTTTCTCTCGCAACTTATTTACATGTTTTCCTTTACCTTATTACCTAAACAAAATGATAATCTAGCTTCTAGTCTTATGTTGGAGGAACACCTCAATAAGTTACCAGAATTCTAGAAGAAAATCACATGGTCCTATAATCTCTCTACTTCAAAATATGTCTGAAAACATATCTTGCTTCAGCTACCCCATCTTTCGATGCCCCTGTGGATTTTGCTTTACTGAAAGCTCCAGCTTGGTATTCAATCTTTATATAATATTACTTCCCACCACCTTAACCCTGAAAGATTGACCACCAAGCCTTTCACAGCTAACATCAGTCTTTGAAAGATATACTAACTAAAAGCACAGAACATGAGAAATACATTGTTGACAAAAACTACTCAGAAAATATAATCCTAGTTAACTGCATAGTTGTGAACATTAAGTTCAGAAAACAAACGACTTATAATACCCTCCAAAATCAATATGGCCATCATCCATATAAAGAAGAATAAAAACTAACAAAAGTGTCAAACACAAAAATGCACCCTTGACCAAAATCGGCGAAATTATTAGTAACCAATATTGTCAAAGGCACAAGGCGCACTCTAGGCGCTAAAACCTTTATATTGCCTAAGACGCAATGCGCAAAAAAAAAAAACTCGCCTGAGTGAAGTAAGGCACAATATGTATATGTGCATGTTTTTGTATGTGTGTCTGTGTATATATATATATATATATAATAAGTTTAAGATTAATAATTATGATAATAAACTCTAAATAGTGGTTCAGTTTATCCTACAAAACATGCAAAATTTTCTTTTTTTTTTGTTGGCCAATATGCATGATTTCTTTATGGTCTCATGTCCATTGTTGAATACTCGAATATTGAGAAGTAGAGAGTTTGATATTATCCCCTTTCTTACTAGTAAAGGTACAACTAATGAAACAAATTAAAATGAAAGAAATTAAAGAGAACTTCAATTAGGCAGATCTTTTTTGCGCGTATCGCCCTACAAAAAAGCACGCCTCGTGCACTGATAAAATGCGCCTCACCCGAAAGGGTTTAAGGCGCTTTTGTTGTCTAGAGCTAAGGTGCAATGCCTAGGCACATGCCTTAACAACACTGTTAGTAACCATATGCAGGTAGCTGGCATGCCCCATATGTGAAAAGTTAAGTTAAAAAGAATCATACACCCCCTTTGTTATTATTGTAATTGTATAGTTTTCATATCGGCAGCTAAGCTACAATTCAATTATCGGAAAGAACATGACAAGAAATATTTTGATGCTTAAGCAAGTTCAGATTTCTTCTTCTCCCTTCCCTCAAACACTTAAGATAGGGATTAAATATGTCAAGTACTCCAGTGAGTACAAAAAGGTAAGAGTCTTGATCTCCACCTTCATAATAACAACTACACTCCTATTATAGATAATGACCATGCTATGTGTATCGGTGAGCGCATAAAATAAAGTACTAATAATCTCAAATTCTTGCTCAAGCTCAGATATTTTACAAATATTTTGAAAAAAGAAAAAGAAAAGATACGGATGGTTTGGGAGGCATCATAGTTTTCATTACATCAAAAATAAATGCAAGGAAATAATCTAAAAAGCCATGCAGGCATAACATTTGACTGCTTGGGACTTCCAAGAAAAGAATGCATATATTTGATTACTTTCAAATTCACATGAATTACACGAGTAATTTGTTGACAAATGCTGCCAGGTCCTAAGAATTTAAAAGAGCATCATCATATGGATGAAAAATTCGATATTATTTCATGCATAGCAGGCATTCTCATTCTCTTCTCCACATTCCTGTATGACTTTGCCATGCCCTACAATGGACCAAAGGCCTGTAACCAAAATACCCAACTCAGATGACCAGCTTCATTGTATTAGCTGGTAAACTAATTTGATGACCATGTTCACCATCACTTGGTACGAAATTAAACTATAACCCCATTTTTCAACAACCCCAAATTGAAGGCCAACACAAAGAAAGTACCAGAAAAAGGGGATATAATAATAGATATATTTGTTAAAAGAGGCAAAAAAAAGTACTTACATTTCTCAATCCAAATCTTCTTGCCTGGTCTCCGCATTATCACCTGATCCTGAACCCGACCCACGAGCCCGAAATGGCCAAGGCAGAGATATCCTTAAACTCCTCTCTACCGTCTGATTATCCCCTGCAGACCTCTGCTCATTATCACCCCCACCACCATTACCTCCATCAGTCCCTTGTGCCCCACGAACCCTCCTCTCATAATCAGGATCATCTGTAGGCAACTCGTGACGACACACAGGGCACGAATTATGCAATTCCAGCCACGGCAATATGCAATCCTTGTGATAAAGGTGCTTACAGGGCATCTGCTTCGCTTCAGTCCCCTCCTCGAACTCGTCCATGCAAACTGCGCACTGGTTGAACTCCGAATTCAAATGATTCTTCACTATCTTCACCGAAGGGAGCGAGTCAATGGCTGATTTTGATGCCGGTGGGGTCCCGTACCGGTTAGGGTCGTTTTCGGCCAGCTGTTGGATCAGTTGCTCGAGGCCCGGTCCTATGAAATAATCCCCCATGTTCGCCGGAAGCCGAAAGCCCGGCTCGGACGGATTATTCTGGATCACGAACTCGATGTGCGCCCCTCTTGAACGGAGATCGTTGAGATGATTTTGGATGAAGGTAAACGGATCGAAAGCGAAAGGGTCACCTCGGCCTGACCGGGTCGACCCGAATAGGTTAGGGTTATGAAGGTCAATGGAAGCAGGGGATGATGAAGTCGTTGTGGAAGAAGAAGAGGAAGGAAAAAGGAGCGGGAGGAAGGAAGAGAACGGATCCGATGTCGATAAAAAGGGGTCGGAGAATGGGTTTGAGTTCGGATTCGGGTTTTGGAAGGCAGAACCTGGATTAAGGTTAGGGTTTTCGCATTCTTCGAGGAAGCCCTCGTTGCATATAGGACAAGAAGGGTCAGCGGAAGGGGAGATTGTTACGGTGACCGTACGATTACATTGGTAGCAAAAGAAAGGCTTATTGGCTACGCCGTCGGTGTTAGCGCCGCCGCCGTTGACGCTCCCGTCGAACGACATGTTTCAGGTCTGGGATGGTTTCAACGGGACAGCCAGAGAGAAATAAAATTTGATTTTGATATTTTTTTAAGATATATATATATATATATATATATATATATATATATGTGAGAGAAAAATGTTAACCAATTGCAGTAATATTACAGGAAATAAAATTATAGTTAATGTATATTTTTTAATTTGATAAAAATAATATATTAAATATAAAATTTTCTTAAAATAGCCATTAAAAACTTTTAATTGCCTATATATATCTTATGAAGAGAAATTTTCATTTTCTTCTAGAAGACCACAAACTTTAATTAATTAATTAATTAATTAATTAAAGGGTTTTTAGTTGTTTAACTTTGTACTTCTCCTATTCAACCAAATTTATTGACCAAATATATATATATATATATATATATATATATATATTCAATTTACATTAGTATAAAATTAAATTAATTTTATATATTTTTATAATTTTTATTTGTTTAATCGATTATCGTATTTTATGTTTTATTAATATAGATAATACACGTTAAATTTCAAGTAAATTAAAAATATCTAACTATTTGTTCAACATAAAAAAAATTTAATCATTAAATATATATTAAATAATATAATATTATCGATCGATATGATGGAGATATTATCAGATCGATTCGAAACTTTACGTGCACAATGAGTACAATTATATTGTTAAATCCAATGGCCAGATTAAACAAATATAAATCGTATAAAAAACTACAGAAATGTGTAAAACTAATTTAAGTTTACATTAATATAAGTGGATCTCTTCTTATCATATATATATATATATATATATAATGTAATAGGGTACATACTGACGGTGTAAGTGTTTGTTAACATGGATGTCTAGGTGGACAACTCTTGTAAATGACACATAGGATAACATTTAATATATATTAATGATTAAATAATTCTATTTAATAAATTATTTAAATTTAAAATTGAAATCTATCAAAAATTGAAAAGTTTTAAATAAATTCATAATTTGCTAAATGACACGTCAAGATTTGACGATTTAAACATAACTATTATCTATACATACTTGAAATATATGTTGAATTTAGATTCTCTTTCAAAAAAAATTATAGGATGCACGGAATATAAAAATAATTTATATAATTATTTAAATGCATGAAAATAATATTTTAACTATTATACTATATAGAATTTATTGAAGTTTGTGTATTTCATGTTTATATTATATTTTAGCATTCGTGTATATATTTTTATATTCTTTAATTTTTAATTTGGTATACATATAAATTTTAACTTACATATGTCTTATATATTTATTAAAAAATAAATTAGATTAACTATTATATTTAAGATATTACTCTAAATTTATATGTTTAGTTTTTTTAATATACGATAATTTTTTTAACCCGTCAAATAAATATTTAAATAACTTATAGATAGTATATGTTTTCATAAATATTCATGAATATCATAAAATTTTGATATTTATATCATATTATAATTAAAAATTAATATGATTAAAATTATATTGTATATATAAATTAATATGATATAATTATATTGTTTATTAATTATAATTTTAATCATATTAATTTTTAATTATAATATGATATAAATATCAAAATTAAATCTAACATTATCAACTCTATTATTTTTAAAAGCAAGAGTTGATTTTATATTGAATTATATCTTTTTAGGTGATAAATCTTAATTTTTAAATTTTCATATTTATATTATCTGTTTCAGTTAATTTAAATTTAAGATAATTAAATAGATAAAGCTAAACATTTAAAATTTAAAATCATCAACCACAAATAAACAGTCCACCACAGGGAGCATTTCCTCTCTATCGTGTGTGCATGTGCTTCTCAAATAGTTAAAAGAAATGCATTAATACATTTATTTTTAATGAACCGTGTTTTTCAATTTAGTCGTTTTACTTATTTATTACTTGTAGAATAAGTGGAAGAATTTTAGAGTTGGAAAGCATCACTCAATCGGAGGCAATGAGGAGGCGTTATCGATATTTAAACCATTTTTCCTTAACAACTTTTCAGGTATGGTTTTATTGCTGCATGTTCTGTTTCCTCTTTGTCTATTTGGCTATCATAGCCTCATGTTTCAGCTTTGTGAAATTGATTTGAATGAATTCTTCCTCTTTATGCTTTTCTTCCCTTTAGGAATGAAATCAAGAAGCGTGAGAAATAGAGGAAGCAGTTGGCTAGGAAGGTATCATTTACATGACACTATCATTTTAATACACTTCCTACATTCAAGTTTTAATGTTATTTGGTGGAATCCAAGTGACCTGATCAGTTCCTTGATTTAATATATATATATATATATATAACTGCAGCTATATTCACATGTCATTATATGTTCAAAGTGATAAAAAAAAAAAGGATGAACTAATAATCTCAAGAACACAAATATTGATATGTCTCTTAGAGATCAGAACATGATTTTTTCATTACATTTCTCTCCTTAAATACACAAACTTCTCAACTTTAACAACTCATTGACAACCCACCATTGACAACTCAGACAACACATGATACCATGTTCTACCACTCATTCTCAGCACATTTACAACCCATACTCCTTTACAACTCATGCCATGTTACTACTCATTTTAACACTCTCCCTCAAGTTGGTGCATAGATGTCGCACATGCCCAACTTGTCTAAAAACTTTGAAAATGCTCGATTTGATACTGCTTTGGTGAGGATATCAGCCAACTGATCTTCTGATGTATTTTAGGTAATTCCACGATTTTTTCATCTAACTTTTCTTTAACGAAAAATCTGTCTACCTCTACGTGCTTTGTACGGTCATGTTGAACTGGATTATGAGCAATGTCATATGCTGCTTTATTGTCACAAAACAGTCGGATAGGTTGCTCAGATAGATAATCCAAATCCTGCAAGAGAAGTCTTAGCCATAATGCCTCACAAAGTACATTTGCCAAACCTCTGAATTTAGCTTCTGCACTTGAAAGAGCAACAACATTTTGTTTCTTGCTTTTCCATGTCATGAGGTTACCTCTTACAAAGGTAAAGTATCCAGAAGTAGACCGTCTGTTACCCACATCACTAGCCCAATCGGCATCCGTATAGGCTTCTATGCTTTGATAGTTTGTGGTTTTAGTGAATAATACTCCTTTTCCTGGAGAAGACTTCAGATATCTCAAAATGCGAATAACTGCATTCATATGTTGTTCTCCAGGATTATGCATAAACTAGCTGACAATACTCAAAGCATACGCCAGATCTGGTCTGGTATGAGATAAGTACAATAATCTTCCTACAAGTCTTTGGTATCTTCCTTTGTCGACTGGTACCTGGTTGGACTCAACACATAGCTTTAGGCCTTCTTCTACTGGTGTATCGACTGGTTGACATGCTGACATACCGGTTTCTTATAATAGATATATTTTCTTTGAGATAGATATATTCCTTTGTTAGATCAGGATACTTCAATCCCTAGAAAATTTTTAAGAGAACCTAGATCTTTCATTTCAAATTCTTTGGACAGGTAATTTTGTAAGGCCTTTCTTTCATTTAGATCATTCCTTGTAACCACCATATCATCCACATATATAATGAGCGCGGTTATCATACCTTGTTGTTTTTTAATGAAAAGAGTATGGCCTGAGTTGCTTTGATGGTAACCAAAGACTATCATAGATTTTGTGAATCTTCCAAACCATGCTCTAGGAGACTGCTTCAGCCCATACAATGATTTTTTCAGTCTGTATACCTTCTGGCTGTGTCTTTTGGGTATCATGCATCCTGGTGGGAGATCCATGTAGACTTCTTCAGATAAGTCACCATGCAAAAAAGGCATTCTTCATATCAAATTGTTGTAAGGGCCAATCCCAGTTTGCAGCTAAAGACAACAAAACATGAACTGTGTTGATTTTGGCTACAGGTGCAAATATTTCTGTGTAATCAATCCCATAAGTTTGAGTGTATCCCTTTGCTACCAGTATCGCCTTAAGACGTTCAATTGTGCCATCAGCTTTATACTTCACAGTGTAAATCCACCGACATCCAACTAGTTTCTTTCCTGGTGGAGGATCAACTAGTTCCCATGTTTCATTCTTTTCTAGAGATTTCATCTCCTCATTCATAGCTGCTTTCTACCTAGGATCCACTAAGGCTTCCTGCACACTGTTAGGAATAGATACAGTAGATAATTGATTCACAAATAACATGTTTGATTCTGACAAACAGTGGTTAGACACATAATGGCTCATGGGATATTTTACTTTACTAGAAAGTTTAGGCTCATATGTGGATTTAGGAATACATCTCGTGTGCCGTTGTGGTAACTGTCTTCTGTGTGGCTCAGGAACATCTTTAGTAGACGATTGGTGTGATATGTTGATCGGGGATGGAGCTATAATTAATAGGAACTCAGCTTCAGGCTGCGTTGAAGATAGATCCACCTCTTCAGTTATTTGGTGTTGTTCTTCACTTACTTCTGTGTTTATTTGTTGCTCATCACTACTTTGATTCAATTCAACTATTTTAGTTTGTAAGTCATCATAACTTACTTCCAAGCTGTCGTGGTTATCATATTCTAGACTTTGAATTTCCTCTTGATACTTGATAACTCTAGGAAATATAGTTATTTTGACACCTTTTATGCATTTAAATCGGCTACGTCTTTGAGGATTTTATTAGGATTTGATTAGTTTTAGATGTTTTTATATTTATTTTATTTATCCATTTTATGTTTAAAATAGTTATTTAGTTATTATTTATGTGTTTTTATAGGTCCAAGGTGATCTGGAGCTTCGAGGTGCAAAATGATGAAAAACGATGCAAAGCAATGAGTAGGCAGATTCGACCTCCGGAGCTTCTTTCAAGAAAAACTTGATCTTAAAGACTTCAAATGAGAAAACTACCTCTTGACTTTTGAATCTGACTTCCGTACCTTTCTAACGATATAAGACTCGTCAAAATCGGACGAGATTTGCCTGGTCAAAACAATTGACGAAGTTCGAGAAAACGACAGAGGAGAAGTGCAGCAAAACGAGAAGGCTGGCTCTCCAATTCGAGAGTCAGCGCTGCAGCACCGGGGGTCATGAATAGTAAATGCAAAAAAGTAAAAAAAGGCAAAAACTTACCTGTTTGCTTGGGCGCGAAGTTTCGCACTCCAGGAGGCCTTGGACACTTTAAATATGACTCTTTTAGGTCAAAATAAAGAGGATTGAAGTTCTAAAAACCTAATTCTCTCTCAATAATATAGTTGCCATCAAATTCTCTTAAGAAGATTGGAAGATTGAAGATTCAAGAATTGACAACACTTAGTTTTCTCTTTTCTTTTCTTTATTTTTCTTGTGTTGTTGATGATGGTGAAACTATTTGATTATTTGTTTTCATTAATTATAATGAACTAAATTTCTTTTACTAGGATTTCAATGGAACTCAACACATAGTTTGAATTTACTTTCTCTCTCTAACTTGATTTAATGGTTTGTTGAGTTGTTTGTTCATTCTTGTTCTTAATGCTTCTAGTTGATTAGCCACCAATTAGATTGATTTGTTAACCTAAATACAACTTGGAAAATGGAGTTTAGTGTTAGACATGGATTGAATGACACATGTTTCATATTCATCTATTAGGATGAGTTGATCTGCAGATAGGGTAGGAATACACTCACTTGTCATGTGTTAATTTACTTGCTTTTAATATTAGTTTCTGTCAACAAAACAAAACAATCTTCTTGAGAGAGTTGATGGTAACTATCTTCTTAAGAGAGAATTAAGTTTTTAGAACTCCAATCTTTTTTATTTTGACCTAAAACATATACTCATATCCGTTATTTATATAATTTGTACAACTAATGACAATGCTGTGAGAAGTTATAGGCCATAAATTTTTTTTTTTTTGAAGAAAAAGTAGTCAAAGTTTAGGTAAAAATTATAAATTTAGATTAGTTAATAGTGATCTTTTTAGTAAAATTTTATGGCGATCAAAGAATTCTCAAATTTGATATTTTCAAAAAGAGCGACACAATTTTTTTTTTTTAATGAGACTAAATTAAAATTGCGCCTAAGTACATGAAAGGTAAGATAAATGTATGAAAATTAAAGATAAAGTGTTTGAAAAGTTAAAATAATTAAAATTGCATTATGTTTGTGATTTATGAAATCCGTTTTACATATTCAAAACTCATCTATACGTGAAATAAGAAAACAAAATTCTAGAAAGTTATTAAAAATATTGTATAAAAAATAAAAGTTAATAACTTTATTTATCATTTTTAATGCATTGAATGAAAATATTATTATACATAGTAACATTAAAGAGTGCTCTTAAAACACTTGTTAACAAAATCCTTTATATAATTGCTGAACGAATATCTTCATCAACAATTATTGCATTCTTGGCCTTTAAATCAAACTTCTCTTTGCTAGAAGGCTGTTAACGCTTTAAATGAAAACTGAAATATTTTCATCATTTGTTTTCTATCAAACATATCTAATTTTTTTTTTTCATTTGTTTCTATCCATTTTTTTTTCAACCTACCAAATACATATTAAAAAATAATGTGATCCACATGATAATTTAGTAAAACCAAGATAAATATTTAATTATTTAGTTGATATTATTTTAATAAATTCTATTCAAATTAAACTACTCTACTGATAAAAGTTAAAGATAACTACTCACTATCTCAATAACTGATTAGGATAATGATTTCTTGATAGTAAAATTTAACTCTAATCAGTTATCAGATATGAGTTCTTAGTTTAGTCTATATATTATCTCAAGGTAATTAAAAAAAAAAAAAAAAGAAATAAATTAGAAGACACATATCAAGTAAGAAAAAAGTTTCTCTATATGATTAGAGACAGATATAAACTAAAAGACACATATCAAATAAGAGAAATTTTTTTTCTGTATGATTAAAGTATAGATCATTTTTTTGAATAACTATGATCGAAAAAGGCTTAAAGTTAATTTTAACTTCTTTAATTCTTACAACACACTCTTAAAGCTTGAATGCAAATTCCGACTTAATTGAAGCGTGTACAATTTCGGTTCATAAACATTTTTTTTATTTTAAGATTTTGGAAAATTTTAAAATAATGTCCATTTTTAGGTTGAAGATAAAATCATTTTTAAATACTACTAAAATATATTATACGTTTTGTGAATATGATATGGTTATATATCAAATAGAAATTCTTTCTTAATTAAGATCGCAATGATATCGTGTTTAATAAAATTAAAATTCTTACTTATAAATTAGATAAATTTTATTAATAATAAAAAAATTTACAATGGCAATTTAAAAATTTAATGAACAACAATTATCATTTTCGTCAATTCAAAAGATTCTCTATATTTATGTTTTTATATATATTATATATTATAGATTTAAATATAGATATAAATTCTAAATAATAGTATAACAACTTATTTTTAAAAAGTGAAAGAGTTCAAGGGTTTCTTTAATGTTTTAGTTTATATTTTTATATTAAAATTTATTTAAAAATAAAAAATATTTGGTTAACTAGACTCTTACTTCTCATTACAATTATTAGATTTTAGTGCTGTACTTAAGAAACCAAAATAAATTATTTAAATAACAATAACAAAAAAGACTGAAAAAATATGCACTTTATTATTATTATTTCAAATTCAATAGAAAGTTTCGAGTTGTATAACAAGTACTAAGTTATTAAAAGAAAAACAAATAGTAAGTATTATTTTGAACTAGATTTTTTATAATATTTATAAATTTTTAATTAAATTAATAATTATAAATAAATTTAAGTTGAATTATATTAAATAATTATCAGTTATTTAAATAATTTTTTATGTTTTAATAATATCTTAAGTAAATGAATTTGGAGTGAATCACTATAATAAATTATGCAAAATATAAGATGAATTGAGACACGACACAAACATAACATGAGAAAATAAATAAAAATGACACGAAAAATAACATGAACACGACACGAATACACGAATGTGTCAAAATCTATATAAAACGAATTATTAATGCGCAAAAATTTATATAAATTTATATACCAAAAAATAAAATGAACATGTCACAAAAATAATTTTTTCTCTAAATTGAATCAGTATGACAAATTGTGGCTTCATCATCCTCAAGAGTAGAATTCATCTCTAGTTCTTTCTCATCCTCGGGTTCCCTTGGATTTTCTGATTCATCCTCAAGTTGTGTGGCACTAACACTCTCATTTGGATCAATCATAGTTTGGGAAGGAAGTTCTTGAGATATTTGTTCTACTAATTGGCTTATTGTTGTTACCATTTGTCCCATTTGAGTCTGCAATTGACTCATCCTTATTGCCATTTGACTGTTTGTTTCTCTTATGTCCTGTTGCATTTGCCTGTTTGTTTCCTTTAGGTCCTGTTGCATTTGCAATTGGTTAGTAGCAAGGGATTTGACAAGATCTGCTAGAGACTCACCTGAATTTTGTGATTGGGACTGAAAAAGATCTAGTTCTTGAGACCATGATTGATTGAAGCTCGATGGATGAGTGTAATTGGTATAAGGATCTATTTCATGATAATTTCTCGAGTAGCCATAATTACGATGATCCCACCATCCCTCATTATAAGTGTTTAGGAAAGGATCATACTATTGTTTGTGGAACCCTTGTTGGCTTTGGTATTTCCACATCATAGGATGGTTCAAAATTATCTTTTCGGTAGTATGAGCACCAATTGGTTGGATGATCCATCATGAAGCACATTCCACACTGCCTTGATTGTTGAACATTACCCATGGCCAATTGTTGAGCTAGGAGGTGAGATTGGCTCGTCGGTTCTCAATGTTCATGTATGCCACCAACTCCTCAAGTGTTAGATTGCTTAATTCTATCGTGTTTTGCTCAAAAATTGAAAAAGAAAAAAAAAAATTTGTATGTACAAGAAAAATAAAATTAATTACAACTAAAAATAAGAATAAACCAAAAAACTAATAAACTAAATAAAGCAATCCCTGGCTGTAGACACCGAATTTTATCCGGGTTATGTTTTTATTTTTAATTAATTAATTCTTTAATTCTATTTTTTTCTTTATTTTTTGAAATTATTAAAAAAAAAAGGAAAAACAAAAAAAAAAGAAAGGGAAAATCAGATAAAAAGATTAGTTTGGATTGAACTTGGTCTCTCCCTCATATTAGGATTGGTTTTTGAATATGAAAGGAACTCTTTATCAGATTAGATTTCAAAACCTAAATGAATTGAAATTCTATAGCCGATTGAATTAAGACTCCTCTTTGTTCTTTCTATAAATTCATAGCAAATAACACTGAAAAAAGGGGGCCTGAGGGATCCCACCTCACGGTGGGATGTGGGGATTTTTTTTAATTTATTGACGATCGCTTTATTGGAGTGTATTTGGATAGATTTGAGTGAAAGAAAGTATGGCGGGTTCAAATTCTGGGCAACCCCAGTTCATTGCTAGTACCGAAAACCAGAGTTTCCCAAATGCCCCGCTGATCCAGAATGCATATACTAATCAGATAGTGGTTCCAAACAGAACAAGCTGGAAAAACTTATTTGCATACATGGGTCCTAGATTCCTTGTTTCAATTGCCTATATTGATCCTGGAAATTTTGAAACTGATTTGCAAGCAGGAGCACAGTACAAGTATGGGTTACTTTGGATCATATTAATAGCTTCATGTGCTGCTCTTGTTATTCAGTCTCTGGCTGCAAATTTGGGTATTGTCACAGGGAAGCATTTAGCAGAACACTGCAGAGCTGAATATCCTAGAGGCCCGAACTTCATCTTATGGGTTCTTGCTGAAATTGCAATTGTTGCATGTGATATTCCTGAAGTGATTGGCACAGCCTATGCATTGAACATGCTCTTCAACATCCCAGTTTGGATTGGTGTCCTTTTGACAGGGCTCAGTACATTGGTTCTTCTAGCGTTGCAGCAATATGGGGTTAGGAAGCTTGAGTTTTTTGTCACTTTACTTGTACTTACAATTGCTGGGTGCTTTTTTTTGCTGAGCTTGGCTATGCGAAGCCTGTGGCTCGTGAAGTTCTTAATGGTCTTTTTGTTCCTCAACTCAAAGGAAATGGTGCCACTGTTCTAGCCATTTCACTCCTTGGAGCTATGGTTATGCCGCACAACCTCTTTCTCCACTCAGCACTGGTGCTTTCAAGGAAAATCCCACGATCAGTGCAGGGCATTAAGGAGGCCACACTCCCACTTAGAGTTATTTGACCCGACTCATATGCTGCTAGTTTTGTTGTTTTTTATTTTTTGTTTGTTTGTTTGTTTTTTTATTTATTATTTATGTTATATTTATGAATTATTTTGTATTACTAATAATATTTTAAGTTTTTTTTGCAGGATTATTGTTTACTGATTATTTATTATTAAATATTTATTAACCATTATTTTTTAATACTATTATATTATTAACTATTATTTTATTTTACATTATATTATATTATATTATATTATATTATATTATATTTTATATTATATTATATTATTAATTATTATATTTATTTAGTATTATTAAAAATTTATTTATTGATAAAAGTATTTTAATTAATTAAGTTTAGATTAATTTTAATTGAATATTAATTATTTTTTAAAATTAATAAATTGAGATTTTTTCAATGATGAAATTCAAAAAAATTACGAATGGTTAATTTCTGAGAAATTTCTAGGTGAGAGAATTCTCTTAAAAATTCTCCAGAATGAATGGAAGAATTTTTTTAAGAGATAATTTTCAATACCAATAAAAATCAAAAATTTATTTTTTTTAAAAGAATAATTAATTTTCAACTTCTTTTTCTAAAATTGATTTTCCATAATAAATGCTTAATTTAAATTGAAAGATAAATTCAGATTTTTTTCGATGATGAAATTCAAGAAAGTTGCGAATGGATGACTTTTAAGAAATTTCTAGGTGAGAAAAATTCTTTTAAAAGTTCTCCAAAACGAATGGAAGAATATTTTAAGGGATGATTTTCGATATTAAAAATCAGAATTTATTTTTCGAATAAACATTAATAAAATGAGGAATAATTTTGGAAGATTAATTTAAGAAATAATTTGATTAAACAATTTAACTTTTTCGACGACGGAGCCTCTTCAATAGAATGAATGGTTTCTTTTGAATACTCTCAAGGTGAGAAACATTTTTTAGTAATTTCTCCAAAATGAATGGAAGGAAGACCTAAAAAAGTGATTTTGGAGATTTCTAACTTTAACAAAATTAAAATGAAATAGGATAGACAAGACCATTTAATTAAGACTTTTTAAGTATCACAAGACTAATTAGGTACTATCTCTTAGATAGACGTTGTGAGGGTGCTAATCTTTCCTCACACGTAACCGTACTCCCGAACCTAGTTCTGATAAGTAGACAAGAACCTATTCTTTTTAAGGTGCCTTAGTCAAGCTTAGGATTACTTTAAATAGGATAGATTCATAAAGGTGACTAATCACACCTAGATTAGATGATTAGTGGCGACTCCATTGATTTGTGTCTAGCATGATGAATTCGTATTTGGCACGTTATGACACCGGCAACGACGCCAAAAACTTGATGCACCAAAAGAGTTTTAAAACCCCGGGTGTTGGGAATACACTACCTTGGGCTCATGCATAAACATGATAATCAAAATGCAGCGAAAATAAAAAAGAAGCACCCGAAGTATAATAGGATCTTAGGCTTGTGTTTAGCATAGGTTTATGACATTCAAAACTAAGTAAATCACCCATATGTTTTGGAAGTTACCTACTTAAGATATCGTAACCTTAAGTTACAGATCCAAATCTCGAATAGCTTACGAATCAAGATCTATAAAGCTTCCAACTCATCCAAGATCACAAGAAGCACAATTGTCCTTCCTCTAGAGCTAGTCCCCACGAACAGCTGATGGATCCTTCTCTAAGGTATGGCGATTCATTTGTGCTAGCAAGTTGATCCTAAGATCACAATCAAAAGATCTATATCCTTGTGTTTTTCTCCCTAAATCAATCTCACTCAACAAGGTGAAGAGGCGGCAAGAAAACACCAAGAAAAGAAGGAATTGCGGCAAGCACAAAGGGCTGTAGGGAGGCTGCGATTTCATTATTTTGCCAAGGAAATGTTCTCTTCTTGAAACCAAACTTTTTCTCAAGCAAAATGAGAATATCAAAAGTATATTGAAAGTCCCTTGGGCGGCTAAAGCCTCTATATCAGATTATATAGTGGCGCAAACCCTGACCCCTATCTCCCTAAGCTTAGCCTGCCACCTGCAGCTTGTTGCACAAGATTTTCATTAATCCACTTGGACTTAAACTATTTAATTCTAAGATGGATCAATAGGCCCATTATATTATCTAATAATAATAGTCCAACAATCTTAATGCCTTAAGTTGGGTCAACCATCCTTAGTGGACAGTCCTAAATTTGAATAGTCACTTTAGACCCAATCTAATTTATCATGATTATTTATTGGATAGATTAATTTCTAAAGGAAAATAATTTATTTCTCAATTAAATTTTCTTTCTCCTCATGAACAATTCATGTTATTAATCTATTAATATCATCTCATGATATTATTCCAATATAGTATAGTCATTCGAAATTTACCTTGCACATCATCATGTCAAAGTCGACTATACTAGATAAGACTTCTTGATTCCTTTTATCTCATTAAGACATTGTCATTGGATTTCTCAAATCTCAATTATGTCTTAATTCATCTCAATTGAACTTCTTCAATTAAGTCCTTAATATAGATCTTTTATTCCATTAAGTTTTACCTTAATAGAATACCATGTTTAATCCATACATATCTGTTCTTATGTGTGTGACCCTCTAGGTTCTCAATATGTTGGCAATGAACATAAGTTAATCTCATTAACTTGTTTTCATAGATCAAGAGCGGGATCTAGCAACCCATCATGACCACCCAAATATTGTGAAGTCAGCGTGACCTTTTAGAACCTTTCAGCAACCAGCCTGTCGGTGTAATACGGTCATTTCACCATATATCTCGGATAACGAATGAGCATGGTGTAGTGTCTACTCATGATCAATCCATATTAGTTCTTCGCAACTTATGATTAACCTTATGAATTTAGAGAAACAACTTTCTCCTAAATCCATCATGTTTTGTCCAAAGATTTAATCAAGTTAATCGTAGTCAAGAACAAAATAGATATGTCTCCAATATCACAGGTGTAGACACCCGTTTTTATCCTGGTTGGGTTATTATAATTTTAATTTTTAACTTTAGTTTAGTTTATTTAATTTTAATATTTATTTTTTATTTATTTTTTATTTTCGAAATTATCACCCAAAAAAAACACAGAGAAATCAAAATCTGAATAAACCGAAACTCTTACTTCCCTCTTTGAATCAAATCAGAACTCTCCTTTGGATTATGATCAGGCTCAAAAATTTGTGATAAATGAGGAAAAAATAATATTTATCTTGATTAGGATAGAACTCCAGATCAGATCAAACACATTAGGACTCTCATGATTTTCCCTATAAAATGATCATTGGATTCAACAACAAAAAGGGGGGGAGCTAGGAGCTAATAAAAAAAAAGGGTGAAAGCTGGCGGAAAAAGGAATTAAAAAAAAGAAAGGCATAGAGAGCTTCAGGGGGGATTCACAGGAGAGAAAAAAGAGAATTCAGAAAGTAGCAAAAAAATACTTAAATTTCTTTTTTGGGTGTTTCAGATTTCTTAGATCTAAGTTATTGTATTTTGTTTCGGGAAAGAAAATAAGAGATACACTGGAATAAAAATTAAGCAGGGAGTTCTTGGGGAAACAAGCAAGCCTCTTTTTGAACAAATATTGCACATGCCGCCAATCGTTTAAGTGTGCGAATGAAAGAAGAAGGAACCCACTTTTTGATCTCATGGATCCAGCAAGGTTTTAATCTACCATAAGGTGGACAAGCTTTTGAAATCTATTAATGCCTTGGTCTTGACTATGATAAGAAAGGTGTTGTAGTTTACAACAGATATTACCATGTGTTTAGTGAAGGCGAGCTTGAGAGGTTGGTATCTGGAATGGATAATGTTGTGATTGTTGATAAGTTTTATGACAAATCAAACTGGTGTATCATTCTTGAGAAACCATTATAAGGATAAAGATTTGTGTTGCTTCAATGGATCTTAGTGGAAATTAGTATTGATTGATTGTTGTTTTACAAAGGCAGCCCGACCCAGTTTTATTTCGCATTCGCATTCGGCAACGAGATGTTGAAAGCTTGAGCTTGTACGGCTCAATCATTGTATGGTATTTTTATTTACTTATTTGATTATTTATCATTAGTTTTAGTTTTACTTATTTACTTATTATTTCTTTCTCTCATGTTTTATTTTTTTGTTTATTTATATTTTTTATATCATTTTAGTATTTGATATCTTATTTGATATTTTGTTTTTGATATTATTATTTTTTTCTTATTGCATGTTAATTTTTTATTTTAATTTATTCCTATCTATTATTAACTCATTGAATTTTGGACTAATGTTAGTTAATTTGATTGTTGCAGGGATATTCTTTAGGACTAATTTGATTTACTTGATTTCATTTTTTTTTTGTAAATTATTGTATATATATTAATTAATTATCTATCTATCTATTCATTATTTGTCTATTGATAATCGTAATTGAGTTAGTTAGAATTTTCATTTTTGCTAATTAAGTTTTTTAATTGAGAATTAATTAAATTAAATAATAAATTGGGATCTTTTTCCGATGATGAAATTCAAGAGAGTCACGAATGGTTGACTTTTAAGAAATTTCTAGGTGAGAAAAATTCTCTTAAAAATTCTCTAGAACGAATGAAAGAATATTCTAAGGGATAATTTTCGATATTAAGATCAGAATTTATTTTTCGAACAAATATTAATAAAATGTTGATTAATTTTGGAAGATTAATTTAAGAGAAATAATTTTGTTAAATAATTTAACTTTTTCCGACGACAGAGCCTCTTCAATAGAATGAATGGTTTCTTTTGAATACTCTCGAGGTGAGGAAACATTTTTTAGTAATTTCTCCAGAATGAATGGAAGGAAACCTAAAAAAATGATTTCCGAGATTTCTAATTTTAACAATTAAAATGAAGATAGGATAGACAAGACAAGACTTTTTAAGCATCACAAGACTAACTAGGTACTATCTCTTAGATAGGCGTTGTGAGGGTGCTAATCCTTCCTCACACGTAACCGTACTCCCGAACTTAGTTCTGATAAGTAGGCCAGAACCTATTCTTTTTAAGGTGCCTTAGTCAAGCTTAGGATTACTTTAAAAGGGATAGATTCATATAGGTGACTAATCATACCTAGATTAGATGATTAGTGGCGACTCCATTGATTTGTGTCTAGCATGCTGAATTCGCATTTGGCACGTTATGACAGTTTGACGACTCCACTGGGGACATTAGAGAGTCGAGCCATAGATTAGTCTTGTGATACCTTAGGTTTTAATAGTTGGTCTTAAAAAATGTTTAATCTTTTATTCTTATCTTCTTTTTAATTTTGATTTTGTTATTTGTGCTAACAACTTTTGTTTCTTATACATTGATGAAAAAAAAGAAAATTTGTATGTTCCTTTGCACACACTACACGGTGCATATCATAAAGCCCTATACCCGGGCTCGTCCTTTTAGGAGGGGGTAAAGTACCTACGCCTTCGTGAGGTGATAACCTCCGCAACGGCTAGCGAAACACCTTCAGAGTGTAAAGTACCAAAGCTTTCGTTAGGTGATAATCTCCGCAGCAACTTTGGAAAATACTCTCACCCGAATTGAACCCTTCCGGTTGAAGCCTATAATGGGTGAGGAATGGGGTGCCTTACTCATCCTACATGGATGATGTTAAGGAGCAATTTGGGGACCTTTTAGCTTGGTCAAGTATCCTGAACCCAACATATAAACAACACTTAAGAGGCCAACCTTAAGATAGAGCCATGTCAACCTTGTATAGAGAATTACCTGAAATAGGACACATGAAGGAATGTCATTGTATTTTTATTTTCTTGTTAAAATTGTTGTGAATATCACTTGTGTTTTTCTTCGACGTAATTTGTCCTTAATTTTCTTGTGTCAAGTTTTGTGAAATCATTGTGTATAATTCCATCATTTGCATCATTTAGATAATGCTCATGCATTCACCATGTACATTTTTCATAATGCTCATGCATTCATCGTGTATATTTTAATAATGCTCATGCATTCATCATGTATATTTTTCATAATGCTCATGCATTTATCATGTGTATATTTTAATAATGCTCATGCATTTACCATGTACATTTTTCATAATACTCATGCATTTATTATTTACATTTTTATGCATTTATCATGTACATTTTTTAATAATGCTCAAACATTAATCAGGGACACTTGTCATAATGCTAGTGTTAAACTTTGTAAATATTTTTGGGATTGTCATTTGAATTAATTTTATTCTTTCATTTATTTGGAAGCATTAGCATCATTTAAATATTTTCTTGCATATTCAAATGCATGCATGTACATCTTATGAAAGTATGGGACTTAAATCTTAAAAATTGTGGTAACAAAGGTTCAAGGATAGCTCAAACAATCAAAGTTTTTGGGGCATTCCTACAACACCCGTTCACAAGCTAGAGCAATAGCTGGAGAACAAGCTTCAAAGATAGATAGAATGGAACAGGCACAAGAGGAAATTAGAGAACAGTTAAGTGCAATGATAGAAATGATGAAGAGTTCGAAGGGGAAGAAAGAGGCAGATGAAACCAAGTCTCAGGAGAAAAACCAAAATATGGACGAGACCATCTATCCACCAGAATTCAACCTTTCTCAGGTTCAAATGTCTCAACAGGAACAATTGCAGCAAGCACCATTCATTGGAGGATTTAATTATCCTCAACCTCGAGTCCCGGGATTTATCATTCTTGCCTCTGGGACAAAGATAGATGCTGTTCAAGTTCCAGACTTAGATGATCCTAAAGAACAAGAGAAGCTGAAAGTAGTTGAAGAGATTGAGTCTCGAAAGATGAAACTGATTGAAGAAAGACTTCGGGCTGTTGAGGGGTTAGATCTCTATAGTTCCCTGGACGCTGAAGGGCTTTGTCTGGTGCCAGATGTAGTGATTCCGCCAAAGTTCAAGACTCCAGATTTTGAGAAATATGATGGGACTAAATGCCCGATAACCCATGTCACAATGTGTTGTAAAAAGATGGCTGCTCACACGCGGGATGACAAGTTGCTGGTACATGTCTTCCAAGATAGTCTCATAGGGTCCGCTGCAAGATGGTATGTCCAATTGAATAGAACCCGCATCCATTCATGGAATGAGTTGCCAAGGGCATTTATAGCATAATACAGGCATATTGTTGATTTGGCTCCAGACCGTTTAACCTTACAGAATATGGAGAAGAAAGCTACTGAAAGCTTTAAAGAGTATGCTCAGAGATGGAGGGACATTGCTACCGAAGTTCAACCACCTCTCACTAAAAAAAACTACAGTCTTGTTTGTTAGTACCCTTAAAGCACCATACTATGAAATGATGATTGGGAATGCCACTAAGAATTTTGCAGACATGGTAATCTCCGGGGAGATAATAGAAAATGTTATAAAGAGTGGAAAACTTGAAGCCTGAGAAACATCTGATGGAAAGAAAAATGGGCATATAAAAAGAATGAGGGAGATGTCCAAGTTGTGACTTATGGAAAGCAACAAGCAGGAGGTGTTTCCCTATGCTATCCATACTCGGTGTACCACCCTTATCCATCAGCACCATCAACTTTCCAACCAAACTTTTACCCTCAAACACCTATTCCTATGTCTGGCCCTACAGCGAGTCCTTTAGCTCAACCTAGACCCTCATTGAGTAATCAGAGAAGACCTCGCAATAGCCGAGAGAGAACCCGTATTGACCCAATTCCGATGTCCTACACTGCTTTATTCACATGTCTCATTGAAAATCAACTGGTTGCACCTGTTCACCTGGGACCTTTGAAATCTCATTTCCCTGAGTGGTATGATGCCGATGCTCGATGTGAATATCATTCTGGGAATTTTGGTCATTCTATAGAAACTTGTCCGGCTTTTAAACATAACGTGCAAAGCTTGGTCAATGATGGCCTTTTGAATTTTGATAAGTAAGGGGAATCAAATGTCGGTGTTGGTCCATCTACACGGGGGCATGATGGTGATGAGGTTTAGAATGAAGGATTGAAGTTGTTGATTATCGTTGAACTCTTTTTGTCTTTTAAAGTAATGTAGGTGGATCTTTTTATGTTTAGACTTGATTTATTTTTCATCATCTCAATGAATTGGCAAGTTTGATGAATTTTCATTTCCTCTTTCATTTATTATTTCTTCCATTTGCCTACACTTTCAATTTCACCTATGTCAAGTTTCCAAGTAATGAATGTGGTGACAATCATGACAATAATCTGGGATTCAATTTTGAAACTTATTTCCGTATTGGTGAACTTGAACATATATGACCATACGTTTCCATTGGATTTTGGTGAAATTATTGTTGATATGCAGTTTTGGCATGATTGGAAGAAAATTAGTAGAATTGCTTCACGAGTATATTGAATGGCTGTTGAATTCCTTTACAAGTATGTAGATTCCTTGTGATGAATTTCTATAAGTTTGTCATTTTCAATAAATGTTCTTTGATGAAAATATTCACATTTGAGATGATAATGGCCATCTTTCATATTCCTTTCACAAAATGAGAAATTATCCTTTGCCACCCCCTTTTTGAGCCTATTGGATTCTTTTTTTTTCCGAATGAACCCAACTAAGGATCACCCTCCACACCAGGGGGCAAGTATGGAAAAATATCTTTCTAGAGGAGAACGAATGATTGGATCATATTTCTACGCCATGTAAAGAATGTCTTATGTCATGGAGGCAATGATGAGATGGATTGAGTTCCAAAATTTTGAACTCACTTTGTGATAAAAAAAAAAGCAAAAAGCAAAAAGCAAGGCAAAAAAAAATGAAAAGAAAGATGTGAAAACTTTTGAAAATCCTCATTGAAAATGAAATGATCCATGGCTCGATTATCTTGGGAATGAAAAGAAAGATATGAAGTGTTTTGAGATAAAAGTGATCCTTGGTTTGAATACCCTTAAACACATGTTTGAGCCTATTTTATCCATTCTTTCATGACTCCAAAACCCTAGCCTACATTACAAGCTTTAAAAGTCCATTTTGATCAAATGTGAATGTTTGAATTGGAAATCATGTATTGAATTAGGACATGCTTGTGGTATTATTAAGGGACAATGAAGCTTAGATGCATGAAGACAGCTCTAAAGAAGAAGGAAAAAGCTTGTTACACTTTGATATGCTCAATTGCCTCCGAGAAGATTGAGACGAACACATGATGAGGAAATTTTGTTCTTGATACTTTGAGAAAGAATTAGTTTTGAAGAAATTGCTCTTAATTCACATGGCCCTTGGAGAGAGTATACAACTATTTGTGGAGTTCTTATGAAGTGAAAAGCTTTTTCGAGGGAAGCATTATTTTGAGAAAGACAAATGAAGATGATTTGTCAAATACTGTGGAGAAATGTTTCTTTGAAGAAAAAAAATGATAAAAAAAAAGAAAAGAATGAAAAAGAAAAAAAGAAAAAAAGAAAGAAAAAAAGAAAACAAAAGTATTCAAATTGAAAACCCGAAAAGGGCAGTTTGAGTTATAGGAGAATATCTAAGTTAAAAACCTGAAAGGGCAGCTTTGATATAATGAAAGTCAGTTTGAAGATTTCATTGGGGGCATGGTTTGGTATGACAGAACTCAAAAAGATCAAGAACTCCGATTGGATTGATTTTTGAAAGTGAATCATGGATTAATCTCAAGATTGTCAACATATTCATTATTTGGGGATGTTGATATCCCATCCAAATATCCTTGTATAATTCTTTGATTCACCTATTATCTTTTGACAAATTTGTTCTTTTCCCTTCAATGATAAAAACCCTCTTTCTTCGATTCATTTTGTTCATTGCCATTCTTTGTTGCCAACTTTGCATACCCATAATGAATAGAGGAAATGTTGATGCATTATATTTGTTATGGAATTGGAATGATGATTGATAAGTTACTGAACATAAAAGATTCATGCATTATTTTGAAAAGAAATTTAAAGATGATGTTCTGGGACAAAATGAAACAATGATGAGAACCAGAAAAGTTTGAAATATAGACACATGGGGGTTCTAAGTTAAAATATACACTTTGGAAATGGACAAATGCTACATTTGATAATAAATAAAATCAACGAAGGACTAGACTGATAAATGGAACTTGTTAGCTAGTTTTGAAGCTACATATTTGGAAATGATGCAAAGATGAGATAATGAGCTTGAGAACCATTTTGTTACCACGATTAGAGAGATATGATGATTTTCATGCATTGCATTGCATTCATGACATTCATTTCATGAATTGCATTACATGACATTCATGACATTCATGGCATGCATTTAACATGTAAGAAAGATTTTGAGTTAGATTTTGAATTTTGAAATCAAACTTTTTTAAAGGAAAATTCTTGGACCATGGTTGAGATGAAAATTTTGGTCTTTTAGATTTTGCACCTTGGTTGAAGAGATGAGTTTATACCTTGGTAGTAATGAGAATTTTTAAGATGAGATTTTTTTACTTCAAGATGAATTGTTTTTCAAAGGTGAGTTTTTTTAAGATTAGATTTATTTTATCAAAGATGAGATTGATTTAGTGAGAATCCTTAGTTTAAGTGAGAATCTTTAGTTTAGTGTGAATCCTTAATTTAAGTGAGAATCCTTAGCTTGGTTTGAATCCTTAGCTTAAGTGAGAATCCTTAGTTTGGTGTGAATCCGTAGTTAAGTGTGAATCCTTAGCTTAAGTGAGAATCCTTATCTTAAGTGAGAATCCCTAGTTTGGTGTGAATCCTTAGCTTCAGTGAGAATCCTTAATTTAGTGTGAATCCTTAGCTTAGTGCGAATCCTTTAGTTTAGTGAGAATCCTTATTTTGGATGCGAATCCCTTATTTCCTTATTCTGAGTGCGAATCCTTTAGCTTAGTGAGAATCCTTATTTTGGGTGCGAATCCCTTATTTCCTTATTCTGGGTGCGAATACTTTAGCTTAAGTGAGAATCCTTATCTTAAGTGAGAATCCTTAGTTTGATGTGAATCCTTAGCTTCAGTGAGAATCCTTAATTTAGTGTGAATCATTAGCTTAGTGCAAATCCTTTAGTTTAGTGAGAATCCTTATTTTGGGTGCGAATCCCTTATTTCCTTATTCTGGGTGTGAATCCTTTAGCTTAGTGAGAATCCTTATTTTGGGTGCGAATCCCTTATTTCCTTATTCTGGGTGCTAATCCTTTAGCTTAGTGAGAATCTTTATTTTGGGTGTGAATCCTTTAGTTTGAGTGAGAATCCCTTATTTAGGTGAGAAATCTCGTATTTTGGTGTGAATCCTTTATTTTTCAAGTTATTTTCAAGTTGTGCATCCTTTATATTGTAAATTTTAAGTTTGTCTTTAAAATGAAAGATTTCAAAGATGCTGTGTTTTTTAGAGATCTGGTTTGAGGAAAGGTTGAAACAAATTTAGAGACAATATTCAATCTATTAGTTTGAAGCCAAGTACAAATGGGAGATGAATAATGAGCTGGAGAACTTTCTATCTTGTTTAGAGATTCAAGAAAATGGTATTACATGATACGCATCTGCATTCCATTCATGACATTCATGTATTGCATTCAAGAAAGATTATTGCAGATATTCAACATAATTTGGACAGGAATTTCAATTTGGAATTTCAATTTGCAAGGTTAGTAACTTCCTTTGGGATTCAAGGTAAGATTCTTGACATTATTTTTGGAAGAAAGTTTTGCCTTTGAGAGTTTACGAATTTTATAATATTTAAAGTTGATGCCTCGTTGGTAGGAGTTTTTTTATCGTTTGATATTTAAAGTTGATGCCTCGTTGGGAGGAGTTTTTCTTCGCTGTGATATTTCGTTGGAAGAGTTTTCTTCGGTGGGTATTTAAAAGTTGATGCCTCGTTTAAAGGAGCATTTCTACGATGGGATTCGTTTTATTGTTTATTTTCTTTTAATTGTTGAGAACTTGTAGGTGTCTACGTCTTTACACATCCCCTGATTCTCAAAAAAGTGCACAAAGAGGGACAACTGTAGACACCTATTTTTATCCGGGTTAGGTTAGTATAATTTTAATTTTTAACTTTAGTTTAGTTTATTGAATTTTAATATTTATTTTCAATTTAGTTTTTATTTTCAGAATTATCACCCCAAAAAAATCAAAAAAAGAAAAAAAAAACACAAAAAAATCAAAATCTGAATAAACTGAAACTTTTACTTCCCTCTTTGAATCAAATCAGAACTCTCCTTTGGATTATGATCAGGCTCAAAAATTTGTGATAAATGAGGAAAAATTAATATTTATCTTGATTATGGTAGAACTCCAGATCAGATCAAACACATTAGGACCCTCATGATTTTCCCTATAAAATGATCATTGGATTCAACAACAAAAAGGGGGGGAGCTAGCAGCTAATAAAAAAAAAGAGGGTGAAAGCTGGCGGCAAAAGGAATTAAAAAAAAGAAAGGCATAGAGAGTTTCAGGAAAGACATAGAGAGTTTCAGGAGGGATTCACAGGAGAGAAAAAAGAGAATTCAAAAAGTAGCAAAAAAATACTTAAATTTCTTTTTTGGGTGTTTCGGATTTCTTAGATCTAAGTTATTGTATTTTGTTTCGGGAAAGAAAATAAGAGATACACTGGAATAAAAATTAAGCAGGGAGTTCTTGGGGAAACAAGCAAGCCTCTTTTTGAACAAATCTTGCACATGCTGCCAATCGTTTAAGTGTGCGAATGAAAGAAGAAGGAACCCACTTTTTGATCTCATGGCTCCAACAAGGTTTTAATCTACCATAAGGTGGACAAGCTTTTGAAATCTATTAATGCCTTGGTCTTGACTATGATAAGAAAGGTGTTGTAGTTTACAACAGATATTACCATGTGTTTGGTGAAGGCGAGCTTGAGATGTTGGTATCTGGAATGGATAATGTTGTGATTGTTGATAAGTTTTATGACAAATCAAACTGGTGTATCATTCTTGAGAAACCATTATAAGGATAAAGATTTGTGTTGCTTCAATGGATCTTAGTGGAAATTAGTAATGATTGATTGTTGTGTTTCAAAGGCAGCTCGACCCAGTTTTATTTCGCATTCGGCAACGAGATGTTGAAAGCTTGAGCTTGTACGGCTCAATCATTGTATGATATTTTTATTTACTTATTTGATTATTTATCATTAGTTTTAATTTTACTTATTTACTTATTATTTCTTTCTCTCATTGTTTTATTTTTTTGTTTATTTATATTTTTTATATATCATTTTAGTATTTGATATCTTATTTGATATTTTGTTTTTGATATTATTATTTTTTTCTTATTGCATGTTATTTTTTATTTTAATTTATTCCTATCTATTATTAACTCATTGAATTTTGGACTAATGTTAGTTAATTTGATTGTTGCAGGGATATTCTTTAGGACTAATTTGATTTACTTGGTTTCATTTTTTTTTTGTAAATTATTGTATATATATTAATTAATTATCTATCTATCTATTCATTATTTGTCTATTGATAATCGTAATTGAGTTAGTTAGAATTTTCATTTTTGCTAATTAAGTTTTTTAATTGAGAATTAATTAAATTAAATAATAAATTGAGATCTTTTTCCGATGATGAAATTCAAGAGAGTCACGAATGGTTGACTTTTAAGAAATTTCTAGGTGAGAAAAGTTCTCTTAAAAATTCTCCAAAACGAATGGAAGAATATTCTAAGGGATAATTTTTGATATTAAGATCAGAATTTATTTTTCGAACAAACATTAATAAAATATGGATTAATTTTGGAAGATTAATTTAAGAGAAATAATTTTGTTAAATAATTTAACTTTTTCCGACGACGGAGCCTCTTCAATAGAACGAATGATTTCTTTTGAATACTCTTGAGGTGAGGAAACATTTTTTAGTAATTTCTCCAAAATAAATGGAAAGAAGACCTAAAAAAAATGATTTCCGAGATTTCTAATTTTAACAATTAAAATGAAGATAGGATAGACAAGACAATACTTTTTAAGCATCACAAGACTAATTAGGTATTATCTCTTAGATAGGTGTTGTGAGGGTGCTAATCCTTCCTCACACGTAACCGTACTCCCGAACCTAGTTCTGATAAGTAGGCCAGAACCTATTCTTTTTAAGGTGCCTTAGTCAAGCTTAGGATTACTTTAAAAGGGATAGATTCATATAGGTGACTAATCACACCTAGATTAGATGATTAGTGGCAACTCCATTGATTTGTGTCTAGCATGCTGAATTCGCATTTGGCACGTTATGACAACAGGGAGTGGTGAATCCTCTCTGGATCACTCATTCATCTTCGTATGGTTCATGTCATACCCAATAACACCCTACCATAAGCATCCTCGTATGGTTCGTGATGGAATCTAAGTATAACACTCTCCATAGAAGGTGACCTGGTATTACAAGTCTGAGGACTACTTTACACGATTGTTATTAAGAGAATATTATCATAGACACTAAAGTGATATATTACCAAATGAAGTTCTCTTGGCGGGCCATGTTCACTGAACTTATTCAACAGACAAGCACCTATATGTTATCCCAAGTATCCCATACTTCAACCTGTATGAGATCAGTTGCTTACTTCATAAGTAAGAAGGCTTAACATATACTAGTCTTTGAGCATTGCCAATGCCTCGTCTTGGCAATACGATGACCAGGAACAGTTTGAGGAGCAAGGCTTTGATGCATAAGGATCTCATAATTATAACTCTTTATAATTCCTTTGCAAGGCCATTATGTTCCATGGGCTTCATCCGATTAGTACTTAATAACTCCTTATTCTTGTACTAACATGAAGGAAAACCTTGTATCACTATCATAGTGAAGGGTATGCTTTATTGACTGTGTATCCCAAGCTCAATCTGATTGGCTCTAAGGCATACACCAACAATCTCCCACTTGCACTAAGCCAATCACTAACGCATCCAATGTCGAACTCTTTTGATTAGTAATTGTATCTCTACTAGGACATAGCTTAAGTGCATCGAGAATATGCTTTGTCATATACATGATAATCTCATTATCAAGGTTAATAATTCGAATCACAACGAGACCCAGATTCCATTCATATGGCTCAGTTGTATCTAAAACAACTATTGAATCTACGTGTTAGCTAGTAGCTAATGATCCAAATATAACTCCTTTTGCAAGCCAAAACAAAAGAGTTGGTCCTAAAAACCTTTAATATAAACATGCAATCTTTTCAAGTATGGAACGTTTCCTACCAATTTCATTTTTCAAAGATGGCAATCTATCAGAACATTTTACCATTCAAAAAGTTATTAATAGCTCCCACTAAATCCTACATATGTAGATGTTAATGGACTAATTCAATAACAGTTCGAATTCTATATCACTAAGCTGAATGGTATTCATAATAGTTTGCAAGTTGTATAATATATAAGACTATGTTATAGAACTATTTTATAACTGATTTATTTAAGAGGAAACTAAATAAGCATGGCATCCTATGCCAGCAAAACAATATGTTTTGAAAATATAAATAAAATATCCTCAACATTGGCCTATAATGCCAATGAAAACATCAAATGTTTCTAAATAAATCATAACTAAATAGTCTTATTAAAAAACCCATAAGATCGGCAAGCTCTGATGTAGCATCAAACTCTCAATTGGAATTGTGGCTTCATCATCCCCAAGAGTAGAATTCATCTCTAGTTTTTTCTCATCACCGGTTTCCCTAGGATTTTCTGATTCATCCTCAAGTTGTGTATCACTAACACTCTAATTTGGATCAATCATAGTTTGGGAAGGGAGTTCTTGAGATCTTTGTTATACTAATTGGCTTATCGGTGTTACCATTTGTCTCATTTGAGTCTGCAATTGACTCATCCTTATTGCCATTTGTCTATTTGTTTCCTTTATGTCTTGTTGCATTTGCCTGTTTGTTTCCCTTATGTCTTGTTGCATTTGCAATTGGTTAGTAGCAAGGGATTTGACAAGATCTGCTAGAGACTCACCTGAATTTTGTGATTGGGGCTGAAAAAGATCTAGTTCTTCAGACCATGATTGATTGAAGCTCGATGGATGAGTGTAATTGGTATAAGGATCTATTTCATGATAATTTCCCGAATAGCCATAATTAGGATGATCCCACCATCCCTTATTATAAATGTTTGGGAAAGAATCATACTGTTGTTTGTGGAACCCTTGTTGGCTTTAGTATCCTTCCACATCGTAGGCTAGTTCAAAATTATCTTTTCGGTAGTATGGGCACCAATTGGTTGGATGATCCATCATGAAGCACATTCCACACTGCCTTGATTGCTGAACATTACCCATGGCCAATTGTTGAACTGGGGAGGTGAGATTGGCTCGTCGGTTCTCAATGTTCATGTATGCCACCAACTCTTCAAGTGTTAGATTGCTCAATTCCATCGTGTTTTGCTTAAAAATTGAAAAAGAAAAAAACCTGTATGTACAAAAAAAATAAAATTAATTACAACTGAAAATAAGAATAAACCAAATAACTAATAAACTAAATAAAGCAATCCCCGGTAACAGCGCCAAAAACTTGATACACCCAAAAGAGTGTATCTTTATTAAACCTTGCAATTAATATGGTCAATTATAGTAAATTAGCATGCAAGGGTCGAATCCATAGAGATTGTTTTTTAGTTTATAAATTACTAGTTTGAAACTTAAATTTAAGAACAATAAAAGAAAAGGGATTTTTTTTAAAGAGTTTTAAAAATTAAGAAAACAAGAAAAGTAAGAAGCAAATAAATAAGATGAAATCAAATATAAGAGAAATATGGTTAAGGTTTCATTCTCCACTACTAGACACTATTGAGAATCAATTTCAGATCTATCAACATCAATTAGCTATCAAAATTATCAACCGTAGATAACAACAAACTCTATTACCCCAATATTTTCTTAGTTCGTCGTTAAATAGAACAAACTCTCTATTTAATCTCTAACCACTAGACAACCTAGAATAAGCTCTCTAGATTTAATGTAATGGCAGCTTTATGATGAGAAAGATAGGTTGATCTAGGTAACAAACACATAAGCTCAGATTGTTTAACCTTTGTTATGTTCCACTTTGCAATTAGCGAAAACTTGACCATAATCATTAATCACAAATGGCCACTTATGAATAGAAAATCAAGACAATTACACAGATCAAGATTCCTAAACTAGAAATAGACAATTATCAAAATCTATCTAGTTGATCACCCTAAATAAATCAAGACAATATCATGAATAATTTTTATGGAAGAACATAATCAACTTTGATAGAAAACTAATGATAGATAAATCTGAAAATCAATTATAAAACTTGTCTAGGGCTTTGAAATCATCCTTAACCAAAGAGAAGTTTAGCCTTGCATAGGCATAGATAATATATACTTAAAACTAAAAAGAAAATAAAAGAATGGAGAAGAAAAAGAAGAAGAAAAAGAAGAAGAATAATGATGATCCTTGAGTCTTCTCAAAAGATGTTTAGTTTGTGGCTCAAAAGATGGTATTTATAGAGTTTTAAAACCCTGGGAACAAAGTCTTTGCCGCACAAGTAATTCAAGAGGCATAAAATCACATTTTCAGGGTTTTTTCACGGGTTTTCCTTAATTATTGGCACCGCTGCCTTTATTTTTTTGCTGAATCTTCCTTCATTTCATCGGTTGATTTGGATAATCATTTCTTGTCCTATTTAGGCATGTAAACTACTGTTGGAAAGGTATTCAACTTAGCTTCAAAAGTCAAGAAGGAAGTTTCTTCAAATAAGGACTTTAACATCATGTTTTTATTGCAACAAGCTCTGGAGATCAAATCTGCTTTCTTGCTTTGCAACCAGAAATTGATCTTTTTGACTCCCGAGTCTTCTTCCATATTGTGATTATGATTTTGTAAGCTCTTTACCATCATTATTGACATCTTTTGACTTCATTATCCTTATTGTACCTAAAATTCAAAAACATAATATAAGTAAACAAGATAAAGATCGAAAATATAACAAAAACTAAAGGTAGAAAGGCATAAAATGTATATTTTATGAGCTTATCATACTTTAAACATACGAAAAAATAATACGAACAAAATATGGATGAATTAGACATGACACAAACACAACACATGGGAAAAATAACATGATCACGACATGAATACATGAACGTGTCAAAATCTATATAAAACAAATTATTAACGTATAAAAATTTATATAAATTTATAATATTTTGAACACAAAAAAAAAAAACATGAACACATCAAGAAAACATATTTTTTTTTTTCTAAATTGAATCACAATGACAAATTATGCAAAATATGTCATGAATTGAGACACGACACGAACACACAAATTTTTCTCTAAATTGAATCACAGTGACAAACTATACAAAATATGAAATGAATTGAGATACAACACGAACACAATATACGAAAAATAATTAAAATACAATACAAAAAATAACATGAACACAACATGAATATACGAACGTGTCAAAATCTAAATAAAATGAATTATTAACGTGTAAAAATTTATATAAATTTATAATATTTTAAACACACGAAAAAATAATACGAACAAAATATGGATGAATTAGACATGACAAAAACACGACACATGGGAAAAATAACATGAACACGACATGAATACAACTTGATTCATAACTAGAAAGTTTTTCTGGACCCTTTCTAATTGGGGCTAAAACTCCAGAAATTAGAAATGCCAAAATAGGAATAGCACTTGATATTATTAGAAATGCCCAGAAAATAGATTTTATCAAATTCCACTACTAAACCAATTAACAATCTAAATTATATAACAATTCAAATGATTATCAATTAATCAAATTACAAGTTATTATCAATTATTATTAATTTATATTATTTGTTATTAATTGTTATTAATGTTATTAATATAAAGTTTAAGTAATTATTAATATTTATATTAATATAAAATTATATTAATATATTTTGATTTATAAATCTATAAATCTATATTATTTATATTATTTATTTTATTATTATATCTATTATTATATTATTCTTATATTATTATTTAATTTAAGTTAAATATAATAATTTAATTTAAGTATAATAATAATTTAATAATTTAGAATTTTATTTCTGTCAAAATCTGTATAAAATAAATTATTAACGTATAAAAATTTATATAAATTTATAATATTTTGAACACAAAAAAAATAACATGAATACGTCACAAACACACAAATTGTTTTCTAAATTGAATCATTATGACAAATTATGTAAAATATATTATGAACTGAGACACGATACGAATACGACGAACACACAAATTGTTCTTTAAATTGAATCATAATGATAAATTATGTAAAATATGAAATGAACTTAAAACACGACATGAACACAATAAGAAAAATAATTAAAACACAACACAAAAAATAACATGAACACTACACAAATGTATGAACGTGTCAAAATATACATATAATGAATTATTAATGTGTAAAAATTTATATAAATTTATAATACTTAAAAAAAATGAAAACAAATTTTTTTCCTAAATTTTCTGTTTCTCTTTTATTTTCTTTTTTTCCTATCCAAATTGTTTTTCTTTCTTTCCTGTCCAAAAAAAAAAAACGTGTTGAACCCTAAAGCTTTTATATAGTCAATATTATATAATGGTAAGATACCATATTTTTTGTTTTTGATTTTGAAATTGAAATACATTATGTTTTTCTTGTATATAAAGTCTATCATTAAAACAAAAATGTAATGGAAATCGGGAGGTGATCCAATTGCAAGTGGGTTGATTTTGACGGTCTAGAAACAACCCCCACAAGCATACCTACCTCTTCCTCCAATTTAAGTAGGAGCTCCTTATTGACGTGGCAATCTACCATTGGCTGCAAAATTCAATGTCTTAGGATCTATTTTATAGACAGTGAGATTAATTTTGATAAGATTAAAAATAGTGATGGCGGTGAGATTAATTATTATAGTAGTGAGATTGGATACTATAGCGATGAGATTAAAATCAGTGATGGGATATATGTTTGGATTTAAAAACAACTGTAGCGGTGGGTGAAATATAATGAGAAGGAAAAATAACAATTAAGGATATTAAATTAAAATATATATTTAATAAAAAAATTAAACTATTTATCATTTATGAAATTAATAAATAATTAAAATTTATTTTTTATAAAATAATATTTTTGTTGATAAATAATTGAAAATTAATACAAATTAATAATATATTAAATAATTTTTTATAAAAATAATAATAATATATTTACAGTTTTACACAAACTAAAACTTAAGAAAATAATATTCAATTATTTATTATTTTTATGTATTTATTTATATAATATTCAGTAATTAATATGATTAATTAAAATAAATAATATATGTAATTATTTATTTTAATTAACTCAAATTAATTATAAAATATTTATTTTTATTCACTTATTAAATTTCCAACTGCAAGTGGGCTGATTTTGACGGTCTAGAAACAACCCCCACAAGCCTAGCTACCTCTTCCTCCAATTCAAGTAGGACTCCTTATTGACGTGGCAATCTATCATTGGCTGCATAAATTCAATTTGTATTTGGATGGAGCATGAGATTGATTTTGATAAGATTAAAAATAGTGATGATGAGATTAGTTATTGTAGCAGTGAGATTGGATATTATAACGATAAGATTAAAATCAGTGATGGGATATATGTTTGAATTCGTGTAGCGATGAGGTGAAATATAATAAAAAAAGAAAGACAATTAAGAATATTAAATTAAAATATATATTTAATAAAAACTTTAAATTATTTATCATTTATAAAATTAATAAATAATTAAAAATTATTTTTTATAAAATAATATTTTTGTTGATAAATAATTGAAAATTAATACAAATTAATAATATATTAAATAATTTAAAAAAAAATTAATAATAACATATATATCCAAACTGAAACTTAAGAAAATAATATTGAATTATTTATTATGTTTATGTATTTATTTATATAATATTCAGTAATTAATATGAATTAATTAAAATAAATAATATATGTAATTATTTATTTTAATTAACTCAAATTAATTACAAAATATTTATTTTTATTCACTTATTAAATTTATAATTTATTCATTTTTATTTATTTATTAATTAACTATATAACTATAAAAAGTATTTATTCTATTAAGTTAAAAAGTTACTTAAAGTTTTTGAGTAAAAAAATTTTAAAAAAATATTGGAAAAGAAATGATTAAAATATCACTGTAATTTATAACTATAAAGACAAAAAATGGAAACAAGGGATTTTTTTGAGAAAAAAAGGGTGCGGCGGGGAAATGGATTTCCACCGAACCCTTCTCCCTCCAGTACCCTAATTGTACCACAGTGGTGAATTCCAAACATCAGCAGCAGTGCGATGGAGAAAAAAGTGCTCCGTTCACATTGCACTGATGCTGTGAATAAAACCAAATGGAGTCTTAGGAATTATTTGAATGAACGGTGAGATTAGTTTTGGTGAGATTAAAAATAGTTATTATAATGGTGAGATTAAAATCAGTAGTGAGATATGTGTTTGAATTCAAACACAGCGGTGGCGGTGAGATGGATTATAGTGAGAAAGGAAAATGATCATTAAGAATATTAGATTAAAATATGTATATATATAATAAATAATTAAAGTTATATTTATATTAAATAATAAAATATATATTAAAATTATATTTATATTAAATAATAATTAAAAATTATTAAAATTATATTTATGTTAAAAAATAAATTAAAAATTAAAAAATAATTAATTAATTTTTTAAAAAATTAAATTTTTATAAAAAAAGAAAAACAATGGAAGTCCCCTCACAACAAAGAAAAGATTCCACGCGCCATTGGCGAGATGGAATCCATATGAGGCCTTAATTAATAGAAGTAAGTTCCAATTGGATGGACGGTGAGATTAAAAACAGCGGTGAAGGTGAGATTAGTTACTATAGCGGTGAGATTGGATACTGTAATGGTGAGATTAAAATCAGTAGTAGGATATGTGTTTGGATGCAAAAGTAGCGGTGACGGTAAAGTATAGTAAGAAAAAAAATGATGATTAAGGGTTTTAAATTAAAATATGTGTATATATATATAATAAATAATTATAAAATATTAAAATTGTATTTATGTTAAAAATAAAATATTTATTAAAATTATATTTATGTTAAATAATAATAATTAAAATTATTGAAATTATATTTATGTCAAAAAATAAATTTAAAAATTAAAAAATAATTAAAATAATTAAAATTTTAAAAAATAATAAAAATATTATTTATGTAATTACTTATTTTTAATTAATCATAAAATAATAAAAAAAAATATTTATTAATTTATTATATAATATTAAATTAAAAATTATAAAACAAGGATGAAATTGAAAAAATAACCTCCACTAAGCTCAAAGCTTTAGTTGAAAAAAATGGCATCAATGCAATGAAACACTGTTTATCGCACTAATATCATGTTATCCAAATGGCATATTCGGTGTAGTTGAGGAAAAAACCCTAACCGCACCTAAATGTGGTCCCGTTTGATTCCAAACGGGGCCTAAATCAAGTTCCTGTTGGGCAAATCTCAATAATTCTGGTAAGATTGAGTATACAAGATCCCACCCTCTTCAGTAGTACTCACAACCATTCGCATATAATATTATAATATAAATTTTACGTTAATCAATGTTAAAAAATTCGGATAAAATATTAAATCGATCAAACTGTTTGTATATTGAATCAATCGATTGTATTAAAAAGAATTTAAATATTAAATAAGTATTAAAATATAATAAATATTTAATAAAAATATATATTTAATTAAATGATATGATTTTTAATATAAATTCAAAAGATTAAAAATTAAAATTTCATCAAATTCAATAAATTTTAAAAAAATAAATGTAAAACCATTTATTTTTTGAATTTTTTTTGAGTTTTTATCGATTTTTTATCGATTTTTTATCGAGTCAACTGATTCTCTGTCGATTCAAAAAAATTTATTTTCATGATATGCACCGAATTAAATGGACCACTGATTCAATTAACCGGTCCGGTTTTTTATTCCGGGACATTTACTACTATTTTTCTTTAAAACAAGAAGAGAAATTCCATTTTTTTCAATAAAAGAGAGAAAGAAAGACTCCACCAACGACGCTTATTTCCTCCCCCCTCTCTCTCCGCTTTGTTTAGATTATTGAATTATCCCCCGATTCGATCGAATTCGAACCCACCCTCGATCTCTCTCCTCTTTATATTTTTAGTAAACCACCGCTTTCCCCCCCCCCCCTTTTTTTTTTCAATCTAAAATTTTTTCTTCGAAAAAACAACGAGAAGGAACAGCAAAGCGAAATAGGCGGCGGTAGGTTAGGGAGGAAGGCAAAAGAATGTCGACCGAACATAAAGAACAAGAACCTAGCCCTAACAGTAACGATAACGATAATTTGAACAGTGAAAGTGAACACGAACAAAAACAAGAAGAAGAAGCAGAAGCAGAAGCAGAAGAACAGGCTCCACGTCAGTCATCGACAAGAACTCCTTTCACTAATCTAAGTCAAGTCGATGCTGACCTTGCTCTTGCTCGAACCCTCCAAGAGCAGGTAAGATTTTTAATTTTTTGGTTTATTACTTTAAAATTTGTTAATTTTTGTGTGATTATTTGTAAAATTACTTTTTTTTTTTTACCATGTTGTAGGAAAGGGCATATATGATGCTTAGGATGAACAATGATGGGAGTGATTATGGCAGTTGGGAGACTGGAAGCTTTTTACATGATGATGATGATGATGATTTCGGGGATCCCCATGATCATGATGATACTGATGGCGACGACGAAGATGATGATGATGAAGAGGAGGATGAGGGGGAATGTGATGGCACTGATGCCGATGATGATGTGGATGTGGATGATATGCATGCTCATGCTGAGAATGTAGAGGAGGATAACAACCCAAGTGTTGAATTCGACCCGGCTGTCTTTTCGAGTGATGAGGCGTATGCTAGAGCGCTTCAGGATGCTGAAGAAAGAGAAATGGCTGTTAGATTGTTTGCCTTAGCTGGGATTAGTGATCGTGAGTGTTTATTACTATGAGATTCTTGTTAATACTTTCGAATTTATGCCAATGTATGAGTGTTTACTAAAGTTTTACTAATTTGCAGGAGGAATTGTTACCTTAGAGGATCATGGGGGTAACTCTCAGGTACAAATTCTTGTAAATATGAGTCCTCAACCCGAATTCCATGCACATATAATTCTGGAATTTTTTTTTTTATCAGATAAATAGTTTGCAATCATAGGGTATATTAGCGATATCTCATTTCAGTGTCATCTTTATTGCCTTCTTTTCTTAGATGCCTCTTTAGCTGACTTTCTTATTTTGGAACGGTGATTTAAAGTTGTCATCAGTGGGGTATTGCATTTGGAACTGATTTATGGTTTGAGGTTATCTGGACTTTGGTCTCCATATAAGTGTATTATGGTTAGAGTTTTAGCTTGTTGGTCACATTTGCTATGGGAGCATGTTAATCAGGAATTACTATTTATCATCCTACCTATAGGAAGGGTGCTTTCGTTTTACTTGGTGCATATGGCCTATATCTATAAGGAATGAGTTAGTAGTTTGCCTCTTTGAATCTGGTCATCTGTTTTTTCTGTTTGTTTAATTTTCCTTCACTTTTAAATGAAATAGATGAAGTGATTTATGTGACATATATCATTTGTACCTGCTTGCACATGTGTTTGTAAATAATTTGATGGTTGTTTATTCTTGTTTTGCATTCTTTTCTATGTGCCTGCAAGATTGAAAACTGCAATAATATATCAGGTAGCATGTTTGGTTCTCACTTCCTTGATCACAAAGACTTTCATTTGTTTTGGATTTTCACAAATATGTATGGTTATTGCTAAAAAAATTGTTTTGTTTGTGCATGAAAAGCTTATATATTTAAGATGAGTTTTTACTGCAATGGCACTAAAGCTAAAATCTTAGCAAGTTATTTCCAATCTGATGTCGGGATGGCTAGTTTTGGGTTTTACTATCATTAAATCACAATGGCCATCAAATTATCTGATTTTTATTAGTTTTTGAGTATTAAGGTAAAATGCACATGCTAATATTACCACTAGATTCCCTCTTGGTAGTGACCTCATATTTTCAACTAGAAAAGTGTAAACCATCCATTTGGTAGTTGCTTTTATTGTTATAAGCAAGGTTTAACATTTGGCAATCCCTTCTCTTTTCTCTATGTTTGGGGCAGAGGGTTATATTTCCTCTGTTGCTCGGACTTGTTGATTTTCCCCACATACCGGTGTCGACACGAGCCGACACAGACACGGGTATGGGATCCGTGTCAGATTCGTGGGACACGGCAGCATCAACAGCTGAAGAAGATGAAGAAGAAAGAAGAACAAGCAGAAAGGGTGAGGCGGCGATGAAGTTTAGAGAGAGGAAGAAGAGAAGCTGTAGTGGCAAAAAAGAAAGAAAGATGCGATTGCCAAAAAAGAAAAAACAAAATTAGGGCATCAGGCTTAATCATCTGCTGGGCTTGAAAATTATAAGCCCAAAATATTTTTAATTGTTCAAATAAAATTAAATGTATAAATCCAGCCTAAACAATAAAATTATTATATTTTGAACAATATTTTATTTTTAGGGATCAAAATTATTTAAAATTGATAATAATTAAAAATAAATTTGATAAATAAAATATTTTAAAATATATATATATTTATAATTATAAAAAAAATCTTATTTATAGAAAATATTAATGTATTATATATTTTAAAAAATATTTAATATGATGTATTACATATCCTTATTATAATCAAACCAATAATTCATTTAACTATATTTATATATATTAATTCATGTAACTATATTTATATATATATATGGATATATTATATTTAAGTACATGTAAAACGAATCCCCACACCCGTATCCTTCTCTCGGATCCTTTTATACTGTATCCCCGTGTCTTAAGTTCAAGGCAATTGACGAGTCAGACATCTAGACACGTACCCGTATCCGATACCCGTACCCGAGTCCGAGCAACATAGTATATTTCTCCCTCTATATTCTTGGTTGATACTATAATGTCTGGTTCTGTTTTTGGGTTCTATTTTTGATGGTTGTTCTTGTACATTTAGAACTTCTCTTATTGGGAATGGTCTGGTGATATATTTGAATAAAGAATCTGGGTTGAGTATTTACAACAGTCAACCCTTTTTTATCTTCAATTACAAAAGTGTAAATCATCCATTTGGTTGTTTCTTTTAATTGTTATAAGCAGGGTTCAACATTCGACAATCCCCTCTCCTTTCTCTATGTCTGGGGCAGAGGCTTATGTTTCTCTCTCCATATTCTTGGCGGATACTATCATGTCTGGTTCTGTTTTAGAGTTCTACTTCTAATGGTTGTTCTTTACATTTGGAACTTCTCTTATTGGAAATGGTCTGGTGATATATTGGAATAAAGAATCTGTGTTGAGTATTTAAACAGTCAGCCCTTTTTTATATTAAAAGGATGAGAATAATAGCTGTGCACAGGTTGAAAGGCGAGGATCATGTTGTGATTGGTTCAGAATTTGTGGTTGGCATATGCTATAGTTCTCAATATATATTTTTCTTTGGAATCCACTGTTGGATTATATATTTCTCTGTGCCCGTAGTATTATCAGATATCAAGTCCATTGTTGAATAGAAGTTATTCCTGTTTTACACTGCTCTTGATGAAATTTGACTATGAATTTTCATGAAATAGCACACTTATGGAGCTTATTATTTAAATACCTTGACATTTGGCATGTAAGATAGAACCAGATTTCTCTCTCTTTTAAAGCAGTGCTGGAGCTTATTATTTCATTTTATTTCAAGTTTGAGTCTTGATGACATGCATTTGCAGGATACATGGGAAGAAGTTGATCCTGATGAACTTTCATATGAGGTAAGCTTCCCTGTAGATTCTACTGCTTTAACATTTTGCTTAAGAACTCTTACTAAGCTTAATTCTATCATTCAGGAACTCCTTGCACTTGGTGAAGTAGTTGGAACTGAGAGCCGTGGGCTTTCGTCTGATTCAATTGCCTCCTTGCCTTCAGTAACGTACAAGGCAGGAAGCAGTCAGACTGGAAGCAATGATTCGTAAGTTCGAATCCCAGAGTTTTTAATACATGAACTTTTTTCACTTGATGATTTATATCCTTATTTTCAGGTGTGTCATATGCCGTGTAGACTATGAGGATGGTGATTCCTTGACAGTGCTTTCTTGCAAGCATTCATATCATCCTGAGTGCATAAATAATTGGTTGAAAATAAACAAGGTATGCTTATTTAAATTTGCGTTTAACTGCCCTTCTTATTGTTTGTGTCATAGTTTTTATAAAGTATCAGTGATTCGTGAGGACATTTGAAGTAACTTCGTGTTGATGTTTTGTCAAAAGACATACTGGAGAATTTCTTCCTTACTGTTTTGAAGTTCTGACCCGCTTTAGTTTTTCTTTCCTGTGTTTTTGTTATATTTTACATGTTATTGTACTGGTTTATATGATCGTTGTATGTTTCCAGAACCTTTGGTAAACATATATGTGGTAATGGGTAATAAGTAATAAATTGCTGTGTTACTGCAGGTCTGTCCTGTTTGTAGTGCTGAGGTCTCTACCTCGGGGCAGAGCTAGTATTTTTGGACAATACCCTTCCTCAAGCCACAAGGCACCTGCTTGTCTTAATACACAGAATGTATGATCTCTTTATGGGAAAATCATAGGTATGGTTTTGTCAGCGAAGCACTAAGACCCTCCTGCTGGATTACCTTTTTCTGGTTGAATTGACGAACCGGCTCAACCCCTTCTACGTACAAGGTTGAATCCACTCCCTTTTATCTTATCAACAGCTTTTTTCCCTCGCCTTATCTCTGTCCTAGCTCGAAAGAAAGGTTTTCTTATCAAATGCCACTTTGCTTAAAACTTTGTTTTCTTTCTTTGTACGACTATTTTAAATATATTTTCCCATAGATCTGTTGGGAAATTGTTGTCGCCATAGATCTTTGAACCGTTTCTGGGCACTGCACTTGAACTATTGATCTATGAAATGCCCGGTGACTTAAGACAGTCAGGTTCCTGTATTCGTTCTCTATTAACTTCTGTGTTATACTCCCTTTTGAATTAGTTTAATGTCTGTCTTATGGCCAGTGGCCGGGTTTTTTTTGAGAAAAATGACTATCTTCCTCATCAAATTCTGTTTCTCTTAATCTTCGAAATGCCTCTCCCACTGAAGATTATCAATTTCTACAATGAAATTGAAACTGCATCTTTATTGTGTTTTTATATTTTGGGTCGAGGAAATATCATATAAGAAGGAACACCAATGAAAATGTTTAAACTATAATGCTTGTTATTTCTCATGGAAATATGCGAGTATACGACTGATAGTCCATTTTTGGATTGGTCTAGGAGGATTGAATCAAATACTGTTTTCTCTCATATTTTGGGTCAATAGGAAAGAAAGAATGAAAGATTGCATTGATCTTTCTCCTAAGGATTACTTGAGCTGTTGAGACATGGGCACATGACTTGGAGTTTTGGGCTTGATGCCTGGGTCTTTTGGTTTCTCCTTTAGATTGCGGCCCAAATAAGAAAATTGTTTTGAATTTGTAATTAATAAGTAAATTTGGTAATTTTAAATACGATACCAAAACACCAAATTATATATTTAATAAATATAATATGATATATTTAAATACGATTAATATGATATATTTAATATAATATTTAAAATTTTAATATATTTAATGATTTTCATTGTGTCTATATTTATAGAACTGATTAAAAAAAATATTAAATACAATACATATATATACAGATTACAAGTCTACCATAAAATTATTAGTACTATTTTCCATTAGACCCAGGTAGGTCTTCTTTTTGTTTGGGCTTCATTCTTCTGTACAATAACGCTAGCCAACCATATTGGAATGCTTTATCGGAAGACAACAACTAGAAAGCTTCGGAGTTTCAAGTCGGAGTTCCTCTAAATGTGGAATGTTCCAAGCTTTTATTACTGTCCTTTATAAATGCAAACCATTCTCTGAACTAAAGAAAATTCATGCACTGGTATTAACTTTTGGCCTCTGTCATGATGACCCTATATCATCAAAACTTCTCTCTTTCGCTGCTCTCTCCGATACAGGCAACACCGATTACGCTTACCGGGTTTTTTTTCCGGGCTACCCACTCCTAGGGTCTTTAATTGGAACACAATCACCCGAAGTTATTCCAACAGTAAAAATCCAAACAAATCAATTTCAGTTTTTATTAAAATGTTGAGAGCTGGAGTCTTCCCTGATTATTTAGCATACCCTTTTCTGGCCAAGGCATCTGCTCGCCTTTTAAATCCAGAACCTGGTGGTGAAATTCATGGGCAGGCGTTAAAAAATGGGTTCAACTTAGTTAAGTATATAAACAATTCTTTGATTCACTGTACGCTTCTTGCCGTGGCATAGTTTACGCGCGTCGAGTGTTTGATGAAATGCCAATTAAGAATGTTGTTTCGTGGAATGTTATGTTAGATGGTTATGCTAAGTGTGGGGATATGGCTGTGGCGCGTCAAGTTTTCGATTTGATGCCTCAAAGGGAAGTTGTTTCGTGGAGCTGTTTGATTGATGGGTATGTTAAAGAGTGGGGGTTATAAGGAGGCGTTGGCAGTTTTTGAGGAAATACGGGTTTTGGGTCCTAAGGCTAATGAGGTAAGTAGGTAACTATGGTGTGTGTTGTGCGCTTGTGCACATCTGGGTGCACTTGATCAAGGGAGGTTAATGCATTGTTATGTGATGGACAATAGGTTACCAATGATTTTGGTTTTGCGTACTTTTCTTGTTGACTACACGTGGATAATAAATTATGTAATTAATATATAACAAAATAATATAATTGTTCTTTCTCTAAAAAAGATTAAAATTAAATTAAACTTTATGAAACATATTATTGAAATTTTACTTGAAAATTAAAAAATTGAAATTTATTCTTTCTTTAATTGAAATTAAATTATCAGGTTAACGTGTAAACCTTATCACTTTTTAAGCGTGCTTACTTTCTTTATGGAATGGTTAATTACAATGGATGAGATTGTTGACGTGTTCAATTGAAAGATCCCTACAATAAAAAAATTTGATGCAAATTATTTTACTTTACTTAGAATACTTATATATAATAAAAAATTACCTCGATATGTAACAATTGTTTTTTTTTTATCTATTAGCTCCTCCAACAATTGACTTACAATTACTGCAATACTTTCTCATACTACAATTGACATAACTTATTTCCCTACATGTAAGTCATTTGAAAAAAATTCAATTAATATATCATATTAAAATTTACAAAAAAAAAGTACATATATAAGAGTATTATCTTATGAAAACTTATTTTTTATTCATTAGTGTCATCTCTCGCTTAACTTTTTGCATGTTAATGCAAGGATTGATATCAACAATAATACCAAAAATGTCTATGTCAAAACAAATGTTAGTTAACAATATAAAATAAGTTTATAGTAAATGATTAAAAATAATCATTTAACATTTTAGCAAAAGAATGAAAGAAAAAAAAAAGCCAGCATACCAAATATTTCTCACTTAGAAGATCTTTGACTCTATCAAGCGGATGATAATTTAGCAATAATTTTTCCAAATCGTTAGCACTTTTTTCTTCTTTGATGTTAGTGTACACCGTCAAAATCAATTCAATTTTTTTTTTTGTTGACATTTGAGAATGCAATGTTTATTCCTTGGACTTTACCATTTGATATGATATAAGTCTTATTTTTCAACAAAGTATTTTTGAATTTCAATATTGCTTCAGTAAACAATACTGCGGAGATTTTAGTTTCCTGCAAAAAAAAAAAAAAATCTTGGATCCAAACATTATGTTAAACTAAAAAGTAATAATGAAATCTTACACCATCTATTAAATCATCTTATGTAGTTTTCCTGATTTTGATGGGCCAAAGTAATGTTTCATTCTATGTTGAGTTCCTGAATGTGCATAAAGTACAATATCTCGTTCAAATGGAAAATTTGGATTGTTTCTTCAACCCATATAACAGCAACTTGATCTGTTGACGGTTCATCGTAAACTCTTTGATCAAGATTAGCATTTGCTGCATTATGAATTTAGAATCTACGAATAAAGAGAAATCTTTTAATTTGTGCAAAAATTGGGTATATGGATTTCCTTCTAGAACTTTCATTAACATCTTCATAATTTCTGCATTTAGGTTGACATCTTGTAGTATTCTCATCCTAATTTGAAGTTTATTGTTAGTAATAGAAGTATAGTTGGAAATAGCATGGATTGCCCGCTTCAGGTATCAGTGATGGAAGATCATGATATATTTGTCCTTGTGCTCGAAACGTATAAATATCGTTTCTTTAAGATAGATATTTCTTATCTAGATGAACTCCAAAAGATGTGAATGAGAATATACTATATACGCTCTTATTTGTTTTTGAAATAACAAAGCTTCGTCAGATTGAGATGTAAGAAAATTATACAATTTATTTGAAATTTGCGTTGCAGCTAAATTTTTCCATTGTGACAATAAAAATATGATGTCTCATATTGAAATCTTTTAGCATCACAATGGATGCAAAAAATAACCCTATGTAACTCATGCACTGAAGAGAATGAGGAATTGTTTAATATTTCTCCTATTAAATTAAAAAATAAGTTATTTTCTGTTTCAATTTTAATAAGCAAAATTTTAAAATATTTTCTAAGGTTTTATCAGTTTTTATACATCAGTAACCTTCTTTCTCATATGGAACAGATAAAGCTGCACATAACCATTTAATTTTTTTTTCTCTGTGTAGCTTGGTTATTTGATGTCTCAATAGACTAAAATATAATTGTAAGTTGTACAAATTGTACGACGAATTCTTTTATTTTCTGAGAAATATTTGTAGTACACAATTTAGATGTGTAACAAATATATATATAAATTTGAATATTAAATAATTAGATAAATATAACAGGATACGAACCTTGATTTGTTGGCATTTTTTCTCCAAAACTATGGATGTGATATTTGATTTAATAAACTGGAACTTCAAATATAAATAATCATAACTAAATTTAACAATTATGAGAATTAATAAGTATATAAAATGTATAAAACAACATTCATAACTATTTTTAAAGATATCTAAATTTTAATAAGTAGCGAAGTAAAAGAATCAGCTTATTTAGCTTTAGCAATTGACAGAAAAAATGTTAACCACAAAACGAAATCTAAGTTTTCAAACTTCGTGTGATTTGAAAATCAACTTCCTTTTTTATGTCTGTGATCAGTATATATGCCCATAAATTATCCATCTAAGTAGTACAAATTGGCTAAGCAACATGTCAAAAAAGAAAAATAATATCTCACTATTTGTTTTGCACTATATGTATTTGCGAATAAAAGAAAACACATATATCTTTAGGAGGGTTCCATAAAAAATAGAATATAATAGGTTGTTACAAATAGGGTTGGAAAATCAATATAAATTAAAATTTAGATAGATCATAAAAGTAATAGAATCACCTTATTGTGTAAAAGAAACATGTTATAAATAAGGTTACAAAATCAGTAGAAATTAAAACTTAGATATAGATCATAAAATTAATAGAATGAGCTTACTGTGTAAAAGAAGCAATAGCATAAAAGAAATTAATCATGACATCCATCTTTATATATGGAGACTTAATTAGGGTTTTTCTATTAAGAGCTTTTTCTACTTTGATTAGGATGCAATTAATAATAATAACTAATAAAATAATTAAGCCTAAAATGGAAGATACAAATAATAATTAGGCCTAAACTAATTAGGATTCATTAATGATTTGTAGTAACCTTAAAAGAAAATAGATTTTTCTAAAAAAATTAATAAATCATTATCAAGGATAAAATAATTTTAAAAAATTAATAAATCATTATTAAGGATAAAATAATAAAATTTTGGCATTAAGGATAAAATAATTAATTTTAGAAATTAGCAAGGCATAGTAATATTATTTATTTAATTTTTGTATTTAAAATAGAGAGAATGAATTCAAATTGAGGACCCATGAATCAAAAATGGATCTTGAACCACTACAAACAATTTGCCATATACTGACGCTTACCTATACTGACGATAGTAATCCGTCGGTATAAATGATCTATTGCGACAGATTTTTTGTTACCATCAAAATATGCTTAACATATACCGACACTTTATTATCCGTCGCTATAGATATCCCGTATACTGACAGTTTTTCATTGACTGTCGGTATATGTATGCTTTTTACTGACAGCTTCTCTTTCTTCCGTCAGTATATTTTTAAAAAAACCTGCTTTTTTTATTGGCGAGAAATTTTACTTTTATCGTTTTTTTTTTTTAATTAAATAAGCCTATAGCAACATATTATTAATTTATGACCGTCGGGTATAGGTAGAGATGGCAATTGGGCGGGTTCGGGTCGGGTTCATTCGGGTTCGGGTTTATTCGGGTTCGGGCTCATTCGGGTTCGGGCTCATTCGGGTTTTGGGTCCATCCGAGTTCGGGCTTATTCGGGTTCGGGTCCATTCGGGTTCGGGCCCATTCGGGTTCGGGTTCGGTCTGGGTTTGGGTATGTTTTACATCATTTTATTTTATATTAGATGTAATCATTTTTACGTAATTTAAATATTTATATCTAAAAACAAATTATTAATTTATTATTATTTTTATACTTTTGCTATTATATGATATTTTTAATTATATGATATTTTTTAAAATTAATATTTGTTAGCACCAAAAGAATAAGAAATTAATTTGTTATATAAAATCAAATTTTGAAATAATTTATTATAAAAAATATGATATATTATAAATTAATCATATTGATATTTAAAATAATTAATTTGACGAACTCGAATTTCAAAATATAAATACATTATAATTTATATTCACTATAAAATAAAAATTTTTTAAAAATAAATTATAGCCTTCATCTATTCGTTTATATACTTATAAAATGCAAAAATTTTATGCTTATAGTCAAGATATATATATATCGAGTACTTATATTTTTTTCATCAGTATAAAGTATAAATTATAAAGTAGTACTAAAAAAATATAATTTATATTTAAATTATACGTAATAAATATATAATTAATATGATTATTTATTAATCTATAATAAATATACCCAAAACCAAAAAGCCATAAAATCCAAAACCCCATTAAACCCACCCGCTAAAATAAAATCCCATGAAAACTATAATCCAATTAAACCCACCCTAACCTAACCGTATAAGTATAACCCAAAAGGCCAAAATAATTGAATTATTGTCAATTTTTTTTTTCACATCTCTAAAATTTTCAAGAATTAGAAATATTTAGATTGTAAATTCATTATGATATGAGACGTTAAAGTTATAACTTATAAGTACAAAATATAATTTACTTTTTGATAAAATTATTATTTCATCATCATATATATATATATAATATATTAAATTTTAATTAAATTATTAAAAAAAATTAGAATAAAATTAATAATTGAAGTTATTGCTTTGTAAAAAAATAATAATAATAATAATTGCAATTTGATTATTTTTATTTTTAGTATTAAATTCGGGTTCGGGTTCGGGCCGGTCTCGAGTTCGGGTCCATTCGGGTTCGGGCTCATTCGGGTTCGGGCTCATTCGGGTTCGGGTCCATTCGGGTTCGGATCCATTCGGGTTCGGGTCCATTCGGGTTCGGGCCCATTCGGGTTCGGGTTTTTGACTTTTTGGTCAAATCGGGTTTGGACGGGTTCGGGTTCAGGTTCAGGTTTTCCTGGACGGATTTTCGGGTTCGGGTTCATTTTGCCACCTCTAGATATAGGTCTAGATCATATTTAGGGTTATCCTTTCTTTTCCACTGCTGTGTCTAAAAAACATTTCTAACATCTTTCTGTTGCACTTTTGAGAGAGAACCACTACAAGAAAAATGAGTTTTGCTAACAAAATTTCCAGAAAATTTTCCTTTATCAAATTTTATTTGAAATTTCTAGGTTACCAAACAAATTTTCAAGGATTCTCACAATTACTCTCACATGCTTTTATCATTTCCGATCAAACAAAGGATTTCAGTTTAAACTCTTTTTCCTCGAAATAAAACTTCTCTTTTTCACATGGTTCTTTACTCGTTAAAAGCTAAGCTATTTATTTATTTATTTATTTAAATAAAGCTTAAAGAAAATAGGTTTTCTTTTTTCTTCCAATTCTTTTCATTGTCTTTTTTATACTTGTAGGTTTTCTTAGGGTTTTTAGCAAGAAATCCTAGAGAGCTTAGACTTAGGATTTTTATTATTCTCGTTTAAATTGGGGGTTTTCAAGTTTAATTATTTTCAATTAGGGTTACTGGGTTTTAATCCAATTAGGAATTTTCTGGTTTTTGATGTGTGAGGTTTCTAGTTGTTTTCACTCTCTTTATTTCCAGTGGTACACTATTTTTAGAGTTTTAGGGTTAGGGATTATACTGTTCTTACTGCAATTAGGGATTTTTTGCGGAGATTAATGTATTCGTGTTTTGGTGCAATCTGGAATTTTATCCTATTTGGTTTCAGTAGCTAGGGTTTATATAAACGATCCCTCTTTGTTTCTTTCTAATTTAGAGATCAATTTGAGATATTCTTCATTAAACGATCATGGGCTTCTCCGCAATACATACCGGTTTGATTTTATCTCAGGTAATTTTTCGTTACTTTTCTTTTCATTTAAATTTGATTTTTTGGTAATTTAAAAGATTTGAGTGATGTAATAATCATCTACTTGTTTCCGATTCTGTTTTCTTAATTTATTAGTTATTTATTTCATTTGTTTTGAATACTCAAAGATCCTATTTGAGACTCCTTGACCATTCTTGCTATAGAGCACGGTTTTCCTTCACACCCACTGACAATTAATGGCGATTCCCATGAGATTCAGATCATTTGCATCTCCCACTTTTGCTCTGAAATGGGAAGGGGGTTTCCATGGTTTAGGGAGTGTACACACAAATTTCGTGTCGAAAATATGACAAGGAAAATTTGCAGTCAAATAAGAATTTTATTAATCAAACTTTGAGGTTACAATCTCTGAAAGTTCTTAAAATAAAGAAATCCTTTGATTCTTTTCTTTAACAAGATTCTGATGAGATCCGCTTCAAGGGTCTTCTAGACTTGATCTTGAAAAACGGGTTTGACCTCCTTTCTTTCTATGGAACAAGATTGGAGAGCAACTTTTTAAGAAATCTTGAGATCCACTTTAAGGGTCTTCTAGACTTGATCTTAAAAACGGGATTGATCTTCTTTCTTTTGTGGAGCAAGATCAAAGAGCAGCTTTCTTAAGAACATGCACAGCGTTCTTCAGAATATCTTCAATTTCTTCAATTCCTTCAAAGAATTCTTCTTGAGATTTTGGAGAAGATTTGAATCTTCAAAATCTTCTTCTTCTCTTCAGGCTTCTGAGTTCTTTGTGTTGAGGGGAGGTCTCTATTTATAGTAGTAGCTAGCCAGGTGAAAGAGAGTTTTAAAAGAACTTGTCCTCCTTATTTATCTCTTAATTAATTTAATATAATTAGAGATAATATCTTCATATTTATCTCTTAATTAATTTAATTTAATTAGAGATAAAACTTTATTATTTATCCCTTAATTAATTAAATTTAATTAGAGATAAAATTTCATTATTTATCCTTTAATTAATTAAATTTAATTAGAGATAAAATTTCATTATCATCTTTTAATTAATTTAATTTAATTAGAGATAAAACTTTATTATTTATCTCTTAATTAATTTAATTTAATTAGAGATAAAAAATTTATTATTTATCTCTTAATTAATTTAATTTAATTAGAGGTAAAGTAATTATGACACATAGGTGAAATTTGATTGGATAACCCATGAATCCTTGCAATTTGATTGGTCAAGCCATGTGTACATATTTAATTAATTATAAAATAATTAATTATGATATGATATTATCAATTTCACATGGTAATGTATAATTTAATTGAAAATTTCTTAATTAAAGAAATTCCAATGACATGTGGCTATTTGTAATTGGTTACAAATTTTCTCCTTCTACAAATGCCCCCTCAAGACTTGGTTACGTACACGAACTTTTTTTTTTTTAGTGTAGCAAGTGGACAAGTCTTGAAATTTAATTTGCTTTTGATGTCAAAATTTATTTACACCAATTAATTATCCTCATATAATTTTGTATATGAGAAGAAAAATTGATTTAGCAAATATAATTTCCTATGCATAATTATAATCAAAATGGACCATGAATGGAAGATCAGCCCACCCTAAATGGTTTAACAAAAATGGATGTTGGGCCAACATTGGCCTACGTAAAGGAAGTATGGGCCAACATTGGCCTACGTAACAAAAATGGATGTTAGGCCAAACTTAAAATATTCTTCAAAGTGTTTGATTTGTAAAGGAACCCAATAGCCCATGCAAAACACGGTTCAAAGTCTTGATATTCAGCAACCTTCTAGAATAGAAACTAGGTCGGTTCCAAAGAATTTGACTTTGATTCTCCTAGTCGCTTCTTTGCTCAAGTTAATTCCAACTAGGACTATACCCCTATCGAACCTCAGATAAATTCTTTAACTCATAATAAATTAAGGATTAAACTCTTATCTACTCAAAGTCTATTTGAGATTTGTAGTCCTATTGGGATTTAAACTAATGCACTATATATACTCCCTGGCTCTTTGAATTTTTGTATTTCAAAAAGCATCAGCAATTCTCTTGACCGAGGTTCTTAAGTTCTTGAAATCACTTCCCTCTTCATTTTTTTTTTTTTATTTTTTATCAAATCTGATTTCTTATATTAAAGATTCCAAAGCGTTTGTCTTTTTATACCAGGGATCGAGACGCTACAAACTAAGGCTGCTATAATCAGAACGAGACTTAACCACTGAAGTATTGTGAGTGCACTAAATTTAAGCATCTTGTATTCATTTGGAATGTCTTCCATGTCTTCCTCATCATGGTTATTTTCTTTAAACTTTTCTTCAGAATTCATTGTATTATTCCTTCCATATCGGTCCTCAAGCGGGTCAAGCAACCTAGACTTGGTTTTGTCCACCAGTTGCCTCCATGAGTTTTGTCGAAAATAGTCATTTGAACTACACTTAAAAACAAAAACTGTTCTCCACTCGAACCAAAAAAACTAAAAATCTGCATAATAGCCTTCATGCACGTTTTCACTATTGTAGCAAGGAAACAAAGTCCTTTATGCACCACTTGTCTCGCCATCATAACGCCTAAGTGTTACATTACATCCAAGTCATGCATTATTTTCTTTGGTTTAAAACCATGCATGTTAAAACAAGATTGATTATTCTACTTTAAAGCCATGCATAGTGACACGTATCATGGCACTTTAGTTTCTTGTTCTTTTTGCCACCATGTTTTTTTTTTTTTTTTTCACATTAACGCCATGCGCTACTCATCTTCTTATTTTGGATTCAAGAATCAACTTCTTTTCAGGCCTTTTTTTTTAGAAGATAAATAAAGGTTTTTTTTAATTCTCTATTTACTAAGATTTATTCTCTCTCTTTTTATTTTTATTTTTATTTTTTTAATTCTCTACCTACTTTGACATTTTTTGTTTGTTTTGTTTTTGTTTTTGTTTTTGTAGAATCATCATGGTGTACTTCAAAGATCACAAAGATTATCTTGTGATTCTTTCCAAGGAAGACGAAGACATAAAAAAAGGATTATATCTCTTTACTGACAAGCTCATATCGGGTAGATATAAGTCCGCTTGGAAATCATTTGATTTTCCTGCCACTTTGGAAGATTGGTCGATAGAACTTTCCCAAGCCTCACAATCTTCTCCAAAGGCGAGATCTCTTCAATCTAATCTTTAAGTCAATACTTCTAATCATGAGAAGTTTGACACATTGGGAAGCCGTATCACTTCCGAAAAGTCATATTGAGGATTTTTCTTCAAGATTTTTGGAGAGTTTGGTTACATACCAAAGTACTGGGAATGGACTGAAGATGTGTTATATCACTTCAACAAAAATTTAATGACTGTTAGTATATATGATGCTGTTTATGCATCATTATACACTTATGATCACAACAAGGACGTCATTCGCGCTTTTTGTGAAGCTTGGTGCCCGGCTACCAATACTCTCCACCTTGCTACTGGGAAGCTTCCATCTCCTTATGGGATTTGCATAAGCTAGGCGGTTTGCCCATTCACGGCATCTTTTATGATGAAGTCATTCCTTGTGCTGCCGAATTGACTGGCTTTGATAACAATGGAAGATTCATCCCGAGATGTTGTGAGTATCTATTTGCTGCATTCCATCTTTTGAAGCAAAACAAGGAGGATAAGGTGTCTATTGAGGATTTGATCAATTTTTGGTTTCAAGGAAAATCGCGTTACACCAAGCCACCTGCTCGAAAAGCAAAGAAGCTTGTTCGTCCAAAAGCTACACATAACCCTATTGGGATATTTCGGAAGTACCAAGGTCGGGGAATGGCAGGAGATGGAGCATTCACTACACTTGGAATCAAAGAAAGTTTAACAACATACACTTATTTAGCTGCCTTCCTTTCTTGTTGGATTTGTGTTTTCGTTTTCCCAAGTAAAGATTCAGAATTTGTTCGGCCAGAGACATTTAAGATAGCCAGCCTGATGGCGACTGGAAGAACTGTTAATCTCGCGATCCCGGTGTTAGCCAATATTTACCATGGACTAAACCGAATCACACTTTCTACTCAAGCGGACTCTTCAGATGCGTGTTTTCCAATTCACTATGTTTATGGGTGGCTAAGTTATTACTTCTGGACTCACTTTCAAAATCCAGATGATGTATATGGGCCTTTGATGAGTAAGTTTTCAGGAGAAGGTGGAGCCAAATACTTTTAGGATTATGACGCCCGCAAGTTGATTCATACTGGCATAGTGTGGAATGTTAACTTATGTCCCAGAAATAGAGATGAAGTGATTGTTGATGATGACGCTCTTAGTAAGATCAATCATGGCTACCTTGTTAATGTTCGTTCGAGCTATTTGCCCGCCCGATGTAACCAAGCCATCATTGTAGAACCTTACAGTCCTCATCGATTTGGGAGACAATTTGGGTTTTGTCAAGATATTCCCGGAGCTCTTAAGGAAGACGTTCGTTCTGGATCTGTGGATGATCTATGTAGGTTTTGGAGAATTTGCACTCGTTCTCATACAAAGTCCAGATTGATCTCTCCAGCTCGTTCTCTAAATCCTAATGATCATGCAACCGCAAGATACATGGAATGGTGGTCGAAAGTTCATGAGCCATATCTTGAGCATTCTATTGATATTTTGATTTCAAGCATCCGTACATCACAATCAAAGAGAAGAAAACCTTCAAAGGATGTTAAGAGAAAGTCTTTAGAGATTTCGCAAGACAAATCCAATAAAGCCAAAGTCTCGTCCACTATAGATTTAACAGAGGAGCATGTGAAGGCTTCACAAGAAGTTCCTCGATCAGTGTCATTAGTTGATGAAGGACAAAGGGTTTTACCGAAAGTCATCGAAGGGAAGCATAATGCGATCCTTGAAGATTCAATTGATGAGAGTGATCATGAAAGACATTGGAAGCGAATCAGGCCAAGGGAATCCTTTCATGGTGATATATCCCCTGCCAAAAGTGAAGCTTCAGTTTCTAGTTCGCATGAGTTCAACAAACTTGTAGCTGAGATCAAAAATAATGTTTCAAGTACTGTTTCCAACCAAGAAGATGCTTGCCCCAACATGATTGTTAATAATACTTCCCCTATAGTGAAGACTTCCATAAGCCCTCATGTTGAAGCTAGTCATCTCGCCCTTCCAGAATTTTTTAAGTTTAGTGCTGAAAAAGTGATATCCGATAGTCAGTTGAAGCTTGCAACTATTTTGTGGGAAAGCATTCAACCAAGGATTATTCGTGCTTCTTTTGATCGGGTTTCTTCACTTACTAGTGATGTCCACAAGATCTTTGATGCAATAGAAGCAATTAAGTCCGTTGATTCATCCTTATTGAAAGGCATGGTGGAAGACTACTTTACACAAGTCCAAAAGTTTAATGAGCTTGAATCTTCCATCTTTTCATCCAAGGATGGAATTGAAAGACTTCAAGCACTTGAAATTCGACTTAAAGATTCAATGTTACTTGAACATAAAACTGTTGAGAACCTTAACACCCTGCAGTCGAACTTGGCAGATATAGAGCAAGAGTTCATTACTTTGCAACGCAAAAAACATAAACTTGAATCTTCGCTCCAAGAAACTGAAGATGAATTGAAAAGAAGAAGAATTGACACCTCCAAGATTCGTGAGGAGATGAATTCTGTTGAGTCTTTTACTACTCTTACTGAGAATGAAGCCAAAAACTTAGATTTGTTGCGAAATATGTTGGAAGCCTCTCGAGAAGACTTGAAGAATTTCAAATGGAAGCCCTGAATCCCTTTTGATGTAATTTTTTTTGAATTTTTTTCTTAGTTCTTAGGATTGTTTGGGATTTTTTTCCCAACATTGTAATCTATTTTCAAATTTGGAATGAAGTTAATTTTTTTTTTACTCCATACATCATCTTAGAAGATAATCTTTTGCACTTTCTAAAGCACTTTTTTTTTTTTGATAATTGGGTAAGGGGAGGGGTTGCTTGGGTTTGAACCCAAGACTTCATGCCCCCAAGACTCTTAGCCACTCAGCCAAGAGCTTGTTGGCTTTCTAAAGCACTTTTGTATGAAAGCTTTGGTGAATACAAACTAAATTCCAAAAGATCTTTATTTTGTAAAAGATTTGTTTTACTTGAAAATCAACTTGACTCATGACATTTGAATGGGGGATTATCATGATACTTTCAAGTGAACAAAAGATAACATTTGAATCAAACATTTTTTTTTGTTTGGACTGAACTTGGCAATGAAACCAAGATGCCTACGTACCCTCGAATTTGAAAGATCAAGTCATAACGTAGTTCATCAAATTTTTTTTTTAATGTGCAGTTTAAGCTCATGCATAGGAGCAATATGACAGTTTAAGCTCTTTCTTAGGAGCAATATCTTCCTTAAGCATAGTAACGCTTCAAAAACTTTCCATTGATCGGTCCAACTTTGACACCATCTTGATCAATGATCTTGTATGCACCATTGGTATAAACTTCTCGAACAACGTATGGTCCATCCCATTTTGAAAGGAACTTGTTGCCAATACGATGTGAAGTATTTATGGGTCTTCTTACAGCAAGGACTAAATCTCCAACTTGGAAAGATCGCTGCTTGACTTTCTTATTAAAAGCTTTGGATAGTCGAGCTTGATAGCACTCCAAGCGTTGTTGGGCTTCCAACCTTTTCTCATCCAGTGCTTCTAATTCTTCCAAACGTAAGCGTACATTGTCTTCACTAGAAAGATCTTCCTGGATTGCAATCCTCAATGATGGAATTTGTCGCTCAAGTGGTAGATCAGCTTCTACACCATAAACAAGTGCATACGGAGTGGCTTGAGTTGGTGTGTGATTTGTAGTTCGATAAGCCCACAGAGCTTCTCCTATCCTTTCATGCCAATCTTTCTTTGAACGGTTAACAACTTTCTTGAGAAGATTGCACAAAGTCTTGTTAAAAGCTTCTGCTAATCCGTTTGCTGGAGCATGGTACATTGGAGACTTGTACTGCTTGAAGTCAAACTGTGCACATAATTTGCTCATGTCAAACTGTTTCCCATTATCAGTTATGATGTGACGAGGTACACCATACCGATAAATGATGTTTGTTCTGATAAAAGTTGCAACAGTTTCTTTTTTTACTTCCCTGTAAGGTGCCATTTTTGCCCACTTTGAAAAGTAATCTGTAGCGGCAAGTATATACATATGCCCTAGTGAACTCTTAGGTAATGGTCCTACCAAATCAAGTCCCCAAGCATCAAACGGCCAAGATGTGACTGTCAGATGTAATGGTTCAGGAGGTTGATGGATGAAGTTTGCATGAAACTGACAAGCTTGACATTTCTTGGAGTAGTCCATGCTATCCTTTACCATTGTTGGCTAGTAGTATCCCATTCTTTTAATTTGAAAGTGCAATTTAGCTCCAGACTGATGTGCACCACAAATTCCTGAATGAGCTTCTTGTAAGGTTTTGGATACTTCATCTTCTCCTAAACATCGAAAGAAGACCCCATCAAAAGAGCGGCGATAAAGTGTACCCTTGAAGTAAATAAATCGAGGAGCTCGACGTTTGACTTCTGTTTTATGCCTTGGATCATTGGGTAGCCTCCCATGCTCTAAATAATCAATCAATGATTGTCTCCAATATTCTTTTTCAACTTTGCAAACTGAAACAACATTGGATTCTGTATTGTTATCTTTAAAATCAACTGGAAGCAAAATCCATCGTTTGCAAAGAGGGACTTTTACTTCTACACTTGGCATGGCAAGGGCTGATGCTAGATTAGCTAGAGAATCTGCTTGCTTGTTCTCTCTTCTTGGTACATGTTCCAAGCTTACATTGTCAAACCATTCCAAAATCTTCTTCGCATAGTTGACATATAGGGATGGCAAAACCCGATCCGACCGATGGATTTCGAACCGATCCGATCCGAATGGAGAGGTTTTTTTTTTTTTTGAACAATGGAGGCGGGGCGGGGCGGTGTGGTTTTTTTTTGTCTGAAAGGCGGGGATGGAGCAGTTGTGGTAATTGCCTGCTCCGCACCGCCCCGCCCCGAATAGTGAAATTACAATTTTACCCTTACATATTTAGCTTTTAAATGAATCATAAAATAATATAATTAAACTTATTATTTTTATGTTTATATTTAATTTATTTTTAAAATGCTTTATTATTTGAAAAAAATAAAAATAATTAATAAATATCAAATGGGGCGGAGCGGGGCGGGGCAGTTATGGATGTAACCGACATCCATGGAGGTGGTAGTGGTATTGAAATTTCAACATCCATGGCGGAGCGGGGCGGGGCGGGGCGCGGAGCAGTACAATGGCGGGGCGGGGGCGGATACTGCAAAATCCGCCCCCGCCCCGCTCCATTGCCATCCCTATTGACATATGGTATGAGGTCTGGCTTCTTAACTTCATAAAGTGAAAGAAGTTGGTTGATGACTAATTTGGGATTTCCAAACACTTTAAGTTGAGTGATCTTCATATCCACTGCCATTTCCAATCCAATGATCAGAGCTTGGTATTCTGCTACGTTGTTGGAACAATTTTCAGTGAGAGTAAATGCATAAGGCAATACATCTCCTTCTGAAGTGACAAAGACAACACCTGCTCCAGCTCCATCTTGACGGGCAGCCCCATCGAAGAATGGTTTCCATGGCCTGGGAACTTCGATGAAAAAATCATCTTCATCTGGGAGATCTTCAGAGAATTCCCAATCATCTGGAATCGGATGGTTTGCAAGGAAATCGGCAAGTGCTTGCCCTTTAACAGCCTTTTGTGGAATATAAGTAATATCGAACTCTTGTAGCAAAAGAGCCCATTTTTCCAATCTTCCACTGAGCACAGACTTGGACATGAGATATTTGAGGGGATCTGCTCGCGAAATCAAACGAACAGAATGAGCTTGCAAATAATGCCTCAGCTTTTTAACTGCAAACATCAATGACAAGCAAGTCTTTTCAATGGGAGAATAATTTAATTCAGTGCCATTAAGAGTTCTACTAAGATAGTAGAGTGCAGTTTCTTTTCCTTCATCATTCTCTTGTGCCAACAATGCTCCTAAGGAACGTTCTTGTGCAGCAATATAAAGGATCAACGGATCCCTTGGTATAGGTGCCTTCAGAATAGGTGGTCGTAACAAAAAGGTCTTAATGCTCTTAAAAGCATTACTGCAGGCCTCATCCCAGACAAAAGGGACATCCTTCTTCATTAGCCGACTAAATGGTTGACATCGACCAGCCAAGTTTGAGATGAAGCATCGGATATATGCCAATCTTCCTTGCAGACTTTTAAGTTCATGCAGATTGCGCGGTTCAGGCATTTTCATGATTGCATCTATTTTTGATTGATCGATCTCAATCCCACGATGTCGTACGATGAACCCCAAAAACTTGCCCGAGGATACTCCGAACGCACACTTGAGTGGATTCATCTTCAATTGGTATCTGCGCAATCTTTCAAACACTTGGCGAACATCAGCAAGATGATCAAATTTTTTTTTTTGACTTCACTACCAAGTCATCAACATAACATTCAACATTTTTGTGAAGCATATCATCAAAGATCTTTTGCATTGCTCTTTGATAAGTAGCACCTGCATTCTTTAACCCAAACGGCATAACTTTGTAACAGTATATTCCTTTTAGAGTTCGAAATGCGATAAGTTCTTCATCTCTTGGAGTCATGCAAATTTGATTATAGCCAGACGATCCATCCATAAATGACAAAGCTTCATGGCCAGTTGTAGCATCAACCATTATTTCTGTTAAAGGAAGAGGAAAGTCGTCCTTTGGACAAACATTGTTCAAATCTCAAAAATCTATACAAACTCGGAGTTGACCATTTTTCTTTCTCACTGGAACAATATTTGAGATCCAAGTGGGATACTTGACTTCTCTAATAAAGCCAGCTTTGATGAGCTTATTGACCTCAGCTTCAATTTGGGGAATCAAGTCAGGATGGAAACGTCTTTGAGCTTGTTTGATAGGTCGGACACTTTTCTTGACAGCCAGATGATGCATAGCTACTTTTGGATCAAGTCCCTGCATCTCTTTGTAAGTCCAAGCAAAGATATCTCGATACTCTATCAAAAGATCAAGATAGGCTTTTTCTTCTTCTGGTGGTAAGCAAGCATTAATAAAGACCGGTCGTGGATCTTCACTAGTACTGATATTAACTTCCTTTAGCTCATCAATAGTAGCTTGATTTCCTTCTTCAAAAGATGAAGGGGCTTCTTGGGCTTCTTTCTCTTGAGATTTTTCACCAGTTTCTTTTACAGATACATGGTTAGAAGTAAAGATTTCTGTTTCTTCAAGTTTTTCTTCCTCTGAGGATGAGACCGATTTGGTTATAACCACTGTGTGCTTTCTAGCCTTTAAAACTTCACCAGTAGTTACCTTCCATTCGCTTTGCCTTTTCATTCGAGAAGGAATTTTGCTATGAAAATCTCTTGATTTCTTTAAAGTGAAATTTTTTCTTTTTTGGCCACAGTTAACTTCTTCGGAGTACAGACTTCCAAGCCTTGACTGAATGGAAATTGGTTTACTTACAGGAACTTCACTGCATTTTTCTCCCATTCGTTCAAAAACTGACTTTCGTGATGATTGAATGCTCAAACGATCAAACACTGAACATCGTGTTGAGCGTGCTCCCAAGCGATCAAATACTGAAAGTCCTGATGACTTCACTGCATCTTCTTGCTACTCGAGAACTTTCTCCACATTTATGTACCTCGAAGTTTGTTTATGAATCTTTAATTTTAATGGAGAATATCCAAGCCCCTCTCTAGTCCGATGTGATTAATTTTCTTTTGCCAGACCTGACGAATCTTGAATGAACTTTGCGGCTTTTCTTTGTTAGGCTCTTTTGTCTCGTGAGCCAATTTTGCGACATCCTCTTGTTTATATCCAGCTTTGACAAGCAACCTATAAGCATTAGGATCAAAATCTTTAGCTCGATGAGTAGAAAGATCTTGATGTTCACAAATAGGTTCTTCTACTGGCCTAACAAATCCTTGCAGTGGAGGTATAAGGCCTCTTGATTCTTCCAAGTTAGTGAGGGGAAGAGTCAGATCCTTTAAACCTTGAGCAATTTCATCTTCTCCAACTGTGGAGGAAGCCAAATTCTTTCCCTTTTGTTTTAATTCTTGCATCGGGTTGGGCATTACTTCTTCGATAAATGTATCTTTTAGATAAAACTTTGCATCTGCGAAATGTGCTTCTGCTATAGTAAATGGCTTAGCGTCTGCAAGGATCGTCTTGACTTGACCGTTTCTGCAATACTTGAGACATTGGTGCAGAGTTGAGGAGACTACACCATTTTGATGTATCCACGGTCGTCCTAACAACATGTTGTACGTCTGGCATCGATCACATGGAAAAGTGGACTTGACTCCATATCTCCAATGAAAAGTTGAAGTCTAATTTTTCCAAGAGCTCTTTGTCCCTCTTGGTTGAATCCTTGGATCATCAAGCGGCTTTGCATCAATTCATCCAAAGTAACTCCCAATTCCTTCATTGTTATCAACAGGAGTATGTTGACAGCAGAACCATCATCGATCAAGATTCTATTGATCTTCAGTTCTCGAGTATATCCTACGACGAACAACGGCCGATTATGAGGGGTTGACCCCAGCAACAGATCTTCATCAGAAAAGTTAATTTTCGTAGCACAAGAATGATCATCAACATCAAATGCTACTGTGTCAATGTTGTTTTCATTATCTTCATTGCCACCGTTATGGTAACAAGTCATGAAAACCGAATCTTCATCTCTATGCTGAATTGGCATGAATTCGTTTAAAGTGATTGGCCTCCTTGGCTTTCTCCCTACTGAATTTTTACCCTGAGATGACATTTTTGTTTCTTGAGGCACATTGGGCTTTGGAGATTTGGCTGGTTGTTTGATCATCTTAGCTCTTGTAGGCACTTTCACAAGTTTTGGAAGATTCTTCTTTTTGCTTTTTCGGCGTGTGACTAGAGTCCAACCATCGTAATCTTGATTTTGTCTTTGAAACAAATAGTTGCCCCCACTTCCCTGAAGATCCACCATCGTACTTGTACTTGGAGCCAGTATGATAGGATCAAAAGAGCCAAATTTTATGGTTCTATCCAGCAAATTGGATTGAGAAACCATATTGACTGATGCCAAATTTGACGACACTGTTTCTTCTTCAAACTCGATTTTCCTCTCTTCATAGAGTCGCATGATTTTATCCTTCAAAATAAAGCACTTCTCCAGATGATGGCTAATCAAGCGATGGTACTTGCAATAATTGGGGTCTTCTACTTTATCAGCTTCTTCAGGTCGCTTCATTTATGGTAACTGAATCAGCTTAGTCTTTAAAAGTTCTTCAAGAATGCTTGAAACATCAGAATCAGGAAAATGATACATCTTTTCTTGCCTCTCCTTCAAAGTGATCTTGCCTTTACCTTTGTCTTGGATAGGAGAAGATTTCGTCTCTTGAGATTGTTTTGACTTGGGAGATATCTTAAGAGGCTTGGTAGTCACGGCCATGGACTGTTTGTTTTCTCCCTTGTTGATAAAGGTTTTGCCCCCTTTGCGGGTATCTTGTTTTTCCTTACATTTCTTTGGCTCTTGCATCGGAGGTTCCTGATTTCCAGCAGCTGTCATACTCAACTCCATATCATGAGCACGAGTGGCTAATTCTTCAAAGGTCTTAGGCTTGATGCCTTGAAGAATGTAACGCAAGCCCCAATTCATGCCTTGGATGCACATGTCAAGGGCAGAAGACTCAGACAGTCTTTCTTTGCAGTTAAGGCTCAGATTCCTCCATCTGTGGATGTAATCAATGACTAGCTCATCTTTCCATTGACGTGAGCTTGTGAGTTCTATCATGTTGACTATGCGGCGAGTGCTGTAGAATCGATTAAGGAATTCACGCTCAAGTTGTTCCCAGCTGTCAATAGTCCCAGGCTCAAGATTAGTATACCAATCAAAGGCGTTGCTTTTTAAGGAGCGAACGAACTGTTTCACCATGAGATGTATATGCATGACATAAATAAAATGACATAGCAAAGTCTAAATAATATAATGCAATCCTAAATGATATGATATAATTTAAATGTCTTAGTATATTCTAAATGAAATGAAATATTCTAAGTTATATGATATATCCTAAGTGAAATGAAATATCCTAAGTAACATAAATATTCTATATGAAATGAAATAACCTAGGTAACATAATATATTCTACATGAAATGACCTAAGTAACATAATATATTCTATATGAAATGAAATGAAATAACCTAGGTAACATAATATATTCTACATGAAATGAAATGACCTAAGTAACATAATATATTCTATATGAAATGAAATAACCTAGGTAACATAATATATTCTACATGAAATGAAATGACCTAAGTAACATAATATATTATATATGAAATGAAATAATGTAATAGGTGCCAGCATTATTGCAAGTTTCCACGAAATGTGCAACATGTTGGCGTGGATTTTCTTTTCCATCGAACTGCTGAAACTTTGGGGGTTGATAGTTCCCAGGCATCTTCAGACGATCGATCCTTTGAGAATATGGCTTTGCATATGTATATGAAGGTTGAGTGACGCTTTCAACTTGATCTTTGATAGCCTCCTTGATAAGATCCCTGAGCTGACTGGTAGTGACGAGTTCATTGATCTTTTCTTCAGAATCCTTAGCAACTTCCTTGCCAGAGTTCTCACCATCATCTTGAAAGATTGATTGCCAATTTTGGTTTGAAGCTTCCTTCTTTTTTCCAGTGAGACCGACGATCTTGTCCATCATGGAAGCGATCTGGTTATCCTTCTCTTTGATGCTTGCTGAAAGAATTTCAACAGATTTTGCCAGAAGTGCAACTTGTTATTCCAATGATGTGGTGCCAGTTGTCATGACAGCCATTACTCCAGAACTTGATTTTGGAGCAGATGATGGAATAGGGCTGTTGCTTGAGTAGCTATCTCGTTCTTTGTATGTTAACTGGCGACTTGCACTTGATCCTCGAGGAGAATCAACTTGTCCAGCAGAAACTTCTTCTAAGTCTTGAATTGGAGAAGAAGTGTCATAGAGAGGGTTTTGATTGAGCACCGGAAAAGTTTGCTCATACAATTCAGCAAGAGCTTTGGTCTTCCTCCTAGTGCCATAAGGATGAGCAGGGATATCAACGCTTGATGATGAAGTGGGGTAGACTGCAGGATTAGCTCCAGCAGGCTTGAGAGTTGGTTTGTTAGCAAGGTTCTTCTTGGGAGCCATTGCAACTTGATAACTTGTGTTTTGAAGAAAAGAGATGAAAGGCAGAGATGATCCCACTGGGTGTGCCAAAATTTGTACACAAAAATTTCGTGTCGAAAATATGACAAGGAAAATTTGCAGTCAAATAATAATTTTATTAATCAAACTTTGAGGTTACAATCTCTGAAAGTTCTTAAAATAAAGAAATCTTTTGATTCTTTTCTTTAACAAGATTCTGATGAGATCCGCTTCAAGGGTCTTCTAGACTTGATCTTGAAAAACGGGTTTGACCTCCTTTCTTTCTATGGAACAAGATTGGAGAGCAACTTTTTAAGAAATCTTGAGATCCACTTTAAGAGTCTTCTAGACTTGATCTTAAAAACGGGATTGATCTTCTTTCTTTTGTGGAGCAAGATCAAAGAGCAGCTTTCTTAAGAACATGCACAGCGTTTTTCAGAATATCTTCAATTTCTTCAATTCCTTCAAAGAATTCTTCTTGAGATTTTGGAGAAGATTTGGATTTTCAAAATCTTCTTTTTCTCTTCAGGCTTCTGAGTTCTTTGTGTTGAGGGGAGGTCTCTATTTATAGTGGTAGCTAGCCAGGTGAAAGAGAGTTTTAAAAGAACTTGTCCTCCTTATTTATCTCTTAATTAATTTAATATAATTAGAGATAATATCTTCTTATTTATCTCTTAATTAATTTAATTTAATTAGAGATAAAACTTTATTATTTATCCCTTAATTAATTAAATTTAATTAGAGATAAATTTTCATTATTTATCTCTTAATTAATTTAATTTAATTAGAGATAAAACTTTATTATTTATCTCTTAATTAATTTAATTTAATTAGAGATAAAAAATTTATTATTTATCTCTTAATTAATTTAATTTAATTAGAGGTAAAGTAATTATGACACATGGGTGAAATTTGATTGGATAACCCATGAATCCTTACAATTTGATTGGTCAAGCCATGTGTACATATTTAATTAATTATAAAATAATTAATTATGATATGATATTATCAATTTCACATGGTAATGTATAATTTAATTGAAAATTTCTTAATTAAAGAAATTCCAATTGACATGTGGCTATTTGTAATAGGTTACAAATTTTCTCCTTCTACAGGGAGCTTCTCGAGGAATTGGCCTTGAATTTGTGAGCCTCTACTCTCATATTTTGTTGAATCTGAGGAATTCCCATGAGACTCAGATCATTTCCATGGTTCAGGGGTCCATTCTAACAAGTTAACTCCCACGCGCTCCATTGACATACTGAGGGATGTGCATGCTGCCAAGAAACAGAGGAAGCCATATGTTGTTGTCTTTGTTGGTGTTAATGGAGTTGGGAAATCAACAAATCTCGTGAAGGTTAAGCTGATTTAACTGCTCTATATCTAGATTTGTACTTAGGGAGATGCCTTCTGGTCAGGCTGGCCAACCTTAAATGTTACTTTGCAGGTTGCTTACTGGCTTCTGCAGCACAATGTTAGTGTTCTGATGGCTGCTTGTGATACATTCTGGTCTGGAGCTGTTGAGCAGTTGAGAACACATGCACATAGACTCCAGGTATTACATCAATCGTAAATGTTATATTTCCAACATATTTGGATTTTGGCCCCATTATGCTCAAAGATGGCTTGCTTCTTGTAATAATGAGTATTATTGGTATAGCTACTCATTTATATCTGACTTGCTACTTGTTGCCCTTGTTAGATTCCTATATATGAGAAAGGGTACGAGAAAGATCCTGCAATTGTAGCAAAGGAAGCAATTCAGGAGGCCACTCGTAATGGTTCAGATGTTGTTCTTGTTGATACAGCTGGTCGAATGCAGGTATCTTCTAATCAGTTAATTTATTTGTTTATGGACTTTATACTTTGGGTACTACTTGGTGGGTGCTTTGTTCATACTTTTTATTGCTTTCGTGAGCCTGAAAATAAAAAGTAAATGCTTTTGAGTATGGGTCATGATAGTGGTATAATTTTTTTAATGGAAACTAGTTGCAATCAACACATTGTTTACTGTGAAATTGAACGGAACAAGCTAGATGATGTCTGGTTAACCCATTCAAAAGAGGTTTGTTTGGGACGTAATTGGCTGTTAATTTCAACTGCAAAAACCTTAATAGTGGGGAGGACATTTTTTAATTTTATAGAAAATAATTTAATTATATGTAATGGATTTGGATTATAAGACATTGTGACTTTGTATTTTTTTTTGTTAAATCATCATTACTGAAGCTATGTGATATGAAATTTGAATGCTAATTTTACTTTTCTTAGGCATGATCTGAAATCTGAATGCTAAATTTCTAGTGATCATCTGAATGCTAATTGCCCTGTTCTTTCCTTTTCTCTTTGCCCTTTTCACATTAGTTGAACAGAGAGAGGTAATAAATTTTAGGTACCTGATGGTACTAGTGCTCCAAATTTCTTACCAGGTCGGTCTTCAACTTTTAGTCATCAACTTAATCAAAATAAAAATGGTAAACTACTTCATTACTTTATTCTTCTATATTGACTTCACTATTTAATTACTTTTAATTGTATAATATTTGTCAATTTTATGCAGATGCTGCTCCATAGGAATATTCATGAGATTTGGACTCCTTATTCACTTTATGTATTTAGATTGCTTATTTACTTTGTCTTTGGATTGCTAATTTTCAATTTTAAGATTGTATTATGACTTTAATTTGCATCTTTTAGTTAGTTTGTGGAAGTTATATATTAAGACAATTTATTTGTAATTTTATTTTTATAATAATATTTATGGTTTTTCTTTATATGAAATATGTTGGATTAAATTATAAATAAATCAATATAGTAATTGAAAATATAGTAAAATTTTATTTTTACCGACGCTTTGAACTCTATACTGACAGTTCATATAACAATAAGATCGTCGGTAAAATTACGATAACATCTATACCGACGGACACGGAAAAAAAGGTCCGTCGTATATGTATACCAACGGATGAAACGAGTGTCGATATATGTATATCGACGATATCTATACCGACGGACCAAATTAACAGTCGGTATAGGTAAAAACAAAAGTGACTAACACAACGTAGTCTATACCGACGGTAATTACATTAGTAACGCTTACAACCGTCAGTATAGACTATGTACCCTATTTCGACGGTCGTTTTTTCGTCGGTATAGATCTATACCGACAAGGGTTTTATCGACGTTTAAATTTTTGTCGGAATAGCTATTTTGACAGCCGGTATAGGGTTTTTAGACCTATAGCGACGGTTTTTTGTGTTTTACCAACGATTTTTTGACCGTCACTATATGACAATTTGTTTGTAGTGAACGACGATTGTAAACTTAAACAAACAAATAATATAAAGTTGATTATCTCTTGATTCGAATCTCAACATTTACTATCCCTTTCTTCAATATCAGATTATGACTTATTTTGTATAAAAAAAAATCATACTGATTAAAGCCATCTCAAGTCTCAAAATCAAGAACTTTAAATCGTAAAATCATTTTTTTGACCGAGTGAAATCAGTCAACCAAAGAAATACGTGGATTGCATTTTCTTTTCAGTTTCTCCGATATTATATATTTGTCAAAAAGTGTTGGACAGAACTATTCAAGGATAAGAATTAGTCTAAAACGGAAAGATGCAAATAATAATTAGGCTTAAAATAATTATGATTAGTTAATGATTTGTAGTAGCCAATGAGAAAATTAGATTTTTATTAAAAAAATTAATAAATCATTATTAATGATGTGTAGTAGTCTATAAAAAAATCAGATTTTTATTAAAAAAATAAATAAATCATTATCAAGGATAAAATAGTTAAAAAATTAGTAAATCATTATTAAAGATAAAATAATTAAATTTCAATATTAAGGATAAAATAGTTAATTTTAAAAATTAGTAAGGGTATATACGTCAAAATAATTAAATTTAGCATTAAGGATAAAATAGTTAATTTTAAAAATTAGTAAGGATATATATTTAAAAAATTAGTAAGGGTATATATGTTAAAATAATTAAATATCAGCATTAAGGATAAAATATTTAATTTTAAAAATTAGCAAGGGTATATATTTCGTTCATTATTTGTAATTTTGAAGTTGGTGCTTTTATATATAGTATAGATAGATATGTACACTAAATGCGGGGCAATAGTGGAAGCTTTGAATGTCTTTTGTGGGTTCTAATGGTAAGAGTAATGTGTTTGTTGTGGAATGCTATGATTGGAGGGTTTGCAACTCTTGGATTGGTTAAAGAATAGCTTCAATTGTTTACTGAAATGCAAATAGTTGGGATTGTAGAACAAATATCTTATGTCCTTAATTTCTGCCCAGTTTGGTGTCCCTTCATTGTAATCATACCATGTTTTCAATATAGTTAATTATTTAAAATTAAAATTAACTCTATCGTGAACACATGTCAAATAACTATTGGAGGGACACCAATGAGGACACCAAGAAGGGACAGAAGATATCTATTCTGGATTGTACCAGACGAGATCACGTACTTATGCTTGTGCTCATGGTGGATTAGTGAAGGAAAGTTGGTACTTCTTTGAGTGGCTTGGCAAACATGTTATGACTTCTAAGAGTGAGCATTACACTTGCTTGGAGGATGTCTTGGCTCGAGCAGGGCAGGTAGCATACCAATTTCTATGTGAAACGCCCATGGAGCCAACAACATCATTGCTGGGTGCTCTGCTAAATGGGTGCTTATGTTGGGATTCGACCTATGCTCAAACAATAATCGAATTAAAGAAGAACATGAATGCAGCGAAAAATAAACAAAGAGATAGTCGAATCTTACAGGATCATGCTTGTAAAATTTTAATGCGATCTTGTAATTATAAAGCATACATATGATTAGAAATCATACCTTAACTCAAAGATCTAGTAATCTTGAGTTGCCAAACAGCCCACTCAATCTTGAACACCAAACTGTCAATCGGAGACTTCAAGCCACACAAGTGTCTGGCCTTTAACGGTAATCCACACAAGATGATCAAGAAAACCTTCAAAAGGTAGGAATGGAGTCTTGCCGAAAATGATGCTAGTAGTTTAGGTTTCAAGAAACCTCTCTTCATCTAAATAAACATTCATGGCCGAATGCTTCATAAGCATCAAGAAGAAGAAAACGTTTTTCTTGCTTCTCGGGGTTTGGTGCGCCAACCATAATGTTATCTTGATCCTCTTTCTTCTTCACTCTATGCCTTTGCTCTCTTGAAAGAAAGCGTTTTTCTCTCTAGCAATCCATGAAGAGGCAAGGAGGAAGTCAAGAAATCAAGAAAACACCAAAACCTCTAAGCATATCATATATGTGGCTAGGGGGGCCATAGGGAGGTTGGCTATCACATGTTTCTTTTATATATGGGGCGGCAATCACTCCAGGGTTTGGACTATGGACAATAACTCTTATGTATTTGCCTTTTTCCTTCCACTTAATTAAACTATTTAATTAAATCCCTATTGATTAAATTCTCAAATTAATCAATTAGGCTCTTTCCATTTTAATCTCTTAATTTACCTTTCTGTGTGTGACCTATTAGGCTTCCAATATGTTGGCAATGAATATGAATTTAATCTAATTAATTTATACTCATAGATCATGAGTGGACTTTAGCAAGCCATCATGACCACCCAAATATTGGAGAGTCAAGTTAGTCTTGACATTACCTTTCATGTTTAGTCTATCAGTGTAATTCGGTCCTTTCACCAAATATCCCGGAAACACCATGAGCATGGTGCAGTGTCTACTCATGTTCGATCCATATTAGTTCTTGTAGCTTTTGGTTAACTTTGTGAACTTAGAGAAACTATTTCTCCTAAATTCATCATACTCTGGCCAGAGATTCCATCAAGTTAACTTAAGCCAAGAACAAATGAGATATGTCTCCGATGTCACTTGGAGTGGTGAATCCTCTCTGGATCACTCATCCATCTTCGTATAGTTCATGTCATACCCAAAACCATCCCACCATAAGCATCACTCTTGCTTGGGACCCGTTCGTGATGGAATCAAAGTATGACACTCTCCATACAAGATGACCTGGTATCACAAGTCAGAAGACTGCTTACACGACTGACACATGAAAATGTTTCCATAGACACTTGAGTGACAATACCAAATGGAGTTCTCACAGCGGGCCATGTTCAGTGAACTTGTTCAACAGACAAAGCACCTACATGTTATCCTAAAGTATCTCATATACTTCAACACGTGAGATCAGTTGCTTACTAAGTAAGTAGGCTTAACATGTACCAGTCTTTGAGTATTGCCAATGCCTCGTCTTGGCAATACAATGACCAGGAACCGTTTTAAGAACATGACTTTGATGCATAAGGATCTCACAATTATATATAATTCCTTTGTAAGGCCATTATGGTCCATGGGCTTCATCCGATTAATACTTAATAACTCCTTATCATTGTACTAACATGAAGGAAAACCTTGTATCACTAAAACATAGTGATGGGTTTGCATTATTGGTTGTTTATGCCTGACCAAATCGATTGGTTTTAGGGCATACACCAACAGCTTAATATATGGAAAATCTGATCTTTGAAGACATAGTAGGATGGAAGCTAATTGAGATAGGCCCAAATCATGATGGTAGATATAGTCGAATGTTTATGCGGCTGTCAAGCGATGGAATGAAGCAAGAAGAATGAGAGAGGCCATGGAGAGAAGGGGAGTGAAGAAGTCTGCTGGATTTAGTTGAGTGGAGATATCTGGAGCTCTTCATAGCTTTATAGCTCACGAGAAACATTCCTAATTCAGAACAATTTTATAAAATGCTACAATTTATTGTAAGGTAAGCCAAATGAAACTTGTGTTGTGCGGAACTAAAACGAGATTACTAAAACCGATAAAAAAAAACACACTGAAAAAACACCGATAATTTTACGTGGTTCGGCCAATATGCCTACGTCCACGGGAGGAGGAGCAAAGCTTTGTATTTATCGGAGATGGAGTATTACAAGAGATACGTATTACAAGTGCTATAGCACACACTCAACCGGGAGGGGCTCTCTCTAGAGCTCTCACATCTCTACCGGGAGGGAGCTCTTGGAGCTCACCTTTGGAGCTCTCCAACTCTATCTCACTCACACTCTCTCAACTCACTCATTTTTCTCTCTCACTCTACATGGCCTTTTATAGGCACCATCCATGGTGTGAACACATAGCTAGTGGCAAACAAAGTAGCCACCATCCACCAACTATCTTGGTCTACCATCCACCAACTATGGTTGGTGGTAGCCTCTATTATTGACCTTGGTTGGTGGCTTTGGTGGAAGCTTCCTTGGTTAACTTTGAGCCATATTCAACAATCTCCACCTTGGCGAGAATCCACAGAGAGAATTCACAGATCAGAGCTTCCTCCTTTCTCCTTTAGGTGTCATGTACACCATTACACACATCAGGGCACCTACTGCATTGGCATGATCCATCAATGCACTGAGCCTGAGTCAATTTTTCTGTCTACTTCCCAAGAATTTTCTTAGCTTCTCCAAGATCATCTCGAACTCTGAGCTCAGTTGAGCCTTCAGCCTGTCGATCTCCACCTTGCCTTTTTCAGCAGATAGACAAATGATCCATCTTGAAGTTTCCGGAAATAAACACAGTGATCAAATTGACTGTGTGTGTACTTTTCATCCTGTCATGAAACAGTCCAACCGTTTATACAGCTGTCACGGGATTGTTTCAGACCATACAGTGACCGGTTCGACTTGCTTTTGTAATCTTTGCGACCGGGGACTCCAAAACCATCTGGTTGAGTCATATAAATTTCCTCCTCTAAGGAACCATGGAGGAATGCAGTTTTTACATCAAGTTGAACTATCTCTAGGTTATACAGTGCTACTAAAGCCAATAAGATCCGAATAGATGCATGCTTAACAACAGGTGAAAATACCTCATTGTAGTCTATTCCTTCTTTTTGAGCCTAACCTTTGGCTACCAATCTGGCTTTGTATCTGATGCTGTCTTTGCCGGTAGCACTCTCCTTTTTGGCAAAGACCCATTTGCACCCAATTATTCTTTTGAGTGTTTGGAAGTGGAACCAACTTCCAAGTCTGATTTTGATGAAGTGATGTCATCTCTTCATCCATCGCCTCCTTCCACTGGGCATGCTCAGGGCTGTTTACAGCTTCTTTGTAATTGATCGGAACATCATCATCAATTACTGGAGGGGCGTATGCCACCATGTCTGTGTACCGAGCAGGTTTCCGAATATGTCTATTCGGTCTACTGGTGGCAACTGATTCAAATTGCTGAAAGGTTTCTGGTGATGACTCCTCCACTTCAGTTAAGGTGTCATCAGATTCTGGTTCAGATTCATCGGAATTTTGACCAGCATCTTCTGATTCAAACTCCACCTGCTTTAGAGAATCTTGGTTCACATTCTCTGGAGTTGACAGTTTCAGCATTACAGATTCGTCAAAGACAACATCTCGGCTTACGATGACTTTCTTTGACTTAGGGTTCCACAGTCGGACTGCCTTTACTCCTTCACTAAAGCCCAAGAAGACAGCTTTCATGGCTCTAGGATCCAGTTAAGCATCCGAAAAATAGCCGATCCGGTTTTAAGACTCTACCTCTAAGGATTTTCCAATCCATGCATCCAATGCTGTAGAGGGTAGTCAGTTGATACTCTAAGAGGCCAAGCCTCTACTCAAAATGCCTCTCTCAAGCCTCACTGAGATAACTCGAACTCTATCAACCAAAGTTCTAATCATCCGTTCTGCACCTCCATTCTATCGTGGAGTGCCCGGAGCTTCAAAGTGTCTGATCTTCACTTTGAGGAACGGATAATCGCCAATATCAGATCTTAGTATTTTGAGCTTTTGATCACAATCGACCTCTCTGTCAGGACAGCCTTTCCTCTAGTGTCCAACACTAGGCACACTCGTCCCTTGCAGATTGTCGATGATACTTTTCCTAGACAGGATCTTCATCCATCTATCGGTCCTTCGCGGATTAACAGGATTCTTCTCCTATATAGGATATCCACCGCCTACTGGACTGGACTGGACAGGATCTTCACCGTCCACTGGTCCTTCGCGGATTAACAGGATTCTTCTCCTAGATAGGATATCCACCGCCTACTGGACTGGACTGGACAGGATCTTCACCGTCCACTGGTCCTTCGCGGATTAACAGGATTCTTCTCTTAGATAGGATATCCACCGCCTACTGGACTGGACTGGACAGGATCTTCAACGTCCACTGGCCCTTCGCGGATTAACAGGATTCTTCTCCTAGATAGGATATCCACCGCCTACTGGACTGGACTGGACAGGATCTTCACCATCCACTGGTCCTTCGCGGATTAACAGGATTCTTCTCCTAGATAGGATATCCACTACCTACTGGACTGGACTGGACAGGATCTTCACCGTCCACTGGCCCTTCGCGGATTAACAGGATTCTTCTCCTAGATAGGATATCCACCGCCTACTGGACTGGACTGGACAGGATCTTCACCATCCACTGGTCCTTCGCGGATTAACAGGATTCTTCTCCTAGATAGGATATCCACCGCCTACTGGACTGGACTGGACAGGATCTTCACCGTCCACTGGTCCTTCGCGGATTAACAGGATTCTTCTCCTAGATAGGATATCCACCGCCTACTGGACTGGACAGGATCTTCACCGTCCACTGGTCCTTCGCGGATTAACAGGATTCTTCTCCTAGATAGGATATCCACCGCCTACTGGACTGGACTGGACATGATCTTCACCGTCTACTGGTCCTTTGCGGACTCACAGGTCCAGTACTTCGCACTGCCACATGCCAAAGTTACGTGGTGCCATCAAATTTCTCCACCTCGAACTTTGCAGTGGTCATCGAGTTCTTTCTGATGTAAGAACTTGATGGTGCGCTACTGGTTGTTTCAGTTGTCTCTAATGATTCTGCCATGGTAATAAAACAAAATTACCAACTCAGAGTTTTTCTGTTACCTGTATGGAAAAACGGATGCCGCGGTTGAGTCCAGAATAGTCGAAATAGCCAGGAACGGGTCCAACTGTGTAAATTTTGGACACACGGTGAATATTCTGCGAATATTCAGCTGCAGGTGACTCGAAATTTACTCGGTTTAGCTCAACCGGCTCGGAAAAGTCTCGGAATAGTGTTCTGAAACGGCTCAAAAAATGGCCCGAAAAAAATTGGTCGGAGCTACGGCGGCGCGTGGGGCGCGTGCGGTGGCGCGTGCGGCGGCGCGTGGGCGCGTGCAGACTGGTGGTGACCGGCGCGTGGGCTTCACGCGCCTTCAACCTCTGGAGCGCTTGTGGCGCGTGGGCGAGTGAGTCCCACTCGCGATTCTTCTGGCGGCGCGTGTGGGCGCGTGCGGCCTCCTCTGGTGCTCCGGTTGATTCTGCTGCACTCCTCTCAACGACCTCTTCAACCTGGTATTTTCAAAACACAAATTGGAGCATTTTTGAAAAACGGACAGAATCGAACAAACTCGGTTTTACGTAAAATTTGGCTCTGATACCAATTTGTTGTGCGGAACTAAAACGAGATTACTAAAACCGATAAAAAAAACACACTGAAAAAACACCGATAATTTTACGTGGTTCGGCCAATATGCCTACGTCCACGGGAGGAGGAGCAAAGCTTTGTATTTATCGGAGATGGAGTATTACAAGAGATACGTATTACAAGTGCTATAGCACACACTCAACCGGGAGGGGCTCTCTCTAGAGCTCTCACATCTCTACCGGGAGGGAGCTCTTGGAGCTCACCTTTGGAGCTCTCCAACTCTATCTCACTCACACTCTCTCAACTCACTCATTTTTCTCTCTCACTCTACATGGCCTTTTATAGGCACCATCCATGGTGTGAACACATAGCTAGTGGCAAACAAAGTAGCCACCATCCACCAACTATCATGGTGGGAACACATAGCTAGTGGCAAACAAAGTAGCCACCATCCACCAACTATCTTGGTCTACCATCCACCAACTATGGTTGGTGGTAGCCTCCATTATTGACCTTGGTTGGTGGCTTTGGTGGAAGCTTCCTTGGTTAACTTTGAGCCATATTCAACAACTTGATGTTCATAAGGATAATCAAGAATATATTTTTTTATGAAATGAAATGTATAGTTGAGTGCATGCATTGTTCTCAATAAATTTCTCCAAAGGAATAATTCATTGTAGATTTCAGAGTTTGCCTTTGTTTTTTTCTTCTTCTTTTGATAACATTGGATATTCATAGAGAGAGCAATCCTTTCCATTGCATTTACCCCTTAATCTTCAGGTGAAAATAGGGTCCAATTTTTATTTTATTTTATCACAATTATCCAAGAAGTATAATTACTATATATGATTAAACTTAAACTATAATGTTTTGCTTTCTGTAATGATCAGGAGATCAAAAAGTTGCATTATGTCATCCTAAATTCGTAATATTGGCGGATGGAGGGGCTAGATTCCAATTTTTGGTTGCTTATTTTCCAAAAGTCATTTTTTTTTTAAACAAACGGAGCCTAAAGTCACCAAGTAATTTAGAATTTCATCGAATGTGTTCTCTTTCTCTCAGAAAGGCCACTACAAATATATTTATAAAACTTTTAGTAATTCATACTTCTATTAGTACTCGATAGCTTCTTAGTACATGAAAAAAGAAAAAGAAAAATTCAGAAACACACCAGAAAGGGGTATTAATCTTGAGTTGAATGTTTAACTTCAGAAACATGAAATCGTAGCACACTCCCTAAATTAACCAAATATATCAGAAATATGTTTCTAATAGATTTGTGAACATAAGACTTGATCCCAATGCTGACTCTGTCCGAGTATACCATCCTCTTTTCATCCAAGAAACTCGTATCCGAAAACCCGCTCAATGCTCATTCTGCAGAACTGTAATCAAAAGAGTGCTGTCAAAAGATGTCCTGATAATGGATACAAGTTGCAAACAACTGTAAAGAGACATGGCATATTGGATGACCAATATATCATTTGGATAATTAATTGTCAGTAGATACAATTTTTCTTTAGCAAATTCTACAAAGGAATTGTAAGGATCCATTCAGATACATTCTCATTCAATCATTTATTTTGTTTAGGGAAATAATGAGTAGATTTGTCTTCCACTTTAAACTAGTTCACACTGGTTTTTTAAGGTTTCAACAGGACAACTGATTTTGTTAGAACAAACTCTGAACTTGTAACTTCAAAACCATGAAAAAAAGGATTGAGACTACTAGATGCTTGATGTAACAAATATATATGATGGCTAAATGGTGATGATTATACCATAGCTGCTGCAATACTAGACATTTGAATCTTGAAGGTTGGGCTGAGCAAGCTGGAGCTGATAGGAGTGAAACTGTTGAGGATTAATGGTTGCAAGCTGAAGCACACTACTAGGTTCTCCATAGAAGGGGAATTCATCCATAACTTGCTGATGCTCCACTGCCTTAGCTTCTATTCCTCCCTGTTGATACTCTATTGCTGCTCGGTGTTCCTGAATCTGTGTGGTGATCACCAGGAAAACAACCCAAATAGTAATGTTTTATCTCCCAAAATTCCCTAAGTTTTCCTTCTATTCCATCAGAAGTTACCATCACGGATCGATAATCTACTAAATTAGTATCTATGACACAATTAATTAATACAAGTTCACTTGAATTCTTTACTTACCCAGCGGTACATGTTGCTGTTTTCTTCCTCTAGCATTCGTTCCTAGACATCCAAAAAATCCAAAATTGAATTAGCCTCTGACTTTAAATTGTATACGAGTGCATATATATACGCCTGTACGTGTTAGGAAAATTGAAAAGGTGTTATTGGCATCACCTTTCTACGTAGATTATCCAGCTGTTGTTGCAAAAGCTCATTCTGCCAATTTTACAAGCCAAACAAATGAAGAACAGAAATGGCAAAGAATTTAGTTAAAAAACAAACTACCAAAGAGTCACTTCTTAAGAAATCTTAGTTCAAAGAATAGACAATTACTGCTTCTAAGTTCAACTTTGATCACAAATCGGTTCTCGGACATTAATTCCTTTAGTTAATAAGTTAATATCATTGTAAATGCTAAGATTTGAACCCCAAAACTGCTGGTACAAAAGAAGTTGTAGTCTGAGAATAGAGGAAGTGATTGCATATACTGGGATTCGAATCCCGAAACTGTTGGATACCATTTCTTAAGAGTGATTGTATGAATCGAATGGAGCTAAACCCGGGTTCATAGTAGATAATGGAAGATGATAAACAGTACCTTTCGCTCTCGGACCTTGTTTACAGAGCGTTCAAGTTCTTGTTCAAGTTGATCAAGCTCTTCAAATGGTATAGAGCTCATGTCCTCACCAGTGTAGCGTCTCATGCTTAGTTGAAGACGACGAGTTTCTTTCCTCAACACTGCCAATTCATTGTACAAATGTTCCTATATATATATATATATATATATATATATATGTTGTAGAAAATGAAAAGGTAAGACATGGAAAATTTCCAATTAATGTCTTAAACAATTAATCAATGAATCTTACCCGATTGTCATGCTCAGGAATGCGAGTCCCAGTGACCTTCAGGTACCTTTCTATGATTTGCTCCATTCTGTGACAATATATATATATATATATATATATATATTTATGTATATCAAAGATAGGAATAAGAATATTTAACCATAAAAGAAGAAAAAAAAGCTTAAATCTTTATATACTATGTGACATTGCAATTTTCAGACAACAAAAATTAGCAAACACTAATAATTAACTGTGCATATTCCATGCACCACTGAACTGAATTTCTGCCACTATAAAGAGTCAGTCTAGTATATATCGATATGAATTATTAAGTATGATAGCTGGCCTATATAAAACCCTTTTCCTGCCTGCATGGCCTTAGCCAGGCGCCAGCCATTATTATCTTCTTAATTTACAAGTTGTTGTTTCTGGAATTTGCTTTGCAGAAGGGGTCTACCTCATGGAATTGGCATCTAATTGTTGATCTTGCATGTCTGGACGCATAATCATCAATTTAGCATTTAAGGCAGTAGTGTTAATTACAAACTTTGATTATATGCTTATATATAATAAAGGTTTTGGAAAATGTTTGTCCCTCACCAAGAGTTTATTCACATGTTTTTAGACAAGGATATGCATGAAAAGTTAAGTGAGATTAAAAAGTTTTAAAAATCATATGCATCTATGTTATTCAAACTCTTCTTATTTTAAAATATCTATATCCGACAACTGTATTTGACACATATTTGGATATGAGTATGAACTAATGTATGATCCTCCAAATATACGAAAAAAACTTACAAAAAATTGAGTATACTCATATTAGACATAGATCTGACATTCACCCTAAATTTAATTAACTAACATAGATATGCTAACACTCCGGACCTGAATAATGGAAAAGCTACAAATTAAGATACTTATAAACTCTTAATTGTTTAAGTTATTTCATTTTAATCCTTAGAAAATCAATACTTCCCAACTAATGATAGTTTGGATTTCTGTGAAAAACTGAACTCTATAAAGGGTTCAGTATATATGCAATAACGAATCCACATGGCAAATGAATATTTTAATTGTGCCTAGAAAAATTCAGTAAATATCTCTACGAATCCACATGGCAAAAGAAAATTCAGTTTAAATTACTGTGCCTAGACCTAATTTTAATTGTATTACATTTTTAACAGGCCATGCAATTCTATTATTGAATCTCTCTTGAGGATGAAATATATATATATATATATATATATATCCTAGAGATATTTTTCTTAATTAAGGATATATGAATCTCAGATTCTTTCTTTTTCTAAAACAAAAATGGTTTTTGGAAAAAAAAAGTATTAATAAAATGCAAGAACAATGAATGTGTATGATGAAATTGAAACCCCCATGATTATAACAAAGACTTAAGACTGTAATCTGTCAATTATGCAAAGTAGGTAATTATCAAGTAGAGATCATCAGATCATGAAACTGAAACTGAAACTTAACCATTAGAAAAGTTGACTTAGGCATGAAAAGAAGCCGTGGAAGAAACCCTAGGTAGCTAGTTTGTCAGAATCATGGGAGATGGAGGAGCAAACCAAAACCAACCAATCTTGGTCTATCAAATCAAATTTTCATGTATTTTTTGGCCGACGTAGAGAGATGAAACTCAGATCAAGTCATGAGATGATTATGAAAAAAGTTATAGTTAGCTAATTTGTTCTAAGCAATTATATGGATTGATAATGCAAACGTACCCTACAGAGATGAAATGAAAAAAAAAAAGAGTAATTAAGGTGATGAATAAGGAAGGGGTAGAGAGACCTATATGGTTCAGTGCAGTACTGGCACATCTTCCCAGTGGTTGAGAAGATGATGAGGCCGATCTGAGCATCGCAAAGCACAGAAAGCTCGTGGGTCTTCTTCAAAAGCCCAGCTCGGCGCTTTGAAAAGGTCACTTGTCGAGTTGTCTGGTTCTCAATCCTCTTGATCGGTATCTTTCCACGTCCCATAATTACCCAACACCTTAATCTTGTCTATCTCTAGTTAAGGAAAGACGAAATCAGGGAAGTATACTCTTTTATCACTTCTAAAAAACACAAAAAGGTGCAAAAGCTTTCAGGTCACAAATAATAATAATAATAATGGAAAAAAGAAGAAGAAAGAAAGAAAGAAAATAAAAAGGGTTTAAAAATAAAAGAGCTCTTAATAAAAAGTTCAAATATGGAACAAGTAGACACAATAAAATGGAAACTAAAGCTTCTGCAACCTAAAATAAGAACTTTTGTTTATAGTTTGTAGTTCATAAAAACAGGAAGGGAAGAGAGAAAGAAAAAAAAAAAAAAAAAGAGAGAGAAAAAGATGACTGTGAGTTTACCTATTCCTTGCTTGTAAAACTGCTGCTCTTTTTGTGAAGCGTGTAGGAACAAGGGTTTATTCTATATAAGCATGATAATTTGTGTATGTGTGTTCATATATTTTTTTATACCATAAGTGTTTAAAGTGTTATATATATATTTTTATAAATTTTAACATGTTAATAATTCGTGTTTTATAAATTTTGATATGTTAATGTATTTATATCATCTTCATATTATTTTTTTCATGTTTTATAACATATTTTTATTATTTTTCTCGTATTATGTAATTATATCAGGTTCAAAATTACTTGATCTATTCTCAATTCCCATTTATAAGAAAAAAGATAGAAAGAGATCAGAGCCAACTGCCAAGGCTAGCTCTTATTCCACAGTGATTTAATTTTACTAGTAATTATTTTTGTATAAGACAAATCCCTTGCTTGCATCACTCAAAATCAATGTTCCAGATCAAACGAGCAGCTAGGGAGGGCCGGAGGGGTTCATTAGTTTCAATGGATAATCACCACACCCATTAACAACGATTTCATGGGCTAGCTAGCTAGGAGCAGTGGCATTATCAGTAATTTAATTGCAATAAGTATTCCTTTATTGTCCTATGCGGAAACATAGACAAAAGGGTGCTGTGACTCTTAACCACTCTTCTGATCTCATCTGCCAAGCAACCTGAAATTTACCAAATTTAGAAAGTCTTTTACAATGGGTAGAAAAGAAAACTATGGCAATCTAGGAAAGGAAATTTCAAGAGGGGCCGGGGGGGTCTGCCAAAATCCTAAAGACCCCTAATGGGAAACGACAAACTGTAACAATCCCATGAGAAAGACTTGTAGATGATGCATATATAGTTCATGGCATGGTCATTGAGCATCTCAGCAACTTGAGGAAAATTAGAGGTAAAAAGTGAAAGTTAATTCTTTTACGCTTAAACCTTCAGATGAAAAGGTAATTAAATCCCCTTTTTTTCTCCCATCACCTAAAGTTGTATTTTTTCCTGTAAATGGTTCCTTTGAAAGCACCAATCAAACCCTCTTTCATCTGGTCTATACATGTATCCTTTTTACTTTTTTGACTGCAAGAAATGGTAATGCATGCAGCAAGTACTCACCACACGCAATCTGATCAAAAGTCAGTGTGCTGAAACACCAAACTTTGATGAAATGAACCAAGAAAAAATGATCCTTTTTTACTTTCTCATTATATGCCTTAAAGTAATGTGAAATAAGGCCTCTTCTCAGTTTAATTCCCACCAAATATTGATTGAGCACCAACTACATATACAAGTCATTAATTTGGAGCTGAGAAAGCAGTTTTTTTTTTTTTATATAAAAGAACAGCAAATTTTGATATTCGAATTTCAAATTTACTAAATATTACTTTTTAAAAATGATTATATAAATCAACTTAGTTAAACTTGGGTCATAGCTGAGAAAGCAGTTTCAGTTCAACCATATATTATCATCATCATCAGAGAAAAAACTGTTCTTTAACTGTGTTTTCAAATTCCTACAGTAGTTCCTGTGTTTTTTTTTTTTTTTTTTATATCAAATCCTGAGAATGCATAGACATGTGTTAACATGTTGATACAAAAAGAATAAAATGAAAGAATTCTCCCAAAGAGTAACATGCAGTGAATGACTAAATGCTGTTTCATTGTATATCGCAGTTAACTCCATCCGTCATTTTATTAAGTAGAGTGATATTAATATCTTACAGTTAGAAAATTGAAAATGCTTGGTTTTCAATGATCTCTTTTTCGGATTCTTGTTGAGTCGATAAGGGTTTTTGTTGTTTAATTAATAAGCATTTGTCTCAGTCTATTTTTAGTAACAAGCCCTAGACAGACAATACATATTAGGTTTTCTAAAATAGGATGCTATGGCTAGTCATTGGTCCCCCAAAGTTTTTCTACCATTTTCGTTTCTACTCAGCAGGATTTAAATTATGATCGCGAACGTATTTTTGATCACGTTATGTTTATCGCGATTGCGGATGTAATAAATGATATCGTTGATAAATATTGACGACGGAAAGAATCGAAACCGTAAAATAATAATCATAACATCGTGTTGCGACCATTGTTTAAATCTTTGTTGAGCATCATAAACTGCAGTTACCAGCCCTATTCACTGAAACAATCTCTCTCTCTTTGTCTGTTTGATCTTTTAGAATCGGTTGAAATCCTAGTCTCCTCAGCAAGTTGAATACTACAATTAATATTTAATTACTTTTAGCACTATTGAAAGTGGGGGTCTTTCTTTTTTATATGTAGAATTGAAATAAAATATGGAAGACCATTTGAGTGAAGGTCAGCATATAGTAGAAACTGAAGAAAAAACGAAATGAGAACATGGGGGCTTACCAAAATGGGAAGCGTGGCAGAAGCGGTTTTAGGTCCACTTCAGCCCTCATTTAGGGCTCAGATTCACATGGCCCTTGCCAGGCTTCTAAATTTTGCATCATGTTTCATCATGATTACCATTAAATAAAGCAAAAGGGGTAACTCAAAGAGATGGTATCATGCACAAACCAAACCTTGGTAAAATTTTCTCTTTTGGGCTTAATTATAGGAGATTAATTACTCTTCTGATTGGATTAGTTTGACAAAATTTACTTCTTTTAGCATTAACATATATAGAAGATGATCAATTTATACTGATGTAAAATTAATTAGTTATGTTTTTATAATTTTTTGTATGATTAATATTTTAACAAATCGATTATTGGACGTAGCAATATAATCTCACTCGTTGTGTACGTAAAATTTCGAATCGATCCGATATTATATCATATCGATCGAGAATACCATCTTTGAATATATATTTAACGGTTGAAATTTTGCTACATCAAACAAAAAGTTAGATTTTTTTTATTTAATTTATTCAAAATTTGACGTGCACGATCTATATGAATAAAGTATAAAATACAATGATTGAATTAAATAAGTACAAATTATATAAATCATTAGGAAAACGTGTATATATATATATATAATGCATCCATAATGCATTTTGGTAATCTATATATCTTTTAATAATATTGTCATTCAAAAATTTCATTTCTTAATTTGTAGGATATTAATTTACAAATGAAATAGATTCAATCTGTTTTCTTCATTAAATTGAGTATTTCATATTGTTAATTTCCTCATATATAAATTTTGAAATGATCTGAATCAAAGAGCTTATTTTTCACCAACTCAATTACTATTGGGTCACCTCTAATTGGTCCATGTAGCAAAAATCCCATTGGGCATAAAGACGAGAATAGAGAATGTGGACATAGATCACCAACTGGAACAGTGGAAGTGTTGAGTTGGCCCGTCGAAACTGCCAAAGTCAGAAGAGTAAGGGGAAAAAAAAGCTAAAAAAGGAAGAAGAATCTGAGGAAATTGATAGCACCACACAAATCATCAATAAAAAAAAACGATTTCGATATCAGGAGAAGAAGGCAGATCAGAAAAGAAATTAGAGAAATCATGGACGGCGAAAGGGATCTTGATCTCAACAACTCGAAATTATCAATCTTCGATAATGGTGTTAGGATGAGAAACGCCCAATTCTTAAGGGAAGCAGAGGTAACATGGTCAGTAAGCTCTGATCTGGGCAAATCCTTCGAGGGGAACAAAGAGGCTATGGTTAATCACTTTATGCAAATTGAAGAGGAGGATATGGAAGGGGCTGCTTGATTCTACTTTGCGGCTATTTTAGGGGTTGAAAAAGAAATACAATATGACCATGAAGATCCTAACATGGAACGTAAAAGGGTTGGGAAGGAATAAAAAGAAGCGTGCAGTGAAGAAGTTTAATAATAAATGGAAGCCGAATATGATGTTCATTGAAGAATCAAAGTTGGAATCTCTGGATTTCAAAATAATCCGATCCCTATGGGGGAGGGAGCCTTGTTATACTGAGTTTTCTGCTTCGGAAAGAACGTCATGAGGGTTAATATCAATCTGATAAGAAGATTTTTTTTGCAGTGGAGACTAAGTTCATAGAACCAAGATTCATTTTGCTGGTTGGATATATCAAATCGATGAAGTTGAAGTGCGGGTTTGCCAATATATACGCTCCAAATGATGATGGTGAGAGGGCACTTCTTTGGGAGCAGTTAAGTGGTATTATGTAAGAAGCTGAGGTCCCATGGTGTTTAGGTGGTGATTTTAACTCGGAGGAAAAAATTGGGCAGTCTCTTAATCAAACTGCGATGTCCCAATTCTCAAGGTTTATCGAGATGGTGGAGCTCATAGATTTCCCGATGCAGGGAGGCAATTTCACTTGGAGCAATAACAGGTTAGACGCTACTTTTTGTAGGCTAGACAGATTTCTCATTTCATCTATTTATGTGAATAAGTGTACAAATTTGATGCAAAAAGCTCTTCCTAGATCATTATCAGATCACAATCAGGTGTTATTGTTTAATGATGTGACAAATTGGGGACGTAAACCATTTAGGTTCTTCAATCACTGGATGGAGGAAAAAGGTTTTGAAGAGTTGATTTTTATAAAGTGGAAAACTGACACGAAAAATAATCAAAGCAAATCTGGTATGCGGGGAAGGTTAAGAAGTCTCAAATCTGTATAAAGCAGTAGAGCTTGAATAATCGTGTCGAAGATTCGGGTAAGATCAGTGTTCTTGAGGAATTAATTGATAAGTTAGAGGTAGTAGTGTAGTTGGGGCAAACAGGAAATGAAGTTCGAGACGAGATAGTAGCCAAAAAGGCCGAATTATGGTCTTTATACAAAAAAAAAAAATGAACGGTCATGGTTACAAAAGGCAAGGCTGAAATATTTTCAAGAAGGAGACAAGAACACAAAATTCTTTCATTTGATGGCCACGGGTAGGAGAAGAACTAATCATATCGAAAGACTGGTCATTAATGACTATGTGACTAAAGATCAGGCAGAAATAAAGAGGTCCATTAAACAACATTTCGTATCAGCATCCAAATCTAAAAATGTCGCTAAACTAAGAGATTTAGATTGTGGTATCCAAACTCTCAAGGAACATAGTGTGTCCTCGCTTGAACAAGCTTTCACAAAAGAGGAAGTTTGGAGAGTGGTTCAAAGCTGCGACGGAAACAAAACGCCGGGTCCAGATGGCTTCAATCTGAATTTTTTCAAGAAATATTGGGGCATTTTAAAAGGGGATGTGATGAACGTCTTCAACGACTTCTTTGCAAACAACTCTTTTGATAAAGGTATTAATTGTTCATTCCTTACGTTGATTCCCAAGACTACATCTCCCTCTAAACTGAATGATTATAGACCAATCAGTCTGGTAGGAAGTATCTATAAAATCCTTGCAAAAGTTCTTGCCGAACGTCTGAGACAGGTAATTGGTGAAGTTATTGGTGAATATCAGTTTGCTTTCATTCCTGGTAGACAAATACTTGACTGCTCCTTAATAGCAAATGAGATCACTGATTTAATGAGGAAGAATGGGTTGGGAGGGTTGATCTTCAAAGCTGATTTTGAAAAAGCGTATGATAGTGTTGAGTGGGATTTCTTGGATTATGTCATGATGAAAATGGGGTTTGGTAACAAATGGAGAAAATGGATTAACTGCATATCTACAGTCTCAATGTCTGTATTGGTGAACGGAGTTCCAACAAATCAATTTAGTACAGGCAGGGGATTGAGACAAGGGTGCCCGCTATCTCCTCTTCTGTTTAATTTGGGTGTTGAAGTTCTGAGTCTATTGATGATCAAGGTTGTATCTACCGGTATATTCAACGAAAATTCAATTGGAAATGAGGACATTGTTGTTTCTCATCTTCAATACGCTGATGACATGATTGTGTTCTGTGAAGCATCGGGAGAACAGATAAAAAATGTCAAAAGGGTCTTGAAATGCTTTCAAGTCATGTCAGGATTAAAACTGAAGTCGAAGAAGTGTAGGTTGTATGGTTTTGGTGTCGAACAATCTGAATTAGAGAGGTGGGCTTCTGAAATTCATTGTTCCATTGGGAGTTTACCTATGGAATATCTGGGTCTGCCTCTTGGTGCAAAGACCCAATCAGCATCCTTATGGAAACCAGTCATAATGAAATTTGAAAAAAAACTTGCAGGTTGGAAATCTCAGTTCCTATCTATTGGAGGAAGAGTCACCATGATAAAGTAAGTACTAGCAAGTATTCCCATCTATTTTATGTCAATTTTCCATATGCTGGTTGTGGTAAAAAATTCTATAGAAAGGATTCAATGTAATTTCTTATGGAGTGGTTCGATGGATAAGAAGAAAATGCATATGGTGTATTGGTCTTCGGTCTGCAACCTCAAGGAATTTGGTGGACTCGGTTTGGTGAATTTAAAGCTGCAAAATAGAGCATTGTTGAATAAGTGGATTTGGAGGTATGGGAATGAATAGGAGAGCCTTTGGAGAAGGATTGTAGCAGCCAAGTATGATCCTAAGTTCGGGAATCTTATACCCTCAAGCCATATCAAAAGAGGAGTGTCTCATATTTGGAGGAACATTATTAAATCACTATCTTCGTCTGATAATATTTTCAATGTTATTAATGCGTGTCTTGGAATATGTTTGGGTGATGGGAGGTCAATAAACTTTTGGACTGACGTGTGGGTCGATGAATATCCCCTGAAGTCCCGTTTTCCACGAATTTTCGCTTTAGCTATTAAAAAGAAGTGAAAGATATCTGATTTTCGGAGTTGGTCAGACAAGCAATGGACTTGGGCAGTTGATCTAAGAAGAAATCCCTTTGATTAGGGAAGACAACAATGGTTAGAGTTCATACAAAATTTGGAGGAGCAGATTATCAGCAATAGCATAAAGGACGGTGTATATTGGAAAGGTACTACTAGTGGGAGATACTCTTTTAAATCATTTTATGTGTCTGTTCTAAGCAATTCATCTCCAAAATGTGAATATTGGAAGCATATATGGGCAGGAATAGCTCCTCCAAAAGTGGATATTTTTGTATGGCAACTTTTAAGAAGAAAAATCGCTACTAAAGAAAACATTGCTAAAAGAGGACTCATTAATTGGGATTTGGCTATTTGTCCTTTTGTAGTAAAAAGACAGAATTGGTGGAGCATTTGTTTCTTCCATTGTGAAGAATCTTGGAAGATTTGGAAGCATTGTTGCCTTATATGGGGTATCTAATGGACTGCACCAAAAGACCCTCTGTCCTTCTTTTTGGCGTGGCAACAAACTCTTCTAGACAGAATGTGCAACATTATCTGGAAGATGGCTTTCTTTGCTATCTCATGGTCTATATGGTTACATCAAAACCATTTGGTTTTCAACAGTAAAACCCTTGATTCTTGTCAACTGAGGGATTCTATCAAACTAAGGATGACTTTTTGGTTTAAAGCCAAATGGTCAGACGTAAAGGCTTCCGTTCAAGATATTTTTAACTCCCCCTGTTCCTTTGGTCCTCCTATTGGTCGAAAGCAAAACAGAGTAGAAGTGCATTGGGTGTCGCCTCCAGCTGGGTATCTCAAATTTAATGTAGACGGTTCTGCCTGTGGGAGACCGGTGCCTGCGGGCATTGGTGGAATGCTAAGGGATGATAAAGGTATGGTTTTATTGTTGTTCTCAAAATCCATAGGCAATACTGAATCTAACGTTGCTGAACTGCTAGCTGTCAAGGAAGCTTTTATCATTTTTGCGGCTTCTAAATGGAAGTCGTCTCACAACCTCATTATCGAGAGCGATAGCAAAAACGTGATTAGTTGGATCAAAGAACCTCAGACAGCTCCATGGAAGCTGAGGAACTACTTAAATGCAATTGACGGCTTAAAGTTGGAAGCACGAAACTGAGATATTGTGTTTGTTCTAAGGGAAGCAAATGACCAAGCAGATAGGCTTGCAAAAGCAAGAGTTGGTAGGTACAATAATCTTTTTAGTATGTATGCATGAAAGTGTCTTGCATGGTGAGTCTTGTGTGGTCTTTGTCTAGTTACGGACTAGGTGTGCTTGGGATTAAGATGAGCAAAAGGTTGTGTTGCTAGGCAAGTATTTTCTGACTTTGAAGGTCTATCATGATTTGTTTTCTGTTGTGGTGATCTTTAAGACTTATAATGAAATTCAAGCGCTTTTAAAAAAAAAATGCATGACAAGCCATACCGTGAATAAAGCCAAACAAATTTGTAAAACACGAGAGTTTCTTTAGAATTGCAGGTCCAATGAAATATATATATATGTCCATGCGCTTTTATTTTTGGGGAAAAAAATTGTTCAATTTCGTAAGTCATAACTAGGGGTGTAAATGAGACACTGGTGCTCGCAAGCTATTCGAGTTCGGCTCGAAAAAAACTCGAATTCGATTCGGTAATTATCGAGCCGAGCTCGAGCTCGAGCAGCTCGAGCTATCGAGCGAGCCGAATTCGAGTATCTCAATACTCGATTCGAGCGGCTCGCGAGCCTAATCGAGCTTTTGATTTTATAATATATTTTTAATATTAATTTACTATTTTACCCTTAATATATATATATTCTTAAAACTCAAACCCTAATTTTTTTCCTCACTTTCCTCTCATCCCCGCCTCTCACTCTCACAAACTCTCACCTTCTCTCCCTCACTTGACTTCTAATGTTGTATTAGACTTGGTTGGCCCTGATGCCAGGCTTCTCTATGTCGGCAAAACTGTTGGCTATCATAGCCGAACTCAGGTAAACGTATTCAATTTTTTGGATGATTTATGTCTACTGGATTCTTCAGATTTTTGGTGCTATTGAGTTTTGCTCCATGAGTTGCTAGAGTTTTGCTGAAGCTGGAGCTACTGTAGTTAGACTTAAAAGGAGGGGATCCACTGGTGAGTCATTCAAACAATTACCAACATTTTTTTCTTAAATTAGTAGAAATGCCTTATCAAGTCTAGTTCCTTTTGGGGTTTTTTCTAAAAAAACTGTTGCGAACTTGAGATTTTTAGGTATTTGAAAAGGGTGGAGAAGAAATGGACTTTCTGCGACAGCAAGGGATTCAGGTCAATGAGACATGGATTTTATTTTTAAGTTTAATAATTTAAATTGATGTAATATTATTTTTATTTTTATTGAGATTTTTATCTTTTTGATTGTTGATTGTTGTGTAAGGTTTTTTTTATCATTGTATCATTTAAAAAAAATCATTATTTAAATGTAAAAAAATTGTATATGAAACGAGCTCGAACTCGAGCTCGAGTATGTAAATTGAGTAAACGAGCTTAATCGAGCCGAGCTCGAATAGTTCGATTTTATCTCGAGCCGAGCTCGAGCTTAAAAAATAGTATTCGATCGAGCTCGAGCCGAGTTTCGAGCAGCGAATTTCGAGTCGAGTTCGAGCTCGAGCTTCTCATTATTCGGGCTCGGCTCGGCTCGATTACAGCCCTAATCATAACTGTGTGGTCAATTGTATATTTGTATTTGTAGGTATTACTATTTTACTTGCCATTACATTTCCAATTTCCAATTATTTTTGTCCATTGATATTTTTTTTCTACAAAAAAGCTGCAATTTAAAAATAGGATAAAGAGTTGCAGATACTGAGATTTAAACTCTAAATAGACCTGTTCATGGGCTGGACAGCCCGCCCGGCCCGGTAGGCCCTGCCCGTATTGGGTCGGGCCTGGGCAGGATATTTTGTGTTTAGGGCCGACCCAGCCCGAAACACGTATTTTTTTATTATAATAATATTATTTTATTTAATTTTAATTATAAAAATATAAAAAAAATATTTTTTTAATCCAATGAACAGTGTATTCGGGCCTACCGACCGGGCCTGGGAAAAGAAAATGAAAAAAAACCGCGTCGCGGCCCGGCCCATGAGCAGGTCTAACTCTAAACCTGCTAGATGCTATATTTTAAAGATGACTGTATAAACTAATTGAACTAAGTCGCGGATTTCATTTAAATATATTTTTCTTACTTATTTTGGACTCTCAGTCTTTAAGACTTTAGGGGAGTAAAAAGACTAAATGTCTATACTATTTATAAAAATTTTGTTTGAACTGGTATAGAAGTTATGTGATAGTATTCAATTTGAGAAAAATACATAAAAGTGAAATAAATTTAAGAAAATGCTACATACACTTCTTAAAAACACTTTTAAAAATATATAAACTTTGCAACAACTTGAAAAAATCCTAAATTTTCAAAATATTTTTTAATTCTTATTATGTGTTTTTAATAAATGTATGAATCATTTTTCATAAATTTATTATAAAATAAAATTAAAAATATTTATGTCTTTTAAGTTTTTATAAAAATATTTTAAAAAATTATCCGATTTTTTTAAAAAAAGTATCCATTTTTATTCATGTAAATTTTTTTTAAAAAAAATTCTCTAAACACCCACATATTCAATGACATATTAACCCTGAAACATGTTGGACGTTTAGGCTTAGACCACAACGTAATTCATCAGTCTTTCTGATTAATTACCTGAAACGATTTAAATCCCCCCAAATACCATAGATTATACTCCACAAATACAATCCTAAAAATACGTAAATTTTCATGTGAGGCAACAACTTTAAACCCTAACAAAGCCTTTTTCAATCATCAGATTTGCATTTAAGTGTTACAAATTGAGAAAATTCTGGCCCATAATTTAATTTGACAGTATCTTGCTCTACATATTTGTACTTCCCAACTACAAATTTGCATCGTTATTTCGATTTTTCATTTTTATTTTTTAAATTATAAATTATTTTTATTATGATGAAACGTTTATATATTTACCTTATTCAATGATTTGAATTCAAATTTTCTCAGTAAAAATATAACAACTAACTGATAACATATATATATTTTAATTATTTGAAATATTCATAATATGTTTAATAAAATTTTAATTATATTTTTAATTATTCAAATTACTATTGTGTTCTATTTTTTGTATTATTTCATTTGTCTAAAACCCTAAAAAAAATTCTTAATTTTAATGATGCAATTTTGTAAATTATTTTTATCCTTTATCTTTATATAATTATTTAGAATTAATCCACCTTGTGAAAAAAACTTGGAATCCCTCTAATTTAGAAAAAAAAAACTTGTCAATTACATTTTTTTTTTAAATTCCCTTTTTTAAGGATTTCTTAAATAATTATTTTTATTATTTAATTTCTTCAATTATTTTTATTTTTATCTCTTTTTCAAAGTAGCTTGATAAATTTAATTCATGCACTGAATCAGAAATTAAATAGAAAAAATTAGAAAAAGAGTCAGGAAAGATCTAAATTGTTTTTATGCAATTTATCCGATCGGTAATTTAAAATTTTATTTTTATTAAGTGATATAATGCAACGAATAATATTAAGGATGCTATTATGCAATTTATTTAAAATTAAAATATATTTATTTAATCCTTATTATCAGTAAGATCCTCTCGACAAATTTGGAAGGTTCCAAAAATTATTTTACATTTGGAATAATTTAAGAAAAATGGTCACTTGCAAAAAAAAAAAATTACATTTCAAAAAATTTAAGAAAAATTATCACTTGCAACTTTCTAAAAGAATTTTTTTATTTTCCTATTTTTAGGAGAATTTCAAAATAATTTTGTTAAATTAAATTTTATTTTAACTCTTTTTTTATTTTTAACAAAAACAATTTCATAAAATTTAAAGACATATACTCAAAATAAATAAAATTTAAATACAATTTAAAATTACACTAATTAAAACATAATAGGCTAAAAGGTACCTTAACAAGATATTGGGCTTACCTAATTCAGGAGGCTCAAAGGAAGTGTGTTGAGATTCAAATTCGAATCACGACCTAATTCATTTTTTTTTTCTCAATGAAACGACACCACTTTAGGCGCTTACAAAAATCAAATTTTAACATTTAAAAAAAAAAAAAACTCTCTTTATTTCTTTTTCTTTCTACCTTTACATCTCATCTTTTCAATTCCAACCATCCTTAAACTCAAATTTCGACGTCGGAATCGTTGTTAGGGCCGCCATCAATCTTCGGCGACCATTTCTGCTGATGAAAAAAATTCAAACTTTTTACCTTTTTAATTCTTTTCAAGTCTTTTTTTAATTGATTTAAAATTTTCAAAATTCTAAAAAATAATAATCTAAATCTAAGTTAATTTTATGATACTGTCAATTTTGCCATTTTTTCGAAAATGTTTTTTTTTTAAAGCAAAAACTATCATGTGTCAACACCATAGTTGACTTGTGTGACATTCCAAATTTTTTATTTTTTAATCGATTTAAAATTTTCAAAATTCTTACAAAAAAAATTTAAATTTAAACTCAAATTTTTTTGATATTGCCGATTTAATTTTTTTATTAAAAATATATATATTTTAAAAATATCATGTGTCAACATTATAACTAATATGTGACATTCCAAGATCCCAAAAAAGTTAATTTTAAGAATTATTATCCAGTATGGATATTTTTAACTTCACAAGTAGGGCTTACATACTTTCGTAATTTTTTATATGATTTTTATTTTTACAATTGATTGTCGGATTTAATAATATAATCGTACTCGTCGTTCACGTAAAGTTTCGAATCGATCCAATATCCTATCATATCAATCGAGAATACTGTTTTTTTCAAAATATATTTAACAGTTGAAAGTTTTTTTACGTCGGAACAAATAGTTAAATATTTTTAATTTACTCAAAACTCGACGTGCATGATCTACGCGAATAAAACACGAAATACGACGGTCGAATTGTAAAAATATAAATCGTATGAAAAGTTACGAAAACTTGTAAGTCCTGCTTGTGGAGTTAAAAATATCCATCCAGAGTACAGGATAATAATCCTAATTTTAATGTATTGCTACATATAGATTATAAAAGATTGGGGTAGTTTTAATCTATTGTTATGGATAGATTATAGAAGATTATATATCAAATATGTATTATTGTTTGTTTTTCTTTTATATAATCCAAGTCCAAGTTAATCGATAGATTGGAAGGATTACATCCAAAAGTCAACCGCGTGAACTCCCAATTCTAGACATATTATCCAACAATTGACTGATTTTGATCAAAATTTTTACTGTCCGGTTTTATGTTGATAATTTTATTTAACGTACAACCAACTTGATAATATTAATCAAAGGTTTAAAATTTGGATTAATATTTACATAATTTAAAAGTTTCACTATCCTACCCAGATACCAATTTGTATATTTTATCAAAATTCAAGTAACAAATGTGCAATTTTTTTTTAGCATAGGACAGAGACCGAATACACCATTTATTAAAACTAAATCTAACAATTTGTGTATTTATATTATATTTTTTATGTGGTAATTATATTTAAAATATTATATATTTATATAAATTTTAATACGTTAATAATTCGTGTTATATAAATTTTAACATATTTGTATATTTATAATAGGTTCATGTTATTTTTTATATCGTATCATGTTTTGTAACGTATTTTAATTAATTTTTTTTTATAATATTCGTATTTAAAATTATCAAATCTAAGTTAAAAGTATTACATTTTAGCAAGAGTGAAATACAATACAACTTAACTCACACATTCTCCCATGTGGGAGAGCTAACAAGTGTGTAATTAACTCTAGATACAAAGCTGAATGCTGTAGATGAACGCCCAACAGCACTGGAATGAGCATTTATCTTTCCTCGCAACTCTCTCTTTTGATTTCTCAAAGATGCCAACTTGCCCTTAACTGATTCTATTTCCTCTCTCACTCTGCCCAACTCGTCTTCCAGTCCCAAATAGTTGTCATAAGAGGCTACCAAGGTCCTAGCCTCTTCCATGAGAGGCTCCAAACAATGAACACTGAATCCTATAGCCCTAGCATCCCTCCATGGACCGAAGCATGCGTACTAGATCATCTCCAGATAATGAACTCCATGGAGTATCAGACATTGCCAAAGCATCGCCAAACAACCTCAGCAAGGAAGAGATCCACTCTGGACTTTGAATGGCACAGCTCTTCCAGAAAGCGCCCTTGATGCCGTAGATCACTTCCAAATACTGCTTGTGGTTTACTGATACCTCAAAACCATAGAAATCAATCATGCAGCAATCAGTAGACTGTGCATTAGAAGTTGCTGATGAACTGCATACGTTGTGACACCCATGAACCGGAGAAGCGGTGTGCTCCTCTGGATAAGTTGGAGCAATGGTATCTATGGGGTCATAAAAATCACATGCATTCTCAGATGCAAGCTGCTTATCCTGAACTAGGTTTGAAACACATTTCGTAACCAAGTTAGGGTTAGAACAAGAAGGACCTACAGGATCTCTCATGTCATTGTCAGTATCCATGGCAGCCACCTCAATCTCAACTTCCTTCTCCCTTGTGCCTTGGTCAGGGTCCCTGAGAACTGCCTCAATCTGGACTTCTATTTCTCCATCCTGCGCAACCTCATCTTCCTCATCAATCTCAGAATCGCCACCATGATCACTATATTCAGACTCTTCACCAGAAACAACCTTAATTTCTTTACCCCTAGGAATGTCCAACTCTTCTGTATCAAATCATTGTCCTCTAACTGGCTTCCTACTGGCAGATCCATGCTCAGCAATAAGAGGAAGAGGGCAACCAGTGTCCAACTGCCTACCCACTCCATGCTCTCGTGAAGGATTTGAACTGAAAGTAGCCCGAGGGATCCCGGAGGTTCTTAGTTCCCTCCGCCAAGAAAAAAGACTTAAGTCAATGCTGAAAGGAGAGACAGAGATAAAAAGCCTTTGTTCAAACTCATAAATTTAGATCTATCTTTAGATGTGGGACAAAACAAGGCTTCACATGATGAGCAGGTTGATGAGCTTTGCTAGATCGGATTTTGGAAAAGCTCACCTAAGACAAACTTTAAGTACAATATGGATACAATGTTTTCACAAATACCATGATAGCTATACAAGCACATAGCACTAGTTAATATAATTTTCATTTGTCCTTGAAAAAAGTACATAACATAATAGTAGCACAAAAGGCAAGCACTAAACTAAGACTCATCATTCAACCAATGTGAAAACCCTTGTGTATTTTGCTTTGCAAAATATTGGTTTTAAGTATTAGGAAAAAGAGATTTGTTACAGTAGTTTTGAAACGAACTTCTCTTCCTCAATGATTTTTGTACACTTCAGTCACAACTAACAAGCTCTTCTAAACCAGAAACTCAACTACTAAATGAATCCAACAATATTCATCAATCTTGAGTTCATGGTATGAAATTATATTGTATAACTAGCATAAAGAACAGGCAAATTTCTACATCAATCCTTCTTTGGTTACTTTCAGTCAACAGAACAATAGAGGAAGGAAACTTTGTTATACAGAAAAAAGAGCAAAATAATTATATTGAGATTTAAGTTTTAAGGTTTTAGCAATTGAACTCATATTACATATCGAGTTCTTCATCAAATCTTATGTAGGTTGTTTGCGATTGTTGGTGCTGCATCAAAGCAAGAGAATCTAACATGCAAGTTTATGTGTTAGCATGCCAAGCCTTGCAAAATGGTTCAAAACTTCAAATAAGAGGAGTCACCGAGTTCTCCCTACATCTCTATTTTCTGCTTCTCGTCATAATTATCCAATAAAATACTACTCCATCTTATCATGGTTATACAAAAAACTAACAAGTCAACATACACAATTGCTTTTCAGACATCAAACAATTAATTAACAGACCATGTCTCCTATATCAGGTCCCTTATTGCTCTCATTTTTTATATATATTGTTTTGTCCTAACTTTTTTAAATGTTATGAATTGCCTCATTGTGTTTCAATTCGGTTATGTAAATGAATTATATATTGGGTAAAAAATTATAAAAAAAGAATCACCAATCATTCACGGATAAGTTTTTACAAAGTAAAATCATTTCTAAATACAAAAAGTTTGATATAACACATTTATAAAAGGTATAATGTCATATTTAGCCATGAAGAAATTGTGCAATGTGGTACTTGTACTTTAAAAATGTATAATGTGATGCCTAAAGTTTCAGTCCGTCTATTAATGTACACCAACTCCCTAACACCGTTAGATATGTATGCTGACGTGGTAGTTGGCCAATCCTAGTATGACACATGGACAAAAAAATGAAACATCATTTACTAAACCATCAAATTTGCTTGCGTAGCATTGCCTTGTGTCATAATTTTTTTTTAAAATTTAATTTTCTTTTTCTTTCTTCTTTTCTCTCCCGATCTCCCCTCACCTCAACTGTTTCAGGCCGAATCTGACCAGCCACAGGCCGAATTTGTCCTGACGAGGCCGGACCCGACGTTGATAGGCCGAAAACAGCTTAAACCAGGCCGGAATCGACCTGAAACAGCTCAATGTTTCTTGCCATTTCAGGCCGGGATCGGTTGTATTTTATTGATACAAAACTGTGAAGCATCCAACTAAAACCAATTGGTACTAGGTGAAGAAGGCTAGCTTGAATATATGAACACAGGAAACCTAAGACTCAACAAATGTGAGATAACACCACTCAACACTCCCCCCTCACGCGTAGGCCCAGTACTAACAACTGAAACTGGAGTCTACCACGTGGACAAGGGACAATAGGCAAGAAGAACATAACAAACCTGGGCTCTGAACCATGTTAAGCATCCAACCTAAAATCATTGACAATAGGTGGAGAGACCCAATTTGAATATAAGACAACAAGAAACTTAAGACTCAACGGATGTAGGATAACACCACTCGACAAAAACCTATAAAAAAAAAAAGGCCAAACACATTCCCTACATAAAGACATCATTCTTCAGATATGCATTTTAAGGCACAAGCAGTAAGAAAAAGTCTATAAAACAAATAATAAAAGGCCAAAATAGCAGCATCATATCATATGAGTGTTTTGCAGAAGCAGTATACTAAAGAATTCAGAAAAGAAAAAAAAAAAACTATGTGCATGCATTTGAAGTCACTCACAGTGCATTTGGATCCAAATAATTCACTGCCGAACACATTGCTTGTAGAGCCATTCTCCTCACCTGTTTCAGATGGCATTTACGGAGAAACAACATTAATAAAGAATAAAGCACTCAGGTGGTTATAACATACTACAAATTTTACATATTCATAAGCAGAAATTGTATGTTCAACAGTGCATTAATCTCAAAACTCAACCAACAATTTAGAAGGGAGTGAAACAATTAAGTTCAGCATAAGGTACATATACAACAAAGTGTTCAGAGGGCAAGAAGAAGTTTGAACCAGTGCATGTAGTTTTCAAAGATGTCTACACAATAAATTGAAAGGAGAGTCATGATAGACTGGAATTATTAAAGCCTAAAGATCGAGGCAGTAGTCTTATAGTACAAGGCATGTACTGTAGCTGTGATCAGGTGGCGTGATAAAGCATATCATATTATAGTGATTATATTAAGTTTGGGGGTTTGGCTAGTACTTATTGCTTGTAGTGTTATTATGATTAGGTGCAGGTAATAGTTTAGTCGTGCAATTAAAGAACATGTGGTGTTGCAATGATTGGTTCAACTAATACTTATTGACTATGGTAGCAACATCTAATATTTGAGTAGGTTTAAGTGTGACAATGATACATGATGCTATCAGTTAAGGATACACTCTAGTCTCTGGCACATATATTATTTCAACATCAGCAACATAACCTAAACTCTTTTTAGGGGCAGAATTAGAACATCCCTTTATCTCCTCCCTAGAGGGGGAACAAACCCAAAAAATTAGAAAAAGACAAAGTGCAACATCAATATCCAAGTGCTTAACTATCCACATACCTCCAATTTGTCCACTTTAGCCCTATGACCTTGAGGAAGTACACGAAATTCTTCGGTCAAACGAACACATTCGCCAATATTTTCAGGTGAAACAAAATTAAGTGCAACCTTTATGCAAGACTGTTGAACATTGAGACAATAGCATCAGAAAAATATAAGCCTAACCATATTGACTGGTTCACCAACAGAAATCAAATTCATCCATAGAAACTAGATGGAAATTCACAGCATTTATCATTTCATTCGGAACAACTGTTTTTGATGGGTAGGCAAAGTACAAATATATTGATAGCCAATCAAAGATTCTAATACAGACATGTCTCTGTGTGTAAGAGGATACATGAAGGTAATCAAGCATGACATTAACAGAAGGCGAGAACTTATTAAAAGTTTCAAAATTCTCCAATTACTTCCCAAAACTGATGTGTCAAACCACTCAAAAGCATCTAGAATCAAGACATGCTCTAAATATACTAGAGAGAAAAAAAAAAAAAAAAATCCATGATCCATTGTCTTTCCAATAATTATAGTACTACAAATCTCCAAGTCTGCAACAAAACTTAATTGGGACATTTGCTCAAGTGAAGTATATAAGAATATAGAAGTAAAGTGGCTGACATATAGATGAGAAAAAGAAGGAACTTCTGCAGTTAACAAGATAAATTATATTTGCAAATTGCAACTTTAATTTAATTTAAGATGAAAACTCTAAGTAAAACCTAAGAAAGGCAGAATGTCCTTTTTTCTTGAATGTCATACCATGCATTTATATTGACCCCGTTATAGAAGTAAATATGATGGTAGACTCCAGATTTAAGAGGATTGATGCAAAATCAGAAAATCATATCAACTCCATAAATACTTTAGGTAATAAGTAAAGAATGACAAAAGATTGCAATGAGAAAATTGGGTTACCTTAATGTTCCTGACTTGATAAGGACAGCCAGCGGGTATAAGAACAGCCTCCCCAAGTTTCTGAACAAATGTCCATGGTTCAATTCCTGCATGGCAGCATATTAATAACCATAATCAAAGACTGATGTTTTTTATCAGTTATCTAACTGGGTTAAAAGTATTAATCTGTTTTAACATACCATATTCCGCCTTAAGCTTGGACTTATGGTCCACAGTCAAGAAAAAAGACTGATCATGTATAGGGTCCACAACCTATATCCCAAAGGAAACAAAAAATTGTAAAGTATCAATGAGTCTCGAACGACAGTAAAACTGAAAAAGAATTGGTTGCCGGAACTATGGCACAAGATAAATAAAAGCAACTAGAATTCAGCGCAAAGTTTAGTGTATTGTTTTTATTTCATGGTTCTATTTACCCTGCTAAACTACGCACTATAGGTGTCTATGAAGTCATCCATTAGTCCAACTCTCATTACTTAAGATTTTATTTCTTTCATGGGCATTCCAAGGGGCCAAAACAAAAACCATGTACTTTTAGAAAGCATTTGACAGACATTTCTTTGCCACAGTTTCAAGATAAGTTCATTGTTAACTAAAGGAGAACATACTTGTAATTTAGAAGGGCAGAATCCAACTATCCAAGGAGAAGGAACTTTATATATTTTACACCAACCCAGCTAGCATTTGGAACAACTTCTTCATAGAGTTTATTTGAAACCAAAATACCACTAAAATATTAGACTTTTTTCAATTCCACTAATCTCTAAGCAAATCAACTAACCAATCAGAAAATTGTCGAAGGCTGGTTCACTCAAAGTCCAAAAACGTAAACATGTAACCATCTCAATACTTAGCAGGAAGTATCACAGCTCCATTATTTAACACATATTATAAGTTCAAAAATAAACTCCAGCATTAGTATTTTATTTGAAATGCATTTACCCGTGGTACTGGAGAACAATGGGTATGTCTGAACTCCCTAAAGTGCTTGTTAAGATAATGCCTTAGCTTGGGAACATCTTGTCTCCGGAAAATATCCCAGATAGCACCTCCCTGAACATCTTCCACCCCATACTTATTTCTAGAAACTTCAAACAGTCCATCGTTCTGCCCAAAATTTTCTTGACTCAATTTTGTCCTCCCACTGTCTTCAAGTTTTGACAACCTTACAGAACTATCGCTATTCAGTGTAGAATAACCGTCTTGTTGAGCAAGAACTTCACCTTCTTGGTCAATGGCCTCATCTCTAGATTGCTCATCACCAATAGTAATGTCAAAAGAGCAACCTGCAGACTTACTTCTGTCAACCTTTATCTTCATCCCAAAAATTTCCTTCTGGTCTTGCTCATGGTACCTTTCTTTTAACTTCTTGATGCTAGCAAGCTGCTCACCTGTAAGCTTTACTTCAGCCGCATGCATCAAAACATTCACCTGAAACAGCAAAATTTAACAAATAAATTTATTTTAGAAACTAATTTAGGACCTAAAAAATGATGAACATTAAGCATAGATTACTCGCAAGATCACGGATTAGAAGGTAAATTGAGGCACTGCTAACAGCGGTTGATAACAAAGACAACAAAAGCTGATTATCCACAATATTCACTGTATGAGAGAATATGGTTCAAGTAGTTGTAGTTCCAAACAACTTATCAGTTGATAACTGGCTGAAGAGAATGCAGAAAAAATGAAACTTAATGCACACAAAGTTGGAATCAATGTATAAGTACAGCTTTTTTTTTAATTGTTTGAGCACAGAGGATCTGAAAATATGACCTCCGTTCTGAGGAGGTTTTGATACCAACTAGTATATGCTTGAGCCACACATGTATGATGTATATAATAGAAATATATATATATATATGTTGAAATCCCTAATTTAGTGTGTAGAAATCCCTAATTTAGTGTGTAGATTGTTGTTTCCTTAATTTAGGATTTATTATTTCCTTAATTTACTCCATGACTCTAGACCATAATTTTAGGAGAATTTATTTCATAGTTATGTTATAAGTAGGTGCTGTGTACAGAAAATAATACAATTCAATACAGAAAAAGATTACTTTCTGTTTTCTCACCTGTTTTCTCACCATTTCTGTTTTCATGGTATCAAAGCCTAGGGTTTTCTAACCTTAGCCATCGATGGTGAAGACCACTGTTGACAGCATAGAGTCTTCATCTGCTGAAACCACTGAAGAAACGGAGGTCATGAACACCATGAATTCGAATGGGTCTGACAACTCCAATTTTCAATTCATGGTTGAGAAACTCAATGGGAAAAACTTTCTCGAATGGGCTCAATCAATCAAACTTGTGATCAATGGAAAAGGCAAACTTGGATATCTCACCGGTGAAACAAAGAAGCCATCCTCAATTTATGCTTCTCTGCAAAAATGGAAGTCAGAGAACTCGATGGTGACTGCATGGCTGGTCAACTCCATGAAACCTTCCATCGGAAAAAACCTATATGTTTCTCCCATCAGCAAAAGAAGTTTGGGATGCCGTTCGTGAGACATACTCTGATGTGGAAAACTCTTCTCAAATATTTGAGATTAAAACCCGACTGTGGCAAATGAAACAAGGAGAAAGAGAAGTTACCGATTACTATACTGAGATGAAATCTCTATGGCAGGAACTTGATCTGAGTTATGAAGAAGAATGGGAATGCTCTGGAGATAGTGTGAGGTACAGAAAAAGGCTAGAGAATGAAAGAGTCTTCGAATTCTGGCTGGGCTCAATCAGGAGTTAGATGAGGTCAGAGGAAGAATTCTTGGTCGAAAACCTCTACCTTCCATTCGTGAAGTCTTCTCAGAAGTGAGGCAAGAAGAAAATAGACGCAAGGTGATGCTAAAACCCAAGAACTTTACTGGGCATAGAGGTACTGAACCAGAAACGTCTGCACTGATGTCAAAAAGGGCACCGAATGGGTCAGGTCAGAATCAGCAGAGGAAAAGGCCCTGGTGTGAGCACTGCCACAAAACTGGGCACACCAAGGATACTTGCTGGGAGTTGCATGGAAAACCACCAGACTGGAAACCAAGGCAGATGAACAAAAGCCGTGGATATCAAGCCTCTGTTGATGATCAGACGGAGAGGAAGATGGAGGCTACCAACAATGATCATCAGTCAAAAAATATATTAAACCAAGAACAGATGGAGCAGCTTTACAAACTGTTTTCAAGCCTTCAAACTGCTAGTCAGTCTTCCAATCATGTGTCCTCTGGTTCATTAGCACACAGAGGTAATTTTTTGAGAGCTTTAAACATTATTTCCCTAACCAAAAACCCTTGGATTGTCGACTCTGGTGCTTCTGATCATATGACAAGCAATTATCATATTTTTTCCACATACTCACCTTGTGCTGGCAACATTAAAGTTAAAATTGCAGATGGTTCACTCTCCACGGTTGCTGGAAAAGGAACTATAAAACTCACCGATTCTGTAACTCTAGAAACTGTCCTCCATGTCCCAAATCTGTCTTGCAATTTATTATCAGTCAGCCAATTAACAAGAGATTCCAATTGCTTTGCTAAATTTTTTCCCTCTCACTGTATTTTTCAGGACCTATCATCGGGGAAGATGATGGCAGTGCTAAGGAATGTGAGGGACTCTACTACTTTGATGAGGCAAATGTGAGTAGACAGCTTCAAGCTACAATCTGTGACTCTGCATCTAGTTCTAGGGAAAGTGAAATTATGTTATGGCATTTTAGAATGGGTCATGTTATGGCATCTAGTTCTAGGGAAAGTGAAATTATGTTATGTTATGGCATTTTAGAATGGGCATTTTAGATGATGGCAAGAAGAAAATAGACGCAAGGTGATGCTAAAACCCAAGAACTTTACTGGGCATAGAGGTACTGAACCAGAAACGTCTGCACTGATGTCAAAAAGGGCACCGAATGGGTCAGGTCAGAATCAGCAGAGGAAAAGGCCCTGGTGTGAGCACTGCCACAAAACTGGGCACACCAAGGATACTTGCTGGGAGTTGCATGGAAAACCACCAGACTGGAAACCAAGGCAGATGAACAAAAGCCGTAGATATCAAGCCTCTGTTGATGATCAGACGGAGAGGAAGATGGAGGCTACCAACAATGATCATCAGTCAAAAAATATATTAAACCAAGAACAGATGGAGCAGCTTTACAAACTGTTTTCAAGCCTTCAAACTGCTAGTCAGTCTTCCAATCATGTGTCCTCTGGTTCATTAGCACACAGAGGTAATTTTTTGAGAGCTTTAAACATTATTTCCCTAACCAAAAACCCTTGGATTGTCGACTCTGGTGCTTCTGATCATATGACAAGCAATTATCATATTTTTTCCACATACTCACCTTGTGCTGGCAACATTAAAGTTAAAATTGCAGATGGTTCACTCTCCACGGTTGCTGGAAAAGGAACTATAAAACTCACCGATTCTGTAACTCTAGAAACTGTCCTCCATGTCCCAAATCTGTCTTGCAATTTATTATCAGTCAGCCAATTAACAAGAGATTCCAATTGCTTTGCTAAATTTTTTCCCTCTCATTGTATTTTTCAGGACCTATCATCGGGGAAGATGATGGCAGTGCTAAGGAATGTGAGGGACTCTACTACTTTGATGAGGCAAATGTGAGTAGACAGCTTCAAGCTACAATCTGTGACTCTGCATCTAGTTCTAGGGAAAGTGAAATTATGTTATGGCATTTTAGAATGGGTCATGTTATGGCATCTAGTTCTAGGGAAAGTGAAATTATGTTATGTTATGGCATTTTAGAATGGGCATTTTAGATGATGGCAAGAAGAAAATAGACGCAAGGTGATGCTAAAACCCAAGAACTTTACTGGGCATAGAGGTACTGAACCAGAAACGTCTGCACTGATGTCAAAAAGGGCACCGAATGGGTCAGGTCAGAATCAGCAGAGGAAAAGGCCCTGGTGTGAGCACTGCCACAAAACTGGGCACACCAAGGATACTTGCTGGGAGTTGCATGGAAAACCACCAGACTGGAAACCAAGGCAGATGAACAAAAGCCGTGGATATCAAGCCTCTGTTGATGATCAGACGGAGAGGAAGATGGAGGCTACCAACAATGATCATCAGTCAAAAAATATATTAAACCAAGAACAGATGGAGCAGCTTTACAAACTGTTTTCAAGCCTTCAAACTGCTAGTCAGTCTTCCAATCATGTGTCCTCTGGTTCATTAGCACACAGAGGTAATTTTTTGAGAGCTTTAAACATTATTTCCCTAACCAAAAACCCTTGGATTGTCGACTCTGGTGCTTCTGATCATATGACAAGCAATTATCATATTTTTTCCACATACTCACCTTGTGCTGGCAACATTAAAGTTAAAATTGCAGATGGTTCACTCTCCACGGTTGCTGGAAAAGGAACTATAAAACTCACCGATTCTGTAACTCTAGAAACTGTCCTCCATGTCCCAAATCTGTCTTGCAATTTATTATCAGTCAGCCAATTAACAAGAGATTCCAATTGCTTTGCTAAATTTTTTCCCTCTCATTGTATTTTTCAGGACCTATCATCGGGGACGATGATGGCAGTGCTAAGGAATGTGAGGGACTCTACTACTTTGATGAGGCAAATGTGAGTAGACAGCTTCAAGCTACAATCTGTGACTCTGCATCTAGTTCTAGGGAAAGTGAAATTATGTTATGGCATTTTAGAATGGGTCATCCTAGTTTTCAGTACTTGAAACATTTGTTTCCTTCTATTTGCTCCAATAAAAAAGACTTTGTTTTTCAATGTGAAATCTGCCAATTGGCTAAACATCAACGTACTTCATTTCAAAAATCAAAATACCAACCTTCAAAACCATTTACTATGATTCATAGTGATCTATGGGGACCCTCTCGTATTTCTACTCGCACTCAGACAAATTGGTTTGTTACATTTATTGATGATCATACTCGGGTTTGTTGGGTTTATCTCTTAAAAGACAAAACTGATGTTCGTGATGTGTTTAAAAACTTCCACTCCATTGTTCAAACACAATTTCAAACTCACATTCAGATTTTGCGTACCGATAATGGAACATAATACTTTAATTCTATCCTGGGAGATTATCTGAAAACTAATGGAATAGTTCATCAAAGTTCGTGTGTTAACACTCCACAGCGAAATGGGGTGGCCGAACGGAAAAATAAACACTTGCTTGAAGTAGCTCGTGCATTGATGTTTACTACCAATATGCCAAAAATGTTCTAGGGAGATGCTATTTTAACATCTGCCTATCTTATCAACAGGATGCCTAGTCGAGTTCTTTCCTTTGAAACTCCATTCAATACCCTAAAAAACAAAAATTCCCACTTCACGTTTACCCTCTAATTTACCACTCAAGGTGTTTGGTTGTACTACATTTGTTCATGTTCACTCTCCGAATAGAAGTAAACTAGATCCTCGAGCTATCAAGTGTGTGTTCATTGGTTATTCTCCTACTCAAAAAGGGTACAAGTGTTTTGATCCTTCCACAAAAAGATCTTTGTTAGTCTTGATGTTTCATTCTTTGAAAACACTCCTTTCTTCAAAAAAAACTTCTCTATAGGGGGAGATTTCTAGTGAAGATCGTTTTTTGGACTTTGAGCTTCTTCCTTCTGAACCTATTCCTCATACTAATCTGCCATATACATAAGCAAACTTGAACTCAGGGGGAGATGTGGAAAAACAGAATGATAGGGAGATGCTAGTCTATTCAAGAAGGCCAAAGTCAAGACATCAAGAGAACCTCACACCCAAAGCACCAAGAAAGTCTAACCCGGTGATAGCTCCAATTGTGAATGAGTCAACTACAAACACAGGTATTTTTAATACTTCTGATATAGATTTACCTATTGCTCTCAGAAAACAACCTCGTTCATGTACACTCCATCCTATTTCCAAATTTGTGTCACACAATAATCTTTCTACTGTTTTTCGAGCATTTGTCTCTAATCTCAATAGTACAGAAATTCCAAAGAACATACAGGAGGCACTGGCTGTTCCCGAATGGAAGAATGCAGTAATGGAGGAAATGAAAGCTTTAAGAAAAAATGAAACTTGGGATGTGATGGAGTTACCAAGAGGGAAGAGACAAATAGGTTGTAAGTGGGTTTTTACTCTGAAATACAAAGCAGATGGAACAATAGAAAGATACAAAGCTCGTCTTGTCGCCAAAGGTTTTACACAAACTTATAGCATTGACTATACCGAGACATTTGCTCCCATGGCAAAGCTAAATACAGTTAGAGTTCTTTTATCTTTGGCATCTAATTTGGATTGGCCTCTTCAACAACTTGACATAAAAAATGTTTTTTTGAATGGTGAATTAGAAGAGGAAGTTTATATGGAAATGCCACCAGGTTTCAGTAATGGGCATCAAGACAACCAAGTGTGCAAACTCAAAAAGTCGCTTTATGGCCTCAAGCAGTCCCCTAGAGCATGGTTCGATAGGTTTGCCAGAGTTTTAAAGAAACAAGGGTATCAACAGGGACAATCAGATCATACTTTGTTCTTCAAACAAGCCGAGGGTGGAAAGAAGACAATTCTGATTGTCTATGTTGACGATATAATTCTTACCGGGGATAATGAAGTGGAAATGGAAAGGTTGAAAGTGTCCTCAACACAGAATTTGAAGTAAAAGATCTGGGGCAGATGAGGTATTTCTTGAATATGGAAGTCGCTAGATCAAAGAAAGGAATCAGCGTGTCTCAAAGAAAATATGTTCTTGATCTCTTAACAGAAACTGGTATGCTTGGATGCAAACCAAGTGACACTCCAATCAAAGCAAGGAAGAGGGCAGATAATCCTAGGAAACTGGTTGACAAAGACAGATATCAGAGATTAGTTGGGAAGTTAATTTACTTATCTCATACTAGACCTGACATTGCATTCGCAGTAAATGTAGTAAGTCAGCACGTTCATTCACCAAAGGAAGCTCACTTGGAGGCTGTGTTTAAGATACTTAGATATCTCAAAGGTTCACCTGGAAGAGGATTATTCTTCAAGAAGAACGACAGCAAAGGAGTAGAAGTCTTTACAGACGCAGACTGGGCAGGATCTGTTGAAGATAGAAAATCCACTTCTGGATATTGTACCTTTGTATGGGGAAATCTAGTAACTTGGAGAAGTAAAAAGCAAAATGTAGTGGCTCGGAGTAGTGCTGAAGCTGAGTTTAGAGCAGCTGCTCAAGGAATATGTGAAGCATTATGGCTAAGGAAACTCCTAGAAGAACTACAAGTCACTGTAAAGTTTCCTATTAAACTTTACTGTGATAACAAAGCAGCAATAAATATCTCTCTTAATCCAGTCCAACATGATCGAACCAAGCATGTGAAAGTGGATAGACATTTCATTAAAAAAAAGGTGGAGAAGGGGATCATTTGCATGACCTATGTTCCTACACAAGATCAAACTGTAGATATCTTCACCAAAGGACTTGCAAGACAAAAATTTGATGATTTCATAAACATGTTGGAAATGATTAACATATATGATCCAACTTGAGGGGGAGTGTTGAAATCCCTAATTTAGTGTGTAGAAATCCCTAATTTAGTGTGTAGAAATCCCTAATTTAGTGTGTAGATTGCTGTTTCCTTAATTTAGGATTTATTATTTCCTTAATTTACTCCATGACTCTAGATCATAATTTTAGGAGAATTTATTTCATAGTTATGTTATAAGTAGGTGCTGTGTACAGAAAATAATACAATTCAATACAGAAAAAGATTACTTTCTGTTTTCTCACCATTTCTGTTTTCAATATATATATATATGCAAGCAAACTACCAATTGAAGGTTTGAATGGAACAACCTCATTCACCCAAAATATTGTCTACTTCTTAGTTAATATATTATCTAGAGACAAATTCCTAAATATTCCTTGCATCTGTACAATAGTAACATCACAAACTCTATGAGCTTGCACACTCAATAAAATCAATTTCAATGCAGTCCCGTCCCAACTCAACCTGCGGCATCCAAAAAGAAGAAATAGATAAAATGGAGAAATGGAGGTATATAAACCCATAAAATGGAAGGAAATAAAATGAAAACATGGTTAGAAGAAGTTATGCTGCTTCTACAATGCCTTTGAGGTAGCATGGATAAAATAATTGTAAAGCATTAAACATAAACACGTATTGACAGGAAAAAGAAAACCCAAATTTGACAAAAGGATGTTATTATCCCTATTCAACCTTGCACACTTCCTGTTTTGGATACTTTTTACATTTTACTTTGGACCAATAAATCAAACAAAGATTTGACAATGGCCTTCTAATCTTAACTGTGTCCAAACTGCAGACTTCAAACACTGGTTTACAACAACACAGCAAACCAAGGCAGTTAGTCTAATATATCTCTTCAACTTTTTGTCCCATAAAATACATGATTAAAAACCAATAAATTACTAATGGAAACTCATTAACATTCCACCTAATGTTCCAAAATGCATATTGAAAATAACTGCCTGCCAGACCATAAAGACACTTGTGTATGAAAACTCAGCAAATGGAAGCAGTTATATCATCTAATATTCCAATTCAATTTTTTGTTCCCTAACATACATGATTAGAAATGAATAAATTATAATTCCATCCAACGTTTTATAATGCATATGGTAGATCTGGGTATTTACATGTCTGACAAATGGCAACTGCTATCTACTGCTTGGACCCATAAGTATTTCCAGTCAGCAACATCAGGCTCAGGCATGAATTAATTTCACTAGTTTTCAAGACATTATCTGACTGACACTTTAACAGGATCTTATAGATATGGTTCATAACCCACACGAAACATTGTTCACTGCAACAAAAGATGTTGGCATGATAAAGAAAGTTCCTCAAAGTCCTCTGATCCGACGGAAGTTTTTTAATTATGCAATATTAAATATTTAAAGAAAGAGGAAAAAAATGAGCCCATATACCGCATCAGACATATCACAATGAAGCTTGGTTACAGAGTCTCCTCGCCCAAGCCCCTGAGCTACTCCATATGCAATATGTGACTTTGGCCCCATCTCTGGCTCTCATGTATCCCAGATAATTTGGTAGCAAGGTTAAGAAGGCCACAACGAGAGTGTGTGTATTCCCTAAAGGGCAAACAACAAAGAAACTCAGCATGATGACGAGGAAGGTGCTCCTCAAATTTCTTGGATGTAGGCAAGTCTTTCAATTTCAGAATCTGGGGCCATAAATTGCTATGAAAACAACAATATATATACCCTTTGAAGAATTGTGAATATTGACTTCTACCTGCATTTCATTGAGAGCTGATTTAAAAACCAAACTGGAAGAACTGGAATGTTCACTGCAAAAGCCATCTATAAACAGCTTTGAAACTAACAAGAAGTTTGTCAACTTATGATTATCTATTCCATACTTTTGTGGTAATTATATTTCTGACGTAAATTAACAGCAATTGTTTTTATAACCAGAAAAGAATTTGACAAGAGTTACCCTTGGTATCAAGGAGTGCAAAGTGTTAACTTCAGTTAAACAATTGTTGTTCCAAGTACTTTCAAACATTAAACTAAAATAGAAGGTGCTAGAAGGTTTTACAGAAGAAAGAGGGAAAAAAAAAGAATGGCTGTTTTCGGAATAGAAACTATACGATGTATTATTTAACACAAAAATCAATTATTTTACCATGTAGTATTATGTTATAGTGCAGACAATCACATATAATGTACAGAACCTTGAAGGAGAATTGAATATTAATTTTGATTACAACACTCAATATGATTCATTTAATCATTGGTAGAAGAGGTTGCATGCAATCAAGTTTAGCCGCGTATGTTTATAACTTTGAACCACTACAATTGATAACAAAACTGACCTCTGACCAATTTAAGCAATCAATGGCCTTCACTTTCAGATGTTGCTCAAGCTTCGTATTTTTAACCCGACGTAAGGCACGCCACATAACCATCGGTTCCCAGCTCAAACAAGATGTATTATCAAGCACATTAGTAACAATAACAGGCTCACCTTTAGTCCAGTGCCTTTGGAAATGCTTCAAACTCCCAACCTGAATATCTTTAGCTGTTGGACAATATAAATAGTTATCACTGGAACCTTCTCGAGAAGCTGCTTTCCTGGGCTTACTATTGGCAAAGTCAATTTCATCAGTTGAGTTGTAACAAAGGCACTGGTGTTTAGGAGACTCAAGCACGGTCTCAAGATTGAGATCTTTGGCTATTGCCTCCGCTTTTTCTACCAATTCAACAACAGCATTTTCTGTAAACATAGACCTCAACACTAAAAGGCCATTACCACAACCACCCAAATCTTTTGGGGGGCAAGAAATGCTACCATTTTTATTTGCCTTCCACCTAGCTGTTACACAGCTGTGTTTTTTAGAGTCAGCTCCAGAAGATGAATCCAGAGGCTTCCCCTCTTCTGAATATGTAGAAGAGCAACGTCCATGCAAGTAATTTAAAACCCTTGTCAACATATTGCATATTTACTTCCTCTTCTCCTCCCTGCAAATGTCCATCACGGATTTCCCGACAACAAATAAGGCAGAGAACATAATTACATTTACGACAACTTCGATGATGATCAGCTATCGATGTTCTGCAGTTGCCACTGCAGAAAAATACATAATGGCATCAGGAATTTGGTATATACATGGAATTTTAAGTTTTAACAACAAACCAAATTATCCTTACTCTAGTGACACGATATCAACAATGATCATATATGACAATATTTAGCACATACCAATATACACAGTTATTATGATAAGCAGGAACTGCCTGCTTCAGCGGTATTTCTGACGGGAACACCCCTACTCATCCAAAAAATCAAAGTTCACAAAATTACTTGAAGTAAAGGAAAATGTTAAATGAAAATATTAACTAATAATGTTCTACTGCCTACTTACATATTACATAAAAACACTTTCCTAACAACAAACCACGTTTTGAAGAAATGATGGTAGCATAAAAGACTTTTACTGTACCAACCAGGGAATGTCCCCCAAATTAAGATGAATGTTAAAATCGTAATGATGGTCCAAAACTGAAGAAAGGTTTGATTGTATTCTGATCTGAACTAGTCTGTTACAGGGTATTTATACATGAAGGAAGGGTTTACTAAATCCCTAAAAGATAGGAATTCAATCCCTAAAAGATAGGAATTCAAATCCCTAATTTACAGCTCTATTTACACCCTAAAATTATGCTCTACTAATTTACAGCTAATTACTATAATCTTGGGATTTCAGTCAGTCAAATCCCTGATTTCCAGTCAATCCCTGATTTCCAACACTCCCCCTCAAGCTGGGGAGTAGATATTTTCCATCCCTAGCTTGCCTACAATCCGCTGAAATGCTGAACTCATCAGTCCTTTAGTTAAGACATCTGCTAGCTGGTTCTCTGTAGAAATATAGGGAGTGCAAATCAATCCACTTTCAAGTTTCTCCTTAATGAAATGTCTGTCAACCTCCACATGTTTAGTTCTGTCGTGCTGAACTGGATTGTGAGCTATGTTGATTGCAGACTTATTATCACAATACAACTTCATTGGAGTCTCCCATTTAATCTTCAAGTCATCTAGTATAATTTTGAGCCATAACAGTTCACAAATACCTTGTGCCATTGATCCAAATTCTGCCTCAGCACTAGATCTTGCTACAACCGGTTGTTTCTTACTCCTCCAGGTTACCAAATTTCCGCCAATGAAAGTACAATACCCAGATGTTGATCTTCTGTCAGTAACACAACCAGCATAATCAGCATCTGTGTATGCTTCTAGTTCCATTCTTGTGCCTTTTCTAAAGAGAACCCCTTTTCCTGGATTGCCTTTCAAATATTGTAAGATCCGGTATACTGCAGCGAGATGGACACCCTTAGGATTTTGCATGAACTGACTCACAACACTCACTGCATATGCAATGTCAGGTCGTGTGTGTGATAGATAGATTAGCTTCCCCACAAGTCTTTGGTACATGCCTTTGTCAGCTGGTTCTCCTTCCACAGATTCTCCTAATCTATGATTTGGCTCAATAGGCGTATCTGATGGTTTGCAACCAAGCTTACCTGTTTCTTTTAACAGATCAAGAACATATTTTTGCTGTGAAACAAAAATTCCTTTCTTGGACCGAGCTACCTCTATTCCTAAGAAGTACTTCAATTTTCCAAGGTCCTTTATTTCGAACTCTTTTGCTAAATACTTTCGAAGAGCCTCCTTTTCATCTGGATCATTCCAGTTACAATTATATCATCCACATAAACTATCAATGCCGTGACTCCCCCTGAAGCCGAATGCTTGATAAACAATGTATGATCACCCTGACTCTGTTTATACTTCATATTCACCATTGCTTTGGTAAATCTTCCAAACCATGCCCGGGGAGATTGTTTGAGCCCATACAATGCTTTTTTCAGTTTGCACACTTTGTTTTTATCCAGATTTATGCCAAAACCAAGTGGTACTTCCATATAAATTTCCTCCTCAAGATCACCATGTAAAAAGGCGTTCTTCACATCGAACTGTTGTAAAGGCCAATCATAATTTGCTGCTAGGGATAACAATACCCTTACTGTGTTCATCTTCGCCACTGGTGCAAATGTCTCTTGATAATCCACCCCATAGGTCTGTGTATATCCCTTGGCTACTAGTCTTGCTTTATACCTCTCAATGGATCCATCCGACTTATACTTCACTGTGAAGACCCATTTGCATCCTACTGGTCTCTTTCCAGTTGGTAATTCTGTTAGTTCCCATGTTTTATTTTTCTCCAAGGCCTTCATTTCTACTCTCATTGCATGCTTCCATTCCTCTTTGCCAAGTGCCTGCGATAAGGTCTGTGGGATGTCTACAGTGTTTAGATGGGTAAGAAAGTTTTTGTGTGGGGTTGATAATTTTTCAAATGACACAAAATGGGATAAAGGATGTTGTGTGCATTTTCTAACATCTTTTCTTGTGGCTATGGGCAAATCTAAATCAAGAACAGTAGGTGATATCTCTGTAGAAGGACTTACCTCAGTCCCAAGTGACGATTTGGTTTCTTGAAATTGCACAGGATTGATCACGGGCTTTATCCTTCTTGAGTAGACCTGTAGTGGTTTTGTGAGAGTAGGATTTATGAGTTCACAAAGTTCAGAGGTAAGTTCTCTTTCAGAAGTGGGTTCTGTTTGTACAGGAGATATTTTAACCACCATTGATGGTTCTCTCAAGAACAAATCCTTATCCTCCATAGATGATGCCTCCCCCTGAGGATAAGGGCTAGAAAAATAGCTTTCGTGTTCTGCAAAAGTAACATCAGCAGAGACATAGGTTTTACGAGTAATAGGATTGTAGCACTTGTACCCTTTTTGAGTAGGTGAATATCCTATGAATACACACTTGACTGCACTAGGATCTAACTTGCTTCGACTATTAGAGTGAACATGAACAAATGAGACACATCCAAAAACTCTAGGGACTAACTTCATAGACATATTGAAATCTGAAAAATACTTAGAAAACACCTCCATTAGACTTTTAAAATCAAGAACTCGAGACGGGATACGATTTATTAAATGAGCTGCAGTAAGGACTGCTTCCCCCCAAAAAGTTTTTGGAACATTTTGTTTAAACAAAAGAGCACGAACAGAGGCTAACAAATGACTATTTTTCCTTTCGGCAACTCCATTTTGTTGGGGTGTGTCAACACAAGAGGATTCATGAATAATTCCCTCATTTTGAAAGTATGGAGACAAAGTTTGATTAAAGTAGTCCCTAGCATTATCAGTCCTCACTTCTTAATTCTAACATTGAATTGAGTTTTGACCATTGTATGAAAAATAGGAAAAATGTTGCTCACATCAGATTTTTGTTTTAACAAATAAATCCATGAAACTCGAGTACAGTCATCTATGAATGAGACAAACCAACGAGCCCCCGAAATGTTGGGAACTCGAGATGGACCCCAAATATCACTGTGAATCAAAGAAAAAGGAACAGTAGTTCTTTTATTACTCAAAGGAAAGGACACACGTCGGTGTTTAGCAAATTCACAAACCTCACAGTGAAACTCATTTAAACTAACATTCTTAAACAAAGATGGAAACATGACACTAAGAACACTAAAGGAAGGATGCCCAAGTCTAAAATGGTGAAGCCAAATTTGGTCTTTATTGCAATGAGAGTTATTGGATAGAAACGAGATAGGTGATTTGTTTCCACTGTTCACTTGTTCACTAGGTAACTCAAGATAATAAAGGTCATGTCTCACCTTAGCATGTCCAATCGTCCTCCTCGTAACTTGGTCCTGAAATACACAAGAAATATGAGAAAAGATCATATTGCAATTTAGATCTTTTGTAAGTTGGTAAGCAGACACAAGGTTTGTAGATAACTTGGGTACATGTAACACATTTTTAAGAATAATGGATGGGCTTAGAACAATGTCTCCTTGGCCTGCAACAGTGGCCAAGGATCCATCAGCAATGATTATTTTTCTGTTGCTTGGACACGGACGATATGTGAGAAATTTGTGTGAAGAATGAGTCATATGATCGGTTGCCCCAGAGTCAATAACCCAAGAGTTTGAAAATTCAGAATTGGAGGCACTTAAAGCATATAAGGAATGAAGCTTACCAGAATTTGCCAAGGAACAGGTACCTGTAGACTTTTCTAATGAATCAAGAATTGATCTCAGCCGTTCAATGTCTCCTTTGTTGAATTCATTCTGTTCTCCACCATTGAACTCATTTGATCCGTCTTCTTTGGATTGAGTCATATGCACCCGGCTTCTTTGTGTTCCACTTTTAGGTCCTCTATTCCACTGAGAACTTTGTGGCTTGCCATGAAGCTTCCAACAGTGCTCCTTAGTATGACGGGGCTTTTTGCAGTGGGTACACCAGAGGTTATCCTTGTTTGAGGGCTGAGACTCCATTCTCGCAACTTCTGAATCTTTTCCAACATTAAACTTTGGTCTGTCACCATTGTTTTTTTCAGATATCATTGCAGATCCTTCAACCGATGGTGAGTAAAGCATAACTCCCCTTCGACTTTGTTCAGCATTGATAATAGAGATGGTCTCATTCAGCGAGGGTAAATCTTTTTTTCCCAATATCTGGACTCTCACTTGATCAAATTCAACATTTAAACCAGTAAGAAAGTCATAAATTCGATCCTTTTCAATAAAGTTCTTTAACACAGCTGCATCATCACTGCACTTCATCTCAATACACAGGGAATGATCCATCTCTTGCCATAGATTCTTCAACTGGTTGGCATACTCCGTGACTGAGCAACCTCCTTGTTTAGTGGCAGATATTTTAGTTTTAATCTCAAAGATTCGAGCAGCATCTCTAACTTTAGAATAAGTCTGTTCTGCTGCGTCCCATATTTCTTTAGATGTTGGCAGAAACATGAACGTATCACTGACTTCTGGCAGCATGGAATTCCATAGCCAAGACATTACCATGGAGTCCTCTTCATCCCAAGCATCAAATTCGGGATCTCCCTTCTTGGGTCCAGTTCCAAGGAGATGACTCAGTTTTCCCTTCCCTTTTAGAAAGGTCCGAACCATTTGAGACCACTTCATATAGTTTTTGCCATTCAATCTGTAGGCTGATTGAATACTCTGTAGTTCACCTGTTGTTTGACTTAGTGCCACCTCTTTGGATTGGGCGGTAGAAGCATTATCGGTCATGGAAGACATTTTGTAAAGAGATTGTTTTTGAAAGAAAAATCAGCAATGAAGGCTGCTGATCAGTGACCAGAAATTCAGCTATGAAGGCTAAAAAAAAATTTTAGAAGAAATTTTGTTCTTGGACAGATTTCAAATCCCAGAAAAAAATGAGCCTATAGCTCTGATACCATGAAGAAAGGTTTGATTGTATTCTGATCTGAACTAGTCTGTTACAGGTATTTATACATGAAGGAAGGGTTTACTAAATCCCTAAAAGATAGGAATTCAATCCCTAAAAGATAGGAATTCAAATCCCTAATTTACAGCTCTATTTACACCCTAAAATTATGCTCTACTAATTTACAGCTAATTACTATAATCTTGGGATTTCAGTCAGTCAAATCCCTGATTTCCAGTCAATCCCTGATTTCCAACAAAAACTCTAAAGAAGTTAAGATAAAAGAATAATTTGATCCTTGAAGATAACTTGCAAATCCATCACAAATCTACAAGAGAAAGAGCAAAAGTGGACAAACTTCATATATCTACCAGAAGCCAGATGTTTTGGAATTTTTGAATTCTAACAACAAACTTCAGCAGCATAGTATTTAGCATCTTCTTTCTATTATCAAGCTTCTTTGGTTGTTCCACATAAAGACACAGATTGTTTTAAGAGAACTTCAAATAAAACAAGTCATCTTAAACAACATACTAAAATGGGTAATGGAATCTTAATTAATTTAACATTTGACACTAAGCAAAGGTTTTACATCATGCTTTTACTTTAGCGCCAAGTTAGTCCACATAAAGCATGAGCAAGTTGCAAAAAAAGCTGTTGCATTGCAAACAGAGCAGGCTTGCCCTCTGAGATCAAAGAAACAACACATACCTTGAATTTTAGCTTCCAGCACCTTCTCTTTCATTTGTTCTTGGCTAAAGTGTTTGATGTGTGGGAGAAGCCCCTGAAGCAAGTACTTGGAGTTCTGAACTTGTTCATCATCACTGAACTTTAAGTGTAGAATTCTTTTCAATTTCTACAGTTTATAACAAATAATATGTCATATATCAATTATTACAGAAAAAATGGACAAAATGGAGTTGTAAATCATGAAATACGGAACCAACCTTGGTAGGCGTATCCATCCGCAAGCATGACTTGCAATTGCAATTATCCCGACAAACTGGGCAGGCATCAGCTATTGCATCCTCTGACATCCCTGGATACCTACACCAAAATTCACAACAGATAAAATGTAAAAGTATATGACAGGAACAAGTGTTAGCAGTTGCAGACAAACAAACCAGAAGCAATGCACATACAGGTAGTAGGATACAAATACACTCACATGTAAATCACAACTGGAGAGAAGCAGAGAAACTCTTCTAAAAGAAAATGTCAAGTACTGTTAAAGTCAACTACTCAACTAGAAACTTTAACATGACCAGCATAGTCTTAAAAGAAACTTCCACATGTCAATCAACAACTATATTGTTTTAAAAGTAACAAAAACATGAAAGAAGTGACAAATATAAACAACCAAGATTTAGATTCAATACCATCAAACAATTGTTGCACAATATTCTTAATGCTTTTCATGTGTTAATATTCTTAGGTAATGCTAGTTAATACTATATAGAGAAATCTGAGACTAAAGAGCGAAGAGAAAGTATCCCGGCAAAACACCTAAAAATTAAAAAAGAGAAATGTGAGTAAAATTTATTTATTTATAAAAATAAAAAAATTAAAGAAGACTTCATTGGAATTTTTTTTATTTAAAAAAAAAAAAAAAAAACTATCCAAGAAATGTGCACTACTTGGAAGCACCAGCAAGGCAAATATGCAGCTTTCTGCAAGTCGAGCCACACAATTTTGTCCATTTCTCAACATATTTCAGTGTTTAAATAAAATATAAAAGGCATCAGATCTTCTCAGTTTTATTGAACAGAAGCATTGTCTCCGACCAAATATTAGCAGCCAACAAAGATAAGATCCTTAAATAACAATCATATACCTCTCTCTCAGGCTAAACTATCACCTTGAAACACTAACAGCATGTTATCACTGTTAAGTTGAATCACTACAAAATCAAAACCATGGCTTTCAATTGAAATGTAGCATAGTCTAGATCACATTATTTAGTTCTGATCCAATTTATCTTTTGAGAAATAGCATCTCATGAAAATAGAAATACAAGTTAAATCCAGTATCAAAGTTTGATGCAATGAGACATAAAAAATGAAAAGAAAAAAAAAAGTAAGATAAACTCATTTAACTCGTATAAAAGCTGAAGAATTTTTAGTAATGCTATATCAGCTACTCCGCAGAGAAAAAGTAACGAGTGTTACTAGTATGGAAAGAATAAATACAAGAGCACCTACCAACACACAGGCTTTCATTAAAGGTTAAAAAATAAAGCTCTAAATGGGAACTCCAATATAATCCAATATTGCTAAAGAAATTCAAACATCAGCTCTCAGCAACATACAATCTTAAGTGGCTGATAAGAAGCATCTATGAGTCAAACCAAGTTATTGAGATGAACAATAGTAATAATAACCAACTAATGGGATTCATCAAATCTAAGAAGACATTACTAGCTAAAGAAAGAAGACACAGTTAATGAAATAAAGAATACCACTTAGTTATACAGGGGATGCAATATCGTTTCCGGAGGCAACGTCTGCACCTAATAACTTGGCCTTTATCATTCCTCTTGCACTGATGGCACATTAATGGTTCTTCCTGAAACCAAAAATGAAAAGAGAATCAAGAAAAACCATCATGGCAAATTTAAAACGGAATGGTTCATTTTCTTACTTTAGCACCTCTCTTCTTCTTTGAATAATTTGAATCGGGTTCTTCCCATATCTTACTCTTTCCATCATCTTTAAGTTTAAGGAAATGACCGCTCGGATCAACTTTCTCTGTTTCTGTATCTTCCCCAACATTTTCTTGACTGCCATCAGTTCCCAGATCAACATCCTCCTCCATAGCAACTTCTTCTTCGTCTTCTTTTGGGTCTTCTTCTTCGTCTTCTTCTGGGTCTTCTTCTTCATCTTCTCCTTCTTCTTCTTCTTCTTCTTCTTCTTCTTCTTCTTCTTCTTCTTCTTCTTCTTCTTCGTCTTCTTCTGGGTCTTCTTCTTCTGCGTCTTCTTCTTCTTCATGTTTCAAAGAAACCGTCCCACTATCTGCACTATCCTCTTCAATTGAAACATCTTGCTTCTCAACAAAGGTCACCCTTTTCTTAGGTTTCCCAAGAAGCCTCATCCCAGTATCTTCCTCTTCCTCGCTTTCCTCAGCATTATTTCCTCTGTCCAAAATCTTCTTTTTGCGCCCCTCGGAAGAAAATACGGCTCGCCTCGTCTTAGGTCTTTTGAAAGGAGGCTTCTTTACAGCAATCCCATCCAAATTCTTGGGTTTTGCTTGGGTTTGTTTAGCGTTGGATTTAGCTCTAAGAATCCCACTATTTTCTTGGTGGCTCATTCCCTTCCCACTCCTGAGTCTCTTCCTCGTGAATGTTACTTCAAATTCATCATTTTGCAGGTCACACTCCCTGATACCTGCCGCTCTCTGCGGCTTTAGCCCCTTCATCCGCACCATTGACAAACAAACTAACAATATAATACAATAAAGGAGGGAGAAATATAAAGAACAGAGAGCAGGGGGTGGAAAATGTGGTGGTCCTGGTGGAGCTTCCAAAAGTGGCGCCACGGCCAATAAAAATACTAGTAGTGATTCAAGTTACTCCCCCTGAAACAAGATTTTGCTTGTCCAAGAAAATTTGACTTCCACTCTGCCAGTTTCTTTGTTTTGCCATGAAATCAATGAAAGCAAAGAGGTGACAGAAGGTGACTGACTGACTTCGGTCAAATCAATGAAAAAATTTGGAATTGGAAGGGTATTTTGGTGGTTTTTTAATCTTAATATAGTTATTTTTAAATTATTTTTTAATTTTTTTTTAATTAGTTGAAAAATTGTTATGATCCATAATGATTTTTCAACGATAAATTTTATTTTTTTTAAAATTATGTTGAGAAATCGTCATGAATCATGGAGATTTTTTAACTTAATTTTAAATTCTTTTTTATTTTTTAGCTTGAAAAATCGTCAATTTTTTTAATTTTAATTATTAAATAATAAATTTTAAATAAAAATTATATAATTTATAAATTTTAAAAATAAAGATTTAATAATTTTTAGATATAATTTTTATCCTATGATGGTATAGGTGTCTATGGATCGGGCCTAGAGGTGATCATGGGCCGGGCCGCGGCTCGGTTTTTTTTTTTTCCTCTGCCCAGGCCCGGTCTTGGGTAGCCCAAGCCCGCCCGTTTAGGCCCGAAACACTGTTCATTGAAATAAAAAAATAATTTTTTTATTTTTTTATAATTAAAATTAAATAAAATAATATTATTATAATAAAAATCACTGTTCCGGGCCGGGCCGGGCCGGCCCGGAACATAAAATATTCTGCCCAGGCCCGGCCCGTGAGCAGGTCTAATCGGGCCGGACCGGGCCATGTATGGTATCAACACCACATTTGTTTGCCCAAGTCACGACAGCAATTTCCCAAGCTTTATTTATTTTTTAAAATTTTATAAATTAATAAAAATTATATAATTTTGAAAAATAAAAATAAAAATTTAAAAAACAAAATTTAAAAAATAACAATTTACCAAAATTTAAAAAATTATACTCGTAATTAGACTTGTTCATGGACCGAGCTGCGACCTGAAATTTTTTCCCTTGCCAAAGCCCAATTCGAGTCGGGCCGACCCGAAAACCGGTTTAAATAATAACAAATTTAAAAATTATATAAATACAATCCGGGTTTACGGGCCTGACTTACCACCATGTAGACCTGTCCAAGGGTCGGGCTACTTGCTCAAATCCGAAGGCCTGCTCATATTTGGGAGGGCTGGGACAAAAATATTAGGCCCGAAAAATGGGCTTCGGCAAAAAAATTAGGCCCGTTTAAAATATAGGAAGGGTCTTGGCTCCAACATTCAAGGCCCGAACCTGGCCTGACCCGTTTTCTAATTAAATAATATATTATTTATATTTATATATTATATAATTTATGTCATATAAAAATTAAATATATATAATATTATAGTGTAAACATTAAAAAATATGTTAAGTTGTTCATGTTTAACAACTTAATAAAAGAAAAAAAATATAAAATTATTAAAGATTAAATAATAAAAATATATATTTTTAAAAAATTAGAAAACAATAATATGGGCGGGCCTAAATGGGCTTGGACAAAATTTGAGGTCTATATTTCGAGTTGGGTCGGACTTAGGCAAGTAAATGTGGTGTTGATACTATACATGACCTGGTCCATATTTTAAAATAATAAAAATATATATATATATTAAAAAAAATTTTAAAAAAAAAAAGTAAGAACCTTGGGAAATGGGTAGCGATTTCCCAAGAGGGAGTTCTTCACAATTGAAGAATTCGCCTTTGGGTGGGTGGCGATTTTTCAATGTAAAAAATCAAAATTTTTTTTTAAATTAAGTTGGAAAAATCTTTATAGCCCATGACGATTTTTCAACTTAGTTTTACAAAAAAAAAAAAAAAAAAATTTACCGTTGGGAAATCGCCATGGGCCATGGCGATTTCCCAACTGGTTAAAAAAAAGCGAATTTTGAGAAATAATTGAAAAACAGCGGTATTTTGATAAATAAAAATAAAAGCAGCAGTATTAAGATAAAAAATAAAAAATAAAAATAAAAACCTATTTTGGTTGTTAGGATTTATTTTATTTTAGCTAAAATATTAAAAAACCCCTAAATTATATTTTTTTAAAATAAACTCTTATATTTTTATTTTACTTAAATAATTTTTTATCTTTTGATTTTCATCTAAATATATTCTTATTTCAAATGAAAGGTTGATTTATGTTATTGAGACAGACTTGGGTATGCTTTTTGATGATCCGAGTCGGCTCGTCTCTATCTGGATCACTGTTAATCTATTAAAAATTTAAATTTTTATTTAAATTAAATTATAAAAAATTATTTTTTTTAATAGTGATTCGGGCCGGGCCTAGGTAAGGTAGGAAAAAAATTTGGGTCACAGGTCGGCCAATGAGCAAGTCTAATTTATGTTAAAGGTTTATTTAGGTACAAATTAAAGGTTAGAGACTTATTTGGATACATGTTAAAGGTTAAGAGCTTATTTGGATACAAATTAAAGGTTAAGGGTTTATTTGGGTGTAATAAAAATATAAGGGCTTATGTAAATTTTATTTGAAATTTTGATTTTTTTATATTTAAAATGTGATTTAATAATTTGTTAATTTATTTATTAATAAGAGAATGAATAAATAAATAAATAAATACATGATTTTGTTAACTAGTTTTCTAACAATTTTATTTAAAAATATTATTTATAATAATATTTTTATCTAATGCATTGAAAATAATAAATAAAGTTATCAATTTTTATATTTAATATAATGTTATTATTTATATAAAGTTATCAAGGAAATGTTATTCTATAATAATATTATTTCTCTCAAAAAAATAATAATATTATTATAAATAATATATTAATTAACTTTAAAAAATATTCTAAGGTTACTTGTTAGTAAAAGTGCAAAAATCATAAATAAATAGATAATGAAGTAAAGGAAATGTTAATGATTAAAATGATATTAAAGAAGAAAAATGCAATTAATGAAATATTTGTTTGAATACACTAAAAGTATCATATTAAATGCACAAAAAAATTTATATTAATAATTAAATAATTTATTTTTTTAAAAAAAATTTAAAAATATATATAACATAAATATAAAATTGGTTACACAAAATTTTCTAGTGATGACATTTGGTTTTTTTTTTTGAAAGGAAAGAAAGAAAAGAAAAGGAAAGAGAAAGAGAAAAAAAAAAGAGAAAAGGAAAAAAAAAGAAAAGAAAAGAAAAGGAAAGATGAAAAAAATTGTGTATTCGTGTTAATACTATTTTTTGTGTATCTAAAGTATTATAAATTTATATAAATTTTTACACTTAATAATTCGTATGTATATTTTGACACGTTCGTGTATTCGTGTAGTATTCATGTTATTTTTCGTATTGTGTTTTAATTATTTTTTCTATGCTATGCTATATTCGTATCATGTCTTAATTTATTTCATATTTTGCATAATTTGTCATTATGATTAAATTTGGAGAAAAAATTGTGTTCGTGTCGTGTCTCAATTCGAGACATATATGACACATTTTGTATAATTTGTTATAGTGTTTTAGAGAAAAAAATGTGTGTTCGTGTCGTGTCTTAATTCATTATATATTTTGCATAATTTGTTATAGTGATCCAATTAAAAAAAATTTATGTGTTTGTGACGCGTTCTTGTTCGTGTTATTTTTGTGTGTACAAAGTATTATAAATTTATATAAACTTTTACACGTTAATAATTCGTTTTATATAGATTTTGACACGTTCGTGTATTCGTGTCGTGTTTTAATTCTTTTTCTATATTGTGTTTGTATCGTGTCTCAATTCATCCCATATTTTACATAATTTATCATAGTTATTCGATTTTAACTCTAAATTAATTTAATTACAATATTAAAATATAAAAAATTATTTAAATAAATGATAATTATTTAATATGATTCAACTTAAATTTATTTATAATTATTAATTTAATTAAAAATTATAAATATTAAAAAAATCTCTCAAGAATTCTAGTATATTAATAATTGTATTAGAAGTAAATAAAGCATGCCGCAAGACAAAAGTAAAAATAGTGAAACAAAGGTTAATTCAATGGTTGTTATGGATGTTGAATCAGTTAAACTCAACATACATGGTAAATTCTCAAGGTAATTCGAAAAGCTCAGCCTCAGGTGCCGAAAGATTGATTCGATCATCCTCAGTTAATTGGTTTGTGGAGTTCTAAGTAGACCTGATAATATTGGACACAATATGATTACAGACACTAAAAATAATTAAAATCACGATATGAAAAAATAATACGAACACAACACAAATACATGAATGTCTAAAAATCTATATAATACGAATTATGATGACATTAAAATTTATATAAATATAAAATATCTTAAACACGATTATGACATGATAAAATATACGAATATAATATAAATACACAAATGGTCAGGTCTAGTTCTAAGTCATATATATAATCTATTGTTCTAATATGGTGGTCGAATTGCAGGCGGTAAGAGTTGGATTGGTTCTTGCTTGCATGATATAAAATGATTCAGAAAAGTTGAATTGAATTTGAATTATTGGATGTTAAAGTTGTTATTGATTTGATTTTAATAGCATATATACTACATATAAACAGAATATAAATATATGAACAGAATATAAAGACACTTATAGTAATTGATTTGAAAAAATTAATATCGAGTCAAGGTTGGACCTCTAACCTTAAGACGTTTTTTGCCTGTCTAAGGTGCTTACAGTATCAATACAAATTGTCTCCCAGGTTTCCTCGATATACGTTGCAAATGAGAGCACACTCGGATGCAACACGGCGAACAGAAGAATGCTGAAGTCTCTCTCTCAGAAGGTAAGAATATTTTCGGTGAATTAGTTTTTAAGTTAATTATATAGTCACAGGAAGTTTGTATTTATAAGAGCCAAAGAACCTGTTGTGGAAAAGACACATCAATTGAATGAAACCTGTTTGATCAGAACATACACATTCTTTGGGATAAAATTGGTCCGAACAGACATGTATTGATCAGACTTCTTCCTCTTCAAGTGGGTACCTTTGAGATTAATTTTTCATTCAAACATGATATCAATTGTGTACCTTAATTATACACCGTGTATCTAGTTAGGCAACCTACGTATTGGAATACGTATTTCGTATATATACACCCAAAATACATTGATATCCAACAATCCCCCACATGAATGGAAATTATCTGATTAAAACGACGAACTGATTTGAAGTTTGAAAGAGACTTTCTTTGAAGAGTAATTGCATCAAGATAGGTAGCTTTTGGCTTTGAACCTTCCATAGTGAATAATTATCGGATTTACTTGGCTAACTAGTGAATATGATGTCTTGAACTATTCAGCCTTTAGTGTAAACCAAGACAATAATTATCACACAATTCCCCTTCGAACATCTTCGGTTCTCACGGTTGTGTCCATTTTGACCTCGGATACTTCCTGGTTTCTTATGAGTACTCTAGAGAATTTAGCCTGATCAATTCTCATAGAAGTGGCCACGTTTCTTACTCATAATAGGTGATTGCTCATTGAGAGTATCTTGCAATACCCCACTTGATTTTTTATCAAGCTATAAGAATCATTAAAAGCATAGCTTATCCTACCTTTTTTGCAGACAGCACTAAATCATCATAGGAATGGATAAGAGTGTTTAACTCTTTTAGTGCTTACACTCAGTTACATAATTTAGTTGTCCCTTTTGAACCTAGATCTTGGGATCTCCAGTCAGCTAGGTTGGGTTTCCACTATGTAACTTTAATTTATAGGCTTAAGACCCATTTCCCTCAATGATATATTTGCTCTCTTGTTAAAACTTTTCGTAAGCGCGCTTCATTATCCTTTGATTTTTTCATAATCAAAAGAGTAATTTCATTTGAGAGCAACTATTTAACGGTATTATGTCTTCGACGAATCTGTCAAGATTTACCGTTATACAAACAACTCTGTGCCCTACCAATTGTAGATTGGCTATCGCAATGTATACAAATTGCAGGCATAGGTTTCAGCCAACTTGGAATATCTTCTAAACTTTCGAAACAATTCCGCTTCATCTCCAGCTTTATCTAAAGCTATAACTTCAGATACCATGGTAAATCTGGCAATACACGTTTGTTAGAAGATTTTCAAAACACTGCAGCTCCTCCAATAATAAAGATAAATCCATTAGTGAATTTGAAATCTTTAGTATCGAATATCCATCTTGCATCTGGATATCTTGTATAGTGCAGTCCAAAACTTAAGGTGTATCTTAAATATCTAAGTACCCCCACAATGGCCTTCCAGTATCCTTTCCAGGAATACTTGTAAATCTACTCAGTTTGCTAACTGAGTACGTTATGTCTTTACATTTATTTACAACCTAATGGTTTACTTTCAGGGTTTGTTCCACTCTTGGCACCATCAGGGATCACCAATCCCATGGACAAGGTTTCATCCTTTGCTTCACAATGGGGTAGTCATGGTAGCACCAAGGCATGCCGATACCATACCATGACACTCTTCCCCACTTACTATATCGATACCCTCATTGACGACAAGATCATACCCGAGTATCCTTGTTGCATAAAGTTGACATTTTCTCACATGTCCTTCTCTTGCCCTCAAGGACTAGGTAATAATCCCATCAAATGATGTACCGAACGCAATTCTAGGTCCTATTATGACCTTTTAAGCCGGAGAAACTTATACCTTCGCAAGACACCCCTACACTTTCGTGTATTTTTAGGATGGTCTTTGATCCTTCCATAATTCATATGGTGTCTTGTCCGATTTCTTGTGGGATATTTTATTTAAAATTTAATTAGCTATTAAAATAGCCTCCCCCACAAGTTTTGAGGTAACCTTGAACTTATCAACAAAGCGTTCATTATTTCATTCAATGTTCGGTTCTTGCATTCTGCAATACCATTTTGTTGAGGTGACTAAGGAGCAGTGGTTTAATGGAAGAAACCATTTTCTGAACAGAATTCATTAAATAATGAACCATATTCACCACCTTTATCACTCCTTATTATCTTACTTAATTGATTTTTGACCTCAGTTTTTAAAGAGTTTAAAAACTTCCAAGGTCTCGTCTTTGCTTCTTAGCAAATAGACATAACAATATCTTTTTATCACCTCTAGTTTGCACAAACTTTAAGTCACATAAATCAGTGTGAATTAAATCTAGAGGTTTACTTATTTTTTCTACCAAATAGAAATGAGCCTTAGCCAATTTGGATTCCACACAAATTTCCCATTTGTGATTTTTATCAATAACAATTTGTTAAAGCAAATCCAAATCCAAATTGCTGATTTTCTGTAAGGTCTTGTAATTCACATGACCTAATCTACCATGCCATAAATTAGAGAACACAATTCTATAAACAGAAGAAATAATCTCATTATTATTCCTTGTTCTTTGGCACAACAACCATTACATTGAGCTTAAAAAGCTCATCACATAAGTATCCTCTACTCACAAACATACCACATTTAGTGAGTATAAATTTATCAAACTCAAATACCAGTCTGAACCCGTTCTTGCTCAACAGAGAGCCGGAAACCAAATTCTTTCGAATTTCAGGAGCATGAACCACATAGTTCAAAGTTAGTTCTTTCTTAGATGTCATCTTGAGCACCACCTTTCCATGGCCTCGTATCTTGTAGACCGAAGAGTTCCCCATAAATAGTTGCTAATCAATAGCAGCTTCTTTATACTCGGAGAAACTCTTTCTATCAGAACAAACATGACAAGTGACACCAGTATCAACCTACCATGTCTTAGGGTTTCCTACCATGTTCACTTGTTACACAACAACAGTGAGCTCAATCTTATTATCATCAACTAAGTTGGCCTGAGCTCTTTTCTTATTCTGACAGCAGTCTTTAGCTCGATGACCGGGCTTGTTATACGAAACAAGTTCCCGTGAACTTTTTGAAATTTGTTCCCTTATTAGCTTGGGAAGAACTAGAACCAACATGTTTCCTCTTGTTGGTCATGTGCAAATGTTCAACAACATTTGCCTTGGCTTCTATGGTCTAAACTTTAACCCTATTTTCTGAACCACGGTTATCCTCCTTAATTCTTAACCGGATAATCAAATCCTCTAAAGTCATCTCCTTTCTCTTGTGCTTTAGATAGTTCTTGAAATCCTTCTACGAAGGTGGCAATTTCTCTATCAAAGCAGCTGTCTCAAATGACTCACTAAGAATCATTCCTTCGGCATCAATTTCATAGAGGATCAACTAATATTCTTGGACTTGACTTATCACGATTTTTGAGTCCATCATTTTGAAATCCAGAAATCGGCCAACCACAAATTTCTTTGTGCCGGCATCCTCGGTTCTGTACTTTCTTTCTAAAGACTCCTACAGCTCTCTTGCTGTTTTGATTGGGCTCTACACGTTGTATAACTTGTTGTCCAATCCATTGAGGATATAGTTATTGCATAGGAAGTCAGAATGCTTCCATGCTTGCACTAAAGCTACAACCGTAGTATCGGTCTCTCCCTCTTTGGGAATCGGGGCCTCCTCCCGTAAGAACCGGGCTAGGTTTAGAGTTGTCAAATAAAAAACATTTTTTTTTACTGCCAACGTTTGAAGTCCAGACCACTGAACTTGTCGAGTTTCTCACCATGTTTAACATGTGGTGGCATTGGCGCTACAGAAGCACTAGCATTACTGGTAGATTGTTCTGCCATCTGTTATTTAAATAACAGGATCAACTTTATATATATATTTAGAATATATATATAAATACACATATATATAGAATATATATTTTACAAACACATATATACAAACTAATATATGTTCAGAAAAATATATATATTCCAATCATATATATATATATATATATATATAGAACAGACGTAATAATATATTAGAATAAATACACTACAATACAAAATAGGGTACCTATATCGTTCACAACACAATGTATATATATATATATATATTATTAACACTATATATATATATATTAATATATATATAAATGTTCTAAATATATATATTACACAAATATCAATATATATATGTCTTATGAAAAACATATATATATATATATGCTTATTACAGAGTATGTATCAATTTCAAATATATATAACAAATATATATATATATATCACACGATCAACAACATATATATGTTATAAATGCACACTTCATATATTATAAGAAGTTAATATATATATATAACCAAAGTAACAAGTATACACATGCAGTCAAGCATACACATGTTATAACTATATATATATATATATATATATGTTTATAAAACATAGGGAACGTTGAAACGGATCAGTCTAAAAAGACACTATCGGCTTGGGCTTGTAAAAGCCACCTATTCAAGATATAAAGCCAATGTACCGAATCATCAAACTTTTAATAAAGGTGGCGGTTGGCCCAGGGGGCAGAGGCAAAGAGACTTGTCCAATTGGATGGACAAAGAGGTTATGCCGAGGAAAAAACAACAGCATAAGGATGAAGTTCATGCCCCCAATAATGGTGTACAAGAACTTTCCTCTCGATTTACCAAAAAGTTAGTAAGTAAAACCAGTGCACTAAAAATATATAGAAATGCTAACAGACATTATACGAATGTCAGTATGTAAAATAAGTTAGCAATTATTCTAACAAGTAACAATATAATATTCTGTCAGTATATAAGGAAGTACGTGTATATAATAAATATATTCACAACAGTATATAACAAATAAATAAAACGGAAAAACATCTTAAGATTGTTTGAATATATTTGCTATATACTATATATAAACAGAATATAAAGACACTTATAGTAATTGATTTGAAAAAATCAATATCGAGTCAAGGTTGGACCTCTAACCTTAAGACGTTTTTTGCCTGTCTAAGGTGCTTACAGTATCAATGCAAATCATCTCCCAGGTTTCCTCGATATACGTTGCAAAAGAGAGCACACTCGGATGCAACACCGCGAACAGAAGAATGCTGAAGTCTCTCTCTCAAGTTTGTATTATAGGAGCCAAAAAATCTGTTCGGAAAAGACACATCAATTGGATGGAACTTGTTTATCATAACAGACATATCCTGTGGGATAAAATTGGTCCGAACAGACATGTAATGATCAGACTTCTTCCTCTTCAAGTGGGTACCTTTGAGATTAATTTTTCATTCAAACATGATATCAATTGTGTACCTTAATTATACACCGTGTATCTAGTTACGACAACTTAATATTGAAATACGTATTTCGTATATATACACCCAAAATACATTGATATCCAACATATATAAGTTTCATCTGGTTGATTTTTAATCGGAGATTTTCATGAGTTTAAAGATAGGGATACGAGTTTGTACTTTGTAGGTTTCATCGTACCTTAAGGGAGAAAATTTATGTCCAAATGCAAATGCTTTGGCAAATTAAAATATTAAAAATATTTTTCAAATATAAATGTATTATATTAATATTAAGCATTTAAAACAATACTATTTATTATTAACATATTATTTGGATTAATATTTTAAAATAGTACTATTACTATTAAAATATTATTTTTAATATAAAAAAATTATGTTTATTATTAAAATTTTTAAAATATTTGTACTATGAAAATATAAATATTTTATACTAAAAAATTTATCGCTAAATCATAAAAAGCATTATTTATTTGCATTTATTATTAAAATAATAATATGATATTTTTTATTAAAATATTAAAAATATTATAATACTATTTTGGATTTAATCAAGTTATGTCGACCTAAAAAAATTATGTCCAAGATCCGATTCAAGTCAAATTAAGCTGATGGACTTGATGAATAGCCCTCGACAATTTTTTTTAAAAAAAATTATAAGCTCTTTTGAATAAAAAAACAAAATTTAAAAAAATCCTCATTTTTTATTGATTAATCACTTTTTTTTCCAAATACACATAAAAAAATATAAAAAATATTTTTTGAAAATCCATTTCGGCAGATTAAATGAAACCTAGTTTTTTAAAAGCAAGTAGCAGTAATTATAATTTATTGAATTTTGCTAACAAATACTAATATATATAGTAATATATTTATTCAATGTACTAAAAATGATGAATAAAATTATCAAATACTATATTTAATACAATGTTCTTTCTATAAATAATATATTAACTAACCTTAAAGAATACCCATATGCTATGTTTGAAAACATAAATTTGAAGATTTGGATTTCATTTATATATAAGTTGTGAAAATGAAATGCATACATTACATATAAATTAATTATGATTCAATATGATTATATATTTGAAAGATATAAAAACATGAATTTCAAATTTACAAATAACTATAAATATTTCAAATTCACCACCAAATAAGCATCAAATAAATCTAGAGGTGGCAATTGGTCGGGTTCAGGTTGAGCCTATTCGGGTTCGGGCTCATTCGGGTTCGGGCTCATTCCCGGTTCGGGCCCATTTAGGTTCGGATCCATTCGGATTCGGGTCCATTCGGGTTCGGGTTTGTTTTATATCATTTCTATTTTATGTTAAATGTAATTATTTTTACGTAATTTAAATATTTATTTTTAAAAATAAATTAAATATTTTATTATTATTTTTAAAAGTAACCTTTTATTATAATATAATATTTTAATTATATTTATTTATTAAAATCAATATTTGTTAGCACCAGAATAATATAAAGTTAATTTTTTATATAAAATAAAATTTAAAATAATTTATTATAAAAAATATGATATATTATAAATTAATCATATTAATATTTAAAATAATTGATTTGATGAACTCGAATTTTAATATGTAAATACATTATAATTTATATTCACTACAAAATAAGAGACTTTTAAGGATGAACCCTGGCATTCAACTATTCGTTTATATATTTGTAAAATGTAAAAATTTTATGCTTATGTAAAAAATCGAACTTAACATTCAACTCTTATTAATAAAGATATTACCAAATGAGCCAATCTTGAATTTTGATATAATATGTTACTAAAAGTAAATTATATCTTAAATTATATCTAGTGTAATAAAATAATAATAATTTAAAAAATACTTATCCAAAATAAAATAAATAAATAATTAATTACAAAATTAAATTAGCTAATTATGTTAAATACTTTTAAATTCTAAAAAGACATAATACATTTATAAATCAATATTTGATGACTTAATTTAATAATGTGCCTAAAAAAACTATATATATGTTGCAAAGAGCAACACATTTTTAAAAAAAATAGTTTTTATATATTTTTTTAATATAAGAAGTACTATTATACTAGAGATAAGTTAAAATAAATGAACTGTTAATTAATTTTAATATATAGGAAACACTATTATATTATTATAAGTAGAACTGCTCAAGGACCGAGCTACCCGCCCAAGCTCGAATGTCCCCCCATATTTTGGAGGGTTTGGACAAAAATATTAGGCCAGAAATATGGGTTTGGGCAAAAAAAATAAGGCTCATTTAGAAAATGGGCTAGGCCTTGGCTCCAACAATAAAGGCTCGAACCCGACCCGTTTTTCATTTATATAATACATTATTTATATATTTTATATATTATATAATTTATATCACACAAAAAATAAATATATATATAATAGTATAGTGTAAACATTTAAAAATATGCTAACTTATCCATGTTTTCGAACTTAATAAAAGAAAAAAATAGATAAAATTACTAAAAATTAAATAATAAAAAAATATTTATTTAAATTTTTTTAGGAAAAAAAAATTATGGGCGGGCCTAAACGGGTTTGGACTTCCTATTTACAAATATGGGCGGGCTTGGTCAGAATTTGAGGCCCATATTTCGGGTCGGGCTTGGGCAAGTATATTTTGTGTTGATATCATACCTAAGCCCGGCCCAAACCCGACCCGACCCGGCCAATGAGCACCTCTAATTATAAGGATGCTCTTAAAATAACATAACCGAAAGACAAGTGATATTTTTTGTGTCAAAATAAATTTCACATCTTTAAAATCTTCATGAGTTTAGAATCTTTAAATGATAGATTCATCAAGATACGAGACGTTAAAGTTATAAGTACAAAATATAAATTTATTTTTGATAAAATTATTATTTTATCATAAATATAAATTAAATTTTAATTAAATTATTAAAAAAGAGATTAAAATAAATTTGATAAATAAAGTTCTTGCTTTATAAAAAAAATATTTAATTACAATTTGATAATTTTTATTTTTAGTATTAAATTAGGGTTCGGGTCTGGCTCGATTTTTTCGGGTTAGGGTTTTTTTAGGTCCGAGTTTTTTCGGATTCGGGTTTTTAACTTTTTGATCAAATCGGATTTGGACGGATTCGAGTTCGATTTTTTCTGAGCGGGTTTTCGTGTTCGGGTTCATTTTGCCATCTCTAAATAAATCTATGAATTTGAAAAATAATCATCAATATTACATTTACATGTGTTTTATTACATAATTTATACTATTTTTAAAATCCAAATTATCTTTTAAAATCAAAGTATTCAAACACAACCAAAGGACATTCGTTATCAAAATCCTAATTTATTTTCACTCAGAACACCCGAGCGGAAAAAAAAAAAAACTGTTAAAAGTCTTGACAGTCTTGACTTGAGTTTCGTCTATCCGAATGTCTGACTCTTGAGTTTTGAGTCAATTGCTCATAGGCATGGATCAACCAGTCTGAATATGCCGGCCAATTGCAAGTAAATGTTTCCTCCAAGACCAGGGAGGATTCATCATCCAATTCGGATGCTACTTCCTGCAGATTCAGAACACAAAATTTCCCTCCAATTCTATTCTCCTTTTGAATGTGAGCGAGAGAGACTAGACAACTTGGCGCTACTTTCTGTCTAGAATAAGAAAAGAATACCAGAAAGGCAGAGACACCCACATCACAACTCATAACATACAAAGAATCGGCTGAAATGAATTTTGCTCCTCAAAACTTACTCAGTTTTGTTTGTATCAGTGCAACTAACAAAGTAAAGTGTAGCCTTTTTTTTTTAATGCCAAATCTGGTTTCCGCAACAATGGCTCATTAACTGAGGGTAAATTTTTTCCTCTTATTTCAGTATAAAATAATTTTGGACAAAAGCAATGAAAATATATAAAAGAAGTCCACCTGAAAACTAATTCAGGAAAACTTTTCTTTTTTCTAGAATAAAAAAAAGGCTAATTCACGAGACCTCTTTGCTTGAAGACATCAAGCATTGCTACACCAATCTTTGCAGGTGATTCAACAACCGTCACTCCAGCTTCCCTTAGAGTCTTGATTTTGTCCTGAGCCGTGCCCTTACCCCCAGATACTATAGCTGTTTGTACAAAAATAGAATAACGGAAAAAACCCGGAATAATAAGTAATTCAATAAAACATTTTAGAGCAAGAATGGCTATATTATTTCGAGAAACCCCCCCCCCCCCCCTCTCCTCTTGAAGAAGAGTATTAACAAAAAATGAAACCATCAAAAATTGAAAAAAGCACAAGATACACTGGTCTCAATAAACTCAAACTCCATTGTTATGACCTTGTCCCACAATAGTCAATTTCAATTGTGTATCCTCCCAATTTCAATACATACATACATAAAGAACAAAGATAACAATTTACCTTTCATCTAAAATGTGAAAAACATGATATCTTGATTATTATAGGTTGAACATTTTCCTTTTCCAGTATAAAGAGGGTCTTAGAATTACTATATTTTAGCTTATGCAAGAGTCCATACAAGAGATATAAAATACTTGTAACTGCAATCATAAACCTAATAAACAAAACATGGAAGCAATGTATTACCTCCAGCGTGACCCATACGCCGTCCCGGAGGAGCAGTAAGTCCAGCAATGAAGGCAACAATGGGCTTTTCAGTCCCACTTTCCTGTTTCATTTATTAACCAAAACCAGATGTTAAATTCGCAACTGGGAAAGAAAGATAATTCTCCAGCCATTTTTAGTTTTATGCAAGTGCAGTAGAAATGAGATGAAGAAGGCTCAATATTACCAACTAGTATATTGCTCTATGAAAAATACATATAAATTGCAAACATTCGCATTATATCTATGGAAGTAACATTAACAAAAGCAGCACGGAGCAAAACCAATTAAGCATATGTTCATAGAAGCACAAACACATAGGACCAAAACGATAGAGGGGCTGAATTATGTATTCACAGTATAGGCATATATGAGCACAAACACATTCATTTGTGGATCCACGGATAACAAAGTTCTATATTCATCACCGAATCAAATTATGTGTGAGAGATCCAATCAAATACATAACAAACAAGCAGGTCTCGACAAAAAGTTTAAGATGCAGTCCAGGGTATAATATAGCCATAAGTTGTAGTCAAGAAAAAGCTATAATTTTACTAATTAAACATATACCAGATTCCCACCAAATTGCAAACCATAAGCTTATACTTGCATTATAAAAGGGTTACATTTGCTCTAGATATTTATAATTTCCTATTTTCTTCCAACTAGATATTTCTTTGTTTATGTTTCTTTTTCTTCTTTAATGGCTTACATTCCCATAAATATTTTGCATGTAAAACCACAATGCCAAACCAGCCTTCTCTCTATTTCGTTTCTTCTATTCTTCTTTATCATCAGGAATCTCTTTTCATCCCTTTGATCAAGGAGTCATCATTATCATGCTTCATCTGCAGCAGACCGGTGGTGTTCTGTTTTTCATATTTTTTTTTTTTATGTTCTTCATTTTTTTTTTTTTGAATTTTGGATCCCTAGTTTTAGGAATCCATATCAAGTACCATGCGATCCAAGATCGTAAAAGTACCACGATCCAAATTGCTCGAACTAGATCGTGGTTCCAAGGGAAGAGCAAGAGTGAATCTGGTGACTATGCTTTGATCTTTATTATTATTTTTTTTCATCTTTGAATTGCTCATGTGAAGTCAGTGATGTCAAGGCTCACGCCTAGGCGCTAAGGCGCAGCGCCAAACACAAATAGCGCTTCTCATCTCTCCAGGCGAGGCCCTTTTAGTGAAGCGATCGACTTGTGCGCCTAAGCGCGTTACATATCGAAATTTAAGCGCAAAGAAAGGCGCGCCTCAGTAACACTTAATGTTCAGTGGAATTTTTTTTTTTTTAATTTTAGTTTTTATTTTAAAAGTAAAAATAACCCACATGTAATATAATAGAGCCACAGGCAGCCACCAAAGTTTATTAGGTTAAAAAAAATTTCAAACAATCTGGCTCTCAACTTTACTTTCTACTATTTTCTTCTTTCTTCCTTTTTCTTCTATGTTGTTCCTTCAATAAACAGAAGATTATTGTTTGATTATGAATGAAAAAAGAGAGCAACTCTTGCTCTGTTTTGGTGTTCAAAAACAGAGCAGGAGTTGCTTTGTTTCTGTGTTTAAAAACAGAGCAACTCTTGCACTGTTTTTGAACACCAAAATAGAGCATGTGTTGCTCTTCTGTTTCCTTTATAATCAAAACATCTTTTTCATTTATTTTTTAGTTTTTATCATGATCCTTCAAGCAGTAAACAAGATATGCGAGATGGGTGAGAATTAATAAAAAAAAATAGTTTTTATCTTATAAACCAGATTATATGATATTGAATGACAACTGTCGGTCACAACTTAGTCATAAAAAAAAAAAAAAAAGACACGTCTTCTTTTTTCCTTTTTCCTATATATGCAGGTCCCACTTAATTTTAATAATAAAAATGACCTTGCAAAGTTGCAATACAGTCATTCTGCCATAATATTACTTTTTTATTTCAGTGTTTAAGTATTTTATTTATAATAAAATTTTAGTTTTTTTTTATTATACCAATGTTTTTATCTTTTAATTTGTTACATGAAATTTCAAATGACAAGTAATATTCTTATTTCAAGTGAAAATAATAAAAAAGATGCCCTAGTTTATTAGTTACATATAATACAATTTATTTGATATATTATATATATTTATATGTATGCGCCTTACTTCGTTTAGGCTATTGCTTTTTTTGCGCCTTGCGCCTCAGGCGATACAGGGGTCCTAGCGCCTAGAGTGCGCCTTGCGCCCTTGACAACACTGTGTGAAGTAGCCGAGTTTGTTTGTTCAACACTGAATTGGACTCGTATTCCACACCCATATCCGTGTTGTGTCATGTCGACACGGGTATGGTGCTTTAAACAGGCGAGTTCATTTAACAAAGTTTGATCTTACTATTAATCAAGTGGAAATCTGCATGGAAGTCTACTATCTTTTACCCACATATTTACTACAAGCAGTAACTAGTAAATACTAACATCGTTCTCTGGAACAAGGAGTCCTCAGTTCCTTCATGCTAAAGTATTAAACATTACCTTTATTAGTGCAGCAGCATCTTCTTCTGCAGTGCCCCCTATCTCACCAATTAGAACGATACCTGAATACAATTGCAATAATTAGATGGTATGCATTCCTATTCACCAACAGTTTAAAGAATTTTTCCACAACAGTAACTTTCACCAAATACTTCAACTGAAAAGAGAAAGTGTAAACGAGACAAAAAGAAAACCACACATGCTGGAAACAGGAAATGAAAAGAAAGAAGAGAACTATCTACGGTTGGTTCCATTAAAAGACCTTTTACTTTAATAACTACAGTAGAATTAATAATAGTCAAATAATACTAAATCAGGAAACTGTTACCTTCTGTCTGAGGATCAGCAAGGAATTTTGTCACACAATCAACGAAGTTGGTTCCATTAAAAGGATCCCCACCAATTCCTACACAGGTTGATTGCCCCAGACCAACTGCAGTTGTTTGAAAAACCTATAGATAAAATGACAAATATTTTTATGACAAATTACTAAAAGAGAGTACACATGCCATAGACATATGGAAAACAGTGCAGGTTTGGTGTAAGACACAGCTTTATATGAGTTTCTTGAGTTCTATGGTGATTCAAATCCGATAGCTATGAACCTATGTATACACCTCCTGAATAACGGACAGATTAACTTAACCATCCAACAAAAATTCACAGGTTTAATTCCTTTCATACTTTTCAACAGCTTCCATCAAATCAAGTTGATCACTTGAAAACTTTCTTCTTTCACATTTATTCTTTACTAAATTTTTTTTTTTTTTTATATGAGAACCACTCCAAGTTTTCTGTAATATAAATATCTTCAAGGAAAAGACCATGTGAATTGAACAGAGACAAGAAAAATAGAGAGACATGTAATTTGGCCACAAGCTATGCCAGAAGAACAAACCGCATCTTCAAAATGCCTTGATCCTGATAGGAGTCAGGAGGTTTAGAAAAAAAAAACATGTACAGATGTATCATCAGGCATATAGATGCTAAAAAGGTGACTAATATGCACAAATATGAAAGTAAGAAAGTAATGAAGGAAACATACAAAATAAATGTATCCAATAAAAGAAGGTCTTACTGCTTCATATGTTAAAGTGCCCGATCGGGAAACAATTCCTATGCGTCCTGGTTTGTGAATATATCCAGGCATAATTCCAATCTTGCATTCCCCAGGTTTAATGATGCCAGGGCAGTTTGGACCAATCAGCCTGGTTTTTGATTGCTGATTAAGGGCAGCCTTCACACGGACCTGCAGTACAAAGATATCAGCTTTGATCTCAAAAAGATCAATAAAATTCATTTCCAATCACAACTCAAAAGGAAGATATAAACTGTAATTTGAGTCACAGCCCACAGGTGCATATTGCAGTCATACTCTTGGAAGTGCACATAATGCAAATAAGCTGACTGAAATCACTTCTAAAATGGAAATCACTATACAAATTCATTTCCAGAGATAAAGAAGCAGAATTAAAAATTTAGACACACAATTAAACAAACAGCTTTCCTTCTAAGGTTCCTTTGATTCATTTACCATGTCATGTTGAGGAACTCCTTCCGTGATACAAACAACAAGATCGAGTTCAGCTTCCATAGCCTCCATGATAGCAGCTGCAGCAAAAGGTGGAGGAACATAAACGACAGAAGCATTGGCCTTGGTTTCAGCCTTTGCTTCAGCAACTGTGTTGAAAACAGGAAGTCCTAAGTGCTCTGTACCACCCTTCTTTGGTGTAACTCCACCAACCTATAAAAAAAAAATGAGATAAAACTAAGGACTAATAAGCAACCTGGGGTCATTCCCAGAATTCGTACAGACATAATGGATAATCTTAACCTTAGGATATGCAGAAATTCACATAATATCTTACAAAACTAATTAAAACCTAGTTCTCTGACATATATAAACAAATCATATAAAGGTCTTACTTTCCTGGATTTTCTCAATATCCCATCAAGTATTGCAGTGAAGAAAAGAGACCCATTTAATAGATTCAGAAAAAAAAAAAAGGACAAAAAATCCATGAAAATAAAAGAGGTAAAAGTTTAATAGGAATTTAAAGTACCATCTTAGTGCCATATTCGACGGCTTGCTCGGTGTGGAAAGTGCCATTCTTTCCAGTGATGCCTTGGCAAATAACGCGAGTGTTCTTGTCAACGAAAACCGCCGGTTGAGGCGCTGGAGCCGCCGAGAAACACCGTGACTGGGTCAAAAAATGAGAAGAGGAAGAGGAGGAGAGGGTACTGAGCGGGGATATCTGGGGTTTGAGAGTAGAAATCTTGGAAGACAAAGATTGGATGAGACGTGAGGCTTGTCTAGCCATTGCTGCTGCTGCTGATTCAGTATTGGATCTCCTTTGTCTCTCTCGCTGTAAAAACCAAAAAAGTATAGGCTTAAATAAAAAAAGCCTTCTACTATATCACTTTTTTCACATTAGTAATTAAATTTTTTTTTTGTCCATCGAATAATCTATATTATAATTCTGTCATACAAATTAATTTCTTACACTAACACCTTTAAATAAATAATGATGTGACAAATAGCATCGAATGAAATTATAACATATGATAAAAATATCATGCTAATACTAACTCTATCATACCACATCATCATTAAAAATAAATTTTAAATTAAAAAAAAAATCAAAAGAATCTGATTTTTTTAAAAATTTAGATATATTTTTAAAAAACTATAAAAAAGGAAATTGAAAATTAAAAAAAAAATAAAAAGAAAAGAAAAAGAAATCTGAAAAAAAAAAAAAAAGGAAAGGAAGAAAGGAAAGGAAGAGAGAGGAAAGGGAGGCGGGAGGGCCGATCGATCGTCGATCAGTCTCGGACTGGTGAGATCGATGGTTGCAGGCCAAAAGGGAGGGGGGATCGGGAGAGAGAGAGAAAAAGAGAAAGAGGGAGAGAAGGTCAAGGGGAGGCCGACCGGCCACAACCTGGCCAGCCCGAGACAGATTGGGTGCCAGTCTACCTCGACCGGGCTGTTGTCGGCCGGTGCCTCCCCCTTTCCCTATATCTCTTCCCTCAATCCTCTTTCTCTCTTATTTTTTTTCTTCAAAATTTTCAAAAAAATTCAAAAAAAATAAAATTTTAATTATAAAAAATTGAAAATATATTTATTTTTTAATTCAAAAAAATAAAAAATTCCAAAATTTTGAGTTTGAAATTTTGATTTTTTTTTTTTATAAAATTTTCATATTTTTTATTTATAAAATTTTCAAAATTTTTTAAAAAATGAACTTTAAAAAATATTTTTTATGTTTTTAAAATATTTTATGTTTTATTTTTAAATTTTATTTATTTTTCTTTGAAAATTTTCTTTTGTTTTGAAATTTTTTATCTTAATAATGACGTGGTTAGCATTGATATGAACTTTTTTTTGCCACGTGTCATGATCTAATTGAATGTTAATGCCACATCATCCATTTATTTAATGATGTTAGTGCAAAGTATCATCTTTTTTGACAAAATTATAGTACAGATACTCGATCAAGAATAAATTTTATGTAAGTACCAAAGTGAGAAAAATAGTATAGTACAGGGCAATTTTTTTATTTAAGCCAAAAGTATACTCCAACAAAATATTATTCCATGGAAAAGCGAAAACCCTCTCAATTTTGATAAGCTTCCCCATTTTTCTCTTTCTTTTTCTCTGTATTAATTATTTTCCATCTTATTTCTTTATTTTTGGTTATATTTTGGGTCTAAATTGGACTATCAGCCGAAAGTTATTACGTATGAGTTGTGAGACTCAGTTCGTTCTATTAAGCATTAATCCAAGGCGAAATAAAAAATTTTGAGATAAAAAATAAAAAATTAAAAGGAAATTGCTTTTCTTCTCAATTATCAATCAAGGATGGACAATAAAAATAATGTAAATAGCTAATTAAAATACATTGAATATTTTCTTTATATTTTTTTTCTTCTTCTTATTTGTGGAGGAATTATTAGATTTTGAAATGTAAATGTGTAATTTTTCAACTTTCTTCACTTGTTTACTTTCCTACCAAATGAAGCAAAATATGTTCTCCATCACCATATAGTAGAGAGTTTTGCAAATGTAATCTATATTTTTTTTTTGTAGCATATTAGCTAGAAGAGAAAGAATGCATAAAATTAAGTTGAAAATTTATTAAACTTTTATAATAAGAGAATTAAGTAAGTTACTTAAAGAGTTTTGAAAGTTTACTTATTATTATAGGGAATTAAAGAAGAGAGTAGATAAACATGATAATTAATTGATAACAAACATGAATTTGAACATACTAAAATGAAAATGCTTTCATTATTATGTTTTTGCTTTACAATTCAATCTTTGGTTATCTCTGCTAGTTATGGTTGTAAGACCTTCATGATCGGCCATGCCAATTTATGCTTGGTTGGTGATATGGTTGTAGAGAAAGACTAGAGTAGACCCTAAAGTACTAAGCGCAGCGGCAAGTGGTGGTAAGTAAAGTGGAGGAAGTAAGGAGATGGCGGAGTAAGGCTGAGAAACAAGGTTGAGGAGAGAATTAGAGAAGAGAGAATTGCAGAAAGAACTTTAGAATGAAAGTTTGCTCAAATGCCAAAAATCCTCAAATGAGTTGTGAGAGCTCCTATTTATAGGTGTCAAAGGATAGGAGTTGCATAACTAAGATTGAATATGAAGAATGGTAGAAACTGTCAGTTACTAAAGTGTTAATGTTTTATTCAATTGGGGTTTAGATTATTGTTGGTAATAATGAATAGTGAACAAGAGTTCACTATTTGTTCTGAAAGAAAGGGAGAAGCATTCATACTTCAGGGAAGGGTTAAGATGAGACCTTTTAACTATCTCCATATCTGATCCACTAAGCCAAGCTCTCCAGAACATCCCAATAGTGAAATTAACCCAAGAATCCTGCCATATTCCAAGGTTATTTTCACTTCTTCTATTTCGGTGAAGTAGTATCAAGTAGAACGTCTTTTGTAGAATACTTCTCGGTAAAGGTCCCTTTCCATGAGAGTGTCGTTCTATGTATGACTTGTTCTATGAAGGTGTTATTTTCGAACAGGAGCTGTTCTAAACAAGAGCTATTCTGAACAGAAGTTGTTTCGAACAAGAGCTGTTCTGAACAGAAGCTATTCCGAACAAGAGCTGTTCTGAACATGAGTTGTTCCGAACAGGAGCTGTTCTGAACGAAAGCTGTTCCGAACAGGAGCTATTCTGAACAAGAGCTGTTCCAAACGAAAGCTGTTCTGAACAGGAGTTGTTCTGAACAAGAGCTGTTCCGAACGGAAGCTGTTCTGAACAAGAGTTGTTTCGAACGGAAGCTGTTCTAAATAAGAGTTGTTCCAAACAGGAGCTGTTCGGTGAAACAACCTTCAGTGAAACAACTTTATTACTTGTTCTGGAATATCTTTGCTATTGTACGTGGAAGTGCAATTTCCTGTAAAACATCTTTATTTTTCTTTAAGAAGAGATAATGTATTAGTAGCTAAAGCCAAGTATCTAAAATGGTAACCACTGTCAATGACCACATCATCTGGGATATATTTCCCCCAAAACCAATGTGCCTTCCACACTGTGTTCATCTCCTCAATTGGGACATTCTTTGTCTCAGGCAAGAAGTGCTTAATGAAGAGAGTCATGATAACAACAAAGTCAGCAAAGAAAAAGAATAGACCAAACTTCATGTGGCAAAGCATGGCAAGGAATGCTTGAGTGATGAAGAAGGTGAAAAACATGTTAACTGAGACGTTAATCGCTTGTCCAGCTGATCGGATCTCTAGAGGATATATCTCACTAGGCACCAACCATCCCAATGGTCCCCAAGACCATGCAAATGCTGCAACATATACGCATATTAAGAACAATATTAGAGTGGCATTTGTTTTTGACAAGTCCCCCTCTCCACTAAGCCCAAATTTCCAGCCTATCAATGCTCCTATTGTAATCTGAAATAAAACCAAAAAAGATTAATTACCAATGTTGATAAAATTTATTCATGAAATTAATTTAGGTGGTTATATTGAGTAGTTAAAGAGAAAAATAAATTAGTTGGCTGATAATCATTTGTGTGCCTCCTTCAAGGAACAAAGCCCTTATTCCAAACTTGTCGACTGTAAAGATAGAAACAAATGTTGCCAGGACATTCATAGTGCCAGTGATTACTACAGAAATGAGTGAAGCTTCAACCCCAAAACCAAGGTCTTGAAGAGAACATGTGCATAAAACATGATGACATTAATGCCAGTGAGTTGTTGGAAGAATGGAATGAGAAAGCAGACAACAAGTTGAGGCCTATATCTTGGTTGGATGATGTTTCTCCATGGATGTTGCAATTTCTTTGCAGCTTCGCTGGCATCGAAAAGGTCTTGGAATTCCATGCCAACGTTTTTAGTGCCGCGAATTTTTCGCAACATTTCTTTTGCTATCTCAGTATGACTGCTCTCTAGAATGGAATTAGGGGTGTCCGGTAGGAAAAGAGATCCAATGATCATCATTATTGCAGGAATGACTACAAGAGCCAAAGAAAGTCTCCATCCCCATCCACCCTCGATCTTTGCTGTGCCAAAATTAATAAGTCCTGCTACTAGAATTCCTATTGTAATGGCCATTTGGAAGCCCATGTTTAGTGCTCCTCTAATCTTTGCTGGTGCCATTTTCGATAAATAAACAGGAACGGACTGCCGTAGGAAAACAAGTCATATTTGATTTTTTCTTTTGTGATAGAAATAATTCTAAAGTAGTGGAAAGAATAGCAAATTAATATTTACCTGATTAGCAAATCCAACACCCACACCAAGCAACAAGCGATCGATGATTAGGAGTTCAACATTCATGGCAATACCATTGAGAATTGAGCCAGCAAGAAAAGCAAAGCCTCAAAACACATGGAAGCTTTTCATCCAAAAATCCTTGTTACCATTGAAGCAAAGAAGCAAGCTACTAAAACAGCAAAGTAGAGGGAAAAGATGAACAAGGTTAGTAGCTGGCTATCAAATTTGCAGTACTCGCTTTCATGTTTGGTTTCATCATTCATTGTTTTGTATACTGAAGGAAAGAACTTTTACAAGAATTGTTCCATTGAAGAATCTCTATAAATCACTTGTGTTTGATTTTCTTTTCCTACTCTTTTAATTACTTTATTTGCCTTGGCAAATTGAGTATACTGTTTAAATTTCTCAATATTATTACTTGTGCTTTAATTCCACAATTAACTTTTAAGAAATCAATTCACCTTCTCTTGATTTAATCACCACTTGAGCTAACAAATACCAATTAAAAAAGATTTGTTATGACAATTACATAGTACAATAATATTCTCCAAGTTTGATATGAAATCATGATATTGACAGATAAAAATAGTAGAAAAGGATAGATATAAAATTATTTTTAATGTTCCTTTTAGACACTATGAATTAAATGTCATGCCATTCAGATTAAAGAGTGCTCCATCAGCATTTCAAAAAAGTATGAATGAAATATTTAATTCATATAGTAGTTTCACAACAGTATATATAGATGATGTTCTTGTATTCTCACAATCTTTAGATTAACATTGAAAACATTTAAATGCTTTCTTTAAAATTGTTAAAAATATGAGATGAGTAGCATTAGCAAAGAAAATGGAACTATGTAAAACAAAAATAAGATATCTATGACATATAATACATGAAGGGATGATTAAACTTATAGATAGATCTATAAGATTTATAGATGAATTTCAAGAAAAAAAAAAAAACAGATACAAAGATTTTTAAGAAGTCTAAATTATGTAGCAAATTTTATAAAGATTTGGCAAAAGATGCAAAACCTTTATTAAAAAGGTTAAGGGCAAAAAAATCTGAATGGACAGAAAAATATATAAAAGCAGTTAGAAAATAAAAAGAAATGTTAAAGAAATTCTTTGCACACATATATCTCTAATCCATAAGCTTTTAAAATGTTGAAACATATGCTAGTGTTGTAGGATATGGAGGAATTTTAAAACAAAGAAAGTCAGAGGAATCTAAAGAATAATTAGTTAGATATACTTCAAGAACCTGGAATAATGCTCAATAAAAATATGTAACTATTAAGGAAGAAGTTTTAACTATAGTAATGCGTGTCATAAAATTTGAAAAATATCTATTAAATAAAAGATTTTTAATTAGAATAGATTATCAAGGAGTCAAAGATATTGTACTTAAAGATTATGAGTTTAGTATCAAAATAAATATTTGCTAGATGACAAGCTATACTTTCATCTTTTGATTTTCATATTGAATATATTTAAGGTGAATCTAACTATTTGCTAGATTTTCTCACAAGGAAAATCTTGTAGGGTCACGATGGAAAAAGTTCCAGAACAATCTAAGAACTATCAGAAGTATTCACCTAGAATTCATAACGCACGTGTTGTCAGATTTCAACCACGCAAGTGTACGTATCGTAAACAAGTAATTTAACGAAGAGTAGAGTATCGATCCCACGAGAAATTGTTACCAAATTCATTAACTACTAAAATTAAAACAACTTAATCTTATTCAAACACTTGATTAAAGGTTGTTAATTAAAAACTAAATAAAAGAAAATAACAAGCAAAGAAAACAAATTAAAATTTAGATTAATCAATTGAGAAAAGTCTAGGATTACAATTTTCCTCAATATTTCGTTTGAACTTCTCTTACTCCCTTATCTTGATTAATGACATTGAGTTGTTAACCTAGAGTTCTAATTTATTTATAAGTATCTTTTGATGGTCTTATAAAAATATCTCTCTTAACCAATTAACTATATTTCTATGCAAATTGAATTAAAGAGAAATTCATTAAGCTTAGACTTTAAAATTGGTTACACATGGTATGTAAGTGTATTTTTACCCTACATGCAACTCAATTTATCATAATAAATGAATCCAAAACATATGTTATTCAATCTATGTCTAACACTAACTCTATTTTTTAAGTTATATTTAGGTTACCAAATCAATCTAAGTGATGATCAAACAATTAGAAGCATAAAACATTAAGCACAAAATTGAATAAATAACTCAAATCATTAAAATCAAGAAAGAGATAAATAATTCAAACTACATGTTGAGTTCTATTGCAATCCTAGAAAAAGTAAACTAGTTCATGCTAATAAATGAAAACATAAAACAAAAGAGTTTCACCATCATAAATATTACAAGAAAGTAGAAGAAGATTAAGGGAAAAGAGAAAACTAAAGTTTGCAGGATCTTCAGTCTTCTAGTCTCCAAAACCTCTCTTGCTCCTTGCAAACTTTTGGTGACTACTCTCCTCTTTAGAAAACTAGGTTTATGAAAGCTAAAAGGTACATAATTAAGTCCTAAAGGGTTCCTATTTATAGAGCTCCAAAACCTTGGAATGAGACTTCGCGTACAAGTAACAAGTTGGACTTTCTATATATGTGCTGGTTTTTTCTTTCTTGCTTTGGGACCTACAAAAATACTAAATTAATGACCAATGAAAGAAAGAAATAAAAGTAATCTAAAAACAATTAGAAATAAGTAATTCCGAATTTAAACTACAAAGACTTAGCTAATTTGAATGCACAAAATATGGTAAAATAATTCTATTTAGCTTTGGCATGCATTCCACCCTTCTTATCACCTCATTCATTAGCTACCTAGAATATTAGGAAAACACCAGAAGAACCCAGTAGAATTAGAACAGTTAGACACCAAATGAGACTTTTAATCCCATCTTCAACCTCAGAATTTTTAGAACAAATCCCCTTCTTTATTTGTTTCTTTAAAAAACTTTAGGTCTTGATTCTCCTTGATGTGAGAGTGGAGAAGAAAATATAATGGTTATAGAAGTAGAAGATTATAGGAAAGAATAAATTATGTTGTACAAAAATATTTTACAGATCACATGGACTATAATGATGCAACCCAAGGAAAATATAAAGAGCTTTATGAGGATATTCTCACAAAAATAGAGTCTGCAGTGTTTGTTCATAATTTTAGAACAAATAAAAAATTGGTCATTCCAAGTATCATATTGTAAGAGTATTAAAACTTGACAAATGATGAGGATATCATTATTTTATAAGTACTCCCAAAACATTAGTTCATACATATACTTATTTTGATTATAAAAATACTTTTCATAAAGTGTTACTTATACAAAATTCAGAATATAAACATTCTTCTTTTATTTAGATCAAAGCTCCACATGACTATTTTTCAAATTAGTTTCAACAATGATTTTGTTAATGGAATCATATTAAAGCTTTTTTTTTTTCCAGATATGATCCAAAAATCATATAAAAGATTTAAAGATTTTAAATACTATAGTACTTACCCAGAAACTATTAGATTTTTTAAATTTATAGCTCATCATCAATTCCCTTGGATACATCACTAAGAATATAATATTTCTCATCCTGAATGTCATGCCCCAAATCGAGACATAATAGACGCGCACGTCTGTGAGATATAATCTCACAAACATGCAAGGCAACAGACTTACTAACTGAGATTTGAAAGAATCAAATGTTTAAAAATATAAAGAACAAAATCACAATGTTTATTAAAGATTCAAAAATTGTATACTTGAAAACAGGGTTCTGAAACATATTCAAAGAAATCCATAAAATTCAAATAAAAACATAAAGTTTCGAATAGTCTATCAAGAATAGTCTCGAAGTTTTAAGTATTGGAAATACCCTAAAAATCGTAGAAACATGCACTAAAATCTGAAACGTCACTCCCCAAAATTCTCGCGTGCATGGCCAAATTCAGAACCTGTAAAATATTAAAAAAGATAATGACTACAACTACTCAGCAAGCAACCGATATTCCCTCAGCTGGGTTAAGCAAGTTCAAAATATTTAGGCCAAAATAACTAATCGTATTTAATAATGCAAAAATTCTGGGTAATCTTATATTTGTAAATAACTTACTTCAAAATCATATATCATAACAGAACTAAACAGAATATAATTTTAAGTTTTCAAGTCTATCTCCCTTTACGAGCTATGGCCACCCTTAATTCCGGTGACAAAGGTCAGATATCATAACAAAGACTACAAATAACCCCAGTGACATGGGTCAAAATATATTGAAAGCAACCAATGGTTGCGCATATCGATATCACAAAAATCACAATTCTAAATCGGTGGCAAGGCTGAAATCGATTTCTATCACAAAGTACATGTCGACATGGCCAACGTTTAACCCCCGTTAACAAGGTCAGAACATAGAGTATCGGGAGGGCATTCAAAACACACAAAAATCAGATTATTCATAATGTACCATAATTATATTTTCTTTATAAGAAAGCATACTTTATACAAAAATATATTTCATAAGCATACTTCTTCCACATAAATCATGTAGTAAAATTAAAGTCATGAAAGTATACATATGATTAGTACAAATGATTTTTTATAGTCGATTCAAAATAACTTTAGCTTTCATGCTCAACCTGATTTAATAAAACATGAGATAAAATATTATATATTGCATACATAATATAAGAATCTTTAAGGCTGATTTTTCAGGACTTAAACACCGAAGGAACGTTAAGTCACTTACCTAATTCGTTAAACCGACACTTAAGCAGCAAATCACACAAATCTTCTAGTAGCCTAAAAATTTAAGAAAATATTCAAAAATCAAAAATTAAATAAATAAACTTAACAAGTACAACTTCCGTTGGTCATACTAAGACATTTAGGTTGTGTGCCGACCTCCCTAACAAACCGAAAGTATTTGGTAATATAATTTTTTATTAAAACGTTTCTTTCTTAATAATCAAAAAAATATTTAAAACTAAGTAAAATAGAAAATTACAAGTTATAACATAAAATCAGTATCAATGTAATTTTGATGAAAATATAATTACAAAATTAAATGAATTTTCTATTTATAAGCTTGTACATAATCAAATAAGCTTTTCACAATAACAAGCAAATTAAAGACATTTTCATAAAAATATATTTATATATGTAAAAATTCACTAAAATTAATATAACTGAAATTAATATAATTTTGGCCGAAAATAATTTATAAAATAATAAAATGAAAAATTTCAAATTCTGAAATTCTGAAATTTTTATTTTTCATGATCATTTGGCTTACTTTGAGCCAATATAACTCCCAATCCGTGAGGTTTTCAGTAATGTTTAAAACACTAATTCAAAGTATAAATATAATAGTATATCATAGAAATTTATTTCGGTAAAAATAATTACATATAACCTAAATTTTGGGGTCAAAACTTTGAAAATAATCACAAATTGCCCAAAATTTTCTGGATTTTCTGGGTTTCCAGTTTCATGGAGCACACTTTGGGACTTTGATTCTCTTAACACAAAACTTATCTCATCAAGATACTTATACCAACGGACAGATCACATTTCATACTATAAACAACATCCAAGTTTCAACAAAAATGATTACCAGAAAATGAAGTTCTGGCGGTCCAAAGTTGGCTCGTCAAAATTGTCAGAAATCCAAAAACCAACAAACTTCAAAAATTATTTTCTCCTAAATTACTCAACCAAATGAAGTGCCACACATACCATTGGAAAGATCTTGAAGAGACCTTTCTATAGGTACAGGCAATGTTGTCGAAAAGTCACTGAAAAGTCATCGAAATTTTTAGAGAGTGAAGATGGTTCAAAATAAAAATTTGGGTTTTGTGCAAAATGATTCAAAATATAAAAATTTAAAGGAATCTAAGCAAAATCTTACCTTAATCAGTGTTTTTCTGAATAGATTTGCCTTTCCTTTGCCTATCTTCCTCTTCTCTAGGGTTAGGTTCTCCAAAATTACTTAACTCTCTGTCTGACAAACACATAACGTAAAAAGGAAATAAATCTAACCCTTTAAGTGTTATTAGGTTAAACAAATAACCCACATTGGACCTAAACTAAAATTATAACAAATGGGCTGGATACATGTGAAAAAAAAAAATAACCAAGTAAAAATTTTGTGGGCATTACACTGAAAATCCAGAAACCAATCCATGGCGACAAAGAATAATCTCAATAAAATGGTGTGATAAAGTTTGATATGACTGGCTGTTCTCCTATATTAATAAAATTAGTCTCAGTCTATCCATATTTATCCTAGTTAGAGCCATAAGAAGAAAATACTTATGTGGATGAAGTTCTACAACAATTGTATCTCTCAAATACATGTACATCCAATGTACCATAATCATAAATGACAAGAGACTTCTAGAATCAGTTAAAAAATAATTATTGTATTCGGAGTCACATGAAAAAACATCTATTAACTTATCAAAAAGGACAATAGAAAAAGAGCTCAAAAAAGATATGAAGTAGGAGACCTTCCAGTAGAACCACTTATAGAATCAGGAGGAAGATATGGATTTTTAGTGGAGTATGGACCCCCTCCTCCAACCTCTATGCCATTTCCAAAAAAAAGATACTATGTCTAAGTAGCTTTAGTTGGTACTAAAACCACTAAGAAAGTGTTAATAAAAAAATTTTAAAAACTACAAAAAGAAAAAATAAAAATAATGCAAGACATATTGGACCATTAAGAAACCAATAATGCAAAAAAAAAAAAAAAAACTAAGAAATCTTATCAGGAAGGAATCCAAACACAGAAACATTATCAAAAAGGAATCCACCTATGGAAAATTAAGACTCTCATTTTCTATATAATGAGGTCTCATTTCTTCATCAAAGGCAGAGCTAAAAACATAATTAAGATAGCCTATAACATTCTATAAGCCTTCAGTCAGAATTTCCTTTTTCTTCACCTTCCTTCTTTGCCTCCACAATCTTTGTACAATATTTGAGTGTTTGTAAATTGATTGTGTGTACTAAAAACATAAAAAAAAAAAAATTTATTTTCAATGTGAGCTTTTATTTCCAGTTTAATGTGCTTTTAGTATGTATTTGTCTTCATATGTTATAAATACTCTATTTCTTGATATAATATAAATTGTTTAACATTAATCAGTGTGTTTTATATATTATGTTTGTTTAAATTACATATTTCAAAATTTTGTTTTATAACTTTATATACTTCTAATTATTACATGTGTTGCTAATGTGTTGCTTTGGCCTATTTTGATATCAAAACTATGCTTGTGTAAAGATTATATTGATATAATAGACATAAAAACAAAACTAGAAAAAAATAAAATTTAAAAAAACAAATAAATATGTGTGTTATTTACGTGTTAAAGACGTACTTATAGCGTTATCCTAATAAAATATAGCGTGGATTTGCTGAGAAAATTTCCAAGTAGAACTTACAGGTTCAGCAATTACCTACTACTTCGAAGTAGACCTATTTTCCGTGTTGATTTTGTGGAAAAACATGCAAAGGATAGATCCTTTTCTAACTTCTTTTACCCTTTTCTCATTTTCCTCGTTTGACATCGAAAGTTCAGTGTTAAAGCAAATAGACTAGCCATGTGTTTGGTAATTTAGATTTAAGAGAAGAAATTTAGATTTTAAATTTAATATAAATTATATGATAAAGTACATATAAATAAAAAATTTTGATTATTTTTAAATTTACAAATTTAATGAATGTCTATTAAAATGATGAGTTTGAAATATAGCATTTGTTATTTTAAAATTCATCTCGTTATATATTTGAATATTTCACTTACAATACTTTTAATTACATTACTGTAATTATCTAATTAAGTTTAACAATTATTTAGGATTCATTACTTAAAAATGTAGACTCCACATAATATTATGATGAATTTACATAACTCTGAATTTTTATTGATTAATTATGGTGTAATTATTGTTGGTGATATGCAGAAAATGTGGTGTAGTTACAGAGAAACCGACTATTGTCTTCTCAAATATGGCAACAACCTAGAATTTGCTGTGCCATTTTTTTAGTATAAAGAAGATTGTAGTCTGAAAATAAAAAAAATATTACAGATATTGAAATTTCAATCTTAAATCTATTAAATTACATCTTTTAAAAGTGATTGCCAACTGAGTTAAATTTCATATTCACCGTTTTTATTCCTTTTATTAACGATCCATTTTGTCTATTATAAGAAAAAATTGGTTGGATCGGGTGGGGCCGATATTGAAACAATGTTTCACATCATTATTCATTTTTATTTCTTTCTCATAGCATATATTTCATCAAACTAGTTTCCTGGACAACAGACATTGCACATAAATATAAAAGCTATTTTTTTTTTATGTATATGATGATATGTATTGCATATGAATAAATGATTAATATTTGATGCATTGTCAGAGTGTCAGTGTATAAAATTATACACTGATATTGTATCCTATGATACCCCTTGTCGGGTTAGGGATTAGTGGTTAGAGTTAGGGATTATGGGTTAATAGTTAGAGTTAGGGGTTAATCTTTTTAATGAGGTGTCAGTAAGGATTTGACAGTGTATAGTAGGGATTCAAAAAACGGTGACGTAACGGTGTCGCGGCCGCTATTTCGCAGTAACGGCACCGCCTGCCACCGCTATTTGCTAAATAGCGTTGTGAATAGAATTCACATCAATAGCGGTCGATAACGGCCGCTAAATCGCTGTAACGGGAAATAGCGGCCCGTTTTCATAAAAAAAAGAGTACAACAATTAAAAAAGCAAGCAGCCAGCCTCAACTCAACTCAAGGAAAGAACACATATTAAACTTTAAAGAAAAAGAATTTAAAAAAGGTAAGTTTTAAATGACCTTTCTCATTTTTCTATTTCTGCATTCGTATTGATTTGGCTTGGAATTTGGTTGGTGGAGAAGTGAAATACCCATCCTCATGGTCTATCCGCAAGTGTAACGCATGATTAGATGGGCCAAAACAGGAGACCATATGGCCATGGCTTGCGTGGGTTGAAGGCATAGAAGGAAAGGAGGCTGCTGTGTCGGCGAGCTACTACTGTCGAGAAGAGCCTGTCGAGACTCAAGTGATGTACTGGGTCTGGGTCTGGGGCTCGGTGTAAGAGTGAGAGAGCAGAGAAGATGAAAGTGGGAGAACTGTGTGCAGAAGGAAGAAGAAGTAAATTGAAAATTTTAAGGGAAATTTTTTTATATAAATTTAGATGATGGGGCGGCTGAATTTGGTACTGATTAGTTGGGTTGGGTTCAAAATTGACCTAACCCAAATTATCTTTCATTTGTTAATTTAATTTAAGGGAAAAAAAGTTTATGAGAAAATAATTATATATTAATTTTTTAAAAGAAATAATTATATATTAATTTAAGATTTTACATTTAAATTTTAGTGATGGTATTTGTATTGTTAATTTCTTTTTGTATTAGATTAGATTTGATTATTTTGAATTGTGTAATTAAATAATAATTAAAAATACAATTCATTATGTAATAAATTAAAAGTAATTTGTGATAGAAATGTTAAATCAATTAATGTGCTAAAAAATTAAATTACTTAATGAATTGAGCATTTCATAATCTATTATTCTTAGGATTAAAAACTAAACTTAAGAAATTTAAAGTAGATTTGATTTCTAATGATGAAATAAGTAACATAGTTTATATATTTTTAAATATAATTTTTTATTTTATATAAAATATCAAGTATATCACCACGTGAATATGAATATTTTACTATAATATTTTATTATAATATCAAAAAATATGAATAAATTTCATTATAAATAAAATATCATAGTGCCATAAATGCTTTAAAAATTATTAAAAATGAATTTCTATGATTATAATTATAATTATTATTTTATATAATAAATTGTGCAAAATGGAAAAAAATTCACGACCGCGATGACCGCAATGACCGCGATAGCATCCGTTACGTCCGCAATCGCTATAAACGCAACGCAACCGAAAACGTGTTCGCGACCGCAATTTAAATCCCTGGTGTATAGAGTCTATACACTGACAGTGTATAAAAAACAAACTCATGAATAAATCCTATTGATAACATTAATTAAATTACAATATTGGAATATAAATAAACTAACTTTTTTATTTTCAGTTTTTAAAAAAAAAAAAAAAAAAAACTACTGATGCATGTTAATATTTGCACAGAACTTGATTCTTAATGGAAAAATCTATTTACCGTGTTGGAACTGTCATGTTGACCACAATCCTCAATACACTCCCTTTTCTTCTTCCTCTTTAATTTGGTGAAGGCTAGAAATTTCACTTGGCCTGTGGAAATTAAGTAGCAAATGGCAAATTATAAATTCTGACAACGATTGCAGCTAAATCATTGATAAAATAAAATAGATGGCTAGGCTCATCATGGAGATTAGTTTCTATAGATGCTTCTTACTTTTGCTTCTATATTTTGATTGCCAAGGGTGCTTAGAAGAAGAAAGAGATGCTCTTCTACAAATCAAAGTTTCAATGAACAGTCCAGAGGCAACTGCTTTCTCAAACTGGTACGGAGAAGAATGTTGCCAGTGGGAGGGAGTTGAATGTGATCCATCGAATACTCGTATTAATAAGATCTTCTTTCAGAACTGGAGGGATCAAAGCGAGCTTGAAAATTGGTATCCAAACGCTACCTTGTTTGCTCAGTTCAAGGACTTGCAAGAACTTGAACTGCCAGGGAATCAGATAGGAGGATTCATTTCACCTCATGGTAAACACTGTTACTTCAATGATATGAGAATTTGTGTCTTTTTTATCGTGTTCGTATTATTTTTTCATCATAATTATGTTTAAAATGTTATATATTTATATAAGTTTTGATACGTTAATAATTCATATTATATAGATTTTGATACATTCGTGTAGTATTTGTATCATTTTTTTTTATCGTGTTTTAGTTATTTTTTCATATCATGTCCAGATTTACCGGATCTACGTCAATCTTACCAAAACCTACTGATTATGTAATAGCTTTTCCTAGACAGCTTTATCCTACTAATTTTGTGATATATAATCTCCACAGCATTTAGAAAACTCAAGCGCCTTCAAGTGTTGGATCTCCATCACAATTCCATACAAAATGGCTCTGATCTCTGGTGGGGGAAATTTCATTCTCTTTATTCCGTAGATCTGTCCGATAACATGTTCACTAGTGATGGTTTCTGCTCAAGGGAATTTCCTTTTCTTGATTCCTTGGATTTGTCTGGTAACAAGTTAGAAGGCAATATTCCAGAATGCCTGTGTGACAACCTGTTTTTCAAACAACTGATTCTGTCTGATAACAATCTCTTTGGAAGCATCAATTTATGTTTGGGAAACATGGTTTCACTCAAGTATCTGGATCTCTCTAACAATCAATTCAATGGTTCTTTTCCTTCTTTGCTGATCAGCAACCTAACAAATATTGAGTCACTTATTCTATCAGGAAATGAGTTCGAAGGCATGATGTCACTCTGCATTTTTGCCAATTTGTCAAGGTTGAGTGTACTTGATATTTCATACAACCACTTGGAAGTTGAAACAGAGACAGAGTCACCAAGTTGTTCTCCATCTTTCAGCCTAAATGATCTGTATTTAAGTGGTTGTAACCTCAAGAGCATTCCGAGCTTCCTCTCTACTGAAGAACACCTTGAAGTCCTAGATTTATCCTACAACTTACTCTTTGGGAACATTTCTTCTTGGTTGCTTAACAGTATCACTTTAGAATTATGGCTAAGAGGCAATAACTTGAGTGGCCCCTTCCCCAGGAATTTTCAGAACATAAGCTCAAAGCTTACTGTTCTTGACATTTCTGACAATTTCTTACATGGGCCGTTACCCAAATATATCGGCCTGAATTTTCCTCAGTTGAGCCATTTAAATCTTTCCATAAATAGCTTCAATAGCAACCTGCCACCATCCTTCAGTAACCAACTTCAGATACTGGACTTATCAGACAATCAGTTCCGAGGAGAAATTCCCCATAGCATTACAAGTAAATATGAGTTCTCTTGTATATTTGAGGTTAACAGGAAACAATTTGACAGGAGATGCATGTCCCAAAAATTCAAGTTTACCTAAAATAAGATGGCTTTATCTCAACAAAAATTACTTGTCTGGAACATTCCCAGATACCCTTTCGAAGAGCATGGAGTTGGAAATTGTTGACATTCAGCATAACGACTTGTCAGGTGAGCTTTCATCATACTTGCCTGCCCTCCCTAAGTTAAAAGCACTACTCCTCCGAGGAAACCGTTTTGAAGGGAAAATACCACCGCAAGTGTGCCAAATGAGGGATTTGCATGTTTTAGATCTTTCAAGAAACAGTCTTTCTGGTGACATTCCCGACTGCGTTGACCACGTTACTGTTAAAGTCAACAACTCCTCTAGAATTCTCTCATCTAGAATTCTCTCCAAACTTTATTATTTCTCTAGGTCTTTCTAAAATTTTCTTAAGTCTTCTTTCTAGAGTTCTCTCTAGATTTTTTATTGTTCTTTCTCTAGAATATTAAACCAACACACTAGAACATTCTAGGTTGGTTTAGTAACCAACATAGAAAGCTATAAATAGTGTGGGATGTAAGTTGTTAGATGTAGTGTGGTGTGTAGAGAGAAAAAGAAAGAAAAAGATTTGAGTGAAAGCTTGTATGAGGTTGTCTCTATTGTTAGTTGCTGTTCACACCAATTGTATTTGGTCTTTTCTCATATTAATAAAAGAGTTGTTTTTCGGAAGTTACTGTAGCATCCCGAGATAAAGTTACTGTAGCAAATCGGTACTGTAGCACAAAACTACAATTGGTACCGAGAGTCAAAAATCAACAAACTGGTATCAGAGCTAGACGGTCAGGGACCGGAGTACGCATATCGGAGAAAGACAGTCTGGGACTGTGAAGATTATTGGTCTAGGACCAAGACGATCGAGGATCGTAGTTCGTGGAGACGTGGAAATTCTGCCGGTACACGGTCAGGGACTGTGAAATTAAGTGAACGAGAATCAAATTTGAGGTAAGTGCAGGGCACTCTCAACACACTATGGCAGATATTTCTAATTCCGCTAGCAACATCGAGAAGCTCAATGAAAACAATTACAATACGTGGAGCATCCGGATGCAATATTACATGCTCGGGCAAGATTTATGGGATATTGTTAACGGTGAAGCTTCAACACCACCAACTGATGCCGAAGAACTAAGAAAATGGAAGATCAAAGCCGGTAAGGCCATGTACGTGTTATCAGTCACCATTGAGGATGGTTTATTACAACGCATTAAGGATGCAAAGACACCGAAGGAAGCATGGGACACACTCACAATGCTGTTCGCAAGGAAAAATGATGCTAGGCTCCAACAATTGGAGAATGAACTCCTGTCAATCTCGCAGCAAAATATGTCGGTAAGCGAATATTTCTCTAAAGTTAAAACTCTTTGTGAGGAAATTTCAAAATTAGATCCAGAAAATGCTATTACCGAAACGAGGATGAGAAGAATTATCATCCATGGCTTGCGACCTGATTACAACGGGATTGTTACTGCAACTCGTGGATGGAGCAAAGAACCAACTTTAACTGAGTTGGAAAATATCCTTGCAAATCAAGAGGCTTTAGATAACCAAATGTCTAAAGTCGTGATAAAAGATTATGAGAAAGCCCTCTTTAGCAATAGAAGAGGTAAAATTGCTATGAGGCAAGGAATAAAAGACATTGAAGTTCAAAACAAACAAGAAGCTTGGCAACGGAGGAGCTTTCAGCGAGGGGGAGCTCAAACTGTTCGAGATAGAGACGATAGCGAAAATGTGAGGTCTCATCGTCGAAACGTTCAGTGTTTCAATTGTGGCAAGATTGGTCACTATGCTCGAGATTGTCGATATAGACAAGTGCAAGGCTATGCAACAGTGTTCTCACGACAGGAGAATAACTATGAAGAAGAATGGGATTTTGAGACAGCATTTACTATTGAAGAATGCGAAGAACTCGTATCTGGTTGCACCACCGAGTTAGAAGAAAATATTTATGAAGACGAAGAAGAAATTGATTTTGAGAATATTCAACCAAGACAGAAGGTAACAGAAGAAACGTCAAAGGAAGGAAACGAGTCTCTATTTCAGCCACCAGAAAATATGTTTGAAGAAGAAAGGTTATTTCTAGAAGTCGAGAAGAAGCTTGCAGCTGATGTCAACATTGAGAAAGATGACAACGAGGTCATCGACACTGTTAAGACTTACAAAGGCGTGAAAGATATGAAGATCGATTGTGAAGTCAACAAATTAATAGTAGTTGACAAAGTCGAGTATGTCAAAATCAAAGACAAGTTGGTAGAGAGAATCAAGAAGAACGAAGATAGAAATAGTGTTGAAGCAAAGACGGAAGTGAACAAAATCAAGGATCAAAAGAGAAGAGAGCAATCAACGAAGGATGAAGCAGAACTAATGATGCTGATGAATTTTAAGAAGAGAAAGAAAAATAGAAAATATTTGATGCAAGATTTGATAAGTCCAGAAGACAGTCTGGAATGACAACCAAACCGACATCAAGAGAGTAGTTGTTGAGGGGGAGTGTTAAAGTCAACAACTCCTCTAAAATTCTCTCATCTAGAATTCTCTCCAAACTTTATTATTTCTCTAGGTCTTTCTAAAACTTTCTTAAGTCTTCTTTCTAGAGTTCTCTCTAGATTTTTTATTGTTCTTTCTCTAGAATATTAAACCAACACACTAGAACATTCTAGGTTGGTTTAGTAACCAACATAGAAAGCTATAAATAGGGTGGGATGTAAGTTGTTAGATGTAGTGTGGTGTGTAGAGAGAAAAAGAAAGAAAAAGTTTGAGTGAAAGCTTGTGTGAGGTTGTCTCTATTGTTAGTTGCTGTTCACACCAATTGTATTTGGTCTTTTCTCATATTAATAAAAGAGTTGTTTTTCGGAAGTTACTGTAGCATCCCGAGATAAAGTTACTGTAGCAAATCGGTACTGTAGCACAAAACTACAATTGGTACCGAGAGTCAGAAATCAACAGTTACTTCTTGGACAGGGAGTTCTTACGGTGGTTATCTTGGAACCGACTCCTGGAACTATATTGATATCATCTCCAAAGGTTTCTATACACTTATAGGCCTCCCATTCTTTCATATATTTAGGGAATAGATGTCTCTTTCAATAGACTAACAGGTAAAATTCCCGTCCAAATGACACGATTGAAGGAGATTTATTTTCTAAACATGTCGAACAACCTTCTCACAGGTCAAATACCTTCATCCTTGGGAAACTTGACAGAACTAGAAATCCTAGATCTTTAACATAACAATCTCTTTGGTGCATTATCCCCAGAATTAACTGCTCTTGTTTTTCTCGAGGTTTTTAACGTCTCTTTCAACAATCTATCAGGCATGATACCAATAAGAGCCCAATTCGAGACATTTGATAGTGAAAGTTATTTAGGCAATCCCGGCCTTTGCGGAATTCCACTTGAAAGGAAATGCGATGACAGTGAGGAGACACCGCCAGTTTACGCAACTGCAGAGAAATCAGTTATCAGTTATATACTTTGCTGTTTTGGTATGTTTTTTTTATTATTATTTTGTTTAGAATAAGATTGAAACACAGGTTTCAAATTTTTGCCTTCCTTTTCTTTCCCCATTTCTCCTTGCAGCACGCACAAAGACGAAGGATTTTAGATTCATCCAAGTCCTAAGAACCATGTAAACTTATTATTCACGAGGAAGGAAATGATGCCTATTTACACTGCCATAGGAGAATCTTCCAGCGTTACAGTTCTATTACAGCAAGCAATTTGGTTTCATATTCACTGAACGTATTAATATACCAGCAACATATACATCATACACGAAGATTCAATCCTACTTATTAAGAGCATGTTTAAACTTCAAAATTTGATCAACACTTACTTATCTAATATTTATATAATATATATATAACCCATATTGTTATAAAATTATAAGTTACATGAATTCTATGATTTTTTGTTTAGAATTCATACTATAATCTATAAAATTATAAGTCATAAGATTATAATTCATATTTTTTAAAATTATGTCATAAAATGCATATTATAATTTTTTTGTTTAGTTGCTATAGATGTTTTCACTAATATACTATAATTCATGCTATCGCTATTTTCATTGATACTTGCTAAGAATTGAACTCCGACCACTGAAACTAACAGTCATAAATCATAATTGTAAGTCATCTTACTATAATTTATAAAATTCTAACCAATATTATTATAAAATTATAAATCATAGAATTCATTCTTTAAATGCAGCAGAATGCACCTACCAAGGAAAATGTGCTTATGAAACGGGAGCAACTATCACTGACAGTCTTGAGGTTCACAACCATGTTTTGCTAAAAATTCTCTCTGACTCGCAGCAAAAAACAAATATCGTAAGTCATAACCAGGTTTCTTGGCATATATATATATATATATATATTAGACAAATCCTCCAAAACATGCCAACATGCTCGTTGAGGACACTATGCTAATCTGTTTGTTGTGCATGCTCCTCTATATGCATGCTGCATTTGGCTAATCCTGCAGCAACAGCTTTTAAATGCAACTTCTCCCACATTTGTAACTTGCTACTTAGTTCAATTCAGCACTGGTATCAGAAGCCCTAGCCTTGAACGTATCATTTAGAGGCACTTCAAGAGCATACTATCTGATATAAAGAAACAGATGGAACGCGCAAATGCTTATACTAGCATGGAACATATGATCAATTTACAATACACAACGTATTACACATTTTCAATCCAATATTCCTCTACATCATCAAAGTTTAATGCTTGTTATTAGAACCACAAGCACTAATTAAAAAAAAAAAAGAGTAGGGGAGATGACACTCCAAATCACTTACATGAAGATCTTCAATATCTTTCAATTGACTACAGTCAGAACGACTACTCAGTAGCGGTATTTGGTGGAGTAATCTTTTGGAGCAATTACCAGACCACGACCCTTTCTAGCCCCACGGTATACAGTCTCAACAATGTCAATGAACTCCTGCTTGTCCTTGAGAGCCCAGTTGATTTTGTTGTTGTTTCCAGTGCCAAGATCAATCATAATGTGCTTGTTTCTGAAGAAGAACATGATTGTTGATGGATCATACAACTCATACATTGTGTTAAAATCAGGCACTTCAGTTATGTCCACGAGATATATCACAGCAAAGTTCTTTATAGTTTCAGCAACCGAAGCAAGCACTTCATCCATCTGAAAACATATATCAAATCAACTAATTTAATCACTTAAAATAAGAAGAGCAAGTCAACATTAAAATAATCATTTCATGTACAATAAATAGTGACAGAAAATACAGTTTAAAAAATGCGGGTTCAAAAGTAAATTATTTTCAGAAAAGAAAAATATCAACAGAAAATGCTTTCAGAATGACATTTGAGTCCACCAATGTGATAGAGACATCCAAAGGTAACAGCAAAAATATTAGCAAAATGAAAAAAAAAAACCCTTTCTCTGCTGTATCAATAATGACAACCTAAGTAATCCAATATATATATATATATATATATATATAATGACAACCCAAAATATCCATTCAGCCATCCTGCAACAGCTACCAAATACAACTCTATATTTAAGACACTGCAATTAAGATAACAAATAGGTTCTTTCAGTGCTTAATCCAACCAAATACAACTCTATATATAAGACACTCCAAATAAGATAACAAATAGGTTCTTTCAGTGCTTAATCCAACCAAATACAACTCTATATATAAGACACTCCAAATAAGATAACAAATAGGTTCTTTCAGTGCTTAATTCAACCAAATACAACTCTATATATAAGATACTCCAATTAAGGTAACAACTTGTGTTCTTTTAGTGCTTAATGCAAGGGCATAAGCAAAACAAGGCGAAAACATACAAGTAACTGGAAACAGAACGCAAAGAAAGAAAGAAAGAAACTTCCAGAACGCAAAAGAGTTGTTCCTTATCAAAGGACCCATATCCATCTTTCATTTTTGCTCATTTGGAAGAGATACTAACTTCTTACCTGGCTATAACATTGGACTCTACAAAGTTGACAAATTCAGGTTTATTATTCATGTTTATATCGAACTATAGATGATTACATGAATCTTATGTCAATTTGGTTTCAGGTCCAAATATCTTTCATGTTGACTCCCAAGAAATTTAATTTCACACTATACCAAGAGATTATTCTACACTTCAGAGAGCTTTTAAAAAAACTGTTGTTAATCAAAACAAACGCAATGCAACTAAGTGACCAAGCAGCCACCTAAAATTTTGTTAAACCCAAACTGAAGTTCTGCCAATTTCAATGCTTTAAAAAAAAAAAAATTTGCGTCTTCCGAAGGAGTCAATTATCATAGAATTTCAATTATCATCTATGCCAAACTTGAAGAGAAATTTCAAATCTACAATTGATGGTGAATATAGGGTTCATTGAATATTTTTCCCAATTCTAGTGATGAAACTGGAATAACAAACGCCATAGGTTAATCTCTGAACACGAAAATCGAGGAATAGTGGGAAAATCGCACTGGCAAAGGAAAATTCCAATTAAAAGCGAAGTTAAAAGTGATTGATTGGGACATAGAAGAACAATTCGGTGTACCTGCATACAGGTTTCATCCCAGTCGTGGCCAAATCGGATGACCACGAGACGCTCTTCCTCCGCCAGGATGGCCTGATCTACAGCCCATCCTGAATGCAGGTGTGGTAGCAGATACGACATCGTTAGAACGTTACCCCTCTCTCTCCGCCTGGTATTTTAGTTCCTTTTTCACTGATGTAATATGCCTTTGCTTAACTTACTTATCCAAAAAAAAAAATATGCCTTTGCTTAGGGGTGAGCAAATATTCGGTCAAACCGATCCAAAACTGATTTATTCGGTTTATTAAGTTCGGTTTTATCGATTTCGGTAAAAATTAGTAAGTTTTTCGATTTAAATAAGTTTTTGTTTAGACTATTCATATCCAATCAGCCCAACCCATTAATATTTTATTATACTATCCATACCCACCAACCCAACCCATAATTATCATATTCCTACCCAACCCATTAATTTTTATCATATTCCTACTCTACCCATAAACCAACCCAAATCCAAAAATCATTATCAAACAACTTCCTCACCGTTTACTTTCTAAATCCCTAAATCTCTAACCCCTCATTCCTTTTTCTTCCCGTTTACTTTCTTCTGCATTGCCTCACACTTTATCACCCAATCATCTCACCCCCACTCACCACTTCCTCATCGACCACCGCATCAAGCCACCACCGGCCATCGTGTCTGCACCAGTCACCCTCAGTTCCTCAGCAAACCAGTCACCCTCACTCACCCTCAGTCCCTAATCGGCCATCGCATCATGCCATCAACGGCTCGGGCCACTGCCTCCTCAAAACAATACACGGTATCTTCTGTATCTTTGGTATTTTGGGTTATTTGTTGCTATCTTTCTTTGATTTAATTGTTGTGTTAGATTGAATAAAATGATATTTTTAATTTTATTTGTTGTTAAATATGTTAAAGGGCCGAGCTATCCGTCTGAATTGAGTCGGGCTTGGACAGGATATTTTATAATCTAGACCAGCCCGACTCGATCTGAATTATTATTTTCATGTAATAAAAAATTTATTTAAATTTAATTAAAAATATATAAATATTAATATAAAATAGTATTTTAATATTTTTTGAACAATGGTATAGGCTTTCGAACCCGGTTTATCCCAGATTTGGGCAAGCAAAATACAAAACATTCTGGCCGCAGCCTAGACCGGTCCATGAACAAGTATGTATAATTGGATTCTTAAAATATACTCATCAATAATTAAGTGTTTTAGGTTTCTACATAATAAATATAAATATAATTTTTTTAAAATATATTAAAATACTAAAAAAAAAAAAACTCCTGAATTATTTCATTTTTTAAGTAAATTTTTAAACTTTTATTGTACCAAAATAAGTTTTAATCCTTTGATTTATACTCAAATAAGCCATTATTTCAAATGGAATGTTTATTTATGTTGAAAGTTTATTTAGGTATAAATTAAAGGTTAATGGCTTATTTTGATACAAATTAATGACTTATTTTTTTGTAAATTAAATATTAAAGGTTTATTTGAGTATAATAAAAGTATAGGGGCTTATCCAGATAAAGTGATAAAGTTCAATGACTTTTTTATTATTTTAGCCTTAAAATTTTAATTTTAAAAAATAGAATATAAAAATTTAACATATTTATGTATTTAAAGTTAAGTTTTTACACTATAAAGATAAAAATTAAATTTATCAATAAATTATTTAAATATATATGTATATATAAATCAAAATTTCAAAATTATCATATTTTTAACATAGAATTTAATTAAAATATTATAAAAAAGGAAAATTCATAATAAATTATCATGTTAATTTAAATCTTTTCATATTCAATTTATTTTGGAAAACTTATATTTCTACAAAATATTGAATTTAAGTGAAATGATTTTGGATATGAAAAGTCAAAAAACGTTATTATATTAATATGATCTTTTCATATTTCATTAATGAATTTGTTAAGGATATTTTTTAAGATTACTATATATATAGTAATATATTCATCTAATGCATTAAAAATGATGAATAAAATTATCAACTATTGTATTTAATATAATATTATTACTATAAATAGTAAATTAACCAACATGATAAGAAATTTTGCATCTTCAAAAAAAAATCAAAAAATCAAAAAATATAAAAATATATCCATGAAACAACTAAAAAAAAATACTTAAAAAACACATTAAATATAAAAAACTCAAATAATTAACATAACATAGCACAATAAATACAAATACAATTAAATGCCTTAAATGAAAAAAAAAAAAAACTTTATGGGCTCTTTGCATCTTGGTTTTGGGTTGGTAGTTCACTATTTTGGTTTAGACTTTAAGACAATTTTGGTTCATTGGAATGAAATAGAGAAGAAATGAAATAATGAAATAGCTATGGTGAGAATGGAATAGAGTGGGAATAAGTATTACATATTTTGGTTGATTGAATGAATAAAAGAGGAATACTATTACTTTGTTTGGTTGGTTAAAATGATGTTAAGAAATAAGTAAAGAATAGACACAAAAATATTATTTTATCTTTAACATAAATAATAATATTTTTATTTAAAAGAATAAAATTATTTTATTAATCTCTTAAAATTATATTAAATTATAAATTATAAAATATAAATTATTTAATATATTATGTTTTAATATATATTTTTAAATGAATTTTAATATTTTATATTTAAAATATTTATAAATAATAATTAAATATTTTATATTTAATAATATAAAAATATAAAAATATACTAAAATATATTTAAAAATATATTATAAAATATTTATATTTTTAATTTTTTTATTAACTTTTTCTCCTATAAATACCTTACACTTTCTCTCTCCTCTCATTTCTCTCTCACACTTTCTTTCTCTACCTCACACTCTCTCAACCAATCTCTCTCCTCTTTATTTTCTTCAGCCAATCCCAACCTCAAATCCAAATTTTGGCCGACGACTATCATCGTCGTCCAAATCCAAAAAACCTTTAAATTTCACCCAAAATTTCTATCAATCTTCTATTTTCATTTTTTTTTAAATTGGTTTCTTCTAAAAATCACTTGAAAAGTGTAGATTTACAAAAATGACCCTCGGCTTTCACCCCCTTTTTCACAGCCCCAAAAGCTTTAGTTTTTTATATGTTGTTTACCTTTGTCTCCTCTTCTTTCTCCTTAAATTTCAAGCCCTAAAATCCCCTACAACTACCCTAACCTGAAACCTATAAGAGAGAAAATTTATCTCTCCCTTGATTTTTTTTGGGCTCATAAGTAGGGTGAACATTCGATCGAGTCGGTTTATAAAAATCGATAAACTGACACAACTCTTGAAACCAATCGAACTGATCGACATGAAGGATCCAAATCGAATCGACCGAACCGAACTTAATCGGTTCGGTTTGGATGTAAAATAAATAACAAAATTTTCAAGTTTCTGAAGCTGACCAAAGCACTGGAGAAAAATACCCACAATCAAGACCTTGAAGAACAACCACAACAAGAGTAAAATGCAAAGAGAACATGAGAGATGGGACTAACTCAGATAATTTGATCAATGCCAACATTCCAAGCTTGACTCGAAACAGTGACAATATCAAAAAATGTGATGTTGCTTGCCATTATAAATGCCTTTAAACAAGCCATCTGTGTAAAAAAATAATTATCCAAGTGGAGAAGAAGAAACCCAGATTGAGAAAGAGAAAAAAAAGGATGAATTGAAGCCAAAGATTGCAAGAGAGCATTATTCGTTTGAATTGGGATAGAATAAGTAGTTACCAGATGCGAGAGCTAGAGTGTTTTTGGGTGAGTTTTAGACAATAGAATGATCCATGGTTGATTAGCTGCTCCTCAATCAAAGCTTTGCAAGGCGAAAGAAGGTTTTGGTTTCTTCTAATTTTCTGTTTCTGAATTTCACAGTGAGGGGATTGAAAGAGTGAAGAAAAGGAACGGGCTTGGGTGAGAATTGGGAATTTGACATTTGGGATATTAGGGTATTTTTATTAGATTTGGGTATGTTAATCGGGTGGGCTAGCTGGGTATTGGGTTTTATGTTCAGGGATATTGAATTATGGGTTTGGGTTGGGCTTAGATAAATTATGGGTTGGGTATGGGTTTAAATTTAGTAATAAAATTATTTATTTATTGTCGGTTTAATTGGTCGGTTCGGTTTGCAAATAAAAAATTGCAAACCGACCGATTAAACACGTTTTAACCGAACAACCAAACCGATTTCACTGAAAATCGAAAAAACTGAATTGTGTCGGTTTCGATCGGTTTAATCGATTTTTCGATTTTTTGCTCACCCCTACTCATAAGGGTGTTTCCTTGTGAATTTTGTGTTGATTTTTTGAATTCAATCTACTGTCTTTTTAATTTGATTATGGGTATTTTAGGGGGAAAAATTATTCAGTGGTTGCTCGAAATAGCCATTTGAAGGGGGTATCGAATGGCTATTCCGGGATTTTGGTGAATAAGGTTGGAATCAATCATTCCGCGAAATACTCAATCCGCGAACCAAACGGTTGCATTACTATAACGCGCTGAATTGTTCCGTAATATACAATTATTATACTATGTTTGGTTCGCATGAATCATAATGCTATTCCGGCCATATTCGGCGCGCTACAGTAGTGGCCAGTTTGGTTCACCGAATGGGTATTTGACGAAATACCCCATTCCGACCCTATTCCGTGAGAGGCCTGCATAGCCATTCAGTGAGGGTACTACTGAATGGCTATTCCAACCTCTCACGAAATAGCCATTTTTTTTTTGGCCAAAAATACCCAAAACCAAAACTCCTCCATAACAAAAAATCAGCAACATTTACCAAAAAAAAAAAAAATCATTAGATCAACAACAAACCAACTTTGATAAAATAAAATTAAAAAAAAAAAAAATAGAGGAGAGAGAAAATACAAAAGAGGTTTCGGGTTTAGCATGTTCTAGAAGGATTTAGGGTTCGAAATTTGGTGGAGAGGAAGAACAAGAGAAGGGGAAGAAAAAATCAAGAGGCGAGGAGCGACGAAATGAGGGTTTATAGAGGGGTTTTTTTTTTTCGTGGACTTTTTGATAAATCTAGTTTTTTTTTTTGCGGGTTTTTAGGAAAAATCATTAGAAAAAAAAAAAAAAGAAAGAGGGGTTTGAAAGGAATCTATAGATAAAATTTGGGAGTGTTCTGGGTTGGTGGCCAGCAACGGACGACGGAGGGTGGCAAATTTTGGGTTTTCTAGGGTTTTTGGTTTAATGTTTGAATAAGAGAGAGAGACAGAAGAATAATGAAAATGAAAAAAAAAAACTTTTGGTTTATATATAAACCGAAAAAAAACATTAAAAAATATTTTTTATATAAATATTTTATATAAAATATATTTATATATTAAATAATATTATTTTTAATATAATTCAAAAAATAATTTGTAAATATAATTTATTAAAATATTTATAGATATTTATTTTTTTAATTATTTTATATATTAAAAATATTATATAAATATAATTTATTAAAATATATATAGTTTTAATTTATTTAATTATTTTATATATTAATAATATTATATAAAATATGATTAAAGAAGAAGTTTAATTTTATTTATAAAATATTATTATTATTATATTAAGAATAAAATAGTCTTTTGTGTCTATTCTTTATCTATTCATTCTTTATTTCATTCAACCGATCAATATTTTTTCTCTATTTTATTTTCTCTTTTATTTCATTACAGCGAACTAAACGTGTTGTTGAGCTGAACCAAACATGGTATTAATATATTTTATGGATTGGGTTTTTAAAAAATCCAAAAAATATGATAAATTTTTAATTTTTTAATTTTAAATGTTTTATTTAGTTTAAACTTTCCAAAAATAAAAAAAAAATCCGATTTTTCCGCTTTAAATAAAAGAGCCCCGCATCAACTAAAAATTTCAAGCTGCCACAAACATAATTGAAGCAACAAACAGCATAGCAGTCAGCCAGTCAGTACATAGTCAAATAAGATAGGATAATATATGTATTTATGTTGTATTTATCTTATTTTTATATAATGTTAAATATTTATAAAAAATTTAATATTTTAATAATTTATTTTATATAAAATTTGATATATATTTATATTTATATCGTATTTAAATTATTTTTATTTTATATTATATTTTATATAATATTTTAATTATTTTTATGTCATATTCTTAGATCAAAATTACTAAATTTAACTCAAGGAAGAACAACCTAGAAGCCATCTAGGGATGGCAAAACTCGATCAGACCGATGGATTTCGTATCGATCCGCTCCGAATGGAGAGGTTTTTTTTTGGAGCGGGGTGGAGCGGAGTGGTTTTGGTAAATGCTTGCTCCATTCCGCCCCGCCCCGACTTTTGAAATTACTATTTTATCCTTTAAAATATTTTATATTTTTCCTTATATTTTTAATATATATTAGATATATATACTAAAATCATATATATACTAATATTTTATATCTATACTTTTAGTATATATGTATTATATATATATATTATATTAAAGATTTTTATATACTAAAAATATGTTCATGAATAAATTATAATATAATTTTTTATAATATTAAGTTAAAAATAATTAATATAAATTGGGTTGTAATGGAGTGGAGCACCGTGGAGCGGTTATGGATTTAACCAACATTCATGCAAGAGTGGGGTGGAGGTGGATAAGACAATATCCGCCCCGTCCGCTCCCATCCCTAACCATCCAGTACCCTCCACTCCATAATTCTACTTTCATACAGACGTAGACATCTGGTTGCTCTCCTTTTCATCCAACCCTTTTTCTCCTCTGAAAAGGAAAACCAATCTTCCCTCAGAAACCTAATTCCATGGCGTTCTCGTTAAAAAGCTCCTCATACAAGAAATACGAAATCAGAAAGCGAGACCCAAACCCCAAAACCTCTGCTTTGTTAGTAATCGACATGCAAAACGAATTTTTGTCTATCGCCAAACCTATTCTCAGCAACGCGATCACCACCATCAACCTCTGCCGACAAGCTTCAATCCCTGTTTTCTTCACTCGCCACTGCCATAAGTCCCCCGCCGACTACGGCATGCTCGGGGAGTGGTGGGACAATTGATTCCGAGATAATCCCCGAGATCGGACGGCTGACGGAAGCCGAGGAGGTGCTGGAAAAGAACACGTACGGTGCGTTTGAGAACACGCGCCTGCAGGAGATGTTGGTGGAGAAAGGGGTGGAGGAGGTTATAATTACGGGGGTTATGACGAATCTGTGTTGCGAAACGACGGCGCGTGAAGCGTTCGTGAAAGGGTTTAGGGTGTTTTTCTCAACGGATGCTACGGCTACGTCGGATTTGGAGTTGCATGAGGCTACTTTGAAGAACATGGCTTACGGGTTTGCTTACCTCGTCGACTGTAAGAGACTTCAGCAAGGGCTTTTTGCAAATGAGATAATTTTGTTTCCTATGGGGAAGATGAAGAAATTGTACCTCTATTTTTTTTTTTTTTTAAATATTTTTGCTTTTGTTTTTTATATATGTATTTTTTGTCTTCTGTAGATGTATGTGTTTCGAATGACGATTTGTGTTTGGTTTATTTTCCCATTTTCAGTTTTGAATGATGATACTAAAATTCAAAAGAATATTCTCTCTTGAGACAAAACAATCACCCAGAAAAACACATATAATCAAGCGGGTCATGTGAAACCAAAAAAAAAAACTTTTATAAATAAAAATACATGAATATCATAATTTTATATATTTTTTTATTATTTTATTTTGATTTTTTGATAAATTTTTTTGTTATTTTATAAAATTGATGTTACTGACTTGTAACATGCAATATCAAATTCAGTCAAATATTTTAATATTTAATAATAATAATATAGATATTTTTTCAAACTTTTATACCATAATTGTGTTTTAAATGTTTGATTTAATGATAAATATACATATTACTCAATCAAATAGCAAAATTGAATTTTTCTTTCTCCAAAATCAGACCAAACTAATGATGTAACGTGGGCACTCCAGAAATATCTTCCTTCATAAGAGGTTCCTCCGAAACACTCAATGGAACCATCTTCAAGAGAGGTTCTTGTTAGAAAATTAGAAAAATAAGAAATAGAAAAAACAAAATTAGTTTTGTTTTGAGACTTGTAAATAAAACTGTAATCGAGCTGAATCAGATTCAAATAGTAAATAGCTCGAGTTCGATTCTAAATTTGGTGTTCGATCGAGTTTTATTTTTAAAATTCGAACTCGTTTCGAGATAAAAATTGAATTATTCGAGTTCATTTGATTAAGCTAGTTTACCAAATAAAAATGAGCTCAATTCGAGCTAAAAATTGAACTATTTGAGTTTATCGATTTGGCTCGTTTATCTAATAAAAAACGAGCTTATTTTCATGCTCGACTTTAAACTCGATTATTTATACACGAGTTTATTATTGAGATTTTTCAATACAAATTAAAAATTAAAAAATATATATTAAAAATAAAATAAAAAAAAACTCGATTAGGCTCTCAAATTACTCGAGTTGGTCGAGCTTTACTCAACAATGATAGAACTGGATTCGAATTTTTTTCAAGCCAAACTCGAATAATTTACGAATACAAGTATCTCGTGTACACTCTTACTTGTAAACTACTTTTTTTTTAAGGCTATTTTCAAAGCAGCAGTGAAAATGATTATACAGAAGACCTTTTTTATGTTTGATAAAAGGTTATGACGTTTTGTTTAAATAGTTATAACTCTTTAGTTATGTAACTATTATAAACAATCTTTCAATTAAAACACAATTATTATGAATAAAATTATTAATATTTTATTAATAAATAAATAATTAAATCTATTCACCAAACAAATAAAAATCTTGTACTACTTTTATGCTTGAAATAAGCTAAATTCCAAGTAATTGTGGTCCAATTATTGTTTTATGTAACATTTAGGTTCTATTTTGTAGATATATATATTTTTGTTAATTGTCTTTTTATTATTTATTTTTTACATTAACTTTTTATTTATTTTTCATAAAAATAAAATAAAAACACCTACCAAACAAATATGTACTTAAAACAAAAAAAATGTACAATTTCCTATTGAAATTAATTAACTTGATAAAATCTTACACCAATAATTTGTAGGATTCACTTGATATTTATAAGCATCATTTAAAGATTATTTTATTATTATTTTATTTTTTTATATTTAATATATTAAATTTACCAAATTTAAAATATATAATAATTAAATTATATATATATATATTACATTCTTAATGTCACTAGGCATTGATTTTCCTAAATTATAGCCATTCATATAACAAAAATTGATATAAAGCTTTCTCTTTTTCTTAAGCTGTCCATCGGATTGGGTATATGACATTCCAATGATTTTTTTTATCTTAATATAGCAAAAAAAAATTTAATTCTCAAAATATAGTTATTTTTTTAAATACCAAAATTCATTTTTTTAACCAGTTGAGAAATCGTCATAGTCCATGATGATTTTTCAATGGTAAATTTTATATATATTTTAAAACTAAGTTGGGAAATCGTCATGAATCATGACGATTTTTCAACTAAAAATTAAAAAAAAAAATTACACTGGAAAATCACCACCGTGGGTGGCGATTTCCCAAGGGTGAAGAATTCACCTTTTTATTTTTATTTTTTTAATTATTAAATAATAAAATTTAAATAAAAATTATATAATTTAAAAAAATAAAATTTTAATAATTTATATATATAATTTTTATCTCATGGTGGTAAGTCCGGCCCGGTAAATTCGGATCGTATTTATATAATTTTTAAAATTGTTATTACTTAAATTTTATAATTTTTAATTTTTTAAAATTATAAATTATATAATTTTTATTTTCGGGCTTGGGCAAAGGAAATAAAAAAAATTTCCCTCCATCATTTTTAAAAAAAAAAAAATTGATAAACTTGTTAGAAAATCGCCGTGGCCCATGGCGATTTTTCAACATGGTTAAAAAAAAGCGAATTTTGAACAATAATTTAAAAACAATGAAATTTTGATAAAAAAAAAAAACTATATTTTGATAAAAAAAATACCGAGAAGTACTACTATGTTTTTTTAGTTGGAAAAGGAAATTTGAATTTTTTTTTTTTTAATTGAGAAATATGTGGATCTAATTTATCTGTCAAGAAAAAGTAAATGAGTTTTTTCACAAACGAATGGATAGACTATCACATATTTTTTTTAAATGAATTTTTTAATTTTTTTCTCATTTATGAAATTAAAAAAAAAAAAAGTTAGGAAATCGCCACAACTGGTTGCAATTCCCAACTTATAACTTTTTTCTTTTTCTTTTTTTCATTTTAAATAAATTTTATAATTTTAAAAAATAAAATTTAAATAACAAAATTAAAAATATATATTAAAAAAATTATTGGTCCAAGCGCCGCCCGGTAAGCCTGGATCGTATTGGTCCGAGTTTGGACAAGTGTTTTTGTAATTCAAGTCAGCCGGTCTAGCCTAAATTATTATTTATCAAATAAAAAGTATTTTTTTTATTTAAATTTAATTATAAAATATATAAAAAAGTGTTTTAATAGTGAAACGGGCTTTCGGGTTGGTCCAACCTGAAATGGGCTTGGACAAGGGAAATAAAGCGTTGTGAATTATACAAGAATGAAGGTCATAGCTAGATCTATCCATGGGCCAGGTAGCTTACCCGATCCAGTAAGCTCTGATCGTATTGGTCCGGGCTTGGACAAGTGATTTTGTAATTCGGACCGGATGTATTTTTAATATCCATGGTGGCAAATTCTCAACTTTTATATATATATATATATATTTGAAATTTATTAAATAATAAAAATTATATAAATTTTAAAAATTAAAATTCATTAAAATTTTTAAAAAAAATTAAAAAAGTAATAATTTACAAAAATTTTAAAAATTATATTCATAATTAGACATGTTCATGGGCCAGGCCGCGGCCCGAAAGTTTTTCAAGTTTCTTGCCCAGGCTTGGCCCGCAGGCTCGAATTTAATTATTTTAATATATAAACAGTAATCCGGGTCGACCCGTGGATAGGTTTACTATGACCTTCATTCCTGCATAATCCACGACACTTTATTTTTTTTACCCAAGCTCGGCCCGTAAGCCCGTTTCACTATTAAAAATATATTTTTGTATGTTTTATAATTAAATTTAAATAAAAAATATTTTTATTTAATAAATAATAATTCGGGCTAGGCCAGTAGGCCCGAATTACAAAAATACTTGTCCAAGCTCGGACCAATACGATCCGGGCTTACCGGATGCGCTTGGACTAATAAATTTTTTGTAAATTGTTTTTATTTTTTTAATTTTGTTATTTTTATTTTTTAAAATTATAAATTATTTAAATTTTATTATTTGAAATGAAAAAAAAAAGTTATAAGTTGACGAAGGGATTTTTTTTTTTTAAATATGATGAAGGAAAATCGTCATGGTCGATGGTAATTTTCCTTTATCGTTTTTAAAAAAAATTGATAAACATGTTGAAAAATCGTCATGGGCTATGACGATTTTCCAATATGATTAAAAAAAGTGAATTTTGAACAATAATTTAAAAACAACTATAATTTGAAATTAAAAAAAAAAAAACCAATATTGTGATAAAAAAACCAATACTTCTCTTACTATTTTTTTTTTTCTTTTTTTCCTTCCAATTTTTAGATTTTTCAAATTCTCTTGTAATTTTTCAGTTAAAAAAATTAGCGGCAGACAATATGAAGTCAAAAGACTCGTAAAGACTGTAGGAAAGCAAACCGTAAGGGATCAAAACCTTTGTAATCCCAATATCCTATCCAGTATCTGCTCTCTCACCCAACTCTTTTTCTTTTCTAACAGACAAATAACTAACAACAATCCCTTCAAACCCAATTCAATCTTTCTCTCTTGCTTTTAACTTCTTCTTCTTCTTCTTCTCTCTGCCTCCTTCCCTCCCTCCCCTATTGAATTCTCCAGCTGCCAATGGAGACGATAGCTTCTTCTCTATGTACAATCCACGGCGGCGGCCTTGTCAATTTTTGTGGCGGTGGCTCCGTCTCTGTTCTTGGGTTCTCTCTCCAACATCTCAAGACTCAAGCCATTCCTGATTCAAAGAAGAAGCAAAGTTTTGGGGCCATAAAAGCTTCTGTTGCCAAGACAGAAGTTGCACTTCTCAGAATTGGCACTAGAGGAAGGTACTTTCTTTGCCTTCTTTTTTTTTTTCTTTCCTGAAATGTATTTCTGAATTGTTGCTTACTAACGTGGATCATTGATGCCCTTGGTTGTTGAATTCAGATGGGTTTGGATTATAATGCTGAAAAAGTGGTCTTCTTCTATTTGTTTGAATACTTGGGTGGTTTTCTCTGGGTTTAATTTGATATGTAAAATATTGCTTTGATTTTGGCTAATCTTCTAAATTACTAATCTAATTTCCCTAGTTTTGTAGTTTTATACATGCAAACTTCCTCCTTAATGTTCAGTTTGATGTGTAAATGTAGCTTGACTCTGATTCACTCCATCAGTCAATTGAACCTCTTTGTTATTGAATATTTGTTAGTTTCAGTTGTTCTTTTAAAATATTTGCTGTCTCTCTTAGGCAATTCAGTGAATTGATGGTCTTATTTCATTTGGCTGAAAAAAATTATAATTTTAAGATTACTACTATTCGTTTCCGGGAAAATTTCAGAACAATTTTAGGGATTTTTTGTTTGTTTGTAGAACTGGACTTATTTCAATTCTTTAATATTGATGCATAGCCTTCAGTTATTATGGTATATTTATATCCATCACTTTTAACATGACTAGTTGTTCTTTCTTTTTCTTGTTTATGGTTTGTGAAAGATTCTTAATCTCTTCTGGCTATTTATGTTCTTTCCATGTGTAGGACAGCCCGTTGGCACTCGCTCAAGCACATGAGACATGTGACAAACTCATGGCTTCCCATCCGGAACTAGCTGAAGAAGGGGCTATCAAAATTGTTGTAATAAAAACAACTGGTGATAAAATACTAAGTCAGCCACTTGCAGACATTGGTGGGAAAGGCTTGTTCACAAAAGAAATTGATGAGGCTTTAATAAATGGTGATATTGACATTGCTGTCCACTCAATGAAGGACGTTCCAACTTATTTACCGGAGAAAACAATTCTACCTTGCAACCTTCAGCGTGAGGATGTTCGTGATGCATTTATTTCCTTGAGTGCATCTTCGTTGGCTGAGCTTCCCGCTGGGAGTGTTGTTGGTACTGCATCACTCAGAAGAAAGTCACAAATACTTCACAGATATCCGTCGCTCAAGGTAAGTTACTTTGCTATGTCATCTTGTTATATTCTTAGAAGAATTAGCGGAGTTATTTAAGATACTCTTTGTTGGAAATATCACTTTCCATCTGTTTCTGATCTTATATCAGGTGACTGACAATTGACTTGAAATGTGAAAAAACTCTGTTTCTAAAAAGTAGGATTTAGTGGTGCTGCACGCATTTAAAATGTCAATGTTGCAGCCATGATGAATAGAGCATGCTGTCTTAGAGTTCAAACATACAAAATTGCTTCCTTTTTTTTCTCTATTCTGAGTTAGTTATAATTTTCTATGCCATTTTGTAGGTGGAGGTGAATTTCCGGGGCAATGTCCAGACACGATTAAGAAAACTTAACGAAGGGGTGGTCCAAGCAACTCTATTGGCATTAGCTGGACTCAGACGCTTGAGCATGACAGAAAATGTTAGTTCCGTTCTTTCAATTGATGAAATGCTTCCCGCTGTTGCACAGGGGGCTATTGGAATTGCATGTCGAAGCAACGATGAAAAAATGGTATGTTTTACTTTTACTCGATTTATGGCTGACCTCAAATTTCTATCACACCCTGGAGTTATTTTTGTGACCTCTGGCCACAAAGAGCTTAATAACAGAGAAGAGATGGTACTTTTAAGTTTTGTTAATCAGATTAACAAGTGATGGCGTTAAAATAAACAACAAAACCTTTGGGAAAAAAATACCATTGGCTCAAGAAGTTTATAGTCAGAGTTGATGATAGTGTGGGCCAAATTGATTTTTCCTCCCTTTATGTGTTGTAGATTAAATTGAATTTTAAACCTGGTAATTGAGATAAATGCTTAAAACCCGGAAGTCAGAAGCTTGAGGTATATAGTTTTGTAGGACAGAATGCAAGAATCTTTTATTTCATAGAAGACTAGATGACCCTGCTGTTAATTTTGGACAGCCTATTTTGTCCTTGGCTCAGATGCTCATCTAAAGTGTCTTTTGGACAATTGAATCAGTTCTGGATATGTCTGTGAATTAAAGTTTCTCCAGTGATTTATGTCTTTCCGATTGTCTGATGTAGTCTTGAAAATTTTACTTGTATTTGAACAGTCACTTAAAGTTGTGTTTCTGTAAATCTATTTTGATCTCCTATTGTTTTTCTTCCTTTGATTTGGTTGATTCTAATTTATAGGCTACTTACCTAGCTTCACTAAATCATGAGCAAACACGACTGGCAGTTGCATGTGAGAGGGCCTTTCTGGAGACATTGGATGGGTCTTGCCGAACTCCTATTGCTGGCTATGCTTACAAAGACGAGGATGGTAATTGCGTATTTAAAGGATTGGTGGCTTCTCCTGATGGAACACGTGGTACGACCTTGAACTCAAACATTTCCTCAATTTCTATTTATCTTCTGTCTGCTATGAGAATAAAATTGTTTGTTTTTCCCTCAAACTTTTTCATTTCTTTTCTATCTTATACTATATTCCAGTGCTTGAAACTTCTAGAGAAGGCGCATACGTTTTTGAAGACATGGTTATGATGGGGAAGGATGCTGGCAAGGAACTTCTTTCTAAGGCAGGTCCAGGCTTCTTTGATTTTTGAGTAATTTAACAATAATGCGGGGGTAAAACTAAAAGAGGAAAAAGCTCAAGGCTTCCGGTTTAACTTTTAGGATTTGTGTCCTTCAAGTTCATTCGTTCTCTTGATCCTTTCTTTGTTGTAATTGTAGGAATAGCTATTGTTTGGTTAATTCTGAACTAGATAATCTTTTGATGAGTGATGTGAGAAGGTTAGATTTATTTTTTTGTAATTTATTTATACTAGTTTTTGTTATACATTGATGATTTAAAGGGTAATTATTATTAGAATTTGATACACTCACGATGCAAGTGAGTGTTTTTTTAAAGTCTTGAAAAAAATAGTTATTTTTTGATATTCTTTTAGGTAGAAGAAGGCAGTTTTTTGTTTTTTTTTTAAATGAAAAAATATATTTGATAAAATGTATAAAGACATAAATATCTTTTATTTTTAAATTTATTATAATACTAGTTATTTAATATGTGCATTGCGCGATTAATTTTTCAATATATGTCATAACGTGCCAAATACGAATTCAGCATGCTAGACGCAAATCAATGGAGTCGCCACTAATCATCTAATCTAGGTGTGATTAGTCACCTTTATGAATCTATCCTATTTAAAGTAATCCTAAGCTTGACTAAGGTACCTTAAAAAGAATAGGTTCTGGTCTACTTATCAGAACCAGGTTCGGGAGTACGGTTACGTGTGAGGAAGGATTAGCACCCTCACAACGCCTATCTAAGAGATAGTACCTAATTAGTCTTGTGATACCTAAAAAGTCTTAATTAACTGGTCTTGTCTATCCTATTTTCATTTTAATTATTAAAGTTAGAAATATCGGAGATTATTTTTTAGGTCTTCCTTCCATTCATTCTGGAGAAATTACTAAAAAATGTTTCCTCACCTCGAGAGTATTCAAAAGAAACCATTCGTTCTATTGAAGAGGCTCCGTCGTCGGAAAAAGTTAGAATCAATTTATCTCTCTTAATTAATCTTCCAAAAATAATCCACATTTTATTAATGTTTGTTTTGAAAAATAAATTGTGATTTTTAATATCGAAAATCATCTCTTAAAATATTCTTCCATTCATTCTGGAGAATTTTTAAAAGAATTTTTCTCACCTAGAAATTTCTTAAAAGTCAACCATTCGCAACTTTCTTGAATTTCATCATCGGAAAAAATCTTAATTTATTCTTCAATTTTAATTAAGCATTTATTATGGAAAATCAATTTTGAGAAAAAAGATTTTGAAAATTAATTATTCTTAAAAAAATAAATTTTTGATTTTTGTTGGTATTGAAATTAATCTCTTAAAATATCCTTCCATTCATTCTGGAGAATTTTTAAGAGAAATTTCTCACCTAGAAATTTCTCAGAAATTAACCATTCGTAATTTCTTTGAATTTCATCCTTGGAAAAATCTCAATTTATTTATTTCAAAATATCTAATCATCATATAATAAATATACAATCATACCATACTTAATCACATGCTAAATATATAATCATAATATAATAAATATACAATCATACCATAATTAATCACATGATAAATATATAATCATAATATAATAAATATACAATCATACCATAATTAATCACATGATAAATATATAATCATAATATAATAAATAATATAATCATTCCATAATTAATCACATGATAAATATATAATCATAATATAATAAATATACAATCATACCATAATTAATCACATGATAAATATATAATCATAATATAATAAATAATATAATCATTACATAATCTTATAAAAAAGTCATGTCAATCTACACATTAATCATATAGACATCATAAAATAAATCAAATAATAATAAGAGAAACAAATTAAAAATAAATAAAAAACTTTTGAAAGAACTAAAAAGCAATCAATTTCAAAGAACCAAAAGTAACAGATTTGAAAAAACTAAAACTAAAAAATAAGCAAACTTAAAAACGTGAAACGAAAAGCATATAAATGAAAGGAAATAAGAAATCAAAATTTAGCACCTGGGTCTGCTAGTAAACGGGAGATTCCAAATCTGTACTCCTATTTTACTTCTCTGAAATGAACAAAAACAATATGCTCGAACTGCCCGTCAAGCATCCAGTAGCAACGTCGTTGAAAATTCTCATTAAACAAATCGTGTGCATAGTAACAATGAAGAACATCAACGCTTCCAATCTTCAACTTTTCATGAGCTTTTTTGACAGTTTTTTCATTAGACAGTAACCTCCGAGATGCACTCTTAGCAGCTTTTTCTTTGAAACTTGAAACGCTCCCTCTGCTCAATGTATCGTCTCTCTGCCGGAGGTACGAGTCGGTCTAATAGTTGCTTTGAACCTATCAGGTGTGCCTCCGTGTGTTTTTCCAAAATTGTGTGTTTTCTGATGTGTTGCTTAGGTTCATTACATAGAGAAAGAAATTAAGTTCTACTCTATTTAGGAGTTTTCATCTGATCAAGAAGTGTATTCTGTTCCAATCACATTTTCCAGAGTCCTATTTCAATCCAAAAAAGAGATTCATTCCAACCCAAACTTGTTCTTTCATTTTTTTTTTTTTCTGATTTTCTTTTAAATTTCGAAATTATCTTTTTTTTTTTTTTGATTTCTCTTTTTTTTTTTATTTAATAAAAAAATTAGAGCCCGGATAAAATCTGGTGTCTACAGTTGCCCCTCTTTGTGCATTCCCTGAGAAATAGGGGATGTGCAAAGACGTAGACACCCTACTAAGTCCTATGTACTTAAAGAAAATCCTATCGTAGAAAAGCTCCTCTAAACGAGGCATAAACTTTAAATAAACTCACCGTAAAAACATACTCCTCCACCGAGGCATCAACTTTAAATGAAAATACTCCTCCACCGAGGCTTCAACTTTAAATAAAAACTCCTCCACCGAGGCTTCAACTTTAAATAAAAACTCCTTCACCGAGGCTTCAACTTTGAATAAAAACTCCTCCACCGAGGCTTCAACTTTAAATAAAAACTCCTCCACCGAGGCTTCAACTTTAAATAAAAACTCCTCCACCGAGGCTTCAACTTTAAATGAAAATACTCCTCCACCGAGGCTTCAACTTTAAATAAAAACTCCTCCATCGAGGCTTCCACTTTAAATAAAAACTCCTCCACCGAGGCTTCAACTTTAAATGAAAATACTCCTCCACCGAGGCTTCAACTTTAAATAAATACTCCTCCACCGAGGCTTCAATTTTAAATAAAAATAAAGAAATTTGCAAAATTCTCAAATGTAAATGTAGACTTCAAAAATCTTACCTTGAGTCCCGAAAGAAATCGCTAACCTCGCAAATTAGCATTCCAAACCCATGTCCAAATCATACTGAATACCTGCAATAAACTTTCTTGTATGCAAATAAATGCAATGCAGTACATGAATGCCATGAATGCCGATGCATATCGTGCAAATGGATGTCATGAATGCTCTGTAAATCAACTCCCTGAATTTCTTGATAAAAGGTTCTCAAGCTCATCATTCATCTCTGTTTGCACTTGGCTTCAAACTGATAGATTGAATCTTATTAGTTTCAACCTAACGATTTCTTTTCTCAATCCAAAGGATTCGCACCCAAAATAAAAATTCTCACTAAGCTAAGGGATTCGCACCCAAAATTAGGAAATAATGGCTTTGCACCCAAAATAAGGATTCTCACTAAGCTAAGGGATTCTCACTTAACTAAGGATTCACACTAAAACTAAGGATTCACACTAAACATTATTGTCTTTGATAAAATCTCATCTTACAAATTTAATTACTACCAAGGTCTAAACTCATCTCTTCAACCAATGTACAAAATCCAAAAGACCGAAATTCTCATTTCAACCAAGGTCCAAGAATCTAACTTAAAATCTCTCTTACATGTTAAATGCATGCCATGAATGTCATGAATGCCATGAAATGCAATTCATGAAAATCATCATATCTCTCCAATCGTGGTAACGAAATGGTTCTCAGAGGTTTGGAAAAGATGCCCAAAGGCTTTGAAAAATTAACCGGTGGTTTTGAAAAGATACCCGGAGGTTTTGAAAAGATACCCGGAGGATTTGAAAAGATACCCGGAGGTTTTGAAAAGATACCCGGAGGATTTGAAAAGATACCCGGAGGTTTTGAAAAGATACCCAGAGGTTTTGAAAAGATACCCGGAGGTTTTGAAAAGATACCCGAAGAATTTGAAAAGATACCCCGAGGTTTTGAAAAGATACCCGGAGGATTTGAAAAGATACCCAGAGGTTTTGAAAAGATACCCGGAGGATTTGAAAAGATACCCGGAGGATTTGAAAAGATACCCGGAGGTTTTGAAAAGATACCCGGAGGTTTTGAAAAGATACCCGGAGGATTTGAAAAGATACCCGGAGGATTTGAAAAGATATCCGGAGGTTTTGAAAAGATACCCGGAGGTTTTGAAAAGATACCTGGAGGCTTCGAAAGGATACCCGGAGGATTTGAAAAGATACCCGGAGGATTTGAAAAGATACCACTTTTTATGCTTTTCTCATTTGAATGCTCAAAACTCTTACCTTAAAAATCTTCCTCCATTGAGATTTAAATACTTCACCTTGAAAAGAACCATCCTTAAAAAGAGTTTAATTTCAAATTTCAAAAGCTAAAATTTCTCTTATATGTTAAAACTATGCGATGAATGACATGAATGCCATGAAATGCAATTATATAAAAATGAATGTCATGTGATGGAATACAAACTAATATCATGAATCTTTAACTATGCCAAAAGGATACTCAAGTTGATCGTGTCATCATCTTTTAATCTTCCAAACGCTGACTTAGAACCAGGCTGACCTCCACTAATTCCATCAGTTGATCACAATACCCTTTCTTTTAGTTTCAAGGCTTTAAACATATACATTTCCAAACTTTCATTGTTCTCATTTCATTCTCATTTCTTCCCAGAATCTCATCTTTAAGCACATTCAAATTCCAAGCGAAAAGTCTTCAATGCTGATGCTGCAAAAGAGCCTACCCTGCCATTTACCAACTCAATAGATTCCATTTCTCAAAACCATTTTCTCATCATGGTAAAAAGCCTTCTCATTCTTTGCCCCAGAAATGTCACTCTTATCAAACTGGTTCAAAACTCATCAAATATGCATCCTTTAAACCTGAATGTTCTCATGTTGCATTTTTTGAAAATTCTTTGAAAAGAAAGAATTTGTCCAAAAAACTTTTCTCATTTTCAAATCATGCCCCAATGGTAAATCAAAATTGCCCCCAGAAACATCACTATTTTTCATGTTCAAAAATCCCCATTTACTAAACAAAAATGCAACTTTAGATCTTAAAAAACTGGTAATTACTGCAAGAATGGACAAAGCGAATCACAGTTTGGCTCATTGACTATTTCAATTTGTCAAGGTTTTGGTTATCAAAGGAAAGTTTCTTCACATAAGGGAAGAATCAATGTTTCTTCATCTAAACTCACAATGAATTTCCTTCAACAATCAGGTTTTCACAAAAAGTTTTGTCTTGAAAACACAATCCATTTTGGCACTCTTTCTAAGTTTCTTGATATATAGCAATTCAACAAATGTCAAGACTATCTGTGATAGGTTCAAAATTTGGACAAGAAAGGAAAAAAGATTTCCAATTTCGGGCAAAGTCATTCAAATGATGTTGACCTACTTAAGTTTCTCAAAAAGTGTTCGGTGTTTCCTGATGGATTCAAAATATCATTTCTTTTGCACTTCTTGTTAGGCCTTGGCACAGTTATGCAGAGTTGCTTTCAAATTTTTGCTCTAGATTGCCCGCTTTTTGGGTTTTCACCCTAGAGCTTCATTCTTCTTTTTTTTTTGTTGCTCTACCATGCATTTGAGAATTAAAATTTCTTCAATGACAATTCAAAAGGATGAAATAAAATCTGAGGAAAAACTCTTCAACTTAAACATTCATACTTGATCAAAATGGACTTTTCAAGCTTGTAATGTAAGCCAAGGTTTAGGGTTATGAAAAAAAGGATAATCAGGCCCAAAAATGTGTTTAAAGGTAATTAAACCAAGGATCATTTCTTCATCTCAAAGTATCTCATATCTTTCTTTGAAAGTAATCAAACCACAGATCATTTCTCTTGAGGATTTCACCATTTCTACTTCTCATCAAACCATGGATCATTTCTCTTCATGAGGATTTCATCTTGCGAACTTTTTTTTTCTTTTTTCATTTTTTCTTTCTTTTTCTTTTTCTTTTTCCTTTTTTTTTTTTACAGACTTTCCTATCATAAAGTGAGTTTGAAAATTTGAAACTCAATCCATTTCAATATATGCCCCTTGACATAAGGCATTCATTTCGTGGTGTAGAAATATGATCCAAACGTATGACCCTTCATAGAAAGGTAATTCTTCACACTTGCCCCCCGATGTGGAGGGTGATCCTTGGTCAAGGTTCATTAAAAAACAAGAATCCAATAGGCTCAAAGGGGGTAGCAAAGGATAATTTCTCATTTTGTGAAATGAATACGAAAGATGGCCATTTCTTATTTCTAGTATGAATATTTTCATTGAAGAGCAAACCCCAGGTGGAGTAGATAATAAGAATTGCCATTAAAATCATTTGAATATCTCATATGCATGATATCACATTTTTTTTTTGCTTTTTTTTTTTTTTGCAACTCATGCATCCTCTCAATGTGCCTATCCGAATGAAGGCCCAACCCAACAATTCTCCTTATTCCGGTTTTCTCTAAGTGTCCATGCAATTTCATTCGATCATAGAGGAAAACAAAGTTTGCACAAGTCGGTAATGGTGTGCAAAGAACATCAGGTATTCGACTCTTTGGTAATCCTACCCCAAGATATAGCAAAGGATAACTGGGTGAAAATGGGTGTTACTCAAATCAAAGCATTCAAGGATACTGGAAAAATATGGCTTTTAAGGTAATTTTCCCTCCAATATGTGAGTAAAGGACACTATTCAGGAAAAAAAAAAGTTCGGGCATGGTTGAGAAACTTAGGAGTGATGTGTTTAAAGCTTTAGATAGCCTTGACATTTATCAAATTACCAAAATCTAGATTCTTTCAAGAGAGTGCCTCATGAATTGGTTCTAAAAAAAAAATGTTTTGCAAATCAAATGATAATTTCATTGCTCATTGTTTAGACGAAGATCATTAACCTTTTTGGGATTCATTTCCTGGTCAAAAGAAAGGTGAGGTTCACGATACTTCAAATTTAGGCTATCAAAGAAATCAAGCTTTTATGTGGTCTGATTTGAAACTAGACAAAAGAATGGATTGCCAAGTTCATTCTTAACAATAATCACCATTTTATTCAAGATCAAAACATTTTCCAAGATAAATCATGCAATCATAAACAATTTCCAACAAAACTATCAAACACCTAATCAATGTTAAAAATGCCATGCCTAGGAAAAAATGAAAACATCACAAATTTGAAATTATTCAGACGAAGTATTTGAGGTGACATTCCCCATATTCAAACTCCAGATCTCCATTGTTCCAAAACATCTAAAGTCAAGGTACCACCATTAATGAGATCTTCAACCTTTTCTTTCAACTGCCTGCATTTTTCCGTTGAATGCCCAATTGCTCCTATATGATAATCGCACTTGCTGTTAGGATCATAATTCCTTGCTGATGGATTTGGAATTGTCTTTAAAGGCACAGGAGTAAGGTACTGGTTTTTTATCAACAAAGGCAAAAGATCAGAAATTGGGATCGGAATGTTCTCATGACTGTTTCTTGGTCTTTTTTGGAGAACAGGCCTAGCTGCAGGTGTAGATGGACCAATCATGAAAGCAGGTGGTTGTGAGTAAAAGTTTGGCCGAAAAATTGGTTATGGTGCAACATTATTTACAATGGGATAATAATGTTGGTACATGGGATATGGATGATATAGGGGAAGATCTCTTGTTTGTTGTCCTCCATAAGTCACAGCTTTAACATCTTCTTTCTTTTTAGATGCCTCATTCTTTTCATCGGATGTCTCTCTATCTTCAAGCTTCTCACTCTTTATAGCATTCTCAATTATCTCCCCGGAGATTACCATGTCTGCAACATTCTTGGTGGCATTCCCAATCATCCTTTCATAGTATGGTGCTTTAAGGGTACTAACAAACAAGACTGTAGTTTCTTTTTCAGTGAGAGGTGGTTGAACTTCGAGGGCAATATTCCTCAATCTCTGAGCATACTCTTTGAAGCTTTCAGTAGTTTTCTTCTCCATATTCTGTAAGGTTAAACGGTCTGGGGCCATGTCAACAATGTGCTTGTACTGATTAATGAACGTCTTTGCTAATTCCTTCCAAGTACGGACGCGATTCTTATCTAGCTGAACATACCATCTGGCAGCAGAACATGTAAGACTGTCTTGGAAGACATGATGAGCAACTTATCATCTTTCGCATAAACAGCCATCTTCCAGCAAATGGTGATATGAGATATGGGACACTTGGACCCATCAAACTTCTCGAAATCAGGAGTCTTGAACTTGGGCGGGATAACCACATCTAGAACCAAACAAAGCCCTTCAGCATCCATAGAACCATAGAAATCCAAACCCTCAACAACCCTGAGTCTTTCTTCAATCAATTTCATTTTACGAGAGTCTATCTCTTCAACTTCTTTCAGCCTTTCTTGATCATCTAAATCTAGAATTCTAACAGGATCTATCTTTGCCCCTGGGGCTGGAATGTTATATCCCGGATAGTTAAATCCTCCTATGAATGGTGCTTGTAACGACTGCACTTGTTGAGGTATTTGAACTTGAGATTGGAGACCTGGTGGATACGAAGATTCATCCACATTCTGATTCTTTCCCTCAGAGCCGAATTTATCTGTCTTATCTTTCCTTTTCAGACTCTTCATCATTTTCAACAACGAGTTTAATTGCTCTCTAATCTCACCCTAGGTTTTTTTATTTTGTTCATCCTAGCAAACTGTTCCTCTGCCATTGCTTTAACCCGTGAACGAATCCTAGCGGCATGTTCTTCTGTCATTGTTTTAACCCATGAACTAATGTTGTAGGAATGCCCCCAAGATCTTTCTGAGCTATCCTTGGACCTCTCATTATCACAATTTTAAAATTCAAGACTTAAATGCTTTCATGAAATGCACATGTATGATGCAAATAAATAAAAGAATGAATTTAATGACAACATCAAAATAGTCACAAAGTTTAACAGCAACATTATGAAAAATGTACATGATGAGTGCATGAGCATTTCTAAAATATACATAGTGAATGCATAAGCTTTTATGAAAAATGTACATGATAAATGTATGAGCATTGTTAAAAAATGTACATGGTAAACGAATGAGCATGGTTAAAGACGTACATGGTAAATGCATGAGCATGGTTAAAAAATGTACATGGTAAATGCATGAGCATGGTTAAAAAATGTACATGGTAAATGCATGAGCATGGTTAAAAAATGTACATGGTAAATGCATGATGAAAATATCTAAATGATGAAGTTTACGACATACGCAATGACTTTACAAAGCTTGACACAAATGAAATGATATTCACAACAATTTTAACAAGAAAATGTGAAAATAAAGAAAAATACAAGGACATCCCTTCATGTGTCCTATTTCGGGTTATTATCTATGAAAAAGGTGGACAAGGCTCTATCATAAAGTTTGGCCACTTAAGTATTGTTTATATGCTGGGTTTAGGATACTTGACCAAGCTAAAAAGGTCCCCAAATTGCTCCTTAACATCATCCATGTAGAATGAGTAAGGCACCCCATTCCTCACCCATTATAGGCTCCAACCGGAAGGGTTCAATTCGGGTGAGAGTATTTTCCAAAGTTATGGCGGAGGTTATCACCTCTCAAAAACATTGGTACTTTACACTCTGAAGGTGTTTTGCTAGCCGTTGCGAAGGTTTTCACCTCTCGAGGCGTAGGTACTTTACCCCCTCCTAAAAGGGACGAGTCCGGGTATAGGACTTTATGATATGCAATGTGTCGTGTGTGCGAAGGGACATTCAAACCTCTCTTTACCCATAAATGTACAATGAAACAAAAATTGTTAGTACAAATAATAAAAATAAAAATAAAATAAAATAAAATAAAATAAAAATAAACAATTAAACACTTAAAGACCAATTTCTAAAACCTAATTTACCACAAGACTAATTTATGGCTCGACTCTCAAGTATCCCCAGTGGAGTCGCCAAACTGTCATAACGTGCCAAATACGAATTCAGCATGCTAGACGCAAATCAATGGAGTCGCCACTAATCATCTAATCTAGGTGTGATTAGTCACCTTTATGAATCTATCCTATTTAAAGTAATCCTAAGCTTGACTAAGGTACCTTAAAAAGAATAGGTTCTGGTCTACTTATCAGAACCAGGTTCGGGAGTACGGTTACGTGTGAGGAAGGATTAGCACCTTCACAACGCCTATCTAAGAGATAGTACCTAATTAGTCTTGTGATACCTAAAAAGTCTTAATTAACTGGTCTTGTCTATCCTATTTTCATTTTAATTATTAAAGTTAGAAATATCGGAGATTATTTTTTAGGTCTTCCTTCCATTCATTCTGGAGAAATTACTAAAAAATGTTTCCTCACCTCGAGAGTATTCAAAAGAAACCATTCGTTCTATTGAAGAGGCTCCGTCGTCGGAAAAAGTTAGAATCAATTTATCTCTCTTAATTAATCTTCCAAAAATAATCCACATTTTATTAATGTTTGTTTTGAAAAATAAATTGTGATTTTTAATATCGAAAATCATCTCTTAAAATATTCTTCCATTCATTCTGGAGAATTTTTAAAAGAATTTTTCTCACCTAGAAATTTCTTAAAAGTCAACCATTCGCAACTTTCTTGAATTTCATCATCGGAAAAAATCTTAATTTATTCTTCAATTTTAATTAAGCATTTATTATGGAAAATCAATTTTGAGAAAAAAGATTTTGAAAATTAATTATTCTTAAAAAAATAAATTTTTGATTTTTGTTGGTATTGAAATTAATCTCTTAAAATATCCTTCCATTCATTCTGGAGAATTTTTAAGAGAAATTTCTCACCTAGAAATTTCTCAGAAATTAACCATTCGTAATTTTTTTGAATTTCATCCTTGGAAAAATCTCAATTTATTTATTTCAAAATATCTAATCATCATATAATAAATATACAATCATACCATACTTAATCACATGCTAAATATATAATCATAATATAATAAATATACAATCATACCATAATTAATCACATGATAAATATATAATCATAATATAATAAATATACAATCATACCATAATTAATCACATGATAAATATATAATCATAATATAATAAATAATATAATCATTCCATAATTAATCACATGATAAATATATAATCATAATATAATAAATATACAATCATACCATAATTAATCACATGATAAATATATAATCATAATATAATAAATAATATAATCATTACATAATCTTATAAAAAAGTCATGTCAATCTACACATTAATCATATAGACATCATAAAATAAATCAAATAATAATAAGAGAAACAAATTAAAAATAAATAAAAAACTTTTGAAAGAACTAAAAAGCAATCAATTTCAAAGAACCAAAAGTAACAGATTTGAAAAAACTAAAACTAAAAAATAAGCAAACTTAAAAACGTGAAACGAAAAGCATATAAATGAAAGGAAATAAGAAATCAAAATTTAGCACCTGGGTCTGCTAGTAAACGGGAGATTCCAAATCTGTACTCCTATTTTACTTCTCTGAAATGAACAAAAACAATATGCTCGAACTGCCCGTCAAGCATCCAGTAGCAACGTCGTTGAAAATTCTCATTAAACAAATCGTGTGCATAGTAACAATGAAGAACATCAACGCTTCCAATCTTCAACTTTTCATGAGCTTTTTTGACAGTTTTTTCATTAGACAGTAACCTCCGAGATGCACTCTTAGCAGCTTTTTCTTTGAAACTTGAAACGCTCCCTCTGCTCAATGTATCGTCTCTCTGCCGGAGGTACGAGTCGGTCTAATAGTTGCTTTGAACCTATCAGGTGTGCCTCCGTGTGTTTTTCCAAAATTGTGTGTTTTCTGATGTGTTGCTTAGGTTCATTACATAGAGAAAGAAATTAAGTTCTACTCTATTTAGGAGTTTTCATCTGATCAAGAAGTGTATTCTGTTCCAATCACATTTTCCAGAGTCCTATTTCAATCCAAAAAAGAGATTCATTCCAACCCAAACTTGTTCTTTCATTTTTTTTTTTTCTGATTTTCTTTTAAATTTCGAAATTATCTTTTTTTTTTTTTTTTTTGATTTCTCTTTTTTTTTTTTATTTAATAAAAAAATTAGAGCCCGGATAAAATCTGGTGTCTACAATATATATTTTAAAATTAAAAGTTACATAATTATACTTCAAAACAAATAAATAATAATATTTTTTTTGTTGATAATTTGAGGGAAGTGGGAGTCGAATCCTGTTCGTGAGCAAGGGGAAGCATATTTGTTAAAATTTTGTAATTAATGTCAATATCTCTCTCTTTTGTTAGCAAGTATATATTTTTTAACCATGTTATGAAAATTAAGTCATTTCTAACACCATCAAGTAAACATATAAATATAAAATGAATCAATAAAAAACCAAAAAATAATAAGACCACATAACATCATAATTATAAAACTAATTTACTGATAGTTCAAGAACAAAAATTAAATAGAATAAAAGATGTTCAGTAACATATAAATACAAATCATCTTATTCAAAATCAAAGAAACTAAACTTTAGAAATAGGTGGCATTATCTTGTAAAACTATTAAAAAAAAATGCAAAGAAAGCTTAAAAGATTATGTAACATAGAGAAATACATTAACCTCCTCCTCTTCATGATCTTTTGTTCAATCACGGCAACATAGTATAATTGTGGATCTATCATTCCATTAAAAATAAATTTCATTTTAGAATCATCCCCTTCGTTAGCATGTTTAATAGTTGAAATATCAATCAACAAATTAGAAACATCTGCTTCTTATAAAGCATTTCTCTCCGAGGTCAAATACTTAAACAATTATCATCTATAAAATTATATACATATATAGGATTATTATTTGGTACACAACCAGTGGAGTTTTTAGACTCCACAAGAAATGTTAACAGGATGACACATACTTTTAAGGTATAATATAAAAAAAACTAATTAAAAAAAAAGTATATATATATATATATATAGCCATTTCAAATTAGTTGATACAATTATAGCCTGTTGAGAAAAGCTTAGAGTAGATAACTCTAATTTTACCACTCAAAGAAGAAAGTTTAGATTTTAGGAAAACTCACAAATGCTCACACTTCACTCTAGACTACACTCTTTAGAGAAGAACTCCTTAGGAAAACTTAGAACTTTTATTGCTTATTGAAGCTTACTACTTGATGATTTACAAATGCAAGGGAGGGGGGTATTTATACAATACCAAGACAAACACAAGCCACACAAATATAAAATCTAAATAAATTACAACCACCCATTGTTGTTTAATAACAACCACACATTTAAATCACACAACTACAACCACACATTAAACCACACAATTACAACCACACATTAAACCACACAATTGCAACCACACATTAAACCACACAATTGTAACCACACATTGTTGTTCTTTTATTTTTCCTTGGGCTGGTATTGGACAATTTAACACTCCCCCTCAATACCAGCTCTTCCTCTTTGCACCATGTTGAGTTGACGACGAAACATTTCAAATTTGTTGATACTCAAACCTTTTGTGAATAAATCTGCCATTTGATCATCTGTCTTGATCTGCTTCATCTCAATCTCTTCTTGTAGAACCTTTTCTCTGATAAAGTGATAATGCACTTTTATATGTTTGGTTCTTGCGTGAAAGACTGGATTTTCTGCCAAATGAATTGCTGACTGGTTGTCGCAATACAACGGAACTGCATAATCTACTGGTTGATGTAGATCACTCATTAGTTGTATCAGCCACGTACACTCTTGAGCTGCCATTGCTGCTGCTCGATACTCAGCTTCGGTAGTTGACAATGATACCGTTGGTTGTCTCTTACTGCACCAAGAAATTGTTCCAGAACCAAGTTTAAACATGTACCCAGTTGTTGATCTGCTGGTGTCATGATCTCCTGCATAGTCAGCATCACAATAACCAACTAACTTACAGTCTTCACCTTTCTTGTACAAAAGACCATAATCTATTGTACTTTTCACATATCTCAGTATTCGTCGAACTGCTTCTAAATGAGGCTTCTTCGGATTTTGCATATACCGACTCATCACACCAACTGTATAAGAAATGTCAGGTCGAGTCAAGGTTAAGTAGATCAGGCTACCTACCAATTGTCGATACATAGTTGCATCTTCCAAGTCTTTGCCTTCAAGTGCACACATCTTGCCATTTGGTTCCATCGGTGTTGAAATTGGCTTGCTTTCGAGCATTCCAAACCTTTTTAGCAAATCTTTAGAATATTTTTGTTGACAGAGAAATATTCCTTCTTGTCTGTGATCAACCTCTAGAACAAGAAAGTGCTTGAGTTGTCCAAGTTCTTTCATTTGGAAACGAACTGATAAATTCTTCTTGGTTTGAAGAATTTCTGCCTCATAATCACCAGTTATGATTAAATCATCCACATATATCAATACGATAGCTAGCTTTCCTCCATTAGCTTTGACAAACAAGCTGGAATCTACAGGTGTCACTGAATAACCACTATGAGTTAAAAATTCAGCAATCTTACCATACCATGCTCTAGGTGCTTGTTTCAATCCGTAAAGTGCCTTTCGCAGCTTACACACATGCTCAAGATGATTTTGGTTTTGAAATCCCAATGGTTGAATCATGTAGATTTCCGGATCTAGCTCTCCATGAAGGAATGCATTCTTCACATCCATCTGCCATAAGTTCCAGTCTTTGTTGGCTGCAAGGGCAAGTAGGACTCGTACGGTTGTAAGTCTTGCCACCGGACTAAACGTTTCATCATAGTCTAGCTCATACTTCTGAGAGAAACCACGAGCCACCAACCGTGCCTTGTACCTTTCAATCGACCCATCTGGACGATGTTTTATCTTGTAAACCCACTTGCAGGATATGGGTTTCACATCTCTTGGTTTTGGCACTAGATCCCAAGTCTGATTCTGCTCAAGCGCAGTGATCTCTTCTTTCATAGCCATAATCCACTCAGAACTCTGTGATGCTTCTTCAAACGTCTCAGGTTCTGTTGCAATTGGTTCTTCCACTATGGCTGCATTAGCATATTTGGGATTTGGCTTCCGTGCTCTTGTTGTCCTTCGGATTTGTGATTGTGGAGATGGTTCTTCCACTTCACTCGATCTAACATCTGGTTGATACACACCAGTTTGCCAAGGACTCTGGACTAACACTTGCTCGTCATCGTCATCATCACATAGGTCTTCTACTTCATCTGAAGTTGATTGAAGTTGGACAATATACTCTCCCATTTTCTGTTGTAGCATGTCTTCAAATTCTTTTGAATCTGACAACACCTCCTTTTCTGAGGACCACCAAGAAGATGCTTCATCGAATACCACATTGCGTGAAGTGTAACATCTTCCACTCGTAGGATCACAACATTTCCACCCTTTCCTTTGGTTGTCGTATCCCACAAAGATACACCTAGTTGCTTTCTTATCAAACTTGCTACGTAAATGATCAGGAACAAATACATAACATACACAACCAAATACTCGAAAGTAGCTGACTGAAGGTTTCATTTTCCACAATTTCTCAAAGGGTGAAACAAACTCTAACCTTGGTTGAGGAAGTTTGTTGATCACATGGGCTGCGGTTCTCATAGCTTCGGCCCAAAATCTTCCGGGTACATTCTTTGCATGCAGCATACTCCGACAAATTTCTGCAAGATGCCGATTCTTTCTCTCTGCTACACCATTCTGTTGTGGTGTATTGACACAAATATACTGATGACGTATGTTGCATTCTCGTAGGTATTGAGGGAATTCGCCTGAGCTATATTCTCCTCCATTGTCTGTGCGCAAGCAACATATCTTCTTTCCCACTTCTCCTTCAACTATCTCTTTGAACTCTTTAAACTTTGAGAAAGTGTCAGACTTTTCTTTCATAAAGAAAACCCACACATACCTGGAGAAATCATCAATAAACGTCACCATGTACCGCATTCCACTAATTGATGGTTGCTTAACGGGCCCAAATACATCAGAGTGAACTAACTCTAATGGTTCTTTTGCTTTAAACTTTGACTCCTCGTATGGTAATTGGTGTGCTTTACCATATTGGCATCCTGCACAAACTGTGCCTGTTCTTATGTCAAGCTGAGGAAGTCCCTTAAGCATCGACTTCTTCATCATCATACTTAGCTTGGAATAACTAACATGACCTAACCGCATGTGCCATAAATCTGCTGTATCGCTCCTTCTTGTCTTGTCTACATATGCTGACATCACGTAGACTGACTCCAGACGTCGTCCTTCCATCATCGGCTGTCCTGAGATTTTGAGATCACGATATACCTTCACATCCCTTGGACCAAACAGAATATGGTGACCAGACGATGTTAATTGTGCCACTGAAAGCAAATTTTTCTTCATGCCTTGGACATGGTAAACATCTTGTAGTGGTACCTGATTATGACTATATCGAGGTGCTACTACCGTCTTACCGATGTGAGTAATCGATAATCTTGAATTATCAGCTGTCACAACAATGCGATTTCCCTTGTATTCTGACAGGTTCTGCAACTTCTGTTTATCGCCTGTCATGTGATTTGAGCAACCTGAATCGACAATCCAGTCATTCTTATAGTCAATTCGGTCAGCCGTTGTTACTGTGAGAGCTAACTCTTCCTCTTCCATAGCAAAAAATGCTTCAGCGTCCCAATCATCTTTGCTTTTCTCCTTTGTACTAGAAGTAGCAGCATTGCTCTCAGCGGGCCTTTTGTTAAACCAACAATCTTTTGCCATGTGACCTTTATTGTCACAGTTGTAACAGTTACCTTCAAATCATTTATTGTTGCTACGATTGTTTGAAGCTCCCCCTGGACGAGAGCTCCCTTCTCCTTGATGATTTTTTGTCTTGTCACCATACTTTTTAGATCCACCACCGACGTGCTGTTTGAATTTGCCTTTGCTTTTGTTGGTGTAGAGTGCTTCCTCTTCACTTTTCAACGAGACCCCTCCCATTTGCTTGACCATAGATTCTTGACCAACAAGCAAATTTTCAAACTCTACAAGTGATGGTTGAGTTGGCCATCCTTGTATAGCGGCAACGAAGCTGCGATATTCGGGCCTCAAACCATGGATAATTATTCTTTTTACCCTGGTATCTCCAATAGCAGCTGTAGGATCTAAATCAGAAATTTCACGGCATAACGTTTTTACCTTGTGAAAGTATTGAGCAATCGGTATATCCCGTTGTGCAACTGATAATAATTCATTCTCAAGAAGTTGAAGTCTTGTGTCATTCTTTCTTGAAAAGAGTGCATCTAAAGTATCCCACGCTTCTTTTGGCGTTTCTAGCTTTTGTATGTGTTCCAACATTTCTTCTTCAACTGTGGTCTTAAGGGCAAACATGGCTTTACCCACTTTAATCTTCCATTTGCGCAAGGTTCCTTGAGCATCTTCTTGCTCGGGCTTCGTAACTTCACTACCACCAACGACTTCCCAAAGGTCTTGACCTTGTAGGTAAGACATCATACACGTCTTCCACGTGTTGTAATTTTTGTGATTGAGCTTCTTGATTCCTCCAACTACTTGAAGATCACCCATCGTGTCGGCAAGACTCTAACAATACCGAACAAGCTTGATTTTGAGACACAAACTTGTAGAGTACAAACTCCTCACGACTCAAGAACGCTCAAACCAAAAATAGTACCTGAATAACTATTTCACCGTGAACAGTACCGTATACGTGAATAGTATCGTATACCATATACTTGAATAAATCTCGTATATGTTAACAATTACTATAAAAGTATATAGTGACACGTGTGAATAGTAACTGTGGTAGTAACTCACAACCTAGTTCTGATACCAATTGTTGAGAAAAGCTTAGAGTAGATAACTCTAATTTTACCACTCAAAGAAGAAAGTTTAGATTTTAGGAAAACTCACAAATGCTCACACTTCACTCTAGACTACACTCTTTAGAGAAGAACTCCTTAGGAAAACTTAGAACTTTTATTGCTTATTGAAGCTTACTACTTGATGATTTACAAATGCAAGGGAGGGGGGTATTTATACAATACCAAGACAAACACAAGCCACACAAATATAAAATCTAAATAAATTACAACCACCCATTGTTGTTTAATAACAACCACACATTTAAATCACACAACTACAACCACACATTTGCAACCACACATTAAACCACACAATTACAACCACACATTAAACCACACAATTGCAACCACACATTAAATCACACAATTGTAACCACACATTGTTGTTCTTTTATTTTTCCTTGGGCTGGTATTGGACAATTTAACATAGCCCACTCATTCCACTAACAACAAAATATTCAAATCATCATAATCTCTTTGACATACAACTCTTAAGTCAAATACAAAACTTGATCTAAAAAGATTGCTCAATGCAAAAAGTAAGACATAATCTAAAAAGATTGATATTCTTTTCTTTACAAAAAAGAATATCAATAGTGATGGATCAAATGGAACTAATGAAAATAAGTATACAAAATATGAAGATTTATTTTTTGAGGTGTGTATCTGCAAATTTTTTTAAATCTTAATTTTAAATTGAAAAATTTTATTTTTAATATTAATAAATGCTTGAATAACAAGTTAGAATGTTTGATTTTTATATTATTATTAATTAAATTTTATTTGTGTTAGATTGATATTAATCATATCAAATGTTCGATATTTGTTTGATTATTAAATGAATGGAATGTTTGAGGGTATAATAATAATTTAATGACAATTAAATTGTTAAATGAATTAAATTTCTACGCATTTGTTTGGATAATGCGGTAAGATTTGATTTTCAGTCGATTTCGGATTTCTTTACATTAAAGGCAAGTGGGTTTGTTATAAACAAAAATTATTTTCTGTTCCCTTGATTTCAGCATCCGTTGTAGTCTAGTTGGTCAGGATGCTCGGCTCTCACCCGAGAGACCCGGGTTCAAGTCCCGGCAACGGAAAATTTTCTTTTTTTTAATCTTGTATGTCCTTTATCTATATATACATTTTATTTTACAGTTTTCTTTTAAAACAACAGAAAAATGGCTGAAATTTAAAATATGTAGACATGGACAACTTCTAATAAACATGAATTTAACTTTCCTATAATCCCAAAAAAGATGTCTTGGATTAAGCACAAGGAGGAAAATAATCGAAATTTAAGATCAAATTTCAGTTTTCTATTCAAAGTTCTTGGTAATTCATCAACCACTCAACTTCTGGATTGTTACATATATATGTTATGCAATTATACTCTGTTTAATCATGCAATTGATGTGCATCTGATAATAGCATTAATTCATTCTACAATGTGCTTTCAACTTTCTGCCATAGATGAAACAATGCTGTACAAATTTCATGCCAAGTATCTTGACAGATGCCGCAGCTATTGTTTGTTAAGAACATAATAACTGATCAAAAAGTTTCTTCCAATTCATTTGCCTGTGAAAAGAACCAACAAAAATGCATGTAAAAATGTCTAAAATGGTTTAGGTGGCAACTTCTTATTGGCCAGGAAATGCCTAACTAGCTGAAGAGCCTGCTTTGGTTTAAAAGTTGGAACTTCATGACCAGCTCCTCTAATGGTGACAAACTTAAGCCCATCATACTCAGTCGTCCACCCACCAACCTGTGACATTGGATTGGAACAAAAAAAAAATCTTAACTTTATATCATTTAAAAGAAGGTATTGAGAACCCAGACTTAGTCCAGTTGGTTCATGCAACCACTCTTAGATGTAGCATCTAATAGGTCTTGGATTCAAATCTTAGCATATGCTGAAACTATATATTTTCATGTGAAATAACTGGAGATTGGAGAAAGAGAACAAAGCATATTACCTGTTTGTTGATGGTGTACCAAGGTGTCCATTCTTCAATTGTTTTCAATCCAAGTTTTTTGAGGGTTAATCTGGTTGCAGTAACTGGAATTCTCCCATCAGTATCTCCACTGCAAATAGAAAAGAAAAAAAAAATTGATAAACCAAACATCTGTATTCAAAAGTTCAACCAGAAAGTTAATTGTCAAAATATTGTTGGTAAGAGTTTACCTGAAAACCCATATGCGAATGCCTCCAGCTATAAGCTTTTTAATCGTAGGAAGCATAGATGTTGGTGCATCCCTCCAAATTGAGATAATGTCACTGTAGACCAAAAAAAAAAAACAACCTCATAGTTACTGTATTTTTTACATGGTTGTTGATTATGTCCAAAACAGTCATCAATATTCAGTAATAGTGGACAAGAGCTCCTATATACTAAGGCTTAAAGTTGATATTTGATAAATGGTAATGAATTTAATACCTGCAATGAGTCCATGGATATGACATTTTGGTAACATTGGCATGAAGAGCTTTTTGAACATCAGGCCTATTTAAATAAATCTGTGTGTAGTCTGATGCACAAGGGTCGTATCCTGCTGGTCTCTTGTGCCATCCATCCTGTAGAAAATCAGATTAACTAGGTTAGACCAGATTCGATTTGAATTCGGGACATATTACAAGCAATTAATCCTGATTTAGTTGCTGAATTATTCTACCAGAGTCTGTGAAGAACTTACAAATTTGGACAGCATCTGAGGAGCGATGCCTTGAATCGCCAGGCGTTGTCTGCTACTGCTGGAGTTACTAACACAACTGGGAGTATACAAGCTGTACATGTCAATGATTCTGTATACATCAAAGTAAGCATTGAGGGCTCTGTTGCAATCCTGAGATGGCTGTGAACTGCTGAAGTTACATTTGGTTTTAATATTGTTGTAAACTCTATCAGAGATCACTGCATGATCCCATGCATAATCGACCATTCCTGTTTGATCCGTTTCATCGTCCAACAATGCATTCCCAATCTGCATTCAATTTCATTTGCATACCTATGTTGTTAATTATAATTTTATGTACTCTTTGTTTAACAGAAATCAACAATCAGACAGTTCATTTCCATTTGAACTGTTTTGTGCATGCTTCTCAGGGTAGAACAGATGGGTTTTTTTTTTTGATCAAGCAAAAGCTGGCAAACCCCAACTTCTGTTGATTAAGGTTTAAGCTAAATAAATATTATTATAGTAAACAAGTATTTATTATTCATTCCAACAAATAGTCAAGTAGCGTATAAAAGCTTAAAGTTAATTACCATACTATTAAAGTTGCTGTATATTGAAAGTCAAATCCTCTTTTGTGGTAAAAAAGTAAGGCACAAGGCAAGCTAATATATGACAGGTGGCCTGTGCATTGTGGATATGGAGTAATAAAAACAGGTTTAATTTTCTTTATTTTAAAATAGCTGTTTAATACATATATTCGAATATAGATATATGATATGATCTTCCAAATATATATAAAAAAAATTTAAAAATTAAATATATCCGTATCCGAGTAACATAAGCTTAATGTATCCGTACAAATCTAATTAAAGAAAAGAATGTCAGTGCAATTAAATCCTTACCATAAATCCCTTTAGATTTATGTAATCTGACTTGGGAACATGCTTGTTGCTGTCAAAAATGACCTCGGCTAGCTGTGGAACATAGTGCCCTGAAAAATTCATTAAAAACCGTATAAACATGTTGAATCAAGAAAGCAGTGGAACTACTGGATCAAATCACACAAGGGAGGCCGAAGAATCAAAGAATCAAAACTAGAAAAGAAAAGAGAAAACGAGAGAGAAGGTGGACGAGGAAAATATGTAGTGTAAGGGAAACTTTATCATTCATACCAGCATAGCTTTCTCCAGCAATGTAGAAATCATGGAACTTGAACTGTGGGAATCTTTTGAACCAGTTGACAAGAAATGCATAGGAATCCTTAGCTAATCATTCAAGAAAGCAGGGAACGATCAGGAAATGAAATTCATCTTAGAAATTTCGTTGCATTAAAACGATTCTTTTTACCTGTAATTTTATCACCAAGTTCATTGATATCATTGCTAGTGTTGGTATAAGAAAACCCAACACCAACGGGAGATTCAACAAACAGTAAGTTGGCAGCTGGATGAGAAAACAAAAAAATAATAGAAATTAGTTTCTGATTACATTGAGGGTGCAAAGCATCCGACAAGGGAAGAAAAACAAGAACTGGAAGAGTATAAAACCTGACAATAACATGAAACAACACTCAAATTACTTGGTCAATGAAGAAATAAACTCCCGGTAATCAAACATAAAACTATTTTCATGTCTCAAATGATCCAAAACCACACTGTCAAACATGGCTTATCACATTAAATTACTTGTTTTTATATACCGTTGTTCCATCTATGTGGGTTGAGCTTTAGCCTTTTTTTATCTTTCTGAGGGAAGAAAGGACCCAGCTCCTCTGCTTCTCCATATCCAATTGATGAACATCCAGGACCTGCGATTTTAATTAATTGAAGATTTGGTAAAAATGATCTGATCTTGATTTACATATCTATTTATTATATTATGTCAACATGCACCAAATTTGTGTATTAAGGTGATCAATTTTTAACTTGAAAAACTAGCTTTGATCAAACAATGGAATAACTTTCCTTTTTCCAAAAAACCGGTCCTTTGCATTCCAGATGTTAAGGCAATTATTTAGATTATAGGTTCAATATGGGATAATGATACAAATTATTTGATTCTCTCTTAGATTATTATGAATTGTTTGTACTATATATAAGAGATTTTCAATAATTTAAGAGAAAATCAAGTAATTAATATCTATAATAATCCACATATTTAGCTTGTAATTTATACAATTGTGATGATTACCATATATGCCAAATTAATTATTTACATTATTGTGCTTTAAATGGTAAAAAATGGCATATATCAAAACATATATTTTTTTTTTACTATTTAAAACTAGGCACTAGTTAACATTTCCCTTAGATTTTATTTTCTTCTAATAACAAAATTGGACAAGATGTCAGGGGGTAGCAATAATAATCTTGAGGGCATTACAAAATTATCAATTACAATCATAAAAAAATATATTAAAACAATTATTATGAGACGAAAAGAGTAATTTAAAAAAAATTGATAGAAGTCATCAAGGTTCTTATAGGGTGGTTGAATCTAATTAATATTCAGGAAATCCAGGATTATTTGGTTTGACAGTCTGTGGAAAGGTAAAGGGAGTTACTTACACTTGCAATACATATTCTCGAATTATTGTTATATGAGTTTTATTATCGAGTATTTTTAAGATTTTTTTTTAAATTATTATATTAAATAATTTTTAATGCATTGTAAATTATCATTATTAATTATTGTATTTAATATAAAAATAATATTATAAATAGTAATTTAACTAAATCTTAACAAGTGTCAAATAAATCTTTATTATATTACACTTTTAAACTTGCCCATCTTTAATTCATTCTAGAATCTGTTTCTGTTGAAATTCGAAGTATGCAAATAAATTAGAATAAAAATATTTATTATGTGACAGAGATGGTGATATCGATGATTATTATTAATTAACAAATATAACAGTAGTTAGCATGTTAAATTAGGAATTGGAATTTCATTTTACAATGTTAATTTTATACTTTTTTGGTATCTACCAAAAATTAATCTCTCTTCGCATTACAAAATACAAATACAAATTTAAGAGGGCCAAAAAGTTATAGCAAAAGTTGACAAATTTAGAAGGAAAAAAAATCCAAATAAATGAGTGTACTACTTGATTGGTTATCATTGAAAAAGAGAAGTAAAAAAACAACTTTCTTCCAAACGAAAGAATAAAACAGTAGGAAAAAAAATTGATATGATACTTTTAGACACAATACAAATACAATATTAAAAAATAATTAAAATATAATATAAAATATGACATAATATGAAAAAAAATAATACGAATACGATATAAATATATGAACGTGTCAAAATTTATATAACACAAATTATTAACATGTCAAGATTTATAAACATATATAATACTTTAGACATAATTATGATATAAAAAATAACACGATCACAACACGAATAACTCTTATTAAAAAAAAAAAGAAAAAAAGCTGAAGATGACAATTCTGACCAAAGTGAATATAACCAAAAATAAGAAAAGATATTTCATATTTCATTTAGTAATGGTGTTAAAGAAAGTTATGGGCCAGGCATGGCCAAGTCCATAGAGACATGAAAAGGAATGGTGATACATGCAAAAACCAAGTAAACCAATGAAAACGCAGTCTCAACTTGAGTTTGTGTCTCCCTCATACTTGGAATTGGATAACTAATTAAAGATAAAAAGAAATTCCATCGAAGTTCAAAACAATTCAACAGCCCCTGGGCTGGCATGGTGATGGCAACCAGGACCAGGAGCAAAACTAGAAGAAATAATTCAAACAGAAGAGACAAGAATTGAAAACCCAAAGGCACAATTCAAAGGAAAAAAAAAAAAAAACTCTGGGATTTTAGAGTTTATTACCTCCGTTGAGCCAGAGTAAGAGAGGTTGTTTTTCAGGTTTGCTTGTGGCTTCAAAAAACCAATAGAACAGAGCTCTTCCATGTCTCTCATTCACTGTAACGTACCCTGCATATTGCTTGAAATCCACCGGAGGCTGACCCGGAAGCTTGATGACCCTGTCGGCTTCTTGTCGAGCCAAAACATCGTGTCTCAGCTCACCACCATGCCAAAATCCTTCATTACTGACACTTACTCTAGCTATAGCTTGGCTTATACTAAGCAAAAGAAAAAGAAAACTCAAAGAAACAGCTGCATTGGAAGCCATTAAAGACCCTCCTGCCTTCATTTCCCTCTTGCTAGAGATATGTATATATATTTTATCTCTGCTGTGTGGTGTTAATATATAGAAGATATTCAGATATTCAATGGCAGATACGAATCATCTGTAATTAGTTAAAGATTTTTAACGAATAATCTTATTTAGATTTGATTTTTCCTCTTTTCAGGAACTGAAGTATATATGCGAGACTTTTCGCTTTGGATTGAAACATTTGATAGCCTTTTCGCTACTATATATATTAACCTTATTAGGATTCGAGACTTCCGTAGAAGCTAAATTAACTAATATGGTAGTAAAATATGTGGACGTTGAATATACATTCGAATTTTTTTGGCAATATATACTTTGACATAATTATAATTTGGGAAGAATATTATTTTGGATTGCCCTATAAAATTAATCTTAGTTCTTATGCATGGTTAGAGAAAGTTAAAAGAGAAAGACTTCGAATATTTAAAAAAAAAAAAGTTGGGAGAGAAGGGTTTGAAGTTTGAACTACATTTGTCGATGGTTTAGGCTAGGTTTAAGCAAGATCCTAATGGATTTTATGATTGATTATGCGATTTGATCCGAAATATGGATATAAATTTATGTTTAGGTCAAGCCCGTATATACAAAACATTACTCAAGTCTGCATAGATTTGTTCAATTTTTTACACAAAAAAATCAATCCCTTTTAAAATAGGATCGGTCCCTCTTAACAAGGATCGATTCTTTTGAATATTTATATTATTAATAGTAAAACAAATCGGACTTAGGTAAAAATGCTATATTCAAGACCTGATTCATTTTTAAAACGAGCCCAAATTCAATTTTTTTAAGTTTAATAATTCTATCCAAACCCTTTCAAATATTAAATGAGCCTTCAGATTTTGATAGTTCCCCGATCCATGGACAAATCACAAGTCTAGTTTGAACTCACTCATCAAGTCAAATGCTCGTGTACTCTTAATAAATTTTCTAATGCAAAATAGTTAATGATAAAATAGAAGCAAAACTTTAACATATTTTTATATACTAATATTTGTTCTCACATGCATTCGCACACGTGAATATTCGTTAATTTATTTATTTTTAAATATATAATTATATATTTTTATATACTAATATTTTTTCCTCTTTTCAGGAACTGAAGTATATATGCGAGCCTGAACGGAATATTTGTTGCTTAGACGGAGATTTTGGAGATTTTGGAAAGCGTCTAAATGGATGGGAGTGAAAGAGAGAGGGCCCGTTTTTGGTCAATTGCTTTGGATTGGAACATTTGATAGCCTTTTCGCTACTATATATATTAACCTTATTAGGATTTGAGTTCTGTAGAAGCTAAACTAATATGGTACTAAAATATATGGACGTTGAATATACATTTGAATTTTTTGGCAATATATACTTTGACATAATTATAAAGGTTAAATACTCAATTGATCCTTGCACTTTATATTTTTTGTCCGATTGGTATTTAAAAAAAAAAAAAAAAATTTGTCAACTTAGTACTCCAACTTTCCTTTTGTCTATAGCTTTACTCTAAAATGTAAATCCGTTTAAAAAAAAAAAATTTAATGTGTATTTTATATCCAATTAAATGCATTCACGTGATCAATAAATTCGCGTTATTCTATAAAAAAAATCACATCATCTTTTCTTTTATACATAATTAAACAAAAAGAAAAGAAATAAAATGGGGGCAAAATGGTAGGGTTTATAACGACCTGTCTTCTTCCCTCCAGCATATGACATGAGTAATAGTTGCTTGAATGAACTTCTTGCAAAAATTTGATGAGATTGGCTATGACTAGCCACATGACGGAAACCTTATTTGAGAACAAAAAATAAACATTGAATGAGCTCGGATTAAGTTCTCATAGCGAGAAGTTGTCCAAAAGTTCAGATTGTTACCAGGATTCCATTAGAGGAAGCTCAGTGGCCCGGACCAGTTCAGATCAGATGAAAAGCACAGGCTCATGGCGAAAGCAAATACTTCATAAAAATTCCTAATTGCTCGGTAGCACTCAGTTGAGCATTTCTTTTATTTGTTTTGAATATTTTTCAGCTTTTCTTTTTTCTCCTTTAACCCTCCTGTTTGGCAGATTTTGGTACGAGTCAAACTTAGCTTCAGGTGCATATGGAATGCGAAAAAATTTGTTGAGTTAAATCCTTGTTGCGGATGCATTATGGTTGTGGGCTACAATTTCAGATTAAATAATTTTTCTCCTCTAACTCTAATCTTAAATCCCCAATTTTAACCCTTTTTCCAAAAAAATTTTAAAAAAAATCCATTTTTTTAATTATGTATAAAAAATGACATGGCTTTTCTTTAAAAAAATAATGTTGATTCATTATTGGTCAAATGCATGCATTTTATTGGACATAATAAACACATTAATTTTTTTTAACGGAGTTATACTTTGGAGTAAAGTGTTAGACAAAAAGAAAGTTGAAATACCAAGTTGATAGCTTTTTTTTTTAGATACCAAAAGGACAAAAAGTGTAAAACACAGGGGCCAATTGAGTATTTAACTCTAATTATAATTGAGTTTGTATTTGATGCATTGTGAGTGTATAGTTTTATACACTGACAATGAATCTTAAGGTGACACCTCATTAAAAAATAAACCCTAAAACTCTAAATCTTAAACCCTAAATTTAATTTTTAACGACTGACATCAAGTAGTGCATTGCCCGTATATAAATTTATACACTAACAGCATGGTTGGAGATAGGTAAAAGAGAAAGACTTTTTCTAATATTTAAAAAAAAAAAAAAAAATCGGAGAGAAGGGTTTGAACTACACATGTCGATGGATCAGGCTAAGTTTATGTAGGATATTAACGGATTTTATAATTTATTAGGTTTGGTTTGGCTCGAAATATAGACAGAATTTTATGTTCAGGTTTGGTCCGTATATACAAAACACTACTCAGTTCCGTACAAATATATCCAAATTTTTACACAAAAAAAAAAATCAATCCCTTTTAAAATAATATCGATCCTTCTTAATAAGGACCGATTTCTTTGAATATTTTTATTATTAATAGCAAAATAAGTTAGACATGGGTAAAAATGCTATGCTCAAAGCCCAACCTGTTTTTAAAACGAGTTTTATTTTTTTGCTCAAATTTATTTTTTAAACTTAAATATTTCTATTCAAACTTTCTTAAATATCGAACAAACTTTTAGACGTAAACAATAATCGAGTCCATGAACAAATCACAAGTCTAGTTTGAACTCACTCGTCCAGTCAAATGATGCACTCTTAATAATTTTTCTAATGCAAAAAAGTTAATGACAAAATAGAAACAAAACTTTAACATATTTCTATACACTAATATTTGTTATCACATGTATTCGTATATGAATATTCGTTAATTTATCTATTTTTTGTATATATAATTTTATTTTTAAAAAATAAATAAAACCAATAAAGTGTATATTAATTAAAATTTGAATTAACATGTAAAGTTTGTTTGATGTATAAATTATATCAAATTATTATAAAATTTATTATTTTTAATATTAATGCAAAATTAATTACAAAGATGAAAAAATTCAATGTAAATTTTAATTTTTCTTTATTTATATCAAATAAATTGATTTATTTTTAAGATTAGTGAAAATTATGACTTTTAATCCATATAAATTTTAATTTTTTGTTTATTATCAAATTAATCCATTTAAAGAAAGTGTTTTAATGAATTAAAATTTTTACTTATAAATTAGATAAATTCTATTAAAATATTTATAATAGTAATTTAAAAATATAATAAACAACAATAATTATTTTAGTCACTTTAAAACATTTTCTACATTCATACTTATATATATTATATAGATTAGACATATCGTGTGTACTGTTCAACGGTCGGGCAGCCCATCTGGCCCTGCAGGCTCGACCCGTACTGGACCGGGCCTGGGTGAGCATTTTCATGATCCGGGCCGGCCGTTCACATAATAAAAAAAATATTATTTTTTTAAAAATTTAATTATAAAAATAAAAATATTTATTTTTATATATGGTGAACAATGTATTCGAGCCCGCGGACCGATCCTAGACAAAGAAGTTCGAAAAATTTCGGACGACGGCTCGGCCCGGCCCATGAGCAGGTCTAATCGTGTCTGTATATCATATAAAATAAGGATCCATTTATATGTAAAATTATTGAGTTTTTCTATCACTTTCGTATCTTTTCATATGATTTTTATTTTATTAACTCAACGTTAGATTTCATGCTTTTACTAGAATGTTTCCCCCTGTTTCGCTAAGGGTTTTGATTTTTTTTTATATAATTTTTATTATATTAAATAGTAATTATTTATTTAAATATTTAAATATATATTTATATATTAAAATAATTATATTTTTTTTAATATAAAAATTAAAATTTTAAATTACGCCTTCTTCGCAAATAAAAAAATATTACCAAATTAATTTTAAATAAAAAACATAAATTTATAAATTTAACTTTTTTTAAAATTAAGTGATAAATTCATCAAAAAAAAAAAAAAACTTAAGTCGATTTTTTTATCAATTAGATTTCACTTTCTTCGATTGTGAGAGTCTAAACCAACCAATTACTCATGCAAGTATTTTTTTTCTCTTCTCAAAAGTTAAAAAATAATTGCAAAATCTTATTTTCACATAATTTTTTTTTCTATTTTCTTATTAATAATTATTTATTGTAATAATAGTAGACAATAAATATTTTTAGTTAATTGATTTATTTTTTAATTCTTCCAATATTTTTGGTTTATTAGTTAATTTTGTAATTCTTCCAAAAAAAATTTGGTCACAAATAAGGATGACAGCTGATCGGATATTTGCAATTTTTTAAATATTCGAATCCGCTTAATTTATTTAAAATCTAAATCTATTTAATATTCTCTTACTATCTGAATCCTTATCTGATTTAAAGAGCAATATCCATCAAATATCCGAATCCGCTAAATATTCGAATTTATTAAATTTTTTTTTAGAAAATAAAAATATAAAATTAAATAAGAACTAAATATGTAAATGGAGCGGATAATGGATTCGGATATTTGAATCAAAATTAAAACGAATTCGAATAACGAATATTTAAGAGTTCATATTCGATTTCACTTCAAATCCGCTACGGATAGTAAATTGATATCCGAATTCGAAAATTATCCGAATAAGCTAAAAAAAAGTTATTTCTTTCTTAATAATTATTTGTTATAGTAACTATGAATTGTAAATATTTTTAATTGGTTGACCTATTTTGTAATTTTTTTAATAAACTGAAAAAAAAGGCAGCTGTCTCTTTCTAACCTTGCTACAGTACCATGGGGATGATTTTAATATATAGGTATTGATATATAGATCACATAAATTTTTTTAATTAAATTAAAAATATAAAATTTTGAAAATATAAAATTTTTCACTTGTTAAATAAATATTATAAAATAAGATATTTTGAATCAATGCGATATTGAATACATCGCATTGATTTAAAATTTTAGGTGTATGATAAGCATTAAAATATTATCAAAATCGTGTTTTAATAATTTGTTTGTATATAATATATATATATTTATTTGTTTTTAAATAACTTGTTTGTACATATATTTAACGTGCAAGATAAACATTAAGATGTTGTCAAAATCTTTAAATCTAATATAATTACTTTTTTGATTTTAGATTAACTTGAAACACATGATACCCCAATTGTTAAATCCAATGATTAATTTTTTAAAATATTTTTAAAAAAAATTATAAAAGTGTGTGAAATTAATTATATAGCTTAATTCTTCTTTATATATTATTGAAAAAAAATGAAATTTTAAACTCGATTATTTGAACACGAATATATATAAGATGCATGATATACCATATTTTAAGAATGGTAAAACAAAATTCATTTTAGATTAAAACTCATGCAACTACAATCTCCACTCTAAATTTTCTCACAAAAGTTTTTACATGGACCTACTTTTATTTGGTCAAGTCATTAGACACAAAACGAATTAATTAAATAAAATAAATTATTTTTATATTTTAGGAGAGAAATTTTGGTCTAATTAATTTTTAATTCTTAACATAGTTTTTTCCAAACATGTTAATATGTTAAAGAAAATGGGTTTTTTTATTCAAATATAGCCCAAAAAAATTATATCCCAAAATATCGTTCATTTCAGATTAATTCCCAAAATTCGCTTGTTTTAATACTAGCTGAGAAATCGCCATCCCCCATGGCGATTTCCCAGTGTAAAAAAACCCATTTTGGCAAAAAACACCAAGAGAAATAGCCATGAGGGGTGGCGATTTCCCTTGGTATTTTTTGCAAATTTTGCAAATTCAATGAAGGGAAATCGCCATGGGGGGTGGCGATTTCCCTTCATGTATTTTTTTTTTTACTTTAATTAAAAAACAAATTTTAAAATTATTTTTTAATTTGTAAATTTTGTTTTTTAATTTTAAAAATTAAAAGAAAATTAAATTTCTTATTAATTTAAATATGGTAAATTTTTTTTCTTATAAAAATTAAAAAAAGAAAATAATATTTCTTCTTAAATTTTTATATCAAAAATTTTATTTGTAAGTTTTGTTTTAATTTTAAAAATTTGTAAGTTTTGTTTTTTAATTTTAAAAATTATAAATTAAATTAAAATAATTTTTTTATAATTAAAAAAAAAAAAGAAATTTCGTAAGGTATATTTTATTATTTAAAATTTATGAACAAATTTTTGTAAATTTTGTTAATTAATTTGTATTAAATAAAAACAAAAAACAAAAAAACTTGCATTACATTTTCCCTTATATGTAAAACAATAATCCAAATTACATGATAAGTTGACAAAAACATGTAATTCATTTATTGTTGATGCGAAGTCTCCCCCAATGTGCCAGATCGATGCGGACAATTTCGACGGTTATGACTTTCATTTCTGCATAATCCACAACGTTTTGGTTGGCATTTCTCCCTGAGGTCCATTTCATTACGAATAGGACTTGATTTTGGCCGACCATGTGGATTTCTCCGCATTTCTTGATTGGGACACACTTCTGGACCATCATATTGAGGCCAGTAACCTTCATTTCCAATAGCTTCGAACTCATGTCTATAAACATTCAATATAGTTTCCAGTCTATAGACTTTGTCCACATATTGCATGCAATCTACATGGACATGTGCACAGGCAGCAACTACATGTGAACAAGGGAACCTTTGTGCTTGAAACTTTCCACAATCACACCACATGTCACTAAGCTTGACTTTGTACTTCATTGCAGAAACACCCTCTTGTGGATCAACTAACTCTTCAACCAGAAAAGATTGATTTGCTCGCGTAAAATTACGAACAATGTGGGAGTTAGCTTTCCTGCGATTTTCTTGCATAGCTTGTGTGACTGTTTCACAATATGTGTGCCCTCCCTCCATCATGGCAATTTGCTTGTTCCCCATCTTAACAAAAAGTGCAGCCAACCTATAATATGTTGATTGCACTAAAGCAGTAATGGGAAGATAACGTGTTTCCTTCAACACCGAATTGATAGATTCAGCTAGGTTGGTTGTCATATGGCCATAACGTCTTCCTTGATCATATGACTGCGCCCACTTCTCCTTGGGGATCCTATCAAGCCAATTAGCCGCCTCTGCATTTTCTCCACGAAGATTGTCATACATGAAATGAAAATTCGGTCGCCTCAACTCGTATCCTAATAAATTTTAAAACAAAAAACTTGTGAATTTCAGTATTATTTTATATGCTAAACGAAATATAAGAGATAAAATAACTATGATTTGATTCCATACCCATGTTAACAATTTGTCGACGCAATTCCTTATTGTTAAACTTTTTCATAAAGTTCGTTGCAATGTGTCGAATGCAGTACACTGAATATGCATGTGGAGGATTCCATCCACCATCGCGTCTAATCGCAGCTTTGATGGCTTCATGTCGATCAGACATCAAGCAAATGCCAGGCTGTTTTGTCACGTGTCTACGCAAGTTACTGAGAAAGAATGACCAAGCCTCTGTTGTCTCACCCTCCACAATGGCAAAGGCAATTGGCAATATGTTTCGGTTGCCATCTTGTGCAATAGCTAACAATAATGTGCTTTTGTATTTTCCATATAAGAAAGTACCGTCTATTTGCACAATAGGTTTACAATACAGATACCCTTCAATGCACGACTTAAATGTCCAAAATAGTCGATGGAATATTCTCTTACCTTGGACTAGTCGATCACCGTGATATGCAAGTACCGTTTGCAATTCCACAATTGTACCAGGCACGAAATGTTACATTGCACCTAACCATTTAGGTAGCTCATTGTACGATATTTCCCAATCGCCAAATACTCGAACAATTGCCTTTTGCTTTGCTTGCCATGTTTTCTTGTAGGAGGTGATGTATCCATACCGGATTCGCATCTCAGCGATCAAAACTGAAACGGAAATCTTCGGATTTGCTTGGACCAATGACAAAATGCATGAACAGATCATGTTACAATCTAACTTGCAATGATCTTGTGAAATCCTCCCCAATGTGCAAGTATGAGGCCGTTCATATTTTCTAATCTCCCATAGCTGTTTCTTCTTCATAAAAGTTGCCTTCATTCTCCAATTACACCCATTCCCATACATTACGCACTTGGCATAATATTTCGTCCGCTCAGATTCAATTACTCTGTAATCTACATAGTTTTTGATGTTATAGTGCTTGATAGCTGAAAGCACAGCCTCTTTCGTTGGGAATTGTAACCCAACACACAGATCAACTGCAGATGGATCAAATGTCAGAGGCGTAACTAATGTATGAGCATACTCAGGAAATTTCGGCACATGCATTGCCTCCAGATCCAGTGTATGCATATGGGATGCAGCCTCATATGGGGGAAGATCTCCATGAGTGTTGATCTCAGCAGGGACGACGTCTGGGTCAGAATCACTATTGTCATCACTTGCGAATTCAGCATCCTCTTCCTGCTCACTAAATTCACCAACATCTTCACCATGGACTCCACGTGGACGAACAGGATCAACACCAGCTGGCTCATCTTCGAGTGTAGTAGGAATTAGGGTTTGTGAGACTAATGAAGTCTGAAAAGTTGTAGCTTGAGATAAGGGCACGACTTCTTCTGTGGGAACGTCGTATGTAGTTTGAACATAGAACGACCCAGAATCATAATCTTCTATGGGAAAGTTTTCTGTTGTGCGAACATTTGAAGGGCCGCAATCATCGTCAACATCATCTATGTCAGCATATAACTCAAGGACACCAACATTTGCAAATGTCTCATGAGCATAAAACATGCATCTAACATCATCTTCAAGTGGAAATGTTCTATATCGGACACATCCTTCACCAATAGAAAGAGGATGCCTATACTTAACCTCTGAAACTCTTTTTCTATTTCCAGCTTTAATTTTTGTATGAATTTGCAGCTTCAGTTCCTCTAATGTGACGTCGTCTTCAACAAGAAAACTTTTAGGACGTTCACAATCAAAGGTAGCACCTTCGTCAGTATTATGAATTTGGCCATTATAGTAGACCAATGCGATCACTCTATTGCTCATGTTGTGTAGTAATGAAACTAAGAAAGATGAGAATGTAGGTATTATCACTCCGCAAAAGAAAGAAGAAATATAGAAGGATGAGAATGAGGAGGTTTTAGCACTCAGGAAAAATCTGATTGAAAAACTGTTGTAGGGGGTATTGTAAACCTTCATAAGTATTATGAATTTATGATGGTTCATTATGTTGTACCAGATGACAAATCCCATCCTTTGTATAGGATGGAATCTGATTCTCATATTCTGCCTAGGACTATTTGACTGAAAAAGTTATAACTTATTCAATGCAAAATCTGATTGATAAATCTCATCCTTTGTCTCATCCATTGCAGAAAGAATCCAATTTCAATATTTTCTGCAGCATTTGATGGACTGAAAAATAAAAAAAAAACTCTCTAAAACCCTAAATCATCAGTCTTATCCATTGCAGAAGGAATCCAATTCCAATATTTTCTGCAGCATTTGATGGATTGAAAAATAGCTGAAACCTCTCTAAAACCCTAAATTATCAGTCTTATCCATTGCAGAAGGAATCCAATTCCAATATTTTCTGCAGCATTTGTTGGACTGAAAAATAGCTGAAACCTCTCTCAAACCCTAAATCATCAGTCTCATCCATTGCAGAAGAAATCCAATTCCAATATTTTCTGCAGCATTTGATGGACTGAAAAATAGCTGAAACCTCTCTAAAACCCTAAATCATCAGTCTTATCCATTGCAGAAGGAATCCAATTCCAATATTTTCTGCAGCATTTGATGGACTGAAAAATAGCTGAAACCTCTCTAAAACCCTAAATCATCAGTCTTATCCATTGCAGAAGGAATCCAATTCCAATATTTTCTGCAGCATTTGTTGGACTGAAAAATAGCTGAAACCTCTCTCAAACCCTAAATCATCAGTCTCATCCATTGCAGAAGGAATCCAATTCCAATATTTTCTACAGCATTTGATGGACTGAAAAATAGCTGAAACCTCTCTCAAACCCTAAATCATCAGTCTCATCCATTGCAGAAGGAATCCAATTCCAATATTTTCTGCAGCATTTGATGGACTGAAAAATAGCTCAAACCTCTCTCAAACCCTAAATCATCAGTCTCATCCATTGCAGAAGGAATCCAATTCCAATATTTTCTGCAGCATTTGATGGACTGAAAAATAGCTCAAACCTCTCTCAAACCCTAAATCATCAGTCTCATCCATTGCAGAAGGAATCCAATTCCAATATTTTCTACATCATAAAATTAAAATTGTATAACAAATATAATTTTATTTTTAAAATTTTTATAAGCAATAAAATAGTATATTTAATAAATTAAATTTTTTATAAAATTAAAAAAGTATAAGAAATAAAATTTTTGATATAAATATTTTATAAGAAATATAATGTTATTTTTAAAATTTTTATAAGCAATAAAATAGTATATTTAATAAATTAAATTTTTTATAAAATTAAAAAAGTATAAGAAATAAAATTTTTGATATAAATATTTTATAAGAAATATAATGTTATTTTTAAAATTTTAATAAGCAATAAAATAGTATATTTTATAAATTTTAATTTAATTTTCTGATACATTGATGTTAATTTAATTTTCTGATACATTGATGTTAATTTAATTTTCTTTTTTAAATTTTAATAAGAAATAAAATTTTATTTTTATTAAATTTTAATCAGAAATTAAATTAAAATTATTTTATCAAATATCCAGTTTTAAACTGTAACAATCTATACTATTATTAAAAACAATGATTAAATTGATGTCACGAGTTAATCGAATACCAACTCAATAAAAAAATCAAATTAAAAAAATTATTTTACGATACCAACTTAAAAATAACTTCTTTATTTAAAAAAGTTACTCGATAAATTTCTTTAAAAAAAAATTTTATTTACATTTTACAACATTAAATTATTTTTGATATAAATTAAATTTTGCTTTTTATAATATTACAAAATTATAAAAAATACAATTTTTGATATAAAAATTTAATAAGAAATATAATCTTCTTTTTTAAATTTTAATAAGAAATATATTTTTATTTTTTATAAAATAAAAATAATAAATTAAATTACATTTTTAATATATATTTAAAAAAATTAAATAACCAAACCTAAAAATTATTTTAAAATTAAAAAACAAAATTTACAAATTAAGAAATAATTTTAAAATTTGTTTTTTAATTAAAGTAAAAAAAAAATACATGAAGGGAAATCGCCACCCTGGCGATTTCCCTTCATTGAATTTGCAAAATTTGCAAAAAATACCAAAGGAAATCGCCACCCCCCATGGCGATTTCCCTTGGTGTTTTTTGCCAAAATGGGTTTTTTTTACACTGGGAAATCGCCATGGGGGATGGCGATTTCCCAGCTAGTATTAAAACAAGCGGATTTTGGGAATTAATCTGAAATGAACGGTATTTTGGGATATAATTTTTTTTTGGCTATATTTGAATAAAAAACCAAAGAAAATGTCATCATTAATTTATACATGAAAAAATAAAATCATAATTTTTGTGACTAAAAGTAAGGAAAATTTTAATAGTTTTCCATTTTTATTATTAAAATTTTCAATTTTGGATATATATGTTTTAATTGTATTAACATTTCATACATTTGGGCTTTGAAATGAAAAAAATTATAAAAGCGTTGGTCAAAGAGAAAATTGTTGGTCAAAGAGAAAATTTTCTTTGCTTTTTAAGATACAAATCAAAGCTAAGTTGCCAAGTTACGTAGTAAGTGCAACCATGCAGTCCTTGTAAGTTGCAACCTTAAGTATTTAGGAATTAATCGGATAAACAAGCTAACCGATCGTAGTATTTATATTTATTATATATAAAGTTTTTGATTGAGTTGATGTTACAAATTAAGTGATATCAATTTAATTGATGAAATGATACAAAATTAAAATTATAGTAAATCTATAAAATAAAAAAAAAAGAAGATAAAAATGTCATTTAATATAAAATTTAAATATTTTTAATTAATTTTATTTTTAAAAAATATTCACACATAAAAAAACTACTCACTACTTTTATAATTAGTTTTTTTTTTTTTTTTTTTTCACCCACATATTGGCAAACCTGATAATTTGGACACAATACGATTACACTATATAAAAAATAACTAAAATATGATACGAAACATGATACGGCACAAAAAGATAACATGTACACGACACGACACAAATAACGAATGTATCCAAATCTATATAATACGAATCATTAATATATCAGAATTTATATAAATATTCAATACTTTAAGCATGATTATAACTCATGAAAATACACGAATATGATATTAATATACGAATCTGGATGTGTCAAAATTTAATTATATATAATAAGAGATTGAATTTGATGTAATTTCCAACTCAATTAATAAATTTATATTAAATTATTTGTTTTTGCAAAATTCGGATGACGTATTGACGTTAGTCCGTATATAAGGTTGAGAGCGGTTCTAGTAGTTGATGCATCCAGTGGAATCACTTTTACCGTTTATTTTTTTTCTTTCCTTTTATGGTTTTTTTGCCATGTTATATCATTTTGAAGAAAAAATTTCCTTAATATTAAAGTGTCTAATTAAATTTGTGTGAGACATCAATTCTATAAATAATTTTTTTTAAAACATAATTAAAATAATAATATTAAAATCACTTACGTATTTATATATATATATATATATAGATATATATATATATATATATAAAACCAACTCATTCCATTTTTTGTAACAAACTACATAGAGTTGACAAAGCAGGCCCGAATTCGAGAATCCGTCCGAACTGAGCCGATCCGAGATCGAATCCGATCTGATTTGACTAAAAAAGTCAAAGACCTGAATCCGAAAAAATTCGAATCCGTAAAAATCCGAACCCTAGAAAATTCGAATCCAAAAAAACCCGAACCCATAAAAGCCCGAATCCGCTACGATCCGAGCCCGAGATCTATCCAATCTGAAACCCGTAAAAAATTGAATTTATAATCGAAAAAATCTGAATTGTAATTATATGATTTTATTTTAAAAAATAAATAAATTATAAATTTTTTATTAAATAAAATATTTTATTTTTAAAATGTATTTGTCGCAACCTAAAAAATAACAAGTCTCATTGCAATACTTTATTATTCGTTAAGCGTAACATTAAAAAAAATCGAGAAAAAATCGACTTAATTCCTCTTGAGAAAGAAGGTTTTGAAAATGACATTGAAAAAGACATAGAGTCGCCACCAATCTTTTTTAGCTAGGTGTGATCGGCCACCTATTGAAATCGGTTTTATAAAATATTTTAAAATTAATTAAAACATTTTCAAAACCAATTTCAAGTCTGCTTTTAAATCAGAGAAATCAAAGAAGCGGGTTCGAGACTCGGTTACGTGTGGGGAAGGATTAGCACCCCCACAACGCCCGTATGAAACGGTACCTTATTAATCATGTGTTATCTTAAGTCTCGGTAAAAAGTCGGTTTTAAATTTAGTCTTTCAAGTCAATTCCCAATTTAAAAAAAAATAATTTCATTTTTAATTGAAAATGATCCGGAATTTATAAATTCAAAATTTTTCTTATATTCCCCAACAAACGTGGCAAAATATAAAAATTTTTATTAGTTTGAAAAACTTTTCGAATCATTCTTATTTTAAATAAGATATTCCGTTATTAAGGATAACTGATGATATCCTCCCCAGCAAACCCGGTAGAGAACTCATGAATTATTTTAACTCGGAAATATCTTTATTTTATTGAAAATCATTACTTTTGTCAAAACATTTAAAAAAAATATGAATATGTGTGACATAAATAAAATGACATAGCAAAGTCTAGATAATATAGTGCAACCTAAATGGTATGATATAATTTAAATGTCTTAACATATTCTAAATGAAATGAAATATCCTAAGTTATATGATATATTCTAAATGAAATAAAATATCCTAAGTGATATAATATATTCTAAATGAAATGAAATGACCTAGGTAACATAATATATTCTACATGAAATGAAATGACCTAGGTAACATAATATATTCTATATGAAATGAAATAATTTAAATGACATGGCAAATATAAATGATATGGCATATAATCTAAATGACATGAAACATAAAATAATGCTATCATATAATATGCATGGAAATAAAAATAAAAATAAAAATAATAATGCATGAACATAGTATATGCTAAATAATATGACGAAAATAACTAAATAAAAAGCATAGGATATCATGAAATATTCAAAACCATATAACAAATAATATAATATCAAAAATTTAGATCAAAGATAATAACATCATCATGAAAATTAAACATAGCAAAAATTACATATTATATAATATGCATGAATATGAAAAATGCAATGTATGAGAATGTATTTTTTCCTTTAATTAAGAAAATCCGTATATCTAAAAAGATATCCGGCTACCTTAGAAAAATATATCAAATTAAATATTCTAAAACCAAAATACTTTGTGATTGTTTGAAAACAATTTTGAAAAGCTTAGATTAAAAATAAAAACCTAGTTAAACCCCTTTTAAATGGCTTTAATTTCCTAATTTTAAAATCCCGGACTTGATCACCCTTAACCCGAGATTTAAAAATCATTTTTAGAGTTTAAAAAGGCTTAGAAACTACCCTAAGTCAGTAGCTAAACTTCCTAATCAGCCCCCTCTAAGTAACTTAACCAAAACAGAAAAAAGATTTTCCTTCAAATTCAATTCTGCCTCTACTATCCAGTCTTAAAGCACGATTTTTTACCATATTTTTAAAAATTCAAAAAAATCTAAAAACAATACTGGAGACTCAAGACATGTAAAACTACATGGGAAAAAATCGTCTTAATTTTCTGATTAAAGATGACTGCCCAGAAAAATCGAGAAAGTAAGAGTACTGGGTGAAAAAATCTGTTTTGCCAAAACATATTTTTTTGCCTTCGATAAAATCATTTAAAAATCAAAGTAAAAATATTAGAGACTCCCTAAAAGACTCACAAACAGTAGCTAACACTTTTGAAAAGTTAGGCAAAAAAAAGTTAAAGTAAAAAAAATCACAAAGGTAGAGTAATCAATTTGACAACTCTTTAATTTTTCACAAGTATGCTCAAGTGAGCATGGCTTTGAGCCATTGATTGACCTAAGTCATAAGTCAAGTGGTAAGGACATGAAATGCATGAAAAATACAGCAAATATGATGCATAAAATGCATGATTTAAAACCTAAATGACATGAAAAATGCATGGCATCAATAAAATGACCTAGACCTAAATGAACTTGCATGGCATTTAATGCAACCTAGGTCTAAAATGCATGAATATGCATGGCAAAGCAAACCAATCCTAAACCTAAAAAATGCATGGCAATAACACAAACATATGGCATGCTTAAACAAAATACTCAACCAAATATCATGAAAATACAAACCTATCAACTAACATAACAAAAATGCACACACAAAGCATACAACATAGGGTGGCCGAATGGTCTCATGCTTAAAATGAGCATGACATTTTCACAAACACATGATATACTAACATGCATAGCTAAAGAATAATGCTCAAATCATGCAAATATAAAGTAAAGGCATGAAAACCAATAGGCATTTTCACAAACACATGGATTACAAAATATAAAACATAAACAAACTTAAACATTTTGAAAATAGAAAATCAAAAATGCAAGACAAGTAAAATAAACATGATAACAAGATAATAGACTCAAAAATTTTAACAAGCAAGCAACCAAATTAAAACAAGCTTCATGTTTATGTATTAGAAGAAGATTTAAAGCATCAAAACTTGTTAAATATCAAGAATAACATGAAATAAATGCAAACAGCAACTACACTAAAAACAGACCATTCGGCCACCCTTATAACAAAAGGGAAAAAAATTTCAAAGTTTTTTTCCAAGAAAGTATGAAGAAGAACTTGAAGAAGAATATTAAAAACACTTATTTTAAAAATAAATAAAAAAATCAAAAGAAACTCACCAAAATAGTAATCAAAACAGCAAATCAAGAATGAAAAATCAAAGAAAGTGCAAGAGTATGGTGTTTAAAGCAACCTCTAAAAGCTATCTTTAAAGTTTTTTCTCTTCTAACTTTCTTTCCTTTTCTTTTTGCCTTTCAACAATGGAGAGAAAAATCAGCCAAAACCAAGAGAGAATAGAGAGTGAATAGCTGAAAATGAAAGAGAGAGTGACCCCTCCTTATAGTGGCCGAATGGCCCTTATCCCCTAGGATGTTATCATCTTTTCTTCAACTAATTTTCATCCAAAGGCTATTGATCCAAGATGTTTAAAAAATGAAATTATCACCCTTAGATTAGGCCATCAGCTATCCATAATTACATATGTTCAAGAATCTTAAGCCATTATGTTGACACTCCCCCTCTTCATGCATTGGTCCATGTAGCTTATTTGCAAAGGCTTGATCAAAAAATAACTTACTCTTCATTGTTGGCCTTTTGATTAAAAATCAGAAAATGTCTATCCATTCTTGGGCCTTGGCCGGCCAACCCCTTTTCTTCCAGCCCATGTTTCATTTTTTTAAAAGGCAAGAAAAGCCCTTTTCGATTTCTTGGGTAAAATGAGATTTTTGCCCCCCGAACATAAATAAATGGAAAACGGACTCCAAATTCAAAATTTCTTTTTTCAATACTTTCAAAATAATTAAAAATTGAATTCTGAAAGTTTTCAAAATTTTCCGAGTCCATTTGCTATTTATTTGGATTTTTCTTCCAAAATTGCCCTTTTATGCTCCCAAACTTTACCATTTTTTAAACGAGCTCCAAATCCATATTTTTCTTCACCAATCACTTCCAAGTAATTTAAAAGTGTGATCTAGAAGTTTTCATAATTTTTGGAACTCATTTGGTATTTTTTCGGGATTTATTTGCTTGAATTACTGCATAGGGGGCCCGAGATTTGGCCATTTTGCAAACGAACTCTGAATCCAGATTTTCTTTCGCCAATCTCTTCCAAATAATTTAAAAATGAGATTTGCAAATTTTCAAAATTTTTGGAGTTCATTTTCTATTTTTTGGATTTATCTTCTTGAATTTCTACATAGGGGACCCGGGATTTGGCCATTTTGCAAACGAACTCCGAATCAAGATTTTCTTTCGCTAATATCTTCGAAATGATTTAAGAATGAGATCTGCAATTTTTCAAAATTTTTGGAGTTCATTTGCTATTTTTCTCAGATTTTCCAATTTTGCCCTTTTGCCTCCGAAACCCGGTTTTGCTCAAAACGAGTTCGATTTTCAGATTTTCTTCAAATTGAGCTTTGGGCTATCCTTTTTTAGTCACTCCTCATCCATTAGGGGCTTTAGTCTTACCGAATCGGGCCATTTCTGTAATTCTTCCAAATTTCACCTAAATCTACCAGAAACTCTAATCCTCGATTTTCTTCCGGATTGACTTTTTTTTTAGTTTTTCTTCCAAGTAGCTTCTCCATTATCCGTAGTCAGTGCTTATCTTTCATTTGAAATCTTCAATTTCGACCAATTTGATCGTTTAAGCACTTTTCACCAAATTTTTCGAACTAGGATTTCTTTTCTACTGAATCTCCGTAACCCAACTTCCGAACTCCATATCTTTCAATGTAGACCTCGGATTATCAAAATTCTTTCGCCATTTCTCAATTGAACTTCAAATCCTGATTTTGAAAGTGGGTTGACTTTTTCAGTAATTGGCTTTTCGGGGTTGACTTTTTCAAGTTTGACTTTTTATGCTCGCCTTCTTAGACTAACTCTTGAAGTATCACCTGCAAGATGAAAAAAGTTTTTTTACATTCTAAAAACATCAGTTTAGGAAGAAAACATACCTGTTTTAATGGTCCGGACAAAATTAGGTGTCTACAGTATTTATAATTATTATATAATTAAATCAATAATGTATTATCAATAAAAATAATTAATAGTGAATCTTTAAATTGGATTATAAAATTAATTTGAAACACATTAAATATACAATTAGATTCTAATGTTTTGTAAGATAAACTATATCACTCTTTAGAGCTTATTATCATAATTATATATCTTAAGTTTATTTCATATGTAACACAGACACACATATGAAAACACGCACATATACATATTGAGCCATACTTCACTCAGGTGAGCGTTTTTTATGTCTTGCGCTTTAGACAATATAATAGTTCTAGGACCAAGAGTGCACCTTGCGCTCTTGACAACACTGATCAAAATAGTTTAATATAAACTAATTTTTACACGTAATAGTATCCTAAAATTTTTAACTATTAAGGGCTAAGATAAATAATTGACCAATTCTTAATATTAAATATTTTTGGTGAATGATAATCGATACTCTTTTTAATAATGTCTGATATTCAATATTATAATGTCACTTTATAGTATATTCAATATCAAATATTTATTTTAACTCATAAAACAAAACAAAAATTCTTATACAATCATTAATTATAGTATATTCAATATCAAATATCAAATATTAAAATTAAAATTAATTATATCAATACTATATAAATTAGCTTTTATATATCATGGTTTCTTAAAAAATTTAAGTATTAATTATTAAAATTAAATCAATTAATTGTTATTCTTTTAGTGTCTACTATTCATCATTTTAATTAAACATTTGATCAATTAGTATATACAATTAGATCTAATGTTCTTATGTTAGTATTTATAATTATGTCCAAACAAAAAAAATATAAATATAATAACAAATTCTTGAAAATTTAAAATCCTCTTAAAAAATTATAATACAATAACTATAACCTAATAAAGCAAAATAAAAATTTGTTGGACTAAGTGACTATAAGAGTTCAATGAGTTATTGGGTTAAGAGTAAAAGTCATTTATGTAAATGTTAGTGACTTTTATTTATAAATTGTTTATTTCTAATAAATTTTTTTACATGCAGCCCAATGATTTTTGTTTTAGACTTTTTTTGTATTATTTTATATTTAATTTAACTCACTTATAAAAAATTAAAAAAAAAATCTTATATAATCATTAATTATATCTATATTCAATACTAAACATCATAAAAATTTAAAAATATAAGTATATAACAATTGCAAAATAATAAGAAGTAGCAAAATATACAAATTCTTTTTTATTCATACTATAAGTAAATATCTCGAACTTAGATATTTAGCTTTTATTTGAACTTTTGGACTAAAAAATAATATAAAATATTCAAATATAAAATATTAATACTCAATTTATAAATAAAATTATTATATAATTTATATTTATATAAATATTTATTAATTTTTAAAATTCTAATTTAGTATCTTTGTAAGTAAAATTAATAATTACATTCAAAATTAAAAAAAAAAATTTATAACTTAAAAAATTCCAAAATTATTGAATCCGTCTAGGTTTGCCCGAACTCGAACCGATCCAAATCCGAAATAATCCGAATCCAAAAAAGCCCGTATCTGAAATGGCTCGAGCCCGGAAAAGCATGAATCTGAAGTTATCCGAACCCGAAAAAGCCCGAATCCGAAATTATTCGAATCCGAAAATATTCGAGCCCAAAACAATCCGAACCCGAAACGAATCTGAATCCGAAATAACCCGAATCCGATAAAAACTCGATCCAAACCCGCCCAAACCAACCCGTTTGCCACCTCTTAACTACCCCTACTTAAATTTTTTTTTTCTTTTTAAATATTTCTTTTACATTATTTTTTCTTTCACTCATATGGTAGATGTATATATTTTTAGTTAAAAATATGTGACAAAGAGGCATCCGTGATTCTAAAAGGGTATATAAAATTCGATAATAAATAAAAAATAAAAGTTTATACAAAATTTGCTTTATCTTAAAATTTTAATTTTTCACAAATCTAAAAAAAAAAAAAATCAATTTATTTTATATAAATAAAAAATAATTAAATTTTACATTAAATTTTTTATCTTCATAATTAATTTACATTAATATTAAAAATAAAACTTTATAATATAATTTATACATGAAACAAATTTTACATGTTAACGTAAATTTTAGTTAATATACACTTTACTAATTGGAGGAATAGCAAACATTCTAAAAAAAAAAAATATATATATATATATATATACACTTTATTTATTTTATTTATTTTTAAAATACATAACTATATATTAAAAAAATAAATCAACGAATATTTATATGTGAATGCATGCGACTAGACCTGCTCATGAGCTGAGCCGTTTTTTTTTTTTTTCATCTTACCTAGACCCGACTCGTCGGCCCGGTTATTGTTCATATAGTATTAAAAAAAATTTAAAAAAATCATTTTTACATTAATATTTATATATTTTTATAATTAAATTTAAATAAAAAAATTATTTTTTATTACTTGAACAGTGATCCGAGTCGGGTTGATCCGGATCACAAAATATCTTGTCCAGACCCGACAAATACTAATTTGAGAAAAAACATGGAAATGACCAAAACACTCTTAGTCTATATGGCATAATTATGCAAAAATACGCATCTAGATCTAAATGGCATGTTACAATGTTAGCTTCATGGCATACTTATTGTCACAATAACAATAACTACCTAAATCCAATTGGCATGTTACAATGCAGCTGTATTGATAGCCTTGGATAATCTATCGATCATTAAATCATACATAGAAGATTCTTAACATTCAAATCATATGTAGAAAGAATTTCATGGCATATAACGATTGAGAAAATAAAGAAAAAACATGGAAAATAACCAAAATACTCCTAGTTTATATGTCTAAAATGACTGGTATTTCCTTTAGTTGTCTGACCTTCAATATCTCAGATCCCTGAATTTAGCTCCATCTCCTTCTATCCTCCTCTTCGTCCACAGGAGTATACCATGATGGTCTTCGCTTTGAGTTACTTAACCTGTAGTTCAACAGCACTTCTTCATCACAAAGTGCTGTAGTTGCCACCAAAACAAGAGTCTTTAAAACAGGACCATCTGACCCACTATTTCCTGAACCCCATCTGAACCAAAAGCTGCCAAATCTCCTCATGTTTACTTCTGCATTCCCAAATGATATATTTGGAATATAAGCTCTCATGTGTTTTTCAGTCAGTGGGAAGTCATAAGGGCAAACCATCACATTTGGCACCATTTCTTTAGCAGGGTGATTGGCTAAATGGGCCAAAGCTAAAGGGTTTCTACGTTCCAAAATTTCACCACCACTCCCCACTCGCGAGTTTCCCAAAGGCTTACTAAGCATTTTCCAGAACCGATCTGAACCTTTCTCTGTCACATTTGTGTTGGACCTTATATCTCGCATTGTTGAACCATCCCACAATTCACGTGTTTCACCCCCATAACCCCAAGGTTGGGCATTGATGACAGTCGCATCATATCTTGTTATCAGATATGTGTTTTGTGCATCAACTCTTGGGTATCCAGGAATGTATCGGTAATAAGCCGGGGAGTATATAACACCAGGGTAGATGGCAATTACAGCACCAACATTAGCTTCACCATTCAAAAACAAACCTTGTCCAGCTTCACTGTGGGGTATTTGAGATGGTTTGACATCAAGCTTGTAGCCAATGGAATCCTTCAACCTCTGTGAGAGTTCAGTGCGTTTTAATGGCCTTGTCTTAGGAACTACTGCACTGAAAAATCATCAATAGTTAGAACTGGGAAGGAGATTATCGGTGGCAGGGTCTTCCATTTATCTCTACAATTATTGGTACAAAATAGAAACTAGAGAGCAAAGGCATATATGATCAAAGTCAAACAACGGATCAAAAGATTCATATTCCAAATACTTGTTGCTATTTCATTTTTGTACAGATATATGACAAATTTAGCAACAATCAAACTTCGGTTAAATTGTCTGTATTTCATATTATCATATACACTAGCAATTATCTTTTCATAATAGTTATAAGAAGATCAATGTTTAATGTATTTATTTTGCACCTATCACAATTTTCTTAAACAAAAACAAACAAAACCTTATCCCATAAGTAACAGAGAGAAAAAAAAAATGGTTCCTCTATGAGCATTGGCTCCTATCTCATACCTCAGTGAAGGTAGCCGAGCTTAAAATCACATAGCAACTGAATCTTGCAGTGAAGGTCTAAACTAATTGACATTTTAAGTTCCAAAACCAAAAATCATCACATTATAGTTGCAATACAATAAGATGTAGAGCAAAGCAAACTACTATAAAAACAGTGAAAGCCCAGTTTCCCTGACAATGTAGTTTAATTAAACAATATAGTGAAAAAGCTTAGGATAGGGATTTAAATAACGGTCGCAACGCGATGTTACCGTCGTTATTTTGCGGTTTCGGCTTCTTCTGCCGTCGATATTCACGGTCGATATTTACCGCAATTGACCGCGGTAGCATTCATTACGTCCATAACTACGATATACGCGAAGCGACCGAAAATGCATCCGCGATTGCAATTTAAATCCTTGGCTTAGGGATAAAATTTTAAAGATACCAAACATCCCATAGATGATACATAAAATGCAGTTCGTGACGATACTGAAAACAAAACAAACTAGAAATCTACTCACCAGAATGGTTAGTAGTTGGGTCATTCCTTCCAACAGCAAAACTAAGACCACTTCGGGAAGGAGTAGCATTTGGTTGCGATTCCTGTGGCTCATTGACATCAGGAAGAAGAATTTCATCCATAGCAGTGCAGAAGTTTTTAAGTTGATTATGAATGTTTTCTTGGACTTGCTTCTGTTGGTCAGCAACAGAGGCTTTAGTAGCCATGTTGATGATATCCTCTGCATCAGCCTCATCCGCATTCTTTCCCAAACGATTGTAACTGAACATTGCAGAAGCAACAATTTCAAGCAATCAAAATATTGGACTAAAACAATGATAATGAATGAGAAAATGGGTATGGGTATCGAAGACCACCAACCTGGTATACATGAAAAGGCGGTTGATGTCAGCTTCAAATTGGAGTTTCCTTGGGTCCCTAGCAAAACTGGGGCTTTTTGCAAGGGTTCTCACACCCTGTAATATCAATAGAAAAACATTTATTTTATGCATAAAATGGCCTCAGTTAAACTCCACCTTTGACTCATCATTACCCATTTTCACAAATGACTTGACATAAATCCGATTTTTGATATCATCTTTCATTTGCAAAAAAAAAAAAAAAAAACAATGTTTAAAATGTAATCTGTTCAGTTACTTGAGGTCCTAAAATGAAGAAAAATGAAACATCGCTGAAATGGAGAGAAAAATAGAAATAAAGAATGGATATTAAGAGATCAAAGGTACTCACATCTTGGAATTTTTTGAAAAGAAAAGCCATTGAGAAAGCAGCTGCCAACAAAATTCCCACTGATACTCTAAGCTTCGCTCAGCTTGGCTATGCCCTGTTTTCCGATTAGAAACGCGAAAGCGGAAGAAAGTCAAAATGGGAAAGTTCTGTTTACCAATTTTTGGACCTTTAGGTTTGTGCTTTGTCTGGGTTGGGTTGAGTTTGATTGGGCTTTCAGTGATATTAGGCTTTTAACTTAGGTTCCAATGCCATGGCTTGTCAGCTCCATTAAGGAGGGATTGGGCTTGTCCGATGCCCATATCTTCGTTTACAGGGCAAGATAGCTAACGATAAACGGTTTTTTTATTTAAAAAATTGACTAAATAAATCAGAAAAGATTTAGGTATATTTCTTTTAAGTCAAGTTTGTGAGATTTTCTATTAAAATCCCTTAAATCCAAATTAACTATACACGACCATATACATATGACGAAAAATTATTTCATAGGTTTTTCCCACCACGTCAGTCATGATCTCCGCCAATAAAATTAGAACAAATTAGATTCATCTTCCACGTCATACTTATTGTTTTTGTTTTTTTTGCTTTGCTTTGCTTTGCTTTGTTCTTTTTTTTTTAAAGAAGAAGTGAAAAACAGAATATTTTTTTTATGAGAAATAACTCGTGTTTATGTTGGAGGATAAGTATTACGTGGAACAAAAATATGATTTGTTTTAATTTCATTGGCCAAGATCATGGCTGACGTGGTGGGAAGAGTCTATAGAATAATTTTTCTAGATAGGCACCCAAAAATTATATATAAAAAGGTAAGCAAAGGTTGGCTTGAGGTAAGAGAAAACATAAACATTGAACCCTCTGATTATTCTTTGTCTTTACTCTGAATTTTTTTTTGAATTCATGTTAATTTCGGTATCTGAGCACGTCCCAAAAATCAAACTTCGATACCCCTTTAATTTTCCTTGTAAGTTATTATCAATCTTTATCTAACAATTTTCAAAAATTCATCCAACTCCACCGTTCAAAAAGATATCAACAAAGATAAAGATATCTATTATAGAAATTCATTCAAAAAGAAGCTGCGGGGAAGTAGCTAAAAATTCTGATAGAACTGTCCAAATTTTGCTGAACATATAATGGATAGCAAGTAGCAACACAAATGGCTAGCTACTGCCCTACTGGCTGTAGTCTAAGTAACAGCAGTAGCTGCTAGGTAACTAGAAACGTGAAAATAGCAATGTGTTGGCAATGAGGAAATGGATGAAGAGAGAAAGAGACTGATCAGGTGCAAAGATCGGACTTGATGGCCCGCACCGTGAGCCGTGGCAAACATCAGGCCTCCTTCATACATCTCTACCCATAATTCTAAGTCACGATCGCGGATACGGTTGCGGTATCGCGAACGTTGCGTAACTCGTCACGGTTGTCACGGATGTGAATTTGATAGTGTTTCAATGAATTTGATAATATCATGGACGTTACGTAACAGATAAAACGTGATGTGGGTGTCTTAAATTTCTTTACATTGTGACCGTTACACTGCGTAACCGCCGCATTTTAGTACTATGTCTCTACCCATCCACCCATTTGGCTCTTATGGAACCATGCTCTCCATCTACTATATTTAAAATTGAGTCCTGAGGGACTCAATGGTCATATTTTGAAAAGTTAATATTTTTTTTTGTCTTTTGATAACAAAGGTAAGGATTCAATGGTTATTTTTTGAAAAGCTAAGATTTTTCTATCTTTTGATAGCAGGGGTAAAATAGACTTTTTGATTTGAAAAAAAAAATATCAGACAAGGAAAAGAGAACGAGATGGGAGTATTGGGTCATTCATATGTCATGTCATTTACTATGCCATGTCATTTATTATGCCATGTCATTCATTATGCCATGTCATTTATATGCCATATCATTCACATGCCATGTCATTCATTCACATGTCATGTCATGTCATTCATTAATTTGCCATGACATTCATATGCCATGTCATTCATCCTTATGCCATGTCATTCATCTTTATGCCATGTCGATTTCATTCACATGACATTCATCCTTATGCCATGTCATTCATTATGCCATGTCATTCGTATGCCATGTCATTTGCTTGCCATGTCGATTTCATTCACATGACATTCATCCTTATGCCATGTCATTTTGTTTTCCATGTCGATTTCATTCACATGACATTCATCCTTATGTCATGTCATTCCTTTGCATGTCATGTCATTCCTTTGCATGCCATGCCGATTTCATTCACATGGCATTCATCCTTATGCCATGTCATTCCTTCACATGACATGTCATTCATTATGCCATGTCATTCACATGCCATGTCATTCATATGCTATGTCATTCATTCTCATGCTATGACACTTGTCCATGTCATTAATATGTCATTTTGTTTGCTATGTTGTTTTCATTCATGTCATTATGTATGCCATGTCGTTTTCATTCACATGACATTTTTCTTATGCCATGTCATCCATATGCCATGTCGATTTCATTCACATGACATTCATTCTTATGCCATGTCATCCATATGCCATGTCATTATGTATGCCATGTCGATTTCATTCACATGACATTTTTCTTATGCCATGTCATCCATATGCCATGTCATTTTGTATGCCATGCCGATTTCATGTACATAACATTCATTCTTATGCCATGTCATTTTGAATGTCATGTCGATTTCATGTACATGACATTCATTCTTATGCCATGCCATCCATATGCCATGTCATTTTGTATGCCATGTCGATTTCATTCACATAATATTCATTCTTATGCCATGTCATCCATATGCCATGTCATTTTGGTTGCCATGTCGATTTCATTCACATGACATTCATCCTTATGCCATGTCATATAAATGCCATGTCATTTTGTATGCCATGTCGATTTCATTTGCATGACATTCATCCTTATGCCATGTTATTTATATGCCATGTCATTTTATTTACCATGTCGATTTCATTCACATGACATTTATCCTTATGCCATGTCATTTTGTTTACCATGTCAATTTCATTCACATGACATTCATCCTTATGCCATGTCATTCATAATCTACTATATATTATTATTATTGTTATTGTTGTTATTATTATTATTATTATTATTATTATTGGTTCGTTTTTGGTACACTGGCTGTATAAATTTTTTAACTCCACAAGCGGGTTAAAAGGTTGCCACATGTTCCACTTCTTTTTTTAAGTAGTTTTTATTTATATTTTTTACTATACCCTATCATTATGTGTCACCCTCTTAACCCTGCTTGTGGAGTCTAAATACTCCACTAACAGTGTCTCAGATAATAATCCTATTATTATATATTATTTTTTAATCTTAATGACTCAAGAGATTTTTATGAAATAGGGCAAGGACAATTTTGTCATTCTTTCATTTTTTTTTAGTTTTTTTTTTTAGTTTTAAGTATTTTTTTATTGTTAAATGATGTATTTTTAAAAGGGTTAGTCTACACGATAACTCACGGGTCGATTTAAGATTCGTACTCGACCCGTTCAAAAAACAATTAAACAAAAAATTTATTTTATTAATTAATTTTAGTTTTTTATTTTATTTTAAAATGATGTATTTAAAGGGTTGGTTCACACATTGACTCGCGGGTCGATTTAAAATTTGTACTCAACCCGCACGGAAAAAAGTAAAACAAAATTTAATTAATTATTTTATTTTATTTTATTTTTAAATGATTATTTAAAGGGGTTGGTCCGTACATTGACTCGCGGGTCGATTTAAGATCCATATCCGACCCGTTCGAGAAAAAAATAAAAAATAAAAATATTTTATTAATTATTTTTATTTTATTTTATTTTTAAATGATATATTTAAAAGGGTTGATATGCACGTTAACTCGTGAGTCTGTTTAAGATCCGTATCTGATCTGTTTGAGAAAAAAATTAAAATAATAATTTTATTTATTAATTACTTTTATTTTATTTTTAAATTATTTATTTAAAAGATTGGTCCACATGTGTATTCGCGGGTTGATTTAGGATCCGTACCTGATCCGCTCGAAAAAAATTAAAAAAGAAATTTACTTTATTAATATTTTTCATTATTTTTATTTTTATTGATTTTTAAAAAAAAAATCATTATTTAAAATAATTATAAAATTTGATTTATCATTTTGTATTTTTAAAATTAAACAAACATGCTTACATAACTTATTAATTATATTTTGTTTTTAGTTTTTTATTTTATTTTATTTTTAAATAATATATTTAAAGAGGTTGGTCTGCAAGTTGACTCGCGGGTCGATTTAAGATCCGTACCCGACTCGCTAGGAAAAAAAGTTTTAAACAAAATTATTTTTTATTTTTTATTTTAGTTTTAAATGATATATTTAAAGGGGTTAGTTCACATGTTGACTCGTGGATCAATCTAGAATTCGTACTTGACCCGCTCGGGGAAAAAGTTAAAAAAATATATTTTAATAATTATTTCAATTTTAATTTTAAATGATGAATTTAAAGTGGTTGATCCGGATGTTGACTCACAAGTGGATTTAGCGTACCCGACTCGCTCGTGAAAAATAACTTAAAAAAAAAAAGGAAAAAACGAACTTGCTGTTAACCTATGTGAGAAAATCGATCCTACGAGAAAATAAAATAGAAACCACAATTTTATTTTCTTATTTTTCATTTATTATTTTTTACCTTCTATAAATAAAAATATACATGATACAATAAGGTCTAAATATTTTTCAAAAATACATATAAATAACATTTGAAAATGCATTTGTATTATGTAATTTATAAATAAATAATTATCATAAATTTAATTTTTATAATTAAAAAATATTATTATATTAATATTTTTATAATTTAAAAATAAAATAATTATTATTTAATAAAATATAAATATAAATTAATTTATTATTATTAATTAATTAAAAAATTTAAAAAAAAAAATTAAAAGTACCCCGACAAAGCGAGATATTTTACTTAGGGCCCTCATGAGACGCCTGCAGCTGGGCCCAGGACAAAACCGTGCGCTACACAACTATGATGCAAGGCAAAGTGGACAATACTTCGTGGTGGGGCAAACCTCGGCTAGAAGAGTCGAGTTTAGGCAAATCCCACACGAAGGCCTTTTTGTAGGACAAAATCGTGAGGCTCTGCGGAGTCAAAGCGAACAATACCTCATGACGTGGAAGCGTGGAGCCATGACAGATGGTATCAGAGCCACCTCCCGTACTCGCTGGTCGATGGTGGGGCAAACCTCAGCGAAAACGCTGAGTCCAATAAAGGGGTGAATGTAACCCCTAGACAAATCTCATATCGACATGAGACGATGAGGGGTCTGAGCTTACAAGGGGTGGCTCCCCTTCCAACTAAATGAGGTCTTTTTTATGGACAAAATCGTGAGGCTCTGAGAAGTCAAAGCGAACAATATCTCATGATGTGAAAATATGGAACCATGACAGGTCTTTTATTTTTAACCCCATCTGTTTATGCTGTACCTCGTTGATGTCACTGGCACCCTCCCATCAGTGTCGCCACTGCAACAATAATTATACTAGATCATACCAAAATTTGATTAAATTTAATTTACGTTGCCTGAAAAGAAAATGTTTGTATTTTTGTTCCTGTAAATCCAAATACGCAAGCCAGCGTTGAGGAGTTTTTGAATGATGAGCAACACAGAATCGGGAGTCATTCCAATCCTTGATTGCAGCACTGCGAATATTTAGTTACAGACAAGTCAATACTTATTGTAATTCACATCTTAATTCAAATCATTATTGCAGTGGAATACAATCAAACCAATTAACTTAAAAAATTAAATTGATAAAAACCAAAACGATAAACCAAAAAAGAAAAACAGTAAAGAAAGAACACCAACAATATATGGTTCGAGAACCAACTCCATATGTGCATGGACACAACAAAGAAAAAAGTCACTATTAAAATTTGTTGAGATTCACATTTGACTGTGATATCCCACGTCACTAAGAAGTGAAATGTAAATGTGACATATATACATAAAGGATCCAAAAGCTTAAGTTTTTTGGGTTCAAGTAATGCCCAACATGCATGTATGAAGTATGGACCCCTTTGATGTGCTCTTCATGGGCTCAAGGTTTTGGCTCATCTCCCCAACAAAGTGGTTCAGAGTCAAAGGTTCGACTTCAGATGCAATGAGTATAGTAATGTGGTATTTATGGAAAACGCAAGAAAGTGATGCACGCATAGGAGATGCGAGGTTGAGTGTTGGATTTAAAGGTGCGTTGGCAACTAAGAATGAAATGGAGAAGTTGCACATTGTGGACAACCTGGACTCAGGGAGAGGCGTTGTGGTTGACTGTTGGCTTAAAGGTGCATAAGTTGTTGAGAGAAATAGCACGATTTACTTGCACGGAGAGCTGATTATAACTCACAAGTGAAGGGGAGATTTATTTTGATTCATATGTGAGTGTGATATCCAATATCACTACGAAATGGGATGTAAAAATGACATATATGCTTGAAGGATCCAAAAATACATTAACTTAGTCTTTTGGGTTCAAGTGGTGTCCAACATGTATATATGAGCCCGTCTGATGTGCTCCCCATTAGCTCAAAGTGTTGGCATCTCCCAACATTAATACTCTATATCCATATATTAACTATTAAGCGTCACTGCCTATAGCTCCGGGAACATTCAAATGAAGAGATAAACAGAGCTTGAATTGAAGAAACTTAAACTATACAATTATATTGGTCTCTGCCCTATATGATATGAATCTTTTGCTTGATGGAATTGCTTAGGTGGTTAAGATATTGGATATAAAGGTTGTACGTGAAGCTATTTTCGAGGTGTGATTGTTAAGTTAGCAAAGTTGATTCTAGGAATTATATCAAGTGCCTCAAAGGAAACAGTTACTAAAGAAAAAACTTTCTAGTGTCATAGTTCTCCCAACTTTGGGTTTAGATATTCGGGTTAGATAAATAGAGCGATGGGCAATAGGCTAAAATGCTACTTTTGGTTGAAGTTCAATAGGCATTGCTAATAATACAAAATGTCACATAAAAGCTGACGGTTCTAGAATTTGGGATAAAGAGCAAGGAAAACCCGAAGGTAAATTTTGGAAACTCAACCCTCACATGAACAAGGATCACCATTCACCCATTGACCCCACATATAACTTTATGCTCTGCCATAGAATAACTATTTAACCTTTATTGTTATTCTGTGCTTTTCTAATTCTAACAGCTTGAATGATTGAGAGCAGTAGATCGGGTGCCATAACGAAGATTAAACAAAAGTGAAAAGAAAGGTAAAAAAAATCCCACTGCTGTCCCTCTCTTTCATTAAATTTTATGTGGCAGGGTACAAAGATGATTTGACACATGCTCTCATTAAATGCTCGAAAGTTCCAGGCTCTCTCTCAGGGTACACAACGGCGGAGCCTGTTTCTTTACATAAAGCAGAGCGAATATTAAATAGTACTACTACTACTACTATCCAACTTAGACAACAAATTTGTACAGTAGTAGTAAATTTGGAGTTTTCATGTATTAGAGATTAGTTAATTTGATACATATTTGAAAGAAAATTAAGAAACTGTAAACCAGAGTAATTATGTTTTACTACAATAATCATATATATAAATTGATGAAAAAATGGATGGTGTTGTCTAGTTTTACCTGCATGTAGTGTAGGGATAGGTAAGCTTTGTGACATTAGCATGCAGGGCACTCTCAACATCTTTTCTGTTGAAATATTTCTCTACATAATCTTCTGTGCAGGGATCGTAGCCTGATGGCAGCTTATATACCAGAGGTCCTAATTCAAATCAAGTAAATTAGCAAAACTGTGCATATGCAAATGTGTGTGTATATCTATACTATATATAAGTGCTGCTATACAACAAAACTTTTGGGATTTACATGTTGGGTGAGGAGACGAGGAGCAACTACAAGTTTGGAATAGGTTCTTCCGGGAGATTTAAGGCAAACGGGAGTGTAGATGCTGTACATGTCAATGTCAGAATAAGCTTCCATGAAACCTCTCAAATGTTCACCGCATTGAGCTGTTTGGTTACTGTTTTCTTTAAAACTGCATTCCTAATTGTTTATCTTATCGTAGAGTTGGTCTGAAATGATTGCGTGACTCCAAGCATAATCAAAAAGCCCTAAGGTGTCAGTTGGTTCATTGATGGCAGCATTCCCAATCTGGATTTTAACCCAAAAAAACAAACATAGCAGTTCATGTTGAAATATTTCATGTTCACAAATAGCATTTACTAGCCGGAAAAAAAATACAATTATACATATATATATATATTCTATACCATGAATCCCTTGAAATTAGTGTAGGAGTCTTTGCTAGATCCTTTGTTTTTCTCATAAATGAGTTGAGCCAGCTGGGGAACATAATGACCTGACAGAAGCAAAAGAAAAGAGGGAAATGAAGTGCATGTTCAGCTATGAGAAAAAGTGAATATGTAGTTACTCTTAAGAGGTAATATCTAGTAAGTTTGAAGTTCGAATCTCAATGCAATCCATTCTCTTATAGGAGATTGCGGCCTTTGTACCCAAAAAAGAGTGAAGAAAAATAATAATAGAATCTATATGACAGTACATTTAGCACAAAATAAAGGGTGGTACCATACCAGCATAGCTCTCTCCAGCAATGTAAAAGTCATGGGATTTGAAGTTTGGGAACCTTTTGAACCAATTAATTAAGAATGTGTAAGAGTCAGCAGCTGTAACTTGATCGCCAAGTTTACGTAAATCTTCAGAATTATTGGTGTAGGAAAATCCCACTCCAACTGGTGTCTCCAAAAACAGTATATTTGCAGCTACACATAGAAATAAGGAGTAATTGAAATCGAGATAGAGCTAGCATATATTTGAATGGAAGTGCATGTATAGAATCTTGTATTAGTTTAGAAAATGGAGTCGACTAATACCTTTGTTCCAAGAGAATTTGTTGAAAGTAAGCTGAGTGCCATTGCTACGGACAAGGAATGGACCAAGTTCTTGTCCAGCTCCATAGGCCACTGATTAGCAGCCAGGTCCTAAAACATTGTGAATTTGGTTATTAATAAATAATCCATTTTATCTTTAAAATTTACTTGATCTAAACTATGTCAAATGATTATTCTAATCCAACATAATCAGCCGTATGAAAAGTAACAACAGATGTTTCTTACCAATTATCAAAAATTAAAAAGAAAAAAAAAAAAAAAAAAACAGATTTTCTTACCAACCAAAAAAGAGAGAAGAAAACTGTGCTTTAGGAAAGAATGAGTGCGGAAAGGAAAAAGTGATTATGGCTAATGCAATAGAATTGGAGGAGCTCTGACCCAAAAAAAAGAAAAAAAAAGAATTGGAGGAGCAGCTGGGTCCCGAAGTTCCTAACCCGAAACATTTACAGAACAGAATTGTCAGTCACGCACACGCATGGGTCCCATAATTAATTTGCCCTCTTAGACAAAAAGAGAAGAAGCAATTTCACACACAAAAAAAAAAAAAAAAAAAGGAAGAGATCAGATTGGCCATGGAAGGGGAACAGAATAAAGGGAAAACTAGTGGACGGCTGATATTTGTTGATACAAAGATATTATACTAGTAGATGCCTATCCAGTCAAAGTCTAAAAGGTTGAGGCCCAGAAATAGGTAGGAATTGGCAATTCCAACATTGATTTGGGCTCTCTTTTCGTTTCATTTAGATAAAGGATAAAATTAATTTTGGTGAGATTAAAAATAATGGTGATAGTGAGATTAATTATTATAGAGATTAAATTAAAATTAGTGATGAGATATGTGTTTAGCGATCAGATTAAAATCAGTGATAGGATATGGGTATGTGCTTATATATATTATCTACAATCTATAATATATAATAATATATAAAAGTACGAATGTGAAAATTTTTTGAACTGACAAAAAAATCATCTTTGCTCATTACATTTTTAAATTGCCATTATAAATATTTTTTATTATTAATAAAATTTATATAATTTATAAGTAAAAAGTTTAATTTTATTAAAACACTTTCGTTAAATTGATTAATTTGATAATAAATAATAAATTAAAAATTTATATAGAATTACTTTATCTTAAAAGTTTTAATTTTTTATTATCTTAAAAAGTGAATTAATTTATTTGATAGAAATAAAATTAAAAATTTATGTTGAATTGCTTTATCTTAAAAATTTTAATTTTTTCACTAATCTTAAAAAGTTAATTAATTTATTTGATATAAATAAAAAGTTAAAATTTACATTAAATTTTTTTATCTCATAATTAATTTTGCATTAATATTAAAAATAATATAATAATTTGATATAATTTATACATAAAACAAATTTACGTGAAAATTTTAATTAATATGCATTTTATTATTTTTATTTATTTTTAAAATACATTATTATATATTAAAAAATGAATAAACTAACGAGTATTCACATGTGAATGCATGTGATCTATAATCTACAATATATATAAAAGCACGAAGGTAGAAAATCTTTTGAACTGACAAAAATAGACATATTTATTATATTTCTAAATTGTCATTTTAAATAAATACTAATGAAATTTATCTAACTTATAAATAAAAACTCTACTTTCATTGAAAGACTTTCATTAAATAATTTTATTTGATAAATAAAAATGAGTTAAACTTTACATTTTTTAGAGTTTTAATTTTAAATTAATATTAAAAATAATAATTTTATGTTAATTAACATATGATATATTAATATACATGAAATAAAATATACATGTTAATATGCAACTTTATTAATTTAATTATTATTTATTTTAAAATTTTAAATTTTATATTAACATTAAAACTTTATATTACTCTCATATATTTTATACATGTGACAAATTTTATATGTTATTATGCATTTTATTAATTTTAAATGTTTATAATGTACAACTACTTATTTAATATATATTATATTTAAAATTAAGTATTTACGTGCAAATATTTCTAAATTGCTACTATAAATATTTTTTATTATTAATAATATTTATCTAATTTATAAATAAGAAATTTAGTTTCATTAAAACACTTTTGTTAAATGTATTAATTTAATAATAAAAAAAATTAAAAATTAAAAATTTATGGAGAATTTTTTTATCTTAAAAATTTTAATTTTTCACTAATTTTAAAAAGTGAATTGATTTGATATAAATAAAAAGTTAAAATTTACATTAATTTTTTTTATCTTCATAATTAATTTTGTATTAATATTAAAAATAATATAATAATTTGATATAATTTGTACATGAAACAAATTTTACATACAAATTTTAGTTAATATGAATTTTATTATTTTGAAAATATAAAATTATATATTCAAAAATAAATAAACCAACGAGCATTCATACATGTGAATGCATGTCATAACAAATACTAGTATATATATAAGCACGAATATGAAGAATCTTTTGAACTGATGAAAATAATCATTGTTGTTCATTATATTTCTAAATTGTTATTATAAATATTTTTTATTATTAATAAGATTTATCTAATTTATAAGTAAGAAGTTTAATTTCATTAAAACACTTTTATTAAATGGATTAATTTGATAATAAATGAAAAATAAAAAGTTTATACGAAATTTTTTTATCTTAAAAGATTTCATTTTTGACTAACCTTAAAAAGTAAATCAATTTATTTGATACAAATAAAAAAGAGTTAAAATTTACATTAAATAGTTTTTATGTTCGCAATTAATTTTGCATTAATATTAAAAATAATAAATTTTATAATAATTTGATATAATTTATACATAAAATAAACTTTACGTTATTAATTTTATTTATTTTTAAAATATATCACTACGCCAAATTTGACATATAACAACATTTTGAAGTGCTATGAAAACTAAAAAAACTTTTGCTGTAAGATAAGACAATATTTTTTCATGTGCTGTATATGTGGCCGCAGCCTTATGTTTTTAGTAGCATTTTTACATATGTATAATGATGGAGACTCAATTAAGAGTTGTAAACCCAAGTGCAGGTTATGTTCAAGTAATAAATTCTCGGGTGTCCGAGGTCGAACCACAGGGAAGCGTATTAGTAAGTATAAGTTTATAAATATATAAGAAAAAGAAAATAAACAAGATATTAGGGAATCAATAACAAAGAAAGTAAACAAGATATTAGAGAACAAAATAAACAAAATAACATAAAAGCAATTAAACAAGATATAAAAAAAACAATAAGAAAAGATGTTGAGGTTAGAGAATCCACTCTTGGTGTTATGCTAAGATTAATCTTGTTTTATTACACAATTGAAATCCACACATAAGGGAGGTTCCAACCGGAAGGTTTAGCAATTCAGTCCAAATTGTCCAACGTCCATAGCATATGATATTATGTTCATTTGGTGTCCTCAAAACTCACAAAAAGAGTCCAAGCATTCCTTATGCCAAGGTATATGTCTACAACAAATCAAGGTTATGAAACCAAGCATTTACTGTGCCATTTTCATTGTCAATAATGAATCAAGATCTCTACTTTGCAAGTATGATTTTAAACCAAAAGAAAATATTATCTATACTAGTGTTTATAAATGATGATTCATTTTAGCTCATGTTTAAGAGACTAACCTTAGCATTTACCAAGAGCTTCACCTCATCACCTCAACAATATGATTAGCAACACATACTAGATATGAATAAAATGAAAAGAAATGTAAGAAGCATAAGTAAATAAAAAAAAGAAAACTAGAGAAAGGAAAGAAGAAGAAAACTTAGAGAATTTTACTACAAAGGCTAATATCCTACCAATGTATAATGTATCCCAATACTCATCCAAGGCCCTCTATTTATACACATTTTGGAGGGCTAAATGACAAGAGACAAGCTTTACAAATTTCAAAGGTAGGTATAATAGGTGGGTGCATTTTTCTAACAATTTTCGTCATATTGTATGACAATTCTGATCAGCCAGCTTGATGGTCGATTTTGTCAATGTTGGAGGCTCGATCTGATAAAATGGTCTTCTAGAAAAATATACCCCTATCAGTTACGGATCCATAGCCGTTGGAATCAGATCATTTGCGCACGTGGATCGGGAGATATGGTCAAAATACCAAAACGGTGCAGAACAGACGTCATTGCACATCAGCCAACTTGATGGTCGATTTCGCTAGGGAAAACGACTCCGTTTCAAGAAGTGTAAAACATGAAAAAGATAGATATGCCTCTTAGCTTTGCAGGGATACAAAGTTCAGCCTTATTGCTTCAGTGAAACTCGAGATATAGCTGATATGGCAAAAGGTGTCGGAACTGGAACTGAACTGGATTTGCCCTTAATTCTAGTAATCTGAAATCACTCAAAGAAACTTGTGAAAAACACCAAATTACATAAAAATATAAAAGATCATAAACACAATTAGACTAAACAATAATAACTCGTATTTGACACAAAACAATAATAAAACATAACTAAAAACTATATAATTATACGAGTTATCACACCCCCATACTTAGATTGTTGCTAGTCCCTAGCAACGACTCAATAAAAATAAAATAAGAAAATCTAATCTAATCCATTTTCGTAGGAAATCACGGTGGCACTTAGCATGTGACACAAGCCTTTAAACCCCTAGGTGTCCCTAGTGGACGAGTTTAGTCTCGTGAGGGTTTACTAGGACGATACCCACAAACATTGAAGACATAAGAAAAACTAAAAATAATAATTATAACTAATCCTTCCAATATAAATTAGAGATAATCATTGGACAAGTCTTAAAAACTAATCAATAGCTTAAAGAAATTCACAAAAAATCTTGCTTGAATGTAAATAGTTTGAGTTAAGCCAATAATAACATAACATATTTCAATCAAAATAGTGTATATTCAAACTTAATCTCAACTTCTCACATGGGATACTCTCTTGATTTTCACTCTTTAAAGTAGTGGTAAAGTGTTTACACTCAATCAATCTCATGAAAACACTTCTACCATATGCTTGCTTGTCCACCTATTCTCCACTATTTAGATCATACAACTTCATAAATCAAGAGGTCTTTATTCAAGGTTGTAATGGGGCCAAAGGGTTATAATGTGGTTAAAGAACAAAAGGATAAAGATATCACAAAGGTTCCAAAGAGTTCATAGATTTTAGAGACATAATAAGATCATACAAATAAAACTTCTCAAAACTCTTATAAAGCACATAATAACATAGGCTAAATATTCATGTTGAGCCTTTGCATCATTCTAACCAACTTTGTAACATCTTTTTCTAGAAGTTCAAGAGAAGATTTTTTTTTTTTTTTAATATGGGAATGTATTTGACAATGATCCCTTTCTTTTTCTCTTGACTTTTTCTTTCCTTTTCTTCCCCCACACTTATCTTTTGTTTCTAACCCAAATTTTCAAATAAAAATATCCCTTGTTTTTTTGCAATATGTCTCAAAATATAAAATTCATCTTTAGAACAAGGGTAAGGATATAAGCATATTTAGGCTAGGTGTAAGTTGTGGTTACCAATAAAACATCATATTTAATGTAGGCTCAAATTGGCTCACTAGTGGGGATGTTCTCGTAGAACATTAATAATGGATGGCTGTTTGGCTCTGGTTATAATCCTAATGCCTCTATCATATTCATGTTGTCACATGTATCAATATAGTCTCAAACGGTTTAAAGCAAGTTCTAGAGAATCATGTAATCATAAGAGCACTCAAGAAAGAAATTAGATTGATTTGTATAATGCATCAATCATTATAGGCTCAAAAACTCACAAAGATGATTATACAAGTCAGATTAAGTCTAAACATGCTTCTTTCTCAATCAACATATCATATTAACATTGGCTCATAAAAAGGTTGACATCAAGCTCAATTCTCATGAAAATCTTCTCACTAATAAATCTGTTTTAGACTTATGCAATTCATATCTCATCATTGTATTGAAAGTAACTAAAAAAAAACACACTAAGTCTAAACATGCTTTTTTTTTTGTTTTTTTTTTTTTTTTGTTTTTTTTGTTTTTTTGAAGAAGAAGATTAAATCAAACTGACAAGGTATGTCTCAAGTCTCCCTTACTCAGACCTTGTTCAGAATGAATACTTCTAAATGTCTTAAAACACAACAAATTTTTTTTTTTTTTTTTTTTTTTTTTTTAGCAAAATATGTCCCTTACCCCCTACTAAAATATGACATTGTCCCCAATGTCAAATTTTAAAGGTAGAATTTAGGAGATATTACCTGCAGAGGTTGCTAACCACTTATTATAACTGAGACACAACAAGCAAAATGTTAGATAATGTCACAAAGACAAAGTGCAATCCACTCCTTGCTCGTCCATATCTCTTTTTCTTTTTCCGAGCGTTTGCGAAACAACCGTAGCAGATAAACACTCATAAGCTTGTAGCTTTTTGAGTAAATCTTCAATGGTTGTAGCAGAAATTATGGTTCTCCTTGCCTCTGAAAACATGAATCCATTATCCACAGCATTATCTAAATATGAAAGTAAATTACTAAAATAACCATTAATATTAAGCAAACCAATGGGTTTCTTATTTGTGACCAAAGATGACCAAGAAGCCACGCAAGCTATTTCTTCCAATGTACCCAGACCTCCTGGTAAAGCAATGAATGCATCGGCAGAATGGTACATGATTGTTATCCGTTCAGGGATACTCCAGACTTGTATTTCCTTACCCACGGTAGGTCCACAAAAATCTGTGAATAGTTTTGGCACGATTCCTAGAACTGGACTTCCTCCGGCGTGTGCTGCTGTAGCGACTGCTCCCATTAAACCCGTACTATCGCCTCCATAAATCAAGTGGATCTTTTGTTGGGCAAGTATTACTCCAACTCTTATGGCTTCATCAGCGAATATGTTATTTTTCCCTGGATAAGCACCTCCAAAGACACAAATTTTTTTAATGCGCTGGGACGAAGTGCTTTCCATTTTTTTTTTCTTTTTCGAGTGCCTGAAAGAGAATGAGTACATGGTGTAATATATAGAGGACTGAGTAGTGAATCAGACAAGAGTAATAATGTCGCCGAAAGTGTATTTGACCTGTCAGAAGAAAATGTTAACCTAACAAAAGATTTTTGCGTGATTTCAGGAAGAAAATCAAAAAGAGAAGAAAAATCAATCGTAAAAGTCAAAAGTAATAATGTCGCCGAAAGTGTATTTGGCATCTTCCTCTGGTTTTACGTCCAGAAACGGCTTAAACGCCTTCTATGAGTCGAGGATATGCTTCCCATCCAGTTTTCTTACAAGCTGGCAAACAGGGTCTTTTATCATCAGATTCCCAAGATGTTGCCATTCCCTTTGGAATTGCGGCCATAAATCAAGAATTTCTCTTTGTACGTCTCCACTAGGATGCGTCTCAAGAGAAAGTTGGATATTACCCAAATTCTCCTTACTCAGTCCATCCTTAATGAATTCAATTTTATCATCTCGATTAGAGGACGGAATCCCAATAGAACGACATTTACCGTTACACGTCCATCGTGCACACTTGTGGCAATTTGAACTCATGCGCTTTGCTCGTCGCTTCTTTGCATAAGTGCTTCTACCTGTACCTGGTAAATGCAAAACAGGAAGATATTCATCTTCACGTACCTTGGCTTCAATTATCCAACGTATGTCTTCAGGAATCCCTTTGTTCATAAGCATTCTTAATCTTTCTAATCGAACTTGGTAAAGCTTCAGTAAAATATTCCGAGGAAAAGGAGGAAATCGTTTCTGCAATCTTTTGAGAATATCATCCATCCTGAAAAAAAAATGAAATAAAATAAAATGAAAGAGAAATTTATATACAATATCAGTTTTGTGGGTAGCTGATGGAACCGACTTAAATAATCACGGAGTACCGTTATCCGCCATTTAACCGGGAAAAAAAATGAATTTTTTTTTTTTTTTTTTTTTGAAGATTAGTAAAAATTATATTTACATCTAGTTATTTTCAAAACAAGGATCAGAAAGAAAAACAACCTCTTCTTGAGTAACATGATTTTCCAAAAAGAGTTTGAGTCTTTGTCCATTTACCTTGAATACGTTACCATTTTGAGGATTCTCAATGTCAACTGCTCCATAATGATACACATGCTTAACCACAAATGGGCCAGTCCATCTTGATCTCAACTTACCAGGAAATATGTGAAGTCTAGAATTATAAAGTAGAACTTTTTGCCCAACATTAAATGTTTTTCTTGAAATTAACTTGTCATGAAAGGCTTTAGTTCTTTCTTTATGAATTTTAGAATTCTCATATGCATCATTTCTGAGTTCCTCAAGTTCATTTATTTGTAATTTTCGTAAATTAGAAGCGTCATCAAGGTTTGAGTTGAACATTTTAATGGCCCAATATGCTTTATGCTCAAGTTCCACAGGTAAATGACAAGGTTTTCCATAAACTAGCCTATAAGGAGACATGCCCAATGCTGTTTTAAAAGCTGTTCGATAGGCCCATAATGCATCGTTAAGTCTAAGAGACCAATCTTTGCGATTTGGATTAACTGTCTTTTCCAAAATTTGTTTAATCTCCCTATTTGCTAATTCTACCTGTCCATTTGTCTGCGGGTGATAAGGGGTTGCAACTTTGTGTGTAATGGCATATTTCTTCATTAATGTTTCAAAAACCTTGTTGCAAAAATGTGTTCCCCCATCGCTTATGATAGATCGAGGAATTCCAAATCGACTCAAAATATTTTCTTTTAAAAATTTAATCACTGTTTTGTGATCATTATTTCGACATGGAATTGCCTCTATCCACTTTGAAACATAATCTATTGCAACTAAAATGTATAAGAAACCAAAAGATGGTGGAAATGGTCCCATGAAATCAATACCCCAACAGTCAAAAATTTCAATTACAAGAATTGGGTTCAAAGGCATCATGTTTCTTTTCGAAATGGAACCTAATTTTTGACAACTTTCACATGACTTGCAAAAATTATGTGCATCTTTGAACAAAGTTGGCCAGTAAAATCCACACTGTAAAATTTTTGCAGCAGTTTTCTTTGATGAAAAATGACCACCACATGCCTCGGAATGACAAAACTTAATTACACTACTTACCTCATTGTCGGGAATGCATCTTCGAAAAATCTGATCAGGACAATATTTGAACAAGTAAGGGTCATCCCAATAGAACTTCTTTACCTCATTCAGAAACTTCCTTTTATCTTGTGTGCTCCATTGAGAAGGAATTTTTCCTGTAGCAAGAAAATTAGCAATGTCAGCAAACCAAGGTGTCGTGGAGACAATTAGAAGTTGTTCATCAGGAAAAGTATCATTTATTGGTGAGGTTCCAAAAGATTCATCACAAACAAGTCTTGATAAATGATCAGCCACCACATTTTCTACTCCTTTTTTATCTCGAATGGTGATGTCAAATTCTTGCAGCAAAAGGATCCACCTCAGCAACCTAGGTTTTGCATCCTTCTTAGAGAGAAGATATTTTAAAGCTGCATGATCACTAAAGACAACAATTGATGATCCAACAAGGTAAGATCTGAATTTATCCAATGCAAAAACAACTGCAAGTAATTCCTTTTCTGTAGTGGAATAATTCATTTGGGCTCTATTTAAAGTTTTACTTGCATAGTAAATTACATGTGGTTTATTATCTTTCCTTTGTCCTAACACAGCACCAACAGCATAGTCACTAGCATCACACATTATTTCAAATGGTAAAGACCAATCAGGAGATCTCATAATAGGAGCAGTAGTGAGCATATTTTTGAGTTTTTCAAAAGCATCTTCACAATCTTTAGTCCATTCAAATGCAGTGTCTTTCATTAAAAGATTACATAGAGGTTTAGATATCGTGCTAAAATCTTTTATGAATCTTCTATAAAAACCTGCATGTCCCAAGAATGACCTAATGTCCTTTACTGTCTTTGGTGTGGGTAGATTAGCAATCAATTCAAGTTTTGACTTGTCTACCTCAATCCCTTTTGCAGAAACAATGTGACCTAGTACAATACCTTTAGTGACCATGAAATGACATTTTTCCCAATTAAGAACAAGATTTTTTTCTTCACACCTAATCAATACATTTTTCAAATTGGCTAAGCAATCATCAAATGAATCACCAGAAACAGAAAAATCATCCATGAAAATCTCAAGATTACGTTCAATCATGTCACTAAAAATGCTAAGCATGCATCTTTGAAATGTGGCAGGGGCGTTACATAATCCAAATGGCATTCTACGATATGCAAAAGTACCAAAAGGACATGTAAAAGTGGTTTTCTCTTGGTCCTCAAGTGCAATGGCAATTTGATTATACCCAGAATATCCATCTAGAAAACAATAAAACTCATGCCCTGCAACTCTTTCTAAGATTTGATCCATGAAAGGCAAAGGGAAATGATCTTTCCTCGTCACTGAGTTAAGTTTCCTATAGTCAATGCACATGCGCCAACCAGTAACAGTCCTAGCTGGAATTAATTCATTGTTTTCATTTTTAACTACAGTAACTCCAGATTTCTTAGGTACGACTTGAGTAGGACTTACCCATTTGCTGTCAGAGATAGGATAAATGATTCCATTATCTAGAAGTTTAATGACTTCATTTCTCACTACTTCTTTCATATTAGGATTAAGCCTTCGTTGCATTTGTCTAGAGGGTTTAGCATTTTCCTCTAAATAAATATTATGTGTGCAGATTAATGGGCTTATTCCCTTTATGTCAGCTAAGGTCCATCCTAATGCATTTTTGTGCATCTTCAAAAGTTGTAACAACTTACCTTCTTGTAGTTCATCAAGATGTGAAGAAATTATGACTGGAAAAGTTTCACTCTCACCCAAAAAGGAATATTTTAGCTCGGATGGCAATGGTTTTAACTCCAGCTTGGGTGGTTCAATAGTTGATGGTACAGTGACATTTGTAAGTGATGGTAGTTCCTCAAACTTTTGTTTCCAACAATGCTTATCCTGAAAAGATTTTAACAAAGAATCAGTGTGTGAAATTTCTGAAGCATTATCAAACTCATATTCAATTAAATAAGCTTCTAAAGGATCATGGAATGTGGTAGTGGTGAGATGTTCATGAACAAGTTCTTCAATGAAATCCACTTCATGTACTTCTGAATTATCACCAGGTTGCTTGCAAATGTTGAACACATTTAATTCTAAAGTCATATTTCCAAAAGAAATGTTCAACATACCATTCCTGCAATTTATCAGAGCATTAGAAGTTGCAAGAAATGGACGGCCTAATATAACAGGAATTTGAACATTTGGATTTGAAACAGGATGTGTGTCCAAAACAATAAAATCAACAGGGAAGTAAAAATTATCAATTTGAACCAAAACATCTTCAACTATCCCTCGAGGAATTTTTACAGAACGATCAGCTAGTTGAAGTGTAACAGGTGTTTCCTTGAGTTCACCTAAACCTAACTGTTGATAAACAGAAAAAGGCAAAAGATTAACACTAGCACCAAGATCAAGCAATGCACGTTCTATTCTAGTGTTTCCAATGATGCATGAGATTGTTGGACATCCAGGATCTTTGAATTTTGGTGGAGTAAGGTGCTGAATGATTGAGCTCACACTTTCCGTCAAAAATGCTTTCTTTTGTACATTATGTTTCCTTTTAACTGTGCACATGTCCTTCAAAAATTTAGCATAAGATGGAACTTGTTTGATTGCATCCAATAAAGGAATGTTAATCTTAACTTGTTTGAAAAGTTCATAAATTTCTGCATTTTGATTCAAATTCTTTATTGTTTGCAACCTTTGAGGAAAATGAGCAGGATGCATACCTTTTTCTTTGTCCAAATTTTCAAGAAGTTCAGACTTACCATCATCCTTACCATTACTTTTCGGAGGGGAAAGAGGATCTTGGTCTTTTGATGGAATCTTTTTGTCAATTGCCTTTCCACTTCGAAGAGTTGTGATAGAACTGGCATTTTCCTGTTGAGTTTCATTGGAGCAAGAAACAAGACATTGAGTAGAAGGGTTAGGCTGAGGTTGAGCAGGAAACTTACCTTTTTCTTGAGTGCGTAATGAAGCTGTCAATGTGGACAAGGTGTTTTTGATCTCATTGATGTCCTGTGAAGTCCGGCTATTCACATTTGCTTGTGTTTGCATGAATGCTTGCAATGTCTCTTCCAAGGTTTGTACACGTGAAGGTTGATAGGAAAAAGTGTTGCCCGGCTTTTGAGATTGTGGTACCTGAACATGATTATTATTCCGCCAACTGAAGTTGGGATGATTTCTCCATTCAGGGTTATACGTTTCAGAGTAAGGAGAAGGAAAAGGTTTTTTAAATGTGTTTATGGAATTTACTTGATCATGCAACGCTTCTTTAAGAATGGGAATGTTTGGACATTCAGAAGTGGGGTGTCCCATGATTTCACAAATTCCACAACTTTCTTCATTTTTAACCGTTTTGACTTCTTTTACTTCTCTAAGTTCCATGGCTTCAATCTTTCTAGCCAAATTAGCTACTTTAGCTTTTATCTCATCTTCTTGACTAAAATGATATTTACCTCTGTTAGAAACAAGATTAGATCTATTGGAACTTTCAGAGGAATTATCTGTGTGCCAGGCTTGAGAGTTATCTGCCAAATGGTCTAAGTAGTCAAAGGCTTCTTCAGGTTCTTTTTCTAGAAACTCACCGTTACACATTGTTTCAACAAATTGTTTAGTTTCGGGAGTTAAACTTTCATAAAAGAAACTAATAAGACGCCATTTTTCAAAACCATGATGTGGACAAGAACTTAACAAATCTTTAAAACGATCCCAGCACTGAAAAAATGCTTCATTTTGATTTTGATTGAAATTTTGAATCTGTCTTTTCAAAGCAGTAGTTTTATGTGCTGGGAAAAATTTCTTTAGAAACTCAGTTTGTAATTCTTGCCATGTGCCAATTGACCTTGGTTTTAAATTATGAAGCCAAATTTTTGCTTTATCTTTTAAAGAAAAAGGAAATAATTTTAGCTTGACAATTTCATTTGTACATTGTTGGTCATTAAAGGTGACACATACATCTTCGAAGTCTTTTAGAAACGAGTAAGCACTTTCCGATTCCAACCCATAGAAATTTGGAAGCAAAGCTATCATACCTGGTTTAAAACGAAAGTTGTTTGCATTGAGAGGAAAAATAAAACAAGAGGGTGATGAGCTTCGAGTTGGTTGCAAGTAGTCACGCATGGTGCGTACTTGTCTGTTCTCATCTTCAGCATGAACACTTTCATTGTCAGCCATGGTAGGAGTTGTATTAGAAAGATTACCTGAAAAAGTTTCACAATAAAGTCTAACTAAACGACGAGATCTAAAATCACGTCGCCAAACAAGCATAAAACAAAGTTAATATATAAATTAGGCGGTATAACCAGCCAAACAAAATAAATATACTAAATTAGGCGGTATAACCAGCCAAACAAAATAAATATATACAAAATTAGGCGGTATAACCAGCCAATAAAAATAAATATACTTATAAACTTATATACTTAGTATTGCTTCCCCGGCAACGGCGCCAAAAACTTGATGGAGACTCAATTAAGAGTTGTAAACCCAAGTGCAGGTTATGTTCAAGTAATAAATTCTCGGGTGTCCGAGGTCGAACCACAGGGAAGCGTATTAGTAAGTATAAGTTTATAAATATATAAGAAAAAGAAAATAAACAAGATATTAGGGAATCAATAACAAAGAAAGTAAACAAGATATTAGAGAACAAAATAAACAAAATAACATAAAAGCAATTAAACAAGATATAAAAAAAACAATAAGAAAAGATGTTGAGGTTAGAGAATCCACTCTTGGTGTTATGCTAAGATTAATCTTGTTTTATTACACAATTGAAATCCACACATAAGGGAGGTTCCAACCGGAAGGTTTAGCAATTCAGTCCAAATTGTCCAACGTCCATAGCATATGATATTATGTTCATTTGGTGTCCTCAAAACTCACAAAAAGAGTCCAAGCATTCCTTATGCCAAGGTATATGTCTACAACAAATCAAGGTTATGAAACCAAGCATTTACTGTGCCATTTTCATTGTCAATAATGAATCAAGATCTCTACTTTGCAAGTATGATTTTAAACCAAAAGAAAATATTATCTATACTAGTGTTTATAAATGATGATTCATTTTAGCTCATGTTTAAGAGACTAACCTTAGCATTTACCAAGAGCTTCACCTCATCACCTCAACAATATGATTAGCAACACATACTAGATATGAATAAAATGAAAAGAAATGTAAGAAGCATAAGTAAATAAAAAAAAGAAAACTAGAGAAAGGAAAGAAGAAGAAAACTTAGAGAATTTTACTACAAAGGCTAATATCCTACCAATGTATAATGTATCCCAATACTCATCCAAGGCCCTCTATTTATACACATTTTGGAGGGCTAAATGACAAGAGACAAGCTTTACAAATTTCAAAGGTAGGTATAATAGGTGGGTGCATTTTTCTAACAATTTTCGTCATATTGTATGACAATTCTGATCAGCCAGCTTGATGGTCGATTTTGTCAATGTTGGAGGCTCGATCTGATAAAATGGTCTTCTAGAAAAATATACCCCTATCAGTTACGGATCCATAGCCGTTGGAATCAGATCATTTGCGCACGTGGATCGGGAGATATGGTCAAAATACCAAAACGGTGCAGAACAGACGTCATTGCACATCAGCCAACTTGATGGTCGATTTCGCTAGGGAAAACGACTCCGTTTCAAGAAGTGTAAAACATGAAAAAGATAGATATGCCTCTTAGCTTTGCAGGGATACAAAGTTCAGCCTTATTGCTTCAGTGAAACTCGAGATATAGCTGATATGGCAAAAGGTGTCGGAACTGGAACTGAACTGGATTTGCCCTTAATTCTAGTAATCTGAAATCACTCAAAGAAACTTGTGAAAAACACCAAATTACATAAAAATATAAAAGATCATAAACACAATTAGACTAAACAATAATAACTCGTATTTGACACAAAACAATAATAAAACATAACTAAAAACTATATAATTATACGAGTTATCATATAATAACACTTATCAAAATGCTGCTATTTTTACTTTATAACAGTTTTTCATGACCTTTTGCATGTATTTTTCATTTGCTGCAAAAGATTTCAATGATAGCAATTATAAGTGCTACCAAAAGTATTTTTATATGATAAGATTTATAACAGCACATGTCAAATACTTCTAAAAATTTTAAAAATATTGTAATTATTGGCCATTATAATATATAATAGCAATATGCAAAATGCTGTCAAAGTGTTGCCTTTGCTATTTTTAACAACATTTGAGAAATGTTATAAAAAAAATATTGTCTAAAACTAATTTTTGGCGTAGTGTATATTTATATATTTAAAAATAAATAAAATATCGAATATTCACGTGCAAATGTATGTGATAGCAAATATTAGTTTTATATAAAAATAAGACCACACATTATATATATTATTCACAAAAATTAACTTTTTAGTTCTTATTTAAAAATATTTGTTTGCAGAGTATCTTAACCATCAAATGCTTTTCTCTTTCAGAAGTAAAAGGTAACATAAAATAATAACCAAATGATATTCCAACTTAACATTACGTCAAAATTAGTTTTAGATAGCATTCTTGTTATAACATTTCTAATATTGTTAAAAATAACAAAGACAACACTTTGACAACATTTTACATATTGCTGTTATATATTATAATGGCCAATAATTACAACATTTTTTAAATTTTTTAGAAGTATTTGACATGTGCTGTTATATATGTTATCATATAAAAATATTTTTGGTAGCACTTATAATTACTATCATTGAGATCTTTTGCAGCAATTGAAAAATGCATACAAAAGTTCTTGAAAAGCTGTTATAAAGTAGAAATAGCATTTTGATAAATGTTATTATACATATGTAAAAATGCTACTAAAGACATAAGGCTGCGGCCACATATACAGCACATAAAAAATATTGTCTTATCTTACAGTAGCAATTTTTTTAGTTTTCACAGCACTTCAAAATGCTGTTATATGTCAAATTTGGCGTAGTGTAATTTGTAAAATTTGGAGGAGGTTAAATCATATTATAATAATTTTTTGTTGAAATAATGAGATAATATACTCAAATTTTTTGAATATTTAAAATTTTGGAAATTAATGCAAAATAATAATTTATAATTCAATGTATAAAATATTGTGTTTATATAATTCAAGTTACTATATCATTTCAATGAATATCTTTTTTACTATATGCCACTCAACATGCAAACCTTGCTTTTCTAAACAAAGAAAAATTTATGTTTATAATAAAATTTTTGATTGAGTTTGTGAACAAAAAAATTATCATATAATAATAAAACATAAATTAATAAAATGTATTAATCTTTTAAGGTTTTTGAAAATATGATATAAATTCATTTTTATTTTTCTCTAGTGAATTGTATATCTTTTGTGGAAATATACGGCAAATTTATCAAAATATTGATTTTTATTTTTTTAAGTATCAAATTACCTACATTTTGTAATTATATACCAAAATCCGTTGATTTTTTTATCCGTTGGGAAGTAGCCATATGATATGGCGACTTCTGAGCTTAAAAATAAAAATAAAAAAAATTAAAACTCACTAGGAAGTCGCTAGAGGTGCTCATGGGCCGGGCCGGGTCGCGGCCCATTTTTTTTTTTGCCCAGGCCCGCCCGTTTAGGCCCGAATCACTGTTCATTGGAATAAATTTTTTTTTTTATTTTTTTTATTTTTTAAAATTAAAATTAAATAAAAATAATATTATAATAATACTAAAAGACTGTTCCGGGCCGGGCGGGGCCGGCCCGGAACATGAAATTGCCTGCCTAGGCCCGGCCCGTATTGGGCCGGGCCTGCCGGGCCGGGCGGGCTGCCCGGCCCGTGAGCAGGTCTAGAAGTCGCCATATGATATGGCGACTTCCCAACAGCTTTTTTTAAAAAAATTTTAATTTAATATATTTTAATTAAATATAAAAATTAATTTTCATATATATAAATGGTATTTTTTTCATACACAAGGATAAGAAGTTTCATCTGGTAATTCGCAGCAATTGAGCCATTATAGCTCGGGTTTGGTAAGCAACGGGTAAAGGCAAGGCTAAGCATGACTTGATTTGGACGAGAAAAACATGTTTTTTATAAAGGGTGGGACCAAAATGGACAAAAGTCAGACGAAATTATGCATGATTTTTTGTCTTGAAACAGATGATTATGAGTTTCCATTGATTTGTGGAGAATTTTTACTGGTGTTGCAGTTTTATGTTCATTTATTAAAGTTTTAAAAAGTATATTCTAAATTTTTATTTATTAAATTTATATAAAAAATTTTAAAAAGGATATTCTAAATTTTTATTTATTAAATTTATATAAATTTTTTTATTTAAGTTTTTAAAAAAATTAAAAATTCTTATTATTAAAATTTTAATATTTTTTAATTAAATATTTAAAAATGATAAATAAGAATGTAATGATAAATAAGAATAAATCAGCATATAACAAGGAATGTGAAATATGTAAATATTACAGGTGCAGAACATGTAATTGGTTCATTGTTGATGCGAACTCTCCCTCGATGTGCCAGATGGATAAGGACGTTTACGATGGCTATGCCCTTCATTTCTGCATAATCCAAAACGTTTTGGTTGACCTTTCTCCCTGAGGTCCATTTCATTACGAATACGACTTGATTTTGGCCGACCATGTAGATCTCTTCACATTTCTGAATTAGGACACACTTCTGGTCCATTATATTGAGGCCAATAACCTTAATTTGCAACTGCTTCAAACTCATGCCTATAAACATTGAATATAGTGTCAAGTTTATAGACATTATCCACATATTGCATGCAATCTACATGGACATGTGCACTAGCAACAACTACATGTGAACAAGGAAACCTTTGTGCTTGAAACTTCTCACAGTCACACCATATCTCACTAAGATTTACTTTGTACTTCATTGCTGCAACTCCCTCTTGTGGGTCAAGTAACTCCTCAATCAAAAAAGATTGATTTGCGTGCGTAAAATTACGAACCGAGTAGGAGTTAGCTTTCCTACGATTTTCTTGCATTGCCATTGTGACTGTTTCACAGTATGTGTGCCCTCCCTCGATCATTCTTTGTTGCTTATTGCCTATCTTAACAAAAAGTTCAGCCAACCTATAATATGTTACCTGCACCAAAGCAGTAATGGGAAGATGGCGCATCCCCTTCAACACTGAATTGATAGATTCAGCTAGGTTGGTTGTCATATGCCCATAGCATCTTCCTTCGTCATATGATTGGACCCACTTCTCCTTGGGAATCCTATCAAGCCAATTAGCTGCCTCTGCGTTTTCTCGACGAAGAATCTCATACATCCAATGAAAATGGGGTTGCCTCAACTCGTATCTTGATAAAATTTTAAAAAAAAACTTGTTAATTTAAGTATTATTTTATATATTAAAGGAAATATAAGAGATAAAATGACTATGATCCGATTCCATACCCATGTTGACAATTTGTTGACGCAATTCCTTATTGTTAAACCTCTTCATGAAGTTAGCTGCAATGTGTCGAATGCAATACACAGAGTATGCATTTGGAGGATTCCATCCACTACCATGGCGTCTGATTGCAGCTTTGATGGATTCATGTCGATCAGACATTAAGCATATGCCAGATTGTGTTGTCACATGTGTACGCAAATTAGTGAGAATAAAGACCAAGCCTCCGCTGTCTCACCCTCTACAATAGTAAGGGCAATTGGTAGTATATTTCGGTTGCTATCTTGTGCAATAGCTAACAACAATGTTCTTTTGTATTTTCCATATAAGAATGTACCGTCTATTTGCACAATAGGTTTGCAATACGGAAACCCTTCAATGCACGACTTAAATGTCCAAAAGAGTCGATGGAATATTCTCTTACCCTGGACCATTGGATCATCGTGATATGTAGGTACCATTTGCAATTCCACAATTGTACCAGGAACAAAACGTTGCATTGCACCCAACCATTTAGGTAGATCATTGTACGATCTATCCCAATCGCCAAAGACTTGAATAATTGCCTTTTGCTTTGCTTTCCATGCTTTTTTAAAAGAAGTGATGTATCTATACTAGATTCACATCTCAGCGATGAAAACTGAAACGAAATTCCTCGGATTTTGCTTGGACCAATGACAGAATGCATGAACAGATCATGTTAGAATCTAATGTGCAATGATCCTGTGAAATTCTTCCCGATGTGCAAGTATGAGGCCCATTATATTTTCTAATCTCCCATACTTGTTTCTTCTTCATTAATTTGCCCTTATTCTCCAATTGCACCCTTTCCCATACATTGGACACTTGCCATGATATTTGGTTGGCTCGGATTCAATAACTCTGTAATCTAAAGAGTTTTTGATATTTTAGTGCTTAATAGCTGAAAGCACAGCCTCTTTCGTTGGAAATTGTAACCCAACATAGAGATCAATTGTAGATGGATTTCAACTCAGAGGTGCAGCAAATGTATGACCATATTCAGGAAATTCTGGCGCTTGCACTGCATCCAAATCCAGGGTGCGCATATGGGATGCAGGCTCATAAGGGGGAAGAACTCCATAAGTGTTGATATCAGGGCCAACGTCTATGTCAGAATCATTGCTCTCATCACTGTCATTTGCGAATTCAGCATACTCTTTTTCTTGCTCACTAAAGTCACAAATATATTCACCATGGGCTCCACATGACTGAACAGTATCATCACAAACTAGCACATCATCCAGGGCAGTAGGAATTGTTGGTGAGACAAATGAATTATGAAACGTGGTAACTTGAGATGGCACTTCTTTTGTGAGAACGTTGTATGAAGTGGGAACATAATACAACGGTTGAGAATCATCATCTTCTGGAAGCCCACAATCCTCAATGTCAGCATATAACTCAAGTACACCAACATTTTGAAATGTCTCGTGAGCATGAAACATTCCTCTCACATCATCATCATCTTCTAGTGGAAAAGTCCTATATCAGACACATCCTTCACCAATAGAAAGAGGAAGCCTATACTTGATCTCTGAAACTCTTTTTGTATTTCCAGCTTTGATTTTTGTATAATTATCACCTTTAGTTCCTCTAATGTGACGTCTTCACCAACACGAAAGCTTTTAGGACGTTCACAGTCAAAGGTAGCACCTTCATCAGTATTATAAATTTGGCCATTATAGTAGACCAATGCGACCACTCAGTTGCTCATGTTGTGTAGTAATGAAAGTGAGAAGGATGAGAACGAAGGTATTACCACTCAGCAAAAGAAATAAGAAATAGAGAAAGATGAGAATGACAAGGTATTATCACTAACACCAGAAAATAACAACTAAGATTGAGAATGAGGAAAGAATGAGGAAGGAAATATCATATTTATAATGGTTTATTGAGTAAAATATGGTGAAAATTTGTTGAATATGATTTCCATTTTTCAGCTGATAAGTCTCATCCTTTGAAACTGTTGAATCTGATTCCCATTTTTCTACTGACAAGTTCCATCCTTTGAAACTGTTGAATCTGATTCCCATTTTTTTGCTCATAAATCCCATCATGGTGAAAATTTATTGAATCTGATATTTTTCAGCTGATAAGTCTTATCCTTTGAAACTGTTGAATCTGATTCTCATTTTTCTGCTGACAATACCCATCTTTTGAAATTGTTAAGTCTGATTTTCATTTTTCTGCTGATAAATCCAATCATGGTGAAAAACTATTGATTCTTATTCGGATTTTTTTGCTCATAAATCCCATCATGGTGAAAAACTGTTGATTCTGATTCTCATTTTTCAGCTGATAAATCTCATCCTTTGAAACTGTTAAATCTTATTTCCATTTTTCTACTGACAAGTCTCATCCTTTGAAAGTGTTGAATCTGATTCCCATTTTTCTTCAAAGTCTTCATTGACTGAAAAACTTATTAATGACTCAGCAAAAATCTACTGATATATCCCATCCTTGAAACTGTTGAATCTGATTCTCATTTTTCTGCTGATAAATCCAATCATGGTGAAAAACTGTTGATTCTGATTCGGATTTTTTTTTGCTCATAAATTTCATCATGGTGAAAAATTGTTGATTATGATTCCCATTTTTCAGCTGATAAATCCCATCATTTGAAACTGTTGAATCTGATTCTCATTTTTCTGTTGACAAGTCCCATCCTTTGAAAGTGTTGAATCTGATTCTCATTTTTCTTCAAACTCTTCACTGACTGAAAAACTGATTAATGACTCAGCAAAAATCTACTGATATATCCCATCATTGAAACTGTTGAATCTGATTCTCATTTTTCTGTTGATAAATCCAATCTTTTGAGATTGTTCAATTTGCTGATAAATTCCATCATTTGTACCAAAAGATCAATTTTAAAATTTTATATATATTTTTATTTTTTATATATAAAAATAAAAATTATTATAAAAAATATTTATTTAGTCTTATAAAAAATAAAATTAATAAATTTTTTATTTTTATATATAATTAAAATAAAAATTACCAATAAAATGCAAAAAAAATTGCATTTTGCTGTTATGATATGACGACTTCCCAACAGGTAAAAACTAGCGCATTTTGGTACATAATTTGCAATGTTTGGCATTTTGATCAATTTTTTTTCATTACTATTCAAATAAAAAAAAAAACCGAAACATACCAATCTTTTAACTGGGAAAATGAAAGATGAAAGAAAAGAAGAAACAAGATGAAAGAGTAAATGAAGTCCTTACGAAATATTCCTTCTTTGGTGAAGAATTAATTGACAGTAGGATAATATATATAAAAAAAAAACAAAATTGTTTGACTAGAATTTCTTTCTTTCTTTTCTTTTTAAGATTCTTATGGGCTTTTTGTTTTAGAGTTTTGAGACGTAAAGCTTTTTTTCCTTTTTGTTGTAAGAAATTAAACTAAGTTTACTTCTTACAAGGGTAATGAGCAAACAAAGTCTCCTGCGCTTCCGCCTAACTCTAAGATAGATTTGTTAAAGGGTTAAATTATTCGTTTAATTCTAAAAATTTATTTGATATTTGAGATGATTTAGATAAAAAAAAAAAATTGGATTTGAAAAATGGGCTTGCCAACCATTTAAAAAACGGGTCAATACTTGAACATGACATTTTTTGTCCAGACCTAACTCGACCCGATCCGTTTTTCATTAGTAATATAAGTTTTTAAGAAAGATCAATCATTTCTAAAAAAAATCGTTCTTTCTGTATACAAATTTGAACGAACCTGTGTGGAATTGAACAATGTTTTTACATGTCAAGCCAAATCTGAATAAAAATTTTATATATATATATTTTGGGTCACCGAACTTAGACAAACATAACCTTGTTAATATGAGGTTTAGGTCTGATTCAAATTCGGCCAAACCCGGTCATGGACATGCCTAGTCTAAGGTAGTGAATGTGGCCGAATAAGTAACGAGAGAGATAGATATAGAAGATTGAATTGAAGTTATTGACTTTATATGATCTTTTTTAATTATATTTTTGGAACATTATTAAAAATTTAAGATATCATCTTAAAGATCACGAATTTGCATATTGAATTGAACGAGATAAAATTTATGAGATAAGAGAAGAAGATTATGTTTTATTGTATAATATTGTACCAAATGTATAATGATACGATAAAGTTAACTCTTATCCTTTCGGTCTCCAATATTCACCATTGTCTACTTAACCAATTCCTGGGGACCAGACGTTTCAAGGGGGGATCTAGTTCTACCCCGGTCTTCAGGGTAAACCCAGCAAAGTGAATCGACATGTAATTTCTGAACACAAATAAAAGAAGCAAAATTATGAAGGACCATGTGAATATATATTTTTGGTACAAAGTAGAAGCGGTTGCAAACGTTGAGATTCGAATTTTAAATTTGTTAGATTTCACCTCTTATGGGTAATTGTATGAATCAACTGAATTAAACTTCGAATTCAGGATCATATAAATTTTGACTTCCAGTAAAGCTATGGTTTTGTTAATTACTTATAACTTAGGCAAATGAGAATTTAACTTTGAAAGGAATTTAGCTGAAATTTATAGTCATGTGTACTAAATTCATAGGGTAAGAGTTATACGTAATTCGTAATCACTTATGCGTAATCCTTTCTTATATTCGAAACAAAAGTCAGAAACCAAAACTCTTGAGAAAGTTGACATTTAGCTTCAGATTAGGGTTTAGGAGTCCTACCTTTTATTCACCTATGCACATCCATCTAACACGTATAGTGCATGCATACCTACTTACATAATCACAACGGATTTTGGCACAGAAGATATAAATAAAAATTAGTAAAAGTTTGAACCCAAGAAAAAACTCAAAAAAATTGACCTTAAAAAGGTTAAAACGTACAAAAAAAGGCTTTAGATATGATAAATCTTACATATATATAGGCTGTTCGGCTGAGTTTTGGAGGAGCACTATACCTAAATCAGTGGGCTAGCTAGGAACAAATTAACAATAATTTAATAAGATATTATGTGCTTAAACTGATCATTTTAACATCATCTAATGAATTTCTCAATAAATAAGGTAAAGTTGATCTATACATAAAAGTGAACCTAAAATTAAACTATTGATCACCATATGTAATTTAATGGTAATTAATCTACTTTGAAACAAACTGCAACTCTAGACTCGAGTTTTGGGGTATTACAACATTATCTCCCAAAAAGAAAGATGGTAAAACAAAGGGTGTAATGAATTAAGAGTTTATATTTAATGCACTGACAGTGTATAAGATTCATACACTATCAATGAACCAAAACATGACACGTTATTAATGAGTAAAATAAAAAACAAGGAAGGACCTATAAATAAATATTAATGAGGTGTCTTGTTTTTTTCTATCTTGATTTTTATATTTATTTATAGGCCCTTTCTTATTTTTTAGTTTGTTCATTAATGACTTGTCATGTTTTGATTTATTGACCGTGTATGAGTCTTATACACTGTCACTACATCAAATACAAACTCATTAAGTAATGGGTTAAAGTTGTTGAAAGAATTACCCAAATCAACAATTTTATGGCTTCCAAAATTTTAAGTAATCAAATTATATATTGGCTGGTTGGGTTGTTTGCCCAAATTATATATGATTTATAGTTAGGCCTAGCTGCAAATTAGTAACAATACCAGATTACCGGTGCCACACAAATAATTTATTCTGTGCTACCTAATCTACAATTATTCGATTTATAATCAACTTGCAAAAAAGCACAAAAAAATAAATTAAAAAACCTGCGAAAAATAGTTGCACTTAGGTTATCCATCGCCACCCACTTTTCCTCGTATTCCAAAATTGCAACCTATCTCAGAAAACATGGAAACTCTATTTGTAGAAACTCGCCTTTGACACTCAACCATATAGCATTTCTCACATTCTCATTAGTCTTTGCCAAACATTCCATAAGCGAGGGAAACTTCCGGGACAGCCCAGAATTTATTAAAACTCTCAATTTCAAGAAAGAGTACCCGCCCACAAAAAAAAAAAATTGTTATAAGTACACAGGGGGCAGGCAAGCAGCTACATAAAAGATTCAGCTCACCAAATCAAACCAATTGGGCCAAAACATGCACGCCAAGAAACGCATGCCTCATCCCTTATAACGCATTGCCAGTGCCACCCACAATTCCCATGCAAAATTAGCCAATAGTCCTTTCATTTCCTGTCATCCCAAAACCATGATCAACCCTAGCAGCAATCTAACTTCCTCCTCGTCCGACGATAATCTTGTCAGAAACTTTGTTTTCCGGCGGCTGTTTTTCTTGCAAGATCTTCAAACTTTGGAGCTAATTCTTGCTCTTTTCGTCTTTATTACTATACATTCGTTGAGGCAAAAAAGACGTTATGGTCTACCTGTGTGGCCATTTCTAGGCATGCTACCATCGTTAGTGTCAGGTCTCCATTCCGACGTGTACGAGTGGCTTTCCGACATACTTTGCCAGCAAAATGGGACTTTCAAGTTCAAAGGTCCATGGTTTAGTAGTCTCAAATGCGTGGTTACTGCTGATCCTAGGAACCTTGAGCATCTTCTCAAGACCAAATTCTCTGTTTTCCCCAAAGGGCCGTATTTTCGTGACACCGTTCGCGATCTTCTTGGGGACGGGATATTTAGCGCAGATGATGAAACCTGGCAACGACAGAGAAAAACAGCGAGCATTGAGTTCCACTCGGCTAAGTTCAGGCAATTGACCACCGAGTCATTGCTCGAGCTTGTTCACGCCAGGCTCTTGCCTGTCTTGGAAAATGCAGTGAACAAATCAATCTCCATTGATCTCCAAGATATCCTGTTGAGATTAACTTTCGATAATGTTTGCATGATAGCCTTTGGGGTTGACCCTGGGTGCCTGAGTTCCGGATTGCCTGATATACCATTCGCCAGAGCCTTCGAGGACGCAACTGAGGCTACGGTGCTACGTTTCGTTACGCCAACATGTATATGGAAAACCATGAGGTACCTTGATTTGGGAACAGAAAAGAAGCTGAAAAGATCGATAAAGGGCGTGGACGAATTCGCTGAACAAGTTATCAGAACAAGGAAAAAGGAACTGTCCTTCCAAACTGAAGAGAAGAAGCATAGATCAGACTTGTTAACAATATTTATGAGGTTGAAAGATGAGCAAGGAAAGCCATTTTCAGACAAGTTCCTGCGTGATATTTGTGTTAACTTTATACTTGCCGGAAGAGATACTTCTTCAGTGGCATTGAGCTGGTTTTTCTGGTTGCTGGCTAAGAACCCAACAGTCGAGGAAAAAATTCTTGCAGAGATATGCAGAATTATTAATGAAAGGGAAGAGATGAAAAACAGCGGAGAATTAAAAAGCCCGTTGATATTTAGACCAGAGGAGATAAAGAAGATGGATTATTTGCAAGCTGCATTATCAGAGGCTCTGAGATTGTATCCTTCCGTGCCTTTAGATCACAAGGAGGTAATTTACCTTCTAATCATTGATCAATTTTCGTCTTTGGCAATGGCAGGTTATTATTTATTATTTCATTACGCTTAACTAGTTTATTTGATCGATCGGAGTATGAAATTAACCAGAGGTTCAGAGCCGTATCTTAACGGTGCTTCTGCGACAATTCTTCCAGTTCTGGCTCTGCAATTTTACTTCTCGATCGTTTATTATTTTTTAATTAGATCATCAAACCTTGTGCGACATTATTTAGTTCATGCTAATCTCTTGTTTTGTCATGACTTAGGAATGATTTTCGTGAGTTTTTTGTTCACCTAACCTAGTAGTAGCAAATGGTAAAAATGGAATTAGAAGTTGATCACCTATATTTAGGTGAAGACCTACTTCAGACCTTGAATAATTGGTCGACACTCCATAGAAATAGTTTTTATTAGTAATATATTTATACCTTTTCAGCACTTAGTCAACGAATCTTCTCTCAATTTTATACTTACGAGGCCAGGCCAGGCCAGGCCATTCATAACATAACATTTTCAACTATATGTGGTTTAAAAGAGAAAAAATAAACTTGAAAACCTATGATTACAGGTAACTTATTATATAAATATGATGTAAATTACTTATTATATAAATATAAAAATTATATATATTATATAATTAAAAAAGGATCAAGTCGGATTCAGGTCTTGAATGTTGGCGTCAAAACCCATTCTGTTTTTTAAATGAATCTTATTTTTTGTTGAAGCCTATTTTTTATATCTAATATTTTTATTCAAATATTCTCAAATACCGAACCTGCTTTCGGATTTGGACGGGACGCATGATCAGTTACTTTTGACTGAAACTCATTTACTTATTCTTTAAACCCTGTTTTCCCCTTAGTTATTAACTTATCGTCAGTCATAAATATCGATTCATTAATCATCCTGTTCTTTCAGGTTGTTGAAGATGACGTATTTCCGGATGGAACAGTGCTAAAGAAAGGAACAAAAGTAATTTATGCAATCTACGCAATGGGAAGAATGGAAGCCATATGGGGAAAAAACTGCAGGGAGTATAAACCAGAGAGATGGCTAAGAGACGGCAGGTATATGAGCGAGTCAGCTTACAAATTCACCGCCTTCAATGGAGGTCCTCGTCTCTGTTTAGGAAAAGATTTTGCTTATTATCAGATGAAGTTTGCTGCAGCCTCAATCATATACCGTTACCGCGTGAAGGTGGTGAAAAATCATCCTATTGCACCAAAACTTGCCTTGACCATGTACATGAAGCACGGCCTTAAGGTGAACCTAATCAAGCGCTATGAATAAGAGCTTTAAAACTACCTGAAGACACATACTTGAATATCTTGAATAAACCTTCTTTTAATAATTATGTTTCCTCACAGTCTTCTTCTTTTTCCAGATATACTGATGGTATTGAACCATATACATGGAAAAAAAAAAGATTGTATCATGTAAAGTGCCATTTGGTTATGTTTAGGATAGTACAATAATGGATTTGTTCTTTTATTGATTGTTCATTTATTTGATAACTACTGGTTTATGTATGTCTATGTTATATTATCCGGATTCAAGGTGAATGTTAGATATAAGTATGTATCCGATACGAATGTACTCAAATTTTTATAAACTTTTTTATATATTTGAAAGATCATACTTTCATACTAGATCAAAATATATATCAAACACAGATATCGAATACGGATACTTTTAAAATATAAAAAGTCCGAGTAATATAATTGCTACTGTTATTAGAGGCTTTAAAGTTACATATGAATAAAGCAAAGCAGGACATTTGGGTCAAGTAATAAGGCCTGCAAAAACCTTGCCTTCCCACTAAAACATCATTTTATATCAAAGATTCAGTCGCTCCTTTCATCGCTTTAACTGCAAAAACCCCTCGATTTTCTGCTTCCTGAATCCTGATTGAGGTTTCTGCTATTAGTGACTGATATTCATTATGCTTCAGAAAAACTAGATGGGCTGAAAATCTGCCGATTTGTGGCGCACGGTGCAAATTATCTTACGGGCTGCTTTTACCCGTACATTATTTACATTAGCCCTTCAAATTGTTTTGCATCACTCACCAAACCGTGAATAATTTCATTACTAATCAAAATCAAAGAAACAAAATTGTTGAACCTTCAATGACTTTTACACGTTTCATCAAGCTGCTAAACCAATAACTTGTTGGCGCAGCAGCATACTGAAAATCAGCAATATTGTCTTGGGTGAGAAGTGGACTACAAGCAAGGCTGACATGGTCCTCGGTGGATGATAAAGGTATAGAACAGAAACGAGGCAGAAGACAAGGAAAGACTAATACATGCAGCAGTGCCGCTGCAGAAGAACCTGTCCATTTATCATCTGATAATATTGAGGCTGTCGAAAATTTTCAATGCTGCAGCAAATCGAACTTCAATCTTAATTATAACAAGCACAGTGCACAGCTATGATATGAACTGTGAACAGTATACATAATTCTATAGAAACAGCATAAAAGACTTATCACAATAGACATATCAACACGGGTCTTAGTCCGGGTATAAATCGGCATTCAACATGATTTAAAGGTAGAAAATAAAGAAATAGTACACACAAGTAACTTAACCAAAACCCTGTTTAATAAGGTACAGCACGCTAATGTTACTGGTATATATATATATATATATATATATATATATATATATATATATGTCAGTATCTGTCCATTCCAAAATGAAAATAGTTGTCCCAACAAAATATTGTTCATTGGTCCCAAGTAACTTTGAATTGTAGGATAGTCCTAGCCAGCATCCTGTAGCAGGCTAACTGGAAATAAAAATGCTGAAATATAAATTATCAGAAGCAGAAAGTTCATAAGGTAATTGCTTTATATTTATATTTATGTTCTTGTTTTTCTTTCTTCAATTACACTGTGTCTAGGTGAAGGAAAATCACCTCATTCAAGCCCTCCCATCCCACTCCTCATAAAACTCTTTAAGGAATTCCTCCATGAATTTATGCCTTTTCTCGGCCCTCCTTTGCCCAGCCTGAAATTTCCATCAGTTCTCAAACTCAGTAGCACAAGAGACGCTAATAATACTTGTGATATGCACATATATGAATATCTAAAGTAATATCATGCACCCAATGATGGTTAAGGCTATAAGGAATTGTCTTACACATCTGAGTACCTTAGTTTTCATCAAATCCTTTAACTTGAGAAGCTTCTCGTGGAAATGATTCACAGTAGTCTGCTCCTCTTTCTTCATGTACTGTTCCTTGGATAAGTCAGATCGTGGCTGGATGGCAGGATCATGAAGCACTCTGTTTCTGTTCCCACCAAAAGTAAAGCAGCGAGCAATTCCTAAAATCAAAGAACTTTAGTTCAGCACAAGAGATCTAGGTATTTTATGCTGTGAGCTGCATTCAAAGAGGAGCAAAGGGCATAAAAAAAAAGGTACAGATATCTTTATGTGAGCAAGCATATTAGCAAGTATACCCTGCAGTGTCTTATATAACCCACCCTACAGGCAAAAGAAATGTAAGTTGATGACTAGAGTCAGCGAAGAATACAGCATGAAACTATTTCAAGTTTAAGCTCATAACATTCGTATGGATCATGGATGAGGAATTTCCAAGCTAACATACAACTGAATAAATTAAGGTGAAAAACATACAAATTACCTATGGCACCGATAGCATCAAGACGATCAGCATCTTGCACAACCCCAAATTCAGGGGAAAATTCATGGTTTCCCACTCCTGCAAGTTCATCTTTAAAACCTGAAAAAACAGGAGAACATCAAGTCACACTCATATCTTAAATATGAAGCGAGGAGTACATACAAAAGGGTACTTAGAACACTCATGATAAGTTACATGAAGAAGCCTACTTGACATTCAATGATTGAATAAGATTGACAATAAGATGCTTTAGTGACTAAGATACTAGGATTATATGTATGAAAACAGAAATGGCACAAGATTAGCTAAAAAAATAACCCTCAAAACTCACCCATTCCCTTTATGATGCTTAATATCTTTATCTTTTTGCTGTCAGCTATGCCCTCTTCCTCAAGAAAGTTCTCAACAAGCTTCTCCTCAGATGGATCCCTGCATGCCAATGTAGGAACTCACACGTCAGAGCAATTGAAAAATGGAAAACCGTCTTCGGGTAGCAACCATACTAAACTAACTTAACTAGAGGGATTGCAATAATGGACTGTATTTGGGAAACACAAAAGCAACTCTGATGGCAGAAGCCAGATAGAAGGAGTTAATACACGTTACTTTAACAAAAAGTAGAAATACAAACCTCAAGTATTTGTAATCACCTGCAGCAGAGTCAGAAACCAACATTTATAAATGATCGGTAAATTTAGAGATGGAAAAGGGTTTTAAGAATAGAAATAGAAGAGGACCTATATCGTGAAGAAGTGCAGCTAGCTCCACCTGCCATGCAAAACCAAAGGCAAAAGAGAAATTTAGAAGGGAAGTGGCAAAAGAGAAAGCAGGACCCCCAACCCCCTCTCCAAAAAAAAAAATTAAGTATTTAACTCAATAAAAGTTGAAGAAGAGTTGCTTTAGAATTAAACATTAGAAACGCATGAAAAGTTTCTAAGTTACAGTTTAAGTTTTCCTCTAAACTCCAGTTACAAGTAGAAGATCAAATAAAGAAAAAAAAAAAAAAAGGAGCAGAATCCCCAATCAATTGTTCAGTTCAGTGTCAATTTCGCAAGCTGGAAGTAAATGACCAATTTTTGTACAAGAAACTATAAGTTTCAAGACTTGAACTAATTCTTTAAGTACCCAACACACACAGGGGAAATAAAAGGAGCAAGCAAAAATATATAATATTGATTTACGATTTCCATGGAGTCAGGGTTGGAGGAAAGGCCTTCCTCTCGTGCGAGGGAGAGGGCAAGGTCTCTGACCCTCCAGACGTGCGAGACATCATGGGAGGCATCATTCCCTTTCATTGCTCTCTCGACCAGCTGCTCCGCCCTTTTCACCGTGTCTCTGCTCGCCATTCCGTCGATTTCCCAACTTAGACAACCCAAAGTATTCAACTCAAGAGAAGATAGACTCTTCTTCCTCCAAAACGAAAAAAAAAAAGAAACTTGATTTGACTTGTATGCAAAATGCCTTGCGGTGGGCCTGGGCCGACAGGGGTAAATTCAATGTATCGCTGATGTGGCCTTGCTGCCTTGGTTATATGCTGAGTCGAAGTGTTGACTGGTGTGGTCTGGGACTTTGCTAGACGTCAGCAAAGATTAAAAAAAAAAAAAATACCATTTATTGTTTTGTAAAATTTACAAAAAGTCGATGATAAATGTTTGTATTCGTTTGCACTAATCACCTGATTTAAATTTTAATTTATTATATTTTTTCTCTTTAACTTTTCTCCTTTATCATATAATAATAATAATAATAATAAATTATTCACTTTTTCATCCTCTCATGTTTCCATCTTAATAATAATAATATATTTTTTCTCTTTAACTTTTCTCCTTTATCATATAATAATAATAATAATAAAAATAATAATGCTTAAAAGATTTTATAATTTTTTATTAAGAGTATTTTGAACATTATAAATTAGTTATAACTATAGATAGATTAAAATGTATGAAAAGTATACAAATTTAAGAAGAAAAATAGCAAAAATTATTTTCGGTTGAAATTGGTCTTGGCCTCAAAAAGCTCTAAATCTAGGTTTGTCCAAGAGGTAATTGGGCCCTAATAAAAGGTGATTTTGGGTTGGATAATGGCAAAAGTTCTTTTTTTCTTTTTTTTTTTTTTTAGCCCAAAAGCCCAACCCTAAAAAGGAAGCCGTTTAAAAACCCTAGATTCGGGAATCAATATATTTGTTAGGTTAGATTGGCAGCCTCCTAGTTCACCTTCCACACCGAAACAGAGCTCGGGTTATCCCTCTTCAGCCGCAGCCATGGTACTCTCTCTTTCTCTGCCTAACTCTTCCTCTTCTTTGGTTGATTTCATTTATCTTTTGAGCATCTATTTTGTATCTGGTTTTTTTTTTTCTCGCTTACAAAATGTTTGTCAAATGGAAATAATCAAATCGAATAAGTTGTTAAGTTTATGATCATAATTGTTTAAGAACATTTGGGTAGTGGGATGTAGAGTTTGGGATTTCTTTTTCTTTTCTTTCATTTCCTTTTTCCAGAAATTTATGGTGAATTTTTTTTCGTCTATATGCCTTTAGTGTAATATTTTCCTGTTTTTAGGATAGGCTACTTAAGTTTTTAATTTTTATACGTTTCATGGTACTTATGTTCAAGAAATTACCGGTAAAGATGCATATTTTATACTATTTTGGTGAATAATCTGAAAATTGGCCATGAGTTGATGCCTTTAGCCTTGGGTTCCTGTCAGAAATCCTAGTATAAAATAAGTTGATGAGATTGCAAAGTATGGTTAAATTTTGTTCGTGGCTGCGCTTTTTGTTTCTTGTTGTCGGTGAAGTGTAATCTAGGTCTTCATTGAGGAAATGGTTGCTAAATTTATAACTTTTGATTTTGTTTTGAGAGTAATTGTGACTTGGTATGGCAGGTGAATGTACCTAAGACCAAGAAGACTTATTGCAAGAGCAAGGAGTGCAAGAAGCACACTTTGCACAAGGTTACACAGTATAAGAAGGGTAAGGATAGTTTGGCTGCTCAAGGGAAGCGCCGTTACGATCGCAAACAATCAGGTTATGGTGGTCAGACCAAACCAGTGTTCCACAAGAAGGTAATTTTTGTGTCACTTATCTTTTATCCCTTGGATGGATGTTAGTTTAAAAGATCAAGAATCTTATGCTGTATATTCTGGTACTAGGTTGTAAGGGATGTTTAGTTATTATTTTGTCAATTTTATTATTGCTATTTTCTCGAGACTCCAAGCCTTTGCATATATATGACTGTGTATCCTCTGAACAGGCAAAGACCACCAAGAAGATTGTGCTAAGGCTGCAATGCCAGGGTTGCAAGCATGTCTCACAGCATCCAATCAAGGTTGGAACACTGAAAATCCCTTGCTGTTTTATTTTTGTTTTCATTAACCATGTTGTTTCATGAACTAATTTTTGGTTGTTCGTTACCGGGTTTTTGCAGAGGTGCAAGCACTTTGAGATTGGTGGAGACAAGAAGGGGAAGGGAACATCTCTTTTCTAAATGTGTTATTCATGTCATATGTTATGTTATGTTGGTTTTACTTTGCTGCATTAATTGGAACTTAAGGCAGTATGGAATTTTGTCAAGTTTGGTTTTAGTTTTCTGATGTTGTTTTCAGAGGATATGGTGTTCTTTAAGTTACTTAATGACATTGGTTACACTCATTTTTAGCAATTGTTTCACCAGTTTTTTTGAATTTGATTTGTCTTTGTCTTTAGTAACTTTTAATGTCTCTTTTCAGAAAAGAGGAAATCAGCACAAGGCAAGCATAACCCTTGTTCTATTTAAGCCTTTTTCTTTCTGATGTAAGATAATGGAAGTTGAAAGATAAAAAAAGGAGAGGTAACGAGTATTGATTCAACTTTTATAAGATTGGCTTGCGCAATTCATAAGATAAGGACAATGATGCAAGTAATTTGTACTCCTTCAATTACTTATTTTTATTGTATTTTAAATCAGCAATACATAAGAATTATAAAAAATAAAAAAATAAAAATCAGCAATGCATAAGAACTAGCTTTATTTTTTCATCTCCAATCTCAATGGATCAAAATCCAGTGAGATATCGAAGATACTAGTAGTATTGTATTAGCTTATAAAAAACAAAAATGTGAAATTCACATTTAATTGAAACTTTTCTGCTTCATGTTCATGGTAATGCTAAAGTATTCTTCATTTTAATGTCTGTGCTAAGAAATAATTCATAAGCTGAGTTACCCGTTTGATTACATAGGTTTTAATTGGGTTAAATTTGAGAGATTTTTTATAATTCGGATTGATTCAATTTTATTCATTTATATTTAATTATATAAATATTAATATAAAAATATTTTAAATGAATTTTTTAATCAAATCAAACTTCAATTTAATAAATAATTTTTTACAATTCGAATCTTAACACTCAACCATTTGAAAAGAAAAAAAAAAAAATTTGTTTTTTCGAAATAGTTAGAGAAACTAACACCCAAAGCCAATCAGCCAATCTGAATGTGTTGAACACAAGTTTGATTTCGCAAAAACATAAATTAACAACAATTTTTAAACCAAAAACAAAAGTAACGGAGCTTTGAAGTGCACTCCAGGATGAAACCATCCTTTCTCAGTTTTACACACAAAAGCTGAAAAGAGAAGATGCTAATAACTCCTATAGTCTAAAAATCCATCCTCCTACCCTATCTCCATTGGCCATTGCTCCATTCCCGTTTTCCAAAACCCTACCCATATCTTGTCGCTGAGGCAACCATGAGGGCCCTAATTTCAAGCGCCAAACGGCTCATTTCTTCCACCATAACCACCACTACCATGGCCGCCCTATCTCGTTCCATCCACCGAAACTACAGCCTAATACCGATGGTGATCGAGCACTCTTCCCGTGGCGAGAGAGCTTACGACATTTTCTCTCGTCTCCTCAAGGAAAGGATCGTCTGCATTAATGGACCCATCAACGACGACACTGCCCACGTCGTCGTAGCCCAGCTCCTCTTCCTCGAATCCGAAAACCCCTCCAAACCCATCCACATGTACCTTAACTCACCTGGCGGCCAAGTCACTGCAGGTCCTTTGCTTTTTTCCCTTCTCAATTTCGAAAATACCCAATCCTATCATAGTTCTCAATAACCTTATTAATATTGTTTTTGTACAGGCCTTGCAATTTATGATACGATGCAGTACATAAAGTCTCCAATCAACACAATCTGTTTGGGGCAAGCTGCATCCATGGCTTCTCTCCTTTTAGCTGCGGGCGCCAAGGGTGAAAGGCGGTCCCTTCCCAATGCCACCATCATGATTCATCAGCCTTCTGGTGGATACAGTGGCCAGGCTAAAGATATCACCATTCACACTAAGCAGATTGTTCGCGTTTGGGATGCGTTGAATGCTTTGTATTCCAAGCACACGGGGCAATCTGTTGATGTGATTCAGAAGAATATGGATAGGGATTATTTTATGACCCCCGAAGAGGCTAAAGAGTTTGGATTACTTGATGAAGTTATTGATCAAAGGCCAATGGCTCTGGTCACTGATGCTGTTGCTAATGAAACCAAAGATAGCAAATATAACAAAGACAGCAAAGAAAGCAAAGATAAAGGTTCCAATTAGTAAGCTCTTTCATGATTAATTGTTGCTGTTCTCTAATTTCATGGTTAACTGTTTTTCTAGCAGTTTTTTGGCTGTTGGTTGATGTTATGCTTCTGGAATTAATTTCTGAGATTTAGGGAGCTTGCTAGCTAATATTTCAATCAGTACTTTTACGAGATCAGATGCAAAGATGCAAAGTTTTGCTGGCAAAGGTTTTTATTTGAGAATCTTTTAGGAATGTGCTTTAAGTGGAAAAGTATACATGAATGAGTGTTTATATATTAGATGGATGGGCTTAATGCTTTTGCTATGAAAATGTTTATCATGGTTTTGATGCCTATTAATGTAGATGATACTACTCTTTGCGGACTAATCTGGATTGGTGAAGAATAAAAAATACCTTCAACATGATTAAAACATTTGGTTTCTACCTCCCCTTTACTCCCTTGGTTTTGGTTTTGAAAATAAATTCTGTAAATTTGCAGCTTAATGGTGCCTGGAAATTAAATCATTAAGTGCTAACAAGATTCTCCTTGTCCATATTGTTGTTTTGATTTAGCCAGAGGAGGATGGTTTTTTTTGTCATAGAGATGCATTGAACCTAGAATGAGCCAGGACCTTTACTTGTTAACCTGCATTTTAGTCTCCATATGAAGATGAAGCTTCCTACTGATTCTTTATCTCCAAGTTTCAATTTTTAAATGTCGGTTACTTACAAGATTATTCAAGGACATTATGTAGTAGAATAAAGGTTAGTGTGAGATATGTTGTTGAGTGTCTTAGCTTCTATGTGAAAGTGAAACATCTTGAAGCAGCTATTAGGCATGGAGTCAAGTGTGATATTGGAGTTTTTGAAATTACACCCACCAAGCGATAATCTAATCTCAAACTGGTGTTTCCTGCTCCATGATTTGGTTCCATTTTGTTTTATAGCTAAAACGCAAGGAGGATGGTTGACATGATTGATGTCCTCACAAATGTCTCAGTTCTTGCTGAAGTTTAGTCTCTTTTTTTTCTGTCCATTTCTCTGTGGATCAAATACTAAAAATTCTTACCTTTGCCTTGGAAATTCTTGAGACCCAAGTTTTTACACGATTATGGCCTTTGGGATGTAGAATTGCCTACTAATTTTACACATTCATTGAATTTCAAAAGGCTGGATTGCTTGCTGCTGGTGTTGTTTTGAAAGAATTCTAAAGATTTGAATTTAGGGTCCAAATGAATAGTGGGTAGTATTTGGTCAGGTGAGTGAGTGTTGTGCATATGGTGGGTGCTGTAGTGGAATGGTGTTAAAGCTTGTTTTGTTGGGTAATGAAATAGAGATCTGCTGAGATTCAGGTTCATATGTGATTTCTTTTGAGTAGAGAACTGGTTATCTCTGGTTTCTGTTCAACCCTCTAAGATTGTTGGCGTTTTAAGGGATAAATGGATTATATTCCAATCATTAACTGTTCCAACATTCTGAGATGTGAATGCCATTTGTTTAGGGCGGTGTGGTCGAATCAATTCGTCTCCGTCGCACAATTATTAATTATTAAATTCATGTAAGTGTTTTATATTTACTATTTTGGCACACCCACTACGAAAAAAAATTACCTAAAAGTAAATTAATAGTGGGTAGTTTTTTTCATGTATGAATATTTTTTAAAAATAAAATTAATTAAAATATTTAAATTTATATTAAATGATATTTTTATTTTATAAATTTAGTATAATTTAATTCAAATTTTTATGTCATTTCATCAATTAAATTGGAGTCACTTAACTCAGTGACATTAAACTCAATCAGTCATTTTATTAAAAAGAAAAGAGTGATTCACTTATATTAGTGTAAAATTAAATTATTTTTACACATTTTCATAACTTTTTATACGATTTATATTTGTTTAATCCGACCGTCGTATTTCATATTTTATTCACGTAAATCATGTACGTCGAGTTTCGAGTAAATTAAAAATGTTTAATTATTTGTTTGATTTAAAAAAAAAATTTAACTGTTAAATATATGCTAAAAAAAACATTCTTGATCAATATGATAGAGCTATCGGATCGATTCGAAATTTTACGTGGACGACGAGTACAATTATATTATTAAATTTAATGGTCGGTTTTTTAAAATATAAATTATATAAAAAAAATTATAAAAATATATAAAATTAATTTAATTGTATAATAACGTAAATGAATCCTTTCACTTCTATTAATAGTATAGAATATAGATTCAAGCATTAGGCCGATGACTCTTGCAATGATTGGACAGTCAGTATTACAAATTGTCTTAAACATTCAAACAAACAAATGAATAATCTTCTTTTTGCTTTAAATAATAAAAAAAAATCCTGAATTAAAATTAAATAATTATCTAAATTTTTATTATATTATTGCAATCAATTAAATTTTTAAATATTTAATTTTACTCAATTGAATTTTTAATTGAACAAATCGTTCATTTTCATCTAATCGAAAATTCAGCTAAATAAAAATAAATGTTTAAAGACAAAGTTGAATAAAAATAAATGTTTGAAGATTCAATTGATTACAATGATAAAAATTTGAACGAATATTTAATTTTAGTTCCATGAATTTTTTTTATTTTTTTTTAATATTTAAGCCTTTCTTTTTCTATCTATATTATATACTCCTCAAAGAGCTGGCAATTGGAGGCCTCACAAATTGTAGTCAAAATTTGACATGTAAATGGGAATATGATGCTGATGCACGCTAGGGAAGCTAATCAAGTGCGGCTTTGTTTTTACGACCGGACATTGGTTTTGGCAATCCATCAAAAATAGGTCTTGTAATGCCTACAGTTGAAAGTGCTTGTAAATCATGCTTCAAACTCCATTTGGACGCTGCTGGCCAGAGGGATGACAAACTACTACTGTCCTGCTCATCTTGCAAACTCGATGTGCTTGATGACTTCCTCACTACAGAAAATCCATCAACCACGTAATCATCTCCAAGAATTGTTTGTATGGGATTGAACCTGACCACCTCACTATCCGCTCCTGAATTACTGCGGCTTCCTCCTGCTTTGGATCTCAGTGCCAAGCCTTTTGCTGTTATTGTTGAAAACCCTCCACCGCTGGTGTTTTCCTCCTTCAACAGCCTTTCAGGGGTACGGGCAGTAAAGTCGGACTCAGATTTCTGCCGTCTTCTGATCAGTTTCTCGTTCGATTTATCAGGTTCTCCTTCTTTAGCTTCTCCAGCAGACATGATATCCACGAAGATTTCACCATTCTCGTCATAAAATCCGTTAGCTACGCTTCTACACTTCCGATTAAGCTTCAAAGGAGAGTTGGAAGCGGAGGAGGGTTTAAGTAATGGACCATCCTCCATATAATGAGCTTCTCCTTTCCTATATACTGCCATCTCAAAACCTTCGGATATCGGCTTTTTTTCTGTTGCTTTAAGGCCATAGTAACCTTGTAATGAGCTCATTGCTGGGGTGACCCTTCGAGGAGGAGTTTTCAGTCTCAAAGACTGGAATGAGTCAAGCAAATCAAGAGGCAAATGTTTTGCTGGGGTTTGGTTGGCATTGCTTTGCCTGCAAAGAGTTGTCAGACATAGTGAGCTCAATTGAAGCAACTGATCAGAATTAGGAATCACAGAGATCAGAGATGCATCTTGCAGGATTTTAAAGATAGAGAGAAATTAGAAAGAACCTCACACATACTTAAACAACTCCACTGACACATTGAGTATCAATTTCTTAAGTACTCACCTCTTAGTATGCCCTGGGCCATCGAATCTAAAGGATTATCACTATCTGAAGCAATGTCCCCAAAAAATAATTTAACATCTAGCAACTAATTAAGAGTCCAACCATGCCTTGTTCAGATGAAGGCTTTGCTTTACGGATGGAAAAATTGTTAATCCAATGATTAGGTTTGATAACCACTTTCCTATTTTATAGCTTAACCATTGGATTAACATTTTTTTCATCTTTATCCCTTTCCATCCTTCCTACAATGCAAAGCCGAAATGCAGAACTGCAGTTCGATTAAGAGGAGGCTATACATGAAAACCCTCTGCTACAAAAACCAGCCAAACAAATTAATTTTACACAAAAGAATCCAGCTACACGACAGGCCAAAAATCAACTGTAGGATAACTGCTGCCATAGTCTCCAACCACTTTGCAACTCATCACTACCTATGCCGAGATTATTACAGCTTCATACAAAAGCTCTGAAACTACTGCTGACTCATGGGCAAACTACCACTACAGACCAGAAAAGCTCTGAAAATATTGCTGAGACTCATGGGCAAAAGTAATGCCTTTTCAATGCCATTTCCATCTTACCACTTCTAATAGCGAAACCTGTCATTGGGCATGGATCACACAAATGTTTCCTCTCATAAATTACAAGTTTTAGGCTTATGGATATCTCCTCTCTAGAACTATATACATCACAAAGGAAAATTAAAGATACTGCTAAGGTAAGGAAACAACATAGAAAAAAAAAAGTATTTATAGGCTAACCAGGATCCTCATTAAAATCCTAGATTTCAGAGAATGAGCACCATCATCCTATATTCTGAAAAGCACTTACTATGATGTAATTAACATTCGGATAGTAATTTTTACACGCAAATTGCAGTTTGTTTGAACGAGAAAAAGTTGTTTGATGAGTAAGCATTCATTATCCATAAATATTATTTATTCAAATAGTTTAGCAACTGTAATAATGTGTTTGATAGAAGTTTTCTGACACAACAAGGAATAAAGTTTGTTCTCAATGCATTAAGAATACAACAAAGGACGAGAATTTTCTAAATGACCAAAAAAATGTAATAAGTGAATGCACTTAATTATTTTTATTATCAAGATGATCTAACTTAAGGTTCTTACAACATTACGATACAAGAAACAAATAAAAAGAGCATCAAACGTTAAAGTTACAACAAACCCGAAAAAAACAATTCAAGTCATAATCATAAGATGACCAAAAAGGTATAACCCGGAAAGAACAATTCAAGTCATAATCATAAGAAGACATTACTCTAAAGCATGACTTACTGACTGTTACAACAAACCCATCTTCCTTCTTGAGTTTTTTATTTTCTTGACAAATTCCTCCAAATTGCACTCTTAAGTTATGAAGCTTAACATACACAGGTGCAAATATGAAAATGCATATTATTTTAGCAACCATCTTAATGCAGAAGTTAAGAGAGTTAAAGTAAAGCTCAGGAGTTGGGAAAAAAACAAAACAATTAGTATTAAAAAAGATATAATACCCTGGTGTCTCGAAACCATTTGACAAGCAAGGTGATGGTGGATGCCGCCCTGGTAAAGGGATCTGGAGTGACTTAAGAGCAAACATTTGAAGATCCGTAACCAGACCATTCATCTTTTTTATGTCAGCTACCTGATTATTTCAGAGTCATATCAATAGCAATTTGTCAATACCTCGACAAACCATAAACAACAACAACAACAATAATAATAATAATAATATAATTAGCTTTAACTCCTAGTCCTAGGTTGCCATTGGTCAATTTCCCCCAACTAATTTCTCAAAATATAGAAACATGCCTATTTTATAAGGAGAAAAAAACAAACACAAAAAACTGTATGGTGTGATATACAGAAGGAGAAAATGATAGAATCCTAAATTATTAATGAAAGAAATAAAAGGATGAATATAGTTACCTCAACGCCGTACTTGATGGCGACGCCGGCGAGAGTATCGAACCGGGAAACGGGATGTTCAATGAAACCGGCACCGGGTAACGACGAAGAGGGCAAACTTAGGTTCTTATCTTTGTCTAATAGACTATAATCATTGCAAAATTGACTATAATTGCCATTCGTATTGTAACTGTAGTCTCCATTTGCAATGCTATTCCGCCTCTCCCTTCCCATCTGAATATCCCCCGTTTCCTTAAAAAAAAAAAAAAAAAAACCTATTTCTTTACCTTAATTTCATCAGTCCCCTCTATTTGACCTTCGATTCTTGTTTTTTGGTTGAATCGAAATTTAAAAAATCAAGAGCATTAAAACAGATAAACTAATTGACTTTCTTTATCGATCGAATTGAACTGAAATCGAATCGAAATTATTAAAAAAAAAAAAATTACACTTTTAAGTAAAAAGAAAAAGGAAAACGTAGATCTAAAAAGAAAGGAGGTGGGGCGGGAAATCGTGAAAGGGAAATAAGTTAGAACTAAAATGGATGGGGGCGTTGGCTCCAGTATTTCCGGGACAATGGATGACAGATCCTCTTCTCTGTTTTCAGGAAAAAGAAAAACAAAAAATAGAGAGAGATAGCCTTCAATTTCTGGGGGAAGGGAAGGTCAACTAAATAATAAATATTTCAACAAAAAAAATAGTAACAATTATATAAAAATAAAGTAGGGGATAAAAAAATTAAAACAAAAAATGGGAAGTTTTGACGGTATGAGACCTTCTGACCAAAAAAAAAACGAGGGGGAAAACAACGTGGATTTGTTAGAATTTGAGAAATGAGAAACAAACAAGTGGCGTTATACGTGTTACTGTAGGAATGTTCCCACTGAAACCCGATCTCTCTTTGCCTACCCCATTTTGTCGGTCGGCTTACTCGGCTGGCTCTGCTTCTATATTTCGCCCCAATTATTTTACTAAAATCAATATATATTTTTTGTCACATTTCACAAAAACAAATAACGTCTCTCGAATTTATTTTTATTCACCCATTGCCTTTTACTAAAATTTATATATTTAACTTTAATTAATATTAAGAAAAAAAAATTTGTGTATTTAATTTTTTTAATTTCATTTTTTATAATATTGGTGTATCATTATTTATTATCAAAAATTAAAAAATCAATTTAAAATATATAAAAAGTAAGAGTATTAAGTGTTGAAATAGAGAAATTTTTTCTTTTTTACAGGAGCCAAGGATCGTTAATAATTTCCTTTTTTTGTTGAGTAAATGAAACAAATTTATTGAAATTAAAGGGAAATAATTGGCATACCTTAAATATCCTTCAAAATCAAATTTATTGAAATTTTTTTAGTTAAATCATAATCATGATGATGAACAAACTCAACTAAAGATGACAATAAATAAGGTATCCGATATTTTTGAAATACTTAATATTTTATTTTTCATATTATCTGAATCCGATAAACATATGAATATTTTTTTTGAATTTTGTTACCTAAACCCTACAATAATAATATTGGCATACCGTTTTTTATTGGAACCCGTTTAAATACCGTGATAAACTCGAATTTTTACTCTCAAAATCTTCTGGCAAGAATTGTAAGAGCAGATATTGATGAGTAAGCAAGTCAAAGAAAACACAAAAAATGATATTTAAGGGATAGCCATATGAATGAATTCAGTGGACAACGTTATTGGAGAAATAATATATATACAATTATTATCAATTAAATACTAATTTAGATGGCATGATAGATTTTTAAAATTTATAGATTTGAGAAAATTTAGATGTATAATATTTTTTTTTATGTGAGTTAATTAAAGGTCAAAACTAAATTAAAAACCTCAATATAAATATGTATATTAAACACGTGAGAGAGAGAGGAAGCCTTGCACTACACTGGCTGTCGGCTGGAATTGAGGAAGGAACTACGAAGGAAGGAATTGGCTTTTAATTAGTCAACCCAAGCGCAAGGAGCAACACGCCGATGGCAATCGGTGGAAGTGAGGACTTAAATTTGCCAAAATAAAGGAACTGTTAAAACCTAAATCAGTCTTATCAAGAATACACTTGTTTAAGAATCGAATTATTAGTCCGATTCGATAGATTCGACTCGTATTCAATTGGACTTAGATAGTTTTTTTAATTCGGATTTACTCAATCTGAATCACTGTTTATTTAATAGAAAAATATTTTTTATTTAAATTTAATTATAAAAATATATAAAAAAAATTATTATGTTTTAAACAATAAACCGCGCCGACAAACAGGATTCGTCCAAGACCAAATTTGGATAAAAAAATTTTGAACCACGACTTAACTCGACATATGGTAGGTCTATGAAATATGAATAACTACCCGCCCCCTTATATAATTTAAAAAGTATTTTTTTCATCAAAGGGAAGAAAGGAAGGAAGCTCAACTTTTGAGCCACATCAAATCCTAATTCCTCATAGCCATCTAAAACAAAAAAACATTGTATACTACTTTCATGCATTGGTTCTCACTTGATAAGTTTAACATTTTTTTCTTCTTCTTCTTTTTGCAAACATTTGCAGAAATATAATGGAAATAGTGAATGCATAATCACATCCACCAAAAAAGAGAAGAAAATAAAAGAAAAGGACATAATCACATTGTTGGAATTTTTTGTCCCTCTCAACATCATCACCAAGAATTGAAAGCAGTGTATATCAGCTATTCAAAATTACAAGCATTGTTGAATACCTGCATAAATACAAATGCAATTAGTTTGATGCCAATTCCAACGTTTTCCCTAGAAAATTTTTTTTACCATCAACTTGTGAATTTGATTCCCCAGGGAAACACTTTCCGGTTGAATTGTTAGAATACGTGATATACAAAGAGAAAAATTATGTTCAAAGGTAAACAGATTTTGCAATTAGATTACCATGTATAGATTACAGTTTTATCCAAGATACAGGAGCAAGACACCATCGTTACACAGCACGAATCCCTTCTTGTCATTAATAAACCTGCATAGAAGATTTACAGATCAGTTGCCTTTAAAGATATGAAGCTTCAAGATTTAGGGGAAATAAAAGCATAGGACAGTTAATCTCTCTTCAATTTTCAGTTTCTTAGTAATTCAGTTAGAAAAAAAAAATATATATGAATTATTGCAGAGGTAGGCATTTATAAAATACACTGTAAGTTTATTCTCTGAATAATGCTTATTGTGTTAGAAGTTAGAACTAGGTAGGCCACCATTAAGCCATAACTAAGTTGACTTCAGGTCAAGTTAGAAAAATTAGAAAGTAGGTTTGCTTTCAATTAATAATACACTGGAATAACAACAAAATATAAGAAAGTAAAAGGGCAAAACAGAGAAAATGTAAGCCTACTTGATGAATTCACAGTATTTTTGGCTTTGTTTATATGGGGAAGGTTTTCTTGAAATCGTGTTTGACTTCATCATGCCTCACGGGTTTAAGTTTACTAGGAGACATGAATTTAAGAAGTTTCAATATTAGCAAACAAAAGGAGCACAGCAGATCTTAATGATAAGGGCAGTAGAAAGTTAACCCTGAAATGATACACATTCAGACCAAAATATAAAAAAAAACGAAAGTAGTTGAGCTTTAGTAAGATTAGACTCACTTCACTGAGTATAGATTTGCAGCAATATTATCAGCTGCCTTGTCACGGGTCCAACTCTTCCCACCATTGGTAGTTCTCAACAAAACCCCACGGACTCTGTCACGCCCCAAACCCAAAGATCTTAACAACGCCGTATACTCATAAAACGAATCTCACAAGCATGTAAGACAGTTTATATCTTACTAAATCGAAAACCACAACTCACAGAATCTCCAAAATTGCAGTTTACAAAAATCTCAAGTCTTCAAAAATTTCAATATTACATCTTGATCGAAAATACAAGATATTCTAGCTAACTAACAAATCAACTAAAATTGATATCAAATTACTTACGTTCAAAGTATCATAAGATTAAAGATAGATGCTAAACTCGTAAATAAGGACTCTCGTCAAAACTAAACTCCGAAAACGCGTATACCGAAATCTAAAAAAAGTAAGAAAAATTAAAAGAATGAGTACTAATACTCAGCAAGTAACTGACATCCCCTCAGTTGGATTAAGCATGCTACAAAACATTTAGACCAAAATTACCAATGATATGATTCAAAAATGAAATTGGGTAATCTAATATTCAATAACCATATTTATTCTAAAATCAGATTATCATATAACAGAACTAAACAAAATTTCACAAATTGTTGATCTTCATTAATCTCCCGTAACATACTAAGACCACACTTAACCCTTGTAACATAGGTCAGAACAAAAATCACAATTAACATGGAAATAGGTCAAAAGTATATCGGAAGCAACCAATAGCTGCACATATCAAATATCACAAAAACCACAATTATAAACCGGTGACACGGTTGAAATCGATTTCTATCACAAAGTACATGTCGACATGACCAACGTTTAACCCCCGTTGACAGGGTCAGAGCATAGTCATACTAGGAGACAAATCAAAACAAAACATATTTTTGGATTACCCAACTATACAAAGCATAGTCATGCATTTTACAAAACACATATCGTACAAAGCAAATTTTGTATTTTCTTTCAAAGCATCTTATCTAGTAAATTGTATTTATAATTATAGATAAACAAATAGATATATACATGTACTTGAACAAAATCGTATACGAAGATCAGATCAAAACGAAATCACATTCTAAACTCATATCGAAGAATATCATATATATACTTTGCATGTTAACCCGATTTAACAAAGCAGGGGACAAAATATTATATATATTATATACAAAATTTAAGCATGTCGAGACTGCTTTTTTTAGGGTGTCAAAACACCGAAGGGATATCAAGTCACTTACCTGAACTCGCTAAACCAAAACATGAAACGACGAACTCAATCCTCTCGAAGTTCCATCTTTCCAATAACTTAGCTCGTATCTTAAATAGTCAAAAACCTATTCTTAATCATATAAGCAAATAAAACTAATCATGCTCTTAAAATACCATTAATACTATAAAATCATCCAAAGTATCTCTAAATTTTCTAAATATCAAATCTGTCAACTTGCGTAGTACTTACTAAATTAGTCATATCTTAAGCTACAAAATTCGAAATCATGATCCGTTTGAAGATTTAGAAACTAGATTTAATACGCTTTCATCCATATAAATCTCAAATCATAATTCACCATAGATAATTTGCAAAAAAATCTCGAAATTACCCCTGGCGCAGTTTCCAGGTGCAGCCTGAACAATGTTTATTAAAAATAAGATATCTCCACTTAGAAAACTCGGATTTCAATTCTGTTAGGTCCATTAAAACTAGACTTGATAAGCTTTTCAACCATATAAGGCCCAACTCGTAATTCTTTTTATATAAAATGCAGTAATTTTCGTAATTCATCTATGCTGCTGCTTCCAAACAGCACGCATATATCTTAATAAAAATTGATTATCTTTTCGTAGAAAATTCGGAATTCACTTCCGTTTATCTCGTTAGAAAGTAGATTCAAATAAATTTTCGATCATATATAATAATCATACTGAAACTGACAGATTAATACAAAATATTTTTTTAATCCACAACTGCAGACAATGCTTTCATTCAAAACAGAATTTCTGATTCTTTTATATTCATAACAATTTGGGTTTCATTTACCAGCCCTTAAATTCAATAGAAATCATGATTATCTCTTAATTAATCATAAAATAAAACCAATAACTTTACCCAAATCAATCATGAGAATTTCATATATTTTTTAGGTTTTTCTCCCAAAAAAGTTTCACCAAAATTCTAACAATCTAACAAAATATTTGTTTTGCAAATCAAAAGAGAGCTTTTACTTACCTTAATCTTTCAATCTTGAAGATAAAAACTTCAATTTCCATCCTTCCTCTTCTCCCTTAAGATTTCTCTTCTTTTTCCCAATTTCTTTCTAATTGCCAAAGAAAACTATCGATAGATTTTCTATTTTTTTTTTCTTTTATTTCTTTTAATCTTTAATATACTTATGGACTGAGTCCAATAATTTTTTTTTTAATACATTTGGGTTTTTAGACTGACCCCTGCTGCCCAAGCCTCTTCCTTCACAATCAAAATTCAGTTAGTATGCAGTTCAGAAATTCAAAGGAAAAAAAAAAGCCTAAAACTCTATCGCTATAGAATTAAGCCTTAGAATAGAATTTGGCACACCCTTGGAACAAAATGCCCGAACAGTATTCATGTAATTTGCTAGATGGAAATTTCAAATGCTTATCATCTTGATATGGCCATATCATGTGCTAAACCAGTAATTTCTTATAAATGGGCAGGCCAGTATACTTGTGTACATACATGCATAATATATGCAACACATATGGTGATTTGCATAACATCTAACATCATGGATTAAAAAACCGGACCGGCCGGTTGAATCGGTTGAACCGAAAACCGATAGCTTGTCCGGTCCGATATAATATATTAAACCGGATGATAATCGAACCGGTAGAAAACCGGTTTAACCGGTTTGATATATTTTTTTAATTTTTTTTTTTTTTTTATAGAATTGATGAGATTTGAACCTTTAACCTTTTAGTTATATTATAAAAATCATACCATTAAATCAAATACATATTTTTATTAATTATTTATTATATTTAATATTTATTTAACATTTAAATCCTTGCTTAAGTGAACCAACCGGTTGAACCGGGAACTGGAGGTCTAACCGGTATGACCTCTGATCCGATTTTTTTAACCTTGTTTAACATGCAAGAGCTGTTTCCACATAAGGTTTAGATGAGTGACGCAGGAAATGGATGCTGCAATCACTCATCCAGGTCTTCTTGAAGTCACACTCTAGAATTATATAAAATATGTGGCCAAATATCTAAGGATATAATAGTTACCATCGATCGATAACCAACGTCAAGAATGCCAAAGCCACGACTTTGTACAGGAACTTCTTCAAAATCTTCTGTTAGCTGAAACATCATAAATTAAAATGAACAGAAAGGACAAGGAGAAGCAGATATCAGAGGCAATTTTAAAAACCATAAATTAAACAAGATGATAGGGCTTGTATTAAGAATAATATGAGATGAAAATATTCAGATTTTATCACTAAAGATGGAGTAAAAGGTAGCAACCTATTGCATTCATGATAGAGTCATGTTCAGCATTGTCTTGGTACATCAAGTTCCATGGATATTCTATCAGGCTATCATCAGTGACCAATTACACCTTTTAGGAAAAAAATCATGCTAGTTTTTTCAGGAAAAGTCCTCAATTAAAATGGATAACATTCAGTAGTTACCTATGTTTTTCAATGTTCCCACTTCTGCATTCTTTCTAAGCCTAGGAAAAAGGTACAAAGTCACATTTTAACATGAGAACTTGATATTAAGAATGGAAATCTTGATTATTTTTCTTCTTTTACTAGTTCAACTTTTCCCAGGTTTTCAGCCTTCAGGAAGTTGATAACATTTCCTAATGAAAACTATTTTTCCTACAACAAATGGAGAAGTTTTGGTGAAATTGTATCTTCCCTACATATTATTAGAATTCCTTAAAGATAATTTTAAACATTAACTGAAATAGGGGAAATCATCACTTTTCTTACTCCTGAGCCTTTGCTAAGAAAAAGTCCTCCTCCACGGACAAGAAGCCAAAGACCACCATCAGCCCTCCATCCCATGTTCTGTATTCTTCTTGCAACTGCTCTGTTATGTGGTTGCCAGAATGGCTGTAAATTATAAAGCAATAGGACTCCTTAAGTATGCTTCATATACTTAATTGAAACTCAAAATAAGAATTAGCAACAGGACACATTAGTATTTATATATAAGAAAGAATATGAAAACTGAAAAAAAATATAAAAAGAGACCAAATTCTTCTGTTCCAAATACACACAGTTAATGTTGTCCACTACTATGAGCATGTGGATCATTGTGAATAAAAAACAGAAGAGCATGAGGCCTCATATCTCACCCATGAAGAGTCAATCATTCTCATGCATGCAGGAAGGAATAAGATGATGCAATGGTTTCTATAATGTTCCTGATAACATATAGAAGCATGACTGCTAGCAATAATGTTTCAACTTTAACAATATTGGTTATGACTTATGAGCAAGCATTCTCCTGTTACTTTTTTTCAACATGGCAATAATATTTTAATTTACTTACTTTACATACATAGAGTACGTTTGTATGAAGATCTCAAAAGAGAGGCATACCCCATGAATACTAGAAAACAACTATGCTGAAGGAATTATACCTGCCCAGGCTCCCATGTAAGATAAAAGTTACCACGGCTTGAGACAGCCACATATCGTCCATCTGGAGAGCGATTCACAGTGTTAAGAGTTCCTGTATAATAACTTGCTCCACTAATACCGCTAGAAACTGTTCTGCAGAAGTAATGAAGCAATGTAAGCATTTTCCCCTACATACAATTAATAATCATATGGAAGTTCTTCAAGGGAAAGGGCTTATTGCCTACTTAATTTCCCCACAATCCAATTTGTTTAAGGCATGTCAACTTGCTTCACATAGTGCACTTCTTCTTTTAATTTGTAAAGGGCGTATGATAATACTAGTTTTCAACTTGAATGAGCACATCAACATAAAGATGAATATGAAAGCAATGTTCTTATTTATTTATTTTTAAAAAAAAAGGTTATTTTCAAATTCTAGCTTCTTATTTCACTGTTTTCAACTGGTTTATACATATAAAGTCCTTTGTAATAAAGGTTATCTGAAACATCATTGTACTTAAACTTCATTTCAAACGGACACACACCTATTCAGGGTAGCTGAGACAGTCTCCTGAACAGCAGCTCTCCAGTTATAACCCCTGTTTGATGTAACATATATTGCACCTTGGTTAGTTACCATTTCTGCACTCTTTTCACCAGTTGCCTTTATATATACCTGCACAAATCCGGATTACTTAAATCAATCACTTAAATCACCGATCTATAGACTAGCCATATTCCCACACATGCACACACAAAACTTCAAACGCTTGCAAATAAATTGACAATAACAGCCCCACAATGAAACAAGTGGTAAGCTTTCAATGTGGATGCTCATTCAATTGTGCGATAGTTAAGATATGACTAAAGACATTTGCTATTATTGAAGGAAGTATCTTCATTTAATCAACTGAAAACCATGACATCTCTATTGGATGGCTGCATTTAATGCGAAAATATTTCCAAAAATAGTACCTTAACAAGTACCTTTAGTCCTTAAAATGCATAATATGGGGAAAAACAAGTTTAAGTGAAGACCATTAATGCTTGGTATTGTCAATTATGATGTAATAAGATAGAGAGCTGACCATATCTTACTGGATATAGAACATTCTACATCTACTCTTAGTCTTATGCAATTGCAATCATTTTTAATATAATAAATAATGATTAAAAAGTTATTGATCGCTAACTTAGCATGCCAGAGGCACATGTATCCATTTCCATTTCCTTTGTACAATAAAAGGATCTTGGTACATAAGAAGCAATCGAAACTTTGACGCATGTCTAGAAACAAGATCCTCAACATCACACAATTTTGTAACAGCAATGCCATATGGGCAAATAAAAATCACATATAACTTCCTTAAACAACTTGAGTTTGTCATGGCCGGTAAATTCTGATGGTTTTTTTTTTTTACCTGAAGCCGACAGAATAGACACCGGGAAACTGCAGATGAGCATCTACGAAAAAATACATGGCGGCAAGGAACTATTGTCATATCAACTTCATTGCTCAAACAGCACTCGGCAAAGCCATGCTGCTTTTGCTGTATCAGCTTCTTTTGCAGCCTACATCAACCTTTTCCTGCAGATTTGGTCCATAACATTCAAAACTCTCAATAAGACTATTAAGCTCAAGTTAGAAGCTATGCATTGAGTTTTAAAATACAGATTAGGATGCTAGATTTTGCAATTCATTCAAAAATCGAACCTGTTCAAGCGCAAGTGCCGGGATTCTTTCAATTGTTCTTGAAGGGTTTATAGTTTTCTGCAATAATGACTGCTTCTCCACATCCATGTTGATTCCAGCTGCAGAAAGCATCTCATTAACTGCCTGAACCAGTTCTGCAGCTGACACTTGGCCGTACTGTAGCTCTTTAATAGGCTGCATTAACGATAAAGAAAGCCTTATCACTTGCTGCTATGATAAAACAGTACAGTAATGTCCATTCTACCACTAATGTTTACCATGGAACAAGAACAGTAAAAGGCTCCTCACATGAAGACATAATTTGCTTCATTTTACAAATCCTATATGATGCTAAGGGCAGACTTATCTGAATCAATTCAGAATTTCAGATATAGCTGCGATATCTAAATAGTTAAGTTTAAATTTGTGAATTTCATAGCTGTTTATCTAAATTAGTCTCAGTTTCTTGCCCTAGATGGAATTGTTTTAAACATAAACTTAGTTACAAGGAGCAACGCCGCTGCTCGTGCTTGTGAGCATGAAGATGCCAGGCAAAGATCAAATGCTTTCCAGTTCTTGAAAAATCCTGACGGACCAAAACAAAAACAAAAAAGCTTGAATATCTAGTATTAGCCACCTGGACCACTCCATTGAAAAGTTCATGTATAAACTACCTGGTGACTCCTTGGGCTGGAGTGCTTAGTATCTCAAGGAGTTGGGATATTAAGGTAATACAATGCCTAAATTAATCTTGTTCATACGGAAATGCATTTTTCTCAGTGAACTATTCTTTGGTGAAGGATGAATTATTGTGCGCTGCCACTTGGCTATTCCGAGCAACTGTTGAGGGAGCACTATCTGAAGTATGTTGTAGATAATGCCGTCTACATGGGTGGAACTGGATGGATCGTCAAACAATTTTCTTGGGACAACAAGTATGCCGGTGTGCAATATTCTTCTTTCAAAGGTAAAAGAAAATTTGTTCCCTTTTTGTGGGTTTTGAAACCTTGCCTTTGCCTTTGCATGTTTGCAAAAGAATGATGACTCCCTGCCTGGTCAGTATTGATTGATGAAATCATTATTTGGTTGGCCTTCAATTCTTTGTTTTATGAGTTTTTACCTTCTGTGTGATACCTAAACCATTATCTGCTTATATATATTTCTATACCAGTAGGTTTAATGTAAGTGCCTGAATGGAACAATATGCAATAATGCCTCAGCTGCGGCATGCATTTCTTCTTGATATCTACTCTGATTATCTCTCTGCAGCAAATGCGAAACTCACTTGTCCTGATGGCCAAATTCAACCTCATGAAGTTCTAAAATTTGCTATGTCACAGCTATATTTATACTTTGCCCTCACAACTCAGAATTGACTTCAAATTAAATAACTTGATAACAAAACAAAACTAGTTTCTCAACCTTTTTGACCCCTTTCCGCTTTGAAACTGCTTCTTGAGATATGTCTATAAGGGTGTGGGATCTTGGAGTGACTTCCTGGATTAAGAAAAAAAAAAGTACTTTAGTTTTGCCTTAAATACTTGGAAAATACGATCAATTTCAGAACAGAACATTTACATTGATCATTTACCCTCAACTTGGAAATGTTTTTGTTTACTTTGAGACAGCACGAATTTTGCTTCCTTACTTCGATCATAATATATACGGCTTTATTTGCTTCTTTTTGCTTCCTTGGATGAAAGGGCTTCGTACATTTACTTATTGGCTTATTGCATGAATTTGTTGCACAGTCAGGCTGATTACATTCTTGGCAAAAATCCCAAGTCTATGAGCTACTTGGTCGGTTATGGACCCAATTCACGTCCACCACAGAGGTGCCTCTTCAATTGCCTCAATCTTTCTCAGTTCTTCCTTCGACAGTGAGTTGCGTCCAAGGATTTGATGGCCTGACCAGAATGACAACTTCAATGATGACCGTTCCAATTATGAGCAAACTGAGCCTACACTTTCTGCCTCTGAACCCTCTTCTCTAAGCTGGAAAGCCTATTTGGAAACACAGGTAAGAACGCTTTCCCATCTCACTTGCTGAAAACTAATGAGAAGAAATTAACAAAGTAAATTCCTTGCAGCCAAGAAATAAACGATCAAAAGCAGACCAACCAACACATAGTGGGTAAGCAAGTCTTACACTTTCTCTTAACCTAGCGACCCCTGCCCTTCTCCTTTGTTTCTAAACTTGCAGAATCGTGGGACATCAAAAGTGGGAAGTTGATTGTTGGTTTTTATTCCACACTCTCGTATAGGTGAACATTCTTAGGGAAAAGAAAGATCCACCGGAAAGACTGGAGTACTATCTCTTCAATAATTGATCACTTATCTCAAAAGTTTAAAATTTAAATTGATTAAAAAAAAAAAACTTTAATATTATATTTAAATTTCAATACATTATAAAAATCGTAAATAATTAATAAACTTGTATTTAAACCTAAATATAAAAAAAAAAAAATGCAAGCCCAAAAATATTAGAATAATAACACAAACTGATAGATAACAGAACACTAAATAAAAAATATATATTAAAAAACCAATTATCAAGATTCAAATTAAAAAACTACTCTGATATCATATTAAATTAAAAGACCGTCCAAAAGCTTATTTCCAAGCCAACATCACCAGCAAACACCCCCAAGCCAAGGTTTCAATTCTGAGCTACCATTGACTCCACCAACACTTCATAAACAGATAATAAATATATTTTTTACACCATTGGTTGGGACCCTAAAGTTCTGAACGAAAACTGTAATTTACTTGTTACAAAAATGATTAAATAGCAACGGCACATAAGATTTCAAGAAATTCGACATATAAATTAAGATAATAACAAGACCATGGTGGAAAGCCAAAAATATAAATAATAATAATAATCTACCAAAAACAATTACTACTACTTTTAACATAAGCAAGCAGGGACCATAAGGCAGGGGGGAAAAGGAGAGTAGTCTTCATTAATCCTCATCATTGAAAGTAGTCTTCTTTCCTGCATTAGAAAAATAAAAAGTAAAAATTATGAGAAAGCCATGAGAAGATGCAACTCTTATCTTTAAGCAAAACAAGCAGCGATATTAATCTAAAAAAAGGAATTACTAATGTAAGCAAACAAGTGGTAATAGTAGATACCTGTGCCAGCAGCACCAAGGTTGGGCTTATTAAATGTTCCACGTCCTCTGCCAGCACCACCACCAAATCGACCACCCCCACCCCCACGCCTACCACCACCATCCCTTCCCCTACTCCATCCACCACTCCTGCCACCACCATCCCTTCCCCCACTCCATCCACCACTCCTGCCACCACCATCCCTTCCCCCACTCCATCCACCACTCCTACCACCACCTCTTCCACTGCCAGGACCATCACGAAATTCACCTCTCGGCTTTGCCTCATTCACAGTCAATGAATAATTATTAAGTTCTGATCCATCAAGTTCTAGAGCTTTGTTGAAACTATCACCATCGTTGAAATCCAAATAAGCAAAACTGCAATTGATTGTATATAATCAGATATGGTTTCCCAGTAAACATCACAAGAATACTTCCAAGATATTAAAACTACCAAGAAAATAGATTATTTTCAAACAAGGGCGGTCCAATATTGAATCTTCAACCAGGGTTAACTACATATACAATAACTATAGATCACATCCAACATGCAGTAATTGACTAAGTTCTACTTAGCTATTTCTCTGGCATTAAGCTAAAAGGCACCAGGTTTAAGCTTATCTACAATCTTTGGAGGCTTCATCTCATATATAAATGTCAATCAGTATTCACTAAAGAAGAGGATAAAAGGAGAAAATGCTAGTAATTCCAACAATTGACGTGAAAAACCAAAAGAAAGCTACAGAAACAAAAACAGTAGAACACAGGAATTTTCAGAACAGCAAAAAATCACAGCAACAAAAGATACGAACCCTTTCACAGCACCAGTCTCCCAATCTACTGGTATTGCCACCCTAGAAATCTCTCCGCAAGAGCCAAAGTGCTCCTCCAAGGATGTCTTAATCTGAATGTATTGGACACAGCAGATAATATAAATACAAACAAATTCCAAACACAAAGTGGAGGATGAGTAGAGAGCAACGAAAGCTAATACTTAAAGCAAACCACTAACCTCATCCTGACCAAGAGATTGATCAAATCCTTTGACATATAATGTTCGAGCCTGACCTCTTCCACCTTTCTGGAATGAATTGTTCTCATTGCTGCAACGGATGGTGCCAGATATAAGTTGAATAAATTAATCAAATAAGTAGCAACATCTAGAACGGGGTTTCAAACGTTAAATATTATTTCACAGATTGAGATAGTGAAAAAAAAATTACCTGCTGTGTGGTGTAGATGCACCCCTTTCACGGGCCAAATCAAGTCTAATAGAACGATTCATCAAATATTCACCATTCAATTCTAGAGCCTGCAATAATGGATGGTGCTAGCTAATAACTTTACAATTAAACCTAAGAAAAAAGAAGTACGAAAGCAAATACATTTGCAATTCCTTCAAGACTGTTTTACAATGTGTTAAAAAATTTTGAAGAGGTTTGTTTACAAATTTTATGAAACCATTAATAGAATATTATAATATGAATCATCTTTACTTGACATACAATTTGAGAAAATCATACCATTTTTACAAAAATCTAAATCTATTTGGTATTTAATTTTCATCAGCATAAAATAATTTTACAGTAGGAATACAATGCTTGCAGATTTCAATACTAAATTTCAGCGCTTCATTTTTCATAATTGAAATTAGTAGTTCATTAAACAAGACCTTATACTAATAAAGACTGACATGTTGCCTACAGTTATTCCATATCATACTCACAAGTTGATTAATTGCAGAAAATATTAAAAAATTAATTTATAGATCAGACATCCATGTGCAAATCCAAAATTCAAAGACGAAGAAATCTACCTTCTGTGCAGCCTCTGCAGTGGCGAATTCAACATGTCCATACCCCTTAAAGTTCCCTTCAAAATCAGTGGATAGACGTATATCCACAACCTCACCAGCATCTTTAAAGAAATTCTTTCTGCAGAATAACATTGATCTGATGAAAATAAATAAAAGAATTCAATTTACAGGGACCAGAGAACCTAAACGTACATATCAGCTTGTTCTACTTGAAAAGGTAAGTTTCCAGCAAACAGTGTCTTTGATCCTGTAGATTGTACTTGAGGAGTTGCAGGAGTTTGGGGCTGCAAAAAAAAAATCTCATCAGATTCCAAACTGCTTGACAAAATGAGCCAATACAAGCAATTGGGATGAGATTTGAAAGAAACTGGAACGGAAATTGGCACTTACAGCTTTCTTCCCAGACTTCAAATCCTGCTGCTTGGCAATTTTCTGTGGTGTTGTAGTATCCACCATTTCTACATCTGTGTCCTGATTCCAATATATAAGCACAACACTACATTAGGCAATCATCACATCAACCTTCCAAAAGTATAAAGAAGACAGATTCCAAAGATCCAACCTTTTTCTTTGGAGTTTCTTCTTCATCACTTTCCTCATCATCATCGGATGATTCTTCAGATTCCTCCTCTTCACTACTGCTTACTTTTTTAACAACCTTAGCATCCTTCCCACTATCTGAAGCAACCTTAGACTGCAGCTTATAGAATTAGACAACTTAGTAAATCAATACTAGAACAACAATAAAAGAAACATATAGAGAAACATAGATGATCAAGAAAATTTGACCTTTTTGGCTGCAGGATGTTCATCCTCACTTTCATCAGAGCTATCGTCTTCGCTATCATCACTTTCCTACAATGTGAGAAGGAAGGTTAGCAAGAAAAGAATCATATTTTGGTCACAGTTCAAACAATGTTGAAAGATTCATAAATAATGTTTACAGATTTAAATCCCTGAATCAATTAAACCGTTCGATAAATTAGAGTTGCTGAGCAATCTCAAAAATTCATTACTGGCAAGAAAAACATGACAAAATAAATCGGATCAACCAAAAAATTCAAGGAAAGCAGAGGTGCATTATCCTCCCCATATAAATATATAGCAAAAACCAAAATAGACTCTGATTAATGCACAGGAGAATACAAGCCCATTAAAACTACATCGCTTTGAGATAAACTTTCATTAGAAAAAAAAAAATTCTAAAAAATAACATATGCTAAGCAGCTACACATATAATATCAGGAGTTGTCCTGCTCCGAGAGAAAAATGCCAATAACCAGGAGAGCAACTACAAGCACAAAGTGTAGGGAGGAGCAACCTGTTTTGATTGTTTTGTCCCAGCTGTGGGGAGTGGCTTTTTTGAAGCAACAGAAACTTTGTTTGTAGGAGCCTGCAGTGTCATATTAATGCAGAGCCAAATTAGTACAAGTTCAAGGAAAAGCCTCATCCTGAGAAAAATTGTTCATTCCTCATCCTCAGAATCTTATTGAAAAGGAATTTGCCATCAGACTAAAGAGTAAAGACCATAGAATTACCTCATCCTCGGAGGAATCAGTGTCTAAGGAACTTTCAGACGACTCTTCTTTCTTTGCAGTTTTCCCAGTAACAGGTTTCTTATCACCTTTTGCTTCATCTTTCTGCTAAAATTTATTCATTGACAATAAGAACAACAAAAAATAAAGAACCATGACCAGACTGAAACCGATATACTAACAAATTCAAAAGTTAAAGCACACCTCTTCTTCCTCAGAATCACTATCATCAGAGGAGCTACTACTGGAATCCTCAATTTTCTTGGGGGTAGGAGCAGAAGCTTTCTTCACAGCAGTTGCTTTCTTTACATCCTAGTGCAGGCAACAGAATCAATAAAAAAAAGGTACAGAAACCAAAAAAACATAGAAAAGGGAACTTTATGAATGAGACATTACACCTCTTCATCAGAATCCTCCTCAGAGCTGCTATCACTGGATGCAGTTTTACCCTTTGCAATCACTGAAGGTACATTCTTCACAGCAGAAGCTGGTAAAGTAGCCTTCCGAGGAAGTTCCTATACAAGTATATATTCAATTAGTGGAATTATAAAACATCAAAAAATGATTCAATAAAAATTTAAAGGTAGGTTTTACAAGAAAGTCAAGGTCTATTATAACACCAAATTTTATCATGCTTTCCGAGTCACATGTTTGCATGACTAGAAAGCTTTGCTAAATATTCCAAAGATTCATTTATTGTAACATTGCTGGCAACACAACACTCACATCCTCTTCATCCGAAGAGCTATCACTTTCTGAACTATCACTCGACCCCTTTTTTGGAACAGTAGTAGGTCCTTTCTTAGAGGCAGGCTTTGATTTTTCCTGTATATGCAAAAGCTTACATTAATAAATTATAATACAAAAAGTTATCCAATCAAAGTAAAAAGCAAAGATCATTCAACAATCCAGCACTTACTTCATTTTCATCTGAGCTGCTATCTTCATCTGAAGAATCTGAACTGCTGGAAGACTTACCTTTCTTAACAGGTGCAGAGTCCTTTTTAACAGCTGTTGCTACCTTTGTTTTTGCAGCATGCTCCTAAATCAAAATTCAACAACAAAGATAAAAGTCAAGAGCTTGTATAGGAATTCTTGTATTCTGTCCAGCGTTAGCCTCAATACTCACATCATCAGAATCGTCATCAGAAGAAGAATCTGAACTGCTATCAGCTTTTACTGTCTTAGCAGCTGGAACAGAGCCAATTTTAGCAACTACAGGTTTTTTATTCTGAGCAGGAGCTTCCTGGAAAAAAATGAACATTAACAATCATACAAAAGAATATGTGCAACCATGCAAATGTTACAAGCATGAGCATAATCCTCATTTCGTCGGAGGATGAATTTTCCTAACTACTAGATTCAGAAGAATCTGAACTACTAGCTTGTTTTGCTTTCTTTGCAGGTACAAAGCCATTCTTGGCAATAGCTGGCTATTTTTTCAGGGTCACAGGTTCCTGAACCCAAAAATAACATTAAATAGGCAAAGCAGATACAGCCATGCCTTCATATGCTTCATTTTATTATCCTATGAATGTGTTACCTATAGAATTAAGAGCCAACAGTTAAAAACATATATAAATAAGTTAAAGCGGAAACATAATGTAAGGAACCAACACAACACAAACAGAACATGTATGAAAAGTGAACAATCAGCTTAAATCAATAACAAAAACACTAACAAATGTAGAATCATAAGTAAATGGGACAGTTGCTTTGTGCATACATCCTCGGTATCAGAAGAGTCATCGGAAGAACCACTAGTTTCGTCTTTCTTCTTCTTCTTCTTCTGGGTATTTGCTTCAATCTTCTTCTTTACAATAGCCTGCGCCACCGCATCGTTTTTCTTCTGCTTTTTCACAGCCACTTGTTTTTCAAGAGTTTCTTCAGCTTCTCTCTTGCCTATATAATCATAAACAGATGGGGAAAAACACAAAATGGACAATGAAAACCATAAACAAGCAGTTTCCGGACAATACAAATCAATCTGAAAATCTTGAACATTTTATCACATATGCTAAAAAAAGATTCAAATTTCAAAATTAAACAAAAAAAAAAAAAAAAACGAAAATAGAAAATAGAAAATATATACCTTTCTTTCCAGACTGAGGAGCAACTACAGCAGGAGGTGCTTCAACCTATAAAAGAGAAAAGCAAAACACAAAATTAAACCAAAACTAAAATAAAAAGGATTTTTTTATATAAAAAAAAAAGCCGACAAAATCAACTGTAGAAAATTATTAAGAGTGAAAAAAAAATGAAAGAAGAAGAGTACTTTGGTGTTTGATTTCTTGCTTGATTTTCCCATAGTTAGAGGAAAGAGATTGAAACGGGAGTTAGGATCCTTTGGGTTTTGTTAGAGAAAAAACAGCGGGCTCTGAAAAAGTACAAAACCCTGTTTAGTTTAGATATTTTTTGGGGAGGTTTTAGGGTTTTGAAGAGAGGAAGCACTCGAGAGAAAATGTGTGCTATATAGCGTGTTTTATTTACACGCGCGGTGGAAGTCTAAACTAGGGGTGTAAATGAGACACTGGTGCTCGCAAGCTATTCGAGTTCGGCTCGAAAAAAACTCGAATTCGATTCGGTAATTATCGAGCCGAGCTCGAGCTCGAGCAGCTCGAGCTATCGAGCGAGCCGAATTAATTTATCTCAATACTCGATTCGAGCGGCTCGCGAGCCTAATCGAGCTTTTGATTTTATAATATATTTTTAATATTAATTTACTATTTTACCCTTAATATATATATATTCTTAAAACTCAAACCCTAATTTTTTTTCCTCACTTTCCTCTCATCCCCGCCTTTCACTCTCACAAACTCTCACCTTCTCTCCCTCACTTGACTTCTAATGTTGTATTAGACTTGGTTGGCCCTGATGCCAGGCTTCTCTATGTCGGCAAAACTGTTGGCTATCATAGCCGAACTCAGGTAAACGTATTCAATTTTTTGGATGATTTATGTCTACTGGATTCTTCAGATTTTTGGTGCTATTGAGTTTTGCTCCATGAGTTGCTAGAGTTTTGCTGAAGCTGGAGCTACTGTAGTTAGACTTAAAAGGAGGGGATCCACTGGTGAGTCATTCAAACAATTACCAACATTTTTTTCTTAAATTAGTAGAAATGCCTTATCAAGTCTAGTTCCTTTTGGGGTTTTTTCTAAAAAAACTGTTGCGAACTTGAGATTTTTAGGTATTTGAAAAGGGTGGAGAAGAAATGGACTTTCTGCAACAGAAAGGGATTCAGGTCAATGAGACATGGATTTTATTTTTAAGTTTAATAATTTAAATTGATGTAATATTATTTTTATTTTTATTGAGATTTTTATCTTTTTGATTGTTGATTGTTGTGTAAGGTTTTTTTTTATCATTGTATCATTTTAAAAAAATCATTATTTAAATGTAAAAAAATTGTATATGAAACGAGCTCGAGCTCGAACTCGAGCTCGAGTATGTAAATTGAGTAAACGAGCTTAATCGAGCCGAGCTCGAATAGTTTGATTTTATCTCGAGCCGAGCTCGAGCTTAAAAAATAGTATTCGATCGAGCTCGAGCCGAGTTTCGAGCAGCGAATTTCGAGTCGAGCTGGAGCTCGAGCTTCTCATTATTCGGGCTCGGCTCGGCTCGATTACAGCCCTAGTCTAAACGCTGCCAAAGGGGGCTGGGGCTGGGGTGGGATGGGGTTAGGGTTTTTGCATGTACGCAGGTGTAGCGTATGGCTCGTCTTGTACTTTTTTTTTTCTAAAGCGGTTGTATTGCACGTGTCATATCTGCACCGTCGGTTCCATCCTCGACGTCGACGGTCCCGGGTGAATATTCGATTTTTCTTTTAGTGGGACCCAGCTGGTGTTGGAGTTTAGGTTGGGTTGGCTCATAGGCCAAATTAGATCAGTAATACTGGTACGATTATACGATACGAAAAAAATAATTAAAAATATGACATGAACACGACACGATTACAAGAATGTTTCAAAATCTATTTAATACGAATTATTAATGTATCAAAGTTTATATAAATATAAAATATCTTAAACACGATTATGACACGACAAAATACATGAACACGACACGAATACACGAATTTCCAAGAATTTACCGAAATACCATTGTTTTGAGATTAATTCTCAAAATTCGCTTGTTTTAAAATCAACTGTGAAATCGCCATCCTCATGGCGATTTCCTAGAGTAAAATGGAAAAAAAAAAATTGAAAAAAAAAATCAAGGGAAATCGTCATGGAGGTAGCAATTTCCTTTGGTATATTTTGAATTTTTTTTCAAATATACCAAGGAAAATCGCCACCCCCATGACGATTTTTTTTGGTATAAATTGAATATTTTTTCACTTTCACCGAGGGAAATCACCATGGGGATGACGATTTCCTTTGATGGTATTTTTTTTTAATATTTTTACTTAAAATTTAAAATTTAACTGTTAAAAAAATAATAATAATAAAATAAAATACAAAATATTTAAAGGCAACGGTAACTTGATCGTTGCCTTCAAAAATCGCCCTCCCACACCCCAATCTTCTATAAATGCCCCCCTCATATTTTCTACAACATAATTTAGTTTTCTTTCTTCTTTCTACAACAAATTTTTTTTCTACAACAATATTTAAAAATAGCTTCATCATCACTATTGAGGTTACAAGAAAATCACATATTCTCGTTTATATTTAAAGAGGTAAGTAAATTGTTATAATATTATTTGTATTATATTATCAATTTTTAGTAATTTTTTAATTATATTATTTTGTCATTTTATGGTTTTATAATTTTTATATTGTTTAATGTTTTAATTATTATAGTTTTATCATTTTTTAATTATTATTATTTTTTCATTTTATAGTTTTATAATTATTTATTTTTTATATTGTTTAATTTTTTATTATTATAGTTTTTAATTATTATTGTTTTTTCATTTTATAGTTTTATAATTTTTTTATTTTTTATAATTTTTTATTTTTTTATTATTATAGTTTTTTAGTTTTTTAATTATTATTGTTTTTTCATTTTATAGTTTTATAATTTTTTATTTTTTATATTGTTTATTTTTTTAATAATTATATAAATAATTTTAAAAAATTTAATTATTATTGTTTTGTCATTTTATAGTTTTAGAATTTTTTAAATTTTTATATTGTTTAATTTTTTTAATTATTATAGTTTTATAATATATTAATTTTTATAATTTTATAATTATTTAATTTAATTAATTATCAACAGGATACTCGTCGCGTGTTACGCTCGGGAAATTTACATTGGAGGACCCACATCCATCTATTATCGACCACTTAAGAACAGCCAGATTTTATCACGCAACTCAAATTCGACGATTTTTGCTACAACCCGACTTAATCAGTGCATTGATCGAACGATGGAGACCCAAGACGCACACTTTTCATTTTTCATTTGGTGAATGCACGGTAACTCTAGAAGATGTTGCGCTTCAACTTGGACTTCTGGTCTATGGCGATGTAGTTACAGGCGCAAGCTTGCTAGATTGGAACGAAGAGTGTCAAAATCTATTGGGTGTGATACCTCCAGATGAGTATGTATCTAGCTCAACGGTGAGACTAAATTGGTTGAAATCCTTTCAAAATCTTCCATTACACGCAACTGAAGAACAGATACAATATGCTGTTAGAGCATATATTTTACGTTTGATTGGAGGATTACTAATGCCTGACAAATCGAGCAGTCGGGTACATTTAATATATATTCCATTACTACGTGATTTAGAGCATGCGGCAAATTATAGTTGGGTTCTACGTGTTTGGCGGTTTTGTATAGAGAACTGTGTCGGGCTACAGTTCCAAAAAGCCATGACATAGGTGGATGTCTAATGCTTCTACAATCATGGGCTTGATATCGGCTGCCATTTCTTGCTCTTCGCGTTGATGTTTCGGCTATATACCCCCTTGCAAGCAGGTAATAATCTTTACTATTTTATTAAATTTTTACGAACTTGTATTTTTATAGGTCTATTAAGATTTTATACGCATTTTAACAGGTGAAGTAGGAGTAGAGATCTTACCGAGACTCCGACCGACCTTGCAAGTATAAAATTACGACTAGATCGAGTAGGATATGATAAGGTAAATGTTTCGATTGTTACATTCAAGTATTTTTTTATTTAATCCATATGAAACTAATAATTTGTAATAATTATTCGCAATTTCTGTGGATGTCATATTCCTCAAGTGAAATTATGGCATGCCTCCCATCGAATGCCTACAATAATTGCAATATATGGAAAGCAAACACAGCATTGATATGTTTTTCATATGTAAGTGGCACCAAACTGACACGATGTTGCGACAAGTTGGGATGCAACAACCAATTTTGCAAGCACCAGTGAACCTTGATAAGGTTCACAAGATCAACATGCGTGAGCATCATGAAGAATTTTGGCCTGCGAAGCATGAACATTGGATCCATTGGTGGAATATACGTTCTCAACGAATTTCGACAGGTTATCCGATTGTTGGTAATAATTTCAAACTCATCTGATGATTACATAGGATGGTATAAAAATGAAGGTCGGCCTTTTGTTTGTCCACCATTGATTTATGAGGATGTTAGGAGTATGTCATTTACCGGACGAACTTCAACTCCAGTCCCTTCTACACAGGATATGGAAGCTCCTAGACCTAGCCAACAACGTGGGTGGACGCGTCAACCGGCCTCATCAGAGTTCACTGCACCAAGGATGTCATTTGGTCATCCTGAACCTGAACGGGATCATGGAGTACCATCCAGTCATCGTTATTCCGTTAGTCACCCCGGATATTGACGTTGATGAGTGTTACCGACCATCACCGCCAATGACGAGGTTAGATGACCAGCTACCCATCCTAAGTCTAAGTTCAGCATATCTAACTACAATGTATCAGTTTGGAACCCATGCGTCAGCATTTGATGGTACATCATTTGTGGGTCTATCTAGTAGTCAGGTTCCCTTTCAAATTTTTGATACAGAAGAAATGGCGGAAGACATATCGACCGTTAATACGTGCCACTGACGAGGTTGAACGACGAGTCCAACCACCACGCACTAGGAGAGCTCGACACTATTGCTCTACATCACGCAATAATTAGAATAAATGTACTTTTATCAATATAACCAGAATAATGTATTTTAAATTTGTAATATATAAATTTATATATTTTGCAGTTCATGTTATTTATTTTAAAATTTGTTGAGAAATTAATTGTTATTTTTAATTTTCTTATTTATTTTGTTATTTATTATTGAATATATTTTTAAAAATGTTAATTTTGTTATTTGTTTTTAATTCTTTATTCAGCATATCTAACTAAAATGTTAATATTGTTATTTAATTTATAAAAATTTAATTTAATTCATTATTTAATATATTTTTAAAAATGTTAATTTATAAAATTTCTTAATTTTATATAAAATAATAATAAAAATTACATGATAAGTAGAAAAAAACTTGCATAACATTTTTCCTTAATGGCAAAATATGTAAATATTACAGGTTATGAAAACATTTAATTCCTTTATTGTTGATGCGAACTCTCCCCCATGTGCCAAATTGATGCGGACATTTTCGACGGCTATAACCTTCATTTCTGCATAATCCACAACGTTTTGGTTGGCTTTTCTCCCTGAGGTCCACTTCATTACGAATATGACTTGATTTTGGCCGACCATGTGGATTTCTCCGTATTTCTTGATTGGGACACACTTCTGGACCATCATAATGAGGCCAATAACCTTTATTTCCAACTGGTTGGAACTAAAGTCTATAAACATTCAATATAGTTTCCAGTCTATAGACATTATCCACATATTGCATGCAATCTACATGGACATGTGCACAAGCAGCAACTACATGTAAACAAGGGAACCTTTGTGCTTGAAACTTCCCACAGTCACACCACATGTCACTAAGCTTGAGTTTGAACTTCATTGCAGGAACACCCTATTGTGGATCAACTAACTCTTCAATCAGAAAAGATTGATTTGCTCGCGTAAAATTACAAACAAAGTGGGAGTTAGCTTTCCTGCAAATTTCTTGCATAGCCTGTGTGACTGTTTCATAGTATGTTTGCCCTCCCTCCATCATTGCAATTTGCTTGTTCCCCATCTTAACAAAAAGTACAGTCAACCTATAATATGTTGATTACACTAAAGCATTAATGGGAAGATGACGCGTTCCCTTCAACACCGAATTGATAGATTCAACTAGGTTAGTTGTCATATGGCCATAACGTCTTCATTGATCATATGATTAGGCCCACTTCTCCTTAGGGATCCTATCAAGCCAATTAGCCGCCTCTGCATTTTCTCCACGAAGATTCTCATACATGAAATAAAAAAGTCGGTCGCCTCCACTCATATCCTGATAAAATTAAAAATAAAAGACTTGTGAATTTCAGTATTATTTTATAAGAGATAAAATAACTATAATTTGATTCCATACCCATGTTAATAATGTGTCGACGCAATTCTTTATTGTTAAACTTATTCATAAAGTTAGCTGCAATGTGTTGAATGCAGTACACTGAATATGCATGTGGAGGATTCCATCCACTACTATCGCGTCTGATCGGCTTTGATGGCTTCATATCGATCAGACATCAAGCATATGCCAGGTTGTTTTGTCACATGTCTACGCAAATTAGTGAGAAAGAATGACCAAGCCTCCGTTGTCTCACCCTCCACAATGGCAAAGGCAATTGGCAGTATGTTTCGGTTGCCATCTTGTACAATAGCTAACAATAATGTTCCTTTGTATTTTCCATATAAGAAAGTACCGTCTATTTGCACAATAGGTTTACAATACGAATACCCTTCAATTCACGATTTGAATGTCCAAAAGAGTCGATGGAATATTCTCTTACCCTGGACCAGTCGATCACCGTGATATGCAGGTACCGTTTGCAATTCCACAATTGTACCAGGAATGAAATGTTGCATTGCACCTAACATTTAGGTAGCTCATTTTACGATCTATCTCAATCGCCAAAAATTCGAACAATTACCTTTTGCTTTCCACGCTTTCTTATAGGAGGTGATGTATCCATACCGGATTCGCATCTCAGCGATCAAAACTAAAATGGAGATCTCCGGATTTGCTTGGACTAATGACAGAATGCATGAACAGATCATGTTAGAATCTAACTTGCAATGATCTTATGAAATCCTCCCCGATGTGCAAGTATGAGGCCCTTCATATGTTCTAATCTTTCATGCCTGTTTCTTCTTCATAAATGTTGCCCTTATTCTCCAATTGCATCCTTTCCCATACAGTAGACATTTAGCATAATATTTGGTCCGCTCAAATTCAATTACTCTGTAATCTATAGAGTTTTTGATGTTATAGTGCTTAATAGTTGAAAGCACAGCCTCTTTCGTTGGAAATTGTAACCCAACACACAGATCAACTGTAGATGGATCAAAAGTCAGAGGCTTAGCAAATGTATGAACATACTCAGGAAATTCTGGCACTTGCATTGCCTCTAGATCCAGGGTGTGCATATGGAATGAAGCCTCATATGGGGGAAGATCTCCATGAGTGTTGATCTCAGCAGCGACGACGTCTGGGTCAGAATCACTGTTGTCATTACTTGCGAATTCAGCATCCTCTTCCTGCTCACTAAAGTCACCAACATATTCACCATGGACTCTACATGGCGGAACAGGAACAACACCAGCTGGCTCATCTTCGAGGGCAGTAGGAATAGTTTGTGAGACTAATGAATTATGAAACGTTGTAGCTTGAGATAGCGGAACGACTTCTTCTGTGGGAACGTCGTATGTAGTGTGAACATAGAATGACCCATAATCATCATCTTCTGTGGGAAAGTTTTCTATAGTGCGAACATTTGAAGGCCCATAATCATCGTGAACATCCTCTATGTCAGCATATAACTCAAGTACACCAACATTTGCAAATGTCTCGTGAGCATAAAACATGCATATGACATCATCATCATCTTCAAGTGGAAATATTCTATATCGGACACATCCTTCACCAATAGAAAGAGGATGCCTATACTTAATCTCCGAAACTCTTTTTATATTTCCAGCTTTAATTTTTGTATGAATTTGCAGCTTCAGTTCTTCTAATGTGACGTCTTCATCAACACGAAAGCTTTTAAGACGTCCACAATCAAAGGTAGCACCTTCGTCAATGTTATGAATTTGGCCATTATAGTAGACCAATGCGATCACTCTATTGCTCATGTTGTGTAGTAATGAACCTGAGAAGGATGATAATGGAGGTATTATCACTCAGCGAAAGAAAGAAGAAATAGAGAAGGATGAGAATGGGGAGGTATTGGCACTCAGAAAAAATCTGATTGAAAAACTGCTGTAGGGGTATTATAAACCTTCATCAGTATTATGAATTTATAATAGTTCATTATGTTGTACCGGATGACAAATCCCATCCTTTGTACATGATGGAATATGATTCCCATTTTCTAGCTAGAGTTAATTGACTGAAAAACTGATAACTCATTCAATGCAAAAACTGATGATAAATCCCATCTTTTGTACCGGACTGTCCAATAGTCCTATCCATTGCGGAAGGAATCCAATTCCGATATTTTCTACAGTATTTGATTGACTGGAAAATAGATGAAACCTATCCCTAACCCTAAATCATTAGTCTCATCCATTACAGAAGGAATCAAATTCTAATATTTTCTGCAGCATTTGATTGATTAAAAAATAGCTGCAACTCTAACCCTAAATCTGGTCAATAGTCACATCCATTGCAGAAGGAATCCAATTCCAATATTTTCTGCAGCATTTGATTTACTGAAAAATAACTGAAACCTTAACCCTAAATCATTAGTCCCATCCATTACAGAAGGAATCCAATTTCAATATTTTATGTAGCATAAAATTAAAATAAGAAATCTAATTTAATTTTATATTATATAAAATTCAAATAAGAAATTAATTTTTAATTAATATAAGAAATCAAATTTTAATTTATATAAAATTTAAATAAGAAATCAAATTTTAATTTTTATAAAATTTAAATAAGAAATAAAATTTTTATACCCGTTTGTTACAGATCTCACGTATAAAATTTAAATAAGAAATCAAATTTTATTTTATATCTAATTTAATTAAGAAATAAAATTTTATTATATTAAATTTAAATAAGAAATACATTTTTTATATAAACTTTTTATAAGAAATATATATTTTTTTAAATTTAATAAGAAATAAAGTTTTATTTTTTATAAAATTAAAATAATATATTTTATTTTATATAAAACTATAAAATTTTAGTATATATATTTAAAAAAAAATAAAAAACAAACCAAGGTAATTTTTTTATACCCGTTTGCAATTTTTAAAATTAAAATACAAAATTTAAATAAAAAAATTGCAATTTTTTTCTAACCGTTAAATATTAAATTTTAAGTAAAAAATTTAATAAAAAAAAATACCGCCAAGGGAAATCGCCACCCCCCATGGCGATTTCCCTTGGTCTTTTTTTTTTTTTCAATTTTACGCTGAAAATTTTTCATGGGGATGATGATTTCTCAACTAATTTTAAAATAAGCGAATTTTGAGAATTAATCTCAAAACAACAGTATTTCAATAAATAAAAATAAAAATAGTAATATTATGATAAAAAAACCGTCCAATGATGATGTTAGGCTCTTACTCCAATTTCATGCTGGGTCTTAGATAACGGGAATACTTGTTATTAGAGTTGTCCACTCCATCCACCACTAGAACCGGTTACATCGGTAAGTTTGGTTCACTAAATAAAATATAGAATAGCTATCTATCTTTCTATATTATTTTTAAAAGCAATTTTTGAGTTAGTGTCACGAGTTAAAAGACACCAACTCAATTAGAAAAATATCCAAAAAAATCAAATTATAATAATTAAAAATAAATGAAATTAATTAAAAAAGTAAATTTTTATTAAAAAAATTACTGACAAAATTGCTCACAAAATAAAAAATCCAACACTCTCTCACTCAACTTTCACAACTACGTACCCTCGTCTCTTCTTCTCAAAAAAACTTGGTATCATTTTTTTTTTCTTTGGGATGATAGATTACTTGCAGGATCGCGCGAAAGGTAGCATTTGTATGGATTTAGGGGAGGTCATGTTGGGATCATGAAATGCAAATACGTATAATTGACTGCAGATTATATTCATCCTTACAGAAATCAGGTATCATTTGCTAGTTTTTACAAAAATGCAAATACTCCTTTTTATTTGTAGCAAACTCTTTAGGGAGCAAAAGAAACAAGTAACCGAAATAACAATTAGCATGTTCCTGTTGTATATGAACCATGCATGATCGATGTTCATGGAGTTTGGTAGTAACTATTGCTGTTGGGAATTTTGATTGTTTATTGGTTTGAAATTTCTACATTATTAACATGTAATTGGTCGGTGTGAGTATATGATAAGTAGCTTCAGCTTAATATTTCCTCTTATTGGAGAAAAAGAACAGTTTAAGCAGTGTCAAAGAAGAAGGCATGCCATCTACGTAAGGGATAGGTTCATGTTATAGCTAATACTAATCATTCTATGTTGTCTTATGCACATTAATTTTAGCTTTGCATCTATACATGTACAACATATGTGCTGACCCCTAAAGCAGAGATCCCAACTGATTGCATTTCTTTATTTATTTTAACTAGGGTGGCTTTGATATGATATGTAGTGTGAGAGACAAGATTGAAACTCCTAAGCAGGTAAGATTCTTTCCGTAATTCATGCAATTTTTTGAGTTTTTATTAACAATGATACTCGCGCGATATCACAAAAATTAAATATTAAATATACAGTGATAATATTTTTAAAAATGAAAATTAACAATTAAACAAAAAATTTTAATATTTTATAAAATAACAAAAGAGAACTGTCATAATAATTTAAAATTCTAAACAATTTATAAAATCAACTTAAAAGATAAATCTAAGTGAAATAAATTTTTTTCTCACAATGACAAATTATGTAAAAGATAAAACAAATTGAGACACGACACGGACACAACATAGGAAAAATAATTAAAACACAACATGAGAAATAATATAAACTCGATAAGAATACACGAACATGTAAAAATATACATAAAATGAATTATTAACGTGTAAAAATTTATATAAATTTATAATACTTTGAAAAAAAAAAAAAAACACGAACACGTCAGGTACACACAAATCTTTCTCTAAATTGAATCACTATGACAAGTCATGCAAAATATATCATGATTTGATATATGACACGAACACACAAAATTTTCTCTAAATTGAATCACAATGATAAACTATGTAAAATATTAGATGAATTGAAACACGACACGAACATAACATAGGAAAAATAATTAAAATACAACACGAAAAATAACATGAACACGACACAAATACACGAACGTGTAAAAATATACATAAAACGAATTATTAACGTGTAAAAATTTATATAAATTTATAAAATTATTAACATGTAAAAATTTGTATCAATTTATAATACTTTGAAAATACAAAAAAAAAAAAAAAAAACACGAACACGAACACGTAACAAACACACAAATTCTTCTCTAAATTGAATTACTATGATAAATTACGCAAAATATGCCATGAACTGAGACACGACACGGATACACAATTTTTTCCTAAATTGAATCACAATAACAAACTATGTAAAACATGAGATGAATTGAGACACGACACGAACACAACATAAGAAAAGTAATTAAAACACAGCACGAAAAATAACATGAACACGACACAAATACATAAATGTGTAAGAATATACATAAAACAAATTGTTAACGTGTAAAAAATTATTTAATTTTATAATACTTTATATAAATATTAACGTGTAAAAATTTAAATAAATTTATAATATTTTGGAAACATAAAAAAATAACATGAACACGTCTTGAACACACTATTTTTTTGTCAAGATTGAATCACTATGACAAATGATATAAAATATGAGATGAACACGATGTGTAAAAATATACATAAAATGAATTATTAACGTGTAAAAATTTGTATAAATTTATAATGCTTTTTATAAATTATTAATGTGTAAAAGTTTATATAAATTTATAATATTTTGAAAACACAAAAATAAAACGAACACGTCTTGAACACATAAATTTTTCTCTAAATTTTATCACTATAATAAATGATGTAAAATATGAGATGAATTGAGACTCGACACGAACACAACATAAGAAAAATAATTAAAACACAAAACGAAAAAAAACATGAACATAGCACGAATACACGAACTTGTTAAAATATAAATAAAATGAATTATTAACGTGTAAAAATTTATATAAATTTATAATACTTAAAATATATAAAAAAAAAATACGAACACACAAAAAAAATTTCTCTTTCCTTTCTTCCTTCCTGTTTTTTTTTTCTTTCTCTTTTTTCCTTTCTTTCTCTTTCTTCCCTTCCACCAACCCTTCTACCAACCGGGAAAAAAAAAGTAAATGGGGTGAACAGTGCTATCGACGTGGACAGCTTCTCTAAGCAGAAAATTTTCCTATATTAATAGTATGGATATAGGCTGAGTAAAGGGGAATATCTCAGTTTAACCAAGCTGAAGAAACAACAGTGACTTTTGTGCATTTTGTACTCTTGAATGTCGCGCTAAACAGATTATTATTGACAACAAAGAAAAAATTACTAAACAGTCAACCGGAACAAAGACAGAATATAGCAAGAAATCTGGTTTGAAGTATTGGTCTGGTGCACAACTGAAAAAACATGCATCTTAATTGTTTCATACTATTAAAAAAAATTGTTTTATTTAAAAATAGTTCTGATATTATTTTATTTAAAAATAATAAAATAAATCTTCATGAAATATCATGATAATATCGATATTAAAAAAGAAAAAGAAAAAACAATCTCTAAACTTAAATATTGAGATTATATTTTAGTTATTGGCTATTCGTGTTATATCTGAATATTGTAATTTTTTATTTACATGATAGGATTGAGAGTTTTTAAGAGTATTATGTAGCTTTTATTGTTAATTTTTTAAATTTATTGCAACATATATTTTTAATAATTTTTTTTAAAAATTGCAGTCTTAACATCATGAATCATCTTAAGTAAGAATTGCTATCAAGTAGTGAAAGAGAAAATCAAAGACAGCAATGGAGAATTCGTCAAAGACGAAGAAGAAACTCAATAAGGATGAGCAAAGAGAGGCTACTCTTGCAAAGAGACGAGCGACTTATCATGCAATAAGAAATAAAAATTTGAATAGTTCTGTAAATCAAAATTTACAAACAAGAGCAACAAGGCAGGAAGATAATGTAATAGCAGGGGTTATATCAAAAACAATGCGACTAACTCATATTAGACGAATAGCCCGTTCTTGAGAAACTTTAACTTCTCATGACAATGTCAATTATGGTCCCTTGCATGCTCTAGAAAATACTTAGATTCATTGTAAGTTCTGAATTCCTATAATATGTAACAATCACACACACATACATATATAGTTTTAATGTGAATTTTAATCCTTATTTCTAAAATTAGATAAAATTTTGTTACAACTCAAGAATATCAATGTGGACTTCTTAACTGCAATGGAATAACAACAGGAGGTAACCTACAAGAACAACAAAGGCAAAGGATTGAGGATTGAGGATACACATCATTGTAGTTTTCTTGGTAATATATATTTTTATTTCTATTATAAAAAAATTATACATATTGTAAAATCTTGATGATAATTATAGTTTCCTTTAACTGTATGCTTAACAATAATATTGTTATTCAAAAATTAATGAAAGTAAATTAATTATTGATCTTAATTATGAATGGACACAAAAAATTTCAGAAATAAGTGAAGTGCCGATTGATCTAAATTTCAACCAACTAGCTACTTCTATTACAAGTGGATATAGAAATTGTGCTTTAGATTATGATGAATCAATGGCAATTATAAGATCAGTACTACCAATACCAAGACAATGCCCTTACTATTGCAAAACTTTTCTTCCTTTAAACTTTTGATATGTGTTGCTCGAATGGAAAAATAAAACTGCAAGCGATACCTGTACCCTCAAAAACGCTGAATTTGTTCACTGACCAAACTAGAGAAGGAAGGCATTTTCGACAACACATACGATCATACAATCACAACTTCGCTTTCACTTCAATGGGAGTACATTTAGATCAGTCACTATTGGGTGGAAATCGTGGAATTTATGTGTTTCGTGCTTAATGAACTATATATCACAAAATTGGTTCTCTTTTACCAAGTACCAGTGATAGGCCACGTTATCTGCAAATGTATATATATGACACTGAGCATGAAATTAAGAATCGAATGCTAGAAAATGAAACACTTGATAGAAATTTGATGGAGAAGATCAAACGCATTTTGGACAAATATAACTCGTTTGTGAAAATGTTCCGACAACTGTCCCGCCGAGAAAATCTTTAAAATTTTGGCCTTATAATAAAAGAACAAGGTGCTAACCACCCCGATATACTTTACCAATCGCATCTCAAGTTGCTGGAGTCATAGTTAGAGGTGAGGAAGCCGGCTGCATAAATGGAAGAGATATCCTTGTTGAGATAACAAGTGGTCGTCTTTTGAATATAAAAGATACTGTAGGTTATTATGATCCTTTGCAGTATCCTCTGTTGTTTCCATGTGGAACATATGGATGGGACATAAACAGCCATGATGACTTCGGAAACAAGCTGAAATGTTGTCCGCTCTATTCATATATGCTATAGGTAAATATATTTCTTGCCTATACTAAATAATTTTAAATAACAAATAAATTCACATTTTAAATTACTAATAAGTATAAAGTCTATAGATTCGTCCTGCAACTCAATCCCTCATCTTATGGGGAGGGCGTTTGTTGTAACAATACTCCGTAGATAACTTCGTCAAAATACAGTCAAGAAGATTAAGATGGATAACCTACAATCAATCTTCAATTAGAGCAGAATTCTATCAAGAACTACAAGATTCTCTAAATTCAGGAGAAAATGGTACAAGTAAGATCTCTAATTCTTGAAACCATATATTAGCAATATTCCTAGAGTACTAATATCGAAAGTTTTTTATTGTTCATACTAATTATAGGTAACGTGGGGCATAGGACAGTGTTACCATCATCTTTTGTTGGAAGCCCACGGGACATGAATCAAAGATATCAAGATGCCATGGCATTAGTTCAGAAGTTTGGAAAGCCGGATTATTTTATTACCATGATGTGTAATCCTTCCTAACAAGAAATTCAAAACGAACTACTACCTGGTCAAACACCTCAAGATCGTCCAGACTTGCTCACTAGGATTTTTCATTCTAAATTTGAAGAATCGAAGGCTGATATTATTAGTAAGGGAGTTCTTGGAAGGGTGGTCATGTATTTTTATGTCATTGAGTTTCAAAAATGAGGTTTGCCTCATGCACATATGTTAATTGTTGTGGATGAAGATGACAAGTTAAATACACCGGATGAATATGATCGTTTTGTCAGGGCTGAAATTCCGAATCAAGAACAAGAGCCTCAACTGTTTCAATCAGTAATCAAACATATGATTCATGGTCCTTGTTGAACACTCAGCTCGCAAGCTCAATGTATGAAGAATGGTAGCTGTAAGAGAAATTATCCCAAACAATTTTCAACTATGACTATTCAAGGAAATGAATCTTATCCAATCTATAGAAGAAGAGATCTTGGAAGTATACAGATTGACCAACGCGATACTGCTTTTGTAGACAATAGTTGGGTTATACCATATAATACCTGGTTGCTTCTCAAGTATGATTGCCATATTAATTTGGAGATTTACAGTAGTGTTAAATGTGTGAAGTATCTATACAAATATGTATACAAGGGAGCAAATCGAGTGGCTATGGAATTGCGCTCTGCATCCAATTACAATGAAGTTCAACAGTTTATAGATGCCCGATGGGTATGTGCACCAGAAGCATGATGGAGGATTTTTAAATTCGTAATGAAAATAATGTATCCTTCTGTGGAACGATTGCAGATACACCTACCAAACATGCAACAAGTTCGTTTTAGTGAGAACGAGACGATTGGTGATGTTTTAGCAAATGGGTTTACTTTATTAACTATGCTAACAGCATATTTTACCATGAATTGCATTGATCCAGAAGCAAGACAGCACCTTTATTGTGAGTTTCCCGAACATTATAGATGGATTAGTTCTGAAAAGAGTGGAAGAAAAGGGTAATACGTATGAAAGTAATAGGAAGAGTATATACTGTATTATCTTCTGAAGGAGAAAGATTTTTCCTCTGTGTACTTTTAAATTATGTTAAAGAAAAAAAGTCATTTGAATATTTATTAACTGTTAATGGAGTGCTCGAACATTTAAAAAGACAGCAGAAAGTCATGGTTTGCTAGAAAATGACAACAGTGTAAGGCAATGCTTACTTGAAGCAACAATGTTTCAAATGCCATATGCTTGAAGAAGATTGTTTGTGACACTTATGGTGTATTGTCAACCGATAGGAGAAAGAAGATTGTGGGATGAATTTTACCCATACATGGTTGAGGATTATCCATCCTTAAGTAATTGTAAAAGTGTCTTCATTAAAAACAAACTATTGCATGAGCTAAATGCAATTTTTGTACATCAGGGCAAATGATTGTCTTATTATGATTTGCCAAGAATGTCTACCAATGTTCATTGTGCAAAAATACCAAAATAATAGAAGATGAGCTATCGATACAAGTATCAGCTGATGACTTGCGTGTTGTTCATATGTTCAATGGAGATCAACAAATAGCTTATAACTGTATTATTTCAACAGTTAATGAAGGAAAGGCTGCATCTTTCTTCATTGATGGTCCAGGTGGTACTGAAAGACTTTTTTGTATCGAGCTATTTTGGCAACCATAAGAAATGTCGGTTGCATAACATTAGCAACTGCAACATTTGGTATAACAGCAACTCTTTTGCCAATTGGTCAAACAGCTCATTCAAGGTTTAAATTACCTTTGAATCCAGAACCTTCATCAGTTTGTTCAATTGATAAGCAATCTGATTTGGCAGATCTAATCAGAAAAGCATCTATAATGATATGGGATGAAGCATCAATGGCGCATCGACGAGCCGTTGAAGCTCTCGACAGAACCTTGAAAGATGTCATGAGGAATGATATGATATTTAGAGGCATAGTAATGATATTGGGAGGAGACTTCAGACAAACGCTGCCAGTCGTTCCAAGAGGAACGAAATCAAAAATAATAGATGCTTGCTTGGTGAAATCACATTTATGGGAGAATGTAACTTTGTTGCAATTGAAGCAGAATATGAGATCCATAAATGATCAAGGATTTTTTGAATTTCTATTATGGGTTGGGGATAGAAGTGAAACAATGATAAATTGTGACATGATCAAAATTCCATCGACGATAGCAATACCATGGGAGGATGATCAATCAATTGATCGACTGATTGAAGCCGTGTTTCCAGATCTCAGTAACCGTATACATGATGCAAATTATATGGTGGATAAAGCTTTACTTACCTTACGTAATGATGAGGTAGACAAGCTAAATGAGAAGATTATCCATAAATATCCTGGGATTGAGCACACTTATTATTCATTTGATTCAGTTGAAGATGATCCACACAATTTCTACCAAGAAGAGTTTTTTAATTCTCTTTCACCAAATGGATTGCCACCGCATATATTAACTTTGAAAAAAGGTGCTCCAATCATGCTTTTGATGAATATAGACCCAAAAGTTTAGTTATGTAATAGAACAAGATTAATTTGTCGTGATTTTTTAGACAATGTGATAGATGCTAAAGTCATGACTGGACAATTTGCAGGAACTCAAGTATTTTTACATCGCATCCCTTTGTTTGAGTTTTCCATTTCAGATGACTAGAAGGCAATTCTCCATTCGTTTGAGTTTCGCTCTCACAATAAATAAATCTCAAGGACAAATAATTCCAAATGTTGGAATTTTCTTTCCAAATCATGTTTTCAGTCATGGGCAATTATACGTAGCACTGTCAAGAGGAATGTCTATGTCAACAACCAAGATTTTGGTGAAAAAAGAAACACATAATGAGGAAAATGTTGTTTACAAAGATGTGTTGATAAATGTTAATTAGGTATATCTATACCCCAATCATTTTTATTTTCTATGTCAATTTAATTATCATTATGTATTTTTTTTATCTATTATATAAATTTCATTATCATTTGTATCTATTAATAAGTAATCTAATATACGATGTCTTGAATTTGCAGAGATAAAAGGTACCGCCAAAGTATGATGAGTTACTGAAAATCATACATGAAATAAAGCACTCGAACAATGAAGTTGAAAAAGCACAAAAGGTATTGGATACGCATATTGAATTTAAATTTAATAATAGTGATAAAAATTAGACTATTAATATGAAGTATTGTTTATACATGATTCATTTCAAAGCCAATGTCAAATGAATTTATGGAAAGAGGAAATTTTGCTACACCAATCAAATGAAAAAGAACATGACTCGGTATGAACTCAACAATAATTTTATTATGTTACGATTTATTTTAAAATTTATAATGAGTTTTGGTTGAAGTAAATAGTGTGGGCTGATAAAACTCTTTTGTGGAATATGGTTAAGAGAGAAATATTGACACAAATGGCAGCATGGTAATATCTATATTAAATCTATTTTATTTTTTAGTTTTAAAAAATATATTATGCTAATTAAAACTTTATTGTTTCAAAAGTAATGATAATGTATCAAAGTTTGAGCATGATGTTACAGAGGTATGACACATGCCGATCCATTATAACCATAGAAAAATATATTTTAAATAAAATAATTAATTTTATATATATAATTACAGTTGGGTCAAAATTATCGAAGAAATTACAATAAATGGCCATGGTTTCATCCCCACATTGTACATACAAGGTATGGCTAATGGAATTAAGTTTTCATAAAAATTCCTACATATTTACAAGTATTGTATTTTAAATTGATATTTTATTTGTTTTTATAGGCGCAAAATCATGCTAAGGAGGAAATCTATATGTTGAAGGTAAGAAGAGAAAAAAATTTAGGAGATACAAAATCGGGTATTTATTGAAATTACAATTTGATATTTTTGAAAATAAAAATTTATACAGTTTCTCAAACAACATGAAGATATAAGAAAGACAACATATGAAGAACTGTGCAAATTTATGACTAGGTTTGTATAATTTGTTTACCTTATCAATCAAATGATTTATATATCTTAAAATTTTATTTTCTTTAACTTAGTTACATATGATTTTGATTTTCTCAAACAGGAAAATTTCAATGCAAGCGGGAAAGCAATTAGAGTAAAGATGAATTATGTGACTTTGATTTTGATTTTGAATGACAATTGAATCAATTTGTAGTTTATTATACTTTTGTGGGTACCACATATTTTATATTGTTGTTATTTATAATTTTTGTTTTAATTTTTTTAATATTATATAAGTAAATAAATTTTAATAAATAATTTGATCAAAAAATAAATTATCACAGGCATACGCGTGTGCCCAATTACAAGTATCAATAATATCTTTTACAAAATATAATATTAAAATATTTCAAATATTATTATTTTAATTTATTTATAATTTATTATTAAATATAATATATATTAATAATATTTTATAATATAATATAGTCCATCAAACATAACAAGCCCTATTATCGTACTTTAATCATAATCACTAACTACATACCTATTTAGTATTTACCTAGCAAATATATATAATACATATATATATATATATATATATATATGAAAAGTTGCATTTTTCTTAAACTTCCCTTTCCCTGTAAAAGATAGTGACTCATGACAATTAATATTTTATAATCCAATAGAAGAATGTTAGTTTTTATATGACAGTGATAGCATAATATTATTGTAATATAATTTATAATACTTATTTATAAATTATAAAACAAAATAAAAAATTTTAAAGGATAACATGGTTTTCAAATAATATTTTTTCATAAATAGTTAAGACAAATTAATATAATATTATACTACAATAAAAATTAACGAAAAAATATTTTAAATTTTTTATTGAACACAAAAGTTTTAACATTATCCATGCATATACAATAATATTATATAAACATATATTTAAAAAAATTAAAATAACAAAAGAATTTTGTTATTTTATGCTTTTTATAAAATGATGTTAACAGTGACAAAAAAACAAATGTTAAGTGACTTTATAATAAATAAAAAAAATGTAGATAAAAGTTACATAATTACCAACCTATAAAAGGAGATTCTTGAGATTTTTTGCTGTTTTGCAAACTAATAAGTTTTGAAGCAAAAGAAGTAAAGAACAGAATAAGAGAATGACAATCCAAGTGGCAATAATAAAAGAGAATGGCAACCCAAGCGGCAACAGTAGATTAACTTAAAAACAATTTTGACTTTTTTTTACTTGATTGAAGTTTGTTGTCAGATTTAACTACGCAAGTGCACGTTATCCCAAACAAGTAATAGAGTGGAAGTAGAGTGTCGAACCTACGAGAAATTGTTATTAAATCCGTTAAATACCAAAATTAAAACAACTTACTCTTATCCAAATAATTAATTAAAAGGTTTGTGACTTAAAATTACATTAAAGAAAATAATAAAGAAAGAAAGAAAATTAAAATTGGATTTAATTCAATGGAGAAAAACCTAGGATTACAATTTTTCTCAACACTTCGCTTGAACTGTTCCTACCCTCTTAACTTGATTAATGATCTTGAGTTGTTAACCTAGAGTTATAATCTATTTATAAGGATCTTCCGATGGTCTTATAAAAATATCCTTCTTAACCAATTAACTATATTCCTATGATAATTGAATTAAAGAAGAACTCATTAAGCTTAGACTCTAAAATTGATTACACATGACACGTAAGTGTTTTCCTACCCTACATGCAGATCAATTCATCCTAATAAATAAATATGGAACATGTGTTATGCAAACCATGTCTAATACTAAACTCCCTTTTTCAAGTTGTATTTAGGTTAACAAATCAGTTTAATTGGTGATCAAGCAATTAAAAGCATTAAGCACAAGATTGAATAAACAATATCATTAAATCAAACTAGAGAGTAAAATTGTTCAAAACTATATGTTGAGTTCCATTGCAATCCTAGAAAGAGGAATTTAGTTCATGCTCAACATTGAAAACAATAAACACAGGAGTTTCACCATCATCAAATTACAAGAAAATACAGAAGATTAAGGAAAAAGAGAAAACTAAAGGTTGTTAGATCTTCAGTCTTCTAGTCTCCAAAATCGCTCTTAGCTCTTTGCAAGATTGTGGTGGCTGCTCTCATCTTCAGAAAATTAAAGCTAAGAAATAAGAATGTCTAATAAAATAAAGTTTTAATGGTTCCTATTTATAGAGCTCTTAAAAGCCTGATAAAGAAAAACTTTGTGACCAAGTAACTGCTTCCAACTTGGACTTTCCATATATGAGCTGAGTCTCTCCTTCTTGCTTTAGGACTCTACAAAACTAAAAAAAAAAACATTAAATTAATAACTAAAATTAAACATAAAATAAATAAATTAAACTAAATTAAAAATAAATTAAAATAACTAAAAATATTTAATTAATAGTTTAAACTATAAGGACTTAGCTATTTTAAAAGCATAAAATAGGATAAAAATAACACTATTTTATAGAATTATCAAAGTCTTGAAGGAAAAGTTGAAGGGAAAAGGTAATTTAAGTTTACATGATTGTGACTTAATATTTGTGATTAACCAATTGATTTTAAGAGTTTATAGATAATGATTGGTGGGTAAAATAAAAAAATAAATAACAATGTAATTTTTTATCTTTTTAAATTATAATACATAAAATTAAGTTGTAAACAAAAATAAACAAATAATAATTTTATATGGGTCAATTTAATTAATTTTATTTGATATAATATATATAAAAGAATTTTTCAAATTCTTGAGGGGGCCAAGGCCCCTTAGCTTTAACTACCCACGACCCCTGGAGTCCTTCAAGTATGAGAGACTTCTATAATTCTGTTATCATTGTGGAAGGATAGGTCAGGTAGCAACAGATTTCTCATTCAGAGATGATGGAAAAAAAAAGAGTCACTTGTTATAGGCCTAGATTGAGGGCAATTCAGATGATGCAGAAGAAAGGTAAGGAAAAGCCTAGCAGGATAAACCCTATTGGCAAAAAAATGAGGAGAATGGAAGATGAAGTGCCTGAAGAACAGAGGCGAGGAAGGCAAGTGAGGCTCATATGTAAAAAGGAACCACCTCTGACGAAAACATTAAACATGGTTTGTGTAAATTAGAAACAACAAAGAATCTATTAGAATGGGAAGCAATGGCATTAAATGCCACTCTGAAGGCTGGTAGGGTCAATGATACCGAAAATACTTCAAAAAAAGTAGAGATTGGAGAATTTTGAAAAACCAAATGCTTTTTGGGTTAAGATTCTCAAAGGCATCCACTTTCCTCATTGCTCATTTTTGGAAGCTCCGAAGGCAGAGCATTGTTGTCGGTTTTAACCACACAAGTGCACGTTATTGCAAACAAGTAATAAAGTGAAAGTAAAGTGTTGATCCTACAAGGAATTGTTACTAGATTTCGTTAAATACTAAAATTAAAACAGCTTAATTTTATCCAAATAATTAATTAAAGAGTGTAAATTATGATCTAATAAAGTGAAAGTAAAGTGTCGATCCTACAAGGAATTGTTACTAGATTTTCTTATTGGGTGCCATGACACTAGTTCTAAGTTCAAAAATATCAACCAAGTCTAACAAATGTTTTCCACCAAGCTAACACTTCTAAAGCAAGAGTAAAACTCTTCCAAAATTTCCCACTTAACCAAAGTATCACAATATGTTATAAGGATCTAGGATAATCTCCACCAAGAACAAAACCCAAGATATAATCACTATCAATTTCTCCAATCTTCAATTAAACTCAACATAACCCACTTCTCAACTATCAACTAATAACCTTCCAATTTTTGAAAATTGTTCAAGAATCCACAACAATCAACAATCAACCCAATCCTAAATCAAGACTATGTGATGCAAGAATAAGTTTTAGCACCAAAAATCAACCAATAATCAACCAAAGATGAAAAATCTTCAAGAAAAAGTAGAGACTTACTTTAAGAACTTAAAGCCTGAAGTTGGAAAAAAAGTGAATATCCAAAATTGTGAGAAAATCCTTGCTTGAAGATGATGGAAAGCTTTTGGCTTTAGTTGTGTGAAGTTTTTTGTAAATGAGATTGAGAGAAAGATGAGTTATGGAGATGGGTAGTTGGGAGAGATGAGATGGGGTAGAAGAGTTGGGAGAGATGAAAGGATTGGGAGAGAAAAGGGTGGCTGCCAAAAAAAAGAAAAGAAAGAATGGGGTAATGAGTTGTAGGGTTACAAAATCCTAAAAAAAAAACAATATTTTTTTCCTTTTACGAGTTGGTGCCACGGCGCCAACTCTCGGCCATAAAAAAAAAATTTACATTTAAGGGCATCGCGGCGCCCACCTCTCGAACAGTTTTTGATTTGCTACGCCAGGCTTTTTTTTTTTTAATTAATTTTAATACCTGCAAAATAAATAAAAAAAAATATTAGAACACAATAAAAACAATAAAAAATCAAATCAAATAGAAAAATAATAATTAAAAATAAACATTAAAGAGTAAAGAGCTTGGGTTGCACCCCAATAAGCGCTTGATTTAGAGTCATCGGCTTGACTTTCTCACTCTCATTCCAGGTCGACTAAGATAATTGAGGACTTTTGACATTTAAAATTGCCTCCTCAGTAATGCTTGAGCCGTTGGCTATTCACTTTGAATATTCGATTGGAACTCTCTTCAACCACATCGACTGCTCCATAGAGAAGACTTTAGTGACTTTGAAAGGTCTCGACCATCGAGACTTGAGTTTTCCCTGAAACAGCTTTAGGCGAGAGTTGTAGAGTAAAACATATTGGCCGGGTTCAAAGTGTCGCTCAATGATCTTCTTATCATGACATCTCTTGGTCTTTTCTTTATAAAGCTTGGCATTTTATAGGCTTGAAGACGGAATTTGTCCATCTCATTGAGTTGCAATAGACGCCTCTCTCCTACTACTTGAAGATCAAAATTCAACTTCTTGATGGCCCAATATGCATTGTGTTTCAACTCTACCGGAAGATGACATGTTTTCCAGAAAACCAATTTGTATGGAGACATCCCAATCGGAGTTTTGTAAGCAGTTCTATACGCCCACAATGCATCATCCAATCTCTTGGACCAATATTTTCTCGTCGGGCTAACAGTCTTCTCCAGGATTCTTTTGATTTTTCTATTGGACACTTCTGCTTAGCCACTTGTTTGTGGATGGTATGCAATGGCGATCTTGTGCTTGACCCTGTATTTAGCAAAGAGGGCTTCAAAATGTTTATTGCAAAAGTGAGAACCCTCATCACTAATAATTGCTCTTGGAGTGCCAAAGCGGGTGAAGATATTCTTTTTCAAGAAGTTAAGTACCACCTTGGAATCATTGGTTGGAAAGGTTTTTGCTTCCACCCACTTAGATACATAATCAACCGCAACTAGAATGTAAAGGTTATTGTAAGAAGAAACAAATGGACCCATGAAATCAATTCCCCATACATCAAAAATCTCTACTTCTAGAATGTTGTTGAGAGGCATCTCGTTTCTCCTTGAGATGTTGCCCACTCTTTGACATCTATCACATCTTGTAACAAACTGATGAGCATCTTTAAAGAGAGTTGGCCAATAAAAACCTAATTGTAGCACTTTTGTCTCAGTTCGTTCTCCTCCAAAATGCCCTTCATAATCCGAAGAGTGACAATGTTGCAAAATATTTTCAACTTCTTCCTTGGGCACACATTTTCTAAGAATCTGATTCGTGCATTGCTTAAACAAGAAAGGTTTATCCCAGTAATAATACTTCACATCATGCAAGAACTTCTTCTTTTGTTGAGAATTTAAATCAGGTGGAAAGATTCTACTCACAATATAGTTTACATAGTCGGCATACCATGGTGATTCTTGGTGATGAACTTGAAAGAGTTGCTCTGATAACTCGTATAATTATATAGTTTTTAGTTATGTTTTATTATTGTTTTGTGTCAAATACGAGTTATTATTGTTTAGTCTAATTGTGTTTATGATCTTTTATATTTTTATGTAATTTGGTGTTTTTCACAAGTTTCTTTGAGTGATTTCAGATTACTAGAATTAAGGACAAATCCAGTTCAGTTCCAGTTCCGTCACCGTTTACCATATCAGCTATATCTCGAGTTTCACTGAAGCAATAAGGCTGAAATTTGTAGCCGTGCAAAGCTAAGAGGCATATCTATCTTTTTCATGTTTTACACTTCTTGAAACGGAGTCGTTTTCCCTAGTGAAATCGACCATCAAGTTGGCTGATGTGCAATGACGTCTGTGCTGACCTGTTTTCGTATTTTGCCCATATCTTCTTATCCACATCAGCAAATGAGCTGATTCCAACGGCTATGGATCCGTAACTGATAGGGGTATATTTTTTATAGAAGACAATTTTATCAGATCGAGCCTCCAACATTGACAAAATCGACCATCAAGATGGCTGATCAGAATTGTCATACAATATGACGAAAATTGTTAGAAAAATGCACCCACCTATTATACCTACCTTTGAAATTTGTAAAGCTTGTCTCTTGTCATTTAGCCCTCCAAAATGTGTATAAATAGAGGGCCTTGGATGAGTATTGGGATACATTATACATTGGTAGGATATTAGCCATTGTAATAAAATTCTCTAAGTTTTCTTCTTCTTTCCTTTCTCAAGTTTTCTTTTTCTTTATTTACTTATGCTTCTTACATTTCTTTTCATTTTTAGTATGTGTTGCTCATCATATTGTTGAGGTGATGAGGTGAAGCTCTTGGTAAATGCTAAGGTTAGTCTCTTAAACATGAGCTAAAATGAATCATCATTTATAAACACTAGTATAGATAATATTTTCTTTTGGTTTAAAATCATACTTGCAAAGTAGAGATCTTGATTCATTATTGACAATGAAAATGGCACAGTAAATGCTTGGTTTCATAACCTTGATTTATTGTAGACATATACCTTGGCATAAGGAATGCTTGGACTCTTTTTATGAGTTTTGAGGACACCAAATGAACATAATATCATATGCTATGGACGTTGGACAATTTGGACTGAATTGCTAAACCTTCCGATTGGAACCTCCTTTATGTGTGGATTTCAATTGTGTAATAAAACAAGATTAATCTTAGCATAACACCAAGAGTGGATTCTCTAACCTCAACATCTTTTCTAATTGTTTTTTTTGTATTTTGTTTAATTTCTTTTATGTTATTTTATTTATTTTGTTCTCTAATATCTTGTTTATTTTGTTTTGTTGTTGATTCCCTAATATCTTGTTTACTTTCTTTTTCTTATATATTTATAAACTTATACTTACTAATACGCTTCCCTGTGGTTCGACCTCGGACACCCGAGAATTTATTACTTGAACATAACCTGCACTTGGGTTTACGACTCTTAATTGAGTCTCCATCAAGTTTTTGGCGCCATTGCCGGGGAGGCAATACTAAGTATATAAGTTTATAAGTATATTTATTTTTATTGGCTGGTTATACCGCCTATATTTATTTTTATTGGCTGGTTATACCGCCTAATCTGTATATATTTATATTTATATTGTATATTAACTTTGTTCTATTTTTATTGGCTGGTTATACCGCCTAATTTGTATATTAACTTTGTTTTATGCTTGTTTGGCGACGTGATTTTAGATCTCGTCGTTTAGTTAGATTTTATTGTGAAACTTTTTCAGGTAATCTTTCTAATACAACTCCGACCATGGCTGACAATGAAAGTGTTCATGCTGAAGATGAGAACAGACAAGTACGCACCATGCGTGACTACTTGCAACCAACTCGAAGCTCATCACCCTCTTGTTTTATTTTTCCTCTCAATGCAAACAACTTTCGTTTTAAACCAGGTATGATAGCTTTGCTTCCAAATTTCCATGGGTTAGAATCGGAAAGTGCTTACTCGTTTCTAAAAGACTTCGAAGATGTATGTGTCACCTTTAATGACCAACAATGTACAAATGAAATTGTCAAGCTAAAATTATTTCCTTTTTCTTTAAAAGATAAAGCAAAAATTTGGCTTCATAATTTAAAACCAAGGTCAATTGGCACATGGCAAGAATTACAAACTGAGTTTCTAAAGAAATTTTTCCCAGCACATAAAACTACTGCTTTGAAAAGACAGATTCAAAATTTCAATCAAAATCAAAATGAAGCATTTTTTCAGTGCTGGGAGCGTTTTAAAGATTTGTTAAGTTCTTGTCCACATCATGGTTTTGAAAAATGGCGTCTTATTAGTTTCTTTTATGAAAGTTTAACTCCCGAAACTAAACAATTTGTTGAAACAATGTGTAACGGTGAGTTTCTAGAAAAAGAACCTGAAGAAGCCTTTGACTACCTAGACCATTTGGCAGATAACTCTCAAGCCTGGCACACAGATAATTCCTCTGAAAGTTTTAATAGATCTAATCTTGTTTCTAACAGAGGTAAATATCATTTTAGTCAAGAAAATGAGATAAAAGCTAAAGTAGCTAATTTGGCTAGAAAGATTGAAACCATGGAACTTAGAGAAGTAAAAGAAGTCAAAACGGTTAAAAATGAAGAAAGTTGTGGAATTTGTGAAATCATGGGACACCCCACTTCTGAATGCCCAAACATTCCCATTCTTAAAGAAGCGTTGCATGATCAAGTAAATTCCATAAACACATTTAAAAAGCCTTTTCCTTCTCCTTACTCTGAAACGTATAACCCTGAATGGAGAAATCATCCCAACTTCAGTTGGCGGAATAATAATCATGTTCAGGTACCACAATCTCAAAAGCCGGGCAACACTTTTTCCTATCAACCTTCACGTGTACAAACCTTGGAAGAGACATTGCAAGCATTCATGCAAACACAAGCAAATATGAATAACCAAACTTCACAGGACATCAATGAGATCAAAAACACCTTGTCCACATTGACAGCTTCATTACGCACTCAAGAAAAAGGTAAGTTTCCTGCTCAACCTCAGCCTAACCCTTCTACTCTATGTCTTGTTTCTTGCTCCAATGAAACTCAACAGGAAAATGCCAGTTCTATCACAACTCTTCGAAGTGGAAAGACAATTGACAAAAACATTCCATCAAAAGACCAAGATCCTCTTTCCCCTCCGAAAAGTAATGGTAAGGATGATGCTAAGTCTGAACTTCTTGAAAATTTGGACAAAGAAAAAGGTATGCATCCTGTTCCTTTTCCTCAAAGGTTGCAAACAATAAAGAATTTGAATCAAAATGCAGAAATTTATGAACTTTTCAAACAAGTTAAGATTAACATTCCTTTATTGGATGCAATCAAACAAGTTCCATCTTATGCTAAATTTTTGAAGGACATGTGCACAGTTAAAAGGAAACATAATGTACAAAAGAAAGCATTTCTGACGGAAAGTGTAAGCTCAATCATTCAGCACCTTACTCCACCAAAATTCAAAGATCCTGGATGTCCAACAATCTCATGCAGCATTGGAAACACTAGAATAGAACGTGCATTGCTTGATCTTGGTGCTAGTGTTAATCTTTTGCCTTTTTCTGTTTATCAACAGTTAGGTTTAGGTGAACTCAAGGAAACACTTGTTACACTTCAACTAGCTGATCGTTCTGTAAAAATTCCTCGAGGGATAGTTGAAGATGTTTTGGTTCAAATTGATAATTTTTACTTCCCTGTTGATTTTATTGTTTTGGACACACATCCTGTTTCAAATCCAAATGTTCAAATTCCTGTTATATTAGGCCGTCCATTTCTTGCAACTTCTAATGCTCTGATAAATTGCAGGAATGGTATGTTGAACATTTCTTTTGGAAATATGACTTTAGAATTAAATGTGTTCAACATTTGCAAGCAACCTGGTGATGATTCAGAAGTACATGAAGTGGATTTCATTGAAGAACTTGTTCATGAACATCTCACCACTACCACATTCCATGATCCTTTAGAAGCTTATTTAATTGAATGTGAGTTTGATAATGCTTCAGAAATTTCACACACTGATTCTTTGTTAAATTCTTTTCAGGTTAAGCATTGTTGGAAACAAAAGTTTGAGGAACTTCCATCACTCACAAATGTCACTGTACCATCAACTATTGAACCACCCAAGCTGGATTTAAAACCATTGCCATCCGAGCTAAAATATTCCTTTGTGGGTGAGAATGAAACTTTTCCAGTCATAAATGAACTTGAGGAACTCAGAAATGATGCATATGAGAATTCTAAAATTCATAAAGAAAGAACTAAAGCATTTCATGACAAGTTAATTTCAAGAAAAACATTTGATGTTGGGCAAAAAGTTCTACTTTATAATTCTAGACTTCACATATTTCCTGGTAAATTGAGATCAAGATGGACTGGCCCATTTGTGGTTAAGCATGTGTATCATTATGGAGCAGTTGACATTGAGAATCCTCAAAATGGTAACGTATTCAAGGTAAATGGACAAAGACTCAAACTCTTTTTGAAAAATCATGTTACTCAAGAAGAGGTTGTTTTTCTTTCTGATCCTTGTTTTGAAAATAACTAGATGTAAATATAATTTTTACTAATCTTCAAAAAAAAAAAAAAACAAACATTTTTTTTCCCGGTTAAATGGCGGATAACGGTACTCCGTGATTATTTAAGTCGGTTCCATCAGCTACCCACAAAACTGATATTGTATATAAATTTCTCTTTCAATTCCTTTTTCATTTTTTTTTCAAGATGGATGATATTCTCACAAGATTGCAGAAACGATTTCCTCCTTTTCCTCGAAATATTTTACTGAAGCTTTACCAAGTTCGATTTGAAAGATTAAGAATGCTTATGCACAAAGGGATTCCTGAAGACATGCGTTGGATAATTGAAGCCAAGGTACGTGAAGATGAATATCTTCCTGTTTTGCATTTACCAGGTACAGGTAGAAGCACTTATGCAAAGAAGCGACGAGCAAAGCGCATGAGTTCAAATTGCCACAAGTGTGCACGATGGACGTGTAACGGTAAATGTCGTTCTATTGGGATTCCGTCCTCTAATCGAGATGATAAAATTGAATTCAAAGGATGGACTGAGTAAGGAGAATTTGGGTAATATCCAACTTTCTCTTGAGACGCATCCTAGTGGAGACGTACAGAGAGAAATTCTTGATTTATGGCCGCAATTCCAAAAGGAATGGCAACATCTTGGGAATCTGATGTTAAAAGACCCTGTTTGCCAGCTTGTAAGAAAACTGGATGGGAAGCATATCCTCGACTCATAGAAGGCGTTTAAGCCGTTTCTGGACGTAAAACCAGAGGAAGATGTGAGCCACAATCACAACTACAATAAATGACTTCTCAGCTTTTGGTTTGATTTGCAATAACTTCATTTCGGTTTAATTTACGTGTTGTTCGATTTGTGTAATTATTTTCGTTTTTTTTGCATTGGTCTTTTACGGTTGATTTTTCTTTTCTTTTTGATTTTCTTCCTGAAATCACGCAAAAATCTTTTGTTAGGTTAACATTTTCTTCTGACAGGTCAAATACACTTTCGGCGACATTATTACTCTTGTCTGATTCACTACTCAGTCCTCTATATATTACACCATGTACTCATTCTCTTTCAGGCACTCGAAAAAGAAAAAAAATGGAAAGCACTTCGTCCCAGCGCATTAAAAAAATTTGTGTCTTTGGAGGTGCTTATCCAGGGAAAAATAACATATTCGCTGATGAAGCCATAAGAGTTGGAGTAATACTTGCCCAACAAAAGATCCAGTTGATTTATGGAGGCGGTAGTACGGGTCTAATGGGAGCAGTCGCTACAGCAGCACACGCCGGAGGAAGTCCAGTTCTAGGAATCGTGCCAAAACTATTCACAGATTTTTGTGGACCTACCGTGGGTAAAGAAATACAAGTCTGGAGTATCCCTGAACGGATGACAATCATGTACCATTCTGCCGATGCATTCATTGCTTTACCAGGAGGTCTGGGTACATTGGAAGAAATAGCTTGCGTGGCTTCTTGGTCATCTTTGGTCACAAATAAGAAACCCATTGGTTTGCTTAATATTAATGGTTATTTTAGTAATTTGCTTTCATATTTAGATAATGCTGTGGATAATGGATTCATGTTTTCAGAGGCAAGGAGAACCATAATTTCTGCTACAACCATTGAAGATTTACTCAAAAAGCTACAAGCTTATGAGTGTTTATCTGCTACGGTTGTTTCGCAAACGCTCGGAAAAAGAAAAAGAGATATGGACGAGCAAGGAGTGGATTGCACTTTGTCTTTGTGACATTATCTAACATTTTGCTTGTTGTGTCTCAGTTATAATAAGTGGTTAGCAACCTCTGCAGGTAATATCTCCTAAATTCTACCTTTAAAATTTGACATTGGGGACAATGTCATATTTTAGTAGGGGGTAAGGGACATATTTTGCTAAAAAAAAAAAAATTGTTGTGTTTTAAGACATTTAGAAGTATTCATTCTGAACAAGGTCTGAGTAAGGGAGACTTGAGACATACCTTGTCAGTTTGATTTAATCTTCTTCAAAAAAAAAAAATAAATAAATAAGGGATAGTTTTAGTTGAAAATTTGGGTTAGAAACAAAAGATAAGTGTGGGGGAAGAAAAGAAAAGAAAAAGTCAAGAGAAAAAGAAAGGGATCATTGTCAAATACATTCCCATATTAAAAAAAAAAAAAAAAAAGAATCTTCTCTTGAACTTCTAGAAAAAGATGTTACAAAGTTGGTTAGAATGATGCAAAGGCTCAACATGAATATCTAGCCTATGTTATTATGTGCTTTATAAGAGTTTTGAGAAGTTTTATTTGTATGATCTTATTATGTCTCTAAAATCTATGAACTCTTTGGAACCTTTGTGATATCTTTATCCTTTTGTTCTTTAACCATATTATAACCCTTTGGCCCCATTACAACCTTGAATAAAGACCTCTTGATTTATGAAGTTGTATGATCTAAATAGTGGAGAATAGGTGGACAAGCAAGCATATGGTAGAAGTGTTTTCATGAGATTGATTGAGTGTAAACACTTTACCACTACTTTAAAGAGTGAAAATCAAGAGAGTATCCCATGTGAGAAGTTGAGATTAAGTTTGAATATGCACTATTTTGATTGAAATATGTTATGTTAATATTGGCTTAACTCATTTATTTACATTCAAGCAAGATTTTTTGTGAATTTCTTTAAGCTATTGATTAGTTTTTAAGACTTGTCCAATGATTATCTCTAATTTATATTGGAAGGATTAGTTATAATTATAATTTTTAGTTTTTCTTATGTCTTCAATGTTTGTGGGTATCGTCCTAGTAAACCCTCACGAGACTAAACTCGTCCACTAGGGACACCTAGGGGTTTAAAGGCTTGTGTCACATGCTAAGTGCCACCGTGATTTCCTACGAAAATGGATTAGATTAGATTTTCTTATTTTATTTTTATTGAGTCGTTGCTAGGGACTAGCAACAATCTAAGTGTGGGGGTGTGATAACTCGTATAATTATATAGTTTTTAGTTATGTTTTATTATTGTTTTGTGTCAAATACGAGTTATTATTGTTTAGTCTAATTGTGTTTATGATCTTTTATATTTTTATGTAATTTGGTGTTTTTCACAAGTTTCTTTGAGTGATTTCAGATTACTAGAATTAAGGGCAAATCCAGTTCAGTTCCAGTTCCGACACCGTTTACCATATCAGCTATATCTCGAGTTTCACTGAAGCAATAAGGCTGAAATTTGTAGCCGTGCAAAGCTAAGAGGCATATCTATCTTTTTCATGTTTTACACTTCTTGAAACGGAGTCGTTTTCCCTAGTGAAATCGACCATCAAGTTGGCTGATGTGCAATGACGTCTGTGCTGACCTGTTTTCGTATTTTGCCCATATCTTCTTATCCACATCAGCAAATGAGCTGATTCCAACGGCTATGGATCCGTAACTGATAGGGGTATATTTTTTCTAGAAGACAATTTTATCAGATCGAGCCTCCAACATTGACAAAATCGACCATCAAGATGGCTGATCAGAATTGTCATACAATATGACGAAAATTGTTAGAAAAATGCACCCACCTATTATACCTACCTTTGAAATTTGTAAAGCTTGTCTCTTGTCATTTAGCCCTCCAAAATGTGTATAAATAGAGGGCCTTGGATGAGTATTGGGATACATTATACATTGGTAGGATATTAGCCATTGTAATAAAATTCTCTAAGTTTTCTTCTTCTTTCCTTTCTCAAGTTTTCTTTTTCTTTATTTACTTATGCTTCTTACATTTCTTTTCATTTTTAGTATGTGTTGCTAATCATATTGTTGAGGTGATGAGGTGAAGCTCTTGGTAAATGCTAAGGTTAGTCTCTTAAACATGAGCTAAAATGAATCATCATTTATAAACACTAGTATAGATAATATTTTCTTTTGGTTTAAAATCATACTTGCAAAGTAGAGATCTTGATTCATTATTGACAATGAAAATGGCACAGTAAATGATTGGTTTCATAACCTTGATTTATTGTAGACATATACCTTGGCATAAGGAATGCTTGGACTCTTTTTATGAGTTTTGAGGACACCAAATGAACATAATATCATATGCTATGGACGTTGGACAATTTGGACTGAATTGCTAAACCTTCCGATTGGAACCTCCTTTATGTGTGGATTTCAATTGTGTAATAAAACAAGATTAATCTTAGCATAACACCAAGAGTGGATTCTCTAACCTCAACATCTTTTCTAATTGTTTTTTTTGTATTTTGTTTAATTTCTTTTATGTTATTTTATTTATTTTGTTCTCTAATATCTTGTTTATTTTGTTTTGTTGTTGATTCCCTAATATCTTGTTTACTTTCTTTTTCTTATATATTTATAAACTTATACTTACTAATACGCTTCCCTGTGGTTCGACCTCGGACACCCGAGAATTTATTACTTGAACATAACCTGCACTTGGGTTTACGACTCTTAATTGAGTCTCCATCATGCTCATCAGGAAAAGTCTCATTTTTTTGAATTGTATCACCAACTTGTGCCTCATTATCCAATCTTGATAGATGATCTACCACTTGATTTTCTGTCCTCTTTCTATCTCGAATCTCTAAATCAAATTCTTGCAAAAGAAGTATCCAACAGATCAAGCGAGGTTTCGCATCCTTCTTTTCAATCAAGTATTTGATGGCTGAATGATCGGTGTAGACAATGACTTTGGTGCCCACAAGATAAAATTGGAATTTATCAAAAGCAAATACCACTGCAAGCAACTCCTTTTTGGTGGTGGTGTAATTCAATTGAGCATCGGTCAAAGTCTTGCTTGCATAGTAAATGGAATGAAATATCTTATCTTTTCGTTGGCCTAAGACTGCACCAACTGCAAAGTCACTAGCATCGCACATGAGCTCGAATGGCAGATTCCAATCCGAAACAATAATGATAGGTGTAGAAACCAATCTCTCTTTCAATTTCATAAAAGTTGTTAGACATGCATCATCAAACTTGAAAGGTACATCTTTTTCAAGGAGATTGCAAAGTGGCTTAGAGATCTTGGAAAAATCCTTAATGAATCTCCTATAGAACCCAGCATGACCAAGAAAATTTCGAATACCTTTGACGGAAATTGGAGGTGGGAGCTTCTCAATAGTTTCAATATTTGTTTTATCTACTTCTATCCCCCTACTAGAAACTTGATGTCCTAAAACAATGCCTTTTTTATATATATATAATTCCTAAAACAATGTCTTCTTGAACCATGAAGTGACATTTTTCCCAATTTAACACCAAGTTTGTTTCTTCACATCTTTTAAGCACTCTAGCTAGGTGATGTAGACATTCATCAAAAGAATCTCCAAAAACTGAAAAGTCATCCATAAATACCTCTAAACATTGCTCCACCATTTTGAAAAATATGGCCATCATGCATCTCTGAAAGGTCGCAGGAGCGTTACAAAGTTCGAATGGCATTCTTCGAAAAGCAAAAGTTCCATAGGGGCAAGTGAAAGTAGTCTTTTCTTGATCTTCAGGAGCTATAGCAATTTGATTGTATCCCGAATACCCATCCAAGAAACAATAAAACTCCTTACTAGCCAATTTGTTTAGCATCTGATCAATGAATGGCAAAGGAAATTGGTCCTTCCTAATAGCTTTGTTAAGCTTTCGATAGTCCATGCATATCCGCCAACTAGTCACCGTTCTAGTTGGAATGAGCTCGTTATTAGCATTGGCAACCACCGTCATTCCTCCTTTCTTGGGCACACATTGAACTGGACTTACCCATGAACTGTCGGAGATAGGATATATGATTCCTGCATCCAACCACTTGATAATCTTCTTTTTTACCACTTCTTTCATGATGGGATTAAGTCGCCGTTGATGTTCTATGGTGGCCTTGTGGTTGTCTTCAAGAAGGATTTTATGCATGCAAATTGAAGGACTAATCCCCTTGATGTCTGCAATTGACGATCCAGTGCCCTCTTGTGTTCTCTAAGTACCCTAAGGAGTTTATCTTCCTGCTCAACATTAAGAAAATATGAGATGATAACAGGTAATTTAGATTTTTCACTATAAAAAAGCATACCACAAATGTGAGGGTAACTACTTAAGCTCCATGGATGGTGGCTCTTCAATGGAAGGCTTGGTGGATGATGTTTCACTTGTCATAAGTCCCAATGGTTCAAACTGAGGAATGAATCTTCCAATACGTGGCGAAGCATTCAACAAATTTAAACATTCAATAAAATCATCATTATCCATTTCTGAAGTAATCATCAAAGATGCTTCAAGTGGATCAATAGGATAACTATTTTTGAAAACCTTAGTTGTAGCACTATCCACCACATTAACTGCAAAACATTCATCAGATTCATTAGGAAATTTCATAGCTTTAAAAACATTAAAAGTTACCTCTTGGTCTTGAACTCTCATGGTAAGTTCATCTTTTTGCACATCGATGAGAGTTCTTCTAGTAGCTAAGAAAAGTCTCCTAAGAATAATTAGTATTTCACGATCTTCCTCCATATCCAATCATTGAAATCAGCTGGGAAGATAAATTTCTCTACCTTCACTAATACATCTTCAACAATGCCTCTTGGATAGGTGTAAGATCTATCCGCCAATTGTAGTATGACTGTTGTAGGCTTAACTTCCCCTAAACCCTATCTCTGATATATTGATAAAGGCATAAGATTGATGCTTGCTCCCAAATCACATAAGGCTCTACCAATAAACTGATTTCCAATTGTGCATGGAATGGTGAAACTTCTCGGATCCTTGAGCTTTGGTGGAAGTTTCTTTTGAAGGATAGCACTGCACTCTTCAGTAAGTGCAACTGTCTCAAATTCACCCAATTTCCTCTTTTTGGATAAAATGTCTTTCATGAACTTGACATAGCTTGGCATTTGTTCCAAAGTTTCAGCAAAAGGTATATTAATATGAAGCTTTTTTAATACCTCAAGATATTTCTGGAACTGTTTGTCAAGCTTTTTTTTTTAAGGCGCTGAAGAAAGGGTGGTGGTGGATAACATTGCTTCTTTTCTTCTTGAGTCTTTTCAACTTCTTTTTCCACCATATCATTTTCTTCACAAGACTTGGGTGGCACTACTGGCTTATTACTTTCCTCTTCTATCTCTCTTCTATTCCTAAGTGTGATGGCTTTGCAATGTTCTTTTCCATCTCCCCTAGGATTGGTTTCAGTATCACTTGGAAAAGATCCCTTAGGACGATTGTTAACTGCATTAGCAAGCTGGCCCATTTGTGTCTCAAGATTTCTAAGTGTTGCTGCTTGACTCTGAAGTGTCGTTGCATGAGTCTGATTTGTCACTTCTTGACTAGCCATGAACTTTGTAAACATCTCTTCCAATGATATCTTCTTTTCTGGAACAGGAACACGGGCTTGTGATGGAAACCCATGAGGGATTGCTGGTTTAGCAAAGGATTAAGACCCTTGATTGTTATTCCACGAAAAGTTTGGTTGATTTCTCCAACCCAGATTGTAATTGTTGGAATAAGGATTGTTTTGCTGTCTATTATAGTTTCCAACATATTGCACTTATTCGACATTGGTTGGGCAGCTATCACTAGTGTGTCATTCTCCACATAATTCACAAGTTATAAATAGGCTCTAAACGGCATGAACACTTACAGTATTGAATTTCTTAGCTAATACGGCTATCTGGGCACTTATGGTACTCATTGCATCCAAGTCATGAATCCCTACAGCTTTCCTTGGTACAAGTCTTTCTGATAGCCATTGGTAATTATTAGATGCCATCTCTTCAAGCAAATCATAGGCCTCATCAGGCATTTTTCCCATTAATGTTCCACCTATAGCGGCATCAATAGTGGTTCTAATTTGTCCCAACAACCCATTGTAAAATGTTTGCACCTGAAGCCATTTAGGTAACCCATGGTGAGGACATCAGTAAATCCTTGAATCTCTCCCAAGCTTCATATAGCGATTCAGAATCAAATTGCATAAATGATGTGATATCATTACGCATCTTTGCAGTCTTGGCCGGAGGAAAATATTTGGCTAGGAACTTTTGAGCCAAGTCATCCCCTGTAGTAATAGAGCCAACTGGGAGTGAATTTAACCAACTATTGGCCTTATCTCGAAGTGAAAAAGGGAAGAGTCTCAATCTGATGGCGTTGTCCGAAACTCTATTATGCTTGAAAGTATTGCAAATTTCCAGGAAATTCACTATGTGAGTATTAGGATCATCATTAGGCAACCCCCCAAACTGTACTGAATGTTGAATCATCTGTATGATGGCTGGCTTGATCTCAAAATTATTGGCTTGAATAGTAGGTCTTTGAATGCTTTAATGTAGTCCTTGCACGAGAGGGAGAGGGACTGCAAAATCGCATAAGGTTTTTGTATCATTTTCTTCAGCCATTGTATGGTTGTTAGTTGCGACTTGTAAATTATCCCTTCGATGTCGATGAAAAGTTCTTTCCGGTTCTGGATCAAAAGGGACAAGTTCCAAACTTCTAGATCTCCGCATTTAACAACCAAGAATACCTGAAAATAAGAAAAAGAAAATTTGAATTAAGACTAAGAATGTTTGGTATTAATATTAACAAAAATCATAAAACAATTCCCTAGCAACGGCGCCAAAAACTTGTTGTCAGATTTAACCACGCAAGTGCACATTATCGTAAATAAGTAATAGAGTGGAAGTAGAGTGTCGAACCCACGAGAAATTGTTATTAAATTCGTTAAATACTAAAATTAAAACAACTTACTCTTATCCAAATAATTAATTAAAAGGTTTGTGACTTAAAACTAAATTAAAGAAAATAATAAAGAAAGAAAGAAAATTAAAATTGGATTTAATTCAATGGAGAAAAACTTAGGATTACAATTTTCCTCAACACTTCGCTTGAACTGTTCCTACCTTCTTAACTTGATTAATGATCTTGAGTTGTTAACCTAGAGTTCTAATCTATTTATAAGGATCTTCCGATGGTCTTATAAAAATATCCTTCTTAACCAATTAACTATATTCCTATGATAATTGAATTAAAGAAGAACTCATCAAGCTTAGACTCTAAAATTGATTACATATGACACGTAAGTGTATTCCTACCCTACATGCAGATCAATTCATCCTAATAAATGAATATGAAACATGTGTTATGCAATCCATGTAAACACTAAACTTCATTTTCGTGTTTACATTCATTTTCCAAGTTGTATTTAGGTTAACAAATCAGTTTAATTGGTGATCAAGCAATTAAAAACATTAAGTACAAGATTGAATAAACAACTCAAATATCATTAAATCAAACTAGAGAGTAAAATTGTTCAAACTACATGTTGAGTTCCATTGCAATCCTAGAAAGAGGAATTTAGTTCATGCTCAACATTAAAAACAATAAACACATGAGTTTCACCATCATCAAATTACAAGAAAATTAAAGAAAATTAAAGAAAAAGAGAAAACTAAAGGTTGTCAGATCTTCAGTCTTCTAGTCTCCAAAATCACTCTTAGCTCTTTGCAAGATTGTGGTGGCTGCTCTCATCTTCAGAAAATTAAAGCTAAGAAATAAGAATGTCTAATAAAATAAAGTCTTAATGGTTCCTATTTATAGAGCTCTTAAAAGCCTGAAGAAGATAAACTTTGTGATCAAGTAACTGCTTCCAACTTAGACTTTTTATATATGAGCTGAGTCTCTCCTTTTTGTTTTAGGTCTCTACAAAACTACAAAAGATATTAAATTAATAACTAAAATTAAACCTAAATTAAATAAATAAAAATTAATTAATTAATTAAAAATAACTAAAAATATTTAATTAATAGTTTAAACTATAAGGACTTAGCTATTTTAAAAGCATAAAATAGGATAAAAATAACACTATTTCATAGAATTATCAAAGTCTTGACGGAAAAGTTGAAATTTAAAAAGGTAATTTAAGTTTACATGATTGTGACTTAATATTTGTGATTAACCAATTGATTTTAAGAGTTTATGAATAATGATTGGTGGGTAAAAAAAAATAACAATGTAATTTTTATCTTTTTAAATTATAATACATAAAATTAAGTTGTAAACAAAAAATAAACAAAAATTTTATATGGGTCAATTTAATTAATTTTATTTAATATAATATATATATATATATAAAGGAATTTTTCAAATTCTTGAGGGATACCCATGGCCCCTAGAGTCCTTCAAGTATGAGATACTTCTATAATTCTATTATCATTGTGGAAAGATAGGTCATGTAGCATCAGATTTCTCATTCAGAGATGATGGAAAAAAGAGTCACCTATTACAGGCCTAGGGCAATTCAGATGATGCAGGGAAAGGTAAGGAAAAGCCCAGCAAGATAAACCCTATTGGCAAAAAAATGAAGAGAATGGAAGATGAAGTGCCTGAAGCACAGAGGAAAGGAAGGCAAGTGAGGCTCATATGTAAGAAGGAACCACCTCTGATGAAAACATTAAACATGGTTTGTGTAAATTAGAAACAACAAAGAATCTATTAGAACGGGAAGCAATGGTATTAAATGCCACTCTGAAGGCTGGTAAGGTCGATGATACCAAAAATACTTCAAAAAAAATAGAGACTGGAGAATTTTGAAAAACCAAAATGCTTTTTGGGTTAAGATTCTCAAAGGCATCTACTTTCCTCATTGCTCTTTTTTGGAAGCTCCGAAGGCAAAGCATGTTGTCGGTTTTAACCACATAAGTGCAAGCAAGTAATAAAGTGAAAGTAAAGTGTCGATCCTACAAGTAATTGTTACTAGATTTCGTTAAATACTAAAATTAAAACAGTTTAATCTTATCCAAATAATTAATTAAAGAGTGTAAATTATTATCTAATAAAAGAAAGGCATAATGACAAATTTAGCCCTTAAACTATACCAGTTGAGTCATTTCGGCTCCTAACCTTTTTTTTTGGATCACTTTAGCCCTCATGCTATTATTTTCAGTCAATTTAGCCTAAATTTAATGAAAACGTTAATTTTTGATGAATTTTTTGTTTATTTTTGGTTAATTTTTTATTCATTTCTTATAAAATTAGCCTAAATTTAACGAATTTGTTAGTCTCATACTCGCACGTTATCAATTTTCGTTAAATTTACACGATATTGACAAAAATAATATATTGAGGGCCAAATTGACTCAAAAAAAAGTATAAGGGCCAAAATTATTTTAACTGCATATTTTGAGGGCCAAATTTATCATTATGCCTAAAAATAACTAATAAAAGAAAGAAAATTAAAATTTGGGATTTAAATCAATAGAGAAAAGCCTAAGATTACAATTTTCCTTAACACTTCGTATGAACCTCTCTTACCCTCTTAACTTGATTAATGACAATGAGTTGTTAACCTAGAGTTCTAACCTATTTATTAGTATCTTCTGATTGTCTTATAAAAATATCTCTCTTAACCAATTAATTATATTCCTATGAAAATTGAATTAAATGAGAACTCATTAAGTTTAGACTCTAAAATTGGTTACACATGACACGTAAATGTATTCCTACCCTACATGCAACTCAATTTATCCTAATAAATGAATATGAAACATGTGTTATACAATCCATGTCTAACACTAAACTCTCTTTTCCAAGTTGTATTTAGGTTAACAAATCAATTTAATTGGTGAGCAGGCAATTAAAAGCATTAAGTACAAAATTGAATAAATAACATCATATATCATTAATTCAAGAAAGAGAGTAAAATCATCCAAACTAAATGTTGAGTTCCATTGCATTCCTAGAAAGAGAAATTTAGCTTATGCTCAACATTGAAAACAATAAACAAAGGAGTTTCACCATCATAAAATTACAAGAAAATAAAAGAAGATTAAGGGAAAGGAGAAAACTAATGTTGCAGGACTTCAGTCTTCTAATCTCCAAAACCTCTCTTAGCTTTTTGCAAACTTGTGGTGGCTGCTTTCCTCTTTAGAAAATTAAAACTAAGAGCTAAGAAGGTAAATAATAAAGTCCTAATAGTTCCTATTTATAGAGTTCTAAAAGCCTGAAGAAGAAAAACATTATGAGTAAGTAACTGCTTCTAGCTTGAACTTTCCATATATGATCTGATTCTCTCTTTCTTGCTTTAAAACTCTACAAAGCTATAAAAGACATTAAACTAATAACTATATTAAACATAAAATAAATAAATTAAACTAAATTAAAAAACTACTAAAAATAATTAATTAATAGTTTAAGCTACAAGGAATTAGCTAATTTAAAAGCATAAAATATGATAAAATAACTCTATTCCATAGACTTATCAAGCATCTTCATGGGCTTGGAGAGGTTTATAAGAAGGGAAAGAAGTTTTGGAAATGGGTTTAAGGTAGAAACGTCATCAATGGGCAGAATATCCATATTTATAGGGATAAGTAGATCCCTAATCTCCCAGGTTTTAAGGTGTTATCGCTGCAACCGGTTACTGGTCCTATTCTTGTTAAAGAACTCTTTGATTCTAATAGACGAAGTTGGAAGATACAGCAATTGAAAAATCTTTTTCTGTGACCTGGAAGTTAGAGCAATTTCTTCCATCCCTATTAGAGTATTGGACCTTCAACTCAAAATGATAACTTCATTTGGCAATGGCATCATACAAGAAACGACGTTTATACAGTTCAGTCAGGCTACCATTTGCTCCAGGATAGGAATTAGGAACCAAGATGATCTCATCACCGGTTCTACTTCCATGGGAAATGCAGAAGAATTGACGTGGAACAAGATTTGGCAGCTTCCAGTCGCCCCAAATGTTAGAAATTTCATGTGGGGTGCTTGTCATTATGCTTTGTCTGTGCAAAAAAAAACTTTTCAAACGCCAATGTGATCGAGATGTGAGTTGAAGGATGAAATTGTGGAGTACCTTTTTTTTTTTTTTTTTTGTCCTTTTGCAAGAGCAGCTAGCTATTCATGAATTGAGTTGGACCGAAATCATGTCGAATTAAGATATGGTATCAACACTTTGATGCCATATATGTTTGTTTAAGTCTGGTCCGATCAGACAATTCGAGCTCAAATTTTGTCCGAGTTCACTCATTCTTTTCTAAAAGAAATTAAAAATAGAAACATGTTATTTTTTATTTAATTTTTTTAATTAAAATTTTAAAACATATAACAATTTTTTTTTTAATGTTTATAATATAATATATATTTATCTTTTATATGATATAAATTACATAATATATGTATATATATATATATATATAAATATAAAAAAATAATATATATTCTATATTGAAAAATAAATTGGATCAAACTGAACTCAAGTCTTGAATGTTGAAATCAAAACTCGACTCATTTTTTTAAATAAACCTCATTTTTTTGTTTAAGATAATTTTTCAAACCTAATATTTAGTTCAAATTCTCTAGAAATATCATACAAACTTTCAAATTTGAGTGAATAACACGACCTATGAGTAGGTCTAGCGGTGCTAATGGGCTCAATTATTTTTCAAGAAGGTTTCCTGACTTTTACTCATTGGTGGAGGGAGGTTATCTTTGTTCTTCTTGATTTTGGTGATTTAAAATTTGAAGGTTTGGTTGCCTATTTTTGTAGGCACTTTAGAAGGCAAGAAAAAAATATTCTAACAGCTCTTTTCTTATATGTGATGAATAGGAACCCAACTAGGAGAGGCACAATCATGCACTACTACACCCTTTCTCAGCTCCAGCATGCTTCGATGAAGAGTATGTTAATATTTGCAAGTCAATAAATACTACGAGCAGTATCAATGTGTTGACAGAGATCATTGTTGTTGTATATGATGACAAACTTAAATTAAAAATGAATAAAATAAACAAAACTACATGTTTGATTTCCTTCCCATTTGATCAAAGTCACAAATTCGCCTCCCATAATTTTATCCCTTCTAATTTAGGTTGCAGGCTTTTCTTATACTATTCTATAGACGAAGAAGAGAAGGCTTTTTGACATAGCGGTAACTTGGATGCAAAAACCACTACATACATACTGTTAGAATTGATAATTCATGCAATGTTTTTTTTTTTTTTGTTCTAATCGTATTTATGATATTATATATTTATATAAATTTGATAAAATCATATACTCTTATCATGTTCGTGTTATTTTTCTGTCATACTTTAATTATTTTTTTCGTATCGTATTATGTCCAAAATTACTAAATCTACGTACATTGCCTGAATTTATAGTCAAAGTGCCCATGACTGTGAATCTCAAAGTCACGCCTAGACTACTCAAGGGCCGGCTAGCCAGCTGGGTCTGGCAGAGTTTTTTTTTTCATTTCGACCTTACCGAATTATTGTTTATATAATAAAAAAATTACTTTTATTTAAATTTAATTATAAAAATATAAAAATATTAATCTAAAAATAATTTTTTAATATTATTTAGATAAAAAAATGGACCCGCCCAAGATCAAATTTGGATAAGAAAATTAAAAAATCTCCGAACCACAACCCGATCCAACTCATGAGCAGATTTAGTTAAGCGAGATATGTTTTGTCTCTAGAAAGAAAAACCCTCAAAGTCTAGCCAGTCAAAAGCTAGGCCATTCTTGTGAGGACTGGGAGCTTTTTTTCTGCAAATCTAATTCCAACAGCATAACAAACTAAATCATATCATCAAATTCTAAAAGTATATTTCGAAAAATTTTCATTGCTCCTATCGGCTTCCAAACAATAAAAGACAGGTACACACGCACATACTATTGATTCGTTCAAACTACTCCAAAATAATGCATTTTCGGATGATTCAATATCAAAATCTTATATTACAAATGCTGAGACCAAAAAAATGAGAAACTGAGTTTAGGATACCTGAAGCATCAAATGGCCCTTCCCCCCTGCCTATTCAGTCAGTTGGAAACTGTTTGGCATTACGTAAGATACCTGTCATTGCAAAAGGTAATGGAGCTGGAAACTGCTTAATTACACATGATTCCTCATTGGCATTGCAAGCTGTATGTACCTTCAAACAATACTAACAAAATAAGTGACTGACCTATTCGGTTGTTGTTTCACAGATTCAACAAATAAATATTACTACAGAAATTCAACGAGACTAGTTTAGCATTGCTGTTGGAAAAAATTTGAGTTAGAAAAAACTTGGATTGAAAAAAGTATGGTAAAAAAAATGTGATTTAAGAACTTTTAAGTGTTTGGTATTGAAAGTGTTGTGAGAAACAAAAAATATATATATATATAATAATAAAAGTTTAGAGATGTGAACATAATAAATTATTTTATCCAAAAGCTAATTTTTAAAGCTCAAAAACTTATTTTTTTTACTTTTCAGTTTGGGTTGCTAAATCATAATTTCAACCGCAAAAACCAAATTTTTTTACTCGTTTAATATTGTGTTTGCGGTGAAACGTAGCTTTTGACATAAATTTTTTTGCCAACAGCAATGTTAAACAGGGCTTAACTAAGTTGAGACAAGTTACCTTCAACTATGAATCCACGAGGGTTCTAAAGCGAAAGGCTTCTCATTCTGCGGGCTGGTGGCTGGAGTTCTGGGCGGAGGTGCATGCACAGTTATAGGAAGAACCCACTCACTTTTGTCTCTACCTTTTATTAAAAGAGGATGCTCATATCTGAATTGGAAATCAAGAAGTCGTAGCACAGCTTAACAATTATATTTGGCAACAGCTAAAGCATAAATCTTCTGCTAAAAATCAATAAAACTGAGAAAAGATTAAACCAATTTTAAGCCATTTTAACTTATGAGTCAAAGTGTAGCCTCTCTTGTATGACATTTTCAAATTTACGTAACAATTTACATGATATTTTTATAATAACCACAGAAGCAACGGAATTCAACTTACAAATCATATTAAAAACATTTACAAACAGGAGAATTTCTTTTGCAGGACCCACATAAAATTCAAACTGTATATACCAAGTTGCTGGAAAGGTTATTATAATATTATTAAAAAATTAAGAAAAACTCTTGGATTATTCGCTTCTTTTTTGCTAATACCGTGTTGCAGTATTCTAAAAAGATTTTGAAAAAGTTTTGCTGCCACAGCAAAGAGGTATTAATAGTATATGCATAAAGCCCACAAACATACAAACTTTTGACAATCTTCAATGCCATGTGAACCATTAGCAACAAACTCTTTCGATAAGCTAGAATGATTTGGTTGCGGTACACCGGTACCACATGTTCATACCTTGTCCAGTCTACATTCTTTGGGGTAGTGAAAAATTCAAATCTTAGAGCCCATTGCACCGAGACATGAGGAGTGGAAAAGGCCATAGGGCCATCCATGGGAATAGAAAAGAGAAAACTTGTCTGTACCAAATCAGCAACAACCTCATGATGATCACTCTGAACCTACAAGAAAAATCAATAAACAAGATTACTATAACGTCTAACTGTGCAGAAAAACATTAGGTTTCTTATCTTGAGTTCTAGAGGTTCAAAAAAGCATCCTAAAAGAAACAGTTTGAAACTTCTAAGCTAGATACAGATATGTGTATTATGTGAAATGCTTGTACCCAGGCAAAAGCAATGCTCATTCTCAGAAATGGAACGACTAACGTTATAAGAATCATAATTTGAAGAATAAACCACTTCAAGATTCAATTATTATTTCACTCCCAAATTCATTTTAGTTCCCTTTTTTATAAAGGAATGTTTTTATTAAAATCATAAAAAAGGGGCTTAATGAAAGTACTTTTGGAGTATACAAGAGCAAAAACTAAAAGGAAAATGAAAATGAAAGCTCTTGGGATAATGAACACTATCTGAAAAAAAAAAAAAGAACTATACAGGAAACGAGAGAAAAAAAAAGGATAAGGATTTGCAAAGGTGTCACTTTCCAGGCATACAAGTCAGGAATTTGTGCATGTAGCTAGATAGAGTGAAAGCTAGAAAACATAATTATCATGGGTTTCATGCATGCCAAACAGACCAGGCATGTAATTGAATTTAATCTACATAATTAAATAACACTCTAGTTCATGAATCCACCAATGTAACTTACTGTAGAATCAAAAAAGTTGGATAGGCACACCTTTGTAATTGTTGGGGAATCCCTTCTAGAAGGATGAACAAAACGCCGATTTATAGTCTCAGAAGTTTCCAGCGTGATTGAAACCTAAAAGATAGCAATTCTTCCAGTCAACTTCAAGATGCATCATTCAACAGTTCATAGCTTCTTCACTCATTTAGCAGTCTCAATTTGTTCAAAATATGCAGTTACCTCAAGGCATCTTCTAGCTCCTTTTTCATGAAAGAAAGTAAGAGACCCACCTATCTGTTAGTGAAACAGGTAAAATAAAAACAGTAAGAGGAGAAACAAAGGATGCAAATTCAAGCAAGGAGACAGAAGCTACCAGCTAAAACTGATTTTACCATATCACTGAAGTAATACGTGGACTCAGAATTCTTAGGGGAAAATCTTAGCAAAACTTGGTCATCCATCCTGATATTATAAGACCTTCCTCGAATAAAGCCTTCTGCTGCAGAAAATGCTTGTAACAAATAAGTTTACCAGGATTCACATATTAAACAGCTCAAGGCTAGATTCACAATACATGAGAGACAAACAAAACATAAAAATGGGGGCAAAAAGTCAGATACTTTACATGCTACAGAATCAGTGGCTCCCAGGCTGGGTGCAGAAGATACGCCTGTTATATCATCCGGAGCTAGGGATCTTGTAGGAATCCGCTGCTGACTTGGAGATAGAGTGGCCGATGACTTATCTGCTGGCAAAATATCTATTTCAAAAGGCATTCTACAGATCATAAAAAGGCTATTATTTTGAATCAAAAACTTAAAAGTAATCACAACAATCTAACAGAATGCATAAGCATGAAAGTATGACGACAGGAGGGGAAGATAAGTTTAGTGCAAATAGTGACTGTACATAATCCAGTATAACTTAATTACCAGCACTAGAATCATACAAGACCTCTGCCACCGATAAACGAGGAAGTCCGACATTTGAAGATAAACTCAAATGGACTCCATCATGATATGGACCATCTCTATTTGAAGACCTGATTGATTGCAAGGATAGCGAACTTCCAAAGGTTTTATACAGATTTTCCTTCGAAGGATTATAGGATGAAACAGATGATATTTCATCCCTTGAACTCTCATACCCTTCCTCAATGCCGTCATACATGTCACTCACTCTAGCCTGTAACAAATATCAATTTACTGAGCAATCATTCAACTCAAACAGTAAGTCAAAAGCATTAGCAGCATCAGCACTACTAACAGCCTTACCCATTCAGAGTCTCCATTCATCTCTTTCCAGTAAATATCTGTTTGGATGGTTGTAACAGGAACAATACCTAAATTATCAAGAGAATTAAACAATTTGTATTGTATAAAACTTAATAAACAGAGGCTCTGATACCACTGTTGGGAACTGAACATACATAATCAGAGATAAAACCAGCGGGGAAACAGTCATCATGCTATTTTTTAAAATTAAGACACCTGTTTACAGTATGACTCCGATCACAAACTCAAGTTTCGAGAGTAAAAACCATATAACTTTTTCAACTGTGCTTCAAAATTTTAAGTCATTGTTAAAGACTTAAATCAGGTTCAACTTATTCAATTTCTTCGTTGTACCACGCAACGACACTAAAGTTAGCTCTATGAGAGGGGAAAGAGAAAACATCACTGGAAACAAAATCTAGCAATGATCAGAACATATCCTCCTTTGCTTAAGATTTAAATTCTTACATAATTAAGTCTTCCTGGTTTATTGTTAGTGTTATTACATTTATATCCTAAAACTTAGTGAAAAATCTTGACTAGAAACACATACTCATCATATGAAAAGCAAAAATTACTACTTGTCAGTCATTTCACCAAATTTAATAATTTAAAAGAGAGAGAGAAGTAACAGTGACTGTGAAGTTGAAACTTGAAATAATAACTTACCATTGTTTTGACCATCTTCCATTACCAAGCCATTTCTCTTCTGAGTTACCCACACTTGAAAAGGAACACGAGCCTCCTGTTGGAATTCAAAGTTCATAAATGTCATTGATATTATAAGTCCTTGACAGTATATGTAGTTTGGAGAACTGGACGAGGAAATTGACAAGTTCTGTCCAAGATCTACAGGTCCGCATGAGGACAAATGCAAGCAGAGAAACACATGCATTGACATGCCAAAATTTTCATGTGTATAACTATGAATAATGAGCCAGATATAACAGGACAAAAAAGTAAATTATCTTCAATATTCAATACAAGTGCACAAACGATGTAACAAGCACCACAACACTGAGCTATACTCACGAATACATGGCTGAAGAGCATTGAAATTTGAGCAAATGATAAAACCTTTAGAGATCCAAGGATTTTCAAGACTTCAGCCCTAAATCCAGAAACAGAAATCTTGGACCAGTATCAACATTTATTCAAGTGTAAAAATAGCCATCAGTCTCCATTGCTCCTCTCACATATGAATCAATAAAAAACATTATGAAGGTCAGATTCTTTCTTTTTCCATTTCTCTTTTTTTTTTCCTTGTTGCAGTGGGCCAAGTCTCTAACACACACACCACCCAAGCCCTAGGCAAGATTAAGCTTTATCACCAAACAGTTTAGCACAATTCCTATTTTCAAGAGCACTATCAGCAAGTCAAACATTCTAATTCTGAACGACAAGAACAGAAGATAATTTTGGGATCCTTCATAAAAATTATGAAAATTAAGTAAAACCAACCACTTCGGTAAGATCTTTTACTGACTCCTCGCTGGAGTGACCATTTTCAAGTATCAGCCATCCAACGGACAGAGTGCTTTTAATATAATATAAATAACGAATGGTAGCACCCTTGTAAGTTGGTGGTATAATGCTAGGAAGCACAGCCCGTACCACATCTGTAGATAGTGTCAAAAGTCGGTTACAAAAGGAATCATGTTAAATCAGAATAATGAAATGATAATAAGGTGGAAAGCTGCAACAAATAACCATAGTAAGAGGTAACAAAATACTATTGGCTAAAAACCATAAGTATTCAATTCAAAACATTGCATGACTAGATGCCTGCTAAAACACAATAGCTATGGTGACCCCATTAATGCTATTTAGCTTTCGTCTTGGAAATCACATTTCTGCATTTTTAGCCTCTTTTGCTGATAATATACTTAGCATTTGTAATTTCTTCCTTCTGCTGTTTCTATTATGATAAAATTCATCCTTCTAGTTGCTGTTTTTCTCTCTAAAAAGTCAATGAACTGAATGAATTATTATTCCAGGTGGGAATTTTTAAACAACATAGTATCATGCAATTTTCACTGAGCAAAATTGGGAGTTTGACCAGAACATGATGGCATGTGGTCATTAAGACAGCAAGGTCAGTATACTCATTTTATCTGCTTCAGAAAGAAACACTCATCAATAGCATTAATTACATATTGTGATGGATAAATAGATTTCCAGAAAGAATGAAGAACACGCTTCACACACGTGCACTTGCATATGTACACTAAACAATAAGACAAAGGCAGAAAATAGACTAACAAGTTTTTGAAGAGCCAGAAGGCACAATCTGATTTGAAACCATTGATGGAGTTGAACAGTCCAAAAAAACATGTTCACCTGAAAAATATTGAGAACAATAATATAAATAAAAATATACAAAAATATAATTTTTTTTTTTTTAAACTAAAGAAAGAGTAAAAGGGCATTGTAAACAATAGGATTTTTTTTTCCTTCCTTTCTGGTATCAGTTTCAGTTCTATTCCTATCCAAGGTTAAGAAAAAGCCAATGGCTAATGCAGTTGATCTAAATTTGAAGAGATGATGAAGACTAAATGGTCCAGAATCAACAGATTACATGAATGCTGAAATGTAAGAAGAAAATGAAAAATGTTAGCAATTTAGACAAACTCCTGTACATTGATCCGACTTCATTCTCCTTGACTAAAGTAGGAAACATAAGAACTTCGAATTCGACCCCTTTAGTATACAGTATACACTAAGTAAATCAGAAATTTAGGTTAAAGTACTTAAACAGTCCTTCTACTATAGTCAAAAGTGCATTTTAATCCCTGTATTATAGAAGTGAGTAATTTAATCCTTATACTTTTGAAATTGGTGCAAATAAGTAAAATTGGTAACAGTGTAAATGGAAAACCGTCTAAATGCTGACATGTGTAACTGACAGAAAAGATGACTTGAAAAAAAAATGATGAAGTGTCAAATTTTTTAACTCAAGTGGAATTTAGAAAAACGTAATTTTTTTATCCAAATCCCTCCCTTTCCCGTAAAAGCATGTCATCAATTTTTTTTTTAGAAATCATCTATTCCACCTGAGCAAAAAAAAATTACACGTCATTATTTTATTCGAAATCATCTATTCAATCATTTCACAGGTCCACATCAGCATTTAGACAGTTTTACATTAATACTGTTACCAATTTTACTTCTATGCACCAATTTCAAAAGTACAAGGATTAAATTACTCACTTCTATAGTACAGGGATTAAAATACACTTTTGACTATAGTATAAGGACTACCTAAATACTTTAGCCCAGAAATTTACTTACATTCCTCTCTTCCTTTTACCATCCATAAAAAATGAATCGAAATACAAGAAGTTGATGAACTAAATATACAATGAATACATTTAATTCTAACATGTGCAGTACCAACCTCTCCTTTGTTTTGTTCCAGCCAATGGTTTTTGAGTGGCAAACCATTGAGTATCCAACTTCTCAATCCCTTTAATTTCGAAGCCAAGCCTTTCAATCAAAAGGGAAGGTACAATGATACCAGTATTGCCACTAGTTAGGTGATTGCAGATCTCAATTGTAACATAAACAGAATCTCCAGGTCTATAAATATCTCTATCTGTTTGCAGTTTTAGTGTCGGATTCAATTCACTTTTATCGCCTTCCACCGAATTGCCAACCTTATTTGATCCCCCACCCCCAAAGAAAGAAAACCTAGATAGCAGCATTGCCTAAACTGTTTTCATTTATTTTTTATGAAATTCATCAACAATGGAATTAACCTGCAAAATGCATATGAAATGTGAAAATATAAATTGCTTTACCGAGCACATGAACTCTGTAACAAAGAGAAAGAAGTAAGCTATTTGTTTGGCATACAAATTTTAAGAAAGACAAACGGAATTGTTTTCCGCTCCATTTTCTCAGTAACCAAACAGAAATTAAAAAAAAAAAAAAAAATTGTAAAAATTTCATTTAGAGCTTAACGGTCCAGAATATAACAAATTAGGATTGATATACAGAGAGAATGATTTTCAAGATCCTATTAGCAACGACGCTTGGATCGCCTTAAAATTGAGATCGTGAGGAAAAGAAACTGGGAATTGTAAAATAAAGAAGAGATCAAAAGGTACCAGATAGAATTAGAATGAAAGGAATTGAAATAATGGAGCTCCTCCAGGCACAAGCTCTGATCGCCCAGATTTGAAACCCTTACCTTAGGGACTTAAAATAGGCCGGCTCCAAGATTAAAAAATCTGAATTGATGGTTATCAAGTTACCAATTTTTATATATAAATATGATTAAAATTATATATAAACATGATAAATTACATATAAACATGATAAATTACATACAAAATTGATAAATTACATATAAACATGACAAATTACATATAAACATGAGAAATGACAAATTACATATAAACATGATAAATGACAAATTACATATAAATATAACAAATTACATATAAATATAACAAATTACATATAAACATGACAAAATTACATATAAACATGACAAATTACATATAAACATGACAAAATGATAAATTACATATAAACATGACAAATTACCTATAAACATGACAAATTACATATAAACATAACAAATTACATATAAACATGACAAACATGAAAAATTACATATAAACATGACAAATGACAAATTACATATAAACATGACAAATTATATATAGATATGACAAATTACATATAAACATGACAAATTACATATAAACATGATAAATTATATATAAACATGATAAATTACATATAAACATGATAAATTACATATAAACATGACAAAATGATAAATTACATATAAACATGAAAAATTACATATAAACATAACAAATTACATATAAACATGACAAAATGACAAATTACATATAAATATGACAAATTACATATAAACATAACAAATTACATATAAACATGACAAATTACATATAAACATAACAAATTACATATAAACATGACAAATGACAAATTACATATAAACATGACAAATGACAAATTACATATAAACATGACAAATTAAATATAAACATGATAAATGACAAATTACAAATTACATATAAACATGACAAATTTGTAATTTTCAATCTTTTGTAAAAATTAAATTAGAAAAGAAATACATATTTAATTAATATAATGCATGCATCAATTAATTTAGAAAACACTCGCATATAAAATTTTGCAAATGATGCATTGACAAGTTAAATTTTCTAGTCCTTTACTTTGGATATTGAAATAATAAGAATTTCATATAAGTATTATTTTCTTTACTTTGGTGATAAAAACAATATAAAACATTCATGTTATAAAAGCAATTGTTTTGAAGTGTATGGATTCGTAACTCAACATGCATTTTATCTTCATGCATGTACAAAATAACAATAATCTTTAATTTATGACAAATAATTCATCCGTATATATCTGCCTTCAATTAACACATGAAATTAATATAATTTAATTTCGATGCAAACTTTCAATCCATAAAATTAAACATTAGTAAAATTTTAATTTTAATCTTTTTATATTGCTGCAAAAAATTTATATATGAGAGGAAAAAAACCTCAAACTTTCAATCCATAAAATTAAACATTAAATGATATTGTCATGTATTTATGTAATTGAAAAAAGGGAATCAAAAGTTGTCTCGATGCAAACTTTCAATCCATAAAATTAAACATTAGTAAAATTTTAATTTTAATCTTTTTATATTGCTGCAAAAAATTTATATATGAGAGGAAAAAAACCTCAAACTTTCAATCCATAAAATTAAACATTAAAGGATATTGTCATATATTTATGTAATTGAAAAAAAGGAATCAAAAGTTGTCTCGATGCAAACTTTCAATCCATAAAATTAAACATTAGTAAAATTTTAATTTGTCATGTTTATATGTAATTTGTCATGTTTATACGTAATTTCTCATGTTTGTCATGTTTATATATAATTTGTCATTTTGTCATGTTTATATGTAATTTGTCATGTTTATATGTAAATTACATATAAACATGACAAATTACATATAAACATAATAAATGACAAATTACATATAAACATGATCGAAATTACATATAAACATTACAAATTACATAAATCATTACAGAATAATGTTATGTATTTATGTAATTGAAAAAAGGGAATCAAAAGTTATCATATATTTATGTAATTTTTTTAAAATATAAACATTATCGAAATTACATATAAACATGACAAATTACATAAATTATTAAAGGATATTGTCATGTATTTATGTAACTGAAAAAAAAAATGAATCAAAAGTTCTCATGTATTTATGTAATTTTTTTTTTACATATAAACAAATTACAAATTACATATAAACATGATAAATTACATAAATCATTAAAGGATATTGTCATGTAATCTATTTATGTAATTAAAAAAGGGAATCAAATATTGGTCATAATCTATGTAATTTTTTTACTACTTAATATTACGTAAGTTACACAAATATATTACAAGTAATTTAAATTAAATTAAATTTTCAAAAATATATAAAATATAATATTTTTACATTATTTTTATTAAAAAAATTATTTTTCTTTTTATTATTTATTTTTTTCTAAATTAATTATTTTTTATAAAAAATTAAATAATTTATAAATATAAAATGTTTATTTGTATTCATTAAATTAAAAATTTTACATTTTTTTATGTAGACTCCAATGCTGAAGTCATTTCGGACATGGATATAGAGTATGATCCTCCAAGTATATGAAAAACTTAAAAAAAAAAATAAATAAGTACACCCATGTCAGACACATATTCATATCCGACATTCATCCCGAATGCGGGTAACATAAAAAAATATATAATAATTAGTAGATTTAATTTGAGCTAGCCAAAGCCGCTAAGAAACGTGACAATTAAAATTTTAAATATCTTTGGACAATCGTTTCATCGTCCTCTAAATCATTTACTACTAGTTTGCTTGATCTTTTTTTCTTTTTCCCTTAAGCTATTTGGTCGTGAATGGAATCTGCTTCATCACTTTGGGCGATTCTTCCTATACAAGAAAACTAGCTTTCCATTATCTTCAGGATTTGCAAAAGGAGTTTGACAAGTTTGATCATAGCCTCATAAAGAAAATTACAAGACCATACAGCTTTATTAGATTTGGTAATATCCCCAATAATCGGTTTATAGCTTATATTAACAAGTTTGAAGCAATTATGGCATTTGATTGTTAAATAACTAGAGGAAACTTAAGGAAATATAATCTAAGAATTAATTGTATCAACATATTGCTTTCACGTTTCCAATTTTTTATTTTCAACATTAAGCAATATGGAAATTAGGCAGTATTGATGATCACAATTAGATAAGTTTGATTCTTTTTTCTTGTCTCCTATTCTGCTTTGGCTTGCAGATAGTATTATTGCTAATATTAGAAAGCAATATATTGATACAAGAACACGAGCCAATCTATCAAAGCTGAATGCTAATCGTCGCCAAGAACTAGATATAATTACTGAAAACATGTCCGGCATTGTAGAAAGAAGACGAAATTCAGTCAAGTTTTACCTATGTGCAGGCACCAGCCTTGGCACTAAGGAATTTGCTGCTTAATTAATTATGAATATTGAACACAAAGAGTACATAAAAACTTCGTTTTATACAAAAATATTGGAGATAGAACGGAATAGCCAAGGGACTCTAAAACCCGAGACTCAGTTGCAGATAGAACTGGATCAAACACCTCTATATCTCTAATCCAACTGGACTTTCTTTTCATTAAAACTGCAAGGCTAAGCTGAAGTCGAGGAGTTTCATGAGACTCAATGCTGCCAATACCGTATATCACCATTTGCAGTTTCAACTCAGATCTCAGAACTCTGTAAAATTGACAAACCAAGACTCTCAAAGTCTAAAGAACTAAAAATTGATTAAGAAAAGAACAACATTTGAAAATATTTATGCTCGAAATAATTTTCATGCTCGATGAGGTAATAACCTATAGCAATTTATAGCAAAATCCACATCAGTCAAATGCTAATTCTATCCTTCTTTTCTGTTTGATTAAAGCAAAGGAAGAAAAAGAGTTAAAAACTATCAAGCACCATTTATCAAAAGAGAGAAAAGAAGGATCTAAAGGAATCAAAACCAACTCTCTACTATGTTTCAGAACATATTCTCAACAAACCATATGAAAAGGAATAAAAAATAAGTTTTGTTCAATTCTCGTGCCAATGAAAAAAAAAGAAGAGAGCATTCTAAAATATGTTAAAATCTACATTAAAATGAGTTGCAGCTTACATGATCGAAGTTTCTTGACAGCTCTAATCACCAATAAGTGGGCGAAAGTTGGCTTCTTCATTGAGACACATAGCAGTAATTGCAATTGCATAGTTCAAGCAATGGCAAGGATAACATCCTCGAATTAGAGGATCAAGCAGTAGGCCAAACTTCTTCTGGTTTTAATACCTAAATTTTTTTATCCCAATCGAATACCTATACTATAATCCGTCAAACATATTGGTACCTGACACTAACACCGTTAAATAAATATTAACATGGAAAATAGCAACCAATAAGAGCGTGACACAAATGTCATGTCAGTTCTAATTTTTATGATGCCACGTCATCATTGAATAAAAAATATTAAAAATTCAAAAAAAAAAAGAAAAAATTATAAAAAATTAAAAATCACAATTTCTTTTTTAAAATTCAGAAAATTCGAGAAAAAAATACAAAAATTAAAAAAAAAACGGAAAACATTATAAAAAATATAAAAATATATATTTTTAAAAAATAAAAAATTTCAAAAAAATTAAAAATATAGGAATAAATTATAAAAAAATAAAAAAAAATCACATTTTTATTTTTAAAAATAAAAAATTTAAAAAAAATTCAGATTTTTAACATAAAAAATAGAAAAAATTCACAAAAAATAGAAAAAATTATAAAAAAAATCTAAAAATTCAAAAAAAAAAAAGTTAAAATATTTCAGATATTTTTAAATAATTTCATAAAATTGAACAAAAAAAAATTTAAAAAGTTCTTTTTTTTTACTTTTTTGAAAATTTGGAAATTTTTTTTTTAAAAAATAGAGAGAGAGAGAGAGGGAGAGGGAAAGAGGGAGGGAAGAAGGAGAGGGAAAGAGGGAGGAGACGGTCGACCGTAGCCTGGTCGACGCTGGGCAGATCAGCGTCGAATCTACCTCGGGCTGGCCAGACTGCTATCGACCGACCTCCCCTGCTATTTTCTCTCTTTCCCTCTCTCCCCCCAATTCCACCTCTCTCTCCCTCTCCCGATTCTCCCTCTCTCCCTCTCTCTCGCCGGCCTGAGGCCGATTGGCGACCGGCCGACCCCCTCCCCCGCCGCCCCTCATTTTCCTTCTCTTCTTTTCTCTTTTTCCTTTCCCTTCTTCCTTTCCTTTCTCTTCCTTTTTTTTTCTCCCTCCTTTCCAGTTTTCTTTTTTACAAATTTTTAAAAAATATATAAATATTCATTTTTTTAATATATTTTTTATATTTTTTTTTTGAATTTTTTGAATTATGAATTTTTTGAATTATATTTTTAATTTTCATGATTTTTTTCTATTTTTTGATTTTTTTAATTCAATGATTTTTTTTAAAAAAATGTGATTTTTTAAAAAAATTTGAATTTTATTTTATTTTTTTATAATTTTTCCTTTTTTTTAATTGTTAGAAATTTTCAATTTTTTGTTAAAAAATTGTGATTTTTTTAATTTATTCTTATTTTTTATATTTTTTTCTAATTTTTTAATTTTAAAAAAAATTAATGTGAATTTTTAAAAAAAAAATTATATAATTTTTTATTTTTTATTTTCTTTAAATTTTTAACATTTTTCTGTTATTGATAATGTGGCATCATGAAGTTAGTGTTGACATGGCATTTTTGCCACGTGTCACGCTCTCATTGTTGTTATTTGCCATGTCAGCATTTATTTAACGGTGTTAGTGTCAAGTACTAATCTGTTTGACGGAATTATAGTATAAGTACTCGATTAGGACCAAAAATTTTTTAGGTACCAAAATAGGAACGGGTGTATAGTTCAGGGGGCAATTTTTGCATTAAGCCTTTCTGTTTCAAAGTTTAGGTTCTCTTGTTTCGCATAAATTGACTTCTAATTTTTTTTTTTTTTAGAAATATAAAAACTTTTCGAGGAAATAGAATTTTTTTTTAATGTTTGAATAACTAAATGAAAAATGTTTTTCGTTATTTGATTATTTTTTGAAAATTTTACTTTTTTCAGATAACAATATTAATATAAATATTAATAATTAAAATATTACAAATTATCTATTATTAAAAACGTAATATTTTAATAATTATATTTAATACTAAAATAGTATATTAATAGTAAATACTTAAAATAATACTATTTATTATTAAAACATTAATTATATTAATATTTAAAATATTATTTCTATTAATACTAGAATTCTTTTTCCATTTCGCTAGAGATATTTTTAATATTTATAAATTTTTAATTAAATTATCAATTATAAATAAATTTAAGTTGAATCATATTAAATAATTATCATTTATTTAAATAATTTTTATGTTTTAATATTTAAATAAATAAATTTAGAGTTAAAATCAAATTATTATGATAAACTATGTAAAATATAAGATGAATTGAGACACGATACAAACACACCATGAGAAAATAATTAAAACACGACATGACATGAAAAATTATATGAACACGACACAAATACACGAACGTGTTAAAATCTATATAAAACTAATAATTAACGTGTAAAAATTTATAATACTTTTGAATATACAAAAAATAACACGAACATAAACACATCACGAACACATAAATTTTCTCAAAATTCAATCACTGTGACAAATTATGCAAAATATGTCATGAATTGATACACGACACAAACACAACATAAGAAAAATAATTAAAACGAAACACGAAAAATAACATGAATACGACACAAATACAGGAACATGTAAAAGTATACATAAAATAAATTATTAACGTGTAAAAAATTATATAAATTTATAATACTTTAAACACACACAAAATAACACGAACACGAACACACAAATCTATATAAAACTAATTATTAACGTGTAAAAATTTATATAAATTTATAATATTTTGAAAATACAAAAAAAATAAAGCGAACACGAATGTCACGAACACATAAATTTATCTCTAAATTGAATCCTGTGTTGGCAACTCATGAGTTTCTATAGTCAATTTTATCTGTATGTTAGAATTTTTTTTTTAATTTTTGTATTTTATCCTTTGGACATAAAATCTCAAAAGTATTTTTAACAAATAAAACAATTCCTCTTTATCTTTAAAAAGACACTTGTCACACACTTAAGCAACCTTGTAGTCAATATTATATATACTATAATTCTTTCCTTGCTTCACTGAATAATTTTGTAATATTTATAAAATTTTAATTAAATTAATAATCATAAATAAATATAAGTTGAATCATATTAAATAATTATTATTTATTTAAATAATTTTTTATATTTTAGTATCGTAAGTAAATGAATTTAAAGTTAAAATCGAATCATTGTTATAAATTATGCAAAATATGAGATAAATTGAGATATGACACAACACAACATAAAAAAATAAAAATAAAAACGACATGAAAAATAACATGAACACGACACGAATACACGAACGTGTCAAATTTATATAAAATGAATTATTAACGTGTCAAAATTTATATAAATTTTTAATATTTTAAACACACAAAAAATAACACGAATACGAACAAATCACGAACATAATTTTTTCTATAAATTGAATCACTATAACAAATGATCCAAAATATGTCATGAATGAGACACGACACGACACGAACACAAATTTTTTTCTAAATTGAATCACAATGACAAACTATGCAAAACATGAAATGAATTGAGATATGACACGAACACAGCATAAAAAATAATTAAAACATAACAAAAAAAACAACATAAACACTACACGAATACACAAACGTATCAAAATATACATAAAACGTATTATTAACATGTAAAAAATTATAATATTTTAAATACACAAAAAAATAACACAAATACACAATTTTTTTTCTTTTTTTCCTTTCTCCCTATTTATTTTTCTTTCTTTCTCTCCTCCCCCCCTCAAAAAAAAAAAAACCAAGTATTAGCACCATATTAACTTGTGTAGTTTATTTTATATTACTAAATTTGTTCTCCCGCTTCATTGGGGATTTTTTGTATTATTTATAAAATTTTAATTAAATTAACAATCATAAATAAATATCAGTTGAATCATATTAAATAATTATTATTTATTTTAATATTTTTATGTTTTAATATCGTAAGTAAATGAATTTAGAGTTAAAATCGAATCACTATGACAAATTATGCAAAAAATGGGATAAATTGAGATACGACACAAACACAAAATGAGAAAATAATTAAAAACGACATGACACGAAAAATAATATGAACACGACACGAATACACGAACGTTCAAAATCTATATAAAACGAATTATTAACGTATAAAAAGTTATATAAATTTAAAATACTTTAAACAAAAAAAAAACACGAACACGTCACGAATAGACCTACTCAAGGGTCGGGTAGCCTGCCAAGCACGACCCATATTGGGCCAGAGCCGGGACAGGATTTTCAGTGGTCCGGCCCGACCCGGATCAATGTTCAAATAAAAAAATTTATTTAAATTTAATTAAAAAATAATTTTTTAAATATTAAATGAACAGTGATATGGGTTGACGGGTTGGCTCGGGCCCGCCTAAGGCAAAGCCTGGGTAAGGTGAAAAAAAAAAGTTGGGTCGTAGCTTGACTAATGTGCAGGTCTAGTCGCAAACACATAAATTTTCTTTAAATTGAATCACTATAATAAATTATGCAAAATATATCATGAATTGAGACACAACACGAATACAATTTTTCTTTCTAAATTGAATCACAATGACAAACTATGCAAAATATTAAATGAATTGAGACACGACATGAACACAGCATAAGAAAAATAATTAAAACACAACACGAAAAATAACATGAACATTACATAAATACACGAACCTGTCAAAATATACATAAAATAAATTATTAACTTATAAAAATTTATATAAGTTTATAATATTTTAAACACAAAAAATAACTCGAAAACTAACACATAAATTTTATCATTTTTTCTCTTTCTTCCTCTTCCTCTTTTTCTTTCTCTCCTTCCTGAAAAAAATAATAAAATTGCCAACTGCCAAATGTCAGGAAGATTTGTGTAGCCTATGTAATTGTAATATATCTAATGTAATTGTAATAATATATCTATGGAATTGTAATATATCTATATATCTACGTAATTGTAATATATCTATGTAATATATATTTATGTAATTGTAATATATGTAATATCTAATGTTTACAATTACATAGATTATAGTTAGATTTTAGATAATTATTATTAAATATTATTTTTATTAATATAATTATTATTAAAATTTTATATTTATATTAATATAATTATTATTAAAATTTTATTTCTAATTTTTTAAATATAATATTGATATAAATATTAAAATATTATTTCTATTAATATAATTATTATTAAAATTTTATTTTTACTTTTTTCAAATCGTAATATGGCATAAAATATTAAAATATTTATTACTAAAATATTAATTATAAAATTTAAAATATTATTTTTTAGTATTAATATTTCAAATAGTAATATTTTAATAATAATATTTAATACCAAAATATTATATTAATATTAAATACTTAAAATTATATTATTTATTATTAAAACATTAATTCTATTAATATTTTAAAATATTCAAAGTATTCTAATATAATTTCTATTAATATTTATATTATTAAAATAATAATATTTTTATACTATTAGTAAATCTTTATAAAGTATAATTTATATATATATTTATTATTAAAATAGTAATATAAAAACATTTTCAATAAAATATTCAAAATACTATTTACAATTTAAAATATTGATAATGTTATAATTTATTATTAAAATAATAATATTGTTTTATAAATAATATTTTTTATTAAAATAATAAACAATATTCATTATATTGATAATTTATTATTAAAATAATAATATATATTAAAATAATAAAATAATATCATATATTATTAAAATATCAATATGTATGTTTTATAATATTTAAATAAAATATCAAAAATTATGATATTAAAGTATATTTATATTAATAGTTTAATATATTTTTATAATTAAAAAATAAATATTTTTTATTAATATAATAATATTTTGCTCGAGATTAAATCGATCTAAAATATGATGTCAAAATCTCGATTCGAGTTGAATAAAGTTCATGAGTTTAGTATGTAGCCTTACTCATGGATAGTTTTATTTTCTGAAAATTGTCTTCCTCTTTTCAAAAGGAGAAGACAATTTCCAAACAAAAAAAATATATATTTTTCATTGACTAATTAATTTTTTATCAACCAAAAACTAAAAAAATGCAAAAATCATATTTCGAAAATTATTTTCTGTAAAACAAACAGACCTTAAGGGTGGCCCTAAGTTGAAATTTATTTTATACTGCCCCGTCCGTCCACGGATACCACGGTATAACTAGAAAGTGATGAGATGGGCGGCATGGATCGGGTTGAGCTTATATATTCGCATGAGTTGGCCCAATACTCCAGGCCGCGGGCTCCATTTACAAACCATAACTCATTATAATTAATTAATAAAGTAGGAAATTCTTAATTTTAATGATTGAAATTTAATTTGATAATCTCAAATATATATAAAAAATAGTCATATAATTTTAAAATTATTTTTTTAATTTCTTTAATAATTACGTTTGAGGTAGTTGATTTAATGGTTGATACTAGAAATATCAATGAACGGATTGTATCTGGTTAACATTTTAAACCTCTTACCTAAAATTGACCTCGTTCGGTCAAATTTGAATGAGCTTGACATTATTCAAAAATATTAAAATATTTTTTTAAAAATATATACTAATATTTTTAATTTTTAATTAAAACTAATTTTTATTAATTAAATAATATTTCAAGTTAAGTTGATTTTGAAATTGAAATTTTTTTAATTTGATTTAAGCCGGATTCTAAATAATCTGCGGATCAAATGAATAATTTGATCCTTGAAGAAGTCCCGTTTGATACATAATCTTTTATTTAAAGAATAGGATTCAAATCACATATTTCGATACCAACAAAAACATACCTAATAAGTTAATATTTACTTTTAAACATTTGGTTTAGTGTCTGTTGTTTAAAAAAATGAGTTCAAAACTCTTCTTATCCCAAATAAAAAAAAAAAATTATTCACTTGTAAAATATATTGCTATGATATAATCAATTGTTCGTTAGATCTGTTGTTTTTTATGTCTAACATCTTTTTTTTTTTTGGTGTTAATTATATCAAGTTTTTAAAAACTTAAACCATTTACATATAAATAAAGTTATTGTGAATCATGCTAAGTTGTCATTTTTTCCTCTCATTATTATTTATTATGTAAGAATTTTATGATATCGTTTTAGCATTTGCCAAAGTACTATATTTATGCATAGTGGGTGAAATTAAATTTTGATTATTTAAATAAAAACTAAAAGAATAAAAAAAGAAATCTTTATAGTTATCTTAAAGAGAGAAAATGTGGAATTTTTTTTTATCATAACACGTACAAGTATAATTCTTTATAAAAAAAAAAATAGAAAGATTGACATTTTAAATTAAATTTTCCCTCTTGAAAGTAAATTAATATTATAATTTTATTAATATATATTTTATTGCATAATTTATTTATTTTTTTCAATTCACTTACTGAATTAGTATGAATTAACTTGTAATATCAATTCGATAAAAAATTTTTAAATATAATAAAGATATTGATTTTAATTTGCAAAGGTTTCTATGGATGACATGTGTCTACTTTTATTAAATGGGTAAGGAACTTAGTTGGCTATTGCCTATTTGTGAGCAAAGGCTTTGGGCTTGGTCAGATTTGTCTTATGAATCTTTATTGTTCGGCCTTCATTCTTAAACTTGGGTTTTTTGATGTGGAGGAAGACACCAAATTTTGGAATGTCGTGTGAGAAAGGCAGAGATTCAAATGTCTATTTTATATGTGAGTTGTGGCCCTTGTGGGTCGAGGCAAATCAGATGAAGATAATGCGATATAAAGTTTAAAGGTTAAATTGTGATATTAATTAATGTACTTATGTGAAAATATGAATTTAATTTATATATAATAATCTGAAAATTCAAATCTTTATATTTTTTGAGATTACAAATTTCAACTCAATTGTTAACATAGTTTATTTTCACTGTTAACTTCATTAATATGAACGTTAATTTGTTACGTGATGCTGACCACTACGACATAATAAAGAGGAAAAAGTTTTTCAACTGCACCGCGGCAGTTGATCCTATTATCCTTTCAGTGAGATATTTAATTATCAAAATATTTATTATTATTTTTTTCAACAAATTTTTTTTATTTATAAATTTTTTATTTATGTTAATTATCCCATCTTTATTTTTATTTTATAGTTTATTTTTTAAAATTTTTATTTAAAGAATTTTAAATTATTTAATCATTAATGTAACAAATAAATTATATAGCAATTAGTTAATTAATTAAAATATTTTTAAAAAATAAATATTAAATATTTTTAAAAAATATATAAATAATTTATCAATACACTCTTACATTAATGTCTTTAATGATCATTTTTATTCTTATCTCACTGCCACCACTGTTTTTGAATCCAAACACATACCCACCACTGATTTTAATTTTACCGCTACAATACTCAATCTCACTGTTATAGTAAGTAATTTTACTGTCATCGTTATTTTTAATCTTATCAGAACGAATTTCACCGTCCACTAAATTACCCTAAATCTTCAAAGAGTTAATGTCCTCTATGGTTTTTGAAGTATTGTAATTTTTTTTAATGTGGTGCATGTACTAAAAGTTGTCCAATTGAATTCTTAAATTTTTAACCCGTCTATCAAGTAACATCAATCTTTAACATTATTATATTAATTAAAAATGTTGATACAATCAATCAATAAAAATTTGACACATGATTATCACATATCATATATTTAAAAAAATCAAAGTATAAAAAATTTAAATTTAATTTTTTTCATCTCTCATCATCTTCTTTTTCTCTCTCCTCATTCTCCACCTCACATACCTTTCATGGTCAGATCTCCACTATTCGATCAGGTATGGCTAGATTGGGAGTTCTACCGTGAGTTCCTTAGAAAAAGCTTTTGGTAGGCTCCAAATTAGAAAACCTGAGTAGCAGGTTACTAAGTCACCATTTTTTACATATAAACATAACTGAAATTACATATAAACATGATAAATTACATATAAACATGACAAATTACATATAAACATGACAAACATGAGAAATTACATATAAACTTGACGAATTACATATTAACATGACAAATTACATATGAAAAATTACATATAAACATGACGAATTACATATAAACATGAAAAATTATATATAAATATTACCAAATGACAATTACATATGAAGATGACAAATTACATATAAACATGAAAAATTACATATAAACATGACAAATTACATATAAACATGACAAACATGAGAAATTACATATAAATATGACAAATTACATATAAACTTGAATAATTACATATAAACATGAGAAATTACATGTAAACATGACGAAATGACAAATTACATATGAAGATGACAAATTACATATAAACTTGACGAATTACATATAAACATGACAAATTACATATAAACATGACAAATTACATATAAACATAACAAATTGACGAATTACATATAAACGTGACAAATTACATATAAACTTGACGAATTACATATAAACATGACAAATTACATATAAACATGACAAATTACATATAAACTTGACGAATTACATATAAACATGACAAATTACATATAAACATGACAAATTTACGAATTACATATAAACATGACAAATTACATATAAACTTGACGAATTACATATAAACATGACAAATTACATATAAACTTGACAAGTTACATATAAACATGACAAATTTACGAATTACATATAAACATGACAAATTACATATAAACATGACAAATTGACGAATTACATATAAACATGACAAATTACATATAAACTTGACGAGTTACATATCAACATGACAAATTACATAGAAACATGACAAATTTACGAATTACATATAAACATGACAAATTACATATAAACTTGACAAGTTACATATAAACATGACAAATTACATATAAACATGAGAAATTGACGAATTACATATAATCATGACAAATTACATATAAACATGAGAAATTGACGAATTACATATAAACTTGACGAGTTACATATAAACATGACAAATTACATATAAACATGACAAATTGACGAATTACGTATAAACATGACAAATTACATATGAACTTGAAAAGTTACATATAAACATGACAAATTACATATAAACATGACAAATTCACGAATTACACATAAACATGACAAATTACATATAAACTTGACGAGTTACATATAAACATGACAAATTACATATAAACATGACAAATCACGAATTACATATAAACATGACAAATTACATATAAACTTGACGAGTTACATATAAACATGACAAATTACATATAAACATGACAAATTACATATAAACTTGACGAATTACATATAAACATGACAAATTACATATAAACTTGACGAATTACATATAAACATGACCAAAACAAATGAGTCGTTTAATAAAGCAAGAAGTGAAATTAATAGATTGACTGTTGAAATGGAGGAATTGTGTGAGCTGAATGATCCCGTAGCTGAGATGTCAAAGATAGGAAAAGTACGAGACCCTATTACGAGACGGGCTAAAGGGAAAGAAGTATGGAAAAAGCAAACATCGTCCAAAGTTAGAAAATGTGGGTACTGCAGAATGGAAGGACATAGTAAAGTTACTTGCCCACTTTTGAAAATTGAAATGCAAAGTGTTGGTCTCGACAACCTTACTTGTAATAGTGACAATGAGTTCCAATATTCAGTACAACATGGGGTTCGGTGCGGGGGAAACCCATATACAAAGTTAACTTCTGATGATGTGAGATTTACATTACTTATAATTTGTGTTTTTAAAGTTTTAACACTATGATGTTGGGTGATTAATTACCTTATATCCTCATAGGGAGAATATGAAGTGGAGACTGAAGCCTTTTTCCCAACTATGCATGCTGAAGAGAACAACAAGATGCAGGTAATGTTTAATTTTGTTTCTTCTACGCTTTAATTGGTTTCGGGTATTGCGCACCATCAAACAATTAATTGTTGAGCATATGACTAACGTTATAATTAATATTTTAGGACGACTCATTTTCATTCAGCAATTACGAAGAAAGATCTAATGAAGCTAAACAATCAGACTTCTCTGGCTGGTTTAGATCACCAAGTTGATAGGTGAAGTCTATGATACAATTTTGAGACTTCAATCTGCTGATCTTTTCATAAGTGGACATTTTCATAAGTGAAAATTTTCAGTTTTAGGTTGCATATACTTCCTGTAATGTGTATAGAATAAATACTTAAGAAGTGAAACATAAATCATCTATCTCTTTGGATACCATAATGAATTTTTTTTTGAGGTTATTCGGAACTGATTTTAGGTAACTGTTAGTTAAGTGTCGTGAGTATTGTATGCAAACAATATATGCTTCTTATATGCAAACAATACGTTTCCTTTGGAGGTCATTTGGATTTCTTGTGAGACATACTCCTTCACCTTTTTTGAATTAAACGTGAGATGCTTCTTTGTTATCTAACATCTATTGTCTTCCCATGAGAGTGTTATGCATCACGAAACCACCCAACTCAGTACTTATTTTCATTTCTGGAGCATGTAATATGAGAATAGACATTATTGTATTTCCATATAAACCTTTCCTTAATTTTTAGAAGCCAACTTCTTTTACATTTAGCTTATAATAGATTACAAAATTACTTGGGAATTAGACATCACTTTGTCAATCCTTAATACATGCTGATGGTGAAGTCACAATTGACCTAGTTAACCAAATAAATTTATTTCAATAAAGGTGCGACATATACATCCCTGTTTTAAAATCCTGCAACAATCATTAGGTAAAAACCCACAAATTATGCAAAGGTGAAAGCACTCCAAGCAAGCACCTACTTTTCTTTTGCCTACCATTGCATTTCCATCAAAATATAAATTTGTAGTATATCTATTTCCTACAAATACCCTGCATATTCATGTCCACACGAACAGTCCAAACATTATAACAAAAAATTTGCCACTCAAGCTTACACTTTTTGTAGTTTGCACGCTTAAATTACATATAAAATTTCATTGCAAAAAGAGCACCATCCAAAATCCAATAGTTTCAACTGAACTAGATCTATTCCCCATCACAATCCCTCACACTCAAACTCAAGAGATTGAAGAATAGTCTCAACTCTCAATAATCTAGCTTTGAGCAACTCCCTATACTTGTGAGAAAGATTGCATAATTTATATAATAATTTACATATTATTATTACAAAATTAGTATTACAAAATTCAATTGCCTCCTTCCATTGATTTAGTATTACAAAATTAGTCAGTTAAGTTTTATCCCCTTTCTATTCATGCCAACAGGTAGATTCAGCTAACTTTTCCATGTTCAAGCAAATTATTGCTTTCAGCTCAACGTCAAGACTGTCCCATGCCGTGGTTGAAATCTGTGGAGATCACAATTCACAGATAAGAAATTGCCTAAGGACTAAAGAATAGATAGTGTATACTGTTATTTCCTCATATTTAATTAACCTATCACGAAGTTAAAATACTGACAATAAACTTAAATAACATTGTAAGATAAGTAGAATAGCACAGTGGCAGATCCAAAATTCTCTCAGATATAGAACTCCCTAAACAACATTGGCTAGGCAGCAGCACCAACTTAATTAAGCTTTCCTGTATTACTTATTAGAACTAATAATCTATCATCTTAATAAGACCAGTTCACCTCAAGAATTAACAAGTCTAACTTATATTATGTATTACTTAATCAAGCTTTCCTGTATTACTTATTATCAAGAATTAACCAGTTCACCTCAAGATACCAGAGAACATATATCATATTCAGTTAATTATATAAATTATTTATTCTATCTGCAGCTCTTCTCGCTTTGCCATACTTAAATCTTGGAAGATGTGCCTAACTGATGATGGATGCTACAAGTATTCTAGTGAGTTGTATTTGATTTAGTTTAACCCTTTGATTCTTGAATCATCACACAGAATTGTTACATGGCTAAGTATAGTTGGGTATTTTTACAGTATTTACTACCATTTGCAGGAGTTAATAATTTGAAGGTATTCAGCCTGTCATTTAACAATATAACAGATGCATGCTTAGCGCACCTAAAAGGTTCTCTCTGTCCCCCCTTGCTACTGCATTGTGGTCCATTAGTTGTACTCTTGCTGGGAATGGACCATTTGCACTCTTTCTTTGCCTTGAACAACTATTAGAGAGCTGTGCAAGTTAATGAATTTTACTAGGTTAGCTCAGTGAATTGCACTGTTACTTTCCATAAGATATGGCAATTGTGACCTTCCAATCGTTAAAGTTAGTGGCTACTGATTTGGCACTCAACTCATTCAGGCAAAAATTCTGATCTAACTATAATGATGATATTTGAAATCTTATGCTTTGAGTTTTGACAAATATTATGTTGTTGACTTGAGACCACTAGATGATATTTAATAATAGTGGTACAGGAATTGTGTATGTGCTGACATTCACCAATATAGGATACTCACAATAAACACATATAACAGTGTGTATATACTGAGAAAGGTGCGTGTCAAATTAAATGATTTATTGAAAGAAATTACCTATTTTACAGCTTCAACTTGCCAACTGACTTCTGCGATAGCTTTGTACGAGGAGATATCCTAGCTTTATGGAGGTTAAGAGCAGCATCACATACCCTTTTCCGTAAAATGTTCTTCTCATGGTTTATCAGCTCAGAGACTAATATAAATCTGTCCCACACGTTTAAATGCTACATACGAATACATACAAAGGGAATCAAACTTTCCAATGACCCAACATATGACCAAATATTGAAATAACTCACAGCAATGAGAATAGCATACCACAAATTTATAGTCAGTGACATGTAGATTTTGCATGAAAGCAGCAACCCACATTCCGCAATCATAACTGTATGCATTTTCAAGAATAATAGCTTTTATTATTCAGTTACATAATGGAAAACAAGGTTTTCAAATAGTGAGAGAGTTATTATACCCGTTGCTTTGCAGAGGAACCCTCTCTGGAACAACAATTTTCAACTCATGAAATGGCACCATTGGACTACCAACCAATGATGTCATAAGAGGGTCATTAAACAATTTCGCACATACGGATATCTGTTCGAAGTGAAATTTGAAAAAAATTTAAATGTCTCGTCGTAAACCAAAATCATGAATTAGAAAATGTTCGCAAGTGCCAACTAAATAATTTAGTAGAACATGTATTTATCTTACCACACGAGTCACATCCGCAACTCTTTGTTTATTTGCAACATTTCGCGGCAAGGTATCCAACACTTTCGTTTCCTTCTCTAGTATATCTATCACACACAAATACCAATGCGTGTTCATCTCATTCATTGGTGTAAAGATCTGCAACGAAATTACATAATCATTGTTAGCAGGTTATTACGTTATATAACATATTTTCGATAGTACGCACATAAAAGATTTCCATGTCCTCACCTTGTAACAGTCACTCAAGGACCCCATATGAATGAATTGTCCTTTAAAAAACTTAATGAGCTATTTCGCATTGCATTCTGTTGACAAGATATGACTCTGCAAAGAATAAACATAAGGTACATCTTTCTTGAAAAAATTTAAACTATATGCAAAAAATAAACAAACTTAAAATATACTCACAGAAAATGAGGCCGAAAAATACCATCTCCTTGTTGACATAGTCGAAGCTTTACAATAGTAGGCCATTGACTCACCGACAAGGTCAATAATCTAGGGCAGGAACAACTCATTAAACACATTTCACTACTACAAAGACAATCATGAAGTTCGATGAAACAATATATTAGACTTACAACTGAAGTAACCCATTGTTTTGGGCGCAAAGAGCCAAATTCCTCGATTGATGCAAATGTTGCACCGAATTGGACAACAACTTCACTACAATATAAACTTATATAAAGAATAAATAAAAGATCGAAATCCATATGAACTTTAAATCAAGATATATCTTTAAATCAAAATATATCATCAACTTACCTTTGATCGACATTACTGTTCCATACATAATTGCATATTGCAGTTTCAAGTTCATCTAATTCCTTCGTAATTTTGACAAGGGCCCTCTTCGCGGTAACCTTGAAATATTTATTTTTACAAAGATACGGCATATGGTACTGCTAATTAGTAATTATACATATCAGACTTATGTAATAACTGTATATACTTAAACATATATAAATTGTCTCAATATCAATATATATTCAGTGTATGCATTCACAAAGATTGCAATGAAAGGCGGAACAAATAAATGTTCTATAAGCATATCATGGCTACATGCATGATTGGTCTATTGAAACAAACATAAACAGTCCTGCGGATGGGAGTGCGAATATCACAACAAAGTTGATATCACTCGCGTAACTATCCGACTAACACCAGAAGCAAATGTTGACCTTGACCTAACAATTTCGAGTTTCTTGCCAGATTGACCCTATAATATGTAATCATATAAAATGCCATAAACAAATTAGTTATTTTATAGCATATCTAAGTATTATTGAATTATAAATAAGTAAATATATATACCTTCTTTTTTCGTGGGGCAGGACAACTTGAGCTTGGATTGTTAATATCGGTTCTCATTGGTGTACTTAAATCTACATCTCCCTCTTTCGCTTTGCGCTCAATGATCTCAATCGAGTTCTCCAACTCACCAGCTGGTGTTTTCAAGTCTGTGCTCTACCCATCGACCTCAAGGATGCCTCCTTCCTCATCCCTTTTTTTCAAATTGGTTTCACCGCCAGTTTTCACCTCGACAGATTTCAATAGAAGAGCATTAACAGAATCCTCAATCGACTTAATGTTTTCCGACATTCTATTCAGTTGTTCTGTCACATTTGCTTCCAGACTTTTCATCGACTCTCTTAAAGCCTGAAAAATAATTACGAATAAACATATTATGACTCTATAGACTTAATGCAATCCGTGAAGTATATACATAATTTATAGATTTCTTGCATTCTCTATGAATTAGACATGAAGATCTAATAAACTGACTTACCTGTAAGTCAGTATGATACAGCTTCTGCTCCTCTTCTATCGTCCGCTGAGTGTGATGTTGTTCGGTGATATTAATACTCTTATTTCCATGAAATCATAAGTTAATCAAACTACATAATTCATATATGAGTTATAGTCAGTAACAATAAATTAATACAACTTAGATAACTGGTGTCACTTGGATTTCAAGCCAACACGGAAGCCTTTTGAATGGGAAATTGAATTCACAACCTCATCCGTTCCCCATGCACTAATACTAGGAACAAAAGTTGACATTGCCTCTTTCGTACTCCGAACTCCGAAAATATGGTCATAGAACCTAATCTACTAAAATAATTACAATTTAGTCAATATCAAGAATTAATAACTTATACTTCTAATTTAATTCCATTCCAACTTAATTCAAATCAAGATTGCATTAGTACACGAAGAACAAATCTTAAACTTACCACCAATAATAGCAGGCAACCGGTTAAGTAGACTTTTGATGATTTCATCTTCCTTGCATGAAAACTTCTAATACCGAGAAAAAGCTTCTCATGAACATGTTTTGCCCAATTCAATTTCCCATTAAGGCCATCCTCAGTCAAAAAAGAATAATACACTTTCGATGGCCCCCCTCAGTCGTTGGACACAAAAATTGTCCAATGATATATAAGAGGAGCCTGGCCTTTAGATCTTCATAGTCGGCCTCGAACTCCATAATTTCTTGCTCTAGCCTAACAAAACTCATCTTTCGATGAGTTGGAATATTAAACTTATTACACAGGACTTCACCGTATTCTCTTTCCATTACACTTGATACCTCTATTCCCTCGTTTGCTAAACCTAGAATACCTTCAAAATCCTCCACTGTGAAAGGGATACTTTGGCCATCAACTTCCATGGAGCTGGTTGCAACATTAAAGTTGTGAACCAAATATTCACACAGTTCTCTTCGAAGCTTTCCATCTTTCAACAGTAGCAAGGGACCGAACCCGATGCTTTCCACTGCACCTTCAATTTTTTTTTTCCTTCAATTGCTTAAACAGCTTGCACAAATTAAACGGGCTACAGCGTGTCGTAACCAAGCCCTACACATAAAGTACATTCATTAAAAATACATAGCAATATAACATCATACTTCATTTTTAACTACTATTTCTTCAATATAACATTTTCTTATTGAATTATTACCTTTTTTTTCATCAACATCTAGTTTCTGCCTTTTCAACTGTTGCACTTCATTTTTGTACTGCTCTTTTTGAGCAACTGTCTGCTCTATAAACGGCTGCTTCTCCTGTTTAGGCAACACTTTCCATTTTGCTGCCAGCTCTCTACGAGCCTATGAAAAAAACAATTCAAATTAATTCACATACACATAAAAAAAACATGATTTTAGTAACACTTTATAACTTAGTGTCCACACAAAAGATAAGCATTTATATGGTTTCTATGTACCAACAAATAAAACCAATAATATGTCTATATTGTCCAACACTTCGACTTTATAAGCAAAATAATTAAACATCAAATTCTCAATAAAAGAACCAGATACATAAAAGATTACTCACCTTCAATGTCATTTTCCCTTTTTCTTCTCCATCTCTTTTGCATTCACTTATGCTGTATAAAGCGATTAACATAAAATCTGTAACCCGCACTCTTTAAATCCAAATATAACAACATAGCATGTCTAATGAATTCAACTTAGAACCACCAAGTATAGTTACTTACTAGTAATTCAAAAATGAACCCCTCGGTTTTACAACCTTCATGCTCGATTAAGTCTGTTTCAGCTGCATATCTTCATCAACTTTGTCCATGTCTTTGAATCTTTAATAAAATGAAACAAACGTTTGCAAATTTCTCAACTTTAGACATACAAAAAATTATAATTTATAATACAAAATCAGTTTCTAAGTTAAAAAAACATTACTTGCAAATACCCTAAAATCAGTTTCTAATACAAAATCAACTTGACCAGATTTGGATGATGAATTTGACAACATTATCAACTTCCGTCTGAAATCAAATGACTATCAACAAATATAAAGGATTTGAAGAGAGAAACTTACCGATTTGTCTAAAAAGAGAGATTTATCGACGATCTCTGATGACGAATATAACTCAAAACACTAAAACCTGAAATGAAAAAATGACCATATATCAGCAATTAGGCGTCATATAAATATAATCATATATAACTCAAAACACTAAAACTTGAAAAACATCTAAGCTGAAACATCACCATCTTGCAAACAATAAACAAAGAGGAATGACAGCAATAGGAATAGGATACAGTGAAGCTCTTAAAACACCAATGAGACTTATAATATAAAGTCGTCTTCAATGAAAATCCTTGCAATGTTGACTACGTCAGTCTTTTATAAACTACATTAGCAAACCCAATCGCCCAAGCACTTCAACTTAGCTTTGGTTAAACATCTTAATTGAAAAAAAAAGTGCAAAAGTTCAACAATCTTAAGAACTACTTCTTTACTGTGAATAAATTTGAAGCTTAAACTGTCAGGCATGTTGCCATATTATCAACTTTTTTCATGATATATATTCCAGCTGCAAGTTGCTAATAATGGCAAGGTAGCTTCTTCTTTTGGCATACACTGACCAATGAACAAAAAGCGTAAACATTGAAATTAAAGATAAGGGAAGGAGATGAAACCATTGTCCAAATATGGTGGGAATTCACTAACTAATTCAATCACTTCTACAAGAATTCACTCATTTACATGGATGATTCAAACATAGAATAGGGTGAACATTCTAAATTTTCACTAAAAATGAATGCAAACAGAAAAAAGAAAGTCACAAGTTTAAACCTAAGTGACTAGGACATTGTTTGCACTAACCAATTAAAGAAGTCAAGGATTAAATATTTTTACTATTATGCTAAATTTGTTTATTTTGTTTATTATTATTAGACTTTTTTTATAAATAAAATATTAACAAATTATAATGACACTTCAGATAAGACACAAATATTATCGAGAATGGTTTCTTTGAGAAGGAAAGACAAAACATTGAGAAAGTTTTTTATTGTTGTTAGGTTTAATTGTTTAGTGGCTAAACAAGTTATAAGAATTTTTCTGTCTTTTTTTTCACTCAACGGTTCAAATGAATCAAATAAAATCTAAAGGCAGAAGGTAATAGCTTTCCATAGACTTCACTTAAAGGTACAGATTATGATCTCCCATTCTCTACTTCATATGGAATGAATAGCAATAGTCAAGTCTAATGCTCATAGTAGACCAAGGCCTAAACCCACATCTAATAAAAGTCTATTATGTCATGAAAATATTTGAAAGCCAACTACACAAAAAATAATATACAAGGAATAAACAAACATTATTATAATTTATAAGTGACAATTTATTGATCAAATGGATGCCTTGCTTCAATTAGTCAACACAATGAAAAGTGAAAACAATTTCTAGCAAATACATATTTTGCTTCAACTTCCATCTTTTTTATTGGAACAGTGCTTCAACACACTACTATAGAAGATAAAACACAGTAAAGCAAAAGGAAAAAAAAAAACTAAAATTAATGTAACAATACTCAATGACAGCGCATAAGTGGACAGAGAGAGATGGAGATGCAGTTGAATTGCAGAGATTAGGAACATACCAAGCCCACCCTTGCCTTTGAAATATATCAGTTTTGGATCCAAGTTTCATGCAAGCCTTTTTCTCACACTGGAAAAACGAAAACAACTTCAGGTCAGAGAGAAATAGTAGGGTCAAATGCGGATGAGGGAGATGGAGGTGGTTAGGGTTTTCGAAATTTAGGGATTTCGGTTCTAAGGGTTTGCTTAGGGATTTTGGAGGGTCTGCTTATGGATTTCGGTTCTAAGGGTTTTGGAACTGGAAAAATGAAAAAAACTTCAGGTCAGAGGGAAATAGTAGGGGCAAATGCTGATGGGGATAGAGGTGGTTAGGGTTTTTGAAATTTAGGGATTTCTGTTCTAAGGGTTTGCTTAGGGATTTTGGAGGGTCGATTTTGGAGGGTCGATAGGGATTTTGGATGGTCGATTTTGGAGGGTCGATTTCAATTTTTTTGAGGTTTCAGTGGCGGAAGGAAAATACAAATTGGGGTTTCAGTGGTCAGGGTGGTATGAAGATATCGATAGAGAAGGTTTGGGTAGGGAGACTGGGTTAACCGGTTGTAGGGTTTTTTTTTTTTTACTTTTTATTTCTTTCAACGGTTTAGATGAATTATGTTTCATCTAACGATTTACATTTGTTAAAGTCTACCAAAAACTCATATTAAGAAATCTATTTTAAAATTTTCCATGGCTAGATACGGCTGGACCTGATATTGGAATGGCCAGCCAACCTTAGAAAACGGGGAGTTCTACCGTAAGTTTCTTACGGTAAGGTTGTGGTAAGCTCCAAATTGGAAAACCTGTGTAGCAGGTTACCAGGTCACAAATTTTTACATATGCACTTGATAAATTATATATCAACTTGGACGAATTACATATCAAACATGAAAAATTACATATCAACTTGAGAAGTTGAAAAATTACATATGGACTTGATAAATTACATATGAACTTGGAAAATTACATATGAAAAATTACATATGAACATGGAAAATTACATATGAACATGGAAAATTACATATGAACTTGGAGAATTACATATGGACTTGATAAATTACATATCAACTTGGAAAATTCCCGAATTACATATAGACATGGACAATTACATATGAACTTGGAGAAGTACATATGGACTTGATAAATTACATATGAACTTGGAAAATTCCCGAATTACATATGGACATGGAAAATTACATATGAACTTGGAGAATTACATATGGACTTGATAAATTACATATGAACTTGGAAAATTCCCGAATTACATATGAACATGGAAAATTACATATGAACTTGGAGAATTACATATGGACTTGATAAATTACATATGAACTTGGAAAATTCCCGAATTACATATGGACATGGAAAATTACATATGAACTTGGAGAATTACATATGGACTTGATAAATTACATATGAACTTGGAAAATTCCCGAATTACATATGGACATGGAAAATTACATATGAACTTGGAGAATTACATATGGACTTGATAAATTACATATGAACTTGGAAAATTCCCGAATTACATATGGACATGGAAAATTACATATGAACTTGGAGAATTACATATGGACTTGATAAATTACATATGAACTTGGAAAATTCCCGAATTACATATGGACATGGAAAATTACATATGAACTTGGATAATTATATATGGACTTGATAAATTACATATGAACTTGGAAAATTCCCGAATTACATATGGACATGGAAAATTACATATGAACTTGGAGAATTACATATGGACTTGATAAATTACATATGAACTTGGAAAATTCCCGAATTACATATGGACATGGAAAATTACATATGAACTTGGAGAATTACATATGGACTTGATAAATTACATATGAAGTTGGAAAATTCCCGAATTACATATGGACATGGAAAATTACATATGAACTTGGATAATTATATATGGACTTGATAAATTACATATGAAGTTGGAAAATTCCCGAATTACATATGGACATGGAAAATTACATATGAACTTGGATAATTATATATGGACTTGATAAATTACATATGAACTTGGAAAATTCCCGAATTACATATGAACATGGAAAATTACATATGAACTTGGAGAATTACATATGGACTTGATAAATTACATATGAACTTGGAAAATTCCCGAATTACATATGGACATGGAAAATTACATATGAACTTGGAGAATTACATATGGACTTGATAAATTACATATGAACTTGGAAAATTCCCGAATTACATATGGACATGGAAAATTACATATGAACTTGGAGAATTACATATGGACTTGATAAATTACATATGAACTTGGACAATTCCCGAATTACATATGGACATGGAAAATTACATATGAACTTGGAGAATTACATATGGACTTGATAAATTACATATGAACTTGGAAAATTCCCGAATTACATATGGACATGGACAATTACATATGAACTTGGAGAATTACATATGGACTTGATAAATTACATATGAACTTGAGAAATTCCCGAATTACATATGGACATGAGAAATTACATATGAACTTGAAGAATTACATATGGACTTGACAAATTACATATGAACTTGAGAAATTCCCGAATTACATATGGACATGAGCAATTACATATCAACTTGACGAATTACGTATGAACTTGACAAATTACATATCAACTTGAGAAATTCTCGAATTACATATGGACATGAGAAATTACATATGAACTTGAAGAATTACATATAAACATGACAAATTACATATAAACATGACAAATTTACGAATTACATATAAACATGACAAATTACATATAAACTTGACGAGTTACATATAAACATGACAAATTACATATAAACATGACAAATTCACAAATTACATAAACATGACAAATTCACGAATTACATAAACATGACAAATTCACGAATTACATAAACATGACAAATTACATATAAAATCTTAGCAAAATAGTAACATAATACTGAGAAAATAATATTATCCTTATGGCAATCTTATCCGGTGAATTAAGCTTTCCCGGTTTATCTTTGTTTTAAGCTTTCACGAATTACATAAACATGACAAATTACACGCAAAGATTTTGACATTATTGCCTGGAAAGGTACAATGACACGCAACATCAATAAAGAGATCCCGGTTTATCTTTGTTTTTCTTTATTGCGTCGAAGCTCAAAGTACACAAACTTCCCTTCCAAGCATATAAGATCCAACAGTAGTTTAAAATTACCTAATGGAGGAAAAAAAGTTTTAATTTAATGATTAAATTTCATAACCCTTTTTTATTTTGTAATTTATCCAATGAATTACACTTTTCCAGTTTCATTATTTTCTATCATTTCTATCTTGGGTCATTTTCCCCCCTATAAAATGGTGATAATGGAAAATTAACTGAGAACAAAAGCAATAAAGTTCTCGGAAATGGCTACAGAATCAAAATGCATTTTCCCGTAATTAGTAAAATAATTAATCGCCAAGCTATGAAACGTTTCCTCCCAGGAGTTTACCAATTCTGCACTCCTGATTCTGTCGATGACAATTATGGCTAGTGGTTGTTAATGCTCGTTTTATTACAACATTTCCAATAAGGTGCAGGGTGCACTGCTAATCAACAGATCAGAAGAACTGCTTGGGTAATGGAAAGAACAGTGAAAAAATATAATAATCGCTTGCTATTATCAACTTGAATCTTAAATATCGAAAGAAATTTCATCTCTAGGTATAATGAAATGAACATTCAACAGTACATGCAGAAATATATATATATATATATTAAAAAGGAAAAATCTGCTAATGCTAGTTCTTTAGGTCATATATCACAAAACAATGCGATCATATTCATATCTGATACCACTTCTGGTAATCTCATGCCATTTCAACAGATTTAGAAGGTAGCTCAACTTGGATTGAAAGAATAGTTTATCTTCAACAAAACAAAAGAAAATGTACAAAAGAGGAGAAAAAAAGAGCTGGGGCCGTAGGGGCACAAGTCACACAACGAGAATCACCAGCATTTGCAACAATAAGTTGGTTGTTTCTTTCAACTGCAACGCAGGCTGTGCTCCCAGAAGTTGGTCCAGAAAAGTCAGAATGAGGACCCTGATTACAATTATAAGAAACACATATAAACTATCAACACAAATTGTTGTGCCTTAATTGTACAAACAAAGTAATGCAGGAAAATCATGGATGAATCATATTATTATGCAATCACAGACAAACCCAGATTGTACATTTATGATCCCTGCCCCAACCCATAAGGTAAGTGCAGAGTAAGATGTTAAAAGTTCAAGATAGAAATAAATTCTCCACAACCTGGGCAATATAATCTGCATAGATACACCACATAAGCTAAAAGTTAACATATAGGCGTAGCAATGCAAGTTCTATTCTTCTATGTTACTCGGACTTGGGTGTGGGTGTCGGACATGGGTATATTTAATTTTTTCCAAGATCTCCATGTATTTACTTTTGAAGCTGCTAAAACTGTAATAATGGCATATAGAGATACTATTTCAAAATGTATGGAGCATGCGTTCATACGATATTTCTAGGAGAACTTAAACCTTGTGAAATTCATAATGAGATATTATAAGCCCTAAAAGGTGGAAGAAAAAGGAAAAGTCACTCTCACACTTCAAGTATCAAAGAATTGATCAACATACATTATTACTAGCATGTACTAAACACCGAATCCCCCAAATAATTCTGGCACAAGAATTGCATTGTTGGCTCCCATAACAATGAAAACATAGTGAAGAACGGACGTAATCAAATTAAATAACCTGAAAAATGCTCTCTGAACAGATGTTCCTATTTCCCCAGCTGCAAATGCTTCATGCTTGAGAACCTGCTGGTGAAGATATTTGGCACAGAACTTTGCAACCACCTTGCCTGCAAGTTATGAATTTGGATAAGTTGAAGAAACCTAAAAAGCGGGATGCTATTCTCAGGGCGATCTATGAAAGTAGTCACTTAGTATCAAAATTAAGCACAGTTGCAAAGAGCAATTATAAGAACCCTTTAAAGACAAAAAGTTAAAGATAACTAAGCATTCACAGACACCAAAGTGAATTCCCTAAACGTCTCAAAAGAATCATTTTAAAATAGAAAAGGTTTCAAGATCCTTCAGTTGGTTCAAGTTCTAAAAAGGGAAAAAGAATAAGTACATGAATGGGAAGCAACACAAACCTCAAGTTCAGATGGTGTACAGAAAATGAAAACCTGTATATGGAACTGAAAACGATCATAAGAAGTACCTGAACCATCCAAGTCTTACCTCCATGACCATCATAAACACCAAAGAACGAAGTAGAAGCATCGAGATCAGGATTTGCAGCATGCTAACAAAACAAATAAGAAAAGTAACTAGAACATATCCATAATATAAATAGAATTGGGAATTTGCAAGAAATATAAGATAATGTAAGGTACAATGCAAAATGACATATATTACAAATTGAGAGGAATATAAACTTTAAGGACAGAAAAAGGGAGGAAAGACATGTACAAAAGATTGAGTTAGAGACCACTAAGTTATAAATGTAAATGATAAAGAACTTTAACAGAGATTCTAGTACATGATTGTCTTGTGTTTTTGAGGTGGGAATGGGGAACGAAAATGGCACAAAAATCAATTTGGAAGGGATCTTATAACAGACTACATCCATTTACCAAAACTTTCCCCCTCCCCCCCAAAAAAAAAAGTTTCAATCTGGTACTAGAATGCAATAAATAGGGTCCAAATTCTTAGAACATTTGAAAGTTAAAGGTATCGTTTTGTTACTCACAGCATCTTCCATAGTTGCACGCCATCCTTCATGACCAGGTGTTCAAAAAGAAAAACAATTTGGGTTTGATGATTTTCAGAGGAAGAGAGTCGGGTTGGATGTTTAGGGTTCTTTGATTTTGAAAGTTTGAAGAGAGTCGGGTTTGGTGTTTAGGGTTCTTTGATTTTGAAAGTTTGAAAGAGAGATAGGTAGGGTTTGGTTTTATTCATTTTGTCATGTGACCAGGTTAACCGGTTGCATGATTTTTTTTTTTTTTGTTTTCAACGATTGAGATGAATTATTTTTCATCTGAGGGATACAATTTCTCTAAGCGTATAAGAAGCTGACGGTAAAAAACGTTTCTTAGAATTTTCCTTAGAAAACCACGAGTTGGATTCTAGTCTATGCCGTTTGTTTCTGACTTCTTTAAAGTTGATTGATTATTCTGACATCAAATTTTACCTCGGTAGGCCAAAACAGTTGGATTTGGCTCAAAAAAAATAGTTAGGTGGAAAAATCGTGAAAGAAGTAAAAAGGAGAAAAGAATTTTTTTTTAATTATAACACGTGAATAATTAAAAAATTACAAGTCATAATTTAATTGAATTAAAAATCAAATCAGTATTTTTTTTAATGATATTAATAATTTGATTAACATGATAAAAGAAACCAAATTTTATATATTTAATTAAATATTTTAATAGTATAAGATATCATATAAATATTACAAATTTTCCAATATAATAGGATTTATGTATTCTTCAAATACGGCTCTTAGATGTAGTTTTTAACCAAATCCTCTTATTTTTTATTTTTTTAAACCTTGAAAAGCCGCAACCAATTTAACACAAAATATAGATTAACTTTTTAAACTTAACTGAAAATAATTAAAGTTAAAAATAAAGAAAATTAAAGATAAAGAAAGAGAAGCTGAATATACTATTGTATTTTCAAATTGTATTTTTTTTCCTTTATATTTATTGTTTTTGCTTTTTCTTTTCTTTTTTATATCTGATAAATCTTTAAAACATAATAGTAACTGTTAAAGATTTCGTTTTTGAAATAATGTCATTTTTTTTCCCTTTATATTCATTATTATTCAAAATTATGTATCCATTTATATTATATATAATTGTAGACACCTAATTTTGTCTGGACCACTAAACAGGTATGTTTTCTTCCCATATTGATGTTCCCAAGTGTAAAAAGACTGTTTTCATCCTGCAGGTGGTACTCCGAGACTTAGTTTAAGAGGGCGAGCACAAAAAGTCAAACTTGAAAAAAGTCAACCCCGAAAAAGTCAACCCCGAAAAAGTCAACCCCAGAAAGTCAACTACTGAAAAAGTCAACCCACTTTCAAAATCAAGATTTTAAGTTCAATTGAAAAATGGCGAAAGAATTTTGATAATCCGAGGTCTACATTGAAAGATATGGAGTTCGGAAGTTGGGATTTGGAGATTCAGTAGAAAGGAAACCCTAATCCGAGAAATTTGGGGAAAAGTGCTTAAACGATCAAACTGGTCGAAATTGAAGGTTCCAAATGAAAGATAAGCACTGACTACGGGTAATGGAGAAGTCACTTGCAAGAAAAACCGAAAAAAAAGTCAATCCGGGAGAAAACCGAGAATTAGGGTTTTTAGTGGATTTCGGTGAAATCGGGAAGAATCACAGAAATGGCCCGACTTGGTAAGACCAAAGCCCCCAATGGATGAGGAATGATTAAAAAGGATGGCCCAAGGCTCAGATTGAAGAAAATCTGAAAATCGGACTTGTTTTGAGCAAAACCGGGTTTCGGAGGTTAAAGGGTAAAATTGGAAAATTTTGGGAAAAATAGCAAATGGACTCCGAAAATTATGGAAAATTTGTCAATCTCATTCTTAAATCATTTGAAAGAGATTGGAGAAAGAAAATCTTGATTCCGAGTTCGTTTGCAAAGTGGCCAAATCCCGGGCTTCTTATGCAGTAATTCAAAAAGATAAATCCCGGAAAAATAGCAAATGGACTCCAAAAATTCTGAAATTTGGAAAATCTCATTTTTAAATTATTTGGAAGAGATTGGCGAAAGAAAATCTTGATTCCGAGTTCGTTTGCAAAATGGCCAAATCCCGGGCCTCCTATGTAGTAATTCAAGCCGATAAATCCCACAAAAATACCAAATGAGCTCCAAAAATTATGAAAACTTCCAGATCACACTTTTTAATTATTTTGAAGAGATTGGTGAAGAAAAATCATGATTTGGAGCTCGTTTAAAAAATGGTAAAATGTAGGGGCATAAAAGGGCATTTTTCGGAAGAACAAATCCAAATAAATAGCAAACGGACTCGGGTAATTTTGAAAACTTCCAGAACTCAATATTTTATTATTTTGGAAGTATTAAAAAAAGAAAAATTGAATTTGGAGTCCGTTTGATATTTATTTGCATCCGGGGGGCAAAATGGTCATTTCACCCAAGCAACCGAAAAGGGCTTTTTTGGCCCTTCAAAAAAATCAGAGTTGGGCTGGAAAAGAGAAGTGCTGGCATGCCCAAGCCCAAAGAAAGGAGGAAGCTTCTATTTTTTTTTTTTTTTTTTTTAATCAAGTGGTTAAAAATCAAGAGTTAGTTAACCATTCTCTTTGATCAAGCCATGGTGATTAAACCACATAGGTTAAGAAAGATGTCAACATTATTTTTGCATAGCTGTAATTTGAGAGGGCTGAGATGCTAATCTAAAGGTGGTAATTTCATGACTTTTCATCTTGAATTATTAGCCATTTGATGGAAATTAGGTTACACAAAAATGACAACATCTTGGAGGCTATATAACCATGCATTAAGGCTAGCCCTAAGGGAGGGAGGCAGATTTTGGTTTCTTCTTTTCCATTTTGGCTGATTTCTCTTAGTTTTTCTTAGTTTTTATCTTCTTGGTTGAGAGCAAAAAAAGAAAAGTTTAGAAATAAAGGAAAGTTTGAAGAGAAAAGCTTGAAATATTAGCTTCTTGAGGTTGCTCTTGAGCACCAACTCTTGCACTTTCATTTTCTATTCTTGTTTTTTGCTATTTTAATCTCTACTTGGTGAGTTTTCATTTTAAAATAATGTTTCTTGTTCTTCCTTCATTTCCTTTCTTAAGTATATTTTTTTTACATTTTGTTTTTACAATAAACTCACCATGGCCAAATGGCCTACATTATTTATTTTAAGTTGTTGTTTCAATTCATTTTACCATATTGTTTATGCTATTTTCTTTGTTTTTGATGTTTTAAGTGTTATGTTATTTCATGTTCTTAAGTTATATTTAATTTGGTTGCTTTGTTTGTTGCCATTTATGTCTTAGATATCATGTTTTTGCATTTTTAATTTTCTGTTTTCATGTTGTTTAAATTTGAGCATGTTTTAGAGTTAGCATATTAAGTGTTTGTGAAAATGCTTGTGTGATTCTTTGCATGATTCTTGTTTTATATCTTAGTGAGCATGTTTTAGATTTGGTATATTAGGTGTTTGTGAAAATGCTTGTGTGATTTTTGTGTTATGACTTAGTTTTTCATGCTAGCATACCAAGTGTTTGTGAAAATGCCATGCTTGTTGGAGCTTGGGGCCATTTGGCTACTCCATGTGTTTTGCATTGTGTGTTGTATTTTTTTTCATGCTAGTTGTTAGGTTTTTGCATTTGCATGATATTTGGTTGGATTTTTTAATTAAGCATGCCTTGTGTTTGTGAAAATGCCATGCATGTCTTAGGTCTAGGTTACATTAAATGCCATGCAAGTTCATGTTAGGTCTAGGCCATATTATTTATGTCATGCATTTTCCTTACATTTAGGTTTAGATCCATGCATTTCATGCATTATGTTTGCTGCATTGTTTCATGCATTTCATGTTCATGCCACTTGAATAATGACTTGAGCCAATTAATGGTTCAAAGTCATGCTCTCTTGAGCACACTTGTGGAAAATTAAGTTTGTCAAATTGATTATTCTACCTTTGTGATTTTTTTTACTTAGCCAATTTTTATCTAACTTTCAAAAAGTCCTAGCTACTGCTTTCAAGTTATTTTATGAGTTTCAAATATTTTTATTTTTATTTTTAAATGATTTTATCAAAGACAAAAAAAATGTGTTGGCAAAGCAGTTTTTTTTCCACCCAAAACTCGTACATCTCCGATTTTTCTGGGAATACATCTTTGATCAGAAAATTAAGCCAATTTTTTATCATGTATTTTTATATGTCCTGAGTCTCCAGTATTATTTTTAGAATTTTTGGAATTTTTAAAAATAGGGTAAAAAATCGTGGATTAAAACTGGACAGTGGAGTCAGGATTGAATTTAAAGAAAAACAAAGCAGTTTTTTCTCCTCCAAAAACTCGTACATCTCTGATTTTTCTGGGAATTCATCTTTGATCAAAAAATTAAGCCGATTTTTTCTCGTCTAGTTTTAAATGTCGTGAGTCTCCAGTATTTTTTTCAGAATTTTTGGAATTTTTTAAAATAGGGTAAAAAATCGTGGATTAAAACTGGACAGTGGAGTCAGAATTGAATTTAAAGAAAAACAAAGCAGTTTTTTCTCCTCCAAAAACTCGTACATCTCTGATTTTTCTGGGAATTCATCTTTAATTCGAAAATTAAGCCGATTTTTTTCCGTGTAGTTTTACATGTTCTGAGTTTCCAGTATTTTTTTAGAATTTTTGGAATTTTTAAAAATAGGATAAAAATTCGTGGATTAAAACTGGACAGTGGAGTCAGAATTGAATTTAAAAAAAAAACAATTTTCTGTTTTGGTTAATTTACTTAGAGTGGGCTGATTAGAAGGGTTAGCTACTGACTTAGGGTAATTTCTAAGCCTTTTCAAACTCTAAAAATGGTTTTTCAAGTCCCGGGTTAAGGGTAGTCAAGTCCGGATTTTTTAAACTTAGGAAATTAGAGCCATTTTAAAGAAATTAGCCCAGTTTTTATTTTTAATTCAAGCTTTTCAAAATTGTTTTCAAACAATCACAAAGTATTTTGGTTTTAGAATATTTAATTTGACATATTTTCCTAAGGTAGCCGGATATCTTTTTAGATATACGGATTTCCTTAATTAAAGGAAAAAAATACATTTCATGCATTGCATTTTTATATTCATGCATTTTATATAATATGTGATTCTTGCTATAATAATTTCTATGATATTGTTGTTATTTTGATTTATATTTTTTGATGTTACATGGTTTATTATATGGTTTCGAATATTTCATGATATCCTATGCTTTTATTTAGTTATCTTTATTTAGCATATACGTATTCATTTATTTTAAATGTTTTCAAAAGATAATGGTTTTCAATAAAAATAAAGATATTCCCGAGTTAAAATAATTCATGAGTTCTCTACCGGGTTTGCTGGAGGGAATATCATCAATTATCATTAATAAAGGAATATCTTTCTTTCAAAAAAGAGAATGATTCGGAAAGTTTTCCAAAACTAATAAAAATTTCTATATTTTGCCACGTTTGTTGGGGAATATAGGAAAATTTTGAATTTTATAAATTCTGGATCATTTTCAATAAAAAAAATGAAATTATTTTTCTTTAAATTGGGAATTAACTTGAAATACTAAATTTAAAACCAACTTTTTACCGAGACTTGAGATAACACACGATTAATAAGGTACCGATTTATACGGGCGTTGTGGGGGTGCTAATCCTTCCCCACACGTAACCGACTCCCGAACCCGCTTCTTTGATTTCTCTGGTTTAAAACGCAGATTTGAAATTGGTTTTTAAAATGTTTTAATTAATTTTTAAAATATTTTATAAAACCGGTTTTAATAGGTGGCCGATCACACCTAGCTAAAAAAGATTGGTGGCGACTCCATGTCTTTTTTAAGGTCATTTTCAAAACCTTCATTTTTCTAGAGGAATTAAGTCGACTTTTCCTCGATTTTTTTTTAATGTCACGCCTAACGAATAATAAAGTCTTGCGATGAGACTCGTCGTTATTTTTTTTTTAGGTTGCGACAGCTTGGCGACTCCGCTGGGGACTATTAGAGAGTCAGGCCTAGAATTAGTCGTGTGTTATCAAAGTCTCGGTTTTGGTTGGTTTAATTGGTATTTTATTTTAATTCCCACATTTTTCTAATAAAGAGAATTTTGAAAATAATAAAATGTTTTTAAAAATGTTCATTCTCATGTGCGTGCATTTTATTTTTGTTCTCTAGTTATTTAAGGTTGTATATTATAATTGCTTGTTGGTTAATGCGTTACACTATTCTTGAATGTTTTAATTGCTAGGGCATTTAGAATAAGGTTTGTAGAATAGGTAGTGAAAGGTTTGATATTCCTCCACACACATTACACGTGCATTTGCATAACATGAATCCTCTACCCGGGTTCCGTCCTTTTAAGTGGAAGTAAAGTAACTAAGCCTTCGTGATTGATCCTCCGTATGGGCTAGTGAAACACTTTCGGAGTATAAAGTACCTAATGCCTTCGTGATAATCCTCCGTACGGGCATAGGAAAATATACTCTAACGAATTGAACCCGCTTTTATCGGGGTGCCTTACTAGCCTTCACCTGCGACAGTGAGGAACAATTTGGGGCCTTAGAACCGATTCACCTTCATATAGTGAACCTAGGCGAAGCCATCCCGAATTTCCGTTAGATATACCGAAAATAGGAACACATGGAGGGACATTTCTAAACTTTTTGTTACCTGTTTTACACTCCGAATAAGTGTGGTAGATCGGGCAACGATGTACGTACATCGCCCGTAATAAATGTGATACTCCGCCTCGAAGGCATCGTGATGCCTAAATAAGCAGATATTGCTGGGGCAGATGTTCATTAGCTGTTTTTTTTTAAAAATAAAAAAAATCCTTTTTCAAGCATTTTTGCATGTGGCACATTTCATGCATGTGTAAATAAAGCATGTACATTTTTGGTTGTATTATTGATCTCATTCTTTGCAATAAACAGTTGGTAATTGAATTTGATGATTTCATAAAACCGGTAGTGTCACATGAGCATTTGCATATTGTACCATAGTAAGATCCACCCTGAAATTCTTTTGAAAATGATGTGATTGGTTTATCAAAAAAAAAAAAAATCAAAAAAAAAAAATTTGGAGGCAAATCCTGCATAATGAGATTTTTGAATAGTCCCACCAATTTCGTGTAATCATTGATTTCTTTGTATATACCTTTGTGTTAATTCATTTATTTTTGCATGTATCATTTTGACATCATATTATAGTCATAGCATGCATGGTCATTCATTGTAAGATACGTTTATGACATGCACAGTCATTATCTGTATATACCTGGCATTAGATTGCATCCATAGCATACATAGTCATCATAATTTCTCTGTATATGTTCATGCATTAATCATCAGTTTATTCATGCACATAGGAGTAGAGCATGTACATTCATAATTGTATTCCTAATCTCATGACATTTTCATTTGCATGAAAGGGATTCGAGATATGAGGAATGAATCGGAGGAACGATTGGGTGCTTTGGAACGTAATCAAGAGGAATATGGACATGAAATCTGAAAGGTGAAGGAACAACTTGCCAAATTGCTGAAAATGGTTGAGGATATGGGTAATAGTAAAGGTGAACTTTCTCAGGGCTTCGCATCATCTTCGGATCAACCAAAACCATTAGGCCCAGAACACATAATCCTTGCTGGATCCTAAGCTTGTCAATGCCACAAAGGTTGCAATCCTGATGAAATTATGGACAAAATCGTGAAAATGATTAAACCTGAGAGCCTGATACCAAAGATAGAAACCTTGGATCCTGTACCATACCTGCAAACTGTTCGAGGTCCAAGCCAGTATCCCCACCCTACCATGGTCCAATCGTCCATTGGGATGACCACTACGGGATTCCTGAATCCCACTCCATCACCAACAACTACCAGTTCATACTGTTTCCCTCATCAACCACCTTATCCAGCATCTGGGATAGGAACCTCGAGCTATGTACAACCTCCAAAGGCCCTGTATCCGAATCCATACCCTCACCATGCTGTTCCACCACATCTCCATGTAAACACTCTGGTTCGGACCTTAGTGCCACCACCAAGTGCCCCAACTCCTAGGCCATGTGTAACTAAGAAACGACCCCAGGATAAGACCCAAATGCCTTTTGATCCCATTCCAATCAGCTACCAAGAGCTCCTCCCTATACTGATCCAAAATCACATGGTTGCCTGTGTCCTATTGAAACCCCTGTTACCACCATATCCAAGGTGGTATAATCCAAATGCAAAATGTGATTATCATTGTGGAATTGTTGGCCATAACATTGAAGACTGTATGGCATTCAAAAAGAAAGTGCAAACTCTTATAAATGCCAAGTGGTTGGATCCCACGACGCTGATTGATAGAGGACTAGGAAAGCGTCATTAGGATTGGTAGATTTACATCATTGAGGTGGAAAGACTTCGGTCTTATATGATGTAATAGGATTTCACTTTTTCAGTAGCCGGCTCTTATAGCCAATGGATGCTAGGAAGAATAAAGTGCTTGTAAAGACAGTTTTAACTACTGCTCAAATTTTGTAAAACATGGTTTATACCATTGTGAACATTGATATGGGAATGAATTGAGTATGCTTCAAATTTATAAGATGTTGATGATTAAGTTCCTCCGATTCTTATTTCCTCCGTGATATCTTCCCCTTTGCATTTTGCATCCCATCAATTATTTGGCAGGTTGCATTCATAACAAACATAGTCAGCATAATTTCTTTGTATATGTTCATGCATTAATTTGCTTATTACATACATCATGTTAGCATTAGGTCGCATCCATGACACACATGGTTAGCATGATTTTCTTTGTATATACTCTATATCAATCATTCATTGTTTGCATGTATCATAATTGACACCGTGTTGCATTCATAGGATATATGATCATTCATTGGGAAACATGCTAAAATGCACATGATCAGTCATTGCATATACCATGTGTTGATTTGTTTATTCTTTGTTTGCAACATGTTGGCATTGTGATTGCATTTATCACATATATGGTCAGCATGTTTCCATTATACATATCCATACATCATATTGTTTAGGCTTCACATGCATCAAATTGCATTCATGGCTCATTCATCATGACATACATTTGGGGGAAATAAAATAGAAGTTGGCTTGGCTTTAGGAGTCTTTGAAAGAATTTCCATTTCAAATCAGAAGAAGTACTGAGTACACTTTTAATACAGGCTGGTGCTATGGAGGATGAACAAGTTGCCCGAATGGAAAAAATGGAAAGGGAACAGAGAGAATTGCGAGAACAGCTAGCAAAATCTCAAGCATAATCTAAGGATCAGATGACTAAACTGATGGAGCTAATGTCTGCTGTAATCAAGGGAAAAGGATACACCGAGAACTTTGTCGCCGGAGAAGGGTTAGAGGTACAAAAGGGCCAAGATGAGGTCGCAATAAGTGATGCCCAGAACACTGTTAACCCCGTCAATGTCCTAAACTCAGATGATCCAGCTGAACAGGCAAAGTTGAAAAGGGTTGCAGTAAATGAGGTTGAGTTGGCAGATTCCCAAGGGAAATATCAGTTGTTAGATGAAAGGCTCCGGGCAATAGAAAGAAAAGATGTATTCGGGAGTGTGGAGGCGAAAGAACGATGCTTGGTCCTCGATTTAGTCATTCCTCCTAAGTTCAAGATCCCTGACTTTGTGAAATATGACGGGACGACCGATCCATCAGCCCACATCACTATGTTCTGCCGAAAGATGACAAGTCAGATAGATAATGATAAGCTTTTGATTCACTGCTTTCAGGATAGCCTCAGCGGGTCCGCAATTAGGTGGTATAGTCAGTTGAGCAAGGATCAGATTCGCTCTTGGAATGATTTGGCTGGGGCTTTTCTAAACCAGTACAAGCATATGACCGACAAGACACTTGATCGTCTCACTTTGCAAAATATGGAGAAAAAAGCTACTGAGAGCTTCAAAGAATATGCACAACGGTGGATGAGCCTGGCTGCCCAAATACAACCGCCCTTGACACAAAAGGAAATCACTATCCTTTTTGTGAATACACTGCACGTCCCGTACTATGACAGACTTGTCGGCAATGCTTCGAAGAATTTTGCGGACATGGTAATTTCAGGGGAGATGATTGAGAATGCTATCAAGAATGGGAAACTTGAAAGAGAAGGAACATCCAATACCGAGAGAAATAAGGCACCAAGAAAGAAAGAGGAAGATGTCCAAACTATGGAAGATTTCATCCTATATTCCCAATTTCCCTCATACCAATCATGTTACCCTACTGAGGTATCTCCAAGCCTTTATCCTTACCTACCTACCCAAACACCTAATCCTATACCAGCCCTTGCAACAAGGCCTACTTCTAGAAAACGACCGCGAGAAAATCAAGAAAGAATTCCAATCCCCATCCCTGACTTACTGCCATTACTAATAAAGAATCAGTACCTTACCCCGGTACCTTTGAAAATAGCTCCGAATCCATCAGCAAGGAGTTATGACCCTGACAGCAAGTGTGATTATCACCTAGGGGTAGTTGGGCATTCAACTGAAAAATGCAGACAACTGAAGGAAATGATTGAAAGTTTTATCCGTGATGGTATTTTGACACCGGAGCTTATCGATCAATGGAAAGCCACTTAGCCCTAAATCAATTTCTTTCAGGGTTTTAGGGGGAGAATTACTACCTTTGAAGGATGTCAATAGGAGCATTTTTGACGCATGTAGTTTTATACACTGTGATGATGAAAGCACTTGTCTCATGTTAACATCTACATGAATTAAATGAATTTTAAATGCTTTGTGTTTGTTGTGTTTTAAATAAACGTGAATTTACAAAAACAAGCATTAAGGAAGTTTTAATAATGGATAGTCTCAAGAAGATTGATGATCAGTGTTAGAAATGACCCAACACCATCTCCCTCTTTTTTGGGCTTCTCTATACCTAAACCTTGAATCAATAACACTTGAAAGACCTAATGCTTCAAGGAAAAATGAATGAAAAAAGAGAAGCATTGTCATTGCAAAATAAGCAAGGATGTAAATCCTAGTCTAGGCTATGAACAAAGGAACAAACTTTTTGAAATTTTTTGAATTCCTTGAAAATCAAACAAATGAGACATTCTTTCAAGAATCCAGATTTTGATAATTTGGTGTGTGTCAGGATTGTGCTAAAACCATTCATGACCTTTCCCAATGACCACAAAACACTAATTGCCCAGACATCACTTCATGATTGACACCTTGGGGCACAATGATTAAACTAGATTATCCCTTGTCCCAGAGAAAACCTGCTTTTGGGTCATGTTTTCCTTGTCTCTTCAAAGAACTCAGATTGGAAACTCAGCCTTTTCAAAACAGACCTAGACTTGCCATGTTCCTCGTTGATACAAATTCGCATGGATAATCAAATTGGGGCATCATATGTGGAAATGATGGATACATAGTGAAGAAGGATGGGCTAATGCATGAATCATTGGGGGCATGCGACGAAAAAAAGAAAAAAAAAAGAAAAAAAAGAAAAAGAAAAATCATGATATCATGCATATGAGAATTCGGATGATTCCAAAGTGCAAAATGAAATTCTGAATATCTATTTCCCCTGAGGATTGCTTTTCAATGAGAATATTTGGGCTTGATATGATGAATGGCCATCTTTCATATCCATTTCACAAGAAAAAAATTATTATCCATAGTCACCCCTTTTGAGCCAAAAGAATTCTTAATTCTTTGAACCCTGATCAAGGATTACCCTCTACACTGGGGGGCAAATGCGAGGAAAGATCTTTTCAAAGATCATTGAGAAATGAGTGACAGCTCAGGGACAGACACAAAGCAAATGGAGCCCCGAATAAATACGGGCGCACTCTGTCAAAGAAAAAAAGAAGAGGAAAAGATGACGAAATAAAAGCCAAGAAAAACAAACAAAAAACACAATAAAAAAAATGTGTGTGAAAGACATGGCAAATTGAAAGCCAAAAGCAAGGAAGAAAAAGAGCAAAATCAAAAAGAAAGAAATGTCCAAGAAGAGACACATGCTTCAAAGAAAATCCTCTTCAAGAAAGGATCCTTGATCTGATTACCCTCAAACACATATTTTGGGCCTATTTATCCTTTCTTTCTGAATCCTGAGCCATGGCCTACATTACGTGCTTTAAAAGTCCATTTTGATCAAGCATGAATGTTTAATTTGAAGGGTTTTCCTCAGATTTTATCCCATCTTATCAAATTCTCATTTCACTAAGGAAGAATTTAGAATTCTCAAGTGCATGGTAAAAAAAAAAAAAAAAAAAAGAGAAAAATTGAAAAGAATGGGACTCTAGGGCGAAAACCCAAAAAAAAAAAAAAAACGGGCGGTCTAGAGTAGAATGGGAATTTTCGATGCCATCGATGATAGTGCCGATACCCCAAAAGAAAAGATCTTATTAAAGGAGTGGTCATCGAGGAACATCTAGGAATTCCTGAACCCCCCAAATTGTCAGCTCTCATTCGGAGGATTGTCTTCAAAAACTGAAACTTTGTTCCCAAGATTAAACTTTTCGGTTTAAACATCCCAGCCAATCTTGATGCTTGACAAAATGCCTTGATATGGAAACTAAAAGAATGTTGAATTTGTTTGGTTCTCAATGAATTCATGATTTATAAAACCTGTTCTATTTGTGAGCCTAGAAGGGATATACATTTTTGTCATGAAGTTTTCCTGGAAAAGCCAGAATCTTGTTATACCAAGCCTTGCCAATCCAGTTGAAAAAACCCAGATTGATACTTAGAGAAATTTCTAACAATAATCATCAGTCTTCAAAAGATTTGTACATCACACATTGTGGGGTTAATATTTTTTGTTTAGAAGTTTTCAAAATGCGAAAACAAATAAAGATATTTTTGAAATACCCATTCTGATGTTGACATGAGACAAGGATTTTTCTAACTCAAAGGTGTAGAACTGCCAGAATAGGTCATGACTTCCAGATATGAGAAGAAGAAATCGAACCCAGTGCAGATCTCTGTTGATGAAAGTTTGAAAACTGTTGGGGCAAAGAGAATAGCCAAAATGAATTGAAGATATACTCTGATTTGAAGAGGAAAAATGAATTTGAAAGGCTAAGCCAAAGCCTAAAAAAAAAAAAAAACAACCGGGGGCATTTGCATCACTCATGAGCATTCATCTCTCTATCAAGCTTTTACATCTGCATAGTGTCGGCAAGCATTTGCATCATTCATGGGTATTTGCATTGGCATTATTCCATAAGCATCTGCATTTTACCTTTACATTTACAATTCTTCATGGAATTCGTATTTGTGTCATCTCAAACAATTGCATCATTTCTAGAATCATTGCATTTTCGTTAATGTGTGGTAATTGTAGTTACACCATTCATAAACCAGTTACATGAACACAATTAGTAGGGGCATCTGCATCATGAAACATGGGCATCAATCCAAGTCATTTACATTTGCATTAAAGACATTTGCACCAGTTTAAGTCATTTCGTATCTTATTCAACATATGCATTTGCATCAAAAAGCATTTGCATCTTCTCAAAATCTTTAGGTTAATTTTCAACAATTCTTCAGCACCATTTTTAAGACCTCCGGGCATAATTCATAGGTAAGACCTCCGGGCAACATCTTTAAGACCTCCGGGCATAACTTTTTTCAGGGGTAAGGCCTCCGGGCACTATTCTTAAGACCTCCGGGCATCATTTTTAAAGTCGCATACAGCGCATTTTTTCCAAATTATGGGTAAGGCCTCCGGGCACCATTCTTAAGACCTCCGGGCATCATTTTTAAAGTCGCATACAGCGCATTTCTTCCAAATTATGGGTAAGGCCTCCGGGCACCATTCTTAAGACCTCCGGGCATCATTTTAAAGTCGCATACAGCGCATTTCTTCCAAATCACGGGTAAGGCCTCCGGGCACCATTCTTAAGACCTCCGGGCATCATTTTTAAAGTCGCATACAGCGCATTTCTTCCAAATTATGGGTAAGACCTCCGGGCATCATTTTTAAAGTCGCATACAGCGCATTTTTTCCAAATTATGGGTAAGGCCTCCGGGCACCATTCTTAAGACCTCCGGGCATCATTTTTAAAGTCGCATACAGCGCATTTTTTCCAAATTATGGGTAAGGCCTCCGGGCACCATTCTTAAGACCTCCGGGCATCATTTTTAAAGTCGCATACAGCGCATTTCTTCCAAATTATGGGTAAGACCTCCGGGCATCATTTTTAAAGTCGCATACAGCGCATTTCTTCCAAATTATGGGTAAGGCCTCCGAGCACCATTCTTAAGACCTCCGGGCATCATTTTTAAAGTCGCATACAGCGCATTTTTTCCAAATTATGGGTAAGGCCTCCGGGCACCATTCTTAAGACCTCCGGGCATCATTTTTAAAGTCGCATACAGCGCATTTCTTCCAAATCACGGGTAAGGCCTCCGGGCACCATTCTTAAGACCTCCGGGCATCATTTTTAAAGTCGCGTACAGCGCATTTCTTCCAAATTATGGGCAAGGCCTCCGGGCACCATTCTTAAGACCTCCGGGCATCATTTTTAAAGTCGCATACAGCGCATTTCTTCCAAATTATGGGTAAGGCCTCCGGGCACCATTCTTAAGACCTCCGGGCATCATTTTTAAAGTCGCATACAGCGCATTTCTTCCAAATCACGGGTAAGGCCTCCGGGCACCATTCTTAAAACCTCCGGGCATCATTTTTAAAGTCGCATACAGCGCATGTTTTCAAATCACAGGTAAGACCTCCGGGCACCAATTTTTAAGACCTCCGGGCACCATTTTAAGACCTCCGGGCATAATTTTTCAAATCACAGGTAAGACCTCCGGGCAACATCTTTAAGACCTCCGGGCATAACTCTTTTTTTCAGGGGTAAGGCCTATGGGCACCATTTTTAAGACCTCCGGGCATAATTTTTCAAATCACAGGTAAGACCTCCGGGCAACATCTTTAAGACCTCCGGGCATTTTTTTTTTAGGGGTAAGACCTCCGGGCACTAATTTTTAAGACCTCCGGGCATAATTTTTTTCAAATCATAGGTAAGACCTCTGGGCAACATCTTTAAGACCTCCGGGCATAACTTTTTTCAGGGGTAAGACCTCCGGGCACCAATTTTTAAGACCTCCGGGCATAATTTTTCAAATCACAGGTAAGACCTCCGGGCAACATCTTTAAGACCTCCGGGCATAACTTTTTTCAGGGGTAAGACCTCTGGGCACCAATTTTTAAGACCTCCGGGCACCAATTTTTAAGACCTCCGGGCAGCATTTTAAGACCTTCGGTCACCAATTTTAAAGCCCTTCGAGCATAAATTTTTCTTTTGAAATCGAATTCATTCCCTTAAGACGAATCGAGCCTTGTTTAGGCAGCGAATTCAATTTAAGGACAAAATCTTCAATTTATTGTTTTTAAAAAAAAAATGAAAAAAGAGAAAATAGAAAAAAAATAAATAAAAAAAATAAAAAAAAATAAAAAAAAAATAAAAAAAAGGAAAAAAGAAAAAAGAAAAAAAGAAGAAAGAAGAAAAAAATGAAAAAATGAAAAATAGAAAATGAAAAAAATTAAAATGAAAAAGAAACCCCTTTCCCTTTCCTTCACATGTGATGTCACTGACCGTACAAAATTAGTGTCGGTTTATCTTTGCCTGATTCCTGATTCTCAGCAATAGCCAAAGAGGGGCAGCTGTAGACACCTAATTTTGTCTGGACCACTAAACAGGTATGTTTTCTTCCCATATTGATGTTCCCAAGTGTAAAAAGACTGTTTTCATCCTGCAGGTGGTACTCCGAGACTTAGTTTAAGAGGGCGAGCACAAAAAGTCAAACTTGAAAAAAGTCAACCCCGAAAAAGTCAACCCCGAAAAAGTCAACCCCAGAAAGTCAACTACTGAAAAAGTCAACCCACTTTCAAAATCAAGATTTTAAGTTCAATTGAAAAATGGCGAAAGAATTTTGATAATCCGAGGTCTACATTGAAAGATATGGAGTTCGGAAGTTGGGATTTGGAGATTCAGTAGAAAGGAAACCCTAATCCGAGAAATTTGGGGAAAAGTGCTTAAACGATCAAACTGGTCGAAATTGAAGGTTCCAAATGAAAGATAAGCACTGACTACGGGTAATGGAGAAGTCACTTGCAAGAAAAACCGAAAAAAAAGTCAATCCGGGAGAAAACCGAGAATTAGGGTTTTTAGTGGATTTCGGTGAAATCGGGAAGAATCACAGAAATGGCCCGACTTGGTAAGACCAAAGCCCCCAATGGATGAGGAATGATTAAAAAGGATGGCCCAAGGCTCAGATTGAAGAAAATCTGAAAATCGGACTTGTTTTGAGCAAAACCGGGTTTCGGAGGTTAAAGGGTAAAATTGGAAAATTTTGGGAAAAATAGCAAATGGACTCCGAAAATTATGGAAAATTTGTCAATCTCATTCTTAAATCATTTGAAAGAGATTGGAGAAAGAAAATCTTGATTCCGAGTTCGTTTGCAAAGTGGCCAAATCCCGGGCTTCTTATGCAGTAATTCAAAAAGATAAATCCCGGAAAAATAGCAAATGGACTCCAAAAATTCTGAAATTTGGAAAATCTCATTTTTAAATTATTTGGAAGAGATTGGCGAAAGAAAATCTTGATTCCGAGTTCGTTTGCAAAATGGCCAAATCCCGGGCCTCCTATGTAGTAATTCAAGCCGATAAATCCCACAAAAATACCAAATGAGCTCCAAAAATTATGAAAACTTCCAGATCACACTTTTTAATTATTTTGAAGAGATTGGTGAAGAAAAATCATGATTTGGAGCTCGTTTAAAAAATGGTAAAATGTAGGGGCATAAAAGGGCATTTTTCGGAAGAACAAATCCAAATAAATAGCAAACGGACTCGGGTAATTTTGAAAACTTCCAGAACTCAATATTTTATTATTTTGGAAGTATTAAAAAAAGAAAAATTGAATTTGGAGTCCGTTTGATATTTATTTGCATCCGGGGGGCAAAATGGTCATTTCACCCAAGCAACCGAAAAGGGCTTTTTTGGCCCTTCAAAAAAATCAGAGTTGGGCTGGAAAAGAGAAGTGCTGGCATGCCCAAGCCCAAAGAAAGGAGGAAGCTTCTATTTTTTTTTTTTTTTTTTTTTTAATCAAGTGGTTAAAAATCAAGAGTTAGTTAACCATTCTCTTTGATCAAGCCATGGTGATTAAACCACATAGGTTAAGAAAGATGTCAACATTATTTTTGCATAGCTGTAATTTGAGAGGGCTGAGATGCTAATCTAAAGGTGGTAATTTCATGACTTTTCATCTTGAATTATTAGCCATTTGATGGAAATTAGGTTACACAAAAATGACAACATCTTGGAGGCTATATAACCATGCATTAAGGCTAGCCCTAAGGGAGGGAGGCAGATTTTGGTTTCTTCTTTTCCATTTTGGCTGATTTCTCTTAGTTTTTCTTAGTTTTTATCTTCTTGGTTGAGAGCAAAAAAAGAAAAGTTTAGAAATAAAGGAAAGTTTGAAGAGAAAAGCTTGAAATATTAGCTTCTTGAGGTTGCTCTTGAGCACCAACTCTTGCACTTTCATTTTCTATTCTTGTTTTTTGCTATTTTAATCTCTACTTGGTGAGTTTTCATTTTAAAATAATGTTTCTTGTTCTTCCTTCATTTCCTTTCTTAAGTATATTTTTTTTACATTTTGTTTTTACAATAAACTCACCATGGCCAAATGGCCTACATTATTTATTTTAAGTTGTTGTTTCAATTCATTTTACCATATTGTTTATGCTATTTTCTTTGTTTTTGATGTTTTAAGTGTTATGTTATTTCATGTTCTTAAGTTATATTTAATTTGGTTGCTTTGTTTGTTGCCATTTATGTCTTAGATATCATGTTTTTGCATTTTTAATTTTCTGTTTTCATGTTGTTTAAATTTGAGCATGTTTTAGAGTTAGCATATTAAGTGTTTGTGAAAATGCTTGTGTGATTCTTTGCATGATTCTTGTTTTATATCTTAGTGAGCATGTTTTAGATTTGGTATATTAGGTGTTTGTGAAAATGCTTGTGTGATTTTTGTGTTATGACTTAGTTTTTCATGCTAGCATACCAAGTGTTTGTGAAAATGCCATGCTTGTTGGAGCTTGGGGCCATTTGGCTACTCCATGTGTTTTGCATTGTGTGTTGTATTTTTTTTCATGCTAGTTGTTAGGTTTTTGCATTTGCATGATATTTGGTTGGATTTTTTAATTAAGCATGCCTTGTGTTTGTGAAAATGCCATGCATGTCTTAGGTCTAGGTTACATTAAATGCCATGCAAGTTCATGTTAGGTCTAGGCCATATTATTTATGTCATGCATTTTCCTTACATTTAGGTTTAGATCCATGCATTTCATGCATTATGTTTGCTGCATTGTTTCATGCATTTCATGTTCATGCCACTTGAATAATGACTTGAGCCAATTAATGGTTCAAAGTCATGCTCTCTTGAGCACACTTGTGGAAAATTAAGTTTGTCAAATTGATTATTCTACCTTTGTGATTTTTTTTACTTAGCCAATTTTTATCTAACTTTCAAAAAGTCCTAGCTACTGCTTTCAAGTTATTTTATGAGTTTCAAATATTTTTATTTTTATTTTTAAATGATTTTATCAAAGACAAAAAAAATGTGTTGGCAAAGCAGTTTTTTTTCCACCCAAAACTCGTACATCTCCGATTTTTCTGGGAATACATCTTTGATCAGAAAATTAAGCCAATTTTTTATCATGTATTTTTATATGTCCTGAGTCTCCAGTATTATTTTTAGAATTTTTGGAATTTTTAAAAATAGGGTAAAAAATCGTGGATTAAAACTGGACAGTGGAGTCAGGATTGAATTTAAAGAAAAACAAAGCAGTTTTTTCTCCTCCAAAAACTCGTACATCTCTGATTTTTCTGGGAATTCATCTTTGATCAAAAAATTAAGCCGATTTTTTCTCGTCTAGTTTTAAATGTCGTGAGTCTCCAGTATTTTTTTCAGAATTTTTGGAATTTTTTAAAATAGGGTAAAAAATCGTGGATTAAAACTGGACAGTGGAGTCAGAATTGAATTTAAAGAAAAACAAAGCAGTTTTTTCTCCTCCAAAAACTCGTACATCTCTGATTTTTCTGGGAATTCATCTTTAATTCGAAAATTAAGCCGATTTTTTTCCGTGTAGTTTTACATGTTCTGAGTTTCCAGTATTTTTTTAGAATTTTTGGAATTTTTAAAAATAGGATAAAAATTCGTGGATTAAAACTGGACAGTGGAGTCAGAATTGAATTTAAAAAAAAAAACAATTTTCTGTTTTGGTTAATTTACTTAGAGTGGGCTGATTAGAAGGGTTAGCTACTGACTTAGGGTAATTTCTAAGCCTTTTCAAACTCTAAAAATGGTTTTTCAAGTCCCGGGTTAAGGGTAGTCAAGTCCGGATTTTTTAAACTTAGGAAATTAGAGCCATTTTAAAGAAATTAGCCCAGTTTTTATTTTTAATTCAAGCTTTTCAAAATTGTTTTCAAACAATCACAAAGTATTTTGGTTTTAGAATATTTAATTTGACATATTTTCCTAAGGTAGCCGGATATCTTTTTAGATATACGGATTTCCTTAATTAAAGGAAAAAAATACATTTCATGCATTGCATTTTTATATTCATGCATTTTATATAATATGTGATTCTTGCTATAATAATTTCTATGATATTGTTGTTATTTTGATTTATATTTTTTGATGTTACATGGTTTATTATATGGTTTCGAATATTTCATGATATCCTATGCTTTTATTTAGTTATCTTTATTTAGCATATACGTATTCATTTATTTTAAATGTTTTCAAAAGATAATGGTTTTCAATAAAAATAAAGATATTCCCGAGTTAAAATAATTCATGAGTTCTCTACCGGGTTTGCTGGAGGGAATATCATCAATTATCATTAATAAAGGAATATCTTTCTTTCAAAAAAGAGAATGATTCGGAAAGTTTTCCAAAACTAATAAAAATTTCTATATTTTGCCACGTTTGTTGGGGAATATAGGAAAATTTTGAATTTTATAAATTCTGGATCATTTTCAATAAAAAAAATGAAATTATTTTTCTTTAAATTGGGAATTAACTTGAAATACTAAATTTAAAACCAACTTTTTACCGAGACTTGAGATAACACACGATTAATAAGGTACCGATTTATACGGGCGTTGTGGGGGTGCTAATCCTTCCCCACACGTAACCGACTCCCGAACCCGCTTCTTTGATTTCTCTGGTTTAAAACGCAGATTTGAAATTGGTTTTTAAAATGTTTTAATTAATTTTTAAAATATTTTATAAAACCGGTTTTAATAGGTGGCCGATCACACCTAGCTAAAAAAGATTGGTGGCGACTCCATGTCTTTTTTAAGGTCATTTTCAAAACCTTCATTTTTCTAGAGGAATTAAGTCGACTTTTCCTCGATTTTTTTTAATGTCACGCCTAACGAATAATAAAGTCTTGCGATGAGACTCGTCGTTATTTTTTTTTTAGGTTGCGACAATAATAGTTTGTTATTGTATGATTCATTATGTAACGCTCTATTATTTGAAGATACAATATTCGAAAATTAACTTTTATTTTTATATTTTTATAATTCTTGAGGTTATATGCATTAATTTTTTTAACATCAATTATTTACTTCTCTTATTATTTCTACTAATCTAGTATCTATATCTTTTATATATATATATATATAATTTCTGATAAGGTCTTTTTTACATGTTGTAAATTCTTTGCTTTTTTTTAGTTATTATCTATTTTTATTTTAAAATAAAATTTTCCATATTTTTTAAAATAGAAAAACAAAAAAAATCTAAATTTTTTTAAAAAATGAAAATTAAAAAAAAAAAATCAACTATAGTATATATATATATATATCATTTTATAATAATTACTTTTTTTACATATTTAGTGCGCTCATGATACAATAACAAGAAATGAAAAACTACCATCATATCAAAATCAAATGTTTTTTCCTCGTTCAATCAATAAAAATATATATATATATATATATATAATATTATTTTAATTGTCAATTCCCTAATCGCTTTAGAGTTTTTTTTTAATCCAAATATAGTTGGTTTTATTTTTATTTATCGAAATACCGTTAGTTTCAAATAATTTTTCAAAATTCGTTTTTTTTTTAACCAGTTGAAAAATCGTCATGACCCATGGCGATTTCCCAACAGTAAATTTTATTTTTTTTAAATTTGATTTTTTACTTTGGGTGGCGATTTCCCAAGGTTTTTTTTTATTCTTTTAATATATATTTTTTATTCTTTTAAAATATGGATCGGACCCATGTATGGTATCAACACCACATTTGCTTGCCCAAGTCTGGCCCGCCCGAAATATGGGTATCAAATTTTGTCCAAGCTCGTTTTGGGCCCGCCCATATATATATATATATATATTTTAAATAATATATATTTATTATTTAATCTTTAATAATTTTATATTTTTTTTCTTTTATTAAGTTGTTAAACATGTACAACTTAACATATTTTTTTAATTTTTACACTATAATATTATATATATTTAATTTTTATATGACATAAATTACATTATATATATAAATATAAATAATATATTATTTAATTAGAAAACGGGCCAAGCCGGGCTCGGGCCTTGAATGTTGGAGCTAAGGCTCGGCCCATATTTTAAACGGGTTTAATTTTTTTGCCCAAGCCCATTTTTCGGGCCTAATATTTTTGTCCAAGCCCTCCAAAATATGGGCGGGTCTTCGGGCTTGGACGGGTAGCCCAGCCCTTGGACAGGTCTAGATGGTGGTAAGGGCCGGGCTACCCGTCCAAGCCCGTTTAAAAAATTAGGCCAATTTAAAATATGGGCTGGACCTTAACTCCAACATTCAAGGTTCGAGCCCAGGCCGGACCGTTTTCTAATTAAATAATATATTATTTATATTTATATATATTATGTAATTTATGTCATATAAAAATTAAATATATATAATATTATAGTGTAAACATTAAAAAATATGTTAAGTTGTACATGTTTAACAATTTAATAAAAGAAAAAATATAAAATTATTAAAGATTAAATAATAAATATATATTTTTAAAAAATAGAAAAAAAATAATATGGGCGGGCCTAAACGGGCTTGGACAAAATTTGAGGCCCATATTTCTGGTCGGGACGGACTTGGGCAAGCAAATATGATGTTGATACCATACATGAGCCCGATCCATAATTTAAAAGAATAATATATATATATTAAAAGAATAAAAAAAAAACTTAAAATAAATAATAAAAAATAAGAAATAATAACCTTGGGAAATCGCCATAAATTTTTTTATAAAATTAAGTTGGGAAATTACCATGGCCCATGACGATTTTTTAATTTTGTTTTTAAAAACTAATAAAATTTACCGCTGGAAAATCGCCATGGCCCATGGCGATTTTCCAACTGGTTAAAAAAAGAGCAGATTTTGAAAAATAATTTGAAACCAACGGTATTTCGATAAGTAAAAATAAGAACAGCAGTATTAAGATAAAAAAAACCTCCCTTCAAAAGTTGCGAGTATTTTTTTGCTTTATATATATATATATATATATTCGAAGTAAGGGTTTCTAGGGGTGAGCATTAATTGGTTTGAACCGATTTAACCAATCGAACTGATCAAATTTGATTTATTCGGTTCGGTTTATTCGGTTTTGAAATTAGTCAGTTATGAAAATCGGTTTAATCGGTTAGTTCGGTTGGTTGTCGATTTTTAAAATTGATAACCGAATAGACCGAACTAACCGACGCTTTTAATTTTATTTTAAATATAATATAAATAAAATATATTTATATAATAATTTAAAAGTATATATAATATAATATATCATTTATATTATATAATATACAAAAAATAAATTATTTTTTAAATAGTTAAAATCGATTTAACCGACCGACTTAAGTCGATTTCAATTTTTTCGATTTTAGAATCTTTATCGATCGGTTCGTCTATTTTATAGGTTTAATCGATTTAATCAATTTTTAAAATTTTGTAATCGAACCGACAAGAGATTCAATTGATAAGAAAAAATTTCATAATAAAAAGAATAAATCAGGAATGAAATGCATTTACTATTGTTAGAGATGAAATAAGTTGTGTTTAATTTACACTTTTAAAAGTTAGGTGTCGATCAATCATTAAACCCATTTGAATTAATTATTTTTATTAAAGTGTAAACATATTTTAAAAATATAATTTCAAAATCAAAATTAATATAATAATATTTTAAATCGAATTCGAATTATAAGTCAAAGCCCATCCTCAATCCAACTCTAAATTAACGGGCTCAATAGACAATCCAACTCATGAACAAATTAACACTCATTAAAAAAGATAATGACGTTATGAGCTAAATGACGAAACTAAAGATTTAATATGCAGAAAATGTGTTGAATTTACATTATAAACAATTTTTTTTTTTTAATTTTTTTTTTTTATGAGTTAAATCAATCCACATGTTAGATGCAACTGGATGAATCGAAGAAGTGCAAATTAATCCAATATTGAATTCAGCCGGATATCTTAATTTGATTGTAGAACAATATTAGGCATATGATACGATGGAGCAGCTGCAAAGAAGCGGAAGATATTGCACCAAACACAAAAACATTGTGTTTGTGTGCAGGATGACTACATTAACAAATGGACGATTACTTCAATGTCTTAATTTATTTTTTCTTATTCTTTTCAATATATATATATATATATATATATATATATATATATATATATATATACCTTGAACAACAACTGCCTACCTAAAACCACCCAAACAAACAATGTAAATTGCAAATTGCAATGTCCATCTGTACGGATATAATGAATAATTATGAGCATCGTGGAACAGGTTGCAACCCGATGGATATATAATGAATAATTATGAGCATCATGAAACAGGTTGCAACCCGATGGATATATAATAAATAATTATATGCATCGTGAATCAGGTTGTGATTAGATTTTTCAAATTGTCGGGTTAGCCGTTCGATTCGAATTAGATTGAAATTATTATTCATTAAATAAAAAAATATTTTTATTTAAATTTAATTATAAAAAATAAAAATATTTTTAAATAATAAAATGGAGTTTCGAGTCAATCTGAACTTGAGTAAGGACATAAAAAAAACTCGAATCGCAACCCGATTAATGAATAGGTCTAATTGAGACTCTGACTAAAAAAACTTTGTATTTTAGCTTTTTCGGGATTTCGCAATTGCTTCCTTTTTCATCTATCTTCATTTTTTTAATAATATCTTTGAACTTCACTCTAAAATTAAAGTAAATTTTTGATCTTTTATTGCACAAAATTAAGATTATAAATTTTTATTTCGTTGTAATTATACCTATTAAATCTTGAAAATGAACGAATAAAGTTCAATCATCAAAATTTTTAAAATAGCATCACATAAAATATTTATCATCCAACTCATCCAACAAATATAAATAATTTTTTTTCATAAATTACATCATTAAATTAAGAAAATTTTAATAGAAAAATTGAATATTTTATACTGTTAAAATTCTAATTACAATAAAGTAAAAGTTCATAGCTTAATTTCATGCAATAAAAGATCAATGATTTATTTTCATTTCTAAATAAAGTTTGAGGGCTTATTTTGATATTAATCTTAGTGTTTTGTTAGTGTAAGTAGTAAATTTTCATCAATTTTATTATTTTCTATTCACAAATTAACAAATTTTAAATTATAATGAAAAATGTAATAAGATATTTAACAGTTAACATTGATTTTTAATGAAAAAATATGTCGAGTTACGACTTACTGATTGAATGAGTATCGTTCAACTTAACTTTCAAAATCTCTAACATTTCATCTAGACTTGTCTAAGGGTCGGGTAAATCCGATAGATCCAGCTTAACTTGTGTCGGGCTTTGGATAAGATTTTCAAAATTTAGACTTGGTCCAAACTTATTTTTTAATTAATAAAATATTTTTTAAATATAAAAAAAGATCTCAAAGGCTCGACAGATCAAGCTTTGGACAAGCAATTTTTTTTTTCATTCATGTTTGGTCTGATTAGACTCGTTCTATGAACAACTCTCTAATTTAATTGATGTTGGGTTTTAACAATTTGTGATTTTTTCAATAGTTTTGGTGCATATTTTTTAAATGAAAATACTCTATGATTTTAAAGTTTTTATTTTTTACTCTAAAGTATTTAAAAAAAACAAAAAAAACCTATATTAAAACTAACAATTAGACCTATGTTATGTTATTCAAATTTATTTTATTTTTTAAAATATTTATGTTCGATATGTATTTGAATATAGATATGAAATATGATACTCTAAATATATAATTTTGTAAATAAATGGCTTTGCCTTTATAATATTTTTGTTTTACTTTTTTTTTTTTGCCAAAACTTGACTAAAGACTTGAGCATTTTAAGTGTTTCCCAACAATTTTGGAAATAAAGACTCGGGAATTAAAAACGGATTTGAGAAAACTAGCCAATAGGGAAAAGATGATGGTATTGGTGGCACAACTGGCAATCACCTGGATTCTCTCATTTACCTTGAAGATTCCGTAGCCAAAAGTATCTTTTTTTTCTATTTTATTATTATTATCTCGTAAATATATACATTTTCTTAGAACTTTCCACTTTTCCTATTTAAAGCCACCAAACAAATCCCAATATTTCTCACTATTCTCCCTCTGCACCTTCTCTTAGTTTGTTTCTCTCTGAATTTGTTCCTGCCGAAGCAGCAGCAGCAGCAGTAACCATGTCTCTCCTCAGCGATCTCCTCAACCTCAACCTCAGCGAGACCACCGAAAAGATCATAGCTGAATATTTATGGTTGGCTATCTTCTCTTCCTCCCCTTGCCCCCCTATATGTACAATCTAAGACTAATTACTAGTAATTTTTTTTTTTAAAAACGCTTCCTTAATTCTATTTCAGGATTGGTGGGTCGGGTATGGACTTGAGGAGCAAAGCAAGGGTGTGTTTTACTGTTCAAACTTTGATTTTATTGAATATTTATGATCTGGGTTTTTCGAAAAAAATTATTGGTTAATTTTACCATAATAATTACTACTATATTGGCTTCTACAGACTTTGCCTGGACCAGTAACGGACCCTGCAAAACTCCCCAAATGGAATTACGATGGATCTAGCACGGGCCAGGCTCCCGGAGACGATAGTGAAGTTATTCTATAGTACGTTTTTTTGTTGGATTTTTCATGTAGATTGATTACTCTTTTGATTATAATATAATAATGATTTTTTATGTTATCTGTAATTTGACTGGACCAATCAGCCCTCAAGCGATATTCAAGGATCCCTTTAGAAGAGGAAACAACATCTTGGTAATTAATTCTCTCTTTGCTCCCGTGATTTTCTGCTTTAATAATCACTAAGAAATTAATGATTAACATAGGAAAATGAAATACCGTGACAAATAGATCTTAGCGATAGACATGTGGATAGGGTTAATCTTTCCATCCGTCTATATTTTAAAAAAATTAGGTAAAAATATTAAATTTAAAAAATAAATTTGAGTAAAAAAAAAATATATATAAAATCCGTTTAAAATATAGGTGAAGCTTTTAGTATAGCATTAATGCTCAAGCCGGACCTGATAAAGTGATAATTATATTTTTTATATATTTCACATATATATATTAATTAATATTGATATGATAATAAATTATTATTAGTAATATTAATATTCAAATGAATCCTTTTCTTTAAGGGATAGATACCTTAATGCATTAATTTTTCATTTAAAAAAACTGATGATCTTTTTTAAAGATGATCGATCCCTTTTATGAAACTTTTTTTTGTATAAAAAATGATCAATTATTCTCTAAACAAAATCAATCCTTTTTGCGTAGATATTTGGTTAAGACTTGGATTGTCCTTTTACATTTAGGTTCGGACTTAACAAATAATGAGACCCGAATAATCGAATCAAATTAAACCCGAACATTCATGAAAATTGTTAATACCTTGTTTGGGCTCACCCGAAATCTAATTATCAAGAAAACAATTTTTTGCTATCGTATTTATACTTTATAGAAGTATTTTATTCCGAAAAGAAAGTCAAGAGGGGTAATTCTGTCTTTGCAAATGGATAATAGGTGATGTGCGATGCTTACACACCAGCCGGCGATCCCATCCCCACCAACAAGAGATTCAATGCGGCCAATATCTTTAGCCATCCCGACGTTGTAGCTGAGGAGCCATGGTAAATTTCTTTAAACCTTTTCTTATACTATTTGGGGAATTTCATTAATTATTTTTAAGGAGCCGCTGGCATTCCTTAATTCCAAATCCCAGCTGGAATCTCTTTTGTCTTGTAAAAATGAAAAGGAAACTATGGGACCACGAAAATAGTAACTAAGGCCTAATTTAGCATATTGGAAAAAGCTTGGGTTGAAAAAAGCTTGAGTTGAAAAAAGTGTGTTTATAAAGTGTGGTGAAAAAGTGTGGTTTAAAAACTTTTAAATATTTAGTATTGCTGTGAAAAAGTGTTGTAGGAAATTGAAATGTCAAAAAAAGATATGTTTAAAATAAGAAAAGTGTAGAGATGTGAGGATAATAAAGTCATTTTATCCAAAAGTCAGCTTTTAAAGCCCAAAAGCTATATTTTTTAGCTTTTTGGTTTGGCTTTTTAAACCATGGTTTCAACAGCAGAAGCCAATTTTTTTTTTTATCTATTTAGCATTGCGTTTGCGGTGAAAAGCAGCTTTTGACCTCAAAAGCTGTGCCAGAAGCAATGCTAAACGAAGCCTAAGACTATCAACTGCCGGTCACGACGAGTTAGGTGGTCTCATACTCGGGGGACTATGCTTGGTGCAACTGCAAACTTCAACAAATAAAAAAAGTCACAATTAGAAAATGAGTCTTGATCTTGTTAGGTACCAGAGTGACGGAATAGTGTCTCACAACTAAAATAAGAGATGAGAAAATAGGAACTGAACACACAAAAGAAACACAGATATTTTACGTGGTTCGGCCAATATACCTACGTCCACGGGAGGAGGAGCAAAGCTTTGTATTTAATCGGAGATGGAGTACAAACCGGATACAAACCGGCTACATATTACAAGTGCTCTTTTTAGCACACACTCAACACCTCAATACACAAGCATCTAACAGACAGCTACTGCCTCTAAACTCTCTCATCACCTCGACCGGGAGGGGCTCCCTCTGGAGCTCTCACTATGCCTCAACCGGGAGGGAGCTCTTGGAGCTCACCTTTGGAGCTCTAGCTCATTTCTCCTCTGCTCTCAACTCCTCTTACGCTCAATGCCTTTATATAGGCATTTCAGAAGTGTGAACACTGTTAAAATTGTGGCTTCCTGAATTTTCAAATAACGTAGCAAACTTTGCTACAAATTTGGCTTCTCAAGCTGGAAGGGTTTAGAAAATGCTTTGGCTGCCTTTGTTGACTTTCAAGCCACTTTTCCAACAAATCTCCCACTTGAAGATTTGATTAAACCAATCATATCTTCACACCACTCTTTCTGTCTTGCCATTCCATGTTGCTTACGTTTCTGATAGACCATAGGAGGATCGACACCAAATAAACTTGTCAGTGTTGATTGGCTTTGTCATAACATCTGCTAGGTTGTCTTTGGTGTGAATCTTTTGCATATCCACACTTCCTTCTTCTACTACTTCTCGAACAAAGTGATACTGTATACCTATATGCTTTGTCCTGGAATGAAAGGCTGGATTCCTTGCAATGTGCAAGGCACTCTGACTGTCACAATACACAATAATCTTCTGCTGCTTGTGCCCGAGTTCTTCCATTAACCTTTGTATCCATATTGCTTCCTTGCATGCTTGGGTAGCTGCCATATACTCAGCTTCTGTAGTAGACAAAGCTACAACAGTCTGTAACTTAGATAACCAGCTTACCGCTCCTCCTGCAAGTGTGAACACATAGCCAGTAGTGGATTTACTTTTATTAAGATCACCTGCAAAATCTGAATCAACATAACCCCTGACAACAAGTTCTGATCCTCCAAAACATAATGCAACATCTGAGGTTCCTTTAATGTATCTAAGGATCCTCTTAACAACATTCCAATGCTCTCTACCAGGATCTGCCATAAATCGACTGACCGCTCCCACTGCTTGTGCAATGTCTGGTCTTGTACATATCATAGCATACATAAGGCTTCCCACCGCTGATGCATACGGTACTCGAGACATTTCCATCCTCTCTGCTTCATTGCTAGGACTCATACCTGAGGATAATTTACAATTGACAGGAAGTGGGGTAGATATTGGCTTACAGTCTTGCATGTTGAAGCGTCGCAAGACCTTCCTCAGATAATTCTTTTGAGAAAGCCAAATTTTCCTGTCTTTTCTGTCTCGGTGAATTTGCATCCCTAAAATCTTGTTTGCGGGTCCCAAGTCCTTCATATCGAACTCCCTAGCCAACTGTGCCTTCAAATCTTGGATTCGATCTTTGTTGGGGCCTACCACCAACATGTCATCCACATACAACAGCAAAATAATGAAATCATTATCATCAAACCTCTTGTAGTACGTACAATGGTCTGAACTCAGTCTGTTGTATTCAAGGCTAATTATGAAAGAATCAAATCTCTTGTACCAACATCTGGGCGCCTGCTTTAGACCGTACAGAGATTTGGTCAACCTGCAAACCAAGTTTTTTCTTTGCCTGTTTCAACAAAAACCTTCTGGTTGGAGCATATAAATAAGCTCTCCATGTAGGAAAGCCGTCTTTACATCTAGTTGTTCAAGATGTAAATCAAATGCAACACACATAGCCAACACTACTCTGATAGTAGTAAGTCTGACAACTGGAGAAAATATCTCGTTGAAGTCAATACCTTCTTTCTGAGCATATCCTTTTACAACCAATCTAGCACGATATCGTTCTACTTGATCATTGCTATCCCGCTTGATCTTGTAGACCCATTTGTTACCAATGGCTTTTCTGCCACGTGGTAATTCCACCAGTTCCCATGTCTCGTTCTTGTGAAGAGCTTCAATTTCTTCCTGCATTACTGTCATCCACAGAGTAGCATCTGGGCTACTAGTAGCTTCATGAAAAGTTGATGGCTCTCCATCCTCTGTTAAAAGACAGTATGCAACATTGCTCTCCGTAACATACTCCGTGTGCCAATTTGGAGGCCTTCTCTCACGAGTTGACCGTCGAACTTCTACAGCCTCGGACTCAACTGGTTCTGGTACCTCATGCTCTGGTTCTGCTTCAGAAGAATCATCTTCTTGAGAATTTCTATCCATCTGCACTGTAGCAGTCTCTTTTGAAGTGTTGTCATTTGTTTGCTCACTTTGCAGTTCATTTTCTGCAAAAACTACATCTCTGCTGACAACAACCTTGCGGGCAGTGGGATCCCACAGGCGATACCCCTTAACACCGTCAGCATAACCCAAGAATATACATTTTCTGGATTTTGGATCCAGCTTTGTTCTTTCTTGGGAGTTGTACATCACGTACACAGGACATCCAAACACATGTAGAGAAGAATAATCAGCTGGCTTTCCTTTCCACATCTCCATAGGCGTCTTTAAACCAATCGCCGTTGATGGTGATCGATTTATCACATAACAGGTGGTTTTGACTGCTTCTGCCCAGAAAGATTTGGCCAATCCCGCTGTTCTCAGCATGGCTCTTGTTCTATCTAGGAGAGTTCTGTTCATCCGCTCTGCTACACCATTCTGTTGAGGCGTATGTGCAACCGTGAATTGTCTCATAATACCCTCTTTCTTACAGAATGCTAGAAAGTTACCGTCTACATATTCTCCTCCATTGTCTGTCCTCAAGCGCTTGATTCTTTTCCCAGTTTCAAGCTCTACTTGTGCTTTGAACTCCTTGAATACTGGAAACACATCTGACTTCTTCTTGATTGGGTACACCCATAATCTCCTGGAATAGTCATCAATGAATGATACAAAATACTTTGCTCCACCCAGGGATATTTCTGGTGACTCCCACACATCAGAATGGATTAAGTCCAGTATGTGTTTGCTTCTTGTAGTTACTTTAGCAAACTTCAATCTATGCTGCTTGCTTATCACACAGTGCTCACAGAAAGGTAAATTGACCATCTTGAGCCCGGGCAGGAGATTGCGTTCTGCAAGGACTTTCAAGCCTCGCTCTGACATATGGCCTAATATGCGATGCCACATCATCGTCGTTTCTTCTTGGCTGGCTGCTGCAACTGATGCATCTGCCTCTTGCAACGTCTCTCCCAAAAGCATGTATAGATTGCTTGTGATCTTCTCTGCTTTCATCACCACAAGGTTTCCTTTCACTACTTTCAATATTCCACAAGGAGAAATTTCTCCCACTGAACTTCTCTATCTCGAATTTTGCTGCCATGGTTGTACACGAACTGAAGCGAGTTACACTATTTCACCGTGAATAGTACCGTATACGTGAACAGTATTGTACGTATGTCGTACACTAGAACAAATCCAGTATACGTTAACAATTACTGCAAAAGTATACAACCACACGTATGAATAGTAACCGTATCTGTGAATAGTGACCGTGTACTGGAACAGTGACCGTATACTGGAACAGTGACCGTAGCCCGTGAATAGTGCACCAGGTAGGTTCCCAGGAAAGAGAGGTGGGTCACTGATAGACACACTTAAATACCAAGTCTTTCCTAGCCAGAACTTCCCTAGACACTTTCACACTACCACACTTTATTTCCAGCAACAAGAATAATTCTTTTCTGATGTGGAAGATCAGACAATACTGCAACCACAGAGCATACTAAGAACCAACACTTTCACTGCAGCGGAATAAGGACCACGAACCAATGGCTCTGATACCACTGTTAGGTACCAGAGTGACGGAATAGTGTCTCACAACTAAAATAAGAGATGAGAAAATAGGAACTGAACACACAAAAGAAACACAGATATTTTACGTGGTTCGGCCAATATACCTACGTCCACGGGAGGAGGAGCAAAGCTTTGTATTTAATCGGAGATGGAGTACAAACCGGATACAAACCGGCTACATATTACAAGTGCTCTTTTTAGCACACACTCAACACCTCAATACACAAGCATCTAACAGACAGCTACTGCCTCTAAACTCTCTCATCACCTCGACCGGGAGGGGCTCCCTCTGGAGCTCTCACTATGCCTCAACCGGGAGGGAGCTCTTGGAGCTCACCTTTGGAGCTCTAGCTCATTTCTCCTCTGCTCTCAACTCCTCTTACGCTCAATGCCTTTATATAGGCATTTCAGAAGTGTGAACACTGTTAAAATTGTGGCTTCCTGAATTTTCAAATAACGTAGCAAACTTTGCTACAAATTTGGCTTCTCAAGCTGGAAGGGTTTAGAAAATGCTTTGGCTGCCTTTGTTGACTTTCAAGCCACTTTTCCAACAGATCTCACCACCGGCTTTAATTTTTACTACTCCCAACCCATTTTATATGCAAATAAATAATAATAATAATAGTGGTAACAACTAACAATGTTTAAAAATTTTCAAAACTTAACTGATGAGTGATATGCTTTATGTAATTTATATCACTATCCTCCATTCTATTTTATAATATTTCTCCATACACAACTTTTTTAATTTAATATTAAAAATTATTAAAGACATAATTATGGTATGCTTCACTTTTTTGGTAGGTACAAAGCTAATTCGATTTTATTTGAATGATACGATGAAAAGACATATTTTATTTGAATGGTTGGCGAGAATCCTCTCACCTTGCCGTCCAAATGAAGCATAAAAAGTAGATACTCCCATTGGGTTGAACGTCTCTTGCCTTGTGTCCAAACTCCAAACTACGAGTTAGATGGCTTCATTTTAGATAAGCTTTAATAGACTTTGTCAACAAAAATGATTAAATTAAAAATTGTTGCCTCACCTACTCTAGTTTTTCTCAAGGAAAAGGAAATGGCATAGTCATTTGTTTGTTTGTTTATATTGAACAAGGAATGATGTTTTATTTGAAAATAAATTAAAACCATTTATCTTTTAGTTTTTAGATTAGTAGATTAAAGTTGTATTTTATTTTAAATTAACTGAATTGTCATAACGGTTGTTGGGTAGGTTTTCGGATTTCTTCCTGTTTGTTTGATGGCCTTTGTCCAAGCCGTTTCTGTCTGTCATTATCATTTTCCTGTTTCTTTACACGAAAGTTTCCATCACTTTCAATACATTTTTGCTAAGAAAAAAAAAAAAAACAAGGATTCTTTGTGAATTACCCCTAGCATTTTAACTTATCATAGAAAAAAGAAACTAATGTTTGAATTAATTTGCAAGTGATGATGTAAAAATAAGCATGATTAAAATTCGAAGGTGTTTTTTTTTCTTCATAGTGGTATACTGTTGTTTGGTTTCTTTCTTTAATGCCTTTTTTTTTTTTTTTTTTTAATTCAAAATTAGTAGGCTTTTCAGAAAAGAAAAACTTAGTGGCCCTTTTACAACTTTTATAACTTTAGGTTGGGTTTGGCAGTGCTAATGATCAAGTCAATGGTTTAAGTCAGCTAACTCAGCTTCCTATATTACTTGGGACGTTGAATAGATAGATTATTTATTCAATTTGAATTAGATCAAGTTTGAAATAAATTTTAGTAATTTTAATTGGTCCGGATTACTAGATAATAAAAATAATTTTATTTAAATTTAATTATAAAAGTATTTAAATATTAATATAATTTTTTTTAATATTTTAATATATTTATACAATACAATGAACTTTCAAATCAATTCGAATCTCGATCGAACTTGAACAAACATTTTTTTATTATTCAGGTTCAAACTCGACCCATAAACACCTCTAAGATTAAGTACAAACTACCAAACAAAAATAGCTAAATAATTATGTAGTAAAAAGTGGAATTTTTTTTTTCTTTTATTTTTCTGCGACTTTATACATTATGATAAAAATTAATACTATAAAGATTCCTTTTTTTCCCCTTAAAGTCTTGCTTGTTAGGATGAAATGCCTAAACATAAAGCAACAAGGACTTTCTTAGCAGTTTGACTTTGACAATTTCATCAAATTTTATTCTATCATTTCCAGTTGTCGAGTTATTTTTTATTGAACGTAATAACAATAAATTTAATAAAAAATCTATATTTATTTAATGATTATAGTTATTTTTATACAAAAAATATGTCTTTACCTTGTTGAGAGTTGAGACCATCCTTTAACACCATCTTCTAGTGGATTACTCTCTATTATAGTTCCCATTGCTAATCTTTTGCGAAGTCAATTTTACTCAATTTCCTTCCCTTTTCTCTGCATATTTATATCTGGTTGATTGAAAATTGCACCTATTGACATCAGGTATGGCATTGAGCAAGAATACACTCTCCTTCAAAAGGATGTTAACTGGCCACTTGGGTGGCCAGTTGGAGGGTTTCCCGGCCCACAGGTACATATATATATATATATCACACTGCATCTTATTTTTTGATTAATCTCGCGTTTAACCGAACTGTAGATAATGCTGTACTCTAAGCTGTTGGTTTAGATCCATCGGAGTGATCATCTAAACCAAGTTTTGTATCCATGCAGGGTCCCTACTACTGTGGAGTAGGAGCTGACAAGTCCTTTGGCCGGGACATTGTGGACTCCCATTACAAAGCTTGCGTTTATGCTGGCATAAACATCAGTGGAATCAACGGCGAGGTTATGCCTGGCCAGGTGGGTTTTGTTCTATGTTAGAACTTACAAGCTAGCTAGGCTGTTTTTCTTTGATGGAGCTTTAGTTTCCATGAATGATCTATATGGTTTATCTGGTCTTGTTCTTGTGTAAACAGTGGGAGTTCCAAGTTGGTCCGGCCATTGGAATATCTGCAGGGGATCAATTATGGGTTTCTCGATACATACTCGAGGTAAGATCAATATACTATTGTATCTAATCAATGAATTTGCCTTTTAACGGATGTACCATAACATCTTTTATTTTCTTTTTTTAAACAGCGAATCACTGAAATCGCTGGAGTGGTTCTTTCTTTCGATCCCAAACCCATTCCGGTTTGTTTTAATGCTTACCTTTTCCCCTAAATTCAACTATACTTTTATGTTCTTTTAGCTATTTTTCTTGGTCTGTTTTTTTTTTTCTTTCTTTTCATCTTTGCATTTCTTTTCCGTAATCAGGGTGACTGGAATGGTGCTGGTGCTCACACTAACTATAGGTAGATACTAAAATCAACGTGCTCTACACTTTATATAAGTATATATTGTTTTCCATGCATGAAGAGTTAATTAATTGAAATAAAATTTTCTTTCAGCACGAACTCAATGAGAAATGATGGCGGCATCCAAGTGATCAAGAAGGCGATTGAGAAGCTGGGTTTACGCCACAAGCAGCACATTGCGGCCTACGGAGAGGGTAATGAGAGACGCCTGACTGGTCGTCATGAGACTGCAGATATCAATACATTCTCTTGGGTAAGTTAGCACTATATATATATATATATTAGCATGTAGCAGTAGCACCTTTTTGGTAACAAGCTCAGAATTCATTTATTCTTTTCATCATTAATTTCCATACAAATAATACATCTGCATTTTCTCATTAGTCATTACTAAGACTATTTTTTGCTTGCGATCTCAAAACTCCAGGGTGTTGCAAACAGGGGAGCATCTATCCGTGTCGGCCGTGACACTGAGAAGGCTGGAAAGGGTAAGCCTTCATTTTTTTTTCTCGTGATTTCTCGTCTCTTGAATTTGACATTAATTTCTGGTCACTTATGTAATTCACAGGCTACTTCGAAGACAGAAGGCCAGCGTCCAACATGGATCCCTACGTTGTGACATCAATGATTGCTGAAACCACCATTCTCTGGAAGCCTTAGAGGTGGAAACTGGAGCTTTTGGAAGATAAGAAGGAAAAACCTACATCAGATTAAATCTATATATTAACCCTCTCATCTTCTTTGTTGGGGGAGTCGGTGAACTTGTGTTTTATTTATTGCTTTCAATTGCTGGGTTGCCATTTAAACTGGTGTTGTTTTTTTTCACTTTTAGTTATAGTCTTTTGCTTCTGCTGATCATTTTGTTCGAACAAACGAGCTTTGGTCTGTTAAATAAAAAAGCAGCTGTTGATATAAATTATGGCATGATTCTGCTAAAACTTAAGGCAGCAGACGTGTTAGTTGACCTTTTTACGAAGGCTTTGGCTGGCATTAAGTCATTGGTTGCTTGACCGCCATGACACTAGAGAGGGTTGCATGCTACATTTTGGAAGATACAAATATCAGCGGTACCTATTATAGCAACTAATCGAATCCGAAAATTTAGTTTAAATGGTTAGTACATGTTTTTTTCTGGTCTAGTGAAAGAGGTGAGTTTAACTTTCTTTCTTTCTTTTTTTTTTTTTTTTTTTTTTTTTTGTTATATCAAAAATTGCAAACTTCTTTTTATTTCTCTTTTGGCTATTTAGAAAAGAGTTTAAATTATATTAAGACCGTCTTAAAAAGTGATTTTTTAGGATTTCTCTTAAAATATGGCAAATTTATTAAAATACAATACTGTCAAATATAAACATAAAGATTGTAATTTTTTGTTTAATTCTTACTCCCTTAACTTTGTATTTTGACTAGATTATCGAAATATTATTGGATTTGAATTGATATTTTATAATAAATTTGGAAGATTAAGAAGTAAGAGGAGTAAAGATAATTTAGAAAAATAATAACTTCGATCCTTATACGACACTTGGCATAACATTGAGAGTTTTTTTAATATGATCAATTAGATTTGACAATTTCAAACATAATATAATTGTATGATACGAACACACTACAAGAGAACGTCGATTTATCCAAGGAATCTTTCCATCGGTAAAACATTTCTTTACCAACGGAATTCCATCGGTAATGTTTATCAATTAAATTCGACAGTTTCAAACACAATATACGAACACACTACAAGAGAATGTCGATTTACCAATGGAATCTTTCCATCGGTAAAACATTTCTTTACCGACGAAAATTCGATAATTACCGATGGAATTCCGTCGGTAATGTTTTTGAGCAATACCAACGGATTCTTTAAAAATTACCGACGGCTAATCCATATTAGCGACGGAACTTTAATGAACGAACAGTTCCGTCGGTAATACTTTGGCGGGAACGACTTAGCTTCCCGCCAAAATATTACCGAAGGATTTATGTGTATTAACAACAGAATATTCCGTCAGTAAAAATAAGACACGCATTCTCATGCATAATAAATGAAAAGTTAAGACGAATTAAAAAAAAATACTAAACGGTCAAAAACTATTATCGACGGATTTTTCGTCGGTAATACGCATAATCCGTCGGTAAAATATCAGTCCGTCGGTGATATATCACCGACGGAATTAAATAATACCGACGGATATTCCGTTGGTAAATTCTTATCCCCGACGGAGTGAATTTGAAATGGTCAAAAAAATTTACCGACGGATTTGTCGTCGGTAATACGCATTATCTGTCGGTAAAACATTAGTCCATCAGTAATATATTACCGACGTAATTAGATAATACCGACGGCAATTCCGTCGGTAAAACTTTATTACCAACGGATTGAATTTGAAAAACCGTGAAAACTATTATCGACGGAATGTCAGTCGATAATGACGGTATTCCGTCGGTAAAAGTCTTAGGCATATTTAAATGCCCGAGACTCATTTTCTCCTTTTCTTTCTTTCCCGATTCTTTCTTCCCCGATTTCGAACCCGATCCCCCTGTCCAGCCCCTGCCGTCGCCATCCGACCCAACTCCACCATCGTCGTCCGACCGCGCCACCACCGAGCTCCGGTGCCGTTGCCACCGTTTGAGTGAGACTTCTCTCTATCTCTTCTTTCTCTATTTTCTATGTCTATTGCTGACTAACAAAGTTTGTTTGTTTTTTGGACAATATCCCATTCTCAATCAAATTCTCAATCAAATTTAATTGTAAGTATTTTTGCTATTTTTTTAATTTTCAAAAATATATTTGTTATTGTTATTTTTTTTTAATTTTTGAAAATATATTTTAAATAAATATATTTGTTATTGTTAATTGTTATTGTTATTTATTAACGTTATTGTTAATTTTCGAAAATATGTTTTAAATAAATATATTTATTAATATTTTTGTTTTTGTTTTTGTTTTCGTTATTGTTATTGTTTAATGTTATTGTTAATTTTCGAAAATATTTTTTTAATAAATATATTTGTTATTATTATTATTATTACATTTAGAATGATTTGTAAAAATATATTTGTTAAAAATATTTGTGATTGTTACTTTGTTAATATGTTTGTTATTGTTATTGTACTTAAAATGTTTTGTAAAAATATATTTGTTAATATTTTGATTCTTGTGTTATTGTTGTATTATCGATAGGTTACTTAGGCTTAGACAATGGAGCACGATAAATCTTGGATGTATAGGAGGTTGGACGAGTCTCAATATATTAGTAATCAGTATTTGAATGGAGTTGAAGGATTCTTAGGTTTTGCATATGCTCACAGCGAGTATGTAAAGGATAATAGAATTAGATGCCCTTGTATGAAGTGTCAGAATAATCAGTTTGCAGAAATTGATGATGTGCGTAAACACTTGTATTATAGAGAGTTTAAGGAGAATTACTATATTTGGGATGCACATGGTGAAAGTCATCAAGGTCAGTCATCAAATATGCATAATGATGAAGTCGAGACGGGAAGTGACGTTGAAAGAGATAATCCTTATGCTATAATGGTTATGGATGCTCTAAACCCGAATCATGGTGTTGATGGTAATTACAATTTTGATGAGACAATGGTTCAAGATGATCAACCGAATTTAAGTTCAAGAAACTTTTATTCGTTGTTGAAAGAAGCAGATGAATCATTGTGGTCAGGATGTACAAAACACACAACTTTATCTGCTGTGTCACAATTGTTAAATGTGAAGTCCGAGTTTAACATGAGTGAATCGTGTTTCAATCGTTTGATGATTATGATAAAATGGATGTTGTCAGAAAGTGATAATTTACCTGGTAATTTTTACCGAATGAAGAAAAATATGGCCAAATTTGGACTTCACTTTCAGAAGATACATGCATGCATTAACAATTGCATGTTGTTTTATAACGACTCGGTCCACTTAGAATTTTGTTCCGTATGTGGCCATCCTCGTTATAAACCAAGCAAATCAAGTGTTAAAAAGTCGAAGAGAATTCCTTATAAGAAAGTCCGTGCATGTAGATTTACAAAATGGTTTAAGGACTACTTAAGTATGGAAATTTCTATGTTCCGCTAATGTTTGATACAATTTGATATTGAATGTCATATTGTTTTTCTTTCACCATTCATAGGTTCAGCAAGATTCAAGTAAACATAATTCTCGTATAATTGAGTTATCTTATGCTCCAGGACGTATGGGTTGGTGTTATTCTAGATATTTCGTTAATGGTTTCAAGTTCCATACTTTAGATTATGGAAAAAATTGAAAAACCATGAATAGCGGTGTATGAGTCAAAGGCGACTGTTATAACGATTCTTCGCATGACTTTTATAGAATGTTATTAGACATTGTGGAGTTATAATATTTTGGTGTGAAAAATCGGGTCGTACTTTTTAAATGTTGATGGTTTGATACGAATAAAGAAATTCGGGCAGATCCTCATAATGGGTTTGTTGAAATAAAGTATAGTTTAATACTTGCTAGTAATGAACCTTTTGTTTTAGCTCATCAATGTCAACAAGTGTATTACAGTTCTTATCCATCGAATAGAAGAGAACGTCGAGACTGGTGGACTGTGTTCAAAACAAAGGCTAAGAGTAGATTTGACATTGGATCTCATGCAGGAGAAATAATTGATCTAAACGAAGGAGTTTATCAACAAATGGATGTGCCTACTCCCACCATTATAATATATTCAGAAGATCTTGACAATCCTCAACTTTTGGTTCATGGTGATTTCGAAGAAGTAAACATTAATGTTTAGAGAACAAACGAAGAAGAAAATAACGAGAAAGAAGAAGATGAAGATGAAGATGAAAATGAAGATTATGATGATAGCGATGACAATGATGCCGATGAGAACAACGAGAATGATGATGATTAGAAAGTTAATATTATTTAATCATTTTGTAATTGCATGAACTGTCAAATAATATATTATATATATGTATGCAATATATATTTATTAATAAATTTAATAATTTTTATTTTATAGATAAAATGCGAGGAGGAGGGCGTAAAACTAGTGTACAGAAGAAACGGAGTTCTATGTGGGATGCTTTTCGACCATCTGGAGGATTGTCCTCGGGGCATGCTACACCACAGTTGCCACCTGCGTCTTCTCCCTCATTACGGCCTCCATCGAGACAGTTGCCGTCTTATTCGGCTCCATCGCCATATACCCTATCTGCAGTACCTCCATCACCTTGCATCCCTCTACACTGCCTCCGTCTACTGTGGGTCCGTCCAGATTGCCTCATTCTATAGGTGGCACCGTCCACAATTGCTCTGTCTACATCGACTCCAGCTCCATTGCCACGGCCGACACTTACTCCGACGACTCAGGCAGATCCCATATTACACTCGTCTACCCCACCGCTAGATGACATTTCACAATATTTACTTAATGAGCCAGCACCAACGTATTTCGCCGATGATGGCACGGGGCAGCAGACAGAAGTACATGCATCACATCCTACACCGTCTACCGGTACTGCCACTAAGCAGAGGAAACGAGGTAGATATCGGACGAAAGTATTACCGACACCGAGTAATCCGGATGACAGGTTTTGACTGTCAATTCTTCAAAACACGTAAGTTAATAATATTTCGATAATTTCATTATTTGAGTAAAATAAATTATTGTTCACTAACACGTATCATTGATTTTAGAACTTTCAAGGAGAGTTGTGTAAAATCGACCATTGCCTCGGTCATCAGACAACACTATAACAGATCGTGGCCTACTTGGTCGAAGATATTTGTTGACTTGAAACTGTCTATGTGGATTATATTTGAGGTATGATTTGGTTAAAAGTCATATTATAATTTAATTATGTTTAATAGTATATATTAATTCATAGTGTCTCATTATAGGAAAAATGCCAGTGGCCTCCTGAGCAAACACTACTAGTTAGAAAATTATGGGAGGCCACACGCAATGATCGATTCAAGGGCATGATGAGTTTTCAGAGGGACAATGCCATGGCCTTCTTTCAAACGAATCGAATAGAAGGCTGCAAGGGTTACAAGTGTGATTGGATAGCAGTCGATATTTGGGATCAACTTATTGACAACGTCTAGAGTACTGACGCTTGGAAAAGTAAGTCCTAAAAGGCCAAGGGTAATAGGAACACGGAGAAGGATGACAGCATTACGAAGCATACTGATGGATCAGTTCCTTTTGTAGTTACCTGTGAAAGGATGTTAAGATTTATTTTTTGTTTTGCAATTATTGTTTAAAAGTTTTATCGTATAAACTATGTGAATATTTTTTTTATTAACATAATTTTCAAAAGTTCTTTTAATCTGTAGTCCCAAGAGTTGGAGAGCAACGTGACTTTCCTGGAACTGCTTAACAAAACTTATAAACGTGCAAAGGGTCACGGTGATTACGTATACAACAAGTCTAAAGCTGTAAATGTAAGTATTTAACTATATCAATACTTTATATATTACATTAACTGGTTATACTAGATAATTGTGTTTATGTACGTATTCATTACAAGGTCACATATTAATTTTTTGTATATTTAAATATTTGTGATTGTAGAAAAAATATACTGTCCCGTTGCAGCAAAAATATGGGGATGATACGTCTTTATATCCCAATTTCGACCCTCAGTCTTGGTTTAATGCTATTGGGGGCATTGAGACTACGCGAACGCATGCTTATGGGTTTAGAACGAGACCGAAGAGAGGACAAAATTTCGATCTACCCGGCAGTCACCAAAGTTCAGATGCATCCAATTATGCTCCATGTGGTCCTAGTACTACACAGCAGCCGACAACAGCATCGTCTAAGGAGCAGTATAATGCATTGAGATCCGATGTCTCGCAAATCCAGACATCAATCATGAGACTTGAGAATATCATGACGACCTGGAATACGATGCTCGCACCTTTACTGCAGTCACAGCTAGCAGCTGCATTAGGTGGGATCGGAACAGTGCTGCTGGACTCGTTGCTGTCTTAGGCATGGGTGTTGGATCGAGTGCTGCCGGAGTCGGTGATGTTGGAGGCATGGCTGCTGGACTAGGATTGAGTGCTGCCGGTGCTGGACTAAGTGCTGGAGGAGTCGGTGCTGTCGGAGGCATGGGTGTGGTCGAAGGATTGAGTGCTGCCGGAGGTGATGCCGGAGGCAATGCCGAGGTAGACAGTGAAGCCGATGACAGCTGTACCTCGTGATGACAACATGTTTTTTTTATATTCGAGAGATACATTTGAATATTATTTTATTTATAATTTTACGGATTTCATTTTATTTTTATGGTATAATTATGTAAATTTTTTATTTTAATTTTTTTAATATTTTTTTTCAAACATTTTTGTTCAAATAGTTATTTTTTTTCCAAAAAAAAATTACCGATGGAATTATCCGTCGATAAAGGTTATTTACCGACGAAATATTCTGTCGGTAATAAATTATTGCCGACCAAATCCTTTCATCGGTAAATCTATTACCGACGGCATATTCCGTCAAAATATTCTGTCGGTAAAGCAATTTACGACAGAAATATTCCGTCGGTGAAAAAAATATCGACTGAATACTCCGTCGGTAAAATTTCATCGGAAAAACTTTATTATCGACGGACCTTTTTTTACCGACCGAATTAGTATCACCGACTTAAGTATCATCGGCTAAATTTTTCGACAGAATATTCTGTCGGTAATACCTTTTACCGAAGAAAATTGGACTTTTACTGATGGAATATTCCGTCGGTAAAAGTCTATCCTCTTGTAGTGACACAACATAAGAAAAATAATTAAAACACAACATGTCACAAAAAATAACATGAACATGACATATATACACGAACGTGTCAAAATTTAGATAAAACGAATTATGAACATGTAAAAATTTATGTAAATTTATAATATTTTAAACACATGATAAAATAACACGAACATGTTACAGACATACAATTTTTCTCTAAATTGAATCATTATAACAAATTATGCAAAATATGAGATGAATTGAGATACGACACTAACACACAAAATTTTCTCTAATTGGATCATTATGACAAACTATGCAAAATATTTGGATGAATTGAAACACGACACGAATATATGAAAAAATAATTAAAATACGGCACGACACGAAAACAAACATGAAAACAACACAAATACACGAATGTGTCAAAATCTACAGAAAATGAATTATTAACATGTAAAATTTTATATAAATTTATAATACTTTAAACACACACAAAAATAAATATAAATACGAACGTGTCAAAATCTACATAAAATGAGTTATTAACATGTAAAATTTATTTAAACTTATAATATTTTGAACAGACTAAAAATAACATGAACACGACACGAATACGCGAACGTGTCAAAATCTACATAAAACGAATTATTAACGTGTAAAAATTGTATAAATTTATAATATTTTGAACACAAAAAAATAATACGAATACAAAAACGACACAAACACATAATTTTTCTTCCATTTTTTTCTTTCTTTCTTAATAAAAAAAGATTGAAAAAACCTAAACTAACCCCCAATCTCCTTAATACTCTTGATTAGTTGTCAACTAACCCTACACTCAAAATTTTTAATTCTCTTCTCCCGTTGATTTGGGGATTGTTTTTATATTGATAGATTTGTTTAACTCATCAATGAAATAAAATTTTGATAAAAAAATAAAATAAAATCAAACAAAAAAAATCCTCCCCACTCACAAAAAATTGATTAGATAAAATTTATAGTAGCAAATGAAAAAAACATGGGAGGAATCAAAGGCGAATCATAGTGGAAGCTAGGGGAATCTTGCCCCCTCTAAATTTTTTTGAAACCTTCAAATATGAATATGTTTTTATTTTAAAAACATTTAAATTGGCCCTCCAAATGAAAATTATTATTTTTATCCTAATTTTATGCATTGACAAAATGAGCTAAAATAATATTGTTGTTTATCTATTTATTGAATTCACAGAGCATTATTTACTAACACTTAAAATTAATAAGCTTGTCACAAATATTAAGTCACAATTATATAAATTTAAGAAAAACTTTATTGATTTTCTAGGCTTCTCGACATAACTTCTCTTCCTATATATTTCAATATATTTTATATCTTTGTAACCGTTTTCAATATATTTTGCTTAATCATTTGATTTACTAAAATTGTTATTAAGAGTTTTAAAAAAATATATTTACATATATTCTTATCTTCATATGAATAATTTTAAACCTTGTGTTTTAGAAAAAAATTCGAGATAATTTTTTTTTTTAATTTTTGTTATAGTGCTATATAAATTGACTTGTCTTAACCGCTTATGAAAAAAATTTCGTTTACAAAACTTGATACTTCCGCTTATTGAAATTTTATTATGAAAATTGAATTGATAATAGATTTATAAATTTATGAATCGCTAAAATTTATATATTTGATGAGATTTTTATTTTTTATTAGTAAATTGTTTGTCATATATATTTTATATTAGAAAAATTTCAAAAAAATCTCAAATTAAAATAAAAAATATAATTTTAATTGACCCTCTCAAAATTAAATGTCAATATCCGTAACCGGAAGGAATTGCTTTTCTAAAAAAAGTTGAAACATGGGACAATGAAGAAGAAGAAGAAAATAGGGTTTTGTGTTATGACATAAATACGTTTTTTACGTTTATTTATTTATTTAATTAATTAATAAAAATAATTTTTTAAAGGTAATTAGGGTTAATAATCCTAATTAACGAAAATTGATTTAGTGATGGAGAGTTACTTATATTATTTAAGGCTTTCTTAAAAACATATGATATGTTTCGTTATTATTGGATTTCTAAAAAATCACTTTATAAAATTAATTTAAAATAAAATATGCAACAGATTTTTAATTTTGTTTGTAAAATAAAAAAAAATTGATTCTCAATGTAAAAAACGAATTCTAAAAATTGTAAAAAGGAAATCAAGTAACGGGTCGCTATCCGGCGGGCCAGGCCAGATGTACTATAAATATTAGGCCCTAAAGTCAACCCAAAAGCGAAGAGCATGGGCAGAGATTAGTCAGTTTATGTCATCGGCCCAGAAACCCCAATTATTAAATCCAACCTAAAATCGAAATTTGAATCTCCCAATAACGCAAACCAAACCTCGGCAACACAACACAACATATAATCAGACTTCAGACAACTGCTGCACTTGTTCCTTTTCTCGCACTTAGTTCACCAGATCTTATCTCCCTCTCTCTTTTACTAAACAACGCTCCTTCTGCCACTTTCCTTCGCATCCTAAGCCTGTTTCTTGCTCCCTACCATGTCCATTGAACAACAAACGACGTTTCAACATTAATTACAAAGAGGTTTGTTACTTATTTTTTATTTCCATGTTTTAAGTCATTTTTTTAAATTTAATTTTAGTTTTCAGTTTGATGGTATTTGACTATTAGTGTAGGAGTAGGAGCTGTGGTGCTCATCTTCGTGCTTCTGGTTAAGGGGAAAATATAGAAAGTGAAAAGAGGAATTGCAATCTTTAACCTCACTTTAAGGTTTCGAAAAGCTATCTTGTTTGTTTGACAAGGATTGGATTGGGAAACTGGATTTTCCCTAGGAAACGATTTTTCTGATGGTTTCAGTTTTCCTGGAAACACAAACACCCATTTTCCCACAACTTAACAGGTCCTTAATTTTGGTTGATTATTGGGACGTGTTTTTGGACAACGTTTTCTATTTTCTTTCTCAATTTCTTACGGAAATAAAGTAGCTTGCATTCGGACAAAAGTAACCAACGGGTTTGAAATTATTAAAATCTAGTTATTTGAAATAGAGATAGAAAATGTTGCTTTGGTAGTGTTTCTTCTGAGATGACCACTCTTTCCTTATTTATCTTTTGTAGTTAATATATTACATGCAGTCCATATGAACTGATGGAAGTGTACTTTGCGATACAGGTTTTAAGAATAGCTGGTGGTTATAATGTATGCAAGGAGGATAAGCGGTAGAAGCCAGAGATGGGGTTTGGTGTTTCAACAGTGGAAACATTTAATTAGGCCACATTCCCAGGATCATGCTTGTTATCGATCTTTGAACCGCCCTTACGTTGTTGGGACTGGCTGTTCAGATGGTAGTTTGATTAGAAAAAATATTTTGGATTCATCTTATGCTCAAGGTATTGCTCCTGCATTTACGTATAGGGGTTTGTATGGAAGGTCTGCTCCATGTTTAAGTAACCATCAGTTACGTTTGTATAGTTCTAAAGGTGATGGCAGGAATGCTAGTGAGGATAACTATAGACCTGCAAACGATGGGACTAACTTTGATAAGGGAAAGATTCGGCGGGAAAAGGTTGGGAAGGATGTGAAGCCTTGTGATGCACATGCTCAGCTCGGGGAACAGGATCAAAGGGAATGGCTCAATAATGAAAAACTTTCTATAGAGAGTAAGAAGAAGGAATCACCATTTTTGACCAGACATGAGAAGTTTAAAAATGAGTTCATGCGCAGAGTTTTGCCTTGGGAGAAAATACATATTTCTTGGGAAACATTTCCTTATTACATTCAGTAATTACTATTTGCAGTTTTTTCTTGACTTTCCTTTTTCATCTTAGATTATATTGCTATGCAGTTATTAATTTACTACGTTTTTTTGTTTGTTTTCTCTGTAGTGAGAATACCAAAAATATTTTGGTTGAATGTGTTGCTTCCCATTTGAAACATAAGAAGCTCACTGCTTGTTATGGTGCTCATTTGACATCTTCAAGTGGGAGAATACTGCTTCAAAGTGTTCCAGGTATGCACCTGATATAAATGATTTTCTTCAATGTATTCTTCCTTGTATTCTTGTATCCATGCTTTTTTATCTTTGATTTTACATTACAAAAATTATATTGTGCATTTTAATAATTTTAGAGTCTTGCCACCTGTAGGCACTGAACTTTATCGAGAGAGATTAGTTAGGGCGCTAGCACGAGAGTTACAAGTGCCGCTTTTGGTGCTTGATAGCAGTGTTCTTGCTCCATATGTAAGATTCGAATCACTTGGAAATTTATACTTTTGTTTTCCCTTTTAATTATGCTCCAAAAGTGGGTCTTTTATCTGTTCATGTTTCTTCTAGGATTTTGGTGATGATTGCTCATCTGAGTCTGAATCAGATGATGATAATCTGGAATCTGCAGTGGATTGTACTTCAGAGTCAGAGATTGAGGATGAGAATGATGCGAGTAATGAGGAAGACTTGACAAGCAGCAATGAGACAAGAACAGACTGCAGTGATGTGGATGAAGTGCAGGCAACTGCTGAAGCAGCCCTCAAGAAACTTGTTCCCTACAACCTTGAAGAGTTCGAGAAGGTATATTTTCATGGAGGTGTTGTTCTTTGAGCTGAGAATGTAACTTACGTATTTTATCATTGCCCTCTTAAGGGTACTTTCTTTTGAGAAATGCTTGGTAGGAAAAGGCATCATTGTCTTAACAAAAGATGGTAACAGAGTAATGGGCTTGAAAGTTAAAAGTTGGGCGGGTTAATGCAGTTTATACTTTATATAGTATGAGGGCATTTTTTGTGGTTTCATGATACCTTAAGGAGGGTAAATAAAATTTTCTCATTATTATATTTTAGTTTTCTGTATCCATTAATCTCATCTCTCTTGACATGTTAAATGATAACTTTTCTTATCAGCTTCTGGTCTAATCCTGCATGTTATGTTCACTCTTTTAACTCCCAAACTCTTGGGAGCTGGGAAAACCATAAATCTAGGCCTTGGGGGTGCTTGTAGTCATTTTTCCTAAGGTTTATGAGGGATTTTTGTGAACCTAGATTTCTTGATATCTGACAGAGTGGATCTAAGTTATCTCTATATGTATGGTTGAAATTGAGGCAAATCCTTCATGAAATGATTTTGTTGTTTTTGGTGCTGGATTCTTTGTGATTGTATCTGACCTTGTAATCTTTGAGGCTGCAGAGCTGAAAAATACACAATTTAAGTACTTTCTGAAATTTACTGTGATTGAAAGATGAGTATAGTACTTGGTGAAAATTGTGATATGGGTTGAAAAGGACTCTTGCTCCATTTTCAACTTTGAACAAGTCTTATGAACCATACGATTATTTTTTCAACAATAGATCATGTGCTATTAACTCCTTGATAGGTTCGCTTAAACCTCGGTTCTTTTTTGTGTTATTATTATGTTTTACATGGAATTCCTGATTTCATGTGCATTTGCATACAAGGATTCTCAAGAACTTGTTGTATACGGTGGGTTTGAACTCATTCTGATTATGTTATTACATCTGTAGCAGAGAGTCTCTGGAGAATCTGAGAGTTCTTTAGAATCCTCAAAGTCTGAGGCTGATGAATCTGCTGATAAATCCAAGCAGCTGCTTAAGAAAGGTAACTAATTTCAGGTGGCTATATATGCACGCGTGTTTGTTCAAATATACATTCATGTGGAAGTTCTATGCATTCTAAAATGTCTATTTCTAATTGATATTGTTTGCCCTCCTTATTGTTGTTGTGATTAATTTAAATGAGAACATGGAAAATTATCTATCAGATGAGCTTTCTATCCATGTCTTCTTCCTTTATGTTTTCCTCTGAATTTATTTTTATGCAGATGTTGTATAACCTTTGACTGAGTAAACTTGTTGCTAGAAATAGAAAATACTTGTAGAATGCCCTGGTCTGGTTTTTTGTGAGTCTTTTACTCAAGAAATTAAAAAAAAAACAAATTCATGCCACTGATATGTCAAATGCTCATTGGTTCAATATGTGGCAGGAGTCTCTTTGTACTAAAAACTATACTTTTTTTCCTTAGGCATCTTTTAAGTAATGCTCTTGGTAATTGGTTGCTTATCCTCCCTCGCTCTTCTATCTTCCTCAGGTTGTTGTGAAATTTAAACTGGCAAGAAAAGTTTAGGTTGTTAGAGCTTATAGGCATGCTCACTGGTGGGTGGGTGCATGAATTGGATTTGCTTGAGCACGTGAGTTTATCTGCCAAGGAAATTATTAGAAGAGAGAGAAAATATGAAGCAAAGAAGAATATAGAAAATGAATGTTGTATTATCCCCTCAAAATTAGAATGTTGTGATGGATAGCAACATTATTTTGAAAGTAGCAGCTGTGTTGGAGTTTTACTATGGAAATAAATTTTGAGTTGTCAGTATAGTGGTTGGAAGGCTTTTTCTTTTTTTAGTTTTTTGGTTGTGGCAGTGTAATTAAGCTGATAGCTTCTAAGTTGGTTGCTCTTTCTGGTTTGATGATGGATTCTAACATGTCCATCTCTGGAGTTTGTGTATGATAACTACTTTTCATACACTTTTAGCTGTAGGCCTTTTTTTACTCTTCATTCTTCTAACTGATTTTTCGTTCTTTTTTAGGGGACCGTGTGAAATATATTGGACCTAATGTGAAGAATGAAGCCAACAAAAGGTAAGAAATGTTGGGGATGGATTTCTTGTCAGTTTGCTGTTTATATTTATTGTTCTTTTCATCTGTTGTGTTTTCCTTTTGGTATGAACATTTATTATGGGTTCCAAATGTTGGAAGGATTATTGAGCAGTCAGCATCCATCTGCTGATAAGATGCCTTATTGACTAGTCTCATGAAACGCCCTGGAATTTTGAAACTGTGGACTCTCTTCTTTGGAGTATCAGGGTGTGCACCTTTTTCTGTTTGTTGAAATCAAATGGTTTGAGCTACTAGTTAATTGTGTATAATATTGCTAACAACCATGCTTCTAGGAGGGTCATAGCTGTTGTCTGCCTACTAGAAACACCCCCATAAATTCATCCTCTTCATGAACTTCCATTTCGCCCTCCAATGATATTGACATATATATGCATCACAGGATCATATTGGGGAAGATACCAACATCTGATGGTCCAACTAATGTTTATACAAGTATTCGAGGCAGGTGGGTTGGTAAGTCGTTCTGATGTATAGAAGAAGAGCTCTTAAACCTATTATTCTTAGGGCTTTCTTGAAAATGCATTTTGTAGTGATGGTTCATATGCATTTTAGGATTCTGTTGGTTCCTTATATCTTCCACAATGTTTTCCTGTGAGCAAATGATGCAGAGTAATTTTCTTGGTGGGTAGATAATGTTTGCTAACCTAGCAAGATCTAAGTCTTTATAAGATTAGAAACGCAGAGATATGTCAGTGGTTCTTTTCTTTGTCTTTACTGTGGGTTCAGTTATTTTGCATTCACGAAATTGACTCTCCTCCTTTCAGTAGTGGCACTTTTTTTTTTTTTCCGGTTATGGCAAGTAGAAACTGTGCTTGTTTCAACCTTCAATACATCATATCCTTTAACTTCATAGATCTGCTTCCCACTTCTGCTCAAGTCTTGTCTTATCCTTCCTTTTTCTCCTGAATTCCTTCTAAGTTAGGATGAGTACAAACTATTTGCTTCAGATTGTGATGTCTTTAAAGAGCCCACCAATCTATGCTGTGGTAATATTAATGTGGGCACTGGATAGGTTGGCTTCTTAGTTCTGGCTGTCTAACCCTTGTAGATATAATGAATTCATTGACAGTTGCATCGTGCTTCGAAATCAATATGGGTGTACAAGAAGGAAACTCCAAAAACGTTCGGAGTGAGAATGTGGCTGCATATTAATTTTTTCCCCTTCTAGAGAACCAAATATAATGGAAAACATGATGCAGACCGTATCTACATGGAAAATCTTTTAATTTGAACATTCTTTTTTTGGAACCCATGTTTCTCAAAGCGGCTGACAGCCAATTGTTTAATAGATATTATTGGCTAAATATGAGGAAGTAATCTTTTTCCTTATTTTTTTATTTTTTTAAGAGAGTGAGTGACGAGTGAGAATTATTTTAAATGCAATTAACCTCTTTGATACAGTATTTTATTTTTCTTGATTAAGTGAGTTGAGGGCTTGTTAGCTGTTATTATTATTATTATTACTGCTACTACTTCCGGTTCCAACTATGCCTTCTGATTTTAGAAATTTTAGCCTTTTCAGGGACATTTAATCTGGTTACATACATCTTGAATTCTTTGGATGTTCTAGAATAGACAGGTGGACAATTATGGAGGGCAAGCGTAGAATGTGATCATACAGATTCTGCATTTCTGACAATTGTGGATTGAAAATGGCTAAGTTGTTTTCCTGTTACAAGTTATAGGCTTTTTATTGGAAAAAAATTATCAATAGGTGCAGGAGTTTCTCAATCATGCAAGTGAGGAATGGATAACTGGACTACCATATATTTAGAACTTAATATTCCTCTGAGAAGGTGCCATTTGATGTTTTAGCGTCTAATTTGACTACACAATATATGGTTAAATATCTGGTACTAATATCTTAATGTGATTAGCATTATGTGCGGGTCCTTGTTTCAATTATCTAAAACCATTTGGATAGTCTCTTGTATTGGTATGTGGATATGGTTAACTTTTTGTTCAGGTCCAGAGGTCCTTGTAGCAAATTATCTTAAACCTAGAGTTCTGTGGAATTGCTTTTATCTATCATGCATTTGGATCATTATTATACTAACCGGATGCATTTTCTGTGTTTATGGTTCTTTCTTCTAGTCTGGGGTACTCTCTTTTCTTTTCCTTTTGTATAGAAAAAAACTATTGATAGTAGAGGTTCTAATGAAGCTTGAGCTTCTCTCTTGAGGGAATTATGCTTGAAGTTATAGCCTTCTAGTTTTAAACGTCTTAATTTTGATATTATTGTAGCATTTTTAACTAATCTGTGATGTCTGCAGACTATTATCAAGAGGTCAACGTGGGGAGGTATATGAGGTGAATGGAGACAGAGTTGCTGTCATTTTGGATATTAGTAGCGGTAACAAAGCGAAAGAAGAAGAGAGGAATGAGAAATCCACAGAGGATTCTGCAAACCCACCTGTTTATTGGATAGATGGTATACATCAATTATATTTTTGGGTTTCAGTCTAAATCAACTTTCATCCATAGATTCACCAGGCTTAAAGTCTTCATGATGCTGTTCTTGCCTCAGTGTTTCTTGTTTAAATAAGAAGTTTCGGAAGTTCTCAACACGAAGCTGTTAACTGTATCAATCAAATATAATATTTGTGATAGAATGAATATTATTGGATTAAGAAAAATTAAAATGAATGTTTACAATATTGTGTTGCTGAGCTGATACTTTCTTTTGTTGTTGATAATCATTCCAATGTTTTAAGTAGGCTAGATATTCTTGAAAAGCACACAGCTTGATGAAATATGCTATTCGATCATATCTCATGTTTTCTTTCATCGACCTTAGTTTTTAAAAAAATTATTGAGATGCCATAGCTATTTTTCAACTTCTCTTTTGGCTAGTTGTATGAAGGGGAGTATTTTCTTCTTGCCTAGGCTTGAGATCCTCTGTTTACCATGCTGTATTTTCTATATATGTAATTTATTTTGCCTTTGAGAGGTTTAACATATTCTGTTACATTTGTTAGAATTTATCTGGTTTGTACTGATCTATATCTTTTTTGTGCACGCACTTATGACTGTTTGTCCGAATCTAATTTACTACTGTTAGTGTCAGTAAGGTGTTGTTCCTCTAAATTTAAACAAACAACTTGTTTACAGTTAAGGACATTGAGCATGATAACGAGACTCAGGCAGAGGACTGCTATATTGCCATGGAAGCTTTATGCGAGGTAAAATTTTCAGATATGTTATTTTACCAACTTCCATTAGCATATTCCAATAGAAATTATTAACAGGAGTGATTCAAATGAAAAGAAGAGAAAACCTTACCATAACATCAGTGCTTCAAATTCTTTATTTCTTTTTGCTCTAAATTCCATTATTCTTGGTTTTAGAGGTTGTATTAATACCTCCAGCAAGTAAAAACTAATGTGTGATAGCCAACTAAATCTACTGCCTTTTGGCTGCATGAGGTAAAATTCAATGCCTGATTGGCCCCAGGTGGGGCGTTGGCATTATTCATAACACTTACTCGACTCTTGGTTCGCTGAGTCGAATAGAGGGGAAATAAAATAGCTATTATTCGGTGGGAATAGAATAGAGAGTGACATGGTTTGGTTTATAGAATGGAATAGAGAAGGAATATGAATTAAGATGTTTGGTTAGTTAAAATGATGTTAAAAGAAATATGTAAGGAATGAGTATATTAATACTGTTTTACTCGTTACAAATAATATTACTTTATTGATGAAAATCAAACTTATTTTTTTAATCTCTTATAAAATGTTATAATTAAAAATAATATTTACAAATATATTAATAATATTTTAAAAAATAGTATATTTAAATATAATATTTTCATATTTTATATTAGAATTGTAATTATAATGTTAAAAAGAATATTTAAAATTATTTTAATATATTATACTTAAAAAATATGTTAAAATAATATTTAATAATAATTTTAAAATATTATATTTAAAAATACATTTAAACTTAATTTAAAATACAAATATATTATTATACAAATATAATATATTTGAAAAATAAATTAAAAATAATATTTAAAAGTATTTTAAAATACATTTAAAAATAATAATTCAATATATTATATTTAATTATATTTTTAAATATTATATATAAAAGCCAAAAACTTTTTTTTTTTTTCATTTTTAACTATCCTCTCTTTAAACCTTCTCCCTATCTCTCTAAAAAAATCTTCAAATTCAACCGGACTCAACCCTTAAACCCAGAAAGCATCACTAATCCTAGATTTTGACAGGCCTTGCCGTCGGTCGACAGCAAAAATTCTCCAAACCTACAGCTTCTCTCGACCTCCTCTTGCTTATTTTCCACTTTATTTTTTCTAAAAATCTTCGGAAAAGCCTAGATCTACAAAGAAACCCAAGCCTTCCACCCCCATTTTGGCCGTCTTCCACCACTTCTACAGCCCCAATTTTTGGATTTATCCTCCACTTTGTCTCCTCTTCCTCTCCCCCAAATTTGGAGCCCAAAACCTCCATATGACCAACCTAGTCTAAAAACCCTAGGAGAGCTCTTATTTTTTTTTTTTATTTTGTTGTGTTGCTTCCCTTTTAGGGATGATGTTGAAAAATAATATTTTCACTCTTTTTTGTTGTTGTCGTGTATGATTTTAGGAAAAAAGAAGGGTTGTTTTTTCAAAAAATTTCATATTTTAGGAATTATTTTCTATTCCTCATGGGGTCGAAATAGGCATTAGGAGGGGGTAGTTTCGAATGCCTATTCCGTGATTTTGAGTAATAAGGTTGGAATACTTATTATGCCGAATTCCAATTTAGGTTTCATTTGGATGGATGGTGAGATTGGCTTCGGTGAGATTAAAAACAGTAGTGGAAGTGAGATTAGTTACTGTAGCGGTGAGATTAAAATGAGCGGTAAGATATGTGTTTGGATGCAATAGTTGTGGTGGCGGTGAGATTAATTGTAGTGAAAAGAGAAAATGACCATTAAGGACATTAAATTAAATGTGTATATATAATGAAAATTTTAGATTATTTGACATTTATAAATTAATAAATAATTACAAATATATTTATCTCAAATAATAGTTTTATTATTAGATAATTGAAATTAATAATAATAATATATCTAATAATATTTTTGTATTTTTTTTATTATTTATGTAATTATTTATTTTTTAATTAATTCATATTAATTATATAATTAAAAAAATATATTTATTAATTTATTATAAAATAATAAAATATATTTATTATATTATATTATATTATATTATATTAAATTAAATTAAAAATTATTTTACATTTTAAAATAAAAAATAAAGTTTCAGTGGCAGGGACAAAATGTCCCTGCACTGTTCCCATTAGTAAAAAAAAGGGGGGGCTAAAGCTGGAAAATGCCATACAGTGGAAAAACAAGGGACCAACACGGTTATTGGGGCCAAAAAATGCCCCAATAGTGCTACACTGGGGCTCCTTTTGAAACCAAACGGAGCCTCAGTGAACCAAATATAGGAACTCTTGTGGCACACCGAATAATGGCGGAATGGAATAGCTATTTTTCGAACCAAACACGCTGTTATTGTCTTCTTCTGACCTTTTATTGTAGTATTGTTCCTTTATTGCCTGTTTGGGAACTTGTATTGGATTTGGATTTTTAAATTCAAATTCATTGTTTGGCAGTGATTTTGAAAAACTGAATTTTTAAATTGAGGCAAATACATTAGGGTTGCATTTGAGAACTTAGATTTCAAAAATTGATTTGGATTTCAAAAATAGTGAAATTGTGTAATAAAATACATGTAAATGTAATATTCATGATTATTTTTCAAATTCTTGGATTTGTTGGATGCTTATTTAGTAGTGAATTTGAAATACCTATAGATATTTATGAATTTGAAATTAATGTTTTTATACCTTTCAAATATATAATCATATTGAATCTTAATTAATTTATAAATAATGTATACATTTCATTCTCACAATTTACATAGCAAATGAAATCCAAATCCAAATCCAATTTTTTAAATTCATATTCCCAAACATATCGTAGGAGTTTGAAAAAAACTCGAATTGGGATTTCGAATTACTTTTGAAAGTAGGAATTTGTCAAATTCAAGCCAATTAATATTGTCTCTATTCTCAAGGTTTAAAGTCTTGAATTTTTAATCCTAAATTCATCCAAACAAAGGAAAAATTCATGAATTTTAAATCAAGATTTGAAATCAAAGTCTAAAATTAAGTCCCCAAAGCACCTTAAAGAATTCTACCACTTATTGCTTCGTCTGCAAGTAAAACTGTTTCTTGACATATTAATTGAGTATTAACCTGGACTTCCTTAGCCATTGATGTTTGCTTTTGCCTTCTTTTCAGGTTTTGCATTCCATGCAACCTCTTATTGTATATTTTCAAGATTCTTCGCAATGGTTGTCTAAGGCGGTACCCAAGTCAAAACGTAAAGAGTTTGTCAGCAAGGTTGATGAAATGTTTGACAAATTATCAGGTCCTGTTGTTTTGATTTGTGGGCAGAACAGAGTTGAAACAGGGTCAAAGGAGAAAGAGAAATTTGTAAGCATTGAAAGCTGATATCTGAAGCTTTCCATATTCTGCATGTATTTTAACAATTCAACTGAAGAATGCATGCACCCACAGATAGACACACTCCAGCTCATAAGTTGTTGCTTGTGTTTATTTAAAACTTTTACTTAATTTTTAGCATTTAACGCTTTCCCTTTTTCTGTCTTTAATCTCGATTGCCATCTTCAACAGACGATGATACTCCCAAATTTGGGTCGCCTTGCAAAACTGGTAATGCTTGCTAACTTTATTATTATGTATTTGGCATGGAAGTCATCTTTCTATTCAAGTGTTGACCCTGTAGTTTTCTCTTGGTTGGGTTTTTGAAATTTTTTTATCAATTATTGCTTACTTCCTGATTAGGTCTTTTTAATTGCTCTGTAGGCTGTAATTATACTGCTAATAGAAACTTCTGCAATATATTATTAATATGTTTTAAGGATATACTTTTGCAGTTCTAATGTGTTACCATTTTGTTGGTTCTTGGTTAATATCATTCTCTCTCTATCCAATAAATCTCAATCAATTAACTCGCAACTTTCTGAACTTCAATTCCTTGCAACAAAACTAATGTCCTGGTGATTCAAGTGCTATGAAATAGTTTTTTTTTTTTTTTTCCTTTCTAAACTTTGAGTCCTTGAAGAAACTAAGTCTCGGTGATTTAGTGCTCAATGCCTAGAGGGAGGAGGGGGGTTTGCTGGAGTATGGTTGGCAGGGCGCTGAGAACTCTAGGTCTTCATCTCAGATTTGTTCTCTGTAGGCTTGGTTGAGAGATGATTTTTTCCCCATGCAAGCTGTTTCTTTTGCTTGGGACAGGTGTATTATTGAAGAATCAAGTAATCGTTGTTTGTGTTATTTAACTATGAAAAAAGAGGTTCTTTTATTTGCTTTTTCATGTTTATAGTTTTTAAAGTATTTTTGTTGATGTGGCTCTTTATTACCTTTGAATTCAGGCTTGATCTCTCTGTATCTGAGCAATCTTTTAACACGAGTTACTTCTGTTTTGCAGCCTCTCCCTTTGAAGCGCCTTTCTGAGGGACTTAAAGCAACCAAGAGATCTGCTGATGATGAAATATATAAGCTCTTCAATAATGTTTTGTGTATACATCCTCCTAAGGTAATTCCAAGTGTAAAAGAGAAGATACTTAAGAATGCTCTTAGTTATCCAAATATCTCTGTCTCTCTCTCTTTTAATCTTTTGCTACTCTTTCCAGGAGGAAGATCCCCTTAGAATATTTAATAAACAACTTGATGAGGACCGGAGAATCGTGATATCAAGAAGCAATCTAAATGAATTACATAAGGTATGCAGTCAGTTTCAATTTGATTATTTGGCAGCTTTTCTGGTCAGTTTAATGTCTAAAAGGATTGAACTTGATTTCAGTTGTGGATTGCAAATGAAACTGAGAGCTACTGTTAATATCATTGAAAAATTGTGTTTGTTGTGGGAATTTTACTGCTGAAGCAATTGTCTTGCAGGTTCTTGAAGAAAATGAGCTGTCATGTTTGGACCTATTACATGCAAATACTGACGGTGTGATACTGACAAAGCGGAGTAAGGATTCAAATGAATGCACTTTCAGCAATTTTTACTTTAATTTATGCCCCTGACAGAAAAATGGTAAAGAATGTTTACAATCCACGTTCTTGTATGTCAAATTTACTTGGTCAAGAACAAATATAATCTTGGTGTAGTACGAATGAGTCAATTTGACCACTAAAACAAAGTCAATTTTATTTCAACTCTTTGAGATGTGAATCATGTGATGTCATTGTTGGCATTCCCAACTTTGCCCTTGTGATTGCAATAACCAGTGCCATCAACTATATTTGCTGTGACCATGTTAAGTTGAGAAGCTGAAAATTTCACCATTATATATGCTGGTTCAGTTGACTTTTGCTGGATCACTGGGCATACCACTTTTGGTGTCTGTAGGAAATGAGAGTGATTAATTCCTCTTGTATCATAAAATAGTTCATTACTAAGCTCCCCCTCTTATTTTGTTGGCAGAAGCTGAAAAAGTTGTTGGTTGGGCTAAAAACCATTACTTATCATCTTGCACAATCCCTTCCATTAAAGGTGAAAGATTATGTCTGCCTCGTGAAAGGTACGTCTCCCTAAACTGATAAGTATGTGCATGCATGTTAGTGACTATGTGCATGTGTGCCCTATATATGCATAACAAATGTCAAGGATTGCACCACTTGATTTTTACTTTTCTTCCTTTCATGTGAAGCCTTGAAATTGCAGTTTTAAGGTTGAAGGAGCAAGAAACATTATCCCGGAAGCCTGCGCAAAACTTGAAGGCATGAATTTTGTTCCCATTATTATAAATAAATATTGAAACGTGAATGTGACATCAATACCAAGTTTACTTCATGTAAATTTTGCAGAACCTTGCAAAGGATGAGTATGAAAGCAACTTTGTTTCAGCAGTGGTAGCACCTGGTGAAATTGGTGTCAAATTTGATGATATAGGTGCTCTTGAAGACGTGAAGAAAGCATTGAATGAACTTGTCATTCTTCCAATGCGAAGGCCCGAACTTTTTTCTCATGGAAATTTATTGCGGGTATTGGACCTTATATTTCTGTGGATGCTAATGGAAATTGGATAAGTTTTCTGTATGTAACTGTGTGAAGCTCTTTTCAGCCTTGCAAAGGAATATTACTTTTTGGTCCTCCTGGAACTGGGAAAACCCTTCTTGCTAAGGCACTGGCAACAGAAGCGGGAGCAAACTTTATCAGCATAACTGGTTCGGCTCTTACATCGAAGGTATGCAAAAAAAGCAATGTTATCAACTTAATGAGATTTTGATACCTGTTTCATTTTGTAGACCATGTATTTGTTGTCTGGCCTGTGTTTTGCTGCTTGATACTAACCTGTTTTTATCAAATTTCCATTTCCAAGTCAATAACAATTCTATGATTGAGGCAAATCCCACCTCAGCCTGAAATATATAACTGATAAAATTACTAGAATATTTATCCAACTTATCATCTTGAACAGTTCTTGTTTTTTCATGCTAGGCAATGCAATTTTATTTGTAGCATGTAAGGTGTTAGCACTTTGTTTTGTCTAAATGTCTATGATTTGTTTGTACTAAAGTTTCCTATCCGTATCTTTTCATTTCCTTTTTTCCTTTTTTAATGTTGAAATACTTCATGTAAATTTAATATTAGATTGAAAGTTGAGCGACAACTGAGCATGTGCTGGTGTTTAGAGTAATGATACTACCTGTGGTGGCATGTCAATTGGACAAACCATCTATGTGTTAATTTATACATCATGGTCAAAAGAAAAAAGGGAAGTAAAAACGAAGACTATAAAGATAGAAAAAGAAGAAAATTTTCTCTAATTTATTGTTAGAGTTTTTGTTTTTCCCTGGAAATTCTTAAAACCCTGATATTACGTTTTTCTTCTTTACAGTGGTTTGGAGATGCCGAAAAGCTCACCAAGGCTCTCTTCTCCTTTGCTAGCAAGCTGGCACCAGTCATTATATTTGTTGACGAGGTGAGTTCCTCTTGGAAAAAATGTTTTGTAGTAAGCTGCTGCCTGCTGTGAACATTATTAATTTCTCATTACAACTGTTTCCGGAAAGACTCAAAGATTGAATGAACTGAATCTTAAGTGAAGATTATCCTTCCTATAATATATACTTTTTCCTTTCTAAAGAGAGAACCAGTATTCTCTCTTTTCAGAAATGGCACAATTCCTGCGAGGTCCTCTATCCTATAAGGTAAACGATAGAAAGAAAAGAAATGAAGAAAGAAACCACGGCATACTCCATCCTATAAATAAATGAGGCGTAGAAAATTCTTGTGAAGAAGTGTAAAAAGTTTCTAAGGAGAATATACCTCATGTATTATGAAGGAATTAATTGAGAGAGGCCCAGTTCATGAGCTTCATTTAAAATTTTAGTTGAAAACCAGGCTGTCAACTAATTTCTTGCAACATGTATACTTTTATCAATTGCAACATGTAATACTTCGCAAGTTCACATGAACAACGTGCCTTTTCTGGATATATACACATGAATACCATGTTAGGGCTCCCAAGTGGGTTATTTTCAATTATATTTCCTTTTTCTAAGATTTTGAGCCATTTTTCTTGATGTTTGGGTTTATATTTTGGGAATTGAATTTTGCATCATAGGTTGATAGTTTGCTGGGTGCTCGTGGCGGTGGTTTTGAGCATGAGGCAACTAGGAGAATGAGAAACGAGTTCATGGCAGCTTGGGATGGATTAAGATCAAAAGATAGCCAAAGAATCCTCATCCTTGGTGCCACAAATAGGCCATTTGATCTTGATGATGCTGTTATTCGCCGCTTACCAAGAAGGTAAATCTGACACTTATAACTTATAAGGTTCTGCAAGCAATTTCCTCTTATTTGCTAAGTTATTGTAGTAACCAGTATTGCTTATGAACTATGTTGGGTGGCCATTTAGGATATATGTTGACCTACCAGATGCTGGAAACCGCATGAAGATAATTAAAATATTTCTCGCACAAGAGAATTTAGGACCTAATTTCTCATTTGACGAACTCGCAAATGCAACTGAGGGGTATTCTGGCAGTGATTTGAAGGTAAAGTACTGATTTTAGTGTCAGTTGAAGTGTTGAATAGTGGATTCATCTTTCTCCATACTTTGAAGTGCAGAACCTATGTATAGCTGCAGCATACAGGCCTGTGCAAGAACTTCTAGAAGAAGAAAATAAGGTACCTGCTTGTGCCTTAAATGATGTCTTCATTTGATAGTGCTTTTAGGTTAATAGTCTGATGTTTCTCTCATGTTTTTATTTTGATTTGGATCATTCCTCTCATATTTCTTATGCACCTCCTGCATTTTCTTTCTGCATCTTTTATAGCATTTTGCAAGAAACTATTATACACTATTTTTCTGCACTATGTTTAAGGAGAGATCCTTAGTAGTCTGGTATCACATTTAGGCTTTTTTGCTTGGTAGGATGAAAAGGGTAAAGAAGGAAAATTTGTTAATCTAATGGTTAAGATTTATTACTTTCTTACTTTTTAGTTTAACCATTAGATTAAAAAAAATTTCATCGTTATTCCTTTTCATCTTTCCTACCAAGCAAAGCCTTAGTTACGGAAGTGCCATGTATGTGAAAAAACAAACAGTGTATTGGGTATGTAGAAATAAAAGTCTACTGTTTGACTCTTGTGTTGATATTTTATCACTTGATTTTCCAGGGTGGCGAAAATGACGCAGCTGCACTATTAAGGCCCCTTAATTTGGATGACTTTATTCAGTCAAAAGCCAAGGTAGTGTACTAATACATCTATTTTGATTCTGTTGCCTTGTTTAATATTGAAATGTAAAACCATATTTGTATGGCATAAAGCCATATAAATTGCCTCAGTTGAACATATAGACAACAGTTTCTACATTAGAGAGGGGGGGATTAATAATTTTACAGATTCATGCATTGAGCTTACATCACGTTTGGTTTGCTGAATAGAATAAAAAAGGAACAGGATAGTTATTTTGTTTGAATATTTACATAGTTTATTTTGTAGAAGTAAATATAGGAGAAATACTATTAAGATGTTTAGTTGGTTAAAATCATGTCGAGGAATATGCAAGGAATCAATAATCATCAATAACAAAATATTAAAGTTATCCCCAAATGAATGGGATTGCTTAATTTGAGATTGAGAGGTGTTATTTTTGAGACAAATGAGATGGGACATTAAACTTGCTTTGAAAAATTCAACTTTTAACTTAATATTTTAAGGTTAATTAAGGCATGTAGTTGTAGCATTAGGGGTACTTTAGACTTTTGATTAACTCTAAATTGAGTTATTTAGGACTTTTACCAAAGTTTTAGGGTTAATTTAGGATATTAGCTTTTTCATAGGTTAATGTAGTTAGGGCAGAGCAATCGGTCGGATCGGTTCAAAAAAATCGAAAATCGACCTCATATAAAAAATAACCTATAATCGAAACGACTTCTTGTAAAACCGACTTAACCGAACCGATTTAATTCGATCGGTTTTGTCGGTTATTTCGAGTAAAAAAAAATATAAAAAAATATATTATATATTATAAATATATATAATTATATATTAAAAAATATATTTAAAAATATAATTACAAATATATTTTAAAATATATTAAATATAATATTAAAGGTCGATTAATTCGGTCGGTTCGGTTACTCAAAACATTAACTGAAGACCGATCGAATTAACCGACTTAACCGACCTCAATAACCGATTTAACCAAAAAACCGACTTAACCGACCCGTTTTAACCAAATTGGGTTCGGTCGGTCGGTTTTCTCAGTTATAACCGAGATATGCTCTGCCCTAAATGTAGTCTTTTAAGTTATATTTAAGGGGATTTTGGGGTTAATTTAGGCAGGAGAAGATATTTTGATAATACTTTTGTCTTTATGCTTTAGAAGGAAGGGAAGGAATTAGACCTATCAATTGGGCGGGTCGTGTTGGTTTCGGATAGAATCAATTTCGATCTTAAAATTTTCGAGTCATTTTCAGATTTGGGTCATTTCGGATTCCACACTCTGGTTATTCGGGTTTGGGTCATTCGGGTTCGAGTCATTCGAATAATTCAGGTTCAATTTATTAATTTTAGAATCAAATCAGATCAAATTTAAATAAATTATTTGATCGAGTCATATTTAATTAGAATTTTATTGAAATATAAAATATAAATAATATTTAAAATTTTATATAGATTTTGTAATTTTTAATTTAAAAATAATTATCTATTTGACCTGATTTGTATGGATTTGGGCATAATCTGATAATTTTTCGAATTATAGTATCCGTTTTACTTAAACGGATATATTGTATGCTTGAAATCGTTATCCCAATTTATTTGCATATTTATAAATGTATTGTTATAATGTAATGTACAAATCATTATAATAACATACACATATCAATGATCTATTTTATATACTTTTATAAAATTACATGATAAGACTTAAGAGATTAAACATTTAAAATTTAAAGCAACACATTTAGCTTAAAATAACATATATAATGATAATATATTATATAATTTGATCTAAATTACATGAAAAAAGATTATTATAAAATAACGTATAAATCATTTTGATAAAATATACGTATGATTATTAAAAATCTATTTTTATGTACTTTTTTTTTAAAAATTACATGAGAATAAATTAAGCTTTTAAAATAAAAATAATAAATTTATTTTAAATAATATGTATAACAATAAATGATGTTATAAGATTATCATAAATATATTCACGACAATTAAAATATATAATTTATTTTAAATTTTATTATAAGATTATCATAATTGATATAACATTTTATTAATTTTTTAAGAGATTATTATATATTTAAAACACTATTTTAGCCTTTGAACAATTATTTTGAAGTTTTGAACAATTAATTTAAGAAGGTTTTAAGGGTAATAATATAACAAACTTAGGTCAAAGTACTTGGGAGGTCTCTGTACTATATCATCTAGTGCAAATTAGTTCCTCTATTATAAAATTGAGTAATTTAGTCTTTATTCTTTTAAAATTGAAGTAAAAAAGTAAAATCACTAATTGGTGTAACGTGAACCATTAAAAATACTGAGTGGCATTTTACCGGTGTTTAGTTGATGATGAGGATGTCAAATACTGACATGGTACTAATAAAATATATTATTTTAAGATGACGTGGATAAAATAAGTAATCAAGTTGTTGAAAATGGCACATCAAATGTTGAAAATATATTATTTATTTTATCCACGTCACCTTAAAATAATATATTTTATTGGTGTCACGTCAGTATTTGACATCCACATCATCAACTAAACAGAGGTTAAATGACATGTCAGCTTTTAAACGGTTTACGTTACTCTAGTTAATGATTTTATTTTTTTACTTCAATTTTAAAAGAATAAAAACTAAATTATTCAATTTTATAGTAGATGGATTAATTTGCATTCGATAATATAGTATAGAGACTTTTAAGTACTTTGACCAACAAACTTATAAAAAAAATCAATAAACTTATTATTTATTCAATTCAACGGTTTGATTTAAAATAAAATATTAAGATTGATTTACAACCGTTTGATTAAAATTTTAAATCCTAATATCCTAACTCTATATTTATAATTAATAAAATCGTTATTACTTTATTAATAAATGTTATTCTTTATTTTTAGTTTGATGGGGGTGTGTTGAGGTCGTAACATGTCTGTGTTTAAGCTGTCTGGTGGGCATCCATCCAACAATTTTTCTTAAGGGATAGTTACAGACTTAACAGTTATTCTGTTTTTTTTTTTTTTTGGTAGACTCAGATGATGATGTTGTTTTAAGCCTGTCTGAATTATAAAGTTTGATGCATGATTTTAATGTAACAGGTGGGTCCATCTGTTGCTTATGATGCTACGAGCATGAATGAGCTGAGAAAATGGAACGAACAATATGGAGAAGGTGGAAGCAGAAGGAAGTCTCCTTTTGGTTTCTGAAACAAAATTTTGCACACATTTAATGATTCATTTTATCATTATCATTGGAGAAAAGGCCATTTTGTACGGATGAGAGAAGGGCTTGACGTGTAGTGTTCCTGTAACTTATGCTTTTCCGAACTCAAAAGTGAGTGTTGGATGTCTAATACGAGTGTTTTTAATTTTTTTTTATATATTTGGAAGATTATATTTTCATATTCATGTTAGAATATATGTCGAAAATATGTGTCAAAAACTTTAGGAAAAATAAAAAATCCGGATAATATGAGGGTAACTAAACTATACCTATTCCTATACAATAATTTTACTAGGTTCCGATTACAGGCTTTACTGAGTATTATATTAGTAACCCCATGTATACGATCCTTACTTGCTATTCATAGCATGTAGAATTGTACAATTTTAATTTTTTTTCTTAAATTGGTCTTTTTTTATTATCTTGTTTTAATTTCCAACTAGATTTTTTATTTTATTTTAACTTATGTAAATTGAATTGTCAAAAATATATTTTATAAATAAATAATAAAATTGTAATAACTTATTTTATATTAATTCAATAACATTTTGTAATGATTGAAACTTTAAAACTAAAGTACTTTATAATCATAAATTTAATCTAATACTATTAAAAATTTTAATTGCAAGTTCAATTGATATTTTGTGTGCTTAATTTAAAAATGCAAGTCCAATTGATATTTAAAGATGTTTTTTTGGATTTAATATAATTTTCATTTTATTGATTCTAAGAAAAGAAATTTTTTTATGTGCTTTACTTAAAAGTGCAAGTGCAAGTTCAAAGAAAAGTTTTTTTTTAGACTTAATACAATATGAATATTATTGATTTCAAGAAAAAAATTGAGATATTCAATATGATTTACTTTATTAGAGTTTTTTTTTTTTCTTCTTTGAGTTTTAGTATTTTCTTTAAGAAATTAAATTTTGGTATACATTAAAACAAAAAAATATTTTCAAGATTGAGCTAAAAAAATTCAAGTAATTTTAAAATAAATATATTTCTTTTGGACTTGAGGAATATATTTGGTTAATATTTATTTTAAGAAAAAATATTTTTAAGTCTCCAAAATTCTTTAATTTTTATTCAAACATTTATTTTAAATTAACCATCAAATGAGTGCTTTTAAGCTTGAAAATGATAGATAAAAACAAAAAATGAAAGTCTAAGGTTTGAAAGCTAAAAAAATGTTGGAATTTCAAGTCTAAGGGAGGGGATCGACCGACCTCCTCATGGAATCAATTTCATAAGCTCTATCATATTGTATATTATATATTTATCATACTCATTTTGTGTATTTAGTTAACAAACACCCAGTTTCGAAAAGGTCAATATGTTTGCTTTAGAGTATGTAAATGATCAAGAGGTGATGTATTTTTGAGGTGGTTTATGAGTTTGTGTTAAAAATTGATTTGGGTTGATTGTGAAAGTTGCAAAGGTTATATCCAAACTTTGAAAAAGTACTTATAAATTTGAAGAAAATAGTGAATTATATTTTTTGAAAAATCAAAAGGGAGGACGTAGATATCTTAAGGATCAAACTTCTATAAATTATTGTGTTTAAATTCTCTAAGAGATGAATGAAGGAAACATTCTAATTTTGATTTTTTTATATATATAATATATATAAATAAGAAAATAATTTTAATATAATTTTAGTAACTTTTGATATAATTTTGAAAATTTTTGTAACATTTTTGATAATATTTCTAATAATTTTGATAACATTTGATATAATTTTGATAACATTTGTAATAATTTAAACAATTTTTTATATATTTTTTATAATCTTTGATATAATTTTGGCAACTTTTGATAAATTTTGATATGATTTTGTTAACCTTTGATATGATCTTGATAAGCTTATATAATTTTGGTAACTATTGATATGATTTTGACAACTTTTAATATAATTTTGATAACATTTGATAACATTTTATATAACTTTAGTAACTTTTGATATAATTTTGGTAACTTTTTGGTCATTTTTAATATAATTTTGATAACATTTTATATAATTTAATAACATTTTATATAACTTTAGTAACTTTTGATATAATTTTGATAACTTTTTGATCACCTTTGATATAATTTTGATAACCACTAATAATTATGGTAGCCTTTAATATAATTTTGTTTAACCTTTGATATAATTTTGGTAACTTTTGGTGTAATTTTGTAATAATTTTATAATATTTGTAATAGTTTTGATAATCTTTGATATAATTTTAATAACGTTTGTAATAATTTTGATATTATTTAATATAATTTTATACCGAAATAAAAAAAAAATTATCTAATGTATAGATTTACTAAAAAAAATATTTAATAGTAAATTATATATTAAAATAAACAATATTGATTTATTATATCATTCACGTGTAAAACATGTACATGAAAAAGAAAGAAAAGGAAGAAAAGAGTTTATGATATGATTTTGGTAACCTTTGATATAATTTTGATAACATTTTATATAACTTTAGTAACTTTTGATATAATTTTGATAACTTTTTGATCACCTTTGATATAATTTTGATAACCACTAATAATTATGGTAACCTTTAATATAATTTTGTTTAACCTTTGATATAATTTTGGTAACTTTTGATGTAATTTTGTAATAATTTTATAATATTTGTAATAGTTTTGATAATCTTTGATATAATTTTGATAATATTTATAATAATTTTGATATCATTTAATATAATTTTATACCAAAATAAAAAATTTATCTAATATATAGATTTACTAAAAAAAATATTTAACAGTAAATTATATATTAAAATAAATATTATTGATTTATTGTATCATTTACGTACAAAACATGTATATAAAAAAGAAAGAAGGAAAAAAGAGTTTATATATGAACATGGTTTTACACTGCTGGAAACAAGAAGCAGCAAAGCAGGGGCAGTACTTAATAGAATTCAGCCTCCCAACCAAGGGTTGCCTAATTGAAATGAAAGAAGAGCTCATACTTAGAGCTCACAATTTTAAATACGAGATGATTACATGATCACGATATGAAAAAAATAATTAAAATACGACATGATATTAAAAAATAACATGAACATGAACATGACACGAATATACGAATGTGTTAAAATTTATATAATACGAATGATTAACGTGTTAAAATTTATATATATATATTTATATATATAATGACTTAAACATAATTATGATACACGAATATGATACGGATAGATGCCAGAATTGGTAGGTATAGATACTTTTGAGGGTGGCTAAACTCACTGCACCATTAGGTTGGGAAGCTTGAAATGATATGCCAGAATCCATTCTGGATAAAATTCTACTTTCATTTTATAATATGCTGTTTACTGTATGCTCAAAAGGAAAAGTTCAAAGATTTTGGGGAGATTTTCTCTCTTCCAATATAATACTAACACTTTAATACTATAGAGGGTTCTTTGGTAGGGAGAAGAAGTGTTGCAAACAAGTGAAACGAAATGTTGCCGGGAGATGGTGGAGAGGAAGACTGGAGCAGATCTTGAAGTACGGATTGCTGTGGCAAGTGGTGGAAAGTAAGACAAAGGAAGTAAAGAGACGGTGGAGCAAGGCTGAGTATGACTGATGAGAGAATCAAGAAGGGAGAATTGTAGAGAGAGCTTTAGAGAGAAAGTTTGCTCCAATGCCCAAAAATCCCCAAATGAGTTGTGTGAACTTCTATTTATAGTCTCAAAATAGGAGTTACAAAACTAAGTATTGAATAGGAATAATGGTAGAAACTGTCGGTTACTAAGGTTTTAATGTCTTATTCAATGAAGGTTTAAATCATTGTTGGTAATAGTGAATAGTGAACAAGAGTTCACTATTTGTTCTAAAAGAAAGGGAGAAGCACTCATACTTTAGGGAAAGGTTAAGAGGAGACCTCTTAACTATCTTCATATCTGATCCACCAAGCCAAGCTCTCCAGAACATCCCAATAATGAAATAAACCCAAGAATCGTGCCATATTTCGAGGTTATTTCCACTTCTTTTGTTTCGGTGAAGTAGTATCAAGCGGAACGTCCTCTGTAGAATACTTCTCGGTAAAGGTCTTTTCCATGAGAGTGTCGTTCTGTGAATGACTTGTTCCATGAAGGTGCTGTTTTCGAATAGGAGCTGTTCTGAACAGAAGCTGTTCCGAACAAGAGCTGTTCCAAATGGATACTGTTCTAAACATGAACTGTTCCGAATGGAAGCTGTTCTGAACAGGAGCTGTTCCGAACAGAAGCTATTTTGAATAGGAGCTGTTCCGAACGGAAGCTGTTCCAAACGGAAGCTGTTCCGAACGGAAGCTATTCTGAACAAGAGTTGCTCCTAAAAAAAAATTGGATGAAACATTGCTATTGCACCCAATAAAATAGGGCGCATTTCACCTCACGGGAATCTCTCGAAAATATTATATATATATATATATATATTTTTTTTGTGAATAAATAAAACATATAAATGATGCTGCTCCTAATAAGGATCTCGGGAGGCACGTCTTGTGAGTAAGATATAACTATGCAATATGTGAGTAACATATAAGCATGCACTAATGTTAAAACTAACAATTGCTAATAAAAAGGTAGGACCCAATAAATTATTAGCTTAACAAGAAAAGATGACAATATATGGGATGTGTGGTTTTCTCTCCACACCCCGTGTGTTCAACTTCCATACTTTAGCTCGCGGGAATGTTCCGCAAGATATCACCTGGTGAGGTGTCATCCAACTAGGTGTTATCTAGCATGGAGTTGTTTCGCGGTAGAGATTTTTTTTTTTTTGGCATTGCCTTTTAACCTCAATAGGTAATTTTTTTAATCATGCATGAGAATATAGCAAGAATATATTGCTAAAGATATTGTTTACTTACATACCGTATTTGCTTTAAACGAATGAGCACTTGCACGTGTCACATGATACACATTATACTTGGAGCGTGCAGGATTTGGCGCGTGCGACATGATGGACATGTTATACTTGCTTAATGAAAGACTTGGAGAGAACGGTAATTGACACACGCTTCACTTGGCGTAAAGACCATAGTGTTGAATTTAGATTTTTTTTTTTTTTTTTGGAATAACAGAAGGCCACCGTGATTTCCTTTTTGGAAAATAGTAACAGATATGGTGCAAGGGCCACAACGTTCAACTTTACCATTTAGATGAGCTTTTATATATATATATATATATATATATATATGAGTAACATGAATGATGCATGAGACCATAACGGTCTATTTTTCCATTACAAGAATTTGTATATGGGAGTGACGGATGTGGCGCATTAAACCACAACGGTCGACTTCTCCATGGGGAGAACTTGTATACAGGAGAGTGGTAGAAGTGTTGCAAGAGACCACAACGATCGAATTTTTCATTGAAAGAAATTTGTATGTGAGAGTGACGGAAGTGGCGCATGAGACCACAACGGTCGACTTCTTCAATTGGAGAACTTATGAATGAGAGAGTGACAGAAGTGGCGCATGAGACCACAACGTTGACTTCTCTATTGGAAGAACTTGTATATGGGAGAGTGACGGAAGTGGTGCATGAGACCACACGATCAACTTTTTTTTTTTTAGAATAATTTGTATCTGAGGATGACGAAAGTGATGCATGTGACCACAACGATCAATTCTCTTTTAAGAGTAATTTGTATGTGAGGGTGAAAAAAGTGGTACATGAGACTACAACGACCAACTTCTCTTTTGGGAATAATTCATATGTGTGAGAGACGGAAGTGGCGCATAAGACCACAACGATCGACTTCTCCGATAAAAGAATAGAAAAAGTAACATATAACTAAAGTATAAGCGATAAAGCTGCGACTATAAGTAGTTTTCAATTTATAAACAAGAGATAATTCTCAAGTTGGTACCAAGGGAAATCACTTGATAGCAAGTATAAGCAATAAAGTTGAGGCCAAAGGTTAAGCGATAAAACTGCGGCCAAAGAGCAATGCTCGATTTATAGGAAGAGGGTAATTCTCAACTTGGTACTAAGAGATTTATTTTGATAGCAAGTATTAACAATAAAGTCGCGGCCAAAGAATGAGCGATAAAGCTGCGTCCAATGAGTGATTCTCAATTTCATACTAAGGAGATGAGTACTCAACCCAGAAAGAAAGAGATCAATCTCTAATATGTATATAAAATCGCGGCCAAAGAATGAGCGATAAAGCTGCGGCCAAGAAATGATTCTCAATTTCATACTAGGGAGATGAGTTCTCAACCTAGAAAGAAAGAGATCAAACTCCAATATGTATTAAGGAGATAGTTTTTCTCAATTTAGTATCAAGGAGATTAATTTGATTCAAAGCATGAATTGCAGCCACTAAAAGTGAATTCAAAATTGTGGATCAATTTAATGAATTTCTTAGCTTGATGTTTCAATTTGATTAAGAAGGTTTTTTTTTATGCATGAGTAAAGAGATAACTTTTCAACCAGTGTAAAGGAAATAACCTCTTATTATTGTTGAAATCCATCGCCAAGTATCCTTGCGACATTAGCATTTTTCGTGTTTAGCAGGAGTTTCCATGTCTTCCAATAAAGTAATTGCAGAGGAAGTTCACCTAATGTAATCACTTCTCCCCAGTGGAGTCGCCAAAATATAGAAGGTTCTTTGGTAGGGAGAATAAGTGTTGCAAACAAGTGAAACAGAATGTTGCAAGGAGACGGCGTAGAGCAAGACTGGAGCAGACCCTGAAGTACAAAGTGCAGCGGCATGTGGTGGAGAGTAAGACAAAGGAAGTAAAGAGATGGTGGAGCAAGGCTGAGTATGACTGATGAGAGAATCAGAGAAGGGAGAATTGTAGAGAGAGCTTTAGAGAGAAAGTTTGCTTTAATGCCCAAAAGTCCCCAAATGAGTTGTGGGAACTCCTATTTATAGGTCTCAAAATAGGAGTTACAAAACTAAGTATTGGATAGGAATAATGGTAGAAACTGTCGGTTACTAAGGTGTTAATGTCTTATTCAATGAAGGTTTAAATTATTGTTGGTAATAGTGAATAGTGAACAAGAGTTCACTATTTGTTCTGAAAGAAAGAGAGAAGCACTCATACTTTGGGAAAAGGTTAAGAGGAGACCTTTTAACTATCTCCATATATGATCCACCAAGCCAAGCTCTCCAGAACATCCCAATAATGAAATTAACCCAAGAACCCTGCCATATTCAGGTGTTATTTCCATTTCTTCTGTTTCAGTGAATTAGTATCAAGCGGAACATCTTCTGTAGAATACTTCTCGGTAAAGGTATTTTCCATGAGAGTGTCGTTATGTGAATGACTTGTTCCATGAAGGTGCTGTTTCCAAACAGGAGCTGTTCTGAACAGAAGCTGTTCCGAACAAGAGCTGTTCCAAATGGAAACTGTTCTGAACATGAGCTGTTCCGAATGGAAGCTGTTCTGAACAGGAGCTGTTCCGAACAGAAGTTGTTTGAATAGGAGCTGTTCCGAACGGAAGCTGTTCCAAACGGAAGCTGTTCCGAACGGAAGCTATTCTGAACAAGAGTTGTTCCGAACGAGAGCTCTTCCGAACAAGAGTTGTTCCAGTGAAAGAACTTCCAGTGAAGCAACCTTTAGTGAAGTGGCTTTATTACTTGTTCTGGAATACCTTTGCTATTGTACGCGAAAGTACAATTTCCTGTAAAAATAACTTTATTTCTTTCGGGAAGAGGTAATATATTAGTATCCAAAATCAAGTATTACAAGCACCTTATCCATCACTATTACAAAACCAAATTAAAACATCAAACAAACACATCCTCTGCAACCATAAACAAAACCAATTTTTCCATATCCAATTCTCCTGAAAATTTCCTTCTCTTGCTATAACTAATTATACTCTAACATTTTAAAGAAAGCCATACATTAAATAATAAACAAGGAACAATTCCTATAGCAGTGAGTGAACGGGATGATAAATTGCTTGCCGAGCACATGGCTAAGTTGCATAATGATAATGAAGATAGCGAAGAAGAGGAAGTCACAGGCATGGGAGAATTTGATGTTGAGAATGCGGGTCACGGAATAATGGAATAACGTTGTTGCATACATATACATGAACATGATGATTACCCATTCTTTTACCAAAACTTAGTTAATTTCCCCCTTTTTCCGGTCTTCCAGACTGTTCAAAACCTATGGAAAGTATTGTCTTGTTGAGTTATTTTGCAGCTAATATACGATATCTTTTAGCAAGTTTGATGGAGTATACAGATGGATGGCCTATCGGTTCAAGTATTAAAAAAAAAACATAGTAATATTCATCGCTATTGGCTATTTATTCACGGAAAGACCATGGCTCCTTGGTATCTTATTTGTACATCAGAGTTTAATGGGATACTTAATTAGGATGTTTCTAGATTATGGTCATAACTCATAATTAAGTGGAAGAGCATACATGTTATGAACTATGTTATCCAGATTCGAGTGAGTGTCAGATACGGTATGTGTCTGACATGAGTATACTCAATTTTTCAAAGTATTTTTCATATATTTGGAGGTTTATTATATCCATGTTCAAATATATGTCGAATACAGGTTCAGACAGAGATATTTTAAGGAATGAAGAGTTCGAGTAACATAGATTTCAAATATTATATATATATAAATGACAATAGGAAAAAGAACAATGTTATTGATATTGAAAGCCTTAAGGTAATGGTATCTAGACTCAGTTTAATTGCAAAATGCAAAGTAATTAAAAGCTTAAAAATATAGATAGAAAGTAGAAACTATAGAGAAGGGAAAATAATTTGTTAAACATCCAACCTAAAATCAATTAATAATAGATGAAGAAGTTAACTTGAATATAAGACCACAGGCAATCTAAGATTTAACCGATATAAGATAACACCACTTTAACATGTCTCATCACATGTAGACGAAAACAGAGGAACGTGATAAAACTCAAAAGGGTAGCAGACAAAAGCAACAAAACAAAACCTGAGCTTTGATAAGCATTAAAAACGATTAACCACAAATCAAATCAGTACTGTACCCGTTACGGATACGGGTATAGATACGGTAATTTTTTAAAAACTAGGGTACGGGTACGTTAATGTTATATATATTTTTATAAGAAATTGAAATTTTACATAATAAAATAAGACACGACATAATATAAAAGATAAAACACAAATTTCAACATGAAAACATCTCAAAATAAGAAACTACAATACTTTTGTTTAACATGACAACATCTAAACATGACTATGAAAATCAAACTCTATCAGTGTCTATCTCATTATTTCCTTACCCATCTTCAGTGAAAAGAATAACCTCCAAATATGTCTTAGGGCATGATAATGCTATCGATAATGAAAAGAGGGAAAGGAAAATATGCTTTAAGACATTAAAATGCTGAGTTTTAGTGTAAAATTTGGCCGAGCAGTACCCAAGCTGTATCCATTTTTAATTTTTTTAAAAAAGGGTAAGTACCCAGTACGTACCCAGCCGTATCCGATGCGTACTCGTACCCGATACGTACCCGATACGAATACTCTTGCAGGTGAGCCGTACCCATGCTTCACAGATCAACAGATCCTCTAAAATTCTAAATACAATTAAATATCTTCTTCTTCTTTTACTTGAGAAACAACGACAATAGATGAAATGAGGGTGAATTTCAGGTGGGACGCCCTAGTATAGGATTCTTCACGATTCCTAACTCAGGTTTGCTTTTAGAAAAGGGTAAAAGACACTTACCCCCCTCAGGTATCATAAAAATTCCACTTATCCCCTTTTAGTTTGAAAAATACTCACTTACCCCCTAAGGTTTAGCAAAAAATACATTAACCCCTATAACATATTTTTTCTAAATTAATTTTAAATGAAAAAACAAATATGCCCCTTTTTAATTATTAATCAATTATTTTTGTTTTTTGTTTTCATTCTTTTTGTACTCAATTTTTTTAACTACAAAATAATGAGAATTTATTTAGTTTTAAAATTATCTTTAATTACTATTAAATTAAATTCTAATTAAGTTATATTCTAATTCAAGTGCATGTTAAATATTTTAAACTTATCTTTAATTCAATTATATACTAATTTTGAAATGAATTTATTAAAATATCTTTAATCAATCAATTAATTAATTACTGTTATTTAAAAATTTTAGTGATAATAAAATTGGTTAAATAAAAAAAATGAAAGAAAAGAGAATAAAAAAGTATATAATTATTTTTTATGAGATTTTATTGAAAATAAACTTACCTTATTACTTTGAAGAACACATTTTATCTTTTGAAAAAGTAATTATGTTAGCATTCTGTTAATCAAATTATTATTTATTCAAATTTTATTGTAAATATTAAAAATATGATTTTTATTTTATTTTTTCGATCCATTTTTCATTTTTTGTTTTAACCAATTTCTTTATCATTAAATTTTTTTAAATAATGACAATTGATTCATTTTCAAATAAAAATAACATAATATATTAATATCAAAGTTAATATATATAATTGAATTAAAGATAAGTTTAAAATATTTTTTGGTACAAAAAAGTTAAAGTGTGGGGAGGCTACTCAATTCAAGATCAGGACACGTCACAAGCCTTAGAGAGGGCTAACAGTGGTACTTGTAGATCACCCACCAAGTGGAACTGCTGGTGAGACTCAAACTCTGGTGCTTTTTAAGATGCTAATGAGTACTCAACCAACTGAACCAATCCACATTGACATAAGTTTTAAATATTTAACATGTATACTTGAATTAAAATATAATTTAATTAGAATTTAAATTGATAATAATTAAAGATAAATTTATAGTTAAAAAAATTTGAGTAAAAAAAAGAATGAAAAGAAAAAAAATTAATAATTACCAAAGGGTATATTTGTCTTTTCATTTAAAAATAACTTAGAAATAATACCTTAGGAGGTTAGTGTATTTTGTGCCAAACCTTAGGGGGTAAATGAGTATTTTTTTTAAACGGTAAGGGGGTAAGTGGGATTTCTATGAAACCTGAAGGTGGTAGATATACTTTTCCCTTTAGAAGATGAAAAGACTCCACTATTCCACAGGAACAGTGGAATGCAATAAACGTCACCCCATTTTTAATTTCTGGTCTACAATATTTCTCGTAGTAATACCCTGTCTTAGTCCAATAAATACGTTGAGTTTGTCCACATGCGCATAGTGTACATACAGAAGCTATTATTTTTTCTTTAATGGCACTGACATTCTGGATCATCAGTCCCTCAATCTTCGGTATTAGAGAGGAGACAGAAGTAGAGGCAGACACAAAGGCGAAAGCGGAGGCAGAGGTGGGAAGGGTTTGTTGGTGAAGTTGTTTTTCTTTTGGGTCTGACATTGTCTATTAGTTGTCAAACTAAATTGTAGATTGTGGATTTTCTGCGGCTGAATGTGCTATTTATGCTTTATATACAGACAGGGTTTTTCGAATCCAACCAGAACCAGGACTGTGCTGCCAAAAAAAAGGACGAGATTCAACGAAATTTTAGGATATATGGTTATTTTAGGATTCTAATAACTTATATGATTATTGAAGTTTCTGTAATTTTAAGGATTTCCTAGAGTGCGTACATTTATGCTATCTGGATTGAATGCAATGGCAGAATGTATGGGAAGAGACTAGGTGATAGAAATAACTAATAATCTCGGATTTATTATTTACATTCATAGGATTTCGTATTTTAAAATTTCTTATGATTATCCATTAGTTTGTTATTTAGTTTCCTTAGTTTAAGTGATAGAGATAATTATCATTAAGTATTGTTTAAGATTTGAATTACTCAGATTAGGATCACTATTGTAGCCTATATATATTCAGTTTTATTTAATGAAAAGTATGCCATATCTTTCCTACCTTTTATTTCTCTCTACATGGTATCTGAGTGTTAAACTCCTAGGCCTCCAAAACCTCTTCTTTTTTTTTACCACTGCCGTCGCTTCTTGTTAATATTTTTCCCATCTCGTTGACATATTAGCCATGAACCATTCCTCTTATAATCGTCCATGGCTGATGATGTTACTCAAGTTACAATTCCTAATGCACAGGGACCCACCAAACCTCTTACTGTTATCAACATCCATAATTCTGTCAAACTCACTTCCACCAATTATCTCTATTGGAAACTTCAGATGGAAGCAATTCTAATTGGTTATGATCTTCACAAGTTCATCGATGGATCCCATCCTGCGCCCTTCGCCACAACAACAGTAAATAATGTCGCTAACTCCAAACCCGCATACCAAACATGGCTTCGTCAGGATAAGCTAATTTTTGGTGCTCTTATCGGCTCTCTCATGCCGTCTCTCATCCCAATTATCACTCAATCGCAGGCCTCCCGGGATATCTGGAATATCCTTACCAATACCTATGCTCGGCCTTCGCGAGGTCACATCAAGCAAATCAAGGAACAAATCAAACATGCCAGCAAGGGCTCTCAGACAATTTTAGAGTATATGCAGTTTGTTAAAACCCGTGCTAATGAACTTGCGGCCCTCGGTAAGCCTATGGATGATGAGGATCTCACTGAGAAAATTCTTGATGGACTAGATGATAACTACAAGCCTATTATTGATGTTATCAGTGATCGTGACACGCCAATATCCTTTGATGAACTGCATGAAAAATTAATCAACAAGGAGCTCTCGCTGCGTGTCCATCAATCCAACTCTTCCCCACTTCCAAACTCCACAAATTCGGGCAATCCTCGATCAAATTCAGGAAACTTCAGCAATCGTATTCAATGTCCACCATAGACGTCCTCTTTTCAGCCAACGGTAGGTCCCGCCTCGAGCTTCTCCAATGCCGCCAGTCAGAATGGTCGACCATCGCCTTAGCCCTTCCTGGGCTGTTGCCAATGGTGTCGTACACAAAGACACACCGTTACACAGTGTCCTGTTTTTTGTTAGATGCAACCAATCTTACAACCACCCCGGCTCCTAGTAGAATTTCTCAATGGCAACCTCGCCCTCTGGCCCCATGGCATCCACGAGCAAATCTTGTAACCGCCAATACCCCTAATAATTCTACTTGGCTTCTAGATAGTGGCACATCACACCATGTTACCACTGACCTGAGTAATCTCTCTGTTCACACTCCTTATGACGGCTCTGATGATATTGTGGTTGGTGAAGGCACGAGTCTCCCTATTACCGATACTGAATCTTCGCACGGGGGCAACACTTTTGCAGGGTCGAACTAAGGATGGTGTGTACTAGTGACCGACTTCCTCTGTCGAGTCTTCTCCGTTAGTCATCTTTTCCAGTGTCAAGACCACCTCTTCCGAGTGGCATCATAGATTAGGTCATCCGTCGTCTCCAATTCTTAGGCATATTGCTTCTAATTTTCAATTAGAATTATCGAGTCCTTTAAATGTCAATTTCAATTGTAATTCTTGTCAATGCAATAAAAGTCATAAGTTACCGTTCTCAATTTCTTCTCTTGTCTCTTCCTCCCCTTTTGATATTATTTTCTCTGATGTGTGGACCTCTCTTTTTCATTTTGTTGGTGATTTCAAATACTGTGTTATTTTTGTCGATCACTTTACGAAGTATATCTGGTTCTACCCTCTAAAACGAAAATCACATGTTTTTTATATAATTGTCCGGTTTAAATCGCTTGTTGAAAACTTCTTTGACAAGAGGATTAAAACACTCTATTCTGATAATTGGGGGGGGGGAATATCAAGCACTTTCATCTTTTCTGGCTACCAATGGCATCTCTCATCTAACTTCTCCTCCACACACACCTGAACACAATGGGTATTCTGAAGTCGTCATCGTCATATTGTAGAAACATGTCTGTCTCTTCTTTCTCATGCATCTATGCCTCTATCTTACTGGTCATATGCATTCTCCACTGTTGTCTATCTCATCAATCGCCTACCTACTCCCACGCTTAATCTTTTGTCACCATATGCCAAACTTTTTGGCACTCCTCCTAACTACTCTAAACTCCGTAGTTTTGGGTGTCTCTGTTATCCGTGGCTCCGACCATACTCCTCCTACAAACTCACTCATCGTTTATCTCCTTGTGTCTTTCTTAGTTACTCTACCATTCAAAGTGCTTATCTATATCTTGAACCCGCCTCCTTTCGTATATACACGTCACGTTATTTCAAATTCGTCGAGTCTATATTCCCTTTCACTTCTCTTCAATCTCACCTAGATCTTCATTCGTCTGACACACTCTCTCACTGGTGTTCTTCTGTGTCCTTTCTTCCGGTTATTGACACATCATCCATGGATTCGACGTCTGTGCCCTCTGCAAGCTCTATTCCAGACATCTCATCCACTACTACAACCTCCCTGACCTTCCATTCCTGTGCCTGCCGCAGATCTGGGATCCATCGTTGGCGCTGACCCCACACCCAACCCAACTCCACCACCTACCTCAACAGTCGAACCCCACACATCGCCCATAATCTCGGATTTATTATTTATCATTCTTAGGATTTCTTATTTTAAAATTCCTTATGGTTATCCATTAGTTTGTTATTTAGTTTCCTTACTTTAAGTGATAGAGATAATTATCATTAAGGATTGTTTAAGATTTGAATTACTCAGATTAGGATCACTATTGTAGCCTATATATCTTTAGTTTTATTCAATGAAAAGTATGTCATATCTTTCCTACCTTCTGTTTCTCTCTACACTAGGATCCATGAAAAGATCTTGTCCATGTATTGAGGAGACTGTCAGATTCAAGCTAGCAGGCATAATAAAGGTCTCTGGTGATTCAATTAACAGACTCTATGCTCAAACTGGGGATTAAGTGAACATATGTTTTGTATGTAAATTTTGTTTCCCCTATAGCTTTTTCTTTGGAAGCTTGTTGAACTTGTAAGAGGGTTTTCATGTTTTTCTTTGGGTGATAAATATTCAAAGATCCAAAAAAAAAAAAAAAACTACAACCATAGCAAATATCATATATGTCTCTGATCTTATACAGATGGTTTTCCTTGGGATGCATGATCAAAGGATGTAGGCGCGGATAAATCTATTCTCCCATAATGTGGCTTCCTCTGTTTGTTCCTCCTTGATAACTTCCTCTCCAGGTTTTTCACTCTCCCAGTAATGTCTGATTATATAACAGTTGATTGCCCCTTGGCCCCCTTCGCTTCTACCATGAGCATCTCAACCATTTCCCTTCTTGTTCTCTTCTTCCATCTTAACCATGCTTCTTAATTCATTATCAGAAATTGTCTCTGTTGATGCAAGAATTGATCTTTCCCCCTCAACAATCTCCTTAGCAATATTTTCACAAGGCACCAGGTTAGTCGCCAAAGGTTTCTCCAAAGTGATACTAGTAATATCTTCTTTCTCTTTAGCAAATAAAGTTTCTTTGTCACAGCCCCACCTTTCCGTTTTGGCTCCACAGAACTTCACGGTTTTGTCTACAAAAAAAGTCTCGTTAGTGGAAGTTGTGTTGCCCCTTATAACTCAGGTCCCTCACCCGTGTCCTGTCAATGTGGAACTTGCCTAAGGACCTTTCACCCCTCTTTCGAGACTCAGCTTGCTAAGGTTTGCCCCATCACAAGGTATTGTCCGTTTTGTCACACGATGTGCCATTGGACAAATCCGTGCGCCTCATGTGTTAAAGCGGACAATACCTTGTGGTGTGGCAAACTTCAACAAGCTGAGTCCCGAAAAGATGTGAAAGATCCTTAGGCAAATTCCACACGAGTTGCCATTGGACAAAATCGTGCGTCTCATGTGGCAAAGCAGACAATATCTTGTGGTGAGATAAACCTCAGCAAATTAAGTCTTGTAAGGGATGGAAGACCATTAGGCAAATCCCACACGAGGCGCCTTTCATGGATAAAACCGTGAGATTTCGCGGAGTCAAAGTGGACAATACCTTATGACGTAGAAAGGTGTGGTTTTGACATTCTTTTTCCGGAGTTACAACTCCATGGTCTTCGTTCCTCCCTTTCAAGCTCAAGTAGGTTTGTGGAGGTGATGACGAGGCAGTTAAGGGATCCCTAGCTTTCGGTTGATCATCACCAGAATCACTAGGGCTGTACTCCATAATATCGTTAACTGTAGCCTTGGGCTTGTTCTTTATCAAATGATGCTTGCGCCTGGAAATTACCAGAGCCATGATCAATAACCGAGATTTTACCCAACGCCTGGAAATTACCAGAGCCATGATCAACAACCATTCCTCCAATGTTAAGGATTCCAAAGAATCCCCTATAAGGGCTTCGGATTACGAGTGCAACAAAAGCAGGAGTCTCCATTTCAGCAGTCGAGACGGTTGGGAGGAAGGTACTGATAAGAAGACGAATGCTACCAATAAGCCTACTCGGAAGATGCTGACGTCGTATATCTCAATGGAAGCAGCAGAGGTTTTGCTGGAGAGGAAATGGGTCGAGACTTAAAAGAGAAATTTCAATTAAAGTTAAATAATCTACTATTATGATTTTAATACTTAGGATTTAAGGGATTTTTTTCAAATTTGGTCTTATCATAAAAAAATTAATGATGTATTTTTTAAAAAAGATTTTTAGATGTTTAGTTTTTTTTTTTTTTAAATGATGTATTTAATAAGATTGGTCTGCACGTTTACTTGCGGGTCAATTTAGAATTCGTATCCGATCCGTTCGAAAAATTTTATTAATTTTTTTTAGTTGTAAGTTTTTTTTTTTTTTTAATTTTATTTTTAAATCATGTATTTAAAGTAGTTGGTCATCAACTTGACTCGCAAGTCGATTTAGGATCCGTACTCCAACCGCACAAAAAAAATTAAACATTTATTATTTTAATTTTAAATCATGTATTTAAAGGGGTTGGTCTGCACATTGACTCGAGGGTCGATTTAAGAACCGTATCTGATCCGCTTGAAAAAAAAAATTAAAAAAGAAATTTTTTTTATTAATTTTTTATTTTATTTTAAAATGATGTATTTAAAGAGGTTGATTCGCATGTTGACTCATGAGTCGATTTAAGATCCGTACCCGACCGTCTCGAAAAAAATTAAATATTTTATTTTATTAAATATTTTTATTTTAATTGACTCACGGGTTGATTTAGGAATCCGTACCCGACCCATTCGAATTTTTTTTATTAGTTATTTTTATTTTTATTTTAAATGATGTATTTAAAAGAATTGATCTACACGTTGACTTACGAATCGATTTACTTGACTTGCGAATCAATTTAAGATCCTTGACTCGACACGCTCGAAAAAAATTAAAAAATAAATTTATTTTATTAATTTATTTTATTTTAATTTTAAATGATATATTTAAAAAGATTGATCCGTACATTAACTCGCGAATTGATTTAAGATCCATAGTCGACCCGCTTAGGATAAAAATAAAAAAAAAATTCCTACTAACTTATATAAGAAAATCGATTCTACAAGAGAATAAAATACAAATCACAAATTTTTTTTATTTATTATTTTTTACTTCCTATAAATAAAAATATACAATATATAATAAAATCTAAATATTTTTAAAAATACATATAAATAACGTTTAAAAATATATTTGTATTACGTAATTTATAAATAAATAATTATCATAAATTTAAATTTTCATAATTAATAAAATATAATTATAATTATATTATCACAATTTAAAATTATAAAATTTAAATAAATAATTATTATTTAATAAAATTATATTTTATAATTAATTAAAAAATTTATTTAAAAAATTAAAATTACCCCAACGGAACGGAAACTTTATTCTAGTTAAAAATAATATTGAGTTGAGTCAAGTACGACTCAACCAAACCCCCATGTCATCGAACAGGGCCAAGCTGGGCATACCACTAAAAAACTTGGCCGTGCAAGGCACAGCTCATATCATGGACAGGCTGGGCCGACATGGCCCAACCGGCATCCTGCCCAATATTGAACCGTGACAGACCGGCCCAACCTGCCCGTTTTGCCACTCCTAGAGGAACAAAATAAAAATGTTAACAAACCAACATGAACAAATTCCAAAACCATAAATAAAGTGAGGAGAGAAGAGAGATGAGACAGACCGTGACTTCAAAACCTTTCAAATCCTAACGAACTCCTACAATAACACTATGAAACTTGAGCAATCCAACTACAAATACAACAGGGAAGAAAAGCACGAAAATCACTATGTTTTTGATAGTTAATGCTTAATCTGCTATGTGTTTCTTGTTACCAAAGCAAAGCCTCCAGTTTTGCATCAATCCACCTCCATGTAGACAGAAAAGATAGATAATGCAACCACAAAGAGAAGTCAATTACACAACAGTATGAATCATGCTCAACCATATCATTCCATCCAAGCACTTAGAAAGCAATCTTATATCAGATCCGCAACATTCATTGGCATTTCGTCGATCTGGGTACTATAATACTGCTCTATATCTCTAAGAATCTTGATGTCATCACTTTTCACAAAATTAATAGCAACACCCTGCACAGAAACAATACAATTCAAAAAAATATTCACCATATCTAAAAAAACATCTAGAAAGTGGCCATTTATGCAAATAAAAGAATCCGAAAGATGAATCAAGAATATACAAAATAGTTTCTTGTAAACATGAAACATCATTTGGGTCTTAAAATGAATTAAATCTTTTATTCAACATACGGTAACCATACCCAATTGAAGGCGGGAATGGGATCTTAAAAATCTTAGGAAATTATATGCAATGGATAAAAAAAAAAAAAAGGAAAACTGAGTTAGAAACACAAGTTTCATCACATAATCAAATTACATATAGTAAAAGAAATACCTTTCGTCCAAAACGACCAGAACGACCGATCCTATGGATGTAAAGCTCTCGATTGTTTGGCAGGTCATAATTGATCACCAGGGACACCTGAAACAAGGAAGTAAATTTAGTAAAGTATAAAATGGAAAACGAAAAGCCTTCTAGAGTGATAGAGAATTAACACTTTTCTTTTTCCCACCTTCTTTCCCTTGGATTAAGCAAGTATGTCAAAATAGAAAAACATAAGCACATGATATGCACTTAGTTCTTTTGTAACCTTAATCTCAAGGGGCATTTTTCGCACGTGCCACAGTCCACACAGGAAGTAGACCCATGCCTTCAGGTCCCACTTCCACTACTATACATAACTGGTCTCCAAGATAATAAGACCCAACTATTATACTTGCATCAAACTATATTTTCTTGTCTGAAAAGAAAAAAAAACTAAACATCTACTCAACTAGAAAACAACCAAGAAAAAATACATCCAGAAAGGGGATATGAAAAGCCCCACAAAGACTTGCCTGCTGAACATCAAGCCCCCTGGCCCAAACATCTGTTGTGATAAGAACACGGGTTGCACCATCCCGAAACTCAGCCATAATCGCATCTCTTTCCTTCTGAGGCATATCCCCATGCATTGATGATACCGTAAAGTTATTACTACGCATCTTCTCAGTTAGCCAATCAACCTATTCCAAAAGCAGAAATCACAAAGACAAGCCTCAAGATCACAGCATTAAATCCTAAAGCTTGAATAAAAGAATTACTCAAGAACATGGTTAAAGAGGTTTTTGTTCCTATGTTGAAAAGCAAATTTGAAAATGCATGCCTATGAGACTCCAGAAGAGACCTTTCGTTTTGTATTGCAGAAAATAACAGCTTGGGTGATTGTCAACGTGTCATAAAGATCACATAGTGTATCAAACTTCCACTCCTCTCTTTCAACTGCTACAAAAAACTGCTTAATTCCCTGTAATAATGAAAAACAGAACAAAAGTTTGCATCAAATCCCAAATTAGAAGTTGTGGAAATCTCATTAGCATAATAGCATTTGATTACCTCCAGAGTCAACTCATCACGCTTCACGAGGATCCTTATAGGATCAGTCATAAATTTGCTCGTTATTTCCAAGATTTCATGAGGGAGGGTAGCAGATATCAAACAAACCTACAAGAATTCATTAATAAAAAATCAATTTCAACAACAACAAAAAATCTCAGATAAGGAGAAAGAAAGAGAAAACAAAGCCTTGTGTCTATACTACAGAAGCCCGAATGTTGCAAGATAACAGCAGCAAGAAGAAAAAAAAATCTCAACAACTCAAATTAAATTCATGAATTGTAAAAGGCTAAAAGCAAGCAAGAAAACTGTAAGCAACACAAACTTGTAGTACCTAAGAATTTTACAATTTTTATATAACTTTTTTGAAAGGATTGGAAGAGCGCTAAAAACAAAGAATAAGACAAACTTGAACAACAAGGCAATATAAGAAGCTGAGAAAGGAACCTGAAGCTCAGGTGGAAGATGTCTGTAAACATCATAAATTTGATCTTTGAACCCTCTGCTCAACATCTCATCAGATTCATCAAGAATCAATAGTTTAATAGCCCTCGTACGTAGGGTTCTCCTCTTGATCATATCACAGACTCTCCCAGGAGTTCCTGACACTACATGAACTCCGTTTTCTAGCTTTCTTATATCTTCACCCACACTTTTGCCTCCAATACACGCGTGTGCTTGTATGTTCATGAAATCACCAATTGTCCGTATCACTTTCTCCGTTTGCGATGCCAGTTCCCTCGTGGGTGACAAGATCAATGCTTGAACCCTGAAATAACACCAGTTAACATTATAAAAGTTGCAGATGCAAGGACAACTCATGCTTCAAAATAGAGAAAACAAATTGCCAATTAATCCTAAAAAAATAGGGAATCCGTCACGATATTTGAATCCTCAAGGACGTAACATAATTTTACCATTTTCAAAAGTATTATTTTTCACATTTTTATAGAATGTATTTCAAATTTAGGGTTTTAGCTATCAGGTATCTAAGAATTAGGGCTTTCACAAAAATGCACGAAATTGATATCAAAACACATTCAAATTAACACAAAACAACTAATTTTATAAAAGAATTAAAATTAAAACATACTCTCTGCTAGCGGTGTCGACCACTTGGCAAACGGTGAGGGCAATCATGGAAGTTTTGCCGGTACCAGACTGGGCTTGCGCAATCACGTCGCGGCCATTGATTATCGGCATGACGGCTCTCTGCTGGATAGCCGATGGCTTTTCGAAGCCGTAATTGTAGATTCCACGGAGGAGATCGTCTTTTAGTCCCATCTGATCGAAACTCATTATCGGCTCGATTCCTTCCGTCGTCTCGAACACTAGCTTCTCATCCTCGGCACCCATCCGCCGAGTCGCTCGGCTCGTTGTCGCCGCCGCTGACATCCCTCTTCTTTGCCTAAGCACTCGTTGAAGGTGAAATAAAAAATAATAATAATAAAAGGTTTGGACTTTGGAGAAAATATGGATAAAAGGGCGGGGGGCTTCAAGGGAAATAAAAGAAAACATTATTTAGAAAAGAAACGTGAGGTGAATGATTGAAAATGATCGGATTATTTTTATCCGAATTCGAAAATTTTATTTAATTCATTAACCAGACTCGATCCAATTTAATTTAATTATAAAAAATCAAAATTCAAATCAACCTAATTCGAAGGTTATTTTATCATAATATAGTTAAAAAAAATTATTTATTAAAATATCGTTATTTTTAGATTAATTTTTAAAATTCGTTTGTTTTAAAATTAGCTGAAAAATCGTCATCCCCGTGACGATTTTTCAATGTAAAATTTTTAAAATTTTCAAAAAACACAAAAAATAATCGTCACGGGGTGATGATTTTTCTTGGTGTATTCAAAATACACCAAGAGAAATCGTCACCCCCATGACGATTTCCCTTGGACATAATATTTTTTTTTTTTTGGTATTTTAGGTTGGAAAATTGCCACCGTGGATGACGATTTTCCAACAACAATTCTTCAATTGAAGAATTGTTGGGATTGGGAAATCGCCACCCACGGTAGTGATTTCTCAACCTTTATTTATTTATATTAATTAATATATTTTAAATAAAAATTATATAATTTTTAATTTTAAAAAATAAAAATAAAAATAAAAATTTAAATAACAAAATTAAAAAGATAACAATTTACAAAAAATTCAAAAATTATATTCGTAATTAGGCCTGCTCATCGGCTGGGCCACGACCCGGAATTTTTCAACTTCTTTGCCAAGGCCCGGCTCGCGGGCCCGAATTTAATTATTTTAATATATAAATAGTGATCCGGGCCTGACCGGACGGGCTGCTCGGCCCATGAGCAGATCTATCCGTAATGTCAATCGAATTCTTTCAACTTGTATTCTTAATAAATGGACATCCGGGAGAAAGGCTAACCAAAGTGTCGTATTAGTCCGGGGTTGGACAAGTGTTTTTGTAATTTTATTAAATAATAAAATCTAAATAAAAATTATATAATTTTTAATTTAAAAAAATTTAAATAACAAAATTCAAAAAAAATAACAATTTACAAAAAATTCAAAAATTATATTCGTAATTAGACCTGCTCATGGACAGGACTGTGACTCGGAATTTTTTCAACTTCTTTGCCCAGGCCTAGCCCGAATTATTATTTATTAAATAAAAAATATTTTTATTTAAATTTAATTATAAAATATATAAAATATTTTTTTATTAGTGAAATGGGCTTTCGAGTCGGCACGACTCGTAATAGGCTTGGATAAGGGGAAAAATTCTGGGTTGCGGCCCGGCCCATGAACAGGTCTAATTACGAATATAATTTTTTAATTTTTGGTAAATTGTTATTTTTTTTAATTTTAATTTTATAAAATTAAAAATAATATAATTTTTATTATTTTATAAAATTAAAAAAATAATTAAATAAAGGTTGAAAAATTGCCACCGTGGCTTGGGCAAGCAAATGTGGTGTTGATACCATACATGGGCCCGACCTGGCCCATGGACACTTTTACCACCATGGGATAAAAATTATATATAAAAATTATTAAATCTTTATTTTTTAAATTTATAAATTATATAATTTTTATTTAAATTTTATTATTTAAAAGAATAAAAAAAAGTGAAAATTTACTTTGGGAAATCGCCACAATGTAAAAAATTTTAAAATTGTAGTTGGGAAATCGTCATGGCCCATGGCGATTTCCCAACTGGTTAAAAAAGAACGGATTTTGGAAAATAATTTGAAAATAGCAGTATTTTGATAAATAAATAAAAAATCAGCTATATTAAGATAAAAAAAAAAAAAAAAACCCTAATCCGAACACAAGAGTAAAAAAATAATTTGAATTTGAAATAACTTGAAACAAAATAATTCAAACTTAAACTAGCGCGAATTTGAAATATTTCAAATTCGAATAATTCAAGCACTAATCCAAAATGATTCGAATTTAAATTAAGTATAAATTTATTTTAAAAAAATATTAATTTAATAAAAATAAATAAAAATAAATAAATATAATGTAAATTATTAATTTATTTTAATTTTATAACTTTAAATTATCTTTTAAATTTTTTTTCTTAATTATTAAAATTTTATATATTTTTAATATTATTATTCTTACTTATAATTAAAAAATAAAGTATTTCTATCATTATACTTAAAATTTAATTTTATATTTATTAGTATATATTATAAATAAATTTTTTTATTTTCTTTTTCTTTTATAAAATAAAAAAATAAATCGATAATAATCATTTAAAATAAAAATAATTAACAATGATTCAATAAAAATATATGTTATATTACTTATGATACTCTTATAATATAATTTAATTTTAAACAAATTAATATATGTTATATTACTTATGATAATCTTATATTATGAATTAATATAAATTATATATTATAATTCTCATGAATATACATATGATTATAATAAATTATATAATTTTTTATCATTATACATATTCTTTAAAATAAATAAATATTTTTTAATTTTTAAAGTATAATCTCTTCTTATACAATTTATAATAAAATACATAAAATAGGTCATTAATAATGATATGTATATTTTATCTTAATGATTAGTATATTACGTTATAATAATTTCTTATCATGTAATTTAAATTAAATTATATAATTTCTCATTGTTATACATGATGTACACGCAAATCTCGTGTCGAAAATATGACAAAAAAATTTGGAGTCAAATAAAGATTTTATTTATCAGAATTTGAGGTTACAATCTCTGGGAATTCTTAAAAGAAAGAAATCCTTTATTTTTTTTTCAATAAAATTTTGATTCAAGGATCTTCACAACTTGATCTTAAATCGATGAAATACGCTTCAAAAGTCTTATAGTCTTGATCTTGAGAAACGAGATTTTTTTTCTTTCTTGGATCAACACAAAATCGAAGAGCAACTTCTTGAAGAATTTGATGTTGATTTTGCCTTGTAGCAACTTGGTTATTTCCACTTAAACTTTCAATTTCTGCCATTATGAAAGCAATTTGATCATCCCTTTCTTTGATGCTTGTTGCAAGAGATTCCACAAATTTTGAAAGTAAAGCCACTTGTTCTTCTAGAGAAGTAGCGCTAGTTGTCATCACAGCCACGACATCCAAATTTGATGATGAGCTTCGGCAAAGTGATGTTGTAGATATTTCTTTCTCTAACTTTTGAGTTGGAGAAGACTTGAGATTTGAATTGTTAAAAAAATCCATTTAAGGGGCCATTGGAATTTGAGAGTTTGAACTTTGAAGAAAAGAGATGAAAGGCAAAAATTATCCCACTAGGTGTGCCAAAATTTGTACACACAAATTTCATGTTGAATATATGACAAAGAAAATTTGGAGTCAAATAAATATTTTATTTATCAAACTTTGAAAGTTACAATCTCTGAAAGTTCTTAAAATAAAGAAATCCTTTAATTATTTTCTTCAGCAGAATTTTGATTCAAGGGTCTTCACAACTTGATCTTGAATCGATAAGATTCGCTTCAAGGGTCTTCTAGACTTGATCTTGAAAAAGGGCATTTTTTTCTTTCTTGGATCAACACAAGATCGAAGAGAAACTTCTTGAGAAATTTTTAAGAACAAACACATATGGTGTTCTTAAGAATTTCTTCAATTTCTTTAGAGATTTCTTCTTGAGATTTTGGAGAGGATTTGACTCTTCCAAATCGTCTTCTTCTCTTCAGGCTTGAGACTTGTAAAGTTGTGAAGTTGTATTGAGGGGAAGTTTCTATTTATAGTGCTAGACAGCCAAGTGAAAGAGAGTTTTAAAAGAAATTGTCTTTCTTATTTATCTTTTAATTAATTTAATTTAATTAGAGATTTTCTTATTTATCTCTAATTAAATTAAATTAATTAAGAGATAAATAAAGTATTATCTCTAAAATTTATCTCTTAATTAATTTAACTTAATTAGAGATAATACTTCCTTATTTATTTCTTAATTAATTTAATTAGAAATAAATAAAGAAGTATTATCTCTAATTAAATTAATTAAGAGATAAATAAGGAAGACAAGTTCTTTTAAAACTCTCTTTCACCTGGTAGCACTATAAATAGGGACTTCCCCTCAAGCCAGGTGAAAGAGAGTTTTAAAAAAACTTGTCTTCTTTATTTATCTCTTAATTAATTTAATTATAGATAATGATTCATTATTTATCACTTAATTAATTTAACTTAATTAGAGATAATGCTTTCTTATTTATCTCTTAATTAATTTAATTTAATTAGAGATAAAATAATTATGACAAATGGGTGAAATTTGATTGGATGACCCATGAATCCTTGCAATTTGATTGCTCAAAAATTTCCCCTTCTACACATGAATAAATGTATTTTTTTAATTTTAAATGTATAATCTTTTAAGTTTTATCATTTAATTTTTTAAAAGTATATAAAATAGATCGTTCATATGTGTATCTTATTATAATCATTTGTACCTTACGTTATAATAATACTTTATCATGTGATATATAATAAATTAATTTTTTACCGTTATACATATTATTTAAAATAAATATATTTATTTTATTTTTAAATTTATAATATCTTATCATGTGATCTAGATTAACATGGTCAATGACCCTAGTATTGGTCCGTTGGACAACATTTGTTACTAAATTCATAAAAAAGTAAATATTCTTTTATTCTATTGTAAAGAATTACAAAGAAATATATATGTATATATATACATATATATATATATATATATATAACATATAATTATATATGAATATAATGAGATTTATACATTATTCAAAATATCATATATGCTAGTACGTCAATATGTTAAGAATTACATCTTTATTTACAATGAAATTTTTATTAATCTAATTTCATACATTATGTTTAAAATTTAAAAATACTAAGCATAATTAGTTAATTAAGTTTATGATTAATTTATAGTTATATTTTGATTTTAGATAAGTATTTATTATTATATTTTATTAAGTTTGATAATTAAATTTTTAAGTAAAATTTTTAAATATAATTTAATTTTAGTAACAAATTATTTCAAGTTTTAAAATTGATTCATTTAGTAAAACTTTTAATATTAAGGGTTGTTTATCAAGGTCCGAAACTTTCAATAAACTTAAAACTTTACATATTTTACAAATATGTAAATGAATTCGATTTCAAGTACACGATAATACTTATTTATTTTAAAATATTATTTATTATTTATTTTATCCTTTTATAAAATTATAATAAAATCTGACTCGATTAAATAATTTGTTTAAATTTAATCTGATTCAATTCTAAAAATTAATAAATTCAACCCAAAATGATCATAACCCGTATAACTCGAGTGTCAAACTTGGATTCCCAAACCCGAGATGACCCATGTAGACACCTAATTTTGTCCGGACCACTAAACATGTATGTTTTCTTCCTATATTGATGTTTCCAAGTGTAAAAAGACTTTTTTCATCCTGCAGGTGGTACTCCGAGACTTAGTTTAAGAGGGCGAGCACAAAAAGTCAAACTTGAAAAAAGTCAACCCCGAAAAAAGTCAACCCCGAAAAAAGTCAACCCCAGAAAGTCAACTACTGAAAAAGTCAAGCCACTTTCAAAATCAAGATTTTAAGTTCAATTGAAAAATGGAGAAAGAATTTTGATAATCCGAGGTCTACATTGAAAGATATGGAGTCCGGAAGTTGGGATTTGGAGGTTTAGTAGAAAAGAAACCCTAATCCGAGAAATTTGGGGAAAAGTGCTTAAATGATCAAACTGGTCGAAATTGAAGGTTCCAAATGAAAGATAAGCACTGACTACGGGTAATGGAGAAGTCACTTGCAAGAAAAACCGAAAGAAAAGTCAATCCGGGAGAAAACCGAGAATTAGGGTTTTTAGTGGATTTCGGTGAAATCGGGAAGAATCACAGAAATGGCCCGACTTGGTAAGACCAAAGCCCCCAATGGATGAGGAATGATTAAAAAGGATGGCCCAAGGCTCAGATTGAAGAAAATCTGAAAATCGGACTTGTTTTGAGCAAAACCGGGTTTCGGAGGTTAAAGGGGCAAAATTGGAAAAATTTGGGAAAAAATAGCAAATGGACTCCGAAAATTATGGAAAATTTATTAATCTCATTCTTAAATCATTTGAAGGAGATTGGCGAAAGAAAATCTTGATTCCGAGTTCGTTTGCAAAATGGCCAAATCCCGGGCTTCTTATGCAGTAATTCAAAAAGATAAATCCCGAAAAAATAGCAAATGGACTCCAAAAATTCTGAAATTTGGCAGATCTCATTTTTAAATTATTTGGAAGAGATTGGCGAAAGAAAATCTTGATTCCGAGTTCGTTTGCAAAATGGCTAAATCCCGAGCTTCCTATGCAGTAATTCAAGCCGATAAATCCCGAAAAAATACCAAATGAGCTCCAAAAATTACGAAAACTTCCAGATCACACTTTTTAATTATTTTGAAGAGATTGGTGAAGAAAAATCTTGATTTGGAGCTCGTTTAAAAAATGGTAAAAAGTAGGGGCATAAAAGGACATTTTGGGAAAAAAATCCAAATAAATAGCAAACGGACTCGGATAATTTTGAAAACTTCCAGAACTCAATATTTTATTATTTTGGAAGTATTAAAAAAAGAAAAATTGAATTTGGAGCCCGTTTGATATTTATTTTGCATCCGGGGGGGCAAAATGGTCATTTCACCCAAGCAACCGAAAAGGGCTTTTTGGGCCCTTCAAAAAATCAGAGTTGGGCTGGAAAAAAGATGTCAACATTTTTCTTGGACAGCTGTAATTTGAGAGGGCTGAGATGCTAATCTAAGGGTGGTAATTTCATGACTTTTCATCTTGAATTATTGGCCATTTGATGGAAATTAGGTTACACAAAAATGACAACATCTTGGAGTCCATATAAGCATCATTTTCTGCCAGCCCTAGAGGGGGAGGCAGATTTTGTTTTTTCTTTTCCATTTTGGCTGATTTCTCCTAGTTTTTCTTAGTTTTTATCTTCTTGGTTGAGAGCAAAAAAAGAAAAGTTTAGAAAAAAAAGGAAAGTTTGAAGAGAAAAGCTTGAAATATTAGCTTCTTGAGGTTGCTCATGAGCACCAACTCTTGCACTTTCATTTTCTATTCTTATTTTTTGCTATTTTAATCTCTACTTGGTGAGTTTTCATTTTAAAATAATGTTTCTTGTTCTTCCTTCATTTCCTTTCTTAAGTATATATTTTTTTTTACATTTTGTTTTTACAATAAACTCACCATGGCCAAATGGCCTACATTATTTATTTTAAGTTGTTGTTTCGATTCATTTTACCATATTGTTTATGCTATTTTCTTTGTTTTTGATGTTTTAAATGTTATGTTATTTCATGTTCTTGAGTTATATTTTAATTTGGTTGCTTTGTTTGTTGCCATTTATGTCTTAGATATCATGTTTTTGCATTTTTAATTTTCTGTTTTCATGTTGTTTAAATTTGAGCATGTTTTAAAGTTAGCATATTAAGTGTTTGTGAAAATGCTTGTGTGATTCTTTGCATGATTCTTGTTTTATATCTTAGTTGAGCATGTTTTAGATTTAGCATATTAAGTGTTTGTGAAAATGCTTGTGTGATTTTTGTGTTATGACTTAGTTTTTCATGCTAGTATGCCAAGTGTTTGAGAAAATGCCATGCTTGTTGGAGCTTGAGGCCATTTGGCTACTCCATGTGTTTTGCATTGTGTGTTGCATTTTTTTGTCATGCTAGTTATTAGGTTTTTGCATTTGCATGATATTTGGTTGGATTTTTGAATTAAGCATGCCTTGTGTTTGTGAAAATGCCATGCATGTCTTAGGTCTAGGTTGCATTTATTGCCATGCAAGTTCATGTTAGGTCTAGGCCATATTATTTATGTCATGCATTTTCCTTACATTTAGGCTTAGATCCATGCATTTCATGCATTATGTTTGCTGCATTGTTTCATGCATTTCATGACCATGCCACTTGAATAATGACTTGAGCCAATTAATGGTTCAAGGTCATGCTCTCTTGAGCACACTTGTGGAAAATTAAGTTTGTCAAATTGATTATTCTACCTTTGTGATTTTTTTATTTAGCCAATTTTTATCTAACTTTCAAAGAGTCCTAGCTACTGCTTTCAAGTCATTTTATGAGTTTCAAATATTTTTACTTTGGTTTTTAAATGATTTTATCAAAAGCAAAAATGTGTTGGCAAAGCAGTTTTTTTTTCTCCTCCAAAAAACTCGTACATCTCTGATTTTTCTGGGAATTCATCTTTGATCAGAAAATTAAGCCGATTTGTTTTCGTGTAGTTTTACATGTCCTGAGTCGCCAGTAGTTTTTTTAGAATTTTTTGAATTTTTACAAATAGGGTAAAAAATCGTGGATTAAAACTGGACAGTGGAGTCAGAATTGAATTTAAAGAAAAACAAAGCAGTTTTTTTTCCTCCAAAAACTCGTACATCTATGATTTTTCTGGGAATTCATCTTTGATCAGAAAATTAAGCCGATTTGTTTTCGTGTAGTTTTACATGTCCTGAGTCTCCAGTATTTTTTTTAGAAGTTTTTGAATTTTTAAAAATTAGGTAAAAAATCGTGGATTAAAACTGGACAGTGGAGTCATAATTGAATTTAAAGAAAAACAAAGCAGTTTTTTCTCTTCCAAAAACTCGTACATCTATGATTTTTCTGGGAATTCATCTTTGATCAGAAAATTAAGCCGATTTGTTTTCGTGTAGTTTTACATGTCCTGAGTCTCCAGTATTTGTTTTAGAATTTTTGGAAGTTTTAAAAATTGGGTAAAAATTCATGGATTAATACTGGACAGTGGAGTCAGAATTGAATTTAAAGAAAAACCATTTTTCTGTTTTGGTTAATTTACTTAGAGTGGGCTGATTAGGAGGGTTAGCTACTGACTTAGGATAATTTCTAAGCCTTTTTAAACTCTAAAAATGTTTTTTCAAGTCCCGGGTTAAGGGTAGCCAAGTCCGGATTTTTTAAACTTAGGAAATTAGAGCCATTTAAAAAAATTTAGCCCAGTTTTTATTTTTAATTCAAGCTTCTCAAAATTGTTTTCAAACAATCACAAAGTATTTTGGTTTTAGAATATTTAATTTGACATATTTTCCTAAGGTAGCCGGATATCTTGTTAGATATACGGATTTCCTTAATTAAAGGAAAAAATACATTTCATGCATTGCATTTTTATTTTCATGCACATTATATGATAGCATTATTTTATTCCATGTCATTTAAGTTATATGCCATACCATTCATACTTGTCATGTCATTTAGGTTGTATTATATTATTTAGATTTTGCTATGTCATTTTATTTATGTCATGCATATACATATTCATTTCTTTTAAATGTTTTCAAAAAAGGATAATGGTTTTCAATAAAAAAATATAAAGATATTCCCGAGTTAAAATAATTCATGAGTTCTCTACCGGGTTTGCTGGAGGGAATATCATCAATTATCATTAATAAAGAGAATGATTCGGAAAGTTTTCCAAAACTAATAAAAATTTCTATATTTTGCCACGTTTGTTGGGGAATATAGGAAAATTTTGAATTTATAAATTCAGGATCATTTTCAATAAAAAAATGAAATTATTTTTCTTTAAATTGGGAATTAACTTGAAATACTAAATTTAAAACCAACTTTTACCAAGACTTGAGATAACACACGATTAATAAGGTACCGATTTATACGGGCGTTGTGGGGGTGCTAATCCTTCCCCACACGTAACCGACTCCCGAACCCGCTTCTTTGATTTCTCTGGTTTAAAACGCAGACTTGAAATCGGTTTTTAAAATGTTTTAATTAATTTTTAAAATATTTTATAAAATCGGTTTTAATAGGTGGCCGATCACACCTAGCTAAAAAAGATTGGTGGCGACTCCATGTCTTTTTAGGTCATTTCCAAAACCTTCATTTTTTAGAGGAATTAAGTCGACTTTTCCTCGGTTTTTTTTAATGTCACGCCTAACGAATAATAAAGTCTTGCGATGAGACGTCGTTATTTTTTAGGTTGCGACAGCTTGGCGACTCCACTGGGGACATATTAGAGAGTCAGGCCTAGAATTAGTCGTGTGTTATCAAAGTCTCGGTTTTGTTGGTTTAATTGGTATTTAATTTTAATTCCCACTTTTTTTTTTAATAAGGAGAATTTTGAAAATAATAAAATGTTTTTAAATATGTTCATACTCATGTGCATGCATTTTATTTTTGTTCTCTAGTTATTTAAGATTGTATATTATAATTGCTTGTCGATTAATGCGTTACACTATTCTTGAATGTTTTAATTGCTAGGGCATTTAGAATAAGGTTTGTAGAATAGGTAGTGAAAGGTTTGTTATACCTCCACACACACTACACGTGCATTTGCATATCATGAATCCTATACCCGGGTTCCGTCCTTTTAAGTGGGAGTAAAGTAACTACGCCTTCGTGATGATCCTCCGTATGGGCTAGTGAAACACTTCCGGAGTATAAAGTACCTAAAGCCTTCGTGATGATCCTCCGTATGGGCTTAGGAAAATATACTCTAACGAATTGAACCCGCTTTTATCGGGGTGCCTTACTAGCCTTCACCGGTGACAGTGAGGAACAATTCGGGGCCTTAGAACCGATTCACCCTCATATAGTGAACCTAGGCGAAGCCATCCCGAATTTCCGTTAGATATACCGAAAATAGGAACACATGGAGGGACATTTCTAAACTTTTTGTTACCTATTTTACACTCCGAATAAGTGTGGTATATCGGGCAACGATGTACGTACATCGCCCGTAATAAATGTGATACTCCGCCTCGAAGGCATCGTGATGCCTAAATAAGCAGATATTGTTGGGGCAAATGTTCATTAGCTGTTTTTAAAAAAAAAAAAAATATCTTTTTTCAAGCATTTTTGCATGTTGCACATTTCATGCATGTGTGAATGGAGCATGTACATTTTTGGTTGTATTATTGATCTCATTCTTTGCAATAAACAGTTGGTAATTTCATTTGATGATTTCATAAAACCGGTAGTGTCACATGAACATTTGCATATGGTACCATAGTGGGATCCACCCTAAAATTCTTTTGAAAATAATGTGATTGGTTTTTCATAAATAAAAAAAAAACACAAAAAAAAACGTGTTAAAAAAAATCATAAATTTGGAGGCAAATCTTGCATAATGAGATTTTTGAATAATCAAGATTTAGGTCCCACCAATTTCGTGTAATCATTGATTTCTTTGTATATACCTTTGTGTTAATTCATTTATTTTTGCATGTATCATTTTGACATCATGTTATAGTCATAGCATGCATGGTCATTCATTGTAAGATACGTTTATGACATGCACAGTCATTATCTGTATATACCTGGCATTAGATTGCATCCATAGCATACATAGTCATCATAATTTCTCTGTATATGTTCATGCATTAATCATCAGTTTATTCATGCACATAGGAATAGAGCATGTACATTCATAATTGTATTCTTAATCTCATGACATTTTCATTTGCATGAAAGGGATTCGAGATATGAGGAATGAATCGGAGGAACGATTGGGTGCTTTGGAACGCAATCAAGAGGAATATGGACATGAAATCCGAGAGGTGAAGGAACAACTTGCCAAATTGCTGAAAATGGTTGAGGATATGGGTAACAGTAAAGGTGAACTTTCTCAGGGTTTTGCATCATCTTCGGATCAACCAAAACCATTAGGCCCAGAACACATAATCCTTGCTGGATCCTGCGCTTGTCAATGCCACAAAGGTTGCAATCCTGATGAAATTATGGACAAAATCGTGAAAGTGATTAAACCTGAGAGCCTGATACCAAAGATAGAAACCTTGGATCCTGTACCATACCTGCAAACTATTCGAGGTCCAAGCCAGTATCCCCACCCTACCATGGTCCAATCATCCATTGGGATGACCACTACGGGATTCCTGAATCCCACTCCATCACCAACAACTACCAGTTCATACTATTTCCCTCATCAACCACTTTATCCAGCATCTGGGATAGGAACCTCGAGCTATGTACAACCTCCAAAGGCCCCGTGTCCGAATCCATACCCTCACCATGCTGTTCCGCCACATCTCCATGTAAACACTCCGGTTCGGACCTTAGTGCCACCACCAAGTGCCCCAACTCCTAGGCCATGTGTAACTAAGAAACGACCCCAGGATAAGACCCAAATGCCTTTTGATCCCATTCCAATCAGCTACCAAGAGCTCATCCCTATACTGATCCAAAATCACATGGTTGCCTGTGTCCCATTGAAACCCCTGTTACCACCATATCCAAGGTGGTATAATCCAAATGCAAAATGTGATTATCATTGTGGAATTGTTGGCCACAACGTTGAAGACTGTATGGCATTCAAAAAGAAAGTGCAAACTCTTATAAATGCCAAGTGGTTGGATCCCACGACACTGATTGATAGAGGACTGGGAAAGCGTCATTAGGATTGGGAGATTTACATCATTGAGGTGGAAAGACTTCGGTCTTATATGATGTAATAGGATTTCACTTTTTCAGTAGCCGGCTCTTATAGCCTTAGGATGTTAGGAAGAATAAAGTGCTTGTAAGGACAGTCTTAACCACTGTTCAAATTTTGTAAAATATGGTTTATACCATTGTGAATGTTGATGTGGGAATGAATTGATTATGTTTCAAATTTATGAGAGGTTGATGATTAAGTTCCTCCGATTCTTATTTCCTCCGTGATATCTCCCCATTTGCATTTTGCATCCCATCAATTATTTGTCAGGTTGCATTCATGTATTTATAATCAGCATGATTTTTCTGTATATATCTATGCATTAATTTGCTTATTACATACATCATGATTAGCATTAGGTCACATTCATGACACACATGGTTAGTATGATTTTCTTTGTATATACTCTGTATCAATCATTCATTGTTTGCATGTATCATAATTGACACCATGTTGCATTCATAGAACATATGAACATTCATTGGGAAATATGCTAAAATGCACATGATCAGTCATTGCATATATCCATGTGTTGATTTGTTTATTCTTTGTTTGCAACATGTTGGCATTGTGATTGCATTTATTACATATATGGTCAGCATGTTCCATTATACATGTCCATACATCATATTGTTTAGGCTTCACATGCATCAAATTGCATTCATGGCTCATTCATCATGACATACATTTGGGGGAAATAGAATAGAAGTTGGCTTGGCTTTAGGAGTCTTTGAAAGAATTTCCATTTCAAATCAGAAGAAGTACTGAGTACACTTTTAATACAGGCTGGTGCTATGGAGGATGAACAAGTTGCCCGAATGGAAAAAATGGAAAGGGAACAGAGAGAATTGCGAGAACAGCTAGCAAAATCTCAAGCAGAATCTAAGGATCAGATGACTAAACTGATGGAGCTAATGTCTGCTGTAATCAAGGGAAAAGGATACACCAAAAACTTTGTCGCCGGAGAAGGGTTAGAGGTACAAAAAGGCTAAGATGAAGTCGCAATAAGTGATGCCCAGAACACTGTTAACCCCGTCAATGTCCTAAACTCAGATGATCCGGCTGAACAGGCAAAGTTGAAAAGGGTTGCAGTAAATGAGGTTGAGTTGGCAGATTCCCAAGGGAAATATCAGTTGTTAGATGAAAGGCTCCGGGCAATAGAAAGAACAGATGTATTCGGGAGTGTGGAGGTGAAAGAACGATGCTTGGTCCTCGATTTAGTCATTCCTCCTAAGTTCAAGATCCCTGACTTTGTGAAATATGACGGGACGACCGATCCATCAGCCCACATCACTATGTTCTGCCGGAAGATGACAAGTCATATAGGTAATGATAAGCTTTTGATTCACTGTTTTCAGGATAGCCTCAGCGGGTCCACAATTAGGTGGTATAGTCAGTTGAGCAAGGACCAGATACGCTCTTGGAATGACCTGGCTAGGGTTTTTCTAAACCAGTACAAGCATATGACTGACACGGCGCCTGACCGTCTCACCTTGCAAAATATGAAGAAAAGAGCTACTGAGAGCTTCAAAGAATATGTGCAACGGTGGATGAGCCTGGCCGTCCAAGTACAACCGCCCTTAACTCAGAAGGAAACCACTGTCCTTTTTGTGAATACACTGCAGGCCCCGTACTATGATATACTTGTTGGCAACATCACAAATAATTTTTCAGACATGGTAATTTCAGGGGAGATGATTGAGAATGCTATCAAGGATGGGAAAATTGATGGAGAAAGAACATCCAATACCAAGAACAAGGGGGCATCTGAAAAGAAAAAGGAAGATAACCAAGTCGTGGAAGACTTTGCCCCACCTCCCCAATTCTCCTCATATCAGCCATTTTACTCTACCCTGAATAATGTCTCTCATGGTTTTTATCCCTACCAACCAATGACTGCAAATACACCAGAATTTACATCTGTCTATCAATCGAACACCCTTGGGGATAATCGAAAGGGGCATAAAAAGCGAAAAAGAAATCCGGTTGACCCGATTCCTATGACATACAGTGAGATACTACCTCAACTCATCCAGAATCACCTTGTGACACCCATGCAAATAGCGCCTCTGAAGCCCCCTTATCCGAGCTGGTATGATGCTAATGAGTGTTGTGGGTACCATTCTGGCAATCAAGGTCACTCAACAGAGAACTGCCCCGCTTTGAAGTACAAGGTCAGAGATCTCATCAAGGCTGGTTCGATAAGTTTTGAAGATGGGGAAGTCAAGTGTCATAAGAAACATTGTGCATGATCACATTAGGTTTTTGACACATGTAGTTCTATACACAGTGATGAGGAAAGCACTTGTCTCATGTTAATTAAATGAATTTTGTATTTTAAATGCTTTGTGTTTGTTGTGTTTCAACAATAACTTGAATTTGCAAAAACAAGCATTAAGGAATTTTTAGTGATGGATAGTCTCAAGAAAATTGATGATCATTGTTAGAAATGACCCAATACCTTCAGCCCTCTCTTTTAGGCTTTCCTAAGCCTAAATCTTTTGAACCGAGACCACTTGAAAGACCTAATGCTTCAAGGAATATGAATGATTTGACTTCGTAAAACCATTGTCATCACAGAATAAGCAAAGACGTAGATCTTAGTCTAGGCTATGAACAAAGGAACGAACTTTTTTGAAAATTTTCAAATTCCTTGAAAATCAAACAAATGAGACATTCTTTCAAGAATCCAGATTTTGATAATTTGGTGTGTGTCAAGATTGTGCTAAAACCATTCATGACCTTTCCCAATGACCACAAAACACTAATTGCCCAGACATCACTTCATGATTGACACCTTGGGGCACAATGATTAAACTAGATTATCCCTTGTCCCAGAGAAAACCTGTTTTTGGGTCATGTTTTCCTTGTCTCTTCAAAGAACTCAGATTGGAAACTCAGCCTTTTCAAAGCAGACCTAGACTTGCGATGTTCCTCGTTGATACAAATTCGCATGGTTAATCAAATTGGGGCATCATATGTGGAAATGATGGATACATAGTGAAGAAGGAGGGGCTAATGCATGAATCATTGGGGGCATACGACGAAAAAAACAAAAAAAAAAGAAAAAAAGAAAAAGAAAAATCGTGATATCATGCATATGAGAGTTCGGATGATTCCAAAGTGCAAAATAAAATTCTGAATATTTATTTCCCGTGGGGATTGCTTTTCAATGTGAATATTCGTGCTTGACATGAGGAATGGCCATCTTTCATATCCCTTCACACAAAAAAGAAATCATCCATAGTCACCCCTTTTGAGCCAAAAGAATTCTTTCTTGTTTGAACCTTGATCAAGGATCACCCTCTACACTAGGGGGCAAATGCAAGGAAAGATTTTTTTAAAGATCATTGAGAAATGTGTCCTAGCTCAAAGACAGATGCAAAGCAAATGGAGCCCCGAATAAAGACGGGTTCACTCCGTTGAAAAAGAATGGGGGCAAAATGAAAAAAGAAAAAAAGGAAAAATGTGTGAAAGATATGGCAAATTGAAAGCCAAAAGCAAAGAAGAAAAAAAAGCAAAGTCAAAAGGAAAGAAATGTCCAAGAAGGAACAAATGCTTCAAAGAGAATCCTCCTCAAAAAAAAGGATCCTTGATCTGATTACCCTCAAACACATATTTTGGGCCTATTTATCCTTTCTTTCTGAACCCTGAGCCATGGCCTACATTACGTGCTTTAAAAGTCCATTTTGATCAAGCATGAATGTTTAATTTGAAGGGTTTTCCTCAGATTTTATCCCATCTCATCAAATTCTCATTTCACTAAGGAAGAATTTAGAATTCTCAAGTGCATGGTAAAAAAAAAAAAAAGAAAAATTGAAAAGAATGGGACTCTAGGGCGAAAACCCAAAAAAACGGGCGGTCTAGAGTAGAATGGGAATTTTCGATGCCATCGATGATAGTGCCGATACCCCAAAAGAAAAGATCTTATTAAAAGAGTGGTCATCGAGGAACATCTAGGAATTCCTGAACCCCCCAAATTGTCAGCTCTCATTCGGAGGATTGTCTTCAAAAACTGAAACTTTGTTCCCAAGATTAAACTTTCCGGTTTAAACATCCCAGCCAATCTTGATGCTTGACAAAATGCCTTGATATGGAAACTAAAAGAATGTTGAATTTGTTTGGTTCTCAATGAATTCATGATTTATAAAACCTGTTCCATTTGTGAGCATAGAAGGGATATACATTTTTGTCATGAAGTTTTCCTGGAAAAGCCAGAATCTTGTTATACCAAGCCTTGCCAATCCCAGTTGAAAAAACCCAGATTGATACTTAGAGAAATTTCTAACAATGATCATCAGTCTTCAAAAGATTTGTACATCACACATTGTGGGGTTAATATTTTTTGTTCAGAAGTTTTCAAAATGCGAAAACAAATAAAGAGATTTTTTTGAAATACCCATTTTGATGTTGGCATGAGACAAGGATTTTTCTAACTCAAAGGTGTAGAACTGCCAGGATAGGTCTTGACTTCCAGATATGAGAAGAAGAAATAGAACCCGGTTCAGATCTCTGTTGATGAAAGTTTGAAAATTGTTGGGGCAAAGAGAATAGCCAAAATGAATTGAAGATATACTCTGATTTGAAGAGGAAAAATGAATTTGAGAGGCTAAGCCAAAGTCTAGAAAAACAACCGGGGGCATTTGCATCACTCATGAGCACTCATCTCTTTATCGAGCTTTTGCGTCTGCACAGTGTCGGCAAGCATTTGCATCATTCATGGGTATTTGCATTGGCATTATTCCATAAGCATCTGCATTTTACCTTTACATTTACATTCTTCATGGAATTCGCATTTGTGTCATCTCAAGCAATTGCATCATTTCTAGAATCATTGCATTTTCATTATTGTGTGGTAATTGTAGTTACACCATTCATAAACCAGTTACATGAACACAATTAATAGGGGCATCTGCATCATGAAACATGGGCATCAATCCAGGTCATTTGCATTTGCACTAAGAAATATTTTACATTTGCACCATGAAGCATGAGCACCTTGTTAAAAGACATGTGAATCTGCATCATTTCTCAAAGCTTCTGGTGGGGATATCCAGAATTTTACAGTTTTTAAAAAGTGAACAAGTCTTCGGTGGTGATAGCTGAAGCCTCTGGTGGAGATATCCAGAGTTTTATAATTTTGAAAAATGAGAAATTTTCTTCTGGTGGGGATATCCAGAATTTTACAATGAGCAAAGCTTCTGGTGGTGATATCCAGAATTTTGCAGTTTTAAAAGTGAACAAGTCTTCAGTGGTGATAGCTGAAGCCTATGGTGGAGATATCCAGGGTTTTATAATTTTGAAAAATGAGAAATTTTATTCTGAAGGAGTTACCCAGAATTTTACAATTAGCAAGTCTTTGGTGGTGATAGCCAAAGCTTCTGGTGGGGATATCCAGAATTTTACAGTTTTAAAAGTGAACAAGTCTTTGGTGGTGATAGCTGAAGCCTCTGGTGGAGATATCCAGGGTTTTATAATTTTGAAAAATGAGAAATTTTATTCTGAAGGAGTTACCCAGAATTTTACAATGATCAAGTCTTTGGTGGTGATAGCCAAAGCTTCTGGTGGTGATATCCAGAATTTTGCAGTTTTAAAAGTGAATAAGTCTTCGGTGGTGATAGCTGAAGCCTCTGGTGGAGATATCCAGGGTTTTATAATTTTGAAACATGAGAAATCTTCTTCTAGATGCGTTATCTAGAATTTTATATTGAGCAAGTCTTTGGTGGTGATAGCCAAAGCTTCTGGTGGGGATATCCAGAATTTTACAGTTTTAAAAATGAAGAAGTCTTCGGTGGTGATAGCTGAAGCCTCTGGTGGAGATATCCAGGGTTTTATAATTTTGAAAAATGAGAAATCTTCTTTTGAAGGAGTTATCCAGAATTTTTTTCAACATGTGCATCTACATCAAGAAGCATTTGCATCAATCTAAGTTAGTTAAATCTGCATCAAGAAAGTTTGCATCAAATCAAGTCATTTACATTTGCAGCAAAGACATTTGCACCAATCTAAGTCATTTGCATCTACATCAAGAAGCGCTTGCATAAACTAAAGACATTTGCATTTGCATCATGAAGCATTTGCATCATCTCTTAAAGCTGTCATGTAGAATCGAACTCGTTTGCTTCTCAAATGAGTCGAGCCCCGAGATCATCGTCGAGGTACTTTTTTTTATTATGAACAAGTCTTCGGTGGTGATAGCTGAAGCCTCTGGTGGAGATATCCAGAGTTTTAAAATCCTTTGAAAAGGTCAAAAGTCTTCGGTGGTGATAGCTGAAGCTTCTGGAGATGATACCCAGAATTTTACAGTTTTAAAAATGAGCAAGACTTCGGTGGTGATAGCTGAAGCCTCTGGTGGAGATATCCAGAGTTTTAAAATCCTTTGAAAAGATAGAAAGTCTTCGGTGGTGATAGCTGAAGCTTCTGGAGGTGATACCCAGAATTTTTACATTTTAAAAAAAAAAATGAGCAAGACTTTGGTGGTGATAGCCGAAGCTTCTGGAGGAGATATCCAGAATTTTAAACACAGCTGAGAACAAGACAGGTTAAGGCCCCGAGACCATCGTCGAGGTCATTTCCTTTCTTGCAAATCGAATTCGTTTCCTTAAGACGAATCGAGCCTTGATTAGGTAGGGAATTCATTTTAAAGACAAATCTTCAATTTACTGTTTTTTTTTTAAATAATAAAAAAAATTAAATTAAATTAAATTAAAAAAATAAAAAAAATTGATGAAAAAAATTGAAAAAAAGGAAAAATGAAAAAAATGAAAAAATAGAAAATGAAAAAAATGAAAAAGAAAAAGAAAACCCCTTTCCTTTCCTTCACATGTGATTTCACTGACCGTACAAAATTAGTGTTGGTTTATCTTTGCCTGATTCCTGATTCTCAGCAAAAGCCAAAGAGGGGCAGCTGTAGACACCTAATTTTGTCCGGACCACTAAACAGGTATGTTTTCTTCCTATATTGATGTTTCCAAGTGTAAAAAGACTTTTTTCATCCTGCAACTGGTACTCCGAGACTTAGTTTAAGAGGGCGAGCACAAAAAGTCAAACTTGAAAAAAGTCAACCCCGAAAAAAGTCAACCCCGAAAAAAGTCAACCCCAGAAAGTCAACTACTGAAAAAGTCAACCCACTTTCAAAATCAAGATTTTAAGTTCAATTGAAAAATGGAGAAAGAATTTTGATAATCCGAGGTCTACATTGAAAGATATGGAGTCCGGAAGTTGGGATTTGGAGGTTTAGTAGAAAAGAAACCCTAAGCCGAGAAATTTGGGGAAAAGTGCTTAAATGATCAAACTGGTCGAAATTGAAGGTTCCAAATGAAAGATAAGCACTGACTACGGGTAATGGAGAAGTCACTTGCAAGAAAAACCGAAAGAAAAGTCAATCCGGGAGAAAACCGAGAATTAGGGTTTTTAGTGGATTTCGGTGAAATCGGGAAGAATCACAGAAATGGCCCGACTTGGTAAGACCAAAGCCCCCAATGGATGAGGAATGATTAAAAAGGATGGCCCAAGGCTCAGATTGAAGAAAATCTGAAAATCGGACTTGTTTTGAGCAAAACCGGGTTTCGGAGGTTAAAGGGGCAAAATTGGAAAAATTTGGGAAAAAATAGCAAATGGACTCCGAAAATTATGGAAAATTTATTAATCTCATTCTTAAATCATTTGAAGGAGATTGGCGAAAGAAAATCTTGATTCCGAGTTCGTTTGCAAAATGGCCAAATCCCGGGCTTCTTATGCAGTAATTCAAAAAGATAAATCCCGGAAAAATAGCAAATGGACTCCAAAAATTCTGAAATTTGGCAGATCTCATTTTTAAATTATTTGGAAGAGATTGGCGAAAGAAAATCTTGATTCCGAGTTCGTTTGCAAAATGGCTAAATCCCGAGCTTCCTATGCAGTAATTCAAGCCGATAAATCCCGAAAAAATACCAAATGATCTCCAAAAATTACGAAAACTTCCAGATCACACTTTTTAATTATTTTGAAGAGATTGGTGAAGAAAAATCTTGATTTGGAGCTCGTTTAAAAAATGGTAAAAAGTAGGGGCATAAAAGGACATTTTGGGAAAAAAATCCAAATAAATAGCAAACGGACTCGGATAATTTTGAAAACTTCCAGAACTCAATATTTTATTATTTTGGAAGTATTAAAAAAAGAAAAATTGAATTTGGAGCCCGTTTGATATTTATTTTGCATCCGGGGGGGCAAAATGGTCATTTCACCCAAGCAACCGAAAAGGGCTTTTTGGGCCCTTCAAAAAATCAGAGTTGGGCTGGAAAAAAGATGTCAACATTTTTCTTGGACAGCTGTAATTTGAGAGGGCTGAGATGCTAATCTAAGGGTGGTAATTTCATGACTTTTCATCTTGAATTATTGGCCATTTGATGGAAATTAGGTTACACAAAAATGACAACATCTTGGAGTCCATATAAGCATCATTTTCTGCTAGCCCTAGAGGGGGAGGCAGATTTTGTTTTTTCTTTTCCATTTTGGCTGATTTCTCCTAGTTTTTCTTAGTTTTTATCTTCTTGGTTGAGAGCAAAAAAAGAAAAGTTTAGAAAAAAAAGGAAAGTTTGAAGAGAAAAGCTTGAAATATTAGCTTCTTGAGGTTGCTCATGAGCACCAACTCTTGCACTTTCATTTTCTATTCTTATTTTTTGCTATTTTAATCTCTACTTGGTGAGTTTTCATTTTAAAATAATGTTTCTTGTTCTTCCTTCATTTCCTTTCTTAAGTATATATTTTTTTTTACATTTTGTTTTTACAATAAACTCACCATGGCCAAATGGCCTACATTATTTATTTTAAGTTGTTGTTTCGATTCATTTTACCATATTGTTTATGCTATTTTCTTTGTTTTTGATGTTTTAAATGTTATGTTATTTCATGTTCTTGAGTTATATTTTAATTTGGTTGCTTTGTTTGTTGCCATTTATGTCTTAGATATCATGTTTTTGCATTTTTAATTTTCTGTTTTCATGTTGTTTAAATTTGAGCATGTTTTAAAGTTAGCATATTAAGTGTTTGTGAAAATGCTTGTGTGATTCTTTGCATGATTCTTGTTTTATATCTTAGTTGAGCATGTTTTAGATTTAGCATATTAAGTGTTTGTGAAAATGCTTCTGTGATTTTTGTGTTATGACTTAGTTTTTCATGCTAGTATGCCAAGTGTTTGAGAAAATGCCATGCTTGTTGGAGCTTGAGGCCATTTGGCTACTCCATGTGTTTTGCATTGTGTATTGCATTTTTTTGTCATGCTAGTTATTAGGTTTTTGCATTTGCATGATATTTGGTTGGATTTTTGAATTAAGCATGCCTTGTGTTTGTGAAAATGCCATGCATGTCTTAGGTATAGGTTGCATTTATTGCCATGCAAGTTCATGTTAGGTCTAGGCCATATTATTTATGTCATGCATTTTCCTTACATTTAGGCTTAGATCCATGCATTTCATGCATTATGTTTGCTGCATTGTTTCATGCATTTCATGACCATGCCACTTGAATAATGACTTGAGCCAATTAATGGTTCAAGGTCTCTTGAGCACACTTGTGGAAAATTAAGTTTGTCAAATTGATTATTCTACCTTTGTGATTTTTTTATTTAGCCAATTTTTATCTAACTTTCAAAGAGTCCTAGCTACTGCTTTCAAGTCATTTTATGAGTTTCAAATATTTTTACTTTGGTTTTTAAATGATTTTATCAAAAGCAAAAATGTGTTGGCAAAGCAGTTTTTTTTTTCTCCTCCAAAAAACTCGTACATCTCTGATTTTTCTGGGAATTCATCTTTGATCAGAAAATTAAGCCGATTTGTTTTCGTGTAGTTTTACATGTCCTGAGTCGCCAGTAGTTTTTTTAGAATTTTTTGAATTTTTACAAATAGGGTAAAAAATCGTGGATTAAAACTGGACAGTGGAGTCAGAATTGAATTTAAAGGAAAACAAAGCAGTTTTTTCTCCTCCAAAAACTCGTACATCTATGATTTTTCTGGGAATTCATCTTTGATCAGAAAATTAAGCCGATTTGTTTTCGTGTAGTTTTACATGTCCTGAGTCTCCAGTATTTGTTTTAGAAGTTTTTGAATTTTTAAAAATTAGGTAAAAAATCGTGGATTAAAACTGGACAGTGGAGTCATAATTGAATTTAAAGAAAAACAAAGCAGTTTTTTCTCTTCCAAAAACTCGTACATCTATGATTTTTCTGGGAATTCATCTTTGATCAGAAAATTAAGCCGATTTGTTTTCGTGTAGTTTTACATGTCCTGAGTCTCCAGTATTTTTTTTAGAATTTTTGGAAGTTTTAAAAATTGGGTAAAAATTCATGGAATAATACTGGACAGTGGAGTCAGAATTGAATTTAAAGAAAAACCATTTTTCTGTTTTGGTTAATTTACTTAGAGTGGGCTGATTAGGAGGGTTAGCTACTGACTTAGGATAATTTCTAAGCCTTTTTAAACTCTAAAAATGTTTTTTCAAGTCCCGGGTTAAGGGTAGCCAAGTCCGGATTTTTTAAACTTAGGAAATTAGAGCCATTTAAAAAAATTTAGCCCAGTTTTTATTTTTAATTCAAGCTTCTCAAAATTGTTTTCAAACAATCACAAAGTATTTTGGTTTTAGAATATTTAATTTGACATATTTTCCTAAGGTAGCCGGATATCTTGTTAGATATACGGATTTCCTTAATTAAAGGAAAAAATACATTTCATGCATTGCATTTTTATTTTCATGCACATTATATGATAGCATTATTTTATTCCATGTCATTTAAATTATATGCCATACCATTCATACTTGTCATGTCATTTAGGTTGTATTATATTATTTAGATTTTGCTATGTCATTTTATTTATGTCATGCATATACATATTCATTTCTTTTAAATGTTTTCAAAAAAGGATAATGGTTTTCAATAAAAAAATATAAAGATATTCCCGAGTTAAAATAATTCATGAGTTCTCTACCAGGTTTGCTGGAGGGAATATCATCAATTATCATTAATAAAGAGAATGATTCGGAAAGTTTTCCAAAACTAATAAAAATTTCTATATTTTGCCACGTTTGTTGGGGAATATAGGAAAATTTTGAATTTATAAATTCCGGATTATTTTCAATAAAAAAATGAAATTATTTTTCTTTAAATTGGGAATTAACTTGAAATACTAAATTTAAAACCAACTTTTACCAAGACTTGAGATAACACACGATTAATAAGGTACCGATTTATACGGGCGTTGTGGGGGTGCTAATCCTTCCCCACACGTAACCGACTCCCGAACCCGCTTTTTTGATTTCTCTGGTTTAAAGCGCAGACTTGAAATCGGTTTTTAAAATGTTTTAATTAATTTTTAAAATATTTTATAAAATCGGTTTTAATAGGTGGCCGATCACACCTAGCTAAAAAAGATTGGTGGCGACTCCATGTCTTTTTAGGTCATTTCCAAAACCTTCATTTTTTAGAGGAATTAAGTCGACTTTTCCTCAGTTTTTTTTAATGTCACGCCGAACGAATAATAAAGTCTTGCGATGAGACGTCGTTATTTTTTAGGTTGCGACAACCCAAACCAGAAGTAATTTGAACCGGAATTGACTCAATTTTTTAAGATTCAAATTGATCAAATCCAAATTGGTTCGACCCAAACCCAACTTGACCCATCAAATTAACAGGTCTATGTCCAACCCATTTTAAGATAAACTCCAAATTAAACATATCTAATTCAAAATTAATAAGAAATTAATTATCTAATACCGGTTAAGTTATATTATTACAAAATTATCTTAAATTATCTAATAAAATAAGATGTTTACGAATAACAAATTAAAAATCATTAACATAATATGAAAGTAAGCCTTTCAATTTAAAAACCAATTGAAAAGCAATCTACTATATTTAAAACTGGGTCATTGGGTTTAAAGTTCCAAAGGTTATTTTGGTCCATTGCCTAATGAGGGTAGAAATGTCATTTCCATAGAAGAGTTTGAAAAAAAAACCCAAGCAGAAATCTGTCGAGAGGGAGAAGGAGAGGAGAAGAAGGGAGAAGAAAGGAGAGAGAAAAAGAGAGCGGAGGAGAGGAAAAGCGACTGAGGGGAGCCGACGGTGATGGAGGAAGAGAGAAGGAGGAGGAGAAGAGAGAAAGAAAATGAGAGAGAAAGGGAAAGGGAGGAGGAGGAGGAGATAGAAGGTCGCCGACGAAAAGGAGAAGGATAATAAGCGGAGCAGTCGGCGACGTGGCAGATAGCCGGCGGTTGGAGAAAAAGAAGAAGAAGAAAGAAAAGAAATTTTTTTTATTATTGTTTTAATTTATTATTTAATAAATTGTAATAAATATATATTTTGTTATTTTTTTAAATAACTTTTTAATTTTTGTGTATTAAAAAATTATAATAATTTTTTTATTATTTATTTTTTAAAAATAATTATAAAAATTAATTTATCACTTTGCAATTTTAAAATTAAACAAAATTTTTTATATAACTTATTAATTATATTTTTGTTTTTTATTTTATTTTTAAATGAAGTTTTATTGTTTAAAAATAATTATAAAAATTGATTTATCATTTTATAATTTTAAAATTAAACAAAAATTTTATATAACTTATTAATTTTTTTTGTTTTTTAATTTATTTTTAAATAATGAATTTAAAGAAGTTGGTTGGCACGTTGACTCGCGGGCCGATTTAAGATCCGTAACCGACTCACACGAAAAAAATTAAGAAAATAAATATTTTTTTTTTTTTTTTTAAAATGGTATATTTAAAGGGGTTTGTCCGCACGTTGACTCGTGAGTCGATTTAGAATCCGTACTCAACTCGAGCAGGAAAAAATTTGTAAAAAATTATTTTATTAATTATTTTAATTTTAAATGATATATTTAAAGTGATTGATCCTTATATTGACTCGCGGGTCGATTTAGGATCCGTACCCGACCCATTCGGAAAAAGCTTATAATAGAGAAAAAAAACGAATTTGCTGCTAACTTATGTGATAAAATCGATCCTATAAGAGAATAAAATACACACCATAATTTTATTTTCTTATTTTTCATTTATTATTTTTTACCTCCTAGAAATAGAAATATACAGCATACAATAAATTTTAAATATTTTTAAATATATACATATAAATAACATTTGAAAATGCATTTGTATTACGTAATTTATAAATAAACAATTATCATAAATTTAATTTTCATAGTTAACAAAATATAATTATATTAATATTATTACAATTTAAAAATAAAAAATAAAAAAATTAAATTAAATATAATGATTTAATAAAATATAATTTAAAATTAATTTATTATTATTAATTAATTTTAAAAATTATTAAAAAATTAAAAATACCCGGCGAAGTGGGGTATTTTTTCTAGTTACTTCCTAAAAGCTTGCCTCGTGTGTGATAATTTTTTAATTTTTATTGTTTTATGAAGAAAGAAAGAAAAGAAAAATAAAAAGAGGAAAAGAAATAGTGAAGGAAAGGAAAAGAAAGAGAAAAAAATGAGAGAATGATTTCGTATCGTGTTCATGTTATTTTTGTGTGTCACAAACGTATTGAAGGTATTATATATTTATATAAAATTTGACATATTAATAATTCGTTTTATATATATTTTGATACGTTAGTACATTCTTGTCGTGTTGTGTTTTAGTTATTTTTTCGTGTTGCGTCCAAATTGTCAGATCTAATTGGCACTATTAAAATAACTCTCAATTTTGTATTATGTATCGTATAATGATTGGTTCTTTAATTTTTTTAAAAAATAAGATCATATTAATTTTTTGGTTTTTATATTATTGAATTAAAAAATTATTGTATTGATAAAGTATCAATAGAAATTAAAATATTAAATAATAATATGAGATGTATTGATGTAAGTGAATTTTTAAAAAAAAAAAACTTTAGGTATTGAATCAAAAGAAAAATATTATGATGGTTAAATGGTAAAAAAAAAAACTATGTTAAATAATGTTATAAGTTATGAGTTATTGTATGATAGTTGTTGGATTATATTTTATTATATTATTATGCATGTTTTAAAAAATATATATATATATATATATATATATATATATTTCAACTTAAAAATTTATCAAATACAAAGTATTTTGGTCAATCAATTTAAAAACAATTAAAGACAAGCGCTCATTTTAATAAAAGATAATTAAAAGTTTTTTTAAAAGTTTTAGTACATTTTAAAATTTTATAATCATTTGAAATAATGAAAAGTATAATAAAACTTTAATCAATTAAAAATTTAAAAATAAAATTAGTGTTTAATAACGTGAGAATTTGTTATTAAAATTTAAACATTTTTCATGATTTTTATGAAGACAATAATAATGATATTAAAAATTAACACTAATTATAATTATTTTGTTCACATAGAATGATCCATTCTTTTATAATGATCCTTTCATTATTTTCTTAAAAAAATTTCAATTCCTCATAATAAATATTTTATTAATTTTTATTAATATAATATATTTTTCAACTTGAAATTACTCATTTTATTTTTATATAATTTTTTTTTATTTTTATAAAAATGACCCACGGGGATTTGCGAGACCACCGTTCATTCTAGTATAAAAATAAAACTATCACCTGTGCATATATGAAATTAAAGCTAATTAAAATTAAGAGAAATTATCTCATTCATTATCAGTGAAGTTTTTAAACTTTACAAACAAGACTAGCAAGGTGATTCGTATTATAGTAAAAAAATAAAATGAAAACTAATTAAAAACAAAAATAAGATATATGAAAATCTTTTAAACCGTTTATAGAATTAAAAAAGTTTTCATTGTCAATTAAAGACGAACTCTTAAAACTAATCCAACGGACAGAAAGGGCAATAGTACCTCAAGGGTGGAGTACTGACACTGACATCAATTCTTCTCTATTTGATAATAAAATTTATATTTGATTCATGCATATTAAGATTCTTAGAAAATAGAAGGCGATGTTGTTGGAGAAGAATGGTGTAAGGTTTTGCCCCGCACAAAGACGATGTTAACTATTAAGGCGCTTTTTTTTTTTTTTTTTTTTTTGTCTTAGAGGATATTTGATGATGTATAAAAATAAAAATTTTAAATGAAATAAAAATTCAATTAATCCAATTAATAGTAATGTTTAATAATGAATATTAAAATAATTAAAAATTATATAACAATAAAATACAATTATAATTTAAAATTTTAAAAATTTCATCGAAAATTTATATAATTTATATTAAAAATAAGACTTAATGAATATTGTGATATTGAAGTGGAGGCTTGACCATAACTTGTTATAACTTTTTTTTTTTTTTTAATTTAATTGTTAACAAGACAAGCCATGAGAATGAGATCTCATCTTGAATAAAAGTTAGAAATTTACCCAAAGGCATTGCCAGTGCCACATTGATTTACATTTAAACTTGCAAATTAAAGCTTCAACAAAATAAGCAACACCACAAACCATGCTGTATATATAAGTAATTAAGAGAGCTAGAAATAAGAACAAAATAACAGCAAACTATCAAACTCCAAAAGGAAAAATAACATGCATGCCCACAACCACAAACTCCAAATTTCCAAGACACGATCGGTTTAGTTCTTCTACAAACCTTATGATTAAATCCTAGAAAATCCTGATAGAACAGCTGCTGCACCATATGTACATTACATATATTTTAATGTGGACGCAATACAATAAAAACAGGGGAGTTTAGCTTCCATCCAGGAACTTGTCGACCTGGGCATTGACGCTGGCAGATAGAAACTTCATGCAAATAGGAGGGTTGACATTAACAAGGGCTAGAATAGCAGCTGGGACACTCCACAAAGAATCGCCACAGATGAGCCCGGATGCCACCGCAGGTGCAAAGTCAGTGGCCCTCTGCTTGTTCCTCCTCTCCCACATGAAGAGAATCAAACTCCCCACGCACATGTCTATGGCAAAGTAACCACCAAGGTAGAATGGGATGGCCATGCACATTGGACTAGGGATGAACCTATAAATCTGAAACCTGGTCTCATAACGCTTCAACAACTCTTGACCCAAGTTTATGATAAAGCCAGCAAGGAAGAATCCGATTACAAGATTCAGACAATTCTTGGGAAGGGAAGAGATTCCCTCGACTCCAAGAAGCGCAATTCCACGATATAAGAGACCATAGGGTGCTGGATAGGTGCCATCGGGGTCACCAATGGGGTAAGCCTTGTAGAAGAACCAAAAGACCAATGGCGTCAATACACAACCCATTGCCGTTCCAATTACTTGACTGAAAAACATAGAGCGAGGAGATGAAAGAGTAAGATATCCTGTCTTGAAGTCTTGCATGAGATCAGATGCTGTGGAAACAATGCTCATCATCACACCACAAGATGCAAGACCAGCGATGACGCCACCATGTTCGAGGCCAACCCATGAACTGAAAATGATGATGGCCAGTTTCCCATAGTTGGAGGCTAGAGACCAATCCGTGAGACCACAACCGTAGGCATTGCAAAAGGCCAATACGGGGGCAATGGCATAAGCAACAAGAATGTGATACCATTTTAGTTGATGGAAGATGAAGGGAACTGCAATGATGGATACGATCGCCAGGATAATGTAGCCTGAAATGGCTACCTTATTTGGAATCTGATCTTTTAAGAAGAATTCGGTTCGTCTAATTTCATCATAATTTGCAGTCTGAGCATCCTGATCGGAAACACCAGGGGCAACAATGTTGAGAAAAGCTTAGAGTAGATAACTCTAATTTTACCACTCAAAGAAGAAAGTTTAGATTTTAGGAAAACTCACAAATGCTCACACTTCACTCTAGACTACACTCTTTAGAGAAGAACTCTTTAGGAAAACTTAGAACTTTTATTGCTTATTGAAGCTTACTACTTGATGATTTACAAATGCAAGGGAGGGGGGTATTTATACAATACCAAGACAAACACAAGCCACACAAATATAAAATCTAAATAAATTACAACCACCCATTGTTGTTTAATAACAACCACACATTTAAATCACACAACTACAACCACACATTAAACCACACAACTACAACCACACATTAAACCACACAACTACAACCACACATTAAACCACACAATTACAACCACACATTAAACCACACAACTACAACCACACATTAAACCACACAATTGCAACCACACATTGTTAGGCTTTTATTTTTCCTTGGGCTGGTATTGGACAATTTAACACTCCCCCTCAATACCAGCTCTTCCTCTTTGCACCATGTTGAGTTGACGACGAAACATTTCAAATTTGATGATACTCAAACCTTTTGTGAATAAATCTGACATTTGATCATCTGTCTTGATCTGCTTCATTTCAATCTCTTCTTGTAGAACCTTTTCTCTGATAAAGTGATAATGCACTTCTATATGTTTGGTTCTTGCGTGAAAGACTGGATTTTCTGCCAAACGAATTGCTGACTGGTTGTCGCAATACAACGGAACTGCATAATCTACTGGTTGATGTAGATCACTCATTAGTTGTATCAGCCACGTACACTCTTGAGCTGCCATTGCTGCTGCTCGATACTCAGCTTCGGTAGTTGACAATGATACCGTTGGTTGTCTCTTACTGCACCAAGAAATTGTTCCAGAACCAAGTTTAAACATGTACCCAGTTGTTGATCTCCTGGTGTCATGATCTCCTGCATAGTCAGCATCACAATAACCAACTAACTTACAGTCTTCACCTTTCTTGTACAAAAGACCATAATCTATTGTACTTTTCACATATCTCAGTATTCGTCGAACTGCTTCTAAATGAGGCTTCTTCGGATTTTGCATATACCGACTCATCACACCAACTGTATAAGAAATGTCAGGTCGAGTCAAGGTTAAGTAGATCAGGCTACCTACCAATTGTCGATACATAGTTGCATCTTCCAAGTCTTTGCCTTCAAGTGCACACATCTTGCCATTTGGTTCCATCGGTGTTGAAATTGGCTTGCTCTCGAGCATTCCAAACCTTTTTAGCAAATCTTTAGAATATTTTTGTTGACAGAGAAATATTCCTTCTTGTCTGTGATCAACCTCTAGACCAAGAAAGTGCTTGAGTTGTCCAAGTTCTTTCATTTGAAAACGGACTGATAAATTCTCCTTGGTTTGAAGAATTTCTGCCTCATAATCACCAGTTATAATTAAATCATCCACATATATCAATACGATAGCTAGCTTTCCTCCATTAGCTTTGACAAACAAGCTGGAATCTGCAGGTGTCACTGAATAACCACTATGAGTTAAAAATTCAGCAATCTTACCATACCATGCTCTAGGTGCTTGTTTCAATCCGTAAAGTGCCTTTCGCAGCTTACACACATGCTCAGGATGATTTTGGTTTTGAAATCCCAATGGTTGAATCATGTAGATTTCCCGATCTAGCTCTCCATGAAGGAATGCATTCTTCACATCCATCTGCCATAAGTTCCAGTCTTTGTTGGCTGCAAGGGCAAGTAGGACTCGTACGGTTGTAAGTCTTGCCACCGGACTAAACGTTTCATCATAGTCTAGCTCATACTTCTGAGAGAAACCACGAGCCACCAACCGTGCCTTGTACCTTTCAATCGACCCATCTGGACGATGTTTTATCTTGTAAACCCACTTGCAGGATATGGGTTTCACATCTCTTGGTTTTGGCACTAGATCCCAAGTCTGATTCTGCTCAAGCGCAGTGATCTCTTCTTTCATAGCCATAATCCACTCAGAACTCTGTGATGCTTCTTCAAACGTCTCAGGTTCTGTTGCAATTGGTTCTTCCACTATGGCTGCATTAGCATATTTGGGATTTGGCTTCCGTGCTCTTGTTGTCCTTCGGATTTGTGATTGTGGAGATGGTTCTTCCACTTCACTCGATCTAACATCTGGTTGATACACACCAGTTTGCCAAGGACTCTGGACTAACACTTGCTCGTCATCATCATCATCACATAGGTCTTCTACTTCATCTGAAGTTGATTGAAGTTGGACAACATACTCTCCCATTTTCTGTTGTAGCATGTCTTCAAATTCTTTTGAATCTGACAACACCTCCTTTTCTGAGGACCACCAAGAAGATGCTTCATCGAATACCACATTGCGTGAAGTGTAACATCTTCCACTCGTAGGATCACAACATTTCCACCCTTTCCTTTGGTTGTCGTATCCCACAAAGATACACCTAGTTGCTTTCTTATCAAACTTGCTACGTAAATGATCAGGAACAAATACATAACATACACAACCAAATACTCGAAAGTAGCTGACTGAAGGTTTCATTTTCCAAAATTTCTCAAAGGGTGAAACAAACTCTAACCTTGGTTGAGGAAGTTTGTTGATCACATGGGCTGCGGTTCTCATAGCTTCGGCCCAAAATCTTCCGGGTACATTCTTTGCATGCAGCATACTCCGACAAATTTCTGCAAGATGCCGATTCTTTCTCTCTGCTACACCATTCTGTTGTGGTGTATTGACACAAGTATACTGATGACGTATGTTGCATTCTCGTAGGTATTGAGAGAATTCGCCTGAGCTATATTCTCCTCCATTGTCTGTGCGCAAGCAACATATCTTCTTTCCCACTTCTCCTTCAACTATCTCTTTGAACTCTTTAAACTTTGAGAAAGTGTCAGACTTTTCTTTCATAAAGAAAACCCACACATACCTGGAGAAATCATCAATAAACGTCACCATGTACCGCATTCCACTAATTGATGGTTGCTTAACGGGCCCAAATACATCAGAGTGAACTAACTCTAATGGTTCTTTTGCTTTAAACTTTGACTCCTCGTATGGCAATTGGTGTGCTTTACCATATTGGCATCCTGCACAAACTGTGTCTGTTCTTATGTCAAGCTGAGGAAGTCCCTTAAGCATCGACTTCTTCATCATCATACTTAGCTTGGAATAACTAACATGACCTAACCGCATGTGCCATAAATCTGCTGTATCGCTCCTTCTTGTCTTGTCTACATATGCTGACTCTGCTGACATCACGTAGACTGACTCCAGACGTCGTCCTTCCATCATCGGCTGTCCTGAGATTTTGAGATCACGATATACCTTCACATCCCTTGGACCAAACAGAATATGGTGACCTGACGATGTTAATTGTGCCACTGAAAGCAAATTTTTCTTCATGCCTTGGACATGGTAAACATCTTGTAGTGGTACCTGATTATGACTATATCGAGGTGTTACTACCGTCTTACCGATGTGAGTAATCGGTAATCTTGAATTATCAGCTGTCACAACAATGCGATTTCCCTTGTATTCTGACAGGTTCTGCAACTTCTGTTTATCGCCTGTCATGTGATTTGAGCAACCTGAATCGACAATCCAGTCATTCTCATAGTCAATTCGGTCAGCCGTTGTTACTGTGAGAGCTAACTCTTCCTCTTCCATAGCAAAAAATGCTTCAGCGTCCCAATCATCTTCGCTTTTCTCCTTTGTACTAGAAGTAGCAGCATTGCTCTCAGCGGGCCTTTTGTTAAACCAACAATCTTTTGCCATGTGACCTTTCTTGTCACAGTTGTAACAGTTACCTTCAAATCTTTTATTGTTGCTCCGATTCTTTGAAGCTCCCCCTGGACGAGAGCTCCCTTCTCCTTGATGACTTTTTGTCTTGTCACCATACTTTTTAGATCCACCACCGACGTGCTGTTTGAATTTGCCTTTGCTTTTGTTGGTGTAGAGTGCTTCCTCTTCACTTTTCAACGAGACCCCTCCCATTTGCTTGGCCATAGATTCTTGACCAACAAGCAAATTTTCAAACTCTACAAGTGATGGTTGAGTTGGCCATCCTTGTATAGCGGCAACGAAGCTGCGATATTCGGGCCTCAAACCATGGATAATTATTCTTTTTACCCTGGTATCTCCAATAGCAGCTGTAGGATCTAAATCAGAAATTTCACGGCATAACGTTTTTACCTTGTGAAAGTATTGAGCAATCGGTATATCCCGTTGTGCAACTGATAACAATTCATTCTCAAGAAGTTGAAGTCTTGTGTCGTTCTTTCTCGAAAAGAGTGCATCTAAAGTATCCCACGCTTCTTTTGGCGTTTCTAGCTTTTGTATGTGTTCCAACATTTCTTCTTCAACTGTGGTCTTAAGGGCAAACATGGCTTTACCCACTTTAATCTTCCATTTGCGCAAGGTTCCTTGAGCATCTTCTTGCTCGGGCTTCGTAACTTCACTACCACCAATGACTTCCCAAAGGTCTTGACCTTGTAGGTAAGACATCATACACGTCTTCCACGTGTTGTAATTTTTGTGATTGAGCTTCTTGATTCCTCCAACTACTTGAAGATCACCCATCGTGTCGGCAAGACTCTAACAATACCGAACAAGCTTGATTTTGAGACACAAACTTGTAGAGTACAAACTCCTCACGACTCAAGAACGCTCAAACCAAAAATAGTACCTGAATAACTATTTCACCGTGAACAATACCGTATACGTGAATAGTATCGTATACCATATACTTGAATAAATCTCGTATATGTTAACAATTACTATAAAAGTATATAGTGACACGTGTGAATAGTAACTATGGTAGTAACTCACAACCTAGCTCTGATACCAATTGTTGAGAAAAGCTTAGAGTAGATAACTCTAATTTTACCACTCAAAGAAGAAAGTTTAGATTTTAGGAAAACTCACAAATGCTCACACTTCACTCTAGACTACACTCTTTAGAGAAGAACTCTTTAGGAAAACTTAGAACTTTTATTGCTTATTGAAGCTTACTACTTGATGATTTACAAATGCAAGGGAGGGGGGTATTTATACAATACCAAGACAAACACAAGCCACACAAATATAAAATCTAAATAAATTACAACCACCCATTGTTGTTTAATAACAACCACACATTTAAATCACACAACTACAACCACACATTAAACCACACAACTACAACCACACATTAAACCACACAACTACAACCACACATTAAACCACACAATTACAACCACACATTAAACCACACAACTACAACCACACATTAAACCACACAATTGCAACCACACATTGTTAGGCTTTTATTTTTCCTTGGGCTGGTATTGGACAATTTAACAAACAATAGACGAGTCCTTCTTGCTAGAGTTTTTAGCTACGAGGCTGAGTATGGTTTTGATTAGCATGAACAGAACATGATAAAGCCCATCGCCGAGCATCATAGCAATAGCAATAAAAACCTGTCAAGACCAAACAAAATTTGAAAAGTTATTAAGTGATAAATCAAGATTCAGATCACGCAAAGTACGCATAAATAAAAAGGAAGAGAGGATTAATGGGGGGGGGGGATATTGTGATTGAAAACCGCAAAAAACATAAGCAAAATACCCTGTATCCTTGGATACCATGGAGACTGCTTCGACTTAGATCAGCGCTATACCAGATGCCTTTCTTGGTCTCAATCATTGGCCACATGATTCCCCATGAGAGGATGGCTCCAATAAGCAAAGACACATTCACCATATAAGGGCAAATCATCCCGACACCGACATATGTTGATGAGAAATCAAAGTAAAACCTTTGAGACAATGAAATTATCATGCAATCAATCTCGTTAGTCAGTAATCATCAAATGAAAGACAAATAACAAATTCCTCCATGTTTGCTAAATTTTATTTTTAGTCTCATTTTTTTTTATTACAAATCAGACACTATCATATGTATGTAGCATCACAAGCGCCGGAAACTCTTACAGAAGTTGAATTAGAAAGACGTATACCTCTTGTCGTATGCTTGAAGACCAAAAGTAGGGAAGTTAGAAAATCCGCAGCCATCAACAGCAGTGTAAAACCATTGGAAAAAGGCGAATACAAAGCTAAAGACAAAGCTTTTGAAGAGAACGGCAACTTGTTTCCTACAAAAGTCATTAATAATCAAAGAAACAATTAGTGAGGAAGAAAATTTTGGACAAACAAACATGGAAATAAGAATCATATAATAAAGTCGATGTGAAAAGATTTAAATTGCGGTGATCGCCTTTATATGGATGCTATCGCTATAGTTAATTTTTTTTTTTCATTTTTCATAGCTTATTGTAAAAAATTGAAATTATAATTATAATCATAAAAATTCTTTTTTAATATTTTATTTATAAAAGAAAAAATTATTCACAAGTTAATAAATTGAATCTATATACATGTAATTCACAGTCTGCAGATCACAAACCATTTACGTACAATCGTGCTGAATATCAACGATCAAAAGAGCCAAAATCATAAAATAACGAGCATAATTACGTTACGGCCGCTATTTAAATTTTTGATTAAAACTAGGCATCCCAAGCCCAAGGGATGGTGAATAAAAAGGGTAAATTTAGAGTGGTGTGATCAAATTATACTCACTTTGCTAACTTGGCACCTTTGGGCGTGTGGAAACTGTTGATAAGGTATGCAGTTGCCGTCCCGCTAGGGTATGTTAACTTGTATTTCAGGATCATTATCTGGAAACAGTTTGGTTCCAAGTATTAATATATAAAACTTTGTGACTTAATTAATCTTCTTGGATGTGAATTAATGTGAAGAATATCTGTTGTATAGTGAAGAATTAAATGAAATTAAGAAAGTGAAGAAATAACCTTTCTAAGGGGCACAATAGAGAACAAGCCAACAAAGCTGACGACAAAGAGAAATCCCATCATCCAACCAACGGATAGTTTCTTAATATTCTCTGGCGTATTTCCACCGTCTCCTTGACCAGCTACAAGCGGGCTCATTCCCAACAAGTAACTTGCAGTTCCACCTATAAAAAATTTAAGATAAATAGATATATATATATATATATATATATATAAAAGATAATAATAATCAGAAAAACAACGCAAAAAAAAAACCATCAAGGTTTAAACACGTACTGCTGAAGGCAATTCCCGATGAGGCGACAACACATGTTTGGATGACGGTATTCTCTTGCCTGGTGAAGGGTTGTTTCAAGAGTCCAACCTTTGCAAGAGTCGTGGTCCATGTTTTGACGAGGGCGAAACCCAACAAACCGGCGGCAACGTTGAGAGACGGTATAACACCGGTGGTGAGATTAAGCTTGCAAACGATGAAGTTGAAGACCAAACTCAAAATAAGGCTAGTCACCATAGCCCTCAACGTTATCTGCTTGGTCCATGGGGGCACTACCGTCGTCTTGAAAGCTTCCTCCACGAAAACTTTATCGGTTGTTTCATCAAGGGCTGCTGCTCTCTCCCACCCTTCTTCCTGCTGCTCATCTCTTGATCTCTCCATGGTAAACAAACTCTTCCTCTCTCTCTCTCTCTCTCCCCTTTGAATATTTGATTTTTGACGAGAGATAAGAATCCCAGGAGATCCCAAGTCTTTAAATATCCTACGGAATTGGGAAAATCCAGCTGTGTGTGACTAAATACAGTGATCCAAAGGCTGAGAGAGTTTATAGTGCAACAGTTACAGGGTGGCACAACCTATTTTAAGGTTTGACCAATTGGAAATGAATCTGAAAGAATCCGAATTCAATAGGACTTTAATGTGGTTGACGCGTACATAGTTAATTCCTTCCTTCGTCCTTGTATTCCGAGGTAGTCCAACTAGTAGACGAAATTGTCTCTCCTCCAAATTAGTTTCTTATTAGTTGTCCTCTTAATGTAGGAGATTCCAACTCAAACTAAATCTTTTATTTAAAAAAAAAATAAAAAATGTTGGTTTGATTTTATATATAACTAGAATTCCTCACCGCTTCGCTGGCCTCTTAATGCAGGAGATTCCAACTCAAACTAAATCTTTTATTAAAAAAAAAAATGTTGGTTTGATTTTATATATAACTAGAATTCTTCACCGCTTCGCTGGAATTTTTTTAAAAATATTTATAAAATTTTAATTAAATCAATAATTATAAATAAGTATAAGTTCAATCATATTAAATAATTATTATTTATTTAAAGTTTTTTTATATTTTAATATCGTAAGTAAATGAATTGAGAATTAAAATCGAATCACTATGACAAATTATGTAAAATATGAGATGATTTAAAATACGACACAAACATAACATGAGAAAATGATTAAAATACCACGATACGAAAAATAACATAAATACGACACGAATACATGAACCTGTCAAAATCTATATAAAACGAATTATTAACGTGTACAATAAGTTTATAATACTTTAAGCACAAAAAAAACACGAACATGTTACGAACACACAATTTTTTTTTCTAAATTGAATCACAATAACAAACTATGCAAAATATGAAATGAATTGAGACATGACACGAACACAGCATATGAAAAATAATTAAAACACAACACGAAAAATAACATGAACACTACATCACGAATGTGTCAAAATATACATGAATGAATCATTAACGTGTAAAAATTTATATAAATTTATAATACTTTAAATACACGAAAAAATAACACGAACACAAACACACAAATTTTTAACATATTTTTTCTCTTTCTTTTTCTTTCCCAAACTTAAAAAAAAAAAAATTTGCCATGTGTCAATGTGGGGAAAGTTTGTGTAGTCCAAAATATATTAATGTATAGATATTTATAAAACCAACGGATTGTGAAAAATATTTTAAACCGACAAAATAGATATTTATTTTTATTATATTTTTAAATTGTTATTTTATATTTTTATTATAAATATTAATAAAATTTATTCAATTTATTGATAAGAATCCTACTTCAATTGAAGTACTTTCATTAAATAAGTTTATTTGATAAATAAAAAAGAATTTAAGTTCATTATTTTTTTTTTCAAAATTTTAATTTTACATAAGCTAAAAAGTAATAAATATTATATTAATCAGATATATTATGTACATAGAACAGACTTTATTGTTAGCATGAACTTTATTAATTTTAATTATTTATTCAATATACAACCATATATTCGATAGGTAATTATTTATTTGAATAATTTTTGTTTTCAGAATTTTAATTTAACATTAAAGTTTAGAAAATAATAATTTTTTATGTTTATCTAATATATTTTACACTTGAAACAAATATAAAATATATTCAATATAATTATTATTTATAAATAAATAAGAAAACATTTATATATTAAAAAGTAATTAAAATAATAAATATTCACTATTGCACGTAAAAAAATTAGTTTTCAATAAAATAGTTGCATAAAAAATACTCATTTAGACCATTTTATAGTATCATTAGTTTGTGCACACGATGACATAATTTAATTGGTTGTATATGAGAAATATTTCATGAAAATTAAATTATATACATGTCATTAAACTGATCAAAACCAGTTAAGTGTTTACAAAAAAGATTGTCAAATTGAAAAGTTGATTATTATAGATACATTTTTTTTCCTACAAATGATAGATACATCAAACATGATTAGAATGATTATGTTTGTTTTTCATCATAATGAAGCTACAAAAAAAAAAAAGAGTCATCAGATTCTAGTAGGTATAGTCAAAAGTTCACCATGATGCTGTAACCAAACATGATTCATATGAGAATGTGGCTAGGTTTGGAGCTCTGTAGATATTCTCTTAATTCAAACCAAGATAGATGTTGAAGTAATGAGTTTTGACTTTTGAGGATGCCATGGTTACTTGGATTCATGAAGTTGTTTCACTGCTTGCAGTTCTTAGAATGATGGTGTTGCTGTTTAGAGCTCTAAATGCTCATTGAAACTACTGTTGGAAGTTTTTGGACCATTTCAAGTTGAGCAAAGTGGGATGGTTTTCGTGTTGATGAAATCTCATTTCATTGTTGTTTTCTGGTGAAAAAAAGAGATTGATTAACTTGGCTGCTATGGTCCATTGCTGCTAGTTGGGTTTTATTTTTTATGAAGCAATGGTTTGGCTGATGCCTTGGCTTTGGTGGGTGTTCACAGAGTGGAGTCTTTTGCATGGTGGTGGTCCCCGTCATCTATCTGTTGATGGTGTCTTGCTCTTTCATGTTTTTACAGTTCATGGCAGTGTGTATTTTCTTTTGGTGGTTGTTTTCTAGAAGTTATCATTGTTGGTGTTTAGGTGTTTTTGTCTGGCATGACTCTTTTATTACCCTATGACAAGAATATTGTTCCTATTTGAGGTTTTATTTGTTCTTAATAAATATATGACATACCAAAAAAAAAAAACATGATTTATATGAATATGTTTGATTAGCTTCATAATGAATTGTCAGAATAACAAAATCTGTCAGTCACAGTGGCATCTGATGAAAGAAGGGGAATTGATGCAGCTTCTAATCAATTATAGTATATATCCACTTTAGCTATATGTCAGTCATCCATTTTCTCCATCCCACCGAATAAAATTAAAATGAATATTGCATTATGATATTTTTGCATGTTGGAAGCTGTAAAAGATGATGTACTATATACCTGAGTTTCATTTTCTTTGTAGGAGATTCTTTTGGGAAGAACTCTCTAGCAATTTGTGTGCTAATTGGAGATGGATGCACTTCTGGTGTTGAATTATTGATGGGCAGAACTAACTTTGGCTTCTGATCTATTTCGGAAGGGATTTGTGGGAATTGAACAGATGAAGAATACGATTGATCAGCCTGATGCTGCTTGCTTGTTTTTTTCACTCTCAGGTCATCACAAACAAAGAGTTTGCAACTGATAATCCATGCCTTGATTGCCCTTGAAGTAAGGACCACTTCCAGTGTTCTGGTTTCTTTATTCAGTGAAATCAACTGGTCCAGGAAGGGTAATCTTGTCCATTGGACTGAGATTGAACAATTGAGTGAAGGAGGCTCCACCTAATTTCTGTGAAGGCTTTCCAAATGCCATCAACTCCAATTTTCTATTGAAATTAGATTGATGGTAGGTTTGAAATGGAACACAATTTTTAATTTAAAGAGTTATTTACTCAAAGTCAGCAGTACTGATGTTTTGGTTGCATGGTCTGTACACCGAAATTTCCTTACACAAAACTGAAATGGAATTTGCGCATTCATTGCATGAACAATAGAACCATGCATGCATCCATTAGTTGGATCAACATCGATTATCTTGATCACATTCTGAGTTTGAAGTGAAGAGTTTAATATGCAATTCAAAATAGGATGTAATTGAACTGATTGGATATATATTAAACTTAATTCAAATAAATTATCTATAATCTATAATATATATAAAAGCACGAATGTGAAGAATCTTTTGAACTGACGAAAATAGTCATTATTATTTATTATATTTTTAAATTCTCATTATAAATATTTTTTTATTATTAATAAGATTTATATAATTTTAAATAAGAAGTTTAATTTTATTAAAACAGTTTCATTAAATTGATTAATTTGATAATAAATTAAAAATTAAAAATTTATATGAATTGTTTTATTTTAAAAGTTTTAATTTTCACTAACTTTAAAAAATAAATCAATTTATTTAATATAAATAAAAAATAATTAAAATTTACATTAATTTTTTAACTTTGTAATTAATTTGAATTAATATTAAAAATAATAATTTTTATAATAATTTGATATAATTTTCACATGAAATAAACTTTACATGTTAATGTAAAATTTAGTTAATATACATTTTATTTATGTTTAAAAATATACAATATATATTCAAAAATAAATAAATTAATGAGTATTCATACACACGTGTGATAATAAATACTAATTGTATCTAAATTCATGTATATATGATACGTAACAAAAAGAATCTATTAAACGTATAACCTTTACTCAGTCCATTCTTTCAACACAAATGAGACCCAATTCATGACCGATATTAAAGTCGATATGCTGAACCAACCAAAAATGAAAGCCTTGAAGACCAAAATAACCAGCCAAATTGAGGACCAAATGCATCCAAATGTCAGTAATCAAAGGATCCTTTTGAGGATTGTTTTAAATATACACAAGATTGAAATTGTATGATTCGTTAACTGCTATTTGGAAGGGCAGGCAATGAATAAAAAGGGTTTCCATCCCGTTGGAGCTCCAAACGGCACCCAAAAGCATTGGATCCGTCGTCTATTGAAATCGTCTATTCAAACCGAGTTTAAGAGTTTAACAAAAAACTGAATAGAATTTTTCTATCCTTAGGTAAAAAGTTGTTCATGAATGGGCTGAATCGGATCATGCTCAAAGAGCAAAAAATTTGTTTGTCAGAGTTCGACCTATCCATAAGGTCTAAAAAATTCATTTTATTATTTAAAATATATTAAAATAAAAAAATATATTTTATATTTATATATTTTTAAAATTAAAATTAAATAAATTTTTTTGGGATCTAAACTCAAGGTGTCCCCATCTTCATTTTATAAATGATGAAAAACTAATCATTGTTCGAACCTAAAAGCGCAATAGTAAAGCCCTAAATCAGATCGAACAGAATTTAAAATAACCTATCCCAAATCCAATCTGATTCGAGTTGACCCACTAAAAGCTAATTTAGTATTGCTGTTGAAAAAAGCTTGGGTTAGAAAAAGTTTGGGTTGAAAAAAGTATGTTTAAAAAGTGTGGTGAAAAACTGTGATTTAAAAACTTTCATTGCTGTGAAAAAGTATTATGAGAAATTGAAATGTCAAAAAAAATATGTTTAAAATAATAAAATAGTAGAGATGCGAGGATAATAAAATCATTTTATCCAAAAGCTAACTTTTAAATCTCAAAAACTCTGTTTTTTGCCTTTTTGGTTTGAATTGTCAAACAATGGTTTCAAACGTAAAAACCAAATTTTTTTTATTCGTTTAGCATTGCGTTTGAGGTGAAACGCAACTTTTGATCTCAAAAATTGTGTCAACAACAATGCTAAACGAGACCTAAATCAAACGAGTAACTTAATCTTTCATCAGGTCTACTTAGGTATCTCGACTCTCACCCTTTGCATGACTTACAAGAACATTAGGAACAAACCAACCCTTGGGAATATGGGTGATAAAGCAAATAATTTGGAGATATGTCTTTCTATATTTGTAGTCAAGAACTTTAGTAGAATAACATATTTCTTTGCTTTTTGATAAGGATAAGTGATTTTCCATCACAATTTTTTTTGGTAATTTCGTTTCATCTTTTTGCACACACCTGCATGATCGGTCGAAATTTTATTTTATATCATTTTATTTTTTTCTTTTAAAAATTACTAATTTATTGTTAAAATATTTATGTTGCATTATACTGTTTAAACTTTTAAGTTGATTAAGATGAAAAGGTAATGTTAAATAAGACCAACTTTTCTTTATCTAATATATATGCAGCTAAACAAACCCACCAATTCTAATAAAGACAATTAGCAAAAGAATTAGAATATAAATAAAATTTCAAAATTTTGAATATAAAATTTTATTCCGTACCTAGAATACAACTTATAGTAAACAAAAATACAAACATTTTAAAAGGAAAATATGTATGTCTCTAATTTTTCCATGACTTAATGACAATGGTATGAACATCAAATTTATTACATGTTGAACAGTAAATTTGGTAATTATTTAACATGATATAAAAATACAATACATTTAATATATGTATCGTATTCGTATTTAAAATTTTGACATATTTAATAATTTGTATTGTGTTCATGTTTACATAGATAATACGAAGAAAAAAAATAAGACACAATACGCGTACAAAAATTATCAAATCTGTTCTAGAAATATATATTAACCGTAAAATCTAACATGGATCCAATAGGTAATCTTCACTCCCACAAATGGTATTTATCTCTTGAAATGTGTAAATACCAGAGGTTTAAATTGTGATCGCGGACGCATTTTTGAACACATTACGTTTATTATGATTGCGGACATAATGAATATTATCGCTATAAATATCAGTGGTGAATATCGGTGACAAAAAGAGTCAAAACCACAAAATAACGACTGTAATATAACATTGCGACCACTATTTAAGTTCCAAGTACATACTATAAGAATTTATGACCCATATGACCTATACACATGTATCTTATCTAGTAATTAATGGTTACATATATATGATACATGAATTATCAAATAAATGTATCTTATCTAATAGTTAATGGTTACATATACATGTATCTTACATTATATGAATCTATTAGATACATGTATATATATATATATATTATCTAATTGATGGTTTAATAATTATTCATTGAATAATTGAAGAGATATTATTAGGTGTATTAATGGAATACACCTATTCATACTCTATAAATAGGGACCTTAGTCCTCTTTCCACCTACTAAGAGACATATACATTTTTCCATCAAAGTGGTATTTCAAGTTTAAAGAGGTTAGGGGAGAGAAGTTCTTTTATTCTATAATGTTTTCTTCACAAAGCATTATGGACAAAGGTACACCCTTCTTTTTAAGCATGTGAAGTCATGAAAATTCTAAAGATTATGGGAATTACGTTTATGAAAAATTGTTTTCATGTGGTATCAGAGTCTCGGTTTAGGAATTCATGATTTCCATTAAGAATTACTGTTTCTCTCAGTTATGAATCTTTATGCTTATGTTTGAATGTTCTGCAATAATTGGTTTATCATTTTTTATCGTATTAATTAAAGAATAAAATCTATATGTCTATATATATTACTTTAAATTATAGTCCATTTGATTAATTAAAAAAATTATGCTTAAATTTTTTTAAGGGATTTGTTAGTCACCAAAGTGACCAGATCCAAAATAAATTTTAAAAAAATTTATTATTATGAAAATTTTATGATAATTTTGTTAGTCACCAAAGTGACCAAAAATTAAAGATAAATGGATTTAAATCACATAATTTTTTTTTTTTACTTCTTATAAATTTTGATGCCTATATGATATGATGCTATTCAATAATTGTTTATTTGTGAGAAATAGAATTTCATTATTATAAGATGTTTTAGTAATCGCCCAAAGGTTGATTAGTTGTTATTATAATAATTGATTATAAGTGTTTTATTATTGATATGTTATATTAGTTTGTTTTGTATATCCAAAGACAGCAAAACAAACTTATATACATAGGTTAAGTATATTTTATTAAACATCATTATAGTTTATGTTTGTATATCTTAGTATGTCCCAAAGGAAAACTTAGATATGCATTTAATATTTGCTTTCATATTTATTTGAATATGAAATGGCTTATGACTCAAAGCATTAATGTATAAATATTTTATGTATTTGCAGTATCTGCACCTATTTCACTTAAATTGCATGCTTCATCTGTTCCTATATTTAATGGATTAAATTTCTCTTATTGGAATGAACAGGTCCAGTTTCACTTAGGTGTTATGGATCTTGATTTAGCACTTCAAAAAGATGAACTCGCTGTTATACTGATGCAAGCAGTGATGAAGAGAAAGCTTTCCATTCTGCTTGGGAAAAATCGAACAGATTAAGCCTAATGTTCATGCGAATGACAGTTGCAAACACCATTAAGTCCACTCTTTCCAAAACTAACAATGCTAAGGCATTTAAGAAATCTATGGAAGAGCGTTCTCAAACTGCTGATAAGTCTCTTGTTAGTACATTAATGAGTAATTTGACCACCATGAAGTTTGATGGTTCTCGTTCCATGCATGAGCATGTTCTTGAAATGACAACATTAGCAGCACAATTAAAGAATTTAGGGATGAATATGGATGAATACTTTTTGGTACAATTCATTCTTAATTCTTTGCCTCCTGAACAATATGGTCATTTTAAGATGAATTACAACACTATGAAAGATAAGTGCAATGTAAATGAATTGACCAGTATACTTGTTCAAGAGGAGACAAGGCTTAAACATAAAAAAGTTCATTCTGTTCATCTTGTGAATCATCAAGATGTTGCAAAGAGTTCTAAAAGCAAAGCAGGTAAGAGCAAGAAGAAGTTAAATGAATCTTAGAAAGATGCCAAGATCCACAAGAGTGGAAAGTGTCTTTTTTGCAATAAAATTGGACAATTTAAGAAAGACTGCCTGAAGCGTAAAGCTTGGTAAGCATTGTGCTTTCGTAAGTTTCGAATCAAACTTACTTGAAGTTCCTTATAATACATGGTGGATTGATTGTGGTACTACTGCTCATATTTCTAAAAGGATGCAAGGATTCCTTACGATCCAAACTATAAAGTCAAGTGAAAATTTTGTGTACATAGGAGATAGAAACAAAGTTCCAGCTTAAGGTATTGGCACTTATGTTTAATTTTAGATACTGGATATTATTTGGATTTGTTTCAAACTCTTTATGTACCTAAATTTACTCGTAACTTAGTTTCAGTGTCGAAACTAGATAGAATTGGTATCACTTTTAAAGTAGGTGATGGATCCTATAGTTTATTTAAAAATAATAAATTTATTGATTCAGCATATTTATGTGGTGATCTTTATAAGCTTAAGCTTGATCATGTTTTTTTTTTAATCCTTAATGACATTGCATCATAATGTTGGAACTAAACGTAGTTTAGTTGATGAGAACTCTGCTTACATGTGACATCAATGTTTGGGTCATATATCCAAAGAAAGAATGAAGAGATTAGTAAAGAATGAAATCTTTCCAAATTTGGATTTTACTGATCTTGGAGTGTGTGTCATAACGTGTCAAATACGAATTTAGCATGCCAGACACAAATCATAGAGTCGCCACTAATCATCTTGCTAGATGTGATTAGTCACCTATACGATTCTATCATCTTTAAAATAATCCTAAGCTTGACAAAGGCACCCTAAAAAGAATAAGTTCCGGATCTACATTTTAAAACTAGGTTCGGGAGTTCGATTACGTGTGGGGAAGGATTAGCACCCCCACAACGCCTATCTAGAGATAGTACCATATTAATCACATATTATCCTAAATTTGTCTTTATTTATCCTAAAGTAATTTATCTTAAATAAGCATCAATCATAAAAGAATCAATTAATAAAAATCTATCGAATAAATTTAAATTAATCCTATCATGAGATAAACAAAAATAATAAATAAATAAATCAACAATCTATAATAATTTACCCAAAATCCAAAACTTAAAGAAAAATCAAATAACAAATTAATCATAAAGATATTCATAAAAATTAAACAATTAAGAACTAATCAATAAATAAAAGTTAATAAAAAAATAAGAATTAATATAAATGAAAAGTTAATAAACAATAATAAATTAAATAAAAATATACTAAATCAATTAAATAAACTAAACCAACTTAATCAATTAAAATCAATTAAAATTATTAAACTAACTTAATCAATTAAAATTAACTATAAATAAATAAAATAAAATAAAAGTTAGTCATAAATATATCTGCAATAATCAACTAAATAAAATTAGCCAAAAATTAATTAATAACTAAGATAATAAATAGGAACAAATTAAAATAACAATAAAAATTAACATGTAAAATAATATAATATAAATATAAATATATCAAACAATAATATATCACATACTAAAAGAATAATTAAAATAGTAACACACATAAAATAATAAATAGACATCATATGTAAAAAATATATATAAAAAACGTAAAATAGAAAATAAACAAACATCATAAAGAAAACATTAAAAAAAAACATGAAATAGAAAATAAACCAAAAACATAAAAACGTGAAATACAAAATAAACTAAAAAGGAAACTGAAAATACAAAAGAAAAAAAAAATAGGATTTGCTACATCCGGGTAGGGCTGGCGCGTGGGTCGCGCGTGGGTAATGCGACACGACTCGGATGCAGCTTATAAAACTTTTTAAAAAAATTCAAATAAGTTTTTATACCTTAAAAAAAAAAAAACACTTTTGCTCTGAAATTCTTTCTCCCTCCTCAAGAACAAGCCACCGTCTGTTCTTCTCTTTTCCAGAATTCGACGAACTTCCACCATGTCCGCCGCCACAGTCCGATGCCCAAAAATTTCCCAAAATTTCACCCTAAACTCCTCTCGATCTCCTCATTTATTTTTTCAGATTAGTTTTTCCCAAATCTTCACCAAATAACCTAGATCTAAGTTTGAAAGTCGCAACCTCTCACCCCATAAACCACTGTCTGCCACCGTTAGATGGCTTCCTGATTTTGGTCGAACCTCTCTTTGGTCCTCTCCTAAGCTTTCACTGGTTCCGATCTTCAAACTAACACCTCTAACCCGAAACCCCAAAAATTTCGAATCAAACCCTCTCCCAAAAAATTCCTCTTTTTTTTTTTTTTTGTAATACCGAGCCAAAACCCCAAATTTCTAACTAAAAAAACTTAACCCGAGACCCCAACAATCTTTTGTTGTTTTATTGTGATTCACTGTTTCTATTTTTCTCATGATTTTTATGTGAATCCGGGGTCCTTTGTGTGTTTCCTGTTGGTGGATTTTTATAATAAATTTTGGTAGAATTTTAAATGGTTTCAAACTTAATCTTTTATTTCCCTTATCATGCTCAAGCTCAATTTTGATTTGGATCAATTCTGGTTGTAAAATCCTTTTCAACTAAAACTTCTTTTAATTTCTTCTGATTTTTTAATAAAAATAAACAATAGATAATATACAATAAGAAGTTAATAACAGTCTGAAAATATCAAAGAAAAAAATAAAATAAAAACCAATATGGATATATACATGTCAGTTGGGTTTTCAAGCACTTAGAAACCCAAAAATTTTAATTCATGCCCAACAATTAATTTCAAATCCAAAAGGTGGTTTGAGGCCCAAATTGAAATACCCAGATAAAATGGGTGTCTACAGTGTGTATTGATTATATTAAAGAAAAACAATCAAGACACACTAAGAAATGAGCCACAAGAAGTACTAAACTTCTTGAAATTATACACACCACTATTTTTAGGCCTTTTGATACTTCATCTTTTAGCGGAAAAAAAATATTTCATCACCTTTATTGATGATTTTTCACGTGATGGTTATGTTTATCTATTGCATGAAAAGTCTCAATTTGTGGATGCATTAGAGATATATATTAATGAGGTTGAGAGGCAATTAGATAAAAAGGTGAAAATTGTAAGGTTAGACAGAGATGGAGAATACTATGGAAAATATGATGAATCAAGGCAAATTCTAGGTCCATTTGCTAAATTCCTTGATAAGCGTGGTATTTGTGCTCAATACGCAATGCCAAGAACACTAGAATAAAATGGTGTTGCAGAAAGACGTAATCGTACTTTAATGGAAATGGTTAGGAGTATGTTAAGTCATTCTTCTTTACCCTTATCTTTGTGGATGCATGCTTTAAAAATCGCAAGGTATTTATTAAACAGGGTTCCTAGTAAGGCAATTCCAAAGACACCTTTTGAACTGTGGACATGAAGAAAACCTAGTTTAAGGCACTTACATGTTTGGGGTTGCCCTACGGAAGTAAGGATTAATAATCCATATGAAAAGAAATTAGATTTTAGAACGATCAGTGGTTTTTTTATTGGATACCTAGAAAAGTCCATAATGTATAGATTTTATTGTCCTAATCATAGTACAAGGATTGCTGAAACTGGAAATACTAGGTTGATTGAAAACGGTGGCATCAGTGAGAGTGAAGAAATGCGTAGAAATTTCGTTGCCCTTAACTTCTAAAATTGATGTTCCAAAGGTTGTCGAACAGTCCGACAACAACCGTGAACAACAAATAAATGATGAAACACTCCAAAATGATAATGGACCTACAACAAATGAACCACAATTAAGAAGATCTAAAAGAGAAAGAAGATCTACTATTTCTAATGATTATGTGGTTTATCTTCAAGAATCAAAAATTGACTTGGCAATTGATAATGATCCAGTTTCATATTTAGAAGCCATAGAATGTGTTGATTCTGGTAAATGGATTGATGCCATGAAAGATGAATTAAAATCAATAGATCAAAATCAAGTCTGGGATCTCATTGAATTGCCTGAAGGTTGTAAAAAAGTTGGTTGTAAATGGGTCTTTAAGACAAAGCGTGACTCAAAAGATAATATTGAACGATATAAAGCTAGACTTGTGACCCAAGGTTTTACTCAAAAAGATGGCATTGATTACAAAGAGACCTTTTCACCGGTCTCTAAGAAAGACTCTCTCAGAATCATTATGGCTTTGGTGAGTCATTATGATTTAGAATTACACCAAATGGATGTTAAAATCGCATTTCTTAATGGGAATTTAGAAGAAGAGGTTTTTATGGATCAACCTGAAGGCTTTTCAATTAAAGGAAATGAACACATGGTGTGTAAATTAAAGAAGTCAATATATGGACTTAAATAAGCTTCCCGATAATGGTATTTTAAGTTTAATGATACTATAACTTCATTTGGATTTACTGAAAACACCGTTAATCGGTGTATATACATTAAGGTTAGTGGGAGCAAGTTTATTTTTCCAGTTCTATATGTTAATGACATTTTTCTTGTTACTAATGATCTTGGTTTGTTACAAGAAATCAAGAAATTTCTCTCTAAGAAATTTGAAATGAAAGATATGGGAGAGGCAACTTATGTGATAGGAATCGAAATATTCCATGATAGATCACAAAGATTGTTAGGATTGTCTCAGAAAGCCTATATTAATAAAATTCTAGAGAGATTTAAGATGGATAAATGTTCAGCAGGAATTGTTCCAATTTAGAAAGGGGACAGATTTAGTCACATGCAATGTCCAAAGAATGAATTGGAACGAGAACAAATGAAAACGATTCCTTATGCATATGTTATTGGGAGTTTGATGTATGCTCAAAGTTGTACCAGACTAGACATCAGCTTTGCTTTTGGAATGCTAGGTAGATATCAGAGTAATCCAGGATTGGATCACTGGAAAGCTGCAAAGAAAGTTCTGAGATACTTGCAAGGAACAAAAGATCATTGCTTACTTATAGAAGATCTGATCGTTTAGAAGTGATTGGGTATTCAAATTCATATTTTGCTGGATATGTAGATTCAAGAAAGTCTACTTTTGGTTATTTGTTCCTTCTTGCTGGAGGAGCAATTTCATTGAAAAGTGCAAAGCAGTCTGTTATTGCTATATCCACTATGGATGCTGAATTTGTAGCATGCTTTGAAGCTACTGTTCATGGGTTATGGTTGCGGATTTTTATTTCAGGACTTCAAATTGTCGACAGTATTGCAAGCCGCTGAAAGTTTATTGTGATAACTTCGCAACAGTCTTCTTTTCTAAAAACGACAAGTATTCTAAAAGTGCTAAACATATGGAAATAAAATACTTTGCCGTTAAAGAAGAAATTAAAAAACAACAAGTGTCAATAACATATTAGCACCAACTAATGGCTGCATATCCATTAACGAAATGACTGCCACCCAAGACATTTAGTGAGCATGTTGAAAGAATGGGTATTATTGGACGTCATTATTGATTTATGATGTTGTTAAGTTATGTCTAACACTCAGAGCTCAATAATGAAATTGTTTCTGATATTTTCTGTCTTCTAATAAGTATACATGATTGAATTTTATTTATGTTAACAGGAATAGTCTTGACAAAGACATTATATTGAACCATTATGATTCTCTTTGTTAAAGATCATGTTAGGATGAAAAGTTAGTATGTAGTACATGGATGGGACTATGTCGATATAGTGACGTACAACCATCATGACTCTTATTAATTTTTCGCTTAATTATGGTATAATGTTATAATCGAGATGATAAAGGATTTAACATAATGTTATTGTGCACATTATATTATTAAACCATGAAAGTAGTATCATATGGGTCAAGAGGAAGAATAGTGACGTACAACCATCATGACTCTTATTAATTTTTCGCTTAATTATGGTATAATGTTATAATCGAGATGATAAAGGATTTAACATAATGTTATTGTGCACATTATATTATTAAACCATGAAAGTAGTATCATATGGGTCAAGAGGAAGAATGTAAAAATTTATGACCTATATACATGTATCTTATCTAGTAATTAATGGTTATATATATATGATACATGAATTTCAAATACATGTATCTTATCTAATAGTTAATGGTTACATGTACATGGATCTTACATTATATAAATTTATTAGATACATGTATATTATATAATAATTAATTGATGGTTTAATAATTATTTATTGAATAATTGAAGAGGTATTATTAGGTGTATTGACGGAAGACACATATTCATACTCTATAAATAAGGACCTTAGTCCTCTCTCCACCTGCTAAGAGACATATACATTTTTCCATCAAAGTGGTATTTCAAGTAAAGAAGTTAAGGGAGATAAACTAGTTCTTCTATGCTATAATATTTTCTTCACAAAGAATTATGGACAAAGGTACGTCTTTCTTTTAAAGTATGTGAAGTTATGAAAATTCTAAAGAGTATGAGAATTACGTTTATGAAATATTGCTTTCACATACCTCTCTCAATTGGATTGTTGATAACAATTGCTTTCCTTCATGAAGAGTTATAGATGATGCCCTACAACCTACTCAGCTATTCCCTGATGAAATACTCCATGTCTTTGTGAATGAACCACCAACTACATAACAGTTACCAAAGTTTATGTTTATGTAATAAAAAGGCTTAAAAAAACTATTTATGCCAAGGCCTATGTGCATCATTTATATCCACATCATGATCTTACTCAAAAAATTCAGAAATGATAGTAAACATTTTGTGTAACTATAGACCTAGTTTAATTAATTTTATTAGATAATTTTTTTTTTTCAAAAATATCTTCTTCTTCTTTATTTTTTTTTTCACAGACATTGTGGGTGCGTCAAATATAGTCTATATCATTTATAAATGCTTGACTGAATTTGGTGCACGAATTAAGTGACATCAACTCAGTTGGTAAAATTACTAAAGTATTAAATAAAACATTAATAATAAATGTAAAATCAATGATATTTTATTTTTAATAATTTTATTAAAACAATTTTTAAAAAATTATTCAGTCTTAAAAAAAACTACCTATATCTTATAAAAAATTACCTATTTAACTTTTTTTTCAAAAAAAAACCCAAGATGGGTGTATCGGGTTCTAGTTATATATAAAACGCCTGATTGAATTGGTGTTACAATTGAAATGTCACTAACTCAGTTGGTGAATTTTAAAAAAACTTAAAATTTACATGTTTACTATGTGGTGAATTTTTTTTTTTTTTAAAAGTTGTATTTTTAAAAAAATTAAATGTTAAAAAATTTGATAGTTTTTAAAAGTGGGTAGTTTTTTTTAGAAAAAATGGTAGGTTTTTTAGAACTAAATAGGTAATTTTTGTAAATAATTGTTATATAAAATATTGAAAGACATAATTATTTTTATTTGATTTTTTAATTTTGTTTGATTTTTTTTATATTTTCACTAACTGAATTGATGTCACCTTACTCATGATACTTACTCAGACACTTTATATAGTATAGATATCAATAAAATTATTATAAAATATAAATTAAAGGTATATATATATCTCTTTTTTATTACAAAAATAACTACTTATTTAGGAAAAAAACCTACCGACTTTATAAATACTATTCTCTTTCGATTTTTTTTTTTCAAATCATTGCGTTTTTTTCTAGCCACATACTAAATATGCTAACTCTAATTAATATAAAATTCTTAACTGAAGAGTTAACTAACATCAACTCAATTAATAATTTATTTAAAAATTAAATTAAAATTACAATAATAAAAGTATTTAAAGGTATGCATATTTTTTTACTTTCTGAAAAAACTACTTACACATATAACATATTACACGTACAAGAGATTATCAAATTCGTAACTAAATAAAAATTTATAAATTTATAAATTAAAAAATAATCATAAAATTTATATTTACACATATTTTATCACATAATTTATATTGATATAATGGTTATAAAAACAGCTATATTAACTTCCAAAATCCAAAATTTAGAATATATAGTAGTTTAAAAAGTTTTAATTATCAAAATGTAGCATTTAATGATAATAATTTTAACTTATCTTTATGTTTATTCAAAAAATTAAACCTTTGATTTTATAATGTAGTATCAGCTAAAATTTAAGATTTTCTTAAACATTTTCTATATTTACAATTTTACATCAAATTTTTATTTATGTAATGTTACCAATATTTTATTTTATTTTGTTTCATAAAACTTGAGCCAATTGAAACAGGATTCCATATAAACCCTAACCAGTCCGATCCAATTACCTCTTGAAATAGATTTTGGGTTCCGCATAAATCAGAATCCATACACAGATAATCTGACCCAAAACACCAGCTGCACTGCTGTAATCTCCTTCGCTTCGCCTACTCAACCTGGGCTGGGAAGTAGGAAGAGCAGCAGTGTCTTTGTTTTTGTTGCAACGTAATCGTGATGGCGATGAAGAACTTGTTGTTCTTGATCCCGATTTCGATCATTTTACTCGCGCCGTTATCAGACGTTGATTCCGCATCAAACGGCGTAGGAGAATGGCAGATCCTCACCAAACAAAACTTCTCTTCTCAGATCCGTCTCCACCCTCACACCCTCCTTTTCGTCACCGTTCCATGTAACCTACAGATTTAAATCAATTGTTTTTAGAATTCAATTTACGGTTACGAATATATATATATATATATTAAAATTGTAATTGTAATTGTAATTACGTTTTTCATTTTTTACAGGGTGCGGTGAGTCTCGGTCCCTTATGAGGGAAGTATCCCGGTTAGTTGCCGACAAGTCAAAGGAGTTTGACTCTTTGAAATTGATGTTTATTTATAGGAACACGGAGAAAATGTTGGCCGATTCCGTTGGTGCTTCGGATGGAATAACGATTTTTTACTATGATCACTCCGTATCTTATAAATACCAAGGAAAGCTTCGAGCTCGAAATATATTAAACTCTATTCATCCTTATATATCAGCTGCTTCACCCGAAGAACTTCCTTTAAAGCCGCTTAATTCTCAGGAGGACTTGAAAGTGTTTCTCGACTCAACTGACAAAGCTTTAATTTTAACCGAATTTTGTGGTTGGTCTCCCAAGTTATTGGCTAAGGTTAAGAATAATGGGACTGGAACTGATTTGACGCCTAAGGTTGCTGGTAGTTTCTGATTACATTTCATTTCCAGATTATATTTAATTTAATTAATGAAGAGAAAATTTTGGGTTAGGGTTAGGGATAATGTTGCTTAAACTTTTTTTTTTTGTTTGGGAATTCAGGTAATGGAAAATGGGAAGCTGAAATGTGGTGTTGAAAATGGGATTGCTGGAATTCCTTGGATTACTGAGTTTAGCATGGTAAATGACAGTATTTCTTCACAGGAGAGTGAAAATTTGAGACTTGGTCTTGGATTGAGCTGTACCTTAAAAGAGTTTAAGCAATTTGATTCATTTTTCTCGAAGTTGATTGCTGTTAGAAGAGAGTTCTTAATTCCTCCTGAAAGGCTTAGATTTGGGTTGATTTCTGATAGATCATTGATGTCATCTCTTGGTGTTGAAGATTCTGATACATGGATGGCAGTGCTTTGCTTCAAAGGATGTCCTGGCTGTTCAAAAGTTATTAAAGATGAGGATGAACTCAAGAAAGCTTTCATGACAGACGATTCAGTTGTTCGTGAGGTATGAATTTTTCTACATCTCAGTGCCCCAAAAGATCGTGGCGAAAGCCTTCTAAGTTAATAACAGGGTTTATGACTTCTTTTTATGGTGTTTTAGGCTTGATGGGAAAAGAATAATCTTAGGTTGATTGCATGCCACTAAAATACATAAAACAGACACAGTTTGTAATAGCTTTTTTTTTTTTCTTATTATGGGTAGGACACATGAATAGTATGCTTCTTAGCCCGCCAGTTCTGTTACACCCAGCTCTAGTCCAAATGCTCTAACTTGAAGTTAAAAGTAGCCTTTTTGCCTGTTACTAAAGCCTCTTTTTAAGTGGATTAAAGGAACTTGTTCACTATCTATCCCACCACCAACGGCATTAGTGCTATCTAGTTGTGTTCAAGGCTCTTTAACAATGTATTTGTTAACTATGAGCAAGATTAGTATAATTTGTATGCATGTAGCACAATTGATTTTCTTGCACGAGGGAGGCAATTCAACTGCCATTCTTTGCCTGTTTCCTGTGAATATATATATTTAAGTTCCTGTCTCCCTGTACAATGTGATTTTTCTTTTCTATATTGATTTTAATTTTCTTATAGCTTTTCTTTTCTATATTGATCGTATCTCTTTCTCTCCGTCTCTCACACACTCCCCATACAATGTAGCTAGAAGTTGATGGCCCAGATCTTCAGCTTGATTTACCTGCAAATAAGCCATCAGTAATCCTTTTTGTGGATAGATCATCTGACTCATCAGAAACTAGAAGAAAAAGTAGGGAAGCTCTTGATGCATTTGGAGAAGTAGCACTTCACTATAAGATATCGGATTGGATGAATTCACAAAATACTGACCATCAAGACAAGTCATCACCCCTAACTTACAAGGCTACATCTGGAAATCCAAGACTACAGCTATCTGAAACTGCTCAGAAGATTAAGTTAAAGGATAAGATGTCATTCATGATTATAAATGAGGGTAAGCATGTCAGTCTAGATAATATAGCGTCAGATTTGCAAGGTAAATCTTTGCAAGAGATCTTAGCTTATCTTCTTCAGAGAAAGAAGGAAGCAAAACTGAGCTCACTTGCAAAGGAATTAGGCTTTCGTCTTTTATCGGATGATCTTGACATCAATACAGCCCAGGAATTACCATCACAAACAGAAGGTCAATCTAATGATGTCTCACCATCACCATCTCAGGAAGGTCCTTTAATTGGTATTGTTGATCAACACAGTGTACCAATGGAAAGTGAATCTGCCATGCTGCATGAGGAAAAACCAAAATCAATTGGTGTTGAACCTTCTTCTCCTTACAAGGAAGACAAGGGAATTTCTTCTGATAAAAGTAAACATTTCATATCTATAGAAACTGACCAACTTTTGGAAGGTCTTGAGCTTGATATAGCTGGGGATTTAAAGGCAAAAGAGAAAATTTCTTCAGAGATAGACAAGTCTGGGGAACAGGAACTTCAAGTTCAAGGGTTTAAGGGTTCTTTTTTCTTATGTGATGATAACTATCGACTACTTGGATCTTTGACTGGTGGGTCAACTATTCCATCGTTGGTTTTAGTTGATCCTAGGTCTCAGCATCATTATGTCTACCCTGAAGAGGCAATTTTCAGTTATTTTTCAATTGCTAATTTTCTTCATGAATATCTTAATGGAAGTCTTGTTCCATATCAACGCTCTGTGCCTGTTCTTCACAGCCCCAGGAAATCTACTTCTCCGCCATTTGTTAATCTAGATTTTCATGAATTGGATTCTATCCCTCAAGTTACGATGCATACTTTGTCCGAGCTTGTTTTTGGGTCTAACCAATCTAACAGTGGAAATGCCGCCCATGCTCGCAGTGAGGATGTTGTGGTACTTTTTAGTAGTAATTGGTGTGGCTTTTGCCAGAGAATGGAGTTGGTTGTTCGTGAAGTATATCGGGCCATAAGGGGTTACATGAAAATGTTGAAGAGTGGCTCTGGGAAAGAGCAAGCAGTGTTTAATGCTGGTAAGTGCTTTTCGCATTTATAATTACTTGTCATTATTAGACCCTTTATTCTTCTTGTCATAGTTAGACCTATAACTTCTTGTGTTCTCCTTATTGAAATAGTCATATGACTTGGTATCCCAAAAAAAAAAAGAAAAAAAGAAATAGGCATATTACTTGATATCTTGAATAAATATTCTTTGTGTAAATTTGTAAATAGGAAAGTAAGGCTGGGAGCTACATTTGGCTAAGTCTTTGAATGAGGATAGTTATTGATTATCTTGGTGTCGTGTTATGTTTTGAGCAGCAGTCCTGTAATCTTGTTCAGAAAACCTTATGGTAACTAGTTCTAGTAGTTCAGTGCAACATGCTTCTCAAGGCGCCTTTTGGATCCAACAAATCTGTTTTTCTTCTTCTTTATTTCCAGTTATGGGATAAACTGTCTAATCTGTAGGTTCTCTGTCTTGTCAACTTGACAAATAAAATTGAGGAAACCAGTGATCTATGTGTTATCTGCTATGAAATGCTGTCATTTATTTGTGCTATTCTTTTTTATTCCTGAACCACTTTTTTTCTTGTTTGTCTGGTAGAAAGAATGTTAAAATGAGAAAAATGTTCCTTAAATATTTATGTATTGACAAGTTTTATATTTGTGGCAGACAACTCTATGAATAATATGAAACTTCCACTCATCTACCTGATGGATTGCACATTGAATGACTGCAGTTTAATCCTAAAATCAGTAAACCAGGTTAGTTTTATATTCATTTTTGATTCCTTTGTGAAATATGGTAATCCTTTTTCCCAATCCACCTACTGCATCATTAAATTGTTTTTTAAGCAATGAGCTTGATAAAAATGATCCCTTGGTCAATTCTTCTGATTTCTAAGGTTATTGCCTGGAAAGAAATACTAAAGGAAAAAGCATTAGATCTCTAGTACATGGTTAAAAGTTTACTAGATTTTATCACACTTACTATGTGTGTGGAAAAGAAGAAAAAAAAAATTTGATGAGTTGAAAAAAAGATAGAAATTGTGTTTTGAAAAAAAAGAAAGTTATGTCTTGAGTTTTTTTGTTTTTCAAATGCATGTGAAACAAAAAAGCTTGTTTTATTAAAACACTGAAAAGATATAAATACCCTTAATTCTACATTATTGTTGTTATTTTTGCTTTTAAGTAATTTTCTTAACGGAGTAAATGTCACTTGACTTCTGACACCAAGTTTAGTCAAGAGGATGATATATAGCATAAATTCCAATAGTGTGTATTGCATTCTTAATATTTTTTATCTTGGAGGGCTCTTAAGGTCCCTGAAAGCCCCTCCCTCCTGGGCCTAGCCCTCTTTCTCCACTCGAGTCTTAAGTTCAACAACTTTTATCATTGACGAACACCTGGGCTAATAAGACAAAGAAGTGCGGAGTCTATTGCATTGAATGAATCAGTAACAACGGATTAGTGGAATGAGAGATCAAGAGACGGTTATGGGCATTTTCTTGGCAAAGGAGCTCGTTTTAGGCCTTCTTTGGGCCATTGATAAGTTTATGGCTCGGGCTCTACCTAGTGTTCTTCCTAGCACGGCCATGTGCTGTATAGTCTCAGTTCTTTGGAGCAGTTAATTCTTAATAGCAGCCTGTAGAACCCTTTTCTGAGTGGTTAACTGGGAGAAAACACTCCCTGTTGGACAGTTTATTGATATTGATGCCAAAAAATATGAGAATTCTAAATTAAAACATCTAGAATTGATTAAAAATCAGTTAAGAGAAGTACCATTAGAATGAAACATTGGATTCCAAAACCAAAAGAAGTGAGCCTCATGAAATCACCATCTCTGTGTGACAACCCCTTGTAGCCATTCCTTAGGTACTAGATATGGCACACCCACGATATGAGTGAAATTGAAAAAATAGTGAGTAATAAATTATTTAATGATGTTAAATGTGGGTAGTTTTTTTTTTTTTAATTGTTATTTGATGATGTGACAAGTGAGGTAGTTTTTTTAAAAAGTAAAATACATAAACACCCTTAATTGCATTTTATATTATAAGTTTAATTTGGTTTTTTAGTAAATTTACCAACTGAGCCGGTATCTTGTGAACTCGTGACACCAACTCATTTCAGCCCTTTTATATTAGTATAGATACTGGAATTAGTAAGAGAGAAAGCATAAAATATTTCACTCTGGCCCCTATGAGCTCCTAACTAGTTATGTACCTAGTGTGCCTTTCAAGTGAGCTCTGGTTAGAGCTCAGGAGTTTTACCTTGGCTAGGCCTAATTTCAAGAAACATCAGTTGGATATTCTACTGAATTAATGATGCACCCATGGTTGAAGAAAGCTATATTACTCGGACTCAAGGGTGAGTGTCGGATACGGGTATATGTCCGACATGGGTATGCTCAATTTTTCTAAGTTTTTCCATATATTTGGAGGATTATACCCCCATACCCATGCTCGAATATGTGTCAGACACGGGTACTTTAGGGAAAATGAAGAGTCAAAGCAACATAGGAAGAAAGAGCAAAAAGAGAAGAAAAATATTTTCAGACCTATTAATGCATTCATTTAATCTCTTAGGTCATTGTTGTCACATGCAATACTATCTCCCTTTTTCCTCGTGCTTTTTCATATTCTCACCTAGTCTACCTCTTCCTTGATTAGCAATTAGCTAGAATTAATTCCATTCAAGCGTTGCAAACCAGTCATTATTATTATTTTATAGTGATATTTGAATAAAAGGAAAGTTCTCTGTATATGTTATGTTGAGATTGTATGCATCCATTGTTGCAAAAGAAAAAGAATAATTTTTGTAGTTTTTTCTTACTTTTCCTTTCAATAAACCTGGGCTTTGCAGAGGGAAGTTTATCCTGCTCTGATGTTATTCCCAGCTGAAACTGAAACGGCTGTCTCTTACAAAGGAGATATGTCAGTAGCTAATATAATCAAGTTTATAGCTCATCATGGAAGTAATTCCCATCATCTCTTTAGTGAGAAAGGTAACTTATGAGTCATCATTCATATGTACATCTCTTTACAAATCTTTGAAGGAAACTGATAAGCTTTGATGTTTTCATCCTACTTTTGACTGTTGTTCATGCACATCCATTCCCTTCTCTCTTCCTTTCCCCCTTTTCTCCTTTTTTTAGCATTTCCTGTTAATATAGACTTAATTGCTTTGGTGTATTTTTAATTTCCTTTATTCTGACTCTATACATGGTTCAATGTCCCTACTATAGTTATTTGGTTCTCATACGTATCTCATAGTGACTTTAATTTTAAACTAGACTCATTCTACTGTCTGTAACTGAAAGCAGTTTCCTCATTTCTAGTTGTATTTCTTCTATCTGTGTTCTTAGTAGATTGTCGCAGCCTCCTCAACATGATTGTTCTTTTTCGATTGATATACCATCAATTTGGCACCTGCCATGCTTTCAAAAGGGGAATAATAGCAGTAAAGGCACTATAAGATACCTTGTACAATTGTTTGTTAGAATGAAGCTTAATTTTGTCCTTGAGAATGAAGAAAGGATTCTTCCAGCACTTTTAGTAATGCTCTTTCTAGGCAAATGCAACTCTGGCTTTGGTGGATCCTAAATTTGCTGATGCTAGTTGAAAGCATGTTCTGCTTGTCCATTTAAGCTTTAGAAGAATTTATATGGATTTTTTCCTCAATAATTCTATGCAATAAACTGAATTATTTAAGTTTGTATTGCTAGTAGTGCTCATCTTTTACTTGTTCATTTTTATTGAAAAGCTTTCCTATATATAGTAAACCCTTATAAGGGAGGTCCTAAATCAAAATTCTAGTCACCTACGAAGGAAAGCATATGCTCTAGAACATTATCTTTTGTGTATGAAACAGGTGTTGTTTGTTTTCCATTTTCTGTTTTTTTCTTTCCTCTTCTGGTTAAGAGAAAACCATAAACTTTGTTTCTCTGGTTTCTATAGGAATTTTATTGACCACCACTGAAGGAGTTGGGAGGAATCATGATATACTCAAGGATTCATCTGGAGTTGCAGTTCATGAGGAAGGTCCATCTGCAAAGAACAAACTTCATGAAGTTATATTGAAAAACCAGAACCCAAAAAGAGTTGCTAAATACAATGGGGGCAAGTCGAGGTCGCCCATATCAATTGGCTCACATAAAGCCACATTTAAGGTGGTTGTCGGTTCTATCCTTACTGCCACCAATAAACTTCTCGATGTCATCCCATTTGATAAATCAAGGATTATCATTGTGAAGGCAGATGAAGACACTGGATTTCAGGGTTTGATTTTTAACAAGCAAATCAGATGGGACTCTCTAGATGAAATTGAAGAAGGCTTAGAGCTCCTGAAAGAGGCTCCTCTGTCTTTTGGAGGCCCCGTTTTAAGACGAGGGATGCCCCTTGTTTCTTTAACTAGGAAAGTTAGCGAAATTCAGTATCTAGAAGTACTTCCAGGCATCTACTTTCTTGACCAATTGGCCACAATTGCTAATATTGAAGAGCTAAAGGCCGGAAATCAATCTATCAATGACTACTGGTTTTTCTTCGGCTACACGAGTTGGGGCTGGCACCAACTGTTTCATGAGATCGGGGAAGGTGCTTGGACTGTAAGCAATGACAATAAGAGTTTAGATTGGCCGTTGAATTGAGTTTTTGGCATGTCAATGTAGTTGGACTTGGACAGGACAAGACAGGAAGTGGAAAAAGAGTAGTGAAGGGAGACTTCTACTTCTTAGCTTAATGTCACCTGTTTCAGCGAAAACATTTCTTCACCAAGTTTGTACATATAAGATTTTGTAGTTCACTTGTAACAAAATTGATGGAAGTGTATTTTGAAAATTTGGCTTTCATTTTACAAAGGTTCTCTAGATGATGATGCAATCTAGCTAGTTGGAGGTGATGCATAGAGTGCTCATTAATAATATATCTAATAAATGAAATGGCTTTTAGAACATTCATATATATATATATATATATATATATATATATATATATATATATATATATATATATTGGATTCCGTTAATGTAAAACTAAAGTAGTTTTACACATTTTCGTAATTTTTTATACGATTTATATTTTAACAAATCGATCGTTGGATTTAACAATATAATTGTACTCGTCGTGCACGTAAAGTTTCGAATCGATTCGATATTTCTATCATGTCGATCGAGAATACTATCTTTTTCAATATATTTTTAACGACTGAAAGTTTTTTACAACGAACAAATAGTTAGACATTTTTAATTAACTCGAAATTCGACGTGCATGATCTACGTGAATAAAACATGAAATAAGACGGTCGGATTAAACAAATATAAATCGTATAAAAAGTTACAGAAGTGTTTAAAATTAATCTAATTTTATATATATATATATATATATATATATATATATATATATGAGGAGGGTTAACTTACACAAGTGTAAAACTTAATTAGTTTTATACATTTCAATAACTTTTTATATGATTTATATTTAACAAATCGACCGTTAGATTTAATAATATAATTGTATTCGTCATGCACGTAAAATTTCGAATCAATTCGATATTTTTATCATATCGATCGAGAATATTGTATTTTTCAATATATATTTAACGGTTGAAAGTTTTTTACATCGAACAAATAGTTAGGTATTTTTAATTTACTCGAAACTCAATGTGCATGATTTAGGTGAATAGAACATGAAATACGATAATCAGGTTAAACAAATATAAAGCATATAAAAAATTATAAAAGTGTGTAAAACTAAATTAATTTTACATATTTTCTTAACTTTTTATACGATTTATATTTATAAAACTAAGTTAGTGAAAGTACTTACAAACTTAAAAAAAGTTTTAATAATAATATAAAACTAAGGACAATGCTGTCTTTTATACCTAAAAAGTTACACATTAATCAATTTTTTTAAACATAATTCTTTTTACTTAATTTTTTCTTATTCACCCACATAGTAGACGTGTCATAATCCAGTTATTTATAAAATCGCTAACTTAATTTGATGTCAAGAGTCAAGTAACATCAAAAAATAAAAAAAATAAATCAAGGTTAATTATATATTGCAATATTTTATATAATAATTTTTTATAAAAATGTATCTATTTATTTATTAAAAAATTACTCTTTTTTGACCTTTAATTTTTTTAAAACATTAAAAATACTTTCACTCGCATCGCATGGTGAGTGTAAAATTCTAATCAATGGTTTTTCTTTTCATTTTTGTGGTCAGTTAGTGGCTACTGGGCCTTTGGGTTGATTAGAAACTTTTTTTACGATGTTTCGGGATCCAATAAGCATCACACCGAAATGAAAAAAAAAAAAGGTTTTGCCTATCGTACAAGCCCAAATCCCTTGGACTCACTTCACTAATTCAACTCCACTTTGGCACCAAAATCCAAAATGGTAATATAATCGCATACACCGCCGGACAAAGTTTTGAAGGTTCCGTTTGTTTCATAAAATTTGATCTTCAAAAAATAATTTTTGCTTTTTTACGTGTATTTAACATAAAATTATCTGATCATTAGAAAATGATATTTTTATCAACAAAAAATAAAAGCCAAAAGTTTAGAAATGTCTTCCACTTTTAAGAAAAGACAATTTTTAAAATATATCTATTTACAAATTGGGTTACTCAGCGGCAATACTCGTTAGTTCGGGTTGAACCTTAGATATGATTATTTAAGTCCAGTCCAGACTTAGCTTGATCAAACCCTAAATATTCTTATATTAATAAAAAAAATTAATTTAAAATATCAAAACAAAATATCTTTTAATATTTAATCATAAATATCAAAATTTTGATTATTATTAATAATAAATATTTTTAATATTTCAATAATAAATAGTATTATGTTATTATTTTAATAATAAATCATTTTAAAATAAAAATGAATTAATATAACATTATTACAGTTTTAATAATAATTTTTAAATAATTTGAGTATTTTCATATTTTTATTATTTCTTAATATTATTAAATTAAAATATATACTATTTTTACTATTTTAGTAACATACTTTTATATGAGCATTTTAACAATAAATATAAATAAATAATACTTTTTAATGATTCAATAAATAATATTACAATTTTCACAATATAATTTTTAAAATATTTTAATAATAAATATTAACTATTTCAATATTTTATATTGATAGAAATAATATTTTAATAATTACTATTTTAAATAGTTTAAAATATTAATATATAATGTTTTAATAATAAATACTATTGTTTTAAATATTTTGATATTAATATAATATTTTTAATATTTGAATAATAAATATTTTAAAATATAAATGTTTTAATAATAAATATTATTAATATTTTAATAGTTATGTTATTATTACTATTTCGAAAAAAACAATTTTTTATAAAGCAACCAAATAATAAAATTTATTTTTATCCAATAATCCAAACAAAAAATAAAAATAACTTTACCGGAAAATATTGACATTTTCCAAAAATTATTCTCTTGAAACTGATTTTTACGAATCAAACGCAACCAAAATTTCAGCAATAGTTATTTTAAAAACTGTTAAACAGGATTAAAAGATTATACATAAAAACCAAATTATAAAATCAACAATATATATTAATGGATCATATTAATGAAAAACTACATTTGCTTTTTCTTTCTTTTTTTCATTTTAAAAATCAATACGTATAATTATTTCATATTGTTTTACATTCCAACATAATTATATAATATTTTTATTCTTTTAATATTTATCTTAATTATCAAAATATTTTATGTACCAGTACCACATAGTGAGTGTGGATAAAGCTGGTATATGTAAAATAAAAACTGAGGTAAGAAAACAGCTTTTAAAATAGCTTTATATTTTTATGTTGCAGTTGAAAATTTGAAAAAAAAAAAAAAATTACATAGTTAAGTAAGAAGTGTTATAAATTTTCAAAGGACAAAAAAATTAATAGTAGTAAGAATAAAATGAAAAACTAAAAAACGAAATTTATGAGTATAAACAAGGATACAAAATGATAAAATTGCTTTGAACAAATTATTTCTACCAAAAATAACAAGTATAGATATAGTTTTTGTTTTTGTTTTTGTCAAAAGTTGGGTCCAATTTTAAATCTAACCATAATATAATCTTGACTACAAGCGTTCTCCTTTGCATGACATGTGTTTTTTTAGGACAAGAAGGGAATTATTTGTGTGAAAGAAAATAGTTATCAGTTCCATCGAGTTTAAACTTTGAATAGGAAGCTTGCGGCTTTTTCACCAAAATCTACAAAAGATTTCAATCTTGGAGTTTTGCTCAATCAAAAATGCTAGTAGTGGATTATTTCTTGCCTGCAAGATAGATGCCCGAAATGATAGCCACCCCGGCAGCGGCAATGCCCAGGGATACGAGAATTTTGCCGGTTGAAACTGTCGGCTTCTGTGAAGGAATTGTCATGAGATCATTTAACAAAACAGGCTGCTTCCAATATTTCCTAATTCCTTGCAAGTGGCCTTTACCAACGACCGCAACAACTGAACTATGCTCACTCGCAATTCTTAGTAATGTGGACGACATGAACCTGAATGTGTATGCAGGTTTTAGAAGATTAAACACAAAAATTAAGACAAGTATAAAATGTGTGCTTCAAAAAACAAAAAATAGAAAGGCTTAATAATACTTAATAAGTGGCGCAACAAATATGAAGCAAGGCTAGGGAAAAAAATACACCTGCAGACTTAAATCATAAATGGTTATAAATTTTGAAGAGAGAAGGAAACCATACAATTTAGGTTTGCAGTCAAGAGAGTGTCCAAAATACTAATACTTATGTTACCCGAACTCGAGGTGAATGCTGGATACGGATATGTATCCGACACAGGTATGTTCAATTTTTTTTCAAGTTTTTCCAAATATTTGAAAAATCATACCCCCATATCCATGTCCGAATATGTGTCGGACAGATGTCGAACACGAGTATTTTAAGAGAAATGAAGAGTCCGGGTAACATAGTCTAATTCAAATAATCTGATAAGCATTTAAGGGAGCAAAAGAATACTAACTGGTCTCGCTCATGTACAAGAGTTTCCATTAGAGTTGGGAATTCCTTGCTCATTTCTTGAATCACAAGTGTCAGCATGTCAACATCATCCATGTCCTTCAGCTGAATATACAATATATTTTTTAACATCATAAGGAATTTTGTTTCATAACTCTTAAGTGCTTTAAAATATGAAAATGTAAAGAAAGCAAATTGACTGATGATGAAATAAGAGAATAAGAAAGTTTACCATTTTGTTAAGATCTTCGGGGCTTGGCAAAAAGACGGCTTGAAAAAGTAAGGAATACAGTAATTTTATCTTATGCCAAAGTGGCATTTTCCCCCAGGTTCTGCGCAATGTAATCTGTTTCATCCAATCAAATCTTTGAAAATACTTGCAGGTCAAGATTAAAAATAAAAAAAATAAATGAACATAAAGTGCTACCATAGTCCGAAATGTTGAGAAAAAAGTAGCACTGCCACATGTAGCACCAAAGCAAGGCCATATTCAGCAGTGCTGCAAGGCTTATGCACATTATGATGCAACCAACAGTAGGTATTTAAAGGTTTCATAAAAATAATTAGGTTGAGAAACGCCGGTCCAACTTCATTCATTGAGAAACATCTATACTATATATAAAAGCACCAACTCCAAAAATACAATTAGTGAATGACATAAATACCTTTGATAATTTATTAAATTAACTATTATATCCTTAATTAAAATAAATTATTAATTAATTTTTATTTATTTATCTATTTATTACCATTAATATTGAAGTCCTTATTAAAGTAAAATTCTTTAATTGATTATCTTTTATTAAATTAAATATTAACTAATTTTTTCTATTTACATTGATGTATAAATAAACTATTGTTAATAAAATTTAGATCATCAGAATTCCATTCCCCATTGCCTTTTATTTATCAATTAAAATAAATTATTAATTAATTTTTATTTATTTATCTATTTATTACCATTAATATTGAAGTTCTTATTAAAGTAAAATTCTTTAATTGATTATCTTTTATTAAATTAAATATTAACTAATTTTTTCTATTTACATTGATGTATAAATAAACTATTGTTAATAAAATTTAGATCATCCGAATTCCATTCCCCATTGCCTTTTATTTATCCTTATATTATATACATACATATATATCCTTTTAAATGACTAAATGAATAATCACAAGGTCCTTTGCATATGTTGGACAAGTGTGCTGTTACTTTCTCATGATTTTGTGAAGGATCATGCATAAAAAAAATGAAATAAAAAAAAAAAAAAAGAAAGGAAGGATTGGGTAATTTATAATGGAATTAAAGTTTTTTTCGAGAATACTACATTTGATAATGCCAAATAAGACATGTTTCATGACATACTTATCTTGATAAAACTAAATAAATATATAATTTTTCTTAATAAAATTGTTTATTATTTTAAGCTTCATTCATGAATTTTTGTTATTAAATTATTCAACGGTCTTTAATCAATATTTTAGAAAAAAATAATACCATTCAAAATTTTAATTGCTTTAAAAATGAGGATCTATCTTCAAATGACTGAATATATTGGAAAGTTGATTCAAATAGGTAAAAATAATTCTTTTAAGCATCTTAATAATTGATTATTTTTTATAAAATAAAATAGAAATACAACTTATTAATTTATTACATAGATTAGCATACTTATTCGAGATACTGTTAACACGTTTTGATATATTGGAAAAGATTATGTATGCCAAAAGAAAAGACGAGTTGAAAAATTATAAGAACAAAATCACAAAATAATACACTTTTGGGAGAAAAGTTGTAAATTTCACGGATAACTAACCTAAGAAATTAAAGTATCAATCTCCTTTGTGCATTAATGTATTTTGTCTTCTTTTATGTTTTTTCAATTAAATTCATATTATATCTCGATACTCATGATTTATCTTATGTATGATTAGAGTTAATTTGTAAAGCTTATAATTTTATAATTTCATAGAATTGATCAGAAATTTAAATTTTGTAACGAGAGCTAATTAGTTAAATGTAGTATTTTTGGTTTTGGTATTACTACTGTAACTATACATTTAAGTTTAAAAATTATATAAACTTAGTAATTTAACTCACAATTAAGGGTTAAAGTGTACTTAGACAGTCCTTGTACTATAGTCAAAAGTGTATTTTAGTTCCTTTACTATATAAGTGAGTAATTTAATCTCAAAATGAAAAAACCATTTAATATATAAATTTATAAAAAAAACAAAAAAAACCTAATACTGAATTGCATACCAAAAAACAATTAATAGAATTTTCAAACTCCATTAAAACTTATTTTATTGATTTATCCTAAAACCATCGAAGTAAATATAAATAATTTAATATTAAAGTTAAATAAACTAAATTATTTTAATTATTTAATATAATAATTATCGATAAACATTATATTTACATTAAAGGTTATTTATTATTATTCTATTATTAAAAAAGTAAATTTATTAATTATTTTAATAATATTTTTATTTTAAATAAAAAATAAAACTCAAATAAAATCTCGAACTTTACTCAAAAAAAAAAAAAAAATCTTTGATCTTTTATTGCATGAAATTAATTTATGAATTGTCATTTTCATTATAATTATACTCATTAAATTTTGAAACGGGATGAATAAAAGCATTTGCTAAAAATTTTAAAATAGCATTTTCTCAAATATTTGTCAATCAACTTATTTAAATAATTCTAAATAAGCATTTTTTAAAATATCCAACAAACATTGAATATTTTATAACATCAAAGGTTCATAATCTTAATTTCATGCAATAAAAGATCACGAACTTATTTCTACTTTTGAGTAAAATATGAGAGCTTATTTGAGTATTATACTTTTAAATGATGATATTGATGTAATATATCCACAAGCGTATCCAAGGGGTAGGCAGGGCCTTAGTTGTCTTGGCTCCTCAAAACTCATTATTTCTTAGATATTTTCAAAGTAAAAAATAGTAAAAAATTTATTTTGACCTCCAAAAAAATCATATTTTGACTCCTTTTTAACAAGGTACCCTTAACATAAAATTTTTAACTTCGCCTTTGAATATATCATTCACGTGCAACGCACGTGTAGTATAAACTAGTAATATAAAAAACATGACCACCTTCTCAACAATTTTCCCTTGAACAATTACTAGATTGTTGTACGTAAATTTGAGTTTTTCCAACAACTTTAGACAATAATGTTCTTTTAGGAAGTAATCACACTCAGCAACCAGTGAAATATCTTACCTGTACAGGACGATCACCAAGAATCACCTTGCCACCATACTTCATTGCTTCTTCAAATGCCACACGAAATTCAGACCCAGGGAAAACCTCAAGCCTACTAGCAACCTATCAGTATTGAGTAATGATTTAGGACACGTAAATTTGCTTACTTGATTCGAGAAAACAACAAGGCCATGGTGAACGAGGAATAAAAGGTACATTTACGAGACATGTACCTTAGCAAGAAACCAGCTGTAAAGGATACCAAACATGTTATGCTTTTTTTTCCACATATCTAACATTTCTCCCATTGTTGGTACCTGGTAGATTTAAGTTAGAAGATGAAAATTTAGCACCGGAATATTAAAGCCTATAAATGATGCAACACCAGCCAAACAGTTATGCAATCAAAACAAAAGCTTAATGTCATAGTCATAACTATGTTATGGAAAGAAAATTAGAGAAGGAATATCAAACGAGTGCAGCAAGTTAGAAAACAGGGTAGCAAAAATTATATCTTCAATATCCAATATCCTGAAGCAAGAACCCTTTCCTTAAAGCAAGGAATTTATTAAAAAAAGAACAACATATAAGAAGTAAGAATAAACCTTCAAATTTTGGGGAGTAAGCACCGCAACTCGACTTGAGCATAACTCCAAGAAAACAACCTGTAGGAAACCAATTTAAAAAAATGCATATGAGCTTCGAGGTTCAAGTTAATTGCTGAGGTGAATTTCAAATCCTCGAACAATATAAAAGCAGGCAGCTAACCTGCTAAATGATCCATCCAAGAATCTAGAGTTAGTTAGTTTCAGAAGAAAAGCACCTGTGGTTTCAAATAACTGATTACAGCTTCAACTTCTCTGCATGATTCCTGTAAAAGCACAGTAAGTAAATATCAATCTCCTTCTGCAAGACTCATTGCCCATCCAAGAAATCACTGATAATCTTCTCCTTAATTTAAAGATAGGCATTTTTTTAAGCTCAAAAATCAAAAAGGAAAAAAAAAAAAAAAAAATCTCAATTTTTAAATTCTATCAGTTTCCAACATTTTCTCGTTAACCAAACAGAAACCATAACCAGCACGTGCCTGAGAGACATGCGCAGTCCCAACCAAGTACACATCGCAATTGCCGCCCTCGGCGGAAGATTCGCACGAGAGAACCATCACGCTCCTCGAAAGCTCCTCCGGGAGCTCCACATTCCTCCTCTCCAAAGAATCAGATCTTTCGTTCCTAGAAACATTGTCGTCATTGTTGTTGCCGTAATCCTCGTTTTGCATCTCTTCTTCTTCTTCTTCCTCTTCAACATTCACGATGCTATCGCTTAATGCGTCCACGACATTAGGGTTAGGGTTTTCGATGTGGACAAAATCCTCGCCGCTCGGGTGATCCGAATCCGTCGGTATCGGCTCCATTGCCGGCAGTTTGGGTTTGCAATTGAGACGGTTGGCGGAGAAAGTGGTAAATTCTAGGGGTTTGAGGGGCGTTAAATGTTTGAAATAGGGAAAAGGCGAGATTGTTTGGGAAAAACGGGGAGGGAATTTAGTGAAAGAGGCTTGGCGTAAGAAAGAGCGGAGTGACTCAGGCGAGATGACTGGGTTGAGTGGGCGAGTCAAGAGACTCATATAAACCGTTCCAGTTATGGGATTTTGTGTGAGAAGAGGAATATGATTGGGACTTGGGATGGGAGAATTGGATGTAAGTTTGGCATATATCATGTGAAAACAGTTTCAGGTTCTTATTCCAGTTTAGTTTGAATTATTTATTTATTTTTTATTTTATAACAAAAAAATAACGATTTTAATTTTTTAAATAAAAATTAAATTCAATAATTCATATATGCATGTATTTTTTATATTTTTTCTTATCAATTGCATAAATATAAATATAATAAAAATTATTAAATATAAATACGATATTTATATTATTCACATCGTATTAATCATATTTAAATGTATCGTATCGTATTTAGTGATTTATTTTATAAAATAAAAAACATTTATAAATATATTAATGTAATAGAGGCTTTGATATTATTGTAAAACATGGAAAATGGATTGAAAATTTAAAAGTAAATTCAGCTTTTAAATAAATTAAACGATCATGTTTATTGGCGTAGAATATTGCAATTTATTGTGAAATCATGTGCTTTGTTTTGTTTAAAAAAGCACGAGGAGATAAATTTTATATTAGTTGTTTTATTTAGCTGTTTCTTTTTTGTGCAAAATTTTAGATTTTTTTTTTATGCAAAATCATTTAGGTGTTTCGAATCATAATTAATAAGTAGATTTTGAATTTTTTTAAATTTGATTGTTATAATAAAAGTCACAATGTTTTGCTTTTTTTAGTAACTTTTAATATACAATTATATATAGAGAATTATATATAGAGAGAGTTAATAGCACTAATGGGTTTTTTTTAATTTTAATACTGTTGTTTTTATTTTTATTTATCGAAATACTATTAGTTTCAAATTATTTTTCAAAATCCGTTTTTTTTAACCAGTTGGAAAGTCGCCATGGCCTATGACGATTTTTCAACGGTAAATTTTATTTATTTTTTAAAAACAAAGTTGAGAAATCGTCATGTGGCATGACGATTTTTCAACTTAATTTTAAAATTTTTTTGAATGTGGGTGGCGATTTCCCAAGGTTCATATATTTTTATTAAGTTTGTTTTTTTTTTAATTCTTTTAATATATATATATTTTTTAAATATGGACCGGGCCTATGCATGGTATCAACACCACATTTGCTTGCCCAAATCCGGCCCGACCCGAAATATGGGCCTCAAATTTTGTTCAAGCCCATTTAGGCCTGCCCATATTATTTTTCTTGAATTTTTTCAAATATATATATATTTATTATTTAATCTTTAATCTTTAATAATTTTATATATTTTTTTCTATTATTAAGTTGTTAAACATGTACAACTTAACATATTTTTTAATGTTTACACTATAATATTATATATATTTAATTTTTATATGATATAAATTACATAATATATATAAATATAAATAATATATTATTTAATTAGAAAACGAGCCGGGCTGGGCTCGGATCTTGAATGTTGGAGCCAAGGCCCGACCCATATTTTAAACGGGCCTAATTTTTTAAAAGGGCTTGGACTGATAGCCCGGCCCTTACCACCATGTAGACTTGTCCAAGGGCCGGACTACCCGTCCAAACCCGAAGGCCCGAACATATTTTGGAGGGCTTGGACAAAAATATTAGGCCCGAAAAAATGAGTTTGGGCAAAAAAATTAGGACCGTTTATAATATGGGCCGAGCCTTGGCTCCAACATTCAAGGCCCGAGCCCGACCCGGCCCGTTTTCTAATTAAATAATATATTATTTATATTTATATATATAGATAATATAATTTATGTCATATAAAAATTAAATATATATAATATTATAGTGTAAACATTAAAAAATATGTTAAGTTGTACATGTTTAACAACTTAATAAAAGAAAAAAATAGAAAATTATTAAAGATTAAATAATAAATATATATTATTCAAAAAATAGAAAAAAATAATATGGGCGGGCCTAAACGGGTTTGAACAAAATTTGAGACCCATATTTCGGGCCGGACCGGACTTTGACAAGCAAATGTGGTGTTGATACCATACATGGATTCAATCCATATTTTAAAAGAATAAAAAATATATATATATTAAAAAAAACAAACTTAAAATATAAAAAAACAAACAAACTTAAATATATATATATATATATATATATGAACCTTGGGAAATCGCCACCCACGGTGGCGATTTCTCAAGGTAAAAAAAAAAAAAAAAATTAAAATTAAGTTGGGTAATCGCTATGGTCCATGACGATTTCTCAACTTTGTTTTTTAAAAAATTAAAATTTATCGTTGGAAAATCGCAATGGGCCATGGCGATTTTTCAACTGATTAAAAAAAGAGCGAATTTTAAAAAATAATTTGAAACCAACGGTATTTCGATAAATAAAAATAAAATCAGCTATATTTGGATAAAAAACCGAACTAATGGTTCCCAAATTTTAGGACATATTTTATATTGGTCCTTCGAACTTCAAAACGTATCAATTAAATCCTCGATCTTATAGTTTGTATCAATATGGTCATTCCGTTAGCAAAATCGTTAGAGTAGACGTTAAATGACAAATGGTATGTGACGTGTTAATTATAAAAATGTCATATGCTAATGTGATTTTTTTATCATTTTGTCTTTTATCTTTATTCCTTTTATTTTTATTTTTCTTTTTCTTTTTCAAATTTTATATTTTCCTTTCTCTTTTTTATAAATAAATACAAAAAATAATTTAAATTATTTTTTTTTAAATATAATTAATTTATAAACATATAAAATATTTATTTAAATTAATTTTATAAAAACTATTTTTAATTTTTTTGTTTATTTCTTTTTTCATTTTATATTCTTTATAAATAAATTAAAACATAAATAACAATTTATATTAAATTAAATTAAATTAATTCTATAAATATTAAATAATTTCTTAAAAATATAAAATATTTATTTACATTATTTTCATAAAAATTATTTTAAGTTTGTTTTTATTTTTTTCCCCTTTTTTTCTTGTTAATAAATAAATACAAAAAAGAAGAAATAATAATTTATAATAAAATTAAAATAAAATTTTAAAAAGTAAATAATTTATAAAAACTAAAAAAAGATTTATTTACATTAATTTATAAAAATAAATTTTCTTTTCTTTTTTATTTACTTTTATAAATAATTAAATAAAAATTAATTATTTGTAATAATTAAATAATTTATAAAAAATAATATATTTATTTTAATTAATTAAAATAATTATTTTCCTTTTTCTTTTCTCTTTTCTCTTTTCTTTCCTTTTATAAATAAATTAATTTTATAAAAATTAAATAATTTATCAAAAATTTAATATTTATTTACATTAATATTTTTGTAAATATATATATATTTTCTAATTTTTTCTTTCTATTATCTCCACCTAATTCTCGTTGATCGAAAAAGAAAAATTTGAATCCCCACCGTCAGTCCGACCCTGCGAAGGATCATACTGCAATTCATAACGCTCAATAGGCATTACAAGAGGTCAAATTTGATCCCTGACGCTAGATCGAGGAGGGTCCGATTTAGCGTTTTATGATAGATTCGATCAAGGTCATTGCCGCCTCAACTTTAGCATTGGAGTCGACATAAAAATATAAATTTTTAATTAAATGAATGTAAATAAATATTTTATATTTATAAATTATTTAATTTTTTATAAAAAATAATTTATATAGAAAAATAAAAAGGAAAATATAATTTATTTTTTATTATAAAATTAATGTAAATAAATATATTATATTTTTATAAATTATTTTATTTTTCAAAATTTAATTTAATTTAATTTAAATTATTTTTATTTTTATATATTTATAAAAGAAAAAAGGAAAAAAAGAGAAAAAAATTAAAAAGTAAAAAAAGACTTAAAATATTTTTATAATAGTAATGCAAATAAATATTTATTTTTTTATAAAATTAGTTTAAATTATAATATAATTATTATTATTTATCTATAAAGAGGAGAAAAGAATATATAATAAAGAAGAAATAAAATATAAAATGTTTTATTGTTACATTTTTATAAAATTAATTTAACTAAATATTTTATATGTTTAAAAATTAATTATATTTTAAAAAAATTAATTTAAATTATTATATTAATTATTTTTATTTTTTGTACTTATTTATATAAAAAAATAGAAAATTTGAAAAAGAATAAAGAAATAAAGACAAAAGACAAAAATAAGGACCACATCAGTAGGATGATATTTTTGTAATTTACAAGTCACATGTCATCTGTCATTTAACGCCTATTTTAACGGTTTTGCTAACGGAATAATCACATTGATACAAAACTATCAAATCGATGATCTGATTGATACGTTTTGAAATTTGAGGACCAATATAAAATATGCCATAAAATTTAAGAACCATTGGTACTATTAACTCATCATATATATATATATATATAATATATATATAACAGGGTACATGCTTACATGGCAAACATTGCTGACATTTAAGCTTACGTGAACATCTTCTCTAAATGACACGTAAGATAAGTTTAAATAAAATTATATTTTATTTATCTTCTATCTACTTTCATCAAATTTTAAAAATAAAATATAACATTATCTATATCTTTTTTAAGTAATTCTTTTTTACAACAAATTTTATTTTTAAATTTTTATTAAAATATAATCTAATAATTATTAAATATTATTTTTTTAAAAAGTAGTTTGGCTTAAATAGTATTTATTTATCATAATATATTAAACTAGTTTGTGACTTGTACGAATTTTTTATTATTTAAATATGTATAGATACACCTGAATTAATATTATTTTTTAAAATAATATTTAAAGGATTGTAAAACGGTGTAATTTAATAAAAAAGAATTATTAATATACCTTGACTTAAACTACGTTTTTTATCTATTAAAATATGAAAAAAAAAATATTTATTGAAAAATGTGTGATGAAAATAATTCGAAAGAGGAAATTATCTAAATAAATAAATTGCAAAAGTAATATATTTTTAAAAATAAATTTGAATACTAAAAAACTGATATATAAATAATAAAATTACAAAAGTGATAAATATTTGAAAATAAAGTTGAATATTAAAAAAAATGATGTAGCACACTATAATATTTGTAGGCTTTAAATGATAAGTGTTTTTTTTTTTTTTTTAAATTAAAGAACCAAACAATTAGATATTTTGTAAATTGATAAACATATAATTGACAGTTTTGAAATTACTTTTGAACTATTTGCTCATATGCTTAGTCAATACCTAATTTAATAACTTAGAATGAGATATAGTTATTGCTTTTGTCTGTTTCAAATGAAAAAAATAGTTATTGCTTTTGTAATTTGTAGTTTTATACCCTTAAATGAAACAAAGAATAAATATTGTCATACCTCCATTAGGATGATATTGATCAAAAAGCTGAAAAGAACATGAAAAATATTAAGTGTGTGTATTAAAAAAAAATACGTTTTATTCCTTTTTAGAATAATAAAAAATATATTGTTGAATAATGAATTAAATCATACAAAAAATATTGACATACTTTTACTTATGTAATTTGATAAAATTGCTAAACAAAATATTAAAAAAAAAATATTAAGAGAAGTTAAAGAAAAAAAGCTGAATTTTTTTATAAAAATAAAATTACAATAATAATATAATATATTTAAAATTTTGAAACAATTAATGAAAAGATGGAGAAAAAAACAAAGTGGAAAAGTAAAAACTTTCAAAAGGAGTTGGCTACTAAATTGGTAGAAGGGTACAACTGCAGCTTCAAAATGGCAAAATCCACCAATCAACGTAAAAAAAAGTGAGTTGTTTCCGCCTTACTAAATCGGAATATAGTGTGAAGTGGAACAAATATTTACGAAACCAAATTTTAGTAAAATTCTAGTTCATATATAATCAAAACAGTAAAACAAAAAATTCACAATTTCTATCTGGATGTCATTAAGGGAGTTGGCCGCCGTGTGGATGATAAACAAACGAAAAGTAAAAAACGAAAGAGGAACGATTACTAAGAAGATATATATATATATATATATATGTATATATATATATGTATCTTAAATAAAATTAAACCTGAAATATTTGATATCAGAATAGATAAAAGTTAAATCTCAATAGAATTGGTAAATTTTTGAATTTAAGATAAGTATTTTAATAATGTTCAAATACTATTTGATAAGTTAATAAATAATAAATTTTGGATAGATTTCAATCTTGAATTTAAATAATTTATTAAATAGAATTATCTCATCATTAATATATATTAAATATTATCCTACGTGTTATTAAGAGGAAGTGTCCACGTAGTATGAATTGCAGTTTCTGCAGTCGTGGAGGCAATCGGCACCTCTGGTGGATTAGCATCTGCAGTCGACGCAGTCGGCACCTTTGAAGGCTTCACTCTAGTGTCGCCCTCCACAGTAGCACCAGCCGATTGGGAACCGGTCTGAATGATATTGATATCCCTTAATTTTCTCCTCGTCATGCTATCTGCATCAATTTTAAGTAAACAACATTAGTATAAAAATTAAATACTATAATGTAAAAAACATTAAAATAATATTTACAATATAAAAGCATATTATATACACAATATTTGTTTCAAAATAATCTTACTAAATTCAGTTTTTTCATCAAGTTTCATAAATGTCTTTATCAACATCTTCGCGAACCCACCAAACATCTGTACTGGTATTAGGGATATTTTCATCCAAGTTTTGATCCGTAAATGGCAAGCATTCAGTTCTCTGTTCAATATCATCTCTACATTGATCACCCATATCAAACAAGTCTCTAGGTGTGTTGCGGAGTACAACATACCAACCCGCATCATTCGGATCTTCGGAATAAAAGACTTGTTTGACTTGAGATGAAAAAAAATAAGGCTCATCAATCAGTTGTTGTCTGGTGTGAATTAATCGAGAGAAATTCACCATTATAAATCCGAACTGATCTTTTTTAACACCTCTACTAGTGTTCACATTAGCCTAATCATATCGAAATAACACGACCTTCCACTTGCCATAATAATCCAACTCAATAATATCATTAAGAATTCCATAATAATCAACATCCCCCTCCACAGGATTACTATCCTTAGCACTACCATAGTTTGTTGTCGAAAAAGAAACAACAACTCTACAGTTTTGTGTGTTAGGATTCGGCTCATGCTCAAACAGAGATAATGTATAATTTAATCAACAAGTTAAACATACAACGCAGCGGAATTAAAATAAAACATAGAGATACCGAATCCCTCCATGGATCTGCCTATGAATTCAAAACGATCAGGCTGTCAAGAACAGATAACAATCAAAATCTCATACCTCTATTTTGAAGATTGCCGAATCCTCAAGACAGATTCTTGATGTTCTTGTTTTTGTACACAAAGCTTGCTTGTCAAAAACCAAAGTCGTCCAATTGTCCGACCTCTAACAGTAATCCACATAGGTGATCTGAAAGCCTTCACAAGATTGAGATTATGTTTTGTCAAGACGATGCTAGTAGTCTAGGTTGTGAAAAACCTTTCTCCTCTACCTTAATTAGCCTAAAGAAAACGAAAGAATCGTATTCTCCCTCCTCTATAGGTGTTCGGCCTATTCTCACTTATTGGGGAGAGAGGCGCCGGTTCAGGTATTCTCTTAAAGGGGAGGCGGCAACAACATTAGCCTATATATAAGTAGGTTTAGTGTATGCCAACTCTTGGACTAACTGTACTAAAGCCCTTATACATATTATTAAATATTCACAATAAGCTCACAACACTTAATGAATATTTAATCTGGCCCAATCTCATTTTAATTTCATTAATCACCTTTTGTGTGTGACCCATTAGGCCCTTAACATGTTGGCAGTAAATATAATAAATTCAATTAAGAATTTCCTATTTATATTTATAGATCGTAAGCGGCATCTAGCAATGCATCATGACCACCAAAATGCCAAGAGAGTCATCAAGCTTCGACTAGCCTTTCGTGTACAATATGTCTGTGTAATTCGATCCCTTCATCAAATATCCTGGGATAGGAAAGAGCATGGTTCAGTATCTACTCTTAACCCATTCCATATTAGATCTGCAGCTTTAATATTAACTCCTCAAGTATTGCCTTGGCCAAGGACTTCCATAAGTTAATATAAGCCAGATACATGTGAGATATGTCCCCTTAATCACTTGGGGTGATAAATCCTCTCTGGACCACTCATTCATCTTCGTATGCTTCATGTCATACCCAATAACACCTTACTATAAGCATCCTCGTGATTGAGACCCGTTCGTGATGAAATCTAAGTATGACAGTTCACATACAAGATGACTTGGTGTCACAAGTCAAAGGATTACTTACACTATTGACACATAAGAGTATTTACCATATACACTTGAGTGAAATACCAAATGGAACTCTCATAGCGGGCATGTTCAGTGAACTTGTTCAACTAACAAGCACCCATATGTTATCCCCAAGTATCTTTATACTTTCAACCTATGAGATCAGTTGCATGCATCAAGTGCATGAAGGCTTAACATATGCCAGTCTTTGAGCATTGTCAATGCCCTGTCTTGACAAATACAATGACCATGAACACTTTTAGAAACACGACATTGATGCAAAAGGGTCCTCATAATTGTAACACCTTACAATTCCTTTGCAATGCCATTGTGTCTCATGGGCTTTATCTTCACAAGTCATTTATAACAATTTTAACAATACTTATGGATAAAGAAATACCTCAATTATAATTAATAAAGTATAATGTGCAATACATGAATATATTAATAGTGTTTTACAAACCTAACTAGATTAGCTTGTAGGGCTTACACCAACAATCTCCCACTAGCACTAAAGCCAATCGCCCATGTACTTAAGCCCATGTCCTTCCATGTGATGATTGTGTTTCTGCTGGGACAGAACCTTAGTGAAAGGATCATCTATATTGTCCTCTGTGGGTACCCTTTCCATACTTATATCACCTTTATGAATTATGTCTCTAATCAAGTGATATTGCCGCAATACATGTTTGGATTTGTGATGAGACCGTGGTTCCTTAGCTTGCGCTATGGCTCCATTGTTATCACAGTAAAGTGGTACTGGATCAACAATGCTTGGAACCACACCAAGTTCAGTTGTGAACTTCTTAATCCAAACAGCCTCCTTCGCTGCCTCACATGCGGAGATGTATTCAGCCTCTGTTGTTGAATCTGCAGTTGTGTTTGTTTGGAACTATTCCAACTGACTGCAGCTCCATTTAAGATAAATACGTAACCGCCCTACGACTTACTGTAATCCCTATCAGTTTGGAATCCAGCATCTGTATAACCCCTTACTTGGAGTTCAGCCCTTCCATAGACCAATAAAATATCCTTAGTTCTTCTCAAGTACTTGAGGATATTCTTCACAGCAGTCCAGTGAATTTCACCAGGATTGCTTTGGTATCGGCTCGTGACACTCAGAGAGTACGATACATCTGGTCTTGTGCACAACATGGCGTACATGATAGATCCTATTGCCGAAGCATACGGGATCTTATCCATCCGTGTCCTTTCTTCATAAGTTTTAGGACACATCTCTTTCGAGAGTTGTACACCATGTACCATAGGCAAGTTACCTCTTTTGGAGATATCCATGCTAAACCTTTTTAGCACCTTGTCTATGTAAATGGATTGGGACAATCCAAGTAGCTTTTTTGATCTATCTCTATAGATCTTAATTCCCAGAATATATGCTGCTGCTCCCAAATCCTTCATGGAGAACTGTTTGGAGAGCCAGACCTTGGTGGTCTGAAGCATAGGTACATCGTTTCCTATGAGCAATATGTCGTCGACATATAGCACCAAGAAAACAATTGCATGTCCTTTTACCTTCTTATATACACATGGTTCATCAGGATTCTTAATGAAACCAAATTCTTTGATTGTTTCATCAAACCTGATGTTCCAACTCCGAGATGCTTGCTTTAGTCCATAAATGGACTTTTGCAGCTTGCATACCTTATTAGATGTGGCCTTGGATGAAAACCCTTTAGGTTGTGTCATATACACCTCCTATTGCAAATTCCCGTTAAGGAATGCAGTTTTTACATCCATATGCCATATCTCATAATCATGGTATGCAGCAATAACAAGCATAATCCTAATGGACTTTACCATGGCAATTGGTGAAAAGGTTTCTTCAAAATCAATGCCTTCAACTTGATTATAACCTTTTGCAATCAATCTAGCCTTATACGTTTGTACGCTGCCATCCATGTCTGTCTTTATTTTGTAGACCCCTTTACACCCTATGGGTTTTATCCCTTGAGGTGGATCAACTAAAGACCAAACTTGGTTAACTTCCATGGCATCCATTTCGGATTTCATAGCTTCTAGCCATTTCTTGGAATTGATGTCCGACATCGCTTCCTTATAGGTAGCAGGTTCATTATCAATAGGCAAACAATCTCTTTCCAAAAGAAATCCATATCTTATTGGAGTTTGCCTCTCCCTACTAGACCTTCGGAGTACTTGTGTTTGTTGACATTAGTCTGAGCATCCAATACTTTGACCAATGGCTCAGGTTCCGAGGGAATGTTAGGTTGTGGTTCTTGAATTTCTTCAAGATCTACTTTACTCCCACTGAATCTTTCTAGTAGAAACTCTTTCTCTAGAAAAGTAGCGTATTTTGACACGAACACCTTTTGATCAGTAAGACTGTAAAAGTAATATCCAACAGTCTCTTTTGGATATCCCACAAACTTACATTTTTCTGATCTAGCTCTCAGCTTATCAGAAGGTACTTGCTTTACATAAGCAGTACATCCCCAAATCTTAAGATAAGTATGACTTGTTGCCATACCATATCTCATATGGTACCTTATCTACCGATTTGCTTGGAACCCTATTTAGAAGGTAAGTTGCAGTCTCTAAGGCATATCCCTAAAAGGATAACAGAAGGTCAACCTTAGACATCATGGACCGATCCATGTCCAACAAGGTTCGATTTCTCCTCTCGGACACTCCGTTATGCTGAGGAGTTCCAGGTGGAGTCCATTGCAACAGAATTCCATTTTCTGTCAAATGATCCAAGAAATCATGGGTTAAATATTCTCCTCATCGATCCGATCTAAGAGCTAGAATATTTTTCACAGTCTGTTTCTCTACTTCAGCTCTGAACTCTTTGAACTTTTCAAAAGCTTCAGACTTGTATCTCATCAGATACACATAACCATATCTAGAATGATCATCGATAAAGGTTATGAAGTATGAGAAATTACCTCTAACAGCTGTGTTTAGTGGCCCACATACATCTGAATGTATTAAGCCCAATAAAACACCAGCTCTTTCACCTTTCCAGTAAAGGGAGTCTTGGTCATCTTACTAAGGAGACAACATTCACAAGTCCCATATGATTCATAATCAAAGGGTTCCAAATAACCATGTTTATGTAATTTGGAAATCTTTGTTTCATTGATATGACCAAGTTTACAGTGCCAGATGTAATTCTTACTTGGATCATCATTTCTTGCTTTCTTGACATTTATATTGAACACTTGCATCTCTGGATCCAAAATATATAATCCATTATGTAATGTTGTTGATCCATAGTGAATGTCTTTAAGAATGATGGAGCAACTATTGCCCTTCATTCTTATCTCGAAACCATCATTGACAGTGAGGTATGAAACCGAAATGATGTTTCTAGACAATACTGGAACAAAGTAACAATCTTTCAGTTCCAATTTCATGCCAGACGGCAAAGATAAAGTACATATTCTAATGGCCAATGCTGCAACTTTTGCACCATTGCCCACTCTTAGAACTACTTCATCCTTGCTCAACTTTCTACTTCCTTTCAACATCGCTATGTCATTACATAGATGTGAACCGCATCCTGAATCAATTATCCAGAAATTGGATTTAACAGTAGAAAGATTCAGTTCAATCACAAATACAGTCAACCCAGAAACTTCTATAAGTTCTTCTTGACTTGTCAAGTGAGCAACCTTCATTTCATTAAGAACACTTCTCAATCTCATGTACCAATCCAAACATTTTGGACTAAAGGCATTCATAATGCCGCGCAGTACAGTTAAAGTATTAGCCATTTTCAACAACCTAATATGGAAAAAGTATATATCAGTTATATCCACGCATTTATACCAATTCAAGCTGAGGTATTAAATCTCTTATTAGTTCTCCCACTATTTTTTCGAGATAATAGCCCTCACTATTATTCGAAAATCTCATCAAGGTATTTCTAGTGGGCTGGGATCCCTTTCAACATGTTGCAACCTTGAGTGACTCAACAAATTACAACAAGCCTAGTTGGGTAGATAACATAGCTTATAAATTGCATATCTATGCAACTCTCAGATAAGTTAGGTGACATCTCTTTGTCTAAGCACATCATATGTACTTCGCCTAACTATGCCTCTAACACCATGCGATCAAGTTTGACGCATCCGGACAACATGGCATTAGTTGAGTAAGACCCAACTTCATAAATCAAACATATTCGTACAATAGTTTGACCTTGAGTGACTCAACAAGCCTCCTACTAGAAGAACTCTAGTTATCTTGTTATGATGATGGAAGGCAACTTTATCACGCGAAACATGTGACTCAATATTGCAATGAGGGATTTCCTTATTCTTTATAAGTCTCATCATAATAAACATTCATAGCATTTATAATATCGCATAAAATAAATCTATAATATGATTTCTACTTGGAAGATTATGGACTTTTCTAATCTAATTTCCTTGAGCCATCAAAGGAAATTAGTTGGTCAAATTCCTGGGTGATTACATACATAGTCTTCAAAGCTTACTTGTAATCTCCTTATCTTCATGGTGCTTATCTTCATCTTTAAGTTACAAAAATTATTCCTAGCTAATCCTAATTTTACACTTTGATGTAACTAATTACATTTGTAATAAAGAAACCTCAAGTTACATTTGAGGGGAATTAAGTGAGGAAAGAATTTTTACAACTCCGAAAAATGAGAGATAAGGTAGGGCACGCAGTCCCTATTTAATTTAATAATAACCATAAAAATAAATCCAACCATCTACAATCATATTGAGTCTAAGTCCATAATCATCTCATACATTCACAAACAATTTATGAACATATTAATCATGCTTTAATCTCTAGTTACCATCATTGATTATATTGATCCATAATTTAATTCAAAGAAAATAATAAACATTTATTCTAATCTCATTATAATAAATCCTAATCCAATTAGGATTATTTCCTTTAATTAAATTATTATCCAATTAAATAATTGAATTGAATAATTCATATAAATTCTTATTTTAGTGATTTAATTAATTTAATAATATTACCATGATTACTAATTTCAGTGTTGTATCTCAACTAGGATACTACAATATTAGTAACTCAATATTGCTAAAATCCATAAGCTGTGAGAATCTGATAGAATCAAAAAACCCTAGCAAGGGAGGCGCAGGCATTGGATACTAGGAGTAGCCGCCGTCCATTCATCTCCTTAAGGCTGTCTATCCGCTTTTCACAGCTTCCAACTTTTCAATGCTAAATCAGTTTTATGATTTTTCAGGCTTGCTAAGAACAATTCTAAACAATTTTAAATCCTAAAAATCATAAAAGCATACATTAAAAATCAGCCAAGAAAAATTTACAAGTTTTTCCCACTAAAATCACCAAATTTGCGCAAAGTAGGCAAAACAGTTTTCAGTCGCTGACAAATTTTTGCCAATTGCATTAATCAGTTTAAAACAATTTTAAACCAATTAATCAACAAGAATTCATCATGATTAACTGCTGCTTTCACAAAACACTACAAGTGCAAATTCTCACAAATTCGGTGGGTGACAATCGGATCAAAATAACTCAAAGAACAAAACAATTTTGTTAAAGGTAACAATCAAAGCATAGATCGTATAGGAAACATAAGCGAGGCTCTGATACCACTGTTGGGATTCGGCTCATGCTCAAACAGAGATAATGTATAATTTAATCAACAAGTTAAACATACAACGCAACGGAATTAAAATAAAACATTGAGATACCAAATCCCTCCATGGATCTACTTATGAATTCAAAAGGATCAGGCTGTCAAGAACAGATAACAATCAAAATCTCATACCTCTATTTTGAAGATTGCCAAATCCTCAAGACAGATTCTTGATGTTCTTGTTCTTGTACAAAAAGCTCGCTTGTCGAAAACCAAAGTCGTCCAATTGTTCGACCTCTAATAGTAATCTACAAAGGTGATCTGAAAGCCTTCACAAGGTTAAGATTATGTTTTGTCAAGACGATGCTAGTAGTCTAAGTTGTGAAAAACCTTCCTCCTCTACCTTAATTAGCCTAAAGAAAATGAAAGAATCGTATTCTCCCTTCTCTATAGGTGTTCGATAGATTTTCACTTATTGGGGAGAGAGGCGTCGATTCAGGTAGTCTCTTAAGGGGGGAGGCGGCAACAACATTAGCCTATATATAAGTAGATTTAGTGTATGCCAACTCTTGGACTAATTGCACTAAAGCCCTTATACATATTATTAAATATTCACAATAAGCCACAACACTTAATGAATATTTAATCTGGCCCAATCTCATTGTAATTTCGTTAATCACCTTTTGTGTGTGACCCATTAGGCCCTTAATATGTTGGCAATAAATATAATAAATTCAATTAAGAATTTCCTATTTATATTTATAGATCATGAACGGCATCTAGCAATGCCTCATGACCACCAAAATGCCAAGAGAGTCATCAAGCTTCGACTAGCTTTTCTTGTACAATATGTCTGTGTAATTCGATCCCTTCATCAAATATCCCAGGATAGGAAAGAGCATGGTTCAATGTATACTCTTAACCTATTCCATATTAGATCTGCAACTTTAATATTAACTCCTTAAGTATTGCATTGGCCAAGGACTTCCATAAGTTAATATAAGCCAGATACGTGTGAGATATGTCCCTTTAATCACTTGGGGTGATGAATCCTCTCTGGACCACTCATTCATCTTCGTATACTTTATGTTATACCCAATAACACCCTACTATAAGCATCCTCGTGATTGGAACCCATTCGTGATGAAATCTAAGTATGACAATTCACATACAAGATGACCTGGTGTCACAAGTCAAAGGATTACTTACACTATTGACACATGAGAGTATTTACCATAAACACTTGAGTGAAAATCCCAAATGGAACTCTCATAGAGGGTCATGTTCAGCGAACTTGTTCAACTAACAAGCACCCATATGTTATCCTCAAGTATCTCTATACTTTCAACCTATGAGATCAATTGCATGCATCAAGTGCATGAAGGCTTAACATATGCTAGTCTTTGAGCATTGTCAATGCCCTGTCTTTACAATACAATAACCAGGAACACTTTTAGAAACACGGCATTGATGCATAAGGATCCTCATAATTGTAACACCTTACAATTCCTTTGCAATGCCATTGTGTCTCATGGGCTTTATCTTCACAAGTCATTTATAACAATTATAACAATACTTATGGATAAAAAAAATACCTCAATTATAATTAATAAAGTATAATGTGCAATACATGAATATATCAATAGTGTTTTACAAGCCTAACTAGATTGCCTTGTAGGGCTTACACCAACATTGTGTTCTCCTAAATCTTTCACGAGAATTAGTATGAAATCTAAATCCATTAATGATGTAAGCACTGTATCTTTTCACTATTCTATTCGGTCCTTGTGAAAGACATCTACTTTTTCACTAACATCCCTTCTATTCCAAACCTATATGCAAAGGCAAACACTTAACTTTATTTTATATATTAAATAATAGATTGATCGTAATAAAATCACAAACAATTGTGTTACTTACAACTTATCCTAACCATTCGTGAAAATTTTCCATAAATAACTTATCCATCTCGCGAAGTTGTGATCTTCGAGCATGTAAACAACTTCTCAAGTAGCTTCTATACTCACTATAAAAAAAAGTACTCATTTTAGGTGAGAAATGAAGAATTTTCCTTGTCTGCGTGCTAAATTAAAAATTATACTAAAACTTACGTGCGTAATGATTCCAGTGAATCACTATGGAAAAGCACATATCGATGCGCTTGTGCCCAAGATATATCATCTAGCTCAACTACTTCAACTTTGTCGATTGGTTGTCCAAAACTATCAAATAAGTATGTCTCGGCTAAGTGGTTATGTGTGAGCCCATCATTTCTTTCCAGTTTGTTAAATCTTGTTTCAACATCTTTCAAATATTTTGCACAAAATGTCATACACTCCTCCGCTAAATATCCTTCAGTAATTGAACCTTCGGGATAACGTCTGTTCCGACAATAAGATTTCAACTTTCCTAAAAACCTAAAACAGAATACATAAGAATCTTAATGTGTAATTAAACGCTATGTTTAAGGTAAAAAATATAATAAGCCAATTAGCATAGTATACCTCTCTAATGGGTACATCCATCGATAAAAAATTGGTCCACCGACTTTTGCTTCATAAGGAAGATGGATAACCAAATACACCATTATAGTGAAGAATGATGGAGGAAAAATCTTCTCTAAGTGGCATAAAGTTAGAGCCGTTCGATCTTGAAGTTTTTCAAGCTTTTCAACCTTGAGAACTTTGTCATAAATAGCTTTCATTATATTACTAAGTTCAATTATGGAAGAAGTCACTTGCTTTAACATAGAACAACGTAAAGCAACTGGAAGTAAGTCTTACATAAAGATGTGGTAATCATGTGACTTTAAGGAAGAAAGTTTTCGATCCTTCACATTCACACATCTTGATATATTTGAGGCATACGCATCTGGGACCTTCACATCTTTCAACACCTTACAGAAGATGTCCTTCTCTTTTTTAGACATCCCAAAGCAAGCAGGAGGCAACCGTGATTTTTCATTAGGAAGTAATTCCAGATGAAGATCATGACGAATTCCCATGTCAACTAGGTCTAGCCAGCTCTTTAAGTTGTCTTTTGATTTTCTATCCACGTTAAGAATTGTCCCAATGATATTTTCACAAACATTCTTCTCTATATGCATCACATCAAGGTTATGATGCAATAAATTATGCTACCAATAAGGCAACTCAAAAAAAAAAAATACTTCTTTTTTCCACAAATCCGCCTCATTTGGATCATCTTCCTCCTCATCACTTTGAATATCAACATCACCTTCTAACATCTCTCTCGATCTTTTCCTTGACTGTGTGCTACTTGTTTGATTCATCTTTTCATAAGTGAAATTGATATCTTTCAACATCAAGAAGATATCCGACCCAATCATGGTCTCAGGTGCTTCTCTTAACTCTTCAGTGCCATCAAAGACATATTTTTGGAATCTAAGTCTATGATTCTCATCTAACACCGGCGATATCCCATATAACTGAATTTTTTTCCGTTATATAACCATTTCAAACATGTTTGCGCAGCACAACAAGGACAAGCATAACGGCCTTTGGTACTCCAACCAGATAGATTTGCATAAGCAGGAAAATCGTTTATAGTCTATAGCAAAGTTGCACGCAAATTAAGGTTTTCCTTTTTTGATGCGTCATATGTTTCAACCCCTTCCCATAACTGCTTCAACTCTTGAATAAGAGGTTGCATATAAATGTCAATATTATTTCCTAGACCTTTCTCTCCAGGAATTATCATGGACAGGATAAAAGAGTATTGTTTCATGCAAATCCATGGAGGCAAATTATAAGGAATCAATACAACCGGCCAAGTATTGTAAGAAGTACTCATTATTTTGAACGGATTAAAACCGTTAGAACCAAGTCCAAGCCTCACATTCAGGGGATCATTAGCAAAAGATAGGAACTTATTGTTGAATGATTTTCAAGCCAAAGAATTGCAGGATGTCTTAATAAACCATCATCAGTCCTTTCATCATGATGCCACCTCATAGAATCAGATGTTTTTGAAGACATGAAAATTCGTTGCAGTCTTGGTATTAACGGAAAATACCCCAAAATCCTTGCCAGCTTCTTTTTTAAATGTGCGTCACCATCGTCATCATTCATATTTTCTTATATATTTTCGTCCAACCATCTAGATTTACCGCAGATATGACAAAATTGTTGATTTGTTCTATCACCCCAATACAACATACAGTCATTCAGACAACTATGAATTTTCTCATATCCAAGGCCTAGATCCTTTATCATCTTTTTCGAATCCTTACAAGACTGAGGGATTTTAGCAAAACATTTCTTTCAAAAATTCTAATAACAGGGTCAAAGAATTTTCTGTCCACCCGCATATGCATTTTAAGTGAAAAAGACAGACACAGAAAGACAATCTTGAATGCTTAGATCCATGTAAAGTTCTTTATTCATATCATGAAGCAACTTATAATACTTTGCCGCTTCTCCATTGGGTTCTTGAACACCCACACCTCTTCCCGTTTCAGCAAAGTCATTCATGCCAACATTGAACCCATCATTTCCTCCAGGAACTTCTGGTGAAGATGTTTGGAAATGTGGTTACGCATGTTAAATGCATCTCGCAACATGCCTTCCATGTTATCTTGTCTAATAGACTGATGTTGATTGTTAGAATTACTTGGAGGAACTCTAGAAGATGACCTAGAAGTTGCAGACTCTTCATGAAACCACCATTGTCTGTAACTCGGGAGAAATCCTTCACAAATTAAATGTTCGAAAACTATTTCACGCATATGCCAATCAATATTAGCACACCTCGAACAAGGACATAATATCATATTATCTTCGCTTGCATTCTGAAAAACGAAATCAAGAAAACTATCTACTCCGAGATGGTACTCTTGACTTACTCTCGACTTTTGCATCCAACTCTTATCCATTTCGTATGTAAGTCTAAATTATAAAATAATATATTTTTAGTCATAACTGCCTGGACTTCATACTCTATAACAGATCATATTCGTGTGACAGATATCAATTAATCATCAATTAATGGTCAATCAATATATATATATATATATATATATATATATATATATATATATATATCCTAACCTAGTAGTTTTTCAAAAGCCAAAACTTAATGTTAACCAACCAATGATTCTAAACTTGATGGATTGTAAACTTTTGTCATCATTGCCGTGAATAATATAACCTAAAAGCAATCCAATTTCTTTTTTTAAAATTCTTTTTCGAGAACATTGTTTTTTTTTTTATTACAATTAAACATTGTTTTTAGTACGTACATGAATAAATCATTAGTCAACTTAACTTAAGCACAAACCCTAGTCAAACTCAATCAAATTATGTTCTTTACATCTAGCACGATTAGAAACCACTAATATTATGTTCTTTACAACTAGCACGATTAAAAAATTCTACTACTAGTGCATCAGAGACGAACTCATAATTAGTTGACTCTTTTTTTTTGTTTGATTTTTCTTTTTTTCTTTTAGCTTTTTTGGTTTAGTTTCTTTATTTTTTTCTACTATTTCTTTTAACAAAAAAAAAAATCAGCCTTAAATTCAGCTATTCCCTTAATTCAATTTTCCAATAATATTAACCTAATTATTTTTTGAAATTTTTTAAAATTAGTACAAATAGGGTTTTTGTATTAATATATTAAATATCTTATTTAATATATTAAAAATCAACATATTAATTATCAATTATCACATTTAATAAAATATTAAATAATCTTAACAAAATCCATATGCAAATATAATGGATAAGACAAAAGATTAAGAGGATTATAATGTTCCAACTACATGGAGAAAGTAAATATTCCTGCATGAAATTAAGAAGCCTAAATCGACCTATCACCTATGGGATGTCTATGGAGACAAAACCTAAGGAATAAAAGGATTGTAAATTTCCTAAAAAGGTTGCTACGAAAGGCAAAAAATTTGTCCTAACTATAAGGAAATCAGATTATTCACTATTCCTATGCATGTTTCCACCAAAAAAAAAGTTTCAATTCAATTATTAATAAATAAAAGATTTTAGTCAAAATATTAAAATGGAATTCACATTGTGATGTAGCTAATATAAATGAGATTTATTAAAATTTCTTGATTGATAAATTATGGAATTCGCATGAATATAATTACTAAAAATAAAGAAAATAGATGAGAAAATGGTGAAAACCTTGGGGGTATGAGTCAGGCGGTGAAAGTGGACGGGGGCTGGCCAAGAGACAACGTGGCGGACGGGAAGGGAGAGACGGTGGGGATGAATCTGAAATCTGCAAATTTATGGTGAGACGAAGCAGAGAAAGTGAGAAATTAGGGTTTTTACCTTTGAGAAATTGGGGAAGGGGACGATAGAGAGAGAGAGAGGACGGTGGAGAGAGAGAGAGAGAGGGAGGGGGACGGAGAGTTCTGATTTGGGGAAGGTTGGGGAAGGTTTATTTTAGACTTAGCGGCGTTTACTCGAAAAATGCCGCTAAATCGAACAAAAAACGATGCGTTTTGTTAAAAATTTTAAACACTTAACTTCAGCGGCATTCTTCTCTGGAAAACGCCGCTATAACCAAGAATTTAGCGACGTTTTAGAACACAAACGCCGCTATATCAAATTATATAGCGGCGTTTGACCCTACAAACGCCGCTAAAACGAAAGCCAAAACTCAGCGTCTCACCTTATAAATTTTGGCTCTCAAATTTTGGCAGAATTAAATCAAACAGGGAAAATTGATTCCTATTTAGCGGCGTTTCTAATGTTAAAACGCCGCTATTATACAACTTACCGGCGTTTCTATAAGAAACGCCGTCGTGTATTAAAAACACGGTAACCCACGACGTTTGTAAGTCAAACGCTGCTAAATTAGCGTCACTGAAAACCAATTTTACTGTAGTGTCATCATGTTTAATAAGCAAATTATTGAATATACTTGTTTTTCTTTTAATTTAATCAATGATGCAATAACACATGAGGGAGACAAGGAGGGCATCTAAATTAACTTGCATATAATATATTGATCTTAATGTACTATAAAAAATTTGATCTTAAGAAATACTACATGAAAAATATCTTCAAAATTATGAACAAATATGTGTAATAATAAATCAAATTTTCTTTATTGAATTCTTTCTTTCAAAAATCAAAAGAGTTCATGTAAAAACTTTTAACATTTGATATAAATCAGATGTACTATGTTATTTTTGAAATTTCACAAAAAAAATAAAATGTATATGATAATTGAGTTATTCTTATAATTCTAACATATAAAATTAACTTACCTTTAATTGATCGAAATAAACATAAAAAGTATATTGATATTTTTACAAAACAAAAAGACATTAAATAATGAAACAACTTTAATCGACCCAAGTTTTTATCTCAACATATTGTTTTTTTTTCTTTAATAACATTATTCATAGAATATTTGACTTTTTTTTCAAAAAAATTTAAAAGATATTTTATGATATTATCATTTGGAGATATATATATATATATATATAGGAGAGATGCACTAAATTAATTTAATTATACATTTTTCATAATTTTTCATATAATTTATATTTGATTAATCTAATAGATTTCAAGCTTTATTCATGTATTCATGTAAATTATGCATATCAATTTCAAGTACATTAAAATATATAATTGTTTGTTTGATATAATAAAATTTCAACTATTAAATATATATCACGATCTATATAGTAAAGATATCAGATTGATTTAAAACTTTATATGCACGATATATACGAGTATGTTATTAAATTCAACAGTTGATTTGTTAAAATATAAATTATATATGAAGTCATTAAAGATATAAAACAAATTAGTTTTACACCGTATAATTTGATCCTCCTTTGTGTTTGTGTATATATATATATATGTTATACGAAGATCTTCTATTTATGTTTATATATATATATAAAATAACCGTGCAACGCACGGGTCTCAAACTAGTATATATAATATAATAAGATACATACTTACATGACAAATTTTGCTTACGTGATGCTGATATGGACATCTTATTTTAAGACACGTGGGATAAGCCTAAGTAAATTATATCTTATCAACTCAATAATTTCAAAATATTTTAAAAAAAAATTAACATTATCAACTATTTTAAATATATATTCACTTAATCCTAAAATATATATCATATATTAAATTAAAACAATTATCTTAGATTTCAAAAATATTTGTTAAACTTAATTTATATATAACAAATCTTTACCAAAAATTTTGAACTCACTCAAATCTCTCATGACGACAACACTTACTATTATGAAGTCTTTAATGATCTTTCACTTTCCTCTTTTAGATGCCTTAATAGTCATTCTAAAGATTATCATCAAGTAAAATTTTTTTAAACAAAAAAATCTTTTAAAATAATAGCAAGTTTGTACTTATTGATAATTGTGGAAAATTGTGTACTTACAGCCTCTACAATGAGCAAATGAATGGGTTTGGTACGTGGCGAACGCAACGGTTCATCAAGCCATTTCTCGCCTTAACCTCCTAAATAAGAAGGTTACTAGAGGGTAATTGCTTCGCACCTGTGTGGTTCTCATGCATGGACTTTCTCTCTTCCGGCATAGCTTTTATCCACTCTCCCTGTGCTCATGAGACAGCCTCTTGGTAGCAGTCTGGTTCTCCCCCATCAGTGATCATCTCATACTCACGAGGAGAATATCTCTGAGAAGACCAGTGTCCATAGTCCATTGGATGGTCGGTGCAAGGCCAAAATCAATTTTTTGTTTATTTTTAAATTAATTTTTCAAAGCAAATATGTTTGTGCTCGGAACAAAAGGTGCGAATTCGTTTTGAATCACTCAAAGTGTAAGTTTTTATTTTTAGTTTTTTCATATTATCATTATTATTATTATGGATATTAAATTATTATTTATATATTTTTATTAATTCTGGAAAATATTTCAAAGTTCGACTTTTATAATATGAAGTGAAGCGAGACTATGAACGGAGGACCGATTGTAGTATTATCCGGTTGTTCATGCATTTGCTATTGTAATATTGAACCTGGCTTTCCTTTATCACAAAAGGAAGGTTTCTTCCAAAGTAATATTTTAAATATATATTTTTTAATTTGCACTTTGTTAAAGTTATTATTGTTATTATTATTTTTGCATTCTTTGGTGTATTCCATAATTTGTTGGGTATTATACCCACTTAAATGAAGGTATAAGCGTTATGGACCATATGGTTTGTTTTATTGATTATATATATCATGTATGTCTGTAAAATAATTGTCCGATATTAATGTTAGTGGTCCGATATTTACAGGATAATGATCATTTAATTTATTGAATAATAAATTAATATTTATCTTTTAATGGTAAACAAATCTTAACCGTTCATTTGGATACTTGATGGACGTTCTAGATTAAAGACAAAGATATATTAAATTGGTCCTCTCCCTATCCATTAGGGTTACTCAACAAAAAACACGTTCACATTGAATTTCCATCAGAAAAGGCCTGAGTAACAGAAAGATGGATCAAGGGAGAGAAACCAATTTAGTTGTAGAGATTAGGGATTCAATCATGACTTCTTCATCAGATCAGGGATTCAATCAGGGTAACCAATTTAGTTACCAGGTACGTTTTCTAAATGTGAGAATTATGTGTTCAAGATCCTAAAGATATTAAGTTTAATTGTCTGAATGCTTGACAATTTTATAGATCATGTTTTACATGTGGTATCAGAGCTTATGGTTGTTGAACACCTAATTTCTCCATGAATGTTTCCTTTAGAATATATTTCCTACAAGATTATTTTTCTTTTGTTAAGAAATTAAATTTGAAAATTATGCTTTTTTTTCCACGTTAGTTGCTGCTTGAAGAAAATAATGATTTAAAGGAAAGGCATGTTTCTTTAGCAATGAAATTGTAGATAGTGAACTATGTCTTTTGATTAATTAGGAGGAATTCATAGATTTTTTAAGTGATTTATTCCCATATGTATGTTTACTGTTTAGGATTTATGGAGATTCAATAATTCTCCAAATATGCCAAATTATCATGTTATATTTGTGCTATTATTATTGCAATAGCTATTATGTTTATATGTATGTTTTATGTTTATGTAGTTTTAGTCACCAAAGTGGCCAAACTAGAATAAATACATGCATAAAGAAAGGTCATTTATCCATAATATTACGAAATGCCTACTAGTGTAAATTAAATGGATAGATGAATGTTCACTAATCATGAGATTTCAAATTTTTACCCAAAGGTAAATCTATTATTCTATGAATAGTGAACATGATTGAGGTAATTTAATATTTTGGTCAAATATATATTTGTATATCCAAAGATAGCATGTATGTTTGATTTGAAATTTTAATTGCCTGATAAATGTTGATATTGGCATTTAATTAATGTTTAATGATAGTATATTGTAGTATCTACCCAAAGGAGAACTATTTTATGCTTGATTGTTATATCTGAATTCATGAAGTGAATGTATTTTCATTTTGAGCAATTATGTATTATTTGCAATTGTTTCACTTCATTCGCATGCTTCATCTGTTGCCATATTAATTTAATAGTTTCAACTTCTCTGAATGGTGCAAACAAGTCAAGTTTCACTTAGGTGTGTTGGATCTTGACTTAGCACTATTGGAAGATGAACCTGCTACTATTACGAATTTAAGCAGTGGGGAAGAGAAGTTACACCATAAGGCATGGGAATAGTCTAACAGATTGAGTTTTATGTTTATGCGAATGACTATTGCCAACAACATTAAGACCATTATTCCACAAACAGAAAGTGCAAGGGAATATCTTAAGTTTGTAGATGAACGTTTTCTTTCTGAAGACAAGTCACTTACTGGTACTTTGATGGCACAACTCGACCATAAAGTTTGATAGGTCGAGAGGCGTGCAAGAGCACATGATTGAGATGACAAATATTGAAGCAAGGCTAAAATCCTTGGGGATGACGGTGGATGACTCATTCTTAATGCAATTTAATCTGAACTTATTGCCTCCTGAATACGGGCCTTTTCAAATTAATTATAACACTATTAAGGACAAGTGGAATATTAATGAATTGGCCAGTATGCTTGTTCAGGAGGAAACAAGACAAAAAAATCAAGGGAGTCATTCCATTAACCTCATGGGTCAAAGAGCTGGTAAAGGACTTAAGGTCAAGACCAACAAGTTTAAGAAGAAGAAAGTGCCTACTAAAGATTCTGAGGCTGATAAGAAGGAACAAATGGCAGATATGTGTCGCTTTTATAAGAAAGTTGAGCACTATCATAAAGTTGCCCGAAACATAAAGCTTTATTCAAAAAAGAAAAGTAATTTTAATGCTTTTGTATGTTTCAAATCAAACTTAATTGAAGTTCCTTATAATACTTGTGGCTTGATTCTGGTGCTACTACTTATGTATCTAACATGATGTAGGGATTCCTTACGATCCAAACCACAAACCCAACTAAGGATTTTCTATTCATGGGGAATCGCATGAAGGCTTCGATTGAAGGTATAGAGACTTATCGTTTGGTCTTAGACACTAGTTGTCATGTAGACCTATTACAACCTTCAGTATCTAGGAATTTAGTTTCCTTTCAAAACTTGATATATATGGGTTTGATGTTAAGTTTGGACATGGTTGTTTTAGTTTGTTTAAGAATATTGATTTTGTTGGTTCTGGTATTCTTACTGATGGTTTATATAAACCAAAACTTGATCATAATTTTGTTGAATCTCTACTTACCATTCATAATAATGTTGGAATTAAGCGTAGTATGCTAATGAAAGTTCTGCTTACTTGTGGCATAGGCGTTTGGGTTATATATCTGAATAAAGGTTACAAAGATTAGTAAAGAATGAGATTTTGTCAAATCTAAATTTTATTTATCTTGATATATGTGTGGATTAAATTAAGGGAAAGCAAACCAAACACAGTAAGAAATGTGCCACAAGAAGTACCCAGCTTCTTGAAATTATACACCGATATATGTAGACCTTTTGATGCTCCATCCTTTAGTAGAGAAAAGTATTTTATCACTTTTATCAACGATTTTCACATTATGGATATGTCTACTTGCTTAATGAAAAATCTCAAGCAGTAAATGCTCTTGAAGTATATGTGAATGAGGTTGAAAGGCAATTAGACATGAAAGTGAAAATCATAAGATTTGATAGAAGTGGTGAATATTATGGGAAACATAATGAATCAGAACAATGTCTAGGTTCATTTGCAAAGTTCCTCGAAAAACGTGCCATATGTGCGCAATACACTATGCCAGGCACACCTCAACAAAATGGTGTGGCAGAAAGGCGTAACCATACATTAATGGATATGGTTAGGAGTATTATGAGCAACTCCACATTACCCAAATCCTTGTGGATGTATGCGTTTAAAACCGTCATGTATTTATTAAACAGGGTTCCTTGTAAGGCAGTCTCAAAAACTCATTTTGAACTATGGATTGGAAGGAAACCTAGTTTAAGGCATATACATATTTGGGGTTGTCAAGCGAAAGCAAGAATTTATAATCCACATGAAAAGAAATTGGATTCTCAAACGATTAATGGTTACTTTATTGGTTACCCTGAGAAATCCAAAGGGTATAGATTTTATTGTCCAAACCATAATTCAAGAATAGTTAAAACTAGTAATACTAGATTCCTTGAAAATGGTGAAGTTAGTGGGAGTAATGAATGACAAGTTGTGGACATACATGAAATCGGGGTTGATGTTTCTTTACCCGTAAATATCCCTTTATCCACAACCATTTTAAATATTGTTCCAGCTGTTGAAGGACGTTTTCACAATGCTGAACAACATTTGAATGATAAAACTCCTCAGGAAGAAACTAACCCACATGGATCTGATGTAAATGAACCACAAGGAATGCCATTAAGAAGATCTCAAAGAGAAAGAAAATTGGCTTTCCATATGATTACGTGGTTTATTTGCAAGAGTCCGATTTTGATATTGGAATCTATAAAGATACGATTTTTTTTTTCACAAGCCATAAAAAGTAATGAGTCTGACAAATGGTTAGATGCTATGAAAGAGACATTTTCGCCAGTTTTAAAGAAGACTTATTAAGAATTATTATGGCATTAGTGGCTCATTATGATTTAGATTTACATTAAATGGATGTGAAAACAGACTTTCTTAAGGAGAACTTGAGGAAGAAGTTTATGTGGACCAACCTGAAGGTTTCTCAGTAGAAGAAAAAGGTCATATGATGCGTAAGCTTAAGAAATCAATATATAGACTTAAACAAGCTTCCCAACAATGGTATTTCAAGTTCAATAATACTATAACGTCTTTTGGATTTAAGGAAAACACTATTGACAGGTGTATATACCAAAAGATCAGTGGGAGCAAGTTTATTTTCTTAGTTTTATATGTTGATTATATTTTACTTGCTGCTAATGATTTAAGCATATTGCGTGAGATGAAAGATTTTCTCTCTAATTTTTGAAATGAAAGATATGGGAGAGGCATCCTATATGATAGGAATTGAAATATTCCATGATAGATCACAAGGACTGTTAGGATTATCTCAGAAAGGATATATCGAAAGAATTTTAGAGAGATTTAATATGGATAAATTTAGTCTCATGCAATGTCCAAAGAATGATGTAGAACGTAAGGGAATGGAATCAATTCTATATACTTCTGTTGTGGGCAGTTTAATGTATGTTCAACCTGCATAATATCGAATATTATCTTTGCGATCCAAATGCTGGATAGGTACTAAAGTAATCCTGAAATTGATCACTGAAAAGTTGCAAATAAGGTTCTAAGGCACCTGCAAGGAACAAAGAATTGCATGCTGATGTGTAAGAAATCCAACCACCTAGAAGTGATTGGATATTCGGATTCAGATTTTGCTGGATGCCTTGACAGCTGAAAGTTCACTTTTCGTTATCTGTTTCTATTAGCTGAAGGAATAATATCATGGAAAAATGCTAAGCAATCTGTCATTGCTTCATCCACTATGGAAGCAGAGTTTGTGGCATATTTTGAAGCCATAATCCATGCATAAAGTAATCTTGAAATTGATCACTGAAAAGTTGCAAATAAGGTTCTAAGGCACCTGCAAGGAACAAAGAATTGCATGCTGATGTGTAAGAAATCCAACCACCTAGAAGTGATTGGATATTCAGATTCAGATTTTGCTGGATGCCTTGAGAGCTGAAAGTTCACTTTTCGTTATCTGTTTCTATTAGCTGAAGGAATAATACCATGGAAAAGTGCTAAGCAATCTGTCATTGCTTCATCCACTATGGAAGCAGAGTTTGTGGCATATTTTGAAGCCATAATCCATGCATTATGGATGCAGAATTTTATTTCAGGGCTTGGGGTAGTCGACACCATTACCAAATCGCTGAAATTTGTTGTGATAATTCTGTAGTAGTATTCTTCTTCAAAATGACAATTAAAGTATTTTGTCGTTAAGGAGGAGGTTCAGAAACAAAGAATGTCTATTGAGCACATTAAAACTGATCTCATAATTGCAGATCCGTTAACTAAGGGTTTATAAGCTAAGACATTTAAAGAACATATACATAGAATGGGTTTTGGTTGTATTGATGAATAATGTGTTTATGATGCTTTTGACACTCTGAGCTCAATGATGTGTTTCTGACATGCATTAATGAATTTTCTTTTTCTCATAAGGTGTGCACATAATTTGTATTTTGAATTAATAAGAAAGTCTCTATGAGACATTACTTTAGACCATGAAGGAATATACATGTTCGCTTATGTATCTACTATGGTAAGTTACAAGTGTAGTGGTATATGGAATGAAGTATATGACCTAAATAATATATGACCGTCATAGCCCGCACTTAGTGGTTTATCATAATATGATAATTATGATGAACATTATAGAGAGATTTGTTATTTTATGCGCGTTATATATATATATATATATATATATATATATATTTCTATCCTTTTATATATATATATATATATTTCTATCCTTAGTTGTCAGTATATGTTTGTAATTTTTTATATCATACTTTTAGTATTGGGGTAAATGTCATATTCTATGGTTTTTTATTTTTATAATAATTAAGATAGTAACTACATACTTCCCAGTATAATTATAGAAGATGCGTGATTGCTCAGATTGCAAAAATATCTGTTTTTTATATTGATACATGCTTACTTTATAAATGAATTGAAATACTGAGATTATTGTGGTGTATATATCTTCTTTTTAAATTAAAATCAAATAAATAAGTAGATAATAATATAAGACAAAACATTCATTAACTAAATAACCAAATCCAAGTAAGAAAGCATGCTAAATTTGAAAACAAATTAAATGATTGATATTTTATATTATAAATATGCAAAAGAAAATAATTAAAAAATTCTCTCTCAATTTTAAATCCCTTATATTATTTTTATCTTTTTTCAATTTTCAAATGCCTTATCATTAGTTTCTTTTAAAATTTAAATAACAAATATCACTTTAAACTTATAAATAATAATATGTGTTACATCTTTTTTTTATTTTTTATTTTTAGTATTTAACTTTCCTTTAAGATATATATTGTTTTTATAGTTTTGTTATTTATTTATTCAATGATTTTATTTTTGATATTATTTTATTCAATTCTTTTTTCTTTGTTACATATTTCACATACAATTGATATTTTTATTTTTCAGTATTTTGATCAATATCGTAATGTATTAATATGTTTGTCAATATTTTTTATTATTTAATTGACCATAAAACAACATATTTTTATGTTCTTATTCTAAAAAGCGATATTATATGGTATCAATTATTTTTTTCTTTTTGATACATATTTGATATTTTCTAATATTTTTCACATTTTTTCAAAATTTTGATAATGATAATAATAGTAAAATTTAATTTTCTTATGACATGTTATATAATATATATTTATATTATGAATTTTAAAAATTCAAATATAATTATAAAAAAATATTAATTTATGTGTTAACACATATTTAAATAAATAAAATTAATTTATGCATCGCATGGGTCACAAACTAATTATTATTATATTTAAAAATCAAAATTATCATTTCAAAATTAAATATTGTCTTCAATATGGGAGAGATGTTTCTATGTCCTAAAATATTGATGTAATTTTTGAATAGATGTATCATGTATGTAATTCTTGTTGTGTTGATATAATTTTTTTTCATTGCCCAAAAATTGCAATTAAACTATGATAAAGGCACGGTAAGAAGGAAGTCTGAAACTTTTAAGCTTCAAGTTCAAGTTTATTATATGTTAGTTTAGTTCAATTATATATTAGTTTGTTTAGTTATTTAATTTATTTATTAATTTTGTTTATAGATTTAATATGTGATATATATATATATATATGAAGTTTATAAATAAAATTTACCTGTAATTTAACGAATAAAAAATATTTTAGATTCCCCAAGGAGTGCAATATTAGTCGTTGGCTTGGCGAAGCCATTGTTAAATGTTTCATGTATTTTCCTTTTAGCGACAAACAGGAACAACCCACATTGCCGAAATTATGCTATTCGTTTGTGAAAATGTGAATTTAATTCTTTTACGATCTACTAATAATTATTTTGAGTCCATGAGACTCATGAGATGTTTCTTAATGTGTTAGGGATATTTTTGTCCTATCATATAACATTTTTTAAATTTTTTTAGATTTTTTTTAGATTTTTTTTAGATTTTTAATTTTAAGTTTTTAATTTTATTTTTAAATGATATATTTAAATGATTGATTTGCACGATAACTTGGATCGATTTAAAATCCGTATCGAAAAAAAGAATAATTTTATTATTTATTTTTAGTTTTTATTTTTAAATGATTTATTTAAAGGGATTGGCCGTAAGTTGAATCGTGGACCGATTTAAAATTAATACTCGACTTGCACAGTAAAAAGTTAAAAAAAATTATTTTATTAATTAAATTTTTTATTTTATTTTTAAATAATGTATTTAAAGGAGTTGATTCGCACGTTGACGCATGGGTCGATTTAAGATCTGTACTCCACCTGCTCGAGAAAAAAAATTAAAAAAGAAATTTATTTTAGTTTTATTTTATTTTTAAATAATATATTTAAAGTGGTTGGTCTGCACTATGCACGTTGACTTGAAGGTCGATTTAGGCTCCGTACCCGATCTGCTAGAGAAAAAAAAAAGTTAAAATAAAAAAATTATTTTATTAATTACTTTTATTTTATTTTTAAATGATATATTTAAAGGGTTGGCCCACACGTTCACTCGCGGATCGATTTAGGATCCTTGCCCTACCCGCTCGAAAAAAATTAAAAAAGAAATTTATTTTATTAATTATTTTTAGTTTTTATTTTATTTTTAAATGAAGCATTTAAAGGGATTGGTCCGCATATTGACTCGCGGGTCGATTTAAGATCCGTACCAGACTTGCACGAAAAAAAAGTTAAAAAAATAAATTTATTTTATTAATTAGTCATTTTATTTTTAGATAATTTATTTAAAATGATTAGTTCGCACGTTCACTTGCGGATCGTTTAGGATCCGTATCTGACCGGCTTAGGAAAAAAGTATTTTATTAATTCTTTAGTTTAATTTTAAATGATGTATTTAAAAAGGTTGGTGCATACGTCGACTCGCATGTTGATTTAGGATCCGTATCCGACCTGCTAGAAAGAAAAAGAAAAAACGAATTTGCTGCTAACTTACGTGAAAAAATCGATTTTACAAGAGAATCAAATACAAATCATAATTTTATTTTTTTATTTTTCATTTATTAGTTTTTACTTCCTATAAATAAAAATATATAGTGTACAATAAAGTCTAAATATTTTTAAAAAATACATATAAATAACATTTGAAAATATATTTATATTAAGTAATTTATAAATAAACAATTATCATAAATTTAATTTTTATAATTAACAAAATATAATTATATTAATATCATTATAATTTAAAAATAAAACATTTAAATAAATATTTATTATTTAATAAAATATAATTTAAAATTAATTTATTATTATTAATTAACTAAAAAATTTAAAAATACTCCGGCAGGAATTTTTTTCTAGTAATTTAACAAAATTGAGTCCTTTACTTTGTGGGATTGCAAATTTCAATTGGGTAAATATAAAATCATGCTATCAATAAGTAAATAATTGTTAAATGATCTAATAATAAAAATTATTTGAAAAAAGAAATGAACAATTAGAAATTGTTATAAAAGATATTGTAAAGACAAAATTATCCTTAATGAAAAAATTTACTTTTCCTTTCTCTTCCATTAAAAAACATATTATTTTTAAAAAATTTTAATTAAAAATAAATTTAAAAAATAAAATATTTAAATATATTTTTTTTTAATTTAAAAAATAAAGGAAAAATAATTTTAGAAAAAATAATTTTATTTTTTAAAATTTTTTAATTAAAAAAAGTAAATAAAAAATTTAAAATTTTAAAAAAGTATTTTTTAAAATTAAAAAAAAAATTATTTTCAGAAAATTTTATTTTTTAATTAAAAAATAAATTAAAAAATAAGAGAAAAAAGAAGGAGAAAGTTTTTTTATCAAAAGTAATTTTGTTTTTATAATTTTCTTCTTAATAATTTTTTATTTTTTTATCAAATAACTTTTATTGATTATATCATTTAACAATTATTTATTTATTAACAACATGTTTTTCAAATTTACCCATTTCAATTCAAATGTTCGCTGATGTGGATGTTGATTTGACAGGTCTATTTGCACTGCAATAGTTTTCCTAGTAATTTAAGAAGACGGGGCTTCAACCCAAAAAAAGCGAGCTAAACAAAATATTGGATTGGGTTTTGTGTTTGTTTTCCCTTAAGAAAGCCCGCCCAACTCCAAAGTCTTCTCCAGCAAGTCAGGCAGTGAGCTAGCTGAGCACTGAGCAGTGAGCAAGGTACAAGGCTCCTCTCCTTTCTCACTCCGTCTCTCCCGCTCTTCCTTTTAGGGTTCAATCTTCATTACAGCTTCGCAACCTGCCTCACTTCATTTGTCTTCAACCGTATTTTTGGTGTTTAAATTTAAATTAGAAGTTAAAACCCTAGAAACGATGGAATGAGAGTAAGTAAGGTATATTTTCATTTGTTCTTTACACTATTTTAAACAATAGTAGTTTATGTAGTCGTCGTTTTTGTTTACCGTTGCTAAATTAATTCCAGATTTTCTACACTTATCTTGCAGGGTTCTGGAATTGCGACGTTCGCGTTCATTTCACGCTGCAAATAATCTTTAATTTAATAATTAGGAAAAATGTCCAATTTTGTTTTACTCTGTTTGCTTTTTCTCTCCTCCATGAGAAAGATTCGCGGTTATTCAAATCTTGGATCATCTGTTTATTTTTTTTTCTTCATATCTGGTACAAATTCAAAATGGTGGAAAGGAAGCTCTTCAAAACGAAGCTGTGCGTATTGTATCAGAGAGGACACTGTTCGCGCCGGAGTTGCTCCTTCGCGCACAGGGATGTTGAGCTCCAACGTTTCTCCGGTTCTTATGGCGGTAATTGCTTGGCTTTTTCACTTTTCAGCCCCAATGTGATCTCCCCCTTTCATTTGTAATTTATTTACTAAGTTGCTATGCAATAGTTTAACTTTAATTTGCTTTTGAATTTTACCTTTTATACTCTTGCTATATATGCCTGTGGGAATTCATTTTAAACGCTTACTTTTTCATTTTAGCCTTCAATTTTAAAGTAAGTTTCTGGACATCGTGATTGGAAAATTGTTAGAGAGCATGGGAGTAGGAACCTGATACTGGAGCTAGATGCTAATATTTGTTAATTGTCAAAATTTACTGAATTTTCGTTTATGTTGGGAAAACATTGTAACCCGCTTTTGAATTTTTTCTGCTGACATAAAAAAGTTTGATGTCTCTGAGGAAGAGACACTTTCGATCAGCACATGTAGTTATACACAATGAAAGTTAACACTCTAAATTGGCTGGGAAGAATCTTTAGCTCTATGAAAATGAAATTGATGATGAATCTACTATATTTGCTGAGCAAAAGTTTGTTGTTTGAGTTTCCCTGCTAGTGTGCTGAAACTGTTGTAGTTGTTCCTTTCCCCCCCTCACCCCCTCATTTTTTGTTGCTATTAGGTTTGAAGTTATCATATTGGGAAGGCATAACTACTTGATTTTGTGTTCTTTTTATCTGTTGCTTTATTTTGCTGTTTATTTTGACTTCTGTTTTTCTGTTATGTTATTATTAAGTGGTCTTATGTTTAATGTCTGTTGCTTTCTTCATCTAAAATTCTCATTGGCTTGGCTGCCTATTCTTTGTAACGAATACTTGATTATGCACAAGTTAGATCAACTTGGTGTAGACACATGAGTGGAATCCCAAAGTTGTTGACAATTTTTTAACTTATAATTAGGCATCTTCTGGAAACTTATTTTCCATTATGTCAGCAGTCTGGCTATTGCTGCTTATATAAAGTGTAGACACTTTTTTTTGTCCGGATGGTTTTTCTTGTAATGTTATTTTTATTTAAATTTTAGTTTTTTATTTTATTTTCAAAAATTAGGAAAAATAAGAAAAAATGAAAAAAATCAGAAAAATAAAAATTGGAAAAAACCGAAAAGAAAAAAAAGAAAGAAATGCAAGGAACAAGTTTGTTTAAATTCAAACTCTCTAGGATTAGAATTGAATTTTTGGAATTTTTTAGATAATGTTAAAAGAGTTTTATTTGGATTAAAACAAGACTTTGATTGGGATGGGAACTCCAACCCAAATCATCCTAGGACTGTAGGTGATTTTCACATATATAAAGAGATCCAATCCTCAGCATTCAACACACAATTCAGAGGAGGAAAAAAGAGATTCGGAGAGAAAAAAAAAATTTACTTTTTCTTCTTGAAGAATTTCGGGTTTCTTAGATTTGGAGTATAATTTTTGAGGGTTTAGTTTGGAGAATCAAAAGAGGAGAGAGTTTAAGTATTTTTCTAGATTTTTTTGGTTTTTTTATTTTATTTTTCGGTGACGTTTTCCGCTGACATTTGAAGATTTCGACGAGTTTTTCCAATGATATTTGAAGATTCTGGGTTCTTGCATTTTCGGGCTATTGTTGAATTTTTTCGGCACCGACACATGGTGGCGCACATCGAAATTGACACCAGATTCTGCATATTGTCATCGGAATCTGCATTTTTCTTGGCAAGCTTGGAGAAGGAAGATAGAGATCAGAGGATTTGAGAATTTTTTTAAAGGGGTAAGTTTCTGAGACAAATTTTTTTAGAGTTTTTATACTAAGCACCTGGGTCGAGTCATGGGGTCTGCGCGGCAACCCGCTCCGCACACCCGACCCAGATGCTACACATTTTCTTACCACCGAAACTGATACCGGATTATGCATATTGTTATCGGAATCTGCATTTTTCTTGGCAAGCTTGGAGAAAGAAGATAGAGATTAGAGGATTTGAGAATTTTTTTAAAGGGGTAAGTTTTTGAGAAATTTTTTTTTTTGGAGTTCTTATACTAAGCACCTGGGTCGAGTCACGGGGTCTGCGCGACAACCCGCGCGCACACCCGACCTAGATGTTATACATTTCTAACATTTTTTTTCTTTCATTTTACGTTTTGATTGGTTGTTTCCTTTTTTTATTTTTATTATGTAATGATTACATGATGATATATGATTAGTAATGATTATGTTATGATTGCATGATGATTATATGATTATGTGAAGATTATGACGATTATGTTATGATTGCATGATGATTATGGGATTATGTGATTTTTTTTATATATTTATTATATGATTATATAATTTATTTTATTTTATATTAATTTATATATCATTCTTTTATTTTATGTTATTATATATGATTTATCTATTTTATGTTATTAACATTATTTTCATTTCATGTTTTAGGTCTAAATTTAATTTAATTTTTATTAGTATTTAATTCTTGATTAATTATATTTGTTTGTTTGATTATTGTGAATATATTTATGATTAACTTTATTTTGAATTTTTTTGATTTTCTTTAATTTTTGGATTTTGTGTAAATATTTGTATAGTGATTATTTATTTATTTTTACTAATTGAGTTTTTATAATTGATGGTTGAGTTTTTATAATTGATGGTTAATTAAATCAAATAATAAATTAAGATCTTTCCGAGGATGAAATTCAAGGGGGTCACGAATGGAGACTTTTGAGAAATTTTTAGGTGAGAAAACTCTTAAAAGTTCTCCAAAATGATGGAAGGATTTTGAGAGATAATTTTCGATATCAAAAAGGTCTAGATTTATGTTTTTTGAAATAATTGATTTTCAATAATTGGTTTTGAGGGATAATTTTCAATAATTGATGCTTAATTGAATCAAAGAATAAATTAAGATCTTTCCAATGATGAAATTCAAGGTCAAGGGGGGTACTAATGGGTGACTTCTAAGAAATTTTTATGTGAGAAAAAAATTGATGCTTAATTTTTATGTGGTTTATGATATTTTATGAACTTTTATTTACATGAGCAAAAAATTATTCATAATTTTTTGTCATTAACTAATTATAATAAAATATTCATATTATAAAGGTTTCATGTTTATCTATGAATTTCTAGGAATATTAATAATTAACAAAGTAAAAACATTAAGTATTCATATTTAATAATATGAAAAATTTTAAAAATAAAATAATTCAAAATTTCATCCATTACAAATATTGATACATACTCCAATTTTTACCACATGGTGGAATGACGAGGAGGATCAAATCCTTCACATTTACTTTGAGAACCACCTTGATCTCGTTCCTATGGCCTTTGTCCAAAAAAATAACCATATAAACCGGCATTCTCTCATTGTTCTTGATACATTTGAGGTGGAGGATATATTTGAGGATGGAGATACATCTGAGATGTGGATACATTTGGGGTTGATAAGGCAGATGATAATTAGGAAACAAAGAAGAATTAGGTGGATAATAACCATGTGGAGGAAGATAACCATGAGGAGGTTGAAAATGTGAAGGTTGTCTCGGTGGATAGTAACCTTGATTATTTGCAGATGAATCACTATACCTAAAGTTACTAGAATCCGATCTCCTACCAGATGAAGAGCATCCAGAAGTATCATATTAGTGTTTCTTGCCTTTTTCTTTTGATGGAGCTCTACGTTCACTTCTATACCTCCTAGATTCAACGGCTGAATTTCCTCCATATTCTGACATGTCAAGTCCATCAGTGGCAGCAAGTCCAAATTCTCCTCCAAATGGATTAAAAGTCACTATTTTCATCCCTATCACCACTATAATCAGCAGCTATACCACCACTACCACCATCACCATCATCATCATCAGGTGGACTTAAACCTCCACCATCGTCACTCTAACTCGGTGTTGCGCTTGAACTTGAATGAAACACATCTCGTTCTTGAGATTGATGTGATTGTTCAATATTCATTTCATCATCAGAATTATCCACAGGCAACCAATCAGAATTTTCACCATCTAGCAAAAGATTTTCTCTTACAGCTATTCTGATAGTGGATCATCTTCAAATATATGATTAAGGCTAATAGGATTAAAAGTAACATTTATCTCGTCAATGCTCATTCTTGTTTGATGTTTCATCTTTAGCCTCATATTGTAATAGGTATATATTAGTTTCTGGAGTTTTTGAAACTTTAACCTATTTCTTGCCTTGGTGTGAATGTAGCTAAATGTGCTCCAATTTCGTTCGCAGTTTAATGCAGAAGTTGTTTGACTAAGCACTTTAATTGCTAGTCTTTGTAATTCAGGAACACACGTGCCATATATCATCCACCACTCAGTTGTATAAAATTATTTAAATTTTAAAATAACTTCTGCTGTCCAATATAATTAAATAATATTAAATTATTTAATTAACAATTTACCCAGATTCATTTGCTTCCAAGCTCTTTGTGCCTGTGGAGTATCGAATGTCTTGTGTTTATCTCGAAACAATAATTACACCGATAAAAAAATAAAATTAAAAATTAAAAAATTTAAAAAAATAATTTTTTTCTAATTACATAACTAAACTAAATTTTAAAAAAAATATATTTGAAATTAACCTGGTTCATCATTCTGATTTGCGTATCCATAGAAGGTTTTAATCTTTCTATCACTGCTCTTGTACCTTATAATGTTTCTTTACGTACGTTCGCAGAATGCTCCACCCTAAATTGAAATTAAGGATTGAGATAATAACCTAAACATAATTCATAACAATATCATCTCAAACTTAAAATAAAAAAACATAAAAGTAGTTTTTAATTACTTGAAACATTCTTGGTCTACTTAGTATTTACTAGTTGAATGCAAGTCAGAATGCATGAAATTTCATCTATTGTCAATAATGTTTTCATATTCAGTAGAATACTGACAATCTTATTGAATGGCTCGTTTAGCCTTATCAACAGCTTCATAAATAAAGCCCATTGTTAGTTTTTCATCACCATCCACAAGGTGCAACACTTTTACCAAAGGCTCATACACTTTTATTATTTCACCTGCTTTTTTTTAAAAATCTTTTCCTAAAACAATTTTTTCTGCTTCATAAGTGGTCTGTACTTTTGCTGCCCTCATTTTGATTCTTTAAATTCCTGTATATTTATCAATGAATTTTTAGAGTAATATAATTAAAATTAAAATTTTAAACAATAATTTCATAAAAATATGATAAATTTAAATAATTATGGTAACTAATAACTAAGTACTGAACTTTGAATTAAACATCTCTCTCAAACCATTTTTTCTTCTAGTTGGATGAAATGAGTGGCAAATCGGGTAAGAGTAGGGCGAAGTATTTACTTCCCATGTGTATATTCTTCATCAAATCAACGGTCCAAATATGATTGTATATAAAACAAATCACTTTCTTCGCCTCATCTAACACTTTTGTCACACTTTGCTTCTTCCCAATATCTTCAAGGCACAAGTCCAAACAGTGAGTTGAACATGCTGTCCAATACAAATGTTTTCTTTTCTTCATTATTTTTTTTTCAGCAGCTTTAATTGCTGCCTCATTATCAGTGACTATTGGACAATGTACTTTTCTTTTATTTCCTCCACAACTTCATCCAACAATCTGTAGTAGAATTTACTGTCTCTACTACGAATACTTGAGACATCGACAAATTTTGAAAAAATGGTTCATTTACTGTAATAAACAAGGAAATTAATGATGTGCATTTGATTCAAACTGTTGGTCCAACCATCACACATTAAGATGACACCTAGATCATTCCAATGAGCCTTTAATCCATTAACTCAATAATGGACTTGTTGATACTCCGACTCTAAACAAACATTTGAAACCTCATAAGGTGTTGAGAGTTTTACGTTTTGCTCAACTTCTGCTGTCACAGAAATTAAATTATGCAACTATGGAGAGCTTGCTAACTGAAAAGGAAGTGGATCATATATCAGAAATTTAGATATCGATTCACCTAGCCTTTTTCTCAGTGTCTTTAAAATAGAGTCACTTATCTTTGGTTGTTTTGAGCTCTTGCTTATAACCAATTCAGATATAGCCCTCCTTAAAGAAAATTCAGACTCTTTTGGAACAAATTTTCTTGTTCTTTCCTCATAATATTCAGCAGCTGATCCATGAGAATTTCATCCCTCTTTATAAGTATTACTCCAACCACCAATTCTTTGTCTAAATTCTTGCTTCCTATGCCAGTCGTGTTGTTATTGGATACTATCTCGAGTAGCTTGCCTTATAGCATCATCCTCGTCAATAAATCATTCATAATCATAATCATCTCCTCTTAATTGAGATAAAAATTCGTCTTTTCTCTTTTTATTATCATTTTTTTGCTTTATTTTCTTTGAGAACATTCATCATGCTTTTTCTAACGTCACCTGTTAATAATATAATTAAGAAAACAAAAAAATAATTGTACATATTTATATAATTTTTATTGATAAATTAAAAACAATATTTTTCAAAAAAAAAATAAAAATATCACATACCAGTAACGTTGAGGTATGGTGTAACATTGTCAGTTTTATGAGCAATGTGCTTTTTGAATCATGTTATTCTTTCTTTCACAATTTTACCACAAAGTTTACATGAAACATTTTTTTTTTGTATTTGGCACAGGTGTTCCAAAATGCCAACCTATATCATCACTGAGTGCGCTCTTTAATCCTTTAGTCGGGAACTCCTCACGTGGTGGCATACTTGATCTTTATTTGCATAAAATCAAAATAAAATTATATTTAGAAATATATGTAGTATGTTACTTATCGCATCATTAAAAATTGAATCTACCGTAAGTTAACAATAATACAATACAAGAAAAATCACTACTAACATTCAAATATAAAATCATAAATTAATATATAATTATTTAATTTTATTTATTTTTCATCTAATTTTACCTTTATTAAAATTTATAAAAATTTTCTCCAAATCAATTTTACAAAAAATAAAATTCATCTGAAAAATTTAAATGCATTATGAAATTGTTATTTAATTACAAAAAATAATAATAATAAAAATTAATATGATATAGAAAAGTACCAATAATACAAATACCAAAATAAAAAATCATTGCAAAATTCAAATATAAATTATAAATTAATAAATAAGAAAATCAATGTATAATATTTAAAATCAACTAATTTTCATCTAAATTCACAATGTGTCTCTTAAAAATTTAACCTAAAATAAATTTTATTAAATTTATAAATGAATAATTAAAAATAATAATAATAATTTTGGATCGGGTCTAAAATGGACCCAACCAAGTATCCAAAACCCAACTAGTAACCTGCCCCACCGACACATTCTGCCAATGAAAATTTTCCTTCTCCCAAAAACCAAAAATCTCAATTTCATTTCTATCCCCTACCCTAATTCCCATTTTCCATCCAAAATTTTTTCCCCTAACCAAAAACCAATTTTTTTTTTCTTTCAATTTCAATTCTTTTCTTTTTGTCCTAAGCCATGACTCTTCGCAGTTCTCATCTCACTCTCACTCTCGTGATCATCAAGGCTTCAAGCCTTCAACAACCCAAGCACCCACCCCACGGGCCAAGGCCACTCTCCCAAGTCCCAATATTCTCCTATACTAATAAACCCCTGTTTTGTGCTTTTGCCCCTCGGCAATAGACCCCCTCCTGGCTTCAGTGAATCAGCCTATGCCTTCAATCGGTCACCGCCGCCACTCCACCTCCAGTTCTGCCCATGCCTTCAATCAGTCATCCAGTCCTGCCTTTAAGCTTCAATCGATGTGGGCAAGGCAATAGACACACACAAACACAACACAAGAGTTAAAGGTCAAGACATAAAAAAGAATACAGGTACTTACTTGAATTTGTTTAATTATATTTGATAATTTTTTATTTTTTCTTGAGGAGATGCCTGTATGCTTGCATTTGTGATTGAAAATTGAAATGTGAAGATTTTTCTTTTGAGTTCTTTGTGCTTTGTGGTGGGTTGGCTGGCTGGCTAAATAAATGTAAGGTGAGTGAATCTTGTCATGACTGAGTTCTGAGTAGTGTTGAATCTGTTGATTGTTTGCTTGAAATTTGAATTGCTTTTACTTTTAGTCTTTTGCAGTTACTTTTTCAGTTACTTTTTCAGTTTTTTGGACAAAATATAATATTATTGCTGCCTACCCAGTGCCCACTCTGTTTGCTTTGCTGTGCATCTAAACTTTCTGATTTTTTTTAATTGGAAACGGGGGTAGCGGGAATAACAGTCTGTTATACCCGTTATTCACCGTTACAGTGTTTTTTGAGGTCGTTGCCAGTCGTTGTTGGCGTGATTTTTTTTCACACCGTTATTTAGGTGTTTAGCGGTCGCGGGCAGTGCCGCTACCACGAAATAGCGATCGCGACGGGCTATTTGAATCCCTGGCTGAGACACATGAAAAACAGGGTGAATTTTAGCTCCAACAGGAAGAGCTAACTTGTAAGCAACCTTACCCATTTTCTCCAACACTTGGTAAGGACCAAAGAACCTTGCTGACAATTTAAGGCACAACCGGTTAACCACTGATTTCTGTCTGTATAGTTGTAACTTAAGATACACCCAGTCTCCAGTTTCAAACACTCGTTCTGTCCACCTCTTGTTAGCTTTTTTGTATCATCCTGTTTCGAGCTCTATTAAGATGAAACTTCAGCAGCCTGCTAGCTGCTTCCCTCGCCTGTAAGCTGCGATCCACTGTTGCTACCTTTGAATCACCAGGAAGGTAGGGCATGTGTAAAGGAGCAGGCTATCCATACACCACTTCAAAAGGTGTGGAATGTGTTGATGAGTGTTAGGTAGTATTATACAAGGATTCAAATAGCGGTGGCGTCGCGGTGTCGCGGTCGTTATTTCGCGGTAGCGGCATCGTCCACCACCGCTAAACACCTAAATAACGGTGTGAAAAAAAATCACGCCAATAACGGCTGGTAACAGTCGCGAAAAACACCGTAACGACGAATAGCAAGTATAACGGATCGTTATTTCCGCTACCCCCGTTTCCAATTAAAAAACAATCATCAGAAAGTTTAGATACACAGCAAAGCAAACAGAGTGGGCACTGCGCAGGCAACAATAAAGTTATATTCAGTCCAAAAAATTGAAAAAAGTAACTCTAAAAGTAAAAGGAATTCAAATTTCAAGCAAACAATCAACAGATTCAACACTACTCAGTACTCAGAACTCAGTCATCACAAGATTCACTCACCTTATATTTATTTAACCATCCAACCACACCACAAAGCACAAAGAACTTAAAACAAAAATCAATTTTCACATTTCAATTTTCAGTCACAAAAGCAGGCAGGCAGACATCTCCTCAAGAAAAAATAAAATATTATCAAATCTAATTAAATAAATTCAAGTAAGTACCTGTATTCTTTTTTATGTCTTGACCTTGTGTTTGTGTATGTCTATTGCCTTACCCACATTGATTGAAGCTTGAAGGCAGGACTGGAAGACTAATTTAAGGCATGGGTAGAATTGAAAGTGGAGTGGCAGCGGTGACCGATTGAAGGCATGGGTTGATTCACTGAAGCCATGAGGGGGTCGACTGCCGAGGGGCCAAAAGCACAAAACAGGGGTTTATTAGTATAGGAGAATATTGGGACTTGGGAGAGTGGTCGTGGCTCGTGGGGTAGGTTGTTGAAGCCTTGATGATCACGAGAGTGTGAGATGAGAACCGAGAAGAGTCATGGCTTAGGACAAAAAGAACTGAAATTGGAAGAAAAAAAATTGATTTTTGGTTGGGGGTAAAATTTTTGGATGGGAATTAGGGCAGGGGATAGAAATGAAATTGGGATTTTTGGTTTTTGGGGGATGAAAAATTTTCATTGGCAGAATGTGTGTCGGTGGGGTGGGTTTTTGGTACTTAGTTGGGTCCATTTTAGACCCGACCCAAAATTAGTTTTTTTTTTTTTAATTTATTCATTTATAAATTTAATAAAATTTGTTTTAGGTTAAATTTTTAAGAGACACATTTTATAAATTAATAAAGGTGAATTTAGATGAAAATTAGTTGAATTTAAATATTATACATTGATTTTATTATTTGTATTTGAATTTTGTAATGATTTTTTATTTTGGTATTTGTATTGTTGTTACTTTTGTTATATTATATTATATTAATTTTTATTATTATTTTGTGTAATTAAATAACAATTATAAATTTCATAATGCATTTAATTTTTTCATATGAATTTTATTTTTTGTAAAATTGACTAGGAGAAAAATTTTATGAATTTTAATAAAGGTAAAATTAGAAGAAAAATAATTATATATTAATTTATGATTTTATATTTGAATGTTAGTAGTGATTTTTTTTGTATTGTATTATTGTTAATTTAAGGTAGATTCAATTTTGCAATAAATAACATACTACATATATTTCTAAATATAATTTTATTTTTGATTTTATGCAAATAAAGATCAAGCATGCCACCACGTGAGTAGTTCCCGACTAAATGATTAGAGGGCGCGCCAAGTGATGATATAAGTTGGCATTTCGGAACACCTGTGCCAAATACAAAAGGAGATGATGTAAACTTTGTGGTAAAGTTGTGAAAGGAGGAATAACACGATTCAAAAAGCACATTACTAATAAAACTGGCAATGTTGCATCATGCCCCAACGTTACTGGTATGTGATATTTTTATATTTCTTTGAAAAATATTTTTAATTTATCAATAAAAACTATATAAATATGTACAATTATATTTTTCTTAATTATATTATTAACAGGTGTCGTTAGAGAAAGCATGATGAATATTCTCAAAGAAAATAAAGCAAAGAAAAATGACAATAAAAGGAGAAAAGACGAATTTTTATCTCAATTAAGAGGAGATGATTATGATTATGAAGGATTTATTGACGAGGATGATGCTGTAAGACAAGCTACTCGAGATAGTGTCCAATCACAACACGATTGGCATAGGAGGCAAGAGTTTAGACAAATAACTGGTGGTTGGAGTAACACTTATGAAGAGGGACGAAATTCTCATGGATGAGCTGCTGAATATTATGAGGAAAGAACAAGAAAATTCGTTCCAAGTGAGTCTGAAATTTCTTTATGGAGGGCTATACCTGAATTGGTTAGAAACAAGAACTCAAAATAACCAAAGATAAGTGACTATTTTAAAGACACTAAGAAGGAGGGTGGGAGAATCGATATCTAAATTTTTGATATATGATCGACTTCTTTTTCAGTTAGCAAACTCTCTATGGTTGCATAATTTAGTTTCTGTGGCAGCAGAAGTTGGGCAAAACGTAAAGCTCCCAACACCTTATGAGATTTCAGATGTGTATTTAGAGTCGGAGTATCAATAAGTCCATGATTGGGTTAATTGATTAAAGGCTCATTGGAATGATCTGGGTGTCACCTTAAAGTGTGATGGTTGGATCAACAGTTTGAATCAAATGCACATCATTAATTTCCTTGTTTATTACAGTAAAAGAACTATTTTTTCAAAATCTGTGGATATCTCAAGTATTCGTAGTAGAGACAGTAAATTCTACTACAGATTGTTGGATGAAGTTGTGAAAGAAATAGGAGAAAAGTACATTGTCCAAATAGTCACTGATAATGAGGCAGCAGTTAAAGCTGCTGGAAAAAAATTAATGGAGAAAAGGAAACATTTGTATTGGACAGTATGTTCAATTCACTGTTTGGACTTGTGCCTTGAGGATATTGGGAAGAAGCAAAGTGTGGCAAAAGTGTTAGATGAGGAGAAGAAAGTGAATTGTTTTATGTATAATCACATTTGGACCGTTGATTTGATGAAGAAATATACACATGGGAAGCAAACACTTTGTCATGCTCTTACCTAATTTGCTACTCATTTCATCCAACTAGAAGAAATAACGAGGCAAAAACATAGTTTGAGAGAGATGTTTAATTCAAAGGCCAGTACTTAGTAATTAGTTAACAAAATTATTTAAATTTATCATCTTTTTATGATATTATTGTTTAAAATTTTAATTATATTACTCTAAAAATTCATTAATGAATATTTAGGAATTTAAAGAATCAATATGGGTATAGCAAAAGTTCGGACCTGCTTATGAAGCAAAAATAATTATTCTAGGAAAAGATTTTTGGAAAAAAAAAATACAGGTGAAAAATAAAAGCGTATGAGCTTTTGGTAAAAGTGTTGCGCCTTATGGATGATGATGAAAAACCAACAATGGGTTTTATTTATGAGGTTGTTGATAGAGCTAAACGAGCCATTCAACAAGATTGTCGATATTTTACTGAATATGAAAAAATTATTGACAATGGATGGAATTTCATACATTCTGACTTGCATTCAGCTGGTAAGTACTAAGTAGACCAAGAATGTTTCAATTAATTAAAAAAATACTTTTATGTTCTATTATTTTAAGTTTGAGATGATATTGTTATGAATTATGTTTAGGTTATTATCTCAATCTTCAATTTGAATTTGGGGTGAAGCATTCTGCAAACATTAGAAGGTACAAGAGCAATGATAGAAAGATTAGAACCTTCGATGGATATGCAAATTAGAATGATTAACCAGGTTAGTTTCAAATACTTTTATTAGAATTTAGTTTAGTTATGTAATTAGAAAAGCAAATATATTTTTTAATTTATTATTCTATTTTTTATCGGTGGTGGTGTTATTGTTTCGGGATAAACATGAGATATTCGGTACTCCACAGGCACAAAGAGCTTGGAAGCAAATGAATCCGGGTAAATTGTTAATTTAATCTATTTTATATTATTTAATTATATTGGATAGAAAAAGTTATTTTAAATAATTTTATACACCTGAGTGGTGGATGATATATGGTACGTGTATTCCTGAATTACAAAGACTAGCAATTAAAGTATTAGTCAAACAACTTTTGCGTTAAACTGCGAATGAAATTGGAGCACATTTAGCTACATTCACACCAAGACTCTGATAGGTTAAAGTTTCAAAAACTCCAGAAATTAGTGTATACTTATTACAATATGAGGCTAAAGATGAGACATCAAAAAAGAATGAGCATTGACGAGATAAATGCTACTTTTAATCCTATTAACATTGATCATATATTTGAAGATGATGATCCACTATCAGAATAGCTGCAAGAGAAAGAAAATCCGTTGCTAGGTGGTGAAAATTCTGATTGGTTGCTTGTGGATAATTCTAATGATGAAATGAATATTGAACAATCACATCAATCTCAAGAACGAGATGTGTCTCATTCAAGTTCAAGCGCAACACCGAGTCAAAGTGACGATGGTGGGGGTTTAAGTTCACCTGATGATGGTGGTAGGGGTGGTGTAGCTGCTGATTTAAGTGGTGATAGAGGTGAAAATAAGCTTTTTAGCCCATTTAGAGGAGAATTTGAGCTTGCTGCCACTGGGGGACATGACATGTTAGAATATGGAGGAAATTCAACTGTTGAATCTAGGAGGACAAAAGTGAACATAGAGCTCCATCAAAAGGAAAAGACAAGAAGCACCAATATAATATTTCTGGAGGCTCTTCGTCTGGTAGGAGATCTGATCCTAGTAACTTTGGGTATAGTGATTCATCTGCAAATACTCAAGGTTATTATCCACCGAGACAACCTTCACATTTTCAACCTCCTCATGGTTATCTTCCTCCACATGGTTATTATCCACCTAATTCTTCTTCATTTCCTAATTATCATCTGCCTTATCAACCCCAAATGTATTCTCTACCACAAATGTATCCCCCACCTCAAATATATCCTCCACCTCAAATGTATTATGAACAAGGAGAGAGTGCCGGTTTATATAGTTATTTTTTTTGGACAATGGCCACAGGAATGCGGTCAAGGTAGTTCTCAAAGTGAAGGTGAAGGATTTGATCCTTCTCGTCATTCCATCTTGTGGTAAAAATTGGAGTATGTATCAATATTTGTAATGGATGAAATTTTGAATTATTTTATTTTTCATATTATTTAATATAAATGCTTGACATTTAACATGTTTTTACTTTGTTAATTATTAATATTCATAGATAAGCATGAAACCTTTATAATATGAATATTTTACTATAATGAGTTAATGACAAAAAATTGTGAATAATTTTTTTCTCATGGAAATAAAAGTTCATAAAATGTCATAAACCACTTTAAAAATCATTAAAAAGGAATTTTTTTATAATTATAATTCTTATGTTTTACAATAAGTTGTTCAAATTCGGAAAAAATTCACGACCGCGATGCCTGTAATGACTGCAATAGTATCCGTTATGTCTGCAACTGTGATAAACGCGACGCGATCGAAAATGCATCCGCGACCGCAATTTAAATCCCTGGTCTCAACTTATAAAGCATGTAGGGGAAATACCAACTCAGTCTGCCTTGCCCATTATGGATGATGTTGGCATGATTACCAATGAGCCACGTAAAATACTTGACAGGAGAATGATTAAGAAGAACAACCAAGCAACCACAGAAGTTCTTATTCAATGAAGCAACTCCTTCCCTGAAGATTCTACAGGGGAATCATGGTCTGGTCTTCAACAACAATATCCTCAATTCCATCCTTGAGGACAAGGATGAATCTGAAGGGGAGGGTATTTGATATAGTCCAGTATGTAGTCAGTAGGATGTTGGGTCATGTTTGGGCCTTTTGAACGTTGGAACTATTTTAAATAATTGTTAATGCTGTGTTTAGCTATTGCTGACATCAGTTGTAACGGTATGAGGTTACAAAAGGAATCTGATGAGGAAAATAGAGGCATGAAGAATTCACAAGAAAATTCTCTCTAACAACTTGTCTCCTTAATTCTCTCACTCTTCTTCTTCTCTTCTTATCTTTTTCTTCTGTCACAGCTTCTGCATGCATCAGATGATCCCTCTCTTAGCCAATTTCTCTAAAATATTCAGGATCACTTCAAGAATCAAGAAGTTTGTCAAAACACATAATCGTAGCTCACAGATAGAAGATGAACGGAAGAGTTAATTTTTTACTTTATAATCTTATTCTGATTTGTTAGCTTAATTGCATTTGATACATCTTATCTTTTTTTTTTTTTTTGAAATCTAAAGAGGTGCTTGTTGGGGTTTGGTAGGTTTTATTTTTAGTTAATATTTATGTAAATTTTTAGATCTCAAGCTCGAATGCAGAAGTTGGGAGTGTTGGGATTTGACCTCATACTCAAATAAATAAACAAAAAGATAGTCGAATCTTACAGGATCATGCTTGTAAAATTTTAATGCGATCTTGTAATTATAAAGCATACATCTAATTAAGATTCATACCTTAACTCAAAGATCTAGTAATCTTGAGTTTACAAACAACCCACTCAATCTTGAACACCAAGCAGGCAATGCCGAAACTTTAGCCACACAAGTGTCTGGCCTCTAACAGTGATCCACACAAGACGATCAAGAGAACCTTCATAAGGTAGGAATAAAGTCCTGCCGAAAACCATGCTAGTGATTTAGGTTTCAAGAAACCTCTCCCCATCTAAACATCCATGGTCGAATGCTTCATAAGCATCAAGAATGAAGAAAACGCTTTTTTACATTCCACAGGGTTTGGTGCGCCAACAAAGAATGAAGATCTTGATTTTTTTTTTCGCAGGGTTTGGATTATTAACCAAAGGCAAGATCTTGATCTTCTTCTTCTTGATCTAAGCCTTTGCTCTCTTGAGAGAAACTTTTTTTCTCTAGCAATTCATAGAGGCAAGAAGCAAGAAAAGAAATCAAGAAGACGCCAATTCTCAAAGCACATCTCATGTGCCGCAAGCCATGCTAAATTCAGCCAAGCTATCATGTTTCTTTTATAGGGGCGGCAGGACTCTAGGGTTTGACTAAGGGCTATAACATAACTCTTATGTATTTGCTCTTAAGTCCTTCCACTTAATTAAACTATTTAATTAAGTCCCTATTGATTAAATTCTCAAATTAATCAATTAGGCTTTTTCCATTTTAATCTCTTAATTCATCTTTCTATGTGTGACCCATTAGGCTTCCAAAATGTTGGCAATGAATATAAATTAATCTAATTAATTTAAATTCATCATGAGCGGACTCTAGCAAGCCATCATGATCACCCAAATACTGGAGTCAAGTTAGTCTCGACATAACCTTTCGTGTTCAGTCTATCAGTGTGATTCGGTCATTTCACCAAATATCCCGGAAAGACTATGAGCATGGTGCAGTGTCTATTCATGTTCAATTCATATTAGTTCCTGCAGCTATTGGTTAACTTTGTGAACTTAGAGGAACTATTTCTCCTAAATTCATCATACTCTGGCCAGAGATTCCATCAAGTTAACTTAAGCCAAGAACAGATGAGATATGTCTCCGATGTCACTTGGAGTGGTGAATCCTCTCTGGATCACTCATCTATTTTCGTATGGTTCATGTCATACCCAAAACCATCCTACCATAAGCATCGCTCTTGTTTGGGACCCGTTCGTGATGGAATCAAAGTATGTCACTCCTTATACAAGATGACCTGGTATCACAAGTCAGAGGATTACTTACACGACTGACACGTGAGAACGTTTCTATAGACACTTGAGTGACAATACCAAATGGAATTCTCACAGCGGGCCATGTTCAGTGAACTTGTTCAACAAACAAGCATCTACATATTATCCTAAAGTATCTCTTATACTTCCAATACGTGAGATCAGTTGCTTACTAAGTAAGTAGGCTTAACATGTACCGGTCTTTGAGCATTGCCAATGCCCCGTCTTGACAATACGATGAGCATGAACTGTTTTAGGAACATGGCTTTGATGCATAAGGATCTCACAATTATATATAATTTCTTTGTAAGGCCATTATGTTTCATAGGTTTTATCCGATTAGTGCTTAATAACTCCTTATTATCGTACTAACATGAAGGAAAACCTTGTATCACTAAGATATAATGATGAGTTTGCATTATTGATAGTTTATGCCTGACCAAACCAATTGGCTCTAGGACATATACCAACAGGGAGAACAGCTTGGCTTAAATATTTCTGGAACCAGTGGTGATGAAGAGAATTCCACCATCAACATTGTAAGTGATGGTGAGACCAATGGCTTACATATGTCCTATCTGCAGAAAGAGATAAAGGGTAATTGTTCTAGGAGCAAGAAAAGGCTGTGTGCCAATCAGGAGATCACTGAAGGGCCCATTCCTTCTTATGGTACTTTTTTTTAAAAAATATTTCTGCATATAATATTGTGTGGAACATTTAGGATCTACAAAAGTTGAATTTTTCCTTAATCCCTACAATGTGTATTTTTTAAATTATTTCCATGTATATCAAAGTTGGGTAACTTTTTGATTGTAGCCATTATGCCTCAATTCTTAATTGAGATAAATAGGATTGTTATCTGAAAATTACTGTGAGCTGACTGCTGACCTTTTAAATATCCTTCATGGAAGATATGGAACTGGAAGACATGCATGTAGAACTCTAAGTTACTTATATGATGACATGACCTGTAAATTGTAGGAAAAGTTTACTATTACTACCTCTAAAGCTGAAGTTACTATAAAGTTGTTTTGAGCAATCTATTTGAAGTGTTTGCTTAGTCAAAGTTACAGAATACTGTTTAGGCATGCTAAGCTCAATGTTCTTTCTATAGTGGGTTCTCTATTCTGCCTGATTATTTTCTGGCATTCAAATGTTCTATCTGATATAGTTGTGTTTTATTGTTTTCACACTCATTTATAGCATGAATATCCTATTCTCTTGATTTTTTATTGGTGTAAAGAAAAGCATCAGTTAACCTCTTGATAGTTGAAAGCTATCTATCATTCTGTGGTATCATTTCCAAATTAATTCAAGTTTATAGGGGGTTTTATTTTATTTGGACTTATGGAAAGGAGCCTTAACAATGCCTTGCTTCATCTTTTCTTAGTGAAGTTAGTTTCCTAATGTTTTGGAATCAAACTCCTGAATATTTTAGAAACTAAAGTAGAACTTGATGGTTTTGCTATATCTTTTACTATAGAGCAGTTACATGCTTTTTCAAAATCAATTTACTTTCCCAATTAGTTTATGTGGCATATTTTTTTTTTTTTTTTGTATTGTTGTCTTTTATTGATGTTACCCAGACTTTTCATTTTTTTAAAGTATTCGTGTTTAACATTTGTATCCGACACATATTCGAACATGAGTATGGAAGTATGATCCTCCAAATATATGAAAAAATTAAAAAAAAAAAAAAAAATTTGAGCATACCTGTGTCGAATGTATATCTGTATCCGACACTTATCTCAGAGTCTGGGTAACATAGGTCTTTATGCTGATTGATATATTGTACTTTTTGCTGTTTTAATCTAAGGTAAAGGACGTAAGGCAGAAACTATCCGATTGGGAAAGCGGTCTCGGTGGAGTGAACACCCTACTCAACTGAATATAGACAAGGAAAAAGGATCACTGAACAATGGAAACAGTGATGCAGTGCCCTTGGCAAGTAAGGAGAAGCTGAGGAAAGGAAAGAAAGTTTCAGTTAGCATATCTACTGCAGATAAGGTGCTCTTTTCCTATTCAGCTATTTATATAGGGTAAATCTGAAAAACATACCATTAACAATATAATAATTGTTAAATGGTCTAATGAGCAATAATTATTTGAAAAAGAAAAATTAAAAATTGTTAAGAAGGAAATTGTAAAGACAAAATTACTCTTGATGAAAAAAAATTTTCTTCTCCTTTTCCTCTTATTTTTTAATTAAAATATAATTTTTTTTGAAAATATAATTTTTTATTTTAAAAAGTAAAAAGTAAATATTTAATTTTTTAATTTATTTTTTTAAAAATAATAGAAATAATTTTTTTGAAATTAATTTAAATTTTAAATTTTTTAAAAAAAATATTTAAATATTTTATTTTTTAAAATTAAAAAAAATTATTTTTTAATTAAAAAAGTAAACTAAAAAATAAGAGAAAAAGGAGAGTAATTTTGTTTTTATAATTTTTATTTTTTTTTTTTCAAATAATTTTTGCTTATTAAATCGTTTAACAATTATTATGTTGATGATGGCATGTTTTTCAAATTTACCCATTTATCTATGTATGCAGCAGGGAATATTCACAAGCTTCGCTTTTCCTTTTTCTAAAACGTGTCTGCTTAAATGCAGTGCTTAGCTCTGCAGTTTAAACCTGTCTGACTCTGAAGCCAGAGTTATACATCTAATATTGCTTTTGTTATATGGAGAATATAATAACGGATTAATGATAAGAACGTGAAAGAAGTGCTGAGAGAGAGGAAGACATTCAAATTTGACTTATGTTATTTGGACTTGGATGTAAGTGTCGGATTCGGGTATGTATCCGACACGGATATATTCAATTGTTTTTAAGATTTTCATGCATTTGGAGGGTTTTTGGAAGATCATATCTCTATATCCATGTTCGGATATGTATCAAACATGGGTACTTCAAGAACAATAAAGAGTCGGAACAACGTAGAATTTAACCTGTGAGGTCATGTTTGATAACTTCTTGGTTGTAGATAATTGGTGACAACAAGTTTTTGGCTGGAATAATTATACCATTTTCTTAGCAAGATAAATCAGTGAGTATCTTTCATTCTTAAAAAACTCCACCTCTCTCTCTAAATAGGAGGATCGGCATTTTCACTAGATATCTTAGGGAACTTCATCTATTTCTTGAAAGTAACTAGTTTGTGGCGTAATCTGTTTTTGGGACTACGTTGAAAATTGCATAATAAAGGAACTGCATCATAACATGCATGTAAATGCTAATATTGCTGCTTATGTGTGGATGAGAAAGAAGAGGGGGATAATAGGAACCCATTCTTGTACCATATAGTTTCAACCTTTTGCCATGTAATTTTGCAGTTGAAAGGTGCACATGCTGGTGTTTCATTGCCATCAACAAGCATGGCTGCTCATGCAGTTGATAACGACGAAGTATTGGAAATTGAAGAAGAGAAGGTCGAGGTCTCAGGCTTGCCATTTTTACTTCCCCGCCCCCACCAATCCTCCAAAATGGTTACTCACAGGTTAGTTATACTTTTGTTCAGCGTTGCCTATATTGCCGATAGATTAAACCACTTGCTTTGTTATCGTTTTCATCAAGAACCTTGATTTATGGTTTTCTTTTTCTGGCTCTGATATTGGCTGGCTTTGACAAGCAGTACGAAGGTAATGATCAGAATGTAAATGTTGACGGACCGGAGTAAAGAGATGGTGCATGTGGATATCCTTTGATATATGTTTTTTTTTTTTTTTTTGTTGATATTTTTGATATTCCGTTGATATATGATTTAATTGCGGTAAATGTATATATTTTGCTGGGTTGGGTAGTATCTTTCATTTTCAGTCCAGAGTCGATGGAATCATATATATGTTTAGGTCTGATGTATGAGATAATTTCTCTATTAGCGTATTTAAAAATCATATGAGAAGAATAGGGACGGTACGTTATTTTTGAAACATTATGTATTTAAATTTAAATCAATTTTCATGATATCTTAATTTGTTTATTATCTAATTAAATGAGTATTACTATATGAATTCGAATTATACACTTATCTTTTTTTTCGGATGTCCAAATTCGTTAAATGTTTGAATTCATCAAGTCATTTTTTTGTCAAAATAAAGATTTAAAATCAAACACAAACAAATAAAAAATTACATTTTGATAAGCATTTATTGAATTATTATTATATTTTATTATACTTGATAATTTAATTTTTTAGTAAAATTTTAAGATATAATTTAATTTTAGCAATAAATTATTTTAGATCTAAGTTCATTTGGTAAAAAATTTAGTAATAAAAGTTGTTTGTCAAGATTCGAACTTTTCTATAAGTATAAATTTTTTCATATTTTACAAATTGAATTTTGATATCAAATATTTAAAGATTGCTATTCGAATCCAACAGGAATAGTAAATATCCTATTTGAATCCAAAAATTATTCGATTATTAAGTATTCAAATTCAAACAAATTAAATAAAAAAATATTAGATATCCGATATTTTACTATTCATTTCATTGTCATCCCTATTGAAGAAATCACATTTCCATCCAAAGGCATCAATTCAAAAATCCCAAAGCCTCAGTTCCTAAATAGTATAGTAACCAAACAAGAAACATGGCTGGGAGATCACGAACCATTACCAACGTATCTGCTAGTATTTATGAGGATTTCCAACCCCAAGTTGAGCGAAAGGAAGAGCAAGGAGCAAATATTCTACTTGTTCTTCTTCCAGATTTGTTTTTTCACATGTTATTTTCTAGTATGATATAATTTATAGAGAAAGAAGTTTCCCTGGAGGGATTTATTTGTCTTGTTTTCTTTTTTTACAAGTTTTTTGAAGAAGCAAATTAACGTCAGCTAAAACCCCGGATTAATCTAGTTAGTTCATTCAACCATTTTTAAAACATGATATCCAACAGATTTAAAACCCCGGATTAATCTAGTTAGTTCATTCAACCATTTTTAAAACATGATATCCAACAGATTTAAGATTTGAATCCCAGCATCTAAAACTTCTTCCCATATCATTAGGGTACGTGTCACTGTCCACACTAACCTGCAATGTATTGTTCGCTTCGGCCCATTAAGACTCACTATTTTATCCACAAAAGGCGCTTCACAAGTTGAAAATGATGTGACACTTATATACCCAGTCGAACTTTAGTACACAATCAATGTGGATTCATGACTCCTCTCAAAGACCATGACATCCTCCCTCACTCCAATGAGATCTACTATCCTTAGTGGCACATCGCTCGTATCTCCAAAGCCGACTTTGATACCAACTATCACGGATCGCGCATTCCCTTAATCGAATGGACACGATCATACGACACCAAGACTACTCCTAGTCGAGATCAACCTATCTCATGTCCTCTTTTTGCCTGGACAATCCACAATCACTTATCGCAGCATGCTTGAGAGCCTTCCATGGCTCGGCTTTGCTAGGTCACACGCACAATACTAAACTCAATTAGGGAGGACACCCGCTCTCATCGTGCAACCAGCACGCTTGCCCGCAAGAGGCCCCAGGCATCCATCCTACATGAGAGTCTCGAGCGCCAACCCTTAAGGTCCACATGTAGGGTGCTCAGTCTCAATCCTCTTAAGGATATCACATCCCAGCATGGTAAGAACCCAACACCATGCCCGCACGCACACTGCGAAACTCTCGTGCTTGGAACCCTGAGGCACTACTCACAAGCTGAACTGCCACCAACAAGAGCCAAGCCAGACTCCACTCGTTCACCATGAAGGCCACTCTTAGGCCATGCACTTAGCCAAACTCCAGACTAATTTCGCACATGATGGACACCTAACATCATGCTCATGTCTCGTTGAGTACTCGAGTGTGCTGTCCCAACTCCAGCACACTCCCACGCATGCTATCCAGAAGCCACACGAGACTAGCAGCTTACATGCTTACTAACCCACTCGTCCCACAATCTCGTATAGGTGTCCCTCCTAAGCAAGCACCATATTATGATCCCATGGTGGAGGAATCCGTACGGCATAGCGATTGCTACGGTCCAACCCGCTATGCCACGGTCCAACCCCGCACTTCATCCCACTGTGTGATACGAGGCCCGCTGGCCTCAAATCGTCTCTGGGACTACCTTGTCCCAAGGAGACATCGTGCCATCCTCTTGGCCTTGATGCTTGCACACCTAAGCACCACATGTGTCTAAGAGTAGCTCCCTTGTACCAGGCAAGCCTCGCCCGCTTGTCAAGTGAAGGGGTAGCACATTTTATTCCTTAACAAAAATGCATAACCTAACCTAACCATCAACTGTTAAAGTTGCAAGTCCCAAAAACGAGCTCAAGAAAAATTATCTCATCCACCGTCAATAGAGTTTTTAAATTCTACAAGTGAAATTATAAGAGCAATACATTCCCCTTCAAATCTATTTAAAAAATATAAAAAATAAAATATATGACAATCTCTTAACTCTTGCTTGTGAAATTAAAAAACTCTACTAACGGTTTATAAAAAACGAACTAAAGAAAACAAAAAAAAAAATCTCATACAGAAATATTAAAGAAACAAACAACTTAAGTCAGTCCATGGTAAGAATACTATACTAGCAAATATTACAGAATGAAACTAAGCCAATATAGCCAACACAGTTGAGCAACAAAATTATTTTTTATGATTTCATATCCTTCCACTAACATAGATTACAAACATTGATTGTTGCATGGAGTTTCTCCACTTCAAAAAAAGTTCAAATCTGAACCCTATTTCACAAATTTCAGACAAATACATCTTTTCCCTTGCCCCTTAAAAACTGACCTCCGCGCAAGGGTGCCAAAAGAAAGAAAAACATTGGGCTGTTAAGGGAGCAGGAAACAACATTAAAACATATCTGCATATTTTTACCAGTTCAAGTGTCAAACGCATCCAAAGAAGTGTTCCAAGGATGGAGAACTGAAGACATTAGCTGCAGTCCGTTCAGGTCTGGCGGGAGAAACGTGAAGCTGATATTTGATGAACCTCTGCAAAGAAAGAAAAAAAAAACCTTAAAATCATAGGCATTGTGGCAAGAATATGACTTTATAATCAAATATCAGAACATTTTAAGTGCTGCTGTGAGAGAACTATCTCAAAGATTATGGAAAGTAATGAAATTATACAGCTAACTGAGAAACTATTTCAGGATTTGTGTCAATATGCCAATCTGGTTCTAGTTGCCGAACAAATGATGTCCGCCCATTCTCTGTGCTGCAAAACAGAACCTGCAGATTCATTTCAGGCAAAATAAATATTAAATATATGAACAAAAACAAGAGGACAGAATATTGATATTCTGAAATTAGAAAAGAAAGGATAACCAACCAATTACATTCTAATATTTTATAGCAGGCACCATATTTCACAGTCCAGATATAATGCCCCTGACTAGGGGATCATTTCAATTTGAGATGTCTAAGAAAAATTGTGTACAATCACAATTGTCATAATTACTTACCTTGTCCTTTACCAAACCACCGGAGGTGAAAATCCCTGCATTTTCCAAGGCCAGAAGAACATTTTTCTGCAGACAAAAACTTAATAATGTTAGTCACAAGGGAAAACACATGATATAAAAAAATGCTAGTAGCCTATACAAGCACAATCTTGATAAAGAAGTACTATTGCATGCAACAAATAAGGAGGAATATTACACATTCAATGCAAAAAAGTTTGGAGTTATGCTTGTAATTAGAAGAATATGCCTATCAGAACCTTGAAAAAACTAATCATGAAATACATTTAAGGGAAATTTATAGGATTGACAAATAAGCATGAACTAATACTATAGAACAAGGTTTGAACTCACTTCGCTTTCATCATCAATGACTCTCTCCACAAGATAAAGATCACAAAATTTGGTAATCTCCAATAGCACATTCAACACAGAGGACTTAACAGTTGCTTGTTTCTATACAGAATGAAACAAATCAAATTAATTATTTGCAGATGACAGTTACAAATGCAAAGCCCACAGAAAAGATTCCTACCTGCAGCTCCTCTGGACTGCTTTCCTCAAGGATCACTCCAAGCAATCGACATGTTACCTACACCAATAAGTCATCAAAGCATTAGAGGAAGAACAGAAAAAAAGGCACCAATGGTTTCATAAAACAGCACATGTATTAAATACCAACATGTCCCTAAACTTAAATGGTTCATGCATTCCAATGTACAGACTCAAGTAATAGCGCCAGAACCGATTCATCCGATTCTGCCACTAGTAGTAGTATAGCAGCTTGTTATGACCAATACCAGGTAATGGCTCTCATTAATAACCAAGCCATGTCATATAAGACTTGTTGCACATTCAAGGTGCAGGCAGATTTCTAGAAGTTAAATTTACAATAGCAAGAAGCTGTGATAGCAATTCGGTTAAAAATATTGACTAACACAAATTGGTTGAAAGTAGAGATTATATTGAATATACTGGATTTTGGTATTATTTTAACATTTACAATAGCAATTTATTCTGATAAAGCATCTAGTGTAGACACCCATTTTTGTCTGGGTTGTTTTAATTTTAACTTTTAATTTTAGTTTTAGTTTTAATTTTAATTTTGATTTTAGTTTTTATTTTAATTTTACTAGTATTTTCGGAATTAATAAAAAAAAAATGAAAAAAAAAAAACAAAAAGAATGGAAAAAACCGAAAAGAAAAAAAAAAAAAAAGAATTGAAATTTGTTTAAACCCAAACTCTCCAGGATTAAGATTGATTTTCAGATTTTTTTCGAGACAATATTAAAAGAGTTTTATTTGGGTTAAAACAACACTTTGATTAGGATGAGAACTCTAACCTAAATCATACTAGGACTCTAGGTGAACTTTCCCTATATAAAGAGACCCAGTTTTCATCATTGTGGGAGTGGGAGAACACAATTGAGAGGGGGAAAAAGGAGATTCGGAAAAAATTCTTGGTTTTCGTTCTTAGAAGAATTTTCGGGTTTTCTTAGATTTGGAGTTTAGCTTTTTAAGATTTTTGTTTAGGAAATCAAAAGAGGATAGCTTTAGGTATTTTTTGGTATTTTTTTGAAATTTTTCTAGGGATATTTTTTTCGACGAGTTTGATTAGAATTTTCAGGTTTTCTCAGATTTGGAGTTTAGTTTTTTAAGATTTTTATTTAGGAAATCAAAAGAGGGTAGCTTTAGGTATTTTTTGGAAATTTTTCAAAATTTTTGCTGGAGATATTTTTTTGACGGGTTTGATTTTTCGGTAACTTTTTCCAGCGAAGTTTGAATTTTTCGATACCGGTTTCTGGGTTCTTTGATTTTTCCGACTACTTTAGCTTCCTCCGGCATCGGCATACGACAACGTAAGGCATCACACGGCGATGAGGATACCGGAATATGATATTTAAACTGTTGATTCATCTAAGTTCAAGGATTTTTTAGAGGTAATTTTTTTTTTTAATCAGTATACAGATGATTTGTTTAAAAAAAAATTCTTTGCTTTCTAAAACTTACATGCGGGTCGGGTATGCAACACCCACGTGCGCACCCCGACCCAGATGTTAAACTTTCTTTCATTTGTTTCATTTACGTTTTGTTTCTTGTTTTTTTTTTTTTTTTAATTATTTATTATGTAATCATTGTTTTATGATTGTATATATGATTATTTCTTTTTTATTCATTGGTTTTATGACTAGATAATGATTTCATGATGATTATTATTATTTTTATTATTTTATATTTATGATTGCATGATAATAATGATGATTATTAATTACATCGTGATTTTTTTATATAATTATTTGATTTGTTTTATTATGTTTTACATTTTTTTTATATTAATTTATATAATTTATTTATTTCTTTATATTATTAACATTATTTTATTTTATGTTTCAGGTTTAGTTCATTTTTCTATGTAATATTTTATGATTATTTTTTATTATTTTAATTATTTTGCATGATTAGAAAATAAATATGAACTTAGGATTGATTAAGACCATTTAGATATAATCAGTTTAGAATAATATATGATTGATGTGGTACTATCTCTAGATAGGTGTTGTGGGGGTGTTAATCCTTCCCCACACGTAACCGAACTCCCGAACTTAGTTCTGATAAGTAGATCAGAACCTATTCTTTTTAGGGTACTTTAGTCAAGCTTAGGATTACTTTAAAAATGATAGATTCATATAGGTGACTAATCACACCTAGATTAGATGATTAATGGCAACTCCATGATTTGTGTCTAGCATGCTGAATTCGTATTTTGCACGTTATGTTATGTCATCCAGCAAACAAACAAATAAGGTAATCGGGCCATTTGAACAACTGATAGCAACAAGGCTCCCATAAAACCAAATACTCAGAAGAGAAAACCCCTCAAACACTACCCGGGGGTTCTATGAGAGGGCTCTAAAAGCTTTTCAGTTAGCCAGGCCAGTTTACCTAACTACAGCATATAAACCAAAATTTTCAATCAAACCTTAGCTTAGAGTGACACCTACAATCACTTTAAGAAAGGAGGGGCACACAGTCCTTTTCCTAAGAATCCCATTCTACAAGTAAAAATTTCCCCCCTTTTTGTGAGTATCGGTTATTAATCATTACTAAAGGAGCATGATTAGTACATCAAAGAATCCTACTTCCAGAAAACAATAGACACAAATAAACACCAACATTTGACTTAATGCATAAAGGAGTGTATGTAAGTTACCTTTCTACCTTCATTCAATTTCTGCCTAACCATTTGCCCCAATGTTGGCTGCAAAAGGAGGAAAAGAGAGATGTGAATTACAAACAAACAAAGCTAATAGACAATTATAACATATCAAAATGTTTGAGAAAGAGGCAAATGCGTACCTTTACTGCCTGGAAAAACTCATCAACAACATTTTGTGCTCTTAAATCCTCTGAAGATGAACAAATTCCAGAAGGCATCAACGTTGGATTTGACTGGGTACTGATAGCAGAGCTACTAGTTGTTGGAGCTTGACGTTTCGGTTGTCTTCTTGGAGGTGCTGCAGGTGATCTCATCAACCTATAGGTAAAGATAATTGCAACAGCAAGCCCTGCAATAGCCCCAACAGATCGTGGATCCTGATGCGAGTAGTAACGTGGTTAGAATCATACACATTATTATTGAAAAAATTGCACATTTCAGTTACACGCCAAAACAACATAATAGCTTCATATGGGTTGAAAAGAAAATGAAGGATGAGAGTATGAGCAGTTCTACATGGTTTGTGGCTGGGTAGCCCCACCCCAAAAAAAACATGCCAGTGATTTGAGATAGTCTTGGCCTCAATATAGCATTTTCACACTATAGCTCAAAAATCAAATAGGTAAAAAAATAATTAGCATTCGAGACGAATTAACACCACTTCTAGTCATACAGTAAATCAGTAGGAGGATTATCATTTTTAATCTTAAATCTGAGAAATTTAAAGTTGCAATAAGATTAATTCGTCACCCAAAAATTAGTGTGACAAAATTAACATCAATTACCAAATCAACCAATAAATACCTAAATCGTATAACTAAATAATATAAAAAGGAATAAATTTCCGTATTTCAGCAACAAAAAAGCGCATCAGATCCGCCGAAAAAGAAAGAAGATAGGAGAATTTATGAGAGAAAGAAAAGAACCAGTTTTTGGAGAGAGATCGAGAAGAAATTGGGCATCTTGAGGGCGAAATAAGTTCCGAGCCGCTTGATCAGCTCAATCAGCTCGTCCTTGAATGACGATAAAGACGACGATGGGTCGGCCATAACCACTAAATTAATAAACGACGCGGCCGTTTAATCGAGAAAAGCGTCCTTCTTGTTGCGTATCAGAGGAAGCTTTCAGATTCTCAGTTCCTCACCATTTAATTAACCACTCGTCAAAAATACACTTTCTCTTTGTGAAGCCTTCTTCTTTTGCGTCAAAGTAAGGTAAGGTAAGCTTCGATTTTCCCCTTTTCTTTTTGTTGTTCGTTGAGTCTTTTAAGATTTGCAGAGCTTTTAGGGTCAGCTGACTCAGCTCACTAGGTGAGCTTCGAAGCTCCTTATCATGCCACATAATTATTTTGATTAACGCTTGGTAATCGATAATCATATTTATTTAAATATATATTTATATAAAATTAAATAAGAAATAAATATATAAATGAAGTAGATAAAGAATTCGGATATTCGATTCTATCTGAAACGAAAATTAAAGTGGATTCGAATCGCGGATATCCAAAATTCATATCGAAATCCGAAATTTAATATCCGAATCCAAAAAAAAATCGAATCACAAAAATAAAAATAAAAATCTTATTAACAATTACTTATTATAATGACTATAAATAAAAATATTTTTAATTAATTAACCTATTTTGTAATTTTTCTAAAACAGAGAAAATAAATAACTATCGCGGTAAATATGTAACGGATTCGAATATCCAACACTATCTGAACTAAAATTAAAGCTATTCAGATAACGGATATCCAAGGATTCATATCCGAATCCGTTGCGGATAATCAATTCAATATCTGAATCCATAAATTATTCGAATTTAAAAAAAAAATTGAATTACATAACTACATAAGCTAAAAAAATTATTTTCTTATTAATAATTATTTATTATAATAATTATAAATTATAAATATTTTTAACTTATTAACATATTTTATAATTTTCTTAAAAAACTGAAGAAAAAAAGACAACTATCCGCTGACCAAGCCTGCCTTGTTACAATACCCCTGAAGGATACTTTTAATATAGAGTTATTGATTAATGGGTGTGAGTAAAATTTAGATTAATAGAATAAATCGATCGAAATCAATCGAATTTAGTTCATTCAATTTGATTTGTTCAATTTCAGTTTTATTTAGTTATTTAATTCGATTTAATCAATTTATTCGGTCGATTTATGATTTTTTTATTTTTAGATCGAACTGATCGATAATTAATTAAAAATAAATAAATAAATAATATTATTTTTATTTAAATATACTCAAACTCTAAATCCAATCCAATCCAATCTAATAAAAAATAAACTAACCCAACAATCCATAACTCAAACAAATAAAAAAATTTATAACCCAAACTTTTAGAATGAAACCGAACAAACTGACCTAATCGAATCGATTAAATTCGGTTTGATTAATTCAATTTTAAAATATTTTTTTATTTGTTTGATTTTTTAAATTAATTTAATTTAATCAATTTTTAAAATTTTAAAATCGATGTTCATCCTTAAATATTAAAAATGTTGCACCCTATCATCCAAACATAAGGCACGTCATGGGTGGGGAAAAAAAGTGTTCCAACCATGCAGTGCCATGGCTTCGTTTTTCTTTTTAAAACTCTCACATAACAGGTATAAATAGAATTAGAAAACTCCTCTAAGTTAAAATAACAATTCAAAATTCACAATTTTGAAGAGTAGGGGATTCTGAAAATTTAAAAGCTCTCCAAAAATCTCAAGAATCAAATTCTGAAAATTTAAAAAAAAAAAATCGAAGAACACTGCATTTGTGTTCCATAATTTAAGATTCTAGTTGGTTATAACATTTAATGGTAAATAAAAATTTAAAACTATCAATTTATTCATTTTTAATTGATGTAATTTTTATAATAATATTTTTAATTAAAAAATTAATATTTTTGAAATAATTATGTTTATTTCATTATTACTACTAAATTTTTTAATAAATATTATTATTATCATTTATCATCATATTATTTAATTAATTTTTTTATAAGTAATTTTTAAAAAAAAATTGATCCCACTTAAGCCGAACACCATTATCGTATATTACTAGAATTTTTCTCCCTGCTTCATTGGAATATTTTTTTTTAATATTTATAAAATTTTAATTAAATTAATAATTAAAAATAAATTTAAATTGAATCATATTAAATAATTATCATTCATTTAAATAATTTTTTATGTTATAATATCGTAAGTAAATGAATTTAGAGTTAAAATCGAATCACTATGACAAATTATGCAAAATATGGGATGAATTGAGACACGACATAAACACAACATGAAAACAGAATTAAAACATGACACGACACAAAAAATAACTTGAACATGACACGAATACACGAACGTGTTAAAATCTATATAAAATGAATTATTAACGTGTAAAAATTTATATAAAATTTATAATATTTTGAATACGCAAAAAAGTAACACGAATACGAAAACAAATTTTCTTTAAATTGAATCACTATAACAAATTATGCAAAATATGTCATGAATTGAGATACGACACGAACACAATACAAACATATAAATTTTGCTCTAAATTGAATCACAATGATAAACTATGCAAAAATATGAAATGAATTGAGACACGATAAAATACACCATAGAAAAAATAATTAAAACATAATACGAAAAATAATATGAAAACTACTCGAATGCACGAACATGTCAAAATATACATAAAATGAATTGTTAATGTGTAAAAATTTATAATACTTTAAACACACGAAAAAATAACACGAATACGAACATACAATTTTTCTCTCTCTTTTTTTTTTCCTTTTCTTTCCTCTTTCTTTTTTTTTTATTTTCTTTTGTATTTTTTTCCAAAAAAAAGCATCACGTCAATTTGTATAATTCATTTTATGTAAATGTTAGATTATACTTGTTTTATTAAAGTATATATATTTTATTATTATCATGATGCCTCTTTCTAATAAAGTCCATTCTTGAGTAGTCTAACTATTGGTTGAAGGGGTTAAAACTAATTTTAACTACTAATGGGGTTTCATTGCAAACATTTTCAACCACATTTTCTTCTTGTAAATGTAAATCCTTTTTTCACGTTATTTGAAAATTAATTTTCCTTTTTTTTTCCTTCTCTCTTGTTTTGCCTGCCTTATGATTGATTTTGCTTCCATTTTTGGCTAAAAAGTTCAGATTTTGTTTTGGATAGAAATAGAATAGAATCAAATAGATCCTGCATGCCAAAGTCATGAACCCAAGATCAAAAGTATTGTCAAAGAAAATAATGGAAAAGACAGAATCCGAGTTTAATTTAATTGATTTGTCGAATCACATTTAATAAATTTGAAATTTGAATTCTAACATCAATCATCTCTTCTCTATTTTAAGGCTGCAATATCTTTTATAAAATAATAATAATAATGGAAAAGACAAACAAAAATGAAAAAGAAACGTACTCTGTTTGCAAACAACAGTTTCATTTCATATTTAAGAGGTTGAATAGTAAATTTCCCTACAGGCTTTAGCTTTCAATTCTGTTTTCTTCAAAAGAAAGTTAATGCAACCCATTTTTATGAGCCAAGCAAACAAGAGAAGAGAGGGCCTAAGACATAATGAAGAGAGGAATTTGGCGGTGTCAGTCCACTGCTTGAGGTGGCGAACAACTTTGTGTATCTTCTTCAACTGATATTTCAGTCACATCGTCGATGGCAACAGGGCTTATTATAATTCCCCTTTCTACTTTCTGTCCGCCGCCATTCATTAACTTCTCTTTTTCCAAGTGGAAGCAATAGCTCTCGAAAACTCGGGAGCTAACTGTGACTCCAAAATCCAAAAGGAAAAGCAGTTCTAGTTCTAGCCGGTTCACCTCAGCATTGCTAACTCCTCCCACCCGAGCATAGACGGCATTGTTATAATGCCTGCATTAGCATGAACCAAACAAATTTCAGAACCAAAAAAAATAAGAACAAAAAGAACTGTTACATAGTTTTAAAATGCGGCCGTTATAGCTGCGTTGTTACGAAAATTGAGACTTCCGCACCGTATTTTATTCGTGATGTAATTCTCACGACATTATCAAATTTCTTGAAACACTATCAAATTCATGTTCGTGATAACCGCAATACGTTACGTAACATATATGACATCTACAACTGGAACAAAATATGCTACCGCGATTTAAAACTATAGTGTTACATGATTGTTTCATTTGTCATGAGAAACAGAAAAAGGATGTTGATGCAGGCAGGGGCAGAGGGCAAAGTGTCCCTTAAACTGAATTGGCAGGCTACGGCCCTTTGGCCATACGTCATCTAATTTTCTATGTACAAAATGCAATGCATTTGAGCCAAATTTGATGCACTCATGTTTTTTAATCCTCTTTTATTTTTTCATCATAGTTCCACATATCAGATATAAATATATATTTGATATGAATATATTTAAATTTTTTTATATATTTAGAGAATCTATCTCGTATTTATGTTCGAATAACTTAAATAAGCTACAATCTCTCAAACAAACAAATGCTGCATTTGTTAGTTGCATAATTAAAATTAACCAACATCATAGGTACCCCATTTTTCCTTCACAAAAAGAAGAAGAAAACATGAGAATTAGAGTACTTACACATCATCAAGAATCTTAGAAGCAACCATGACACTGGTAACCAGCAATCTATGCACATTTAAGGATATGACGAGCGAGTCAGGATGCTTATGCGCCAGCCTGTCTATATAAACGTATCCTACAACGAAGCAGGAAGGGCTACAATTTGTGTACTTATATATCCTCTCCAAGTACTTTGGTATGCTTATATTCGGAGCCCTAACGCCATGAAACGCATTCAAACTTTTCCCTAGCCGAGCAGAGCTACCATGGCAGTTCAAGTTCAACCCATCTAGCTGCTCGCTCAGGACCTCAACAAGCCTGTCGTTTCGGGCCACTAGCTTTTCTAGAACTGAAGAAATTATGGTCAGGACTCTTGGTGTTGTCGTCTCGGCTTGGCTTGGATTTGGTTGCCGAATTTGGTGGGTGGGAATGGGATAGTCGCCGGTGGCTAACATTTAATCCATTGTGAAGAAAAAGTATTGGAGATATTTGGGTGGTTAGGAGCCTATAGGTTGGCTAGTTAGTGTTCACGACAGATGCTGCAGAAGTTTGTGATTGGTATTTGATGTTATTAAGGTAAGGGAGTGGGACATTGGTTGTTTCGATGGTGGAGATTGAAGGTTGTGGCTGCCTTGGTGCGGCAGAGTGATTTTAAGCCGTGTGGATGGGAGAAGATTGAGTTTAATTGGATAGCAACAACTCGTTGAAATTCGTGGTGGACGCTATCCAACTTGGCTCGCATTGCGAACCATCTTCCTTCCCTTATAATTTCTTTTTTTACAAAAAAATGTTAGATATGGAAAAAAATTATAGATATTATAATTCGAATTTTTATCTAAAGGTGATTACATGTCGGATTCTCTTGTAATTTTCTTTTTGTTTTATGGGAAACATTAATTTGTAAATAGTGATATTGATTAAGTTGATATATATAAAAAATTATAATTATTGTATTATTATTATTTTTAATTTAATAAAAATAATATATTAAATGCAAAATACTTTTTAAAAATGATTAAAAATAATCCTTAACTAATTTCTATAGACACCAATTAAGCAGGTCTTTGTTTAGTAATAAACTTGATTTTTTATTGATGTAGTCGCAGGGCATTTGACATAGAAGTGCTCATGGGTCGAGTCGGACCGTATTCGGGCCACACCACATATATTTGTCCAAGCCTGGCTCGACCCGAAATATGGGCCTCAAATTTTGTCCAAGTCCGCCCATATATTCTAAATGGATAGTCCAACCCATTTTGACCCGCTCATATTATTTTTTTTTAATTTAAATAAATATTTTTTATTATTTAATTTTTAATAATTTTATCTCTTGTGTTTTTTTATTAAATTCTAAAACATAGATAACTTAGAATATTTTAAAATATTTACACTATAATATTATCTATATTTATTTTTTATATGATATAAATTACATAATATATAAAATATAAAAATATTATATCATATTATATTATATAAATAAATAAAAAAACGGGTCGGGCCGGGCCGGGCTCAAGCCTTGATTGTTGAAGCCAAGGTCCGACTCATTTTCTAAACGGGCTTTATTTTTTTGTCCAAACCCATATTTCGGGACTAATATTTTTGTCCAACCTGTAGACACCGGATTTTAACCGGGCTTTTTATTATTTTTATATTATTTTCAAATTAAATAAAAAATTAAAAAATAAAAACAGAGAAAATCAAAAAGAAGAAAAAAGAATTTGGATTGAACTTAAACTCCTTTTTAAGATCAAAATCTAACTTAGATGGAGGTGGATTTTCGGATTAAGATCAAGACTCATGACTCAAATGAACTAAAACTCATCTAGGATTTTTGCTATAAAAATAACCTTGGGTTCCACAATCAAACACATCAGAGAGTCTCGAAATACAGCAAATTCGAAGAACACAGTGACAAAGGAAAAATTATTTTTCTAGGGTTTGTTTCGAAATTTTGAGGCTTTTGAGTTCTAGGGTTTTTTTTTTTGTTGAAAAAATCATACGGTAGAAATCTAGAAGGGTAGAGAGGAAGCTTCGGGACGAATTTCGGTTGGGTAGAAGGTCGTGGTTTAGGGTTTAGATCTAGGCTTTTTGGGTGTGATTTGGAAGAAACTATTTAGGAAATCGAATAGAGGAGGAAAAAAGGAGCTTTGTGGTATCTTTTGGTGAATTTCTAGGTTTTGGGAGCAACGATCACTGGCGGCGGACGGCGGTCGGATTCTGGGTTTCTGAAGAACAGTCTTGGGTGTTCTTGGAGGAGAGAAGAGGATTTAGATATATATTCTTTTAAGAGGTGAGAAAATGAGCAAAAAAAAAAAAAAATTGGTTTTAAATATAGGGTTAATGCACAAATTAGCCCCTGAAGTATAACCATTTTCATGATTCGGTACTTAAAGAAAAAAATTTTATGATTAGGTACCTAAAGTTGTATTCTGTCACCCACGTTAGTCCAAGTGGTTAATTCCGTTACATAAATGTTGATGTGGACTAATTGACCAATAGAAAGTAGTCACGTGTAAAAGTCAATGCCACTTCAGTATTTTCACGTCAGCAAATTTTTTTATTTTTTTCAAAATAAAAAATTAAATAAAAAATATAGAAACTTTTTTTATTTAATTTTTAAATTAAAAAATTGGAAATTTTATTTTTTAAAATAAAAAATTATGGAATTTTTTTATTTAAAAAAAAAATAAAACTGAAAATTAAAAAAAAAAAGTTCTAGAAAAAAAAAGAAAAGAGACGAAAAGAAGAATAGAAGGAAGATAGAGGAAGAAAAGGAAGAGAGAGGAAGAGAGAAGAAAAAAAGAAGGGAAAAAAAAAAAGAGGAAGAGAGAAGAAAGGAAAAGAAGAGAGCTGAAGATAACGAAGATAGAGAAAAAAGAATGGGCGCATCCGGCCGCTTGTCAGCCTCGGGCCGACCGCCGGTTAGCCTCCCTCTCTCTCTCTCTCCCCTTCTCTCTCTTCCCCCATCCCTCTTTTCCTTATTCTCTTATGCGTTTTCCTCTTCTTCTTTTTTTTAATTCAAATAATGAAAATAAAAAGAAAAATTTTAATTTCAAAAATTATTATTTAAAAAAAAGTAAATAAAAAAGGTAAAAGAAAATTTAAAAATATATTTTTTTTAAAATTTAAAAAAATTAAAAAAATTTAATTTTTAATTTAAAAAGTAAAAAGAAAAGTAATTCAAAAATAATTAAAAAATTTTAATTTTAGAAACAATTATTTTAAATTTTTAAATTTTTTAAATTTAAATAAGTAAATTAAAAAAAATAAATAATAAAATTCTAAAATGATGATGTGGCATTGCTGATGTGTCAAGTTGCCATATGTCACATTTTTATTAGTCAAAAAATGACATGTCAGCATGTCGTTAGGCATTGGACTAACGTGTTAGACGGAATTAAAGTAAGAGTACTTAATTGTGATTTTTTTCTTTAGGTACCAAATGGTTAAAAGAGGTATAGTACAGGGGGCCAATTTATATATTAACCCTTAAATATACTACAAACGGGTCGGGTTAGGGGATCCGCACGCGACTAGACCTGCTCATTGGCCTGGCTACCCGTCCAAACCTGAAGCCCGCCCGATATTTGGCCTGAAAAATGAGTATGGACAAAATTTTAAGCCCGTTTTCTAAATGGGTCGGGCCTTGGGCAGAAAAATCTAGGCCTGGGCTGTATACTATTATAAATAATAAATATATTTTATATTTAATAATAAATAATTTAATTTATAATATAAAATTACTTTATTACCCTTAGATTTTAACCTGTAAAAAAAAAAAAAAAACTCAAGTCAGTTATCCTTTATGAGTTAGTAACAATCTTGATGTGGATCCCTGGAAGTAATTTATCCTGCAGCCATGGCCGTGTCTGTTAAAAGTGGGAATAACATTGCCCAATAAAAGAGATACAAAGTAAATTACTAGTATTATTTCTCTGTCTGAAAGTAACTAATGTTTTCAGCATGCTAACAATGGTGGGTCAACTCAAGCACAGGCAAGCTAAGAGCCTGCAACTTTTGGAGGGCAGGGGAAAGAAATTAAACAAGAACTTAGATTGCAATTAAGTAGAAAGGGTATAGACTAAATCACTAAATGGCTAACTCCAGAATATGTGGATAAGACCTAAAAAAAATTGGTCGGGCCGGGCCGGGCCTGGACATCATCTTAACAATATGGGCTGGACCTGGGCAAAAAAACTAGCGCATATTTCAGGCCGGGCCTGGGCAGACATAGAAGCTCTTAGCGCCCGGCCCATGAACACCTTGTGACCAGCGCGCTGAACAGACCCATTTGTAGCTTCTTTCTTCTTTTTTATTTTTATTTTTATTTTTGTTATTTATTTTTATTTGTTTTATTTATTCAATTTAAATTGCATGATTTTTTTTGTTTTTAAATTTTTGGACTAATATTATTTTTGGTTTTAATTTTTGTAGGTATTTTTAAGATTAATTAATTTATTATAATTTTTAGAAAGCATTATATTAGGATTTATTATTATTTTTAGAAAGCATGATTGTATGATTAATTATTATTATTATTATTTTATTTTGGCATGCTTTTTAGGATTATTTTTATTTTTATGTTTAGATGGCATGATTTTATGATTATTTTTAATTTTTTAGGATTATTTTTTAATTTATTTATTATTAGATTCATATGATTTAAGATAATTTTTTTTATTATTATTAGATTTGCATGATTTAGGATTTTTATTATTTATTATTATTAGATTCATATGATTTAGGATTTTTTAATTTTATATTGGCATGATTTAGGATTTTTTATATATATAAATTTTATATTATTTAGATTATTGCATGATTTAGGAATTGATATTATTTTATTATTTTTTTTTAGATTTTTGCATGCTTTAGGAATAAATATGATTTTTATTTTATTAATTTTTAGATTATTTTGCATGATTAGGAAAATAAATATTGACTGAGGTAGATTAATTAAGACCTTTAGATAAGACCTAATATGTGACTAATGTGGTACTATTTTTATAGGCGTTGTGGGAGTGCTCATCCTTCCTTGCACGTAATTTAACTCCCGAACTCAGTTCTGATAAGTAGACTGGAACCTATTCTTTTTAGGGTGTCTTAGTCAAGTTTATGATTACTTTAAAAAGAATAGATTCATAAAGATGACTAATCACACGTAGTTAGATAATTAGTGGCGACTCCATAATTTGCGTTTAGCATACTAAATTTATATTTGGCATATTATGACACAAACCCTCCTAAATATGGGCGGGTCTTCGGACTTGGACAGATAGCTCGACCCTTGAGCAGATCTAATTTGACATCATCTAGACCTTATTCTTGTTGTATTTAGACATGCTCGAGACTTTGCTCTTTTACATGAGATAGCTCGACACTAGATAATCGCGAGATAATACGTTTAGCTAGTGTCCCTGGTTGTTTCGATAGATGATTGTGCGATTATCTTGCTGTAACTGAGAAGGTTACATTGTGAAGGCTTTGAAAAGTTGCATTGTAGAGTGGTGGCAGTGGCAGGACTCGGGAGCCTGCAACGTCGATCTGAGCAGTTAAAGCTGCAATTTGTTGTCATGAAGTAGTAGGAAGAAAGCAATGGTTGCGGCGACAAATGCTGCACTCGCCTAGTTAACTTGGAGGGTTTTGGAGCTGGGACCTTCTTTAAAGGAGTGTAATCGAGTTGAGCTGAGTTGAATAGATCAACTTGAAACCCGTGGTTCGAAATTTGATTCGAACTCGATCCAATTTTATTTTTAAAGTTTAAGTTCGGTTTGAGATAAAATACCAAACTACTTGATCTCGCTTGATTAAACTCGTTTACCTAATAAAAAACGAGCTCGATTTCCATGCTTGATTTCAAACTCGATTATTTGTACTCGAATTCGAATTGAGTTTTTTTTTTTTCAATACTAATTAAAAATAAAAAATAATATTTATTAAAAATAAAAAACTTGATTAGATTCGTGAACTACTTTAACCAGACATTAGGATACTTGAACTCGGCTCGCTCAATAACTCGAACTGCTCGAGCTCGGCTCAATAATGGCCGAATCAAATTCGATTTTTTTTTTAACCGAACTCGAATAACTTACAAGCACATGTATCTCGTTTACACCCTACTTATTCCTACACGAGTTCAGCATATAACCTTTTATAATTATACAAAAGGAAGAAAAAAAAAAAAAAAAGCACAACCTTAGGAAATACAATAGTAACTCATATAATAACTACATGTGCTCTTTGTTTGTCATTTGATGCATGAATGGATGAGGATCTCTCAGCTACCTAAATTCTCCAATATGCAAGCAGCATAAAAAGCTTCGAAATAAATTTTCAAAACAAAAAAAGAAAGGCTGTTAAGTACTCTAAATCACTTCCTCCAAATAAGTATGAATGAATAAAAGAATTTTGATGTGATCATATGTATAATTCATGGCAAAAAAATGGAGTTATAAATAATGATAATAGATAAACCTCCATGAAGCTGTTATCAAAGACAAAATCATTTGGCAGTGAGTCTATACATTGTGGTCATTAGAAGCAAACAATTTCACTTCATCATTGGCTGGATCATTCATGGAGAGCTGAATATTAGACCTGGAGTTCATCTTATTCCACTCGTTCTCCACAAGGAAGAAAATTGGAAACGCCGGAAAATCTCCAAGGCCGCAATAGTAAACACAGTAAGGTAGTTATGACGGAGATGAGCTGACAGTTTGTATGTCCATGTGCAACGTAGTATCGAGTTGCTTCCTATCATCAAAAAATATACCTGCAATTCCACATACACATGAGATAACTCAGTGAGTTCCAATGATCCATGTAGTTTATGAAAACAGAAATGGTGAGAAAACATTAAAAACAGAAATGGTGAGAAAACAGAAAGAGAGCTTTTTATGTATTTGAATTGTATGAAAATATGTACATACACAGCACCTATTTATAACATAACTATGAAATAAATTCTCCTAAAATTATGGTCTAGAGTTATGGAACAAATTAAGGGCCTAAATTAGGGAAACAGTAAACTACACTAATTAGGGACAGTAAACTACACTAATTAGGGATTTCTACACACTAAATCAGGGATTTCATGTAAATCAGGGATTTCAACACCCCCCCTCAAGTTGGATCTTATATGTTAATCATTTCCAACTTGTTTATGAAATCGTCAAATTTTTGTCTTGTAAGCCCTTTGGTGAAGATATCTGCAGTTTGATCTTGTGTAGGAACATAGGTCATGCAAATGATTCCCTTCTCCACCTTTTCTTTAATGAAATGTCTATCCACTTCCACATGCTTGGTTCGATCATGTTGGACTGGATTGAGAGAGATATTTATTGCTGCTTTGTTATCACAGTAAAGTTTAATGGGAAACTTTACAGTGACTTGTAGTTCTTCTAGAAGTTTCCTTAGCCATAATGCTTCACATATTCCTTGAGCAGCTGCTCTAAACTCAGCTTCAGCACTACTCCGAGCCACTACACTTTGCTTTTTACTTCTCCAAGTTACTAAATTTCCCCATACAAAGGTACAATATCCAGAAGTGGATTTTCTATCTTCAACAGATCCTGCCCAGTCTGCATCTGTAAAGACTTCTACTCCTTTGCTGTCATTCTTCTTGAAGAATAATCCTTTACCAGGTGAACCTTTAAGATATCTAAGTATCTTAAAAACAGCCTCCAAGTGAGCTTCCTTTGGTGAATGCATGTGCTGACTTACTACACTTACTGCAAATGCAATGTCAGGTCTAGTATGAGATAAGTAAATCAACTTGCCAACTAATCTCTGATATCTGTCTTTGTCAACCAGTTCCCCATAATCATCTATCCTCTTCCCTGCTTCAATTGGAGTGTCACTTGGTTTGCATCCAAGCATACCAGTTTCTGTTAAGAGGTCGATGACATATTTTCTTTGAGACACGCTGATTCCTTTCTTTGATCTTGCGACTTCCATTCCCAAGAAATACCTCATCTGCCCAGATCTTTTACTTCGAATTCTGTGTTGAGAACACTTTTCAACCTTTCCATTTCCACTTCATTATCCCCGGTAAGAATTATATCGTCAACATACACAATCAGAATTGTCTTCTTTCCACCCTCGGCTTGTTTGAAAAACAAAGTATGATCTGATTGTCCCTGTTGATACCCTTGTTTCTTTAAAACTCTGGCAAACCTATCGAACCATGCTCTAGGAGACTGTTTGAGGCCATAAAGTGACTTTTTGAGTTTGCACACTTGGTTGTCTTGATGCCCATTACTAAAACCTGGTGGCATTTCCATATAAACTTCCTCTTCTAATTCACCATTCAAAAAAGCATTTTTTTATGTCAAGTTGCTGAAGTGGCCAATCCAAATTAGATGCCAAAGATAAAAAAACTCTAACTGTATTCAGCTTTGCCACGGGAGCAAATGTCTCGGTATAGTCAATGCCATAAGTTTGTGTAAAACCTTTGGCGACAAGACGCGCTTTGTATCTTTCTATTGTTCTATCTGCTTTGTATTTCAGAGTAAAAAACCCACTTGCAGCCTACTTGTCTCTTCCCTCTCGGTAACTCCATCACATCCCAAGTTTCATTTTTTCTTAAAGCTTTCATTTCCTCCATTACTGCATTCTTCCATTCAGGAATAGCCAGTGCCTCCTGTATGTTCTTTGGAATTTTTGTACTATTGAGATTAGAGACAAATGCTCAAAAAACAGTAGAAAGATTATTGTGTGACACAAATTTGAAAATAGGATAGAGTGTACATGAACGAGGTTGTTTTCTGAGAGCAATAGGTAAATCAATATCAAAAGTATTACAAATACCTATGTTTGTTGTTGACTCACTCACAATTGGAGCTATCATCGGGTTAGACTTTCTTGGTGCTTCAGGTGTGAGGTTCTCTTGATGTCTTGATTTTGGCCTTCTTGAATAGACTAGCATCTCCCTATCATTCTGTTTTTCCACATCTCCCCCTGAGTTCAAGTTTCCTTCTGTATATGGCAGATTAGTATGAGGAATAGGTGGAGAAGGAAGAAGTTCAAAGTCCAAAAAACGATCTTCACTAGAAATCTCCCCCTGTAGAGAAGTTTTTTTGAAGAAATGAGTGTTTTTAAAGAATGAAACATCAAGACTAACAAAGACTTTTTTTGTGGAAGGATCAAAACACTTGTACCCTTTTTGAGTAGGAGAATAACCAATGAACACACACTTGATAGCTCGAGGATCTAGTTTACTTCTATTAGGGGAGTGAACATGAACAAATGTAGTACATCCAAACATCTTGAGTGGTAAATTAGAGGGTAAACGTGAAGTGGGAAATTTTTTTTAAAGGTATTGAGTGGAGTTTCAAAGGAAAGAACTCGACTAGGCATCCTGTTGATAAGATAGGCAGTTGTTAAAATAGCATCTCCCCAGAACATTTTTGGCATATTGTTAGTAAACATCAATGCACGAGCTACTTCAAGCAAGTGTTTATTTTTCCGTTCGGCTACCCCATTTTGTTGTGGAGTGTTGACACACGAACTTTGATGAACTATTCCATTAGTTTTCAGATAATCTCCCAGAATAAAATTAAAGTATTCTGTTCCATTATCAGTACGCAAGATCTGAATGTGAGTTTGAAATTGTGTTTGAACAATGGAGTGGAAATTTTTAAACACATCACGAACATCAGTTTTGGCTTTTAAGAGATAAACCCAACAAACCCGAGTATGATCATCAATAAATGTAACAAACCAATTTGTGTGAGTGCGAGTAGAAATACGAGAGGGTGCGAGTAGAAATACGAGAGGGTCTCCATAGATCACTGTGAATCATAGTAAATGGTTTTGAAGGTTGGTATTTTGATTTTTGAAATGAAGTACGTTGATGTTTAGCCAATTGGCAGATTTCACACTGAAAAACAAAGTCTTTTTTATTGGAGCAAATAGAAGGAAACAAGTGTTTCAAGTACTGAAAACTAGGATGACCCATTCTAAAATGCCATAACATAATTTCACTTTCCCTAAAACTAGATGCAGAATTACAGATTGTAGCTTGAAGCTGTCTACTCACATTTGCCTCATCAAAGTAGTAAAGTCCCTCACATTCCTTAGCACTGCCAATCATCTTCCCCGATGATAGGTCCTGAAAAATACAATGAGAGGGAAAAAATTTAGCAAGGCAATTGGAATCTCTTGTCAATTGGCTGACTGATAATAAATTGCAAGATAGATTTGGGACATGGAGGACAGTTTCTAGAGTTACAGAATCAGTGAGTTTTATAGTTCCTTTTCCAGCAACTATAGAGAGTGAACCATCTGCAATTTTAACTTTAATGTTGCCAGCACAAGGTGAGTATGTAGAAAAAATGTGATAATTGCTTGTCATATGGTCAGAAGCACCAGAGTCGACAATCCAAGGGTTTTTGGTTAGGGAAATAGTGTTTAAGGCTCTCAAAAAATTACCTCTGTGTGCTAATGAACCAGAGGACACATGATTGGAAGACTGACCAGCAGTTTGAAGGCTTGAAAACAGTTTGTAAAGTTGCTCCATCTGTTCTTGGTTGAACGTATTTTTTGACTGATTATCATTGTTGGTAGCCTCCATCTTCCTCTCGGTCTGATCATCAACAGAGGCTTGATATCCACGGCCTTTGTTCATTTGCCTTGGTTTCCAGTCTGGTGGTTTTCCATGCAACTCCCAGCAAGTATCCTTGGTGTGCCCAGTTTTGTGACAGTGTTCACACCAGAGTCTTTTCTCCTGCTGATTCTGACTTGACCCATTCGGTGCCCTTTTTGACATCAGTGCAGATGTTTCTGGTTCAGTAAAGTTCTTGGGTTTTAGCATCACCTTGCGTCTATTTTCTTCTCGCCTCACTTCTGAGAAGACTTCACGGATGGAAGGTAGAGGTTTCCAACCAAGAATTCTTCCTCTGACCTCATCTAACTCCTGATTGAGTCCAGCCAGAAATTCGAAAACTCTTTCATTCTCTAGCCTTTTTTTGTACCTTACACTATCTCCATAGCATTCCCAATCTTCTTCATAACTCAGATCAAGTTCCTGCCATAGAGATTTCATCTCAGTGTAGTAATCAGTAACTTCTCTTTCTCCTTGTTTCATTTGCCACAGTTGGGTTTTAATCTCAAATATTTGAGAAGAGTTCTCCACATCAGAGTATGTCTCACGAACGGCATCCCAAACTTCTTCTGCTGATGGAAGAAACATATAGGTTTTTCCGATGGAAGGCTTCATGGAGTTGACCAGCCACGCAGTCACCATCGAGTTCTCTGACTTCCATTTTTGCAGAGAAGCATCAATTGAGGATGGCTTCTTTGTTTCACCGGTGAGATATCCAAGTTTTCCTTTTCCTTCGATCACAAGTTTGATTGATTGAGCCCATTCGAGAAAGTTTTTCCCATTGAGTTTCTCAACCGTGAATTGAAAATTGGAGTTGTCAGACCCATTTGAATTCATGGTGTTCATGACCTCCGTTTCTTCAGTGGTTTCAGCAGATGAAGATTCTATGCTGTCAACAGTGGTCTTCACCATTGATGGCTAAGGTTAGAAAACCCTAGGCTGTGATACCATGAAAACAGAAATGGTGAGAAAACATTGAAAACAGAAATGGTGATAAAACAGGTGAGAAAACAGAAAGAGAGCTTTTTCTGTACTTGAATTGTATGAAAATCTGTACATACACAGCACCTATTTATAACATAACTATGAAATAAATTCTCCTAAAATTATGGTCTAGAGTTATGGAACAAATTAAGGGCCTAAATTAGGGAAACAGTAAACTACACTAATTAGGGACAGTAAACTACACTAATTAGGGATTTCTACACACTAAATCAGGGATTTCATGTAAATCAGGGATTTCAACAGTTTAGTACAATAGTAAATTGCACTGGTCAGAGAAGTACAAGTTTTATGGACTTTGCTTATATTTTAGATATGAAGTTGGGTACAAAAATTGGCCAATTAGGTCAAATGAATTGTCCAATTCAGCCAGTTTATACTATATCATTGTTGATGTAATTCAGGTGTTGAACTAATCAGGTTTCTTCAATTGTTCAAGCAGAAAGATCAGACGAGTCATAAAAACATTGCTCTGAGTTTAATGCTTTAATATGATAGGAATAGCTTACCCATGTTCATCCATGTAAAAGGTGCGAGTAGAGATGCGATTTATTGAACTTGAAAACACGAGTGAAGCCACTAGCAAGAGGGAAAAATATTAATAGCCGCATCAGTAAGGTGTTTTTATAATTTACATCTATATTGCTGAAGCAACAAAACCATCTGCAATACAGATAACTAAAATGAGATCCTTTTTTTCCCCTTGGGTAGGGGGTTATAGTTTCAGGTACAATTTCACTACCAATTAAGTTATAACTGCTACAAACTAAGGGAAATTGAAATCCACGACAACCTAATGCTTGTACAAATTTCTGACCTGGGAACACAGTGCTCAAACTTGATATCATATTAGTTTCACTAGTTGAAGATGTTCTGCAGTTCTGGAATCTGGATTCCAGTTTACATCATTTTGTTGATAAAATGATGCCATGAAAACAAAACTTGTCTAGGTTGAAACAAATGTAAATTCAAGACTTTCATTACTTAAATCCATCTAACATTTTTGGTCCAATGACTAATTTACACAGCAGGGAACTAGGCCACAATATTACCAGGAGCACATATTATCACCACAAGCTGTTCAAGTGCATTTTAAATTCATGTTGGCTTGACAGATCCACTCAATACCTCACCAAAAAACACACAAAATTCAAAACTAAAAGTACAAATGAAATAGGGAGGAAGGCAGGTGGTGAAGGGTGAAAACATTTATATTTCGAGAGTTTCTAAGAGACGTACCATTTAAAAGTGTTGACCTTTCACTGGTATCCCTGTATTATCGAAGACATTGGAAAAACCGGAAAAGGTAAGGCAAAACGAGAACTAAAGGGATTGCAATGGAGTGACTGCCACAAACAGAATCAGCTTCAAACCATGCAATAGTGGAACCTGCATGAGTAAGAAATCTCTCTCAACAAAACAGAAGGAAAACCTTATGAGTTTTAGCAGGCAACATACAAGCCAAGTAAGAATAATACAATGACCATACTTTCAAGCTTCCATCCTGAAGGCTTGTTAAAAAAAAAAAAAAGTTCTTGTTTTCTTTTTTCTTTTTTTAAATAGAAGAGCTAGGATAATTCTGGTTGTTTCTGCACTTCATCTCCATGCTTCATAAAACCAAAAAAATCACATACAATTCCAAAACCATTTGAATACAGATGTTGAGAAAGCAACATAATAAATCAATTGATTAGATGAGACTAGAGGTGCAAAAGGAAGGGTTGGGTCGGGTTTGGGTTGGTTTATTTGGATTGGGTCATTTTGGTTTTAATACTCGGGTTATTCGGGTTCGGATCATTTTAGGTCCAAAATTGTTGAGTTTTGATATCACATCAACTTAATTTTGGATCAGTTCGGGTAAGTCGTTCGGGTTTGGATCATTTCAGATTCGGGTTAATTCAGGTTGTTAACTTTTCTTGATCAAATTGGGTCAGTTCGGGTTTGGGCAGGATTTTTGGGTTCAAGTCAGTTTTTCCAGCTCTAAATGAAATATATTCCTACCCAAGGACGCGTCTACAGCACATGAAATTACCTATTTAGCCGAAAAACTGTGTAGAATTTAATATGAATTCCTCTTACTGTTCTCTTCACCTCTATCAGACCCTACAGGACAGTGGAGCGTTATTTTGATGGCATCACCATCCACTGTCCCCATAAATCTCTTGGAACTAGTTTGTCTAAGAACCATCAAAGCTGTGCCCTACATTTCATCTAGTTTCTGTCAGCTAGTACCAAGGATGAGATCAGGACAGGGAGGTTGAACTTCAAAAAACAACAATTGAAGAACCATAAAATTCTTATCCAAGTCAAACCAAAAGGAAGGTCAAGCACATTTTTGTCCATGTCAAGTCAAGTGATGGTTAAGAAGCAACCATGATTTTAATGAATGAAGCAGCACTCAAAGTTTAAAACCAATGTATAAAAACCTGTCGATGGACCATTCTATAAATGGAACGCTCCAAATCAGAAAAAACCTGCACAAAGTTCAAAACCATTAAATATCTAAAAGCAGAATTAAAAACTATTTGCTAATCATCCTTGCTATACACCAGTAATCATGTTCCCCATTAAAATTCATTAATCCATATGTAAAACAAAAACCATTGAACAGTTATACCTGAAGCACTAATTACAAGGGCACAAAAATAAATGGCATGAAACAATTTCAATGGTGCAATCATCATCTTATCAGAAAATAACTACTGCAACAACAATAACAACAGATCAAGCCTTTTTTCACTACTAGCAGGTCAGCTACATGGATCATATTGCAATATTGTACTCAAATTTTATGGTTATATCTTCAGTAAGCTAAATAATATTATCAGAAAAGACAATAAATTTATCTATTTCAAAAGATTACTCAACACGGATTTAAAATGATAATGAAAAAGTAATACCACTAAAAAACAGCCTAGTTCATAACACATGCCTCAATTAGGTGCCTATTCACCAAACTTTAAATAGGTTGTGTTCCTCTATGTTACAGGATCTCTAGCTCTATGTAGTTGAAAATTTGTAGAACAGAACACGTACCTTTGCCATGGAGGTCAAAATATCAGCCAGGAAGAAGTCGGAAAAAGTTATTGCCTGCAATCACCTAATAATTTAAGATTGAAATACAACATATCCACACGATGTCAAATCAAAAAACAAAAAAAACAAAAAAAAGAAAAAAAAAGAATGAGACCCTCTTTTCTGTAGTGTTTGGATGTGTATGGCCAAACGTTAAGGCCAAACATAGAAGATTGTTAGTTCCTGGTGTGCATGCATGCAAACCACGACAACAAGGATATAAGTTCCTACAGTACATGGATTAGCATAGTTCACATGTAAAATTCTACCTGTATCATGAACTAGTAGATTAAAACATTATCAGAACCTACAAGTTTAATCAAGCCAAAGATCATCAACCAAGTTGAAGTACAAGACTTTTTTGCAAAGTTCTTGGAAGAGTTTAAGTTGCAGACATGTAGATTTACAGTAAAGTATGTCATGCACCCTTTCTTTAATCAAATAAAAGAACATGATGCAAGGATCAATTAAACTTCCGACAGATGAATCCTGATTTGCTTATCTGTTTTAACAACTTCCAAACAAGTTAGATACCCACTTGCAATCTATTATTCAGAGGAACTTGGCATGACTAATCACTTCCTTTAGAAAAGAGATACGACATAAACTTCATCACGTTATTACTTGTTAGGTTACTTATATCTTGACAAGTAAATCTAATGGATAAGTTAACAGATAAGAAAGGTATTTATTGAGCCCATAGTTTCAAATGTCATGGAAAAATAACAGATTGATAAGTTACTGATGGTAGCAAAATTATCAAACATGTCCATAGATTATAAGCACACCTGTAATGGCAGAACTATCCGCCAAAGCGTCCTTAGCAAGTAGTAACGTGATGAAAATAAAAAATGTCAAAAGGGAATATCAGAATCATCATGACTTCAAAATATAAAAGCACCTGCAGTAGAAAACATGTAAAATTTAGTGATGTGCAGAAATGGTAAGGGAATGAGTGTGTCCAGAACATCTCTGAAGAACATGCTTTGTTGGAACCATAACTGAGGAATCAGGAATGGCCCTTCAGAAAGTAAATCAATTTTATTTGTAAGCTATATTAATCAGTAATTGAAGTATGAAGAAAGCATTGCAATTTGTTTTTCATGCTGAAGATGTTCAAACTATAATCAACTCATCAGTCATGCAGGGAGCAAGAGCTTATAATAATACAAATAAGAGAGGATGCATCTATTACACTGGTTGTGAGGCAGCCAATGATACTTCTCCGTGAGAATAAAGATAAAGATATGCTGTCATACTGGTCAGAACAATGATAGTCATCCATGTAGCACACTGCAGTTACAACAATTGTAGAGAGAGTTATTTGGGGAAAATTACCAAGTGCTATTATTAATGATAGTAGCAGTAGCAATTTGGCTTTATGCAGATATTTCAAGCTAAAAGTGGAAACTAAATAAACAAAGAAGAAAATGAATCTGATCCTTCAAAAGTACAATGATCTCTCTCTCTCTCTCTCTCTCACACACACAGACACACACAGACATTAAAGCTAAAAAAAGAAAACTATAAATGGCTCCCTCAAAATAATACATCATCTACACAAACGTCAAACATATTGAAATCCTATTAAAGAAGCAGAGATTTGGGACCAAGATGAATTTCAGTAGCATATCAGAAATAAACTGCATCAGTTGCCAGCCAGCACATAGTAAATCATTTACTGAAAAACAAGACATGAAACACAAGGCAAACAAGTATAGTTTATCCATAAAATAATACCAGCATAAAAGAGCATCATCAGCACATAGTAGACAACTTCTAATCAAAACAACATCCAACGGCCAAACATTTAGTTGGAAAATTCAATTACCTTCCATATTTCTCTAAGAGTAAGATGATTCTGATCAAGATCAATTTTGTTTGCATAATTGACATTAGACTGGGAAAACACCCATTAATTGATTCCTCAAAGCCATAACATTGTAGTCTGTAATATCAAAACCAGAAGAAAAATGTCTTATCATGCAGGTTTTTTAACACAACAGACAAAGTAAGAGTTATTTTAACATAATATATTCTCTTTTAGAAAATCTTAACTAACCACAAGAAGAAGAGGATTATAGTACAAAAATGGCTCATATAGAAATAGGTCCCGTAAGTCCACACGGAATGCCATCCAATCTGCAATATTTTGACATACAAAGTGAGAACTTATAAGCAACATGATCAATTCTTGTCCTTTGTTATTACTACTTAACATCAAATTTTAAATCAATAGTTTGAACTGAGTTGTATATAAATAAGACTAACCTTACTGCAGATGAAACCCCAGAGTAAGAACAATAGTACCTGGATATCTAAATAAATTAGGATTCCAGAAAGTTGAGAAATTATAGATAAAAAGGGGAAAGGGGTTGGACGGAACTATTTTGACACATACCATAAAGATACAGGTATTTTTTTCCTTTTTGTGACTAAAGTAATGATAATAATATGAATTCCAACTGTGGAATGCATTTTTCTTTGAATTTAACCATTTCACATTTATATTTAACAAATGAAAAGACCAAAAAAGATGGGCAGCTAAATGGATAAATAACAGAAAAGGTCATACAATATCACTGAAATCAAATCTTGAATCTCCAAAGTAATGTAGGTGATGACACTATTGCAACAGTAACCATTGTTATACTTGCACTCTTCAAACCATTCACCTCTATGGGATGCAAGTGACTATTCTCAGCACCATTTCCCAATTCGTCGCCTAACAAATATTCTACAAAATATTAGGTCTATGCAGCATAATTAAATAAATAATAGCCTTTAATCCCAAGAGTCATGTGCTTATATTACAATTCTTGTACCAAGATCAGATACAACAGCTCTGCTACCAGACCTCCTTAAATGCGGGCTATTAATAGGAGCTGCCCCGGACCTCCAAACATAGATGTATGTAGAAGATGGTTAAAAGCTATTAGCACCACTCCGGCTACACTAGTAATCTGCAATATGTAATATTGCATAGAAATTTGGGGGGCAAAACAGCATATGAATAAGCTTTTCTTAAATAATCGATAGGCATGGACATGTCATTTAACGAGCTTATATCTAAGTTCAATGCTAACATTTCTCCAATAATGAGTAACCAGACATTCTTATGGTGATATGTTTAGTTAGTACAAATGGGTTAGTTCATGCAACAGCATAGCAAATTCAGAAAACCTAACAAAGTAAAAATAGAAATACATTAATTTAAACTTTAGTAAACATCAATTCCTACTGTTGATCACCCAAAACTGTTAGCCAACTACAAATCAAACATCCAAGTATATAATTCACACTTACATGCTTACATGCATAGAGTCCAAAAAGAATCAAGAAAGAAAAAGAAAAATGAAATCCATACATAAAAGTTTTGCCTTACCTATCAAAGTTCCCGGCAACAATCCCGGATAAGAGAGCTTCGCGCTGCCCAATATCAAAAAAAACGAAAACAAACTGAAAAATCCAGAAACTCCCAGTTCCTAAAAAACAGGAAAAACAAGTTCTTCCGGTTTGTTTCCTGGGATATATCAACTGGCACAATTTTCTGGGAAAGTTTTTGTTTGGAATACTGATCAGAACATAATATGCTTACAAAGAAAAAGTTTTAACAAATAATGATGACTTTGAATCCCGTGCTAGATTGAAATTCTGGCTTTCTTTTTCGAGATCTCAAAAAACCTGAATTGGGGGGCTGCTGGAGTGAATTATAAGGGAATGAAGCAAAAGGGTAATTCACTAAAATTATTGCTTTGCAGGACCTGATGAGTAGGGCGAGCAATTTTCGGTTAAGCCTGAAGTAATCAAATTAATCGAAACAATTCGATCGATTCTGATCTTAAAAATCTTTTAATGAATTAATCGAATCATAATTTTATTTTTTCATAAACTATAACCCTTCAAAAATAAAGTTATAATCATTTATATAACATAATAAATAAGTTCACCATGTTATAAGTTCACGACCCATCAAATAAATTTCAAATTTTGAGCAAGTATTTTTTGAGTTCATCATGAATTAATCGAATTAATTTTTGAGTGTATCTTTAATACATTAATACAGAGTTTTTAATTTCACAAATATATTAATAAACTGTCATATCTTTTTAAATTAATTTTTAAAAAATATTTATTTTCTTACTAATTTTATTTGCGAAATCTAAAAAATTTATTTGATAAGGAACTCCATAATTTCTTTTAATTTATACAATTAAAGATGAATTTTGCTAAAGAACAAATATTTTATTATATTAAGGTTTTGTTTAGTATTGCTTTTGGAACAGTTTTTAAGATCAAAAGTTGTTTTTCACCGTAAACGCAATATTAAACAGATAAAAATAATTAACTCTTACTGTTGAAATCATGGTTTGAAAAGCCAACTCAAAAAGCCAAAAAATATAATTTTTGGGCTTTAAAAGCTGACTTTTGAATAAAATGATTTTATTATCCTCACATCTCTAAACTTTTATTATTTTAAACATATCTTTTTTTTTTACATTTCAATTTTCACAACATTTTTTCATAGCAATGCCAAACACTTAAAAGTTTTTAAACCATATTTTTTCAACACACTTTTTAAACACATTTTTTTCAATTCAAATTTTTTTCAATAGCAATACTAACTAGCCCTAAGTAGTAATATTTTTCTAATAGATAGAATTCATCAAATTAATCATCAATTACTATATTTAATATAAAATATTGTGACAAATAGTAATTTAACTAATTTCAAACAATGCATAAATATATATATATATATATATATATTTTTACTTTATTCATTCATGTTTTAAAGAGGGTTTTAAAACATGATGACTAAAACTTATTAATATTTATAAATTACTTGAACTACCAATAATGTTAAAAAAATTAGATCGGAGGTCAAACCGGTATGATCTCTGATTTTCGATTCAATCGATTTATTTAAAAAATCATTTTAATTTTAAATATATATTATATAGTAAATGATTATTAAAAATATGTATTTGACTTAATAGTATGGTCTTTACTCTTTAGTTTAATTTTAAGAAGTTATGGATTCAAATCTCATCATTTATAAAAAAAAAATATATATATATATTAAAAAATGGTTTTTTTTCTCGATTTTAGGCCGGTTCAAATAATTTTCGATTCTTTATATAATACTGGACCAGACAGGCCTCCAATTTCTAATTAAATTAATCCAACTAATCAATCCGATCTGATTTTTTCATCCATGACTATCAAGCAAATATCTGATTATGGAACCTTGACCTGGCTTGAAACTTGAAGCATCTTTGATCAAATATTAGTATTTATTTGTCTGTATTTCTCCTACTGAACTATAACATTAACATACATAGGAGCTATAATTAACAAGAACAATGCATGTGATTTAGGGTACGTTTGTTTCACCGAAAATGATTATCAAAATGATTTCAGTATATTTTAGTATTTGTTTGGCAGAAAATTGATTGATCAACGAAAAATGATTTACTGGTCAACGGAAAATAACTTACTGATCAACGAAAAATAAGATATTTTTTTCTAAAAATTGTCTCCCGCTTTCGAAAAGGAGAAGACAATTTTCAGAAAAGAACTACCCATGAGTGGGGCTACTCACTATACCCGTGAATTTAATTCAACTTGAATCGGGATTAGACATCATATTTTAGATCGAGACTTAACTTGACTGGAGTAAAATATTATTGTATTAATAAAAAATATTTATTTTTTAATTATAAAAAATATATTTTAATACTATAATTTTCAATATTTTATTTAAATATTATTAAACATACATATTTATATTTTAATAATATATAATATTATATTATTATTTTAATCATAAATAATAAATTATTAATATAATGAATATTATTTATTATTTTAATAAAAAATATTATTTCATATAATAATATTATTATTTTAATAATAAATTGTAACATTATCAATATTTTATATTTTAAATATTTTATTGAAAAGTGTTTTTATATTAGTATTTATAAATTATACTTTATAAGGATTTAATGATAAATGTTTTTTGGTATAAAATATTATTATTTTAATAGTGTAAATATTAATAGAAATAATATTTTAATAATTATTAGAACACTTTAAACATTTTAAATTATTAATATAATTAATCTTTTAATAATAAATAATATTATTTAAGTATTTAAAATTAATATAATATTTTAATATTAAATGTTATTATTAAAAATTAATATTTTTAATATTTATGCCATATTACTATTTTAAAAAAGTAGAAATAATATTTTAAAATAATTATATCAATAGATAATATTTTATTTGAAAAAAAGTAGAAAAAAGATGAAAGCCCTGGGACCTGTTGTAATTAAGTTTGTACCTTAAAAAGTTGTTTTCTGTAAAGCAACTGTTGCTATTGATTAGTATCAAATTTCATGCTTCCTTCAAGATTTTTGTGTTTTGGTGTTACCAATTATGAAGCATTCTTGACAATTAATTGAGTGCTAAGGTTTTTCTTTCTGCCTTTGAGATTTTGGTTAAGATTGCTCAAGGAATAAACCAACCCTAGAAACAATCCAAAATCTAGATTAATAGACCATAGAGATGTTTAATACATATGTATTATAAATATTAGATTATGACACACTCACTATGTGAGTGAATGAAAAAAAAAAAAGTGAGTAAAAATTTATGTTTAAAAACTTTTAGTAGTGGGTAGTTTGTAACTTGTATGTATGGGTAGTTTTTTTAAAAAAAGTTGATAGTTTTAGAAAAAAAAGGTTGATATATATTTTTTAAATAAAAATCATATAAAAATTAAAAAAGTCATCAATAATCTTGGCATATTTTTTAATATAATAAATTTTTTTTGATTTTGTTTTTTGTTTTTTCACCAACTAAGTTGATGTCACTTGACTAAGTGACACAAACTCAGCTATTCAATTTATAATAGTATAGATATACTTGCTTTTATAGAGTTTTTAGAAAACATATATAGTTTTTGTATATAAATTATAAAGTAACAGAGTATTTAGAAAAAATAGGAGATTACTAAAATGTAATAAATAGAGGTGATAAAAATAATTTGAATGACTCGTAATTAATAGAGTGTTGAATTTTTAATTTTAATGATTATGATTTAATTTTTGATAGTTTCAAGTATAAAAAAATAAAATTGGAAATCTGTTCAAAATATCAAATTCGAACATGCCTAGATTTGAATGGATTACAAAAAAAAAAAAAATCAAAGATCCGAATTTTAAAAAATTCAAGTTTGAAACAATTTGAATTTGAAACCGATCCGATTAAAATCTATAATATCTCAAATTTAATAGTATAGATGTAAATTTTAATTATTAATCTTATTCTAACCCAAATTTGATTACACGAGCAATGACTCAAATCCTAAATTGACCTGGTCCAAATTTGTATTTTGTCTTGAAATAATATCTATTCCATACTAATATTAAAATATTTGAGTTGGTGTCACAATTTATCAGATATCAATTCAATTAATGAAATTACTTAAAAACTTAAATAAAATAATAACATTAGAATCAATTACGTATTTTTATATTTAAAAAACTACTTACACATCTAAAACAAACTATTCACTTCTCCTTAATAATTTTACTCATTAATTTCTTTTCCTCTTCCAAAATATTTTTTTCATATTATTTTTTTCTCACTACAACATAACAAGTCTTTAGCGACGTTTTTTTTTATTTAAAAAAGCCGTTAAAAGCACTGTAGAAAACGACGTCAAGAAATATACCGACGTTCAAATCATAAACGCCACTAACTTAACGGTGTTTCTGGGTATATTTACAGGCGTTTATAAATGCCAATAAACGATTGAGTTGGGCCGTTAAATTATGATTGACAAATGCCGCTAAGTTTCTTAATTTGACAGCGTTGTTTTAAAATGTCGTTACTTCTGCTCCTTTTTTTTTTTTTTTTTAAATATCACTAATTTAGCGGCGTTTGCGTTCTTGAAACGTCGCTGAATTTTCAAAAACTTTTTTAAAAATATAATAATTTAAAAATTGTAATTAATAATAATAGTATTAAATTTTATAATCAACACATAACAAAAATTCTAAAAAAGACATAATATAGAAATATATGAAAAATTAAATAATATATAATTACATCGAAGTCATAATTCATACTTTTACTAGATTTTATTCTTTTAATCTTCTATTTCACTTTTAATTTTTAATTAAATTAATAAAAAAGATATAGTTATAATATAAAAATGACTAATTCCATTGGATATATAGAAAAGTCACATTAAATTGTATAAAAGCTAAATTCCTCTTACAAAAAGGAATACCTTATTATTATTGGATAATAAAAACAACTTATATATATATATATATATATATATATATATGATTTTAAACGTTTTATTATCATGTATCTTCTATACGCATGAAATAATCACTATGGCCACTTTCAAATTCTTCTTGTTAATTCTTTTGATTCAGTGCATTTATAAATTGATTGAATCTTCTAGGTCGAAGATCGATGGTGACAAAATCTTTAATTTCATTAACTTTTTTTTTTTTTTGGATAAGTAATGTCATTAACTTTAGAGCTATTGGAGATGGAGAAAAAGATGATACAAAGATTTCTTTTATTTTATTATTTACGACCACATGTTTATATATATGGTAGCATATATTTTTTTAACTAATTAAGTTTATAATTGGAATAATATTATGAATAATCTCGAAATTTATCAAATTTGTCAATATCTATTTTAAAAAGTAATATCTGTACTTTAAAATGTCTATTTTTGTACTTAAAGTTTTACTTTATGTGCTATTGTAGTACCTTTTAGTAGTTAAATATTAGTAACGTGACTTTTGTATCCAATGAAAACTTGACATGAGGCATCATATAATTATGCCACTTGTATTAACATAAAAATTATTATTTTAATTTTAAAAATATAATGATGACACGTAGCACCACATAATGATGCCACGTATATTAACTTAAAAAAAGAAAGGAAGAAAAAAAGAAAGAAAAAAATAAAAAAAATATTTAAAAAATAAAAAAATAATTTTTTTTTTAATTTCATATTTTAATTTTTGTAATTTTTGAATAAATATTTTTTAAAATAATAAAATTAAATTAAATAAATTTTTTAAAATTAAATTTTCTTTCTATTTTAAAATAATTTTTGTAATTGTTTAACAAGTAATTTTAAAATATTTTATATTTTAAAAATAATTTTAGTTAAATATTCTAATTTTGTAATTTTTTAAATTAAAAAAACAGATATTACTTTTTAAAATATAATTTTTTATTTTTAATATAATTTCTTTTAAAAACTAGATATTAATTTTTTAAAATATAATTTTAAATATTTTATAATTTATAATTTTTTTCAAAAATCATATATTAATTTCAAAAAAAATCAAATGTTACCACGTGTCATCACCTGATTGATCAATACCACATCATCATTTATATTTAACAGTATTAAGTCAAGATATTACATTGATACACGATTTGATAATACAAATATCATACTAAATATTTTTAAAATATAAATATTATATTAATAAATTTGATAAATTTCAAATGTTATTTATGACATTATCTCTTTATAAGTTGTAGGGCTTTAAACTTACTTGGGATGCTGTTTGCGATTCTTCAACACTCTTCGCTAACTTTTCTTGCACTTCAAGAAAAGACGTATCTGCTGCAACCGTTGACTTATAATGGCGAATGCAATTCAAATAACATCACTTTCCAGGCAATTATATCTATTTCTTCATAAATTCTATTATGTTTTGCACCATAAAATCCATATTTAATAAAAGGGTATAAAAACTTAGAATAATCATGAGGAATGTAGATATTTTTTAAATTTAGAAACTGTTTATAGTTTTATGAAAACTTTGAATTGTGCAGATTGATGGCAATATCATTGCCCCAAGCAATCCTTTTGCATGGTAATGCAATAGAAATTCTCACCAATGGATTACCTTAGAAAATTTCGATGGCCTCTTCATTCAAGGTTCTGGTACCATCAATGACTAGGAAAAAAATGGTGGAAACTTTCTTGCAAACATAAAAAAACAGTAATCATATTACGCCATGAGATTATATATATTTCCCCGAAAATTTTTGCTAAAAGTTATAGTCAATCTATTATTATTGATATATATATATATATTACAAGATAAAGAGTTCGTGTATTATTGAATTATATAAAAATTTATACAGAAGTGTCCTATTTATACATGAGAAATTTTACCAAGGAAAGAATAACTACAGTAATAATTAAAATATCAGAATCGTAATTTGAATCATAATCCTTAAGATTACTCTAATAACCTAATTACAGTTGATTGATACAATTAATACATTAACACCCCCCTCAAACTCAAGGTGGTATTGTAGATATCAATTTGAGTTTGGAAACCAAATCTTAAAAACGAGTAGAAAAATGTGTCTTTGTGAAGATATCAGCCGATTGATCCAAGGAAGACACAAAAGTCAGATGAATAGTTCCTTGTATAACATGATGATGGATAAAATGACAATCAATCTCAATATGTTTGGTGCGTTCATGAAACACATCGTTATGAGCAATCTGAATGGCACTACGGTTATCACAGTGAAGTTTGGTGCCAGAAGATAAAGAAATACCCATATCAACAAGTAATCGGTGAAGCCAAAGTAACTCTGAAATGGCATCAGTAAGAGCAAGATATTCAGATTCAGTACTGAATCGAGCAATAACAGTTTGTTTCTTGCTTCGCCAAGAGATGAGAGAATCTCCTAGGAAGAAACAATAACCAGTAGTGGAACGACGATCTGTAGGATCTCCGGCCCAATCAGCATCAGAATACCTTGATAGTTTCAAAGATGAATGGGTAGAGAAGTGAAGCCCATGAAATAATGTACCTTTGATATATTGAAGAATCCTAAGAACAGCTGAAAAATGAGTGGATCGAGGAGCGGCCATAAATTGACTAACAAGATGAACAACATAAGCAATATCAGACTGAGTCACCGTGAGATAGACCAAACTTCCAACGAGTTGACGATATAATGTAGGATCAGTGAGTAATGTACCATCCATTGGAGTAATTTTAACATTAGCTTCCAACGGAGTAAAGACAGTTTTACTGTCAGTAATGCCAGCTCTAGAAAGCAAATAAGAAGCATATTTAGCTTGGGAGAGATAATAGCCATCAGAATTAGAAGATACCTCAAGCCCCAAGAAATAGTTAAGAGAACCAAGATCCTTCATTTCAAACTGCGTATGAAGAAACATCTTTAATTCAGTAATGTAAGACTGGTCATCACCAGTGATAATCATATCATCCACATAGAGCAAAAGTAGAACAATACCATGACTAGTTTGCCGAATGAATAATGCTAAATCATGAGGACTAGAAGTAAAACCAAGTTGGGCAATGGTCGAACTGAATTTTGCAAACCAAGCTCTGGGTGCCTGTTTCAAACCATATAAAGCTTTTTAAAGCTTGCAAACAGTGTGAGGAGGATGAGGATAACCAGGTAGGGGTACCATATATAGGGGTGTGCATAATTCGGTTTTAACCGAATTAACCGACCGAATTTTAATTCGGTTCGGTTAATCGGTTAACCAAATAAAATTCGGTTCGGTTAACGGTTAATGGTTTTGAGAAATTTCGGTTTTCGATTAATTCGGTTCGGTTAAGCGAAAATAATCGAATTACACGAATTAACCGAAATGCTTAAAACGACAAGATTTTATGAGTTTAGATATATATATTTTTTAAAATTAATTTATATATTAAAAACTAAAAACCCTAATAACCTTTCCTATTTAATTTATATATTAAAAACTAAAAAATAATTTATATATTAATTTAGATATATTTTTGAGTCTTTGAGACTATGTAATGTTCATGTTTTATCATTTTTTTTAGCTTTGTTTGTTTCATATTTGGATTTTATAATATGCTTTGCTTTTGGATTTTGATTAGTTGGACTTGGATGGATAATTTGGATACAAAATCATGTAAAAAAATAGGTTAGCAAAATAAATTTTTTATTTATTTCGGTTAATTCGGAAACCGACCAAATTAACCGAAATAATTTCGGTTCGGTTAATTAACCGAATTAATTATTCGGTTCGGTTAACGGTTAATTGGAAAAAAAATTCGGTTAATTCGATTTTGGGTAATTCGGTTCGGTTATTAACCGAATTAATCGAATGAACACCCCTAACCATATATACTTCTTCCTGTAGTTCACCATTGGGAAAAACATTTTAAACATCCATTTGAAGAAGTTTCCACCGTTTAACAGTAGCAATGGCTAATAAACTACGCACATAAGTAATCCGAGCCACTAGAGCAAAGGTTTCCTCATAATCGATCCCATATTCTTGTTTATACCCCTTGGCTACAAAACGAGCTTTGTTCCTTTCAATAGAACCATCAGAACAAATTTTGATTTTGTAGACCCATTTGCAACCAATAGTAGTCTTTCCATGAGGAAGATCAACTAAATCCCAAGTATGAGTTTTCTCAAGAGCCTGAAGTTCTTCAGCCATAGCTTGCTGCCAATAGCAAGTATGAGGGTCAGTACTAGTCTCACGATAAGATTGTGGTTCATGCAGGTTAACAATAGCAGAAAAACAATGATAGTCATTAAGATGATGGGGAATTTCTCTTACCCGGGTAGACCGACGAAGAGCATGTACATTATCAACAATCGGATCAGATTCAACAGGAATAGGTGTAAGAGCAGAAGCTTGATTTGGCTCATCAGATGTAGGTGTCTCTGAACTGAGAAATAATTCAACAGATGGATCAGTAAAGAACTGAGAGGAAGTGGACAAGGAAGAATGAAACTTTGACAAAGAAGAAAACATAGTATCCTCCCAAAAATGACATGTCTAAAGATTCGTAATCTATTAGAAATAGGATCCCAACAACGATAACCCTTGTGTTCAATCCCATAACCAAGAAAACAACAAAGACGAGCACGTGGTTCCAACTTATTGTATTCATGTGGTTGAAGTAGAACAAAACATGCTAACCCAAAAGGTTTAAGAACAGAATAATCAGGAATTTTACCAAACAGACGTTCAAAAGGAGAGAGATTATGAAGAACCTGAGTTGGAGTACTATTTATTGTATGCATAACTGTTAAGGCAGCCTCACCCCAAATTTTTCAGGACAGTTGGGAGAAAGAAGAAGAGCACGAACGGAATCAAGAATGTGATGATGTTTACGTTATGCTCTACCATTTTGTTGAGAGGTACGAGGACAAGACCATTAAACTAAGGTACCCTGTTGATCAAGGAATTGAAGAAGAGAAGTTTCTTTATATTCCATGGCATTATCATTCGAAGTGTTTTAATGATAGAAGAAAACTGGGTTTTAATCATGGTGGTATAGTTAATGTATATTTGGGGTAACTCAGATCGCTGTTTATAGAAATAAATCCATGTAAATCGAGAATAATCATCAATAAATATAACAAAATACTGAAATCCATTTACTGATGAAATAGGGGAAGGACCCCAAATATCATAATGGACAAGATCAAAGGGAGACTCAGAAATAGAATGACTATTATTAAAGGATAAAGCTGGCTGTTTAGCAAGTTGACAGTGCAAACAATGAAAAGACTCAAATTTAGTAGATCCTAATAATCCATGAGAGACTAGAGGACGTAATTTACTTGCGGAAGCATGACCAAGACGAAGATGCCACTTGTATAAGGAAGAATCATTTGTGGCAGCTGATACTTGTTTGACAGGAAGATGAAGAGAGACAAGCTCAAATAAGCATCTTACTTTACGCCCTGTCCTAAGAATCTTCCCCGTTTGTGCATCCTGTACCTGACAACCAGAAGAAAAAAGATAATAGTGAGACCAAGATCACATAACTGTCCTACAGAAAGAAGATTTAAGACTAAGGTAGGAACACAGTAGGTATCAGGAAGACTAAGGTGTGTATCAAAAACATGACCAATATGAGTGATATGCATTTTTGTATCGTTTGCAGTATGGATAGGAGGAAGACAGGTGGTGGACATTTTAGTGGAGAAAATAGAGGAATCAAGAGTCATATGATTACAACATGCAGAATCAAGGAACTAAGAAGAAGTACTCGGGGTGACAGAAAGTGCAGTGTTAGAAGAAGAATTGGAAGATATAACTTGTTTGAAAAGAGTTTCAAGATCATTAATAGTGAGACTAGTATTTCCCTCAGGAGCAGCAGCAGCAATGGATGGGGAAGATCTGGATGTAGAAAACTTTTCTTGAACTTTAGGGTTCCCCTCACTAGGCCATGATGGGCACCTAGGACAATTAGCAATGATATGGTCGATTTCATGACAGTAGCGGCATTCAATTGTTGAACAGTTTAGAAGAAAATAACCTGTTTTATAATCAAACTTACAGAACTTGTTGTCTGATCTCTGAAGTGAGGAATTTGGTCTAGAAATATCAGATTTCTCCATTTTAGAAGCAAAGTCAGCAAAAACGGAGGCCAAAATCGAAATCAGAACGTCGAAATTAGCTAGAAAGGTGATCTGACAAAAAAATGCTGACGTGACAGGTGATGACGTGACAGACAAGAGGTGTGATACGTGGTAGAGTTTTAGTGGTTGGCGAGGGACAACACGTGGCAGGTTCTGTTTGGCTGGGGTGTGTAGATGTAGGTGATGTTTATCTCGGGTTTTGCTAAGAAAAGATAATAAACACAGATCTCTAAGTAGGGTTTCAAACAGAAACTAACACAGATCCCTAAATAGGGTTTCAAACAGAAACTAACACAAATCCCTAAGTAGGGTTTCAAACAGAAATTAACACAAATCTCTAAGCAGGATTTCAAACAGAAACTATACCGAAAAGCTCTGATACCATGTTACGAGACAAAAAGTTCTTGTATTATTGAATTATATAAAAGTCTATACAGGAGTGTCCTATTTATACATGAGAGTTCTTACCAACTAATGAAAGAATAACTATAGTAATAATTACAATATAAAGAATCTTAATCTGAATAATATCATAATCGTAATCTGAATAATATCATAATAGTAATCTGAATAATATCATATTCGATATTTGAATCATAATCCCTAAGATTACTCTAATAACCTAATTATAGTTGACTGATACAATTAATACATTAACAATATATATATATATATATGTTCATTGCTCTCTGCTAATAGGCCTGTCCTCGAAAACCAACTATAGGTGATCGAAACCAATCAAAATTTCAAGTTTTTGAGTAGTTAAAGATGTTTTATAAAGACATAATTTTTTGTTATGGCAGAAAAAATTTAACATGAACTACTATAATTGCATGAGAATCTGGGTTTGTTTTAGGGTTTTGTGATAGCACATTCGAAGAATGTTGAGATTAGTAGATTAACTTTCGAGGACAGTTCAAAAATGCACATTGCATTTGAAAGGTTTACTTTGATTTATGCCGCTAAGCTTAGAATCATAGCTCCAAAGAACAGTCCCAACACTGATGACATTCACATCCAACATTTCACCAATGTCTCTATAGACCAGACAATCTTTCAAACCGGTTTATTTGTTTGTTTTATTTTATTTATATATATGTTTTAATATTAATCATTTGTATATTAATTCAGGTGATGATTGTACATCAATCGGAGACGATTCAAAATACATTAATATTAGTAATATTGAGTGTGGTCCAGGTCATGGAATCAGGTAAAGATTGTTTTTCTTTTTTTTTTATTTTCATACTTCTTTTGCTATGATCTTCCTCTTGTCTTATGAAATTAAATCTATACTGATTTTTTTTTTACTCCCATGAAGCATTGGAAGTTTGGGAATCAAAGGGAAATTTGAGGAAGTTGAATTTGTTTATGTAAGAGATGTTTCTTTCTATAAAAAAAAAGTAATGGAGTTAGAATAAAGACATGACAGGTAATTACTTTAATTATTCATTAACTTTAATGTTTATATATATATATATATATATATATATATATTATAACTAATTAGCATTGTATTTTAGGGAGGACATCAAATTTGAACATATAATTTTTCATGCTTCAACTCGATCTATCGCTATCGATCAATATTATTGTCCTCATAAACATTGCAAAAATCAAGTACGCGATAATTTTATTAGATTTCGAGTTTAGCAAGACGACATGTGGGATATGTGATAATTTCTTAAGCCGTTTGTGAAGTTAAAAAATTTTCATTGTCAATGTATAAAAAACGAGCTCTGAATTTTAATTACAATATTTTTTAAAACCATATTTTTCAATTTTGTTCTTTCTTTTTTGCAGACTTCAGCTGTGGAGATTAGCAATGTTGCTTATAATTATATAAGTGGGACATCAAACAAAGAAATTGCAGTGGAGCTTTCATGCAGTGAGTCCACCCCATGCAAAAATATCACCCTGAAAGATATGAATTTGAGAAATGAAGAAAAGAAGACGACACTTCATCTTATTGCTTGAATGTTCAAGGCTTTTGAAATGGAAGAGTTAGTCCAAATGTATCTTGTTTACAACAAGATGATAATTTCTAAGTTTTTTATTTCATCATTTTTTTATATTACATCATATTTTTTATAGGTTCTCTTAATGAGTGTCCGCGTATTTTTTTAAGAAGATTATTATATAAAAGTAATTAATTTTTTAATGTATTGAAAATCGGCATATATTAATCAATTATCACATTTACTAAAATATTATTATAAATAGATTTTAACTAATCTTAACGATCAAGTTTTATTTTTATATGAAAATCTTTGCAATAATCTCCAATCTTTAGTCTTTACTCCTTGCTGATAGGATTTTTTTTTGTATTATAAAAATATAAATTGAAAAAATGAAAAATAGAGTACGATGATTTTTTTTTTTAAACATATTTAAATTCATATTAATAAAAAGTTAGTATGCTCTAACCAGGCCTCCGAGACTGCCTTCATCCGGCCCAAGGTCCTCGGCTCTGCATGTCAAATAGTTTCTTGTTCTATGGATAAGGGTGACAATGAAGCAGGATGGTAGTGAGGATTGTCTTATTCATTTTCGTTCCGTTATTGCATAAATGTTGAAATGATTTATATTTGATGCATTGTTAGTATATAGGTTTATATACTGATAGTGCATCCTACGTTGTCACCTATTAAAAGTTAAGTTTTAGAGTAGAGTTAGGGTTATGAGTTGAGGGTTAGTTGTTAGGGTTAGGAGTTAGTTTTTTAATGAGTTATCATTGTAGAATTCACTAACAGTGTATAGATCTATAAACTGACAGTGCATCAAATACAAACCCATATTAAAAATCCCCACTTCTATGGATGTTTACATCTATCTTCACCCCATTCTATCTCATTTTTTATTAATTATTTTTCATTTAATATTATAAAAATATATTATAATTTATTCATGAACATAATTTTAGTATATATAATATACTAAAAATATAAAGAAAAATATAAAATATTTCAAGAGATAAAGTAATAATTTCAAAACGTGAAACGGAACAAACATTTATTAAAATCGTTCCGCTCTATTCCATTCTCACTTTAAAAAAAAAAAAAAAAAACTTTTCATTCGGAGATGATAGGTTCGAAATCTTATTAACAAATTATTGTGATATATATATTAGTCATTTATGTAGTAGATGTCTTGTTAAAACAATTGATTTATTTGTAAAATATAATGAAATCGTCGTGGATGATATCTTGAAAAGGTAAATGCAAATACACTTAAAGAGATGCCTACCACAAAAGCTAACACAAGCAAGTTTTGGATGAAGTGTCCACGAATTGAGTCTAAAACTCAAAGTTTTGGATCAAGCTTGATAGCTTGACCTAATTAATCTAGGCATCCAGCCCATTCTCCCCATTTAAGTTAGGTTTAAAATATTAAAAATCTTATATTAAAACTTTAAAATGAGGAACTGCATATGATGTAGGATGCTTATATTCTGAAATCTAAACAAAAAGTGGTAAGCTAAGAGGATCAAACTCCAAAATAATAAAAAGTGTGAGAAAGCTATTTGTTACATCAATTGTTTTTTGGTGTTGCAGACCTGTAAAACAATTGAGGTAGTTAATGGTAAGAATATGGTTGTAAAAGATAAATGATTGAAATAATAATGTAAAACGTGGAAAACATAAAATTGGAAAATACATTGACAAATAAGCTGAACAACATAATAAAAAACAATAAATTTTGTAAAATATGTAACAAAAACGAAACGTAAAGGACTTAGCTAAAAACAATGAGAATTGGAAAAATAGGAATCGCACTTGAGCAATAAATCAACTAAATGTAACCCAAAAACCCCACAAAAAATAGCTTAAAAAGACAAACAATTATCCATACGAGAGATGCAGAATCCATCGAAAACAGAGGCAAAGAAGAAACAGGGGAAAAGAACAATTTAAGCTAACCAAAGAAAAGAAAAAAAGAAAAAGACAAACCCTGACAACACCTATTCGGGAAGCCATAATGTGATAGGAATTTCACCAATTTTTTCTGCAAAACAATATTCTATTCCACCATACTCGTCAACTGCCTCTCCCGTTAAGAAAAATATAAACGCAATCTGTCTGAAATTAACGGCAAAAATCAAGAGAGAAAAAAAAAAACTGAAAATAAAATATTAAGATAAGTGAGAGATAAATTAAAACATCAAATCAAATAAAACCCAAACTAATTTAATATTCCAAAGCCCACAAGATAAAACCAAATTAAAAACACAATCAAAAAAATATCTAAACCCAAGGTCAATTGAAATATCCAACAACCCAAAAGAATACTTGAAGAACAATGGAAATTCTGCTCGAGTCTTGGAGTAATAAATTTACATTTTATACCAATTTAAAAAAGTGAAAAGACAAGTCAGCATAACTAGCCGGCCACATCAGCGCTGTCTCCCACCATAAATCAGAAGTTGTTCAGACAGTACGCCACGTTCCATCTGTGATCTCGAGATACGGGGCTACATTCTCGTCTCAGAGGTCAAATGAAAAACCCGCATATATCTCGGTGATGATGTGGCAATCAGTTTGTGACCAATCTTCCCAGCAAACCACCCTCAATCTTTTCGCCTATTTACCATCCTCGCCATCGCCCGATTAAAAAGGATGACCGCAATAAATTACATGTCCACATCATCCTAGATTATCACATTCTCAAAGCTCACATTGCACCACGTGGCATGCACCCAGCAAACCTCGGACAAACGCGAATACATAAACCGCTTACCTAACTGAAAAATTAACTTCCAGTAACCGACCAAGGCTTAGTGCTCTTCACTGTTCAACATTTTTTTCCCTTTCCGTCGTCGCCTGTTTCATTGTTTTGTTCCAAGTTTTTGCCTTTTCTTAATCAACCTTGACACCTGTTTGCTTCGATTAATGGATTCTGTGTTCCTTGACATTGGCTGATCCAAACAATAATGATTCAGAGGCGGGAATTCGGTGCTTTTCTTTGAAGAGGTAAAGCTTAAGCTCAATTTACCCTTTCTATGATTTTAAGCATTCAAATGATTCAATTCAGCAGTTCTTTATACATAATTTTGATATATTTTTAATGGGTTGTTGCTAATTTTAATGATGAAGGCTAGTTTTTGCTAGGATTGAGAAATCAATATAGCCGAATTCCCGCCCATGAGCTTCCAGTTTGGTAGAGTAGTGACAAGTTAGGAGGAGTATTTTGGTAAAGATAGTAAGGTCTGACGACAGTAGTATGGAACCTCTATGCGATTTTTGTCGAGGGGTAAGAGCACTAGTTTACTGTAAATCAGATTCAGCTCGGCTTTGCTTGAGCTGTGATGGGTGTGTTCACTCTGCAAATTTGTTGTCACGTAGACATGCTCGTTCACTTTTGTGTGAGAAATGCAATTCTCAGTCTGCAGTAGTTAGATGCTTGGATGAGAAATTGTCTCTTTGTCAAGATTGTGATTGGAATGGCAATGGTTGCTCAAGTTTGGGACATTGGCGAGAGTCCTTGAATTGTTATACAGGCTGTCCTTCTTTGGCTGAGTTTAGAAGAATCTGGTCTTCAGTTCTTGATGCTTCGTCTTCCGGTGGTTTTGATGCTGGTTTGCCAGTTGGTGCTTTGCCTGCTAATGACAATTGTTATGCTAACTGTTTGAATCAAACAGAACAAGGGGGTTCATTTGGATTGGCTGGTACTAAGTTAAATGAACTAGATTCTTGTCCCAAGCTAAAGCCGTGTATGGAGTTATCTTCTCTGAGATCAACAAACGCAAATTACATGCCTTACTGTAGAGATCAAGAACCTCTTTTCTCCGAGGAGTCGAATATGCCAAAGGTAATGCTTTTTGCTGCAAAATTTATTTGAATTGGTGATGGAAACTATTGAATGGAAGTAATAGCTTGATTCTACTGATATAATGGATCTTTTTTGTTTAGTCATGATTACATGCCGCAGTAATTTGAGAGCTGTGATATTTGAACTGATTCCTCTTGAATGTTTGATTTTGGAGCTGTTATATCTTAGACTACATGATTCATTTTTGCCTCCTTTGTTGCAGGGTTATTCTGACCTTAAAGATTTCAAAGTTCCTGATGGCGATGACCTCTGTGAAGGTCTCAACATAAATGATGTTAAACTAACCTTTGAAACTGCTGATGAGATATTTGGCTCTTCGCAAGGTCAAACTAGATACCAGTTTGAGAATGTTGGGACAGACTGCATAATAATGGACAAAACTTTATCAGTAACCGAATCTAATGGTCCTATTGAGAACAAGTTAGAGGTTTTCTCTAAATTCAATTGCTAAATATATCTTATAAAGGCATCTATGTTTATATATTCTATTGCTTTCCTTCCCATTTTCTAATCTAATTTGTAATTTTGTGAATATTGCATGTGCATCTGTGTTGTTTTTCATAAAAAATTTATCGGTTGATGTTTTGAGTTGTAAATCCTACTTTTTTGGCACATCATTCACTGTGATTTGAGAGGGGATAATAGACCAAAACTCCATCTACTATATAGTTAATGTTTCTATTCAATAATCTGTTTCTGATATAAAGATCTGAACATAAAGCCTTGTGCTTTAATAAAACACCAACGATCTGTGTCCTAAGTCACCTCCATTTGCAGCATTTGTTTGAAATAACCGACTCATTTCACTGAATTAGTTTCAACTTATGACTTATGTGCAAATCATACTTTGTAATACTATCTTCTGTTGTACAAATCAAACACTAACAGACATATGCTAAGGAAAGAGAATAAGCATTTAATCTATGACTTACAAAAGTTTGGGACATGACTAAGTTAATAACTGTTAGGATCAAGACTTTGCTCCATGATCCATGATTAGATGCTTTAACCTGTCAGGCCTAGTCATTGACTTTCATAAGAAACAAGATTGGTATGAGTCATGTTATTGTTTTGATTAGACATTTTACCATGTTGTGTGCTTTTATTATTTATCATGCGTACTTATTATTGCTGATATTCTGGAGTAATAAAAAACCTGCAACTACATACTTAATTCTGTTCTTGTTTTTATCTACCTTTCCTTATTGAAGTGAATAAGAGTCTTTTTGTCCAGTTCATGATTGACAAGCCACTGCTGTGTATCTTAACAGGCATCACCATCAGGACAAAAGGAATGCGCGCCTTTTCCATCCTCTCAAGTTGGTGACTCAGCTAGTATGATGGCTGCCATGACTGGCACTTCCAATTGCATGCTTATGAATCCTGGTTGTAACAGAAACATCAATCTAGGATATCCTGTTGGTCAAATTCCTTCAACCATAGCTCTTTCACTATCCAACATTGCAGGGGAAAATAGCCCTGCTGATTATCAAAACTGTGGATTGTCACCAGTTTTTCTAACTGGTGACTCCTCATGGGAATCAAATTTGGGAGCTAGTTGCCCAAGAGCTAGGGATAAAGCGAAGATGAGATACAATGAAAAAAAGAAAACACGGACGTATGTTTCTCATCCCTATTACCTTGAAAGTTATGTTTACCTTCTATTTTAGGTTACTATGATTATGAGGTAATTCATTTTCGGGCTAAAAATGTTTTGAGGCATTTAGCAATGAAGTTTGCTCATTTAAGTTGATCTTAGTTTCTCCCGTCTTCCCAAAATCATACATCATTCTGTTTTAATATCTGATACTCTATAGGTCATCTTCTTTTTGGATGTCATTTATATTATTGTCTGTTATTTTTAGTATAGATTTGCCTTTTTAACATATGAAATCAGCAATTGTAATTAATTTGTAAGTACGATTACTGTTTTACTTTTCTTGGAATAAAATAATGGCTATTTACTGAAAGTTAACCTACACCATTGAAGTCATTGGTGTGACTATAAAACTCTCTGCTATGTTACTCGAACTCGGGTGTGAGTGTCGGATACGTGTATGTGTCCGACACGGGTATGTTCAATTTTTTCTAAGTTTTTTCATGTATTTGGAGGGTTCTTGGAGGGTCATATCCTCATACCGATATCCGGATATGTGTCGGACACGGGTGCCGGACATGGGTACTTCAAAAAAATGAAAAGTCGGAGCAACATAGCATCTCTATATAATGATTATTGCTTCTGTTCCCAATTTAAGATGGAGGAGGCTGTTTTGCATTTTTTTTTTAATATTCAGTTTAAATAGCTATTCATTCACATGGTCGGGGTGATCATATGACAAATTCTTCTTAAATTAAAGTCCTAACTGGTTTTTCATTTCTGTTATTTACAGATTTGGTAAGCAAATAAGATATGCCTCCCGTAAGGCCAGAGCTGACACTAGGAAACGTGTGAAAGGCAGATTTGTGAAAGCAGATGAAGCATATGATTATGATCCTCCCGTTGCACAGAACTTCTAAGCCAGATTATGAAATCATGTCCCTGATCTTGAAGGTAACAGATTTAATAAGATAATAAACAGTCCACCTAAAAATGTTTGTAAATAATGTTACTTGTAATGACATGATAAGCATTGAAGATTTAAAGATACAGGTATAAAAGTAGTTTCATCTTGTCATTTAGGATTAGATATGGCATGTATACCCAACTCAGTGAAGTCAAAATGCTAAATACTTGGCTCAGCTAGTGAATGGTACTTTGTGATCCAGCTTTATTTGAAGTCTTATCTTTCATTAATTTGTTTGTGGGCAAATTGACATTGAGACTATAGCCTATTTTCAGCAAAGAACTAAAAGGTGCTTAATGGATCAAATTGCTGAACTAAAGAGCTTATGTGGAACACTAGATTGAAGAAATTAAGATACAAGTACTGTTAGAGCGAAGAAAATAGAAATAAACAGATCAAAAGCTTAGTCATCTCCAAAGTTGCCTGCATTTATTTGGTTTATGATATAAGGAAAGGTACACAGGAAAGTCAGATACGATAGCTTTGTGGGAAACAAGTTTTCTGCTAGAGAAGATCTTATAAAAAGTTTTTGCTTTTTGCGGAAGTTTCCAATGTCGACTTGTACTAATATGGCACACAGAGAGGTTAATTACAGCATTGGCAGCATATTGCATGCACTTTCAAAGTTCAAGTGTTAACCGTTTAATTTCATCACTTAGGACTCAATAGCTGACAAAATCATCATTTCTCTTGCTCAATGCCAGATTGCAAATGTTGATAACAATAGCTGATGCATAAACTTATGCAACTTTTATAATTTTCCTCTCTTAGATTATTTTTAGTGCGTCATTTCCTTGTACACATGCTCAACTTAGGCTTTTCAATTGTACTTATTATTGCTGGTTTACTTAGTCTTTCTTGATTATGGAGAGGGGGCAGTAAACCGTAGATTCCAACTTAATGCTGCTGTAGGTTCTCTCCTTACTCTCTCTCTCTCACCCTCCATCTGTTTAGGTGAGGTTTATTTGGCTTCATTAAATAAGCCTGTTTCATATGTACAATGGCAGATATATTGTGCTGGCCACCTCAAATTATTTGAGTTGTGGACACTCGAGTTAACTGATCTCATCCCTGACGATCTATGAACTGCCTCAGTTATGTGTGCGTTATAGTTCCTTATGATTGGTAATGGGGCTCTTAACAATAAATGTAAAATCACTGCTTACATGCCATCCTAATGAAATTGACATGATGCTTTTCTATGCTTCATTTACCCACAGAAAAAAAAGGGTTATATTCACTTAACACTAAGTATGTTATTATATTGTTTCTGTGCAGGAAATTATAAAGGATACACACCAAGATGTCTAACTGGCTGTGAAGAACCTTGAAATAACAACCTTTGGTGCATATTATTTTGCCTTTACCAAATACTTAGACCCTTATCTTGCTTTTGTCAACCATTTCCATCTCCGTTGGACAAGGCAAAACCCTTGTTGCAAGTTAATTTTGGTTATGTTGTTTTTTATGGTGCACCATGTAATAAGCATTGATCCATGGTCATCAAACTGAAATAAGGACTAGCACTTTGTCACAATTTATCCTTTTGATTTCTTTCATATTTTGAGTACTATATTTTCTTATTATGTATGATTTTTTTTAGCTGCAGAGGACATGAACTATCAGGAATGAAATAGGGAGATTGCTTGAAGTAGCTGAGTCAGTAGCAGAAGCAAGCTGTTCCTCTCTTTAAAGCACCAGAAGGAAAGAGAGAAAAAAAAAAAAAAAAAAAAAAGGGAAGAGGACTTTGAATCAGTATGTTATACAAGTGCTGGCTGGCTTTGCTAACAGGTTTTTTTTTTTTGGGATATAGAAAAGAATACTGTAACAGTGTAACTTTTGACTTCATTTGTTCTGGATGCCTTAACCAAAATATATACGAGGAGTGTCTCTGAGAAGTGATGACAAAGACTGATTTACGAGAACTACAAGTTTTGGTTGGCTTAAATGTCTGCATTTCAGTCTGGATATGAAACAGATGATCATAAATTCCATCTCTGAAGATAGAAAAGTGAAAATTGAGATTCTAATATGATGATAAGATATGACGGTCTATAACACCATAAAGACGAAGGCACAACCAAAGCAAAAGCATGGCTCATGGTTTGAACTTCTCAGAAACTTGAGTTATTCTAAGGACCACCAACAGGATATCATCTGATGAAATCATGAAGCACATGGGAGTACATTAACCTTTGCGCTAGCTGATGCGCCCCTCGCTCCCTCCCATAACCCCCTTTGTTGATTTAAACCAATTTTTGTCATTAATTGTCACTATGAACCCCATAGATAGTTAGTGCTTAGCTTGAGATTGTTGCTTCTGCTGCTCAGGAGCATGATTTGGATCGAAATAAGTGAGGGCTTAAAATAGATAGACAGTTCATTTTTTACTTTTCTAAGTGACTAATAATTCAGGTAATTTTAGTCTTTAGACCTAATAGAAATGGTAGGTGACCTGAGTCTCTCTTGCCATAACCATAAGCACCAGCAATCATACAAAATTTGAGGTTTAATTTTTGGTTTCTCATCTTTTAGCAACAGTTTTGAGGAAGAAAAGAGATCATTACAATAACCATGCTTGCAAGAAAATACTTTATTAGACCCTAGAGGGTAAACTTCATAAAATTCTTAAAAACTGGATTCCTAACAGTGAAAAAGAGTGAATTGTTTTATATATTGATGATCAGTTCTGTTCCTAGAACCTAAAGCTTGATCAAATGGTAAGGAACCTTAACAGAATCTATCAAGTGAAGGCACATTCATTAGTTATTCCAGTGATTTAAATTCCAAATTAAAGAAAAAGAAAGATAAATATGAGATTGTGCTGAACAAAGAACAAAAATGCAATGAGGAAGATTATATCAAGATATTGATTCTAACAGTTTTCTATATTTCAATTCTCTCTCTTTCTTCTCATTCCTGCGAATTCAAGTTGTTCATTTGTTCTTGTCTCTGACTTTGGCTATATGTTGCTTACATGTATGTAATCAACCAGGAATCTCTTTCTACTATTTGTTCCACAATGATACCTCAGAGAAACCAGACAAGATCCCATAATCAAAAGTTGCATAAGAGAAAAAAGAAAAACTAAAATAAGCAACAACAAAAAAAATGACAATCAAAGAAAAAGAAAAGGTGTTTTAAGTTTTGTGGAATGCTTTCTTTCCATGTCAGGGTTACAGTACTGTTGTCTTCTCTCAGGCCAACTCACCATTGTTGGTAGCAGTACCTCATGTGAAGCTCCGATGAGATATCTCTGCGTTAGATTTTGACATGTATTGCATAGGAAGCACCTGATATGCCTGAGAGCTAAGAAATTAGCTTCGTGAACCCATTTGTCGCATTTCCTACACAGATATGCATCATCAGCTTGGCAATATAAGGAAGCCCTGGAGTTGCACAGCTCACAATTCACCAAGTCTGAAGCCCTGGACGTTGCATTAGGTAGTAAGACACCCTCTTTCAGACAAGAACTTGATGTGTTTCCTTGTTCTAAACCTTTGCACATTTTTGGATGGTTGAGAGTCAGAATGGAAAATGGCTAAGAAGTTTGGGAGAAAAATTAGAAAATAGCCATATATAATTAGGCTGGTGGCATGAGAAAATTGTGACCCAATATTTTTACACATGCAGTTTAAGTAGATGGAATTTTGCACAATGACCTGATCAATGGCCACACTACATGAAAAAATTGTCTCTGTTTTTTCTTCCTTAATATTTTTCCATTTTCCTTGAAAGTTCTGTGATATTAAAGCAAGCAAAAGGTTTAAACTTGTGGTTGAGAAAATGCTTTTAACAATGCTACTCCACCTTGGGTTGCAAAAAAAATATCATCAAGGAATCTTAGGATGGGGCTCAATTAATTGTACCAAAACGGGGCAATCACCAGTATTTGAGGACTGCAATAATTTTGAAAAAAAAAAAAACAGGAAAAGCTAAAGATGCCCTGAAGGGATGTTATGAGCCATGATTTTTATTGTTGAGTGGTTACCAAGTCAATTTTAGAGTTTACCAAAGAAACAAGTTTGTTGTATGGCCAAGAATTAAAGCTCTCTTGTGGGGGTGGTAGTAGTTAGTACCCACCAGCAAGCAAAGCTCTCAATTCTCATTTGCAGTCAAAACAGTAGGAGAGCTGATTTTTTTTTTTTTTTTTATTTATTATTTTTCTGCAAATTGTGGGCATTTCTTTTTGTTTTTTGATAGTGAAATTCATGATGTGGAGAGACAGCAGTGGAAGGAAAGGATTGTCCTTGTCCACTTGTATGGTTCAAACTTCAAAGCTTCTTCCATTTTTTTTACACCAGACAATTAATGTATTTATATTATATTTATATTTTTTTATATTATAATCGTATTTAAGATATTTTGTATTTATATAAATTTTGATATGTTAATAATTTTTATTATATAAATGTTGACATATTCATGTATTCATATCGTATTCGTATTTTTTTATATCATATTCGTATTATATTTATAATTATTTTTTCATATTGTATTTGTGTCTTAACTCATATTAGGAGATCTACATTTTTTTTGAGTTAGTGGACTTCCATACAATAAATCTTGTTATTTTTGCTGCAACGTGATTGGCCACGTCTTTTTTTTTTTTGGCTTCTTTTTTTAGTTGTTGAGACTTGAGAGGTAGAAAAAGGAAAAAAAAAATAGTAGACAAGAAAGAGAAAAAAAAAATCAATTTGTGTGTTTGTGTTATTTTTTGTGTTTAAAATATTATAAATTTATATAATCTTTTACACGTTAATAGTTCGTTTTATGTATATTTTTAAACGTTTGTGTATCCATATCGTGTTTGTGTTATTTTTCGTGTTGTGTTCGTGACGTAGTCGTGTTCGTTTTATTTTTTTTGTTTTACAAAGTATTATAAATTTATATAAATTTTTACAAGTTAATAATTCGTTTTATGTATATTTTTACACGTTCTTATATTCGTGTCGTGTTCATATTATTTTTCGTGTTGTATTTTAATTATTTTTTCAATTTTGTGCTCGTGTCGTGTCTTAATTCATCTCATATTTTACATATTTGTTATTGTGATTCAATTTAGAGAAAATTTTGTATGTTCGTGTCGTATATCAATTTATGACATATTTTGCATAACTTATCATAGTTATTCAATTTAATAAAAAATTGTGTTCGTATCGTGTTCGTATTTTTTTCAAAGTATTATAATTTTATATAAATGTTTACACGTTAATAATTAATTTTACACAATAATTGATATAAACTATTATAAATTTATAAAAAAACTTACACGTGAATAATTCGTTTTATGTATATTTTTACACATTCGTGTATTTATGTCGTGTTCATGTTATTTTTCGTGCTGTGTTTTAATTATTTTTTTTATGTAGTGTTCGTGTCATGTCTCAATTAATGACATATGTTACATAATTTGCCATAGTTATTCAATTTAAAGAAAAATTTATGTGTTCGTGTAATTTTTTTTTTGTGTTTTTTTAAAATATTAAAATTTATATAATTTTTCACACGTTAATAATTTATATAAAGTAGTATAAATTTATATAAATTTTTACACGTTTGTGTATTCTTATCGTATTCTTGTTATTTTTCGTGTTACGTTTTAATTATTTTTTTTATGTTGTGTTTGTGTCGTGTCTCAACCATCTCATATTTTACATAGTTTGTCATTGTGATTTAATTTTTTTAAAAAAAATTTGTGTGTTATTGTCGTGTCTCAATTCAAAATATTTTTCATAATTTGTCAGAGTAATTTAATTTTAAAAAATTTATGTTTTCATAATGTTTTCGTATTATTTTTTTTTCTATTTTTAAAATATTATAAATTTATATAAAAAATTTCATATTAATAATTAATTTTATACATTATTAATTTATGTGTTCATAATATTATTGTCATTACTATTAAAAAAAAAAAATCGTTTCACTCGTAAGTCGTAACGTAGTATGGTTTTTTTTTTCTAGTTTAGAATAATTCTTAAAATAAAAAAGAACCAATTAATTGGACAAAGCAAAACCAACTAACTTATTAGTTATTATTCTGTGCTTTTATTCTCTCTCTATATCCGAAACCATTCGGTCCATTCCTTTGACAGCTCGCCTCTACTACTTGTAAAACGACTCGATTTTCGACGTTCAAGACCAGACAGAGACACACAAACATTTAACCAGGTTTCGCTGTCAGCTGGGCTTCTTAACCGGTTTCATCGGTCGTCAAATAATCACTTAGGTTTCGTTTGTATTTATAATTTAGTTCGGCTGATTTATACATTTATTTTTTAAAATTAATATTTAGTTTAAATTTTAAATTCTAACATTGATAATATTTTCCATTATATTTTTCTACCATTCGAATTCAAAGTAAATTCTTATTTTTTATTTCTATATTCTTTTTATTTCAAAGATTAAGCGTTGAATAAAAAAATTAAAATTAAATTCAGAGATCCATACCTTATAATATAATGAAAATCATGCTTGACATAAAGTCAACGAATGAGGTGGATTCATTAACAATTCACAAATGAAAATATGACACAAAAAGAAAAAAAGCATTCACTCTCCTTCTATATTATGCATTTATCGTATTTTTGTCCCAATGGATCTCTCTCTTATTTAACGAAAGTATGAAATCTTAGATTATTAATTGGTAGAATATTAGGCGATTCGAAATTGCAATATCTTTTGTAAAAAAAACATATATGTTTATATGAAGTAAAAAAAATGTTTAAATGAAAATTTTATAAATATATATTATCATGAGTAAATTATGTAATAAATAATTGAAAAAATAATTTGAAATGTTCTGAATATACAATAATAAATCTAGAACGTTGATTGTAAATTAAATACTAACATAGAAAATAATATTAATTTTTTTATAATTTAGGAAAATATTAAAAATTACCTAATAAAAATTTCAATCAGATTTTTTTTTTTAAAATTTTCAAAATAAATAATCTATATATGATAAAAAAAAAAAGAAATTAATCATTTTACGATATCTCACCATTACAACCTTTCATTATGTTTATATATTTTTGTTACTAGATCATTAACATTATAATAAATTGATGTAAATGATGACAAAAAAAAATAATAATTATAACTTCAAGTTGTAAAAAATAGCATAATGTGTAATGATCAAAACAGATATAAGTAAACGATAACAAAAGATTATAATATTGCTAAAGGTTGCTTTAAAATAACTCATTATGTTATTTTACAATAAATAAATATAAAAGATAAAAAAAAAAAAAATAGTAACATCACTTTATTCGAATTGGGATTTAACCAAATGATTTATACACCTTTTCTAGGAGATGCATTCATGTAAGATTAAGATTCGATCATCAACACTTGTGAAATTTCTTTTTCAAATTTCCTTTAGTTTTTTAGCTATTTAATACAAAAATGATAAAAAAAAAAAATTATAAACCATAACAAAAGTAAATATTACTAATTCGTGTTAAGTAAGTAACAAAATTATATGATTTGATAATAAAAAAAAAGTAATATTATTTTTTATTACTGAGTTTTGTTGAACCCACTTCGCCCACCAGGAGTGGGTCTAGTCAGCCAAGTATAAGGCCCAACTTAACGAGCCCAACGATCATCAGGAACGGAAGCCTGGGACACGTGTGCGCCTCCCCTTCTCCCAGAGGTCACGTCCTCAGTCACTTCGACGAACACCTGGGGCAGCGCGAGGTATTAAATGCTACTGTCTCCAGATGACGAACATTAAATGCAGCCGTCTCCTCGACAAGGCCCTCTAGGCTGCTTGTATCAGACGACCTACCAGAGTCGGACACGTGGAACTAGTTGGGCGAGCACCAGTTCGCCCAACCTCCCTTATATATGGCCCCCCTCAGAGCTATTCAAAGGCTAAGCTCTCTCTCCCTCTTTTGTAAGACTATCTACTCCATCTCTCTTTAACATTCCTTTACCTTCTCTTCCAAACACTGACTTAACCATCGGAGCGCGTCCCTGAGCTCAAACACCGGTGCCCTCTGACCTATTCTTTCTCCTTCTCAGGGCCTCAGACCACTAGGGACTTTAGGAACACCATCACGACATAAAAAGACATCAACATTTGGCGTCGTCTGTGGGAAACGACAAGCCATGTCTTTGCCACCACCAAGCCATGTCTCTGACCTATTCTTTCTCCTCGCATGTACTCCCAACCACTCAACAAACCACCCACACAGTCGTCTCCAGCCTCTTGGAGGCTATGTTTAACGCTATGGGACAAACAAGCATTTCACTCGCCCCTGGGGCAGACCCCCCACCAACTGGCAAGGAAAACCCGCCAGCCATGCTATAACCGAATCCCACCACTGGACCCCCACCAGCACCCGAACCATCATCCAAACACCCAACACCACCTTCCACCCGACCATGCTATCCTATGTCGACCCTGCATACCAAATGCTCATGAGCCACATACAAACCCTTCAGGCACAGTTGGCTGAACAGTAGCGGACCGTCCGACAGCCTAACCAGAAACCTGGCCCAAACCAACGGGGCAACCACAACAACCACAAAGAGAACAGTGCCACATCGTCTTATTGAGGCAGCCACCGAACAGCCGCCAGCAGAGCCCTCCGACAGACCAAAGGGCAATGCCCTGAGGAAAGACCCAGGACTCAGAAAACTTACCCGTCAATAAAGAGACCGCTGTTTTCGCCATGGAGGCCCAGATGGTAGCCCTAAGAAAAGAAGTCCACAATATGATGAAGGACAAGAATGAGGAAACAGAATGGATGACGGATGACAACAGCTCTCTAACCCCGAAAATTCGACAGGTACCGGTGCCCAAGACCACCAAGCTCTCCAAAGAAACCTATGATGGCACCAGGGACCCTAAGAATCACCTCATCCAATATAAAAATTACATGGACTTGCTCGGGGCTATCGATTACCAGAAGTGCAGAGTTTTCCCCATGACACTTAGGGTGCATGCCAGAACATGGTACCACTCACTGTCAGCCAGGTCCATTGACAGCTTCTAAAAGCTCAGTAAAACTTTCATCGCCCATTTCCTCGCAAACAAGGCGACTTTTAAAACACCCGCCAACCTCCTTGCAGTGAGGCAAAAAGAGAGCGAGACCCTCAGAGAATACATCCGCAATTTCAACTCCGCCACTATGGAAATCAATGACCTGCACGATGACTGGGCCATCCAAGCATTCGTCCGTGGAGTCCGCCACGAACACTTACGGTACTCCCTAACGGACGAGAAGCCTGAAAAACTCTACAGCCTGTATGAGAAAGCCTAGAGGTACGCCGAAACAGAAGAGATGAAATTGGTCGAGGGGCCCGAAGAAAGAACCAACTGCCAACAGGACCAAGGGCGTCCACCAAAAACTAAGCAGGGATATCAAGACAACAGAAGACAGTTGGGCCTTGACTCACACCGCCATAGATCCAGGTCACCCTAAAGAATAATCCGACAGAGTAACATAGATAGAGGCACCTAGGGCCGAGGACGGAGAGGGGAAAGAGCCCCATACTCTAAGTTCGATGAGTACACCCCTCTCAACGCCTCAAAGGTGTACATCTTGAATACTGTAGCCCACGAGGGTATCTTGGGAACGCACTACCTAATGAAAGATAACCCCCTGTGCCTTAACTCCAAGGAAAGGTGCAACTACCACAATGACGTGGGGCACAACACGGAAGATTGCAAGTCTCTGAAAGACGCAGTCGAGACCGCCATTAGAAAAGGGCAGATTAAACAATTTGTGAGAAAGGTAGAGGCCCAACAGGGGCAATCGTCGGTGAATAATCAGAGAAATTTGGGCAGGATAGAATTGAAAAAACCAATACAGGGGGTGATAAATATGATAGTGGAGGGCACAGAAGAATGGACAGCCAATAACTCCAAAAGAAAGGCTCACTTCAGAAGCATAATGGCAATCGATGCAACTCCCAAGCGAGTAAAACAAAATAAAGAATGGATAGTAGACTTCACCGATAACGATGTCGACATTCTGAAAGACAATTAACGACCCAATTGTCATGGCAGCCACAATCAAAAAATTTAGAATAAAAAGGGTCTTTGTCGACAGTGGTAGTACAGTGGAAGTTATTCAGTGGGAGGCCTTCAAAAAGATGGGCATCCCCGAAAAAGAATTGAAACCAGCAAGCCCGATTTTTGGTTTTGCTAACCAGCCAATTACAGTCAAAGAGTCGATCATCTTGCTAGTAACAATAGGAGACAGCGACCATACCCTCACCGTCATCTCAGAATTCTTAGTGGTCGATCGGTCTTCGGCCTACAATGTCATCCTTAGAAGGCTTGTGATGCGAAAGGCAAGAATGGTGGCCGCCGTTTACTGTCTGACAGTGAAATTCCCAACACCAATGGGGATCGATTGCATGAAGACAGACCAGCAAACAGCTCTGTAGTGGCACGTCTTGTCCATATCGCGAACAAGCACAAAAACGTTGAGTACGATGACGGCATGGCAGAGGTAAGGGGCAAGACGAAGAAACAAGGGGCAACAAATAGAGACCCAGGTCAACTTGATTGACAAAACAATGCTCACCCTGGAAAGCTTGGATAACAGACCAGAAACAAGTCAGTATAAGGCGGAGCCTGCAGAGCAAACAAAGACAGTCCCTTTGGACCCAGAAAACCCATATAAAACAACCAAGGTTGGGTCCTCCCTAGGAAGTGAGGAAAGGCGACCACTGGTGGCCATGCTGCAAGAAAATACCGATATCTTTGCATGGTCGACGGCTGACATGCCGGGAATAGACCCCAGTATTATCATCCACTTCTTCAATGTTAACCCTACAGCAAGACCAGTTAGACAAAAGAAGCGTCAGTTCGCCCCCGAAAGAATCAACGCAGTTAGAGAAGAAGTTCAAAAACTGTTCGCCGCTGATTTCATCAAGGAAGATGTATACCCTGACTGGCTCGCCAACGTAGTAATGGTGAAAAAGGCCAGTGGGAAATGACGAATATGTGTTGACTTCACAGATCTGAATAAGACCTGCCCTAAAGACAACTTCCCTCTACTAGCCATAGATCGATTGGTCGACTCCTCTGCAGATCACAAATACCTAAGTTTTATGGATGCTTTCTCCGGCTACAACCAGATTAAAATGAATCCTGCAGACCAAGATAAGACGTCCTTTGTGATGGAAGAAGGTCTATTCTGCTACCAAGTCATGCCCTTCGGGCTAAAGAACGCAGGAGCCACCTATCAAATGTTGGTAAACAGACTTTTCAAAGACCAAATTGGGCGAAGTATGGAAGTATACATGGATGACATGTTGGTCAAAAATCCCTCACTAGACCAACACGTCAGGGATTTGGAAGAAGCATTCAATATCATCAAGAAATACGACATGAGGTTAAATCTGGAAAAATGCGTATTCATAGTAGGAGTAGGGAAGTTTCTCAACTTTATGGTCTCCGACAAAGGGATAAAAGCAAATTAAAAAAAAAAAAAATCTAGGCAATCTTAGGCATGTGCCCACCAAGAAACACTAAAGAAATGCAAAGACTTACTGGCAGAGTGGTTGCCCTCAATAGTTCGTCTCCAAGCTCGCTAACAAGTGCTTACCTTTCTTCAAAGTGCTTAGGGGAGCCTCCAGGTATCAATGGACTGAGGGTTGCCAAAAGGCTTTTGAGGAACTAAAGAAATACTTGTGCTCACCGCCCCTACTCACCAGCCCGTTACCAGGAGACCAGCTGTATATCTACCTGGCAACTTCAGATGAAACTATAGTAGCCGTACTCCTTAAAGAGGAAGAAGATTGCCAAACACCAGTCTATTATGTCAGTCGAGCCCTGCAGAATGGAGAAATTAACTACACTCGACTGAAAAAAACCATCTACGCCCTGATAGTAGCCGCCAGACGCCTGAGGCAGTATTTCCAAGCTCATCCCATCACAATACTAACGGATCAACCACTAAGAGAGGTTTTGCAAAAAGTAGACATGACAGGCAGAATGACCAAGTGGAGTGTTGAACTCAGTGAGTTTGGTTTGGAGTATAAGCCAAGGAAGGCCATCAAGGCCCAGGCTTTGGCGGACTTCATAGCTGAGTGCTCTTTTGACAACGCTATCACGACACCAATCCACTACCCCAAAGAGCCACAACCAAACCCCGACGAGGCGACATAGCCACTACCCCCAGAACCAACCTTGATACAATAACCCTAGCGGCGGGAAGCCGCCCCAACCGGCACGTGGACCTTGTACGTGGATGGATCCTCAGGAAAAAAAGGGATAGGGGGTTGGAATCCTGCTAGCTGACCCTCATGGAAGTGAATGGCAGTACTGTTTGTTCTTCGATTTCCCCGTCTCGAATAATGCAGCGGAGTATGAAGCTCTCCTGGTGGGGCTCAAGCTGGCCCTTAAGCTTAGGGCCATAAGGTTATTTGTGTCTACCGATTCCCAACTAGTGGCAAAACAAGTAAATGGGAAGTACGAAGTAAGGGAGCCCGCCTTGATAAAGTATCAAAAAAGCAATAGACCTAAAGTGGCATTTCAGCCAGCTGATAATCCAGCAGATCGCCAAAGAGAAAAATGTTAGGGCAGACTCTTTGTCCAAGCTCGCCTCTGCCATTGAAATAAGACAAAGAGGAAAGATATTTCTCGAACACCGTCCTCTGCCAAGCCATCAAAAGGAAAAGAGATCTTCTCAATAACTAATGAACAGAGCTGATCAACAAGCATCACAGACTTTCTCACAAACGGGACCCTACCCGACGAACCCAAAGAGCAAATCAGACTAAGAAGAAGAGCTGCCAGATACACCATAATAAGAGAAACTCTTTACAGGAAGTCATTCAGCGAACCTTTATTGAGATGCCTACAGCCTGCAGAAGCTAAATACGTCATCCGAGAAATCCACGAAGGGGTATGTGGAAATCACATGGGGGACAGGTCCTTGGCACAAAAAGCACTTAGACAAGGTTTCTACTGGCCGACAGTAAAGAAGGATGCCACAGAAATGGTAAAAAAGTGTAACAAATGCCAAAAGTTCGCCACCTTCCCAAGTCAACCAGCAGAATTGCTTAACCAGTTGTTGAGCCCATGGCCCTTCGCAATGTGGGGGATCAATATCCTTGGGCTATTCCCGGTTGCCATAGGGCAGAAGAAGTTTGTGGTGGTAGCCTGCGAGTACTTGACCAAATAGGTAGAGGTGGAGGCCGTGGCGACCATCACGGGGAGGGTAATCGAGAATTTTGTCTGGAAATCCATGGTATGCAGATACGGGGTACCCAACACCATTGTGACAGACAATGGTGCACAGTTTCAGGGGGCAAGCTAAAGAAATTTTGTGAAAACTTCAAAATCTTACTCACGCATAGCTCAGTCAAGCACCCCCAGACAAACGAACAGGTGGAGGCAATGAACAAGAAAATCCTCTAAGGCTTGAAAAAGAAGCTCGACGATGCCAAGGGGGCATGGCTAGAAGAAATGTCAGGAATACTCTGGGCCATCAGAACCACGTCCAACTCTGGCATGGGCGAGACCCCTTTCAACTTGATGTATGGAACAGAGGCTGTAATACTAGCCAAGATTGGCATCAATTCCTGGAGAACAGCCCACTATGACCCCAACACCAACGAAGAAGTACTTAGAAGAAATCTAGACCTGTTGGAAGAAACTAGAGACTAGGCAAAAGTCAGACAGGCAGCTAGATCACATCAGGTCGCACAGTACTACAACTTGAAGGTTAAAAGCAGACAAATCCAAGTGGGCGACCTTGTCCTCAGAAGTTGCGAAGCCAGCAGGCCCACGGGCGAACAGGGAAAGATGGCCCCGAACTGGAAAGGCCCTTACAAAGTAACAAAGAAGATTAGCTTTGGAGCCTATATGCTAAAACGAATGGACGAAAGCCCTGTACCAAAGACGTGGAATGCAATCCACCTGAAGAAATATTTCCTGTAATCTCACATACAAGTTGTAATTTCCTTCATAAGAATAATAAGACAACTTGCCTTTTGCAGGAAAAATAACAAAAAGCCAACACTTCGCCCAATGGCCTCTAACTGGCCCATCCACAGTCGCGTCCACCATGTGCGCTCGCAATAAGACGCCATGCTGCACGCCCAATGACCTCTAACTGGCCCATCCACAGTCGCGTCCACCATGTGCGCTCGCAATAGATGCCATGCTGTACGCCCAATGGCCTCTAACTGGCCCATCCACAATCGCGTCCACCATGCGCGCTCACAATAAGATGCCATACTGCACGCCCAATGGCCTCTAACTGGCCCATCCACAGTCGCGTCCACCATGTGCGCTCGTAATAAGATGCCATGTTGCACGCCCAATGGCCTCTAATTGGCCCATCCATAGTCGCTTCCACCATACGCGCTCGCAATAAGATGCCATGCTGCACGCCCAATGGCCTCTAACTGGCCCATCCACAGTCGCGTCCACCATGTGCGCTCGCAATAAGAAGCCATGTTGTACGCCCAATGGCCTCTAACTGGCCCATCCACAGTCGCGTCCACCATGTGCGCTCGCAATAAGACGCCATGCTGCATGCCCAATGGCCTCTAACTAGCCCATCCACAGTCGCGTCCACCATGTGCGCTCGCAATAAGATGCCATGTTGTACGCCCAATGGCCTCTAACTAGCTCATCCTCGCGTCCACCATGTGCGCTCGCAAAAGAAGCCATGTTGCATGCCCAAAGCCTCTAATTGGCTCCTACATCTACCCGTCCACGAACAATATGAACGCAGCACGACCTCTTATCCCCATCCAATCCTCGCGCTCACACAAAAAAACAACCAAGGTAGCAACCTGCAACAAGTCCAATAGGCTACCAACATGCCAGCAATATTCACAAAGGCAGATTCCAAGACAAACAACAAAGGCAAACCAAGCAATATGCACAAAGGAGGCAAATGAACAAAAACCAAACAAGTTGTTCATTGATGAAAGAAAGATTATAAATTTCTAGTTAATATGTACAAGGTCCTCGACTACGTGACCGTAGCAGGTGGAGGTAGCTCGCCTTGCGTAGCGGCGGGTAAAAGTTCCTTCTATTGAGAAGAAAAGACGCCTTTAATCTGGGGCGTGACAGGAATGTCAGACCTTGGAGCAATCTCATAAACCACCCTCAAGCTCTCCAACGAGGGCATTTCAGGGCACATAGGGTCAAAATCGCAGGGGGTTCTCAATGGCCCCAAAATCAGTTTCCCTGCAGTCAAGGGGCCCGTGAAACAGTTGGACCCCAGTAAAGGTGGTCGCCCGAAACTCATTGACCATCCCAAGGGCCACTTCAACCACCTCACCCTCCTTGGCCTCCAAGGCCTTCTACAGCTCGAAAGCATGCTTCTCTTTCTCAGTCTCCACAGCCTCAAAAACGGCGACCTCCACAGCTTTGGACACAGCAACCTCCTTGTCCTTGTCCTTCCCAGCCAAATCGTGCTTCAGCTGTCGGATTTTTGACTCCCTAGACTTAAAGCGATCCTCTGACTCGGTGAGTTTACCGCACAAAAGCAGGACCTGCTTCTCAGACTCCGCTACCTTGGCCAAGCAGGACTGCTTGGCGGAGGCTGTCTTATCCTCAGCCGCCTTAGTTGAGGTCTTCTCAGCCTTCAAAAGGACCTCCAGCTCCTTTGCGCGGGAAGTCTTGAGCTGGAGATCAGCCTCCACATCACGAAGTCGGGCGTTCGCTTCTCCAAACGGGTTATACATGGCCACGGTCGTCGCCAAGTTTTGAAAGAAAACAACAGATCATTTTATAAGGGTCAACCAACACCAACCACCAAAGAACCTGGAAAAATAGAGCTCACCTCCACCACGTTTGAAATGACCCCGCATTGAGCGGTTCTCAATAATCTTCACCTCTTGGAAGAGAAGATGGCTGCGAGTCCAGCTGACGCACGAGTCAACATCGCCAAGCAAGGACCCAACGGGCATACGACTTTGATACTCGAAATACGAGTGAGACCCACGACGTGCGTCTCGGAGGCCACCAACTTGAGGTGAATGTGAAGTACGCATAGGGCGCCAGTGTCCTCGCGGGTGGACGAAGAACCATCCCTACCCGGTAAGGCTGGTATGAGTGGAAAAGTCTTACCACCCCTAGGGGGATCCGAGGTCCTCTTGGTTCGAGGAGCCACTTCAGTCGAAATGACCTCTTGCCCCGTCCCAACCAACGGCTGTTGGGAGCCTTTACCCATCCTCTCTGTGACCACGCCAAGGCTAGCCTACTTCGCAGGCAAGGAAGGGACGAACTTATTTTTATGCGGCTCCTCGACGACTTTCAGCTTCTTAGAAGCAGATTCGATCGGCAGACTATCCCGCTTATGCTTCTTAGCAGGAGAATTCTAGGCAGATGGTGCAACAGGCCCTGTGCTCTGGCTAGGGGCTTTATTCTTCTTCACCTCTTGGCGAATCCTTTCGGCAATGGCATCACTCGACATACCTGAACAGAAGAAAACAATCAAATCAGAACTCATCAAAGCCCAAACGACGAGGGCACGCAAAATATACTGGCTCGTCAAAGATCAAGAAACAACGCCGCTGCAGTAGAACTATCTTCGCTATCAGAGCTCATAGAATCCCCCACGTCGAACACTTTCTCTTCCTCACTATCACCATCCAAGACAATAACTTCAACCGGTCCTATCCCAGCTCCTAAACCATCAACACATGCGCTCTCTGACAAACTGGGGGAGGGTGGCAGTTCTATCACAGCGGAGTTTGAAGCAAGAGGGGCAGGCTTAGGGACCCAAGGCACCAAAGCAAGCGTGTAACTGGAAGTCTCAAGACCATTACCTTCATCGGTGGCGCCCACCTCTTCAGGAACCACTTCGCCAGGAGAGGCAGCACTTGCCTCCCCCGATGGAGCAGCCCTGGGTCGATGAGAGGTGCCCGATTTTTTGCTCCTTTTCCTCTTGTTCTCAGGCTTGATGATAGCCATCAAAACCTAGGGAGGAACCAGACTAGCAAACCTGGCCGCCACTCTGTTCGGACTAATATTCTTCAAACATAACTTATAAATACGGCGATCAGTGACGGCGTCCTCCCAGTCGATCTTATTTTGCATATAAAAATCAAACTGATCTTTCGCCAGATCATCATGACAAGGGATATTTTCTACGGATCCTTAGGAGGCTCACAGCAACGAACAGAAAAGTCCCAACGCTTCTCCAACTTCAACCTCACCGTAAAAAACTACGACCTTTTGATATGGTTGTTGCAAGTAGCATTCTCTACAACGACCCGGTGGTGAGGACTGAGATAACAAAACTTGTCTTACTTCACTTTCAGTTGGTATAAGTTACGAAAGATGGCGTACAAAGGCTCTACCTTCATCTTCTTGCAATGAAGGAAGTACGCCACCATAACTGGCCAAGAAGACCTTGTCAGCTGGGCTCCCGCGATACCATACCCCTCAAGACAAGTGGTGAAGAAGGGATGAAGAGGAAGGTGGAACCCCCCTTTAAATATGTGCTCGAAAAAGATCACATCCCTCCCACCTTTCGTAATCTAACTTGGACGACGACCAGGGGCGGGTATGTGGAATCGTAACGATAATTGGGAATGAAGATACAATGGGTTAAATCAAGGCACCGACCTGGTCGATGGTCATGGTGCAAGGAATGTCATCAAAAAATTACACGCCACCATCCCCAACAACCTCTTCACTTCCCCCACTCCCCTCAGAAGACGTCTGGTCTACCCCCGAAGCACCACCACCAACGACTCCACCCCCACCACTATTTCCAGCCCCACCGCCAACAGCCACCTTGGCCCCCTCCTCGATTTCATGGTCCAAATCATCATAGACCTTGTTGACGCTTCGACCACCGACATAGGACAGCCCCTCCATCCTCTCCACCGCCTCGGAGCCACCACTATAACTTGAACCCATTCCAAAAACCACCACATAGCAAACAAAAATAAAAAAAAGTAAAAAAACAAGTACCTCTCCGGACTCGAATCAACCTCCTCGAACAACGAACAAGCAAAATGGAGCATTCCACTGACAGAACGGAGAACGGCACAAGCAGATCTGAATTCTGGGAGCTCTCGACAGCAAAATGGGCAGCACTTCGACAGCAGAAACAACAAACCAACAAAGAAAACTGACCTGGAAACCACTATTTATAGCCAAAAAGGAACCCCAATGGCCGCCCAAAGCACCACACAACGTCCGACACGTGTCCAACCCTCGAATGGCGAGCCCAAACTTTAAGGCTGTCATTAAGAGACAGGCATGTCAAACATCGCGTCGTACCAACCAAACGACAGCAACGAGTAAAGAGGACCTCTTCGCCCAAACACAACTACCATAAAATTAAAGCCTCTTACTCTCCGCCAGCACGAGACAACCCCTGTAACACAAGGAACCTTTTATCCATAGGCTCGACGTTGATCACTTTATAACCTCCACCTCGCCTGGGGGGCAACTATTGAACCCACTTCGACCCACCAGGAGTAGGCCCAGTCCGCCAAGCATAAGGCCCAACCTAACGAGCCCAACGATCATCAGGAACGGAAGCCTGAGACACTCTGTGCGCCTCCTCTCCTCCCAGAGGTGACGTCTTTAGTCACCTCGGCGAGCACCTAGGGCAGCGCGAGGCATTAAATGCTACTGTCTGCAGACGACGGACATTAAATACAGCCATCTCCTCGATAAGGCCCCCCTAGGCCACTTATATTAGATGACCTACTAGAGTCGGACACGTGGAACTAGTTGGGCGAGCACCAGTTCGCCCAACCTCCCTTATATATGGCCCCCCTCAGAGCTATTCAAAGGCTAAGCTCTCTCTCTCTCCCTTTCTCGTAAGACTATCTACTCCTGCTCTCTTTAACATTTCTTTACCTTCTCTTCCAAACACTGACTTAACCATCGGAGGGCATCCCGGAGCTCAACCTCCGGTGCCCTCTGACCTATTCTTTCTCCTTCTCAGGATCTTAGACCACCAGGGACTTTAGGAACACCATCACGACATAAAAAGACATCAACAAGTTTAGAGTTAATAGCACCAATGGTCCCCAAACTATAGGGCATATTTTATATTGGTCCCTAAACTTCAAAACGTATCAAATTGGTCCTTACTTACAAGTATCATAACAATTTGGTCCCTTCCGTTAGCTTTTCCGTTACCTTTACTGTAGCAATCAGCTCAGTGACACGTGTCACCAGCTGATTGCACCACATTTCTCTTCATTTTTTTCCTTTTTCTTTATATTTTTTAATAAATAAATGTAAATAAATATTTTTATAAAATTAATGTAAATAAATATTTATATTTTATAAATTATTTAATTATTAAAAATTAATTTAAATTATTATTTATCTTTTGTATTTATTTATAAAGAATAATAAAGAAAAAGGGAAAATGAAAACATTAATAAATACAAAAGATAAATAATAGTTTAAATTAATTTCTTAATAATTAAATAATTTATAAAATATAAATATTTATTTACATTAATTTTATAAAAAATATTTTTTCTTTTTCTTTTTCTTCTTTCTTTCTTTTTATAAATAAATTAATTTTCTTAAAAATTAAACAATTTATAAATATAAAATATTTATTTACATTCATTTATTAAAAATATATTTTTTACTTTTTTTTTCCTTTTCTTTCTTTATTTTTTTTCTTTTCTTTTTTTCCTCTTTTGTTATAAAATTAATGTAAATAAAATATTTTATATTTTAAAAATTAATTTAAATTATAGTATGAATTATTATTTATTTGTATTTATATTTATTTAAAAACAAGAGAAAAAAGGAAAAAATAAAAAACCTATAAATATAAAATAAATATTTTATATTTATAAATTATTTAATTTTTAGAAAGTTAATTTAATTTAATTTAATTTAATTTAAGATATAATATAATATAATATACTTATATATATTGTATTTGTTTATAAAAAAGAGAAAAAAGAAGAAAGGGAAGAAAAAAAATATTTTTATAAAATTAATGTAAATAAATAGTTTTATATTTTTTTCAATTATTTGATTATTACAATATTAATTTAAATTATAATGTAAATTATTATTTAGTTTTTAATATTTATTTATAAAAAAGAGAAAAGCAACAAAAAAAAGAGGAAGAAACGAAAAAATTAAAAATATTTTTTATAAAATTAAAGTAAATAAATATTTTATACTTTTTAAATTAATTATATTTAAAAAAAATTATTTTAATTTATAATATGAATTATTTTTCTTTGTATTTATTTATTAAAAAAAAATCAAAGGAAAAATAAAAAGGAAAAAAGAAAAAAAAATGAAGAGACAAGTTGGAGCAATTAGCTGGTGACACGTGTCACTAGCTGATTACTACAGTAAAGGTAATGGAAAAGCTAACGGAAGGGACCAATTTGTTATGATAATTGTAATCAAGGATCAATTTGATACGTTTTGAAGTTTAGGGACCAATATAAAATATGCCTTATAGTTTAGGGACCATTGGTACTATTAACTCACAAGTTTAACAAATTATATAAATTCGTAATAAATAAATGTAAAACTAACATTAATAAGTAAAAGTACCATTTTTGAGTTATCAACCATAAGTTGTAATTTTTTTGTACTATAGAAAGTAAAAAATAATAATAAATATAAGATAATCTTAAATAGTAATAACGCTATTTGAATGAATAATTTGATAAGAAATAAGAGTAAATATCAACATAAAGTAGTAATTTTTTTCATAGGTTTCTTCATTGTATTCGGAGAAGTCTCTTCCTTCCCTCTCAATCACAGATATCTCATCCTCTCGTTCTTTTGAAAATGGAATTAATGTATGGATTTATATTTGATGCACGGTTAGTGTATAAATTTATACACAGATAATGAATCACATGATGTCACATGTTAAAAGTTATAATTATCTGTATTTGTTTTTAAAGATTTTTAAATTTTTAAAATTGTTTATTAATGAAATGTCATACTGACAGTGTATAGATCTATACACTAACAGTGGATCAAATGTAAACTCTTAATGTATATTTCGTTATATCTTTTCTTTTCTTTTTTCTTCTTATTTATTTATTTATTTATTTATTTGGGGTTAAAAAGAGAATAGAACTTGATATTTTATATGAACTTTTCATCTTCATCAGCCTGTCTAAGCTCTCATGTGGCCTCCTCCTCATTGTAGAATATCAAAAGGTGGCTTAGTATAGTTTTATTATATTGAAGTTAATTCTCAGTGTTATGTGGTTAAAGTAATTAAAGGGTAATATTTGTTTGACGAACTGGGGAGGGGACTGGAGGGGGGCTTTTTTATTACAATATAGCCAAAAAAAAAAAAATTTATCAAATTACCGTTACTTTTTGATTATTTCTCAAAATACGGACCTTTTTTTTTCAGCTGGGAAATCGCCATCCCCCATGGCGATTTCCCAGCGTGTTTTTTTGCAAATTTGCAAAAAACACCAAGGGAAATCGCCATGGGGGATGGCGATTTCCCTTGGTGTTTTTTGCAAATTTGCAAAAAAATACCAAGGGAAATCGCCACCCCCCATGGCGATTTCCCTTGGTAATTTTAGCCAATTTTGCTAAAACCATGAAGGGAAATCGCCATGGGGGGTGGCGATTTCCCTTCATGTATATTTTTTTTTTAATTAATAAAAAAAAATTATATTAAAACAATATTTTATTTTAATTTGATAAATTTATTTTTAAAAATTATAAATTAAATTAAAATATTTTTTTTATAGGTTTGGTTATTTATTTTTTTAAAATATATATTAAAAATGTAATTTAATTTATTATTACAATTTTATAAAAAATAAAAATATATTTCTTATTAAAATTTAAAAAGAAGATTATATAAAAAATAAAATTTTTATATCAAAAATTTTATTTTTTATAATTTTGTAATATTATAAAAAAGAAAATTTAATTTATATCAAAAATAATTTAATGATGTAAAATGTAAATAAATTTTTTTTAAAAGAAATTTATCGAGTCACTTTTTTAAATAAAGAAGTTATTTTTAAGTTGGTATTGTTAAATTATTTTTTTTAATTTGATTAGTTTTTTTGAGTTGGTATTCGATTAACTCGTGACATTAATTTAATCATTGTTTTTAATAATAATATAGATTGTTACAGTTTAAAACTGGATATTTGATAAAAAAATTTTAATTTAATTTCTGATTAAATTTTTTTTTCTTATTATAATTTAAAAAGAAAATTAAATTAAAATGAAAAAAAGAAAAGCAACTTATCATGTAATTTGGATTATTATATTAAAATTAAATAACAACATTAAGATATAAATTAAAATAAAATATAACAATTAATTTCCGAACAAATTACATGAAATGCAAAACATATAAATTTATATTAGAAATTTAAAACACATTACAATTATTCTAATTATTGCGTGGTGTAGAGCAACAGTGTCGAGCTCTTCTAGTGCGTGGTGGTTGCACCCGTCGTTCAACCTCGTCAGTGGCACGTATTCGCGGTCCACCACGACCTCTTGCTATAACCGCCAATGGTTCCGGTTGAATGTCATCAGTCGTTTCATCCGTATCAAAAATTTGAAACCCACTGCTGGATGAGCCAACACCTAGTTCACCCATAACGGGAACCTGACTACTAGATGCACCCATAAATGATGTAGCATCAAATGCTGACGAAGGGGTTCCAAACTGATACATGGATGTTAAATATGCTGAACTTGGACTTTGGACGGGGAGCTGGTCATCTAACCTCGTTCTTGGCGGTGATGGTCGGTAACACTCATCAACGTCATATCCGGGGTGACTTACGAAATAACGATGGCTGGATGGTACTCCATGATCCCGTTCAGGTTCAGGATGATCAAATGACATCCTCGGTGCTGTGAACTCCGATGAGGTCGGTTGACGCCTTCGCCCACGTTGTCGGCGAGGTCTAGGAGCATCCATATCCTGTGTAGGAGGGACTGGAGCTGAAGTTTGTCCGGTAAATGGCATACTCCTAACATCCTCGTGCATCGACGGTGGACAAACGAAAGGCCGACCTTCATTTCTATACCATCTTATGTAATCAGCAGACGGGTTGAAATTATTACCAACAATCGGGTAACCTGTCGGAATTCGTTCAAAACGTATGTTCCACCATTGGATCCAACGTTCATGCTTCGCAGGCCAGAATTCATCATTACGACCACGCATGTCGACCTTGTGAAGCTTATCAAGGTTCATCGGGGCTGCAGGAATTGGTTGTTGCATCCCAAATTGTCGCAACACCCGGTCAGTTTGGTGCCACTCTACATATGAAAAGCATATCAATGCTGTGTTTGCTTTCCATATATTGAAATTATTGTAGGCATCCGATGGGAGGCATGCCATAATTTCACTCGAGGAATATGGCATCCACAGAAACTGCGAATAATTATTACAAATTATTAGTTTCATAAGGATTAAATAAATAAAAAAAACTTCAATGTAACAATCGAAATATTTACCTTATCATATCCTAGTCGATCTAGTCGTAGTCTTATACTTGCAAGATCGCTCGGAGTCTCTGTAAAATCTCTACCCGTACTCCTACTCCACCTATTAAAATGCATATAATATCTTAATGACCTATAAAAATACAATTTCGTACAAAATTAATAAAATAGTCAAGATTATTACCTGCTTGCAAGGGGGTATACAGCCGAAATATCCACGCGCGGAGCAAGAAATGGTAGCCGATACCAAGCCCATGATTGTAGAAGCACTAGACATCCACCTATGTCATGGTTTTTTGGAACTGTAGCTCGGCAAAGTTCTCTATACAAAACTGCCAAACACGCAGAACCCCAACTATAATTTGCTGCTTCCTCTAAATCACGTAGCAATGGAAGATACATTAAATGTACCCGACTGCTCGATTTGTCAGGCATCAGTAATCCTCCAATCAAACGTAAAATATATGCTCTAGCAGCATATTGTATTTGTTGTTCGGTTGCATGTAATGGCAGATTTTGAAACGTTTTCAACCAAGTCAGTCTCACCGTTGAGCCAGATACGACGTCTTCTGGAGGTACCTCACCCAATAGATCTTGACACAGTTCATTCCAATCTAGCAGGCTTCCGCCTGTAACTGCATCGCCATGGATCGGAAGTCCAAGTTGCAGCGCAACATCTTCGAGACTGACCGTGCATTCACCACATGGAAAATGAAAAGTGTGCGTCTCGGGTCTCCATCGTTCGACCAACGCAGAGATTAAATCGGGTTGTATCACAAGTCGTCGAATTTGACTTGCGTGATAAAATCCGGCTCTTCTTAAGTGGTCGATAATATAAGGATGCGGGTCCTCCAATGTAAATTTCCTCGAACGTAATACGCGACGAGTTTCCTGTTATAATAATAAAAATTAATATATTATAAAACTATAACAATTAAAAAGTAATAAATAAAACTATAAAATAACAAAATAATAATATAATATAATATAAACAATAATAATATAATATAATATAAAACAATAATAATATAATATAATATAATATAATATAAACAATAATAATATAATATAATATAAAACAATAATTTCGTATAAAAAAACAATAATAATATAATATAAAAAAACAATAATAATATAATATAAAAAAACAATAATAATTTAATATAATATAAAGAATAATAATATAATATAATATAAAACAATAATAATATAAAAAACTATAATAATATAATATAAAACAATAATAATATAAAAAACAATAATAATATAATATAATACAATAATAATATAAAAAACAATAATAATATAATATAAAACAATAATAATATAATATAAAACAATAATAATATATAAAACAATAATAATATAATATAATATAACACAATAATAATATAAAAAACAATAATAATATAAAAAAAAAATAATATAATAATATAAAAAACAATAATAATATAAAAAAAAATAATAATATAATAATATAAAAAACAATAATAATATAAAAAACAATCATAATATAAAAAATAATAATAATATAAAAAACAATAATAATATAACAATTTACTTACCTCGTTAAATATAACCTCCGAGATGTGATTTTCTTGTAACCTTAATAGTGAAGCCATTTCAAAATATTGTTGTAGAAAAAAAAATTTGTAGAAAGAAATTTTTTTTGGTAGAAAAATGATAAAATTTTGAAAGAAAATGAAAATTTGAATGAGAGTAATGAAAATTTGAAGAAGAGGAGAGGGGTATTTATAGAGGGTGGGGGGTGTGGGGGGGAGGGGGGACGTGGGGGGTGGGGGGAGGGGGGATGGGGCAACGGTCATATGACCGTTGCCCCTTTGAATTTTTTTTTTTTTTTTTTTTCATTTGAAATTTAAAATTTAAAAAAAAAAATCAAAATATTAAATTATAAAAAAATCTAAAATATATTTTACGAATTTTTAAATTTTTTTAAATTATAAAAAAAATATTTTAATTTAATTTATAATTTTTAAAAATAAATTTATCAAATTAAAATAAAATATTGTTTTAATATAATTTTTTTTTATTAATTAAAAAAAAATATACATGAAGGAAAATCGCCACCCCCCATGGCGATTTCCCTTCATGGTTTTAGCAAAATTGGCTAAAATTACCAAGGGAAATCGCCATGGGGGGTGGCGATTTCCCTTGGTATTTTTTTGCAAATTACCTATACTTTTAGATTATTTCCCAAAATGCGCTTGTTTTAAAATTAGCTGGGAAATCGCCACCCCCCATGGCGATTTCCCAGCATAAAAAAATTGATTTTGGCTAAAAATACCAAGGGAAATCGCCATGGGGGGTGGCGATTTCCCTTGGTATTTTTTTCAAAATTTGATAAAAATACCAAGGGAAATCGCCACCCCCCATGGCGATTTCCCTTGGTATTTTTAACCAAAATTGTAAAAAGAATGAAGGGAAATCGCCATGGGGGGTGGCGATTTCCCTTCAGTAATTTTTTTTTTTTTTTTAATAAATCAACAAATTTTAATTTTTTTTAATTTGTAAATTTTATTTTTTTAATTTAAAAATTATAAATTAAATTAAGTTTCTTATTAAATTTAAATATGGAAAATTTTATTTCTTATAAAAATGAAAAAAACAAAATAATATTTCTTCTTAAATTAAAAAAATCAAAAATAATATTTGTAAGTTTTGTTTAAATTTTAAAATTTTGTAAGTTTTAAAATTTTGTAAGTTTTGTTTTTTAATTTTAAATTTTATAAATTAAATTAAAATAATTTTTTATAATTAAAAAAAAAATTCGTAAGGTAAATTTTATTATTTAAAATTTATGAACAAATTTTTTTAAATTTTGTTAATTGATTTGTATTAGATAAAAACAAAAAACAAACAAAAAAACTTGCATTACATTTTCATGTCCATCAAATGCTGGAGAAAATATTGGAACTTGATTCTTTCTGCAATGGATAAGACTGATGATATAGGTTTTTAGACAGGTTTCAGCTATTTTCCTGTCCATCAAATGCTGGATAAAATATTGGAACTTGATTTTTTCTGCAATGGATAAGACTGATGATATAGGTTTTTAGACAGGTTTCAGCTATTTTCCAGTCCATCAAATGCTGGAGAAAATATTGGAACTTGATTCTTTCTGCAATGGATAAGACTGATGATATAGGTTTTTAGACAGGTTTCAGCTATTTTCCTGTCCATCAAATGCTGGAGAAAATATTGGAACTTGATTCTTTCTGCAATGGATAAGACTGATGATATAGGTTTTTAGACAGGTTTCAGCTATTTTCCAGTCCATCAAATGCTGGAGAAAATATTGGAACTTGATTCTTTCTGCAATGGATAAGACTGATGATATAGGTTTTTAGACAGGTTTCAGCTATTTTCCAGTCCATCAAATGCTGGAGAAAATATTGGAACTTGATTCTTTCTGCAATGGATAAGACTGATGATATAGGTTTTTAGACAGGTTTCAGCTATTTTCCAGTCCATCAAATGCTGGAGAAAATATTGGAACTTGATTCTTTCTGCAATGGATGAGACAAATGATGGGATTTATCAATGACATTTTGCATTGAATAAGTTATAACTTTTTCAGTCAAATAGTCAAAGGATGGGATTTGTTATCTGGTACAACATAATGAACCATTATAAATTCATAATACTTATGAAGGTTTACAATACCCCCATACAACAGTTTTTCAATCAGATTTTTCCTGAGTGCTAAAACCTCCTCATTCTCATTCTCATCCTTCTATATTTCTTCTTTCTTTTGCTACACAACATGAGCAATAGAGCGATCGCATTGGTCTACTATAATGGCCAAATTCATAATACTGACGAAGGTGCTACCTTTGATTGTGAACGTCCAAAAAGTTTTCGTGTTGAAGACGACGTCACATTAGAGGAACTGAAGCTGCAAATTCATACAAAAATTAAAGCTGGAACTAGAAAAAGAGTTTCAGAGGTTAAGTACAGGCATCCTCTTTCTATTGGTGAAGGATGTGTCCGATATAGAACATTTCCACTTGAAGATGATGATGATGTCAGATGCATGTTTTATGCTCATGAGACATTTGCAAATGTTGGTGTCCTTGAGTTATATGCTGACATAGATGATGTTGACGATGATTGCGGCCCTTCAAATGTTCGCACAACAGAAAACTTTCCCATAGAAGATTATGATTCTGGGTCGTTCTATGTTGACACTACATACGACGTTCCCACAGAAGAAGTCGTGCCCTTATCTCAAGCTACAACTTTTCAGACTTCATTAGTCTCACAAACCCTAATTCCTACTACCCTCGAAGATGAGCCAGCTGGTGTTGATCCTGTTCGTCCACGTGGAGTCCATGGTGAAGATGTTGGTGAATTTAGTGAGCAAGAAGATGATGCTGAATTCGCAAGTGATGACAATACTGATTCTGACCCAGACGTCGTCCCTGCTGAGATCAACACTCATGGAGATATCAACACTCATCGAGATATTCCCCCATATCAGGCTGCATCCCATATGCATACACTGGATCTGGAGGCAATGCATGTGCCGGAATTTCCAGAGTATGTTCATACATTAGCTACGCCTCTGACATTTGATCCATCTGCACTTGATCTGTGTGTTGGGTTACAATTCCCAACGAAAGAGGCTGTGGTTTCAGCTATCAAGCACTATAACATCAAAAACTCTGTAGATTACAGAGTAATTGAATCTGAGCCGACGAAATATTATGCCAAGTGCTTAATGTATGGGAATGGGTGTAATTGGAGAATAAGGGCAACTTTTATGAAGAAGAAACATCTATGGGAGATTAGAAAATATGAAGGGCCTCATACTTGCACATCGGCGAGGATTTCACAAGATCATTGCAAGTTAGATTGTAACATGATCTGCTCATGCATTTTGTCATTGGTCCAAGCAAATCCGGAGATTTCCGTTTCAGTTTTGATCGCTGAGATGCGAATCCGGTATGGATACATGACCTCCTACAAGAAAACATGGCAAGCAAAGCAAAAGGCAATTGTTCGAGTATTTGGCGATTGGGAAAGATCGTACAATGAGCTACCTAAATGGTTAGGTGCAATGCAACATTTCGTGCCTGGTACAATTGTGGAATTGCAAACGATACCTGCATATCACGGTGATCGATTGGTCCAAGGTAAGAGAATATTCCATCGACTATTTTGGACATTTAAGTCGTGCATTGAAGGGTATCCGTATTGTAAACCAATTGTGCAAATAGACGGTACTTTCTTATATGGAAAATACAAAGGCACATTATTGTTAGCTATTGCACAAGATGGCAATCGAAACATACTGCCAATTGCCTTTGCCATTGTGGAGGGTGAGACAACAGAGGCTTGGTCATTCTTTCTCAGTAACTTGCGCAGACACGTGACAAAACAGCCTGGCATTTGCTTGCTGTCTGATCGACATGAAGCCATCAAAGCTGCGATTAGACGCGATGGTGGATGGAATCCTCCACATGCATATTCAGCGTACTGCATTCGACACATTGCAGCGAACTTTATGAAAAAGTTTAACAATAAGGAATTGCGTCGACAAATTGTTAACATGGGTATGGAATCAAATCATAGTTATTTTATCTCTTATATTTCGTTTAGCATATAAAATAATATTGAAATTCATAAGTTTTTTGTTTTTAAATTTATTAGGATACGAGTTGAGGCGACCGAATTTTCATTTCATGTATGACAATCTTCGTGGAGAAAATGCTGAGGCGGCTAACTGGCTTGATAGGATCCCCAAGGAGAAGTGGGCGCAGTCATATGATCAAGGAAGGCGTTATGGCCATATGACAACCAACCTAGCTGAATCTATCAATTCGGTGTTGAAGGGAACGCGTCATCTTCCCATTACTGCTTTAGTGCAATCAACATATTATAGGTTGGCTGCACTTTTTGTTAAGATGGGGAACAAACAAATTGCCATGATGGAGGGAGGGCACACATATTGTGAAACAGTCACACAAGCTATGCAAGAAAATCGCACGAAAGCTAACTCCCACATTGTTCGTAATTTTACGCGAGCAAATCAATCTTTTCTGGTTGAAGAGTTAGTTGCTCCACAAGAGGGTGTTTCTGCAATGAAGTACAAAGTCAACCTCAGTGACATGTGGTGTGATTGTGGAAAGTTTCAAGCACAAAGGTTCCCTTGTTCACATGTAGTTGCTGCCTGTGCACATGTCCATGTAGATTGCATGCAATATGTGGACAAAGTCTATAAACTGGAAAATATATTGAATGTTTATAGACATGAGTTCGAAGCTGTTGGAAATGAAGGTTACTGGCCTCAATATGATGGTCCAGAAGTGTGTCCCAATCAAGAAATGCGGAGAAATCCACATGGTCGGCCAAAATCAAGTCGTATTCGTAATGAAATGGACCTCAGGGAGAAAGGCCAACCAAAACGTTGTGGATTATGCAGAAACGGAGGTCATAACCGTCGAAATTGTCCGCAACGATTTGGCACATTGGGGGAGACTTCGCATCAACAATAAATGAATTACATGTTTTTCTCAACTTATCATGTACTTTGGATTATAAGGGAAAATGTAATGCAAGTTTTTTTTGTTTGTTTTTTGTTTTTATCTAATACAAATCAATTAACAAAATTTAAAAAAATTTGTTCATAAATTTTAAATAATAAAATTTACCTTACGAATTTTTTTTTTAATTATAAAAAATTATTTTAATTTAATTTATAAAATTTAAAATTAAAAAACAAAACTTACAAAATTTAAAAACTTACAAAATTTTAAACAAAACTTACAAATATTATTTTTGATTTTTTTAATTTAAGAAGAAATATTATTTTGTTTTTTTCATTTTTATAAGAAATAAAATTTTCCATATTTAAATTTAATAAGAAACTTAATTTAATTTATAATTTTTAAATTAAAAAAATAAAATTTACAAATTAAAAAAAATTAAAATTTGTTGATTTATTAAAAAAAAAAAAAAAATTACTGAAGGGAAATCGCCACCCCCCATGGCGATTTCCCTTCATTCTTTTTACAATTTTGGTTAAAAATACCAAGGGAAATCGCCATGGGGGGTGGCGATTTCCCTTGGTATTTTTATCAAATTTTGAAAAAAATACCAAGGGAAATCGCCACCCCCCATGGCGATTTCCCTTGGTATTTTTAGCCAAAATCAATTTTTTCATGCTGGGAAATCGCCATGGGGGGTGGCGATTTCCCAGCTAATTTTAAAACAGGCGTATTTTGGGAAATAATCTAAAAATATAGGTAATTTGGGGTTTAATTTTTTTTTTGGCTATATTAGTATAAAAAAGCCCTGGAGGGGAGGGAGGAAGGCTTAATTTCTACATTAATTGGGGTTTAATATAGCTTTATTACGTGGGGGAATTGCGATACTGAAATTATTATTCAGAAAAATGAATAAATTCCTCCATCAATGCTTAATTTCTTGATTAGTGCTGATAAGATAAGAGGACTTGACCACATATATGAAAATATCGACCAACCTTCTCCCCGACTGGTCCCTATCAGTCCATCCTGAACAACTTGCTCGATATGATATCGACCAATTAAAGTTCCTCCATCCGGGTTTGGAATCGGTTCAGATCATATATATATATATATATATAGGGGAAGGGCCAAGACCGTGTTAAAGGCCTAGCCAAGTGCAGGGGTGATGTCCCAAGCAGTGAGTGTAAAACTTGCGTAAGAGGTTCGCCAGCAATGCCCTATATAACCAGAAAGAAGCCATCATGAATTGTTGATGTAAAACATCAACATTGTTGAAATACACAAATGCTCGTAGGTCTTGTTAGATATCATAGTATATATTAAGTGTATATATACGAAATACGTATTTTAATACGTAGGTTGTCGTAATTAGATACACGGTATACATTTACGTACACAAATGATATCAAAGTGAATGAGAAATTAGTCTCATTATTTACCCACTTGGATAGGAAGGGTTGAAGGTATGTGTGGTAGTCAATCCCACATAGGACTAAGAATGACTTTAGCTTATAGTTTATATAAGCTAGAGTGTCATGATGGGTTGGGCCCCAAGGGCACCCAAGTTTTTGTGGAGGGTGAGGACCTACACAATTTGAGTTGGACCACGCGTCGCCGTCGGGCCGGGCTTGGGCTTGGTTTGGGTCAGTAATTAATTTTTTACTGCCCAACCGGCTTAATTTTTTGACCAAACCGAACCAGCTCAACACCAACCAGCCGAACCAGCTCAGCTCAGCACCAACCAGCTTTATGTTTGTCCGAATAATTCATCTTCTAGAATGTGTCTGTTCGGTTTCTTTGCCTTTTCAGTTATGTCTTTGCCTGTTGGATTGAACCGGTTCATTGTAACAAACTTGTATTTTGACTGAACCGGTTCCTATACAACAGATGTGTCTGACCGAACAGACTTCTCTGTATCTATAAATAGGAGTGTTTGTATCTGTTTCAATTCACTAATTCACCGAAAATATTCTTGTCTTCTGAGAGAGAGACTTCAACATTCTTCTGTTCGCTGTGTTGCATCCGGGTGTGCTCTCATTTGCAACGTATATCGAGGAAACCTGGGAGACGATTTGCATCGTTACTGTAAGCACCTTAGACATGCAAAAAACGTCTTAAGGTTAGAGGTCCAACCTTGACTCGATATTGATTTTTTCAAAACAATTACTGTAAATGTCTTTGTTCGATTCTGCATATTTGTTGTAATCTGCTTGTATATATATATATATATATCCAATTTTTCTTTTTTCTTTCTGTTTATATTTTACAATATATAGCATCTTCTATATTTCCAACATTCTTAAGACGTTTTTTTTTTTTTTCTGCTTTATTTGTTATATACTGTGTTTGTATATTGTTATGGTGTTTGAACTTGTATATACTGTTTGTTTATTTTATATAAACTACAGTAGCGTTTTTTCTTTTAATTGTTATAACACTGACTTCATTTCAGTGTTTGGTTTATTTTTATATATACTATTCTTTCTGACTTTTTTTTTTTGTTTTATATATATATATTTGTCTTACTTGCTTTAGTATAGAATATATATATATATATATATATATATATATAGATTCTCTTTAGTTTGGTTTTCAATATTTCCTTTTATATATTTTTTTACAGTTGGCAGTATATATATATTGTTTTCGTTTGTTTCGTTCATACTGTTTGCTTTTATAATATATACATATATATTATTTGCTATTGTTCACGTGATTTTTATATATATAGTTTCGGTGAATATATATTGTTTATATATATTTTTTGTTTGAATATTTAGATTTTGTGATATTTTTTTTACTACAAGTGTTTATGTTCTTAGTTACATTATTTTTGTTGTATAATTATATTTGTATATTTTGTATACAAGTTGATCCTATTATTCTTGAATAATAGATGGCCGAAACATCTACCGGTATTGCTAGAGTGCCCGTAGCGCCACAACCTCTACATGTAACACATGGTGAGAAACCCGAGAAGTTCAATGGTCAGGACTTCAAACGATGGCAGCAAAAGATGCTGTTCTATTTGACCACCCTCAATCTAGCCAAGTTCTTACGGGAGGAGGCCTCGACTTTGAACGAGGGAGAGACCGATACTACAATGTTAGCCTCGGTAGATGCATGGAAGCATTCTGACTTCCTATGCAAGAACTACATCCTCAATGGTTTGGACAACACGTTATACAACGTGTATAGTCCAATAAAGACAGCGAGAGAGCTGTGGGAGTTCTTGGAAAGGAAATACAGAACCGAGGATGTCGGCACAAAAAAATTTGTGGTTGGCCGGTTTCTGGATTTTAAGATGGTGGACTCGAAAACCATTATTAGTCAAGTTCAAGAGTTTCAATTGATTCTCCATGAGATCTTTGCCGAGGGAATGACTCTAAGTGAATCATTCGAAACGACAACTTTGATAGAGAAACTCCCTCCTTCGTGGAAGGATTTCAAGAACTATCTAAAGCACAAACGAAAGGAGATGTCTTTAGAGGACTTGATTGTTCGATTGAGAATCGAGGAGGATAATCGTAGTTCAGAGAAGAGGGTCATGGTCCAGACCATGGAAGCCAAAGCGAATGTTGTTGAACATTCGAAAAAGACCAACAAGAGGAAATTCGTTAGTCCAAGTTCTTCCCAAGCAAAGAAGGGAACGGATTTTAGGAAGTTCACAGGAAATTGTTTTAACTGCAACAAACCCGGACACCGTGCAAAGGACTGCCGACAAAACAAGAAGAAGAAAGCTCAAGCCAACCTAGTTGATGATTTTGAGCTTGCTGCTGTTGTTTCACAAGTGAACTTGGTGGAAAACCCTAAGACATGGTGGGTTGATACTAGGGCCACTTGTCACGTATGTTCTGAAAGGAAGAGTTTCTCCGAATATAAAGAAGCTGCTAATGATGAGCAACTATATATGGGAAACTCTACGGCTTGCAAGGTACGAGGCCATGGAAAGGTGGTACTCAAGATGACCTCCGGGAAGCAACTCACATTGAACAATGTTGTTCATGCTCCCGGAATCCGAAAGAATTTGGTTTCCGGCTCTTTATTGAGCAAGAATGGGTTTAGGCTCGTATTCGAGTCTGATAAATTTGTACTCACCAAGAGTGAGATATTTGTGGGAAGGGGATATCTTTGTGATGGGCTTTTTAAGCTCAATGTTATGACAATTGTACCCAAGAATAAGATTATTAATAATAATATTTCTTCTGTTTACTTGGTTGAGTCCCCTACTTTATGGCATGGTAGATTAGGTCATGTAAATTACAAGACATTGCAGAAAATCAGCAATTTGGATTTAATTCCGAAATTTGTCATTGACAAGAATCACAGATGTGAAATTTGTGTAGAATCCAAACTAGCTAAGGCTCCTTTCTATTCAATAGAAAGAAGTAGTGAACCTCTAGAGTTAACTCACACTGATATTTGTGATTTAAAATTTGTGCAAACTAGAGGTGGTAAAGAGTATTTTATTACTTTTATAGATGATAGCACACGATATTGTTACGTCTATTTGCTAAAAAGCAAAGACGAGGCCTTTGAAGCATTGAAGCTCTTTAAGAATGAGGTTGAAAATCAACTAAGCAAGAAAATAAAGAAAATAAGGAGTGATAGAGGTGGTGAATATGATTCATTTTTTAATGAATTCTGTTCGGAAAATGGAATCATCCATCAAACCACTGCTCCTTATTCACCTCAACAAAATGGTATTGCAGAACGCAAGAACCGGACGTTGAAAGAAATGATGAATGCTTTGTTGATAAGTTCAGGGTTACCTCAGAACTTGTGGGGGGAAGCTATTTTATCAGCTAATTATATTTTAAATAAAATACTCCAGAAGAAGTTAGACAAGACACCGTATGAATTGTGGAAGGGTCTAAGGCCAAACTACATACACATGAAAGTGTGGGGGTGTCTTGCGAAATAGCCGTTCCTCCACCTAAAAAGGTCAAGATAGGACCTAAAACTATTGATTGCGTATTCATTGGATATGCAAACAATAGTGCTGCTTACCGTTTTCTTGTATTCAAGTCGGACATTCCCGATATTCATATCAATACGATAATAGAATCAAGGAATGCTTCGTTCTTTGAAGATGTTCTTCCTTATAAGGTAAAACAAGAAAACAAGACTGCGAAGAGAACTCATGAGTCCTCGAGTAGTAATCCACATATGGATGAAGAAGAACAAGAGGAACCTAGAAGGAGCAAACGGGCTAAAGTACCGACTACTTATGGTCCTGATTTTCTAACTTATTTGTTAGAAAATGAACCTCAAACTTTTAGCGAGGCTATGTCGTCTCCAGAAACACAATTCTGGAAAGAGGTCGTTAACAATGAAATAGAATCCATCATGCAAAATCATACATGGGAACTGGTGGATCTTCTTCAAGGGCATAAGCCTTTAGGATCCAAATGGATATTTAAGAGGAAGATGAAAGCAGATGGAACGATTGATAAATATAAAGCCTGGCTTGTAATAAAAGGATACAGGTAAAAGGAAGGGCTTGATTATTTTGATACGTATTCACCAGTTACGAGAATAACATCTATTCGACTGTTAATAGCTATAGCAGCTCTTAACAATCTCGTTATACACCAAATGGATGTTAAGACAGCTTTCGTGAATGGAGATTTAGACGAAGAAATTTATATGGAACAACCCGAAGGGTTCAAAGTTTCGGGACAGGAAAAGAATGTGTGTAGACTTGTTAAATCATTATATGGTTTAAAACAAGCTCCTAAACAATGGCATCAAAAATTTGACAATACAATGTTGTCAAATGGTTTTCGTATTAATGAATGTGATAAGTGCGTTTACGTAAAAGATACGAATAAGGAATATGTCATTGTTTGTCTATACGTAGAGGATATGTTGGTCTTAGGCAGTAACTATGAGTAGGGGTGTTCATTCGGTTAATTCGGTTAATAACCGAACCGAATTACCATTAACCGAATTAACCGATTTTTTTTCATTAACCGTTAACCGAACCGAAATGTTAAAACGGTTAATTAACCGAACCGGAATTATTTTGGTTAATTCGATCGGTTTTCGAATTAACCGAAATATTTACCTAATTTATTTTGCAACCTATTTTAATACATGATTTTATATCCACATAATCTATCCAACCAACCAAAATCCAAAAACAAAGCATAATAAAACTATTATAAAATCCAAACATCAAACATACTAAACAACTAAACATATTAAACAACTAAACATACAAGATTTACTATAGTTCGGTTAATTCGTGTAATTCGGTTATTTTCGCTTAACCGAACCGAATTAACCGATAACCAAAATATTCCAAAAGCATTAATCGTTAACCGAACCGAACTTTGTTCGGTTAACCGATTAACCGAACCGAAAAAAATTCGGTCGGTTAATTCGGTTAAACCCGAATAGTGAACACCCCTAACTATGAGATCATAAAAGCTACCAAAACTTGGTTGACCAGTAAGTTTGATATGAAAGATATGGGTGTAGCTGATGTGGTTTTGGGAATTAAAATTTCTAAAACACAAGATGACTTGGTAATATCTCAAGATCATTATGTAAATAATATTCTTGAGAAATTCAGCAAGAATGATACCGATATAGCTAAAACACCCTTAGATGTTCATTTACATCTAAAGAAAAATACTGGTGACGCAATATCTCAATTAGAATATTCGCGAATAATTAGTAGTCTTATGTATCTTATGAACTGCACAAGACCAGATATAGCTTACTCAGTCAGCAAACTGAGTAGATTTACTAGTAATCCTGGAGAGGATTACTGGAAGGCCATTGTGAGGGTACTTAGATATTTGAGATACACCTCAAGTTATGGACTGCACTATACAAGATATCCAGCTGTACTTGAAGGGTACACTGATGCAAACTGGATATCTGATACTAAAGATTCTAAATCTACTAGCGGATTTATCTTTACTATTGGAGGAGCTGCAGTGTCACGGAAATCTTCTAAACAAACATGTATTGCCAGATCCACTATGGAATATGAGTTTATAGCTTTAGATAAAGTTGGAGAAGAAGCAGAATGGCTTCGGAATTTTTTAGAAGATATTCCATGTTGGCCGAAACCTATGTCGGCAATAAGTATACATTGCGATAGTCAAACTGCAATTGGTAGGGCACAGAGTAGTTTATATAACGGTAAATCTCGACACATTCGTCGAAGACACAATACCGTTAGACAGTTGCTCTCAAATGGAATTATCTCTATTGATTATGTAAAATCAACGGATAATATTGCAGATCCGCTTACTAAAGGTTTAACGAGAGTGCAAGTAAATACATCATCGAGGGGAATGGGTCTTAAGCCTATAAATTAAAGTTACATAGTGGAAACCCAACCTAGCTGACTGGAGATCCCAAGATCTAGGTTCAAAAGGGACAACTAAATTATGTAAGTGTGTGTAAGCACTAAAAGAGTTAAACACTCTTATCCATTCCTATGATGATTTAGTGCTGCCTGCAAGGTAAGATAAGCTATGCTTTTAATGATTCTTATAGCTTGATAAATAATCAAGTGGGGTATTGCAAGATACTCTTAATGAGCAATCACCTATTATGAGTAAGAAACGTGGCCACTTCTATGAGAATTGATCAGACTAAATCCTCTAGAGTACTCATAAGAAACCAGGAAGTGTCTGAGGCCAAAATGGACACAATCGTGAGAACCGAAGATGTTCGAAGGGGAATTGTGTGATAATTATTGTCTTGGTTTACACTAAAGGCTGAATAGTTCAAGACATCATGTTCACTAGTTAGCCGAGTAAATCCGATAGTTATTCACTATGGAGGGTTCAAAGCCAAAAGCTACCTATCTTGATGCAATTACTCTTCAAAGAAAGTCTCTCTCATACTTCGAGTCAGTTCGTCGTTTTATTCAGACAATTTCCATTCATGTGGGGGATTGTTAGATATCATAGTATATATTAAGTGTATATATACGAAATATGTATTCTAATACGTAGGTTGTTGTAGTTAGATACACGGTGTACATTTACGTACACAAATGATATCAAAGTGAATGAGAAATTAATCTCATTATTTACCCACTTGGATAGGAAGGGTTGAAGGTATGTGTGGTAGTCAATCCTACATAGGACTAAGAATGACTTTAGCTTATAGTTTATATAAGCTAGAGTGTCATGATGGGTTGGGCCCCAAGGGGCACCCAAGTTTTTGTGGAGGGTGAGGACCTACACAATTTGGGCTGGACCACACACGCGCGTCGCCGCCGTCGAGCCGGTCGGGCTTGGGCTGGGCTGGGTCGGGTCAGGTTTGGGTTTGGGTCAATAATTAATTTTTTACTGCCCAACCTGCTTAATTTTTTGACCAAACCGAACCAACTCAACACCAACCAGCCGAACCAGCTCAGCTCAGCACCAACCAACTTTATGTTTGTCTGAATAATTCATCTTCTAAAATGTGTCTGTTCGGTTTCTTTGCCTTTTCAGTTGTGTCTTTGCCTGTTGGATTGAACCGGTTCATTGTAACAGACTTGTCTTTTGACTGAACCGGTTCCTGTCCAACAGATGTGTCTATAAATAGGAGTGTTTGTATCTGTTTCAATTCACTAATTCACCGAAAATATTCTTGTCTTCTGAGAGAGAGACTTCAACATTCTTCTGTTCACTGTGTTGCATCCGGGTGTGCTCTCATTTGCAACGTATATCGAGGAAACTTGGGAGACGATTTGCATTGATACTGTAAGCACCTTAGACAGACAAAAAACGTCTTAAGGTTAGAGGTCCAACCTGGACTCGATATTGATTTTTTCAAATCAATTACTGTAAGTGTCTTTATTCGATTCTGCATATTTATTGTAATTTGCTTGTATATATATATATATATATCCAGTTTTTTTTTTATATATATTTTACAGTATATAGCATCTTTTATATTTCCAACGCATCTTAACTTGGCGACATTGATCGATGCCCAGAACCAGTTCTCATGGTACAATGAGGGCACTGTAGAAGGTGCAGTCATACTCATAGATTAGCCATCAAAGCTTCTTCAATTTCAATTTTCAAAGCTGTATGCCAGAGGGGAGATCGAAGCCTGATAGATCAAGATCGAACCAGGGGTTTGGTCCAATGCGCCAGGAATATTCTTTTCAGCCAAAATTGCAAGACGTGGCTGCAGGATGGTGGGAAAGCATGCAGGAAGTTTTAACATCAGATATGAGCTGTATGTACCCTTTTTTTCCATTCATAGATCATCATATGATGGTTTGGTTGCTACCATAGCCGTGTTATGCATATGCACTATGTCAAAACTCAAAACTATAGATAAGCTAAATACTATATATGGCATATTAATTCGTTTGCCCTTCCTAACTTGTCCAATTCTTGCACAATTTTTTATTTTATTTTTAATTATTGGTTACAATTTTGAATTTTCCAACGTCCATTGCCAATTAATTTGGATGATGTAATTATATTCATGTTTGATTTAGACTTGATAGTTCATGTATTCGTATCGTGTTCGTTTAATTTTTTTTTGGTCATGATCGTGTTTACGGTGTTATATATTTATATAACTTTTTGACACATTAATAATTCGTATTATATAGATTTTGATATGTTCGTGTATTCGTATCGTATTCGTGTTACTTTTTTATATCATATCGTGTTTTAATTTTTTTATATTGTATTCATGTCATGTAATCGCGTCGTATTTAATATTATAAAATCTAGATCTAGTTTGATTTAGGTTCTTAATTATTTTAATATGCTCCTTGATCAATCCACTAATACATCCCCACCACTTAATTGGTTAACTTCGATTTTTTTTTTTGTTTCTCTGGCATAATTTTAGCGGTCAAACTCGACAAGTGCCTAACCAATAGTATTATTATATGTAATTAATCTCGGTTCTCTCTCTCTATATCTCTTTTATTTAAATTTTGTATGACATTTCTTTTATCTTCTTGATTTTTATTTTTTTTTTTTATCTTTCCATTTTGAAATTTTAATTGCCATCGTGAAACTCCTTAGTATGTATAATTTTTTATATTATACATATATTTAACTATTTGCAAATTTTGACAATACTGTTTCATGATTTAATCTTAGTATTATGCATGTATATTATATATATATATATATATGCTAGTAAATTAATATAATAATGTCAACCAAAAGATAAAGAATAGTTGAATGGGTGATGCTACTTGCCTTATTATTTTTGCTTCAAATATTTATATTTGATTGTATATATAATTATTGGATAAATTCAAATATAAATTTATTAATATATGCATAAATTAATTAATTTATAAATAAGATATTACAATTAAATCAATAATTTATCGTGGAAACAAAAGGATTGAAATAAAAAGTGTTTTTGTATTTAAATATTGATTTTGTTGTGAAATGAGAGTTTATTATGAAAGATGGAAGATCTGGTAATATTAAACACGATATGATTACATGACATGAACACGACATGACACGAAAAATATAATTAAAAATACGACATGAAAAAAATACGAACACGACAAATACACGAATGTCTTAAAATTTATATAATATGAATTATTAATGTATCAAAATTTATATAAATATAAATAATTTAAATACGATTATGATACGATAAAATACACAAATACGATACGAGTACACGAATTATCATGTTTAAATGAAAGTGTCAACTCTAATTAAATATTTCTGCAATTAAATATTTCTGCAATTAAAAAAAGAATAGGTTTGTATAGTTAATACAGTTTGGAATCCGCGTTGCAGGTAAGGTAAGGTAAGGCAAGATGGGCTCAGTTGTGTTGTGGTGTTGACATAAGAGATTTAGGCCTCCTTTGATGCCAGTTTCCTCCGTTTCCGTGCGTTTGGATCCCTTTTTGGAGTCCAACCGCACTGGTTACACATTTGGGTAACCATTGGATGGCTCAGTGAAACTAGACCTGACATTATTAGACACGACACGAACACGATACGAAAAAATAATTAAAAACACGACACGACACGAAAAAAAAACACGAACACGACACGAATACACGAATGTCTCAAAATCTATCTAATACGAATTATTGACGTATCAAAGTTTATATAAATATAAAATACCTTAAACATGATTATGACACGACAAAATATACGAATACGATACGGATACACGAATTGTCAAGTCTAAGTGGAACTTCCTCCACTGTGCCATCCCACCAGTTGGCAACTGGACCCTTAAGGGTCCAGTCGCTCCCACTGGTGGATAATTTTTTTTTCTTATTTTTTGTTTTAAATATATTATATATTTATTTGATATAAAAAATAAATAAGTACATAACAAAATTTTATTATTAAATATATAATAAATTTTTATATAAAATAATATATCAATATTTTTGAGTGAATAAAATTTTATAATATCAAATAAAATTAAATTATATAAAAGATAATAAAAATTAAATATTATTTTGTTATGTTTTAATTTGTGTAAATATATTATTTGTATTTATAAACAAATTTTAATATAATGTCTTTAATTGTCATTTTTTTCACTCATTATAATTCATCTTACCGTCACTGTTGCTTTTGTATCCAAACACATAGCCCACCACTGATTTTAATCTCACCGTTACAATACCCAATTTTACCGCTACAATAACTAATCTCACCTTCACCACTGTTTTTAATCTCACCGCTCATCCAAATGGAGCCTTATTATTATTATTGTAGTGTGTCTAGCCACTTCGAGTTTCGCTTAGACTTGATAATATTGAATAGACACAAATATGATAGGAAAAATAATTAAAATATGATAAAAAAACATGATACGACATGAACATGATACGAGAAAAATAATTAAAATATGATACAAAACAAGACACGACATGAAAAATAACACCAACACGACACAAATACACGAACGTGTCAAAATTTATATAATACAAATTATTAACGTATCAAAGTTTCTATAAGTATACTACACCTCAAACACGATTATTACACAGAAAGATATATGAACACGGCACAAATACACAAATTGCCGAATCTTTTCACCCCTCACATTCCTTTCCTTTCCCTTCCCTCCATTTCTTTTAGAGTTAATTTTTTATATACATGCAATAATAAAGTTTTTTAATTTTATAAGTCAATTAATTGTTGCATATTTTATCTTTAAATTAAAATTTTTATTTTTTAAATATATTTTAAAAGATATGTATTTAATCTCGTTTGTGAATATAAAAACTCTTAGAATGAGATATATATATATTTTTAATGGTATTAGTAATTACTTAAACATCATTTCTTAATTTGTGTTTGCTTTTTCATTTTAATCATATTGAAAAGAAACTTGGGAAGGAGTTTGGATTTTAAAAATAAAATAAAATGGCAAATATTAGTTCAAAATACCATGTCCACTATACATATTCATTTAATTAAAATATTTTTTTCAATCCCTATGCTGTTAGGAGATTTGACTCGGCCAATGAAACTGGTATCTATTGGAAGGTAAGTATTGATTTTCTTATGATTTTTATAAAGGCAAAGGCAATTATGAGAAGATTGTATTAACCATCCACGACCCGAGGGGGGCAGGTGCAACAACTAGAATTCTTGATATTTGTATTGAAATTAAATAAAGCAAATTCGCGAACCAAGCTTCCCCATTTCTTACTTTATCCATGTGTTTCAACTTTCAAGCAGTGTTTGGTTTGAATTGGGTTGGGTTGGGTTCTTTGAGGATTAGGTGCGCCTCCAATGGAAGACTCGTATATCCATCCTTGTTTCACATCACATCGAACCCACGTTGAAAAAACAAGCTGGCATTTGCTAGTCTTCATGTTAATTAAACCAACTCCAACAGGTAAATAATAAACTAATGTTCTCTTCCTTCTGAAAATGCATTTTCTTGGTCTTCATCTTGCTCTATATAAACAAATTCCTACTTCAAACCAAAACCAATTGATCTTTCCTCCAAGCCCACATTCCATCTCTGTTCGATACTTGATTTTAATTCCAATCACTACCTTTCATAGCCAGGGAAATGGCAGTGCTGAGGACATTAGTATGTTTGGCTGCCACAGCCATGCTCATCCAGTTAGCCATGGCATCAAATTACACAGTTGGAGGTGTTAATGGAGGCTGGGATTCAAGCACTGACCTACAAACTTGGGTTGCACCTCAAAAATTTGCAGTAGGCGATAATCTGAGTAAGTTGCTTTATTCCTTTGTTTTTTGAACAGTATGCATCAATAATGAGTTTTAAGTTGACATACCTATTATCTGCAGTTTTCCAGTACACGCCGAACCATGATGTGCTTGAAGTTACAAAGGCAGACTATGACTCCTGCAAGACAAGTAGCCCACTTCAAACTTATAACGATGGCAACACAGTCATACCTCTCACTTCTCCAGGAAAGCGATACTTCATCTGTGGAACACTTGGACATTGTAGCCAAGGAATGCAGATTGAAATAGACACTTTAGCAACATCTCCTTCAACTCCGCCATCCGCGTCTCCAGCTCCAAAAACTTCTCCCTCACCAGCAAAAACCCCAGAATTAGCTCCTGGCAGTCCATCTTCCCCTGATGTTCCTTCAACTGAATCACCTGAAACCTCTCCTTCTCCTGCACCAACTGTGTCTCCAGCTCCAAAGACTTCTCCTTCACCAGCAAAAACCCCAGAATCAGCTCCTGGCAGTCCATCTTCCCCTGTTGTTCCTTCAACTGAATCACCTGAGACCTCTCCTTCTCCCAGCGGTCTTTCACCACCACCACCTCCCTCATCAGCTAACAGGAACAGTTTCCAGACATGCCTCACATTGGGGTTTGGCCTTCTGCTGGTGGTGCTTCTGGCCCTCTAAGCCTCTGAAGATTCCTTCCTTTGCAAGAGTCTTCAAATAATTTTATCCTTGTGAAATTTTTTCTGTTCTTTACTGTGTAATACTCTATTGTCTGGCTCATTTGAGAAATGGATTCTTAACAATATACTACATAATTTTGCAAATAACATTGTTACTGGGCAGAGTTAGGAGCAGCTAGACCCAATCCATGAGTCAATATATGACAAGAAATAATGACAAGATGGATTTCTATAGTTCTCCTTCCCAGAAACTGCAATATGTGGGGAAAACATTCCTAGACACATGAATCTAACTTATGGGAAGATAATGTATAAATTGTTACAGACTCATTTGACTCAGCTAGTTATAAATTATTGTATTTTACATTTGGAGTAGCAGAAACCCAGACATTGCTAGTTTCTAGACAGAATGTCCAGCTGATAAACTATCTGACCTTCACAAACATAACATTATAACAATAGAGCAAAGACAATAAGAACATTAAGCAAACAAGCAACCATAAAGAGACTGGCAGTAAGAACAAACCATCAACATCCTTCAAATTAAGCAACTGGAGGGCGAAGTACATGATCCTGTGATGTGTCAACAGCAGCAGGTGGCATGAATTGCCACATGGCAACACCAGGGAATCCAAAGACAGGCATTAACTTGTTGCCAGCTGCTTGACCTTGAGCAGCAAATGCAGCTGGCAATGGAGGGGGGTGTGGCAAGAAGCCTGGTTGTGTGCTCATGGCTTTGACTTGCTGCTCCAATTTCTCCTTGCCTGTTTTCAGCCTCTGCTTCTCATCACGAAGCTCATTCTTCTCAGCCTGCATGGATTAACAAGCCACCAAGCATACAACATAACCCAACTGCTATACAACCATCTTTATCATTTATAAAGGCAAAATGGTTAAAAGAAGCAATTTTTTCCAAGAAAATGCACAAAAATGACTATCTTGTTCTTGGTAAATGCATAAGAAGACATTTGGTGAATCTTCCAAAATTTTAAGTTAAATATTCAATCTGATTTTTTTTGAGGAACAAGCTTTACCTTCAATTCTTTAATTTGTGCTTGCAACTCCTTATATGATTCCTTCAAGTTCTGGGCTTCACTGCGTAACTGATGCACCATTCTTACGGCATCACTTAAAATAGCAACCTTATCTGCTTTGGGTGGACTTCGAGGCTCCAAGATGGCACCCAGTTCCAGGAACCTTGAAAAAGTTAACCAACTCTGAGGTAAGAAACAAGAGACCAAGAACACTGGAGAATATAAAAATAAATAAAGAAAAGAATCATGCCTATCATTCAGCCTATCCCTCCTCAATTTCTCGCGGCATGCTTTTGATCCAGATGCACCACATGATTCAGACTTCAACCTGTAGAGATCAACAATTAGTAAACAAGTTTATTACCACCCTTTATATACAAAAAGAAGGTTTTACACAACAAGCATCATCCCATAGTTCACAATCTCCAGGAGAACTGGATTGTCACCTTTTCCTAGAGACAACTTCCTTCAAGCTATCTGAATCAGCAAATGAGCAATCAACTGCAGCACTGGAAATTAAATAGCAGAGGCATGTCAAGGGATTTCTTACCATAAAATGAATTTTATTTAGTACTCACTCTCAGTAGAATTTTTTTTGACCTTGAATCAACATACTAGTATTTCACAAGTTATAATCTAAGTAAAAAAGATAACAAACTTTAAAAGAAAGAAATTATTAATATTTACAATTTAAAGCTAAGAATAAAAGAAACTTATCAATCTTGAACCAATTAATTAATAAGCAAAACAGTTTCCACCAAAATTGAACCATAATAAAACTCAAAGAAACTTGCTATCACAACTAATTCCCTAACAATTTCAGTACTTTCAATTTTTTCATTGACTTTCTCGGCAACCAAACAGAAAAGTTCAAACCTGACATTAGAGGGAGCATTGAGGGTGGATTGAGAGGGCCAGGCGAAGCCGGCAGCTGGAGGCGGGAAGTCAGGTATGCTGTAGTCAAGGAGCCAATTGGAGTTCTCACAGGAGTCCAGTTCCATGGATTTTTTGCTTCCTTGCTAAAAAGAGCACCAAATTTGAATGCCAAATTTATACATAGGAAGGAAAATATAGAAAAAATAGTGTTTTTCTCTCTGTTTGGAAGTTGGAAGAAGAAAAGTTGAAGCAGTAAAAAAATAAGAAAAAACTGAAAATAAATCGTTGAGTATGACATAATATAATAGAGTAAACTGTACGTATTTTCTGGGGCCATGTGTTCTCTTTTGCTAGCGGGATAGCATACATATATTATAATTATATAGCAACATTTCGATGATTACTCTAAACAAAATTTATTGTTTATATACTAATTAAACTTGTATACGAATCGTATTATATGTTTAGTTTTGATAGATTCAATTTAAATTAAAAATCAAGTATGAGATAGAATTTTTATAATTCGATTCAGATTATTATTTAATTTGTTACAAGATAAATAGTTCTTGTATTATTGAATTGTGTAAAAGTCTATACATGAGTGTCCTATTTATACATGAGAGTTCTCACAAACTAGGAAAATAATAACTACAGTAATAATTACAATATCAGAATCATAATCTGAATAATATCATAATCGTAATATGAATCATAATCCCTAAGATTACTCTAATAACCTAATTACAGTTGACTTATACAATTAATACATTAACACCCCCTCAAACTCAATGTGGTATTGTAGATATCAACTTGAGTTTGGAAACCAAATCTTGAAAACGAGTAGGAAAGTGTGTCTTTGTGAAGATATCAGCCGGTTGATCCAAGGAAGACACAGAAGTCAGATGAATAGTTCTTTGTGTAACATGATGACAGATAAAATGACAATCAATCTCAATATGTTTGGTGCGTTCATGAAACACATTGTTATGAGCAATCTGAATGGCACTATGGTTGTCACAATGAAATTTGGTGCCAGAAGATAAAGTAACTCTGAAGTGGCATCAACAAGAGCACGGTATTCAGATTCAGTATTGGATCGAGTAATAACAGTTTGTTTCTTGCTTCGCCAAGAGATGAGAGAATCTCCTTAGAAGAAACAATAACCAGTAGTGGAACGACGATCTGTAGGATCTCCGACCCAATCAGCATCAGAATACCCTGATAGTTCCAAAGATGTATGGTCAGAGAAGTGAAGCCCATGAAATAATGTAACTTTGATATATCAAAGAATCCTAAGAACAGCTGAAAAATGAGTGGATCGAGGAGCGGCCATAAATTGACTAACAAGATGAACAACATAAGCAATATCAAGCCGAGTCACACGACAAACAAATTGCCATATAGTGACGATCCAAAAACCGTTGGTAAAACCCAAAAATCCGTCGCAAAAAGTCCTAAAACTTTATACCAACGGTCAAAATGGCTATTCCGACAAAAAAATAAGCGACGGTAAAACCCTCATCGGTATAGACCTATACCGCCAAAAAAGTAACCGTCGAAATAAGGTGTACAACCTATACCGACTGTTTTGGGCGTCACTATTGTTACTACCGTCGGTATAAACTATGTTGGGTTAGTCACATTTGTTTTTACCTATACCGTCGGATTATGTGACCGTCGGTATAGATACCATAGATATACATATACCGACGGATTTTTTTTCACGTCCGTCGGTATAGATGTAACTATAAAATATATGATTAACCTATAGCAAAGGTTTTGTCTGTCAATATATATAGCGGTCAAAGCGTCGGTAAAAATAAAATTTTATCATATTTTTAATTATTAATATTGATGTATTTATAATTTAATCTAACATATTTCATATAAAAAAAAGCATTATAAGAAAGTACAAAATATTTAATAATATTAAAAATAAAATTACAAAGAAATTGTCTTAATTATCTAACTTTTACAAGCTAAATAGAAGTTGCAAACTAAAGTCATAATACAGTCTTAAAATTAAAATTAGCAATCCAAACACTAAGTAAATAAGCAATCCAAATACACAAGCAGTCCCAGCAGTTAATGTGGAGCAGTATTCTTGAGGTTTTCCTATGTATGTGCTCTATAAGATCTGGCACAGAATCCACCTGGCAATAGAAAGTAACTTAATGGCATATTATCAAAATCTATAAAATTCAACATATACATATAATAAGATTCACTTGATAAGACAAGCATACTAATGTGGAAAACCAATAATAAATTTTATTAATTGTACATTAAACAGACAAAGGAAACTTATTTGATACAATCATCATGGGAATCTAGCAGAAGATACTGTCTAAGGCCGTCAAGAATCTAGTTGAGTCAGTTAGATTTATTATTCACAGATTTTCATCATGCATTGTACCAAAGAATAATTTAATTGAATTTAGTATAAAGTATAAACCATACGCTTGAATGTATTATGATGCGTTCTATATGTTTAAAAAGTTCAATGTACCAAATTAATATAAACGAATAAAATGGGAAATTAAATTTCCTTTTATCAAGCTTTGCATCCTTTAGCTCTTTAAATGGTGTTCAGTTTTGTTGTTTACTATTTGGATCAGTTATCTGGGTAAGCATATACCTGTTTGTATGATTATTTTATTTTATTTTTTACTAGGTCTTTACCCTTTAACAATAAAATTATCTTTATTTCCATTTGATGGCTGGTTGATTGACTATGACCAGCATTTTGACTTTTGTGGACAGAACATAATGTATGAATAAACAGAAACAATTAAAAAATTTATACTTGTTGACAACAGCTCACTAATACTTTATTACTGACCTCACAAACTAACTTAGAAGATTCAGTACAATGACCCATATCCTTTTCTAGATCTACAAAGTACTAATAACTTGCTTTTTTTATGCAAGGTGGAACTAAAATCTTGACCACTTACTGAATTGACCATTTATCTAATAATACTCGTATACTTTTGAAATACCTCATTATAGAAATCAGGACAGCCTTTAGGAAAGAAGAGAGAACTAACCGTTTCTTATTACTAGTATTTTTCAGTTCCAGTAAATATGCATTATCAGTGGTCCTATACTATTAATTAATAATAACCACTCTGGTCTTATTCAGACATATAACTAAAATGTAAGTCAACATAAATCACTTAAGTTTCAGTTTCTGCATTTTCTTAACCCACATGATTGAAAATAAGAAACATACCAGGTGTACAAAGAAATCTTCAACTACAGCTGCATTACTCTTTAGCAGCAATGATTGGAGACGAGTTCTAGATCTATGCAATATACGAGCAACAAGGGCTACAGTATCAGCAGCAGCACATCTTTCTTGCAACATAAGCGTAATGTTATTTATGGGCACATATATTACCAAATGCTTCATTCCTGTTTTAAGAACAAAATACAGAGAAAAGAACCTTAGAAGTAATCAAGAAACGGGAAACCAATATGCATTTTTATGAATTTAATGTAGATTCTTTTTGTTGAGTCAGTGCCACAGCATTTTTATGAAAAATGTTCATCACCAAACAAAATCTTTTCTTTCTCTTAGTTAATATCACATTGAGAAATACAACTACCAAAATAATAGAACGGGTGATGGGAGAACAAGAGAATCTGCTAACAATGGGCAATTTTCCCCATCCAATCCAGGGGAGGAAAAGGAACTTGGGGAAAAGACATTATGATCATCCTATCAATCAGTAAATACCTTATCCAAAGAAATTTACTTTATACCTTTAGACAAAATGAGATGCCTGCTGGATGACCAAAATTTGTACTTTTAGGAGCAATAGGTGTCACATCTGCATGTGCGGGTGGAGATGATAAGGATCTTGGAGTTTTCATCCACTGATCACAATCTTGAGTTATTCTTGATAAGGCTATCTTTAACCGATCTAGGAATTACAAAGAAATGAAATGAAAATACAGAAATGAAAACCCTATAGCAAAACTATAAACTTGAAGGCCCACTTGCTTTGGAAATCTTCAAACTACAGAAACCCAAATATTCTCATATCTCTTAGATAAAGATACTCCAATTTAATTCAAGACAAGATTCTGTTAACAAGATAGACATATCTATCTACAAGTCTGCTCATATTTCTAATCATTGAAGCATTCACATTAAAAAAAGACAATTATGTAATCCAACTACAAACTAAGATATTACCAACAATAAGCCAAATTTCAAACCTTAGAACATTCATATATCCCTAAACAAAATCCAAAATCAAAGTAGCCAACTAACTAGCCAGATTCCTAGCTCCCTCCAAATAGTCTAATTTTAAAACCAGAAAACCATCCTTTTCACACTAACCAGAACAAGTCTCTCTCAAACCTCCAATCCATTGCTACTCTCCTTCACGAGGCCTTTATAAATAGGACCAAACAGAACAGCCTCAACTATTAGCAAAACCCCACAGTGTCTTTTTTTTAATGAGATTCTATTAACAAGATAAAAAAGCAAAGAAAATGATTTATCAAAAAAAAAGCAAAGAAAATGAATATAGAACATGAATATTTATAGATGTTATCACACAAATCCTTATTCCAATATTCCAGTATCAGAATGCAAGCAAAAAGATTGAGAATCATTAGAAAAAAAAAATTTGTGTTTTCTTTTTTTTCTCTTCTTATTAAGTAAAGTTATTCAGATAATTGTAAATCCCTTACCTAAAGTAATAGTTATGTTTGCATTTATAAACACAAAAATAATAAAAATATCTAGCATATTAAACATACAAGATAAGAAAAAGAATAACATACCCTCTAAGGATTGATCCCCAGCTGCAGCAACATACAAATCCAACTTCCCTATAGCAATTCCAATTCCCTGAACTCCAAGGTCTCCAAAACCCAATATTTTGCTTCCATCCGTGACAACAATCATATCGGCCTGTACTCAACAAAAACTAAATAAATAAATTGGAAGCTTATCAAGCTACAAAGTTAATATCTTTTCAAGATCTAGAAACATAGCATATCAAGAACCAAATAAGGAACAGAGTGCCAATAAAGACAACAAGAGTTACATTTCAGTATGTAAGCAATCAAAAAAGGAAAACTGCATCTAGAATAAATCCCAACACTGAAGTTAAATAAGGTTCTTCTGAAAATCAGTAATCTAAATTATAACCAGTTATAAGCCAAAAGCTTAGCATTTGCATTAGGAAGCCGAACCAATAATATAGATTATAACCACTTATTTGTTCTTTATTGTTTTTTTTTTCTTTAACTGAATACAAAAAGAGTCCAAAGCACTGAGAGGATAAAAAGAATTTCAAGCATTAGCTGCAGCCTTCGCCTCCAATCTTCCACACCTTCTTTAGCCATTGTAGCTCTAATCACCACAATCAGAGGCACAAGAATGCTAGGTGCTGAATATGGTGCCAATGGACTAATTGAAAGACAACCTACAACAAGAAAGTATATATTTGCAACCCTCCTAAACTGGTCAAACAAAGACTTTGGGATAAAATTAGCTGCTGTATACTTGGTAGTGGAGACATAATTTCCCCTATACTTTAGACGAATTTGCTCTTGATTATCAGGTTGTTGATTGCAATTCAAGAGCAGGTGCCAAACATTTAAATTCTCAAGAAATCACCCATTATGTCTTCTGGTAGTCTAAATTGAAAAGATACGCAGGCCACAAAGCAAAAGGCAAAGAGATAATTTGACACCATCCAGATGAGGAAGAGGAAGAGGAAGAGGAAGAGAAAGGCGAAAGAGAAAGCAAAAATAACAAAGCAAAAGGTAAAGAGATAATCTGATTCCTTTTAGGTCTAGAAAACAAAAATAACAAATAAAATCCTAAGTTCAAGATCTAGAAACATACCGATTCGCTTAAACAAAATCTGATTCATTTTCAAATCGTCATGCATTTGACAACCATCAGATGAGGAAGAGAAAGGAGAGAATGAATTTAGCATGAAATTTGTTGGGTTCTCTTTCAAAGCGCAAGAGAGAGGCAGAAGAGAAATGAGATAATGAAAAAGCTAAAACAAACCCTAAATATAATTTAGACTATACTGACGGTCGTAAATAAGTGATTTGTTGCTATAAACTTATTTTTTATAAAAATTAAAATAAAGAAAAACGTAAAAAATAAAATTCACTGCCATTTAAAAAAAAAAAATTCCAAATATAGTGACGGAAGAAGAGAAGCCGTCAGTAAAAAGCATAATTATACCGACGGTCAATGAAAAACTGTCAGTATAAGGGGTATCTATACCGACGGCCAATGAACAACCGTCAGTATACGAGGTATCTATAGCAACAGACAACAACAGTTAATGTTAAACATATACCGACAGTAACAAAAATTCGTCGCAATAGATCCTTTATACCGACGGATTTCTACCGTCAGTATAGATAAGTGTCAGTATATGGCAATTTGTTTGTAGTGTTATCGTGAGATAGACCAAACTTCCAACGAGTTGACGATATAATGTAGGATCAGTGAGCAATGTACCATCCATTGGACTCATTTTAACATTAGCTTCCAACGGAGTAGATACAGTTTTACTGTTTGTAATGCCAGCTCTAGAAAGCAAATCAGAAGCATATTTAGCTTGGGAGATATAATAGCCATCAGAATTAGAAGATACCTCAAGTCCCAAGAAATAGTTAAGGGAACCAAGATCCTTCGTTTCAAACTGCGTATGAAGAAACTCCTTTAATTCAGCAATGCAAGACTGGTCATCACCTGTGATAATCATATCATCCACATAGAGCAAAAGTAGAACAATATCATGACTAGTTTGCCGAATGAATAATGCTGAATCATGAGGACTAGAAGAAAAACCAAGTTGGGCAATGGTCGAACTGAATTTTGCAAACCAAGCTCTCGGTGCCTGTTTCAAACCATATAAGCCATTTTGAAGCTTGCAAACAGTGTGAGGAGGATGAGTTTAATCATGTAGGGGTACCATATATACTTCTTCCTGTAGTTCACCATTGAGAAAAGCATTTTTAACATCCATCTGAAGAAGTTTCCACCGTTTAACAGCAGCAATGGCTAATAAACTACGCACAGAAATAATCCGAGCCACTGGAGCAAAGGTTTCCTTATAATCGATCCCATATTCTTGTTTATACCCCTTGGCTACAAGACGAGCTTTGTACCTTTCAATAGAACCATCAGAATGGGTTTTGATTTTGTAGACCCATTTGCAACCAATAGTAGTCTTGCCATGAGGAAGATCAACTAAATCCCAAGTATTAGTTTTCTCAAGAGCCTGAAGTTCTTCAGCCATAGCTTGCTGCCAATGAGGGTCAGTACTAGCCTCATGATAAGATTGAGGTTCATGCAGGTTAACAATAGCAGAAAAACAATGATAGTGATTAAGATGATAGGGAATTTCTCTTACCCGGGTAGACCGACGAGGAGCAAGTACATTATCACCAATCGGATTAGATTCAACAGGAACAGGCGTAAGAACAGAAGCTTGATTTGGCTTATCAGATGTAGGTGTCTTTGAACTGGGAAATAACCTAATTACAGTTGACTTATACAATTAATACATTAACATAATTAATAAAAAATTTATTTAAATTTAATTATAAAAATATTAATATATTAATATAATTTTTTTTAATATATTTCAAACAGTAAAATTGATTTTCGAATCAAGATGAAATATGAATAAATAAATTTTTTTACTATTCAAACTTAACCTAATCCAAACCATGGTGTATCTTATATTAACTATTTCATAACATTTGTTTACTTAAATTCTTAAGAGTCATAATTTTTATATTACTGTTAATAGTACTCTGAATAAATGGTTACCAAATCAAACTAAACAGTTAAGAAAAAGAACGATATGATGGATTTTACCATTGAAAATTTTAATTTATAAAGATTAAAATTTCCTTAGTTAAGAGTAGTAGAAAAATAATTAACAGTGACATTTAAATACTATAAATACTACTCCCTCCCTCCCAAATTATTCGTTTTTCTTTAGTTTTTTTGTATTATTTGAAGCTGTGGATGATTGAATCATAATTATTAAAATTAAAAACTTACAATTCTACTAATGTACCGCATGATTGTTAGTATTTGTCTCTGTTTAATTTTCACATAGTTTAAAAAAGTTACTTTAGTGTAGAGGTGGCAATTGGGCGGGTTCGGGCGGGTTCGGGTCGGGTTCATTCGGGTTCGGGTTTATTCGGATTCGGGTTCATTCGGGCTCGGGCTCATTCGGGTTCGGGTCCATCCGGGTTCGGGCTCATTCGGGTTCAGGTCCATTCGGGTTCGGGCTCATTCGGGTTCGGGCTCATTCGGGTTCGGGCCCATTCGGGTTCGGGCTCATTCGGGTTCGGGCCCATTCGGGTTCGGGCCCATTCGGGTTCGGGTTCGGGTTCGGTCTGGGTTCGGGTTCGGTCTGGATTCAGGTATGTTTTACATCATTTTATTTTATATTAGATGTAATCATATTTACGTAATTTAAATATTTATATCTAAAAACAAATTATTAATTTATTATTAATTTTATACTTTTGCTATTATATGATATTTTTAATTATATTTATTTTTTAAAATTAATATTTGTTAGCACCAAAAGAATAAGAAATTAATTTGTTATATAAAATCAAATTTTGAAATAATTTATTATAAAAAATATGATATATTATATTTTAATCATATTGATATTTAAAATAATTGATTTGATGAACTCGAATTTCAAAATATAAATACATTATAATTTATATTCACTATAAAATAAAAAACTTTTAAAAATAAATTCTGGTCTTCATCTATTCGTTTATATACTTATAAAATGCAAAAATTTTATGCTTATAGTCAAGATATATATATATATATATATATTGAGTACTTATATTTTTTCATCAGTATAAAGTATAAATTATAAAGTAGTACTAAAAAAATATAATTTATATTAAAATTATACGTAATAAATATATAATTAATATGATTATTTATTAATATATAATAAATATACCCAAAACCAAAAGACCATAAAACCCAAAACCCAATTAAACCCACCCGCTAAAATAAAATCCCATGAAAGCCATAATCCAATTAAACCCACTCTAACCTAACCGTATAAGTATAACCCAAAAGGTCAAAATAAATGAATTATTGTCAAATTTTTTTACCCTTAAAGAATAATTTAATTAGTGTCAAATTTTTTTTCACATCTCTAAAATTTTCAAGAATTTAAAATATTTAGATTGTAAATTCATCATGATATGAGACGTTAAAGTTATAATTTATAAGTACAAAATATAATTTACTTTTTGATAAAATTATTATTTCATCATCATATATATATATATATATATATATTAAATTTTAAATTTTAATTAAATTATTTAAAAAAATTATAATAAAATTAATAATTAAACTTATTGCTTTGTAAAAAAAAAATTAATTAATTGCAATTTGATTATTTTTAGTATTAAATTCGGGTTCGGGTTCGGGCCGGTCTCGGGTTCGGGTCCATTCGGGTTCGGGCTCATTCGGGTTCGGGCCCATTCGGGTTCGGGTCCATTCGGGTTCGGGCCCATTCGGGTTCGGGTTTTTGACTTTTTGGTCAAATCGGGTTTTCGGGTTCGGGTTTTCGGGTTCGGGTTCATTTTGCCACCTCTACTTTAGTGTATATAATAGTTAACTTTTAAATTTTTTTATAATATTGATATTTTATGATTTTTAATGTCAAAAAATTTAAAAAAAAATAATTTTATAATAGAAAAAAATGAAAATTTTAGGTGTTTAAAAAAAGAAAATTGATATAGTTTTGGGATATCTCAAATAAAAAAAAATAAAAAAAGGATATTATATCTTATAATATTATCCAGCATCATCGAGAAAATTTAGCAGGTACAAGTGATAATCAAGGTAAAATAAGGTAATTAACAAAGGTTTTTTTTTTTTCTTTAAAACCAATGTCACAAAAAATACATTTTATTTATTTATTTTTTCTTTCTTTCTTTTAATAATCATTTCCACTAGCTAGCTACTTTTGGTTTATAACTAATCTTTGTAATTATGTATATAAATATATATAAATAGTCTCCCTCCTTCCCATTTGATTTATAAACGAATGAGAATATGGGCAATAGCAGACGTACGTTGTCTTTGTATAGTATTGTATTGTACGCAAAGCGGTTTGTTCCATGCTCGAAATGAATTTCTTCCAAAGCTTCAGCTTTACAAAAGGAGAAGGAAAAGGACTTGCTTCCAAAGTCCAAACACACTGTTCTAATTCATTATAGGTTAATTTGAATAGACGGTGAGAGTTTTTCTCATCCTACAATCGCGTTGTTTTAATACTGAATTTTAAGAAAGGCTTTCATCATGCATCCAACTTAGATCGATTAATTTTGATTTAAATTCAAAAAATTCGATCAATTCATTAAAATTCAAACTCGATTCAATTCGATTTGAAAAAATCAACAATTTTAACTTGATCTAACACAAAATCGAAAATAATCCAAATTCAAAATAATTTGAATTCAAATTAACCAAAATCCGAATTGATCCGAATCCATGAAAATGAATATTTCTTTATATATTCATGAGCAAAGAGTCCATTATTCACTCCACGCAATTACGCAAGCCATGATACAATTTCTTCCTTATTTAAAACCCAACCCAACCCCCCTTTACCAATATTTTACATATATATAATATATATTATAACTTGGTAATGCTTAACTTAGTCAGTGGAATATTGGAGACGAATAATATTATCCAAATTTAGAACAAGTCTTTATCAAATTTAAATTTAAATAATTTATATATTATATATAATCTCACCTCAGGCCTCACGGTACAAGGCTGCTGCTGTCATCGTCCACTTTTGTTTCAATATAAATAATTATCAATTTATTTTTCTCCTTTCACCTAATTTTTTATTTGTTAATGAAATAGGATTCCATGCAATTTTCAATAAGCTCTTCAAGTTGCTGGAATTCTACATTGATTAAGGTTTCATTTCTATGGACGGTAAGATTGATTCTGGTGAGATTAAAAACAGCTGTGACGGTGAGATTATTTACTATAGCAGTGAGATTAAAATCAGTGCTGGAATATGTGTTTGGATTCAAACGCAGCGGTAGCGGTGAGATGAATTATAGTGAGAAAAAAAAAATATCATTAAAGACATTAGATTAAAATGTGTATAATATATAATAAATAATTAAAATTTATTATATTTATATTTAAAAATAAAAATAAAAATAATTATTTTTTATTTAACTCATATTAATTATATAATAATAAAAATTATATATTTATTAATTAATAAGAATTATTTATTATATTAAATTAAAAAATTATTTAATATTTTTCAATAAAAAATAAATAAAAAAAACACAAAAAAAATATTTTAGTAATCCTTCCCACTAGAGGTGATCATGGGCCGGGCCGGGACGCGGCCCGGTTTTATTTTTTTCCTCTGCCCAGGCCCGGCCCTGAGTAGCCCAAGCCTGCCCGTTTAGGCCCGAAACACTGTTCATTGGAATAAAAAAATATATTTTTTATTTTTTTTATAATTAAAATTAAATAAAATAATATTATTATAATAAAAATCACTGTTCCGGGCTGGGCCGGGCGAGCTGCCCGGCCCGTAAGCAGGTCTACTTCCCACCAATGGGAGAGATTATTCTCCATCGGACCTAAAAAGGTCGAGTGGAGAAAGTTGGGTGCAGACATATATATTAGTGTGGTTGGGGCAAAAAAGTGCCCCAACCACACTGAATTGGGGGTCCGTTTGATTCTAAACGGACCCTAACACAATGATTTAATTCTATAGCTCGTTCTTACTTATCTTTTGAAGCCATGTTTGAAAGAGTTAAAAGATATATAGAAAATGAATCCGAACTTAGTCCAATAAGTCTAGATTCGAATTTCAACTTCTTTGACCCTTTTTCTACTCCAAGTTGTGATATCTTGTGTATAAAAAATAAAAAATGCATGGGAGTATTCAACGGTTACAAGTTTATGAGGTTTATAATCAAAATTTTCATTTGACATCTAAAAAGTTTAAAAAATATAATCAAATAACTCCAATTTTGCTTCTATCCATCAATTTGCGCACAAAGTTAAGGTACTAGTAAAATAGATGATTTGTCAAAAACAACAAAAAGAACATGCCACACGTTGAAATTTTATTAGATGTTTTGGACTCATATCGATTTGACTATTGGTGTTAATCTTGTGTACGAATAGATGAGAGTAAAATTCGTGTATTTAATTGTAAACTTTTAAATTTTAATTACTAGATCGAGAATCTAACTATAATTTGAGTACCACATATTAACCTAAGTTTATGAGAGTTGTTAAGACATTTTGGAGGAAGAAGATTGAATGTGAAACCATGATGGGCTGGATTATATAACAATTAAATTACAAGGAATTACCAATATACCTTTTTTTTTTTCGTATATATAATAAGATTAGATGGAGAAACTGAATCTTGAATTGACCTTGATTACTTATTATTATTATGTCTTTGTCATTGAACATAAACAATTGAAGGTTGAATTGTTGTAAAAACTCAAATTTGATCGATTGGTTGTGATTAGACCTGCTCACAGGCCGGGAAGCCCACCCGGTTCGGTAGGCTCAGTTCGTATCGAGTCGAGTCTGGGCAAAATTTTTTTGATCCGGACCGGTTCGGCTCGGAATGGTATTTTTGTATTATAATAGTATTTTTTTAATTTAATTTTAATTATAAAATATATAAAATAATAAAAAATAATAATAATTTTTATATATGAACAGTAATTTTGGGCTCATGGGCAGGCTCGGGCACCCAAGATAGGGCCTGGGCAAAGAATTTGAAAAAAAATATGGCTACGGCCCGGCCCATGAACACCTCTAGTTGTGATTATTTGTTCTAATTTTTATTTTTTTATTTGTATATAAAAAATGTTGAATTTCTAAATGCTAGTTATAGTTATTAAATTCGGATCGCCCAACAGTTAGTAGGGGTGTAAATGAACAGAGCGTTAGACGAAGGGTTCGTGAACAGTTTGATTTTGTTCATTTATCAAGTTAAATAAACGATTATGAACATGATTTTAAGGTTCGTTTATTAAACGAACCGAACACGAACAAGATCTGTTTAGTTCATTTATGTTCACGAACAATCTCGTTTATAGATCATTTAAAATCCGTTTAATAGATTGTTTAAAACTCGTTTATTGTTCGATTATAATATAATTAATAATATTTTTATTTTATTTACTTATAATACAATTAATATTATTTAATAACTTAAATTTAATAATTAATTTAATTTAATTGCATTTGTATTTTATTATTTTATATTTAATAATAATTTAAAATTGATTTTTTTTTATTTGTTTGTTTGTTAAAATTTTTTAGATTTATTTGTTTATTGTTCATGAACATAATTTTAATTGTTCGCGAACATGTTCGATTATATGTTCACGAACATGTTCATTTAATATTCACGAACAAGTTCATTTAATTAAATAAACTAGTTCGTGAACATTAAATAAACGAACACGAACACTCAATTTTAAACGAACAGAGCTTGATCACAATTTTAAAATCTTTAACGAACACAAACCGAACACAAACAAGCTCAAAAATAAATAAACGAACACGAAAGCCTATTCGTTCAAGCCAAGTTTATTTACAGCTCTAACGGTTAGACCGGTTGAACCGATAACTCGATCCTTAATTCGGATCGATTCTTTAATCAAACCGTTTTTGCAATTGACTTTAGAAAACCCGAATTGACCCAACGAATTTTGAAAAACTCGATGACCTGGCGGATTTGTTATTGATCCGAGTCAATTAAAAATAAAATCTTTTAAATGATTTATAAATCATACCTAATTTAATGTTTGCACACTAATTAGTAATTTTTTTTTTATCATTTTCACTAAAAATTATTTTTTTTTGAAAAATTAAAAATAAAAAACATTACAAAAACCAAAAAAAAAAAATCTTTGTAAACTTAGAGTTTTTTTTCCTAATTTTCTAAATGATAATAAATATTTCTAATTTTTATATCCTAAATTTTAAATTATACAATTAGTAAAAGTAGTTATATAATCTATAATTTTATTTATAATATTTTTAAAATATTTTTTAAACCAACATTGATCCGAATGACTAACGATTGAATCAATTGACTCGAAATCTGAAACTTTAAACGAGTTAATATCCGATCCGATTCTGATAACTATGATATTAACATTTCTTTTTTGTATTTTTTATTTGTTTCCATATTCCATACAAAAAGACTTGGTCATGCAATCCAAGAGCTAGAGCCTAGAGATATCCATATGGACCGAGTCCAGTTAACACCTTCCGAATCTAGTCTAATCCACTGATATTTATTATTAAAATATAAAAATATTTTTTATTTTAATATTTTCAAATATATTTTATAATTAAAATTAAATTCAATATATTATTTATTATTATAATAATATCTTTAAATTAGGCAGAATCTAAATATTCATGTATAAGGCCCTATTCAACTATGAGCTTTGATGGCAGATAATCTGGCTGCTGACACCTCTTCCAATAGCCCTTTCTTATACCAATTTAAGCACGGCTTAAAAACAATTGTATACAATTGTATATGCTAATGAGCCCTTGTCTCAATGGTGCACGGCAAAAACCCTGAAACCTTTAGCTCTTAAGTTTAAGTCCATCGCATGCAGATTTAATCCAATTTTATATTGATTTTTTTGATTAATTAGTTTGTTTATGGATTTCTCTACGGACGTAATATGTAATATATGAAATTATTTAATTATAATAAAAAAATTTACTTGTAATTCTGAACAATAAAAAAAATTGTATAGCTGTGTATCACCAACTATACTTTAAGCTAAGTTTATGCAAGTGCTACTATTAGTTATAATTGTTGTTCAGAATTGAGTTCGAACATAAGCAGGTTTTAGTTTTAATATTATATAAACATAAGAGAAGAATTAAACAATTAGCAAAACAGATTATACTTCATTTACTAGAATCAAATTTCAATCTACGAACATAACAAATATCATAAACTTACATAATTGATTTGTACACAGAAAATCAAGATTGAGTCAAGGTAGAACCTCTGACCTTAAAACGAATTTTGCCTGTCTTTTAGGTGCTTACAGAATGGACTCAAATCGTCTCCCAGATCTCCTCAATCATATACACTCAAAGCAACACAGTGAACCAGAAAAGATGAAGTCGGTCTCTCTTAGAAGACAACAGAAAAAATCGAGAGCAAAGGGGAGAACAATTAAGTGATTAAACAGACATTGCTCTCGGGTTTAAATAGAAAACTAGAAGATCGTTCGGACAAGACACAATAGTTGGTAAGAATCATTCGGACGTCGATTCTGTTTGATTCGAAAAGACATGTCTTGATCAGACATGTCACTTGGTCGGTTGGCTGTATCGGTTTGGTTACATATCTTAAATCAGACAGGTTGGTTGGTTGGACGGTAAAAAATTAGTTGGCTGGGCAGTAAAAAATTAATTACTAACCCAAGCCCAAGATTGACCCGGCCCAAGCCCAAGTGTGTGTGCAGTCCAGCCCAAGTTTGTGTAGGTCCTCACCCTTCACAAAAACTTGGATGCCCCTTGAGGCCCAAACCCGCATTGAACCTTAGCCTATATAAACATAAGCATAAGCTTATTCTTTTTCCAATGTGGGATTCCACACCAAGCTAAACATCAACCATCTTCTTCCTCTTCAAGTGGGTACCTTTGAGATCATTTTCTCATTCAATATTGATATCAATTGTGTACATTAATAGTACATCGTGTATCTACTTACGACAACCTACATATTCATGTACGTATTTCATATTTATACACACAAATAAATCAATTGATATCCAACAATCTCCCACATGAATGGAAATTATCTGATTAAAACGATGAACTGACTCAAAATATAAGAGAGAATAACTTTGAAGTGTTATTGCTTCAGGATAGGTAGCTTTTGGCTTTGAACCTTCCATAGTGACAACTATCGTATTTACTCGGTAACTAGTGAACATGATGTCTTGAAATATTCAGCCTTTCGTGTAAACCAAGACAATAGGTATCACACAATTCTTCTTCGAACATCTTTAGTTCTCATAGTTGTGTTCATTTTGGCCCCGAACACATCATGGTTTCTATGAGTACTCTAGAGAATTTAGCCTTATCAAGTCTCATAGAAATTGCCATTTTTCATACTCATATAGGTGATTTCTTATCAAGAGTATCATGCAATACCCCACTTAATTTTATCTAGTTATAAGAATCATTAAAAGCATAGCTTATCCTAACTCCTTTGCAGGCAGCACCAATTCACAATAGGAATGAATAAGAGTGTTTAACTCTTTTAGTGCTCACACTAAGTTAACATGATTCGGTTGTCCCTTTGAACCTAGATCTTGGGATCTTCAGTCAACTAGGTTGGGTTTCCATTATGTAACTTTGCTTTAATTTATAGACATAAGATCCATTCCCCTCGATGATTTATATACTTGCTCTCTTGTTAAACCTTTCGTAAGCGGATCCACAATATTATCCTTTGATTTTACATAATCAATAGAGATAATCCCATTTGAGAGCAACGGTTTTACAGTATTATGTCTTCGACGAATGTGTCGAGATTTACCGTTGTACAAACTACTATGTGCCTACTAATTGCAGATTGGCTATCGCAACTGTAGACACCTAATTTTGTCCGGACCCCCTAAATTAGGCAAATTCTCCTTTCAACTTCCCAGAATGCAAAGAGATTTTCACTATTCCACAGATAGGTCTCCAAGACTTCATTTCGGAGGTCAACACAAAAATCAACTCAAAAAAAGTCAATCCCCAAAAAGTCAACCTCGAAAAGTCAACCATTGAACAAGTCAACTCTCAATCAAAATCAAGATTCAAAGTTGAATTGAACAATGGTGAAAGAATTTTGATAATCCGATGTCTACAATGAAAGATATAGAGTTTGAAAGATAGATTGCAGAATTTCAGTGTAGAGAAATACCTAATTTGGCAAATTTGGGAAAAAGTGCGTAAACGATCAAATTGGATGAAATTGGAGGTTCTAAATGGAATAAGATCAATAAATATGGATATTGGAAGATTTAATTCTGACGCGGAGTTGAAAGAATAATTGGTTTGAAGAGAAAAAAAAATAAGGATTTAATGGATACATAAGAAATTCACAAATTTGGGAAAAACTGTAGAGATGGTCCGATTCAGTGAAATTGAAGTCCCCAGTTGATAAAGGATAAATAAACAAAAATATACCAAGTCCAGTTTGAAGTGCACCCAAGGAAAAGCCGATTGGAGGAAAAACGAGAAAATTCCTGATGTTGAAAAGGGGAAAACTAAATCGGAGAGGAATTCGATCGTACAAATTGGGCGTTTTCGGACCAACTCCAATTCAATATATAACAAAGGCAGTGGAAAAAGAAAATCTGGAAATCGGACCCGTTTTGAGTAAAACCGAGGTTTCGAGGGTTAAAGGGCAATCTTGGAAAATCTGACAAAAATAGAATCCGAGCTCGAAAAATTATGAACTTTCAGATCTAAGTTTTATACTTGATGGAAGGGATTGGAGAAGAAAAATTCGGAATCGGAACTCAAATGAAAAAAGGCAAAGTTCAGGTGCATTAATCTGAAATTCCAAGAGAAAATTCTAGGAAAAATAGGAAACGAGCTCGAAAAATTATGAAAACTTTCAGATCTGAGTTTTATACTTGATGGAAGGGATTGGAGAAGAAAAATCCAAAATCTGAGCTCAAATGAGAAAAGGCAAAGTTCGGGTTTACTAATCCGAAATTCCAAGAGAAACTTCAGGGAAAAATAGGAACGAGCTCGAAAATTTATGAAAAATTTCAGATATGAGTTATATATTTTTTGGAAGGGATTGGAGAAGAGAAATCTGAAATCAAAGCTCAAATGAAAAAAGGCAAAGTTCGGGTGCACTAATCCGAAATTCCAAGAGAAAATTCTGGGAAAAATAGAGAACGAGCTCGAAAATTTATGAAAACTTCCAAATCTGAGTTTTATATTTTATGAAAGGGATTGGAGTAAAAAAATCTAGAATCGGAGCTCAAATGGAAAAAGATAAAGTTTGGGAGGCACTAAACCGAAACTTTAGAGAAAAATCCAAAATGATAGAATCCGAGCTCGAAAAAATATAAAAACCTCAAGAATTGAGTTTTATATTGGATGGGATGAATTGGAAAAGAAAAATTCGAAATTGGGGTCCATTTGCAATTAAATTAAGTTTTGGGGCCAAAATACAATTTTACCAAAAAACCGAAAAGAGCCATTTTGCAAATAAAAAAATTGGGATGGCCTGGAAATTTCCAGGCCATTTTTGGCCAGCTGCTGATTAAAGGGAGGAGTGTGATCATCTTGAATCAAATGGCCAAGGTTAAATAGCAAGATGACATTTAAAAGGAAAAGATTCTCCACTACTTTGCCTACATGGCATTTTAGGCCAATGGGAGGTCTCCAAATTGCAAAGCCATGTGAAGAGCATGTGAAGGCTATGAGATGATGCCAAGTGGGATTAAAAATGCCACCTAGGAAGATATTTTAATAGTATGCCATATGATCTTGACAAGTGGCCTAGATATTTTGTAGAGATAGGAGACAAGACTTAAAAAATAAGCAACTTCTCTGCAATTTAAAAAGGGGCAGCCGACCAGTTTTAAAAATGGGGGATTCATTTTTTTCTTAAGGCATTTTCACAAGACTCTTGAGATAAAAGAAGGAAGAAAAAAGAAAACAGAAGAATAGAATTTGAAAAGCTTGATTTGGAAAGCAATAGCTAGGTAGCTATCACCTCCCTTCTTCTTCTTTAATATTTTTCTTTGATATTATGATTCTTTTTCTTCTCTTTTTTTCATGTGATTTGTTAAATTTTTGTTGAATAAAAAGGTTTTCAAAAATAAATTTTAAAAGTTTTCTATCCTTTATTCTTCATTCTTTATCAAATAACCAAGTTGACAATTTTTTTTTACATATTTTTTCATTTAGCCGAAACTTGGAGGAGGTTTTTGTGCTTGTTCTTGCTTGTTGGCTGTGTTCATGTTTTTAAATCATGATTGATCTATTGTCATATGATTGTGGGCTGTAAAATCATGCATTTCATGATATTTCAACTAGGTTTTTGGCCAAGATCAACCAATGATCTCAAGCCAAAAATCCCTTGCCTATACTAGTTGAAAGAGTGATAGTTTAGATTTGATATTCTGACTTTGGGTTTTTTTTTTTCACTACTCACCCATGGTCAAAATAAAATAATTTTTTTACCACATGTATTAGTCATTTAGAGGATGCCATGGTATTTTTTCAATTTTTTTAGATTTTTTTTGTCATGGTTGAAAAAATGGCTTTTGACAAAGCAATTTTTAACTCACTGTTCTGACTTTGATAAAAATCCGGTCATGGTATCCTTGGTCCAAAAATTAAGATGATTTTTTCCATGGAGATCAACATGTTCTAGGTCTACACTAATTTTTACAGAGTTTTTTGAAGTCTTTTAGAAGGGCAAAAAATTAGATTTTCAAAACTACCTGTGGGAGTCAGAATTGTTTTTAAGAACATATGATTTTCTGTTTTTATTACGATACAAAGAGAGAGCTAATTTGGGACATTGGTTACTGCCTTAGGTTGATCTTCATGTCATTTCAAGAATAAAATTTGATTTTATAAAAGTCGGGTCAAGGGCGGTCCACCCGGGTTTCAAAAATAGGAAAAATAGAGCCTTTTAGTGGGGGGTTCGGCCATAAGGCCTTTTTCATCCCAAAAATTCCATTTTTTTAAATCCGAGCCCAAAGTCTTTCAATTTTGAAAATCCAATTTAAGTTTCTTTCAAAGGTAGTCAGATACCTTTTTAAGTATACGGATGTCCTTACTTCAAGAGAGAAATACATCTTCATGCATTGCATGTTTTAAAATGTTTTTTATTTTAAGTTGACATATGCTATCGCACTTGTTTACAAAATCGAAAGATATCGGATTTTGTTTTATCGGAATCATATAAATGTCATAAAAAAGGATTATTTTCCAAGCTTTGCCAGGTTTGTCAGAAAGTGTGGTAATATTTTTCGATATATGCTATTTGTATGATTCCTCACATGAAAATTTTATGTCTATGAATATTCCATGTTGATGTCATTCATATGCTATGTCATTCATTCATGTCCCATGTCATCTAGATATGCCATGTCATTCATATGCCATGTCATTTATATGCCATGTCATTCATTCACATGCCATGTGTAATAACCAATTTTGGTCCGGGTCGGATCGAAATCCGACCCGGGCCATGTGTAAACAGGGCCTGCTATTTAGCAGGCCCAATCGCCAATTTTCAGGCCAAAGCCCGTTTGGGCCTGCTAACCAGCAGGCCCAACAGACCCAATAGGGCCTGCTACCCAGCAGGCCCAATAGGCCCACTGGCCCATTTCCCCAAACCCTACCCTAACCCTGAAACCTATCCCCTGCCACCAGCCACCCTCCCCTGTCACCACTGCCCTACCTCTGCCACCCTAACAGCTATCCCCTGCAACCAGCCAACCTACCCCTGCCAACCCCCTACCCTCCACTGCCCAACACGCCACAGCAACCCACACTCAACCTCAACCCCAAACACCCTCCATAAAACCCCCCCGAACCGAACCAAGAGAGGAGAGGAGAGGGAGGAAGCCCCCTGATTCAAAGAAACCAGGTTCGGACCCCCTATTTTTCACCAAAAACCCCAGATCTGGGTCCGAAATCTCGATTCGGACCCCCTTCCTCCACCACCGACAACCAAAAAAACAGCCCCGACCCCCCTCCTCAGAAATCAGAAAACCCTAAAGAAACCAAGAACCTGCAAAAAAAACAATCAGCAACCACAAAAAAAAAACACACAAAACAAAAAAAAAGCTTTGAAACCTAGATCTAGGTATTTCTAGGAAGATCCGGGCAAAACGGAGCCCGGATCCGTGCCGAGGGGGTCGAAACCCCCTCGGATCTGAAATTTGGAGTTCGCCGACCGCCGGCGACGGTGGACGGCAACCGGCGCGGTGGCCAGCCGCCGGGATCTGGGTTTCTGGTGGGCTGAGTAGAGGGAGGGTGAGAGAGAAAAGAGAAGAGAGAGAAAGAAAAAAAAAAGAGAGAAAATGAAAAGTAAAAAAAAAAAGGGCTTATATAGCCCCCTGAACCGGGTCAAGGTGACCCGCGCTTGGACCCGCGGGTAGACCCGAGGTCCGCGCGGGTCGACCCGAGGTCCGCGCGGGTCACCCGAATAATTTTAAAAAGAATTTAAACGGCGTCAAAACGACGCCGTTTTGACCCAGGGTCCGAGCGTGGACCCGCGGGTCGACCCGGGGTCCGCGCGCCCGACCCGGGGTCCGCGCGCCCGACCCGGGTCCAAAAAAACTTTGTTGAGCCTAAACGGCGCCGTTTTACCCGAGGAGGATCCGCGCCTGGACCCGGATCCGACCCGGGGTCCGCGCGGGTCCTCCCCTTGGGCTAAAAAAAAATAAAGAAAAAAAAACTGGGCCAGGATCAGACCCGGCCCAGCAGGCCAGGATCGGACCTGGCCCAGCAGGCCAGGCCTGATCCTGGGCCAAGAAAAAAAAGGAAAAGAGGGCCAAAAAAAAAAGAAAGAAAAAGAAAAAATAAAAGAAAAAATAAATAATTAAAATTAAAATTAAAATTAAAAAATAATAATTTTAGAAAAAAATTTAATAAAAAAATATATAAAAATATAAAAAAAGAAAGAAAAAAAGAAAAAATTAAAAATTAAAAAATAAAAAAAGAATATAATAAAAAAAATTTAAAGAAAAATTCACGATGATCGTTTTTGAAGTTTTGATTTTTATTTTTGACATTTTCAGGTGATTTTACGAAGATCAAGTCCGACGTTTTAATTTTCGGATTCTCGACATTTTTGGTATGATTTTAATTTCTTTACTTATTACTATTTTTGTTTATTTATTTTTGCTCAGTATTCGACGTATTTTTTATTATTCGGTTTCGGTTTTAAAAAATTATTAAAAGCATTTTAACTTTAAAAAAAAGAAGATTATTTTAATAAACGCGAATAACCGATGACGGAATTCGAAGGACGTCACGGTAGTGATTCCTAAGATATCTTGAGGTGCGAGAATTTCGTTAAATATCACCACGAGTGGTGGGAGTATTTAGCGACATGCTCGATACAAAAATTCGTTTTCGTTTAAAAAAAATCAAAATAATCAAAATAAAAAAAATGATGAATAAAGAGCGAATGTTTATTGCGCTCGATATTTTGCCATGCTCGTGTTTTTAATATTACGATTCGCATGTTTAATTTCATAGTTATATGTTAAGCCGTATGCATCCGATATTTAAATATTCGCATCATACGCATTTGAATAAAAAATGGATGTAAATTGCCGACGACGGAATTCGAAGGATATCACGGTTGTGGTTCCTAAGATGTCTTGAGGTGAGAAGATCTCGTTAAATACCACCGAAAGTGTCGGGAATATTTAATGAGTATTTTCGATAATAAATTTATGTTCACTTTCGATATTTTAAAAAATAAAAAACAGTTCAAGAAAATCCAAAAAAAATAATAAACATGTTTTTTTAAGAATAAAAAAATAAAAGAGAATTATTTTTAAATACCGATGTTAAATCCATTAAATCAAGATTAAAGATAACACGTGATTAAGTGGTACCGTCTTCTAACGGGCGTTACGGGGGTGCTAATCCTTCCCCGCACGTAACCGACTCCCGAACCCAAATTTGTTTTTACTCTGGTTCAAAGCGCGGACTTCGAAATTGGTTTTACAAAAATGTTTTAATTAATTTTAAGATATTTTACTAAAACCGGTTTTAATAGGTGGCCAATCATACCTAGCAAAAAAGATTGGTGGCGACTCCATTATTTTGTGTTTTCATCAAATTCGTCACAAGCGGTCGAAAAACCGTTATGACAGCTTGGCGACTCCGCTGGGGACCCTTTGAGAGTCGAGCCACAAATTGATCATGTGTTGTTTTAAAATCTCGAATTAATGAATTTAATCGGTATTTAATTTTAATTATCTTTACTTTCTTTCTTTATTTTTAATTTGCTTGCAATTACATTTTGATATTCGTTAATTCTTGATTCATTTTTTTTATGTCGTTTATTTTTATTTTTTTTAAATCGTGGAATGTTTAGAATAAAGAGTCGTAGACAAATAGTCGAAGGTTTGCTTGTTCCTTCTCACACACGAGCACGTACATTTCATACATAAGCTGTGTACCCGGGCTTTATCCTTTTAGGTGGAAGTAAAGTACCTACGCTCTCGAGAGGCAATAACCTCCGCATGGGCTAGCGAAACGCTTTTAGAGAGAAAAAGTACCTACGCTCTCGAGAGATAATAATCTCCGCACGGGCTAGCGAAAAATCTCTCCAACAAATTGAACCCGTTTAAATCGGGATGCCTTACTAGCCTTCACGGGCGACAGTAAGGAGCAATTTGGAGCCTTTTAGATTCTAACTCAACCTCATGTAGTGAACTTGAGTAGAGCTATATCGAATTCCCGATCGGATATCCTCGAAATTAGGAAGGAACATTGTGATCTTTCGCTATTTGTTTACATTCCGAACAAACACTGTAAATCGGGTAATGATGAATGTACACCGTGCTACCCGCAATAAGTTTCATTTTTCGCTCTGAAGGCACCGTGATGCTTAAATAAGTTGATACTGTCGGAGCAAATGTTCGTTAACTTTTTGAGTTTGTAAATATAAAAATTCTTTCTTTTTGTACATCTCGTACATTTCATGCATTGATGCACTTGTAAATAAAGCATTTACATTTATAGTTGTATTTTTTATTTCACGGTGATAATAATCTCATTTGATAAACCGCATAGACACTTGTTGTTGATTAACTGAGGATTGCAAACCGGTAGTGTTGAATAAATACTCGGACATTTGTGCCGTAATAAGACCCACAACCACAAAAGTTTTTGATAAAAATTAGTTTTTTTATATAATATTTTTATTTTTACGAAAAAAAAAATGTTTCAAAAAAAAAAACAAAAACAAAATTTTTTTTTGCGGATTGAATTTGGAGATCAAAGTTTGTGCAATAAAATTGTTGAATGATCAAGTTCAGTCCGAATCATGAATAGTTTTCTGTATATATTCATGCATTATATTGTTTATTCTTTACGAATCAAATTAGCACCATATTGCAATCATAACATGCATGGTCATTCATTGTAGAATATATTAGTGACATACATAATCGTTCTATGTATATACCAGTATATCATTCTTTACATGCATCATATCGACATCGTGATTGCATTCATTACAATAAGGTCTTGCATTCGTGACATACATGGTCACTCATTGTATATGCTCATGCATTAATTTGTTTATTCTTTACATGCATCATATGGGCATCGTGTTACATTCACAGCATGCATAGCTCACGCATCATGAAGCACACTTGAGAAAAAAAAAGGGTCGGCTTAGCTTTGAAAACTTTGAAAAGATTTCTCTTCCAAATCAGAGGTATAAGAATCACGGCATACCTCTATGACACAGGCCGGAACCATGGAGGATGAACAAAATAGACTGGATAGAGTGGAAAGAGCACAGAGAGAACTACAAGAACAGTTAACCAGATCTCAGCAAGAAACACGAGAACAGATCACAAAATCTCAAGAGGAGTCACGTGAGCAAATAGACAAGATGATTGAAATGATGACTAGGCTGACTCGAGGAAAATGGGTTGCTGAAGGATCAATCATAGGGGGAGAACCTCGACCTCAAGTAAACAACAACGAGGATCCGATTTACCCACCAAGTCAACAAGGCCGAGGACAATTTCAAATGAACTTGAAATTTCACCCCTCAGACCCAGTTATTATTCCAAGCCAAGATGGCTCACTAAAACAAGAAAAGCTGAAGAAAAGGATGGCAAAGCAAGTGGAAGACGCAGAAGTGCAACAAAAGTATGATCCGTTTGAAAAAAGACTCAAAGCCATAGAAGGGATAGACGTTTTCGGGAATACGGATCCGAATGAGCTCAGCTTGGTCCCGGATTTGGTGATTCCGCCAAAATTCAAAGTCCCTGAATTTGAAAAGTATGACGGATCGAAATGTCCATCAATCCACATCATGATGTTTTGTCGGAAAATGGCTGGCTACACCAACGATGACAAGCTGTTAATCCATTGCTCCCAATACAGTCTAACAGGGCCGGCTGCGAGATGGTATAATCAGTTGGATCGGAGCTGTATCCGTTCTTGGAAAGATCTGGCAAAAGCTTTCAAGACTCAGTATAAGCACATGATCGACATGGCACCGGATAGGTTAACCTTGCAAAATATGGGGAAAAAGGCCACTGAGAGCTTCAAAGAATATGCTCAAAGGTGGATGGACATGGCCACCCAAGTACGACCGGCTCTGACTCAAAAGGAAATAACTGTCTTTTTTGTGAATACACTGCACGCTCCGTACTATGATAGACTCGTTGGGAATGCCACAAAGAATTTTGTAGATATGGTAACCTCAGGAGAGATGATTGAAAATGCTATCAAGAACGGAAAACTTGAAGGAGATGAGACATCCAATGCCGAGGGAAATGAGACACCTGAAAGGAAAGAGGAACATGTCCAGGCTATGGGAGAATTCACTCCGTATCCCCGGGTCTCTCCATATCAATCGTGTTACTCTACCAATGTCTCTTCGAGTCATTATCCTTACCTTCCAGATATTCAAACACATCATCTTATGCCAGCCCTTGCAACTAGGCCTGCTTCCCAGAAACGACCGAGGGGCAACCAAGAGAAGTTTTCAATCCCAATCTCCGACTTGTTGCAATTACTAATGAGGAACCGATACCTCACCCATGTGCCTTTGAAAACGGCTCCAAACCCATCAGCAAGGAGTTATGACCCGAACAGCAAGTGTGAGTATCACATTGGGGCAATCGGACATTCAACTGAAAAATGCAGACGACTAAAAGAAAAGATTGAAGGTCTTGTCCATGATGGCATTTTGACTCCAGAGCTAGTCGAACAGTGGAAATCCGCATTGCCAGAAACCGGTTTCTTCGCCACGGGTTTGGAAGACGAGAATGGTTACCTTTAAAAGCATGTCGACAAGCATCGAGGAATATGCATGTAGTTCTATGCCTTATCATGAAAGCACTTGTCTTATGTTGGCATCCACATGAAATAAATAAATTTTGAATTTCAAAAGTTTTGTGTTTGTTGTGCTTTAATTTGAATTGGCAAAAATAAACATTAAAGAAATTCTTGATTTTGAAGAGCGCGTTCTTAAAAGGAAAAATCTTTCTTCACGTTAAGAAATGATGAGATATCTTGAGATTTTTGATGATCAATGTTAGAAATGACCCAACATCCTTCCATCTCTCTTTCGGACTTGCCCATGCTTGAATCCTTTGAGTTTGAAACAGTCACTGCTTCCAGGAGTATATTTTTGAATTTCAGAAACCACAGTCAGTGCAATAAGAAAAATGCAGATCCTAGTTTAGGTTATGAGCAATGGAACAAACTTTTTGAAAAAAAAATCTGAGCTTTTTGGTGTCTCAAACAAGTGAAACCTTTTTCAAGAATCTGGATTATGGTAAATTGATGTGTGTCAAGGTTATTCCAAAACCATTCACATCCTTTTCCGCAACCACAAAACAAGAGTTGCCCAGACGTCACTTCATGATTAATGTCTCGGGTAACAATGATTAAACCTGATTTTCTCGTGTTTCTAGAAAAAAGCTGTTTTCGAGCCATATTCTTTCTTGTCCCTTCAGAGAGCAAAAAAAGACTCGAGGTGTTCCTCGTTATGATACGAATTCTCATTTATACGGTGCATCATTTGTAGATACGGAAGACAGGTGGTGAATAAAGATGAAGTAGTTTTCGAGGCATGCATCAAAAAAAATGAAAAAAAGAAAAAAATGAAAAATGAGTGTGACATCATGCATTTATGAAATTCAAGATGGTTTCAAAAAAAAAAAAACCTTTTCCTCTAAGGAATGACTCTTCGATTTACGTGCTTGTGTTCGAGATGAAAAATGGCCATCTTTCATCATCCTTTCATAAAATAGAAAATATCCTTTTGCTACCCCTTTTGAGCCTAATGAATACTTTCGTTCTTTCAACCCCGATCAAGGATCACCCTCAATGCTAGGAGGCAAATGCGAGGAAGGATCTTTTCAAAGGTCACAGATAGTGAAGTCTTGATTCAAAGAAGAAAGAAGAATGCCTTGACTCAAAGAGAAATTTGAGCTTCCAAATAACGACGGGCTCACCTTGTCAAAATAGAAATGCAAAAAAAAAAAGAGATAAAAAGAAAAAGGAAAGCAAAAAAAAACAGAAAAGGAAGAAAAGAACGGATGAAAATCATCGAATAAAGAGAAGGCTCAGAAAAGACAAATGTTTCGAAAAGAATCCTCCTCATGAAATGATCCTTGATTTGATCACCTTAAACACATGTTTGGGCCTATTTACCTTTTCTTTCAGTACCTCGAACCTCGACCTACATTACATACCTGAAAAAGACCATTTTGATCGAGCATGGCCATTTAAATTGATGAGTCTATTCTTAGAGAAATGCATGAGACTTCGGTCTCCTTTCTGGTTAAAAATCTTTTTGGATAAGTCTTGATTTCTTGAATGCATGGTGAAACATTTAGTAAAAAAAATGAAAAAATGGAAAGAAGGAGACTCTAGGGTGAAAACCCAACACGGGCAGTCTAGAGTAAAATGGGAGAATTTCGGTGCCGTTTATGGTATTGTCAAGGCCATAACCAAAGAAGAGATCATTTTGAAGAAATCAAGGAACATCTGGGAATTCCAAAATATCCCAAAACCGTCAACTCTCGTTTGGAGGTTTGACTTTTAAAAGCTGAGATCATTTTCCTTTCCAGAATCAATTCTCCAGTTTGAACATTCCAGCTAGCCTTGACGTTTGTCAAAACGCCATGATTTGGAAACTAAAAGAAGGTTGAATTTGTTTGAGTCCAAAAAATCATGTTCTATAAAATCTGTTCCATTTGTGAGTCTAGAAAGGATATACATTTTTCCTGTTGCGAAGTCTCCTTGGATAAACCAAAATCTTGTGGTACCAAGCCTTCCGACTCAATTTGAAAAATCCGAATTGACACTCAAAAAAAACTTCTAACAGGTGATCATCAATCTTCAAGAGATTTGGATATCAGATAATGACATTTTCAGCTCAAGAGCTTTCAGTAAATAAGCAAATAGTTTTCAAAAAAAAAAGAAGCAAGCAAAAGCAGATAAATGAAAATATTTTTTGAAAAAACCATTTCCGATGTTGGCATAAGACGAAGGTTCTTCTGGCCCAGAGGTATGGAACTATTGAGGTAGAAGAAATGAAAATTTGGCTCGACTCCAGTTGATAAAATTTTGAAAAACTATCGGGGCAAAGAGATAGTTCCAAAGTGAAGAAAAAGGTTGATCTCTTACGAGGCACGAGCGTTTCAGGATACACTCTGTTTCGAAGAGGAAAAACGATTGGGAAAAGCTAAACCAAGATCAGAAGAAACAATTGAGAACATTCGCATCATTCATGAACATTCACATATTTATTGAGTTTTGCATCTGCATTGTGTCGTAAAATGTGTAAATTGTTCGTGGATACTTGAACATGCATCATCAGGAGCATATGCGTTGACATCGCATGACATTCACATTTCATGCATGACATTGACTATTTGAAATTTTGACATTTGAATTCGAACATCTAGTGAGATTTTCTTCCAAGATATGATCTTCAGGTATGATCACCAAGACCTCCGGGCACCTCTTTTAAAACCTCCGGGTTACCTCTTTTAAGTCCTCCAGACACAGGAAAAGAATTTATCTTCGAAGTTGTGGAGCCTCTGATGAGAGGAGCAATTTATTTTCAAAGTTGTGGAGCCTCTGATGAGAGGAGCAATTTATTTTTCAAAGTTGTAGAGCCTCTGATGAGAGGAACAATTTATTTTCAAAGTTGTGGAGCCTCTGATGAGAGGAGCAATTTATTTTCAAAGTTGTGGAGCCTCTGATGAGAGGAGCAATTTATTTTGCAAAGTTGTGGAGCCTCTGATGAGAGGAGCAATTTATTTTGCAAAGTTGTGGAGCCTCTGATGAGAGGAGCAATTTATTTTCAAAGTTGTGGAGCCTCTTATTAGAGGAGCAATTTATTTTTCAAAGTGATAGAAAATTAAAAAAAGAAGACCTCCGGGCATCTGTTTTAAAAACCTCCGGGTTACATTTTTAAGACCTCTGGGCACAGCAAAAGAAAAAGGAAATTAGAAAAAAAGAAGACCTCCGGGCACCTGTTCTAAGACCTCCGGGCATTTCTCTTTTAAGTCCTCCGGGCACAGGAAAAGAATTTATTTTCAAAGTTGTGGAGTCTCTGATTAGAGGAGCAATTTATTTTTCAAAGTGATAGAAAAAAAAAGACCTTCGGGCATCGTTTAAAACCTCCGAGTTACGATCTTTAAGACCTCCGGGCATTATTCTCAGAAGTCATGTTTTCAAGACCTCCGGGCACCTGTTTCAAGACCTCCGGGCATTATTCTCAAAAATCATGGATAAGACCTCTGGGCGCCATTTTCAATGAAAAGACATTTTTAAAGACCTCCGGGCACCTGTTTCAAGACCTTCGGGCACCTTTCTACAAAAATCATTGATAAAGACCTCTGGGCATCATTCTCAAAGTCAAAAAGAAGACCTCGGGCACCACTTTCAAAGAAGCAACACTTTTAGACCTCCAAGTATGTGCTTTCAAAAAATCTCCGAGTAACATCTTTCAAAATGACATTTTTCAAAACCTCCGGGTACCATTTTCAATTCTTGCAAAGTCAAACTCGTTACTTTGAGAAAGGTCGAGCCTCAATATGATTAGTCAAGTGGCGATATCTGAAGAATCTGACAAGGAATTTCAAAACTGAACGAGAAAGAGATGGGATATCCAGAATTAGTCTTCACTTTCGTAAGACTAAGGTAGTAAGTGAGGTGATGATCTAAGTTGTGTTCAAACTCATTGTCAAAAAATTCGAATTTCATTTTTAGATTTCAAAGTCGTGGAGCCTCTGATAAGAGGAGCAATTGATTTTCAAAGTCGTGGAGCCTCTGATGAGAGGAGCAATTTATTTTCAAAGTCGTGGAGCCTCTGATGAGAGAAGCAATTTATTTTCCAAGTGGTAGAGCCTCTGATGAGAGGAGCAATTTAATTTCAAAGTTGTGGAGCCTCTCATGAGAGGAGCAATTTATTTTCAAAGTTGTGGAGCCTCTGATGAGAGAAGCAATTTATTTTCAAAGTTGTGGAGCCTCGGATAAGAGGAGCAATTTATTTTCAAAGTTGTGGAGCCTCTGATGAGAGGAGCAATTTATTTTCAAAGTTGTGGAGCCTCGGATAAGAGGAGCAATTTATTTTCAAAGTTGTAGAGCTTCTGATAAGAGGAGCAATTTATTTTCAAAGTTGTGGAGCCTCTGATGAGATGAGCAATTTATTTTCAAAGTTGTAGAGCCTCTGATGAGAGGAGCAATTTATTTTTCCAAGTGATAGAGCCTCTGATTAGAGGAGCAATTTATTTTCCAGATTATAGAACCTCTCTAAAAATGGATCTCAATAACCGGACAAAATTGGTTATACTGTCTTTGCCCTATTCCTGATTCTCAGCAATGTGCAAAGAGGGGCAGCTGTAATAACCAATTTTGGTCCGGGTCGGATCGAAATCCGACCCGGGCCATGTGTAAACAGGGCCTGCTAAATCGCCAATTTTCAGGCCAAAGCCCGTTTGGGCTTGCTAACCAGCAGGCCCAACAGACCCAACAGGGCCTGCTACCCAGCAGGCCCAATAGGCCCACTGGCCCATTTCCCCAAACCCTACCCTAACCCTGAAACCTATCCCCTGCCACCAGCCACCCTCCCCTGCCACCACTGCCCTACCTCTGCCACCCTAACAGCTATCCCCTGCAACCAGCCAACCTACCCCTGCCAACCCCCTACCCTCCACTGCCCAACACGCCACAGCAACCCACACTCAACCTCAACCCCAAACACCCTCCATAAAACCCCCCGAACCGAACCAAGAGAGGAGAGGAGAGGGAGGAAGCCCCCTGATTCAAAGAAACCAGGTTCGGACCCCCTATTTTTCACCAAAAACCCCAGATCTAGGGTCCGAAATCTCGATTCGGACCCCCTTCCTCCACCACTGACAACCAAAAAAACAGCCCCGACCCCCTCCTCAGAAATCAGAAAACCCTAAAGAAACCAAGAACCTGCAAAAAAAACAATCACCAACCACAAAAAAAACACACAAAACCAAAAAAAAGCTTCGAAACCTAGATCTAGGTATTTCTAGGAAGATCCGGGCAAAACGGAGCCCGGATCCGTGCCGAGGGGGTCGAAACCCCCTCGGATCTGAAATTTGGAGTTCGCCGGCCGCCGGCGAGCGGTGGCCGGCGACGGTGGATGGCAACCGGCGCGGTGGCCAGCCGCCGGGATCTGGGTTTCTGGTGGGCTGAGCAGAGGGAGGGTGAGAGAGAAAAGAGAAGAGAGAGAAAGAAAAAAAAAGAGAAAATGAAAAGTAAAAAAAAAGGGGCTTATATAGCCCCCTGAACCGGGTCAAGGTGACCCGCGCTTGGACCCGCGGGTCGACCCGGGTCCGCGCGGGTCACCCGAATAATTTTAAAAAGAATTTAAACGGCGTCAAAACGACGCCGTTTTGACCCAGGGTCCGCGCGTGGACCCGCGGGTCGACCCGGGGTCCACGCGCCCGACCCGGGTCCAAAAAAACTTTGTTGAGCCTAAACGGCGCCGTATTACCCGAGGAGGATCCGCGCCTGGACCCGGATCCGACCCGGGGTCCGCGCGGGTCCTCCCCTTGGGCTAAAAAAAAAATAAAGAAGAAAAAACTGGGCCAGGATCAGACCCGGCCCAGCAGGCCAGGATCGGACCTGGCCCAGCAGGCCAGGATCGGACCTGGCCCAGCAGGCCAGGCCTGCTCCTGGGCCAAGAAAAAAAAGGAAAAGAGGGCCAAAAAAAAAAGAAAGAAAAAGAAAAAATAAAAGAAAAAATAAATAAATAAAATTAAAATTAAAAAATAATAATTTTAGAAAAAAATTTAATAAAAAAAATATATAAAAATATAAAAAAAGAAAGAAAAAATTAAAAAATAAAAAATAAAAAATAAAAAAAAGAATATAATAAAAAAAATTTAAAGAAAAATTCACGATGATCGTTTTTGAAGTTTTGATTTTTATTTTTGACATTTTCAGGTGATTTTACGAAGATCAAGTCCGACGTTTTAATTTTCGGATTCTCGACATTTTTGGTATATTTTAATTTCTTTACTTATTACTATTTTTGTTTATTTATTTTTGCTCAGTATTCGACGTATTTTTTATTATTCGGTTTCGGTTTTAAAAAATTATTAAAAGCATTTTAACTTTTAAAAAAAAGATTATTTTAATAAACGCGAATAACCGATGACGGAATTCGAAGGACGTCACGGTAGTGATTCCTAAGATATCTTGAGGTGCGAGAATTTCGTTAAATATCACCACGAGTGGTGGGAGTATTTAGCGACATGCTCGATACAAAAATTCGTTTTCGTTTAAAAAAAATCAAAATAATCAAAATAAAAAAATGATGAATAAAGAGCGAATGTTTATTGCGCTCGATATTTTGCCATGCTCGTGTTTTTAATATTACGATTCGCATGTTTAATTTCATAGTTATATGTTAAGCCGTATGCATCCGATATTTAAATATTCGCATCATACGCATTTGAATAAAAAATGGATGTAAATTGCTGACGACGGAATTCGAAGGATATCACGGTTGTGGTTCCTAAGATGTCTTGAGGTGAGAAGATCTCGTTAAATACCACCGAGAGTGTCGGGAATATTTAATGAGTATTTTCGATAATAAATTTATGTTCACTTTCGATTTTAAAAAAAAATAAAGAACAGTTCAAGAAAATCCAAAAAAAAATAATAAACATGTTTTTTTAAGAATAAAAAAATAAAAGAGAATTATTTTTAAATACCGATGTTAAATCCATTAAATCAAGATTAAAGATAACACGTGATTAAGTGGTACCGTCTTCTAACGGGCGTTACGGGGGTGCTAATCCTTCCCCGCACGTAACCGACTCCCGAACCCAAATTTGTTTTTACTCTGGTTCAAAGCGCGGACTTCGAAATTGGTTTTACAAAAATGTTTTAATTAATTTTAAGATATTTTACTAAAACCGGTTTTAATAGGTGGCCAATCGCACCTAGCAAAAAAGATTGGTGGCGACTCCATTATTTTGTGTTTTCATCAAATTCGTCACTAGCGGTCGAAAAACCGTTATGACACCATGTTATCTAGATTGTGCCATGTCATTCATTCATGTGCCATGTCATTCGTTCATGTGCCATGTCATTCATATGCCATATCATCCATTCACATTCCATGTCATCTAGATTGTGCCATGTCATTCATTCATGTGCCATGTCATGCATATGCCATGTCATTCATTCATGTACCATATCATTCACATGCTATGTCATCCATTCACGTGCCATGTCATTCATATGCCTTGTCATTCATTCATATGCCATGTCATCCATTCGTATACCATGTCATTCAGTTATATGCCATGTCATTCAGTTATATGCCATATCATTCATTCATATGCCATGGCGAGATAGATTATGCCATGTCATTCATTCATATGTCATGACATTCATATGCCATTCATTTCTTCACATGCCATATCATTCATTCACATGCCATATCATTTATTCACATGTCATGTCATTCAGATTATGCCATGTCATTTTATTCATGCGCCATATCATTCACATGCCATGTCTTTGATTCATATTCCATGCCATTTATTCTTTTGGCTATGTCATTCAAATTTTGTCATGTTATAATAAATTGATTGTCATGCCATGTTAACTATGCATGTTATACATCATGTTTTAATGATAACTTATACATTCATGATCATTTAAATTTTTAAAAATTGATATTTTTTAATAAAATAAGGCAATATCCCCGAGTTATTATAATTCATGAATTCTCCTCGGGGTTGTCGGGGAGTCTTCATCAATTATATTAACGAATAAATACCCTTCTAAAAGATGATGATGCAAAGATTCTAAAAACAATAAAAAATCTATATTTTACCGGTTAGCCAGGAATATAGAAAATTTTTGTAATAACAAATTCCGAATCATTTTTGAACAAAAATAAGATTATTTTTTAAAATGGGAATTATTTTCAAATACCAAATCCAAAATCGACTTTTCACTGAGACTCGAAATAACACATGACTAATAAGATACCATTTTATACTGGCGTTGTGGGGGTGTTAATCCTTCCCCACACGTAACCGACTCCCGAACCCCCACTTATTTTCTCTGGTTCAAAGAGCAGACTTCGAAATTGGTTTTAAAATGTTTTAATTAATTTTAAAATATTTTTCAAAAATCGGTTTTAATAGGTGGCCGATCACACCTAGCCAAAAAAGGTTGGTGGCGACCCCATTTCTTTTTCGAGGTCATTTTCAAACCCTTCAACCTTTATTTGAGAGGAATTAAGTCATCTTTTCTTCTATTTTTTCCAATGTCACACCTTAACGAGCGATGTCCCGCGATGGGGCCTTCCCGACCTTTTTTATGAGATTTTGACAGCAATGTATACAAATTGCAAGCACAGGTTCAGCCAACATGGAATATCTTCTAAAAATTTTTGAAGTCATTCCGCTTCTTATCCAGCTTTATCCAAAGCTATAAATCCAAATTTCATAATGGATCTGGCTATACACGTTTGTTTAGAAAATTTCCAAGACACTGCAGCTCCTTCAATAGTAAAGATAAACCTACTAGTGGATTTCAAATCTTTAGTATCGGATATCCAATTTGCATCACTGTACCCTTCAAGTACAGCTGGATATCTTGTATAGTACAGTCCATAACTTGAGGTGTATCTCAAATATCTTAGTACCCTTACTATGGCCTTCCAGTGATCCTTTCCCGAATTACTTGTAAATCTACTCAGTTTGCTAACTGAGTATGATATGTTTGGTCTTGTGCAATTCATGAGATAAATTAGACTACCAATTATCCGCGAATATTTTATTTGAGATATCGTGTCACCATTATTTTTTCTTAGATGTAAATTAACATCTACGGGTGTTTTGGCTATATTGGTATCATTCTTATTGACTTTCTCAAGAATCTTATTCACATAATGATCTTGAATTATTACCATGCCATTTTGTGTTTTAGAAATTTTAATTCCTAAAATCACATCTGCTACACCCATATCTTTCATATCAAATTTACTAGCCAACCAAGCTTTGGTAGTTTTAATGATCTCATCATTACTGCTTAAGATCAACATATCATCTACGTATAGACAAACAATGACATATCCCTTATTCATATTTTTTACGTATACGCATTTATCGCATTCATTAATACGAAAACCATTTGACAACATTATATTGTCAAATTTTTGATGTCATTTTTTAGGTGCTAGTTTTAAGCCATATAATAATTTAACAAGCTTACACACATTCCTTTCCTGTCCTGAAACTTTAAACCCTTCGGTTGTTCCATATAGATTTTTTCGTCTAAATCTCCATTCAGGAAAGTTGTCTTAACATCCATTTGGTGTATTTCGAGATTGTTAAGAGCTGCTATAGCTATTAACATTCGAATGAATGTTATTCTCGTAACTGGTGAGTATGTATCAAAATAATCGAGCCCTTCCTTTTGCTTGTATCCTTTTATTACAAGCCGAGCTTTATATTTATCAATCGATCCATCTGCCTTCATCTTCCTCTTAAATATCCATTTGGATCCTAAAGGATTATGCCCGTGAGGAAGATCCACCAGTTCCCATGTATGATTTTGCATGATGGATTCTATTTCATTGTTAACGGCCTGTTTCCAGAATGGTGCTTCTGGAGATGCTTCGTTAAAAGTTTGAGGTTCATTTTCTAATAAATAGGTTAGAAAAATCTGACCATAATTAATTGGTACTTTAACCCGTTTGCTTCTTCTGGGTTCCTCTTGTTCCTCTTCATCCAAATGTGGATCACTACTCAAGGACTTATGAGCTCTCTTAGTAGTCTTATTTTCTTATTTTTCCTTGTATGCAAGTACATCTTCAAAGAACGAAGCATTCCTTGATTCAATTATCGTATTGATATGAATATCAGGAATGTCTGACTTGTACACAAGAAAACGATTTGCATATCTAATGAATACGAAATCAACAGTTTTAGGTCCTATTTTGACCTTTTTAGGTGGAGGAACAGCTACCTTCGCAAGACACCCTCACACTTTCATGTATTTGAAAGATGGTCTTCGACCCTTCCATAATTCATAAAGTGTATTGTCTGATTTCTTGTGGGGTGTTTTATTTAAAATATAATTAGCTATTAAAATAGTCTCCCCTCACAAGTTCTGGGGTAACCCTAAACTTATCAACAAAGCATTCATCTTTTCTTTCAACGTTCGGTTCTTGCGTTCCACAATATCATTTTGTTGAGGTGAATAAAGAGCAGTTGTTTAATGAATGATACCATATTTTGAACAGAATTCATTAAACAATGAATCATATTCACCACTCCTATCACTCATTATTATCTTAATTTTCTTGCTTAGTTGATTTTCGGCATCATTTTTAAAGAGCTTAAAAGCTTCCAAGGCCTCGTCTTTGCTTCTTAAGAAATAGACATAACAATATCTTGTGCAGTCATCAATAAAAGAAATGAAATACTTTCTACCGCCTCTAGTTTGCACATATTTTAAGTCACAAATATCAGTGTGAATTAAATCTAGAGGTCCACTACTTCTCTCTATCGAATAGAAAAGAGCCTTAGCCAATTTGGATTCCACACAAATTTCACATTTATAATTTTTATCAATGTTAATTTTCAGAAGCAAATCCAAATTGCTGATCCTTTGTAAGGTCTTGTAATTCATATGACCTAATCTACCATGCCATATGTTAGAGAATACAACCAAATAAACAAAAGAAATAGTATTTATTATTCATGTTCTTTGGCACAACAACCATTACATTGAGCTTAAAAAGCTCATCACATAAATATCCTCTACCCACAAATATGCCACATTTAGTGAGTACAAATTTATCCGACTAAAATACCAGCCTAAATCTGTTCTTGCTCAACAGAGAGCCGAAAACCAAATTCTTGTGAATTCCAGGAGCATGGACCACATTATTCAAAGTTAGTTCTTTCTCGGAGGTCATCTTGAGCACCATCTTCCCATAGCCTTGTACCTTGCAGAGCGAAGAGTTTCCCATAAATAGTTGCTCATCATCAGCATCTTCTTTATACTCTGTGAAACTCTTCCTATTAGAACAAACATGACAAGTGGGATCGGTATCAACCCACCAAGTCTTAAGGTTTTCTACCATGTTCACTTGTGACACTACAGCAACGAGCTCAATCTCATTATCATCAACTAAGTTGGCTTGAGCTTTCTTCTTCTTGTTCTGACGGCAGTCTATTGCTCGATGTCCAGGCTTGTTGCACATGAAACAAGTTCTCGTGAACTTCTTGAAATCCGTTCCCTTATTACCTTGGGAAGAACTAGAACCAACATGTTTCCTTTTGTTGGTCTTGTGCGAATGTTCCACAACATTTGCCTTGGCTTACATAGTTTGAACTTTAACCCTCTTTTCTAAACCACAGTTATCTTTCTCGATTCTTAACCGGACAATCAAGTCCTCTAAGCTCATCTCTATCATAACGTGCCAAATACGAATTCAGCATGCTTGACACAAATCATTGAGTCGCCACTAATCATCTAATCTAGGTGTGATTAGTCATCTATACGAATCTATCCTCTTTAAAGTAATACTAAGCTTGACTAAGGTACCTCAAAAAGAATAGGCTAGGTTCAGGAGTTCGATTACGTGTAGGGAAGGATTAGCACCCCCACAACGCATATCCTAAAGATAGTACCTAATTAGTCTTGTGAGACTAAAAAGTCTTAATTAAATGATCTTATCTATCTATCTTCATTTTTTAATATGTTTAAGTTAAATATATCGGAAATCATTTTTTAGGTCTCCCTTCCATCAATCTGGAAGAATTGCTAAAAAAGTTTCCTTACCTCGAGAGTATTCAAAAGAAATCGATCTTTCTCTTGAAGGGGCTTCGTCGTCGAAAAAGATTAAATTTTATGAAAATTATTTACACCTAAGTCTAAACTCCATGATTAAAACTTATATTTTATTCATGTTTTGCTCAAAAATAAATCTTGACCTCAATATCAAAAATTATCTTTTAAAAACCTTTCCATCAATCTCGAGAATTTTTAAGAGATTTTTCTCGCCTAGAAACTTCTTAGAAATCAACCAATCGCGATTTCTTTAAATTTCATCCTCGGAAGAAATCTTAATTTACTCTCGATTTTTAATTAAGTATCAATTATGAAAATTATGACTCAAAAATTCATTGAAAATTAATTATTTTAAAACAAATAAAACCTTTTTTTATCAAAAATCATCCCTCAAAAACCTTTCCATCAATCTAGATAATTTTTAAAAGAGTTCTCTCACCTAGAAATTTCTTAGAAATCAACCAATCGTGATCTCTTCGAATTTCATCATCGGAAAAGATCTCCATTTATTACTTTAAATTAATTAATCATCAATTAAAAATTAATTAACTTAATTAAAAAATTATCCTACTAATAATAATAATCAAATTAATAGTTAATAAATAATGATTAAAAGTTAATAATAATTGAAAGATAATAATTAAAAGTTAATAATAATAGTTAATAAATAACAAAAAATCAAATAAAAAAAGTTAATCTTAAAAATATACCTGCAACAATCAACACTGAAAATAAAATTAGTCCAAGATCAATAATTAATAAAAATTAAACGAATGATAATAGGATAGAATAAATCAATAATTAATATAAATAATAAAACAAGACATAAAAGGAAAAATACAAAAGAACACAAAAATAAAAAGAACAAACAACAATAGCATCCGGGTCGTGCCCAGGCGCGAGTCGCGCGCGGGTTCGACTCAACCTGGGTTCTGCTCCCTTTAAAAAGATTATTTTTTTTGGTTCATTTTTTTTACCTTTCTCAACAAAAAAACCTCTCTTCAAAATTTCAAGAACACCAAAGTGTTCTTCAACAAAACCCAGATTTCAGTGTCTATTCCCAGATTCCAACGAAATTTTGCAGTCGTCCGTCGAACCCAGAGAAATTCCCAAAAATCACCCAAAAATCCCTTTTTTCCTCCTCTATTCAAAAACCAACTTAATTTTTCACGAAACTAACCCGAAAATCCTAGATCTAAATTTGAAAATCTGAAATCTCAAAATTTCAACTCTTCGATCCGGTTCACCGTTAGATGGTCACCAAACTTCGGCCTAGGCTTCCTCTAATCAATTCCTAAATCCCCACCATTTGATTTCGCAAAACAACCACTAGAGCTATGAAACCCCCAAATTTCGAAATTAAAAAAAAATACTAGGAAGAAATGTTCTTGTGTTTCTACCCACTTAAAATTACTCTCTCTACTACCTTTTGTATATCCCAGCTAATAATTTAGTGATTTCGTTGTTGAGCCTGAAGGTTATTTAAATAGGGAAAAATCACAATAGAATTTTAGTTTACTTGGGTTTTAATCTCTAATCTGATAAACAGAGTTGTTTTTTGTTTCAAAGACTAAATCTGATCCAAGGAAGAGACCCAATTCAATCCAAACTGGTTTTTTCATTTTTTTCCTTTTTTCCTTCATTCTCCTATTTTTTTTCTTTTTCTGTTTTTACTTTTTTTTTGGTTAATTCAAAAATAAAAAGAAATTAATTAATTAATTAAAATTATTAACAAGTAAACCCGGATAAAATTCGGTGTCTACAATCTCCTTTCTCTTCTGCTTTAGATAGTTCTTGAAATCCTTCCATGAAGGTGGCAATTTCTCTATCAAAGCTGCCGTTTCAAATGGCTCACTAAGAATCATACCTTTCTGTAGTAATTTCATGGGGGTCAACTGATACTCTTGGACTTAGCTGATCACTGTTTTTGAGTCTACCATTTTGAATTCCAGAAACCTACCAACCACAGTTTTCTTTGTGCCGGCATCCTTTGTTCTGTACTTTCTTTCTAAGGACTCCCACAGCTCTCTCGCTGTTTTGATAGGGCTATTCACGTTGTATAACGTGTTGTCCAATCCGTTAAGGATATAGTTCTTGCATAGAAAATCAGAATGTTTCCATGCTTTCACCGAGGCTACAACAGTAGGATCAGTCTCTCCTTCATTAAGAACCGGAGCCTTCTCCCGTAAGAACCGAGCTAGATTGAGGGTGGTCAAAAAAACAGCATCTTTTGCTGCCAACCTTTAAAGTCTAGACCACTGAACTTCTCGGGCCTCTCACCATGTGTAACATGTAGTGACTGTGGTGCTACAGGCACACTAGCATTACCGGTAGAACGTTCAGCCATCTGTTATTTAAAAAATAACAGGATCAACTTGGTGCAATTTAGATCAAAAATTTGACAACCAATATGTTAACAATATATATATATATTACAAAACAATAGCTATATATATATATATTTATATGTAATAACAAATTTAACTATATATATGTTGTCTAAGTTATATATATATTTAACAAACGTAATGAAACAAAAACACAAAGAATTCGTCTTAAGATTGTTCTCCAGAATTGAGTTCGAACATAAGCAGGTTTTAGTTTCAATACTGTATAAACATAAAAGAAGAATTAAACAACTAGCAAAACAGATTATGCTTTATTTACTAGAACCAAATTTCAATATAAGAACATAACAAAGATCATATACTTACAGAATTGATTTGTACACAGAAAATCAAGATTGTGTCAAGGTAGAACCTCTGACCTTAAGACGAATTTTGCCTGTCTATTAAGTGCTTACAGAATAGATGCAAATCGTCTCCCAGGTCTCCTCAATCAAATTGCAATTGAGAGCACACTCAAAGCAACACAACGAACCAGAAAAGATAAATTATGTCTCTCTAAGAAGACAGCAGAAAAAATCAAGAGCAAGGGGGAGAAAAAATTAAAAGATTAAACAGACACTGCTCTCGGGTTTAAATAGGAAACCAGAAGACCGTTCGGACAAGACATAATAGTTGGTGAGAACCGTTCAGACAGCGGTTCTGTTTGGTCCAAAAAGACATGTCTTGATCAGACATGTCACTTGGTTAGTTGGCTGTATCGATTTAGTTTGGACCGAATAGACGTCTTAAATCAGACAAGTTGGTCGGTTGGGTAGTAAAACATTAGTTGGCTGGGCAGTAAAAAAATAATTATTAACCCAAGCCCAAGCTCGACCCGACCTGACCCGACCCAAGCCCAAGTGTGTGTGTGGGCCAGCCCAAGTTGGTGTCACCCTTCACAAAAACTTGGATGCCCTTTGGGGCCCAAACCCACATTGAACATTAGCCTATATAAACACAAGCATAAGCTTATTCTTTTCCAATGTGGGATTCCACACCAAGCTAAACATCAACCATCTTCTTCCTCTTCAAATGGGTACCTTTGAGATCAATTTCTCATTCAATATTGATGTCGTGTATATTAATAATACACCGTGTATTTACTTACGACAACTTACGTATTCATATACATATTTCGTATTTATACACATAAATCAATCAATTGATATCCAACAATAATAACTAATAAAGTGAGCTTTCAAATGATTTTGCTTAGACAAATAGTAGAGTGTTAACTGTTGAGGATATAAAACTAAATTTTTAGAAGAAAAGGTTATTACACTAGGATTACTTTTGACAAATTAAGCTTGCCATTCTATTTGCAAAGTTTATCTTTCTCCCTTAAATATATAGTATTATAATAACTTTAGGGCCAAAACATACATATGGGATGAAATATTACATTCCCTTAATTACACAAATCAAATCTATTACTAACTATAAAAGTTATCCCTCAATTGCATGAGAATGCTCAATTAAGATTTTTGGGTCATGGTTTAAGTGACAAATAAGCTTAGGTATTAAGGGTGTTTGGGGGTTAGTTTGGGTATTTTTAATTAATTTTTTTTTATGAAGAAGTAAAGAAAGAAAAGAAAGGAAAAAGAAAGAAAGAAAGAAAATAAAAGCAAAGCAAAAGAAAAGAAAAGAAAAGAAAGGAAAAGAAAGGAAAGGAAAGGAAAGGAAAGGGAAAAAATGGAGAAAAATTGTGTGTTGGTATCGTTTTTGTGTTCGTGTTATTTTTTCATGTGTTCAAAATATTATAAATTTATATAATTTTTACACGTTAATAATTCATTTTATGTAAATTTTGATACATTCGGATATTTGTTCGTGTTCATATTATTTTTTGTGTCATGTTCGTATTATTTTTTCGTGTGTTCAAAGTATTATAAATTTATATAAATTTTTACATATTAATAATTCGTTTTATGTGGATTTTGACTCGTTCGTGTATTTGTGTTGTGTTCATGTTATTTTCGGGTGGTGTCATATTTTAATTATTTTTTTCATGTGTTCGTGTCGTGTTTTAATTCATCCAAATATTTTTGCATAGTTTGTCATGGTGATTCCATTTAGAAAAAATTGTGTGTGTTTATGTCGTGCCTCAATTCATCCTATATTTTGCATAATTTGTCATAATAATTTAATTTAGAAAAAAAAATTGTATGTCAGTAACATGTTCGAGTTATTTTATAGTGTGTTTAAAGTATTATAAATTTATATAAATTTTTACATCTTAATAATTCATTTTATATAGCTTTTGATACGTTCGTGTATTTGTGTTATGTTCATATTATTTTTCGTGTCGTATTTAATTATTTTCTTTTCATGTTGTATTCGTGTTGTATAATCATGTTGTGTCCAAAATTGCCAAGTCTAATTGATACTATTCAAATAACTCTCAAATTTATGTCGCGTGTTGTCATGTTCGTGTTTTTCCTATCATAATCGTATTCGATGTATTATATATTTATATAAATTTTGACACGTTAATAATTCGTTTTATGTAGATTTTAACACGTTCGTGTATTTGTATTGTGTTCATTTAATTTTTTTGTGTCATGTCGTGTTTTAATTATTTTTCTCATGTTATGTTCGTATCGTATAATTATGTTGTGTCTGAAATTGTCGGATTTAATTGATCATATTCAAATAACTCTCAATTTTATACCAAGTATCGTATAAGGATAGAAGTTATTATTTTTTTAAATTATCTTTACTCTTGCTTTTTTATCTTTTAAATTTATTATAAAATATTAATTCAAATTCGATAATATGCTCGCAGTAAAACGCGGGCATTTATCTAGTTGAAGTATAAAAATTATCTTATTGGACATATATAGACTGAAAAATAAAAAGGAAAAAAAAAAGTGTCTAATGTTAAAGCATGAAATAAACTTTTGATCAATTTTGAGATAATTTTTTTTGATAAAAAAAATTATTGCAGTTTAAAAAATATATATTATAGCTGAAATTGAAACTCAAACTTATTAAATATTATCTTTTAAAATTAATTGTATAAATCCTTTAATTAAATTTTTGTGTTGTAGATGAGAAAGAGACCCCCCATTACCATTTCCTCCAATAATAGGGAAAGAAAACAGCGGTGGAAGGGCAATTGGCCCCATTTCCTGATCATTGGAGCGATGCCCCTGCATCAGATTTTACTTAAGCGGTGGCATTGCATTGTATTTCCCCAAGAAAAAAGCTAGCATTGGTTGATTGATCTCACACATGAAAAGAAACTGTGGAACAATTGCTTGTATTAATTGCTAACACAATTGAAATTCATAGGGCAATCGAAATCAGACAGAACAGCCTTTGGATTTTTTGTTGATTCCTTTTACTTGTTTATTCACGTGTTGTATTTCCGGCATGGATTCCAATCCGTGCACACTCACCGATGAGGTGGGTCTGTCTTCCAAGTCCAACCCGTTGCGAAATTTTTCTTCTCCATTTGGAGAAAGTTTAATACGATGAAAAGTGATACTTTTCATAAAAAGTAATTATAAAAATATAATTTTTATATTTGGTATATTAAAAAATGTTCATTTTGATGATAATGTAATTTTATTTTTTAGACAAATATTAGAATATAATTCTCATGAGTAGTGATAAGAAAATAATTTTCTTATATAGTTGAAAAGTTAAAAAAATATTGAGACTCTTCTTATTTGATTTAAAATTATCAATTGAAATATTATTTTAAAATATTTAGTACAAATATTTGTTAATAATAAATATTATTTAAATATTTAAATAATATTTAATTTGCATCCAGCCTTTTAATTTTTCAATTACTTAAGAGTAACTTCAAAATTTTATTATTATCAAATATTTTTTTATCTTACAAGTAACTCAAATTATAAATTAAAATATTATTTTTAAATATTTAATACAAATATTTGTTAATAATAAATATCATTAAAATATTTAAATAAAATTTAATTTGCATTTAGTCTTTTAATTTTTCAACTACATAAAAATAACTTCAAAATTTTATTATTAACAAACATTTTTTATCCTAAAAGTAACTCAAATTATCAATTAAAATATTATTTTTAAATATTTAATATAAACATTTATTAATAATAAATATCATTGAAATATTTAAGGTCCCTTTCTAATTACTTTATATTTTAGTATAGTATTCATAAATATATATCCTATATATTATCATTAATATTCATTAATATATATATATATATATATATAGTAATAAGCTTTCAAATACGAATCCGGAGTTTAGTTCAGTTAGTTCATGCAGTCACCATTAAGAGGTGGGATCTAATAGGTTTGGAATTCGAATCTGAGTATCTGCAATCCTTACCCATCTCTCCGGTGACCTCTTTTATACCAAAAAAAACTTTCAAATACGTTGTTATATTCACATGGATCTCTACGTTTAAAATATTGTACGGGTTTACAATGATTTAGCAACTCCAAATAGAATAGACATTTGACTTATATTTGTCAAGTTCATAAACATCCAACGACCAATTATAAAATGATAAGCGAACTTTGATCCAAAATAAAAGAAAAGACAAGCATTTAAACTCCCTGATTATTTTTGTGCTTATTCTCCCCATCTATCCTAAAATTTTCTGAACACATATTAATTTAAATATTAAAGCACGTCCCAAAAATAAAACTCTGATATTCCTCTAACCCTTTTTTTGTACATGCAGGTTAATTCCAACCTTTGATTGACAATCTTCATAGTCTTGTAATCTCCACCATCCATAAGACATCAAACTATGTAAAAATAATGAACTCCCAAGAGGAAGCCAACCATAAGTAAACCTATGTTCTCAATTCCAGTTTTTAAAGTTGGTCATGACTCATCAATTCTGCCTATGATCTTCTGACTAATATTTTGGTATGATTCGTGCCATTTTGCTGGCATACAACTATCCAAAATAAAATAATCAAAATATATCCAATCAAGTCATCCTTAACAAATGTTTTATGTCACTGCCGCGACCTGTCCATAGGTCGGGTTAGGCTGCGGCTCTAAAAAAAAAAATTTAAACTCTTGCTCAGGCTTGAACTTGGGCGGGCTCGGGCTAGCTCGTGGACCAGGATCACTATTTATTTATTAATAAAAATTTTAAAAAAAATGTTTTTTATTAATATTTATATATTTTTATAATTAAATTTAAATTAAAAATAATATTTTAATATTTAAACAGTGATTCGGGCCGATCCGGCTCGGATCATAAAAAAACCATATCCAGGTCCGGCCCAATACTGAGCGGGCCGGCTATCCGGCCCATTGATAGGTCTACTACCGTCTAGACCTGTTCATGATCCAGATAATTCGTTTGGCCTGCAAATTCGATCCGTATTAAGTTGGATTTAGATAAAAATTTTGGTATTTGGTTCAATCCGATTTGAATTACTATTCATTTATTAAAATTTAATTTTTTTAAATACTTTTTTAATTTTTTTAATTTTGGTATTTGGTTCAATCCGATTTGAAATACTTTTTTAATTTTTTAGCCGACGAGCTAAACCTGAATAAGGGGGAAAAATTTTCAAATCGCAGTCCCCGGCCATGACCAGATAGTGCCGCCTAATTTAAGCATTTTAAAGTCATTCCGAACTATTTAAATATATCTGCATTGATTGAACTCTGAAACAATGTAAAACAAAACTAGAAGAGGTTCAATTGAAAAAAGTAATGTCCTACCACAAATTTTACTCTACTCAAAATACCAACCTATTATCTATGTAAATTTTTATATGTCGATTCCACTTCAAAAGACCACAATAAAGTTAAACCCACATATTTTTCTTAACTAAACTATAATAGATATTTCCTTAATTTAAAAAAATATACATTATGATCTACAAAAGCAAGTTGATTCAATAGATAAAAATCATTCATCAATGTAAATGATTCTGAGTTCGATTCTCGCTACAAGAAAAAAAGACTTTTTTGATAAAAATTTTCAATGGAATTTTTCTATTGTAAATTGATTTTTTTTTCATGAAATTTTAACGTTTCATTGATGAAAATAAAGGAAAATGTTTTTTTTTTTGACAAAAAATACCGACAGAAGATAATTGATCGAAATTCGTTGACAAAAATATGGTGGGGGAAAAAAAAAATACCTATAATGTATTGATGAAAATTTTCGTTGAAAATCTGTCGGTAGAGAGAACTACCGAAGTAATAGACCAATGAAAATTTTCGTTAGTACATATTTAATGTGAATTTAAAAATAATAATAAATTAAAAAACTTTAACCGAAATATTTTGTCAGAATTCGGTCAATAATATGAATTATCGATGAAATATATGGACGAAATATTTCATCAATAAAATTTTAAAATTGAATTTTTAAAAAAATTAATAAACAAAAACCTTTATTTTGTCAAATTTCTGTAAATAAAGTGAACCATCGACTGATTTTACTGACAAAATGTTCCGTTAAAAAATTTTAAATATGAATTTTTTGTGTTATCCAATGAAAAATGTAATCTGTGTCTTAATTTGGAAGTTCAAATAAAGAGTTATATTCGATACATTGATAGTGTATATATTTATATATTGTCAATGAATCAGATAATATTATTTAATTAAAATTTTTTTTTAAAAAATATATATTATTTTATTTTTAATGATGTGATATAATCTGATTCACTAACAATGTATATATATATATATACACTATCAATGCATCAAATATAAATCCTTCAAATAATCTATTTTTTCTCGAAGTTTTTTCAACAAAAGTTAAAACATTTTATCGACAATGTAAAAAGATTCATCTTTGATATATTGACAATAGAATTTTTTTTACTTCACAAACAGGATTAAAAATTATCACGTATTCATTTCTTTTTTTGTTTAATTTTTTATTATTATTTTATTATATATTATCCTTTTAATCCTACTTGTAGAATGTAAAAAATTCATTAATATATAATGATTTATGGTGTAAAAGATAATAAATAAAAAAAGATAATTGTCTTCTCGCTCCATTTTGTCTCGCTAGCAGGCGGCGGATCTTTTCCATTTTATTTTACAGTGTTCTGTTTTTGTTGGCAGAGTCTACTAGTTCAGTCCACCAACTATAGTTTTATCGGATTCCTAACTACTGAGAAATGAAATTTTCATTTTTACATACGATGCTAAAAAATAACTGCAATGCGTTGAGAGAGCACAGAAACTATAAACATCCTATCACCAAATCTTAAGAAAAATTACAAAATAGATTAAACAATTAAAATTATTTATAATTTATAGTTATTATAATAAGTAATTACTAATAAGGAAATATAATTTTTTTCTTAACTTTTGTGATTCGATCCATTCTTTTCGGATTTGGATATTATGAATTCGAATAATTTACGGATTCAGATATTAAATTTACTACACACAGTGAATCCGTATGAACCTTTGAATATCTGTTATCTGAATCTGCTGGTTCGAATAGTATCGGATACCCAAATTCTTTATTTGCTCCATTTACATATTTAAAGCGACATCGGTCCTTTTTTTTCACTATTTTAGGAAAATTACAAAATAGATTGATCAATTAAAAATATTTATAATTTTTTTTACTTTTGTGATTCGATCCATTTTTCGGATTCAGATAGTTTGCGGATTCGGTTATTGAATTTATTATCTGTAGCGAATTCGGATATGAATTTGTTTCAGATAATTTTGGATATTCGAATTCGTTATTCGCTCCATTTATATATTTAAAGCGATATTGGTTTTTATTTTCAGAGTTTTATGAAAATTACAAAATGGGTTGATCAATTAAAAATATTTATAATTTTTTTTACTTTTTTAATTCGATCCATTTTTTTGGATTCGAATAGTTTGCGGATTCGAATATTGAATTTACTATGTACAGTAAAATCGGATATGAACCCTTTGATATACGTGATTGGAATCAGCTTTAATTTTGGTTCGAATAGTGTCAGATATCCGAATCCGTTATTCGCTCCATTTACATATTTAGTTCTTATTTAATTTTATATTTTTATTTTTTTTAAAATGATTTAATAAATTTGAATATTTAATTGATTCGGATATCTGACGGATATTGCTCTTTAAATCGGATAAAGATTCGGATAGTAAGCGTATAATAAACATATTCAGATAAATAGATTCGGATGGTAAGCATATAATAAACAGATTTTTAAAAATTGAAAATATCCGATCCAATGTCAATGACCAAAAAAAATTTAAAAAAATTAAAAAATTAACTAATAAACCAAAAATATTAGAAAAATTACAAAATGAACCAATTAACTAAAAATATTTATTTTCTATTATTATAGTAATAAATAATTATTAATAAGGAAATAAAAAAAAATGTGAAAAATAAGATTTTGCAATTATTTTTTATCTTTTGAGAAGAAAAAAATTACCAGCAGGAGTAATTGGTCGACTTGGATTCCCACAACCGAAAAAAGTGAAATCTGATTGGTTAAAAAATCGACTTAAGTTTTATTTTTTAATGAATCTGTCACTTAATTTTATTTTTTTTAAAAAATTTGATAGTTTATGTTTTTTTATTTTAAATTAATTTCGTAATAAACTCTTTTTTATTTTTGAGGAAGATATAATTTAAAATATTTAATTTTTAAATTAAAAAATGTTGTTATTTTAATATTTAAATAAATAATTACTATTTGATATAATTGAAATTATATAAAAAAATCTAAATCCCTAGCGAAACGGGAGAAACATTCTTAAATATTAAAAAAAAAATAGTAATATCGTCTTTCATATATCTCTAAGATATGCATTTTTAAATATGCAATAAATATCATCTCTTTCTTGTACTAATAGATGAATATAAATTATATCTTTCTCCATCTTTAACTTATAATTTCAATAATATAAAAAACATATATATAATAAATTATATCTTTATCTTTAACTTTTTTAATAGTATAATAAATATAACCGTACGCGAAGCGGGGGTTTTCAATCTAGTTTTTGTTAAAAAGGAGTGATATACCTTCATTAATATAAGATTAATTTTGTAATTTTTACATGATTTATATTTGTTTAATTTGATCGTTGTATTTTATACTTAATTCATGTAGATTATGCATATCAGATTTCGAAATAAATTAAAAATGTATAATTATTTATTAATGTAAAAAAAATTTCAACCGTCAAATATATATAGAAAAATAATATTTTCAATCGACATGATATAGATATCGAATCGATTGGATTGGATTCGAAACATTACGTCCACGACGGGTGCGATTATATTGCTAAATACAACGTCAATTTGTTAAAATATCAATCTTACAAGAAATTATAAAAGCGTAAAACTAATTAATTTTATACCCGTATAAGTTGATTCCTCCTTTTAGTTAAAATGAAATTAAAGTGAATTTTATCATTTATACTATGACTTAACATTTAATTTTATTATTGTTTTTAATTTTATTAAATTTTAATATTTTCTTTTCAATTTCATTGATTTTATATATATATATATTTTGTAATACGAATAACTAAAATTTTCCTAAATTTCTATGTTAATTGAAAATGACAATTTTCATTATTTTCGCTGTTTTATGTCAAAAATAAATAAAATTAAAAGTTTTAAAATTTAATATTAATCCATATTACAATGATAAATTTTACTTCAATCTTTTCAAAATTTGATTAACTTTTTTTTTTTATCAAAAACTAAGATCTGATAGTGATTAATAAAATCATAAATTCTCTCAACGAACCAGCCATAATTATGCAACATGACAAAGCACCTACCACCAAACTCAAAAATGTTGGAATCCAACATAACTAGAATGTTAAAGGCGTGTTTGGATACCCAATTTAATCTACAATAATGGCTCCATGTTATTGTTAGCTAAAATTGATCCAATTAAGATTAGAATGTTTTTTTTTTATTATTAGGATTAGACATTGGAGTACTTTAATCTTTTCAAAAATGGATTAACTTTTTATTTATCAAAAACTAAGATCTAATAGTGTTAATAAAATCATAAATTCTCTCAACCAACAAGCCATAATTATGCAAACATGACAAAGCACCCACCACCAAACTCAAAAATGTTGGAATCCAACATAACTAGAATGTTAAAGGCGTGTTTGGATACCCAATTTAATCTACAATAATGTCTCCATGTTATTGTTAGCTAAAATTGATCCAATTAAGATTAGAATGTTTTTTTTTTTTATTAGGATTAGACATCGGAGTCAAACGAGTAGACACAATTTTTTGACAATTTAGCAGATATAGTGCAGAATTTTTAGTCTTAATAATTTTGGATATCGGATGTGATTATACATATTAATATAATATAAAAAATAATTCATATAATATTAATACGATATAACTAAATGAATCAAAATTTATATAATAAAAATTTTAAATATCAAAATTTATATAAATACATAATATTTAAACACAATATAACACATTAAAATAACATTCTATCCGAATTACCTGAAATTCCACCACTTTACTTTTGACTTTTGAGAGAGGGTATTCACAAAAATTCTCAATTTCGGTAACAAGCCAGACATCCACCGCTACAGAACATAGAAAACAAAGCCATAAATCCATCAAAATCCAGTCCAAATCTCATTATCTCACCAGTATACAACCCATCCAAAAAAGAATTATTAAATTTAATAAAATGGGAAGTAGAAACAAAGAAAACGCCATATAATTTTCTCTTCTTTTTTTTTCAAAATGTGGAAACTAACCAGCTAATCTAAGCATGCACAGGACCTGGAGCCACCAGTATCGGAATCGGCTGATTGTAGGGTGGCACCGCCAACACTGCACTTGAAACAGGCGGTGGAGGAGCAGGAAGAGGAGGAAACTGTGGTGTAGGATTTGGGTTAGTATTAGGAGGCGGAGGTGTAGTAGTAGGGTCGCTAGTTGGTGGGCTGGGTGGAGGATTAGGATTAGGGATTAAGCTAGGTGGTGGGTTAGGGCTAGGGTTGGATGTAGGCGAGGTGGGTTGGTTAGACCCAATGGCGGGAGGAGGGAGGTTGGAAGAGGAAGCGGAAGAGCCTGGTGGTGTAATAGGGCTGGAGATAGGGTTAGGGAAGACAATGGGAGAAGGGCAAGAGTCACCGGAGCATTTGTGCGACTTTTGGAGGCCGTGACGAAACAACCCGAATCCCCAGACAAGACCCAAAACCACCAACACTGACACTATGAACATGAAAATCTTTGTTGCTTTCCCCACATAACACATCTTTAATTATTTTTCTTTCTTTCCTTTTTAAGCCTTTTCGTACTAGAAGAAAAACAAACAAGGCTGACCTTAAAACCTGCAAATTTGAAACGGGGTCTATCTTTATTTTTGTTTTGTTTTACTGAAGATAGGATTTTGGAATTTGGTTCTTTTTTGCCTTTTTTTTCATGGTGAGTTTATTAGAAGGTGCATTTGCTGACAGAGGTTGGATTTCTGTTTTGGTGAGTTTTGGGGAATTTAAGGTAAAAGGGTTAGTGATAGTGAGTGATTGAGTGCATGTGACCGCCAATTAAAGAGAGAATAACGAGCTTGTAATGGTTCCAAATGGTGCTCAGTCTTTAGCCGTTTCTTCAACTAACTCTCAGAGGAGGATAAATTAGCGACGAAATCATTGCCGACGGACATATTCTGTCGGTAAATCATTTTTTCAATGACGAAAATTAAAACAATATCGACGGAATTTTGTGGGTAAATGTTTTTCCATATTACCGATGGAAATATTATTACTGATGGAATAGTAGAGACCGACTAATTCCGTCGGTCATTTTCGTCGGTAAAACTTTGGCGCAAACGGCCTAGATTCCCGTCGAAATATCACCGACGAAATTATCATAATTACCGATGAAAATTCTGTCGGTAATAAAAAAGTACGGATTTTTATATTTGGTAATAAATTTTTATTTATTACCAAATTAATTTAAAAAATAATAATAAAATTGAACGGTCAAAAAGTATTACCGACGAAATATTCGTCGGTATTATGACTCTTCCGTCGGTGATACATTTTGAGTCGGTAATACATTACCGACGGAACATTTATATCACCGACGGAATATCCGTCGGTGATACTATTTCACGGAATCTTATGTGCAATAAATGCAAATTTCAAATCTCAACGTTCAAAAATTATTACCAACAGAAAATCCGTCGGTAATAGTAAGATTCCATCGGTGAAAGCGTTTTCAGTCTGTGATAAGTCACCGACATATGAGAAATTTACCGACGAAAATTTCGTCGGTAATACATTATCACCGACGGATGAAATTTGAATTCCCGCCTAAAGTTTTACCGACAGAATTTTCGTGGTGATAATCCTATTCCGTCGGTGATAGTCTCGGGCATAAATAAACCCCGAGACTTCTTCTTCCTCATTTTCTTTTTTTCTCTTATTCTCTGTTTCTATCTTGTCGTCCGACCGTCCCTTGCCGTCCGACCGTCCCCTATCGTCCGACCGACCGTCCCCCGTCGTCCGACCGCCCGCGCACCACCAGCTGTCCGACCATCCCCGCCATCGCTGAGGCGTCTGACCACCGCGCTTGGTTCAATGTTTAACTTTCGAGGTGATTTTTATTCCGATTTTTTTTTAATCCTAAAATATATGTTGGAATGTGCTTAATTGTTGATATGTGGCATTGTAAATTAATCCGAAAATATATGTTGGAATGTGTTTAATTGTTGATATGTGGCATTGTAAATTAATCCTAAAATATATGTTGGAATGTGCTTAATTGTTGATATGTGGCATTGTAAAACGTGCTTTATGTTGGAATGTGCCATTGTAAAACATAATGATAATTTATATTGGTTTAACATTATTGATATTTTAAGGTTTTAATTTTAAGAAATATATGAAACTTTATCTAATTAATACAATATTTTAACTCCATAAAATTAATATACTTTAAATAATTTAATATAATATTTCTTCAAAAGTGAGATTGATATAACTAATATAATTTGAATTTAAACATATTAGAAAATAAAAGGAAAGTGCCAATCTTAAATTTCTCAAAATTTAAATAATCTTAACTCATAATAATTTGAATTTTAAAATAACTAAATGTGTTATCCCGATCCTCGAAATAATTCAATTAAGTAAACCGAATCTATAATATGTAAGACTTTATACTTAATATTTTTTTAGTATATGTGATTTTTTTTATATATAGTATATGTGATATATTTGTACCTTAAAAATTATTCAATTTAGCATCATAACTTTTATTTAATCTATTAATGTATTTCAAACGTCTAACACCACTTAAAAAAAACATGTTGTGTCAATTGGTCATTAGATAAACTGAGATTTCCTTTAAATAAGTATAGCATTAGATATTTTTCTATATTAAATGAGATAAATGAGTAAAAATTTTAATATTGATTTATTTAATTATTTTATCAAAGTAAAAAAAAAATTATTTATAATATATAGTAATAAACATAAAATTTTAATTAATTATTTGTAAACATTATGTTAATATTTACAAATATTAATTTAGTATTCTTACAAATGCATAAATTAAATTAATTATTAATTTAATTTAGGCAGAATTAAATTTATTTTGTGGAAAATTTCTTTTTATTATGAAATTTCTTTTTTATGATTGTTAGTTATGAAATTGTATAATATGTTATTGTGATTATTTATCGTTATTGTTCATTGTGATTTTTTTTATTGTGTTATTTTGTTTATTTATTAATAAATTTAATATATATTTATTAATAAATTTAATATTTATTTATAAATTTAATATTTTTTATTTTACAAATAAAATGCGAGGAACAGGGCGTAAAACTACTGGAAAGAATAAACAGAGTTCTATGTGGGATGTTTTTTGACCATCTGGAGGATCGTCCTCAGGGCATGCTACACCAGAGTTGTCACCTACGTCTTCTCCCTCCTTACGTCCTCCATCGAGACAATTGCCACCTTATTTGGCTCCATCGCCACATACTCCATCTGCAGTACCTCCATCGCCCCTGCATCCCTCTGCACTGCCTCTGTCTGTAGTGGATTCGTCCAGATTGCCTCCCTCTACAGTGGCACCGTCCACATCGACTCCCGCTCCACTTCCACAGCCGACACTTACTCCAGCGACTCAGGCAGATCCCGCATTACAGGCTTCTACCTCACCGCTGGATGAAATTTCACAGTTTTTACTTAATGAGCCAGCATCGATATATTTCACGGATAATGGCACGGGGCAGCAGACAGAGGTACATGCATCACATCCTACGCCGTCTACCGTACTGCCACTGAGCAGAGGAAACGAGGTAGAGGTCGGACGAAAAGATTACCGACACCGAGTAATCCGAATGACAGGTTTCGACTGTCAATTCTTCAAAACACGTAAGTTAATAATATTTCGATAATTTCATTATTTGAGTAAAATAAATTATTGTTCACTAACACGTATCCTTGATTTTAGGACTTTCATGGAGAGTTGTGTAAAATCGATCATTGCCTCCATCATCAGACAACACTATAACAGACTGTGGCTTACTTGGTCGAAGATACCTGTTGACGTGAAACTATCTATGTGGACTATATTTGAGGTATGATTTGGTTAAAAGTCAAATTATAATTTAATTATGTTTAATACTATATATTAATTCATAATGTCTTATTGTAGAGAAAATGCCAGTGGCCTCCCGAGCAGACACCATTGGTTAGGAAATTATGGGAGGTCACATGCAAGGATCGATTCAAAGACATGATGAGAGGGACAATGCCATGTCCTTCTTTCAAACGAATCGAATATAAGGCTGCAAGGGTTATAGGTGTGATTGGATAGCAGTCGATATTTGGGATCAACTGATTGATAGCGTCTGGAGTACCGACGCTTGGAAAAATAGGTCCCAAAAGTCCAAGAATATAGGAACTCAGAGAAAGATGGCAGCATTACAAAGCACACTGGTGGATCAGTTCCTTTTCTAGTTACCGGTGAAAGGATGGTAAGATTAATTTTTGTTTTGCAATTTATTGTTTCAAAGTTTTATCGACTTAACTCAAAAATTTTATTGGTTTAACATAATTTTCTCTCTTCTTTTAATTTGCAGTCACAAGAGTTGCAGCGCAACGTGACATTTCTGGAGCTGTTTAACAAAACCCATAAACGTGCAAACAGTCAAGTGATTACGTAGACAACAAGTCTAAAGCTATAACTGTAAGTATTTAATTTTATTAATATTTTATATATTACATTAATTGATTATACCAGATCTTTGTGTTTATGTACGTGTTCATTTCAATGTCACATATTAATTGTTTATATATTTAAAAATTTGTGATTGTAGGAAAATTATACCGCTTCGTTGCAGCAAAAATATGGGGACGATACGTCTTCATATCCCGATTTCGACCCTCAGTCCTGGTCTAATGCTATTGGGGGCATTGAGACTACGCAGACGCATGTTTATGGGTTTGGAACGAGACCGAAAAGAGGGCAAATTTTCAATCCACCTGGCAGTCACCAAAGTTCAGATGCAACCAGTTACGCTCCATGTGGTCCTAGTACTACACAGCAGCCGACAGCAGCACCGTCTGAGGACTATCATGCATTGAGGTCCAATGTCTCGCAAATCCAGACCTCAATCGTGAGACATGAGAATATCGTGACGAGTTGGAATACGATAATCACACTATTACTGCAGTCACAGATAACAGCTGCATTAGGCGGGATCGAAACTCAAGTTGCCGGACTCAGTGCTGCCTTAGGCATGGGTGTTGGATCGAGTGCTGTCGGAGTCGATGCTGGACTGAGTGCTGCCAGAGTCGGTGCTGCTGGAGGCATGGCTGCTGGAGGATTGAGTGCTGTCGGTGCTGGAGTGGATGCTGCCAAAGTCATTGCTGTCGGAGGTGATGCCGAAGGCAATGCCGAGGTAGACAGTGAAGCCGATGACAGCAGTACCTCGTGATGAGTTCTTTTTTTTATTCGAGAGATACGTTTGAATATTTTTTATTTAAATTTTTACTTATTTCATTTTTTTATGGTGTAATTATATAATTTTTTCATTTTATTTTTTAATAATTTATTTTTTAAATATTTATTTTAAATATTATTATTTTTGTTAAAAAAATAATTACCGACGGAATATTTAGTCAGTAATTAATCATTACCGACCAAATTCATTCGTCGGCAAATCAATAATCGGCGAAACTATTTCGTCGGTGATAAAAGAATACCGACGGAAACTTCCGTCGATACAATTCCGTCGGTAATGTAAAACAATACCGATGAAATATTCCGTCTGTAAAAGTCTGTCGGTAAAGTTTCTTTACCGACAGATTTTTCTTTACCGACTGATTTAGTATCACCGACTTAAGTATCATCGACCGGTATCTCTGACGGAATATTTCGTAGGTAAAATGTATCACCGACTAAAAATAGACTTTTACCGATAGATTATTCCGTCGGTAAAAGTCCGTTCTCTTGTACTGTCTGACTCCGCTCTAGACAGACTCTAGTTTTGATGAGACTTTATGTTTTTGAATTTTAGGTACAATAAGGAGAATAAAGTCAAAAGATGTCAATAATGATGGTAAAGAGCTTACAAAATCATAATCACAAGATGGAAGAAGACTTGGGAGTCAAAAAGATCAATTTCTTAGTGCTAGATGATCAGGCAGATCCGACCTCTGGAGCTTGTTTCAAGAAAATCATTATGTTAAATTCATTATTTTAAGAAACTTTCTTCTTCACTTTTAAATCTTACTTGAATACCTTTCCAACAATAGTTTACTCGCCTAAATCGGACAAATGATGGTCATCCAAATCAGCCGACGAAGTGCGTGATAGTGCAGCAGTTGCGAAACCAACGTCAGTGGACGAAAATTACCAAGTCAGTGTACTTGGTGCTACGGCGCCGAAAAGCGGAGCCTTGACGCCAACCCTACTGTCTCCAAAACCGAGAAAAACCTTAAACCTCGTAAAACTTGCCTATTTTGCACTCCTTTAACTCCTAGCTTCCTTGATCAGCAAGAAAGAGTTTCCAAGGTCAAAAAACTCTATAAATACTATTTTTTGAGCCACAAACTATCATATTCTTTTGGAGGAGACTCAAAGATCATCAATTTTCTTATTCTTCTCCATTCTTTTATTTTCTTGTTAGTTTTATGTATATATTATTTATGCTTATGTTAGGCTAAACTTCTTTTTAGTTAAAGGTGATTTCAAAGCCCTAAACATGTTTTGTAATTGATTTTGAGATTTTATCTATTATTGGTTTTCTATCAAAGTTGCTTGTGTTCTTCTATAAGAATTGTTCATAATATTGTCTTGATTTGTTTAGGTGGCCAACTAGATAGATCTTGATAATTATCTAATGCTAGTTTAGAAATCTTGATCCGTGCAATTGTTTTGATTTTTATTCAATAGTGGCAATTTGTAATTCATGATTATGTTGGGTTTTCAAAAATTATGAAGTGGAACATAACATAAGCTGAATGAATCCATGTTTATGTGTTTGTTGCTTAGATAAACATATCTTTCTTATCATAAAGTTGCTATCACTTTGAATCTAATGATGTTTATCTTAGGTTATTTGATAGTTAGAGATTAAGTAGTGGCGTTCGTCCTGCTCAACGACGAACTAAGGAAGGATTGGGGTAACACAGGATATTGTTATCTACGGTTGTTAACTTTGATAGATAATTGATATTGATAGATCTGAATTTGATTCTTAATGATGTCTAGTGGTGGAGAATGAACCTTTAGCCATATTTCTCACATCTGATCACTTCTTATTTATTTGCTTTCTTACTTTTTATTGATTGCTTTATTTTTAAATTGATTTAAAAAACAAAAAAAAAAAAAACCTTTTATTTTGTTTTCATTGAATTTAAGTTTAAACTAATAATTTTTAAACTAAACACCAATCCCTGTTGACTCGACCCTTGCCAATCACTATATTTTACAACTGATCTTTTTAGTGCGAGATTAAATAAAGATATACTCTTTTGAGTGCATCAAATATGCCCCTGATTTTTTATGGTATTTATGAGTATTTAATCATGAATTAAGGATGATTTAATCATATAAATGAAGGATAAATTTTTCTTAAGATATTTGTTAAAATTAGTTAAAAAGAAATGTTAACTAATGTCTCTAATGATATTAGATAAGATGATATATATATATAAACAAAAAAGTTTAATTAATGTATATTTTTTAAAATTTAATAAAAATAATATATTAAATACAAAAAAAATAATAAATAACTTTTAATTGATACCTATAAATATCAATTAGACATACCCTTAATTAAATGAGTTTGCTTAATTGATGCATATAGCCCTTGATTAAGGATTACTTAATTATTAATTTAAAAAAAAAAATTACATTTGATATATTATTTTTATTGAATTTAAAAAATATATATTAATAGCTTGTTTGACTTGTTTTCTTTATTGTCGCCTATTAAATTATTATAGATTTTGCTAACGAGTTCTTTAAGATCATTTTTTAAATTTAGTTAATATACTATTTATAATAATATTATTATTATATTAAATGTAAAAATCGATAATTTTATTCATTATTTTTAATGTATTAAATAAAAATATTATTATATCTAATAACTTTAAAAAAATATTTTTAAGAGATTCGTTAGCAAATTTCAATTACTATCAATACCTAAAACATTAAAAAAAATTCCCCTAAGGGGTTCTTTGGACAACAGCTGTTTACTTTTATATGTTTTGACAGTTGTCTTATAAGTTTGGTTTTTATATGGTTTTGTGGGCTTCGGTTATATGGTTTTGAAGAATGAGTTCCAAGTTTTTACTGTTAAAAAGATAGAATTTTTTTATTTAAATATTTTTAATTTTTTGTATATCTTAATATGTACTAATATTAATATAATTATATTTAGTTAATAATGAAAATTATAATAATAATAAAATCAAATCAAAGTTATGAAAATTAAATATATCTAAAGTAATTATTAATAAAATATATAATATATCATAATCACATTTGTTAAGGAGATTGATATGCATTTCACTTTGTTTAAATATTTATATTATAATCTATACTTATATACACATATTTATTAAAAAAAAGAAACCCTAATGGGGTTAGTGTTTGCAACCTATCAAGCTTCATTTGCTTGATAGGTGGTAGTTTTTTTTTATAAAAAAAATTATTTTTTTATATTAATTTATTTTATTTTTAAATGATGTATTTAAATGGATCGGTCCGTACGTTGATTCACAAATTGATTTAGGATCCTTACCCGATCCACTCAGAAAAAAATTCAAAAAAACAATTTTGTTGCTAACCAGTGTGAGAGAGCCGAAAAAATCCTCTAATGGGCACGTGACAAGTTTTTTTTTTTAAGATTTTTAGTTTTTTAGTTTTTTTAGTTTTTATAGTTTTATAAGTTTTTTTTTTTTTAATTTTTAGTTTATCTTAATTTATTTTATTAATATTTTTATTTTATTTTTAAATGGTATATTTAAAGGATTGGTCCGAACGTTGACTCGTGTGTTGATTTAAGATCTGTACCCGACCGTCTCGAAAAACAGTTTAAAAAAAAATGAGTTTACTGCTAACTAGAGTGAGAAAGTTGATCAATTGAGTTAAATATAAACCTTAATTTTATTTTAGTTCTTTTTTATTTGAATAATTAAATATGCAAAATAAAATATAAAAATGAGTTAATAATTCATTAATTTAACAACAACAAAAAAACAAACTTGCTGCTAATTTATGTGAGAAAGTCGACCCAACGAAATAATAAAATATAAACTATAATTTTATTTTGTTATTTATTATTTTTTACTTCTTATAAAAAAAAAAGATACATTATACAATAAGATCTAAAATATGTTTTAAAAGTGCATTTAAATAACAATTGAAAGTGCATTTGTATTACATAATTTATAATTAAACAATTTTCATAAATTTAATTTTCATAATTAACAAAATATAATTATATTAATATTATTAGAATTTTAAAATAAAAAATAAAATTTTATTATTTATTAAAATTTTATTTTATTATTAATATTTTTTATTTATTAGTTTTTACCTCTTATATATAAAAATATACACTATACAATAACATTTAAATATGTTTAAAAAATAAATATAAATAACAATTTAAAATGTATATGTATTACATAATTTATAAATAAATAATTATCATAAATTTAATTTTTATAATTAAAAAATATAATTATATTATATTAATATTAAAAATTAAATATATTATTATTTAAAAAAATTTATTTTTAATTAATTAATTACAAAAATTAAAAAAAAAAAACTCAGTGAAACGGGGTTTAATTATAGTCTATCTAACTATAATATAAAGTTAACATAAAAGTGTCATGTACTGACACGTGGCACTTTTGTTTAGTTAACTTTTGATTTTTTTGTTTTTTGGGTAAGGAGAGAAAGAAAAAAAAAGAAAGAAAAAAAAAATGATAAAAATTTATTTATTCGTATTATTTTTTTGTGTGTTTAAATATTATAAATTTATATAAATTTGTAAACGTTAATAATTTATTTTATGTATATTTTGACACTTTTGTGTATTCGCGTAGTATTCATGTTATTTTTCATGTTGTGATTTAATTATTTTTTTATGCTCTATTCGTATTGTGTCTCAACTCATTTCCTATTTACATTGTTTGTCATTGTAATTTAATTTTTTTTTTAAATATATGTTCATGTTGTGTCTCAATTTATAACATATTTTGCATAATTTGTTATAGTGACTCAATTTAAAGAAAATTTTGTCTATTCATGTTCGTGTTTTTTTTTTTTAACGTATTATAAATTTTTATAAGTTAATAATTCGTTTTATATAGATTTTGACACGTTCGTGTATTCGTGCTGTTTTCATGTTATTTTTCGTGTCATTTTTAATTATGTTTCTTATGTTGTGTTTATATCGTATCTCAATTCATCTCATATTTTGCATAATTTATCATAGTGATTCGATTTTAACTTTAAATTCATTTACTTATGATATTAAAATATAAAAAATATTAAAATAAATAATAATTATTTAATATGATTCAACTTATATTTTTTTATAATTATTAATTTAATTGAAATTTTATAAATATTATAAAAATTATCTAACGAAGCAGGGAAAAATTTTAGTACTTTATATATAAAAAGAACCTCTTAAGGGTTCTTAGCTTGACACATGTCAAGCTTTCTTTGCTTGAAATGTGTCAAGCTTTTTTTTTATAATTGTTTTTTTGTTTTATTTTTTATTTTTTATTTATATTAATTTATTAATTATTTTTTGTTTTTTAGTTCTTTTTTTTAGTTTTATTTTTTTAAATATATATTAATTATTTTTACTTAATTTTCAAATGATGTATTTAAAGGTATCGATCCACACGTTGACTCACCGGTCGATTTAGGATCCGTACCCGATTCACTCCCAAAAAAATTTTAAAAAAAATGAATTTACTGCTAACGAGTGTGAGAAAGTCGAAAAATTCTCCAATGATCACGTGGCAGCTTTTTTATATATATATTTTTACTTTATTTTTTTAATTTTAATTTTTATAGTAAGTTTTGTTTTTAGTTTTAGTTTTAGTTTTTTTTTTTTTAATTTATATTGCTTTATTTTATTTTTAAATAATGTATTTAAAGGGATTGGTCCAAACGTTGACTCGCGGGTTGATTTAGGATCCATACCTGATCCGCTAGTTAAAAAAAAAAAAAAATTGCTGCTAGCCAGATTGAGAAACCTGATCAATCGAGATAATTAAATATAAACCATAATTTTATTTTAGTTATTTAGTTATTTGAATAATTAAATATGCAAAATAAAATATAAAAATGAGTTAGTACTTCATTAATTTAACAAAAAAAAAAATATTACTGCTAATCTATTTGAGAAAGTCGACCCAACGAGATAATAAAATACAAACCACGATTTATTTTGTTATTTTTTCATTTATTATTCTTTACCTCCTATAAATAAATATATACAATAACATCTAAATATGTTTACAAAATGCATATAAGTAATAATTAAAAATGTATTAATATTACGTAATTTATAAATAAACAATTATCATAAATTTAATTTTCATAATTAAAAAAATATAATTATATTAATATTATTAAAATTTATAAATAATTAAATAAATTATTATTATTAAATAAAATGTAATTTAAAAATAATTTTTCATTAATATTTATTATTTTTTACCTCTTATATATAAAAATATGCACTATATAATAAGATCTAAATATATTTAAAAATGCATATAAATAACAATTAAAAATAAATTTGTATTACGTAATTCATAGATAAATAATTATAATATTTTAATTTCATAATTAAAAAACAATTATATTAATATTACTAAAATTTTAAAATAAAATATTATTATTTAATAAAATATTTTAAAATTTTATTATTAATTAATTAAAAAAAATTAAAAATCCCTATTGAAACGGGCTTAATTCTAGTATATATAAAAAAATTTCGAGATTCTTAGCTTGACATATGTCAAGCTTTCTTTGCTTGACATGTGTCAAGCTTTTTTTAGTTTTAATTTTTTTTTATTTATAATAATTTATTAATTGATTTTTGTTTTTTAATTTTATTTTTTAGTTTTATTTTTTTTAATTTATATTTATTTTTTAATTATTTTTACTTTATTTTCAAATGATGTATTTAAAGGGATCGATCCACACGTTGACTCACGGATCGATTTAGGATCAGTACTCGATCCACTCGCAAAAAAATAATAAATAAATTTGTTGTTAACTAGTGTGAGAAAGTCGATAAATTCTCTAATGATCACGTGGTAAGCTTTTTTATATATTTTTAGTTTTTTCTTTTTTGGATAATTGTATATTTTTAGTTTTCATTTTACATTTTTATAGTTTTAGGTTTTTTTTTTTAGTTTTAGTTTTTTTAATTTATATTATTTTATTTTTAAATAGGATTGGTCCAAACGTTGACTCGTAAGTTGATTTAGGATCCATACATGATCCGCTCGAAAAAAAGTTTTAAAAAAAAACTTACTGCTAGCCAGAGTGAAAAAATTAATCAATCGAGAGAATTAAATATAAACCATAATTTTATTTTAGTTATTTTTTATTTGAATAATTAAATATGCAAAATAAAATATAAAAATGAGTTAGTATTTTATTAATTTAACAAAAAAAAAAAAAAGAACTGGCTGCTAACCTATTTGAGAAAGTCGACCTACAAGAGAATAAAATACAAACACAATTTTATTTTGTTATTTTCATTTATTATTTTTTACCTCTTATAAAAAAAATATATACAATAAGATCTAAATATGTTTAAAAAATGCATATAAATAATAATTAAAAATGCATTTGTATTACGTAATTATAAATAAACAATTATCATAAAATTAATTTTCATAATTAAAAAAATATTCTTATTTTAATATTATTAAAATTTATAAATAATTAAACAAATTATTATTATTAAATAAAATTTAATTTAAAATTAATTTTTTATTAATAATTTTTATTTATTATTTTTTACTTTCTATATATAAAAATATGCAGTATATAATAAAATCTAAATATATTTAAAAATGCATATAAATAACAATTGAAAATGAATTTGTATTTGTATTTGTATTACGTAATTTATAGATAAATATCAAAATAAAAAATTAAATAAAAAACTATTATTTAATAAAATTTATTTTAAAATTTTATTATTAATTAATTAAAAAATTACAAAAAAAATTTGAACCCCCCCCGGGGGCTTAATTCTAGTATACAATAACAAAACTCAAAAAATTACAGTGAACCGTTGAAAGAAGATATTTATAGAGTCCAGCTGGAGCCTGACAGGAATGTCTGCCATGTCACTGGATGGACTTGGAGAGGGCTTGTATTCATGGGGCCACCCTTTCACAAACTTCCTCTTATTTCCATAAACGACATCCTTAATTTTTTAGAGAAATTACTAATAAATATGATAATTCGTGTATTTTATTATATTATAATTATATTTTTTAAAAATTTGATATTTTAATAATTCGTATTATATATATTTTAAAATATTCGTGTATTTTTATCGTGTTTATATTTTTTTTCGTGTCGTGTCGTATTTTAATTATTTTATTCATATCATGTTCAATATTGTTAAGTCTAATTACTACTGGTACAATATAATAACTGACTGCTACCATGTATCTCATAAATTTAGTTACCCTTTTAGAGTAGCTATTTTTGTATCATCAACTTGACAAATTCGATGGTTTTCAACTTTTCATGTGATTTTTATGATGTAAATCAATTTCTTATGAACTCCATAGAATGGTGTTGTCAATGTCAAATTTTTCCCAATCAACAAGCTTGGAAAAAATGAGGTCCGTTTTAAAAACAAGTTTGGCCATAGACATGACATTTTGCCCAAACTCGACTCGTTTTACTATTAATAATATAAATTTTTAAGAGGGATCGATGAATTTTAAGAAGGATCGATTCTTTTTTTAAGAAAAATTGATCTCTTTTAAAGAGATATTGGTCTTTTTGTATACAAATTTTGACGGGTCTGTACTAACTTGGATAGTGTTCTTACATGATCAAATCGAATCTAAACATAATTTTTTACTCATATTTCGGATCAGATCAAAACAATCATAACGTTCATTAATATGAAATTTGAATCCGACCAAACCTGACCAAACCCAGCAAATCTACTCTCATAGTATATGCGGATTTGTGTTCAAAGTTCAAACCGGCTGCTTGGACTAATTACATTTTATCTTGCTTCGTCCAAAGCTGGGCCTACTCTATAGACTCTAACTGGACGCTTAAGTTGGTCCTTACTAAACTTTAAGGCCTAATAAATGCTGGCTCTGGTTTTGGGCTTCTTTTCAGCTAACAACGCTCATTCAGGCTGATCCATCAACACATGTCCATTTAACTATACATTTCTCATAAGCAACTGATATTACTCATATCTGGGTTTCTCTTTTAATTACTACATTCATTTATTTATTTATTTTTCTAGAGATGCTCATAGACCGGGTCGGATCGCGACCCGAAATTTTTTTAACTTCTTTGTCCAGGTCCGGTCCTGGATGGGCTCCGGCCGGCCCGTGGTTTCGAATCACTGTTCACTTTATATTAAAAAAAATTTAATTTTTTTATTTTTTATATATTTTTATAATTAAATTTTTAAAAAATATTATTATTTTAATATATAAACTGTGATCCGAAACTGTCTGAATCACATATATTAGTGCCCAGGTCGACTCAGTACGGACCGGACCGAGTGGGCTGTCCGACCCGTAAGCAGGTCTAGATAGAATGACTACTTGTTAAAATTATGATATTTTAACTCATATTCACACACTCTAACTCTTATCATATAGGAGAGCTTTTTTTGAGTGTCCAAAACTAATAAACTATATCCTCATTTCTTATTTGAACACTTAAAACTCTTACTTTTCTCTGTTCCAAAATTAATTTTCATGATTATTTTATTTTTTAATTTTAATATTAATAACTATAGAATATCAATTATATTAAACAAAATTAACATTTTAATACTAAATACACTAAAATCAACATTTTCCCTTAAATTTTGTGAAAGTCAATGGAGGACAAATAAATAGAGACAGAATAAATATTTTTCTTGAATTCAATATAAATTATGCATTAAATTATAAAAAATTAGAATAAAAGTTTAACTAATTTTTAAAATTGTTTATAAACATCCTTTAACCTATAGATTTAAGGTGTGCTTGGTAGAGTAGAAAAGTGAAAAGAAAACGAATTTTGGGTGTGATTGGTAGAAAAGAAAAATGAGAGAAAATAAAATAGGAAAGATTATTATTTTTCACACCTATTAACAAAAACAAATCATTCCAAAATGGAAAGAAAAGAGGAAAGAAAATGAGAGTGTGTATATTTACAAGATTATTTATCATCTTTTAAAATTTAGTTTTTCATCTTAACTTACAATGGATTTAATAGTAAAACAATATACTTTTCATTTTTCAACTCTACCAAGTAATGAATGGAAAGAAAATTACTTTTTCTTTTCACTTTTTTATCTTTCGTACCAAGCACACCAATGAAAATAAAAAATATATTTTCTATATTTTAATTTTTCTCCTCCTCCAATTTTTTATCTTTCCAATTTTCTTTCCACCCTACCAAGCATCTTAATGAAAATCTTGTCCCTTGAATCATGGGATTGAACTCCAACAAAGCATAAAAATCAAATCATCATCAATTCATCGTTACAAATTATTTAAAATAAATGTTAAAAATCTATATTCTATACTAATATTAAAATGAGTGATTGAGTTGATGTCAAGAGTTAATAAGACACCAACTCAGTTGATAAATTTACTAAAAAACCGAAAATAAATTTATATTATAAAATATAATTTAGGATATTTAAATATTTTACTTTAAAAAAAACTACTACATTGTGACATCATCAAATAACATTCTTAACTTTTTTAAAATAATTACCTACATCTTACATCATTAGATAAATTTAGTTTAATATATAATTCTTTTCAACTCAATATTTATTTCATTTTCACCCACATTGTGGGTGTGCAATATCTAGTTATATATAATGTGGATGATTGAATCGGTGTTACGAGTAGAGGTGTAAACGAGACACCTGTGCTCGCAAGCTACTTGGGTTCAGTTTAAAAAAACTTGAATTCGGCTTGGTCATTTTCGAGTCCAGCTTGAGCTCGAACAACTCGAGCTATCGAGCAAGCCGAATTCGAATATCTTAATACTTGATTCGAGTAGCTCGCGAGCCTAATCGAGCTTTTTATTTTTAAAATATATTTTTAATTAGTATTGAAAAATCCCAATTGGAACTCAAACTCGAGTTCAAATAACCGAGTTTGATGTTGAGCATGAGAATCGAGCTTATTTTTTCCTAAATAAACGAGTCTAATCGAGCGAGTTAGAGCAGTTCGACTTTTATCTTGAATCGAGCTCAAGCTTCTTACAGCTTGAGCTCAGCTCGGCTCGATTACACCCCTAGTCACGAGTCAAGTGACACCAATTCAGTTAAGGAAAGTAAAAAAAACCAAATTTAAGTTATGATAATAAAATGAAAATAAGAACACTTAGGTTATCTAATTTTACAAAATAGCTATCCATTAAAAAATTATTCACATTTTTAATATATTTAATTTTTTTTAAAACAATAACTATTCACTTATATTTTTAATTATTATTTTCTTTAAAATATAATATTTTTCTTATAAAATATCTATACTATATTTAGTCCCTAACTTGATACCAACTAGACCTGTCCAAAGATCGGGCTACCCGTCTAAGCTCGAAGGCTCGCCCATATTTGGGAGTGCTTGAACAAAAATATTAGGCCCGAAAAATAAGCTTGGGCAAAAAAATTAGGCCCGTTTAAAATATGGGCCGAGCCTTGGCTCCAACATTCAAGGTCCGAGCCCGGACCGTTTTCTAATTAAATAATATATTATTTATATATATTATGTAATTTATGTCATATAAAAATTAAATATATATATATATAATATTATAGTGTAAACATTAAAAAATATGTTAAGTTGTCCATGTTTAAGAACTTAATAAAAGAAAAAAAAATATAAAATTACTAAGATTAAATAATAAAAATTTATATTTTTTAAAAAAATTAGAAAAAATAATTCTAGGCGGGTCTAAACGAGATTGGATTATCTATTTACAAATATGGGCGAGTTTGGACAAAATTTGAGACCCATATTTCGGGTCGAGCAGGGTTTGGACAATCAAATGTAGTGTTGATACCATACATGTGCTCGACCCGGCACATGGACACCTCTAATACCAACTTAATTAAAGAAATTACATAAAAACTAAATTAAAATTATAACAATAAAATAAATTAAGGGTATTTAGGTCTTTCAATTTTTTAAAAACAACTACCACTAAAAAATAACTACTTACTTAAAAAATTACTTTTTTATTTTTTTACTTATTTTTCTTTTAAATTATAATAATAAAAAACAGTTTTTTCACTCATAGACAAAATTCTAGTAATATATAAAGGGTTTGATTGAATTGATGTCACGAGTCAAGTAATATCAAATTAATTGAGAAAATTATCAAAAATTAAATTAAGAGTATTTTATTTTTTATTTATTTTTATATACATACATATATTTTTTTAAACTACTGGCTCCTAAAAAATTATTTTCACATTTTTTTTTTCTTTTTAACTTTCTCATCTTTTTATTTATTTTTTAAACACTGTGATAAAATTGTAGTATTATTAGAAAAGAAAAAAAAATGGGAAAGGACATAAATGACAAATGGAGATGCGGGGTATCGATCCCCGTACCTCTCGCATGCTAAGCGAGCGCTCTACCATCTGAGCTACATCCCCGCAGCTGCTGCCTCATATTTTTCAAATTATATCTAGTAAAACTTCACATTTGACATGATTTGTTTGTTACTGGAGAAACATTTCATGGAAGACACTAAGCTCAAGGGAATCTAAAAATGGGTATCCAACTTCAAAGTTGTCTCTTATGAAATGTTTGGAGTTTTCTTGAGTTTTGGGTCCCACCAGTGTTTTCCGTTGGTTCTTGGTATGGTGAGTTTTAATGCTTCCCCCTTTTACAAAATGACAAGAAAAACGTTTGGTTGATTATTTGAAGTAGGTGGTTCGGTGCATTGAAAATTTTCCCTTTTCTGTTTCTTTGTGTTTATCTTCCGTCTTTTTGACTGTTTTATTATAATTTCTGTTTCTTGTTTGCTTGCTTCAACAAATTCCTTTTAATTTTCCTGATATATGGTATTTATATGTGCAATGAGCTCTTGGTGGGTTAAAGAACTGTCTCATTCAATGAAAAAGAAAGACGATTGTGTTGTATGGAGATGGTTATAATTAGATTCAGGTTTCTAATATCTTAGTCATTGGATAACTGGGTCTGCTCCAGTTCTTTTGTTCCCCCTTTCAATAGGAAGGTTGATGCACATACTATTATACTAATGAAATCCCTGTTCTTTAACTCTGAAATATGGTAATCAAGAAAATCTCTATGCTTTAATTTGATGAGTGATTGATGTAGAATTAAGGCATTATAAAACATCTGATTCTAAATCCTGAACAAGTGAGCTACTCTTCTTATTTTCCTCTATGATAGATAACTTCATCAAGAATACCTTTGTGAAAATTCAGTACACAGATGGTTTCTATTTAGTAAACTAATCTCAACTAGGAGCTTAGATAGTTGGATTCTCTCCGCGCTATTAAATACTATTTAACTGTTACTAGCCAGATGCTCTGAAGAGAAAGTCAATCATTCAAAGAAGGTTATATCTGAGTCGATGTGAAATGAAATTCTAGAATAATGGACCCCTGAAACTTAAGCATGTCCATTGATCACAGGGGTTCCTGTTGAAAATTGGAAACCAAACACAATAGAGTTCACAATTCATCTGGCTATTCCTGCACACATTTATCCGCATCAAATGGTGGATTAGCATATGTTAATGCTTTGACAATTCTCTCTTAAATTCCAGATTTTATCTGATATGGCTTGTATATCACCTGTATGTAAATCTCGAAAATTCCTTGAGGAATCTTGCCTTCAATCTTTGATACTGACCGCGGACTCCCTCGGACTGCTAAATGGCACTTGTTTTATGAAGAACAAATCTTCTTTTTACAATTTGTACGGACTTCATTACGGAAATGCCACGCGGAGCATGTCAATCCGTTGGTTTTGGCTGGCAGACGCGCTTGCTGCCTTCTTCTTGGACAACTCCCATCAAAGCCTTAAACCATTCTGACTATTTATGTTATGTTTCCTTTAATTAGTCTCTAATTTTAGGTTTACATCATTTAAATTTATGTTCGTCATAATTAAGTTCAAGAATATCTGCAATTTTCTCTGGAAGCCTTATCGGGCCAAAAAAATTCCCTTAGTTATTATGATCGAGGGACTTTTCGACAATTGGCATATTACCATACCTATTTTACCTTCTTGAGTGGCCCAAAAATTTAATGCATATTATTCCCTTCTTATCCTATAAACCCCATTTCTCTTAGTAGCCTACAACAAGTTTTCTTCCTACTTCATTTTCTTATCCAATTTCCTTTGATCATGGATCGCAAGAGAACCCTGATGAAGAGAAATGACAATCGTTGCTCTCGTCAGATAACTTATACAAAACGCAGGGAAGGCATTCTCAAGAAGGCCGCTGAATTATCTATGTTATTTGATACAGATGTTGGCCTTCTGATGTTTTCTCCTACAGGTCAATTGACCAGCTATGCTCACAAGGGAAGGTTGATGAAGAGTATCTAATTGATAATAATGTTATTTATGTTCTTCTTTCCATGGTCTTGTGTTTTTAAGTTTTAAATGCATCTTGTGATAAATTTTTCTTATGCCTTTTACAGGATTGAGGATATCTTTCTTCGTTATATAGACCAGCCTGGTGATTTCGAAGGGTGTGTTTTGGTCATCTTTGCTATTTTTGTTTCATAAAAGATTTCAAAAATAGCGAAGCTCAGGGTTTACTAATACGTTTGTATCTGTCTTTGTCTGTGTTTCTGCCTCTGTTTATCCCGAAAATATTCTCTGTATATCAGACCTCTCGACAATGAAGAGGTAGTCTTTCTCTCTCCCTTCTCTCCTTTGCCCCATTTTCTGAGATTGTTTTTGTCTTCCTACTCTGCTGTCTATTGCCTGTGCTTACAGTTCTTGTACCAAAGCCTGAAGCATTTGAAGTATGAAGCAGAAATGCTGGATAAAATAGGAAGGTGTGATGTCCTCTCCCTCTCTTACTCTAAACATGCACAAGAATTTATGCCTTACTTTAATTTATTTCTTTCTCACAAGCATTCTTTTTATTTTATCATATGATTTATCGGCTGTTAACGCAATGCATGTTCAGCTTAGAGGTAAACAAACTCTGAATAAATTGCTGTTTTTTGCTCCCTAACGAATAACGATGACAGTTCCAATAAATTTCTGGTTTTGCTCTCTTTTGATTTCCCAGGCTCTTGAGAAAAAACTCTGTGATCTCAATCGGCAAAAATATGAAGCTCAGGACAAGATGAGGTCATTATTTTTATTTTCTAATATCTACTTTCTGCATAGTTATCATCAATTTTGTATGAGTTGTAGCAGGTAATTTTGACAAAGTTCCTCTCAAGCTTGGGACAACTTGGGATAGTTTGATATGTTTTTCTGCTTTTCCTATAATTTAAAAAAAAAAAAAAAAACAGGTCTTATAATCCAGATATGACAAAGTTCCTCTCAATTCCTGAAGCTGATATCCACCAGCAATTTGTTATCGAAGCAATTCGACGAATTGAAAAGTTGAAAGTGAGTATATTTTCGCTAGTGAATTTTCCCCTGATCTAATGAAGGTTAATAATATCAGCAATCTTTTTTTCCCCCCCTTAGAATGCAAAGCTGCTTGAGAAAGAGATTTCACCTTCAAAGCCCAATGATGTTGAGGTAACGTATAGAAAATGGGGGGAGAAACAAGAAGGAGTATTTATTTAGATTAATTTAAAGCATTTTCTGTTTATGGTAAACAGTCAATTATTGTTGCATGCAATAATTTCCTTCCATGTTTGATTCATAGATGCCTGCTCCTGAGGTGAAGGACTTAGGTTTGACAACTGAAGAATCTGCAAACTCTAAAAGAAAGAGGTATAGCATTTTCTCTGCCCCATACCTCATAAAATCTTGTATGAAAATAGAATAAAAAGGGATCTTATTTGTCTACTCAAATCTATGAATGCTGAATGAGTTTTGCTGTTGTAATATATAGCAATCAGTCTGCGGATGATGACAAAGACGAAGCTCCGTTACCCGCTGCACCACATCTAACCATTAGCTACCTCAAAACACAAGAGTGGAACCTTCAACATGCTGAGGACATTACATCAAGCGAAGGTCACATGTCTTAGATGTGTAAGTTTTCAAGGAAAAGCACTGCATCGTTGTGGATACCCAAACTTAGATCGCTCTAAAAGTTAACAACTTTGCCCTAGTCAAGCAGTTGTTCCCGTTCTCAACAATGTTGAGGTTTAAGGTTTAAATCTCTTTCTCCTTCCTTAGACTTCTTTGAATGTACGGAATAAAGAGAAACAGGTTAGGGTTGGCCAGTAGTTCTAGCAATCGTGTACTCCTTGTCTGAAGTCTGAAACTTTGAAAATGGCAAGTTTTATAGTTACTTTGAATATGGTTTGCTATACACATTCTGTTACAATACAATGCAATTGGCAGTCTGTTGAAAAATATATTTAGTTACCCGATTTAAGGTCCGGGTCACCGAGTCGACCAATCCGACTGCCGGGCCGTTCCGGGTTTAATAACAGTTACTCAACTTATTCCATTAGGCCGGTTTCAGAGATGGCTTTTGGTGGGGTTGTATATCAACAAAGGGGCTTCCAATCCCACCCAAATGTTGGTCAGCCTTGCTGCCTGAGTATGCCCGGACTAGTTGACGCTTTTAGATAACTCAAACTCATATTATACAGGTAACACTATAGCTAGCTGTATTTAAACTACGACCCATCTTAGCTGACGAATGATGATTTTAGTATATTCGAGGATAGGTTTCACATCACTTTAGGATTTTTTTTTTTTCTTTCATGACACATAACTTAGGATTAATTAAAATTGACAAAGTTGATTTGAATCGAAAAATTTGTTCAACTCTTTGAATTTGAATGCGATTCAACTTTATTTAACTAGAAAAATAAACAACTCAAAAATAAAATGAAAATCCCAATTCGAACAATTTGAAAGACTAATTTAAATTGATTTAAAATTTAATAATTCAAACGATCTGAATGATTAATTTAAAATGATTCAAATTCAATTAATTTGATTTAAAATTTAATAATTTGGATCAATGATTAATACCTGAATAATTCAAACACCAAATCAAAATCCAAAGTAATCAAAATTCGAAATAATTTAAATTCGAAATCTAAAATTCTTTTGATATAAGATAACTCGATTTATTCTTTGAATAATTCAAACACCAAATCAAAATTCAAAAAAATCTAAATTCGAAATAATTTGAAATCGAAATCTAAAATTCGATTGTTACCTTTAAAAATTAGTTGTATATAATTTTAAAGTCTTAGCCATTCATGAAGAGTTCTCATAAATAATTATGACTCGGATATGAACCCTTAAAGATAAGTCAAAACTTGATTTGTTGCTACATTAGCAATAAATGGTTTATTTAACACTTTCTTTCTCAATTTTTTTAACAATCAAACGTTTACAACGGATGAAAGATGGAGCTATGGTGAGTCATAAGTCATAACTGCTTTGCTTGCCACTTAATGAAAGAACGGGGAATTTTGGTTTATAATTTGGAAAGTTTAAAAAGTTAAAAGTTTAGCAAACCTTTACGACAAACAAATGTTTTTTCCCCATGTCGAAAATTAATACTAAATGTTAAATTGCACAGCAGAGGTGTCCATAAATTGGATTAAGCCAGATTTAAAAAACCGTTTTTATTATTTAAAAAATATTTTTTAAAAATTATATTAATATTTTTATATTTTATAATTAAATTTAAATTTAAATAAAAATATTTGTTATTATGTAAACAGTAATTCGAGTCAAGTCAAGTCGGCTCAAATTATTAAAAACCTTGTTCAAACCCGACACAATTCAGGTTGAGTCTATCGAGTCAGACAAATAATCCGACTCGATGATAGATCTACTCACCCGTTCTCACAATCTTGAATTGACTCATTTAAATAAATTTCTTTTTTATGGATTCTTGAATCTCGAATTACTCTTTTAATTGATGTAGTACATAATGTTTTAAGTGTTTGGTAAAGTAGAAAATTGAAAAGATTAATAAGGGGAGTGGAGAAAAAAATAAATTGGGTGTGTTTGGTAAGAGATAAAAGTGATAAAATAAAATAGAAAATATGATTTTTTTACTTTTATTCACAAAAATAAATTATTTCAAATTAAAAAGAGAGGAAAAAAAAAAGATGTAAGTCAAGTATACACATTTATTGTCCAACATTTTTTAGCTACTATGGTTTTTTTTTCTTAACGTATAAAAGATTAATGATAAAATAATATTTCTTATTTAATTTTTCAACTCAATTAAGCAATATATGGATAAAAAATGATTTTTTTTTTTCACTTTTTCATTTCTCGTCCAGTATACCAAATTATTTATTTATTTATTTTAGTAGTAGATATTTAAATTTTTCCACAATATCTTTAAACTCAATACAAATTTAGCTTAGGGTTAGGGTGGAACCCACCCCACTTCCGATGCGGTGAGATTCTAAGAAATTTTGTGAGGGATTTCTCTCATCGGTATTGAACCCCTAGTGAAAACTTTATTAGGATCTTTAGTGAAGGGAAAATTCTCCTTTTTATCCTTTCACTATTTTCTTAATATAAATATAATTTTAATAATTTATAATAATTATTATTTAACATAAATATAATTTTAATTATTTATTATATATGTACATATTTTAATCTAATATTTTTAATGATCATTTGTATTTCTCACTATAATTCACCTCAATTTCACTGCTAATTTTGCATTCCAAACACATATCCTACTATTGATTTTAGTCTAACCGTTACAGTATCCAATCTCACCGTTACAGTAACTAATTTCATCACCACCACTATTTTTAATATCACCGAAGTCAATCTCATTGTCCATACAAATAAAACTTAATCGATGAACTACACATTTCTAAGCTACCTTATCTTCAAAATATCATATTCGAGACCCTTTTCTAGAGGTGCTCATGGGTCGGGCCGGGTTTAGGTATGATATCAATACCATATATATTTGTCCAAGCCTGACCCGACTTGAAATATGAGCCTCAAATTCTGCCTAAACCCACCCATATTTGTAAATAGATAGTCCAAGCCCGTTTAGACTCGTCCATATTTTTTTTTACAAAAAATTTAAACAAATATTTTTTTATTATTTAATTTATAGTAATTTAATTTTTTTTATTCTTTTATTAAGTTCTAAAACATGGATAATTTAGTATATTTTTAAATGTTTACACTATAATATTATATATATTTTATTTTTATATGATATAAATTACATAATATATAAAACATAAAAATAATATATTATATAAATGAAAAACGGGTCGGGCCGGGCTCGAGCCTTGATTGTTGGAGCCAAGGCCCGACCCATTTTCTAAATGGGTTTTATTTTTTTGTCCAAACTCATATTTCGGACCTAATATTTTTGTCCAGACCCTCTAAAATTTGGACGAACTTTCGAATTTGAATGAATAGTTCGGCCCTTGAACATTTGTTGGAACCCATATTTCGGATCTAATAATTGTTTCCAACTGCTCCGCTTCTAGTTTCACATTTGGCATCTGAGGACTATATCTATGTATACGATGTGCCTCGTGATACGATTGTAATCATCAATGCTGGGCTATACACAGAGATCCAGAGTTTTGGGACGATCCATTAAGTTTTAAGCCTGAAAAGTTTGAGAACGGAGAAGCACAGAGCTTCAAGCTAATCCAATTTGGAGTTGGAAGGAGATCTTGTCCTGCCGGGTAAATCTAGAGTTTGAGTTTGAGGTAATTGATCCAGTGCTTTGAGTGGAAGAGGGTCAGTGAAGAAGAAATTGACATGGCTGAAGGACCCGGACTCACCATGCCAAAGGTTAAGCCATTAGTGGCCATGTGTAAAGCTCGCCCCATCATGAACCATATTTTCAATGAAGCTGCTTAAAATGTCCGTAGCCAGCCACTATTTCTCAAGTTTAGTTACTATAATTGCTGTCTGGTATTTTGTATGTTTTATGGTTTTGGAAAGATTTTAGTTACAAAGAACTGTGACTTGATAAACAGATATACAATCTTGTTGATAATTATACAATTAAGATTTCATCTTTGATATACTAGAGTGAAATTTTTTATTTCGACAATCAAAATTAGAAAGCTATAACATGTCTTATGTTAGGTACCAGAGTGACGGAATAGTGTCTCACAACTAAAATAAGAGATGAGAAAATAGGAACTGAACACACAAAAGAAACACAGATATTTTACGTGGTTCGGCCAATATACCTACGTCCACGGGAGGAGGAGCAAAGCTTTGTATTTAATCGGAGATGGAGTACAAACCGGATACAAACCGGCTACATATTACAAGTGTTCTTTCTAGCACACACTCAACACCTCAATACACAAGCATCTAACAGGCAGCTACTGCCTCTAAACTCTCTCATCACCTCGACCGGGAGGGGCTCCCTCTGGAGCTCTCACTATGCCTCAACCGGGAGGGAGCTCGTGGAGCTCACCTTTGGAGCTCTAGCTCATTTCTCCTCTGCTCCTCTCTCAACTCCTACATCCAAGCTCTCAACCTCATGCCTATTTATAGGCAAGGCTTATGGTGTGAATACACCATAGCCACCATGCCACCAGACAAAGGCTGCCAAGCTTTCAACAATTTCTGCTGCAGAAATTGTTGAAGCTGCCAAAGCTTCTTTTGTGGACTTTGAGCCACTTTTGTGGACTTTGTGGATTGGAGCCACACTTCCAACAATCTCCCACTTGAAGATTTGATTAAACCAATCATATCTTCACACCACTCTTTCTGTCTTGCCATTCCATGTTGCTTACGTTTCTGATAGACCATAGGAGGATCGACACCAAATAAACTTGTCAGTGTTGATTGGCTTTGTCATAACATCTGCTAGGTTGTCTTTGGTGTGAATCTTTTGCATATCCACACTTCCTTCTTCTACTACTTCTCGAACAAAGTGATACTGTATACCTATATGCTTTGTCCTGGAATGAAAGGCTGGATTCCTTGCAATGTGCAAGGCACTCTGACTGTCACAATACATAATAATCTTCTGCTGCTTGTGCCCGAGTTCTTCCATTAACCTTTGTATCCATATTGCTTCCTTGCATGCTTGGGTAGCTGCCATGTACTCAGCTTCTGTAGTAGACAAAGCTACAACAGTCTGTAACTTAGATAACCAGCTTACCGCTCCTCCTGCAAGTGTGAACACATAGCCAGTAGTGGATTTCCTTTTATTAAGATCACCTGCAAAATCTGAATCAACATAACCCCTGACAACAAGTTCTGATCCTCCAAAAACATAATGCAACATCTGAGGTTCCTTTAATGTATCTAAGGATCCTCTTAACAACATTCCAATGCTCTCTACCAGGATCTGCCATAAATCGACTGACCGCTCCCACTGCTTGTGCAATGTCTGGTCTTGTACATATCATAGCATACATAAGGCTTCCCACCGCTGATGCATACGGTACTCGAGACATTTCCATCCTCTCTACTTCATTGCTAGGACTCATACCTGAGGATAATTTACAATTGACAGGAAGTGGGGTAGATATTGGCTTACAGTCTTGCATGTTGAAGCGTCGCAAGACCTTCCTCAGATAATTCTTTTGAGAAAGCCAAATTTTCCTGTCTTTTCTGTCTCGGTGAATTTGCATCCCTAAAATCTTGTTTGCGGGTCCCAAGTCCTTCATATCGAACTCCCTAGCCAACTGTGCCTTCAAATCTTGGATTCGATCTTTGTTGGGGCCTACCACCAACATGTCATCCACATACAACAGCAAAATAATGAAATCATTATCATCAAACCTCTTGTAGTACGTACAATGGTCTGAACTCAGTCTGTTGTATTCAAGGCTAATTATGAAAGAATCAAATCTCTTGTACCAACATCTGGGCGCCTGCTTTAGACCGTACAGAGATTTGGTCAACCTGCAAACCAAGTTTTCTTTGCCTGTTTCAACAAAACCTTCTGATTGGAGCATATAAATTTCTTCTTCAAGCTCTCCATGTAGAAAAGCCGTCTTTACATCTAGTTGTTCAAGATGTAAATCAAATGCAGCACACATAGCCAACACTACTCTGATAGTAGTAAGTCTGACAACTGGAGAAAATATCTCGTTGAAGTCAATACCTTCTTTCTGAGCATATCCTTTTACAACCAATCTAGCACGATATCGTTCTACTTGATCATTGCTATCCCGCTTGATCTTGTAGACCCATTTGTTACCAATGGCTTTTCTGCCACGTGGTAATTCCACCAGTTCCCATGTCTCGTTCTTGTGAAGAGCTTCAATTTCTTCCTGCATTGCTGTCATCCACAGAGAAGCATCTGGGCTACTAGTAGCTTCATGAAAAGTTGATGGCTCTCCATCCTCTGTTAAAAGACAGTATGCAACATTGCTCTCCGTAACATACTCCGTGTGCCAATTTGGAGGCCTTCTCTCACGAGTTGACCGTCGAACTTCTACAGCCTCGGACTCAACTGGTTCTGGTACCTCATGCTCTGGTTCTGCTTCAGAAGAATCATCTTCTTGAGAATTTCTATCCATCTGCACTGTAGCAGTCTCTTTTGAAGTGTTGTCATTTGTTTGCTCACTTTGCAGTTCATTTTCTGCAAAAACTACATCTCTGCTGACAACAACCTTGCGGGCAGTGGGATCCCACAGGCGATACCCCTTAACACCGTCAGCATAACCCAAGAATATACATTTTCTGGATTTTGGATCCAGCTTTGTTCTTTCTTGGGAGTTGTACATCACGTACACAGGACATCCAAACACATGTAGAGAAGAATAATCAGCTGGCTTTCCTTTCCACATCTCCATAGGCGTCTTCAAACCAATCGCCGTTGATGGTGATCGATTTATCACATAACAGGTGGTTTTGACTGCTTCTGCCCAGAAAGATTTGGCCAATCCCGCTGTTCTCAGCATGGCTCTTGTTCTATCTAGGAGAGTTCTGTTCATCCGCTCTGCTACACCATTCTGTTGAGGCGTATGTGCAACCGTGAATTGTCTCATAATACCCTCTTTCTTACAGAATGCTAGAAAGTTACCGTCTACATATTCTCCTCCATTGTCTGTCCTCAAGCACTTGATTCTTTTCCCAGTTTCAAGCTCTACTTGTGCTTTGAACTCCTTGAATACTGGAAACACATCTGACTTCTTCTTGATTGGGTACACCCATAATCTCCTGGAATAGTCATCAATGAATGATACAAAATACTTTGCTCCACCCAGAGATATTTCTGGTGACTCCCACACATCAGAATGGATTAAGTCCAGTATGTGTTTGCTTCTTGTAGTTACTTTAGCAAACTTCAATCTATGCTGCTTGCTTATCACACAGTGCTCACAGAAAGGTAAATTGACCATCTTGAGCCCGGGCAGGAGATTGCGTTCTGCAAGGACTTTCAAGCCTCGCTCTGACATATGGCCTAATCTGCGATGCCACATCATCGTCGTTTCTTCTTGGCTGGCTGCTGCAACTGATGCATCTGCCTCTTGCAACGTCTCTCCCAAAAGCATGTATAGATTGCTTGTGATCTTCTCTGCTTTCATCACCACAAGGTTTCCTTTCACTACTTTCAATATTCCACAAGGAGAAATTTCTCCCACTGAACTTCTCTATCTCGAATTTTGCTGCCATGGTTGTACACGAACTGAAGCGAGTTACACTATTTCACCGTGAATAGTACCGTATACGTGAACAGTATTGTACGTATATCGTACACTAGAACAAATCCAGTATACGTTAACAATTACTGCAAAAGTATACAACCACACGTATGAATAGTAACCGTGTCTGTGAATAGTGACTGTATACTGGAACAGTGACCGTAGCCCGTGAATAGTGCACCAGGTAGGTTCCCAGGAAAGAGAGGTGGGTCACTGATAGACACACTTAAATACCAAGTCTTTCCTAGCCAGAACTTCCCTAGACACTTTCACACTACCACACTTTATTTCCAGCAACAAGAATAATTCTTTTCTGATGTGGAAGATCAGACAATACTGCAACCACAGAGCATACTAAGAACCAACACTTTCACTGCAGCGGAATAAGGACCACGAACCAAGTGCTCTGATACCACTGTTAGGTACCAGAGTGACGGAATAGTGTCTCACAACTAAAATAAGAGATGAGAAAATAGGAACTGAACACACAAAAGAAACACAGATATTTTACGTGGTTCGGCCAATATACCTACGTCCACGGGAGGAGGAGCAAAGCTTTGTATTTAATCGGAGATGGAGTACAAACCGGATACAAACCGGCTACATATTACAAGTGTTCTTTCTAGCACACACTCAACACCTCAATACACAAGCATCTAACAGGCAGCTACTGCCTCTAAACTCTCTCATCACCTCGACCGGGAGGGGCTCCCTCTGGAGCTCTCACTATGCCTCAACCGGGAGGGAGCTCATGGAGCTCACCTTTGGAGCTCTAGCTCATTTCTCCTCTGCTCCTCTCTCAACTCCTACATCCAAGCTCTCAACCTCATGCCTATTTATAGGCAAGGCTTATGGTGTGAATACACCATAGCCACCATGCCACCAGACAAAGGCTGCCAAGCTTTCAACAATTTCTGCTGCAGAAATTGTTGAAGCTGCCAAAGCTTCTTTTGTGGACTTTGAGCCACTTTTGTGGACTTTGTGGATTGGAGCCACACTTCCAACATCTTATTTATTTTTTATATTTTTAAATATATTTATGTCATTTTATTAATTTCGTTTGTAGAGTTTTTAAAATCATTAATATATAAAATAATAATCTTTTTAAAAAAATTATTTAATACATTGCAAGTGAAGTTTTTAAACTCCAAACAATATTTGAAAAATAATACATACTTTTTAAAATATAATAAAAAAAAAATATATGATAATTTTTTAATTTCATTTATAAAATTAAAAAAAAAATCATTGTCAATATTGTAAACAATGACTGATCTGGCGGGCAGGCTTTTGACATGATAGCCCATAAAAATAAAATGAAAAAAAATAGGCAAAAAAGTTGAAAGAAATTGGGCTTTCAGCAACAAACAACTTCATGGTTGAAAAAAACCCAACAATGATGACCGCAGCTCGGGATTTGAGAATTGGGAGCCCTTCTCCATTGAAATTCAATTCATCATCCAACTTCAACTCTCCTAAAATATCACCACCCAAAATAAAAAAAAACCTAAAATATATTATATTTTCGCTCCAAGGTTGAGCGCCAAAACTCTCTCATGTTTCAGGTTTACTCAAAATGACAGAAAAAACCCTCAACCTATATACACATTTTAAGATTCTGCACTACTCCCATTTATGGGACCATATAAACTTATAGTCTTATACTACTTTTTTTTTTTTTTTTTTTTTTTTTTTTTTTCTGGGGTTAAATTAAGGTAATTTTTGGGTTAGATATGTTCACAACGGCGTTTTTGTTTTTTCGAATTTATTGATTTGAATTTTTTTGTTTTCTATTACATCTCATCTGGTTATAACTTATAACCAAAAAAAAAAAAAAAGAAAAGAAAAAAGAAAAGATTCCGAGTCAACCGGCTCAGGCCAAGACTTCCAAGTTTTGAAGTAGGGTTGAAGTCTTGAAGAGCAGAAGGTCAATAACTCTTCCAAACATCCCCAGTATAGAGTATTTATACGATTCAACATACGGTCCCGTCTCTTTCCTCCTTATCTACTACAAGGGGTACTCTTGTACTTATCTGTATCCATAAAATTTACCATCATAAAAAGAGCTAAGTAAGATCGTTCAAAAAATAATTACTAATTTTTATATAAAATAAAAATAATTACAGCACCAAGGTTTCTTCTTTCAGACCAAGAACTCGAAAGGCAAGAGAAAGAAACAGATACAAAATTTGAAAGAAAAAGTTATATAATACGAGAGCCAAATAAAAAGAGGGATTGAGAGATTTTCTTTTCTTATTATTATTTCATTTCTGTTTGTTGGCGCAAAGAATTCTCTTCCCGCAGCTCTCCAAATTCGTCGTCGTCTCTTCATGTTCGTTGATTTATAGCTTTCCCTCACGATTTTCTCGCCTGCGATCCATCTCACTTAATTTTTTCTCGGTAAATTTACTTGTCTTTTTAATTCCAAACATTGTTTGTTTTCCATTTCCACGCTATTCAAACCCTAGAAATCGTGTTGGATTTCAAATGCTTTTGTTTTTTTCGGTGAAACCCTACATTGATTTGGCTGATGTGGTTTTGTGGTGATTTTTTTTTTGAATTAGGTTAAATTTGGAGGGGAAGATTTGAGTTGGAAAAGCGGGGAAGTTTGCGAAGTATGAGCATCGATTGCCCCGGGAAGCGGGAGAGAGCTAGGGTTTGAGATAAGCTGGAGAATTCGGAGGAAATTGTGGGGATTTCCATGGGCGACGGAGGAGTTGCGTGCATGCCTTTGCAGCAGCATCAGCATATCATGGAGAGGTTTCCAGTTTCAGAAAAAACGCTTTGCCCCAACAATGGGTTCACCTCAAAGCCTGTTAAGCTCGAAGACAACGCACAGCAGCAGCCGCCACGAAAGAAGAAGAAAATGGTGAAGGTTAAGAAAGTAGTGGTGGTTAAGAAGAAGGTGCCAGCAGGCGCAGCAGCAGCAACAGCAACATCTCGAAAGAGTGAATTGGTAGTTAAAGCAAAGAGTGAAGCTGGATTGAAGAGCATTAAAGAGGTTGATAAAGGTGTGAATTCTGGGCAGAAGGAGGAAGTGGAAGAAGGTGAATTGGGGACGTTGAAGTGGCCCAGAGAAGGGGAGAATGGGAAGGTTGGGACTGACAAGTCAAAGAGTGGGGAAATTGAGAAAGGAGATATTGCTAGTGATAAATGGAGGAAAGGGGAAGTAGAGAAGGGAGAGATTGTTTCTGAGGGAAAAGGGAAGGTGGAGAAAGGGGAAATTGTTTCTGGGAAAAAAGGGGAGGTGGTGAATGGAGAGATTATTACGGGTAAATGGCGAAAAGTGGAGGCGGGGAAGGGAGATATGGTTTTGGAAAAAGGAAGGAAAGGGGAAGCTGAAAAGGGAGAATTTGGGTCATGGAGAAGCGCCAAAGGTGACCTAGAGAAAGGGGAGTTCGTTCCTGATAGATGGCATAAAGGGGAAGTGATAAAGGATGAGTACAGTTACAGTAAATCTCGTAAGTATGAGTTAGGAAAGGAAAAAAGTTGGAAATATGAGATGGAACGCACACCACCTTCTGGAAAGTACTCGGTTGATGATCTTTATCGCAGGAAGGAATTCAGTAGAAGCGGTACTCAGCATAGCAAAAGTTCTTCTAGATGGGAAACTAGCCACGAAAGGACTTCCAGGATCAGTTCAAAGATTGTGGATGAGGAAGGCTTGTATAAGACTGAGTATAGCAATGGTAAGAACCATGGACGAGAGTACCCTTCTTCTGGTAATCGGTTGAAGCGGCATGGTACTGATTCAGATAACAGTGAGCGCAAGCACTATGGAGATTATGGCGACCATGCAAATTCGAAAAGTAGGAGGCTCTCCGATGATTTTGGTCGCAGTTCCCACCCAGATCTCTATTCTCGCTGCTCTGTTGAGAGGTTCTATAGAAATTCTTCTTCATCAAGAATGTCTTCATTGGAGAAGTACTCTTCAAGATATCATGAATCCTTATTGTCATCTAGAGTTGTTTATGAAAGGCACGGGCCTAGTCCAGGATATTCTGAGCGGTCCCCACGTGATAGGGTCAGGAATTATGATCACAGGGACCGGAGCCCAATTCGACGAGAGAGATCCCTGTATGTTCCTGATAGATCCCCATATGATCGAAGTCGTCACTATGATTATAGAAACAAAAGTCCTATGAATGCAGAGCGGTCCCCACATGATCGAGCTAGATTCCATGATTACAGGGAACATACCCCCGATTATTTGGAACGGTCCCCTCATGATCGGAATAGGCCCAATAATCACAGAGATGCTAGTAGAAAAGATGCTGCAACTGAGAAGCGTAGTTCACAATCTATTTCTAAGAGGCAAGAAGATAAAGTCAGCCAGAGGGATCATAGTGGAAGAGACTCACATTCCTCTGCTAAAGAATCTCAAGATAGGACCAGTGTGCACAATTTGAATGGATCAGATGAAAAAAATGCTGTCTGCGAGTCTCAAAAAGAAGATCAATCTCTGAGCCCAAGTGTAAATTGCCAAGAACCTCCTGTTCCTGTTGACGGGGCACCTCCTGAAGAGCTGCAATCAATGGAGGAAGATATGGATATATGCGACACACCACCTCACATTCCAGTGGTGGCTGAGTCAACCATGGGTAAATGGATTTACCTTGATTATTTTGGCGTTGAACACGGGCCTTCAAAATTATGTGACCTTAAGGCACTTGTCGAAGAAGGGATTCTTTTGTCAGATCATTTAATCAAGCATTTAGATAGTGATAGGTGGTTGACTGTTGAAAATGCAGCTTCACCATTGTTGACTGTGAATTTCCCATCCATTGTATCTGACACTGTAACACAGATGGTTAGCCCTCCTGAAGCTCCTGGTAACTTACTGGTAGAAATTGGAGATCCAAGGCCATTGGGCACTCACAGTGGCAATACGACAGTGATGAGCTACCAAGATGACAATGCTGCTACATCTGAGTCCTTAGAAGATCTTCACATTGATGAAAGGATTGGAGCTCTGTTGGACGGTATTAACATTATTCCCGGCAAGGAGCTTGAGATAGTTGGGGGTATGCCATCACTAACTATATTTCTTTGATTCTTTTTTGGTATCAATGCTTTTTAATACCTCTCTTTGAGTCTCTGCACGCCCATTTTTTGTGTGTGGTTCCTCATGCATTTACACATTTTATACACTAATATGCATATGTAGATACACAAATATAGACATATACATCATCGTGTTATTTGAGGAGATTTCTTATTTATTCCTGTTTTATCCTTATGCAGAAGTTCTGCAAATGACCTTTGATGATGCGGAATGGGAAGGGTGGGGAAATTCTGAAGGTACGTATTTCTTGGAGTAGCCTGTATTTCAATTCATAATTGCCTATTAACAACGCATGGCTCACACCTCACCTCTGAGCATTTGATTCTTTTCCCCCTATCAGACATTATGGTTGGCTTTTGCATTCAACATTTTTAGGTGATAAGTAAAGTAGTTAAGTACAAACAGCTGGCATTTGGAAAATAGTAGCATTTCAGACATTATGGTTCGCTTTTTTATTCTAATTATGGCTAAAATCAGTTTTCAATTTTATTTTCAAATGAAATTAAGTCTTTCTATTCTTCTAGTTTTGGTCAGCAATTGTGGGTTGGGGTAATTCCTGTCACCACCCACAATTAAACAAGGATTATTCTTAGCTCAGAATTAACTTGCTTGGTTCAGATAGCTCTATAGGGACAGTTCTTTAATTAAAATATATAAAGTTTTAATATCTTGTATTAATGAGGCTTAGCGTAAATGCTGATAAAGTTGCATCCTTGTACTTTTCTGTTAGATTACATTGTACCTAATAAGTACTTACTATTCCATTATTTAGTTGATATATTTCAGCATTAATTGTCTACATGTATGCTCAATTTTTTTGGTTGATCAAGAGTTAAGATTTGTCCTAATTATGGCGTCTTTGAATTTTCAAGCTTTATTTCATTTCTCAGAAGTTTTTCGGTCTTCTTTGGATATTATGTTCACTTGAGCTATTCTAGATTTTCCAAGCAAGTGGGAGGCTGAATTTCAACTGAAATGAAATCAGTATATTAGTTCTATCTGAACAGTATATAACACTCGGATGAATTCAGAATGAAGAAAAAAATTCAATATCCAGAATTTGTATTAGTTCAACTCTGGGCATTTAGCATCCATCGTGTGATGTAAGTTTATTATTTATCTTTGGTATTACAGGTTTCACTTGGCTTTTGAGTCGCACAGGGGATCAACATGATAAAATAACTGACGAATTATCTAGCTACTCTGACACCAAGTCAAAGGAGGCTGCAGAACTCAGGGTTGGTGCACTCTCTGATGGTTCCTCCTGTGCTGACTCGAGTGACTGGTTTTCTGGTCTATGGTCATGCAAGGGTGGGGACTGGAAGAGGAATGAGGAAGTTACTCAGGATAGTTCTTCTAGGAAAAAACTTGTTCTTAATGATGGTTACCCTTTGTGCCATATGCCAAAGTCTGGGTATGAGGACCCTCGCTGGCATATGAAAGATGATCTGTACTATCCTTCTCATAGCAGAAGGTTAGACCTCCCTCCTTGGGCTTTCTCCAGTACAGAAGAGAGAAGTGATTGCAATGATATTTGTAGATCTAATCAAATTAAGCCTTCTGTTGTGAGAGGAGTGAAGGGAACCATGCTTCCAGTAGTCAGGATAAATGCATGTGTGGTTCAGGACCAGGGCTCATGTGTATCTGCATCCCGCACAAAAGTTCGAGGGAAGGAGAGGCACTCTTCAAGATCTTCTCTGTCACACTCTACCACTAGTAATATCAAGAAATCATCAGCCGAAAGTGATTCATTATCAAAGGCTGCTAATGATCAAGGCTTGAAAGGATCATGGAAGTTCATTGCACCTGTTAATACTCCTAAAGACCATGTTTGTACTGTTGATGAGTTGCAGTTGCACTTGGGTGAGTGGTACTACCTTGATGGTGCTGGGCATGAAAGGGGACCTTCTTCTTTTTCTGAACTTCAGGTCTTGGTGGATCAAGGAGCTATCCAGAAACATAGCAGTGTTTTCCGTAAATATGATCAAGTTTGGGTTCCAGTCATCTCTGCTGCTGGGGGTTTTGAAGCCATTGCAAGGAATCGGCCTGAGAATGTTGCCCCATCTGCTGATTTTTCAGGACCTCTATTTTTAGAGTCACAAGGTGCTGCTATTAGTGATAATGATACAAGTTTCTGCTCATTTCACAGCCTACATCCTCAATTCATTGGTTATACCCGTGGGAAGCTTCATGAATTGGTAATGAAAACGTTTAAGAGCCGGGAATTTGCTGCTGCCATAAATGAGGTTTTAGACCCATGGATCAGTGCAAAACAGCCAAAGAAAGAGATGGACAAACATATTTACCAAAAAACAGGTATGGTCAAGCAAGTTTAATTGCTACATATGAGTCTAGGTTGGATTGGAAAAGAAATATTTTAATTTAGAATGGGATGCTAGAGCTTTTCCCAAGTCTCTTGGGTAGCCTTAAAGCATTTTGCAAAATCTCATCACTTTTTATTAATATATATATATATATATATAATATAATCATTTAGTAATTAGTATGATAATAATTGTCTTCATGATGCTTTTTAGTGGATCTTCTCGTAAAAACAAAAGAATTCTACTTGGAATAGTTAGTTTTTTTAGTTCATTTTCTTTTAACTCGTCTTACTTGTTTTTGACTTTTTGGCATGCTCATTTTGGCTTTTATCACATACATCCATTTGTCTAGTTGGAGTGTGCATGTTGGTATTTATGTGATCACCTATTTAACTTGTTAAGGGTCCTTACTTCCTTCTTGGACGTGGTGAGATGAGTGTGTGATGTGCAAATTTCACCATTTTTCTTTAGTTTGGTAAATTTCTTTCTTCTTTCTTTGTACATATGTGGATGAATGTTGGCTTTTACGTTGCAGATAGTGGCAAACGAGCACGAATGATGGTTAATGGAAGTGAAGAAGAGTATGAGATTGAAGATGAGCTGCAATCAACCCGAAAGGATGAGCCTGCATTTGAGGATTTATGTGGTGATGCAACCTTCCATGAACAAGAGAGTGCATATTCCATTACTAAGATGGGGAACTGGGGTTTGTTAGATGGTCATGTGCTGGCAAGAGTCTTCCATTTCATGAGATCTGACATGAAATCGCTTGCCTTTGCTTCTTTGACTTGTAAACACTGGAGAGCTGCTGTCAGGTTTTACAAGGGGATTGCAAGGCAGGTTGACTTGTCATCTCTTGGTCCTAACTGCACTGACTCTGTAGTGTGGAATATCATGGTATGTTTCGTGGTTGTTTAAAATACTTAAATATGATTCTTTTCCCTTTACCCCTCAGGTTTAATATAATTCTTTACTTGCAGAATGGTTATAACAAAGAAAAGATAAATTCCATGATTCTAATTGGTTGCACAAACATAACTCCCAGCATGCTTGAAGATGTTCTTTGTCCTTTTCCAAGTTTATCTTATATAGATATTAGAGGTTGCAGTCAGTTTGGGGAGTTGACGGTCAAATTTCCCAATTTGAGGTGGTTCAAGAGCCGAAGCTTGCATGCTATGACTATCTCAGATGAGTCAAATTCTAAAATAAGGAGTCTGAAACAGATTACTGAGAAAACTTCATCTGGCCTTAAAATGGGCCTGGGGAGCACTATGGATGATTTTGGAGAATTGAAGAGTTATTTTGAAAGTGTAGATAAAAGAGACTCTGTAAACCAATTATTTCGTCAAAGTTTATATAGACGTTCAAAGTTATTTGATGCCAGAAAGTCCTCATCCATTTTATCTAGGGAAGCTCGTATTAGGCGATGGGCCATCAAGAAATCTGAAAATGGATATAAGAGGATGGAGGAATTTCTTGCTTCAAGTCTACGGGACATCATGAAGGAGAATACCTTCGATTTTTTTGTGCCCAAGGTACTGGTAGTCTTGTGCTTTCTGTCTGGCCATAAAATTTTCTACATTATGTATAAAACTTTATTCTTTTTCTGTCATTTGGTTATTAGGTTGCAGAAATTGAGGAAAGAATGAAAAATGGTTATTACATTGGCCATGGTCTGGGTTCTGTTAAAGAGGACATCAGCCGAATGTGCAGGGATGCAATAAAGTAAGGTTTTCTAGTTGCCTCTTTTTCGACTTCATCTGATACCTTGTATTGAAGAATATTTATAAGTTGCAAAGGCTTAAATCGTCCAAGGTGTAGTCATTTACTAACTGCTGTGGTTACCCATTTATTTTGCTGTGAGAAATTGAAAGCTAAGTTTGAGTTGGTTTAGATACACGCATACAAATATAAGATATATATATACACCTCTGTGTGTGTTATACTTTTGTATTCTGTATATGTATATTTGTTTATCTCCCTGACCCTAAATACTCTTCAGTCTGACAAGTTCTGTCAGAATTGTTACTCCTTGGCATAGATCTAAGGGCTGCCTCCTATAATAATGTATATTATATCTTCCCTTTGAAATTTAAAATGTAATTTCCTCTTTATATTCCTGAAGCTATTCTCTCCCCTCTTTTTTTAATATTTTTGTTTTTGTTTTTTATATTTAACTTATTGGGCATAAACTGTTAATTTTGCACCTGCTTCTCTTTCCTGTGCTTTATTTTTATGGCCATACATTCAGCATGAGCATCTGATAGTAAGCTTCCTCTTCCTCTTGTTGATATAACAATTTTTTGGATGTAGAGCAAAGAATTGTGGTGGTGCTCGAGACATGAATCGCATAATTACTTTATTTATCCAGCTTGCCACACGCTTAGAAGAGGGTGCAAAGATTACTTCTTCTTATGAAAGAGATGAGTTGCTGAAGTCTTGGAAAGATGACTCGCCTGCTGGGTTCTCAAAGTACAAGAAGAAACTTGGTAAGGCAGTCACTGAAAGGAAGTACATGAACAAGAGCAATGGCACTTCTTTTGCTAATGGTGGTTTTGATTATGTGGAATATGCATCTGATAGAGAAATTAGAAAGCGTTTATCCAAACTTAATAGGAAATCTCTAGACTCAGAAAGTGAAACATCTGATGAACTTGGTCGCTCTTCTGAGGATGGCAAAAGCGAGAGTGAGATTGTGAGTACAGCTTCAGATACAGAGAGTGACTTGGATTTCAAGCCTGAAGGTCGGTCTGGGGAGTCAAGAGGGGTTGGATACTTTATGGCAGGTGATATTTTTGATTCTATGGCTGATGATCGTGAATGGGGTGCTCGCATGACCAAAGCCAGTTTGGTTCCTCCTGTCACTAGGAAATATGAAGTCATTGACCAGTATGTTGTTGTAGCTGATGAGGAGGATGTGCGACGTAAGATGCAGGTATCCTTGCCAGAGGACTATGCTGAGAAGCTCAATGCTCAGAAAACTGGCATGGAGGAGTTGGATATGGAACTTCCTGAAGTCAAAGATTATAAACCCAGAAAACAGCTTGGAGATGAAGTTATAGAGCAAGAAGTTTATGGAATTGATCCTTATACTCATAACCTTTTACTTGATTCTATGCCAGAGGAGTTGGAATGGCCTCTAGAGGATAAACAATCTTTTATCGAAGATGTTCTCCTTCAGACTCTTAGTAAGCAGGTTAGACACTTCACAGGCACTGGGAACACTCCAATGATGTATCCATTGCAGCCCGTTGTAGAAGAAATTAAAAGAGTTGCTGAGGTGGATTGTGATATACGAACAATGAGAATGTGTCAAGGTGTCCTGAAATCCATAAATGCTCGTCCTGATGACAACTATGTTGCTTACCGAAAGGTATACATGTGCTTTATATATCATGTATTATTTTCTGTTCTTTTCCTCGTTATATTTCATAACATTATATTGTTTTCTCTTGTTACTTAGTTTTATGATGCTGATGTTTACATGTTCTTTTTCTACTGGAATATGCTTTATTAGGGTCTAGGTGTTCTTTGCAACAAGGAAGGTGGCTTTGGACAAGAAGATTTTGTTGTAGAGTTTTTGGGTGAGGTATGGATGCGAATTACTTTACAAGCAGTTTCATTATCTACACCTTATTGCAAATAATATATTCTTTCCAATTTTCTTTTAAGGTTTTTAACTAACGGTTGTATCAAAAAGTTTAAAGTTTTCTTCATTACTGTGTAATTATTCTCTGGCTTTTGAATAAAGTCTCTTTGAAGTCCTTTATGCTGACAGGTTTTAATTTTGATAGGTTTATCCTGTTTGGAAATGGTATGAGAAGCAAGATGGGATTCGGTTGTTGCAGAAAAACAATAAGGATCCAGCTCCTGAGTTTTACAACATTTACCTTGAGAGGCCAAAGGTGTCTATTCAACACGTCTTTTGCTATGTGTTTTTTTGTGTGGTTAATAACTTAATTTTACTTGCTTTGCTGAAAATATTTGCCTGATCATCTCTTATTCATCAGGGTGATGCTGATGGGTATGATTTAGTTGTTGTTGATGCCATGCACAAAGCAAATTATGCAAGTCGAATTTGTCATTCATGTCATCCTAATTGTGAAGCCAAGTAAGTATATTCTGTTACTCTTACAGTTTTTTTAAAGCACTTTCCCCATTTTCCCTCTAGTTCGGGAATTTGGAGACTTGTATAGTGCAGAATAATTTTGATTTTTTTTAAATATGGAATGATATGTTTACCAGTGCTATTTTTGACGATATATATTCATAATTGTTTACTGGATCTTTGACACATGCTAATATAATTGTTGGACAAGTTTAACCTGTTGCCAGTAAAACTCAAGTATTTGTACTTGGTCTGAAGTTTTACACTTCAGATATACTTAAATCAACTTGTGCAAGGATTTTGGATGCCTAAAAGCTGAAAAAGTGATTGTTCTACATCAAAAAGTAGCATGGATGTTAAACATATTTTGTATTTTGTTATTTATGTCGATAGACTGTTTACTAGAATGACTGTTACCTTGTGTTCCAGATAACTTATCCCTTTTGTTTTGGGACAAGTTGTAGTTTAAATCAGTCTCTCTATTATCTGATTATTTAAGAGTTTAGTGCTTTAGTTGATCTTTTTTGGTACATAAAGTTTTTGTTGATTGGCACGACACCTGTTCCTACCTCTGCCTCTAACTTCTGATCCTGAAACAAATTAGCCTAGCTTTAAACCCGAGTTCCTTCATAATACCAAGATTTTGTTTCTGCTAATTCAGCTATTATTTACCATTTCTTGAATGCAGAGTTACTGCTGTAGATGGTCAGTACCAAATTGGAATCTATGCTCTACGTGCAATACGATATGGCGAGGAGATTACATTTGATTATAATTCTGTTACAGAGGTTTGAATCTTCTGTCCTATCAGCCTTGTTACAGGAAAATTCCTATATTCTTATAGCTCATGATTGATACTTATCTTTTTAGAGCAAGGAAGAATATGAAGCATCTGTCTGTCTCTGTGGTAGTCAAGTTTGCCGTGGCAGCTACTTGAATCTGACTGGTGAAGGTGCATTTCAGAAGGTACGCACTTTAAGGAGGTTTTTTGAAGAAAAAAAAATGATACTTTCTTTACTGCCTGTTGAATCAGTTGATCCTGTTCTCATTTGAGTTTCGAAAAGTTATTATAAGAAGGCCGTTGTTCATCAGGTATTGAAGGAGTGGCATGGAATACTTGATCGAGAACAGCTAATGCTAGAAGCTTGTGAACTAAATTCTGTATGTGAAGAAGATTACCTTGAGTTAGGGAGGGCTGGTCTAGGAAATTGTTTGCTTGGTGGGTTGCCTGATTGGTTGGTTGCATACTCAGCTCGCCTGGTATGTCTATGCTCTGCTACATTTTTTTAAAAAGAAAAAAAAGAAAAAAAGGGAGGAGGTAGGGGGGAGCTTCTATTCACCTGACACTTCTTTTCTGTTGTAGGTGAGGTTCATAAATTTTGAGAGAACAAAGCTCCCTGAGGAAATTTTTAGGCATAATTTGGAAGAGAAACGAAAATACTGTATAGATATATCTCTTGATGCAGAGAGGAATGATGCTGAAATTCAGGTATGTTGCTGTTCTCATTTTGTGACTGTGCATGGCATTTGTCTGCATATGTTTGTTTAAAGCTATTTATGCTTGCGGTTCAATGTAAATGCTTATTGTATACTTTTCTTTTGAATGAGATAGGCTGAGGGTGTCTATAACCAGAGGCTTCAGAATTTGGCAGTTACTCTTGACAAGGTGATTACCCTCTCTGTCTCTTAATAACAAAATTTGAGGATTAGCTGTGGAGTATGATGTGACCGATAGTGGAACCTTTTCTATGGTTATCCTGCAACCCAGAAGGATGGAAAACTGTTTATTTTGACCTGGTGTTTATGATTTTGAAGAGCTAAGCTTCCAAAAATTGAAGTTTAAACTTTTTGGAATGCATAGATTACTCTCTTTTTTGTTTGGTGTAATGGTTGGATGACAGCCATCTTTATTGCATTAAATCCTGCCATTGCAGTTAATGATGTAAAATTCTGTAGAGGCTAGATCTTCTGCAGTATGAGAGAAAATTTTGTACATTCTGATTATATTATACTAGTATCCCTACATAATCGTCTTTGATGCTGTTTCCAGGTTAGGTATGTTATGAGATGTGTGTTTGGTGACCCCAAAAAGGCTCCACCTCCAATAGAGAGGCTCAGTCCTGAAGAAGCTGTTTCCTATCTCTGGAAAGGAGAGGGATCACTTGTTGAGGAGCTTCTTCAGTGCATGGCTTCTCATGTGGAAGACGACATGCTCAATGATTTGAGGTCCAAGATTCAGGCCCATGACCCATTGGGTTCTGACAACATTCTGAAAGAACTTCAAAAATCTCTGTTATGGTGAGTGGAATGTCCTGTTTAAATTTGTTACCATGCTGTTTTTTTCTAGTAAAGATGTTATGTTAATCATTGCTTTCTTTGTTTTGAAGGTTGAGGGATGAGGTTCTGAATCTTCCATGTACATACAAGTGTCGGCATGATGCTGCAGCTGACTTGATCCATATTTATGCTTACACAAAGTGCTTCTTAAGAGTTCGGGTAAGTCTTTTTACTATTGTCTTTCTGATAAACAAATTTTTCTTTTTTTTTTTTTTTGGGGGGGGGGGGGGGGGATTGTCAAGTGGATAATGTTTGTCAATGCTATTGTATTGTTTATCATTTGATCTGAATCAACCATTTGTATGCACAGGAATACAAAGCAGTAACTTCTCCCCCAGTCTACATCAGTCCTCTTGACCTGGGCCCCAAATATGCTAACAAACTGACAGGTCTTCAGGAGTATTGCAAGACCTATGGTGAAAATTATTGTTTAGGGCAGCTGATTTTTTGGTATGACCAGACAAGTGTTGAGCCAGATTGCAGCCTGGTTAGAGCAAGTAGGGGTTGCTTTTCATTACCTGACATTGGTTGCTTCTATGCCAAGGTTCAGAAGCCATCAAGGCATCGTGTTTATGGCCCGAAGACTGTGAAATTTATGCTGTCATGGATGGTAAGCTTCTTTCATCCATTTTGTAATGATGCAGATGCCGGTTTGAGTTCTTTGAATTTCAAGTATTGGGATACCCTTCATGCTTTCCAGACTTATGTTTGTTGTCAACTAACAAACATTGGGCATTCCCTAGATTACTCGGATGATTTTTATGCATCTTTACGTCATAGAATTTATTATGTTATGGTGACACGTATTTGCTAGGGATGGAACTAATCTATTTAATTCTGTTTTCAAATGACAGACCTCAATTTCTAACTTGATTGTATATGGAATAAGGTTGGTCTTTGTTTTGCCAGAGTCTACTATAGTTAATTATCCTTTATATCACAAATAGAAAAGTAGCATTCCCACAGTTAACGTGTATGTAGAGACCAATAGTATTGATTGGAAAGAATATTGCCTTCCTTTGAACTCACACTGGTTAATTCAATTACCTCAGCATGGTATATATTTATTGTTGGATACCGTGGTTGTTTACCTGTTGTAATATGGTTCTTTGTGCAGGAGAAGCAACCCCAGAGACCGTGGCCAAAGGACCGAATATGGTCATTTAAAACTAATCCGAAAGTTTTTGGCAGTCCGATGCTAGATGCTGTTTTAAATAATTCTTCATTGGATAGAGATATGGTGCAGTGGTTGAAGCACAGACCAGCAATATTCCAAGCCATGTGGGATCGATGAGGCTTTTATAGGTGTTTGGGTTAGTGGCAGTAGTAGGACTATCAGCCAATACTTTTGTAAATGTTTTGGAATGATTTTTTTCAATTTTAGTTCGCAGCTACCCTTTAGCGTGGTAGTTGGTAATCATTCCAAAACATCAATTCTTGTGTACAGTTTCCATCTTTGTATTTGTAATTCATTTTCTTGTAGTAGGGCCTTGTTTATTTTTTGCCTCGCCTTTTTCTTTAATTGCCTCTTTATCTTTTGCCTGAATATGCCAGAGAAATCATTGGTGATCGTAGGTTGGCAGTTTTTGAAGATGAGAACTTGCGCGTAAGAGTTATGTCCAAGATTGGTAGCTCTGAGGCTGATTGTGCAATAACAATTGTTCTTGAAGGTTTTCTTAGATAGGATTTTGGTGATATGGAGGGGATAGTCTTGGGGATTTTTTGGGATCATTTGAAGTTAACGGATCGAAGAGGAATCTGAAGAATTAGTAGTTGACGAAAGTGTGATCCGACCATGAAGCTATGCTGTCGACTTTCAAACTTATTTGGAGAATAGCAAAAATGTGTGTTTTAAGGTATTGGATGAGAATCTGTTTGCTTTCCAATTTCATTGCACGTGGAGATCAGATCAGGGGTTTGGAAGGATTTCCGTCTAAATAGATATATGAAGGATCAAACGTCCTAGTGAGATTAGGATCTGGGTCGGGGCTTATGACTTGCCGTTGAGCATGCTGAGGAAGGAAGTTGCGGAACAGATAAGTACTTTTCTGGATGCCGATTTATGTGATGAGGGAGGCTGGCAGTTGGGGATGGGTTAATTAAAGTGAAGTTTATTGCTAAGTTGCACTATGAATGGCTGCCAAACTTCTGTTACTGGTCATGTGGATAAGGAGTGTGAGAACGTCAACACAGACCAGGAAGGCAAGGGACTCTAAAATCTTACGCCGGGTGGATGTGAGTTTCTCCTTTTACCTAAAAGGTTTGAACGTAGGAGCAACAGTGGTCATAGTCTCTCTTACATGGACTTGGCACTTTAAGATATCATACTCGTGTCGACATGACACAAATACGGACACGAAATATGTATGTGTCTGATGGACTTGGCACTTTAAGATATCATATTCATATCGACATGACACGAAATATGTGTCTGACCCAAGGTAAGGAAAGAACATGGAAATCACTGGTGTTGTGCATCGCTGGGTTTCTCAGCTTTTGCAACATCGTAGCTTAGGAATAAAAATGGCAAATAGAAACTTTCTAACACTGGTTTTTTTAAAGAGAGACAAAAGAGGGATGAAAAGATTTCAATTTTGAAATGCAGGAGGAGCTTTGTAATGAGGTTGTCTAACCCCAACTGTATTTAAATTAAGCAGGGCAGGCCAGGGCACACCAGCTGCAACATCCGTGCAATTTTAACAGTGAGACCAGTGGCAGTGTTAGGACGAGGAGCGCCGACTGCCGAGTGCCATCCTCTTTTCAGTCTTTTGTCTTTTGCTTTCCACATTTTGAACTTCCCTTTAGGCTATAAGTAACAAAACATCCCATCCCATCTAATTAAGTTCCGAACATGTGCCACTCCCAATCTTACTCCTCTCTGATTTCCTATTTATTTGCAGCAATGATCAATCGCATTCACAAGCCCGTCCTATCACACCTGTAATTTCCCGGTGACCTGAAAATACCCAAGAGACAAACAGTCGGCAAAGCAGAGTGGTTGCCTCAGAAGTCAGACCTGACCTGACCCTCGAATGTGTGTTAGTTACGTATATTATTAATAATTTATAAAAGCCAGCCTCAGCCCAATCATCCTTGATTCCCGTGTCGCCGCCTTCAGTACTCATTCCCATCCAATAACCAACCCCCACGTGTCCCCCTTCTCATAACGTCCCTATGATTCCCATTTTTTTTCGTTTTGCATTTTTGCTCCATTTGCCTAGCTATCACTCTGCAACAGTTTTTCACAAAGCAAAAACCAGCATGAAAATGGAGTTGGAGAGAGATCCTCATTCTTATCCGATTCCGGCTTTCACTACCGAGTTTAACATCAATTCCCACGAACCCAACTTCACCTCCATTTTCAACGGCGCCAATCTCCAGCCTCTCCTCCCTCTACCCTCTGATGATCCTTCTTGCTTCAACTCCTTCACTCATGACCATGACTTCCCTTCTCTTCCCCTCGAACCTCAACTACCTGATCTCGACTTCTCCCTTTACTCCTCTTCTCTGCCTCCCAAAATCCTCGGTTTCCTCCCTGATTCCGCTCAGTTCCTCGATTTCGTTTCTAAACCCTTACCAGACCTCCTCTGCCTCGAACAACCCCACCGTCAACCCCGAATTCCTCACTCTTCCTCGCCCTCCTCATCAACTTGGAAACTCAAACGTACTCGTCTCAACTTAAACCTCTGCGACTCTGACAACAACCCTCAAACCCTCGACTCCATTGTCCAAAGCTTCAACTCTCCTCCTCCAATCATCCCACACAGCGAGCTAGCTCGAAAGCGGAGGCAAAAGCTAAGCGAGAAGACCCGTTGTCTTCATAAGCTAATGCCATGGGACAAGAAGATGGATACTGGCACCATGCTCCAAGAGGCTTATAAATATATCCGGTTCTTACAAGCTCAAATCTCCATTCTCCAATCAATGCCAATCACTTCGAGCTTTCCTTCGAGTGAAGATATTAATACCCCTCTTGGATTCGATTATGCTGGGTTGGGAAGGTTGAATAGACAGCAGCTTTTGCAGGTGTTGGTTAACTCTCCGGTGGCGCAAACCATGTTTTATTCACAGGGTTTTTTCGTTTTTGCTTATGAGCAGTTGGTTTCGCTTAAGAAGGCTAAGGAGAGGAAAACGGTGCTTCAACAGTTTCTCTTTGGTAATTAACTGGTAAAAATGGAGGCATGATATGGTTTTACTATTATGTTTTATGGATTTTCTTGTTTTGTTGTTAGATTTCCAATCTTCAGGGTCTCTAGATTTTAGTTTTAATACTAGTTTTTAGGTACAACTTAAATCAATGCAATGCAATTAATGAAATGAAAATCTGTTTGAAAAGGTATAGGATTAGGGGATACTTGCATGGTTCATCATTTTGAGTTCTGGTGATGGTTATTGCAATTTTATTTTGTTTCTCAATTTTAACTTTTTTTTAATGTCTGATTTGAAGCCATTGAGGAGTTTTGACACTGTTTAGCAAAAAAATGTTATTTCTGCTTAACAACTCACTCTAAATTTTATAGTCTAAAGTACTTTGATTCATTTGGTTTGATTGGTTATTGCTTGCAAAGCCCTATGTGACCAAGGTTGATTCATTGGGTTTTCAGTTTTTACCTCCTTTTTCATTTCCTGATTACTGCTGGGCTCATATGTTCCTTCCTTTCGCCATTAGACCAAATGATCATTCTAGTCCATGGCTATGACAAATTAACTCCAATATTTGGGCTTTGGCAACTGTACTTGAAAAAGCCTGAAACTCAACGAATATGTTTCAGATTTGGGCATTTCAAGATGAAATTATGTAAGGCAATCACCGCCCAGTGATCTCCACCACGGTTCCTTTCTTTCAAGTTATTTAAGGATTGTTAACATTGAATTATTTTTAGTAATAACCTGTATTCCATTAGCAATAACATGTCAAAGGAGTATAGAGCCAATTGCAGAAGGAAGAAAAGGACAAACATAAATAATGAGCGAAGAATAAATGAACAAATCAATATGTTTCTACAAGAACATCTGCATAAAAGTGTTTGCGCGCGTTTGTTTGATATTCAGTGTGAACTCTTTATTAGATGAGGTAGGCATACACTGAAAAAGTCTTGAAATATGGGTTACAGCTCCACCGATTTTGAGCTCTAACTTACAGTCTTTTCATATGTTATCTCTCTGATCCTCAGGGGTCCACAACTACTTTTCCTTGAACTGAAGCGTGATGAGTTTACTGTACAACGCGGCATTTGGACTTTAGAGTTTTGGATTGGGTTTATTTTGAAGGTCTAAAAATCGTTCTTATGATTTTATCTTTTTGAAAAAAAAAACATTTCGGGAAATGATAGCTCTTGTTTTATAAAATCACAGTCTAATTTTTTTTTTTAAAGGACAAAATTACAAGGATAGTCTTTAGACTTCCAAAACAGACAATATCTTATAGCGGGCGAAGTTCAGTAATTTTTACATCAACAATAGCGCCGTATGTGAGAATCCGTTCTGGATCTGTACTAGTCCAAAGCAAAAACACAATCCATACTCTTGATTAGGAGCAGGGGAAAACGATCTCACATCGATCAGTCAAAGATTTGACTATGACTTTATAAAGTAAGGGTTACACTTCTCTTATCGAAATATTTTTTTTTTTTTTTTTAAAACAAAATCGTAAAAACAGTTTTTAGATAAGCGTAGTCTAACAATTCTTACAACAACAATCACTTTTTTTTTTTCTTCTTTTAATCACACATACCATTAGCAGTAGGACATTGATGGCTCACGTTCAATTATTCTAACCTTCTCACGGTTGCCTTCCTAAACGTGCCACACTGCCACGACCATTTTGATCGGCTTTAAATACTCCGAAAGTTCCCAAGGCTTGAGCTTTATTACAGAACTAGTATCATAAACTTGGAATATTTCTCCAATCCAGGATTCCTTTGGATTTAATCATTTGCCATAAACTAGCATTTATGAAGTTATATTTCAAAAATTTCCAACTCAATTTGAAATTTTAAAATACCGAAATAATAGTTCATATACTTATCATTTGCCATAAACCAATAGGATATGTTTACTGACAGGATGAACAATAAATCCGTGAAAAAAAATCAAAAATTCAAAGAGCACTTACGGGCCATTGATAGATGCCCAAGGCACGCTCTTGTATGAGCTGGTTTATACCCTACTTTTCTTCTTCCCCCATCAAAGGAATCCAAGAGAGAAGAAAGAAAAGAAGACATAAAAAGCAACACTAAAGTATAGCATTGTATTGACAAAAGAGGCTTTTTTAGTTTCTTAAACCAGCTAATCCCATTTTACATACTTACTTTACTACTGTTTATATCTTTCCTCAATCTTTCTTCCCACCCTCTCCTCATCAAAGAACTTGCCATTTGTTTTTCTTTCTTGGAACCCATCTGATCAAGTCCTCTCTCAGAATAAAGAAACAAAAAAAATGCTTAAACTCGGAGGCGTTCTCGTTTGTCTTCTGATTGTGGCCATGGATGTTGCAGCGGGGATTCTTGCCATCCAAGCAGAAGTTGCACAAAACAAGGTGCCTTGAAATTATACCGCTAACTTTTAGTTACATGGCGAATTTGTGAAGTCTATGAATTATTATTATTATTAATTCATGAGATTTTTTATAGAATTTTTGTTGCTTTGTAATTTTGACAGGTTAAGCACCTAAGGCTGTGGATATTTGAGTGCAGAGATCCAAGCCATGACGCTTTCAAGCTAGCTTTGGGTGCAGCAGCGCTGTTGGCTCTAGCCCATGTTCTTGCTAACCTGCTTGGTGGCTGCATGTGCGTCTGTTCTCAAGATGAGTTCCAGAGAGCCTCCCCTAACAAGCAACTTTCGTTGGCATGTCTCATTTTCACTTGGTAAGCATATTTTATTTTCCTTGGAATTGTTCCTATAGCTCACTCAGCACGGTAGTAAGTAGTAACCCAGCAAAACTTAAGCATTTTAATTGGAATCAGCTTTGATTAAGATTTAGCAACGTGAATAAATAGTAGTAGTAATTTCGGATGTGGATTTCATGTATTTTTTTGGGGGTTTATCAGGATCATATTAGCCGTTGGATTGTCCACGCTGGTGATAGGGATATTATCAAACAACAAATCCAAGGCGTCCTGTGGTTTCACGCACCACCATTTCTTGTCCATTGGAGGAATTTTGTGTTTTGTTCATGGACTGTTTTCTGTTGCATATTACGTTTCTGCCACTGCAGCTAGTGACGAAGAAAAGTAAGAAATGCCATCTTTAGTGGAACTTTTTCTTTTTCCAAACCGCCCCAACTTTAGAGGTCATTGATCAACTATCACTTTCATCCTACTTGTAAAAACAAATGTAAACATCTTTGAATGACATTATCAATCTTGCGGGACAGCTGATACATAATATATATAAGCTAAGTTTCTCCCTTTTTTTTTTTTTTAATTATTTGTTTAGTTCAGTAATTGAAAATTTGACACATTTGTCATTTGTCTACTCATCTATTGGTTGATCGCATTGCTTTACTAAAAAGAGATTTGCAACGAATTGGTTCACAAACATGCTTAGTTCTTTACTCACCCAAAGTAACATATATATTTGAAACCCACATTTGCCACTGCCTAGTTTATTATTGGTGCAGTGACAGGATTTCAAGTTTTAGTTCATTATTATAAGATCTATGTTAGGCACATTCTCGGCATTGGTGAAGATGAAATCTAAGAAGAAATCATACAATCCCAAGAATGGCATAGTAACTCGGCGAGGCCTTAATTTCTTGAACTCTATGGGGTTCAAGATATGATCAGTTCTTTTCATAGGCATATTTTCTGGATTGATATGATTTATATTTTATTCTCTCGTAAGATCGATTTTTTTAAAAAGGTTAGTAGCAAATTCGTTTTTTTTTTTTTTACTTTTTTTTCCGAACGGATCGGATACGAATCCTAAATTGATCCGCAACTCAACACGCATACCTACGCCTTTAAATACATCATTTAAAATTTAAATAAAAATAATTAATAAAATAATTTTTTTAACTTTTTTCTAGCCGGTTGGTACAGATCCTAAATCGACCACCGAGTCAACATGCGGACCAACCCTTTTAAAAGTATCATTTAAATTAAAAATAATTAATAAAATATTTTTTAAAACTTTTTTCTCCAAGTGGATCCGGTATGGATTCTAAATCAACCCACGACTCAACGTGCGGACCAACCACTCTAAATTCATCATTTAAAATAAAAATAAAAATAATTAGTAAAATAAATTTATTTTTTAACCTTTTCTCCGAGCGGGTCGATATCGGGGTACTTTTATTTTTTTTAATAATTTTTTTAATTAATTAATAATAAAAATTTAATTTTAGTTTATATTTTATTAAATAATAATATTTTATTTAAATATTTTATTTTTAAATTATAATAATATTAATATAATAATATTTTTTAATTATAAAAATTAAATTTATGATAATTATTTATTTATAAATTACATAATACAAATGCATTTTCAAATGTTATTTATATGTATTTTAAAAAAATATTTAAACCTTATTGTACACGATATATTTTTATTATAAGATATAAAAAATAAGAAAATAAAATTATGATTTATATTTTATTCTATCGTAATATCGATTTTCTCACATAAGTTAGCAGCAAGTTTATTTTTTCCTTTTTTTTTTAAAACCTTTTTCCCGAGCGAGTGGGTACGAATCCTAAATCGACTCGCGAGTCAACATGCGAACCAACCACTTTAAATTCATCATTTAAAATAAAAATAAAATTAATTAGTAAAATAAAATTTTTTTTAAACTTTTTTTTAGAGCGGATCGAGAACGGATCTCAAACCGATCCGCAAGTCAACGTTCGAACTAACCCATTTAAATACATCATTTAAAATTAAAATAAATATAATTATTAAAATAAATTTCTTTTTTTATTTTTTTTACCTGAGCAAATCGATAAAAATCCTAAATCGACCTAAGAAATTTTTTTTCTAGAATATATATTCATTAATAATAATATATTTATTATTTTTTTGTCAAAAAAAATATTTTTGCCCCAAATAAAAAACAAAATAGGATAAATAAATTTTGAACATTTAAAGAAATGCCTTTTAGATCCCTAAAGATTTTTTGCAAAAAGTAAAAAAATCCATAAAAGATAACAAAATAGAACAAAAAAATCTTTTAATAAAATTCAAAAATTTTGTATGTGTCCCTAAGGATTCAATTTTCATAATAGTAGATGTTAGAATTTTAAAAAATATTTTTTAAAAACGTTTTAACATATTAAAAGATATTTTTAAAATTTAGAATTATATAATGTAACATTTTAACGCTGTTGCAAATATTCAGTAGTTTCAAAGAGTGTTTTAAGAAGGATATAAAGGTAACAAGCCTCTTTTAAAAAGCAGAGAAAGTTACAGAAATTAAAATTATAAAATATTGTAATAGTTCTTTTAAGGGTTTTTTTATTGAGATATAGTCAAAAAAAAAATACTAAAATACCGTTGTTTTTGGATTAATTCCCAAAATTCTCCTTTTTTTTTTAGCTGGGAAATCGCCATCCCCCATGGCGATTTCCCAGCGTTAAAATTTCAAAAATTGTAAAAAACACCAAAGGAAATCGCCATGGGGTGGCGATTTCCCTTGGTGTATTTTGCAAATTTTGCAAATTTGATGAAGGGAAATCGCCATGGGGGTGGCGATTTCCCTTCATGTATAAATATATATTTTTTAAATTAATAAAAAAAATTAAATTTATTTTTTAATTTGATAATTTTATTTTTTAATTTTAAAAATTATAAATTAAATTAAAATATTTTTTTTTATAATTTAAAAAAAAATCGTAAGGTATATTTTATGATTTTTAATATTATGAAAATTGTTTTTTAAATTTTGTTAAAATATTAAAACAAATTAGATAAAAAAAATTTGAATTTGAATTTGAAAGAAGGCAACGGTCATATGACCGTTGCCTTCCGTCCCCCCTCCCCCCACCCCCACCCCCCCCACACACCATTTTTCTCTATAAATACCTCCTCCCTTCCTTCATTTATTCATTCTTCTTTCAACAATTACATCTCTTTCTACCAAAAAAATTTCTTTCTACAACAATTTTTTTTTCTACAACAATATTTAGAAAATGGCTTCATCATCACTATTGAGGTTACATGAAAATCACATATCGGAGGTTATATTTAACGAGGTAAGTAAATTGTTATAATATTATTTGTATTACATTATACATTTTTAGTTATTTTTTATTGATTAGAATTTTGTAAATTTATAGTTTTATTGTTTTATAATTTTTATATTTTTAATGTTATAATATTCAATTATAGTTTTATCATTTATTAATTACTATTGTTTTTTGATTTCATAATTATATAATTATTTATTTTTTATATTGTTTAATTTTTTATTATTATAGTTATTTAATTTGTTAATTATTTTTGTTTTTTCATTTTATAGTTTTATATAATTTTAATTTTTATATTATAATGGTCTTTTTATTATTATATAGAATAATAATTTTGTAATTATTACTGTTTTTTTATTTTATAGTTTTATATAATTATAAATTTTATATTATATTATTTTGTATTATTATAGTTTTATAATTGTTTAATTAATATTATTTTTTTCATTTTATAGTTTTATATAATTTTAAATTTTATATTATATTATATTATTATTGTTTTATAATTTTGTAATTATTATTGTCTTTTAATTTTATAGTTATTTATTTATTATATAATTGAATTATTTAATAATTATATAAAAAAATTGAATTTTTTTTTTATTATTGTTTTGTTATTTTATAGTTTTATAGTTTTATTTATTAATTTTTAATTGTTATAGTTTTATAATATATTAATTTTTATTATTATAACAGGAAACTCGTCGCGTGTTACGTTCGAGGAAATTTACATTGGAGGACCCACCACATCCATCTATTATCGACCACTTAAGAAGAGCCGGATTTTATCACGCAAGTCAAATTCGACGATTTTTGATACAATCCGACTTAATCAGTGCGTTGGTCGAACGATGGAGACCCGAGACGCACACTTTTCATTTTCCATGTGGTGAATGCACGGTAACTCTCGAAGATGTTGCGCTGCAACTTGGACTTCCGATCCATGGCGATGCAGTTACAGGCGGAAGCCTGCTAGATTGGAATAAAGTGTGTCAAGATCTATTGGGCTCGGTACCTCCAGATGAGTATGTATCTGGCTCAACGGTGAGACTAACTTGGTTGAAATCGTTTCAAAATCTTCCATTACATGCAACTGAACAACAGATACAATATGCTGCTAGAGCATATATTTTACGTTTGATTGGAGGATTACTGATGCCTGACAAATCGAGCAGTCGGGTACATTTAATGTATCTTCTATTGCTACGTGATTTAGAGCATGCGGCAAATTATAGTTGGGGTTCTGCGTGTTTGGCGGTTTTGTATAGAGAACTTTGCCGGGCTACAGTTCCAAAAAGCCATGACATAGGTGGATGTTTAGTGCTTCTACAATCATGGGCTTGGTATCGGCTACCATTTCTTGCTCCGCGCGTGGATATTTCGGCTGTATACCCCCTTGCAAGCAGGTAATAATCTTTACTATTTTATTAATTTTGTACGAACTTGTATTTTTTTAGGTCATTAAGATATTATATGCATTTTAATAGGTGGAGTAGGAGTACGAGTAGAGATTTTACAGAGACTCCGAGCGATCTTGCAAGTATAAGAGTACGACTAGATCGACTAGGATATGATAAGGTAAATATTTCGATTGTTACATTGAAGTTTTTTTATTTATTTAATCCATATGAAACTAATAATTTGTAATAATTATTCGCAGTTTCTGTGGATGCCATATTCCTCGCGTGAAATTATGGCATGCCTCCCATCGGATGCCTACAATAATTTCAATATATGGAAAGCAAACACATCATTGATATGCTTTTCATATGTAGAGTGGCACCAAACTGACCGGGTGTTGCGACAATTTGGGATGCAACAACCAATTCCTGCATCCCCGGTGAACCTTGATAAGCTTCACAAGGTCGACATGCGTGGTCGTAATGATGAATTCTGGCCTGCGAAGCATGAACATTGGATCCAATGGTGGAATATACGTTTTCAACGAATTCCGACAGGTTACCCGATTGTTGGTAATAATTTCAACCCATCTGCTGATTACATAAGATGGTATAGAAATGAAGGTCGGCCTTTCGTTTGTCCACCGTCGATGTATGAGGATGTTAGGAGTATGCCATTTACCGGACAAACTTCAGCTCCAGTCCCTCCTACACAGGATATGGATGCTCCTATACAAGATATGGATGCTCCTAGACCTCGCCGACAACGTGGGCGAACGCGTCAATCGACCTCATCGGAGTTCACAGCACCAAAGATGTCATTTGATCATCCTGAACCTGAACGGGATCATGGAGTACCATCCAGTCATCGTTATTCCGTAAGTCACCCCAGATATGACGTTGATGAGTGTTACCGACCATCACCGCCAAGAACGAGGTTAGATAACCAGCTCCCCATTCTAAGTCCAAGTTCAGCATATCTAACATCAATGTATCAGTTTGGAACCCCTTCGTCAGCATTTGATGGTACATCATTTATGGGTGCATCTAGTAGTCAGGTTCCCGTTATGGGTGAACTAGGTGTTGGCTCATCCAGCAGTGGGTTTCAAATTTTTGATACGGAAGAAATGACTGATGACATACAACCGGAACCAGTGGCGGTTATAGCAAGAGGTCGTGGTGGACCGCGAATACGTGCCACTGACGAGGTTGAACGACGGGTGCAACCACCACGCACTAGAAGAGCTCGACACTGTTGCTCTACACCACACAATAATTAGAATAATTGTAATGTGTTTTAAATTTCTAATATATAAATTTATATGTTTTGCATTTCATGTTAATTATTTTAAATTTGTTCGGAAATTAAATATTATATTTTATTTTAATTTATATCTTAATGTTGTTATTTAATTTTAATATAATAATCCAAATTACATGATAAGTTGATTTTCTTTTTTTCATTTTAATTTAATTTTCTTTTTAAATTTTAATAAGAAATAAAATTTTAATCATAAATTAAATTAAAATTATTTTATCAAATATCCAGTTTTAAACTGTAACAATCTATACTATTATTAAAAACAATGATTAAATTGATGTTACGAGTTAATCGAATACCAACATAAAAAAAGTCAAATTAAAAAAATTATTTTACGATACCAACTTAAAAATAACTTCTTTATTTAAAAAAGTGACTCGATAAATTTCTTTAAAAAAAAAATTTATTTACATTTTACATCATTAAATTATTTTTGATATAAATTAAATTTTCCTTTTTATAATATTACAAAATTATAAAAAATACAATTTTTGATATAAAAATTTAATAAAAAATATAATCTTCTTTTTAAATTTTAATAAGAAATATATTTTTATTTTTTTATAAAATTGTAATAATAAATTAAATTAGATTTTTAATATATATTTAAAAAAAATAAATAACCAAACCTATAAAAAAAATATTTTAATTTAATTTATAATTTTTAAAATTAAAAAATAAAATTATCAAATTAAAAAATAAATTTAATTTTTGTTTATTAAATTAAAAAAAAAATTATACATGAAGGGAAATCGCCACCCCCATGGCGATTTTCCTTCATCAAATTTGCAAATTTAACCAAGGGAAATCGCCATGGGGGGTGGCGATTTCCCTTGGTGTTTTTTACAAATTTTGAAATTTTAACGCTGGGAAATCGTCATGGGGGATGGCGATTTCCCAGCTAGAAAAATGAGAATTAATCCGAAAACAACGATAATTTGGTATTTTTTTGGCTATATCTCAATAAAAAAATCTTCTTTTAAGAGTGAGTAATTAATAAACTTAAAATGTGATTTTTTTGGTGAAAGGGTCGTCGGCTTTAGATTTAGATGTACGATTATTAAGGAATTTTTAGGAAAATTTGAATTGAAAATAAGAAAGAGGCCAAGGGTGTTATAGAGGAATAGAAATCCTTTGTCTCTAATTTTTGTCTTCATTCATGTCTCAATCTCAAAGCAACCCACGTGTTATTTATTTATTTATTATTTTAATCTTTATTTGATTTTAAATTTTTAACTGCATTAAAAAAAACGCGTGATCTGTTTTAATTGTTGAGGCAAGAAATGAGAATAAAAAATGCAGAAGATTTGGATTCGTTATAAAGATATTTTTGAAAAGATTTCAACATCGACGGCATGGTTAACAACAACAGCCAACAAGTGGCGTATGGCACAGTAGCCAAGCGTTGGAAACTGGGTTTTGAATGGTGGTAGTTTGGGGATAGATCTGTCCAAAATCAGACTATCATTTCAAATCCAAAAACTTCTTTAGCTTTTGGTTTCTATGACTATAATAAGCTCATTTCGAGATTTTATCTAAAGCTAAAATATGTTCTGCAAGCAATGGCAAATAATTATTGGTTCTTTTGTTTTTTGTTAGATAAGTTTACACTTGTTATGGGGAGGTTTTAAATATGTGCTTGCTTAGGAGGTAAGCTGATTTCCCTTTTTTTTTTTTAATTTTAATTTTTCATAATTTTTTTTTTTGATATTTTGTTAAATTCAATTTTAGATTATGTTGAATTGGTCGGGCCGGTTCAATCGAAAATCAAAGGTTTAATCGATTTGATTTTTGATTTGATTTTTTATTCATTGAAAAAATCACAAGATGAAATATGGGCTGTGTTCAAAGTGGTCAATCGACGACGAGAATCATCTGAGGGCTCTTGGTTATCGCCTATGTCCATTCAGTCGCCTCCCTCAGACCCATCCCTTCCTTGGCACTTACAAACATGGACCAGTACTTGGTTAATGACCCTTCACCCACAGATGTTACCGAGGTCCCTAAATCGGAGCTCCTCGAGGTACCCACTGATGATAGTGTAGCTTCTGACAGTTCAAAGAAACGAGGTAGAGGTCATATTGAAAGTTTGCCAATGCCGACTAATGCGGTAACAAGTTTCAGATAATGTGTCTTGCAAACACGTGAGTTCATTGCATTTTCTTAATTTCATATTTTAAGAACAATTAATTAGACTTACTATTATATTATGGACTAAATTGCTTTGTTTTTTATAGTACTTTCATGAAGAGTTGTATCAAATCAACTATTGCCTCATTGATCAAACATTACTTCAATAATCCATGGCCGACTTGGAAAAAGTTTCTTCCAATGTCAAAGAGGCCATGTGGGGTTTATTTAGGTATCATTTGCTTTTATATATATATATATATCATTATTTTAATTTACTTAACCAATCATGTTTATTTATATATTAATATTATTTCATGGTAGGAAAAATGCATGTGGTCTCACGAACAAACACCTATCGTTAGAAAGATATCGAAAGCCATATGTAAGGACCGAATGAAAGCGTGTTGGGAACAGAGAGGAAAAATGCTCCGGTCGTATTTTTTGGGATTGATAAAATAGAAGAATGCAAAGCATACATTTGTGACAGGATAGTTGTTAATGTTTGGAATGAACTTATTGACAATGTATTAAGTACCGACGCTTAGGAAAAAAAAGTCCCAACAAACCAAAGCTAATCGATACACGAAAATGAAGTGTTACGAAGCATACATGAGGATCAACTCCTTTTTTAATTCATACACACTGGATGGTAAGAACTTTTTGGATTTCTACGTAATTTGTTTATTGAAAAGTTTTATACCAAGTTATATTAATCATTTTATACCATTAATTATGTGTTGTGGAATTTAATTGAATGTAGTAACAAGAGATGAGCTGTCAAGTTATCTTCAAAGAAGTACATGATTGCACCTATGAATGTGCAGGGACACAGTAATTTCATGGACAATAAGTCCAAAACTGTTAGTGTATGTCTTTAACCCTATCAATTTATGTTTATAATTTTTTGTTACATTATTTAATTATCTATACTTTTTATTTTTCTAACTGAAGGGTATGTCAATTATAATTTATTCAATTTATTATATTTTAATGTTTGAAATTGTAGGAAAGCTATAATGCTTTTTTGCAGTAAAGTTAGGATAACGATTCATCAAACTATCCTCTGTTCGATCATCATGCATGGTTTCAAGCTATCGGGAGCATTCAGACGACTCGGACTCATATTTATGGATTTGGAGCAAGACCACATACTTTGAATTTTTTCAACTATGTCAGCTTCAGTTCAGAAGTAAACAACTACTTTGCATGTGGTCATTCTATTGCACAGTTGGCGGCAAGTGAGCCCGAGGTTCTGCAGCGCTTGCAGCAAGATTTTGACTGCTTGCAAAATGAGGTCAAGAGTATTGCACAATCACAATCGAAAATAAAATGATGTCTTACTTGGCTTGAGGCAAATAATCCAACCTTTTGCGTAATTATGTGATGGAGTTGGAACTTCTAGAGTAGGAGGCAGTGGTGCAAGTTATGGAGGTGGACCCAGTGACGATCCAACACACTATCTTGGCCATAATGCTATTTTGAAACAATTTTTAATATTTTGTTATTTGAATATTACTATATTTTATAATTGTTTATGAAATTTTATATAATTATGGTGTTATTTATTTATATAGAATTAAAATTATTAGCATACTCAGTATTTTCGACAAAAAATTTCTTTAGAAAATTTAATCAGCGGAATTAATACCTTTTTCAACAGAAAATTTCATCAAAAATGTCATTTTTCTTGTAGTGACAGCTATAAACACGCAAAAGAAAAACATACTCCAATTTTTAGCCACATCAAAATAACAATATATTCCAATTTTTAGCCACGTCAGCTTTATTGAAAATGAAAAAGGCCACATCATTTTTTATATTTTTCAAATCGCGTCTTTGAAAAGTTCTGGGAACGAGAATGCACAAATCTTTCCCAGAATTAAAGATGGCATTCGTCCTGAAAGCTTTGGGGATGATTGTCATCCAAAAATTTATAAAATATGCCAGAATTCTCTAGGGATATTTTTCTTCTCTAAATTAATATTCCTTGGGGACGACTAACGTCTCCAAAAATTGCATGGTATTAGGCCATCTTTCTCACAAAAATTTCTTTAAAGACTTGCATCGTCCACAAAAATAATGTATGGGGATGACTAACATCCCTAAAAACAGCATGCAGTAAATTATCTATCCTCTTTCTCATTTACATTTTTTATTTAATTTCTCAGTGATAAATTTAACGAGAAAACATATGATCATGTATTTTTGGTAAAAGACCCAAATGGGGAGAAATTCGGCTTGGGGGAGGGGAGTAGAGAATCGGGGAAGGGAGGAGTCGGTGAGAAACAGGGAAGTGAAGGGAGGCTGGAAATGGCTATCGTTGGTACCAGCATGGCCAAATCAATCTTAAAAGGCCAGAGTGACTAGGGATGGCAAAATCCGATCCGACCGATGGATTTCGAACCGATCCGAATGGAGAGGTTTTTTTTTTGAACAATGGAGGCGGAGCGGGGCGGTGCGGTTTTTTTTGTTTGAAAGGCGGGGATGGAGCAGTTGTGGTAATTGCCTGCTCCGCACCGCCCCGCCCCGAATACTAAAATTACAATTTTACCCTTAAATATTTAACTTTTAAAAAAAAAATAAAATAATATAATTAAACTTATTATTTTTATTTTTCTTTTTAAAAACTTAAACCTAATATTTTATTTTTTTCTCTTCCTAGATTAGAGACATGTTTATATTGAATTTAAATTAAAATTTTTTTATAATGCTTTATTATTTGAAAAAAATAAAAATAATTAATAAATATCGAATGGGGCGGAGCGGGGCGGGGCGGTTATGGATGTAACCGACATCCATGGAGGCGGTAGTGGTATTGAAATTTCAACATCCACGGCGGAGCGGGGCGGGGGGCGGGCAGAGCAGTGCTATGGCGGGGCGGGGGCGGATACTGCAAAATTCGCCCCCGCCCCGCTCCATTGCCATCCCTAAGAGTGACCCTGCCGATGTCAAAACTCTCTCTAGTCCGACCAGCGAAGCATCTCTCTTCATCTCCTTCCCTCTCATGTTTTCTCTCACATATGGGTTTTAAAGGGTATCTTGGGTAAAGACAAAAATTAGGTGACATTTTTAATTGCATTAAAAAAAGAAAATAGTATATACACATAAAAACATAGGTCTTTTTATTTTAATATAGCCAAAAAAAAAATTATTTATCAAAATACCGCTCTTTTCAGATTAATTTCCAAAATCCGTTTTTTTTAATCAGTTGGGAAATCGCCATGGCCCATGGCGATTTCCCAACTGAAAATTTTAATTTTTTTTAAAATACCAGTTGGGAAATCGCCATGGCCCATGACGATTTCCCAACTAAAATTTTCAAATTTTTTTTCCATTGGGAAATCGCCACCGTGGGTGGCGATTTCCCAAGGTAAGTTTTTTTTTTTTAATTCTTTTAATAAATAATAAAATTTAAATAAAAATTATATAATTTAAAATTTTAAAAAATAAAGATTTAATAATTTTAATATATAATTTTTATCCTATGGTGGTAGAAGTATCCATGGGTCGGGCCGGGCCCATGTATGGTATCAACACCACATTTGCTTGCCCAAGCCACGGTGACAATTTTTAAATCTTTATTTATTTATTTTTTTAATTTCATAAAATAATAAAAATTATATAATTTTTAATTTTAAAAAATAAAAATAAAAATATAACAATTTACCAAAAATTAAAAAATTATATTCGTATTAGACCTGTTCATGGGCCGGGCCGCGACCCAAAATTTTTTCCCTTGCCCAAGCCCATTTCGAGTCGTGCCGACCCGAAAGCCCATTTCACTATTAAAAATATATTTTTATATATTTTATAATTTTTTGAATTTTGTTATTTAAATTTTTTTAAATTAAAAATTATATAATTTTTATTTAAAATTTATTATTTAATAAAATTACAAAAACACTTGTCCAAGCCCGGACTAATACGACACTCTGGTTGGCCTTTCTCCCGGAGGTCCATTTATTACGAATACAAGTTGAAAGAATTCGATTGACATTACGGATAGACCTGTTCATGGGCTGGGCAGCCCGTCCGACCAGGCCAGGATCACTATTTATATATTAAAATAATTAAATTCAGGCCTGCGAGCCGGGCCTTGGCAAGGAAATTGAAAATTTTCGGGTCACGGCCCAGCCCATGAGCAGGCCTAATTACGAATATAATTTTTTAAGTTTGGTAAATTGTTATATTTTAATTTTAATTTTTTAAAATTAAAAATTATATAATTTTTATAATTTTATAAAATTAAAAAATAAATAAATAAATGTTGAAAAATTGCCACCGTGGCTCGGGCAAGCAAATGTGGTGTTGATACCATACATGAGCCTGGCCCGGCCCTTGAACACTTCTACCATCATGGATAAAAATTATATATTAAAATTATTAAATCTTTATATTTTTTAAATTTTAAATTATATAATTTTTAATTAAATTTTTTATGAATTTCCCTTTGGGAAATCGCCACCCACGGTGGCGATTTCCCAATGGAAAAAAAATTGAAAATTTTAGTTGGGAAATCGCCATGGCCCATGGCGATTTCCCAACTGGTATTTAAAAAAACGGATTTTGGGAATTAATCTGAAAAGAACGGTATTTTGGTAAAAAAAAAAATTTTAGCTATATTTAGATAAAAAAACCTAAAAACATACACTCATATATATGCATAACTGTTTTTTCTAAACATCAACTTTTTTAATCTAAAAAAAAAATCATCTTATTCCTTTATTTTTCAAAAGTATCACTACAAAATAATTATGTGTGTCATAACGTGCCAAATAAATTCAGCATGCTAGACATAAATCAATGGAGTCGCCACTAATCATCTAATCTAGGTGTGATTAGTCACCTTTATGAATCTATCCTGTTTAAAGTAATCCTAAACTTGACTAAGGCACCTTAAAAAGAATAGGTTCTGGTCTACTTATCAAAACTAGGTTCGGGAGTACGGTTACGTGTGAGGAAGGATTAGTACCCTCACAACGCCTATCTAAGAGATAGTACCTAATTAGTCTTGTGATACTTAAAAAGTCTTAATTAAATGGTCTTGTCTATCATATTTCATTTTAATTGTTAAAGTTAGAAATCTCGGAAATCATTTTTTAGGTTTTCCTTCCATTCATTCTGGAGAAATTACTAAAAAATGTTTCCTCACCTCGAGAGTATTCAAAAGAAACCATTCGTTCTATTGAAGAGGCTCCGTCGTCGAAAAAGTTAGATTATTCAACAAAGTTATTTCTCTTAAATTAATCTTCCAAAATTAGTCTACATTTTATTAATGTTTGTTCGAAAAATAAATTATGATCTTTAATATCGAAAATCATCCCTTAAAATATTCTTCCATTCGTTCTGGAGAATTTGTAAGAGAATTTTTCTAATCTAAAAATTTCTTAAAAGTTATCCATTCGCAATTTTCTTGAATTTCATCATCGAAAAAATCTTAATTTACCCTTCAATTTTAATTAGGCATTTATTATGAAAAGTCAATTTGAGAAAAGTGTTGAAAATTAGTTATTCTTTTAAAAAAAATAAAATTTTGATTTTTATTGGTATCGAAAATAATCTCTTAAAAAAATCCTTCCATTCATTCTGGAGAATTTTTAAGAGAATTCTCTCACCTAGAATTTTTTTAGAAATCCACCATTCGTGATCTCTTCGAATTTCATCGTTGGAAAAGATCTCAATTTATTAATTTAAAAAATAACTAATTCTCAATTAAAAAACTTATCTTATTAATAAATAAAAAATATATCAAATAAATAATTAATAAATAATAATAAAATATAATTAAAATACTAGTTAAAAATAATTAATAATAAATAATAATGGTTAAAAATATATATAATAGTAAAAATAATATAATAGTTAAAAAAAAATATAAGAGTTAATAAAAAATAATAGTAAAAAATATATATAATAATATTTAAGAATAATATAATAATAGTAATTAAAAATAATAATATAATAGTAATATAAATAATAAATCGTTCAAAGTTGATTCATAAAAATATACCTGCAAACATCAAAACTAAAAATAAAATTAGTCACAATAAATAATTAATTAACATTTAAACAAATAATATAGAAAAAAATCAAGTCAAAAAAAAAAAACACGTAAAAGAATACAAAAAGGATACAAAAGGAAATAAAAATAAAGAAAACAAAAGAAACAAAACAAAAAACAAAAAAAAGAAAAAGGCAACCAGCAACTGGGTCGGGCCCAGGCGCGAGCTGGGCGCGGGTCGGGCCCGACCCGGCTCCTGGTCCCCTCTCATTTAATTTTTTTTTTGTTCACTTTCCTTACCTCTTTTTAAAAAAAAAACTCTTCTTTTTCTCTGTTCTCTCTCCTCAAGAACACCAAGAACAAAACCCAGATTTCCAGATTCCGGTTACTGCTAGTTGCCGCCGTCGCTGCTCCGTCGCCGTCGCCGGGCTCTGGGCTCAGAAAAATCCCAAAAAATCTCTAAAAATTTCTTTCGATCTCCTCTTTCCAAAAATCAACTTAGTTTTTCCCGAATCAAACCCGATAATCCTAGATCTGAGTTTGAAAGTCGCAACTTCAACCTCTCCGATCTCCTCCGTTGGTCGTCGAACGATCACCAAACTTCAACCTAAGCTTCGTCTACTTAAAACCAAGATTTTCCACTACTAAACACTCTTCGAAACAACTCTTAACACTAAGAATCAAATTTTCGAAATTCACAAAATTTTTTTTTCTACTGATCTTGCTTGCTTATTCCGAAAATTGTATATTTTCTGATGTGTTCTTGTTGTTGAATCTGAAGGTTTTTTAAATAGGGAAGGAAATTAGGTTTTAATCTAGTTAGGAGTCTTCAATCTGATCAAGAAGGATTTTTTGTTCCAATCAAAACTCTTAGAGTCCAAGTTCAATCCAAAGAAGAATTTCATTTCAACCCAAACTTGTTTTTTTTTTTTAATTTCGAATTTTTTGGTTTTTTTTTTTTTTTTTTGTTTGATTTTCTGATTTCTTTTTTATTTTTGGTTTTCTTTTATTTAATTAAAAAAATTAAACCCGGATAAAGTCCGGTGTCTACAGTTGCCCCTCTTTGTGCATTCCCTGAGAAACAGGGGATGTGCAAAGACGTAGACACCCTACTAAGTCCTATGTACTTAAAGAAAATCCTATTGTAGAAAAGCTCCTCTAAGCGAGGCGTAAACTTTAAAAAAACTCACCGTAAAAACATACTCCTCCACCGAGGCTTCAACTTTAAAAGAAAACAATACTCCTCCATCGAGGCTTCAACTTTAAAAAGAAAACAATACTCCTCCACCAAGGTTTCAACTTTAAAAAGAAAACAATACTCCTCCACCGAGACTTCAACTTTAAAAAAAAAAACAATACTCCTCCACCGAGGCTTCAACTTTAAAAGAAAACAATACTTCTCCACCGAGGCTTCAACTTTAACAGAAAACAAAACTCCTCCACCGAGGCTTCAACTTTAAAAGAAAAACAAAACTCCTCCACTGAGGCTTCAACTTTAAATGAAAACAATACTCCTCCACCGAGGCATAAACTTTAAAAAGAAAACAGTGAAATTTGCAAATTCTCAAACGTAAGTGTAAACTTCAAAAATCTTACCTTGAATCCCAAAAGAAAACGCTAACCTCGCAAATTAGAATCCCAAATTCATGTCCAAATCATACTGAATACCTGAAATAATCTTTCTTGGATGCAAATACATAAATGCAATGCTGTACATGAATGCCATGAATGCCAATGCATTTCGTGCAATTGATGTTATGAATGCTCTATAATAAACAATATCAACTCTCTGAATCAAGATAGAAAAGTTCTCCAGCTCATTATTCATCTCCCATCTATACTTGGCTTCAAATTGATAGATTGAATCTTACTGTCTCTAATTAGTTTCAACCTAAAGATCTCTCTTATCAAACCAAATCTCTCAAAAACACACCGACTTTGAAATCTTTCACTTTGAAGACAAACTTAAAAATCACAATATAAAGGATTCACAACTTAAAATAACTTGAAAATAAAGGAATCACATCAAAGTACGATATTTCTCACTTGAATAAGGGATTCTCACTCAATTAAGGGATTCGCACCCAAAATAAAGATTTTCACTAAACTAAGGTGATTCGCACCCAAAATAAAGATTCTCACTAAACTAAGGGATTCGCACCCAAAAATAATGATTCTCACTAAACTAAGGGATTCACACTCAAAATAAAGATTCTCACTAAACTAAGCTATTCATACTAAATCAAGGATTCTCACTAAAATAAGGATTCACACTAAACTAAGGATTCCCACTTAATTAAAGATTCACACTAAATCAAGGATTCTCACTAAAATAAGGATTCTCACTGAACTAAGGATTCTCACTTAGCTAAGGATTCACACTAAATCAAGGATTCTCACTAAAATAAGGATTCTCACTGAACTAAGGATTCTCACTCAGCTAAGGATTCACACTAAGTTAAGGATTCTCACTAAAATAAGGATTCTCACTGAACTAAGGATTCTCACTTAGCTAAGGATTCACACTAAATCGAGGATTCTCACTAAAATAAGGATTCTCACTGAACTAAGGATTCTCACTTAGCTAAGGATTCACACTAAATCAAGGATTCTCACTAAAATAAGGATTCTCACTGAACTAAGGATTCTCACTTAGCTAAGGATTCATACTAAATATTCTCATCTTTGATAAAATAAATCTAATTAAAAAAACTTACCTTTGAAAAACAATTCATCTTGAAGATTTAAAATTAAAAATTAAAAATCTCATCTTAAAAATTCTCATTACTACCAAGGTCTAAACTCATATCTTCAACCAAGGTGCAAAATCTAAAAGACCAGAATTTTCATCTCAACTGAGGTCCAAGAATTTTCCTTTAAAAAAGTTTGATTTCAAAATTCAAAAGTCTAACTCAAAATCCTTCTTACATGTTAGATGCATGCCATGAATGTCATGTAATGCAAAATGAATGTCATGAATGTAATGCAATGCATGAAAATCATCATATCTCTCCAAACATGGTAACAAAAGGGTTCTCAAGCTCATCATTTCCTCTTTGTATCATCTCAAACATGTGGCTTCAAAACTAGCTAACAAGTTCCATCCACCAGTCTAGTCATTTGTCGATTTTATTAATTCTCAAATACAGCATTTGTCCATTTTCAAAGTGTATATTTCAACTTAGAAGCCCCATGTGTCTACATTTCAAACCTTTCTGGTTCTCATCATTGTTTCATTTTGTCCCAGAATATCATCTTTAAATTTCTTTCCAAAATAATGCATGGATCTTTTATGTTCAGTATTTCAACTTATCAATCATCATTCCAATTCCATAACAAATATAATGCATCAACATTTCCTCTATGGGTATGCAAAGTTGGCAACAAAGAATAGCAATGAACAAAATTAATCGAAGAAAGAGGGTCTTTATCATTAAAGGGAAAAGAACAAATTTGTCAAAAGATAATAGGCAAATCAAAGAATTATAAAAGGATATTTGGATGGGATATCAACATCCGGAAATAATGAATATGTTGACAATCTTGAAATTAATCTACAATTCACATTCAAAAATCAATCCAATCGGTGTTCTTGATCTTTTTTAGTTCTGTCATACTAAACCATGCCCCTACTGACTTTCATTATACCTAAGCCGTCCTTTCAGGTTTTCAACTTAGATATTCTCTTATGACTCAAACTGCCCTTTTCGGGTTTTCAATTTGAGTCCTCATTTTTTTTTTCATTCTTTTTTTTTCATTTTTTTTCTTCAAAGAAACATTTCTCCATAGTATTTGGCAAATCATCTTCATTGTCTTTCTCAAAATAATGCTTCCCTCGAAAAAGCTTTTCACTTCATAAGAACTCCACAAATAGTTGTGTACTATCTCCAATGGCCATGTGACTTAAGAGCAATTTCTTCAAAAATAATTATTTCTCAAAGTGTCAAGAAGAACCTTCCCTCATCATGTGTTCGTCACAATCTTCTCATAGGCAATTAAGCATATCAAAGTGTAACAAGCTCTTTCCTTTTTCTTTGGAGTTGTCTTCATGCATCTAAGCTTCATTGTCTCTTAATAATACCACAAGCATGTCCTAATTCAATACATGATTTCCAATTCAAACATTCACATTTGATCAAAACGGACTTTTCTAGGTACGTAATGTAGGCCAAGGTTTTGGGGTTATGAAAGAATGGATAAAATAGGCTCAAACATGTGTTTAAGGGTATTCAAACCAAGGATCTTTTTATCTCAAAACACTTCATATCTTTTTTTTCCATTTCCAAGATAATCGAGCCATGGATCATATCTTTTTCAATGAGGATTTTCAAAACTTTGCACATCTGTCTTTTCATTTCATTTCATTTTTTTTTTCACAAAGTGAGTTCAAAGTTTTGGAACTCAATCCATCTCATCATTGCCTCCATGACATAAGACATTCTTTACATGGCGCAGAAATATGATCCAATCCTTTGTTCTCCTCTAGAAAGATATTTTTCCATACTTGCCCCCCCGGTGTGGCGGGTGATCCTTAGTTGGGTTTATTCGGAAAAAAATCCAATAGGCTCAAAAAGGGGTAGCAAAGGATAATTTCTCATTTTGTGAAAGGAATATGAAAGATGGCCATTATCATCTCAAATGTGAATATTTTCATCAAAGAACATTTATTGAAAAATGACAAGCTTATAGAAATTCACCATAAGGAATCTATATGCTTGTAAAGGAATTCAACAGCCATTAATATACTTGTGAAGCAATTCTACCAATTTTCTTCCAATCATGCCAAAACTGCATATCAACTTTCATCTTTTTTACAATAATCTCCACAAAATCAAATGGAAAAGTATGGTCATATATGTTCAAGTTCACCAATATGGAAATAACTTTCAAAATTGAATACCAGATTATTGCCATAATTGTCACCACATTCATTACTTGGAAACTTGACATAGGTGAAATTGAAAGTGTAGGCAAATAGAAGAAACTAAATGAAAGAGGAAATGAAAATGCATCAAACTTGCCAATTCATTGAGATGATGAAAAATAAATCAAGTCTAAACATAAAAAGATCCACCTACATTACTTTAAAAGACAAAAAAAAAGTTCAAGGATAATCAACAACTTCAATATTTCATTATGCCCCCGTGTAGATGGACCAACACCGATATTTGATTCTCCTTACTTATCAAAATTTAAAAGGCCAGCATTGACCAAGCTCTGCACTTTATGTTTAAAAGCCGGACAAGTTTCTATAGAATGACCAAAATTCCCAGAATGATATTCACATCGAGCATCGACATCATACCACTCAGGGAAATGAGGTTTCAAAGGTTCCAGGTGAACAGGTGCAACCAGTTGATTTTCAATGAGACGTGGGAATAAAGCAGTGTAAGACATCGGAATTAGGTCAATATGGGTTCTCTCTCGGTTATTTCGAGGTCTTTTTTGATTACTCATTGAGGGTCTAGGTTGAGCTAAAGGACTAGATATAGGGCCAGACATAGGAATAAGTGTTTGAGGGTAAAAGTTTGGTTGGAAAGTTGATGGTGCTGATGGATAAGGGTGGTACACCGGATATGGATAGCATGGGGAAACACCTCCTGCTTGTTGCCTTCCATAAGTCACAGCTTGGACATCTCCCTCATTCTTTTTATATGCCCCATTTTCCTTTCCATCAGATGTTTCTCCAGCTTCAAGTTTCCCACTCTATATAGCATTTTCTATTATCTCCCCGGAGATTACCATGTCTGCAAAATTTTTGGTGGCATTCCCAATCATCCTTTCATAGTATGGTGCTTTAAGGATACTAACAAACAAGACTGTAGTTTGTTTTTCAGTGAGAGGTAGTTGGACTTCGGCAGCAATGTCCCTCCATCTCTGAGCATACTCTTTAAAGCTTTCAGTAGCTTTCTTCTCCATATTATGTAAGGTTAAACGGTCTGGAGCCATATCAACAATATGCCTGTATTGCGCTATAAATGCCCTTGCCAACTCATTCCATGAACGGATGCGAGTTCTATTCAATTAGACATACCATCTTGCAGTAGACCCTGTGAGACTATCTTGGAAGACATGTACCAGCAACTTGCCATCACGCGTATGAGCAGCCATCTTTCTACAATACATTGTGACATGGGTTATAGGGCATTTAGTCCCATCATATTTCTCAAAATCTGGAGTCTTGAACTTTGGCGGAATGATTACATCGGGCACCAAGCAAAGCCCAGCAGCATCCATGGAGCCATAGAAATCCATCAATAGCCCGAAGTCTTTCTTCTATAAGACTCATTTTGTGAGAATCAATCTCTTTAACAACCCTTAGCCTCTCTTGCTCTTTGGGATCATCTAAATCTGAAACTTGGACAGCATTTGACAATTTTGCCACAGGAGCATAAATGGTGTATCCTGAGAATCGGTGTTGAGTAGTTGGTGATGTCACTGGCATCCCTGTTTGAGCTTGGAATTGACTTAAACCAGGCAGATATGTAGGATCTTCATCTGGTGACTGATTCTTTTCTTGAGTAGTTACTTTTTCAACCCTTCTCTGCTTGTTCAAATTCATCGTCAAATCCATCATCTTGGCCAGCTGTTCTCTCATTTCATCTTGTGCCTTTCTATTTCGTTTATCCTAGCAACCTGTTGCTCTGTTATTGCTTTAACTCGTGAACGAATTCTAGAAGCCTGTTCCTCTGTCATTGCTTTAAGCCATGAACGAATGTTGTAGAAATGCCCCAAGATCTTTGATTGCTTGAGCTATCCTTGAACCTTCATTACCATAATTTAAAATTTAAGACTCAAATGCTTTCATGAAATGCACATGTATGATGCAAATAAATAAAAGAATGAATTTAATGACAACATCAAAATATTCACAAAGTTTAACAGCAACATTATGAAAAAAATGTACATGATAAGTGCATGAGCGTTACAAAAATATACATAGTGAATGCATAAGCATTATAAAAAATGTACATGATGAATGCATGAGCATTATGAAAAATGTACATGATAATTGCATGAGCATTGTTAAAAAATGTACATGGTAAATGCATGAGCATGGTTAAAAATGTACATGACAAATGCATGAGCATGGTAAACAAATATACATGATAAATATTTAAATGATGCAAATGCATGCAAATAATTGAAAGAATTAATTCAAGTAATGGCCACAAAGGTTTCACAAAATTCAATAGTTAGATACATATTAGAGAAATACAAATAATATTCACAAAGTTAAAAATTTGTCAAAAAGAAAGAACATTCCTTCATGTGTCCTATTTCGGGTTATTCTCTATGAAACAAGTGGACATGTCTCTCTCTTAAGGTTGGCCTTTTAAGTGTTATCTATATGCTGGGCTTAGGATATTTGACCAAGCTAAAAGGTCCCCAAATTGCTCCTTAACATCATCCATGTAGAATGAGTAAGGCACCCCATTCCTCACCCATTATAGGCTCCAACCGGAAGGGTTCAATTCGGATGAGAGTATTTTCCAAAGTTATGGCGGAGGTTATCACCTCTCAAAAACTTTGGTGCTTTACACTCTGAAGGTGTTTCGCTAGCCGTTGCGGAGGTTTTCACCTCTCGAGACGTAGGTACTTTACCCCCTCCTAAAAGGGACGAGTCCGGGTATAGGACTTTATGATATGCAATGTTCGTGTGTGCGAAGGGACATTCAAACCTTCATTTACCCACAAATGTACAATGAAACAAAAGTTGTTAGTACAAATAACAAAATCAAAAATAAAAATAAATACATAAAAATTAAACGCTTAAAGACCAATATTTAAAACCTAAGGTATCACAAGACTAATCTATGGCTTGACTTTCTAATGGTCCCCAGTGGAGTCGCCAAACTGTCATAACGTGCCAAATACTAATTCAGCATGCTAGACACAAATCAATGGAGTCGCCACTAATCATCTAATCTAGGTGTGATTAGTCACCTTTATGAATCTATCATGTTTAAAGTAATCCTAAGCTTGACTAAGGCACCTTAAAAAGAATAGGTTCTGGTCTACTTATCAGAACTAGGTTCGGGAGTACGGTTACGTGTGAGGAAGGATTAGCACCTTCACAACGCCTATATAAGAGATAGTACCTAATTAGTCTTGTGATACTTAAAAAGTCTTAATTAAATGGTCTTGTCTATCCTATTTCATTTTAATTGTTAAAGTTAGAAACCTCGGAAATCATTTTTTAGGTTTTCCTTCCATTCATTTTGGAGAAATTACTAAAAAATGTTTCCTCACCTCGAGAGTATTCAAAAGAAACCATTCGTTCTATTGAAGAGGCTCCGTCGTCGGAAAAGTTAGATTATTCAACAAAGTTATTTCTCTTAAATTAATCTTCCAAAATTAGTCTACATTTTATTAATGTTTGTTCGAAAAATAAATTATGATCTTTAATATTGAAAATCATCCCTTAAAATATTTTTCCATTCGTTCTGGAGAATTTTTAAAAGAATTTTTATCACCTAGAAATTTCTTAAAAATTATCCATTCGCAACTTTCTTGAATTTCATCATCGGAAAAATCTTAATTTATCCTTCAATTTTAATTAGGCATTTATTATGGAAAATCAATTTGAGAAAATTGTTGAAAATTAATTATTATTTTTAAAAAATAAATTTTTTATTTTTATTGGTATCGAAAATAATCTCTTAAAAAAATCCTTCCATTTTTCTGGAGAATTTTTAAGAGAATTCTCTCACCTAGAAATTTCTTAGAAATCTACCATTCGTGATCTCTTCGAATTTCATCATTGGAAAAGATCTCAATTTATTAATTTTAAAAATAACTAATTCTCAATTAAAAAACTTATCTTATTAATAAATAAAAAATATATCAAATTAATAATCAATAAATAATAATAAAATATAATTAAAATACTAGTTAAAAATAATTAATAATAAATAATAATGGTTAAAAATATATATAATAGTAAAAATAATATAATAGTTAAAAAATAATATAAGAGTTAATAAAAAATAATAGTAAAAAATATATATAATAATATTTAAGAATAATATAATAATAGTAATTAAAAATAATAATATAATAGTAATATAAATAATAAATCGTTCAAAGTTGATTCATAAAAATATACCTGCAAACATCAAAACTAAAAATAAAATTAGTCACAATAAATAATTAATTAACATTTAAACAAATAATATAGAAAAAAAAACTCAAGTCCAAAAAAAAAAAACACGTAAAAGTATACAAAAAGGATACAAAAGGAAATAAAAATAAAGGAAACAAAAGACACAAAACAAAAAAGAAAAAAAGAAAAAGGCAACCAGCAACTGGGTCGGGCCCAGGTGCGGGCTGGGCGCGAGTTGGGCCCGACCCGGCTGCTGGTCCCCTCTCATTTTAATTTTTTTTTTTGTTCACTTTCCTTACCTCTTTTTTTAAAAAAAAAACTCTTCTTTTTCTCTGTTCTCTCTCCTTAAGAACACCAAGAAAAAAATCCAAAAAAATTTCCATATTCCGGTTATTGCCAGTTGTCGCCACCGCTACTCCGTCACCGTCGCCGAGCTCAGAAAAATCCCAAAAAATCTCTAAAAATTTCTTTCGATCTCCTCTTTCCAAAAATCAACTTAGTTTTTCCCGAATCAAACCCGATAATCCTAGATCTGAGTCTGAAAGTCGCAACTTCAAACTTTTCGATCTCCTCCGTTGGCCACCGAACGATCATCAAACTTCAACCTAAGCTTCGTCTACTTAAAACCAAGATTTTCCACTACTAAACACTCTTCGAAACAACTTTTAGCACTAAGAATCAAATTTTCAAAATTCACCAAAAAAAGAAAAAACTTTTTTTTCTACTGATCTTGCTGCTTATTCCAAAAATTGTATATTTTCTGATGTGTTCTTGTTGTTGAATCTGAAGGTTCTTTAAATAGGGAAGGAAATTAGATTTTAATCTAGTTAGGAGTCTTCAATTTGATCAAGAAGGATTTTTTGTTCAAATCAAAACTCTTAGAGTTCAAGTTCAATCCAAAGAAGTATTTCATTTCAACCCAAACTTGTTTCTTTTTTTTTTTTTTGATTTTCTTTTATTTAATTAAAAAAATAAAGTAAACCCGGATAAAATCCGGTGTCTACAATGTGTACATTTATTTATATGTTTCTTATGTGTATAACATTCTCCTTAAAAAAAATTTATGTGGCAGAAAAAATTTATATTATTCAAGAATCAAAGGCTATCAGATCATATCAAAAGCTATTAATATCATATCAAATGTTATCAAAATCATATCAAAACTTATATTATATAAACGGTTTTGTATTTATTGTTACTTATTATACATTTATGTCAAAATCATTCACGTCTAATCTCATATGGTAATACATATTATTACAATTTAATATAATTTTATGATCCAAGTGTCACATCATGCTATCAATTTAATTTTAATTATCATCTTTGACTATATTTTTGCATTTCGACTCTCGTCAATTAAATAATGCTTTAAGGTTTTCAAAACCTAAATTTTTTTCAAAGGTAAACAAAATCATATAAAAAGTTATCAAAAATTATATCCGAGCTTATCAAAATTATATCAAAGGTTACCAAAATCGTATCACAGATTATCAAACTTACACTACAAGAGAAAAGTTTTTTAGCGGCGGAATTATTTTTGACGAAAAAATTCCCTAGAAAATACATAACTTTTTTTCGACGAAATTCGTTTATTTTCGACGAAATTTTCGTCGGTAGAAGTTGTGATTTTTAGCGGCGGGATTTTTGCGATGAAAAATATTCGTCGCTAAATTCAGTCGATAAAAGTTTGGCAGAAAGATTGGCCATTCCCGCCAGTTTTTTACCAACGGAATTCCCATCTATTAGCGACGGAAGTTTTCGTCGCAAAAAAAATCAATTTCAAAGAAATTGTTTTAGAAAAAAATAATTTTCAATGAAATATTTCGCCGAAAAAAGTATTTTCGACGGACTTCGCGTCAAAAATTAAATTTTTCAAAGAAAAAAATTAGAAGAAAATTATTTTCGACGGATTTTTCATCGAAAATTTAAATTTTCAAAGAAAAAACTTTTAAGAAGAAAATAATTTTAGCGATGAAATTTTATGTCACTTCATTTTTTTCCCAATTGATTTTTTCATCGAAAGAAACACAATCTGTCAAAAAAAGTATTTTCGACGGATTTTTCGTTGAAATTTTAGGCGGGAGTTTACGCGGTCAAATTTTTTAGCAACGAAAATTTTCGTCGCTAATGATGACAATTTCGTCTCTTATACATTTGGCCTGAATTAAATGATCCGACCCTCCCCTTTCTTCTTTCTTATTTTCCCCCCATCTCTCGCTTTTCTCTCTTTTCTCTCTTCCATGCCTTTTGTATTACTGAGTGCTTTTTTTAGTTTGCTAATGAGTTTATTACGTTTGAATTTTTATTTGTCTTCTCTTAATGTTTCAGTAGATATGTACCGTGCATGAGTGCTACCTCTTTATGTTCTTGTTTCTATACTTTAATCTACATAAGCTTATATAAGATTTTTTTTATTTGCAGCTTCTGAAGAATTTTTTGAGCTTACTAAAAGTTCGTTGCAGCCAGCATTGAAAGGTTCTGTACTCATGTACAAAAATTTTCATTAATTTTTTTATTCTTGATTTTTGTTCATGGAATGTTGAACTATTAATCTTGTTCAAGATTTAGCTTTGTCATGTACAAAATGACTATATTCAATTGGGTCTCTAATATGTTTATCTTTACATTTTGTAAATTCATGGAATAAATAATTGTTTAGTATTTCCTTTAAATTTCCTTGTTGTTGTAGATATTATTCAATTTCCTTAAAATATATTATTCAATTTCCTTTAATTTTTTTTTGTAGATATTAAAAAATAATTATTATAATTATATACTTAACTATATATATAAATAGATTATATAATTATATATAAATAATAAACGAAATTAATTATTATATTTTCTTCTAAGATAAAATTTATTAGCGACGAAAATTGGAAATTCCGTTGCTAGTAACTTTTAGTGATGAAATTTAACCCTATTTTCAATTTTCTTCGCTAATACTTTTATTAATGATGAAAAATTACGTTGCTAATACTCTTAGCGACGGACTTTCATGTCACTTCATTTTTTCCCGATTGATTTTTCCATTGGAAAAAACACCAAATTCGTCGGAAATAACATTTTCGACGAAAATGTCTGTCGAAAATAATCCGTCGAAAATGTCTTTATTTCCGACGGAAGACTATCACCGACTTGACTATTTCAGACAGAATTTTCCGTTGGAAATACTCATTTCCGACGAAATTTTGGATTTTCGAACAGAAAATTTCGTCGAGAAAAGTCCGTCCTCTTGTAGTGTTACATCAAAGGTTACCAAAAGTATATCAAAGGTTACCATTATATAAAAGGCAGTGTAGTCAGTATCGTACTGATACCGACCGTACCAGCTGGTACCTACCGTATCGGTCAACACCTATAGTTTAAGATAAACCAAAAAGGTACCAGTATCGTATCATTTCGGTTTTTGTATTGGCCTATACCAGTCTGTACCGATCAATATCGACCCGTATCGGTTTGTACAAGATTTTTATTTTTTTTTAAAAAAAAAATCACTTATTTAATTTTTTTAAACCAATTTTTATTCTTTTCTGTCATGATCATTTTTTTTTCATAGTTACATTTAAAAATAAAATATGTTCATTAAATTAAGCTATTGAACTTAATTAATAATAATTTACTATATAATTTTAATATTTTAATTACTTGATGTTCAAATTTTTTTTAAATATTAAATATTTATAATTTTAAATTTTATATTTGCATATAAACATATATATATGTATGTAATTGAGGTATATTTGCATGTGTATATAATATATATTTTATTAAGGAACTTGAAAATAGGCTATATATATGAAAAAATATTTAAAAAATATCGATAAATCTGTAACGGTATGTCGAAATATATCGGTATCGGTACGTACCAGAATAAAAATGGTATGTCCATCGGTACAGTACTGACTATCTTGATTAAAGGTTCCTAAAATTGTATTAAAAGTTATCAAAATTATATTAAAGGTTTATAAAATTATATTAAAAGTTATCAAAATCATATTAAAAGCTATAAAAATCATATCAAAGTTTATCAAAATCATATTTATAGTTGCCAAAATAATATAAAATGTTATTAAGTATATATTATAGTTTATAAAAGGTTATGTATTTATTGTTACTTAATATATATTTATGTCAAAATCATTAATATCTAATCTTATATGGTAATATATATTATTGTAATTTAACGTAATTTTATAATCCAAGTGTCCTATCATACTACTAATTTAATCTTAATTATCATCTTTGGTTATATCTTCGCGTTTCGATTCTCGTCAAGTAAATAATTCTTTAAGGTTTTCATAACCAAAATTTAACAAAATCATATAAAAAGTTATCAAAATTATATAAAAGGTTATCACAATTGTATCAAAGGTTACCAAATTTACACCAAAGATTACCAAAATATATCAAAGGTTACCAATATTATATAAACAGTTACTAAAATTGTATTAAAAATTATCAAAATCATATTAAAGGTTATCAAAATTATATCAAAGGTTATTAAAATCATATTAAAAGCCATCAAAATCATATCAAAAGCTATTAAAATCATATCAGAAGTTATCAACATCATATCTAAAATTACTAAAATAATATGAAAGGTTATGTTATACATATTATATAAACAATTATGTATTTATTGTTACTTATTATATATTTATACCAAAATCATTCATTTCTAAACTTATATGGTACTATATATTATTGTAATTTAATATTATTTTATGGTCCAAGTTTTCTAGCTATCACACTACCAATTTAATCTTAATTATCATCTTTGGTTATATCTTCACGTTTTGATTCTCGTCAAGTAAATAATATTTTAAAATTTTTCGTGGCCTAATAGCTAAATAAATAAGATTTTGGTTCTTAACTAATAAATATTTTTCTAATATTATTTCAAAACCTTATTATTACTGTTTTAACAATAAATTTGTTCTCATAAATTTTTTTAATAAAAAATAAGAAAATAGATAAATAAAAATTAGTCAAATTTTAAATTAAATAAAAAATAATCAATTGAGAAAAGTTTAGTAAGTGTAGACACCCATTTTGTCCGGGTGGGTTTTTTTAATTCTAATTTTAAATTAATTTTAATTTTTAGATTTGATTTTTAATTTTTATTATTAGTTTAGTTTTTAGTTTAATTTTTGGAATATTAGAAAAAAATAAAAAAAGGAAAAAAAAATAAAAAGAAAAAGAAAAAAAATCCAAGACACAATTCCAATTCAACCGAAAATCTTCTTTTCTTCTTTGGGTTAGAATTGAACTCTTGGTGGAATTAGACTTTGATATGGAAAGGAAGTCCAAACCGGATTAGACTAGGACTCTTGAGAAATTTTCCCCTATAAAAAGAACTCTGAATTCAGCAACAAAGGACAATTGGGAAACACAATAAGCAGTAGAAATTCGGAGGAGGAAACCAGTAGCAAAAAAAGGGTGGAAATATTTATTTGTGAGGGTTTTAGATTCGAAATTCTTAGGTTTTTGAGTTTGAGGTGTTATTTTGAGAAATCCAACGGTGAAAGCCTAGGAAATAATTAGAGAGTGTTCGGTTTAAGTTTGGTTATCATCCAACGATTGCCGGAGGAGATCTGAGGGAGGAAATTCGCGACATTCAAACTTAGATCTAGGATTTTCAGAGTTGATTCGGACAAAACCGAGGTGGTTTTCGGGTAGAGAAGGAAAAGAGGAAGATTCGAGAATTTTTTGAGAATTTTTTGGGTTCGATCGACGACGATCGATGACGGCAGCAACGATGGATGATCGTCGGATTCTAGGTTTTCTGAAGAACAGACGACGATGGCTGTTCTTGGAGCTTGAAGAGAGAGAGTTCAGAGGAAGAGGGATTTTTTTTAATAAAAAAAACAGTAATAAAAGTGAGACAAATTTTTTTAAAATTTTTATAGCCTACGTCCAGTCGGGCCGCGAGGCCTGCGCGCGACCCTCGCACATGCCCAACCCACGTGTAAATTTTCTTTGGTTGGCTTTTTTCTTTCTTTCTTTGCTTTTGCTTTTGCTTTTTTGTTTTGTTCACTTTCACGTTTTTTCTATTTTTTATTATATAATTATTACTTAATAATAACATGATTGTTTTTATTTATATAATTATTGTTTTTATGATTATTTGTCATGATTATTATTAATTAATTATTTTTATTATTCATTTGTTTTATAATTATAATGATGACATGATGATGATGACTTTTTATGATTATTTGATTTGTTTTATTATGTTTTACATGTTTCTTTTATATTAATTTGTATAATTTATTATTTATTTTATGTTACTAACATTGTTTTAATTTCATGTTTCAAGTCCAAGTCCAAGTAATTCTATTTAATTAATTATTGATTAATTCTATTATTTGCTTGATTATTGTGAATATGTTTATGACTGACTTTATTTTGAATTTTCTTAATTTTCTTAATTTTTTGGATTTTGTGTAAATATTTGTATATTGATTATCTGTTAATTTTTTAATTGAGTTTATGTAATGGGTTTAATACTAAATTAGTCCCTGTACTTTATGCCTTTTGTTTGTTTGGTACCTGAAGAATTTTTTTTGTCACTTTGGTACTCGAACTTTCATGCCGTCATTCACATTGGCCCTTTGCCCTAGTACCGTTAGTTAATGGCTGATTAGGCAAAAATTAATCAAATCAGAACCTAATATGTGGCAAAACTGCCACATCATTAGTGTCACATCATCATATAAGAAAAAAATTCAAAAAAAAATAAAAAATATTCAAAAAAAAATTATAACATTAAAAACCAAAATTAAAAATAAATTACAAAAACTGAAAACTTTATATATATATATATATATATTTAAAAATATTTAAAAAAAAATAAGAAAAAGAAATCTGACCATTTTTAATAGAAATGAAAAAATAAAAAAAATTCTATTTTTAAATTTAAATTTTCTATTTTTTTTAATTTCAAATTTTCATATATATTATAAAAATAAAAATTAAAAACCAAAATTAAAAATAAAATATTAAATCGAAAACTTTATATATATATATATATATATATATATATTTAAAAATCTGTAAAAAAATTAAAAAATAAGAAAAAGAAATCTGAATATTTTTAATAAAATTGAAAAAATTAAAAATAAATCTGATTTTTAAATTTCTATTTTTTTTAATTTCAAAATTTTAATATATTTTTTTTAATTTGAAATTTCTATATTTGAAAAAATTATTTTTTTTTTATTTTTCTTTTTAATTTTGAATTTTGTAGATTTATCTTTTGAATTTTTTATAATTTTTATAATTTTTTAATTTCTAAATTAAAAAAAATTAAAATTTTGATTTTTAAAAAAATCAATTTTTTTATTTTGGTTTTTATGATTTTTTATAATTTTTTTTTGAATTTTTTTATAAAATTTTTTTGAATTTTTTTTGAATTTTTTGAAATTTTTCCATTCATGATGATCTGGCACTAATGATGTGGCAGTTTTGCCACGTGTCAGGCTCTGATTAATTTTTTTGCCTAGTCAGCCATTAACTAACGGAGTTAGGGCAAATGACTAATGTGATTGACAGCATGAAAGTTCGAGTACCAAAGTGACAATTTTTTTTTTCAGGTACCAAACAGAGAAACGGCCTAAAGTACAGGGGCTAATTTAGTATTTAACCCTTATGTAATTGATGATTAATTAAATTTGTAGACACCTAATTTTGTTCAGGCCACCTAAACCGGGCAGAGTCTCTTTTTCGATTTCTCGAAACGCAAAGAGACTCCCACTGTTCCATAGATGGGTCCCCAAGACTTTGTTTCGAAGGTCAGCACAAAAAGTCAACTCGAAAAAAATCAACTCAGAAAAAGTCAACCTCGAAAAGCCAACCACTGAATAAGTCAACTCCCAGTCAAAATCAAGGTTCGAAGTTGAATTGAACAATGGCAAAGAATTTTGATAATCCGAAATCTACAACAAAAGATATGGAGTTCGGAAGATAGATTACGAAAATTCAGTGTAGGGGATGACCTAATTCGGCAAATTTCGGAAAAAACTGCAAAGATGGCCCAATTCAATGAAATTGAAGCCCCCAGTTGATAAAGGATGAATAAAGAAAATTAACCCAAGTCCCAGTTTGAAGTGGATCCCAAGGAAGAGCTGATTAGAGCAAAAACGGAAAAACGAGAAAATTTTCGAGTTAGAAAAGGGGAAAACTAAATCGGAATTTAATCGTAAAAATTGGACATTTTTGGACCAACTCAAATTCAATATATGACAAAGGCAATAGAAAAAGAAAATCCAAAAATCGGATCCATTTTGAGCAAAATCGAGGTTTCAGAGGTTATAGGGTAGTATCAAAAAATCCGAAAGAAAATTTCAGGAAAAATATGAAACGAGCTCGAAAAATTATGAAAACTTTCAGATCTCAATTTTATATTTCTTGGGAGAGATTGGCAAAGAAAAATCCAGAATCGGAGCTCATTTGAAAAATGGCAAAGTTCAGGTGCACTAACCCGAAATTCCAAAAGATAATTGCGGAAAAATAGCAAACGAGCTCGAAAAATTATGAAAACTTCCAGATATGAGTTTCATAATTTTTGAAAGAGATTGATGAAGAAAAATCCGGATTCGGAGCTCAAATGAAAAAGGTGAATTTCGGGTGCACTAATCCAAAAATTCCAAAAGAAAATTTTGGAAAAAATAGCAAACGAGCTCGAAAAATTATGAAAACTTTCAGATCTGAGTTTCATAATTTTTGAAAGATATTGGTGAAGAAAAATCCGGAATCGGAGCTCAAATGAAAAAGGTGAATTTCAAGTGCACTAATCCAAAAATTCCAAAAGAAAATTCCTAAAAAAATAGAAAACGAGCTCGGAAAATTATGAAAACTTCCAGATCTGAGTTTTATAATTTTTGGAAGAGATTGGTGAAGAAAAATCCAGAATCGGAGCTCATTTGAAAAAGGCTAAATTTAGGAGGCACTAAACCAAAACTTTAGAGAAAAATTGGGAAAAATGGCAAATGAGCTCCAAAAATGTGAAAATCTCCAGAATCAAGTTTTTATATTGAATGGGATGAGTTGAAAAAGACAAATCCAAAATTGGGATCCGTTTGCAATTAAATTAAGTTCGGGGGGCTAAAAGGTAATTTTACCGAAGAAACCGTAAAAGGGCCAATTTTACAAAATGAAAAAGTGAAAAAATGAATGAAATTATGGAACATTCTAGCCCTTGGCCGGCCAGCATAGGAGAAAGGGTGAGGATTTAATTCATTTCATCCAATGGTCAAAATCAAGCTACAAGATGCCATTTTTATTGTCTTGCAAATGGTTCCCCCTCATCCAATGACCTAGGTACCTTGTAGAATAGATGAGTACACCCTTCAACGGCCAAGATAAAATTGCAAGATGACATTTTTATTGTCATGAAAATATCCTCATCCAATGGCCAAGATTATTGGAAAAAAGATGAGCACAATTCATCCAAGGGAGGAGCATGGTTCGACCAAGGGAGAGCATGCAAGTGGTCCTTGTTTCATCCAATGGCCTAGGTGCTTTGTAAAGGATGGGTACACCTTTCAATGGCCAAGATCAATTTGAAAGATGACATTTTTATTTTTCATGAAATTATCCTAATATAAGGGCTAGGATTGTTGGAGAAAAGGAGCACATTGCATCCTATGGAGGAATATTTATTTTCCTTAAGAGGGCTGCTCATTTTTAGAAGGAGGTCAGTAACTAATTTGGCAAGAAAAAGGTTTTTGAAAGAAAGGAAGAAGGAAGAATTTTTTTGAAGAGAAGCTAGCTTGAAAGAAAGCTTTGAAGGTAGCCATTGGCACCTTTCTCTTGCATTTTTCTATCCTTTCCATGTTTCTTCTCTTCTTTTCTATGTTGGTTGTGGTAGGATAGCTTTCTTTGAAGGTTTAGTTTTCAAAAACAAATAAAAATAAAGAGGTTGAAAGGCTTCATGATCTTGATAAAGTCAAGTGATTATGGTTAGGAGAGGGCTATGCCCATTGTACCAACCATCAAGTTCACCTCTATTTTCCTATTTTACTTGTTGTTTTTCTATTCATTTTCATATGTATTTGGGTTATATTATGTTGCTCATATTAATTTTATTCATGTCTTTGTATTTTGTGGCTATTTCATGTAGCATTTAAGGTCATGTTAGTTTTGCATTTTAAGCATGTTTTGCATCATGCATAAGGCTATGTTACATTCGGCCATTCTTGTAATTTTGCCTTGTCAAGTCTTGCATTATTGCCATGCATCATATCTTGCATTTTAAGCATGCTTTGCATCATGCATAATGCCATGTAACATTCGGCCATGTCTTGCATTTTTGCCATGCATCATATCTTGTATTTTAAGCATGTTTTGCATCATGCATAAGGCTATGTTACATTTGGTCGTGTCTTGCATTTTTTCCATGCATCATATCTTGCATTTTAAGCATGCTTTGCATCATGCAAAATTCCATGTAGCATTCGGCCATGTCTTTCTTTTTTTTCCATGCATCATATCTTGCATTTTAAGCATGCTTTGCATCTTGCATTTTTTCCATGTATCTTTAGCATATCTTGCATCTTTAGCATGCTTTACATTGTGCATTAAACCATATCTCATTCGGCCATGCCTTACATTTTTTTTATGCCATTTAGATTTAGGTCATTTTATTATGCCATATCATTATGTCATGTCATTTAGCTAGGTCACATGCCATATCATTCTCTACATCATTTAGGCATTAGGTCATATGCCATGTCACTTTGCCATGTCATTTAGCATGCTAGGTTATATTGGCTATCTCATTTAGAATCTAGGTCATGCACATGCCATGTCACACATTTCATGCATTTAATTTGCTGTTTGTTCATGTATTCCATACATTCCCACTTGATTTTTGACTTAAGCCAATCAATGGCTCAAAGCCAAGCTCTCTTGAGCATGCTTGTGGAAGATTAATAGTTTAGATTGGGTATTTTGATTGTGATTTTATTTCATTACTCATCCATAGTCAAAATAATATGATTTTTTTACCACATGCAGTAGTCATTTAGGGATGTCATGGTATTTTTTTTTCACAATTTTTGAAATTTTTTATCATGGCTGAAAAAATGACTTTTGACAAAACAGTTTTAACTCACTGTTCTGACTAGTAAAATTTCAATCTAGGTTAACTTGCTTCAAAAATATGGCTGATTTTTTCCCCTGTAGATAAACATGTTATAGGTTTACCCTATTTTTTTCAGAATTGTTTGAAATTTTCTAAAAGGATAAAAAAATCGGGTTTCAAAACTGGTTGTGGGAGTCAGATTTGTTTTCAAGAAATAATAATTTTCTATTTTTATTAGTATATTAAAAGGGGGCTGATTTGGGACTTTAGCTACTGTCTTAGGATGATTTTCATACCATTTCAATAAAAAAAATTATTTTATAAAAGTCGGGTCAAGGGTGGTCAACCTGGGTTTCAAAACTAGGAAAACTAGACCTTTTAGGGGGGTTCGGCGATGTTATTTCCAAAATCGAAAATTGTATTTTTTTTATACCCGAATCCAAATTAGAAAATATGACTTAGGTCTCTTCCAAAGGTAGTCGAATACCTTTCTAGGTATACATATATCCTTGCCTCATGGGAGAAATACATTTCCATGCATTACATTTTCTATATTCATGCCTACTCCATGACATTTAATTTTTGCTATCTTAGTCATGTAGATTCTACATGTGTGAACATTCTATAGTGATGTCATTACTTTGATTTATATTTCATGATGTTATCTTGATTATGATGTAAATATTAATATTCCATGATGATGTCATATTTATGCCTTTTGCTTTGTCATCATTTCTTTTGTCATTCATTATGCCATGTCATCTATGCCATGCCATCATTTTATGCCATGTCACCTAGATCATATCATTCATTATGCCATGTCATCCATTATGCCACGTCATTCATCCATGTCATTCATGTATATGTCATGTCTTTAATTCATGCCATTTATTTCTTTTGGTTATGTCATTTAAATTTTGTCATAGTAAATTGCTCGCCATACCATGTTATTTATGCATGTTATACATTCATGTTTTAATTTGTATATTCATGATTATTCAACTTTTTGAAAATTGATGTTTTTCAATAAAATAAGGTTATTCCCGAGTTAAAATAATTCATGAGTTCTTTGCCGGGTTGCCGGATAGGATATCATCAGTTATCATTAACGACGTAATATATTTCTTTAAAAAACAATAGTGATTTGGAGATTTTCCAAGTAAATAAAAATTTTTATATTTTGCCGGTTTGCCGGGGAATATAGGATTGAGTTAATAAATTTCGGATCATTTTCAACTAAAAATGGGATTATTTTTTTTTAAAATGGGAATTATTTTAAAATGCCAATTTTAAAATTGACTTTCTATCGAGACCCGAGATAACATACGATTAATAAGATACCATTTTATACGGGCGTTGTTGGGGTGCTAATCCTTCCCCGTACGTAACCGACTCCCGAACCCGCTTCTTTGATTTCTCTGATTTAAAAGCGCAAACTTCAAAATTGGTTTTTTTTTTAAATGTTTTAATAAATTTTAAAATGTTTTACAAAACCGGTTTTAATAGGTGGCCGATCACACCTAGCCAAAAAAAGATTGGTGGCGACTCCATTTCTTTTTTCGAGGTCGTTTGCATATCCTCGACCATTTTATTTTAAGAAGAATTAAGTCGTCTTTTCCTCTGCTTGTTGTTTTTCCTCACCTCACTCGAGCGGGTCTTCCATGACGGGGATCACGTATCGACAGCTTGGCGACTCCGCTGGGTCTTAGAGAGTCAGGCCTAGAGTTAGTCGCGTGTTATCAAAAGTTTCGGTTTTCTCGGTTTTAATAGGTATTTAATTATAATTCCCATTTTTTTTGGTGAAATAAAGAGAATTTTGAAAATGGCAATTTTTCTTTTCATCTTCATGAGCATACATATTATTATTGTGCTATGTTTATTCAAGTGTTGTGCATTATCATTATTCTTTGATTGATTAATGCTTTCTTTCTTTTATTTAATTTTTTTTAATTATATTGCATTGTTGGGGTGTTTTTAAATTATGGGTTGTAAAATAGTAGTGAAAGGTTTGCTGTTCCTTCTCACACACTGCACTTGCATTTGCATAACATGAGCCCTCAACCCGGGTTTCGTCCTTTTAGGTGGAGTGAAGTACCTAGGCTTCGTGTGGCAATAGCCTCTGCATAAGCTAGCGGAACACTTCCGGGGTAAAAATTACCTACGCTTCGTGTGGCAATAGCCTCCGCATAAGCCTGGGAAATATATCCTAACAAATTGAACCTGCTTTTATTGGGGTGCTTTACTAGTCTTCACAAGTGACAGTGATGAGCAATTTGGAGCCTTTTTAGAACCCAATACCACTCCATATAGTAAACCTAGGTGAAGCCATGTCTGTTTTCTACTAGATATCCCGAAGTTAAGAAACACTTGGAGGAATATTTCTCACCTTTTACTATTTATTTTATGATACTGTTATGATTATTTTTATCCCCGTACTGACTCGTGTTCTGTTTTGTTTTGATTTTTTTTATCCCATGCATCATGATCATTTAGGGGGTATTTGCCTTAAGCCGAGTGCCAACCGAAGGGGTTTTCATTATAATCATGGAACGTCAAGACCTTTTGCCGGTATCAGTGGTTAGCAAGACATATCAAGAAGTCAGGATTGAGTTCGAGGGAAATCAGGGGGACAAAGGAGACTGTTTGGCCGCTGGTTTTGTATCTGCGCTTCCTGAGTCAATTCGTTTGGATTTTGTTCAAAACGACTCAACAGAGTTAGAGAAAATTTGGAGGTAGTGGGGAGCGACAAGGAAAGATGAGTTCATCAGAAAATATGGTGATGTAGCTTCACTCCTTTCGGTTAAGATGGATGAGCAGTTGGTTAGAGCCATAGTACAGTTTTGGGATCCTTCGTACCGATGCTTCACTTTTAGTCAGGAAGATATGGTGCCCACCGTTGAAGAATATTCTATCTTTCTCCGTGTTGAGTCAGCAAATCCGGATAAAATCTATTGAAAAGAGCAGAAGATCTCGAGCTGTCGAAAGAAGCTTTCCAAAGTGATAAGTATAGAGTTTCCGATTGATTCTCCACACATAAAGAGGAAGGGTTCGAGTGACTGCATCCCTTAGGTAGTTTTACGAAACTATATCAACAATAACCCAGATGATGACCGTGTTATAGATGTCTTTGCCCTGGCAATTTATGGATTAGTCCTATTCTCGAGGGTGGAAGGTCATATCGAAGCAATCTTAGTAGACTTCTTCAATCGTTTGGACAAACAAATTGACCTTTCCCCTGCCATTCTTGCTGAAACAATCAGGTCACTCAGTTAATGCCAAAGAAGAGGAAATGGACGTTTCGAGGGTTGTGTACAGCTTCTGTATGTTTGGATTCAGAGCCACTTTTGGGGTGATAATGGTGGAAAACTTCGCCCCTACATAAAGACCTTTAGTCCCCTCCGAGAATTCAACAAGGAAAAATGGCCAAGGAAAGGGGATAAGAAGCAATAGATCAGGACTTTTCGTCACTTGGGTAGAGAAGATATAACTTGGAGAGCTCCGTGGATGCCACTCAGGTCGATCTTGTACCGTTGTGGCGAGAATTTATGGGTTCCACTGTTGGGAATTTAGGGGGCCGTTAGCTATGCTCCATTACTAGTACGGAGACAATACGGATCCGAACAGTTCATCCCGATGACTCATGAGCTTACTTTGATGGAGTTCTCCTATGGTGGGTCCGGATATATGGGAAAGATACGTGAAGCTATCAAGGCTTGGAAGAAACTACACCAGTCGCAAGTGGGTAGATACACTGACAACGCTACCCCGGTATATCAGGTATGGAGATCCAGGAAGATCCGTGACATTGTGCTCCTTGCCGAGGACACCTCTGTTCATCCGGTAACACTCCAGATAGAAACCATAGTACCGACAAAAGTGGAGATTGTCAGACAAGAGTTGGAAATGGACAAAGGGAAATTGAAGCGTGAGTATGATAAGCTTCAGGAGGAAGTCAAAGATTTGAGGACGTACCTTGAGATCCAAGAGGCCAAGACAAGGAGATTGGCTAAAGAGCGAGACATGGCATAATCTGACATAAGAGATTTACATCAAGAGAACAAAAGGCTAAGGGCCAGAGGAAAATTTGCTGGTACTAGTGAGCTTCTCAGCACACATGAGAGAGAGACGGAAAAGCTTTAGAAAGAATTGGAGTTTTGGAAGGGTAAGGCTAAGGAAAGCAAGGAAAAAGAGTCCAGATTTGCTCATGAGCAGTAGAAGTGGTGTGATGCACGCTCACTAGTTTCGACCAAGTTGGAAAGGTGCTTGCAAGCGAATGAGCTGCTGAAAGTCAGATTGGGAAATGAGAGGGAAAAGACATCCATGCTGCGCAAGGAGAATGAGATTCTCCATGCAACCATCCAGTCCCTAGAGCATCAATTGCAAGTCTAGAAGGCTGACATCAATGCCATCATTCAGGAATACTGAGAAAGGGAGACCGAGTGGAGCCAGGCAAATGATTTAGCTATAGATGCTAGCATGAGGTGGAAAGCAGAAACTTTAGGGATACAACAGTATATAGACCACCTGACCAGGCAGATCTGCAAGACTGTGATTAAGGCAAAAGAGATGGTGAAGAAAGTGAAAACTTTAAGACAGGATGTCAACCCGACCGAGAAACATGGACAACATCTGTTGGACTTCCTAGAGAAAGCACAAGACTAGTATGAGCAGATCAAATACTTCTATGTAACCCGAGATTAGGAGATGATATGTAACAAGTTTCTATGAATTAATGAAAAACCTTTGTGTTGGAATTTGATCTTAAGGCAAATACCATTACTTGCATCATTTCAATATAGAAGCATACATTCATTTGTTTGATTAGTCATACATCGTTTCATTTATTCATCCTTGCACACATTTAATAAATAAAAGGAATAATATGCCATGAAATTCTAATCCATGGTATTTACACGAAGGTTTAAAAATTAGGCACCCACCGAAACTCCCAGAGAGAAGGACTCCACATCAGTATAATACTCGATCGTAGGTCAGGATCATGGAAAATGAATAGCTTGCCCGAATGGAGAGAATGGAAAGGGCTCAGGATGAGTTGAGGGAACAGTTGGCCAAATCTCAGGCCGAGTTAAGAGATCAGATGATTAAGCTGATGGAACTGGTGTTCGCCACAGTCAAAGAAAAGAGACACATGGAGAATTTAGCCCCAGAATTAGAATCAGGACATCAAAGGGAAAAAAGGGGCAGCAAGAAGCCGTACTGACAAACGGCCAACCTACATAGAATATAGAAACTCCATCCCTAGCATCTGAAACGCCTTTCGTGTATATTCAACCCAACACAGGGGCACAGAAACAGATTCTAATTGGGGTCAACCTTGGGGCAATCCCGAGAGATCCTATCGATATCCCAGACCTGGATGAGCTTGCCAAACAAGAAAAGAGGAAAGCGGCGGAACTGAAAAGATTCGAAACAGCTGAATCACAAAAGAAGTATCAGCTATTGGAAGCGAGGTTGAGGACAGTGGAAGGGGCTGAGCTGTTTGGAAGCCTCGATGCTAAAGAGATGAGTCTAGTCTTCGGCTTAGTGATCCCACCTAAGTTCAAGACGCCGGATTGTAAGAAGTATAACGAGACCACCAATCCTTCAGCACATTTGACGATGTATTGTCGGAAGATGACTAGACATGATAGTGATGAGAAGTTGCTTATCCACTGCTTCTAAGATAGTCTTACCGGGTCTGCCACTTGATGGTACAATCAACTTACCCGAAGCAAGATCCGATAATGGACGGATTTGACTAGGGCCTTCCTGGAACACTACAAGCACATCTCTGACATGGTACCTGACAGAATATCCCTGCAAAATATGGAGAAGAAAGATACTAAGAGTTTTAAACAGTATGCCCAGAAATGGAGAGACATGCTACGCAAGTACAGCCACCTCTGACTGATAAAGAACTACGGTTCTCTTCATCAATACTCTAAAGGCACCGTACTATGAGAAGTTGATGGGTAATGCCACTAAAAATTTTGCAGATATATTCATATATGGAGAGATGATTGAAACTGCGATCAAAAGTGGAAAGATGGGAAGTGGGGAACAAGTCGCCCAAAAGAAAACAACTCCTGCCAAGAAAAAGGAAGGGGAGGCTCACGCAGTCAGTTTCAATAACCGACTTTTTTCACCTCCAACACCTTATACTCCTTACCCGACCTACAACCCTTACTATCTGGCTATAAACAGCCTCACTCAGAATCTTTTTCCCTACACAGCCATACCACAGCAACCATATTTGACTGGCATATCTTCTCAGATAGCCATTCCACCAAACACTACCCTAAACATGCAAAATATTCCTCGAAATGATCAAAAGCCTATGAGGAATACCCAAAAGCCTCAATATGGCCCTATCCCCACTACTTACAGTGAGTTATACCAGAAGCTTCTACAGGGTCAACTCGTTGCGCCTGTCTATCTTCAACCTTTAAAGCCTCCTTATCCCAAATGGTATGATTCCAACGCTCACTGCGCGTACCATGTGGGCATCCCAGGACACTCAACCGAGACTTACACTGCTTTCAAGCACAAGGTTCAAAGCCTAATTGATGCAGGAATCTTAAAATTCTGGTCGAAAAATGGACCTAATATTGCGGGAAACCCGTTGCCTAAGCATACGGAGGCCAAGGTTAACGCTATCATGTTCGGAGAAGTTGAAAGGGTAAAAAGGGATGTCAGGAAAGTAAAAAGGCCTATGATCAAAGTCTGGTTTGAGATGGTCAAGGCGGGGTTGGTTAAGCCGAGAATAGATGTGAGAAAAATAGTCAGTCAGTGAGGCGGGGAACTTTTGCCAATATCATGAGTGCAAGGGGCACGCCATTCAGTACTGTGAAGAGTTCTTAGCAAAGGTTCAAAAAATGTGGATATGGGCGAGGTCTAGCTTTCTGAAAAGATAGAGGAGCTTGAAATCAGTATGAATGAGATTGGTTGTGGGATGGATAGACCCTTGATCATATACTATGATGAACTCGAGGTAAAGGCTATTCCAGTAGTCGAGGGACCCGCTCCGAAGATGATCATAGAATTGCCATCACCTTTTCCCTACAAAGAAGATACGACTATTCCATGGAAGTATGAATGCAGTATGGCGATGCCAAGATCTTCAAACCATCAGGCAGCAGCAGTGGATGTAATCGGAGTGGGGCACCTAACCCGAAGCAGATGTTAAATCTCGGGGATAGTTGAACATGGAAAGACAGGAGAACCTACAAAGAAAAAAGGGCAGTAGGACTAGACCCTATGGAGGTAGAACAACTTGGGGAAGTTGAAAAGGACCCACCACCAGCTAGTGAAGTAAAAGAACCGATAAATGAAAAGGAAGCATGTGAGTTCCTAAAGTTCATCAAACACAATGAGTACAGTATGGTAGAGCAATTGCACCGCCAACCGGCGAGAATTTTAGTACTTTCACTACTGTTAAACTCAGAGCCACACCGAAATGCTCTGCTGAGAATTTTGAACCAGGCTTATGTAGCCAACAACATATCAGTGGAAAAGTTAGAACGATTGGTGGGGAACATCACAGCAGATGATTACATCTCCTTCAGTTATGATGAGATACCACCAAATGGAATAGGATCCACCAAGGCTCTCCATATCACCACTACCTGCAAGGGGCACATTCTACCCCGAGTACCTCTTGACAATGGATCTTCTCTGAATGTGATGCCATTGGCTACCTTATCAAAACTACCAATTGACATGTCCTACATGCTGCCGAGTCATACCGTTGTCAGAGCCATTGATGGAACTCGTCGCGAAATGATGGGAAACATTGAGATCCCACTTCAGATAGGTCCCTGTACCTATAAGGTTGATTTTCAAGTGATAGACATCACCCCATCTTACAATTGCTTACTGGAAAGGCCGTGGACTCACTCTACTAGGGCTGTGCCGTCATCTCTCTACCAAAAGCTGAAATTTGTAATGGAAGAGCGTTTGGTCAGTGTGTCAAGAGAAGAAGATATCATAGCTTTCGCATCCACGGATACCCCTTATTTAGAGGTAAATGAGGATGCCATAGAGTGCTCATTCAGGTCACTGGAATTTGTCAATGCCGTGTTTGTCACTGAAGGATATAAAATTCCAAAGCCAAGGCTATCTAAGAATACCAGGTTGGGGGTGAGAACAACAGTTGAAAAAGGCTACAGAGCAGGAAAAGGACTAGGAAAGTATCTCCAGGGGATGGCCAGAGCAATAGAAGTGGCCGGGAAGAAAGACTGATTTGATCTCGGATATCTCCCTCAAGCTTATGAGAAAAGGAAACAAATTGAGAAAAACCGAAAAAAGAGGATGGCCCGTCTTGCGAATGTGGATATGGAGTGGGAGCCCATGACTTTCCCGTTAATCCTTCACATCTTTCGCTCGACGGTTTCGAGTATGGGAGTAAGAATTCCGAGGATGTGATGGTCCTGTTGGAGTAGGCTTTTGAGAAGTTCTACGGGGTTGAAGACAAACAACCACATGAAATGATGGTCGGCATGGCCGAAACAGATGAACAGAGGGGTGAAAGCACTAGTTGGATGGTGCGTCCGTGCCCTCCGGGTTATGAATTGACCAACTGGAGTGTGATTGAACTTCCTATAGTTTTTAGGTCTACTCTAGTGTAATACTCTAAATCAACCTTAATTATCTCTGCCCAAGGGCATTAAGAATCCTTTGTATGGGCTTATATCTTTTAATAAATAACAATCACGATGCATTTTCTTCATATTGATGTGTTTTCATCCTTTCATTATTATTGCCTATATGCGTTCCTATATTGTTTCTTCCCCACCTATTTACAGGTGCCCGGATACGGAATATGAGGATCGTCCAGTCAATAAGTTTGAAATTGATTTCTAAAAACCCATCTGTACGGGTGATTTCGACGTCGACGAAGATGTCGAGGACTGTGATCTGCCTCTGTATTTGTTGAGAATAATAGAACAAGAGGAGAAACAAGTATTGCCTCACAAAGAGCAGTAGGAAGTAATAAATTTGGGGGATGGGAAGAAATAAGAGAAGTCAAGATTGGGACTGCCATTTCACCATCGATAAAGCAAGATTTGATAAGTCTACTCCGGGAATACACGGATGTGTTTGCATGGTCATACCAAGACATGCCTGGGTTGGACCCTGACATTGTGGTTCACAAACTCTCTCTGAAACCTAATTGCAAGCCAATTCAGCAGAAACTGAGAAGAATGAGGCCCGAAATGCTATTAAAAGTGAAAGAGAAAATGAAAAAGCAATTTGATGCCAGATTCTTGGAAGTGGCAAAATACCCAGAGTGGGTAGCAAACATTGTCCCAGTTCCAAAGAAAGACGACAAAGTACGGATGTGTGTCGATTACCGGAACCTGAACAGGGCAAGCCTTAAGAATAATTTCCCCTTGCCTTACATTGATACTCTAGTTGATAATACTGCGAAGAATTCCATGTTTTCCTTCATGGACGGATTTTCAAGGTATAATCAAATTAAGATTGCACCGGAGGATATGGAGAAAACCATATTCGTGACGATGTGGGGAACCTTTTGATATAAGGTGATGCCATTCGGGTTGAAAACGTTGGGGTGACATATCAAAGAGCCATGGTAACTTTGTTCCATGACATGATGCACAAAGGATTTGAAGTTTATGTCGATGATATGATTGCAAAGTCACAAGGAGAGGACGAACACATTGCGAATCTTAAAAAGCTCTTTGAAAGGTTGAGAAAATTCCAACTTAAACTCAACCCGACAAAGTGTACTTTCGGGGTCACCTTAGAAAAGCTACTAGGCTTTGTTGTTAGCCAGAAAGGAATTGAGATTGATCTGGATAAAGTGAGAGCTATTCAGAGTTTGCCTCCACCTTGTACTCAAAAGAAAGTAAGAAGCTTTTTGGGTAGGCTGAATTATATCGCTCGGTTTATTTCTCAACTGACCGGATAAGTGCAACCCGATATTTAAGCTACTCCGAAAAATGAACTGAGGAAATGGGATGAAGGATGTCAGACAACCTTTGATAAGGTCAAGCATTATCTGTCAAACCCACGGTATTAATGCCACCAGTTCTAGGGAAGCCACTGATATTGTATTTTTCAGTATTCTAGAAGTCCATGGGATGTGAATTGGGGCAACATGATGAAACCGAAAAGAAAGAAGAAGCCATCTATTATCTCAGCAAAAAGTTCACTGAGTACGAGTTGAAGTACTCATTGGTAGAAAGGCTTTATTGTGCCCTGGCCTGGACTGCCCGAAGGCTAAGACAGTACATGTTGTATCACATGACGTGGCTGATTGCAAAGTTAGATCCCCTCAAATATGTATTCGAGGCACCTTTTTTGTCCAGAAGAACGGCGAGATGGCAAGTGTTGCTCTCCGAATATGACATTGTGTATGTGAGCCAAAAGGCTATAAAGGGTAGCTCAGTAGCCGAATTCCTAGCGAGTCGAGCAGTAGAGGATTACGAGCCCCTGGACTTTGATTTCCCTGACGAAGACCTAATGTGTGTCTCACAAGAAAAAAAGGCTTTCTTTGAGAGAAAAACCTTTTTTTTGGAAAATGTATTTTGATGGCGCTTCTAATGCCATGGGGCACGAGATCGGTGCAATGCTCATATCCCCTGAGGAAGATTATTATCCTTTCACTGCCAGATTGGATTTTGATTGTACAAACAATACTGCTAAGTATGGAGCATGTACTATTGGTCTTCGTGCTGCCATAGAAAGAAAGATCAAAACATTAGAGGTCTTCGGATACTCAACCTTGGTAATATACCAACTGCACAGAGAGTGGAAAACTCGGGATGCAAAGCTAATCCGATATCGAGAGCTTATATTGAGCTTGATTGAGGATTTTGAAGAGGTGGTTTTCAATTACTTGCCCCAAGAAAAAAAATCAAATGGCAGATGATTTAGCCACTTTGTCATCAATGTTTAAAGTGAATGAAGGGGTCGAATTGTGCCAATCAAGATGAGCATATACGAGTCTCCTGCCCACTGCTTGAGTATCGAAGAAGAAGTAGATGGTCACCCTTGGTATTGCGACATCTTGCAATACATCAAGAGTCAAAAGTACCCTAAGCAAGAAACAGAAAATGATAAGAGAACCCTGAGAAGAATGGTGATAGGTTTTGTCTTGGATGGTGATATTCTTTACAAGAAAGGGAAAAACTAGGTGCTGTTAAGGTGTGTTGTTTCTACGGAAGCTCATAGAATCCTCAAAGAGGTTCACGAAGGGATATGTAGCACCCACGTGAATGGCCACATGCTGGCTAAGCAGATTATGAGGGCCGGATACTATTAGCTAACCATTGAAAGGGATTGCATTAATTATTCCGAAAGTGCCATAAATGCTAGATATATGCAGATTCACGTGCCACCATAACCACTGCATGTCATGACGGCTCCATGGCTATTTTCAATGTGGGGGATAGATATGATCGGGCCCATTAGCCCGAAAGCTTCTGACAGACACCGTTTTATCCTAGTAGCCATAGACTACTTCACAAAGTGGGTAAAAGCAGCCTCTTATGCCAATGTAACAAAGTCAGTGGTGTGCAGATTCGTAAAGAAGGAGATTATATGCCGATATGGATTTTTGAAATGAATAATTTCGGATAATGCTCTCAATCTGAACAACAAAATGATGAAGGATGTCATAACGTGCCAAATACGAATTCAGCATGCTAGACACAAATCAATGGAGTCGCCACTAATCATCTAATCTAGGTGTGATTAGTCACCTATACGAATCTATCCTATTTAAAGTAATCCTAAGCTTGACTAAGGCACCTTAAAAAGAATAGGTTCTGGTCTACTTATCAGAACTAGGTTCGGGAGTACGGTTACGTGCGAGGAAGGATTAGCACCCTCACAACGCCTATCTAAGAGATAGTACCTAATTAGTCTTGTGATACTTAAAAAGTCTTAATTAAATGGTCTTGTCTATCCTATTTCATTTTAATTGTTAAAGTTAGAAATCTCGGAGATTATTTTTTAGGTCTTCCTTCCATTCATTTTGGAGAAATTACAAAAAATGTTTTCTCACCTCGAAAGTATTCAAAAGAAACCATTCGTTCTATTGGAGAGGCTCCGTCGTCGAAAAAATTAAATTATTCAAATTATTTCTCTTAAATTAATCTTCCAAAAATTAATCCATATTTTATTAAGGTTTGTTCGAAAAAAAAAATTCTGATTTTTAATATCGAAAATTATCCCTTAAAATATTCTTCCATTCGTTCTGGAGAAATTTTAAGAGAATTTTTCTCACCTAGAAATTTCTTAAAAGTCAACCATTCGCAATTTTCTTGAATTTCATTATCGGAAAAAATCTTAATTTATTCTTCAATTTTAAATTAAGCATTTATTATGGAAAATCAATTTTGAGAAAAAGATGTTGAAAATTAATTACTTTAAAAAAAATAAAATTTTGATTTTTTTTGTTGGTATTGAAATTAATCTCTTAAAATATCCTTCCATTCATTCTGGAAATTTTTTAAGAGAAATCTCTCCCTAGAAACTTCTCAGAAATTAACCATTCGTAATTTCTTTGAATTTCATCATTGGAAAAATCTCAATTTATTTATTTTAAAAACAACTATTCTTCAATTAAAATAATTAATCTAATCTAAAAAAAATAAATTAATAATTAATAATATTAAAAATATACAATTATTAATATACACTAAAATATAAAATATAAAGTATAAAATATAATATAATATAATAATAGTAGTTTTTTTTAAAAAAAATATATGGTTAGTAAAATAATTAATAATAATAATAATACTAATATACAAATAATAATATAATATAAAATAAAACCTACACACAAAAAAAACTAAAAGAAACAATTAGTAGTAAATAAATAATAAAATAAAAATCAAATAAGACAAAAAATAAAATAAGACAAAATAAAAAAAACAAAGGAATTCAAAAAAAAAAGAAAGGGAGGCAGTAGGGGGGCCAGCCCAGGCGCGGGCCGCGCGCGGGCCTGCCTAGCCCGAGCCCTCCCTGTTGTGTCGTTAAACAAATTTTTTTGTTTTTTGTTTTTGTTCTTTTTAGATCATTCTTACCTCTTAAAAAAAAAATCTTCTTCCTCTAAAATTCTTCAAGAACACCAAGAACAAGACGATGAACACCAAAATCGAAACCCAAAAAATTCCAGATTTCGGCCAGAACCGCTGTCGCTGCCGCATCGCCGCCGCCGATCGTCGGTCACTGGACTCCAAAAATTCCCGAAAAATCACCAAAAATTCCTCTCGATCTCCTTTTTTCAAAAATCAAATTAGTTTTTTTCCAAATCTTTCTAGAATTTCCTAGATCTGAGATCGAAGTTCAAAATTTCACCTTCTCCGATCTACTCCGTTGACCGCCGAATGGCCACCAACTTCTAGTACATGCTTTCTCTAATTAAAACCCAACTTTTCTTTCTCAAGAATCCTCTCGAAATAAATCCTAGCACTCACTTTCGAATTTTTTCACACAAAAAAATATTTTTTTCTTTCTCCTAATTTTCGAAAATACTAGGCTTTTCTTGCTTATGATTTCTCTGCAATTTCTGATGTGTGTTGTGTTTGATGCTTGGGTTCTTTTTTTTATAGAGAAGGAATTAAGTTTTAATCTAGTTAGAAGTCTTCAATCTGATCAAGAGAGGTGTTTTGTTTCAATCACATTTTTAGAGTCCCACTTCAATCCAAAAAGAGGTTTATTTCAACCCAAATTTGTGTTTTTTTTATTTTTCTTTTAATTTTCGGAATTATCTGATTTTTTTTATTTCCCCTTTCCCCTTTTCTTTTTTCTTTTTTCTGATTTTTTTTTGTTTTCTTTTAATAAAAATAATAAAAAAAATAAAACCCGGATAAAATTCGGTGTCTACAGTTGCCCCTCTTTGTGCATTCCCTGAGAAACAGGGGATGTGCAAAGACGTAGACACCCTATCCTCCACCGAGGCTTCAACTTTAAAAGAAAAATACTCCTCCACCGAGGCTTCAACTTTAAAAGAAAATACTCCTCCACCGAGGCTTCAACTTTAAAAGAAAAATACTCCTCCACCGAGGCTTCAACTTTAAAAGAAAAATACTCCTCCACCGAGGCTTCAACTTTAAAAGAAAATACTCCTCCACCGAGGCTTCAACTTTAAAAGAAAATACTCCTCCACCGAGGCTTCAACTTTAAAAGAAAATACTCCTCCACCGAGGCTTCAACTTTAAATAAAATACTCCTCCACCGAGGCTTCAACTTTAAAAGAAAATACTCCTCCACCGAGGCTTCAACTTTAAATGAAAAATACTCCTCCAACGAGGCTTCAACTTTAAAAGAAAATACTCCTCTACCGAGGCTTCAACTTTAAAAGAAAATAAAGAAATTTGCAAAATTCTCAAATGTAAATGTAGACTTCAAAAATCTTACCTTGAGTCCCGAAAGAAATCGCTAACCTCGTAAATTAGCATTCCAAACCCATGTCCAAATTATACTGAATACCTGAAATAATCTTTCTTGGGTGCAAATACATAAGTGCAATGCAGTACATGAATGCCATGAATGCCGATGCATATCGTGCAAATGGATGTCATGAATGCTCTATACTAAACAATGTCAACTCTCTGAATCAAGATAGAAAAGTTCTCCAGCTTATTATTCATCTCCCATCTATACTTGGCTTCAAACTGATAGATTGAATCTTACTGTCTCTAATTAATTTCAACCTAAAGATCTCTCTTCTCAAACCAAATCTCTCAAAAACACACCGACTTTGACATCTTTCACTTTAAAGACAAACTTAAAATTTACAATATAAAGGATTCACAACTTAAATAACTTGAAAATAAAGGATTCACATCAAAAGTACGAGATTTCTCACCTGAATAAGGGATTCTCACTTAATTAAGGGATTCGCACCCAAAATAAAGATTTTCACTAATCTAAGGGATTCACACCCAAAATAAAGATTCTCACTAAACTAAGGGATTCGCACCCAAAAATAAGGATTCTCACTAAACTAAGGGATTTACACCCAAAATATGGATTCTCACTAAATTAAGGGATTCGCACCCAAAATAAGGATTCACACCAAACCAAGGATTCTCACTTAACTTAATAAAGAAATAAGGGATTCGCACCCAAAGTAAGGATTCTCACTAAGCTAAAGGATTCTCACTTAGCTAAGGATTCACACTAAACTAAGGATTCTCACTTAGCTAAGGATTTACACCCAAAATAAGGATTCTCACTAAATTAAGGGATTCGCACCCAAAATAAGGATTCACACCAAACTAAGGATTCTCACTTAACTTAATAAATAAATAAGGGATTCGCACCCAAAATAAGGATTCTCACTAAGCTAAAGGATTCTCACTTAGCTAAGGATTCACACTAAACTAAGGATTCTAACTTAGATAAGGATTCACACCAAACTAAGGTTTCTCACTAAACTAAGGATTCTCACTTAGCTAAGGATTCACATTAAATCATTCTCGTCTTAAAAAATTAATTCTAATCTTAAAAAACTTACCTTTGAAAAACAATTCATCTTGAAGGAAAAATCTCATCTTAAAAATTCTCATTACTACCAAAGTCTAAACTCATCTCTTCAACCAAGGTGCAAAATCTAAAAGACCAAAATTTTCATCTCAACTGAGGTCCAAGAATTTTCCTTTTAAAAAAGTTTCATTTCAAAATTCAAAAGTCTAACTTAAAATCTTTCTTACATGTTAAATGCATGCCATGAATGTCATGAATATCATGAATTTCAATTGTGACAAAGGAATACTCAAGCTCATCATGTCATCTCTTTTAATCTTCCAAACGCTGACTTAGAACCAGGCTGACCTCCACTAATTCCATCAGTTGATCACAACACCCTTAGTTCCAAGGCTTTAAACAGATACATTTCCAAACTTTCATTGTTCTCATTTCATTCTCCTTTCTTCCCAGAATCTCATCTTTAAGCATATTCAAATTTCACGTGAAAAGTCTTCAATGCCGATGCTGCAAAAGAGCCTACTCTGCCATTTATCAACTCAATATATTCCATTTTTCAAAACAATTTTCTCATCATGGTAAAAATCCTTTTCATTCTTTGCCCCATAAATGTCACTCTTATCAAACTGGTTCAAAACTCAAATATGCATCCCCTGAATGTTCTCATGTTACATTTTTTGAAAATTATTTGAAAAGAAAGAATTTGTCCAAAAAACTTTTCTTATTTTCAAATCATGCCCCAATGGTAAATCAAAATTGCCACCAGAAACATCACTATTTTCCATGTTCAAAAACCCCCATTTACTAAACGAAAATGCAACTTTAGATCTTAAAAAAACTTGTAATTACTGCAAGAATGGACAAGGCGAATCACAGTTTGGCTCATTGACTATTTCAATTTGTCAAGGTTTTGGTTATCAAAGGAAAGTTTCTTCACATAAGGGAAAAATCAATGTTTCTTCATCTAAACTCATAATCAATTTCCTTCAACAATCAGGTTTTCACAAAAAGTTTTATTTTGAAAACACAATCCATTTTGGCACTCTTTCTAAGTTTATGGATAAATAAAAATTCAACAAATGTCAAGACTATCTATGATGGGTTCAAAAATTTGGACAAGAAAGGAAAAGGATTTCTGATTTCAGGCTAAGTCATCCAAATGATGTTGACCTTCTTAAGTTTCTCAAAAGTGTTCGGTATTTCCTGGTGGGTTCAAAATATCATTTCTTTTGCACTTTTTGTTAGGCCTTGGCACTGTTATGCAGAGTTGCTTTCAAATTTTTGCTCTAGACTGCCCGTTTTTTTGGGTTTTCACCCTAGAGCTTCATTCTTTTTTTTTTTTTTTGCTTTTTTTTTTTGTTGCTCTACCATGCATTTGAGAATTCAAATTTATTTAATGAAAATTCAAAAGGATGAGATAAAATCTGAGGAAAAACTCTTCAACTTAAATATTCATACTTGATCAAAATGGACTTTTCAAGCTTGTAATATAGGCCAAGGTTTGGGGTTATGAAAAAAAGGATAATCAGGCCAAAAAATGTGTTTAAAGGTAATTAAACCAAGGATCATTTCTTCATCTCAAAATATCTCATATCTTTCTTTTCATTTTAAAGGTAATCAAACCACGGATCATTTCTCTTCATAAGGATTTCATTATTTCTACTTTTCACCAAACCATGGATCATTTCTCTTCATGAGGATTTCATCTTGCGAACTTTTTTTTTTCTCTCTTTTATTTTTTCATTTTTCATTTTTTTTTCTTCTCTTTTTTTTTCACAGACTTTTCTATCATAAAGTGAGTTTGAAAATTTGAAACTCAATCCATTTCAATATTTGCCCCCTGACATAAGGCATTCATTTCGTGGCGTAGAAATATGATCCAAACGTATGACCGTTCATAGAAAGATAATTCTTCACACTTGCCCCTCGATGTGGAGGGTGATCCCTGGTCAAGGTTCATTCGAAAAACAAGAATCCAAATAGGCTCAAAGGGGGTAGCAAAAGATAATTTCTCATTTTGTGAAAGGAATACGAAAGATGGCCATTTCTCATTTCTAGTATGAATATTTCCATTGAAGAGCAAACCCCAGGTGGAGTAGATAATAAGAATTGCCATTAAAATCATTTGAAAATAACCTATGCATGACATCACAGTTTTTTTTTGCAACTCATGCATCCTCTCAATGTGCCTATCCAAATGAAGGCCCAACCCAACAATTCTCCTTATTCCGGTTTTCTCTAAGTGTCCATGCAATTTCATTTGATCATAAAGGAAAACAAAGTTTGCACCAGTCGGTAATGGCGTGCAAAAAACATCAGGTATTCGGCTCTTTGATAATCCTACCCCAAGATATGGCAAAGGATAACTGGGTGAAAATGGGTGTTACTCAAATCAAAGCATTCAAGGATACTGGAAAAATATGGCTTTTAAGGTAATTTTCCCCCCAATATGTGAGTAAAGGACACTATTCAGGAAAAGAAAAGTTCGGGCATGGTTGAGAAACTTAGGAGTGATGTGTTTAAAGCTCTAGATAGCCTTGACATTTATCAAATTACCAAAATCTAGATTCTTTCAAGAGAGTGCCTCATGAATTGGTTCTCAAAAAAATGTTTTGCAAATCAAATGATCATTTCATTGCTCATTGTTTAGACGAAGATCATTAACCTTTTGGGATTCATTTCCTGGTCAAAAGAAAGGTGAGGTTCACAATACTTCAAATTTAGGCCATCAAAGAAATCAAGCTTTTATGTGGTCTGATTTGAAACTAGACAAGGGAATGGACTGCCAAGTTCATTCTTAACAATAATCACCACTTTATTCAAGATCGAAAAAATAAATCATGCAAACATAAGATATTCGTAACAAAAAAAAACAAATCTCCTAAAGCACCTAAACAATGTTTAAAAATGTCATGCCAAACATCAAAAATTCCTCCAAATTGAATTTCGAGTGACATCCCTCATCTTCGGACTTCAAATTCCAATCATTCCAAAACCTCCAAAGTTAAAGTGCCGCCATTGATGAGATCCCCTCAACATTCAGCTTTGTCTACTTTTCGAAGCTCAAAAACCCTGCTTTGATCAGACTTTGTACTTTTCGCTTCAAAGCTTCACAATTTTCCATAGAGTGGCCTGAATTTCCAACATGATAACCACAGGTAGTATTGGCATCGTGACCTTTAGGATAAGGAGGTTTTAAATCTTTCGAATAAATTGGTCCTATAAAATTGGCTTGAAAAAGCTGGGGAAGTAACTCCGTATAAGTCATTGGAATTGGATCAATAGGACTTCTATCCCGATTACTACATCGTTTTTTCTGGTTAACAGGCCCAAAAACTAGTCAAGAAGTGACACCACGATATCTATCTGCGTGCGGACCAATCTGCGGTGACGATGTGAAGCAAAGAGTTTCTTCCTTAGGTACCTGAAATGGTATCCAATCAGAAGACTTTGTACCGAAAATTAGGTTTTTAAATTCATCTACTTGATGCTTTGATTTATCATGCGAGCCACCGAACGCATGTGGTTGATCCAAAGGTGATGGATATTCTCGAGGGATACTTTCAACCATCTTAAAAAGCTGCTATTTCATTTCTCGAATATCATGTCCAAATTCTTCAACAGTTCCCTCTAAAGCAATAACTTGTACTCCCAGTTGACCTCTCATGTCTTTTGGATGCACATTTTCCTACAACCCTTCAATCCTGTTGTTCATTTCTTCTGCCTTGCGAGTGCTTTTACAAATCTGGTCTAATAAATCCCTAAGGAAATCCTGCTTTTGTCCATATTCCCTTTCCATTTTCTCGAGCTTTTGAGTTAACTCTTGAAACTTCTCTTTATTTTTCATGTATTCTAAACATATCTCTTCATTTTCTACTCCCATATCTTCAAGCTCCAAAACCCTTTACGAAAACAAATCATCTAATCGCTCAAAGGTCGTCTTCCATACCTTGCATTCATGATCCAATTCACGAATTTTTTGCTCAGATTGACTGTCTTCTATTCTCTTTATCTTCACTCGCGATCTTTGGTTTTCCTGCTCTAATTCATCTTCTTCTTCGTGTGATTTCCTCTTAGTTAACTCAAATTCCAGTACTGAGTCTGACTGAGTGAGCTGAGCTGGGATATCTGAATTTCTCTTCCATGGAAGTACCACATCTTTGTCTCGCCTAGCTTGCCACACAAGATACTCAGCAGTAACACCGCTCGAAATGCAACCTTGGTCGACTCGGATGGTTTGTTTCCAAACTTTGGCGAGATCTTCTTTCTTTTTTGAAGCCTCATCGTCTGCATAAGAGAATTCCAAACGGTTGAGCCTTTGCGTCATAGGAATAAATTGTTCATGTCCAGCCTGCCTAAGGACCAAGATAGGTGCGTAACTAATGGCTCCCCATAGCCCTGGAAGAGGTATCTAAGGTTGATTTCCACAACTATACAACAGAGAATCAAACTTCATCCAATGAGCTAACCATACAACTTCTCGATTTCTGAGCTTGCGGAAAAATGACATCCAAATGCGTTTTGTCTTTGGGTTCGGCCAAACACTGTTACAGAATTCCTGAATGGGAACGTCAGAGGTGAAGTATGACTTAATGCATTCAAAATGGCTTTTCATCCATATATACGATAATTGTATGCATCCAGTAAAGCGTCCATTTCCCAATTGTCGACAGTGATTCAACGATCTGATAGTTTCTGCCAATATTGTTGGTGCCACATTCAACCGGTGCTCAATCTGATCAACCAAGTCTACTACGGCCATCTCGACATGCCCCAAGATTTTGGGAAAGACAACCATCCCATAAAAGGCAAGCGCCATTGCTTTCATACCTTCTTCGTCGTTCAGATGCTCCCTAATGAAATCTCGCAGAAAATCCCATGTGATATAACTATATTCACTTTTCTGCACGACGTGATGGTCCACTTCAGACAGACTGATCCCCAACATCCTAGCAACTTTCCTGGGATAGCCCATTTTATTTTTCAAGTAGAATTTATCAGGGTCTTGATTGTCGAAACGAAGCATTACAGAGTATTCTTCAATAGTGGGTACCATGACTACCTCATTGAAGACGAAACATCTATAAGAAGGGTCCCAGAAATGTACCATTGCCTGAATTAAGTTGGTGTCTACTGTGACTTGGAGGAGTAATGCGAGGTCACCATACCTTTGCTGAAATATTTCTTGTTTTTCCCTGTCTTCTTTATTTCCCAGATGTCAACTAAATCGGCAAGATCATTCTGTGTAAGGTCTAGATGAACCTCCTCGAGAAGTATGGACACATAGCCAGCTGGTAGACAGTCTTCTTTATTTCGCTGAACCTTTTCAGACCTTAACTTCAAACAGCTCTGGGATTCAAACTTTGCGTACTCGGATCTTACTAGAATTTCCATGGATGACAGTAAAGATTCTTCTTTATCAAAGACTGTTATGCTGCAAGATATCTAGTATGATGCATGATGCGAATGCAATGAGAAAGAGAATGAAAGAAAGAAAACAAGAAGTTAGATATTATATCAGTAAACTTATGAAAGGATAAAAATACAACAGCATGTGTAAGCACTACATCATCATGGTGAGCATATCAGCAAAACAAATATGTCAGGTAAACAAAATCATGTTAATGAAAAAGTCTAGGGTAAGAAGTGTCCCTTCATGTGTCCTAAGTTCGGGTTCTCCTCTATATAAGGTTGGACATGGCTCTATCTTAAAGTTTGGCCACTTAAGTATTGTTTATATGCTGGGTTTAGAATACTTGACCAAGCTAAAAAGGTCCCCAAATTGCTCCTTAACATCATCCATGTAGGATGAGTAAGGCACCCCATTCCTCACCCATTACAGGCTCCAACCGGAAGGGTTCAATTCGGGTGAGAGTATTTTCCAAAGTTATGGCGGAGGTTATCACCTCTCAAAAACTTTGGTACTTTACACTCTGAAGGTGTTTCGCTAGCCGTTGCGGAGGTTTTCACCTCTCGAGGCGTAGGTACTTTACCCCCTCCTAAAAGGGACGAGTCCGGGTATAGGACTTTATGATATGCAATGTGTCGTGTGTGCGAAGGGACATTCAAACCTTCCTTTACCCACAAATGTACAATGAAACAAAAGTTGTTAGTACCAATAACAAAATCAAAATCAAAAATAAAAAATAAATAAACAAATACATAAAAATTAAACACTTGAAGATCAATATTTAAAACCTAAGGTATCACAAGACTAATTTATGGCTCGACTCTCTAATGTCCCCAGCGGAGTCGCCAAACTGTCATAACGTGCCAAATACGAATTCAGCATGCTAGACACAAATCAATGGAGTCGCCACTAATCATCTAATCTAGGTGTGATTAGTCACCTATACGAATCTATCCTATTTAAAGTAATCCTAAGCTTAACTAAGGCACCTTAAAAAGAATAGGTTCTGGTCTACTTATCAGAACTAGGTTCGGGAGTACGGTTATGTGTGAGGAAGGATTAGCACCCTCACAACGCCTATCTAAGAGATAGTACCTAATTAGTCTTGTGATACTTAAAAAGTCTTAATTAAATGGTCTTGTCTATCCTATTTCATTTTAATTGTTAAAGTTAGAAATCTCGGAGATTATTTTTTAGGTTTTCCTTCCATTCATTCTGGAGAAATTACTAAAAAATGTTTTTTCACCTCGAGAGTATTCAAAAGAAACCATTCGTTCTTTTTAAAGAGGCTTCGTCGTCGAAAAAATTAAATTATTCAAATTATTTCTCTTAAATTAATCTTCCAAAAATTAATCCATATTTTATTAAGGTTTGTTCGAAAAAATAAATTCTGATTTTTAATATCCAAAATTATCCCTTAAAATATTCTTCCATTCGCTCTGGAGAATTTTTAAGAGAATTTTTCTCACCTAGAAATTTCTTAAAAATCAACTATTCGCAACTTTCTTGAATTTCATCATCGAAAAAAATCTTAATTTATTCTTCAATTTTAAATTAAGCGTTTATTATGGAAAATCAATTTTGAGAAAAAGATGTTGAAAATTAATTACTCTAAAAAAAAATAAATTTTTGATTTTTTTTGTTGGTATTGAAATTAATCTCTTAAAACATCATTCCATTCATTCTAGAGAATTTTTAAGAGAAATCTCTCACCTAGAAACTTCTCAGAAATTAACCATTCGTAATTTCTTTGAATTTCATCTTGGAAAAATCTCAATTTATTTATTTTAAAAACAACTATTCTTCAATTAAAATAATTAATCTAATCTAAAAAAAATAAATTAATAATTAACAATATTAAAGATATACAATTATTAATATACACTAAAATATAAAATATAAAGTATAAAATATAATATAATATAATAATAGTAGTTTTTTTTTTTAAAAAATATATGGTTAGTAAAATAATTATTATTAATAATAATACTAATATACAAATAATAATATAATATAAGATAAAACCAGCAAAAAAAAATAAAATAAAAGAAACAATTAGCAAATAGTGAATAAATAATAAAATAAAAATCAAATAAGACAAAAAATCAAATAAGACAAAATAAACAAAACAAAGGAATTCAAAAAAAAAAAGGGAGGCAGCAGGGGGGCCAGACCAGGCGCGGGCCTGCCTGGCCCGAGCCCTCCCTGCTGTGTCCTTAAACAAAATTTTTTGTTCTTTTTAGATCATCCTTACCTCTTAAAAAAAAAAAATCTTCTTCCTCTAAAATTCTTCAAGAACACCAAGAACAAGACGATGAACACCAAAATCGAAACCCAAAAAATTCCAGATTTCGGCCAAAACCGCTGTCGCTGCCGCATCGCCGTCGCCGACCGTCGGTCACTGGACTCCAAAAATTTCCGAAAAATCACCAAAAATTCCTCTCGATCTCCTTTTTTCAAAAATCAAATTAGTTTTTTCCAAATCTTTCTATAATTTCCTAGATCTGAGATCGAAGTTCAAAATTTCACCTCCTCCGATTTACTCCGTTGACCGCCGGATGGCCACCAACTTCTAGTATATGCTTCCTCTAATTAAAACCCAACTTTTCTTTCTCAAGAATCCTCTCGAAATAAATCCTAGCACTCACTTTCGAATTTTTCCACACAAAAAAAATATTTTTTTCTTTCTCCTAATTTTCGAAAATACTAGGCTTTTCTTGCTTGTGATTTCTCTCCAATTTCTGATGTGTGTTGTGTTTGATGCTTGGGTTCTTTTTTTATAGAGAAGGAATTAAGTTTTAATCTAGTTAGGAGTCTTCAATCTGATCAAGAGAGGTGTTTTGTTTCAATCACATTTTTAGAGTCCCACTTCAATCCAAAAAGAGGTTTATTTCAACCCAAATTTGTGTTTTTTTATTTTTCTTTTAATTTTCGGAATTATCTGATTTTTTTATGATTTCCCCTTTTCTTTTTTCTTTTTTCTGATTTTTCTTTTTTTTGTTTTCTTTTAATAAAAATAATAAAAAAATAAAATCCGGATAAAATCCGGTGTCTACAAAGGAAATTGTACCTAGTTCAAGATCCAACATCATAATTCGGCCCCTTATCGTTCGAAAATGAATGAGGCAGTAGAAGAAGCCAATAAGAACATCAAGAAGATTTTCGAAAAGATGATTGATGTGTACAAAGATTGGCATGAGATCTTGCCTTTTGCTCTCCACGCCTACCGTACTTCGGTTCATACATCTACGGGGGCCACGCCGTTTTCTCTGGTATACGAGATAGAAGCAATGTTGCCTATTGAGGTTGAAATCTCTTCGCTTCGTGTCTTGATAGAAATAGGCCTAGAAGAGGCAGAATGGGTTAGAGCTCGCTATGAACAGCTGAATCTCATCGAGGAAAAAAGGTTGAAAGCAATTTATAATGGGCAGATGTATCAGAAAAAGATGATCCGAGCCCACAACAAGAAGGTTCACCCCAGGCAGTTTCGAGAGGGAGAGTTGGTATTGAGGAAAGTTCTCCCTATCGTGAAAGATCCTCGTGGAAATGGGCTCCGAATTGGGAAGGACCCTATGTGGTGAAAAGAGCTTTTTCTAGAGGAGCATTGAATCTTAACTCGGATGGACGGTGATGATTTGAGAAATCCCGTGAACGCCGACGAATTGAAGAAATACTATGCTTGAAGAAAAAAAAAAGAAAAAAAAAAGAAAAAAGAAGAAAAGTGTGATGCTGTGCATATGAGAATTCGAATGATTCCAAATGTAAATATGAGAATTCTATATATCTATTTCCCCTGAGGATTGCTTTTCAATGAGAATGTTCGTGCTTGATATAATTAATGGCCATTTTTCATATTTCTGTCACTAAGAAGAAATTATCCCTAGTCACCCTTTTTGAGTCTTAGGAATTCTTTATTTCTTTGAGTCTGATCAAGGATCACCCTCTACACTGGGGGACAAATATGAGGAAAAATCTCCTTTAAAAAAAATCATGGCGAAAAGAGCCATAAAAAAAAGAAAAAAAAACAAAAAAAAGAGAAAAAGAAAAAACAACACACGAAAAACGTGTGAAATCAAAAATGGCAAATAAAAGCCAAGAATGAAAAGAAACAAGAATCAATATTCAAAGGAGAAAAATCCAAAAAGGACGAATGTTTTGAAATGAAACATCCTCATGAAATGATCCTTGATCCAATCACCATTAAACACATTTTGGGCCTATTTATCCTTTCTTTCTAAACCCAAACCTTGGCCTACATTATGTTCTTTTAAAGTCCATTTTAATCAAGCTCGGGTATTTAATTTGAAGGGTTTTTCTCAGATTTCATCCTGTCTTTTGGAATTGTCATTTTTACCATAGAAGCATTTAGAATTCTCAGATGCATGGTGGAACACAAAAAAAAAAAGGAGAGGTTTAAGTCGAAAACCCGAAAAGGGCGACTTAAAATCGAACGGAGGACACTTAGGTTGAAAACCCACAAAGGGCAGTCCAAGTACTGAATCAATGCTCCGTGAAAAGGAGGAGAAGGTATCAGGAATTCAGAGAAAATGGTAAACCTCAGTATGAAGCAACAACGAAAGTAGAGAAGTCACCCAAGCAAATGGTTTGCTCAAAAGAAATTTCAGAGAAATTAAAGCGGGAGGGTCCAGGATATTCCGCATCTGGGGCATTTATACCTTTTTCTTTGTATTTTCTTTTTAAAACTTGATATTCATCTTTGTTATCTAAACCTTTTTGAAATAAACTCTTATTGGCGCTTTCATGGCATTTGGCTATTCCATACCATCTTTCATACATGTTGTGATGCATTTTGAATGTTATCAAATTGAATGATGAATATTAAACATAAAAATCTTTAAGTAAAAGGATTTCCTTGTATTACTATGGAGTAGATTTAAATTTTAGAGGAGGTTTGGGAAACCACTAGAATTTGGAGAAAACTCGCAATAATCCATAATACTGATGTAGACATCTAATTTTGTCTGGGTTTTTTAAAATCAACTTTGATTTGTCCCCCTCTCGAGTTTAATATTTTTGTAAAAGTCACGGTCGCGATTTTAAATTTTTAAAATGTTCTAAATTATATATATCATTTTTAGCTTTAATTGTTCGAATAAAATCGGACCGCAAAATTATCAATTTTAAAATTCAATTTAAACCCGAGGTGAAAAAAGTTTAATCTTGAGTGTTATTAGATTTTTAAATAAATATTTTAATTGAAAATATTTATAAAAAAAACAAAAAAACAAAAAAAAACAAAAAAACAAAAAAAAAACAAAAAAAAAATACTTGAAAAAATAAAAGAGGGGTTAATTTAGACATTATACATTTTTGGTTAGAAATTGGCTATAAAATGGTCGGTTTAAGAAAAGAGAAGGGGGGGCCGATTAGTGGAGAAAAGCTGGCGGCTAAAAGAAAGAAAAAGAAAAAGCTTTGGGTTTTTGAAAAGTCATTATGAGCATTTTTGGTGGAGAACACTAGCTGCTAAGAAAGGATGAAAAGTTATTATGAGCATTTTGAAAAAGCTAGCAAGTTACAGAGGAATCAAACACTTTTTTTTAACTTTCTGGTGGTTGGGTCTCTCTCAATTCTTCTATTTCAAGGCTCAAATATTTGGATTGTTTCTTTTTCGGGGGCGGGGATTTTCCAAAAAATGAGGGGCTGGCGGCCGAGAAAGAAGAAAAGAGAAAAAAGCTGGGGGGTTTTGCCACGGCCATGGACCAGCAATCCTAGCTCCCGGTCATCTTAGGACCTGACCCGGTTCCATTAAAAACTCTCAGCTCCCACTTGATGTCCTCTTGAAATTCATATTCAAGATGGCCAATGCGGCAGCCAAATTGGAGCCAAGTTCTGGGAAGTTGTTTGTGCTGAGCACGACATAGATCCAACTGGGCGTTACCAAGGAGACTTAGATCTTCAACTTGAGCGAATCAATGTCTACTACAATGAAACCAGTTGTGGTTGGTTCATCCCTCGTGCTGTTCTCATGGATCTTGAACCTGGAACCATGGACAGCATTCGTTCTGGTCCTGTTGGTCAGATCTTGAGACCAGATAACTTTGTTTTTTGGTCAATCTGGTGCTGGTAACAATTGGGCTAAAGGCCATTACACTGAATGTGCTGAGTTAATCGACTCTGTACTTGATGTTGTACGTAAAGAGGCTGATAAATTGTGATTGCCTTCAAGGGTTTCAGGTTTGTCATTCTTTGGGAGGAAGAATCAGATCTAGAATGGGCACTGTTGATATCGAAGATAAAGAAGGAATACAAGGAGGAAGAAGCTGAAACTCTTGCATTGATTGCTGAGAGGGAGGCAGTTGTTGCTACTAAGGAACAAGACTACTTGGATCGAGTATAAGAGCTGAAAGATACCGCTGTTGCTGTCATTGCAGAGGCGCGTGCAAATTTCCAATCAACAACTGCAGAACCTCTTGATGCTGGGGAGAACAAAGACACCAAGTTGTCTAATGCAGGCAGCGATGTTGCTAATGGCAATTCATTGGAAGCTGAGGCATTTTTGCAGCTCCTTGCTACTTGGGAAAATTCATGTGGCCCTTCTCAAGCTTTTTTGTCTGATTTCGAAGCGGGGTTGAGTGGCTTTTCTTTCCAAGTAAACGATGAAGCGAGCAAAATTTGACTCGTTAGTGTCGCCGAGTCGACTTAATCCTGCCTAGCTCCTCATGTAACCCCTGGAAGCTTGTTATGTGCCTAGTACTTTAATAAGTTTCTCAGTTGCTTGCTCCCTGTGAATACTGGCAACAAACTAAATCTCCCCCGCTATCTCTCTCTCTCTCTCGGGGTTTAAGCAAACGAAACAAGGAAATGGCGTCAGCACGACCACCGTCGTCGTCTTTTCCGTCTCTGCCACTGCCACTGCAACTTCCGGCAACGGTGTAGAGAGGTTCATTGTACGTGGGTGATTTGGACCCGGATGTCACAGAGGCTGACCTCTAAAACAAATTTTCTGTCGTTGCTCCCGTCACTTCTCTTCGCCTTTGCCGTTGCCTCCATACCGGAAAGTCTCTTCGTTACGGTTACATCAACTTTTTCTCTCGTTCTCATGCATCTAAAGCTTTAGCTTGTCTAATATAAGCAGTGTTTGCTTGAGGAAATCACCAGTCGCAAAAGAGGTTGACCTCAGAGCTCTTGCCAAGTATACTCAAGGCTTTAGTGGGGATGATATTACAGAAATTTGTCAGCGTGCATGTAAATATGCCATCAGAGAAAACATTGAAAAGGATATTGAGAGAGAAAGGAGAAGAAAGGAGAACCCTGAAGCTATGGAGGAGGATGTGGAGGATGAAGTGGCAGAAATCAAGGCTGCTCATTTCGAGGAATCAATGAAGTTTGCTCGTAGGAGTGTGAATGATGCAGACATCCGCAAATACCACGCATTTGCTCAAACATTGCAGTATGGGATCGATAAGGATTTCTCTAATGGGTCGAGGTGAAGGATGTTAGATGGGACTCAGAACTAGGAGGACAGAACATGGAATTACGGCTAGTGGAATAATTTGCAGATGAGTTCAATAAACAAGTTGGAAATGGGGTTGATGTGAGGAAGTATCCCAAGGCAATGGCTAAGTTGAAGAAACAGGTTAAGCGTACAAAAGAAATTTTAAGTGCAAATACAGGGGCTCCAATATCTGTTGAATCTCTTTACGATGATCGGGACTTCAGGAGCACCATAACTCGGGAGAAGTTTGAAGAACTCTGTGGGGACCTTTGGGATAAATCTCTTATACCTGTGAAAGAATTGCTTAAGCATTCAGGTTTGCAAGCTGATGATATATATGCCGTGGAGTTGATTGGAGGTGCTACTAGAGCTCCAAAGTTGCAGGTTTCATGAACGTATCCGTCTCTGCAATGGTTCAATGTTGGAAGCATGGCAAAGTTATATAGCAATGGAAATTGAATTAGGTCATATAAATGAAGCCAGGGCCATATATAAGAGATGCTACAGAAAAAAAAAATTAGTGGAACAGGTTCAGAGGAAATCAATGCAATCTTGGGGGAGAAAAGAAAAAGAGGATTTTGTATGGGAAAATAGGAAACGATTTTTGCAAAAGGGGACAAGCACACGGTAATATTCTTTCATGTTATTTTTATATATATTATATGTTTATTGTGCTTGCTTTGGACATAGTATATTACGGTGTATGTTTCGTGTTTGATAATTTACTTTTATATGACTAATGTTGCTTGCCTTGGACATGGTCGATTGTGGTGCATGCCTTAATGTCATTTTGCATATTCATAATATTTTAATAAATAAGGCAATATTCTCGAGTTCAATAATTCATGGTTTTCTCTGTTGGGTCTGCCAGAGAGATTATCATTAATTATTAACGAAGGAATACCCTTTTCTAAAATAAAATGATTCGAATTTTTTTTTTTTTTGTTGAAATAAATAAAACTTTCTATGTTTTGTCGGGTCTGCCGAGGAACATGAAAAGATTTTGGTATTAATAAACTCCGAGTCATTTTAAGCCATTTCACATGCCATATCATCTTATGTCATCCATATGCCATGTCATCTTGCTTGTCATGTCGATTTCATTCACATACCATGCCATCTTATGCCATGTCACATGCCATATCATTTTATGTCATCCATATGCCATGTCATCTTGCTTGTCATGTCGATTTCATTCACATGCCATGTCATCTTATGCCATGTCACATGCCATGTCATTTTATGTCATCCATTATGCCATGTCATCTTGTTTGCCATGTCGATTTCATTCACATGCCATGTCATCTTATGCCATGTCATTTAGGTTTAAATCCATGCATTTCATGCATTATGTTTGCTGCATTATTTCATGCATTTCATGTTCATGCCACTTGAATAATGACTTGAGCCAATTAATGGTTCAAGGTCATGCTCTCTTGAGCACACTTGTGGAAAATTAAGTTTGTCAAATTGATTATTCTACTTTTGTGATTTTTTTATTTTTATTTTTATTTTTATTTTTATTTTTTTATTTAGCCAATTTTTATCTAACCTTCAAAGAGTCCTAGCTACTGCTTTCAAGTCATTTTATGAGTTTCAAATATTTTTACTTTGGTTTTTAAATGATTTTATCAAAGGCAAAAATGTGTTGGCAAAGCAGTTTGTTTTTTTTTCTCCTCCAAAAACTCGTACATCTCTGATTTTTCTGGGAATTCATCTTTGATCAAAAAATTAAGACAATTTTTTCTCGTGTATTTTTACATGTCCTGAGTCTCCAGTATTTTTTTAGAATTTTTGGAATTTTTAAAAATAGGATAAAAAATCGTGGATTAAAACTGGACAATGGAGTCAGAATTGAATTTAAAGAAAAACCAATTTTCTGTTTTGGTTAATCTACTTAGAGTGGGCTGATTAGGAGGGTTAGTTACTGACTTAGGGTGATTTCTAAGCCTTTTAAACTCTAAAAATGGTTTTTCAAGTCCCGGGCTAAGGGTAGTCAAGTCCGGATTTTTTAAACTTAGGAAATTAGAGCCATTTAAAAATTTTTAGCCCAATTTTTATTGTTAATTCAAGCTTTTCAAAATTGTTTTCAAACAATCACAAAGTATTTTGGTTTTAGAATATTTAATTTGACATATTTTCCTAAGGTAACCGGATATCTTTTTAGATATACGGATTTTCTTAATTAAAGGAAAAAATACATTTCATGCATTGCATTTTTATTTTCATGCATATTATATGATAGCATTATTTTATTCCATGTCATTTAAATTATATGCCATATCATTCATGTTTGCCATGTCATTTAGGTTGCATTATATTATTTAGATTTTGCTATGTCATTTTATTTATGTCATGCATATACATATTCATATCTTTTAAAATGTTTTCAAAAGGATAATGATTTTTCAATAAAAAATAAAGATATTCCCGAGTTAAAATAATTCATGAGTTCTCTACCGGGTTTGCTGGAGGGAATATCATCAATTATCATTAATAAAGGAATATCTTTCTTTCAAAAAAAAAGAGAATGATTCGGAAAGTTTTTCAAAACTAATAAAAATTTCTATATTTTGCCACGTTTGTTGGGGAATATAGGAAAATTTTGAATTTATAAATTCCGGATCATTTTCAATAAAAAATGGAATTATTTTTCTTTAAATTGGGAATTAATTTGAAATACTAAATTTAAAACCAACTTTTACCAAGACTTGAGATAACACACGATTAATAAGGTACCGATTTATACGGGCGTTGTGGGGGTGCTAATCCTTCCCCACACGTAACCGACTCCCGAACCCGCTTCTTTGATTTCTCTGGTTTAAAACGCAGACTTGAAATCGGTTTTTAAAATGTTTTAATTAATTTTTAAAATATTTTATAAAATCGGTTTTAATAGGTGGCCGATCACACCTAGCTAAAAAAGATTGGTGGCGACTCCATGTCTTTTTAGGTCATTTCCAAAACCTTCATTTTTTTAGAGGAATTAAGTCGACTTTTCCTCGGTTTTTTTTAATGTCACGCCCAACGAATAATAAAGTCTTGCGATGAGACGTCGTCGTTATTTTTTAGGTTGCGACAGCTTGGCGACTCCACTGGGGAATATTAGAGAGTCAGGCCTAGAATTAGTCGTCTGTTATCAAAGTCCCGGTCTTGTTGGTTTAATTGGTATTTAATTTTAATTCCCACATTTTTTTAATAAGGAGAATTTTGAAAATAATAAAATGTTTTTAAATATGTTCATTCTCATGTGCATGCATTTTATTATTGTTCTCTAGTTATTTAAGGTTGTATATTATAATTGATTGTTGGTTAATGCGTTACACTATTCTTGAATGTTTTAATTGCTAGGGCATTTAGAATAAAGTTTGTAGAATAGGTAGTGAAAGGTTTGTTATTCCTCCATACACACTACACGTGCATTTACATAACATGAATCCTCTACCCGGGTTCCGTCCTTTTAAGTGGGAGTAAAGTAACTAAGCCTTCGTGATTGATCCTCCGTATGGGCTAGTGAAACACTTCCGGAGTATAAAGTACCTAATGCCTTCGTGATGATCCTCCGCATGGGCATAGGAAAATATACTCTAACGAATTGAACCCGCTTTTATCGGGGTGCCTTACTAGCCTTCACCGGCGACAGTGAGGAACAATTCGGGGCCTTAGAACCGATTCACCCTCATATAGTGAACCTAGGCGAAGCCATGCCGGATTTTCGTTAGATATACCGAAAATAGGAACACATGGAGGGGCATTTCTAAACCTTTTGTTACCTATTTTACACTTCGAATAAGTGTGGTAGATCGGACAACGATGTACGTACATCGCCCGTAATAAATGTGATACTCCGCCTCGAAGGCATCGTGATGCCTAAATAATCAGATATTGTTGGGGCAGATGTTCATTAGCTATTTTAAAAAAAAAAATCCTTTTTCAAGCATTTTTGCATGTTGCACATTTCATGCATGTGTGAATGGAGCATGTACATTTTTGGTTGTATTATTGATCTCATTCTTTGCAATAAACAGTTGGTAATTTCATTTGATGATTTCATAAAACCGATAGTGTCATATGAACATTTGCATATTGTACCATAGTAGGATCCACCCTGAATTTTTTTTTTTTAAATAATGTGATTGGTTTTTCATAAAAAAAAAAATATATGTCTCAAAAATCATAAATTTGGAGGCAAATCTTGCATAATGAGATTTTTGAATAATCAAGATTTAGGTCCCATCAATTTCGTGTAATCATTGATTTCTTTGTATATACCTTGGTGTTAATTCATTTATTCTTTATTTGTATCATTTTGACATCGTGTTACAATCATAGCATGCATGGTTCTTCATTGTAGAATACATTTGTGATTACATGCACATTCTTTGTACCTACATTTGTATTAGTTCATTTATTCTTAGCATGTATCATTTTGACATCATAGCATGCATGGTCATTCATTGTAAGATACGTTTATGACATGCATGGTCATTATTTGTATATACTTATGTATCAATTTATTCTTTCTTTACATGTATCATGTTGGCATCAAGTTGCATTCATGCATTCATAGTCAGCATGATTTTTTCTGTATATATCCATATATCAATTTATTCTTTCTTTACATGCATCATGTTGGCATCCAGTTGCATTCATGCATTCATAGTCAGCATGATTTTTCTGTATATATCCATTATCAATTTATTCTTTCTCTATATGCATCATGGTAGAATCAAGTTGCATTCATGCATTCATAGTCAGCATGATTTTTCTGTATCTATTCATATATCAATTTATTCTTTCTTTACATGCATCATGTTAGCATCAGGGTGCATTCATGGCATACATAGTCATCATGATATGCTCATGCATTAATTTGTCATATTGGCATCAGGTTGCATTCATGACATACACGGCCAGCATGATTTTCTTTGTATATACTCTGTGTCAGTCATTTATTCTTCACATGCATCATAATTGACATTGTGTGGCATTCATAGTGTATATGATCATTCATTGGGAAATGCATTTGGAACATACATGGTCATTCATTGTATATATCCATGCATTAATATGCTTATTTTTTACATGCATCATGTTGGCATCAGGGTGCATTCATGGCATACACAGTCATCATGATATGCTCATACATTAATTTGTCATATTGGCATCAGGTTGCATTCGTGACATACATGGTCAGCATGATTTTCTTTGTATATACTCTGTGTCAATCATTTATTCTTCACATGCATCATAATTGACATTGTGTGGCATTCATAGTGTATATGACCATTCATTGAGAAATGCATTTGGAACATACATGGTCATTCATTGCATATATCCATGCATTGATTTTTCTTATTCTTTACATGCATCATGTTGGCATCGTGTTGCACTTATAGCATACATGGTCAATATTGTTTCCACAGTATATGACCACACATAACTTTGTTTATCCTTCATATGCATCAAATTGCATTCATGACATTCATAGCTCATGCATCATAAAACAGATTAATAAGATGAAATAGAAATTGGCTTAGCTTTGAAGAGTTTTCTTCGTCAGCTAAAAGCTATGACCCCAATAGCAAGTGCGAGTACCATATTGGGGCAATTGGGCATTCGACTAAAAAAAACTGAAGAAAAGAATTGAGGGTCTTGTCCACGATGGCATTTGGATTCCAGAGCTTATCGAACATTGGAAATCTGTTTTACCATATATTGATTTCCTCTTGAAGAATTTTGAGGATAAGAATTGTTATCTTTGAAAGCATGTCAATAGGAGCATTCTGATGCATATATTTCTATACACTTTGATGATGAAAGTTTTTGTCTCATGATGACATCTACATGAAATAAATAAATTTTGAATTTAAATATTTTGTGTTCATTTTATTTTAGCAATAAATTTGAAATTGCAAAAAAAAAAAAAAAATGAAACTTTGAGAAAATTTGTGGTACACAATAAATAAGTGGTTTTCACATGAAATAATGAACAATCTTGAGAATATTGATGATCATTGTTAGAAATGACCCAATACCTTTTGAACCGAGATCACTTGAAAGACCTAATGCTTCAAGCCTAAATCTTTTGAACCGAGATCACTTGAAAGACCTAATGCTTCAAGGAATATGAATGATTTGACTTCATAAAACCATTGTCATCACAGAATAAGCAAAGACGTAGATCCTAGTCTATGCTATGAGCAAAGGAACGAACTTTTTGAAAATTCTCAAATTCCTTGAAAATCAAACAAATGAGACATTCTTTCAAGAATCCAGATTTTGATAATTTGGTGTGTATCAAGATTGTGCTAAAACCATTCATGACCTTTTCCAATGACCACAAAACACTAATTGCCCAGACATCACTTCATGATTGACACCCCCGGGGCACAATGATTAAACTAGATTATCCCTTGTCCCAGAGAAAACCTGTTTTTGGGTCATATTTTCCTTGTCTCTTCAAAGAACTCAGATTGAAAACTCAGCCTTTTCAAAATAGACCTAGACCTGCTATGTTCCTCGTTGATACAAATTCTAATGGTTAATCAAATTGGGGCATCATTTGTGGAAATGATGGATACATGGTGAATAAGGATGGGCTAAACGCATGAATCATTGGGGCATGCGATGAAAAAAAAAAAAAGAAAAATTGTGATATCATGCATATGAGAATACAGATGATTCCAAAGTGCAAAATGAAATTCCGAATATCTATTTCCCCTGGGGATTGCTTTTCAATGTAAATATTCGTGCTTGACATGAGAAATGGCCATTTTTCATATCCCTTTCGCACAAAAAGAAATTATCCATAGTCACCCCTTTTGAGCCAAAAGAATTTTTTCTTCTTCGAACCCTGATCAAGGATCACCCTCTACACTGGGGGGCAAATGCAAGGAAATATCTTTCTAAAGATCATTGAGAAATGAGTCCTAGCTCAAAGACAGATACAAAGCAAATGAAGCCCCGAATAAATACGGGCGCACTCTGTCAAAGAAAAAAGAAGAGGAAGAGATGGCGAAATGAAAGCCAAGAAAAACAAAAGAAAACACACAAAGAAAAAAGGGGTTTGAAAAAGCGATGGCAAATGAAAGCCAAAAGCAAGGAAGAAAAAGCAAAGTCAAAGGAAAGAAATGTCCAAGAAGGGACAAATGCTTCAAAGAAAATCCTCCTCAAAGAAATGATCCTTGATCTGAATACCCTCAAACACATATTTTGGGCCTATTTATCCTTTCTTTATGAACCCTGAGCCATGGCCTACATTACGTGCTTTAAAAGTCCATTTTGATCAAGCATGAATATTTAATTTGAAAGGTTTTTCCTCAGATTTTATCCCATCTCATCGAATTATCATTTCACTAAGGAAGAATTTAGAATTCTCAAGTGTATGGTAGAACGAAAAAATGAAAACAAATTGGAGAGAAAAGGGACATTAGGGCGAAAACCCAAAAACGAGCGGTCTAGAGTAGAATTGGAATTTTTGATGCCATCTATGAAAGTGCCGATACCACAAAAAGAAAAGGTCATCTTGAAAAAATGGTCATCGAGGAACATTTAAAAATTCCTGAACCTCCCAAAGTGTCAATTCTCATTCAGAGGATTGTCTTCAAAAATTGAATATTTTTTCCTCCAAAATCAACTTTCCAGTCTAAACATCCCAGCCAATCTTGACGCTTGTCAAAATGCCTTGATATGGAAACTAAAAGAATGTTGAATTTGCCTGGTTCTCAATGAATTCATGATTTATAAAACCTGTTCCATTTGTGAGCCTAGAAGATATATACATTTCTCTCATGAAGTTTTCATGGAAAAACCAGAATCTTGTTATACCAAGCCTTTCCAATCCAGTTGAAAAAACCAGATTGATACTTAGAGAAATTTCTAACAATGATCATCAGTCTTCAAAAGATTTGTACATCACACATTGTGGGGGTTAATATTTTTTGTTCAGAAGTTTTCAAAATGCGAAAACAAATAAAAATATTTTTGAAATACCCATTTTGATGTTGACATGAGACAAGAATTTTTCTAACTCAAAGGTATAGAACTGCCAAGGTAGGTCCTGACTTCCAGATATGAGAAGAAGAAATATAACCCGGTTCAGATCTCTGTTGATGAAAGTTTGAAAACTATTGGGGCAAAGAGAACAACTAAAATGAATTGAAGATATACTCTGATTTGAAGAGGAAAAATGAATTTGAAAGGCTAAGCCAAAGTCTAGAAAAACAACCGGGGGCATTTGCATCACTCATGAGCATTCATCTCTTTATCGAGCTTTTGCATCTGCACAGTGTCAGCAAGCATTTGTATCATTCATGGGTATTTGCATTGGCATTATTCCATAAGCATCTACATTTTACATTTACATTCTTCATGGAATTTGCATTTGCGTCATCTCAAGCAATTGCATCATTTCTAGAATCATTGCATTTGCATTATTGTTTTAAATCATTTCTAGAATCATTGCATCTGCATCATGAAACATGGGCATCAATCCAGGCCATTTGCATTTGCATTAAGAAATATTTTGCATTTGCACCATGAAGCATGAGCACCTTGTTAAAAGACATGTGCATCTGCATTATTTCTCAAAGCTTTTGTTGGGGATATCCAGAATTTTACAGTTTTAAAAGTGAAGTCTTCGGTGGTGATAGCTGAAGCCTCTGGTGGAGATATCCAGGGTTTTATAATTTTGAAAAATGAGAAATGTTCTTTTGGAGGAGTTATCCAGAATTTTCTTCAACATGTGCATCTACATCAAGAAGCATTTGCATCAATCTAAGTTAGTTGAATCTGTATCAAGAAAGTCATTTACATTTGCATCAAAGACATTTGCACCAATCTAAGTCATTTGCATCTACATCAAGAAGCGTTTGCATCAACAAAAGACATTTGCATTTGCATCATGAAGCATTTGCATCATCTCTTAAAGCTTTCAGGTATAATCGATTTCGTTTCCTTAAGGCGAGTCGAGCCTCGAGACCACCGTCGAGGTATTTCCTTTTGTTTTAAATCGAATTCATTCTGTTCCATCAAATGAGTCGAGCCTTGAGACCATCGTCGAGGTATTTCCTTTTGTTTTAAATCAAATTCATTCTGTTTTATCAAATGAGTCGAGCCTCGAGACCACCGTCGAGGTATTTCCTTTTGTTTTAAATCGAATTCATTCTGTTCCATCAAATGAGTCGAGCCTTGAGACCATCGTCAAGGTATTTCCTTTTGTTTTAAATCGAATTCATTCTGTTTTATCAAATGAGTCGAGCCTTGAGACCACCGTCGAGGTATTTCCTTTTGTTTTAAATCGAATTCATTCTATTCCATCAAATGAGTCGAGCCTCGAGACCACCGTCGAGGTATTTCCTTTTGTTTTAAATCGAATTCATTCTGTTTTATCAAATGAGTCGAGCCTCGAGACCACCGTCGAGGTATTTCCTTTTGTTTTAAATCGAATTCATTCTGTTCCATCAAATGAGTCGAGCCTTGAGACCATCGTCAAGGTATTTCCTTTTGTTTTAAATCGAATTCATTCTGTTTTATCAAATGAGTCGAGCCTTGAGACCACCGTCGAGGTATTTCCTTTTGTTTTAAATCGAATTCATTCTGTTTTATCAAATGAGTCGAGCCTTGAGACCACCGTCGAGGTATTTCCTTTTATTTTAAATCGAATTCATTCTGTTTTATCAAATGAGTCGAGCCTTGAGACCATCGTCGAGGTATTTCCTTTTGTTTTAAATCGAATTCATTCTGTTTTATTAAATGAGTCGAGCCTCGAGACCACCGTCGAGGTATTTCCTTTTGTTTTAATCGAATTCATTCTGTTTTATCAAATGAGTCGAACCTTGAGACCGTCATCAAAGACCTTTGGGTACCAGTTTTTTTCAAAGACCTCCGGGCACCATTTTTAAAGACCTTCGGGCACCAGTTTTTTCAAAGACCTCCACGCACCATTTTTAAAGACCTTCGGGCACCAGTTTTTTAAGACCTCCGGGCACCATTTTAAAGACCTCCAGGCACAATTTTCCATTTTAAAGACCTCCGGGCACCATTTTAAGACCTCTCGGCACCAATTTTAAAGACCTCCGGGCACGATTTTAAGACCTCCGGGCACCAATTTTAAAGACCTTCGGGCATAAATTTTTCTTTTGAAAATCGAATTCGTTTCCTTAAGACGAATCGAGCCTTGTTTAGGCAGGAAATTCAATTTATGGACAATATCTTCAATTTATTGTTTTTTTTTTTAAAAAAAAAAAAACATCAAAAAAATTTGAAAAATTGAAAAAAGAAAAAAAAAAGTAGAAAATGAAAAATGAAAAAAATGCAAAAATGAATGAAAAATGAAAAAGAAAACCCCTTTCCTTTCGTTCACATGTGATTTCACAGACCGGACAAAATTGTTGTCTATTTTATCTTTGCCTGATTCCTGATTCTCAGCAACAGCCAAAGAGGGGCAGCTGTAGACATCTAATTTTGTCCGGGTTTTTTAAAATCAACTTTGATTTGTCCCCCTCTCGAGTTTAATATTTTTGTAAAAGTCACGGTCGCGATTTTAAATTTTTAAAATGTTCTAAATTATATATATCATTTTTAGCTTTAATTGTTCGAATAAAATCGGACCGCAAAATTATCAATTTTAAAATTCAATTTAAACCCGAGGTGAAAAAAGTTTAATCTTGAGTGTTATTAGATTTTTAAATAAATATTTTAATTGAAAATATTTATAAAAAAAACAAAAAAACAAAAAAAAAACAAAAAAAAAACAAAAAAAAAATACTTGAAAAAATAAAAGAAGGGTTAATTTAGACATTATACATTTTTGGTTAGAAATTGGCTATAAAAGGGTCGGTTTAAGAAAAGAGAAGGGGGGGCCGATTAGTGGAGAAAAGCTGGCGGCTAAAAGAAAGAAAAAGAAAAAGCTTTGGGTTTTTGAAAAGTCATTATGAGCATTTTTGGTGGAGAACACTAGCTGCTAAGAAAGGATGAAAAGTTATTATGAGCATTTTGAAAAAGCTAGCAAGTTACAGAGGAATCAAACACTTTTTTTTAACTTTCTGGTGGTTGGGTCTCTCTCAATTCTTCTATTTCAAGGCTCAAATATTTGGTGTTTCTTTTTCGGGGGCGGGGATTTTCCAAAAAATGAGGGGCTGGCGGTCGAGAAAGAAGAAAAGAGAAAAAAGCTGGGGGGTTTTGCCACGGCCATGGACCAGCAATCCTAGCTCCCGGTCATCTTAGGACCTGACCCGGTTCCATTAAAAACTCTCAGCTCCCACTTGATGTCCTCTTGAAATTCATATTCAAGATGGCCAATGCGGCAGCCAAATTGGAGCCAAGTTCTGGGAAGTTGTTTGTGCTGAGCACGACATAGATCCAACTGGGCGTTACCAAGGAGACTTAGATCTTCAACTTGAGCGAATCAATGTCTACTACAATGAAACCAGTTGTGGTTGGTTCATCCCTCGTGCTGTTCTCATGGATCTTGAACCTGGAACCATGGACAGCATTCGTTCTGGTCCTGTTGGTCAGATCTTGAGACCAGATAACTTTGTTTTTTGGTCAATCTGGTGCTGGTAACAATTGGGCTAAAGGCCATTACACTGAATGTGCTGAGTTAATCGACTCTGTACTTGATGTTGTACGTAAAGAGGCTGATAAATTGTGATTGCCTTCAAGGGTTTCAGGTTTGTCATTCTTTGGGAGGAAGAATCAGATCTAGAATGGGCACTGTTGATATCGAAGATAAAGAAGGAATACAAGGAGGAAGAAGCTGAAACTCTTGCATTGATTGCTGAGAGGGAGGCAGTTGTTGCTACTAAGGAACAAGACTACTTGGATCGAGTATAAGAGCTGAAAGATACCGCTGTTGCTGTCATTGCAGAGGCGCGTGCAAATTTCCAATCAACAACTGCAGAACCTCTTGATGCTGGGGAGAACAAAGACACCAAGTTGTCTAATGCAGGCAGCGATGTTGCTAATGGCAATTCATTGGAAGCTGAGGCATTTTTGCAGCTCCTTGCTACTTGGGAAAATTCATGTGGCCCTTCTCAAGCTTTTTTGTCTGATTTCGAAGCGGGGTTGAGTGGCTTTTCTTTCCAAGTAAACGATGAAGCGAGCAAAATTTGACTCGTTAGTGTCGCCGAGTCGACTTAATCCTGCCTAGCTCCTCATGTAACCCCTGGAAGCTTGTTATGTGCCTAGTACTTTAATAAGTTTCTCAGTTGCTTGCTCCCTGTGAATACTGGCAACAAACTAAATCTCCCCCGCTATCTCTCTCTCTCTCTCGGGGTTTAAGCAAACGAAACAAGGAAATGGCGTCAGCACGACCACCGTCGTCGTCTTTTCCGTCTCTGCCACTGCCACTGCAACTTCCGGCAACGGTGTAGAGAGGTTCATTGTACGTGGGTGATTTGGACCCGGATGTCACAGAGGCTGACCTCTAAAACAAATTTTCTGTCGTTGCTCCCGTCACTTCTCTTCGCCTTTGCCGTTGCCTCCATACCGGAAAGTCTCTTCGTTACGGTTACATCAACTTTTTCTCTCGTTCTCATGCATCTAAAGCTTTAGCTTGTCTAATATAAGCAGTGTTTGCTTGAGGAAATCACCAGTCGCAAAAGAGGTTGACCTCAGAGCTCTTGCCAAGTATACTCAAGGCTTTAGTGGGGATGATATTACAGAAATTTGTCAGCGTGCATGTAAATATGCCATCAGAGAAAACATTGAAAAGGATATTGAGAGAGAAAGGAGAAGAAAGGAGAACCCTGAAGCTATGGAGGAGGATGTGGAGGATGAAGTGGCAGAAATCAAGGCTGCTCATTTCGAGGAATCAATGAAGTTTGCTCGTAGGAGTGTGAATGATGCAGACATCCGCAAATACCACGCATTTGCTCAAACATTGCAGTATGGGATCGATAAGGATTTCTCTAATGGGTCGAGGTGAAGGATGTTAGATGGGACTCAGAACTAGGAGGACAGAACATGGAATTACGGCTAGTGGAATAATTTGCAGATGAGTTCAATAAACAAGTTGGAAATGGGGTTGATGTGAGGAAGTATCCCAAGGCAATGGCTAAGTTGAAGAAACAGGTTAAGCGTACAAAAGAAATTTTAAGTGCAAATACAGGGGCTCCAATATCTGTTGAATCTCTTTACGATGATCGGGACTTCAGGAGCACCATAACTCGGGAGAAGTTTGAAGAACTCTGTGGGGACCTTTGGGATAAATCTCTTATACCTGTGAAAGAATTGCTTAAGCATTCAGGTTTGCAAGCTGATGATATATATGTCGTGGAGTTGATTGGAGGTGCTACTAGAGCTCCAAAGTTGCAGGTTTCATGAACGTATCCGTCTCTGCAATGGTTCAATGTTGGAAGCATGGCAAAGTTATATAGCAATGGAAATTGAATTAGGTCATATAAATGAAGCCAGGGCCATATATAAGAGATGCTACAGAAAAAAAAAATTAGTGGAACAGGTTCAGAGGAAATCAATGCAATCTTGGGGGAGAAAAGAAAAAGAGGATTTTGTATGGGAAAATAGGAAACGATTTTTGCAAAAGGGGACAAGCACACGGTAATATTCTTTCATGTTATTTTTATATATATTATATGTTTATTGTGCTTGCTTTGGACATAGTATATTACGGTGTATGTTTCGTGTTTGATAATTTACTTTTATATGACTAATGTTGCTTGCCTTGGACATGGTCGATTGTGGTGCATGCCTTAATGTCATTTTGCATATTCATAATATTTTAATAAATAAGGCAATATTCTCGAGTTCAATAATTCATGGTTTTCTCTGTTGGGTCTGCCAGAGAGATTATCATTAATTATTAACGAAGGAATACCCTTTTCTAAAATAAAATGATTCGAATTTTTTTTTTTTGTTGAAATAAATAAAACTTTCTATGTTTTGTCGGGTCTGCCGAGGAACATGAAAAGATTTTGGTATTAATAAACTCCGAGTCATTTTAAGCCATTTCACATGCCATATCATCTTATGTCATCCATATGCCATGTCATCTTGCTTGTCATGTCGATTTCATTCACATACCATGCCATCTTATGCCATGTCACATGCCATATCATTTTATGTCATCCATATGCCATGTCATCTTGCTTGTCATGTCGATTTCATTCACATGCCATGTCATCTTATGCCATGTCACATGCCATGTCATTTTATGTCATCCATTATGCCATGTCATCTTGTTTGCCATGTCGATTTCATTCACATGCCATGTCATCTTATGCCATGTCATTTAGGTTTAAATCCATGCATTTCATGCATTATGTTTGCTGCATTATTTCATGCATTTCATGTTCATGCCACTTGAATAATGACTTGAGCCAATTAATGGTTCAAGGTCATGCTCTCTTGAGCACACTTGTGGAAAATTAAGTTTGTCAAATTGATTATTCTACTTTTGTGATTTTTTTATTTTTATTTTTTTATTTAGCCAATTTTTATCTAACCTTCAAAGAGTCCTAGCTACTGCTTTCAAGTCATTTTATGAGTTTCAAATATTTTTACTTTGGTTTTTAAATGATTTTATCAAAGGCAAAAATGTGTTGGCAAAGCAGTTTGTTTTTTTTCTCCTCCAAAAACTCGTACATCTCTGATTTTTCTGGGAATTCATCTTTGATCAAAAAATTAAGACAATTTTTTCTCGTGTATTTTTACATGTCCTGAGTCTCCAGTATTTTTTTAGAATTTTTGGAATTTTTAAAAATAGGATAAAAAATCGTGGATTAAAACTGGACAATGGAGTCAGAATTGAATTTAAAGAAAAACCAATTTTCTGTTTTGGTTAATCTACTTAGAGTGGGCTGATTAGGAGGGTTAGTTACTGACTTAGGGTGATTTCTAAGCCTTTTAAACTCTAAAAATGGTTTTTCAAGTCCCGGGCTAAGGGTAGTCAAGTCCGGATTTTTTAAACTTAGGAAATTAGAGCCATTTAAAAATTTTTAGCCCAATTTTTATTGTTAATTCAAGCTTTTCAAAATTGTTTTCAAACAATCACAAAGTATTTTGGTTTTAGAATATTTAATTTGACATATTTTCCTAAGGTAACCGGATATCTTTTTAGATATACGGATTTTCTTAATTAAAGGAAAAAATACATTTCATGCATTGCATTTTTATTTTCATGCATATTATATGATAGCATTATTTTATTCCATGTCATTTAAATTATATGCCATATCATTCATGTTTGCCATGTCATTTAGGTTGCATTATATTATTTAGATTTTGCTATGTCATTTTATTTATGTCATGCATATACATATTCATATCTTTTAAAATGTTTTCAAAAGGATAATGATTTTTCAATAAAAAATAAAGATATTCCCGAGTTAAAATAATTCATGAGTTCTCTACCGGGTTTGCTGGAGGGAATATCATCAATTATCATTAATAAAGGAATATCTTTCTTTCAAAAAAAAAGAGAATGATTCGGAAAGTTTTTCAAAACTAATAAAAATTTCTATATTTTGCCACGTTTGTTGGGGAATATAGGAAAATTTTGAATTTATAAATTCCGGATCATTTTCAATAAAAAATGGAATTATTTTTCTTTAAATTGGGAATTAATTTGAAATACTAAATTTAAAACCAACTTTTACCAAGACTTGAGATAACACACGATTAATAAGGTACCGATTTATACGGGCGTTGTGGGGGTGCTAATCCTTCCCCACACGTAACCGACTCCCGAACCCGCTTCTTTGATTTCTCTGGTTTAAAACGCAGACTTGAAATCGGTTTTTAAAATGTTTTAATTAATTTTTAAAATATTTTATAAAATCGGTTTTAATAGGTGGCCGATCACACCTAGCTAAAAAAGATTGGTGGCGACTCCATGTCTTTTTAGGTCATTTCCAAAACCTTCATTTTTTTAGAGGAATTAAGTCGACTTTTCCTCGGTTTTTTTTAATGTCACGCCTAACGAATAATAAAGTCTTGCGATGAGACGTCGTCGTTATTTTTTAGGTTGCGACAACTGAAAAACTCATCAAGTAGGACAAATTTTGGGTACGCCAAACACATCGACCCGAGATACTGAAGAGCTCATCAAGTAGAGCAAGATCATGGATAGGTTAAAGACATCGCCACCGAGTCAGAAAATCTGGAAAAAAAAAAAACTCATGACACTCCCCAATGCTGAAAGAGCTCATCCTGGATAGATTTAGAATGATGTATAGTTGAGTTTTGGATCAATATGGCAAGAGTGACATTTCTGGGAAGGCTTTTGGCTTTCCATTCTCATGATGAGAAGAATAGTTTTCAAGAATGGGATTTATTGAGTCGGTAAATGACAGAGTAGGCTCTTTTACAGCATCGTCATTGAAGATTTTTCACTTGGAATTTGAATGTGCTTGAAGATGACATTCTAGGGAGGAAAGAAGAATGAGATAAGAACAATGAAAGAATTTGAAAATATATTTGTTTAAAGATTTGGAACTAAAAGAGATGTCTTTTTGAGAAAAAAAATGTGTTGTGATCAACGGATGAAATTGGCAGAGGTTAATCCATTTTTAAGTCTGAGAGTTTGGAAGCTAAAAAAGGATGACACAATGAGCTTGAGTATCCTTTTGTCACAATTGAAAATTCATGATGTTAGTTTGCATTCCATCGCATGACATTCATTTCATGTATCGCATTTCATGCATGGCATTTCATGACATTCATTACATTTCATGATATTCATGGCATTCTGAACATTTTAAATAAGGGGATAAGATTTTGTCAAGAATCTCGGTTGAATGAATTTTTTTTGTTGAACCTCGGTAGGGAAGAACTTTTAGTGAAATCTTAAGCTTCATTTGAAAAAAAAAAAAAAACCTTTTTCAAAATGGGATTTTGAGCTTCAATTGAGAAAAACAATTTCAAAATGGATTCGAACCTTGTTCGAGATAAGATGAGATTCTTTAAGTGGAAATTTTTGAGATAAGAATTCCTATGATGAGATGTTAAGCCCAGTTAAGTTGGCATAAGATGAGACATGGAATGATTGGTATTTTGAAACTTTTGAGAAGGGAAACTTTTGAGACAAAGAAAATTTTGAAAAAACAAGGAGACAGTAAGATTTAACGATTTGAAGATCCAACAAAAGACGAGAAATGAACAATGAGCTTGAGAACCTTTTTATCTTGATTAGAGATTCAGAGAATTGACTTTATTCATACATGACATTCAAGACATTTATTGCATGGTATGCATTTGCATTTCATTCATGACATTCATGTATTGCATCGCATTCATGCATTTCAAGTATGACTATTGCAGATATTAATTATAATTTGGACATGAATTTCAATTTGGAATTTCAATCTGAAAGATAATGGCAAACCGTTTTGGGATTCAAGGTAAGATTCTTGAAATTACTTTTGAAGGAAATTATTTATATTTACGAATTTCGTTGGGAAATTTTAAAGTTGAGACCTCGTGGGAGGATCTTTTTCTCGTTTGGAATTTAAAGTTGAGGCCTCGTTGGGAGAAATTTTTCTTCTTTTGGAATTTAAAGTTGATGCCTCGTTAGGAGGAGTTTTTCTCGTTTGGAATTTAAAGTTGAGGCCTCGTTGAGAGGAGTTTTTCTTCGTTTGGAATTTAAAGTTGATGCCTCATTGGGAGGAGTTTTTCTCATTTGGAATTTAAAGTTGAGATCTCGTTAGGAGGAGTTTTTCTTCGTTTGGAATTTAAAGTTGATGCCTCGTTGGGAGGAGTTTTTCTCGTTTGGAATTTAAAGTTGAGGCCTCGTTGGGAGGAGTTTTTCTTCGTTTGGATATTTAAAGTTTATGCCTCGTTTAGAGGAGCATTTCTACGATGGGCTTTACTTTCAGTGTTGAGAACATGTAAGGTGTCTACGTCTTTGCACATCCCCTGATTCTCAGGAAATGCACAAAGAGGGGCAACTGTAGACACCCGTTTTTGTCCGAGTGGTTTTTTTCTTAATTCTAATTTTAAATTATTTTTAATTTTTAAATTTGATTTGATTTTTAATTTTTATTATTAGTTTAGTTTTTAGTTTAATTTTTGGAATATTAGAAAAAAAAAAAAAAAGAAAAAAAAATCCGAGACACAATTCCAATTCAACAAAAATTTCTTCTTTGGGTTAGAATTAAACTCTTGGTGCAATTATATTTTGATATGGAAAGGAAGTCCAAACCATATTAGACTAGGACTCTTGAGAATTTTTCCCCTATAAAAAGAACTATGAATTCAGCAACAAAGGACAATTGGGAAACACAATAAGCAGTAGAAATTCGGAGGAGGAAATCAGTAGCAATAAAGGGTGAAAATATTTTTTGTGAGGGTTTTAGATTCAAAATTCTTAGGTTTTTGAGTTTGAGGTGTTATTTTGAGAAATCCAACGGTGAAAGCCTAGGAAATAATTAGAGAAGAGAAGTGTTCGGTTTAAGTTTGGTGATCATGCAACGGTTGTCGAAGGAGATCGGAGAGAGGAAAGCCGTGACATTCAAACTTAGATCTAGGATTTTCGGAGTTGATTCGGACAAAACCGAGGTGATTTTCGAGTAAAGGAGGAAAAGAGGGAGATTCAAGAATTTTTTGGGATTTTTCTGGGTTCGGTCGGCGGTTGTCGGTGACGGCGGCAGCGACGAAAGATCGTCGGATTCTGCGTTTTCTGAAGAATAGACGGCAGCTGTTCTTCGAGCTTGGAGAGAAAGAGTTCAGAGGAAGAAGGATTTTTTTTTTGTTAAAAAGGTAAGAAAAACGAGACAAAGTTTTTTAAATGTTTATAGCCTACGTTCGGTTCGGGCCACGGGGTCCTCGCGCAAGTACGACCCATGCGCACGCCCGACCTGCATGTAAATTTTCTTTGGTTAGCTTTCTTCTTTCTTTGCTTTTGCTTTTGGTTTTCTGTTTTGTTCACTTTCATATTTTTTCTATTTTTTATCATATAATTATTACTTAATAATAACATGATTGTTTTTATTATATAATTATTGTTTTTATGATTATTTGTCATGATTATGTAATGATGATTATTAATTAATTTTTTATTATTATTCATTTGTTTTATAATTATAATGATGACATGATGATGCTGATGACTTTTTATGATTATTTGATTTGTTTTATTATGTTTGACATGCTTCTTTTATATTAATTTGTATAATTTATTACTTATTTTATGTTAGTAACATTGTTTTAATTTCATGTTTCAGGTTCAGGTTAATTTTATTATTTAATTATTAATTAATTATATTATTTGCTTGATTACTGTGAATATGTTTATGACTGATTTTATTTTGAATTTTCTTAATTTTCTTTAGTTTTTTTGGATTTTGTGTAAGTATTTGTATATTGATTATCTGTTAATTTTAATTGAGTTTATGTAATTGATGATTAATTAAATTTATTTTTTTCTTTTTTTGAAATAATTAATTTTTAATAATCTTTTTTAAGTCATAATTTTCATAATTGATGCTTAATTTAAACCAAAGAATAAATTAAGATCTTTTCCGATGATGAAATTCAAGGGGGTCACGATTGGTGAACTTTTGAGAAATTTCTAGGTGAAAAACTCTTTTAATAACGCTCCAGATTGACGAAAGGGTTTTTAAAGGATAATTTTCGATATTAAAATCAAGATTTATTTTTTGAGCAAACATGAATAAAATGCGAGTTAATTTTGAAGATAAGATATAAGTTTAAATGATTATCATAAAATTTAATTTCTCAGACAACGAAACCTCTTTAGGGAAAAGATTGATTTCTCTTGAATACTCTCGAGGTGAGGATATTTTTTTTTTGTAGTAATTTCTCCATAATGAATAGAAGGAAGACCTAAAAAATGATTTTCGATATTTCTAACTTGAATGATTTAAAATGAAGATAGGATAAATAAGACCATCTAGTTAAGACTTTTTAGTATCACAAGACAAATTAGGTACTATCTTTAGGATATGCGTTGTGGGGGTGCTAATCCTTCCCCATACGTACTGATAAGTAGACCAGAACCTATTCTTTTTAAGGTGCCTTAGTCAAGTTTAGGATCACTTTAAATAGGATAGATTCATATATGTGACTAATCACACCTAGATAAGATGATTAGTGACGACTCCATGTTTGTGTCTAGCATACTGAATTCGTATTTGGCACGTTATACAGTAAAGACTTTAATGTTTAAAAAAATAAAAAATAATGAATATGTTATTAATTTAATAAAAATCAATAATTAAGTATAAAATAATTAATTTAATAAATTAATAAGGATATATATGTCATTTACTATTTGTACTTTTGAAATTGATACTTTTATATATAATAAGTATAAGTATTGATTGATATTGATATAACATTGTCCTTAAAAAACTGCGCAAAAAAAAAAAAAAAAACTTATGTTATTAAGTATATATGTGTTTTGAATCAAAATCTTCTGCACCATTTCCTGTCTCTATTCGTGTCCCACTCTTGTAATGAGTCGCGCTTCCGTTTTTTTTTTGTTATCTTCGTACCTGTTCGTTTATAATATTTGACCCGATTCTTTATCTAATAAAAAAACCAATTTTGCTTTAAAAAAAAACGGATACAAAGACTATGCAAATAAAAGAGATGGTGTCGTGAAATTCGTCTATTCGATCACTGGTAAAATATCAATCGATTGTATTTGTATTTCGTAGTCCCCATTAAAAAGTTGAAAACAAATGAGGAAAAAAGTGACACCAAAAAAAGAACCCGTGGCTCGTTATGAGAGTGAAAGCACGAGTAGAGACAGGGAAATAGGAACAAAAGATTTCTATTCATGTGTTTTATGCGTGTATATAAACTTTCCTTTTATAAAAACTCATCAGTATTATATGAAGAGCAATTGTTTGAAACTGATAAACGTACACTTGATGTTTAGAATATTCCTTTTATTACTGAAGTTTGTTCTATATATAGACAAGATTGCCTTTAATTTGATTTTGGATTCATATTAAGTTTGGGTGAAAATCACTATGCTCCTTATTACAGTTTAGAATTAACAGAACGTCTCTAATTCTTATATTGTCTAGGGTTGCACCGCTTCTGTCATTATCCACCTGAAATTTTAATTAAAGGCATAAAACTAGGTAAATAATGCACCAATGGTCCAACAACATCTTTAATTCCCTCACTACAAAACAAAAGTGTGTTCAAGGTGCTTTGGGTCTTGTTCTTTTCATGCTTCCTTTCTATTTGGAAGGGAGCAAGAGGGAGGCATTTTATTCTTTCTGATGGATGAAGCTAATTATACATGGTACTAAATTTGATACCCTTTCACTTGGTTAAATACAATTTTACCTATTATTACCTCAGTAAAATTTCCAAGAAAATTTAGCAGCATTTCTATTGGTAAAAACACCTATATCTTATGTTACTTGGTTAAATACAATTTTACCTATTATTACCTCAGTAAAATTTCCAAGAAAATTTAGCAGTATTTCTATTGGTAAAAACACCTATATCTTATGTTACTTTGATTCTTTATTTTATTTAAAGTATTTGTATTTTATACATATTCAAACATCTATTTTTAAAAAAAATTGAATATATCTCATATCAAACGCATACCAATTTTTGACACTTATTTCGAATCCGTGTGTAACATAGCCTTTACCTACTATTGGATGAAAGAGTACTGGGGTTGTGTTAAGTGTGTTTGTTTCATGGTATACATATATTTCTATATTTCATCAGTCATGTGAAATTATAAGTCGATAGATAATATTCTTTAATGTTTGCAATGGGTTGGAGAGAAGTTGGTTTCTAATAAAAACTATACATCCATACTATAAATTTTAAATTTTTTGCAGCAAGCGTCTCCCTTTACTGTTTATTTATTTATTTAATTTATGTGTGAAGAAAAAGGGAAAGAGAAAGGAAGGGAGAGAGAGAGAGGGGAAAAAAAAGGAAGAAAAAAGAAAGAGCAATTTTTATTTATGTGTTCATATTATTTTTTTTTTGTGTTTAAAATATTATAAATTTATATAAATTTTTACACGTTAATAATTCATTTTATATATTTTTTAAACGTTCGTGTATTCGTATCGTGTTCGTGTTATTTTTTATGTTTTCAAAGTATTATAAATTTTTACACGTTAATAATTTATATAAACTATCATAAATTTATAAAAAAATTTACACGTTAATAATTCGTTTTATGTATATTTTTATACGTTCGTATATTCGTATTGTGTTCATGTTATTTTTTGTGTTATAATTTAATTATTTTTCCTATGTTGTGTTCGTGTCATGTCTTAATTCATGACATATTTTACATAATTTGTAGCAGTGACAACTACAATGAGAACTTTCTCAATGAGAACCATAAGAACAACTTGCTTTTATATGAGAATTACAAAAAAAAAATAAAGAGTTGAAAAAAATTATGCTTGCACCAATAACAAAAGATATTTATTAAAGAATAAAAAAAAAAAAGTTGTTTTGATCTCCCTTTTAAATTAATTTTTTCATGATAGAATGAGTATAGATAAAAACACTACAAGAAAAAAAAAATTATTTCCATGTAATGCGGTCAAATTCATTTTTAGGTTAAAAATTAATTTAATTATCCCATTAAATTTAGCAACAAGATTTTTACGATCAATGCTTTCTACGACCACATATAGCTCAAAAGTTGTTGAATCTAGCAATAAGATTATCAGATGGACCTGTCAATCTTGACTCGAACCCGAAAAATCCGACCAACCCAAATGATCTGAACCCAAAAAACTCAAGTGTCAAACCCGATTGATCCGAATCCGAAATAATTTAAACTCGAAATGACCTAACTAACCCGTCCCGAAATCAACCCGATCCGTCTAATTGACAAGTCTCGTGGCTTGAAAAAGAAACAAAAAAAATTGATTTGAAGTAAAATGATAATAACAGATTAACAGTTACAGATGATAATGGATATTTTAATATCAAATACTCTCATACTATTCAACTCAACTTTTAAATAATAATATTTAATATTTTGTTATAAATTATTAATATAATACTTACTAAATTAATTCATTAGTTTTTGGCAAAAAAAATTAATTTAGTAATGGTTCTAAATATGATTTTAAGTTTAATTATTTTTATGAGTTAACTTAATTTTTTAATTTAAGTTCCATTAATAATATGTATAAAGATTGATTTTTTATTTTAAATTTCGTTATTTGAGTTGGATAAAATAATAATAAAATTATTATTTATGATTTAATATGTTAAATTTAGTAATTGAATTTGGATATTAAATATTAATTTTTATCGAGTTTGAATAAAATATTGATCGAATTTGGGTATCTCAAATCTCTATCATTTCTAATGATAATTTTTTCTTTGGCAATTATCAAGTTTTTCTTTCATTTTTATTAAACAATTTATTATTAATGTAAGCATTAAATATTTTTTATGTTGTTTTTATCTTATTTTGTTATTTTCATCATTGTCTAATTGGAGCCAAACAATCAAAAGCCAAGAAAAAGACAAATAAAACAAGTAAGCCATTTTTAAGTAAGAAAATCTGAGAATTTGTGTAAAGCAAAGGTTTGTATGGGTTCTCACCAAATAAGTTTGCATTGCGATAGCCACCATTTATCATAGTGATTCAAATTTAAAAAAAAAAATTATGTTTTCATAAATCATAACGGGTTCATATTTTTTTTTTGCATTTTTAAAATATTATAAATTTATATAATTTTTTATATTAATAATTAATTTTACACGTTATTAATATTATTAATATTATTATTATTATTATAAAAATAAAAAAGGAATTATTTTATCCGCAGTCGTAACATTGATCTATTTTCGAAATGCTATGAATGATAGAGCTAGCACGAACATAGAAAAAACTTCCTTTTACCCGTAAAGGAATGGTAGTGTCGAGATCACAAGATTTTCGTTGGATAGTCTCGGAGAAGTTGACAGAGACACGTCTCCAGGTGCAGCACAATCACAGCTGAGCTTTGCAATGACAAATAATTCTGTACAGATGTTTGGGAAGTTCTACCGTAAGGAACTTAGGGTAAGGTTTTGGTAAACTCCAAATTGGGAAACCTGAGTAGCAGGTTACCAGGTCACAATTTTTTACATATGCACTTGATAAATTACATATCAACTTGATAAATTACATATAAAACATGAAAAATTACATATCAACTTGAGAAATTGAAAAATTACATATGGACTTGAGAAATTACATATGAACTTGAACAATTACATATCAACATGACAAATTACATATGAAAAATTACATATGAACATGAGAAATTACATATGAACTTGACGAATTACATATGGACTTGATAAATTACATATTAACTTGAGAAATTCCCGAATTACATATGGACATGAGAAATTACATATTAACTTGACAAATTACATATGGACTTGATAAATTACATATGAACTTGAGAAATTCCCGAATTACATATGGACATGGGAAATTACATATGAACTTGGTGAATTACATATGGACTTGAGAAATTACATATGAACTTGAGAAATTCCCGAATTACATATGGACATGGGAAATTACATATGAACTTGGAGAATTACATATGGACTTGATAAATTACATATGAACATGAGAAATTCCCGAATTACATATGGACATGGGAAATTACATATGAACTTGGAGAATTACATATGGACTTGATAAATTACATATAAACTTGAGAAATTCCCGAATTACATATGGACATGAAAAATTACATATGAACTTGGAGAATTACATATGGACTTGATAAATTACATATGAACTTGAGAAATTCTCGAATTACATATGGACATGGGAAATTACATATGAACTTGGAGAATTACATATGGACTTGATAAATTACATATGAATTTGAGAAATTCCCGAATTACATATGGACATGGGAAATTACATATGAACTTGGAGAATTACATATGGACTTGATAAATTACATATGAACTTGAGAAATTCCCGAATTACATATGGACATGGGAAATTACATATGGACTTGGAGAATTACATATGGACTTGATAAATTACATATGAACTTGAGAAATTCCTGAATTACATATGGACATGAAAAATTGCATATGAACTTGGAGATTTACATATGGACTTGATAAATTACATATGAACTTGAGAAATTCCAGAATTACATATGGACATGGGAAATTACATATGAACTTGGAGAATTACATATGAACTTGATATATTACATATGAACTTGAGAAATTCCCGAATTACATATGGACATGGGAAATTACATATGAACTTGGAGAATTACATATGGACTTGATAAATTACATATGAACTTGAGAAATTCCCGAATTACATATGGACATGGGAAATTACATATGAACTTGGAGAATTACATATGGACTTGATAAATTACATATGAACTTGAGAAATTCCCGAATTACATATGGACATGAAAAATTACATATGAACTTGGAGAATTACATATGGACTTGATAAATTACATATGAACTTGAGAAATTCCCGAATTACATATGGACATGGGAAATTACATATGAACTTGGAGAATTACATATGAACTTGATAAATTACATATGAACTTGAGAAATTCCCGAATTACATATGGACATGGGAAATTACATATGAACTTGGAGAATTACATATGGACTTGATAAATTACATATGAGCTTGAGAAATTCCCGAATTACATATGGACATGGGAAATTACATATGAACTTGGAGAATTACATATGGACTTGATAAATTACATATGAACTTGAGAAATTCTCGAATTACATATGGACATGAAAAATTACATATGAACTTGGAGAATTACATATGGACTTGATAAATTACATATGAACTTGAGAAATTCCCGAATTACATATGGACATGAAAAATTACATATCAACTTGACGAATTACATATGGACTTCACCAATTACATATCAACTTGAGAATTTCCCGAATTACATATGGACATGAGAAATTACATATCAACTTGACGAATTACATATGGACTTGATAAATTACATATCAACTTAAGAAATTCCCGAATTACATATGAACATGATAAATTACATATGCACTTAACAAATTACATATGAACTTGACAAATTACATATGAACTTGAGAAATTTCCGTATTACATATAAATATAAAAAATTACATCTAAATATAACAAATCATTACAAATTTGATTACTTAACATATAAACGTGCTAAATAAAATATAAATATAATAAATTACATTAAAAATAAAAAAATATTTATATGTTTAGAAATTATGTTTTTATCACTTAACATTAATAAAAATAATTATTGATTTAGTTACAGATAAAATAACATTATTTTAACTTACATAGACATATTTAATTGGATAATATTGCTTCACCCACTTCTTTAAATTGTTAACAGACAACTACATATGGTAGGTCAACATAATTAATGACATTGTTTAAATAACTACATCTCTATATTAAATGCATTCCTTATTTGTCAACTACTTTAGTTGCTGAGATATGGGTTTTGTTTTCTTATTTGCTGACTTTTAGCTGAGACAGGTTTAGGCTTCTACGAAAGCGCAACAGACGTGGTTTCTGTTCTACGAAAGCGCAACAGCTGAGATATTCAAGCACATTATTGAACCAAATATTCCATAGAAAAGGTTAGTATACAATGTTTAAGTTATATAATTTTCATGGAATCAGCTTTTTTACTTGTTATAAAATGTGTAATATTCAGAAATATTATCATGGGTTAGTGAATAGAATGTTTAACCAATACAATTTTCATGAAACCGGTTATTTTAGTGGTTATAAATTATATAATATTCATAATTGCATATTTTCATGGGTAGTGATTTTGATGGGTTACTTAATAGAATGTTTAAGTTATAGCATTTACATGTTAATTTTACTTGTTTAGGGAATATCTAAATTTTAAGTAATACAATTTAATTTATTGCCGAAGAAAGATATATGTTTTTTTGTTTTTTTTTTCTTCAGAATTATAATGGATTCTAGAACACAACATTTTCATCAGGATCGTCCTTCGAATTCAGAATCTCCTAATGCTGTTGAATGTGAAGGTTCAATTTCTCATAATAATAAGGATTTCAGTAGATTATGTAGAGAAGATATAATAGGTATGAGTTTTGATTCATTGGATGCTGCATGGGAATTTTACAAGGCATACGCTTTTCAGAAGGGTTTTGGTGTTCGTCGGGGAAGTACAAGCCGTAATGATACTGGTGATCTTGTAGGTCAACAATTTTGTTGTACAAAAGAATGATTCAAGATTGACAAAAAGAACACTGCAATCGTAAAAGAAATGCTAGACCGTTGTCTAGAACCGGATGTAAGGCTAGTGTACGTGTCAACATGCAGGGTTTTGGGAAGTGGGTAATCACATATTGTGAGGACGTTCATAATCATGATATGTGTGATTCATCTCATAAACATTTTATTCGGTCACATCGAGAAATTAAAGATTCAGATTTAGCTGAAGCTAAAGCTATGAAATCTGTTGGGGTCTGTACATCACAGATCATGAACTACCTTGTTCGACAAGCTGGTGGATTACAAAATATTGGTTTTGTTGCAAAAGACCTGTACAACGCGCTACATGCCTGCAGTAAAGCTGAAATAGCGGATGGCGATGTGAATGCTGTTATTTCTTACTTTGAAATGAAGAAGGAATTGGATATTGGTTTTTATATGAAATATAGCACTGATGATGATACGCGATTGCATAATCTCTTTTGGGCAGATGCTACTTCACGGTCGGACTATGCATGCTTTGGGGATGTTATAGCTTTCGACACCACGTATAAGAAGAATGCTTATGATAGCCTCTGATGCCTATAGTCGGTGTCAATCACCATCATCAAACAATTGTTTTTGGAGTTGCTATACTTGCTGATGAGACAACTGATAGCTTTGTGTGGGTTTTGAGAACTTTCCTAGAAGCAATGCATAACAAACGTCCTATTTCAGTTGTTACTGATGGGGATAGGGCAATGCAAAGAGCAATTAGAACTTTTTTTCCCGATGCTAGACACAGACTTTGTACGTGGCACCTAGCTCGCAATGCACAGGCAAATATCAGTGATCCATTATTTGCTAAGGCATTTTGTAGATGCATGACTTCATGGTGGACACCGAATGATTTTGATCGTGAGTGGACTGTAATGATCAGACAATTTAATGTTGAAAAGCACCATTGGATAGTCGAAAAAGATAGAACTAGGGACATGTGGGCACAAGCATATATTACAGGACAATTTTTTGGGACATTACGAACCACACAAAGGTGTGAGTCCTTGAACGCTTCGCTTGCTATATACTTGAAGTCCAAAAAAACATATCTTGACTTTGTTCGTTCAATTGATCAAGGGGTTAGTAGAATGCGGACCAAGGAATTGGAGGCTGATTACTTCAGTAAGGAAACAAGGCCAACCCATTTAAGCAAGTTAGATGACATTGAAGGTCATGCGGCAACTATGTACACAAGGGAATCATTCTCTCTTTTCCAAGACGAGCTTCAGCAGGAGACATTGTATCGTATCCGTGAACCAATTGTAGAAAATGAATTAACGCGGACCTATTATTTAGCGAAGTACAGGGAACCTGACCGAAGGGTTGTAGTTGTCTTTGATGCAGCTGCGCAAACTATTGAGTGTTCTTGCCAAAAATTTGAGACAGTTGGGTTGCCTTGTAGGCATCAAATTCATGTGATGAAGCTTGAAGATATGTCTGATATTCCTGCATCTTTGATTATGCATCGATGGACGAAAAATGCCAAACTGTGTGCCCCATCGTTTGTGCAGAATGATGTTGCACCCGAGATGATGCAAATGGTGCGGTATGCATCACTAAGTTCTAGTTGTAACCGAATGTGCTATGTAGCATCCAAAACAGCTGAGTCGTTTAATAGAGCAAGAAGTGAAATTAATAGATTGACTGTTGAAATGGAGGAATTGTGTGAGCTGAATGATCCCGTAGCTGAGATCTCAAAGATGGGAAAAGTACGAGACCCTATTACGAGACGGGGTAAAGGGAAAGAAGTAGGGAAAAAGAAAACACCGTCCAAAGTCAGAAAGTGTGGGTACTGCAGAATGGGGGACATAGTAAAGTTACTTGCCCACTTTTGAAACTTGGAATGCAAAGTGCTGGTCTCAACAACCTTACTTCTAATAGCGACAATGAGTTCCAATATTCAGTACAACATGTGAGATTTACATTACTTATAATTTGTGTTTTTAAAGTTTTAACAGTATGATGTTCGGTGAATAATTAGCTTAAATCCTCATAGGGAGAATATGAAGTGGAGACTGAAGCCTTTTTCCCAACTACGCATGCTGAAGAGAACGAGAAGATGCAGATAATGTTTAATTTTATTTCTTCTACGCTTTTATTGGTTTCGGGTACTGCGCTCAATGAAATAATTAATTGTTCAGCATATGACTAACGTTATATTTAATACTTTTAGGATGACTCTTTTTCATTCAGCAATTACCCAGAAAGATATAATGAAGCTAAACAATCAGACTTCTCTACCTGGTTTAGATCACCAAGTTAGTAGGTGAAGTCTAAGATACAATTGTGAGAGTTCAATATGCACTTGTTTCCATATTTATAAAAATTTCTTAATAGTTGATGTCGCTTAATAGTTGTAGATATGTTCCAACTTCTTTTACTTCTTTTACAGGGGCTTTAATCTCATCCAAGTGAAATGCACAAAATCAATGGCTATGTATTGCAAACACAAGAATTGCCTCAAGTTATTAATTACCAATTCAAATCAGAAGTTATAACTTTAATTGAAATTTTTTGTGGTATGTTATGTATTTAAGACTTTTGAAATTATGGACTGTAGCCAAGTACTCCAAACGTTCTACAAGAATTATTTACATTGTATATTTTTCTGCTGAGAAAAACTCCCCAAACTAAGACAAAGGACTGCACTTAGGGACATAGCATTTACATTGTATATTTTTCTGCTGAGAAACAAAGCAAAGGCGATGCCACATGAAAATCTATAACACTGTCCAACTCAGCCATATAAAATACATATTGTTATGAGAGCAAAAAATACATATTTCTGAACTGATTCTTCTGTTGGAACAAAATTAAAATACTAGAAAGAGATTATAACGACCTCCACCACAACCCAAGTAGCCATATTTTCAATACTCCAGAACAACAGAAACAACAGATTTTCAACCCACCAAACCATTCGTACACTAATATGAAGATGTTCATAGTACAAATTTAATAACCAAAAACAACAGAAATTTCAGTTGTCATAAACCTTTTAAATCAGTTGTCATCATCTCATTGTCCTCTTCAGAAATTTCAGGTGTTGGTCTCTGCATTTTGACATTGTTACTGAGTCCATGGCCAAGTTCCCCCCTTCTTGTCTAGCACTCACGTGCCTCTTTGCTCTAACACTTTCTCGACTAGAGCTGCTTCCAGATCTGAACTCTTCAATCTGTCTCATAGCAGTCTCTAGTTTGGAATTGAGATTTAAGTTTTCCAGCATTGCAAGCTTTTCCATTTCCAGCACCGCTTTTTCAATAGCATTAATTCTCATATGGATACCCTGAAAGTCAGAAAAACCATCTGGAACTGAGGCAATTCGATCTTCACTTGTTTGTTGACACTTTTCAGCACCCAAACAGAACTAGCTTACACTTTGACAAAGTTCTGACATGCTTTTAGTATTAAAAAACATCTTGGTAATACTATATGCAATAACTAGGCCTTGCAGAAGTAAAACAAAACCAGAAACCACATATTTACATTAACACAGAGATCAAGAAAACAAGATGTTGAAAAAACACATTAAATTTACTATATGGTAACAGCTAATATGGCCCCTAAAAGGTCATAGAAACAACAGTGCCGAACATTAATTCAACAAAAATACTAAATAGATTTCTCAATGGACACAAGAAGTTTCAAAAAAAAAGATCATGCTAGTACATGTATACTGGTGCAAACTCAGGAGAACTAGGACATAAATTTGCAGTCATAAATTTGAAAGTGAATTAAAAACAACTGATTTAAAAGAATGGGAAGCGGCAATATCAATTGCTTGTGCAAAATTTCTGGAGAAGCAATTATCTCTTGCGTTTCAGAATTCCAAGAGTTCACAATCACTCCAAAACTAGTCACAACCCGGTGTGCTGACATTCACCAATACAGGATAATTACATATAAACACATATAACAGTGTCTATATACTGAGAACGAAACATGACAAATTATATGATTTATTGAAATAAATTACCTACTTCACAGCTTCAACTTGCCAACTGACTTCTGCGACAGCTTTGTACGAGGAGATATCCTAGCTTTATGGAGGGTTAGAGCAGCATCACATACCCTTTTCCGTAAAGTGTTCTCCTCATGGTTTATCAGCTCAGAGACTAATATAAATCTGTCCCACACGTTTAAACGCTACATACGAATACATACAAAGGGAATCAAAATTTCCAATGACCCAACATATGACCAAATATTGAAATAACTAATAGCATACCACAAATTTATAGTCAGTGGCATGTAGATTTTGCATGAAAGCAGCAACCCACATTCCGCAATCATAACTGTATGCAATTTCAAGAATAGTAGCTTTTATAATTCAGTTACATAATGGAAAACAAGGTTTTAAAATAGTGAGAGAGTTATGTTACCCGTTGCTTTGCAGAGGAACCCTCTCTGGATTCACAATTTTCAACTCATGAAATGGCACCATTGGACTACCAACCAATGATGTCATCAGAGGATCAGTAAACAATTTCGCACACGCGGATATCTGTTCGAAGTGAAATTAGAATAAATTTTAAATGTCTCGTCGTAAACCAAAATCATGAATTACAATATGTTCGCAAGTGCGAACAAATATAATTTAGTACAACATGTATTTATCTTACCACACGAGTCACATCCGCAACTCTTTGTTTATTTGCAACATTGCGCGGCAAGGTATCCAACACTTTCGCTTCCTTCTCTAGCATATCTATCACACACAAATACCAATGCGTGTTCATCTCATTCATTGGTATAAAGATCTGCAACGAAATTACATAATCATTGTTAGCAGGTTATTACGTTATATAACATAATTTCGATCGTACGCACATAAAGAGATTTCCATGTCCTCACCTTGTAACAGTCAATCAAGGATCCCATATGAATGAATTGTCCTTTAAAAAACTTAATCAGCTCTTTCGCATTGCATTCGGTTGACAAGATATGAGTCTGCAAAGAATAAACATAAGGTTCATGTTTCTTGAAAAAAGTTAAACTATATGCAAAAAACAAACAATGAGAATACTCACAGAAAATGCGGCCGGAAAATACCATATCCTTGTTGACAAAGTCGAAGCTTTACAATAGTAGGCCATTGACTCACCGACAAGGTCAATAATCTAGGGCAGGAACAACTCATTAAACACATTTCACTACTACAAAGACAATCATGAAGTTCGATGAAACAATATATTACACTTACCACTGAAGTTACCCATTGTTTTGGGCGCAAGGAGCCAAATTCCTCGATTGATGCAAATGTTGCACCGAATTGGACTACAACTTCACTACAATATAAACTCATATAAAGAATAAATAAAATATCGAAATCCATATCAACTTAAAATCAACAAATTTCTTTAAATCAAAATATATCATCAACATACCTTGGATCGACATTACTGTTCCACACATAATTGCAAATTGCAGTCTCAAGTTCATCTAATTCTTTCGAAATTTTGACAACGCCCCTCTTCGCGGTAACCTTTAAATATTTATTTGTACAAACATACGGCATATGGTACTGCTAATTAGTAATTCTACATATCAGACTTATGTAATAAATGTATATACTTAAACATATATAAATTGAATTACATATCAATATATATTCAGTGTATGCATTCACAAAGATTGCAATGAAAGGCGGAAAAAATAAATGTTGTATAAGCATATCATGCCTACATGCATGATTGGTCTATTCAAACAAACATAAACAGTCCTGCGGACGGGAGTGCAAATATCACAAGAAAGTTGATCTCGCTCGCGTAACTATCCCACTAACACCAGAAGCAAATGTTGACCTTGACCTAACAATTTGGTTTTTCTTGCCAGATTGACCCTATAATATGTAATCATATAAAATTCCATAAACAAATTAGTTATTTTATAGCATATCTAAGTATTATTGAATTATAAATAAGTAAATATATATACCTTCTTTTTCCGTGGGACAGGACAACTTGAGCTTGGATTGTTGATATCAGTTCTCACTGGTGTAGTTAAATCTCCATCTCCCTCTTTCGCTTTGCGCTCAATGATCTCGATGGAGGACTCCAACTCACCACCTGGTGTTTTCAACTCCGTGCTCTGCCCATCGACCTCAACGATGCCTCCTTCCTCATCCTTTTTTTGCAAACTGGTTTCACCACCAGTTTTCACCTCAACAGATCTCGATAAAATAGCATTAATTTTTTCCTGCATCGACTTCATGTCTTCCGACATTCTATTCAGTTGTTCTGTCACACTGGCTTCCAGATTTTTCATGGACTCTCTTAAAGCCTGAAAAATAATTACGAATAAATATACTACATACACTTAATACAATCCGTGAAGTATATACATAATTTATAGATTTCTTGCAATCTCTATGAATTAGACATGAAGATCTAATTAACCAACTTACCTGTAAGTCAGTATGATACAGCTTCTGCTCCTCTTGTATCGGCCGCTCAGTGTGATGTTCTTCGGTGATATGAATACCCTTATTTCCATGAAATCATAAGTTAATCAAACTACATAATTCATATATAAGTTTTAGTCACTAATAATAAATTAATACAACTTAGATAACTAATGTCACCTTGGATTTCAAGCCAACACGGAAGTCTCTTGAATGGGAAATTGAAGAGACTACCTCATCCGTTCCCTATGCACTAATGCGAGGAACAAAAGTTGACGTTGCCTCTTTCGTACTCCGAACTCCGGAAATATGGTCATAGAACCTTATCTACTAAAATTATTACAATTTAGTCAATATCAAAAATTAATAACTTATACTTCTAATTTAATTCCATTCCAAATTAATTCAAATCAAGATTGCTTTCATACACGAAGATTTAAAATATTATACTTACCACCAATAAGAGCAGGCAACCGGTTAAGTACACTTTTGATGATTTCATCTTCCTAGCATGAAAACTTCTAATACCAAGAAGAAGCTTCTCATGAACATGTTTTGCCCAGTTCAATTTTCCATTCAGGCCATCCTCCGTCAAACAAGAATAATACTCTTTCGAAGGCCCCCCTTCAGTCGTTGGACACAAAAACCGTCCAACGATATATAAGAGGAGCCTGGCCTTTAGCTCTTCACAGTCGGCCTCGAACTCCAAAATTTCTTGCTCTAGCCTAACAAAACTCATCTTTCGATGAGTTGGAATATTAAACTTATTACACAAGACTTCAGCGTCTTCTCTTTCCATTACAGTTGATACCTCTACTCCCTCGTTTGCTAAACCTAGAATACCTTCCACATCCTCCACTGTGAAAGGGATACTTTCGCCATCCACTTCCATGGAGCTGGTTGCAACATTAAAGTTCTGAACCAAATTTTCACACAGCTCTCTTGGAAGCTTTCCATCTTTCAACAGTAGCAAGGGACCGAACCCTACGCTTTCCACTACACCTTCAATATGCTTTTCCTTCAATTGCTTAAAGAGCTTGCACAAATTAAATGGGCTACAGCGTGTCGCAACCAAGCCCTACACATAAAGTACATTCATTAAAAATACATAGCAATATAACATCATACTTCATTTGTAACTATTATTTCTTCAATATAACATTTTCTTATTTAATTATTACCTTCTTTTTTTCATCATCTAATTTCTGTCTTTTTAACTGTTGCACTTCATTTTTGTACTGCTCTTGTTGTGCAACAGTCTGCTCTATAAACGGCAGCTTCTCCTGTGTAGGCAGCACTTTCCATTTTGCTGCCAGCTTACGAACCTATTAAAAAAAAATTCCAATTAATTCACATACACATCAAAAAACCATGATTTTAGTAACACTTTATAACTTAGTGTCCACACAAACGATACATAAAATATTACTCACCTTCAATGTCATTTTCCCTTTGTCTTCTCCATCTCCTTTGCATTCATTTATGCTGTATAAAGCGATTAAGATAAAATATGTAACTCGCACTCTTTAAATCCAAATATAACAACATACCATGTCTAATGAATTCAACTTAAAACCACCAAGTATAGTTACTTACTAGTAATTCAAAAATGCACCCCTCGGTTTTACAACCTTCATGCTGGATTCAGTCTGCTGAAGCTGCACATTTTCATCAACTTTGTCCATGTCTTTGAATCTTTAATAAAATCAAACAAACGTTTTCAAATTTCTCAACTTTAGACATACAATAAATTATAATTTATAATACAAAACAAGTACATCAGGATAACTAATTCTGCATAAAAAGTTAGTAAAATTTTCTCTGCCTAGAGGCATAATCTTATCCGTATTAAAAGTTCATATTCATTAAAAGTTCATATTCAATTATCTTAAAAAGACAAAATTTAAAAATGACATGACTATTTAAAACCAAAATAAGAAAGGAGGTAAAACTATTACTATCTTATTATTGCATTAGGAAAAAAAATTTTAAAATTTCTAAAGAATGTGTATGACAATATTATTGATTAAAAGTTCATATTCAATTATCTTAAAAAGTATATATATACATAAAATAAATTTGTTTAAACCTAAGATACGTCAAAACTATATACTACAAATTTTACATTGATTTTTCAAGGAAAGTACCGTTTATTTGGCCTAAAAGGTAAGTACCAATTAATAATAACATTTCCTATTGTAATTGTTTAATTTCTACTCTACTTATGCACATAAGGTTAATTACAGTATATTTATTTTCTCTATTTTTTTTTATACTATGGGTGGGATGATTTAAATTTTAAACCTTTGGATATATATAAAATTCCACACCCCATAGTCAAGATACTATTTTATATATAAAATTTGATAAAATTGTCAACAAAAGATTATAGTAAATGTTATCTCACTGTTATTACAAGAATGCAGCAGCAACACCATAAGTTACATATATACCAGACAAAACCACAAGTGAAATCATAACTTTTAAAACGGTTCAAGACAAAATCACAAGGAATCAAACACTGTTCCATTCAGAAAATCATGTACTAACACTATTTTATAAGAATAATCTTACTAAACCAGAGCCAAAGTGAAGAATTTCCAAAAACTAAGCATGCTAAAATCACAAAATTAAATCCAGATGACAATCAATATTGAATTTTGACAATATTACGAACCAACAGGGAGAGCACAACACCCTAAAAAGTGACAAGTTTACCACAAGTTTATGCATTCAAGGAACAAAACCCAATTCCAAAATATCTCAGTCTCTCAACAAAACAAAAACCAAATTACCAAATACCCAAATTACCAAAATTAAATCCAGATTGTAAAAGAAGTACATTTGAAATCGACAGATTACAAAAATCAGATGAAAGATTATGCAGTAATAGATGCCATGCCAATCAAACTAATTGCCAGGGTTGTGGTTTGGAGCCATGAGAGCGAAAAAAGCTTAAACAATATAGGCATATCAAATGCTAGATAGCAGAATCATAATAGGCATAATTTCTAAGCATCATGATATGTTTTCCACTTCCATGCATCTAACTAGGACGAAACAGATACATATTATAGCGAAACCGACACTGGCTCAATTAACACGCAGAGAAACCAAAACGCATCCAGTTATCCTTCTTTTTTTTCCTGTCCAACAACCAAACAAAGCAAACATGTTTCCAAGCTGATTCAAGAACTTATGCTTACCAATTATCTTCTTGCAGCCACCCAGAATTTATGCTGATATTTCTGCCAAAATAACAAAAAAACAACCCCAAACCAAAAATAATTAGAATCATCCACAAAAAATATAAAAAAATTGCTGAAATACCAACAAAGAAACAAAATACCAGATGACCAAACAAAAATATGTCTCGGTTCGATGATTTTCAGAGGAAGAGAGTCGGGTGTGGGTTTGATATTTGGGGTTTCGGTTGTGCAAAAACACAAGGGTTAGGGTTTTTTAATCTGGGGTTTCGGTTGTGCAAAAACACAAGGGTTAGGGTTTTTTAATCTGGGGTTTCGATTATTTAGAGGGAATTTTCAAAACTGATTACAATGGGAGAAGCCAAATTTCGAAAAAGAAATGGGAGAAGCAAATATCGAAACAGAAAAGGGACAAGAAAATTTAGGGTTCTACAAATATTTTCGAAACACCATAGAAAGGGAAAATGAACTGATTAGAAAGGGGGAACCAAATTTTCGAAACAGATTACAAAGGGAGAAGCAGATTTTCGAAACACAAAAGGGGAAGAAATTTTAGGGTTCTAGAGAAATTTTTGTATCAGAGGGGGGAAGGGTTTTTCGAAACACCAAGGTAAGGGAAAACAAACTGATTAGAAAGGGGGAACCAAATTTTCGAAACAGATTACAAAGGGAGAAGAAAATTTTCGAAACACAAAAGGGGAAGAAATTTTAGGGTTCTAGAGAAATTTTTTTATCAGAGGCGGAAGGGTTTTTCGAAACAGAAAAGCTGGGGGGAAGGATGTATTAGGGGGAAGGGTTTTTTCGAAGAGAAGGGGTAAACCGGTTTCCCAATTTTTTTTTTATTTCAACGGTTCAGATTTTACATTTATCATCTGACGGATACGATTCATCTAAGCTGATGGGAAGCTTACAGTAAAAAACTTATGTTAGAATTTTCCCAGATGTTTCACAACTTCATGAAGTTTCAAATCAGAAAAAAATTTCTGCTCGTATGTTTTTTCTCAAATTTTTATGCAATTTTTTTAATTTATTTTTTATAATATTAATGTATAACTAGATTTCTTCCATGCTTTGTTGATGATTTTTTAATATTTACAAAATTTTAATTAAATTAATAATCATAAATAATTTTAAATTGAATCACATTAAATAATTATCATTTATTTAAATATGTTTTTATATTTTAATATCTTAAGTAAATAATTTTAGAGTTAAAATTAAATCACTATGATAAATTATACAAAATATAGGATGAATTGAGACACGATACGACATAACATGAAAAAAATAATTAAAATACGATAAGACCGAAAAAATAGCATGAACACGACATGAACACACGAACGTGTTAAATCCTATATAAAATGAATTATTAACGCGTAAAATATATATATATATTTATAATATTTTGAAAACACCAAAAAATAACACAAACACATCACGAAAACATAATTTTTTCTCTAAATTGAATGATTATGATAAATTATGCAAAATATGTCATGAATTGAAGCACGACACTAACACATAAAATTTTCTCTAAATTGAATCACAATGAAAAATTATGCAAAATATGAAATAAATTGAGACACGACATGGACACAATATAAGAAAAATAATTAAAACACAACACCAAAAATAACATGAATACGATACGAATACACGAACGTGTTAAAATAAATTAAAACAAATTATTAATGTGTAAAAATTTATATGAATTTATAATACTTTAAACACATGAAAAAATAACACAAACAAAATATGGAATGAATTAAGACATGACACAAACACAAAATGGGAAAAATAATTAAAACACGACACAACACGAAAAATAACGTGAACACGGCACAAATACACGAACGTTTCAAAATCTAAATAAAATGAATTAGTAACGTGTAAAAATTTATATAAATTTATAATACTTTGAACACGAAAAAGTAATATGAACATTACACAAATACACGAACGTGTCAAAATATACATAAAACGAATTATTAACGTGTAAAAATTTATATAAAAATTTATAATATTTTAAACACACGAACACATAAATTTTATTTTTTTTCTCTCTTTCCTTTCTTCCATTTTTTTTTCTTTCTCTTTTCTTTTATTTTATTTTATTTTCTTTCTTTTCTTTTCTTTTCTTTTCTTTGTTCTTTGCATACAAAAAAAAAATACTACGTGTCAGCACCTCATGAATTTATATAGTTAAAATTATATATATTTATGACATTTTTTATTGTTAGAAAATTATTTTTTTTGAAAAATTAATTTAAAATATAAAAAATAAATGAATTAAGTGTTCAAAAATAAAAAAAAATAAAAAAATTAATTTTGGGACATAAATAGTTTATGTAGTATAAGGGTAGACATGCAAAGCTTAATATATATATATATATATATATATATATATAGGAAATAATCTGGCAAATGCCAGCATTTATTTTAGCATGTTAACAATATATATATATATATATATATATATATATATATATAAACAAAGTTTTGAGATCTCATGTTTTTTTGGGTATTTGTAAATCGTTTTTTTAACCTCTCGATGAAAATGATATTGCATTTAAAAAACACACATAAGACAACAAAGGAGCAATATATAATTCACTATATATATATATATTCAGATAATTATTAAGATCTATATATATGTGTGATTATCCGATATATCAATTAGAAATATTAATTAAGATGTAAAAAAAGAGGCATATACATAAAGTCCATTAATTAACTTAGAGTGCTACTTTTAACATGTATGAAAAGAATGACCACACCCATACGGTATAAGTTTGGCTTTTGATTTCCTCATGAAGAATAAGAGTACTACATTTGTAATTGTAGGTAGCTATTTAATAGATAGTTTATCATTAAAGTTGTCATAGCTTTTGAGATAATAAAAAAATTGTGTTTCATTACAAACAGAAATATAAATTTGAAACCTAAACCAAAAAGTCAAGATTTTGATGCTTTTACGAATTAAAAATAGACTTTTGGCGTAAAATGAGTTTAGGGTTCGGGAAAAAGAGTTTGAGAATCAGAGGGGGTGATTGGCGAGTTGGGGCGACGGCAGAGTGGGAGGGGACGAGTTGGGGAAAAGAGGCAAAGAAGAAAGAGAAAAAAAAGAAAATAATTAATTAAATAATTAAATTTTAACTTAACTTTTTAGCGATAAAATTTTTATTTTTTTCTGACGAAAATTCCGTAACTAAGAACTTTTGAATTTTTTTAAATTTACATTTTTTTGCCTTTCCGAAAATAAGAATATGCAATGTCAAATTAGAAGAGGCATGAACCTGGACCTTAGCTTAGTTGGCTCATACAGTCACCTTTAAGAGATGACATCCAACAGATCTGGAATTCGAATTCCAGCATCTGCAATTCTTTACTTTGTTTTTAGGGTGCAACCTCTTTTATAAAAAAAAAAAAAAAAAAAATTAAAAGAGGCACTTATTTAGCACTATTTCTGTGTTTATTCCTTCACTGCAGTACAGCTCCTAAAATAGTAAAGTTTGCTAAAAATCCTAATAAAGCCTAGTAAATTGCTGGGTTTATATGAAAAACATGCACTCCAAATAAGTATTTGTTAAATGGTATAATGAATAAAAGTTATATGAAAAAGAGAAATGAATAATTAGAAATTGTTATAAAGGATATTGTAAAGACAAAATTATCTTTGATAAAAAAACCTTCTCCTCCCTTTTTCTTTTATTTTTTAATTTACTTTTTAATTAAAAAATAAATATTCTGAAAATAAATATTTTTTAATTTTAAAAAATAAATTTTTAAATTTTTTATTTACTTTTTTTAATTAAAAAATTAAAAATAATAAAAATAATATGCCTAAAATTATTTCTTTATTTTTTTAAATTTTTTAAAATTTTAAAAAGTATATATATTTAAATATTTTATTTTTTAAATTTATTTTCAATTAAAATTTTTAAAAAAATAATATTTTCTTAATGAAAGAGAAAAGAAAAATAAGTTTTTTCATTAAAGGTAATTTTGTCTTTACAATATCCTTTATAATAATTTCTAATTATTCATTTCTCTTTTCAAATAACTTTTATTCATTATACCATTTAACAAATACTTCCTTTGGAATGCATGTTTTTCATATTTACCCTAAATTGCTTAGCATATTTTCACTTTATTAGAAAAGCAAATGTAGCAAGCTCCATTTCCTGATTCACTAAATGTCGTATTTGAACCAGGATCGAGGGAAAGAAACAACATTGGATCAGAATACTTTATGCAAAAAAAAAAAATTTAAAAATCCATGGTTACATTGCAAAGCATATGGAGATGGAGGAGTGACATTGTAGTGGAATAGTCGAAAGTTAGTTTGTCCCTATGGGAACAGGTCTAGTTTGTCTTTACTCGTGGCATCACGAGGCACAACACAAGCAATCAAATTGATCACATATATATATATATATATATATATATATATATATATCCCTATTTGTGGAAGGATGGGAATGAAAGGTAGCTATCAATCGCTAAACTCAATGAAAAAACCCAATTTAACTAAACTAATTAATAATTGTTGGGTTTGTCTTAATGGCATTCCATGAGCACAAATGCGACAAAAGAAATGGCCGGCTAAGACAGCCTCCTTAACCTATTCTTTACCCTCTTTTATATATACAGCCACTGCGATTAGTAGACGAGGGAAAGTGAAGAGGGAGGAATAATTAGCAATTGTCCAAATTAGCTTAGGAAAGCTCTGTCAACGCCAAAATTAGTGCTCAAGATTAAAGAATGATAATATGTTGATTAATTCATGAGGTGCTTGTCTTGTCTGGTAACCCAGGCCTACTCAAATGACTATAAAAGCTAAGTTGCTAACTCTTGGTTCATGGAACTTTAAATTTTTTGGCTGCATATGCTACATGGATAATCATTCAATATGGACCTTTGCTTGCTATATATAGGCTTCAAGTTAACAGATAAACTGGCTCTCAACTCTTTCTCCCTCTCCCTTTCTATCTCTCTCAACACTTCAATTCAATTAATGCATTAAAAACACAAAAGAAATGTGTAGATTTCCTTCTCCCAAGTCCAACACCTCATATTTGCTGAACTTGGCAGCTCATATCTGCAACCAGATAAAACCCTAGCTCTTCAATTTCCATCTACCAATATCAGCCATACGCTTGTCAAACAAACAATAGACTAGCAAAATAAAAGAAATTAAACCACCTCTCTCCGCCATCCTTTTTTCTTTTCTTTTCTTTATCAAGGGTCATCAATATCTTCCATGCACGTTGGTTCAAGTTCAACAAAACCCTAATTAACCCCTTTTTAGCTTATTTAATTTAAGTTTCCCTTTCATCAAAACCCATGAAAACTGAGGTAAGAGGAAACGGTACATCCATTTCCCTTCAAAACCCTAGTCTTTTCAACACCCCTCAGAGTTCTATAACCGGAGCACTCAAAGGATGCCTTGGTAGTCTCGATGGAGCTTGTATAGAGAAGCTTCTACTTCACTGCGCCAGTGCCCTTGAGAACAACGATGTAACTTTGGCTCAGCAAGTCATGTGGGTGCTCAATAACGTTGCTTCCTCTGTTGGCGACCCTAATCAAAGGCTCACCTCCTGGTTTTTAAGAGCACTCATCTCTAGAGCATCTAGGGTTTGCCCCACAACGATGAATTTTAATGGTGGAAGCACATTCCAGAGGAGGCTAATGACCGTGACTGAGCTAGCCGGGTATGTTGACCTAATCCCTTGGCACCGTTTTGGGTTTTGTGCATCAAACAGTGCAATTTTAAAGGCAGTTCAAGGATACACAAAAGTTCATATATTAGATTTTAGCATCACTCGTTGTATGCAGTGGCCTACTCTAATAGACGCCCTAGCTAAGAGGGCTGAAGGGCCTCCATCACTTCGAATCACGGTACCCTCTTGCAGGCCACAAGTGCCTCCTTTGCTTAACGTGTCAACCGAGGAAGTTGGTCACCGTTTGGCAAATTTCGCAAAGTTTAGGGATGTACCCTTTGAATTTCATGTGAAAGGTCACCTTTGTTTGTCTTCACCAGGTGAAATTTTGTCCAATGAATTCTCTGCTGTTCAGTTTGAATCACTGTTGAGTCAGTTGACTCCTTCGGAGTTAGACCTTAGGGAGGATGAGGCTTTGGTGATAAACTGTCAAAATTGGCTACGCTATTTGTCTGATGAGAGAAAAGGGAGTACTGCTCACGATTTTTCTTTGAGAGATGCTTTCCTTGACATAATTAAAGGCCTTAATCCTCGTATTATAGTTGTGGTCGATGAGGATTCTGATCTGAGCGCATCAAGCCTCACTTCAAGGATCACAACTTGCTTCAATTATCTTTGGATACCCTTTGACGCATTAGAAACTTTCTTGCCCAAAGATAGTTGCCAAAGGCTAGAGTATGAATCCGATATTGGTCACAAAATTGAGAACGTCATCAGTTTTGAAGGGTTTCAAAGGATAGAGAGGTTAGAATCCGGTGCAAAATTGTCACAAAGGATGACGAACGCGGGTTTCTTTAGCGTTCCATTTTGTGTAGAGACCCTTACAGAAGTTAAATCCCTGCTGGATGAACATGCCAGCGGATGGGGCATGAAGAGAGAGGAAGATATGCTGGTTCTCACCTGGAAAGGTCACAACTCAGTTTTTGCCACGGCTTGGGTCTCAACCGAGCTGGAGGATTGAAACGGGTATACATGGACTTCAATGTCTTAAACTGCTACATTAAGTAATAAGTAGCTTATTTGGGGGCTACAATATAAGGGGATTGGATGAGGGGGGAGAATGGAGATTGATGGTCAGTGGTCCTGTTGAATCAGCAGAGACAAAAGGTGTTTTTTCTCTTTGTCAAAAGGCTGCAAATGGGCATAAGACAAGAAGGAAAACAGCAGAATTTTGAGGGTAAATTCATACCATCCATCTTTATAATTTAGGCGCCTTTAGCTAGCTTTGTTGAGATGAAAAAGCAAGGAGAGAAATGTTGATAATATTGTCTTTGTATGAGGCAAAAACAGCTCCCACTTTGTTTTCCTTTCTCACGTGCTGATGGCGTCTGTTTCAGGATGCTTGACAGTAGCAGCCAACTACCCCTTTCTAATTAATTCAGTTTATCATATTCCATAATTGTCACTCATTTCTGACTCTTTTTTTTTTTTTTTTTTTTATCTTATATCACCGTGTACACACAAATTTCGCGTCAAAAATATGACAAGTAAAATTTGCAGTCAAATAAGAATTTTATTAATCAAACTTTGAGGTTACAATCTCTGAATATTCTTAAAGAAAGAAATCCTTTGATTCTTTTCTTCAGTAAAACTTTGATCCAAGGGTCTTCACGACTTGATATTGAATCGGTAAGATTTGCTTCAAGGGTCTTCTAGACTTGGTCTTGAAAAACAGAAATTATCTCCTTTCCTTCGATGAACAAGATCGGAGAGCAGCTTCTTAGAGAATTCTCAAGAACAAGCACCGCGTTCTTAGAATTTCTCTAATTTCTTCTTAAAAATTTTGAGAGGATTTGGCTCTTCAAAATCTTCTTCTCTTCAGGCTTTCTGAATTGTGAATTTGTGTTATGGGGAGGTCTCTATTTATAGTGGTAGCTAGCCAAGTGAAAGAGAGTTTTAAAAGAACTCATCCTCCTTATTTATCTCTTAATTAATTTAATTTAATTAGAGATAATATCTTCTTATTTATCTCTTAATTAATTTAATTTAATTAGAGATAAAATATTTATTTTTATCACTTAATTAATTAATTAAATTAGAGATAAAATATTTATTTATCTCTTAATTAATTTAATTTAATTAGAGATAAAAATTTATTATTTATCTCTTAATTAATTTAATTAAATTAGAGATAAAATATTTATTTTTATCACTTAATTAATTAAATTAGAGATAAAGTATTTATTTATCTCTTAATTAATTTAATTTAATTAGAGATAAAATTTTATTATTTATCTCTTAATTAATTTAATTAAATTAGAGATAAAATATTTATTTGTATCACTTAATTAATTAAATTAGAGATAAAATATTTATTTATCTCTTAATTAATTTAATTTAATTTAATTAGAGATAAAAATTTATTATTTATCTCTTAATTAATTTAATTAAATTAGAGATAAAATATTTATTTTTATCACTTAATTAATTAAATTAGAGATAAAATATTTATTTATCTCTTAATTAATTTAATTTAATTAGAGATAAAAATTTATTATTTATCTCTTAATTAATTTAATTTAATTAGAGGTAAAATAATTATGACACATGGGTGAAATTTGATTGGATAACCCATGAATCCTTGCAATTTGATTGGTCAAACCATGTGTACATATTTAATTAATTATAAAATAATTAATTATAATATGATATTATCAATTTCACATGGTAATGTATAATTTAATTGAAAATTTCTTAATTAAAAGAAATTTCAATTAACACGTGGCAATTTGTAATTGGTTACAAATTTTCTCCTTCTACAAATGCCCCCTCAAGACTTGGCTACGTACACGAATTTTTTTTTCTTTTTAGTGTAGCAAGTGGACAAGTCTTGAAATTTATCTACATCAATTAATTATCTTCATATAATTTTGTATATGAGACGAAAAAAATGATTTAGCAAATATAATTTTCTATGCATCAAAATGGACCATGAATAGAATATTGATCCACCCTAAATGGTTTAGCAAAAAAAAAAAAATGGATATTGGGTGTTGGGCCAACATTGGCCTACGTATGGCAATATGAGCCAATATTGGGCTACATAACAAAAATGGCATAGGGCTGCTAGACTTCAAATTGTTTGATTGGTAAAGGAACCCAATAGCCCATGCAAAATATAGTTCACAGTTTGAAGACTTTCTACAGTTCCAAAGAATTTGAGTTTGATCTAATTGCTTTTTTGCTCAAATTAATTTCAATTAAAACTCAACCTCCAGTTTTAAAGAAATTCTAATGCAATTAGAAGTTTTATTCCTTGACCACATAGGACTTGAATTATTTCCCCTATAAAAGCAAGGCTTTCCAGTTGATTTGCATATCAAAAGAAAAATTACCGAGGGTTGTTACACGTTCAAGAGCTTGATAGGCGAGTCTCTCTCTCTTTTTTTTATTATTATTTTTTTTACACTTCTTCATGGCATCCATTAATGAAGCCACTTGCTCATTAAATCAACATGCATGTTGACACCTTGCATGTACATAATCTGATTATGCTTTATGCCTTATTCTCAACCATGAAAGAGCATTATAATATTTTTTTTGTACCACCCTTTTTCTGATGAGTTTGCATGGGATTTCTTACGTGGAACCAGACTATAAGGCTTGTGGGCGCAACCTGGTTCTTCTTCTTCGAGCAATATCTCGACTGCCATCCTTTTTTTGAAACAGTTTCTTGCTTTTGTTCTTTGAATGGTTCTGATTTTTTTTTCACCATCCTAACATCTTTTTTTTTTTCTTTATAATAGGCTGTGATTATAATCAGTGAAGTAGAATCTCCGATTTCTCAATGCTTCATCTCAAGCAAACTTTTGTGCCAACATTCTCTATTGTAGTATAAATTCAATATCAAGTCCACGATCAAGCTCCTCAAAATTTTTTTTTTTATTATCATCAACTACTAGCCGATTATATTTGAGCAAGCGGCATATTGTGGTTTTTTTTTTCGGTAGCACAAAGCGAAAGCAACAACCAAACCTTCGGCCTTAGCAAATACTCCTTTCGAAACCGTATGAGCTTTGGAGCTTTTTTTTTTTTTTTACCTTGAAAGATGTCTTGACGAAACTATATTAATGTTGCCATGCATATTGATATTTGGCTCATGCATTGAAGTCCATTGACATCTTGCATGTTCATTTGACACCAATCACGCATATCAACATTTGTTAATCTTATTTGTTCTGTCAATTGTTTCTTTAATACAAATTCTTTTCATTCCTTAAAGGAATTATATCTTGCAAATTTAAAATTATGCATTCTGAACATGAACAAATCTCAATGCATATACACGTTTTCCTTCTAACAAAACTTTCATGCGCCACTTGTCAACTTCTTTTTAGGCCCCTTTTTTTTTTTAATTCTCTACCTACTTTGACATTTTTTTTGTTTGTTTTGTTTTTTTTTTTTTTTTTTTGTAGAATCATCATGGTGTACTTCAAAGATCACAAAGATTATCTTGTGATTCTTTCCAAGGAAGACGAAGACATAAAAGAAGGATTATATCTCTCCATCGACAAGCCCATATCGGGTAGATATAAGTCCGCTTGGAAATCATTTGATTTTCCTGCCACTCTAGAAGATTGGTCAATAGAACTTTCCCCAACCTCACAATCTTCTCCAAAGGCGAGATCTCTTCAGTCTAGTCTTCACGTCAATACTTCTAATCATGAGAAGTTTGACACGTTGGGAAGCCGTATCACTTCCGAAAAGTCCTATTGGGGATTTTCCTTCAAGATTTTTGGAGAGTTTGGTTACATACCAAAGTACTGGGAATGGACTGAAGATGTGTTGTACCACTTCAACAAAAATTTAACGACTGTTAGTATATATGATGTTGTTTATGCATCATTATACACTTATGATCACAACAAGGACGTCATTCGCGCTTTTTGTGAAGCTTCGTGCCCGGCTACCAACACTCTCCACCTTGCTACTGGGGAAGCTTCCATCTCCTTATGGGATTTGCATAGGCTAGGCGGTTTACCTATTCACGGCATATTTTATGATGAAGTCATTCCTTGTGCTGCCGAATTGACTGGCTTTGATAACAAGGGAAGATTCATCCCGAGATGTTGTGAATATCTATTTGCTGCATTCCATATTTTGAAGCAAGGCAAGGAGGATAAGGTGTCTATTGAGGATTGGATCAATTTTTGGTTTCAAGGGAAATTGCGTTACCCCAAACCACCTGCTCGAAAAGCAAAGAAGCTTGTTCGTCCAAAAGCTACACATAACCCTACTGGGATTCTTCGGAAATACCAAGGTCGGGGAATGGCAGGAGATGGAGCATTCACTACACTTGGAATCAAAGACAGTTTAACAACAGACACTTATTTAGCTGCCTTCCTTTCTTGTTGGATTTGTGTCTTCGTTTTTCCAAGTAAAGATTCAGAATTTGTTCGGCCAGAGACATTTAAGATAGCCAGCCTGATGGCGATTGGGATAACTGTTAATCTCGCGGTCCCGGTGTTAGCCAATATTTACCATGGACTAAACCGAATTACACTTTCTGCTCAAGCGGGCTCTTTAGATGCGTGTTTTCCAATTCACTATATTTATGGGTGGCTAAGTTATTACTTCCGGACTCACTTTCAAAATCCAGATGATGTATATGGGCCTTTGATGAGCAAGTTTTCAGGAGAAGGTGGAGCCAAATACTTTGAGGATTATGACGCCCGCAAGTTGATTCATAGTGGCATAGTGTGGAATGCTAACTTATATCCCAGGAATAGAGATGAAGTGATTGTTGATGATGACGCTCTTAGTAAGATCAATCATGGCTACCTTGTTAATGTTCGTTCGAGCTATTTGCCTGCCCGATATAACCAAGCCATCATTGTGGAACCTTACAGTCCTCATCGATTTGGGAGACAATTTGGGTTTTGTCAAGATATTCCCGGAGCTCTTAAGAAAGATATTCGTTCTGGATCTGTGGATGATTTATGTAGGTTTTGGAGAATTTGCACTCGTTCTCATACAAAGTCCAGATTGATCTCTCCAGCTCGTTCTCTAAATCCTAATGATCATGCAACCGCAAGATACATGGAATGGTGGTCGAAAGTTCATGAGCCATATCTTGAGCATTCTATTGATATTTTGATTTCGAGCATCCGTACATCACCGTCAAAGAGAAGAAAACCTCCAAAGGATGTTAAGAAAAAGTCTTTAGAGATTTCGCAAGACAAATCCAATAAAGCCAAAGTCTCGTCCACTATAGATTTAACAGAGGAGCATGTGAAGACTTCACAAGAAGTTCTTCGATCAGTGTCATTAGTTGATGAAGGACAAAGGGTTTTACCGAAAGTCATCGAAGGGAAACATAATGCGATCGTTGAAGATTCAATCGATGAGAGTGATCATGAAAGACATTGGAAGCGAACCAGGCCAAGGAAATCCTTTCAAGGTGATATATCCCCCGCCAAAAGTGAAGCTTCAGTTTCTAGTTCGCATGAGTTCAACAAACTTGCAGCTAAGATCAGAAATAATGTCTCAAGTACCGTTTCCAACCAAGAAGATGCTTGCCCTAATGTGATTGTTAATAATACTTCCCCTATAGTGAAGACTTCCACAAGCCCTCTTGTTGAGGCTAGTCATCTCGCCCTTCCAGAATTTTCTAAGTTTAGTGCTGAAAAAGTGATATCCGATAGTCAGTTGAAGCTTGCAACTATTTTGTGGGAAAGCATTCAACCAAGGATTATTCGCGCTTCTTTTGATCGGGTTTCTTCACTTACTAGTGATGTCCACAAGATCTTTGATACAATAGAAGCAATTAAGTCCGTTGATTCATCCTTATTGAAAGGCATGGTGGAAGACTACTTTACACAAGTCCAGAAGTTTAATGAGCTTGAATCTTCCATTTCTTCATCCAAGGATAGAATTGAAAGACTTCAAGCACTTGAAATTCGACTTAAAGATTCAATGTTACTTGAACATAAGACTGTTGAGAACCTTAACACCCTGCAGTCGAACTTGGCAGATATAGAGCAAGAGTTCATTACTTTGCAACGCAAAAAACATAGACTTGAATCTTCACTCCAAGAAACTGAAGATGAACTGAAAAGAAGAAGAACCGACACCTCCAAGATTCGTGAAGAGATGAATTCTGTTGAGTCTATTACTACCCTTACTGAGGATGAAGCCAAAAACTTAGATTTGTTGCGAAATATGTTGGAAGCCTCTCGAGACGACTTGAAGAATTTCAAATGGAAGCCCTGAATCCCTTTTGATGTAACTTTTTTTTTTTGAATTTTATATTAGTTCTTAGGCTTGCTAGTTTTTTTTTTTTTTTTTTATTGTAAGTTCTTTTTAAGTTTGAAATGAAATGAAATTTCTTTTTCTCCATATATCATCTTTTTTTTATTGCACTTTCTGAAGCATTTTTGCATCATGTATGGACTACAAATTAAATTCCCAAAGATCTTTAATTTGCAAAAGATTTGTTTTACTTGAAAAATAATTTGAATCATGAAATTTGAATGGAGAATTATCATGATACTTTCAAGTGAACAAAAGATAATATTTGAATCAAAAAATTTTGTTTGGACTGAACTTGGCAATGAAACCAAGCTGCCTACGTACCCTCGAATTTGAAGGGTCAAGTCATAACGTAGTTCATCTTTTTTTTTTTTTTGTGCCCTAACTTTTGCCTAAGTTGTCCTAGAAAGGATTTTCAACATAGCGGGCCTTTTTTTTTTTTTTTTGATATACAGTTTAAGCTCGTGCTTAGGAGCAACATACAACAGTTTAAGCTTTTGCTTAGGAGCAACATACGACAGTTTAAGCTCTTGCTTAGGAGCAGTATCTTCTTTAAGCATAGTAACGCTTCAAAAACTTTCCATTGATCGGTCCAACTTTGACACCATCTTGATCAACGATCTTGTATGCACCATTGGTATAAACTTCTCGAACAACGTATGGTCCATCCCATTTTGAAAGGAATTTGTTGCCAATACGATGTGAAGTATTTATGGGTCTTCTTACAGCAAGGACTAAATCTCCAACTTGGAAAGATCGCTGCTTGACTTTCTTATTAAAAGCTTTGGATAGTCGAGCTTGATAGCACTCCAAGCGTTGTTGGGCTTCCAACCTTTTCTCATCCAGTGCTTCTAATTCTTCCAAACGTAAGCGTACATTGTCTTCACTAGAAAGGTCTTCCTGGATTGCAATCCTCAATGATGGAATTTGTCGCTCAAGTGGTAGAACAGCTTCTACACCATAAACAAGTGCATATGGAGTGACTTGAGTTGGTGTGCGATATGTAGTTCGATAAGCCCACAGAGCTTCTCCTATCCTTTCATGCCAATCTTTCTTTGAACGGTTAACAACTTTCTTGAGAAGATTGCACAAAGTCTTGTTAAAAGCTTCTGCTAATCCGTTTGCTGGAGCATGGTACATTGAAGACTTGTACTGCTTGAAGTCAAACTGTGCACATAATTTGCTCATGTCAAACTGCTTTCCATTATCAGTTATGATGTGACGAGGTACACCATACCGATAAATGATGTTTGTTTTGATAAAAGTTGCAACAGTTTCCTTTTTTACTTCCCTGTAAGGTGCCACTTCTGCCCACTTTGAAAAGTAATCTGTAGCGGCAAGTATATACATATGCCCTAGTGAACTCTTAGGTAATGGTCCTACCAAATCAAGTCCCCAAGCATCGAACGGCCAAGATGTGACTGTCGGATGTAATGGTTCAGGAGGTTGATGGATGAAGTTTGCACGAAACTTACAAGCTTGACATTTCTTGGAGTAGTCCATGCTATCCTTTACCATTGTTGGCCAATAGTATCCCATTATTTTAATTTGAAAATGCAATTTAGCTCCAGACTGATGTGCACCACAAATTCCTGAATGACCTTCTTGTAAGGTTTTGGATACTTCATCTTCTCCTAAACATCGAAGGAAGATACCATCAAAAGAGCGGCGATAGAGCGTACCCTTAAAGTAAATAAATCGAGGAGCTCGACATTTCACTTCTGTTTTATGCCTTGGATCATTGGGTAGCCTCCCATGCTCTAAATAATCAATCAATAGTTGTCTCCAATCTTCTTTTTCAACTTCGCAAACTGAAACAACATTGGATTCCTTATTGTTATCTTTAAAATCAACTGGAGGCAAAATCCATCGTTTGCAAAGAGGGACTTTTACTTCTACACTTGGCATGGCAAGAGCTGATGCTAGATTAGCTAGAGAATCTGTTTTCTTGTTCTCTCTTCTTGGTACATGTTCTAAGCTTACATTGTCAAACCATTCCAAAATTTTCTTCGCATAGTCGACATATGGTAATAGGTCAGGCTTCTTAACTTCATAAAGTGAAAGAAGTTGGTTGATGACCAATTTGGAATCCCCAAACACTTTAAGCTGAGTGATCTTCATATCCACTGCCATTTCCAATCCAATGATCAGAGCTTGGTATTCTGCTACATTGTTGGAACAATTTTCAGTGAGAGTAAATGCATAAGGCAATACATCTCCTTCTGAAGTGACAAAGACAACACCTGCTCCAGCTCCATCTTGACGGGCAGCCCCATCGAAGAATAGTTTCCATGGCCTGGGAATTTCGATGAAAAGAACATCTTCATCTGGGAGATCTTCAGAGAATTCCCAATCATCTGGAATCGGATGGTTTGCAAGGAAATCGGCAAGTGCTTGCCCTTTAACGGCCTTTTGTGGAATATAAGTAATATCGAACTCTTGTAGCAAAAGAGCCCATTTTGCCAATCTTCCACTGAGCACAGACTTGGACATGAGATATTTGAGGGGATCTGCTCGCGAAATCAAACGAACAGAATGAGCTTGCAAATAATGCCTCAGCTTTTTAACTGCAAACATCAATGACAAGCAAGTCTTTTCAATGGGAGAATAATTTAATTCAGCACCATTAAGAGTTCTACTAAGATAGCGGAGTGCAGTTTCTTTTCCTTTATCATTCTCTTGTGCCAATAATGCTCCTAAGGAACGTACTTGTGCAGCAATATAAAGGATTAACGGCTGTCCTGGTATAGGTGCCTTCAGAATAGGTGGTTGTAACAAAAAGGTCTTAATGCTCTTAAAAGCATTACTGCAGGCCTCATCCCAGACAAAAGGGACATCCTTCTTCATTAGCCGACTAAATGGTTGACATCGACCAGCCAAGTTTGAGATAAAACGTCGGATATATGCCAATCTTCCTTGCAGACTTTTAAGTTCATGCAGATTGCTCGGTTCAGGCATTTTCATGATTGCATCTATTTTTGATTGATCGATCTCAATCCCACGATGTCGTACGATGAACCCCAAAAACTTGCCTGAGGATACTCCAAACGCACACTTGAGCGGATTCATCTTCAATTGGTATCTACGCAATCTTTCAAACACTTGGCGAAGATCAGCGAGATGATTGGATTTTCCTTTGACTTCACTACCAAGTCATCAACATAACATTCGACATTTTTGTGAAGCATATCATCAAAGATCTTTTGCATTGCTCTTTGATAAGTAGCACCTGCATTCTTTAACCCAAACGGCATAACTTTGTAACAGTATATTCCTTTTGGAGTTCGAAATGCGGTAAGTTCTTCATCTCTTGGAGCCATACGAATTTGATTATAACCAGACGATCCATCCATAAATGACAAAGCTTCATGGCCAGTTGTAGCATCAACCATTATTTCTGTTATAGGGAGAGGAAAGTCGTCCTTTGGACAAGCATTGTTCAAATCTCGAAAATCTACACAAACTCGAAGTTGACCATTTTTCTTTCTCACTGGAACAATATTTGAGATCCAAGTGGGATACTTGACTTCTCTAATAAAGCCAGCTTTGATGAGCTTATTGACCTCAGCTTCAATTTGGGGGATCAAGTCAGGATGGAAACGTCGTTGAGCTTGTTTGATAGGTCAGACACTTTTCTTGACAGCCAGATGATGCATAGCTACTTTTGGATCAAGTCCCGACATCTCTTTATAAGTCCAAGCAAAGATATCTCGATACTCTATCAAAAGATCAAGATAGGCTTTTTCTTCTTCTAGTGGTAAGCAAGCATTAATAAAGACCGGTCGTGGATCTTCACTAGTACTGATGTTAACCTCCTTTAGTTTGTCAATAGTAGCTTGATTTCCTTCTTCAAAAGATGAAGGGGCTTCTTGGGCTTCTTCCTCTTGAGATTTTTCACCAGTTTCCTTTACAGATACATGGTTAGAAGTAAAGATTTTTGTTTCTTCAAGTTCTTCTTCCTCTAAAGATGAGACTGATGTTCGCAAAGAGATTCTTCTACTGGTCTAACAGATCCTTGCAGTGGAGGTATAAGGCCTCTTGATTCTTCCAAGTTAGTGATGGGAAGAGTCAGATCCTTTAAACCTTGAGCAATTTCATCTTCTCCAACTGTGGAAGAAGCCAAATTCTTTCCCTTTTGCTTTAATTCTTGCATCGGGTTGGGCATTACTTCTTCGATAAATGCATCTTTTAGATAAAACTTTGCATCTGCGAAATGTGCTTCTGCTATAGTAAATGGCTTAGCGTCTGCAAGGATCGTCTTGACTTGACCGTTTCTGCAATACTTGAGACATTGGTGCAGAGTTGAGGAGACTACACCATTTTGATGTATCCACGGTCGTCCTAACAACATGTTGTACGTCGTTTTGGCATCGATTACATGGAAAAGTGGACTTGACTCCATATCTCCAATGAAAAGTTGAAGTCTAAGTTTTCCAAGAGCTCTTTGTCCCCTTTGGTTGAATCCTTGGATCATCAAGCGGCTTTGCATCAATTCATCCAAAGGAACTCCCAATTCTTTCATTGTCATCAACGGGAGTATGTTGACAGCAGAACCATCATCAATCAAGATTCTATTGATCTTCTGTTCCCGAGTATATCCTACGACGAACAACGGCCGATTATGAGGGGTTGACCCCAGCAACAGATCTTCATCAGAAAAGTTAATTTTCGTAGCACAAGAATGATCATCAACTTCAAATGCTACTGAGTCAATGTTGTTTTCATTATCTTCATTGCCACCGTTATGGTAACAAGTCATGAAAACCAAATCTTCATCTCTAAGCTGAATTGGCATGAATTCGTTTAGAGTGATTGGCCTCTTTGACTTTTTTCCTACTGATTTTTTACCCTGAGATGGCATTTTTGTTTCTTGAGGCACATTGGGCTTTGGAGATTTGGCTGGTTGTTTGATCATCTTAGCTCTTGTAAGCACTTTCACAAGTTTTGGAAGATTCTTCTTTTTGCTTTTTCGGCGTGTGACTAGAGTCCAACCATCGTGATCTTGATTTTGTCTTTGAAGCAAATAGTTGCCCCCACTTCCCTGAAGATCCACCATCGTACTCGTACTTGGAGCCAGTATGATAGGATCAAAAGAGCCAAATTTTATGGTTCTATCCAGCAAATTGGATTGAGAAACCATATTGACTGACGCCAAATTTGACGACACCATTTCTTCTTCAAACTCGATTTTCCCCTCTTCATAGAGTCGCATGATTTTATCCTTCAAAATAAAGCACTTCTCCAGAGGATGGCTAATCAAGCGATGGTACTTGCAATAATTGGGGTCTTCTACTTTATTAGCTTCTTCAGGTCGCTTCATTTCTGGCAGCTGAATCAGCTTAGTCTTTAAAAGTTCTTCAAGAATGCTTGAAACATCAGAATCAGGAAAAGGATACTTCTTTTCTTGCCTCTCCTTCAAAGTGATCTTGCCTTTACCTTTGTCTTGGATAGGAGAAGATTTCTTCTCTTGAGATTGTTTTGACTTGGGAGATATCTTAAGAGGCTTGGTAGTCACGGCCATGGACTGTTTGCTTTCTCCCTTGTTGCTAAAGGTTTTGCCCCCTTTGCGGGTATCTTGTTTTTCCTTGGCTTTCTTTGGCTCTTGCACCGGAGGTTCTTGGTTTCCAGCAGCTGTCATACTCAACTCCATATCATGAGCACGAGTGGCTAATTCTTCAAAGGTCTTAGGCTTGATGCCTTGAAAAATGTAACACAAGCCCCAATTCATGCCTTGGATGCACATGTCAAGGGCAGAAGACTCAGACAGTCTTTCTTTGCAGTTAAGGCTCAGATTTCTCCATCTGTGAATGTAATCAATGACTGGCTCATCCTTCCATTGACGTGAGCTTGTGAGTTCGATCATGTTGACTAAGCGACGAGTGCTGTAGAATCGATTAAGGAATTCACGCTCAAGTTGTTCCCAGCTGTCAGTCGTCCCAGGCTCAAGATCAGTATACCAATCAAAGGCGTTGCTTTTTAGGGAGCGAACGAACTGCTTCACCATGAGATCCCCATAGGTACCAGCATTATTGCAAGTTTCCACGAAATGTGCAACATGTTGGCGTGGATTTCCTTTTCCATCGAACTGCTGAAACTTTGGGGGTTGATAGTTCCCAGGCATCCTCAGACGATCGATCCTTTGAGAATATGGTTTTGCATATGTATATGAAGGTTGAGTGATGCTTTCAACTTGATCTTTGATAGCCTTCTTGATAAGATCCTTGAGCTAACTGGTAGTGACGAGTTCATTGATCTTTTCTTCAGAATCCTTAGCGACTTCCTTGCCAGAGTTCTCACCATCATCTTGAAAGATTGATTGCCAATTTTGGTTTGAAGCCTCGTTCCTTTTTCCAGTGAGACTGGCGATCTTGTCCATCATGGAAGCGATCTGGTTATCCTTCTCTTTGATACTTGCTGAAAGAATTTCAACAGATTTTGCCAGTAGTGCAACTTGTTCTTTCAATGATGTGGTGCCAGTTGTCATGACAGCCATTACTCCAGAACTTGATTTTGGAGCAGATGATGGGATAAGCTTGTTGCTTGAGTAGTTATCTTGTTCTTGGTATGTTAACTGGCGACATGGGTTTGATCCTCGAGGAGAATCAACTTGTCTAGCAGAAACTTCTTCTAGGTCTTGAATTGGAGAAGAAGTGTCATAGAGGGGGTTTTGATTGAGCACCGGAAAAGTTTGCTCATACAATTCAGCAAGAGCTTTGGTCTTTCTCCTAGTGCCATAAGGATGAGCAGGGATATCAACGCTTGATGATGAAGTGGGGTAGACTGCAGGATTAGCTCGAGCAGGCTTAAGAGTTGGTTTGTTAGCAAGGTTCTTCTTGGGAGCCATTGCAACTTGATAACTTGAGTTTTGAAGAAAAGAGATGAATGGCAGAGATTGTCCCACCGGGCGTGCCAAAATTTGTACACACAAATTTCGCGTCAAAAATATGACAAGTAAAATTTGCCGTCAAATAAGAATTTTATTAATCAAACTTTGAGGTTACAATCTCTGAATATTCTTAAAGAAAGAAATCCTTTGATTCTTTTCTTCAGTAAAACTTTGATCCAAGGGTCTTCACGACTTGATCTTGAATCGGTAAGATCTGCTTCAAGGGTCTTCTAGACTTGGTCTTGAAAAACAGGAATTATCTCTTTTCCTTCGATGAACAAGATCGGAGAGCAGCTTCTTAGAGAATTCTCAAGAACAAGCACCGCGTTCTTAGAATTTCTCTAATTTCTTCTTAAGAATTTTGAGAGGATTTGGCTCTTCAAAATCTTCTTCTCTTCAGGCTTTCTGAATTGTGAATTTGTGTTATGGGGAGGTCTCTATTTATAGTGGTAGCTAGCCAAGTGAAAGAGAGTTTTAAAAGAACTCATCCTCCTTATTTATCTCTTAATTAATTTAATTTAATTACAGATAATATCTTCTTATTTATCTCTTAATTAATTTAATTTAATTAGAGATAAAATATTTATTTTTATCACTTAATTAATTAATTAAATTAGAGATAAAATATTTATTTATCTCTTAATTAATTTAACTTAATTAGAGATAAAAATTTATTATTTATCTCTTAATTAATTTAATTAAATTAGAGATAAAATATTTATTTTTATCACTTAATTAATTAAATTAGAGATAAAATATTTATTTATCTCTTAATTAATTTAATTTAATTAGAGATAAAAATTTATTATTTATCTCTTAATTATTTTAATTAAATTAGAGATAAAATATTTATTTTTATCACTTAATTAATTAAATTAGAGATAAAATATTTATTTATCTCTTAATTAATTTAATTTAATTTAATTTAATTAGAGATAAAAATTTATTATTTATCTCTTAATTAATTTAATTAAATTAGAGATAAAATATTTATTTTTATCACTTAATTAATTAAATTAGAGATAAAATATTTATTTATCTCTTAATTAATTTAATTTAATTAGAGATAAAAATTTATTATTTATCTCTTAATTAATTTAATTTAATTAGAAGTAAAATAATTATGACACATGGGTGAAATTTGATTGGATAACCCATGAATCCTTGCAATTTGATTGGTCAAACCATGTGTACATATTTAATTAATTATAAAATAATTAATTATAATATGATATTATCAATTTCACATGGTAATGTATAATTTAATTGAAAATTTCTTAATTAAAAGAAATTTCAATTAACACGTGACAATTTGTAATTGATTACAAATTTTCTCCTTCTACACACCGTCTATATATCTATCTATTCTACCTTTTTATAAGTTATAAGAATGAACTTTGAATACTTTATTTATAGCTTTGCCCTATGTTTCAAATCCACTGATCAAGATTTCTATAGTTTGACGACAGGTTTAATTTGTTCGACTAATAAGAAAGATCTTTTCTTCGGATCTAAGTCTACAATTTCGCAAATAAAGGTAAATATAGTTGAAGTTGAAAGTGCTGATAATTTTATAGTAGTAAGGTTTCATGGAGTCAGGTGCGACCAAACCTTGAAAGACTGAATACCGAATATTACTTTACCGTTAAACTTGTATACCAAAAATGAAAAGACGTACGGGTACTTCGCCCTTGAATTTGTATACAAAAAAAAAAAAAAAAATAGAGCCGTTAAAATGCAGGAATTTATAATTTTTTATTTTTTTAAAAAGTAATTAAATGGTGGGCATGCATAATATTGTTGAGAAAAACTTAGAGTAGATAACTCTAATTTTACCACTCAAAGAAGAAAGTTTAGATTTTAGGCAAAACTCACAAATGCTCACACTTCACTCTAGACTACACTCTTTAGAGAAGAACTCCTTAGGAAAACTTAAAACTTTTATTGCTTATTGAAGCTTACTACTTGATGATTTACAAATGCAAGGGAGGGGGTATTTATACAATACCAAGACAAACACAAGCCACACAAATATAAAATCTAAATAAATTACAACCACCCATTGTTGTTTAATAACAACCACACATTTAAATCACACAACTACAACCACACATTAAACCACACAATTGCAACCACACATTAAACCACACAATTGCAACCACACATTTAAATCACACAACTACAACCACACATTAAACCACACAATTGCAACCACACATTGTTAGGCTTTTATTTTTCCTTGGGCTGGTATTGGACAATTTAACACTCCCCCTCAATACCAGCTCTTCCTCTTTGCACCATGTTGAGTTGACGACGAAACATTTCAAATTTGTTGATACTCAAACCTTTTGTGAATAAATCTGTCATTTGATTATCTGTCTTGATCTGCTTCATCTCAATCTCTTCTTGTAGAACCTTTTCTCTGATAAAGTGATAATGCACTTCTATATGTTTGGTTCTTGCGTAAAAGACTGGATTTTCTGCCAAACGAATTGCTGACTGGTTGTCGCAATACAACGGAACTGCATAATCTACTGGTTGATGTAGATCACTCATTAGTTGTATCAGCCACGTACACTCTTGAGCTGCCATTGCTGCTGCTCGATACTCAGCTTCGGTAGTTGACAATGATACCGTTGGTTGTCTCTTACTGCACCAGGAAATTGTTCCAGAACCAAGTTTAAACATGTACCCAGTTGTTGATCTCCTGGTGTCATGATCTCTTGCATAGTCAGCATCACAATAACCAACTAACTTACAGTCTTCACCTTTCTTGTACAAAAGACCATAATCTATTGTACTTTTCACATATCTCAGTATTCGTTGAACTGCTTCTAAATGAGGCTTCTTCGGATTTTGCATATACCGACTCATCACACCAACTGTATAAGAAATGTCAGGTCGAGTCAAGGTTAAGTAGATCAGGCTACCTACCAATTGTCGATACATAGTTGCATCTTCCAAGTCTTTGCCTTCAAGTGCACACATCTTGCCATTTGGTTCCATCGGTGTTGAAATTGGCTTGCTCTCGAGCATTCCAAACCTTTTTAGCAAATCTTTAGAATATTTTTGTTGACAGAGAAATATTCCTTCTTGTATGTGATCAACCTCTAGACCAAGAAAGTGCTTGAGTTGTCCAAGTTCTTTCATTTGGAAACGAACTGATAAATTCTCCTTGGTTTGAAGAATTTCTGCCTCATAATCACCAGTTATGATTAAATCATCCACATATATCAATACGATAACTAGCTTTCCTCCATTAGCTTTGACAAACAAGCTGGAATCTGCAGGTGTCACTGAATAACCACTATGAGTTAAAAATTCAGCAATTTTACCATACCATGCTCTAGGTGCTTGTTTCAATCCGTAAAGTGCCTTTCGCAGCTTACACACATGCTCAGGATGATTTTGGTTTTGAAATCCCAATGGTTGAATCATGTAGATTTCCCGATCTAGCTCTCCATGAAGGAATGCATTCTTCACATCCATCTGCCACAAGTTCCAGTCTTTGTTGGCTGCAAGGGCAAGTAGGACTCGTACGGTTGTAAGTCTTGCCACCGGACTAAACGTTTCATCATAGTCTAGCTCATACTTCTGAGAGAAACCACGAGCCACCAACCGTGCCTTGTACCTTTCAATCGACCCATCTGGACGATGTTTTATCTTGTAAACCCACTTGCAGGATATGGGTTTCACATCTCTTGGTTTTGGCACTAGATCCCAAGTCTGATTCTGCTCAAGCGCAGTGATCTCTTCTTTCATAGCCATAATCCACTCAGAACTCTGTGATGCTTCTTCAAACGTCTCAGGTTCTGTTGCAATTGGTTCTTCCACTATGGCTGCATTAGCATATTTGGGATTTGGCTTTCGTGCTCTTGTTGTCCTTCGGATTTGTGATTGTGGAGATGGTTCTTCCACTTCACTCGATCTAACATCTGGTTGATACACACCAGTTTGCCAAGGACTCTGGTCTAACACTTGCTCGTCATCGTCATCATCACATAGGTCTTCTACTTCATCTGAAGTTGATTGAAGTTGGACAATATACTCTCCCATTTTCTGTTGTAGCATGTCTTCAAATTCTTTTGAATCTGACAACACCTCCTTTTCTGAGGACCACCAAGAAGATGCTTCATCGAATACCACATTGCGTGAAGTGTAACATCTTCCACTCGTAGGATCACAACATTTCCACCCTTTCCTTTGGTTGTCGTATCCCACAAAGATACACCTAGTTGCTTTCTTATCAAACTTGCTACGTAAATGATCAGGAACAAATACATAACATACACAACCAAATACTCGAAAGTAGCTGACTGAAGGTTTCATTTTCCACAATTTCTCAAAGGGTGAAACAAACTCTAACCTTGGTTGAGGAAGTTTGTTGATCACATGGGCTGCGGTTCTCATAGCTTCGGCCCAAAATCTTCTGGGTACATTCTTTGCATGCAGCATACTCCGACAAATTTCTGCAAGATGCTGATTCTTTCTCTCTGCTACACCATTCTGTTGTGGTGTATTGACACAAGTATACTGATGACGTATGTTGCATTCTCGTAGGTATTGAGAGAATTCGCCTGAGCTATATTCTCCTCCATTGTCTGTGCGCAAGCAACATATCTTCTTTCCCACTTCTCCTTCAACTATCTCTTTGAACTCTTTAAACTTTGAGAAAGTTTCAGACTTTTCTTTCATAAAGAAAACCCACACATACCTGGAGAAATCATCAATAAACGTCACCATGTACCGCATTCCACTAATTGATGGTTGCTTAACGGGCCCAAATACATCAGAGTGAACTAACTCTAATGGTTCTTTTGCTTTAAACTTTGACTCCTCGTATGGCAATTGGTGTGCTTTACCATATTGGCATCCTGCACAAACTGTGTCTGTTCTTATGTCAAGCTGAGGAAGTCCCTTAAGCATCGACTTCTTCATCATCATACTTAGCTTGGAATAACTAACATGACCTAACCGCATGTGCCATAAATCTGCTGTATCGCTCCTTCTTGTCTTGTCTACATATGCTGACTCTGCTGACATCACGTAGACTGACTCCAGACGTCGTCCTTCCATCATCGGCTGTCCTGAGATTTTGAGATCACGATATACCTTCACATCCCTTGGACCAAACAGAATATGGTGACCTGACGATGTTAATTATGCCACTGAAAGCAAATTTTTCTTCATGCCTTGGACATGGTAAACATCTTGTAGTGGTACCTGATTATGACTATATCGAGGTGCTACTACCGTCTTACCGATGTGAGTAATCGGTAATCTTGAATTATCAGCTGTCACAACAATGCGATTTCCCTTGTATTCTGACAGGTTCTGCAACTTCTGTTTATCGCCTGTCATGTGATTTGAGCAACCTGAATCGATAATCCAGTCATTCTCATAGTCAATTCGGTCAGCCGTTGTTACTGTGAGAGCTAACTCTTCCTCTTCCATAGCAAAAAATGCTTCAGCGTCCCAATCATCTTCGCTTTTCTCCTTTGTACTAGAAGTAGCAGCATTGCTCTCAGCGGGCCTTTTGTTAAACCAACAATCTTTTGCCATGTGACCTTTATTGTCACAGTTGTAACAGTTACCTTCAAATCTTTTATTGTTGCTACGATTCTTTGAAGCTCCCCCTGGACGAGAGCTCTCTTCTCCTTGATGACTTTTTGTCTTGTCACCATACTTTTTAGATCCACCACCGACGTGCTGTTTGAATTTGCCTTTGCTTTTGTTGGTGTAGAGTGCTTCCTCTTCACTTTTCAACGAGACCCCTCCCATTTGCTTGGCCATAGATTCTTGACCAACAAGCAAATTTTCAAACTCTACAAGTGATGGTTGAGTTGGCCATCCTTGTATAGCGGCAACGAAGCTGTGATATTCGGGCCTCAAACCATGGATAATTATTCTTTTTACCCTGGTATCTCCAATAGCAGCTGTAGGATCTAAATCAGAAATTTCACGGCATAACGTTTTTACCTTGTGAAAGTATTGAGCAATCGGTATATCTCGTTGTGCAACTGATAACAATTCATTCTCAAGAAGTTGAAGTCTTGTGTCATTCTTTCTCGAAAAGAGTGCATCTAAAGTATCCCACGCTTCTTTTGGCGTTTCTAGCTTTTGTATGTGTTCCAACATTTCTTCTTCAACTGTGGTCTTAAGGGCAAACATGGCTTTACCCACTTTAATCTTCCATTTGCGCAAGGTTCCTTGAGCATCTTCTTGCTCGGGCTTCGTAACTTCACTACCACCAACGACTTCCCAAAGGTCTTGACCTTGTAGGTAAGACATCATACACGTCTTCCACGTGTTGTAATTTTTGTGATTGAGCTTCTTGATTCCTTCAACTACTTGAAGATCACCCATCGTGTCGGAAAGACTCTAACAATACCGAACAAGCTTGATTTTGAGACACAAACTTGTAGACTACAAACTCCTCACGACTCAAGAACGCTCAAACCAAAAATAGTACCTGAATAACTATTTCACCGTGAACAGTACCGTATACGTGAATAGTATCGTATACCATATACTTGAATAAATCTCGTATATGTTAACAATTACTATAAAAGTATATAGTGACACGTGTGAATAGTAACTATGGTAGTAACTCACAACCTAGCTCTGATACCAATTGTTGAGAAAAACTTAGAGTAGATAACTCTAATTTTACCACTCAAAGAAGAAAGTTTAGATTTTAGGAAAACTCACAAATGCTCACACTTCACTCTAGACTACACTCTTTAGAGAAGAACTCCTTAGGAAAACTTAGAACTTTTATTGCTTATTGAAGCTTACTACTTGATGATTTACAAATGCAAGGGAGGGGTATTTATACAATACCAAGACAAACACAAGCCACACAAATATAAAATCTAAATAAATTACAACCACCCATTGTTGTTTAATAACAACCACACATTTAAATCACACAACTACAACCACACATTAAACCACACAATTGCAACCACACATTAAACCACACAATTGCAACCACACATTAAACCACACAATTGCAACCACACATTTAAATCACACAACTACAACCACACATTAAACCACACAATTGCAACCACACATTGTTAGGCTTTTATTTTTCCTTGGGCTGGTATTGGACAATTTAACAAATATATCATGTGTTACATCGAACTTTTACACTTTATTTGATTGGAAAAAAGATGAAAAAAATATTTCAATGGTTGAAATACAAAATAGCATATATTATTATGAATTTTAATTATTAAATAAAAAAAATCATCATTTTTTTTTAACCAGAATTCAAAATTTCAATTTTGAAGCTTAGAAATGGTGAGGTTAAATGTGCTATAAAAATTTATCTTTTATTATTATGTAGTTCGAGTGTGTAATATAGATTGCCTCGAAAGGCCAAGAACAAAACATATTCGTACAAGGGATAAACACAATAACAACGGAAACCCACTGAAACAAAGTTCTCAAACAGAAAACTAATCAAATCACACCATCTGTTCTTCATTCTCCGCCGTAAGTTCTCAACATTTAAACTTTTGTTCCATTCTTCTTCCAAAATTCATCTTAAGATTACAAGTAGATGAATTTGTTCCTATATAATTCATAACAATTAATTAATCATGATGAATTAAGATCAAGTCTGATTTATTGAATTAATCTTGTAATCATTTCACCACTCGATGTCGATGATATCTATCATTCTGTTTTTTATCGGGTTTAAAAGTTATTTACGACTTCCTAGGAACAATATGGAAAAATATTGAGTAGAACAAATCAATAAATGTTCAAATATCGGGGGAACAAAATAGGACCACGTTACCATCACTTGTATGAACAGTCAACTTCATGCCCAAGTTGTCCAGCTAATAGGTTTTGGCGACACCAAATGTGGAATGTGATCTTACGTCCACATTTAACCAAATTTTGGATTCCCATTTCTTTCTTTTTTCTTTTCCTCAAAATGTGGTTGCTTAAAGTAGCCTGAAAATGAGGATTAATTATCAATAATAAGATTATTTCAATCAACTTGCTTGCACAAACAAAAAAAAAAATTTGAAATCATGCCCCAAAACATAGAAGCTAAATGTAATAACATTAATTAGTGCCTCTGTTACATAAATTCGGCATATCAGAACACTAAATTTGTGTCGACACGACGCGATATCGATACTACGAAATATACATCTATACGGTGTTTATAATTCCAATTCGACAATGAAAAAAAATGAATAGGAGAAACAATGGGTGATTGCTGGCTTATATGAACACCAAATTAATACAATCCAATCCACAAATTGACCCCAAAAAAAAAATGAAATAGAAGGGGAAAAGGGGAAGTTACTAGTATGGAAAGATAAAGAGAGGATCAAGAAAAAAAAAGTACAATAAGAAATAAAATTGTTATAAAGATGGTTAGGAAGACAAAGTGTTAAACTTGAAATCAGTTTCAGTGTGAACCAATCCTTGTCTTACACGGCCAGCTACTTTCTGCCTTTCTCCATTGGTTATCCTAGTTCATCACTAATTTGACGAAAAAAGAAGAGAGAGAAGGGAAGGGGGTTATAGGGTAAGCTCTTTAGGGTAAACTTAAAATAGGCTCCATTACATATAAATATGACAAAATTACATAAAGTTGTCATGTATTTATGTAATTTTTTTTTTACATATAAATATGAAAAATTACATATATACATGATAAATTACATATAAACATGACAAATTACATATAAAAATGACAAATTACATATAAACATGACAAATATGTCATGTATTTATGTAATTTTTTACATATGTACTTTTTTTTTTACATATAAATATGACACAAATTACATATAAACATGACAAATTACATATGTCATTATAAGCTCATTTTAAAGAGCTTTTCTTAGAATTTTTCGAAGGGAAGACTAAAATGTCGAGAAGATCTAGACAAATCTACGTGATAGGACTAGGCTTTTGTGATTCTTTAACTACTTTTTCTTTTAGAAAAGAAAAATTCCAATTAGGATATAAGCCTAATTACATTTCTGTTAATATAAATCCAATTCGATTATAAGCCTAATTAAAATATAAGCCTCATTACTTTAATATGTGTAAAAAAATCCAATTAATTATAAGCCCAAATTTAATTTTATAAAATTATATAAGACAATAATTTTAAAAAGTGAAAGCTTTTTGTTAGCAATCGAATTAAAAGGAATATACCCTAAGAGCTTGGGACTATGAAGGACTAGCTAGGTTTAGAAAATGCATCTCCATATCCGTATTTTATTTTCAAATATTTTTAATCAATTTTGTGAGTTTAAAATTTTGGATAAAAGAAAAGTCAAACATTTAAATATATATCCGAATCATATACTTGTATCCGAATTTATGTAACATAGATTAGTATTAGTATTGTTATTTTAAGATCTAATAGCTATACTTGATCTTGAGTGGCTGTTGAAATGAATTTTATAATCGCATTTTTAATCACCAAGTGGTTTGCTCATGGATTAGGTTAGATTGCAATCCAATTTTTTTTTTCACCTTATCCAAACTCGATTCTGGATGGGCTCGAGCTAGTCCATCGACTCATATTATTGTTTAAATATTATTAAAAAATAAAAAAAATTAATTTTAATTTTATTAATATTAAATATTAAATAAAAAATATTTTTTATTATTTAAATAGTAATCTGAATAAGACCGACTTAAATCATTAAAAATATTATCAAACTCGACTCAAAATCAATAAAATTTATCAAATCGAACGAATTATCCAATCCATAAGCAATTTCATTTCAAATTTTACTTGTTATCAGTTAAATAAGATTACCAAGAATCTTAATTGTTCTGTACGTTTCTTACCTCATCTTTGCATTTTCCAGGACCTGCGGGATGAAGAAAGTGATTGGACTGGGTACGGAACAAGGTGGACTTTATTATCTTGACCTAAGGCCGAAATGTTTGGCACCCTTTGCTTCTCAACCATGTGGTTTTAATCTTTAGCATTGACGTTTTGGCCATCCGGGTTCTGAAACATTTTCCAAGTTTTCCAGTTTAGACTCTAGAATTTCCTTTTCAACAAAGTGCAGTTGTCCTGTTTGTCCTTTAGCTAAACATTGTCGTTTACCTTTTTCTACTGGTCACATTCGTGGAACTGCATGCTTGTTTTGATTTTATTTATATTGATGTTTGAGGTCTCTATTCTACTTTATCCATCAGTGGATCACGTTTCTTTTTAACCGTTGTAGTTGATTTTTCTCGGAGCATTTGGGAATATTAGATGCAGCAAGCATATAAATCACAAGCACTTTCTTTCATTAAAACATTTTTTGCCATGGTTAAAACACAATTCAATGCTTTCATTCACCAAGTTAGCAGTGACAATGGGCTTGAAATTTTTAATAAAGATTTCACTTGGTTCTTTAATTCATTTTGGATCATCCAACTACACAGTTGTGTAGATACATCATAGCAGCATGGTGTTGTTGAACGCGAACATCGTCTTCTACTTAATGTTGCCCGAGCAGTTCGTTTTTAAGCTAAGCTACCTCTTAAATTTTGGGGGCGTGTGTGTTCTAATTAGGGGTGTAAACCAAACATTTGTATTTGCAAGTTATTCGAGTTCGGCTCGAAAAAAATTCGAATTCGGATCAAGAAATTTTTTTCAGCCTTTTTCGGATCAAGAATCTAGGACCTTTGAATATTTCCTTGGCATTGAAGTGGCTCATTCTAAGCATGGCATTTATTTGAGTACGCGAAAATATGTTCTTGATATTCTTAGGAACTTACAGCGTGGCCTGCTCCAACCTATTCTCATCACTACGCAACACCAAATTGCTGAGGGGGAGAAACGTTTCTTCTTTCTTCGTGGCAAGCTCTGTATTTCGAACTTACAGCTCCAGCTTCAGGGGAAGTATTGGACCAGATATGAGATCAGAAGACTTTTGCTAAAGAGTTCTTGGTTGACAGCACATTCTTGGCAATAAATGTGCATGTATATAATTGTATGAAGCTATTTTTTAGGCTAGAACTTCTTTATTGCTTTATAGCTATAATTAAGTGATTTGATACACGACTTGTATACATAAACATATGTTGAAGGAACAAAACAGTAGAGCTGAATTCACCAAAATTTTAAAATATAATTTAAAATTATAAAATTAAAATAAATTATACTTAATTTAAATTCGAATCTTTTCGAATTAATAAGTTCAAACGATATTCCTTTGCTTATCCAAAAAAGAAAAAAAAATTATATCCTTTAAACTTGAGCAATAAAAAGCAAGAAAGAAAATTACTGAAACAAACAGAGGGGGTTTGAAAACTTGATGGGAGCCCTTGCCATCCCACAACGAAGAAAGGCTCTTTGTTGTATAATTGACTTTTTTTTTTTGGGTGTGTTGTCAGTTGTATCCATATAAATCCCTGTTTTTAAGAAGAAAAAAAAAATAATGTTGAACTCATCTCGTCCACCAAACAAGTCCAGCAAACTAGCCCAATTTGGACCCAGCCAGACGAGCCCAAGAATCACTGATGACAAAGGCACAAGAAACATGAACGCTTTCCCTTCTCCCAACGGTTACGTCCCCAGTCATCTCGGCGTCCACCTAGGGTAGTGTAAAGCATTAAATGTCGCAGCCCTATTGACGACGAACATTAAATGCGGCCGTCTCCTCAGCGAGGCCCCCCGAGGCCGTTTACACCATATGATCAATCAAAGTCAGGCACGTGGAACCAACAAGTCGCCCAACTTTCTATATATAGTCCTCCTGAGGACTATTTAGGTTTAATCTCTCTCTCTCTAAGAACAACTACTCTTTCTCTCTCTCCATCAGATCTCTCTTTCCTTCTCCAAATACTGACTTAAGCAGCTCAACCTCTGGTGCCCTCTGACCTACTTTCCTTGCTTACAGGACCTCCGACCACCAGGAGCACCACCTCCACACAAAAAGACATCAACATCTGGCGCCGTCTGTGGGAAACGACAAGCCATGTCTTTGCCACTAACCCAACAAACCACCTCACTTGGAGGCCCAAGCATCATCCCCCAAACACTAAATCTCCCACACCCCTGGTTACAGGTAGCTTCCATTCTCCTCCCTCGTGAACTTTCCTCAATTCGTCGAGACCTGGCACCAGCTACCAAACACCCTACATACCCAACTTCTGGCTCTATCAACCATATTACCCCCAGAATTACTACCAAAACTTACTCACAGCCACCTCTACGGCATTTTTCGCCTCCCCGACATTTTCCACCTTCTCGACTCTGACGTAGGATATTCCCTCAACCACCCATATAACCCCATCCAATCCCTTAGAACTCAACTTAACATCGTGGGATGCACGAGCATTTCCTTTGTTCCCGGAACCGACCCAACATCAGTTGACCGAGAAAACACATCAGCCACACTACCACCAAACACTTCTACAGGCCCCCCCGGTGCTCAATCCCACCATCCAACCATCCAACACCACCTTCCACCCCCAGTGCTGTCGTATGTTGACCCAACATACCAGGTGCTTATGAGCCAGATACAAACCCTCTAGGCTCAGTTGGTCGAGCAGCAGCATGCTGCCCGACAGGCAAACTAGAAAGCAGGGCAAAACCTAAAAAGAAACAATAATAACCAGGAAGAAAACAGTGCCAGCTTATCCTATCGAGGTAGCCATCGAACAACTGCAAGCAGGGCACACAGACAAATCAAGGAACAGCGCTCTGAGGAGCGACCTCAAAATGAGGAAAACTTGCCAGCCAATAAGGAGGCAGTCGTGGGCACTGTCAAGGTGCAAATGGCGGCCCTCAGAAAAGAGGTCCACGGCATGATGAAGGACAAAGTGGAAGAGGTAAAGTAGATGATGGACGACAACAGTCCCTTGACCCTTAAAATCCGACAGGAACTAGTACCCAAGACAATCCAGCTCCCAAAAAAACCCTATGATGGCACCAAAGACCATACAGACCACTTCATCCAATACAAAAATTACATGCACCTGCTAAGGGCTAGCAACGCCAAGAAGTGCTGGGTGTTTCCTATGACACTCAGAGTGCACACCAGAACCTGGTACCATTCACTGTTGGCAGGATCCATTGACAGCTTCCAGAAGCTCGAAAGAACCTTCGTCGCCCAGTTCCTCGCCAACAAGGCCACTTTCAAAACCCCAGCCAACCTTCTTGCAGTAAGACATAGGGAAAATGAGACCCTCAGAGAATACATCCGCATGTTCAACTCTGCCACCATGGAAATCAAGGACCTGCACGATGACTGGGCCATACAGGCGTTCATCTCCGGTGTTCGCCATGAGCACCTCCGATACGCTTTGACAGATGAAAAGTCAAAAAATCTCTATAACCTATATGAGAAGGCCCAGATGTACGCCGGAACAGAAAAAATGAAATTGGTAGAGGGGCCCGAAGAAAGAACAAACTACTAGCAGGGTCAGGGACGCCCCCCGAAAAGCAAACAAGGATACCAAGATAACAGAAGGCAGTTGGGTCTGGACTCACATCGCCAAAGGTTTAGGTCACTAGACAGGTCGGCCCATCAAACTAACGCGGACCTAACCATGCAAGGTCGCTGGCGAAGAGGGGAAAGAGTCTCATACTCTAAGTTTGAAGAGTACACCCCCCTCAACGCCTCAAAGGCGTACATTCTAAATGCGGTGGCCCACGAGGGCATCCTGGGAACGTCATACCCTATGAGGGACAACCCAGCCCTCCTCAACTCCAAGGAAATGTGCCACTATCACAATGATGTAGGGCACAACACCGAAGATTGCAAGTCTCTGAAAGACGCGATTGAAATCGCCATCAGAAATGGTCAGATCAAACAGTTTGTAAGAAAGTCAGAGGCCCACCAGGGGCAGTCGTCGACGAACAACCAAAGAAACACAAGCAGGGTAGAGGGAAAGAAACCGATATAGGGGGTAATAAACATGATAGTGGGGGCACGAAAGAATAGAATGCCAGCAATTCCAAGTGAAAGGCCCACCTCAGAAGTATAATGGCGATCGATATAACCCCCAAGCGAGAAAAATAGACTGAAAACTGGATGGTAGACTTAATTGATAATGATGTCGACATCTTGGAGGACAATGGGAATGACCTGATTGTTGTGGCGGCCACGATTGGGAACATCAGAAAAGAAAAAAAAGGGTCATCGTCGATAGTGGTAGCGTAATAGAAGTTATCCAGTGGGAAGTCTTCAAAAAGATGAGCATCCCTGAGAGGGACTTGAAGCCAACAAGCCCGATTTTTGACTTTGCAAATCAGCCAATCACAGTCAAAGAATAAATAACCCTACCGACAACAATGAGAGATGACGACCATACTCTCACCATCATTTCTGAATTTTTAGTAGTCAACTAACCTTCGGCCTACAATACCATCTTCGAAAAGCCCGTAATAAGAAAAGCAAGAATGGTGGCCACCGTCTACTGCCTTACAGTAAAGTTTCCAACACCAATAAGAATCGATTACATGAAGACAGATCAGCAAATGGCACGGCAATGCCACATGTTATCCATACAGCTCGCCAAAAAGAATCAGGGCATCGAGCTTGACCTCAATATGACAGAAACAGGGGGCAGACAGAAGAAACTGGGAGAGCTAACAGAAGTTCAAGTCAACCTGATCGACAAAACTATGCTCACCTTAGAAAGCCTGGACAGCAAGGTGGAGACAAGTCAATATAAGTAAGGAGGAACCTGCAGAGCAAACGAAAACAATCCCCCTGGATCCGGAAAACCCGTCTAAAACAACCAAGGTCTGGTCTTCTTTGGGAAGTGAATAAAGACGATCCTTGGTGGCCATGCTGCAAGACAACGCCGACATCTTTGCATGGCCGGCGGCTGACATGCCCGGTATAGACCCAAGAATAATCACCCACTCCCTGAATATAAACTCAGCAGCAAAATTTATCAGATAGAGGAAGGGCCACACCCCCGAGCGAGTCAGGACGATCAGTGAAGAAGTTGAGAAACTACTATCCGCTGACTTCATAAAAGAGGTGGTATACCCAGACTGGCTTGCCAGTGTAGTGATGGTAAAAAAGGCCAGTGGAAAGTGGAGAATGTGTGTGGATTTCACGAATTTGAACAAAGCCTGCCCTAAAGATAGTTTCCCCTCTTAGCTATTAGTTGCCTGGTAGATTCCTCAGCAGGACACAAGTATCTGATCTTTATGGACGCTTTCTCCGGCTACAATCAGATCAAAATGAACCCCGACGATCAAGACAAGACGTCATTTGTCAAAGATGAGGGTCTATTTTGTTACCAAGGGATGCCCTTCGGGCTAAAGAACGCAGGAGCCACCTACCAGAGGCTGATAAATAGACTCTTCAAAGACCAGACTGAGCGGAGTATAGAAGTATATGTAGTAGACGACATGCTGGTCAAAAGCTCTTCGCTGGACCAACACATCCTCGACCTGGAGGAAGCCTTTGACATTATCAGAAAGCACAACATGAGATTGAATCCTGAAAAATATGCATTCGCAGTAGGGCTAGGGAAATTCCTTGGTTTCATGGTCTCCGACAGAGGAATAGAAGCAAATCCGAAAAAAAATTCAGGCAATTTTGGGTATGTGCCCGCTGAGAAATACCAAAGAGATGCAAAGACTTACCGACAGAGTGGTTGCCCTCAATAGATTTATCTCCAAGCTCGCCGACAAATGCCTACCTTTCTTCAAGGTAATCAGGGGAGCCTCCAAGTATCAATGGATCGAGAATTGTCAGAAGGCTTTTGAAGAATTAAAGAAGTACATGTACTCGCCGCCCTTGCTCACCAGTCCTCTGTCGGGAGATCAGTTGTACATCTACTTGGCAGCCTCAGATGAAATTGTGGCCACTGTGCTTTTTAAGGAAGAAAAAGCCCGCCAGATGCCAGTTTATCATGTCAGTCGAGCCCTACAGAATGGGGAGATCAACTATACTCGGCTGGAAAAAACCACTTTTGCCTTGATATTGGCGGCTAGACGTCTGAGGCAATACTTCCAGGCCCACCCCATCATGGTATTGACAGATCAATCGCTTAAGGAAGTCTTACAAAAAGTAGGCATGACGGACAAGATGGCTAAATGAAGTGTCGAGCTAAGTGAATTTGGCCTAGAGTATAAGCCTAGGAAGGCTATCAAAGCCCAAACTTTTGCGAACTTTATAGCTGAGTGCTCATTCACTAGTGACATCACAGCGCCGATCCGCTACCAGGAAGAATCACCGTCAAAACCCAGTAGTGACGATGCACTGTCACCACCTCTAGAACCAACCTTAATACAGAGGCCCCAGCAGCTGGAGCCCTTCCCAAATGACATGTGGATGCTGTATGTAGATGGATACTCAGGAAAAGAGGGATCAAAGGCCAGAATCCTGTTAACTGACCCCAAGGAAGTGAATGGCAGTATGGGTTATCTTTCGATTTTCCCGCCTCAAACAACGCAGCAGAGTATGAAGCCTTCATGGCGAGGCTAGAGTTGGCACTCAAACTCAACGCCACAAAGTTGTTCATGTAAACCGATTCCCAACTGATGGCGAAGAAGGTGAACGAGGAATATAAAGTAAGGGAGCCCGCCTTGATAAAATATCACAAAAAGGTCGTGAACCTGAAACGGCGATTCAACCATTTGATAGTCCAACAGATCGCTAGAGAAGAAAATATCAGAGCAGACTCCTTATCCAAGCTCGCTTCCGCCATTGAAATATGACAAAAAGGAAAGATCATCCTTGAACACCGCCTTTTGCCAAGCCACGGGGAGGGCGAAGAGGTCCTCCAAGTAACCAATGGACAGAGTTGGTTAACAAGCATTACAGACTTTCTTACAAAAGGGACTTCTTCCGACGACCCCAAAGAGCAACTCAGACTGAGAAGAAGGACAGCCAGATACATAATGATGGGGGATACCCTTTATAGGAAATCATTTAGTGAACCTTTATTAAGATGCCTAGAGCCAGCAGAGGCTGAATACGTCCTCCGAGAAATTCATGAAGGGGTATGTGGAAACCACATGGGGGGCAGGTTGCTAGCAGAGAAAGAACTAAGACAAGGTTTCTACTGGCCGACAATGAAGAAAGATGTCACAGAACTGGTAAAGAAGTGTGACAAGTGCCAAAAGTTCGCCACTATTCCAAGACAACTGGTAGAATTGCTCAACCAGTTGTCGAGCCCTTGGCCCTTTGCAATGCAGGGGATCGACATTCTGGGACCTTTCCTAATCGCCATAGGGCAGAAGAAGTTTGTAGTTCTCGCCTGCGAATACTACACCAAATGGGTAGAAGCAAAAGATGTGACGACTATAACAGAAAGGATAATTGAGAACTTCGTTTGGAAGTCTATGTTGTGCAGATACGGGATCCCCAACATCATCGTGGCAAACAATGGTGCACAGTTTGAGGGGGCAAGTTGAAGAAATTTTGTAAGAATTTCAAAATTCTACTAACTCACAGCTCAGTCAAACACCCCCGATGAACAAGAAAATCCTCCAAGGCCTAAAAAAGAAGCTCAACGACACCAAGGGGCAATGGCTGGAAGAAATACCCGAAATATTATGGGCTATCAAGACCACGTCCCACTCATGCACGGGCGAGACTCCTTTCAACCTGATGTACGGTACAGAGGCCATAATATCGGTCGAGATCGGCATAAACTTCTTGAGAACGGCTCACTACGACCCCGCCACCACTAGAAGAGATCAGATCAGAGACTGGGCACAAGTCAAACAAGCTGCCAGATCACATCAAGTCGCCTAGTACTATAACTCGAAGGTCAAAGGTAGACAGTTCCAAGTCGACGACCTTGTCCTCTGAAGTTGTGAAGCCAGCAGACCCACAGACGAATAGGGAAAGATTGCCCCAAACTGGGAAGGCTCTTTCAAAGTAACAAAGAAGATTAGCTTTGGAGCCTATGTGTTGGAACAAATGGATAGAAGCCCTATACCAAGGACCTGGAATGCGATCCACCTGAAGAAATATTTCTTGTAAAATTGTAAACAAGTTGTATTTTCCTTCATGATAATAATAATACAACTCGTTTTTGCAGGAAAAATCAAATTCAACACCACGCCCAATGGCCCCTAATTGGCCCATCTATACGTTCACCACGTGTGCTTGCCATAAGATGCCGTGTCACACGTCCAATGGCCTCTAAATGGCTCATCCATGCGTTCACCATGTGTTCTCGTCATAAGACGCCGTGTTACACGCCCAACGGCCTCTAACTGGCCCATCCATGCGTTCACCACGTGCGCTAGCCATAAGACGTCGTGTTACAAGCCCAACAGCCTCTAACTGGCCCATCCATGCGTTCACCATGTGCGCTCGCCATAACACGTCATAAGACGCTGTGTTACATGCCCAACAGCCTCTAACTGGCCCATCCATGCGTCCACCATGTGCGTTCATCATAAAACGCGTGTTATACGCCCAATGGCCTCTAACTGGCCCATTCATGCGTTCACCACATGTGCTCGCCATAATACGCCGTGTTGCACATCTATTGGCCTTTAACTGGCCCAACCGTGCACTTCGGCAAGGATGCTCGCCAGAGAACACCATGCCTTACCCCTTGTCATACGTTGGATCTGCAAAAGCTGATGTCCTCGAAGTCTTGCCAACCAGGAGATGCAAAACGAAAGCTCGAACACAAAAGCCCAAGAGCCTTCCTTGCAATAAAACCAGCCCGCCAACACAAAAATAACAAGGGCTCGCCCAAGAAACAGATACAAACGAAGACATAAAATGCATTCACGACAATTCAGCAAGAGGAAAAATAAACAACACAAAAAAAAAATAAACAAACTTCACAAACTTTCATTCATAAGAAAGGGCTATTACAAGTTCTTATGACTTATCTACAAGGTCCTCGACTAGAGGACCACTACCCGCTCCAGTTACATCCCCATCTACAGTAGGAGGATCCCCAACCTTACTACTCTCAGTAGGATCGACAATAAAAGCATCGGCTACAAGCGCCTCTTCAGCAGTTATAGCAGACGGAAATAGATAGCCAAGCGGAGTGGGGGGGGCATTCGATTGTCTTGGGGCGTTGCAGGGATAATAGACACTGGGACCATGCCAAACTCCCCCTTAACTTCTCCAGGGAATGTACATCGGGACATACAGGATCAAAGCCATCAAGCGGGTCTCCAATGGCAATAAAATCTATGCCCCTACAATCTAAGGGCCCATACATCAACTGGACCCCAGTAAGGGTGGTCGCCCTGTACTGGCTTACCATGCCAACCACCACCGCGACCACTTCTCCTCTTTCTCCTCCAAGGCTTTTTCAAGCTTCGCCTTCTCAACCCCTACAGCTTTGGCCACTTCGTCAGCAATGTCGACCTTTCTCTTCTTGTCCGCCTTTAGCAGACTCTGCTTCAGGTTACATATTTGTTTTTCTCTGGCAAAAACACGATCTTCTGCTAGGTGAGCTGGCCCCGAACAATACTGGTCTGGCGCTCAGCCTTCGCCACCTTAGCAGCACAGGCTTTCTCTTTGGAGATCAGTTTCTCCCCAACGGCCTTAGCTTCCTTCTCAGTCGTCGCGATCTTCTCTTTCTCAGCCTTTAGCAGAGTTTCCAACTCTTATATACGGACAACCTTTAGCTGGGAGCCCTTCTCTACGTCGCGAAGACGGACGTCCGCCTCTCCGACATGATTATAGATGGCCAGACCAATGCCCAAGCCCTGAAAATGAAGGATAAAAAACCAAGTCAGGAGGGTCAACCAACACCAACAAATAACAATCCGCAAAACAGGGCTCATCTCCACCATGCTCGCCATTAGACCACGTTGAGCAGTTCGCACAGTGTAATCCTCGATAACTTTCACCTCTTGGGTTGGAAGATGGTTGCGAACCTAGTTGACACACCTATCCACGCTGCCAAGCAGAGAGTTAACGGGCATGCATCCCTGATAGTCAAAATAAGAATTAGACCCTTAGCGCACATTGAGGTACACGCCCCCGCAGGATGAGGGCGAAGAATGTACGGAACGCACCACCACGTCGTCAGGAGTGAAAGAGGCACCATCCCTGCCAGAAGAGGCTGGGACGACGGGCAGAGTCCTACAGCCCTTCACAGGCTCTGTAGCCTTCTTATACTTCGGCAACACATCGATTGGGCACCATCTTTACCCTTTTCCACTGCCTTATTGGAAGAGCCAAGGCCTGCCTTTTACTTGGACGAGCCCAGGCCTACCTGCTTTGTAAACAAAGACAGAATTGCCTTCTGCTTCTTAGGAGCATATTCGACCTTCTGCCTCTTCGGATCAGGATCGACGACCACGTCACTTCTCTTATGCTTCGCGGTAGGCTGCTTCTGGACAACAGGAGCAGCTTGCTCCTTATTCTGAGTCTGGCTCTTACTCTTCAGGTTCTTCGCCCTGCGAATCTTCTCAGCAATGGCAGCACTCAACATACCTGCACAGAAGAGAACAATCAAGATGAGAGCTCATCAAAGATCTAAAATAGTAAAGACAAGCAAGGTATACCTGCCCATTAAAAAGCTAAGAACAACTTTGACGCGGTAGAACTACCACACCCAGCACCATCCTCACGGTCAGAGCTATCAGAACTATTAGAGCTATAGAATCTCCCATGTCGAACACCACTTTGTCATCGCCATTATCATCCAAAACAATAACCTCAATCGGCGAGCTGCCAGCTCTTGAACTATCACCACCTTTACTCTCATGCGAACTCGGGGAGGGTGGCAGTTCTATCACAGCGGAGGTAGAGGCAATAGGGGTTGGCTCACTCTCCAAGGCCATTACCTTCGTCAGTGTTGCTCTTTCCTGACAGTGCAATAGCAATGGCAGGAGGGTCGCCCACCTTAGCCGCTGGAGCGGCGTCCACGTCTTCAAGACCTACCTCACCTCGACGAGATGTGCCCACTTTCTTGCCTTTCTTTTTCACAAGTTTGATAATACCTGTCAAAACCTTCGCCAAATAATCCGTACCACCCAAGGCCAGGTGTTACCTTTTCGGGGGAGGGGCAAGATTGGCGAACTGGGCCGCTACCCTGTTCGGGCTGGTATTCTCCAGACAATACTTGTAGATGAGGGTGTCCGTCACGATTTTCTCCCAGTCGATCTTGTGCCCCATGTAGCAGTCAAATTGATCATTCTCTAAGTCATCCATAACCACCACATATTTCTGCGGATCTTTTGGAGGCGTGCACCACCTCACATGGAAGCCCTAGTCCTTTTCCAACTTCAGTTCCACAGCAAAAAATTACCACCTTTTGATGTGATTGTTGTTAGGAGCGTTTACTACAACTAACTTATGGCGAGCACTTAGGTAGCAATCTTTATCCTTTTTCAGCTTCAGCTGATACAAGTTGCGAAAGACGGCATACAGGGGAACCTCGCCTCTTTTTCGATAATCAATGAAGTACGCCACCATAAAAGGTCACGAAGACCCTGTCAGTTGAGCAGTAGTGATCCCATACCCTTCAAGGCAAGTGGTGAAGAAAGGGTTCAAAGGAATGTGGAATCCCCCTTGAACATATGCTCAAAGAAGATCATGTTCCTCCCACCATTCTCAATCTGGCTTGGACGTCGACCCGTGACGGGCACGTAGAACTCGTAACGGTAGTTGGGGATATAGATGCCACGAGTCAACATCAGCGCACCAACCTGCTCGACGTCCATGGTCCAAGGAATATTGTCGTTCCACTCCATGCCACTATCGCCAGCAACTCTCCTACTGCCCTCAGGAGGCGTTTGGTCTACCTCTTTGGCACTACCACCAACGACCCCACCGCCACCACTCGACTCATTATCACCAGCAGCAGCCACCCTGGCGCCTTCCTCGATATCACTATCAATATCGTCTAACACCTCGTCAATACTCTGACCACCGGCATAGGACAGACCCTCCATCCTCTCCAACGCGTCAGAACCATCACCCACTCATCCCTATTTCACAACAACCACCAGAAACCACCACAAACACACGCTAAAATCAAAACCAAAAGTAAGGAAAAGCACCAAAAATACCTATGCAGCCTCGAATCGACCTTGTTGGATTAACGAAACAGCAAATCGGAGTACGATGCAAACAGATCGGAGCACAATGCACGTTTAGAGTAAAATTGGTAGCACTTCGACTGCAAAAATCAAAACGACAGGAGACAAATCCCTAAGGCACCCCCATTTATCGCAGGAAGACTTCTTAAAAGTTGCCTTGCTGACCGCCCATCACACCATATGATGGTCGACACGTGGCCATTCCTTGAACAGCACGCCCAACCTTTAATGCTGCAATTAAAGATGGGCACATCAAACGTCACGTCGTACCAACCAAAGGACGACAATAAAGTCCAGAGCACCTCCTCGCCTGTACTCGAAGGCACCCAAGCATCTTCGACACACTACCACTCGCCACACTATGAGAAAGGAAGCTTGCCATCTACACTTTTGCCAAAAACTCAAACCCTGAAGAACAAGTCACGTACTTCCTCGCCACCATAACATCATCGCCACAATCCCAGATCTTGTAAATAGCTACAGGCTCGCCGTCAGTCACTTTATAACCTCTACCTTGCCTGAAGGGCAATTGTTGAACCCATCTTGTCCACCAGACAAGCCCAGCAAACTAGCCCAACTCGGGCCCAGTCAAGTGAGCCCAAGAACCACTGATGACAAAGGCATAGGACACGTGGACGCCTTCCCTTCTCCCAAAGGTCACGTCCCTAGTCACCTCGGCGTCCACCTGGGGTAATGTAAAGCAGTAAATGCTGCAGCCCTACTGACTATGAACATTAAATGTGGCAGTCTCCTAGGCGAGGCCCCCCGAGGCCGCTTACACCAGATGACCAATCAGAGTTGGGCACGTGGAACCAACAAGTTGCTCGACTCTCTATATATAGTCCTCGTGAGGACTATTCAGGTTTAATCTCTCTCTCTCTCTAAGAACAACTACTCTCTCTCCCTCCAATTACTGACTTAAGCACCAGAGCGTGCCCGGAGGTCAACCTCCGGTGCCCTCTGACTTATTTTCCTTGCTCGCAGGACCTCTGACCACCAGGAGCCCCACCTCGACACAAAAAGATATCAACAAATAATACGAACAAACAAGATACTAGAAATTCAATTACTATCATATACTAATTTGATCTAACAAATATGTCAATTTAATGATCATATCATTCAAGAAACTACATAATCCATTTTTTTTTTCATTTTCATACTCCCCTCCATCCTAAATTGTTAGTCTTCCTTTGACTTTTATGAAATTTAAAAATAAATAAAAAATTGATTTTGGTGTACTTAATATTAAATTTTTTATTTTTGTTATAATAATTGATATGTTATAGTTTTTATTGTCAAAAAGTCAAGAATTCATAAAAAAATAAAATATTTAAGTGTTTAAAAAAGAATACATAATTTTAGAACATAAAAAAAAAAAAAAAAAAGAATCAAGGAGTATAAGGTTAAAGGTGTTATTTTGAAATAGAACATTTTGGAGAAGAAAAATGTTGCTAAAATTAGAACAAATTGTGCCTTTTAAGTTTAATACAAATTGCTAAAACTAAAATTAGAACATCCAAATCGATTTCAACCATTTAAATGTTTAATACGAAGACAAAAACACATCAGAAACATCATCAATTAATCCTGGAAGTTTTAAAACCGCGCCGATTTTTTTACTTTGGAAACCGTAAAGATGATTCGTTAATGATTATCCGAGATCCCATCGCTCAATTATCAACAAAAAAAAAAAAAATCCCATCGCTCATCGGCATGTAAAAGAGCAAAGACGAATAAAAATGCAGTTTCTATTCCCGTAAAACATCAAGAATACCCGTCTAAAGTTGATTCTTACTCGAAGCTAAAAAAAAAAAAAAATCGTTTAATTGATGTTTATGTTTATGTTTATGATTATTTGATTATTAATTTAAAAAAAAATTATATTTAATATATTATTTTTATTAAATTTAAAATAATAAATTATTAAATATATATTTTTATATATATCATTTTAATAAGTATCTAATGATACTAAATAATATATATTTTTAAAACTTTTAAAAAAAACTTTTTTTTTTTGATAAGACGTCATAGTTCATACTAATATACTATCTAGACATCCCATGCATTCTCTCTAATATCTTGGTGTGCCTATATCGACGGTGAAGCCGTAAATGAAAATGCTTGTAAGGGTAAAAGAGTCATTATGGTTTTTATAAATCACCCAACACCCGTTTCATATAATTCTTTTTGCTTAGGCCTTAGTGCATGAATGTAACAGATGTGCTTTCACGGTTCAACTTCCGGCCTCGCAATCCGATTTATTATGGTATCAGAAAAGTGAGATTTATTTTGATGTGATTGGTAATAAAATAATTGCAATGGTAAGATAAAATGTAATGAAACAAATATCAAAAATATTAGATTAAAATTTGTATATAAAAAAATCTAATATGTTACACATTATGAACTTAATAAATAATTAAAAATTAATAAACTTATTTTTATGTCAAATAATAGACCATTGAACCCTTTAAATATTTAAACATTTTATTTTACATTAAAATAATAATTAGGGTTTTTAGTATTTAAAATTATAAAAGTACTTCAAAATATTTAAAATTTGAAGAAATAGTACTTATAACAATCATAAATACTATTTAACAAAATAATATTAAATATATGAATATAAAACATAAAAAAATAAATACTGAAACAAAACTTTAAAACAAAAAATTAAAGATTTTATGTTAGGGCTATTTTAGAAAATAAAAATTAAATATTATAATATTTTGATCCAAGTCTACTGCAGTCACTCCCTGATCTTCAATTAAAGTGACAATAGATTTAATTGTTCTACATGATACTATCCAAATGGCGCTCCGATGCAATTGAGACAATAAAATGCCCAATTTACACCACATTTGTACTAATTCGGCAACCAAATGAAAATCCATCCTATTAGTGTTAGGGACGTTTAGCCGCAAGATAGTGTAGTGGGAAGCTCTTGTGTCACTGCCCGCGTGAGCCCACTCGGGTCCATTATGCATATAACAGGTCCAGACCAGAATTTGAATTACATGGAGCATCTTGATCCACAAGATTAGGTCCAATTCCTGAATCATTCTAGAAGGCTTTGGAAGACAGATTTTACATGGAGGTTCTAGAAACAGTAAAAAATAGTTACTGCCCAATAGTTTCAGCTTATCTAGAACTCTAGAGTTATAGTTTAAATTTTTTAGGCCTCTAGATATTCGGTAGAAAATGTAATGTTAGCCGTACACTTGTAAAGATCTGAGCCATTAATGTAAGAGGGACTCAACTATAAATAGAGGCCTCCCCGGCCTCATTTGTATGATCCAACTCATTTGAGTAATACACAAGAGCATTCTTCTCTATTCTCTCTTGTTCTGTTTTTCTGCTTAGCTCCAATGACTTTTAGTTACCAGTGCCTTGGAATGTTCGTCTAGACGGACCCTCTTCTTGAGTGATAGTAGGCTGACTTAGGCCTAAGGCCGCACGGTTCGTAAGGCTAAAGTTTCGAGCCCGTGACAATTGGTATTAGAGCTCGTGGTTCGTGAAAGGTTTTGATCAGAGTGATGGCGTCTCAGGCAGATAACCAGACACATGAGGTCCCAAAGACTCGTGGGAAAGCCAAGAAGGCTAGTTCGAGAGATGTTCTATCGTCCATGGATGACAGGGTAGCCAAGCTCGAGGTGACCATTGAGGATATGCGGGAGAACCTGGCGATTGTTGAGGGTCGCATCGAAGAGCTAGAATCCGCGAGGGAGGAGCTCAAGGACAGGATGCAGGGGGCTCTCAATGAGGCAATAGACATGCTAACTCAAAAGGAGATGAGCTCACATCATGCAAAGCAGCCATAGGGGGTGGCGTGCTAGCTGTGACACCCAAACATAGGATGGAGGTCCCTAAGCCAAAAGAGTGCAAGGGAACCAGGTCTGCGAAGGATGTTGACAACTTCTTGTGAGGGATGGAACACTACTTTCGTGCAATGGGCATTGATGATGATGCCACTAAGGTAAACATTGCTTTCATGTATTTTACTGATGTTGCTCTTTTATGGTGGCACCATAGGTGCAGCGATGAGAAGCGTGGAGGAATTGCTATTGGAACCTGGGAGGTGTTCAAAACTGAATTCAGGCAGCAGTTTTACCCTGAGTATGCCGAGAATGAGGCTCGTGCCAAGTTGTGACGGCTTAAGCAACAAGGCATAATTCAGGAGTATGTGCGGGAGTTCAGTGAACTCATGCTCCAGATTTTAGATTTAGAAGAAGAGAAGGCATTCTTCTCATTCATGGATGGACTTAAACCCTGCACAAAGCAAGAGTTGCAGTGGAGAGCTGTCAAGGATCTGACCAAAGCCATGGCTACAACTAAGTCTTTGCTCGACCTCAGTTCAAAGAAACCGGACAAGTTCGAGTCTTCCAAGCACAAGCCCAATGGTAAGGGAAATGGTGTGGGAGACAATGAGCGACAGTCCAAAGATGGCGATGGGAAACCATCGACAGGGAAGTGGAAGTCCAACAAACAGTCCGACAAGAAGAAGGATAGGGAGCCAATGGAGTGCTTCTTATGTGCAGGTTCGTACCGAATGCGAGACTGCCCACAGCGAGCCAAGCTGTCTGCCATCAACAAGGAGGATGATGAGCCATAGGATGAGACTCTAAAGCTTGGTTTCATTATACTCAGTTCTGTGAAGGCCGGGAAATGCCGAAAGCAGAAAGGTCTAATGTTCGTGGACATCACCATCGCAGGCAGACGAAAGAGTGCTCTAGTTGACACAGGAGCATCTGACCTGTTCATGTCCGAAAAGGCTTCCAGGAAGCTTGGTTTCACGGTTGAGAAAACAGCCGAGTGGATCAAGACTGTTAACTCTAAGAAGGTCCCGACCATAGGTGTAGCAAAAAGAGTGGAACTACAACTTGGAGACTGGAAAGGCAAGGAAACTATTGAGGTAATCTCATTGGATGACTATGATTTTGTACATGGCTTAAATTTCCTTGACCAGATTAATGCTCTCCTTGTATCTTTTGCTGATTGCATATGTATCTTGGATGTCTGTTATCAATGTGTTGTACCGATGAATCGAGAGACAGGTGTTGGAGCCAAGATGCTATCCGCAATCCAGTTTGCCAAGGGGGTGCGCAAAGATAAAGACACCTACTTGACGGCCCTGAAATTTGATGAGCCTTAGGAGACCAAGGACGAGACCCCCTGGATGTGCTAAAGGTGTTGCAGTCTTTTAGTGATGTGATGCCTGCAGAGTTGCCCGAGGGGCTGCCACCCAAGAGAGAGGTGGATCACACTGATGCATTAGACTTTGCTAGTGGAGAAGTGCTAATGCAAGAGGGACAAGCAATGGTGTTAGAGAGTCAGAAGTTCAATGAGTCAGAGCTTTACTGCACGGTCTAAGAGAGAGCTCTATTGGAGGACCGTTATTATTGGCCGCATATGCAGGAAGATGTTGAGGCCTATGTGAAAACTTGTCTAGTGTGCCAATAAGACAAGGTGGAGCTGAAGACACAGCCGAACTCTTGCAGCCATTGTCCATGCCGGAGTGCCCAAGTGAGAGCGTCTCCACGGATTTTATTGCAGGTTTGCCTAAGGCGGATGAGTTTGGGAGCATTATGGTAGGGGTGGACAGATCTTTCATTCCAGCAACCAATGAGTGCCCAGCGGAGGAAGCAACCCGGTTGTTCCTGAATAACGTGGTGATGGACAGTACCACAGACCATTGACAGTGATCGGGACGGGTGATTCACGAGACGGTTCTGGACTGAGTTGTTCAAGGTATTGGGTTCAGACTTGAACTTTTCCACCAGTGTGCATCCCCAAACAGATAGGTAGATCGAAAGAGTGAATGCTTCACTAGAGGTATATCACAGGCACTATGTGAGTCAAACACAGCGAGACTGGCCAAACCTATTAGATGTGGCGCAGTTTTCTTACAACTTGCAGCGAAGTGAGCCACAAACCAGAGTCCGTTCGAGATAGTGACCGAGGCAGCAGCCACTTACACCCAGTGCTGTTGCAATAGGCTACACAAGACCAAATCCAGCAACTTACAGGTTTGCTAAGGCTTGGCAGGAGCAGACTGACTTAGCCAGGGCTTGCCTACACAAGGCAGGAAAGCGCACCAAGAAGCGGGCAGATCGGAAGCGCAGGGATGTGCAGCTTCAAGTTGGAGACTTAGTCCTTGTCAAATTGCACTTGGTGTTGCATCACCTAGGCATTCACAAGGGGCTTGTACGGAGATACGAGGGGCCTTTTAGAGTTTTGAAACGGGTAGGCAAGGTGGCCTACAAATTTGAGCTGCCAGCAAAACTCAAGTTACACCCAGTTTTTCATGTCAGTATGCTTAAGCCTTTTCAAGTAGACCAGGAGGAACCAGACAAGGGCAAGTCTCAACGCGCACCAATAGGAGTGAAGGCCTCTTACGACAGAGATATATAGTGTATACTTGCAGATCGAGTAGTGCGGCGAAAGAATTACAGGCCAAGGCATGAGTACTTTGTCCAGTGGAAGGGACTACCCAATAGTGAGGCAAGTTGGGAACCAGCCGAGGCATTGTGGCAGTTCTAGGAACAGATTGAGCAGTTCCATGCAGAGGACGCGACGAGGGAGTCGCTAGAACAGGTAGGGGAGAATGTCACGGCCCGTACGAGCCCGCTCGATTCCATTACGCACATAACAGGTCCAGACCAGAATATGAGTTACATGGAGCATCCTAACCCACCAGACCAAGCTCAATCCCTGGAGCATTCTAGAAGGCCCCGGAAGACAGATTTTACCTAAAGGTTCTAGAAACAGTAAAAGATAGTTACTGCACAACAGTTCTCGCTTATTAGAAATCTAGAGTTAGAGTTTAAATTCTTTAGGCCTCTAGATATTTTGTAAATGATGTAATCTTAACTGTACACTTGTAAAGATCTGAGCTATTGATGTAAGGGGACTAAACTATAAATAGAGGTCTCCCCAGCCTCATTTGTATGATCCAACTCATTACACAAGAGCATTCTTTGCTATTCTCTCTTGTTCTGTTTTTATGCTTAGCTCCAGTAACTTGTAGTTATCAGTGCCTTGGAGTGTTTGTCTAGACGGACCCTTTTCTTGAATGATAGTAGGCTGACTTAGGCATACCTAAAAGTGATTTTCAACCTAAGGCTGCACGATTCGCAAAGCTAAAGTTCTGAGGCCATGATACTTGCACCATACCATATACCATACGTATTAGATTTTATTTTATTTTATACGTATTAGATTTTTTTTTTTTTTCATTGGAGGGTCAAAGGAAGGAGTACTTTCACTTTAGGTACTGGAGAAATTTGTCACCGACTATTTGGTTAAGTCAAACGACACTTTAATCATAGATAATATAAAATATATTTGAAATTACTTCAAAATTATTCCAAAAGGATGTACCTAATAAACCTATAAATTGTTTACTCGGTAAGAAATAGTATCCAATTTCTTAAGAATCATGTATTTAATAGTATTAATGTTCACGAGATGTATCTCAAATGCCCGTTATAACTACGCAATTTATTAAAATTAGATTGAGGTACACTCATTTTATGGTGTTTATATATATATATATATATATATATAAAAGTTAAATAAATAGTTTTTTAATAATATTAAAATTTGACGTATTCATTATGTGGGTGAAAAATATTTTTTTTAAATTATCCTTAGAAAGAAATAATATATTAAAAAATATGGATATTTTTTTGAAATAAAAATTGTGGGTAATTTTTTTAAATAGATAGTTAATTATTTTTTAAGTGAAAAAACACAAATATTTTTAATTTGGCATAATGATAAATTTAACTCTCGAACTATACTAGTTAAGTCATTTTGCCCCCTAACCTTTTATTTGGATGACTTTAGCCCTCATGCTATTATTTTCAGTCAATTTAGCTTAAATTTAATGAAAACGTTAAATTTTGATCATTTTTGATCATTTTTTTTGTTTATTTATGGTTAATTTTTTTTATTTATTTCTTATAAAATTAGCCTAAATTTAACGAATTTGTTAATCTCATACTCGCACGTTATCATTTTCGTTAAATTTACACGATTTCGACAAAAATAATAGATTGAGGGCCAAAATTGACTAAAAAAAAAGTATAAATGCCAAAATGATTTTAGCTGCATATTTCGAGGGCCAAATTTGTCATCATGCCTTTTAATTTTATATTTGTTAAAATAGCTTTATTTAGTTTTTTGATTTATTCTCAACTGATTGAATGTCATTTAACTCATAACACCAAAGGTTTTATAATAGTAAAAATATGACTAGATTTCTAGGAGTAGATAATTTTTTAAGAATTATTTTGTTAAAAATTATTTAAAAACAACAATATTCATGATTTTATATTTATTATTAATGTTTTGGTAGTTTTATCAATTGAGTTAATTTTACTTGACTCGTTACATCGAATTCAATCAAAAATTATATAATAGTAGAGATAAAGTATAAGTAGTACTAGAACATTATCTAAATTATCTTATTAATATGATGGATCTTTATTGGTAAACCACTCTAATCGTCTCAATGAGTAAATTAAATTGTATGAATAAACTATCACTCCAACTCCAAATTAAAAACTGGCCCAAAAAAAATTGTAATGAAGAAAAATTATTTCCAGGAGAACCCAAGCAAGATTAACAATAGTAAATTGCGAACAAAACAAAGGGAAACACATCCAACAAGATAAACATATCCATTATCGGAACTAAAAAGATGAATTTTCAGTGCCACCAATTTTAGAAGTTTGTCCACCACACCTTTGGCCCTGCTGGAACTGAAAATGGGTCCAAACTGGGCAATTCAATCATGGCAAATTATTGCAAGAGAAAAAGTTTAATGGTATTAATTAAAATGATATTTATTAAAAAAAATAATTAATGTATTATTTTTTAAATTTAATAAAAATAAAATATTTATTAAAAAATAATAATAAATAATTTTAATTGATGCTTATAAATATCCGCTAACCATACTGTTATAAAAATATATATATTTTGTGTGGTGGGTGCACGGGTGCAGAGACTGGCAGCCAGGAAAATGGAACAAGAGAGAAAGGAAAGCCAGCAAAAAAGCTTGAGTTCCAAGCTTTATAAGAGGGTTCTCTCCCAAGAAAACTCACTGTTTTTGAGTAAATTATACCATTATTCCCACTTTATAATATTTTATATGAAAGAAATAATCACTATATTACTATTACATAAAAGTTTAGATGGTTAAAATTTGATCTCTCATTACTGAAATTAAACGTTTGGTACTCTATCTACAGATCACATACCTATTGGCATTATTACATAAAACTTTGTTTTAGCTAGAATGTCAGGTTAGTGGTCACACGACAACTGTTTTTAGTCCCTTCCCCTGCCTTCTATTTTCTCTAGTTAAATTACTGGTCTTAATATTATTCTATATATATATATATATATATATATATATATATATATATATATATATATATATATATATATATACACCCTGTTGCTTGTTGTAATCCTTTTTTAGTACATTTTTAGAGTCGTGTGGTCTTTGTTATCCCAGTTGAGAAACCACCACATTGGTGCTGCACCAATTTGATTACTATTCCCTGATTTTGCAAAGTCAGTTCAGTAACTATAGAATCACTTGTTTCTGTTTGTCTCTCGTCCTTCTTAAGAATATGGTATATGGCTTTGTGACTTTTTGTGCTTCTCCTTAATTCCCTTTTGGCTTCCTCCTCACATCTGTCTCTGCTGGGTAATTAAAAAAAATTATCTTTTCTTTATTTCTGATACAAGTTCCAAAAACCAAGAAAAGACTCTTGATTTGAGGTGGGGTTTTTTTTTCCTGTTTTTTTATTTTATTTTATTTTGGATCATGGCTGTTTGCTGTGATCTTGAAGTGGATGTTAATGGAGAGGAGAGTTTCCTGCTAGATTCTGTTCTCTACCTCCGTATTTCTCACACTCTGCTTAAATAGTTCTAAATTTTAGGGGAACACTTCTTTTTTTAGGGTTTCTGGTTTTCTCTTCAAAAAAAGCCAACGTATTATTCACTCTTGTTCTGTTCAATTTGATGTGCTACATTGAACACCAAAAACAAAACATTTTTACTAGTACTCTGAATAGCTGATCTGGTCTTTGTGGTTATGAATGTATGATGTGTTTCACTGCAGATTCATAGGCTATGATATGCTTTTGTTTTGTGTGTCTGATTTTTGCAGTGTGGAAAATGTGGAATTCATATGATTACAGTTTCATAATTGTCACATTCTCCTGTAAATTGTCTCTGTAGTATTTTCAGTTGTACCTTTAAATTTAACATTTAATTTCCCACCTACACTGCTGCAGAGATGTGGGCATATAAGTTCATAGCTCTTGTTCTTCTTTTCTGAGAATCACCATGTTCACGATTTCTACCCGAAGTGTGTAGGGCTTTCTGTTTCGGTTCCTTTTTCCTCTTCTCATTTATTGCTGTTGTTAGGGTGCTTTAATGTTTCATGTCTTAATTTGTTTTATACTTTTATTCACCAGTTTTGAGAAGGACCCAAGGGTTGCTTTCATAGCATTGATTACTGTTCTTTGCTCTGATGATTAGTTGACATCTTTGCTATTTATTACCCTCACTCAATTTATTATTATTATTACTCTAATAGCCCCCTCTCAATTCTCATCCTTTTTTTGCTGTTTTCTTGGTTTAGATAGTCCCTTTTAGTTTCATTATATTTTTTTTCTTTTTTCTTTTGTTAAAGTGGGATTATCTCACATCCGTTAAATTTTGGATTGTCTGTAATCTTATATTCAAGTTGGACCTCTCCACTTATCATCAATTGGTTTTAATTTGGATGTTTAACATGATATCAAAACCTAGGTTCTCTTCTGTTCTGTTATTCCTGTCTGTTACCCTTTCTGAGTTTGTTACGTGATAGGTATTGGAATTCGGCTCATTCTCAAACAGAGATAATGTATAATTTAATCAACAAGTTAAATATACAACGCAACGAAATAAAATAAAATCAAAGAGACACCTAATCCCTCTATGGATCTGCCTATGAATTCAAAACGATCAAACTGTCAAGAACAGATAACAATAAAAAATCTCATACCTCTCTAATGGAGATTGTCAAAACCACATCATAGATTCTTGATGTTCTTGCTCTTGTACACAATGCTAGCTTGTCGAAGACCAAAGTCGTCCAATTGTCCGACCTCTAACGGTAATCCACATAGGTGATCTGAAAGCCTTCACAAGGTTGAGATTATGTTTTGCCAAGACGATGCTAGTTGTCTAGGTTGTGAGAAACCTTCCTCCTCTTACTCTAGTTAGCCGAAAAGAAGCAGGCAAGAAGAAAACTGATTGCTCCTCCTCTTTTCTCTGTGCGTCGATTCTCACAAGGAGGTGAGAGAATGCGGCTACCAAGGTTTCTCTTCCTTAGGGGGAGGCGGCAACAACATAATGCATATATATATTATCAGATTTAGTGTATGTCAACTCTTGGACTTATTGCACTAAAGCCCTTATACATATATTATTAAATATTCACAATAAGCCCACAACACTTAATGAATATTTAATCTGGCCCAATCTCATTTTAATTTCAATAATCACCTTTTGTGTGTGACCCATTAGGCCCTTAACATATTGGCAATAAATATAATACATTCAATTAAGAATTTTTTTTTTTTATATTTATAGATCATGAGCGGTATCTAGCAATGCATCATGACCACCCAAATGTCAAGAGAGTCATCAAGCTTCGACTAGCCTTTCGTGTACAATATGTCTGTGTAATTCGATCCCTTCATCAAATATCCCGGGATAGGAAAGAGCATGGTTCAGTGCCTACTCTTAACCCATTCCATATTAGATCTGCAGCTTTATATTAACTCCTTAAGTATTGCCTTGGCCAAGGACTTAAATAAGTTAATATAAGCCAGATACATGTGAGATATGTCCCCTTAATCACTTGGGGTGATGAATCCTCTCTGGACCACTCATTCATCTTCGTATGCTTCATGTCATACCCAATAACACCCTACTTTAAGCATCCTCGTGATTGGGACCCGTTCGTGATGAAATCTAAGTATGACAGTTCACATACAAGATGACCAGGTGTCACAAGTCAAAGGATTACTTACACTATTGACACATGAGAGTATTTACCATAGACACTTGAGTGAAATACCAAATGAAACTCTCATAGCGGGCCATGTTCAGTGAACTTGTTCAACTAACAAGCACCCATATGTTATCCCCAAGTATCTCTATAATTTCAACCTATGAGATCAGTTGCACGCATCAAGTGCATGAAGGCTTAACATATGCCAGTCTTTGAGCATTGTCAATGCCCTATCTTAACAATACAATGACCAGGAACAATTTAGAAACACGACATTGATGCATGAAGATCCTCATAATTGTAACACGTTACAATTCCTTTGCAATGCCATTGTGTCTCATGGGCTTTATCTTCACAAGTCATTTATAACAATTATAACAATAATTATGGATAAAGAAATACCTCAATTATAATTAATAAACAATAATGTGCAATACATGAATATATAAATAGTATTTTACAAGCCTAACTAAATTGGCTTGTAGGGCTTACACCAACAATCTCCCACTAGCACTAAAGCCAATCGCCCATGTACTTAAGCCCATGTCACTCCATACGATGATTATGTTTTTGCTGGGACAGAACCTTAGTGGGTAACCTTTTTCATATTAATGTCACCTCTTTCAATGATTACATTAATCAGGTGAAACTGTCGTAATATATGTAAGGATCTATGATGAGACCTTGGTTCCTTAGCTTGCGTTATGGCTCTATTGTTATCACAGTAAAGTGGTACTGGATCAACAATGCTCAGAACCAACCAAGTTCTTTAATGAACTTCTTGATCCAAACAACCTCTTTCGTTGCCTCAAACGAGGAGATATACTCGGCTTTGGTTGTTGAATCTACAGTATCTCTAGTTTGGAACCTTTCCAACTGACTGTTCCAAGATTCAAGGTAAATATATAATTACACTGCGATTTACTGTCATCCTAATCAGATTAGAAGTCAGCATCTGTATAACCCCTAACTTGGAGTTCAGCCCCTCCATAGACCAAGAAAGTATCCATGCTAAACCTTTTAGCACCTTATCTATGTAATCGAATTGGGATAATCCAAGCAGCCTTTTCGATCTATCTCTATAGATCTTAATTCCCAGAATATATGTTGTTTCTCCCAAATCCTTCATGGAGAACTGTTTGGACAGCCAGACCTTGGTGGTCTGAAGCATAGGTACAACGTTTCCTATGAGCAATATGTCATCGACATATAGCACTAGGAACACAATTGCATGTCCGTTTACCTTTTTGTAAACACATGGTTCATCAGGATTCTTAATGAAACCAAATTCTTAAATTGTTTCATCAAACCTGATGTTCTAACTCCGAGATGCTTGCCTTAGTCCATAAATGGACTTTTGCAGCTTGCATACCTTATTAGATGTGGCCTTGGATGAAAAACCTTCAGGTTGTGTCATAACACTTCCTCTTGCAAATTCCCGTTAAGGAATGCTGTTTTTACATCCATCTACCATATCTCATAATCATGGTATGCTTCAATAGCAAGCATAATCCTAATAGACTTTACCATGGCAACTGGTGAAAAGGTTTCTTCAAAATCAATGCCTTCAACTTGATTATAACCTTTTGCAACCAATCTGGCCTTATACATTTGTATATTGCCATCCATGTCTGTCTTTATCTTGTAGACCATTTACACCCTATGGGTTTTACCCCTTGAGATGGATCAACTAAGGACCAAACATGGTTAACTTCCATGGCTTCCATTTCGGATTTCATGGCTTCTAGCCATTTCTTGGAATTGATGTCCAACATCGCTTCCTCATAGGTAGCAGGTTCATTATCAATGGGCAAACCATCTCTTTCCAAAAGAAATCCATATCTTATTGGAGTTTGCCTCTCTCCACTAGACCTTCGGAGTATTTGTGTTTCTTGAGCATTAGTCTGAGCATCCAATGTCTCGACCAATGGCTTAGGTTCCGAGGGAATGTTAGGTTGTAGTTCTTGAACTTCTTCAAGATCTATTTTACTCCCACTGAATCCTTCTAGTAGAAACTCTTTCTCTAGAAAAGCAGCGTGTTTTGACTCAAACACCTTTTTGATCAGTAGGACTGTAAAAGTAATATCCAGCAGTCTCTTTAGGATATCCCACAAACTTATATTTTTTTGATCTAGCTTCCAACTTATCAGAAGGTACTTGCTTCAAATAAGCAGTACATCCCCAAATCTTTAGATAAGATAAGTATGGCTTCTTGCTATTCCATATCTCATATGGTACCTTATCTACCGATTTGCTTGGAACCCTATTTAGAAGGTAAGCTGCAGTTTCTAAGGCAAATCCCCAAAAGGATATCGGAAGGTTAGCCTTAGACATCATGGACCGAACCATGTCCAACAAGGTTTGATTTCTCATCTCGGATACTCCGTTATGTTGAGGAGTTCTAGGTGGAGTCCATTGTGACAGAATTCCATTATCTGTCAAATGATCCAAGAAATCATGAGTTAAATATTCTCCTCCTCGATCCGATCTAAGAGCTAGAATATTTTTCCCAGTCTGTTTCTCTACTTCAGCTCTGAACTCTTTGAATTTTTCAAAAGCTTCAGACTTGTATCTCATCAGATACACATAACCATATCTAGAATGATCGTCGATAAAGGTTATGAAGTATGAGTAATTACCTCTGGCAGCTGTGTTTAGTGGCCCCCATACATCTGAATGTATTAAGCCTAATAAAACACCAGCTCTCTCACCCTTTCCAGTAAAGGGAGTCTTGATAATCTTACCAAGGAGACAACATTCACAAGTTCCATTTGATTCATAATCAAAGGGTTCCAAATAACCATGTTTATGTAATTTGGAAATCCTTGTCTCATTGATATGACCAAGTCTACAATGCCAGATGTAAGTCTTACTTGGATCATCCTTTTTTGCTTTCTTGACATTTATATTGAACATAGGCATCTCTGGATCCAAAATATATAATCCATTATGTAATGTTGCCGATCCATAGCAAATGTCTTTAAGAATGATGGAGCAATTATCGCCCTTCATTCTAATCTCGAAACCATCATTAACAGTGAGGTATGAAACTGAAATGATGTTTCTAGACAATACTGGAACAAAGTAACAATCTTTCAGTTTCAATTTCATGCCAGACGGCAAAGATAAAGTACATGTTCCAACGGCCAATGCTGCAACTTTTGCACCATTGCCTACTCTTAGAACTACTTCATCCTTGCTCAACTTTCTACTTCCTTTCAACATCCTTATGTCATTACATAGATGTGAACCGCATCCTGAATCAATTATCCAGGAATTGGATTTAACAGAAGAAAGATTCAGTACAATCACAAACATAGTCAACCCATAAACTTCTATAAGTTCTTTTTGACTTGTCAAGTGAGCAACCTTCGTTTCATTGAGAACGATTCTCAATCTCATGTACCAATCCAAACATTTTACTAATGGCATTCATAATGCCGCGCAGTACAGTTAAAGTATTAACCATTTTCAACAACCTAATATGGAAAAATTATATATAAGTTATATTCATGCATTTATACCAATTCAAGATGAGGTATTAAATCTCTTATTGGTTCTCCCACTAATTTTTTGAGATAATAGCCCTCACTATTATTCGAAAATCTCATAAAGGTATTTCTAGTGGGCTGGGATCCCTTTCAACATGTTGCAACCTTGAGTGACTCAACAAATTACAACAAGCATAGTTGGGTAGATAACATAGCTGATCAATTGCATCTCTATGCAACTCCCAGATCAGTTAGGTGACAACTCTTTGTCTAAGCACATCATATGTACTTCGCCTAACTTTGCCTCTAACACTATGCGGTCAAGTTTGTAAGCATCCGGACAACAAAGCATTAGTTGAGTAAGATCCAACTTCATAACTCAAACATATTCGTACAATAGTTTGACCTTGAGTGACTCAACAAGCCTACTGGAAGAACTCTGGTTATCTTGTTATGATAATGGTATGCAACTTCATCATGCGAAACATGTGACTCAATATTATAAAGAGGGATTTCCTTTTCTTTAAGTCTCATCATAATAAACATTCATAGCATTTATAATATCGCATAAAATAAATCTATAACATGCTTTCTACTTGGATGATTATGGATTTTCTAATCTAATTTCCTTGAGCCATCAAAGGAAATTAGTTGGTCAAATTCCTAGGTGATTACATACATAATATTCAAAGCTTGCTTGTAATCTCCTTTTCTTCATGACGCATTTCTTCATCTTCAAGTTACAAAAATTATTCCTAACTAATCCTAATTTTACACTTTGATGTAACTAATTACATTTGTAATAAAGAAACCTCAAGTTACATTTGAGGGGAGTTAGGTGAGGAAAGAATTTTTACAACTCCAGAAAATGAGAGATAATGCAAGGCACACAGTCCCTATTTAATTTAATAAAAACCATAAAATCAAATTCAACCATCCACAATCATATTGGGTCTAAGTCCATAATCATCCCATATATTCACAAACAATTTATGAACATATAAATCATGCTTTAATCTCTAATTACCATCATTGATTATATTGATCTATAATTTAATTCAAAGAAAATAATAAACATTTATTCTAATCTCATTAGAATAAATCCTAATCCAATTAGTATTATTTATTTTAATTAAATTATTATCCAATTAAATAATTTAATTAAATATTCATGTAAATTATTATTTTGGTGATTTATTTAATTTAACAATATTACCATAATTACTAATTTTAGTGTTGTATCTCTACTAGGATACTACAACATTAGTATTTTATTATTGCTAAAATTTATAAGCTGTGAGAATCTGATAGAACCAAAAAACCCTAGCAAGGGAGGCGCAGGCTTTGGATACTAAGAGTAGCCACCGCCCCTATCTCCCTACAGGCTGTCTATCCGCTTTTCACAGCTTCCAACTTTTCAATGCTAAATCAGTTTTATGATTTTTCAGGCTTGCCAAGAACAATCTAAGCAATTTTAAATCCTAAAAATCATTAAAACATGCATTAAAAATCAGCCAAGAAAAATCTACAAGTTTTTCTCACTAAAATCACCAAATTTACGCAAAGCAGGCTTAACAATTTGCAATCGCTGCCAAACTTTCGCCAGTTGCATTAATCAGTTTAAAACAATTTTAAACCAATTAATCAAAAAGAATCACCATGATTAACTATTGCCTTCACCGAAACACTACAAGTGCAATTTCTCACAAATTCGGTTAGTGACAATCGGATCAGAATAACTCAAAGAACAAAACAATTTTGTTAAAGGTAACAATCAAAGCATAGATCGTATAGGAATAACATAAACCAGGCTTTGATACCACTGTTGGGATTCGGCTCATGCTCAAACAGAGATAATGTATAATTTAATCAACAAGTTAAATATACAACGCAGCGGAATAAAATAAAATCAAAGAGACACTGAATCTCTCCATGGATCTGCCTATGCATTCAAAACAATCAAGCTGTCAAGAACAGATAACAATCAAAAATCTCATACCTCTGTAATGGAGATTGTCGAAACCACATCATAGATTCTTGATGTTCTTGCTCTTGTACACAATGCTAGCTTGTCGAAGACCAAAGTCGTCCAATTATCCGACCTCTAACGGTAACCCACACAGGTGATCTGGAAGCCTTCACAAGGTTAAGATTATGTTTTTCCAAGACGATGCTAGTGATCTAGGTTGTGAGAAACCTTCCTCCTCTTACTCTAGTTAGCCGAAAAAAAAGCAGGCAAGAAGAAAACTGATTCCTCCTCCTCTTTTCTCTATGCGTCGATTCTCACAGGGAGGTGAGAGAATGCGGCTACCAAGGTTTCTCTTCCTTAGGGGGAGGTGGCAACAATATATATTATCAAGTTTAGTGTATACCAACTCTTAGACTTATTGCACTAAAGCCCTTATACATATATTATTAAATATTCACAATAAGCCCACAACACTTAATGAATATTTAATCTGGCCCAATCTCATTTTAATTTCAATAATCACCTTTTGTGTGTGACCCATTAGACCCTTAATATGTTGGCAATAAATATAATAAATTCAATTAAGAATTTCTTCTTTATATTTATAGATCATGAGCGGCATCTAGCAATGCATCATGACCACCCAAATGTCAAGAGAGTCATCAAGCTTGAACTTTTCATGTAAAACATGTCTGTGTAATTTGATCCCTTCATCATATATCCCGGGATAGGAAAGAGCATGGTTCAGTGTCTACTCTTAACCCATTCCATATTAGATCTGCAGCTTTATATTAACTCCTTAAGTATTGCCTTGGCCAAGGACTTTAATAAGTTAATATAATCCAGATACATGTGAGATATGTCCCCTTAATCACTTGGGGTGATGAATCCTCTCTGGACCGCTCATTCATCTTCGTATGCTTCATGTCATACCCAATAACACCCTACTTTAAGCATCCTTGTGATTGGGACCCGTTCATGATGAAATCTAAGTATGACAGTTCACATATAAGATGACCTGGTGTCACAAGTCAAAGGATTACTTATACTATTGACACATGAGAGTATTTACCATAGACACTTGAGTGAAATACCAGATGGAACTCTCATAGCGGGTCATGTTCAGTGAACTTGTTCAACTAACAAGCACCCATATGTTACCCAAGTATCTCTATACTTTCAACCTATGAGATCAGTTGCATGCATCAAGTGCATGAAGGCTTAACATAAGCCAGTCTTTGAGCATTGTCAATGCCTTGTCTTAACAATACAATGACCAGGAACAGTTTAGAAACACGGCATTGATGCATAAGGATCCTCATAATGTAATACCTTACAATTCCTTTGCAATGTCATTGTGTCTCATGGGCTTTATCTTCACAAGTCATTTATAACAATTATAACAATCACTACAAACAAATTGCTATATAGTGACGGTCCAAAAACCATTGGTAAAACCCAAAAATCTGTAGCTAAAAGTCCTAAAACCCTATACCGACGGTTGAAATGGCTATTCCGACAAAAAATTAAGCGACGGTAAAACCCTCGTCGGTATAGACCTATACCAACGAAAAAGCGACCGTCGGAATAGGGTATACAACCTATACCGATGGTTTTGGACGTCACTATTGTTACTACCGTCGGTATAAACTATGTTGGGTTAGTCACATTTGTTTTTACCTATACCGTCGGATTATGTGACCGTCGGTATAGATACCATAAATATACATATACCGACGGTCATTTTGTCCGTCGGTATACATATACCGACGAATTTTTTTCCGCATCCGTCGGTATAAATGTAACTGTAAAATATATGATTAACCTATAGCGACGGTTTTGCCTGTCAGTATATATAGAGGTCAAAGCATCGGTAAAAATAAAATTTTATCATATTTTCAATTATTAATATTGATTTATTATAATTTAATCTAACATATTTCATAAATAAATAAATAAACATTATAAGAAAATACAAAATATTTAATAATATTAAAAATAAAATTACAAAGAAATTGTCTTAATTATACAAGCTAAATAGAAGTCGCAAACTAAAGTCATAATACAGTCTTAGAATTGAAATTTAGGAGTCCAAACACCAAGTAAATAAACAATCCAAATAAATAAAGTGAAATAAGCAGTCCCAGTTGTTCCCTGCAAAATAAATTGAGAGAAAATAAAGCCAAAATGTGAAGGCAGTTAAATCTCTATAAGTAAAATCAAATAGAGTATAAAAGTCATGGTTGATTTAAAAATAAATTAGAATTCTGCAAAAAAGTATGTACTCTATAAGATCTGGCATAGAATCCACCTAGCAATAGAAAGTAACTTAATAGCATATTATCAAAATCTGTAAAATTCAACATATACATATAATAAGAGTCACTTGATAAGACAAGCATACTAATGTGGAAAACCAATAATAAATTTTATTAATTGTATATTAAATAGACAAAGGAAACTTATTTGATACAATCATCATAGGAATCTAGCAGAAGATAGTGTCTAAGGCCGTCAAGAACCTATATCTTTATAATTTACTGATTCCACAACTAATTGTTCAAGGAACCTAGTTCAGTTAGTTAGATTTATTATTCATATATTTTCATCATGCATTGTACCAAAGAATGGTTTAATTGAATTTAGTATAAAGTATAAACCATACCCTTGAATGTATTATGAAGTGTTCTATATGTTCAAAAAGTTCAATGTACCAAATTAATATAAATCGATAAAATGGGAAATTAAATTTCCTTCACGAGGCCTTTATAAATAGGACAAAACACAGAACAACCTCAATCATCAGCAAAACCCCCCAGTGTCTTTTTTTTAATGAGATTCTGTTAACAAGATAAAAAAGCAAAGAAAATTATTTATCAAAAAAAGCAAAGAAAAAGCCTTACTGGAAGTCCCACTAAAACCCCCAAAAGAGTAATATTGTTAATTCCTGGCACGAATTTTGCAGGTTTTTGGAAGACAAAGCTCTTCTCAACTTTGCTACCATGTGCAGTACCTAAGAAACAACACCAATATTAGGTAATATAACTATGAAAAAGAAGTTCTCAAAGCTATATAAATCTGTTGCTTGGAGTTCAAAATGCAACAATGTCTGTATGCATGCATGCTACACTTACCTATATATTCTCCATTTACAATGGCATGGATTCCATGGCCAAGACTTGCAACTCGTAAAACTGGGAAGTTTCCCTTTTTCATTGGTAAGTCACGTACACCCAATTCAATACTGTAGCAAGAATTTCATAGACAAGTTAAATTTAAGCAGTAAGCAAGAAACGCTTGGTAACTTTTCTAAGGATTCCCTCCTTCAATATCCTTCTCTTAACAGATAAAATCAATTAAATGCTCTTATCTGTATAACTTGTTTTCTTTACAATGTGTTATAAGTTTTATCTTACCTAGTTGTGTACCAAGCGTAGTCCATTGTATCTTTGGTCAATTCATAAAGCTCCAATGGCTCCTGGGTCATAGATCCAAGTTGGGTAGGAAGGCCTTCCTTGAGCATCTTCCAGTCAAAGTTGTTTGCAATTGCTGATCTTACAAGATTTCTTGAGTTATGTTATGCGGTGATCTGTGTTAAACAATCAAGACAAGTGATTTAGAAGTTGTAAAGCGGTAAGAAAACACAAGGCAAATTGGAAGCATGTAATAAGAAGAAAGATCGCCAACTTGTTAAGTTACTAGAAGTTGGAGATAATATCAGACATATAAAAAGGGTCAGGAGTTTACCATTTACGAGCAGCCTGTAGCAGACTCTCTTTTGCATCAGTATACTCTAACTGAATTGTTCTAATCTTCCCTAGGTAGAAGAGATATTAACAAAACTGCAGAACAAAGATTTATCATCAGAGTCAACTGTGCCCATTTTAGGACCTTAAATGAACTGAAGTGAACAAATACTGAAGGTTGGGCCATAGCTAACAATATAAACCACAACATTTGAAAAAGATGCATACAATAGTAACTAACCCATTCAAATAAAGACTAAAGGTAAACTGTGTTGATTTTCAAGCAAGAGATTAATAATAGATGAAAAAATGAAAAATGATAAAGGAGATGACTATTGCAAGATCTACCCTGACACATGAGTTAACAACCTCTAAATTGATTGATAACAAACCTGACCAAGCTCATCATGGTGTAGTGTAGCAATATGATGTAAGGCAAGGAGATTGCTGTAAGTAAAAGTACAAAAAAAGAATTAGACAAATGATTAGATTCTTATTCAGCTTTCTCTGCTCTTCTGAAGTTGCATGTTTCACGGAAGTTTATATATATATATATATATATATATATATATATATATATATATATATATATATATATATATATATGTACAAGCACACAAGCAAAGCAGAAAACATAGAGGAGACAACAGGCTATTAGTATCTTACCCACGAATTTCGGCAAGATCACCATTGAGCTCATAACTATACGAGTAATAGAAGTAAAGTCTTGATGCTAGGACATCAAGAGTTCTTCTGTTTAGGCTATTGAGCCGATTAATACTTGCTGAGCAACAAGCTTTAGCCTGAAAGAAAACAGAGAAAAAAGAATCTCTGCAGTTTAACAAAGTGGATTTGGCCCATAAAGGAAAAGGATAATACAAATTCGTGAAAAGGAGTCTGACCTCATTGTAAATCTCGACATCTGGAAACAAGTGTTTTGCTGGAGTTTGAACAGTAGATGTTGCAGTATCAACTTCCATGTCATGCTCATCTTCCTACAATCATATTTAATTTAGATGCAGTACTAATTATGAACAAAAACTTCCAAGTTGAAATTGAAGAAACTAGAACAGCTTAGGCAAGGGGACTACCAACATGACACTATATAACATTCAAAGATCTTTAATTCTGATAATAGTTTGAAATTGAAGAAACTAGAACAGCTTGGGCAAGGGGACTACCAACATGACACAATATAACATTCAAAGATCTTTAATTCTAATAATAGTGTCTCCACTTTGCACTCATGTTCCTTTACATGATTTTTTCCCCAATTCTGAGAAAATCATCATCAAATACATTAGAGCCTAAACTTGATATAGTTATAGAAACTAATAAAAGTAATGAAGATACATAATCTTTAATAACATGCATGGTGAATACTAACCAATAAAAAGAAAAAGGGAAAATTTCTTACTGAAATGATAGAAATATCTTTTAGTTGGACAGAAAGGAAAAATAATAAAAAATTGCTTAACAAAACAGATTCATCAGTCGCTCTGGAAAATAAAAAATTGAAAAAAATGCTTAACAAAAAATTGAAAGCCTTAAAATACTAATTGATCAAATTACATACGGGGACAATGACGATAAAAAATTACGACTTAAGAGCACTCTCTCTGGAAAAATAAAATAAATGAAGAGTGGCCTCTTACTTAATCCAACAACAGTTGCGTTGCGTCAAACGAATCTAAAGATGTGTCTGCTTTACTTGATAACTATAGATGCCTATTGATTTCATAAAATATAAACTCTCTGATATTTGGTTGCCTCCAAAGGGCCGAAGAGCACTATGCAACGTTCAAAGCTTTGAAAATAGGGATTTAGGTTAGGAGAAATATAAAATCAATTTATGCCTAAGAGAATGAGAGACACATACCGATGGCCGATAGAATTTATGCCTAAGAGAAAGAGAGACACAGCGGAAGAGCTAGGTCGATTGAGTGGAAGAGAAAGAGAGAACTGACGAAAAACAAAATAAAACCCTAAATATATTTTATACCTATACCGACGGATAAAATTAATGATCCATTGCTATAGATTCTTTTAATTAAAAATGAAATAAAAAATTAAAGAAAAAAATGAAATTCATCGTCAATTAAAAAAATTGGGTCTTTTGAAAAATATACAGACGGAAAGAAGAAAACCGCTGGTAAAAATTACACCTATACCAACGGTTTTTCTTTCACCGTCGATATAGGTATATCTATAGCAACAGATAATTCAGGCGTCGGTATATGTTATGTATATTCTGACGGTAATAAAAATCCGTGGGAATAGATATTTTTTACCTACGGATTTCGACCGTCGGTATAGGTAAGCATTAATATATGGCAATTTGTTTGTAGTGAATACTTATGGATAAAGAAATACCTCAATTATAATTAATAAACTATAGTGTGCAATACATGAATATATAAATAGTGTTTTACAAGCCTAACTAGATTGACTTGTAGGGCTTACACCAACAATAGACTCCTGTGTAGGTTAGATGCTTAACATAGTAAATGCAATGAATTTATTCTCTCGTGCTCGAAAATTTGAGTTCATTCTTTTTGTGGGTTTTTCTAAGCCATGGAAGATTCTTATGAGAAAATGATTGGGGACTGTCTTTACAATAATTCCCCACTCTTTGTTTTTCACCTTTAAACAGTCCTGTATTGTATTCCATTCTCCCATTTTTCTCAGTAATCCTCATTCCTGTTTTTGTAATTTTCTTTCCTTCTTATTTTTGTTGTTGCAATTGGAGAAATAACTATTAGGTAGTAAACAATAGATATTCTAGATTTTATACCTGCTAGAGTTTTATGTTTTCTTAATTTTGTTTTTGCTTTTGTTTTTATACCACCACATCATCTAATTCTCTTCTTGTCTGGTCATTTGACAAAAATTTATTTGTTCACTCTCAGGCAGGTTAAGCAAATTATTTGGTAAATCCGCAAGTGCTAAGTGAAATAAAGTGATATTCTATGACTTTCCTGGAGGGGCAGAAAATTTTGAGCTTATTTCAAGGTTTTGTTACAACAATGGAAAATTTGACATAAATCCTTCAAACATTTCCTTGTTATATTATGCTGCTCAATTCATGGAGATGAACAACTTTGTATCAGGAAACTGTAATCCATTAGAGAAAACCAAGAAATCCATTGAAGAGATCAGGTATTGGTCATGGCCTAATCTTTTGGTTGCTTTGAAGCATTGCCAAGATTTACAGCAGGTTGCAACTTCTTCAGGTATACTTGAAAAATGCTTGGATTCAATTGTTGGGAGGCTGGTCATGACCAGTGAAGCAAGTCCTTGTGCATCTACTTCTTCTCCAGATAGCTCAGGGTTTCGGCTTTCTTGCGATACTACAAGTACTGAGAGTTTGAAAAACAGCTTCTCTCGAGCAAATTGGTGATTTGAAGACCTTTCAGTTTTGAGTCCCAATATGGTTGAAATGCTGATAAAATCTACGGTCTCTCGAAAGTACAATCAATTAATCATCAGTAGATTCCTCTTATATTACCAGAAGTCAAAGTTTTATACTGCCTCATCTGATGAGAAACACATAGTTTTAGATGTGATTGATATGTGTCGCAACCTAAAAAATAACGAGTCTCATCACAAGATTTAATTATTTGTTCAGCGTAACATTAAAAAAAAAACGAGGAAAAGTCGACTTAATTCTTCTAGAAAAAATGAAGGTTTTGAAAATGACCTTGAAAAAAACATGGAGTCGCCACCAATCTTTTTTAGCTAGGTGTGATCGGCCACCTATTAAAACCGATTTTATAAAATATTTTAAAAATTAATTAAAATAATTTTTAAAACCAATTTCAAGTCTGCGTTTCAAACCAGAGAAATCAAAGAAACGGGTTCGGGACTCGGTTACATGCGGGGAAGGATTAGCACCCCACAACGCCCGTATAAAACGGTACCTTATTAATCGTGTGTTATCTCAAGTCTCGGTAAAAAGTCGGTTTAAATTTAGTATTTCAAGTTAATTCCCAATTTAAAGAAAAATAATTACATTTTTTAATTGAAAATGATCCGGAATTTATAAATTCAAAATTTTCCTATATTCCCCAACAAACATGGCAAAATATAGAAATTTTTATTAGTTTTGGAAAATTTTCCGAATCATTTGAAAGAAAGATATTCCTTTATTAATGATAATTGATGATATTCCCTCCAGCAAATCCGGTAGAGAACTCATGAATTATTTTAACTCGGGAATATCTTTATTTTTTTATTGAAAATCATTACATTTTTGAAAACATTAAAAAAGACATATATGAATATGAATATGCATGACATAAATAAAATGACATAGCAAAATCTAAATAATATAATGCACCCTAAATGATATGATATGATTTAAATGCCTTAGCATATTCTAAATGAAATGAAATATCCTAAGTTATATGATATATTCTAAATGAAATGAAATATCCTAAGTCATATGATATATTCTAAATGATATGAAATGACCTAGGTAACATAATATATTCTAAATGAAATAAAATATCCTAAATGACATAATATACCCTAAATGAAATGAAATAATCTAAGTAACATAATATATTCTACATGAAATGAAATGACCTAAGTAACATACATATTCTATATGAAATGAAATGATTTAAATGACATGGCAAATATGAATGATATGGCATATAATTTAAATGACATGGAATATAAAATAATGCTATCATATAATATGCATGAAAATAAAAATGAAAATAATAATGCATGAACATAGTATATGCTACATAATATGACAAAAAATAACTAAATAAAAAAAACATAGGATATCATGAAATATTCCAAATCATATAATAAACAATATAACATAACTCAAAATCATAACAATATCATAGAAATTATCATAGCAAAAATCACATATTATATAAAATGTATGAATATGGAAAATGCAATGCATGAAAATGTATTTTTTCCTTTAATTGAGGAAATCCGTATATCTAAAAAGATATTCGGCTACCTTAGGAAAATATGTCAAATTAAATATTCTAAAACCAAAATACTTTGTGATTGTTTGAAAACAATTTTGAAAAGCTTAGATTAAAAATAAAAAGTGGGCTAAACCTTTTTTAAATGGCTCTAATTTCCTAAGTTTAAAATCCCGGACTTTACCACCCTTAACCCGAGACTTAAAAATCATTTTTAGAGTTTAAAAAGGCTTAGAAACTACCCTAAGTCAGTAGCTAAACTCCCTAATCAGCTCCCTCTAGGTAACTTAACCAAAAAAGAAAAATGATTTTTCTTTAAATTCAATTCTGATTCCACTATCCAGTTTTAAGCCACGATTTTTTACCCTATTTTTAAAAATTCAAAAAATTCTAAAAACAATATTGGAGACTCAGGACATGTAAAACGACACAGGAAAAAATCAACTTAATTTTTTTATTAAAGATGAATGCCGAGAAAAATCGAGAAAGTACTAGTACTGGGTGAAAAAACTGTTTTGCCAAAATACATTTTTGCCTTTGATAAATTCATTTAAAAATCAAAGTAAAAATATTTAAGACTCACAAAATGACTCACAAACAGTAGCTAGGACTTTTTAAAAGCTAGATAAAAATTGGCTAAGAAAAAAAATCACAAAGGTAGAATAATCAATTTGACAAACCTTAATTTTTCACAAGTGTGCTCAAGAGAGCATGACTTTGAACCATTAATTGGCTTAAGTCATTAGTCAAGTGGCATGAACATGACATGCATGAAAAAATACAGAAAATATGATGCATGAAATGCATGAGTTTAAACCTAAATGTCATGAAAAAATGCATGACATCAATATAGTGACCTAGACCTAAATGAACTTGCATGGCATTTAATGTAACCTAGGTCTAAAATGCATGAACATGCATGGCAAGATAAACCTAACCTAACATCTAAAATATGCATGGCAATAACACAAACACAAGGCATGCTTAAACCAAAAACTCAACCAAATATCATGCAAATGCTAACCTATCAACTAACATAGCAAAAATGCACATATAATGCAAAACACATGGAGTAGCTGAATTGCCTCAAGCTCCAACAAGCATGGCATTTTCACAAACACTTGATATACTAACATGCTCAACTAAAATATAACACTCAAATCATGCAAACACAAAGTAAAAATACTAAAACCAAACAAGCATTTTCACAAACACTTGATATACTAACATGCTCAACTAAAATATAACACTCAAATCATGCAAATACAAAGTAGAGATACTAACAAGCATTTTCACAAACACTTGATATACTAAATACAAAACATCAACAAATTTAAACATTATGAAAACAGAAAATTAAAAATGCAAGAACATGATAATGAACTCATAAATGGCAACAAATAAGCAACCAAATTAAAACATGCTTCAAGTATATGAAGTAGAAGAACACTTAAAGCATCAAGACTAAAGAAAATAACATGACTAATTAAAGCCAAAACAGCAACAATAATAAAGAAAATATAGGCCATTCGGCCATTGAAGAAAACTAAGAAAAAAAAATTTGTAAAAAATATTTAAGAAAGAGATGAAGGAAGAACTTAAGAAGAACATAAAAAAAAACACTTATTTAAAAAGAAAACTCACCAAATAATAATCAAAATAGCAAAGACAAGAATGAAAAATCAAGAAAGTGCAAGAGTTGGTGCTAAAAGCAACCTCAAAAAGCTATATTTCAAGCTTTATCTCTTCAAACTTTCCTTTCTTTTCTAAACTTTTTCTTTTTGCTTTCAACCAAGGAGAGAAAAACTAAGCAAAACAAGAAGAAATCTGAAAAATAAAGTCAAAAAAATAAAAATCTGGCTCCTCCCTATAGTGCTGGCAGAATTTTACCTCTCTCCTCACCTAAGATGTTGTCATTTTGTTTCCAACCAATTTCCATCCAAGGGCTAGTGATTCAAGGTAAAAAATTATGAAATTATCACCCTTAGATTAGTGTATCAGCTGTCCATAATTACAGCTGTTCAAGAATAATGTTGACACTCTCCCTCCTCATGCATTGGCCTATGTGGCTTAATCACAATGGCTTGATATAAAAAAATCTCTAACTAACTCTTAATTCTTGGCCATTCGATTGAAAAATCAGAAGCTTCCTCCTTCCTTTGGGCCTTGGCAAGCCAGGACTCTCTTTTCCAGCCCAAGTCTAATTTTTTGAAATGCCAAAAGAAGCCCTTTTCGGTTGCTTGGGTGAAATGACCGTTTTGCCCCCCGGATGCAAATAAATGGCAAACGGACTCCAAATTAAAATTTTATTTTTTTAATACTTTAAAAATAATAAAATATTTAATTTTGGAAGTTTTCAGAATTTTCCGAGTCCGTTTTCTATTTATTTGGATTTTTTTTCCAATAATGCCCTTTCATGCCCCCACATTTTACCATTTTTTAAACGAGCTCCAAATCAAGATTTTTATTCACCAATATCTTCCAAATAATTTAAAAGTGTGATCTAGAAGTTTTCATAATTTTTGGAACTCATTTGGTATTTTTTCGAGATTTATCTTCTTGAATTACTGCATAGGGGCTCGGGATTTGGCCATTTTGCAAATGAACTCCGAATCAAGATTTTATTTCGCCAATCTCTTCCAAACAATTTAAAAATGAGATTTTCAAATTTTCAGAATTTTTGGAGTCCATTTGCTATTTTTTCGGGATTTATCTTTTTGAATTTCTGCATAAGAGACCCGGGATTTGGCCACTTTGCAAACGAACTCCGAATCAAGATTTTCTTTCGCCAATATCTTCCAAATGATTTAAGAATGAGATTTGCAAATTTTAAAAAATTTCGGAGTCCATTTGCTATTTTTCCCAATTTTACCATTTTGCTTCCGAAACCCGATTTTGCTCAAAACAAGTCCGATTTTCAGATTTTCTTCAAGCTGAGCCTTGGGCTATTCCTTTTTAATCATTCTTCATCCATTAGGGGCTTTGGTCTTACCAAGTCGGGTCATTTTTGTAGTTCTTCCCAATTTTACCGAAATCCACCAAAAACCCTAATTCTCGGTTTTCTCCCGGATTGACTTATCTTTCAATTTTTCTTTCAAGTGGCTTCTCCATTACCCGTAGTCAGTGCTTATCTTTCATTTGGAACCTTCAATTTCGACCAATTCGATCGTTTAAGCACATTTCCACAAATTTCTCGGATTAGGGTTTCCTTTCTACTGAATCTCTAAATCCCAACTTCCGAACTCCATATCTTTCGATGTAAACCTCGGATTATCAAAATTCTTTCGCCATTTTTCAATTGAACTTCAAATCTTGATTTTGAAAGTGGGTTGACTTTTTCAGTAGTTGACTTTTTGGGGTTGACTTTTTATGCTCACCCTCTTAAACTAAGTCTCGGAGTACCACCTGCAGGATAAAAAAATCACTTTACATTCTGAAACATCAATTTAGGAAGAAAACATACCTGTTTTAGTGGTCCGGACAAAATTAGGTGTCTACAGCTGCCTTTATTTGGCTATTGCTGAGAATCAGGAATCAGGCAAAGATAAACCAATACTATTTTTGTACGGTTAGTGAAATCACATGTGAAGGAAAGGGAAAAGGGGTTTTCTTTTTTCTTTTTCTTTTTTTTTTTCAATTTTCATTTCTTCATTTTTTTTTTTCATTTTTTTAGTTTTTTCATTTCTCTTTTCTTCTTTTTTTTTTTTTTTGAGAAAGCAGTAAATAGAAGATTTTGTCCTTAAATTGAATTTGCAACCCAAAGTCAACATGATGCAGGTAAAGAATAAGCAAATTAATACATGGATATATACAGAAAAATCATGATGATTATGAATGCATGAATGCAACCTGATGCTAACATGATACATGTATGAATGTATGGTATGACAAATAATTGATCAGAGATGCAAAGGGGAAGATATCACGGAGGAAATAAGAATCGGAGGAACTTAATCATCAACATCTCATAAATTTGAAGCATAGTCAATTCATTCCCATATCAATTGTTCACAATGGTATAAACCATGTTTACAAAATCTGAGCAATAGTTAAAACTGTCTTTTACAAGCACTTTATTCTTCCTAGCATCCTAAGGCTATAAGAGCCGGCTATTGAAAAAGTGAAATCCTATTACATCATATCAGACCAAATTCTTTCTACATCAATGCCGTAAATCTCCCAATCCTAATGACGCTTTCCCAGCCCTCTATCAAACAGCGTTGTTGGATCCAACCACTTGGCATCTATAAGAGATTGTACTTTCTTTCTCAATGCTATACAGTCTTCAATGTTATGGCCAACAATTCCACAGTGATAATCACATCTTGCATTTGGATTATACCACTTTGGTATGGTGGTAACAGGGGTTTCAATAGGACACAGGCAACCATGTGATTTTGGATCAGTATAGAGAAGCTCTCGGTAGCTGATTGGAAAGGGATCAAAATGCCTTTGGGTCTTATCCTGGGGTTGTTTCTTAGTCACACATGGCCTAGGAGTTGGGGCACTTGGTGGTGGCACTAAGGTTCAAACCAGAGTGTTTACATGGAGATGTGGCGGAACAGCATGGTAAGGTTATGGATTTGGACACGGGGCCTTTGGAGGTTGTACATAGCTCGAGGTTCCTATCCCAGATACTGGATAAGGTGATTGATGAGGAAAATAATATGAACTGCCAATTGGTGGTAATGGAGTGGGATTCAAGAATCCCGTAGTGGTCATCCCAATGGACGATTGGACCATGGTAGGGTGGGGATACTGGCTTGGACCTAGAACAGTTTGTAGGTATGGTACAGGATCTGAGGTTTCTATCTTTGGTATTAGGCTCTCGGGCTTAATCATTTTCACGATTTTGTCCACAATTTTATCTGGGTTGCACCCTTTGTAACACTAGCAAGCGCAAGATCTAGCAAGGATTGTATGTTCTGGACCTGAAGGTTTTGGTTGATCCGAAGGCGATGCAGAGCCCTGAGAAAGTTCCCCCTTAATCTTACCCATATCCTCAAACATTTTCAGCAATTTGACGAGTTGTTCTTTCATTTCCCGGATTTCATGTCTAAACTCCTCTTGATTGAGTTCCAAAGCATCCAATTGTTCCTCCGATTCATTCCTCATATCTCGAACCCCTTTCATGCGAATGAAAATGTCATGAGATTAAGAATACAATTGTGAATGTACATGCTCTATTCCTATGTGCATGAATATACTGATGATTAATGCATGAACATATATAGAGAAATTATGATGACTATGTATGCTATGGATGCAATCTAATGCCAATATGATGTATTGAATAAATTGATGCACAGGTATATACAAATAATGACCATGTATGTATTCTACAATGAATGACCATGCATGCTATGATGTCAAAATGATACATTCTAAGACTAAATGAATTAATACAAAGGTAGGTACAAAGAATGACCATGTATATCACAAATGTATTCTACAATGAATAACCATGCATGTTAGGACTGTGACATGATGTCAACATGATACAAATAAATTAACCAATGATTACACGAAATTGGTGGGACCTAAATCTTGATTATTCAAAAATCTCATTGTGCAAGATTTGCCTCCAAATTTATGATTTTTTTAAACATGTTTTTTTTCTATGAAAAAACAATCATATTATTTTCAAAAGAATTTCGAGGTAGTGGATCCTACTATAGTACAATATCCAAATGTTCATGTGACACTACCGGTTTTATGAAATCATCAAATGAAATTATTATCACCATCCATTTATTGCAAAAACGAGATCAATAATACAATCAAAAATTTACATGCTCTATTCACACATGTATGAAATGTGAAAAATGCAAACATGCTTGAAAAGGGATTTTTATTTTCAATTTCAAAAAATTAGTGAACACTTACCCCAACAGTATCTGCTTATTTAGGCATCATGATGCCTTTGTTGCATTTATTAAGGGCGATGTGCGTACATCGTTGCCCGATCTACCACATTTATTCAGAGTGTAAAATAGGTAACAAAAGATTTAGAAATGACCCTCCATGTGTTCTTAAACTTTGGGTATCTAACAGAAATCCGGCATGGCTTCGCCTAGGTTCACTATATGAAGGTGAATCGGTTCTAAGGCCCCAAATTGTTTCTCATTGTCGCCGGTGAAGACTAGTAAGGCACCCCGATAAAAGCGGGTTCAATTCGTTAGAGTATATTTTCCTATGCTCGTACGAAGGATTATCACGAAGGCATTAGCTACTTTATACTCTGAAAGTGTTTCACTAGCCCATACGGAGGATCATCACGAAGGCGTAGTTACTTTACTCCCACTTAAAAGGACGGAACCCGGGTAGAGGATTCATGCTATGCAAATGGACGTGTGGTGTGTGTGGAGGAACAACAAACCTTTCACCACCTATTCTACAAACCTTATTCTAAATGCCCTAGCAATTTATTTAAAAAAAAAAAAAAAACATTCAAGAATAGTGTAACGCATTAACCAACAAGCAATTATAATATACAACCTTAAATAACTAGAGAACAATAATAAAATGCATGCACACGAGTATGAATATATTTAAAAACAGTTTATTATTTTCAAAATTCTCCTTATATAAAAAAATGTGGGAATTAAAATTAAATACCAATTAAACCAACAAAACCGAGACTTAGATAACACACGACTAATTTTAGGCCTGACTCTCTAATAGTCCCTAGTGGAGTTGCCAAGCTGTCGCAACCTAAAAAATAACGAGTCTCATCGCAAGACTTAATTATTTGTTAAGCGTGACATTAAAAAAAATCGAGGAAAAGTCGACTTAAATCCTCTAGAAAAAATGAAGATTTTGAAAATGACCTTGAAAAAGACATGGAGTTGCCACCAATCTTTTTTAGCTAGGTGTGATCCGCCACCAATTAAAACCGGTTTTATAAAATATTTTAAAAATTAATTAAAACATTTTTTAAAACCAATTTCAAGTCTGCGTTTAAAACCAGAGAAATCAAAGAAACGAGTTTCGGGACTCGGTTACGTGCAGGGAAAGATTAGCACCCCACAACGCCCGTATAAAACGGTACCTTATTAATCGTGTGTTATCTCAAGTCTCGGTAAAAAGTCAGTTTTAAATTTAGTATTTCAAGTTAATTCCCAATGTAAAGAAAAATAATTTCATTTTTTAATTGAAAATGATCCGGAATTTATAAATTCAAAATTTTCCTATATTCCCCAACAAACGTGGCAAAATATAAAAATTTTTATTAGTTTTGGAAAACTTTCTGAATCATTCTCTTTTTTTGAAAAAAAGATATTCCATTATTAATGATAATTGATGATATTCCCTCTAGCAAACCCGGTAGAGAACTCATGAATTATTTTAACTCGTGAATATCTTTAGTTTTTATTGAAAATTAAACATTAAAAAAAAAAACATATATGAATATGAATATGCATGACATAAATAAAATGACATAGCAAAATCTAAATAATATAATGCAGCCTAAATGATATGATATGATTTAAATGTCTTAGCATATTCTAAATGAAATGAAATATCCTAAGTTATATGATATATTCTAAATGAAATGAAATATCCTAAGTCATATGATATATTCTAAATGATATGAAATGACCTAGGTAACATAATATATTCTAAAATATCATAAATGACACAATATACCCTAAATGAAATGAAATAACCTAAGTAACATAATATATTCTACATGAAATGAAATGACCTAAGTAACATACATATTCTATATGAAATGAAATGATTTAAATGATATGGCATATAATTTAAATGACATGGAATATAAAATAATGCTATCATATAATATGCATGAAAATAAAAATGAAAATAATAATGCATGAACATAGTATATGCTAAATAATATGACAAAAAATAACTAAATAAAAAAAACATAAGATATCATGAAATATTCCAAATCATATAATAAACAATATAACATAACTCAAAATCATAAAAATATCATAGAAATTATCATAGCAAAAATCACATATTATATAAAATGCATGAATATGGAAAATGCAATGCATGAAAATGTATTTTTTCCTTTAATTGAGGAAATCCGTATATCTAAAAAGATATCTGGCTATCTTAGGAAAATATGCCAAATTAAATATTCTAAAACCAAAATATTTTGTGATTGTTTGAAAACAATTTTGAAAAGCTTAGATTAAAAATAAAAACTGGGTTAAACCTTTTCTAAATGGCTCTAATTTCCTAAGTTTAAAATCCCGGACTTGACCACCCTTAACCCGAGACTTAAAAAATCATTTTTTGAGTTTAAAAAGGCTTAGAAACTACCCTAAGTCAGTAGCTAAACTTTCTAATCAGCTCCCTCTAGGTAACTTAACCAAAACAGAAAAATGATTTTTCTTTAAATTCAATTATGACTCCACTGTCCAGTTTTAAGCCACGATTTTTCACCCTATTTTAAAAAATTCAAAAAATTCTAAAATCATACTGGAGACTCAGGACATGTAAAACTAAACGGGAAAAAATCAGCTTAATTTTTTGATTAAAGATGAATACCTAGAAAAATTGAGAAAGTACGAGTACTAGGTGAAAAAAACTGTTTTGCCAAAATACATTTTTGCCTTTGATAAAATCATTTAAAAATCAAAGTAAAAATATTTAAGACTCACAAAATAACTCACAAACAGTAGCTAGGACTTTTTAAAAGCTAGATAAAAGTTGGCTAAGTAAAAAAAATCACAAAGGTAGAATAATCAACTTGACAAACCTTAATTTTCCACAAGTGTGCTCAAGAGAGCATGACTTTGAACCATTAATTGGCTTAAGTCATTAGTCAAGTGGCATGAACATGACATGCATGAAAAAATACAGCAAATATGATGCATGAAATGCATGAGTTTAAATCTAAATGTCATGAAAAAACGCATGGCATCAATATAGTGACCTAGACCTAAATGAACTTGCATGGCATTTAATGTAACCTAAGTCTAAAATGCATGAACATGCATGGCAATATAAACCTAACTTAACATCTAAAATATGCATGGCAATAACACAAACACATGGCATGCTTAAACCAAAAACTCAACCAAATATCATGCAAATGCTAACCTATCAACTAATATAGTAAAAATGCACATATAATGTAAAACACATGGAGTAGCCGAATTGCCTCAAGCTCCAACAAGCATGGCATTTTCACAAACACTTGATATACTAACATGCTCAACTAAAATATAACACTCAAATCATGCAAACACAAAGTAGAAATACTAAAACCAAACAAGCATTTTCACAAACACTTGATATACTAACATGCTCAACTAAAACATAACACTCAAATCATGCAAATACAAAGTAGAGATACTAAAAAGCATTTTCACAAACACTTGATATACTAAATATAAAACATCAACAAATTTAAACATTACGAAAACAGAAAATTAAAAATGCAAAAACATGATAATGAACTCATAAATGGCAACAAATAAGCAACTAAATTAAAACATGCTTCAAGTATATGAAGTAGAAGAACACTTAAAGCATCAAGACTAAAGAAAATAACATGACTAATTAAAGCCAAAACAGCAACAATAATAAAGAAAATATAGGCCATTCGGCCATTGAAGAAAAATAAGAAAAAAAAAATTGTAAAAATTATTTAAGAAAGAGATGAAGGAAGAACTTAAGAAGAACATAAAAAATAAAAAAAATAAAAAAGCACTTATTTAATAAGAAAACTCACCAAATAATAATCAAAATAGCAAAGACAAGAATGGAAAATCAAGAAAGTGCAAGAGTTGGTGCTAAAAGCAACCTCAAGAAGCTATATTTCAAGCTTTATCTTTTCAAACTTTCCTTTCTTTTCTAAACTTTTTCTTTTTGCTTTCAACCAAGGAGAGAAAAACTAAGCAAAACAAGAAGAAATCTGAAAAATGAAGTCAATAAAATAAAAATATGGCTCCTCCCTATAGTGCTGGCAGAATTTTACCTCTCTCCTCACCTAAGATGTTGTCATTTTGATTCCAACCAATTTCCATCCAAGGGCTAGTGATTCAAGGTGAAAAATCATGAAATTATCACCCTTAGATTAGTGTATCAGCTGTCCATAATTACGAATGTTCAAGAATAATATTGACACTCTCCCTCCTCATGCATTGGCCTATGTGGCTTAATCACAATGGCTTGATATAAAAAAATCTCTAACTAACTCTTAATTCTTGGCCATTTGATTGAAAAATCAGAAGCTTCCTCCTTCCTTTGGGCCTTGGCAAGCCAGCACTCTCTTTTCCAGCCCAAGTCTGATTTTTTGAAAGGCCAAAAGAAGCCCTTTTCGGTTGCTTGGGTGAGATGACCGTTTTGCCCCCCGGATGCAAATAAATGGCAAACGAACTCCAAATTCAAATTTTATTTTTTTAATTATTTCAAAATAATAAAATATTTAATTTTGGAAGTTTTCAAAATTTTCTGAGTTCGTTTGCTATTTATTTGGATTTTTTTCTTCCAAAAATGCCCTTTTATGCCCCCACATTTTACCATTTTTTAAACGAGCTCCAAATCAAGATTTTTCTTCACCAATCTCTTCCAAATAATTTAAAGGTGTGATTTGGAAATTTTCATAATTTTTGGAACTCATTTGGATTTTTTCGAGATTTATCTTCTTGAATTACTGCATAGGGGCTCGGGATTTAGCCATTTTGCAAACAAACTCCGAATCAAGATTTTCTTTCGTCAATATATTCCAAATAATTTAAAAATGAAATTTACAAATTTTTCAAAATTTTTGGAGTCTATTTGCTATTTTTCGGGATTTATCTTTTTGAATTTCTGTATAAGAGACTCGGGATTTGGCCATTTTGCAAACGAACTCCGAATCAAGATTTTCTTTCGCCAATCTCTTCCAAATGATTTAAGAAAGAGATTTGCAAATTTTCAGAATTTTCGGAGTCCATTTGCTATTTTTCCCAATTTTTCCAATTTTACCCTTTTGCTTCCGAAACCCGGGTTTGCTCAAAACAAATCCGATTTTCAGATTTTTTTCAAGCTGAGCCTTGGGCTATTCCTTTTTAATCATTCTTCATCCATTAGGGGCTTTGGTCTTACCAAGTCGGGTCATTTTTGTAGTTCTTCCCAATTTCATCGAAATCCACCAAAAAACCTAATTCTCGGTTTTCTCCCGGATTGACTTTTCTTTCAATTTTTCTTTCAAGTGGCTTCTCCATTACCCGTATTCAGTGCTTATCTTTCATTTGGAACCTTCAATTTCGACCAATTCGATTGTTTAAGCACATTTCCTCAAATTTCTCGGTTTAGGGTTTCCTTTCTATTGAATCTCCAAATCCCAACTTCCGAACTCCATTTCTTTCGACGTAGACCTCGGATTATCAAAATTATTTCTCCATTTTTCAATTGAACTTCAAATCTTGATTTTGAAAGTGGGTTGACTTTTTCATTAGTTGACTTTCTAGGGTTGACTTTTTCGGAGTTGACTTTTTTCAGGATTGACTTTTTTTTAGTTTGATTTTTTATGCTCACCCTCTAAGTCTCGGAGTACCACCTGCAGGATGAAAAAAGTCATTTTACATTCTGAAACATCAATTTAGGAAGAAAACATATCTGTTTTAGTGGTCCGGACAAAATTGTCTACAATATGCTTTACGCTCTTGATCCAAGTTCTATTTCATGCAAGAGTTTGTTTGGGATTCTTCGAGTGGTGCTGAATCTGAACATAAGCAAATCTGGCAGGAACAAGTTGGAGAGTATGATAGGTTCTCAGTTGGATCAAGCAACATTAGATAATCTGCTAATTCGATATCTATATGGGACAAGTTATTTGTATGATGTGAAACTTGTTCTTAGGTTTCTGAAAGCATTTCTGCGTGGAGGAGGCTGGCAATTTATCTCCAATGCGAATAAAGAAGGTTAGTAGCAATTGATATATCTGTATATAGCAGAAGTTGCTCCGGATCCTTGTTTAAAATCATCAAAGTTTCTAGCTTTGGTAGTCGCCCTGCTGGATTCTGCCAGGGACTCTTGGGATGAACTATACCACACCATGGACATTTATCTGCAGGTAGTACTTTGAAGTTTGATCTTCTTCATACAAGTTCCCTGGAAATATACAGCATATGTAATTGTAACATTTTTTTATTATGAAAGTAATCTGTTCTGACATCTTAAAATGGTATTCTAGAAATTGTAATTGAATTATTAACAGCCCAAAGATTCACTCCATAATAATATCCAGTTGCATTTGGAATAAATATGGTTTTAATAGGTGCATGCAGGGTTGTCTGAAGAAGAAAAAATGAAGATATGTTTTGCACTGAACTATGAGAAGCTCTCTACAGAGGCTTGCATGCACCTTTCACAGAATTCAAAATTTCCATCGAAAAGCGCAGTGCAAGCTCTCATCTCCCAGCAATTGAAGCTTAAGAAGTTACTACAGGGCACTAACAATACTAAATTTTACACAGATTCCGCTTGTAATTTCACCGAAACCAGAGGCGAGGCAAAGAAAGATGAAGCCAGTGAACAAATTGTTTTGTACTCTGGGAGACCAGACATATCAGCTGACAATAGAAGCTCAGAGCACATTTACGAGGGATACAATCGAGGGTGTTGGAATTGGAGAAGGTTTGGCAAGAAAATGCAGACCCAGATGGCCAAAATCATGAAATCCAAAGTATCAAGCCATAGTACTGCAAGATCCCTGCCCAGACTATGTTCATGAAAGAAATTGTACATAATATTTTGTATCTCTTAATTATTTCCTTGTCTATGTATAGCGTTGAGATATGATTTTTTTTTCCCCTTTGTTCTTTTATTAGATATTGATTATAGTTTTTCTTAATTTGGTGGGGTTGCCAAAAAGTGAGTATGTTCTTCAACATATGTAGTGCAGCTCTTAAAGCATCCTTAAATCGTTCTAAACTTGAATTATAGATGCATGTTTATGTAAAACTTTCTTGGCAATGACTATCTTATTCTTACCTTAAAATTGGTTTCAAAACCCCTCTTATTAATTTCCCTATTATTTCTCATTAGGCTCAGTATTTGTCTTTGTCAAGAATCAGTCAACTAATAGAACAAAAAACCTTATTACTCATATTCTGGAAAAGGTCAATTTAGTCGTTGACTTACCCCCATTAATTTTCAGGTGGACCATGCCACCCCCCCTCTCAAAGAATCATGATGAAATCAATAAGTTAGCATTCTAACAATCTTGTGTGGTCTAGAGTAAGCTTTGGAGGTTATTTGCTTCTGTACTAGCTATGAACAGGCAAACCTGATGACCCCAAGTTTTGGAGGTTATTTGCTTTTGAGTTTTGAACTTTAATTTGCAGGTCCAAAAGCAGCCAATGCTAATAAAACTACACATCTGATGTGGGATTAAGACGAACAACACCTAGACCTAGGCCTAGTCCTAGTCCTAGTGCCATTTTCAACGCAAGTGACCGACACTGTATTCCTCTCAATTATTACTACTAACCTGAAGCTTTGAAGGACCTGCCAATTGAAGTTTAGTTTGTCACAGTTAATAAGAGTAACTTCAATCGAATAAATCTTACGGAAATATTAACTAGTGTTTAGTAACACTAATTAATTTAGTGAATCACTTAATTAATGCACTGAAATATCAATGGGGAGGATTATTTTGCTTAAACGCCACTCTTCTTTTAATTTAACTTTCGATGCAATGGACAGTAAATCTTCAGACATGAGTACTGCGCTCGCTTCTTTTCTCAATGTTGCGTAGCAGTTAATCAACGTACTTAAATTGGATTAATTACCACGTAAAAATGATAAAGACATTTATTGCAAGTTAGAGAATAAAAAAAGTCAGAGTTGAGTTGCAGTCGGGTTTAGAGTCTTCCGACCCTCCCATCCGAGATATATATAAAAATAATATATATATTTTTAGTTTTATATTATTAAATAAATATTATATTAATAAATTTAGTAATGAATACTAATTAAGTGATTAACTTAATACTAATATAATACATTTAAAAATAAAATATAATTTATATAAAAATAAAAAATTCATTAAAAATACATTAAAAAATATAAATATAAATTTTGGATGGATCAAGTCAAATGCGGATTATATATAATTTGATTTGAGATCAGGTAAAAAAATAATTCGAGGTCAAGTAGAGTTGAAATCCAGTTTAATATATACCAAATCGGATCAAATTCTGATGATGCAAAAATCCGTCCAACCCGACCCGTTATCATCCCTAGACCGTGCAATAGGTGACTTTTTGGTTGCTGTTTCTAACACAAGCTTTGTTTGGATTTAGGGGAATATTTAGCAGCAAAAGGAGAGGAATAGAGGATAAAGGATTAATAGATAAATTCTATCCATTTAATTCGAAATTGTTTAGACTCTGTTTGGGTTGATAATTTTGTTTTTTATTCTTTTTAAAAAAAAATTAGAAAAACAAAAAATAAAAAATGATAAAAAGATAAAAGATAAATAATAAAAGTATTAATTAAACAGAACTTTAATGATTGAAGATGGAATTGACTAGACTATACTAGTTGTATCCTTCTCAATTTATCAAATTTTACTTTTTATCCTTAATTCCTGTAATTTTGACTATAACACTTTATTCTATGTATTATGTGTATCTTGTATGTGTAGCTCTCTCTCTATATATAGATTATATTTATTTATATATATTATTAGAAAATTCTATAACAAAAAAATATCTACTGAATCCTAATAGAACATACTAACCATTTGATACAACTACTCTTTCAAAGTTCACAGTTCAATTCTCTAAAGTGGTTAATTTAAATATTAATTAAGATTGAATTTGGTGGATTTGACTCTCTTCCATTATATTTTTATCCAAGATTTTTTATTTCAACTTTAATCGTCATTTATAATTATGAATTCCACAATTCATGAGTGGGCTCTATATTTAAAAAGAGTAGTGCTGCATGTCCCGCCGCCCCCTCATCCCTCCTGTCCCGTCTAATAAAAAATCCCAAAGGGAATAAACAGTATGAAAAAGTATGTATTTTATAAAAATTAAAATAAAGCATTTTTTGATGAAATAAAACATTAAATTAAAATAAAATAAATTCTAATTTATAAATGTTATTTTTCAACAAAAAAAAAAAGGGGTAGACGGGACAATCAGCATTTTCCATTTAAAAATGCTGGTGACGAGTGTAATTGTTAAATATTGTACATAAAAGTAATGGACATGAGCCAAATCGGCATTTGGTAACTTGAATTTAAAGAATTTTGATTTTGATTTTAAATTTAAATTTAAATTTAGTATAAATTATGTGATAAAACACATGAAAATTTGACTTTTATTATTTCATAAATTTATTGAATTTTTATTTAATAATAAATTTGAAATACCATAAGCATTTGAAAATTTGAATTCATCTCCTTATATCGTCTCAAATATATAGATATATAAATATATTAAATATTAATTATTTTAAACATAGTGTGTGCCTTTATTTTTACAATCATATAGCAAATTAAATTCAAATATATATTTTTTTCAAATTTGTCTTTCCAAACATAGTATAAAGAATATATATTTTCATTTTTCGTCAAACTTTATAAGAGTTTATATTTTTAATAACATAAAAATTTGATAATGAAAATGCATGAACATGAAATTTAAATAAAACAAAAAGTTTTCTGAAATTTTGAATTTTTTTTTTTGGACAAAAGAACCATCAATTGTGAGATAAAAGGTAAGATCTCTTTAAATGTTATTTATATGCTGGATTCAAGATATTTAATCAAGTTAAAAGGCTCTCAAATGGTTCTTTATTGTCATCCACGTTAGATTAGTAAGGCATCTCGATTCTCACCCATCATAGGTTTCAACCGACAATATAAGTGAAAGTATTTCGCTAGTCATTGCGGAAGTTATCAATTTACGAAAACGTAGGTACTTTACTTCTTTCTAAAAATGTCAAAAGCCCAAGTATAGTGTTCATGTATGAATATGCATGTGTAATGTGGGTAAAGAAACAAGCAAACCTTTTAATCTCACAATTCATGTACCAATATCCCAAAACTAAATGAACTTATAAACAAAATACAATGTTGATAAAACAATAGAATAAATTAAATAAACAAATAAATAGAATAAATTAAGACCATTCATTAAAACTTAAGACAACATATATGAGTAATCACTGGCTCGACTCTCAAAGTTCTCAGTGCAGTTGTCAAACCATCATAACGTGCAAGTACAAGAATTCAATTGCTAGACACAAAAAACAGAATCATCTCCAATCTTTTTTATTATGTGTGATTGGTCACCTAGATGATTTTATCCTTCTTAAAGAAATCTTAAACTTGACTAAGACTCCTTAAAATAAACGGGTTCTGGTCTACATCTTCAAAACTAGATTCGAAAATACAGTTACATGTAATGAAGGATTTGCATTCCCACAACGCCAATCCTAAAGACTATACGTAATTATTCTTATGTTATCCTAAAGTTATCTTAAGTAAATGCTTTTTTCTTAATTAAATTTGTTTCTTAAATATTTAGATATTAGAATATTGGAAAATTTCTTAAATCTCTTTCCATCATTCTAAAAAGAATACCTAAAATATTTTCTCACCTCATGAGTATTCAAAAGAGACTGAAGAGGTTGCGTTGTTAGATTTATTTGGTTTTTGAAAAATCCTAAATTAAATCTTTTATTTAATTTTAAAAAAAATTATTATTTTTTATTTAAAAATAAATATCCATCTTTTAATATTGAAATCTTTTTCTAAATTCCACATCATTCTAGCTGAATTTAGAAAAAAAATTCTCACCTAATAATTTCTTAAAAAAGCACTCATTCTGGTCCTCTTATAATTTCATTATTGAAAAATATATCAATTTATTTTAAATGTTTAATTAAATGTACATTATGTAAATGAATTAATTTGTTTTGTTAAATTTTGAATTTGGGCTAAATCTTTATTATTTTTTCTAGAAAAAAATTTATTATCAATATTTAATATAATATTCCTCCGGATTATTATCCTGTACACTGGCGGTGGACATTTTAAACTCCACAAGCGGGACTTACACCCTTCCGTAACTTGTTATACAATTTATATTTGTATAAACCGACCATCGTATTTCGTGTTCTATTCGCGTAGATCATGCATGTCGAGTTTCGAGTAAATTAAAAATGTTTAACTATTTGTTCCGACGTAAAAAAAAAAAAAAACTTTCAACTGCTAAATATATATTGAAAAATGCAGTATTCTCGATCGATATGATAGGAGTATCGGATCGATTCGAAATTTTATGTGCACGACGAGTACGATTATATTGTTAAATCCGACGGTCGGTTTGTACAACTATAAATCGTATGAAAAGTTATGGAATGGTGTAAGCCTCGCTTGTGGAGTTAAAAATGTCCACCGCCACTGTACAGGATAATAATCCTAATCCTAAACATATTTAAAATGTATAAACAAATAAATAATTGAACAAATAACTAAATATATAATTAATTAAACTAACAAACAAATAATTTTCAAGTAAAACAAATAAACAAATAATCTAATAAATAAACAAATTAACAAGTAAATAAATGGTTAGATAAATAAATAAATAATCAAGCAAACAAACAAAGAATTAAATGAATAAATAAATAAGTAAGCAATTGAATAAGAAAGTAAATGGATAAATAAATAATTGTAAATAAACAAAGAAATATAAAAACAAATAAGTTTAAAAAAAATTACTGAAGAATTGGGCTTAGCTCAATTAAATCCAAAATGAATCGGGCTGCCGGAATGGACTAAAACGAATTTTTGCGAATGGACCTGAGTCGGTTCAAGTTGGCAAGCAGGTCATCCGGGCGGGTCACAACCTCAACGGCCGAAAAACGATCAAAGTACTTAAAAGATCCCTATACAATATTATCTAATGCAAATTAATCTCTGTACTATAAATCTGTTTAATTTTGGCATTTAAGCATCTATTAAATTTGATGTGGTATTTGCAAAATGTTGGGTATTTTTGTCCACATTATTTTAAAATAATATATTTTTATTGATGTCATGTCATCCATTAACATCCACATCAGCAATTTAACAGATATTTAAATGCCACATCATCTTTTTCATGGTAAAGTTTATGCCAATTACAAATTTTATCTTTTTATTTCAATTTTAAAAAATTAAAAATTAAATTATCCAAATTTGTAATATAAAAATTAATTTATATTAAATAATATATTATAAGAATCTTTTAAGTATTTTGACCGTCGAAAACCTTCTCTTACCTCTCCTTTTGGTTGTAATTTCAGAACACCAAAAGAAAACCTATAAAAACTTTACCTAAAATGCCAGAAAAATCCCTATTGCCAATGTTTTAAATCCCCTCAAAGCTCCAAAAATTCTCTTCCCCTTCTTCAGTTTAGAAACCCTAAAGAAATCCCCGCAAATCACTAAGGCCTCGTTTAGCATTGCTTCTGTCACAGCTTTTGAGGTCAAAAGCTGTTTTTCACCGCAAATGCAATGCTAAACAGACAAAAAAAAAAATTGACTTCTGCTGCTGAAATCATGGTTTGAAAAGCCAAACCAAAAAGTCAAAAAATATAGTTTTTGGGTTTTAAAAGTTATCTTTTGGATAAAATGATTTTATTATCCTCACATCTCTACACTTTAATTATTTTAAAACATATCTTTTTCTGACATTTCAATTTCCTACAACACTTTTTCACAGCAATGCTAAAAATTTAAAAGTTTTTAAACCACACTTTTTAAACACACTTTTTTCAACTCAAGCTTTTTCCAACAACAATGTTAAACTAGCCCTAAGCCTGAAACCTTAAAAACTTCCTGCCAATAATTTTTATTTGTGATTTTTCTGCTGATTCTGTTTTCTTTTTTTCTCTGTGAGTTGTTTATTGTGACTATTGCTGCTGATAATTTCCGTATTTATAATGGATTTTTGCAACAAAAAAAAAAAAAACAATTTAGATTTTCAATGAATTGAGGAGATCGGATCTGCCTAGCAGATCTGCTCAATTCCTTATTTATTTCCTTTGATTTTATTTTTTCCTTGGATCTAAAGTTTCTTTCCTTTCCTTTTTCTTTATTTTTTATTTTTATGAATATTCTGATTTTTTTTATTAGAACAAAATAAATAAAAGGTAAAGAAAAATAATAAATAAAGAAATAAGATAAAATAAACAAAACAAAACAAAATAAAAGAAATAAATAAATAAATAAATAAATAAAATGAAGGTGGCTGGCCCAATTTGGGTTCCAAAGCCCAATAAACAAATTCAAACTCATTAAAGCCAATAATCATTCAAATGCTCATCTAGGAATTTGAAGTCCAATAATCAATTTAAATCCAAAAATAAACTGCGGCACAATAAATAATTCAGAGGCCCAAAATTTGGACTAAATCGATTTTGTAGAAAATTTGACTATAAAGTTGAAAATCAATTTTAATCTTGAAATTTGAATTAAATGTGTTTGACTTAAATTAAATTATCACTGTGTTCTGCAATTTTCCTGGTAAAAACTTTACTGATAGATAGATTGATTGTTTTTTCTTTGATATTAGTTGCTGTAAAATAAATTATCCTTTAATTCGATTTTTTTTCTACTTTGAGTGTGCTTGTCAGCATATTATCTATACTTTTAACAATTTTGTAATTATATTTTTGCATAATAATATAAAAATGGCAACTCATAAAAAGATAACTACCAATGTACCGACATGGATTATGGGCTCTGGCTACATTATAATATAATCTAACATATTTTTGCTATTTCTGACCTGCACAGTTGGCTTGGAGTTTTTGCAGTTTTCATCTTCCCTTGTTTACGGTTCACACAAGAATCTATTTTAGACTTGAAACACAAGGTTTTTTTATTACAATATAGCCCAAAAAAAATTCCCAAATTACCCTTGGTTTCGGATTAATTTCCAAAATACGGTCTTTTTTTTTCACGCTGGGAAATCGCCATCCCCCGTGGCGATTTCCCAGCGTTAAATTTTGAAAATTTGTAAAAAACACCAAGGGAAATCGCCATGGGGGGTGGCGATTTCCCTTCATGTATATATATATATTTGTTTTAATTAATAAACAAAAATTTAATTTAATTTGATAATTTTATTTTTTAATTTTAAAAATTATAAATTAAATTAAAATATTTTTTTATAGGTTTGGTTATTTATTTTTTTAAAATATATATTAAAAATGTAATTTAATTTATTATTACAATTTTATAAAAAATAAAAATATATTTCTTATTAAAATTTAAAAAGAAGATTATATTTTTTATTAAATTTTTATATCAAAAATTGTATTTTTTATAATTTTGTAATATTATAAAAAGGAAAATTTAATTTATATCAAAAATAATTTAATGATGTAAAATGTAAATAAATTTTTTTTTTAAAGAAATTTATCGAGTCACTTTTTTAAATAAAGAAGTTATTTTTAAGTTGGTATCGTAAAATAATTTTTTTAATTTGATTAGTTTTTTTGAGTTAGTATTCGATTAACTCGTGACATCAATTTAATCATTGTTTTTAATAATAGTATAGATTGTTACAGTTTAAAACTGAATATTTGATAAAATAATTTTAATTTAATTTATGATTAAAATTTTATTTCTTATTAAAATTTAAAAAGAAAATTAAATTAAAATGAAAAAAAAGAAAATCAACTTATCATGTAATTTGGATTATTATATTAAAATTAAATAAAAACATTAAGATATAAATTAAAATAAAATATAACAATTAATTTTCGAACAAATTTAAAATAAATAACATGAAATGCAAAACATATAAATTTATATTAGAAATTTAAAACACATTACAATTATTCTAATTATTGCGTGGTGTAGAGCAACAGTGTCGAGCTCTTCTAGTGCGTGGTGGTTGCACCCGTCGTTCAACCTCGTCAGTGGCACGTATTCGCGGTCCACCACGACCTCTTGCTATAACCGCCACTGGTTCCGGTTTTATGTCATCAGTCCTTTCATCCGTATCAAAAATTTGAAACCCACTGCTGGATGAGCCAACACCTAGTTCACCTATAACGGGAACCTGACTACTAGATGCACCCATAAATGATGTAGCATCAAATGCTGACGAAGGGGTTCCAAACTGATACATGGATGTTAGATATGCTGAACTTGGACTTAGGATGGGGAGCTGGTCATCTAACCTCGTTCTTGGCGGTGATGGTCGGTAACACTCATCAACGTCATATCCGGGGTGACTTACGGAATAACGATGGCTGGATGGTACTCCATGATCCCGTTCAGGTTCAGGATGATCAAATGACATCCTCGGTGCTGTGAACTCCGATGAGGTCGGTTGACGCGTTCGCCCACGTTGTCGGCGAGGTCTAGGAGCATCCATATCCTGTGTAGGAGGGACTGGAGCTGAAGTTTGTCCGGTAAATGGCATACTCCTAACATCCTCATGCATCGACGGTGGACAAACGAAAGGCCGACCTTCATTTCTATACCATCTTATGTAATCAGCAGATGGGTTGAAATTATTACCAACAATCGGGTAACCTGTCGGAATTCGTTGAAAACGTATGTTCCACCATTGGATCCAATGTTCATGCTTCGCAGGCCAGAATTCATCATTACGACCACGTGTCACGGGCTCAGACTTTAGCCGAGCAAACGTGCGGCCTTAGGCTCGGATATGTTGCCTCGACAAGCCTAAGTTCAGCCTTGAACAACCGAAAGTTGGCTGAGTTGCTAGAATGCTAGAGAGCTAGAGAGTTTGGGAAAGAATGCTTTGTATTACTCAACCAAGTTGTTTACAAAGAATGGGATACAAATGAGGGGTGGGGGAAGCCCCTTTTATAGACAAGTTCCCCCTTACAAGTGTGGCTAACAAAATTCGGACTAGAAGCTTCCCTTAGTGTGATCCAGCTAAGGCTGCCTCTAGTGTGATCCAGCTAAGGCTGCCAGCCAAGGCTGCCTCTAGTGTGATCCAGCTAAGGTCGCCTCTAGGGCCTTCCAGAAGCTTCCGTTGCGGGAACCGTCCCTTGGGTCCTCTCGCTGGCTTGCCTCGAACTCGCGCCCTTATTCGGGGAATTGCCTAAGTCCGTGGCACTGCGCTCGGGCGGTCCGTGACATTCTCCCCCACTCATTCTAGCAACGCCCTCGTTGCTAGGGGAATGTCGTGCTCGCTCCGCTTGAGTACGCCGATTCCGTCTCCTTCGTCGCGGACCATTCTTGGCTCGTTCTGGCCTTGTTGCCTTGCCCATACTCTTATGGTCTCCACGGTTGCCCTCGATGCGAATATCACTGGAACATTCTTTCGAAGTTCCCTTTGTCCCTTCGCTCTGCCGATGCATCCCCCGTCTCTTCCTTCGAGTTGTCTGCTGCACACTCGCTCGGAAGGGGCCTGGCTGCACTCCTGGACTAGTGCTGCGGCACTCTGTTGCCACCTTCGCGTCCCTTTCACTTGGTGACCGAGAGGTCCCTACCTCGCGGCACACCCGCACAGCACCCAGCCTCATCACTCGCTGGTGCTGTTCTCGATCGCTATTCTCACAATCGGACTGCTCCTCAGCCAGAACTATGGCTGACAGCTTCTTACGCACGGGGCACTCCCTAACCCGGTGCGGACCGTCGCACATGAAGCAGCTCAAGGGCTTGGCCTCCTTGCCCTTGTCCTTGGCAACTCCCTCGGACTTGGTGTTGCGATAGCGAGGCCTCTCCTCAACCTCGTCCTCTGATGAGGAGCTGCTACTCTCGTCTCTACGCTTGGGAGACTCGGTGCGCTCGAACTCGACCAGAGATTCAGCCACCGCTATAGCACGACTCAAGTCTTGCACGCCTCGTCGCTGCAACTCGGTCTTTACCCACGGCTTCAGTCCATCCATGAAGGAGAATAATGCCTCCCTCTCACTCATGTCCGGGATCATAAGCAACAGCTCCGAGAACTCCTGACAATAGTCTCGGACTCTTCCCCTTTGAGTGAGCCGGCGAAGCTTCCCTCGAGATTCCTCTTCCGCATACTCTGGCTTAAACTGTTGGCTTAGTTCCCTCACAAACTCGTCCCATGTGGTGATCGGATGCTCCCCGCGTCGCACGCCATCACACCTGCGGCGCCACCACAATAGAGCAATATCGACTAAGTACATCGAGGCAGTACTTACCTTGGTAGCATTATCATCGATGCCCGTGGCTCGGAAATATTGCTCCATGCCCCATAAGAAATTGTCCACATCCTTGGCTGCTCTAGTCCCCCGGAACTCCTTGGGCTTGGGAACCTCTACTCGATGCCTTGATGCTATCGGAAGCATGCCACCCCCAATGGTTGCTTTGCAGGCCGAGAGCTCCCCCTTGAGCTCTTCCATTTCCTTACGCAAGGCCTCGACCATGGCCTCTAAGGCATCGTTCCGTTGGGCTAGTGAGTCCATGGATTCGTTGAGGGCGGCTTGCATCCCATCCCTGAGCTCTTCTCTCCCCGAGTCAAGCTCATCGATGCGCCCCTCAGCATCCTCGACCCTGTCCAAGACCCCAGCCACAGTCATCTCCACCTTGGCTAGGCGGGTCTCCATAGACGACCACACGTCCCTCGAACTCCCTCGCGATGCTCCCTTTTTGCCCTTGGCAACAGCACGGGTCTCATCCCCTTGCTGGCTCAACACGTCGGACTGAGATGCCATTGATCGACTAGCACACTCGAGCAAACCTTGGCTCTGATACCACTTGTCACGGGCTCAGACTTTAGCCGAGCAAACGTGCGGCCTTAGGCTCGGATATGTTGCCTCGACAAGCCTAAGTTCAGCCTTGAACAACCGAAAGTTGGCTGAGTTGCTAGAATGCTAGAGAGCTAGAGAGTTTGGGAAAGAATGCTTTGTATTACTCAACCAAGTTGTTTACAAAGAATGGGATACAAATGAGGGGTGGGGGAAGCCCCTTTTATAGACAAGTTCCCCCTTACAAGTGTGGCTAACAAAATTCGGACTAGAAGCTTCCCTTAGTGTGATCCAGCTAAGGCTGCCAGCTAAGGCTGCCTCTAGTGTGATCCAGCTAAGGCTGCCTCTAGTGTGATCCAGCTAAGGTCGCCTCTAGGGCCTTCCAGAAGCTTCCGTTGCGGGAACCGTCCCTTGGGTCCTCTCGCTGGCTTGCCTCGGACTCGAACTCGCGCCCTTATTCGGGGAATTGCCTAAGTCCGTGGCACTGCGCTCGGGCGGTCCGTGACACACGCATGTCGACCTTGTGAAGCTTATCAAGGTTCACCGTGGCTGCAGGAATTGGTTGTTGCATCCCAAATTGTCGCAACACCCGGTCAATTTGGTGCCACTCTACATATGAAAAGCATATCAATGCTGTGTTTGCTTTCCATATATTGAAATTATTGTAGGCATCCGATGGGAGGCATGCCATAATTTCACGCGAGGAATATGGCATCCACAGAAACTGCGAATAATTATTACAAATTATTAGTTTCATATGGATTAAATAAATAAAAAAACTTCAATGTAACAATCGAAATATTTATCTTATCATATCCTAGTCGATTTAGTCGTACTCTTATACTTGCAAGATCGCTCGGAGTCTCTGTAAAATCTCTACTCATACTCCTACTCCACCTATTAAAATGCATATAATATCTTAATGACCTATAAAAATACAAGTTCGTACAAAATTAATAAAATAGTAAAGATTATTACCTGCTTGCAAGGGGGTATACAGCCGAAATATCCACGCGCGGAGCAAGAAATGGTAGCCGATACCAAGCCCATGATTGTAGAAGCACTAAACATCCACCTATGTCATGGATTTTTGGAACTGTAGCTCGGCAAAGTTCTCTATACAAAACCGCCAAACACGCAGAACCCCAACTATAATTTGCCGCATGCTCTAAATCACGTAGCAATGGAAGATACATTAAATGTACCCGACTGCTCGATTTGTCAGGCATCAGTAATCCTCCAATCAAACGTAAAATATATGCTCTAGCAGCATATTGTATTTGTTGTTCAGTTGCATGTAATGGCAGATTTTGAAACGATTTCAACCAAGTTAGTCTCACCATTGAGCCAGATACATACTCTTCTGGAGGTACCTCACCCAATAGATCTTGACACACTTCATTGCAATCTAGCAGGCTTCCGCCTGTAACTGCATCGCCATGGATCGGAAGTCCAAGTTGCAGCGCAACATCTTCGAGAGTGACCGTGCATTCACCACATGGAAAATGAAAAGTGTGCGTCTCAGGTCTCCATCGTTCGACCAACGCACTGATTAAATCGGGTTGTATCACAAGTCGTCGAATTTGACTTGCGTGATAAAATCTGGCTCTTCTTAAATGGTCGATAATAGATGGATGCGGGTCCTCCAATGTAAATTTCCTCGCACGTAACACGCGACGAGTTTCCTGTTATAATAATAAAAATTAATATATTATAAAACTATAAGAATTAAAAATTAATAAATAAAACTATAAAATAACAAAACAATAATAATATAATATAATATAATATAATATAAACAATAATAATATAATATAATATAATATAAAACAATAATAATATAAAAAACAATAATAATATAATATAATATAAAACAATAATAATATAATATAATATAAAACAATAATAATATAATATAATATAAACAATAATAATATAATATAATATAAACAATAATAATATAATATAATATAAAACAATAATAATATAATATAATATAAAACAATAATAATATAAAAAACAATAATAATATAAATAATAATAATAATATAAAAAACAATAATAATATAACAATTTACTTACCTCGTTAAATATAACCTCCGAGATGTGATTTTCTTGTAACCTCAATAGTGAAGTCATTTCAAAATATTGTTGTAGCAAAAAAATTTGTTGTAGAAAGAAATTTTTTTGGTAGAAGAATGAAAAACTGTTGAAAGAAGAATGAAAATTTGAATGAGAGGAATGAAAATTTGAAGGAGAGGAGGGGGGTATTTATAGATAAAAATAGTGGGTGGGGGGGTGTGGGGGGGGAGGGGGGGCAACGGTCATATGACCGTTGCCCCCCCTTTCAAATTAAATTTTTTTTCTTTTTTATAATTTGTTTTTTCTAATTTCAAATTTAAAATTTAAAAAACAAATTTCAAAATATTAAATTATAAAAAAACCTAAAATATACCTTACCGTTGGTTTCGGATTAATTTCCAAAATACAGCCTTTTTTTTTTCTAGCTGGGAAATCGCCATCCCCCATGGCGATTTCCCAGCGTTAAAATTTGAAAATTTGTAAAAAACACCAAGGGAATTTGCCATGGGGTGGCGATTTTCCTTCATGTATATATATATATTAATTAATAAACAAAAATTAAATTTAAACAAAAATTAAATTAAATTTGATAAATTTATTTTTTAATTTTAAAAATTATAAATTAAATTAAAATATTTTTTTTATAATTTAAAAAAAAAATCGTAAGGTATATTTTAGGTTTTTTTATAATTTAATATTTTAAAATTTATTTTTTAAATTTGAAATTAGAAAAAACAAATTAGAAAATAAAAAAATTTTAAATTTGAAAGGGGGGCAACGGTCATATGACCGTTGCCCCCCCTCCCACGTCCCCCCTCCCCCTCCACACCCCCCACCCACTATTTTTATCTATAAATACCCCCCTCCTCTCCTTCAAATTTTCATTCCTCTCATTCAAATTTTCATTCTTCTTTCAACAATTTTTCATTCTTCTACCAAAAAATTTTCTTTCTACAACAAATTTTTTTTTCTACAACAATATTTTGAAATGGCTTCACTATTGAGGTTACAAGAAAATCACATCTCGGAGGTTATATTTAACGAGGTAAGTAAATTGTTATATTATTATTGTTTTTTATATTATTATTATTTTTTATATTATTATTGTTTTTTATATTATTATTGTTTATATTATATTATATTATTGTTTTTTATATTATTATTGTTTTATATTATATTATATTATTATTGTTTATATTATATTATATTATATTATTATTGTTTTTTATATTATTATTGTTTTATATTATATTATATTATATTATTATTGTTTATATTATATTATATTATATTATTATTGTTTTTTATATTATTATTGTTTTATATTATATTATTATTGTTTATATTATATTATATTATTATTGTTTTATATTATATTATATTATATTATTATTTATATTATATTATATTATATTATATTATATTATTATTGTTTTGTTATTTTATAGTTTTATAGTTTTATTTATTAATTTTTAATTGTTATAGTTTTATAATATATTAATTTTTATTATTATAACAGGAAACTCGTCGCGTGTTAAGTGCGAGGAAATTTACATTGGAGGACCCGCATCCATCTATTATCGACCACTTAAGAAGAGCCGGATTTTATCACGCAAGTCAAATTCGACGACTTGTGATACAACCCGATTTAATCAGTGCGTTGGTCGAACGATGGAGACCTGAGACGCACACTTTTCATTTTTCATGTGGTGAATGCACGGTCACTCTCGAAGATGTTGCGCTGCATACCTCCAGAAGAGTATGTATCTGGCTCAACGGTGAGAGTAACTTGGTTGAAATCGTTTCAAAATCTGCCATTACATGCAACCGAACAACAAATACAATATGCTGCTAGAGCATATATTTTACGTTTGATTGGAGGATTACTGATGCCTGACAAATCGAGCAGTCGGGTACATTTAATGTATCTTCCATTGCTACGTGATTTAGAGCATGCGACAAATTATAGTTGGGGTTCTGCGTGTTTGGCGGTTTTGTATAGAGAACTTTGCCAAGCTACAGTTCCAAAAATCCATGACATAGGTGGATGTTTAGTGCTTCTACAATCATGGGCTTGGTATCGGCTACCATTTCTTGCTCCGCGCGTGGATATTTCGGCTGTATACCCCCTTGCAAGCAGGTAATAATCTTTACTATTTTATTAATTTTGTACGAACTTGTATTTTTATAGTTCATTAAGATATTATATGCATTTTAATAGGTGGAGTAGGAGTACGAGTAGAGATTTTACAGAGACTCCGAGCGATCTTGCAAGTATAAGAGTACGACTAGATCGACTAGGATATGATAAGGTAAATATTTCGATTGTTACATTGAAGTTTTTTTTTTTTTATTTAATCCATATGAAACTAATAATTTGTAATAATTATTCGCAGTTTCTGTGGATGCCATATTCCTCGCGTGAAATTATGGCATGCCTCCCATCGGATGCCTACAATAATTTCAATATATGGAAAGCAAACACAGCATTGATATGCTTTTCATATGTAGAGTGGCACCAAACTGACCGGGTGTTGCGACAATTTGGGATGCAACAACCAATTCCTGCAGCCCCGGTGAACCTTGATAAGCTTCACAAGATCGACATGCGTGGTCGTAATGATGAATTCTGGCCTGCGAAGCATGAACATTGGATCCAATGGTGGAACATACGTTTTCAACGAATTCCGACAGGTTACCCGATTGTTGGTAATAATTTCAACCCATCTGCTGATTACATAAGATGGTATAGAAATGAAGGTCGGCCTTTCGTTTGTCCACCGTCGATTCATGAGGATGTTAGGAGTATGCCATTTACCGGACAAACTTCAGCTCCAGTCCCTCCTACACAGGATATGGATGCTCCTAGACCTCGCCGACAACGTGGGCGAACGCGTCAACCGACCTCATCGGAGTTCACAGCACCGAGGATGTCATTTGATCATCCTGAACCTGAACGGGATCATGGAGTACCATCCAGCCATCGTTATTCCGTAAGTCACCCCGGATATGACGTTGATGAGTGTTACCGACCATCACCGCCAAGAACGAGGTTAGATGACCAGCTCCCCATCCTAAGTCCAAGTTCAGCATATCTAACATCCATGTATCAGTTTGGAACCCCTTCGTCAGCATTTGATGCTACATCATTTATGGGTGCATCTAGTAGTCAGGTTCCCATTATGGGTGAACTAGGTGTTGGCTCATCCAGCAGTGGGTTTCAAATTTTTGATACGGATGAAAGGACTGATGACATACAACCGGAACCAGTGGCGGTTATAGCAAGAGGTCGTGGTGGACCGCGAATACGCGCCACTGACGAGGTTGAACGACGGGTGCAACCACCACGCACTAGAAGAGCTCGACACTGTTGCTCTACACCACGCAATAATTAGAATAATTGTAATGTGTTTTAAATTTCTAATATAAATTTATATGTTTTGCATTTCATGTTATTTATTTTAAATTTGTTCGGAAATTAATTATTATATTTTATTTTAATTTATATCTTAATGTTGTTATTTAATTTTAATATAATAATCCAAATTACATGATAAGTTGATTTTCTTTTTTTCATTTTAATTTAATTTTCTTTTTAAATTTTAATAAGAAATAAAATTTTAATCATAAATTAAATTAAAATTATTTTATCAAATATCCAGTTTTAAACTGTAACAATCTATACTATTATTAAAAACAATGATTAAATTGATGTCACGAGTTAATCGAATACCAACTCAAAAAAACTAATCAAATTAAAAAAATTATTTTACGATACCAACTTAAAAATAACTTCTTTATTTAAAAAAGTGACTCGATAAATTTCTTTTAAAAAAAATTTTATTTACATTTTACATCATTAAATTATTTTTGATATAAATTAAATTTTCCTTTTTATAATATTACAAAATTATAAAAAATACAATTTTTGATATAAAAATTTAATAAAAAACATAATCTTCTTTTTAAATTTTAATAAGAAATATATTTTTATTTTTTATAAAATTGTAATAATAAATTAAATTACATTTTTAATATATATTTTAAAAAAATAAATAACCAAACCTATAAAAAAAATATTTTAATTTAATTTATAATTTTTAAAATTAAAAAATAAAATTATCAAATTAAATTTAATTTTTGTTTAAATTTAATTTTTGTTTATTAATTAAAATATATATATATATATACATGAAGGGAAATCGCCACCCCCCATGGCGATTTCCCTTCATGTTTTTAGCAAAATTTGCAAAAAACACCAAGGGAAATCGCCACCCCCATGGCGATTTCCCTTGGTGTTTTTTTACAAATTTTCAAATTTTAACGCTGGGAAATCGCCATTGGGGATGGCGATTTCCCAGCGTGAAAAAAAATGCCGTATTTTGGGAATTAATCCGAAACCAACGGTAATTTGGGAATTTTTTTTTGGCTATATTGTAATAAAAAAACCTGAAACACAATCCATATAAAAACCGGCATGTTTGGATGATAACGGTTCGATTTTGAAAAATAAAAAATTACAGTTAATCTGTAGTATTCTAGTTTTTAAAAAATTGAATTGATTTTAACCGAATTTCACTGATTTCGGATCAATTCGGTTTATTGATTTTTAAAATTTTAAAAAATTATCTTTTTCTATAATAGTTTTAACTTTTTTTCAATAATTTAAAAATAAAATATTTATTTTTATATTATAGAAAATAAAAACTAATTAAAAAACATTTAAAAATAAAATTCGATTCAATTCGAATAATTGCGATTTTTTAACTTATGAATCGAAAACTAAATTAGATCGAATAAATTTAATTATTATCCGAATTGAATTCGAACCAAATTCAATAAAAATCAAAACTGAATACTATTCAAATCAATTTTCGATTTTTTCAATTTTTTTCCGTTTTTCTATCGATATTTGTTGGATTTTTTTTTTTTTTTTTGTTACGGTGGGTGGGTGGGTGGGTGGAGAGGGCATCTAGGCCTGCACCTATCCTACATAACCATGTATAATGGTTCCAAACGCCCCAGCCCCCTCCTCGGGCAAGGACGATCCTTTGAACTACGTTTTTCATCTTCCCAGACAGTACTTTTGTTGTTTATATATTGTCCATTCTGCTATATTCCCTGATTATGATTTTATATTTTTTATGAAAATTTGCATGCATAACTCTGTTCATACTTGTTATTATAGCAGGACTTTCGCTTCTCCAGCTTATGCATTACCTGTCGATCGAAGTAGTATATAAAATATTCTTCAGCAAATAATTGGGCGTTGCATTGCTTCGTTCTTAGCAATTCCATATTGTTGTCATTTCCCTGTTAATGGCAAAACCATTAGCACTGTACTCTGAGAGTCCATGATAGTGCTCACACATTTTTCATCTACATAAAAGGTTCCGACTGTGCTGCATTGTCGAACTTCCTAATATTTGAAGAATCTACAATAATAAGCAGCTTAGGAATGAGTTCTCTTCTGTGGATTCTCGTAATAGAGCAATTAATTCGACAAGGCCCCAACACCCAAATGTTTGTAATCTATCACTTCTTTATTTGAGACCATGTAGGAGCATGGGGAAGCGTCTTTTGAGCAATTGCTGGCCATCAAGCTGGTTTCCAGGGAATAGGCAGATGAGAATTGAGATATACCTATGATTTTAATGTTTTCAAATCTCCACTAAGACGGCCTTAATTTCCAATTTCATGTGTATTAAGGATCTACTAATATTTGAAAACCTCATCTGCAGAAGCGCCTCTGTCACTGAGAATTTAATCATCTGTGTGTTAGTTGTGAAATACTTCATATTAACTGGATCGAGCAGATAAAAGTACCGCAAGCGGCTTAAAGACTTCCTTATCAAAGATTTACATCACTACTCGCTAGGCTCAATATCACTGATCGAGAGAGATCTCAACCAAGTACGTACCATATATATGGATTATGGGCTCTCTGGCTACATTATAATATGATGAAGACAACTCGACAACTTTATCGTACAAACCTCATTTTCTGTATGGTCATGGTAGATTTGTAACACAAATTCTTCATACTAATATTCATTGTTTTTCTTTTTACAGCGTCGGAAGCATGCACCATGGAATTACTATAGATCATTTACTTGATAAAAGGTGAAACTGAACACATAAATATGAAACATCCAAAGCATCAGCAATAGAAGCCCAGAAAACGGCAGAAGCATACGCTAAGACTATTCAATTACGAATTCGAAAAGTTATTCTGTTACTCTTAGAATCCGTATTCAACGGATCTGAATTTAAATTTTAATATCGATAATTTTTTTTCTATCCCAAAATTACAATGTTTTTTATATAAAAAAAATACTATTCAATTATTTTCCGGTGTCTAGCAAAACATTCGAACCGTGGTATGAGAGAAATTTTGTCTGTCGGCAAAGTTGCCTCATCCTCATCCTCGTCGTGAGAGAAAAGAAAAAAATGGAATTGGATAAGAGTGAGCACCAAATTCCACAAACATGGAAACTGCTGAAGAATCACGTGCGACAGCGAAACTTTCCATTTTGGCCTTCTCTTCTCTCTTGTCACACTTTTGCCATTGATTAATATAAGCCGTCACAAACCTCATCTAAGCTCGCTTATCCAACACATTTCACGTGTGTACACTGTGACAACTCCCTCGTCCGTCCGCCCCTCCAATCCATTCATTTCATTGATTTCATTCTACAAGCAGTCACTGCATAAGCTTCACCACAAATACAATGAAGCCAATCGTCTGCTCTACATGTCACAAAAAAACGCCGATTTGTGTTTGGGATTTTCGATTGAGTGCATAGTTCCGTACGTGTGGGACATGTCTTCAATTATTTGTTTATTTTAATACTAATGTGTAATGTTTCCAGACACAAAATTTGATAATGAGATTAAAAAGTCATCATGATCGATAAGACATGTTTCACTTCAATATGCGTGCACTTTACCGCCTTACTTTTGCCTGTGGACTGGATCCACTGTCTTAATATTTTTTTCCCTTCTTTCATTAATTATCTGACAATTTGGATGCCCTTTTTCTCCAATGAGCTGGCTGTATCTACACCCACTAGATCCCCCACAATAATTACTACTTTGACTTCTGTATGCAAACTTCACTCCCACACTTAAAAATTTTATTTCTACTTTTAGGATATTGTTTTGAAATTAAATACAATCTTTTACTAATAAATATTTTTAAATTATTAATATTTTCAATAAATACATTAAAAATAATAAATTTTTATATTTAATATAATTTTATTATTATAAATAGTATATTATTTAATTTTAAAAATATTTTAAAGATACTCGTTAATAAAGTACTATAAATATTTTGTTAACGAATATCTTTATGATATTTTTTAAGATTATCTTATATAATATTATCTTCATTTAATATAATAAAAATAATGAATAAAATTATCAATTTTTTCATTTAATATAATATTATTATTATAAATAATTTATTACCTAATTATGAAAAGTATAATAAAGGGATTCGCTAGCAAAACTCTTATTATAAGTAGTATATAAAAAATGTTATCCAGTATCACTACACACTGATTAAGATGATATATATATAAAAAAAATATATAATTAAATATTTACTTTTTTTTAATTCAATAAAAGTAATGTATTGAATACAAATAATTTTCTTAAACTAGTAATTAAATAATTCTTCATTAGTATATTAATTAACTTTAAAATTACCCCCAAAAGAAAAATATACAAAAAGAAAATATACTTGCCTCTTTTTAATTAAAAAAATGTTTTTTTCTCTTTTAAAATTATTAAAAATACATTAAATCTCCAAAATTTTATTTAATAAATGAATTTCAAATAACAATACAAATGTACTATTTATTAATTATTTTTTTGTTTTTGTTTTTTCATTCAATTTTTTATCCAATTTTTTAATTATAAAATAATTAAAAATTTAAACTAATTTTAAAATTATCTTTAATTACTATCAAATTAAACTTTAATTAAATTATATTCTAATACAAATATATGTTTAATATTTTAAATTTATTTTTAATTCAATTATATATTAATTTTGGAATGAATGTATTAAATTATTTTTATTTAAATAATTTAATTAAAATTATTAGTGATAAAAAATTTTGATTAAAATAAAAAATGATAAAAGAAAGAAAAAAAATAAACAAAGTAAGGATATTTTTTAATATTTAAAATAATTTTTTTAATAAATATTGGTTTGATTAATGAAATTCTGACATTAGTTATTTTTTAGAGAGTATGTTTTTCACACTAATGGAATTAAGTTAACTTTCAATAAAATCTCATGGACGATAATAATATTTTCCTTTCTTTTTTTTTTCTTTCTCTCATTTTTTATTCTAATTAATTTTTCTACCATTAATTTTTTTTAAATAATGATAATTAATTAATTTTAAATAAAAAATAATTTTATTTCAAAATTAATATGTAAATGAATTAAAAATAAGTATAAATATTGAACATATACTTGAATTAAAATATAATTTAATAAGAATTTAATTTTATAATAATTAAATTCTCATTAGTAATTAAAAAATATTGAGTAAAAAAATAAAAAAAATAAAGAAATATATAATTAATAATTAACACAAGTATATTAATTTTTTATTTAAAATTAATTCAATAAATAATATCTTAAAAGTTTAGTGTATATTTTACCAATTCTCAAAGGAAAAAATGAATAATAAGCATGAACCTTAATTAATACTATCTGTAGATAATTTTCGAATAGTTCGTTTCAAATTTTAGTTATCATAATCATAACACGACAATATTATATATATACATATATATATATAACATTATAAAGAATTTCTTTTTGTATTTTTTAATTTTAATGCAACACAGAGATTTGGTTCATTTTAAAGCTACGTGAAGAAATAATGGAACTTGTATTTTAGGTTGATGAGTTTGATAATTAGATAGATCAACTAAAAATGTGGTAATCAGTCAGCTACAGCCTACAAGCTACAACTAGTGTTCAAACAATTTGAGGTGTGGAAGAAATGTCATTGCACTAACATTCTTCTACAAAACTATTGAAATAAATTAAGGTTACTTTCTTCATTTTATGCATTCATTGAGTTATTGGTAGTAGATTTTGTTAACCAATGTTTTAAAATTAATTAATATATTATTTATAATAATAATTAATAGTTTTATTTATTAATTTTAATAGATTGTTATGATAACCTTATAATTACTGTATTGTTTGTTTGACTCAGACTATGTACTATTTATTGTTTTATAAAATGTATAAGAGCTATCAAAACTTCTGAAGATACTTTTATTAATATGGTGGTGATTTCAATTTCAAATATGCATTCCTTCATTCAGTCTCATTGAAACTCTATGATCAGACTCAATTAGAACTCTATGAAAAAGCATTGCGTTAAAAAGACCAAAGTCTTTGAGAAGGAAGGAACAACATTTCATTTGAAAAACTGTTCCTGACTTTATCTAGCTATAAAATTTTTATAGCTACAGCTATAAATATCTATGCTAGCCTTTGTACTGCATACATGAAAGAAGATGATACTAACACTGTAATAGTTGCACGTTGGATCAGCTCATCATTTCAGCTCCATATATCTACAAAGATTGAAGACACCCTTATCTGCAGGCAAGCAACCATCATTCGGGTGGGTGTTTACATCAATCGTTATTAATCCATCTAAATGCCAATCACCAATCGCCAGTTTGGAGCCATAAAGGCTGGCCCTCTCTCATCTTCACCAGCTATCTGCTCAGCCCTACCCTCTTCCAACCGTACAGTGTACATATTATGGCAAAATATCTCTTGCCACGTGGATCTTCGTAATTGGACCGTCAGGAGCTCTCAATGATAGCAGAGTGAGCAATGGTACCTTCTCTTTTTTGGACACATTTGTTTGCCGTACCATCATGGGCAGCCAAGAACCACGCAACTCTAAGAAACCATCTTTTTTTTTTTAAATCTCCATTTAGTTACTGTTGATACAGCACAGAGTTGGTCAAGAAAACATTGGCAGTTTACTCACTTTGGGGACACAAAAAAAAAAGATGGAAAAAGACCATTCCTTGCCTCTTTCTTTTCCTTTTTTTAATCCAATCAAATTAAATAAACTCTACCTCATGTTCTTAACCTTTTTGTATTAATCTTCTCTCTTTTCCTTTGTTCATTGGCATCATCATCATGCCAATTGCCAAAGGCCCATAAGGAAAAAAAAAAAAAAATTAGCCAACAGCTAAGCAGACGACATGATTTTCTTCTCTTAATCATAGCACAATTGACCATTCACCTATCAAAAAGATAATACTATTACTAACAACCCTTTTTGCTCTTTTCCGATGAAGAAAATAACAGATGATTAATGTTTTAGGATGTTAGCCTTCTTGATATTAAGTTGATAGAAATTGACTCCATCTCATGCTAAATTAGAGATATTTTTAAGCTTTGTGTGAGCATAGTCCTCTGTAGATGATTTTAAGAACCTATATTATTTCACATTGAAAAATTTTTAGATTTAATATAAAATTTACCCCCTGAATTATACATTCATTTTCATTTTGATACCTAAATTTTTTTTTGATTCTAACTAGGTATTTATACTATAATTTTGTCAAACAGATTGATACCTGACACTAACGCCGTTAAATAAATGCTGACATGATAAATAGCAACCAATAAGAGCGTGACACATGACACAAATGCCATGTCAGCTCTAATTTTATGATGCCATATCATCATCGGATAAAAAAATATTAAAAATTCAAAAAAAATAGAAAAAAATAAATAAAAAAAATTAGAAAATTCACAATTTTTTTTTAAAAAATTCAGAAAATTCGAAAAAAAAATTAAAATATTTTAAAAATCGGAAAAAATTAAAAAAATCATATATGTTTTTTAAAAATTCAAAAAAAAAAAGGAAAAAATTATAAAAAGAAAATTCAAAAAAATCACAATTTTATTTTAAAAAATAAAAATTTATTCAAAAAATTCTAAAATTTTCATATTTTTAACATAAAAAATAGAAAAAATTTGATAAAAATTCAAAATAAAGTTATAAAAAAAATCTAAAAATTCAAAAAAAAATTAAAAAATTAAAAAATTTCAAATATTTTTTAAAAATTTCAGAAATTTCAAAAAAGATTAAAAATCAAAAAAAGATTTTAATTTTAAACTTTTTCAAAAATCTGGAAAAAAAATTTTAAAAAAAATAGAGAGAGAGGGAGAGCCAAAGAGGGAGACATCAGCCGGCGCAGGGCAGATCGGCGTCTGATCTGCCCTGGGCCGACCAGGCTGCGGCCTGTCAGCCTCCCCCTGCTCTGTTCTCTCTCTTTCCCTCTCTCCCCCCTCTTTCGCCCTCTCTTGATTCGCCCTCTCCCTCTCCCTCGTCGGCCTAAGGTCGATTGGTGGCCGGGCGACTCCCCTGGGCCGCCTCTCCCTTTCCTCTCTCTTCCTTTCCCTTTCCCTTCTTCTTCCTCTTTTTTTTTTTTTTTTTCCTTTTCAGTTTTCTTTTTCTTTTTTACAATTTTTTTTAACAAATATAAAAATATTCAATTTTTTTAATTTTTCATATTTTTTTTATATTTTTCAGATTTTTTATTTTTTTTCTAATTTTTTGATTTTTTTTTGATTTTATGATTTTTAAAAAAAATTGTGAATTTTTAAAATTTTTTGAATTTTATTTTATTTTATTTTTCTCATTTTTAGAATTTTTTTCGATTTTTCTGAATTTTTAAATTTTTTATAAAAAATTTATTCCTATTTTTTTTTTTAATTTTTATAATTTTTTTTAATTAAAAAAAGTTGAATTTGTTTTTATTTTTTGAATTTTTAACATTTTTTTGTCAATGATGACGTGGCATCATAAAGTTAGTGTTGACATGACATTTGTGCCACGTGTCACGCTCTCATTGGTTGCTATTTGTCATGTCAGCATTTATTTAACGGTGTTAGTGTTAGATACCAATCTGTTTGACGGAATTATAGTATAGGTACCCGATTGGGACCAAAAATTTTTTAGGTACCAAAATGGGAAAATGGATATAGTTCAGGGGGTAATTTTTTTAATTAAGCCTAATTTTTATTATGGGATTTTTTTCATAAAGATCGAATATTAACTAATAAAAATTCATCTTTTTATTAATTAAACTAGCTATTATGGGTAACTTTTATTTAAATTCTTATATTATAGAAGTTAACATACATTTAGGGGTATAAACGAGACACATGTACTTACAAGTAGGGGTGAAGACAGGAATCGTGTTTAGGGGCTGACATAATATATATTTAGAGAAAGTTAAAGTAATAATTAAACTTGGATATGAAAATGCTAAATTTAAATATAATAATGATATTAAATTAACAATGTATAAATTTCTTTAATTTTTTTTTCAAATTTTAAATATTATAATTAATATTGCATATGTAAAAGATTTAATAAAATTAAAGTCAAAAAAAAAAAAACCTAGTCTAACTAACATAACTAAAGTAAGAATATGTTCATAAAAAAGCATAAAGTTACATAGGTTTAGAAACAGTAAGAAGAGTTAAATGCACAAATTATATTAAATATTATAGTTATTTATTTTTTTTAATTATTTGTCTATTATAAGCATAGAATAAAATTTATTAATATAATAATTAATGTTTATGTCTCTATTTGATTGATTGATAAGGAAAATATAAGGAATTAATTAATAATTGATGAGACTAAATTGAAAGTGTTAACAATTGCACCATGTTAAAATATAAATTTTACAAAAAAAATCAAATAAAAAAATTGAAGAGGCCAAACCATAATTTATCATATTTTTAAAGTAAAAATGCAATATAGTTTTTTAACATCTAAGATGTTAAAAAACTAAGGCGGCCGAATCATAATTTATCATATTTTAAAGTGAAAATGCAATATAACTTTTAGGATGTTAAAAACTAAGAGGGGGTAAGGCCTTGCCTACTCCCTTTATATTCGTTTCTACTTGTAAGTTATTCGGGTTAAACTTGAAAAAAATTCAAATTCGGTTCGGTTATTGTCGAGTCAAGCTCGAGCTCGAGCAGTTCGAGAGAGCCGAATTCGAGTATCCTAATACTTGACTCGAGTAGCTCACGAGTCTAATCGAGATTTTTATTTTTAATTAGTATTGAAAAATCTCAATTCGAGCTCGAGTATAAATAATTGAGTTCAAAGTCGAGCATGAGAATCGAACTCATTTTTTACTAGGTAAACGAACTTAATTGAATATAATCAAGCAAGTTCGAACAATTTGATTTTCATTTCAAATTGAACTCGAGCTTTAAAAGTGATACTCGATCGAACTCGAATCGAATTTCGAGCCGAGTTCGAGTTTCTTACAGCTTAAACTCGACTCAACTCGAATTTCTTATAACTTGAACTCGACTTGACTCAATTACACCCTTAAATACACCTAACATATAAAAATGACCATAATGGTATACACCAAATGATTCAATTATGACTGTTCTTAAAGTTAGCCATATACTTGATCTTAGGCCCCCACTTGTGAAAGGGTAAAGACAAAGTCAAATTAAATATAGTCACTTTTTCTAATCGAAGTTCGGAAATCATGGACCCCCCATTTTATGACATGCCCATCCCAAACATCTCCCAACATTTACTTACCCACTCCAAATTTTCTATATATTATTATTAATATATAATTATCAAATCTATCACTGCTGTATTTTATTTCATTTCATTAAATACTAAACTAATGTCTAATGGTAGTAATGATCGTAGTGGAAGTAGCGATGTAGCAGTTAACAATTTTTCTAAATTAAAAAAAAAAATTGGCACGCACATTTTTTATTTCCCAATTCACCATTGCCTCCAACTCCACACATTGTCCGTCTCATCAGTAAAACTTGTCTAAGAGAGATGGTAATAGATAATGTGGATTTGAATATTATGAATTCGGATAAAATATAAATTCGAATAGTATAATTACTATTTCTAACGAATTCGGAGTGGATATGAAATCTCGGATATCTATTATCCGAATCCTTATTATTTATGCGGATAACGAATTTGAATATTCGAATCCGCTTATTCGAATTTGGATATCTAAATCTATTATCCGTTTATTTGAATTTAATTTTTTATATATTTTTATTTTTTTAATTATTAAATTTAAATATTTAGTGAATTTAAATATCTGAAAAATAATATTATTTAATTCAAATTCGAATAATAATATTCGAATTTAATACGAATAATAAACTAATTCAAAATTTAAAACAATATTATAAATTTAATTTAAATATTATAAAAAATATAAATATTCAACTCGCTATGGTCCCACTGTCAACATAACCGGGCGAGTGATTCGATTCCCCTAAACTTCCGAGTAGGTATCTTTTCTTTGTGCCAAAGATGGGCCCTCCAAAATCGAATGGTTGCGAGCAAAGAAGGAAGCTATTTAACTCATAATAATGCCAGTGACAACTGGACAGCCAAGAGAAACAGCTGTACTTGTCGACGTGCCTTCATTTCATTGCGTGAAATCTGCACACGACCCCTTTTGAAACAGAGACATGTCCTACCAAACGCCCGCCCCCCCCCCCACCACAGTGCCCAGCTTTCGTACATCTAAGGGTGGCAATTGGCAAAGCATTGGCATAGTAACGGCTACATTTTAAAAAAATTTTGTATTACTTGTTGGTGTTGTTTGGAATATCTCACGTGGCTAAAATAAACTCACGTGACGTGGTTTCTGATGTGGCGAGTGGAATCAGTCATTGAAGGGGGGACACTGCCCCCGTCTGGTCCTTCATTGTGAATCAAACCAATGGAATTTTTGGCTATAAAAATGAGAGCCACTCTTGCTTTTGAGTAGTGAGTTTCTACAAGAGTATTTTTCACTAAGGTCTCTCTCTTTCGCAGTCCCTTCCCCTATTCTCTCTGTTTCTGTTACTTCCATGGCTGTCTTGTTTAAAATGTCTGTGACTCTTGGTTTCTTTGTGGGTCTTATGATGTTGGGTTTGGCAAGCTCAGCTAAGTTTGATGAGCTTTTCCAGCCTGGTTGGGCTATGGATCACTTTATCTATGAAGGAGAGCTCCTTAAGCTCAAACTTGATAACTATTCCGGTAAATATCACCGTTTTCTATTCTTCTTTACGAGGAAAAAAAAAAATGAAATTTCCAGTTTTCAAATTAACTATCTGCCATTACAAGCTTACATCAAGCTCAAAGCTTGTACATTTTTTTCTGACAAAATTCCATTTACCCTATTTTCCACAAATCATGAATCACTGTTTTTCATCATAATCTATCACATGCAGACTTCCGTTTTCTGTTTTCAGCGTTCTGTTGTCCATTCAGCTATTGTTATGTTATCCTTCTAAACAATTAGCATCTGTTCTACATGATACTTGAACATTTTTTTCTTGAAAAGCTATCAACTTATACATTAATGAAATGATGGGTTGGTGATATAGGTGCTGGGTTTGCATCAAAAAGCAAGTATTTATTTGGCAAAGTAACCACGCAGATTAAGCTTGTAGAGGGCGACTCTGCTGGGACTGTCACTGCTTACTATGTGAGTATATAAAATTTTACGACCGGCCAAAGAAAAATAGAAAATATGTTCGTCTTCTCTTTATCTCAGTCTGATCAGGCTTCAGCCTTTTAACCAGCTTTAAACGCACATAAGGTGGATAACAGCTCAGCTGTGTACTTTTCGAATCATGACATGGGTCCCCATTCAATAATAATTCCCATAGTTTTAGACATTGTAATGAACAATTTTTCCAGTTGCAGACAATCAAAAGTTGCCCTTTTTTTCCTCTCATGTCGAGGCTTGAACTACTAGCAGCTACCCACTCTTTACACTCGTGAATCACTTTATAGTCGATTTATTTTACATTTATTTCGCCTTGTCCCCACCATGGTCCACGAAACCAATGATCTGTGTAGTAAAGAAACTTTGTTTTTCTCTTATAATAGACTTACGCTTTGTTTTAGCATTATTTTTTTACAATTTTTAAAATTAAAAGTTATTTTTCATCACAAATTAATATTAAATAATAGTAAATATAATATTAAAGAAATAAAAATAATTAGTTTTGTTGTTGAGATTATAATTTAGAAAATCAATAAAAAAATAAAAATATATAATTTTTAAATTTTAAAAATTGATTTTTAGATAAAATAATTTTATTATTTTTATTATTTTAAATAATTTTTTTTTTTTTTACATTTTAATTTTACACAATATCTTTTAACAATAATATTAAAAAGTTAAAAAAATTTTAAATTATATTTTTTAAAAGTATTTTTTTGAAGTTAAATTTTTTCTCACCGCTAACGGCTAAACTAGCCCTTAATTAGTAGCTTTAATTGGTTTGTGTTAGTCATGGTGACTCACATGTCACGCTCAGACGTTGATCAACTAATCATTAATATACTTTACTCAATTGTAGGTGCTGATAAATGATTGTGTTATTTTGACATATTTACTTTGATGCTTGTTTGACACAGATGTCATCGGACGGTCCAAATCACAATGAGTTTGATTTCGAGTTCCTAGGCAATACCACAGGTGAACCCTACCTTGTACAGACCAATGTGTACGTGAATGGTGTAGGCAACAGAGAGCAAAGATTGAACCTTTGGTTTGATCCCACCAAGGACTTTCACTCTTACTCCATCCTTTGGAACCAGCGCCAAGTTGTGTGAGTACTGTTTCTATCATTAACTTATTATTCAATGACGATATACGTAAATACGTGTATTTTATACGTTTTGATTGTCCTCAAAATCTGTAATGGGAAGGGTAAAACTTGTGTGTTGCCAGTGTCACTTGTGCCAAATGGGTGACACTGACTCTGGTTTGCAGAACTGCACAAAAGACCAAACCAAAGAAAAAAAAGGGACCACTTTTTGATTGATATAACAAAGATACAGACAGATGTATACTCTGTTACAATTCTTGATCCTTTCTTGTCATAGCCATGGACCTTGGATTATAAGTGTAGCATTCACTGCATTGGGGACCTAAGTGAATTCCCACTTGTTTTCTCTGTGTGGGGGAGGGTGGCAGCGGCAAAGTCAGATTCATCTTGGAAATTTCCTATCTTGATATTGATGATTTGCTGTAGATTAACTTTGGATGTTATTTTAAAAATTTCTAAAGTATGGGATTTCCTAAAAGATCTGTAATTAGTGTTAAAAGGGTACATTCTTTTTGGAAAAAGGCAATGATGATTATTTTATTTTTAAAACAAGAATTTACTTATTAACAGGTTGGTAGGTATATATAGATTTCTGTGCCTTTTTGATTTTTGCATTGCTAGATTGTTTGCTTTATGTATTATATACAATTCTTGGCGTTTGGAATTATTTTGACGTATATATTTGTTTTATCTTAATCCAGATTTCTAGTGGATGAGACCCCAATAAGAGTGCACACCAACATGGAACACAAAGGAATTCCTTTTCCTAAAGACCAAGCCATGGGTGTATATAGCTCAATTTGGAATGCTGATGACTGGGCCACACAGGGTGGCTTAGTCAAGACTGATTGGAGCCATGCACCATTCATTGCCTCCTACAAAGGCTTCGAAATAGATGCATGCGAGTGCCCAGTGTCGGTGGCAGCAGATGAGAATGCCAAAAAATGTAGCAGCAGTGGTGAGAAGAGGTTCTGGTGGGATGAGCCTACAATGTCCGAGTTAAGTTTGCACCAGAGCCACCAACTCGTTTGGGTCAGGGCCAACCACTTGATCTATGACTATTGTACTGATACTGCTAGGTTCCCTATCATGCCTGTAGAGTGTGGGCATCACCGCCACTAGTGGTGCGGCTATGGCGGTTCTTTTGGGTACGTTGTAAAAAATCTGTTGTATGGGCGCAGCGCAAGGGATGAATCATAGTGTCATAAAACATGTACTCCATGTTGTTTCATATTTTGGTTCGCGCTTTAGTTTCCACATTGTATGATATAATCTCATAGATTAAATGGTATAAATTTCTTAGTTTCTGTTGCATAAACTTATTCCGACATGTTGCTGATCTTATGGGACATGCATTCTGAGTTTATATATATATATATATATATTTCAGTGGGCTATGTTCAGACTATAGGTACAATTACTCACGGGCTGTCATGCGGGACCAAAAAGATAGATAAATGGGAAAATTTAAAAAACATCCATTTTATTTAAGAATTATTATTCAAATGATAGCTTCATCTTTTTTTCTCAGTCGTTCTTATCTCATATTTGTTCCTCTCTCTTAAACTTTCCCCTCTCTCTCAACAAATTCAACCCAGCCAATACCCCATTTGGGTGCTTTTTATCTTTCACTAACCTCAACAAATTGTCTTCAGCAAATTAAAAGCATGAGCTAATGATTCAAAACTCTTCTTTAATGTTTCCTATTTAACTCTTTGTTCTAAATATATGTGCCATATTCGAGCCTCAATTTTGAAGGAAATTTAGTGCTAGAAACAAATTCAAATTGCAACCATAATTATAAATTTGGATCAATATAAGTGTAATTTACAGGACGCCTAAAACTCAGCCTACTTACCTAATCTATAAAGCATAATACATAATTAAAAATATCATAGAACTTCTAATTACATAACTGAAGGTGAAGCATGCGTTTCTTAGGAATTAATGCAACAAACCTGACAGTGTCCAAGTCCTTGCCATTGTTATCTAACACCACATCAAATGTTTCCCCTGCAAAAACCTTCCCAACATCTATTGGGTCTCCCCACATCGCCTTCCCTCCGGCACTCGTAATTTCTTATAAACATTCTCAAATCCCATATAAAAAATGAAAAGAAAGAAATTCCAATTACAAAGAAATGATTACAAACCAATTTCAGGATTCTCAATCAACTTGATAACTTGTTACTTGTCGAGAAAGCAAAGCTTTTTAATCGTATGGGAGAGCTTTCAAGCGTAAAGATCTAGTAATAGATTAAACTCCAAACGTCTTAAAACAAATGGTACTTTTGAGTTTTTGAAGACTGTCTTTGACTATCACACAAAAACACTACAGACCAAAAAGTGCTAAAGCTGGTGTTGAATCTGTTGAAGGGCCGATTGATAGGAGAAAATTAGAAAAGAAAAAGCATGAAGTAGGTTGCCGATAGTAACACATGTTTTTGGAATCATTTCACAAAGTCAGATCCTCTGTTGTCTCTAATTGACTCTTCACGCACCAATTCTCCCATCATCATAAATATCGAAGAATTTTACTTCTTGTGGGAGCTCATATAAAAAAAACTCTAATTTATCTGATTAGCATGCCATAAAATCAGCCAAATATTACAATTATTAACTCCATGAAGGTCAATTGTGCAACAATATGTAACAATGACCAGATTCATTTCGCCAATCTTCAGAGTTCAAAATCTAACTTGATGAATACATATTGTGCTAAAAGGTAAAGTTCTTACTACATAAATCCTTGATAATTTTTTTCTAGAAACATACCGGCATTGGGTACTTCAGGTGGATATAGAAAGAACTAAAGTAGGTGCAAATATGTACGAGACATGTGCATAAATATTTCGGGAGGGCTTGGTTAGTAACTTTTACATTACTATCCACTATTTATTGTCGTTATGAGATTATATGTTTGGTTGAAAAACAATTTTAAAATTCGAGAATATTATATTTTCTACCCTGTCAAGATTCAGTATATCAAGGGAAAAAAAAATAATTTCCCACTCTTAGGTCATGTTATATTCCAGAGAGAATATAACTTTTATCACATTTATTTCCATTAAATAATTTTTTGGATCTGTTTTATCTTTGTAATTGAAACAAATTATAAGAAATATCAACTCCAAATTAATCTCAATTAAAATTCCCTTTCTTCATTTTATTCAAAAACTCTACCCGCCCAAAAATTCAATTTGCCATTTTATTTGAAAATCTTAACCATCTGCATCAGCATCAACCTCTGAACACCTATCTTTCTGCTCAAGTAAGTTATTTCATTTTTCTTTGATTTTTAGCAGAGTTCGTTTAGAGTGCGTTTGAATGAAAAGTTTTAAAATTTAATTTTTAATTTTTATTTATTTTTAAAATGAAGTTATTTCAAAATGTATCATTTCAAAATATCCTATATGCTACTATCTTTTTTTAATTAAATTAATATTTATTTAATTCAATTATTAATCAAAGAATGCACGGTACTAAATTTATATCCTATATGCTACAATCCTTTTTTAACTGTTATGAAATATAGAATGGAGAATGCCTTCCATTTCAGTAACATGTATCAAGGCTTATGATCTATAACAAGCAAGACGTGTATTTCGAGAATTGCTATGGTTGTCCTTCCCCCATGTACAAAATGGGGAAACCATGCTGAAAATGATAATAATTGTCGATAAGTTGCACAATCAACCTGTTAAAAACAAGATTTGCTATGATGGGTCCTAATTTTTAATGGACAAATAGAGGTTCAATTTAGGGGTCAGTGACTTCATCCCTATTTGCTTTTGGACTCTAATCACCTTTATATTATGCTTTTTAATCTCAATAATTTAAAGCACTGATCCCGGAGAAGAAAAGAAAGGTAGGATATGAGCAGGATGTGAAGGAGCAATGTGATGAGCTGATTGTTAGATATATTGAGAATAAATCTCTCATTAAATAATTTGGTTTGGTTGAGTTAAAAGAATGTTTATCTCATATTGCTTAATTTAAATAAATTAAATAAAATATTATCTCACACTACTTAATTACTGTCACACTATTTTCAACTCTAATGACTATCTACTCAAAAGGAATACATCTCGGCCATTCTTTAAATGATGGATGGGGTAAAAGTTGATGTGGATCGATTTGAATGAATCAAATGATTCGTTTGGGGACCCTCTCGAGTCTTGAGTCTCGACTGCCAAGAACAAGCTAATCGAGAGCTTGTTGGGGGTGTGAATTTGTAGTACAAATTTTTCATAACTTTTAACCATTGGTTATAGAAGCGCACAGAGAAATGATCTCCTCGTACACTACAGAAAAATTGGCCTATAGTTAAAGAGGCACTAAATGTTATACCTACCCAAAGCGAGGAAAAAATAATTAAACACAGCGAGAATCATTGGTACTATCAATGTCATGAGGGTCACATCAATTTGCATTTTATATGCACTGTTAGACGGTAGAAATTATGACCACATCTACAGAATTTCAAAATTGCATTTGAAAAGAAAAGGATTTACTGAGGGGTGGTTTGTTCTTGGTGTATTTGAGATCTCCTGCTGTTAGAAACTTTTCTGTAATTTCTGGTTTGTTCTTGGTGTATTTCAAAATTGCATTTGAAAAGAAAAGGATTTACTGAGGGGTGGAGTTCTCCATATTCACATCCATATTGAAGAAATGACCGGCTTATATAACAATAAAAAATCATTGTTAAAGTGATGTTATCTCATATCTATTAAATTTTGAATTTTTTATGATTTTATATTCAGTTGGACATCTCTATTATTGCCAATTAATTTTAAATTAGATGTTTAATATGATATCAGAACTCAAATTCTATTATGTTATTCTTACATATTACACAATCCTTTTTAAAACGGATCGATCTTGGACTTGACATTTTTGTCCAGGCTCGGTCTGACCAATCCTTTTAAAGATTTTTCTGTGTAAAAATTTGAACAAATTTGTGCGGATTTAAATAATATTTTTACATGTCGGATCAAACCTGATAAAATTTTTTGTCCATTTTTTGGACCTAATCGAACTTAAACAAACATAACGTTTGTTAGTACAAAATTTAAACCCGGTTTAAACCCAATACGACCTGAACCATGAATAGATCTACATCCAAAACCCTCAAACCATGCCACTTGACACACATTTGCTAATAGAGTTAAGAAAGTAAATTTCGATAAAAAAAAAAAAAAACTTCTCTAATTAACAATCAAATTACTATCATCAGGGTCAAACCAATCTATAAAAACTCACATCGTGGATCATCAGGTAAACTAGCAGCAGCTATTAGGATGTGTGCTAACAGCAAACATTGAAAACAAAGCAATGAGATAGATTGGAAAATTTATGGAGAATCAAATTTACAATGTTTGCCCATCTCCTAAGTATCTTTTAAGATCTTACTAATTCTCATTACTGTTTAGATTATATTAGGATGACACTAAAAAGCGTTTATTAGGATTTCACTTAAAATATGTCATGGAGAAGTTCTTTTAAGAAGAGAAAATTTCCAATCAAACAAGTGAAAAATATATAATAGAAAAAGAACCCAACTTGACACATATCCAACATCAACGCAATGAAAGTATTAAACCCACAATCTTTGACTTCTTCTTGAGGTGTGCCCTCTTTTGCAAGGAATTCTCCATTAATCTATTTTCTTCTTCCTTCCCTTAATTATATAGATTTGTTTAAACACATCATTAAAAATAATTTTCTTTTAACCACACGTACGAAAAAATACATGAACACGATACGGACTATAGAGTTTGTTAGGAAAATTTCCTATTCTCTTGTAATCAATGGAAAACCTTCTTGTAGAATTACCCTTTATAGAGGTCTTAGGAAAAGAGATCCATTGTCTCCTTACTTTTTAATTTTAATAGCTGATGTCTTATATAGAATGACCTTAGCAGAGGTCCAGCCAGGCTCAAAATGTGAGTGGTATAGTTCTTAACAAACTTTGTCCTATTCTATCACATTTGTTTTTTCTACAGATGATTCACCATTTTTCTTGGAGGCTAACATACCAACTGCCAGAAAATGATAAAGCTCATGAAGGCATACTGTATAGTGTATAGCTTAGGCCAGAAGATGAATTTAGAAAAGTCAAATGCTGTGTTTAGTGCTAATGCCCCTGAAGAGTTGCAGAAGAAGATTACTGAATGTTTAGGAGTACCAATGGCAGATAATCATAGGACCTATCTTGGAATTCCAGCACTATGGGGCAAAAAAAAGTCTGCTGCTAAGGCATTTCTTAGAGATACAGTTCAAGGAAAGCTGCAGCATTGGAAACAAAACAACAGACTCTTTCCTAATGAGGTAACCAGGGAGATTTTAATAAAAGCAGTGGCTTGTGCTGTCCCAACCTATATATTGTCATGCTTCAAAATTCTAAAAAAGTGTTGTGAGGATTTGAATAGTGCAATGGCTAAGTTCTAGTAAGGTGAGGTCAGAAAGAAAGAAAATTAAAGGAGGATACATTGGAAAAGATAGAATTATCTCACTTCTGCTAAATCAGTAGGGGTTATGGGCTTTAAAGACTTGGCTATTTTTAATACGGCCTTACTTGCAAAACAAGGGTGGAGGCTGGATCAAGAACCTGATGCATTATAGGCTAGGATTCTGAAAGGGTTATATTTTCCATACTGTTCTTTTTTTGAAGCCAGGAGAGGGGCTCGAGCTTCATGGAGCTGGAGTAGTCTTTTTGGAGGGGAGGGATTTAATAAAGAATCATGGTATATGGCAGGTTAGAGATGGTGACAGTCTCTATTTGGAATGATAAATGGATTCCAGAATCGTAAGAAGAGATGCTACACCCTGAATGTATTGCAGATGCTTACATCCCTGGGAAAGTGGAGGAATGGATGAATAAGGAGGCTGAGGAATGGAACTGGGAAGCTATTGCAGATTGGATTTCCGAAATAGCTAAGCAACATATAAGGAAGATTCCAGTGTGTGTGTATTAACCAATTTTCGTCCGGGTCGGATCCGAATCCGACCAGAACCATGTGCAACAGGGCCTGCTATTTAGCAGGCCCAATCTGCTGTCTAGGCCCAATTTCGGGCCCATTTCCCCGAACCCAGACCCACTGGCCCATCAGGCCCAAACCCTACACCAACCTAACCTGCCAAAACCCTAGCCTAACTCCTGCCACACGCTCCCCCTACCCTTGACCAGCCACCATGACAGGTCACTTTCCCCAATTTTCTTTCTTTACCATTTTTTTCCCCTTTGGCAGACCAATAATCTCGAAAATTCTGGGATTGCCTAGAGATGGAGACCCTAAAGTTCTACAAAAAGAACTCAACAGCTTAGAGAAAAAAGGGGAAAAAAAAAAAACTGAGACCCATTACCCATCCAGAAAACCTTTCTTTCTCCAAACCCTACCTTACCTCTCCTACCACAGTCACACGCGAGACCCCAAATCAAACTATCCCAGCTCCCACCACCATCACTTGGCCCTCCCACCGCCGCAGCTTCAAGCTCCAGCGCCGCATCCCTCCCGACCACCAAACATGCCTTCCCACAAGACCTTCAGGCTGGCCAAGAAGATGAGGCAGACACCAAGCTAAGCCATTGTTGCAGTTGCTGTTGGATTTATTATTTATTCTGAGGTGAAGAAAAAGGTGAGAGAAGATGTTTTTATAGAAAAATATTAAAAAAAAAAAAGGGAAAGTAGCCATAGGGGGGAAGACGACATCTACAGGGAATAAAAGGGGAGGAAAGATGTTGTTTAATAGAAAAAAGAAAGTAAAAAAAAAAAGAAAAAAAAAGAAATGAAAGTAGGGGGCATCGGGTGCAGGGAAAGCAATGTTTGTTTCTTACAAAGAATAGTAATAAAGTAAAGGAAGAAATATGGGGAAACTAAAGAAAGTAAAAAAAAAAAAAAGAAAAAAAAGAAATGAAAGTAGGGGGCATCGGGTGCAGGGAAAGCAATGTTTGTTTCTTACAAAGAATAGTAATAAAGTAAAGGAAGAAATAGTAATAAAGTAAAGGAAGAAATATGGGGAAACTAAAGAAAGTAGTTTTTTTATTTTATTTTATTCATTGTACTTGTTTTTATTGTTTTATTTTTGATTTTTTTCGTATATTTGGTGTTTGATAATGTTGTTTGCTTTGGTTATAATATATTGTGGTGCATGCTTGATGTTTATGTATTTTATTTTTATTTACATTCACTTTTCATGTTAGTTCATAAACTTTTTATCTAATTACCTTATTTATTATAATAACAATTATTACTTTTTATTATTATCTTATCTTATCTTACCTTATTTTATTTTTATTAAATGCATTATTAATCTTTTAAAGAAATAAAAAATGATATTTTGGTGCTTACATAATTAAACGTGGATGTAAATTACCGACGATAGAATTCGAAGGACGTCACGGTAGTGATTCCTAAGATATCTTGAGGTAAGAGAATTTCGTTAAATATCACCACGAGTGGTGGGAGTATTTAGCGATATGCTCGATATAAAAATCCGTAAAAAATGAAAATAATAAAAATGAATAAATAGTGAACGCGTTCGATATTTTGCCATGCTCGTATTTTTAATATTATGATTTGCATGTTTAATTTTATAGTTATATGCCAAGTCGTATGCATCCGATATTTAAATATTTGCATCATACGTATTTAAATAAAAAATGAATGTAAATTGCCGACGACAGAATTCGAAAGATATTACTGTTGTGATTCTTGAGATGTCTTGAGGTGAGAAGATCTCGTTAAATACCACCGAGAGTGTCGGGAATATTTAATGAGTATTTTCGATAATAAATTTATGTTCACTTTCGATTTTTAAAAAATTAAAAACAGTTCAAGAAAATCCAAAAAAAATAATAAACATGTTTTTTTTAAAAATAAAAAAATAAAAGAGAATTATTTTTAAATACCGATGTTAAATCCATTAAATCGAGATTAAAGATAACACGTGATCAAGTGGCACCGTTTTCTAAACGGGCGTTGCGGGGGTGCTAATCCTTCCCCGCACGTAACCGACTCCCGAACCCGATTTTGTTTTCTCTCTGGTTCAAAGCGCAGACTTCGAAATTGGTTCTACAAAATGTTTTAGTTAATTTTAAAATATTTTTCTAAAACCGGTTTTAATAGGTGGCCATTCACACCTAGCAAAAAAGATTGGTGGCGACTCCATGTTTTGTGTTTTCATAAAATCCGTCGTAGCGGCCGAAAAAACCGTTATGACAGTGTGCGAATAACGAGAGGGACAGATATGTTTGGCCAATGGAACAGAATGTGCAGTATAGTGCCAAGTCAGGATATCATGTGTTGAAATCAGTCCAGGACGGAAGAAATAGTTTTGCCCCTTCTTCATCTCATAAAGTAGATACCAGACTTTGGAAGGAGATTTGGAAGTTGAGAGTTCCAAATAAGATTAAGAACTTTCTTTGGAGATTATGTACCAATACTATAGCCATGAATGACAACTTTGAGGCAGAGGAGGGTAGTATCTAGTTCACAATGTCCAATTTGTTCTAAAAAGAGTGAAACAATGGAACATTTATATTTGCTTTGTGATTGGACTAGGGCAGTTTGGTTTGAAGGCTGTTTGGGGTTTAAAATTAAAAAAAGAATCTATTTCTAGAATAGATAATTGGCTGCTCTCTATATTCAGCCTATCTGAGGTATTCATGACAGCAAAGTGCCAAATTGCATATACATGTTGGTATATCTGGAAGGGACACAATGAGGTGCAATTAGGAAAGAAGGAACTGGATGTTAAAGGGGTAATTAGCAGAATTAAATAAATGGTTGCAGAGTTAACTGATACTATTTTAGATAAATAAGAATAATTCTAGTAACTAGAATAGAGTAAATGAGGGCAATGGTCAATGGCAACCTCCAGATACAGGGTGGATAAAGATTAATTCTGACGTGGCATGTAATTTGCAGGATGGTAAAGCAGATATAGGTGTAATAGCTAGAGATGAGCATGGCTGAGTTATGGCAGGAGAAGGGAGAAATATACAGACTAAGGAGGCAGAAGTAGCTGAAGCTCTGGCAGTGAATGCAGGTGTCGTTCTGGCTATAAGGCAGAAATATCAGACTATATTATAATTGAATCTGACTCTAAAAATGTTATGTGTGCTCTTAGTGGAATAAGGGGAAATATCAAAAAATAAAATAAAAAATAGAATAAGGGGCAAACATTCCTGGAAGGCGGATCCAATTATCTCTGCTATCAAGAACACCAGACTGTATTTTTGGATGTAAAATTTAAACATGTTAAGCCTGATGCTTGCTAATCACGCTGCTCATCGGGTGGCAAAGTAGTCATAGGACTAGTTTAATATTGATGTTGAAAAAAGTTTGGATAGAAAAAAATTTGGTTGAAAAAAATGTGATTTAAAATTTTTTAAGTGTTGTGAAAAAATTGTCATAGAAAATTGAAATGTTAAAAAAAAAATGTTTAAAATAATAAAAATGGGGTCCGACTATTTTTCATTACTTTTTCAATTCATTACATTCCAATACATTTTAATCATCATTCACAAGTGAGACTTTCAAAATTAATAAGTGGATCCTACATATATCGTAAGGATGAATGTATTGAAAAATATGAACAAAAAAGTAATGGATTAGATCCTAACCTATAAAAGTGTAGAGATGTGAGAATAATAAAATTATTTTATCCAAAAGTCAGCTTTTAAAATCCAAAAGTTATATTTTTTGGCTTTTTGATTTTTCAAATTATGTTTCAACAGATGAAATCAATTTTTTTTTATTTGTATAGCATTGCTTTTGCGATAAAAAATAATTTTGATCTCAAAAATTGTAGCAGAAGCAATGCTATATTAAGTTGCGATGGACTTCCTGCACCTCAAGATTTGTAGTTTGATTGTGCTGATTGTTATGACTACCAGTTTTGTAATTTCGAGTATTCAATTTTGAATGAAATATATGCATGTTTTCTATGGCCAAAAAAACAAAAACTCTTCTGGTTAGTTAATCAAACAAATAAAAATAAGGGAAAAAGTAACTTATGTTTTCGTATATATTCCTAAATCCCATCATCGCGTATCTTGATGTGACATAAAACGTCACCTAATCACGTTCTAATTCCCACTTCATATAGCTAAACGGTCCATTAGCAATTCTTCGGTATAAAACAAGTTAAATCTTTTCTTACAATGGTTAAAATATTCAAAAAAATTCTGAATTATGTTATTTTTTAAATAAATTTTTATTATATTTAAATAAATTTTTATTTTTGATTTATATTTACATAAATATTTATTTTAAATAAAAGATTGACTTTTATTATAATCAACATTAGTCAACTTTTTATTTATTTATATGAAAGAGGATATGATCCAGTGATTTGGCTCAAAATTAAAAAAAAATTCACTAATTCATTTTTTCTCTTTCCTCTCTTGATTCTCACCCTCGATCTCTTAACCTAATTGCATTTCGATCATTATTCGATTAGATGAAGCTGACTAAGAGTTAGTTTAGCATTGCTGATGGAAAAAGTTTGGATTGGAAAACGTGTGTTTAAAAAGTGTGGTTTAAAAACTTTTAAGTGTTTGGCATTGCTGTGAAAAAGTATTGTAAAAAATTGAAATGTCAAAAAACAATATGTTTAAAATAATAAAAGTGTAAAAATGTGAGAATAATAAAGTCATTTTATCCAAAAGTCAGCTTTTAAAGCCCAAAAGCTATATTTTTTGGCTTTTTGGGTTGGCTTTTCAAACCATGGTTTCAACAGCAAAAACTATTTTTTTTGTACTGTTTAGCATTGCGTTTGCAATGAGAAGCAGCTTTTGACCTCAAAAGTTATGACAGAAGCAATGCTAAACAAGGCCTAAGGTTGAATCTAAGATCAGAAACAACCTCAAAATAGGTCAAAATTGCTTGAAAGAGACTGGATTTAGCTCTAGATTTGATTTCTTTCAAGTCAGTTTCAATGTCATTTTAGGTCTTATTACTCTCAGATTCGGCATCAATTGACTTGACCTGGCTAGATAATTGAAGGAACGGATTTGGATTGAGGATCGAGAGTGAGAATCGGGAGAAAAGAGGGAAAGGAAGAAAAAAAAAGATTTTTTTTTAGTTTTGCCCATATTATCAGATCTTGTGAGGAATAAAATTTATTTACTAACTATTTTGTGACCCATGCGATGTCTGAGTTGATTTTATTTATTTGATTATGTAGTATATATTTTAATTTTGTACGATGCATGTGTTATAATTTTATTTTTATATTATTAGTTTTAAATTACAAATTTATTAAAAAATATTTTGACTTTGAATTTGAGAGTTTTGGATATGATTTATGTATTACATGAGAAAACTATTTTATATATTGAGTAAATAATTAGAACAAAAATTTATATTTATTTTAATAAAAATGATTCATTATTTTAAGTTTTATTCATAAGTTTTTGTTTAGTAAATTATCTAACGAACTTTATTCAATATTTTAGATAACCACTCAAAATTTTAATTGATTTAATAATGAACATTTATCTTCAAATGATTTGTTATATTGAAAAGTTAATTATTCAAATATATAGCTAATAAAATAAATTTTTTAAGTATTTTAGTAGATGATTATTTTTTATTAAAAGATAAATAAGTTATTCATTAGTTATTACAATAATTAGAGCATATAATATTGGATTATAATAATTGGAGCATATAAAAATTATTCATTATTTTAAGTTTTATTGTAAATTTTTGTTTAGTAAATTTAATATTTTAGTAAAGATTATCACTCAAAATTTTAATTGATTTAATAATGAACATTTATCTTCAAATAATTTATTATATTGAAAAGTTAATTATATTCAAATATATAGCTAATAAAATAATTCTTTTAAGTATTTTAGTAGATGATTATTTTTTATTAAAAGATAAAGAAGTTATTCATTAGTTATTACAATAACTAGAGCATATAATATTAGATGAAAGAAGTTTTCTTATTTTCTTAAAAAGATAAATATGTTTTTATATAGAAATTGAAAAAATTAGTAGATGTGTGCAAAAAAAAAAAAAAATAACAAAAATATAAGATTAAGTAATATATGTACTTTGAAAGAATAGTTATAAAATAAATTTTTTTTGATGCAACACATTACATTTATAAACTTAAAATCATAGGATAATTATTGGATGACAGATAATTTGGAGATGGTTATCTCAGTGTTCGTCAACAATCTTACTCCTAATATTCCTTGGAGATGGTTATTTACAATATTCCAACACCATGGGAAGATTTTGAATGTATTTATTCCAAAGAAAAGAAGTATCAGAGGTAGAAAATTCGACTTTGTTAGATTCGCTGATCCTTATGAGGCTCGTAGAGCAGTACAAAAGATGAACAGGGCATGGCAGATGGACTACAAAATTGGTGCCAACTTATCAAGGTTCAATAGCAGATCCTCCTATTGGAGGAAAGTGAATCCAGATGAGGGTCCGGAATCTATGAAGCTTCCTAAAGCTAGAACTAGCGATTTAAATAACTTAGGTCCATTGGAGACGAGATGTAGCGAGGATACAAAGTTCAGTCACAGATCATTCAAACAAGCCTTGCTGAATCAGGAAGACACTGAAAATAGGGGAAACACGATTCTAGCAATCAGCGTACCTTCTGCATCAATAAAAAAGAAATCTTGCAATGCTTTCGTTGAAAGTGAAGTTATCCACAGAATAGAATTATGTATAGTTGGCAGGGCAAAAGGTCTTTACAGTGTGGAATGGTTACAGGAGTATTTTGGTACCCAAGGAAATTTTAATGTGTTCGCAAAGAAGATCTCAGCAAAACACTTTTTGGTTGAATTTCCTAATGGAGAGATAATGGAGGAAGTGAAACATAAGGAATGGGAATGGCTAACACAGTGGTTTACTGACATTGCTCCATGGTCAGTTAAGACTGATTATAAGGACAGGATTGCTTGTTTAGATTGTGTTGGCCTACCAATTCAGGTCTGGAATAAACAAACCTTCATCTCAATGGCTAATCTCTTGGGAGACTTAATACAGATTGATAATTATCTCAATAAAAATGGAGATTATTCAAGAGGCTCGTTTACCATCTTGATCGATCAGTCTATTCCGATCAACGAGGTAATGGAAGTGGATTGTGGCACAAGAAATATGATGTTATAATATCAGAATGCTGCTGCCCCGAAATGCCATGTAAGATCAGCAAAGAGGACTCTCACTGTTGTGACGATGAACAGTTTGTGGACGATGACCAAAGGGAAGAGGAAGGGTCAGATTCATTCAAGAAAAGTACTGTCATAACGGTTTTTCGATCGCCAGACGATTTTTAAATAAAAGGGAGTCGCCACCAATCTTTTTTGACTAGGTGTGATTGGCCACCTACTAAAATCTATCTTTGAAAAATAATTTTTAAATTTAATTAAAACCTTTTAAAATGACAATTTTGAAGTCTGTGATTGAAAACCAGAGAAAAATTATGACGGGTTCGGGAGTACGGTTACGTATGGGGAAGGTATTAGCACCCCCACGATGCCCGTTAATAAAACGGTACCAATTAATCATATGTTATCCTAAATCTCGGTTTAATGAACTCAACAACGGTATTTAAAATTAATTCTCTTTTTATTTCTTTTCCATAACATGTTTATTAATCTGAAAAAGAATTTGTCATTATTTTTTTTGAAAATGAAAGTGGACGTAAATCTTTTATCGAGAATACTTATTAAATATTCCCAATACTTTTGGTGGTATTTAACGAGATCCTCTCACCTCGGGACATCTTAGGAATCATTATTATGACGTCCTTCGAATTCTGTCGTTGTAGATTCGTCGTCCACATTTATTTTTAAATTTCTTTTTCAAAATCATTTTATTTGTGTAAAAAGAAATTATCTTTTTATTTTTTATTCATGGAGTGAATGTGAATCCTTTATTGAAAATGCTCGTTAAGATACTCCCAATACTTTTGGTGATATTTTAACGAACTTTTCTCACCTCAAGATATCTTAAGAATCACTACTGTGACATCTTTCGAATTCCGTCGTCGACAGATCACCTTTCTTAAAATATTATTATCCCTTGCTTGAAAAATTAATGAAAATGCCTTTTATAATTATTTTCAAAAAAAAAAAAAAATATCTATGTAAAAATAATTTTCGAATCACTCCGATACTTCGATAATGTTTCGATAATTATTTTTACTCGAATCATTTCGAGAAACGATTGATACTTCGACCATTCCAAGAAAGAATCCGTTTTTAGAGGATTTCCTTTAACGAAAATAATTTAAAGGACACATTTTCATCCGCGTGCACCGGAATACCATATATATATATGTTTAAAAAGGTTATAATATATTTAATAATAATGAAAATAATATATATATGTAAAGGACATAAAATAAGAATAATAATAAAAAAACTCAAGGTATAATAATAATTATAATAATAATAACTACTATATAAAAAAAGTAAAAAAAAAAAAATCACCAAAAGATTAAAAGAAAATAAATATAAAATATAAAATAGCAAAGAAAAATGAACAACATAAAAACTTACCTCGAAAATCTCAAAAATTCGAATCTTAAATGCTCGGATTAATTCTTGAAAGAAAACTTTTAGATTCTTTTTTATTTTATTTTTCTTTTTCCTTCTCATTTTTTCCTTTTCCTTTCCCTTTTCTTTTTCCTCTTTCTTTTTTTCTTTTTTCTTCTTCCCCCCAGCCGGGTCAGGTGCGTGGACCTCGGTTCAGACCTGGGTCCACGCGCGAACCCTGCTGCCAAAACACTACCGTTTTGGCAGCCCTATAATTTTTTTTTTCACTTCCCCCCTACACTTTCTCTCTAATTGTCAAATCTCTCTCCTTTCTTTATGAAATACCTAACTGCCGAAACCTTCCAAGAACCCAAAATTCGGCAACCACTGTCTCCGTCGTCGTTGGCCGCCGCTCACCGGTGGCTGATTACCTCCAAACTTAAGCCAAATTGTTCCTCTTCCCCTTCATTTTCCTTTTCTCCAAGTGATTTCTCCAAAAACTACCTAGAAAAGCCTAAATCTAGGTTTGAGTCTCGGGACTTTAAACCTCTGATCCGGTGTCGTCCACCGTCGGATGGCCGTCAAAATCTAGCCGAGGCTTTCCCTTTCACCTTTTCACAGTTCGTATTGTCCGGGAGTGATCCCAAACTACTCGAACCTAGGAAACCCGAAACCTGAGTTTTGTGTTTTTTTTTGGTTGTTGTTGTTGGTTGCTTTTTTCTGGGTTTTGGGTTTTTGGCAGGGTCTGAGTGTTATTTTTTTTCTGGGGTCAGAATCGATAATTTTTTTGGCCAGGGAACCGAACCCCTTTCTTGGTTTGGAATGGGGGTTTTATAGAGGTCATTTTGGGGTGGTGGTTGGGCGGTGGGGCTAGGGCTAGGGGCGGCTAACCTAGGGTTTAGGTGGATGGTGGGAGGCTGCTGGTGTCAGTGCAAGTGGGTGTGCGTGTAGGCTTGGGCGGTGGAGAGGCGGTGAGGAGGCTAGAGTTTTGTGGGGCACGTGGGGGCGACTGCCTGCTAGGGTTAGGGTAGGCCTGGGGTGTGGCCAAGTTGGAGGGGAGGCTATTGGGCCAACGGATGGCCTGGGTGGCCTGCTGAGCAAGCCCAATTTGGTTGGGTAGTGGTGTAGGCTAGTGGGTTTTCTGCTGGGCTTGCATGGTGATAGATCTAGGGATTGGCAACTTGGGCCTCTATGCCCAAAATCACACAACAAAATTTGGGGTTCATAGCCCAACATAAACAGGCCCAAGTAATTTTAAATCCAAATGGCCATCAGGCCTAAACCAAGTCACTCCAATTAAAAATTGGCTCAAAATTAAAAAGACCCATGAAGGTTCAATCCATAAGCCAGAATGAAATTAAAGCCCGAAACGCATCTAATTAATAATTTCAAGTTTAAAGCGAGTTAAATTCGGATACCAACTTAATGAACTTGAAAAGTTTTGATCGACGAAATAAATTGACTGAATTGAAAATGTCGATCTATCTTGACTCAGACTGGACTTGGTCAGACAAAATTTGGTTGCTACAGCTGTCCCTCTTTGCACATTACTGAAAATCAGGAATAGGGCAAAGATAACAAGCAACAATTTTGTCCGATCTTAAAATTCAATTTTCGAGAGAGGTTTTTGGTTCACCATTGAGGAAAGTTCGAGAGATTTCTTTCTTTTTTTGAATTCAAGAATGAAAAACTAATTATGAAATCATTTAATAATCTGGACGAAACTAGAGATCACAAAGTAATTTGGGCGAAACCAGAAGTTGACTGAAATGATCTGGACGAAACTAAAAAATCGAAAAAGTGATCTAGGTGAAACCAGCAGTTGATTGAAATGATCTGGACAAAACCAAAAATAGAAAAAACGATCTGATTGAAACCAGAAGTTGGATAATGACCTGGGCGAAATCAGTAGTCGAAGAATGACTTGGGCAAAACCAGAAGTCGAAAAAATGACTTAGGCAAAACCAGAAATCGGTAAGTGATCTGGACGAAACCAGAAGTTGACTGAAATGACCTGGACGAAACCAGAAATCGGTAAAGTTGACCTGGGCGAAACCAGAAATCGGTAAAGTTGACCTGGGCGAAACCAGAAGTCAAAATATTGACTTGGGCGAAACCCGAAATCGGTAAAGTGATCTGGGCGAAACCAGAAGTTGACTGAAATGACATGGACGAAATGAGAAATCAATAAAGTTGACCTGAGTGAAACCAGAAATCGGTAAAGTGATCTGGGCGAAACTAGAAGTTGACTGAAATGACTTGGACTAAACCAGAAATCGGTAAAGTTGACCTGGGCGAAACCAGTAGTCGAAGAATGACTTAGGTGAAACCAGTAATTGAAAAATGGCCTGGGCGAAACCAGAGTCGGAGAAATGACCTGGGCGAAACCAAAAACCCAAAAAACTACTCCTCTCATCAGAGGCTCGAAAACTTTTGAAAATTAAAATTGCTTCTCATTAGAGGCTCGAAAACTTTTGAATTTGAAAATGCTTCATAAATCAAAAAATAACCTGGAGTGACTCGAACGAAATCAATGTCAAGATTAATTCCATAATTTTATGGCTTGGACGAAATCAACACCTGAAGGTGACTTGGGCAAAACCAAAGTTGGGAGTAATTCCATAACTTTTGTGGCTTGGAAAGAACCAACTCCTGAAGTTAACTTGGGCGAAACCAAAGTCAGGCCTAACTCTGAGATAAATTCCATGACATAAGCGGCTTGGACGAAACCAAAATCTGCAAGTAACTTCGGCGAAACCAAAGTCAAGATTAATCTTGAAATAAAATTCATAGCATGAGTGGTTTGAACGAAACCAATATTTGGACTAGTCTTGACAATTGACAATTTTGATGGTGACTCGACAGAACCAAAGTCTGGAAATGTCAGGGATGCAAAACTCAAAAAATTGACTTGGTTTAAAACAACGTCTTGAATGACTCACACGACATCAATGCTTGAAAATTACATGGACTAAACGAAAATTAGACTAAAATTGAAAATTTTTTTATGATGACTTGGACGGAACCAAAGTCTGAGAATAAAATCTTGAAGGTGACTTGGACGAAACCAACGTCTGATTCTTGAAAAATTCCATGACTTTGAATTTTGCTTATCTCTATGGCTGTTCACATTCTAGTTCCTTGGATGCTTATCGGACATTGATGAAATGTAATGATTTCCCAATATCCTGATGTAAATGTAAATGCAAATGACTTTTATCAAAATGTAAACATGCTCTACAAAGGTGCAAATGTTATGATACACACAAATGATGCAGATGCCCATGAATGATGCAAATGCAATGATGATGCAGATGCTCGTGAATAATGCAGATTCTCATGAAAAATACAAATATAAAACCAGAACCATTTATCACTCCCCTGGTTGATCTTCTCCGAGTTCATCACTATTCATCTCATCCTCTTCTTGATCTTTCTGTATTATCTTGTCAATAAATGCATGTTCCAACTTTCCCTTTTGCAAAATCTTTTCTTCAAAACAACTTCTCATCCAAATTTGAAAACATGTTTTCTCTTTCATCTCAAAGAATAATGATTTATCCCAATAATTTCAAGCTTCCTGATCATGAGAACTCCTGTCTCTTTCCAAAACAAATTTCATTTGTCATTCACTTTTCCCAAATGATTATCACATACTGAGAAATGCCCCACAAAATTTTATCTTTTCATTTATGTTTCAAAACTGATTTTTCCCAAAAATGCTCGTCTGCTGAAAGCATTCGAGCCAAAATTTTTCTCACAAAATGTGACATTCAACTTTTATCTAGGAAAGTTTTGTAACAAGAAAAGTGCATACCCCATCATCCGGGCTCGTTAAGTTTTAAGAACATGAATTTTATGAAAATCAACTTTATGAAAAAGAATCATTTTGAAGTACAAACAAATTCGACACTCTTTCTTGTTTCTAAACAGTGGCATTTTGACAAGTGTCAAGACTAACCTTGACAGACTCAGGATTTTGGAAGGTTATTTTCTAAAGATGAGAATAGTTCTTTAAAATTTTCAATGTCAGCTCCCTCACAAATTTCGAGTTTCGAACATAGTTGACAGTCTTGAATTCTCATTGGTAGTATCATGGATGGCTTTAAAAGTTTTTATTTTTGCCCTTCTTTCGGGTTTTCAACCCTAGCCTCACATTTCTCTCTCTCTTTTTTTTTATTGATTGTTTCATGCATTTAAGAATTCAAAATTCATGCAATGTGGGCTTGGTAACTCAAAAGTATATTTTGACAAGGACAAAGTGATTGAAGTCTCATGAGTATGAACATTCCTTAAGGTACAGACTCTCTAGTTTAAAATAATTTGTTTGATTAAAATGGACTTTCGAGGTATGTAACGTAGTACAGGGTTCAAGGTTATAAAAGAAAAGGTATGTAGGCCCAAAATATGTGTTTAAGGGTGATCATGACATCTCATCACTATTCATTATTTTTTTTGCTTATCTGCCTTGATCATCTTCATTCTTTCAAAACCTTTTGATACCTCACATCTAAATTTGCCATTTTCAATAAGGCATTCTTTCTTCATCCATGTAATAGGATTTAACCATTCATATTCTTTGAAGAGAAGAAAGAAAGATTCTTTGCCCCCAGTGTGGAGGGTGATCCCTGATCGGGTTTTATATAGAAAGAATTCATTAGGCTCAAAGGGGTAGCAAACGGATAAATTTTAATATTCGTGAAAGGAAAAAGAAATATGGCCACTTATCGTCTCAAACATGATCACCTAAATCGAAGAGTCATTCCTTGAGAAATTGATTGTAAAAGTTCTATTTTCTTTTCAAAATCATTCGGAAAATCTCAAATGCAAAATGTCACACTCAAATTTTTTTTTTCAATTTTTTTTTGCATGCTTCCATAATCTCGGTGATAATAATCCATCTTTTTTTTCTTCATATTTATAGATGATGCCTCCATTTTCATGAAGTAGTCAAGTTCTTGAAAATATCTCAAATTCGAACTCCTAAGGATTATGTTGAAAGAACTAAGTTTTTGTCCAAGTGAGGGGAATGGATATGGCGTGAATTTGACTTGGATAGCTTTTTTGTTCATTCCTTGCACTCAAAAAGTGAGTCAAGGGTAACCTTGGCAGAACGATCAAGGTGTCTGCTTTTTTTTGGCAATTTCAAGGAATTTTGATGGTTTTGGTATATTGGAAACTATAGCTCAATCTTGCCACATATTAAATTACCAAAATCTAGATTCTTTAAAAGAGTATCATGTTTGTCTGGTCTCCAAAAATAAATTTCCATGTGAAACTCAAATTGGTCAACAATTTTCCAAAGCCCATTATCACTTTTTATTCACATTTTCTTTTCTGCAATCAGAGGAACCAGTTTATGTGCTGTCTTAAAAAACTTTCATGCTTTTCAAATAAATAATAAAAAAATGTCACAAAAATGCTTGAAATTGAAGTTAATTCATTTCATGAAAATGTTTAGATGTGACAAGAGTTCTCATTCTCACGAATGCTATCAAGATAGAACACAAACATCATAAAATTTCCCTTGACCGACATGTTTTCCTTAGTCCAACTATCCCTCGATGCACCATTTAACCCTGTATGACTTCTTTTCCCAGTCAGTATTCATGCTTGCCTCACCATGAATAAGCAACATATCCCTTTGATATTCGACCCCTGTTTATTTCAAAACTCTAACTTTCCAGCCTTGATGAGTGCTTGTACTTTTCGTTTTAGCAGCAGACAATTTTTCGTGGAATGACCCTGAATCCCACAATGATAATCACAATATGCGTTCTTATCATACCAATTCGGATATGGGGGTTGCAGGGGTACCACTGGGATTTTGGTGAGGAGTTGATCTTCAACAAGTTGAGGTAACAATTAAATGTATGAAAGGGGAAGTGGATCAAACTGATTTCTTTCTCAGACAGTTTTAGGTTTTCTTTGATTGTTTTTGAGGTTGCCTGGTCGGTTCATCTGTCGGGGAATATGCACAAAGGTGGGTGCAGAGATAGTGGCATCAAGTTTTGGTTAGAAATTTGAGGGATAGATTGGTTGAGGAAATGGTTGATGAGGATACGGTTTATGGGAAATGTTGTTCATGGCTAGATAGTAAGGGTGGTATACGGGATAAGGTTGGTACAGAGGAAAGTTCTCAGGTACCCGATCTTCAAAACTGATGACTCGTGCTTCTTTTTTTTCTTCTTTAGCTAACCCTTCTTTCTTAGGAGCAGCAGTATCTCCCGTATCAATTTTTTCGCTTTTGATCGCACTTTCAATCATCTCACCAGAAATAATCATATTAGAGAAATTTCTTGTGGCGTTCCCAACCAATTTGTCATAATACAATGCCGGTAGTGTATTGATGAACAATACAAGGAGTTCTTTCTCAGTGAGTGGTGGTTGCACTTGTGCTACCAGATCTCTCCACCATTGGGCGTACTCCTTGAAACTTTCAGTATTCTTCTTTTCCATATTCTGCACGGATAACCTATCCGGTGCCATGTATGTCATGTACTTATACTGAGCTGAGAAAGCTCTTGCCAAATTCTTCCAAGAATGGATACGAATCCGATCCAACTAATTGTACCATCTCGTAGTTGACCCTGTTAGACTGTCTTGGAAGTAGTGAATTAACAATTTTTCATTGTTGGTGTGGCCACCCATTTTTCGACAGAACATAGTAATATGGGCCAATGGATACTTCGATCCATCATACTTTTCAAACTCGAAGACCTTGAATTTTGGCAGAATCACCAAATCCTGGACCAGGCTGAGCTCATTCGGATCCACATTCACGAATGCATCCAATCCTTCTATGGCTTTAAGTCTCTCTTCCAACATATCATATTTCTGCCGCACCCTTGTGTCTTCCACTTGTTTTTCCACACGTTTCTTCAACTTCTCTTGTTCTATTGGATCATCTAGGTCTGGAACAATAATTAGGTCTAAAAGATAAGCTCTCGAGTTCAATCCAAATGGCATTTGACCTTGTTGACCTTCGGGAATAGGCATATCAAAGTGGGCATAAGGTTGTCCTCCTGCTGATGATCCTCCTTGCAGATCTGTTTTATGCGATGTTTGAGTTTGGGGAGGAGTGAACCCCAATGGGTAAATCGGATCCTTGCCACGGGGTCGGGGATCTCCCCTTGTGACTGTACCTTCAGCAATCTCTCTTTCTCGGTTTAGACTCATCATTATCTCCATTATTTTGGACATTTGCTCACGTGACTCCTCTTGAGACTTGGCTAACTGTTCTTGCAATTCCCTTTGTGCTCTTTCCATTCGTTCTATTTGTATGGCTTTATCTGTGAGCATATACTATATTAGTGTCAAGTAAGTGGTCCCGAGTTTCTTGTTGGCTTTCAAATCTTATACCTTTTGTTCTGAAATTGAAATTCCCTTAAAATGCTCTTAAAGCTAAACAAAATCTTATTAACCCCCAATTTATTGCATGTATGCTCATGGATAAATGCATGCACATAATTTTCCTCTTAAAAGATTGGATTTGGTCGAAAAAGAAAATCTATTCTTAAAACAAAAGTTTTTTTTTTTTCTTTTCAAAAAGGTTTCAAAATTTTTTGGGCATGATGATGCTCCTTGGGGTAATGGTTCATGGTCGTTCAGATGTACATTCCACATTACACACTCCACAGTTTGTAAAATGAAAAACAAAGGGTAAGGAGGTCTGTTTGTGTTCCTAATTTTAGGTAATTTCTAAGTAACGAGCAAGAACGACTTTACCTAAGACAGGTTTTCTACGGCTTGTTATATGCTTGGTAGAGGTTGACGCGATTCTAAAGGTTCCCAAATTGTTCCTCACTGTCGTCCACGCGGACTAGTAAGGCACCCCGATCCTCATCCATCACAGGTTTTAAACGAAAATGGTGCAATTTGGGTGGGAGTATTTTCCAAGCTTATGCAGAGGTTATTATCTCAAGAAAGCATTAGTACTTTACACCCCGAGAGTGTTTCACTAGCTCGTGCAGAGGTTATTACCTCACGAGAGCATAGATACTTTACTCCCTCCTAAAAGGACAAAGCTCGAGTATAAAGCTCATAAAATACATGTGTTAAGTGTATGCAGAGAACAAACAACATTTTATAACCTGGTCCTAAATGCAAGTTTATTCGAAAAATTTCACAAAAATGAAAGAAAAGAAAGAAAGAAAATTTCTTTTTTATTTAAAAAATAAGGGAATTATAATTAAATACCAATTAAAATCATCAAAACAAAATTTCGGATAACACACGATTAATCCATGGCTCGACTCTCAAAAAGTTCCCAGTGGAGTCGCCAAGTTGTCATAACGATTTTTTGACCGCCAGACGATTTTTAAAATAAAGGGAGTCGCCAGCAATCTTTTTTGACTAAGTGTGATTGGCCACCTACTAAAATTTATCTTTGAAAAAGAATTTTTAAATTTAATTAAAAATCTTATAAAAAGACAATTTTGAAGTTTGCGATTGAAAACCAGAGAAAAATTATGACGGGTTCAGGAGTACGGTTACGTATGGGGAAGATATTAGCACCCCCACGACGCCCGTTAATAAAACGGTACCAATTAATCATGTGTTATCCTAAATCTCGGTTTAATAAACTCAACAGCGGTATTTAAAATCAATTCTCTTTTTATTTATTTTCCAAAACATGTTTATTGATGGAGACTCAATTAAGAGTTGTAAACCCAAGTGCAGGTTATGTTCAAGTAATAAATTCTCGGGTGTCCGAGGTCGAACCACAGGGAAGCGTATTAGTAAGTATAAGTTTATAAATATATAAGAAAAAGAAAGTAAAAAAGATATTAGGGAATCAACAACAAAACAAGATAAACAAGATATTAGAGAACAAAATAAACAAAATAACATAAAAGAAATTAAACAAGATATAAAAACAATAAGAAAAGATGTTGAGGTTAGAGAATCCACTCTTGGTGTTATGCTAAGATTAATCTTGTTTTATTACACAATTGAAATTCACACATAAGGGAGATTCCAATCGGAAGGTTTAGCAATTCAGTCCAAATTGTCCAACGTCCATAGCATATGATATTATGTTCATTTGGTGTCCTCAAAACTCACAAAAAGAGTCCAAGCATTCCTTATGCCAAGGTATATGTCTACAATAAATCAAGGTTATGAAACCAAGCATTTACTGTGCCATTTTCATTGTCAATAATGAATCAAGATCTCTACTTTGCAAGTATGATTTTAAACCAAAAGAAAATATTATCTATACTAGTGTTTATAAATGATGATTCATTTTAGCTCATGTTTAAGAGACTAACCTTAGCATTTACCAAGAGCTTCACCTCATCACCTCAACAATATGATTAGCAACACATACTAAAAATGAAAAGAAATATAAGAAGCATAAGTAAATAAAGAAAAAGAAAACTAGAGAAAGGAAAAAAGAAGAAAACTTAGAGAATTTTATTACAATGGCTAATATCCTACCAATGTATAATTGTATCCCAATACTCATCCAAGGCCCTCTATTTATACACATTTTGGAGGGCTAAATGACAAGAGACAAGCTTTACAAATTTCAAAGGTAGGTATAATAGGTGGGTGCATTTTTCTAACAATTTTCGTCATATTGTATGACAATTCTGATCAGCCAGCTTGATGGTCGATTTTGTCAATGTTGGAGGCTCGATCTGATAAAATGGTCTTCTAGAAAAATATACCCCTATCAGTTACGGATCCATAGCCATTGGAATCAGCGTATTTGCTGATGTGGATAAGAAGATATGGGCAAAATACGAAAACAGGTCAGCACAGACGTCATTGCACATCAGCCAACTTGATGGTCGATTTCGCTAGGGAAAACGACTCCGTTTCAAGAAGTGTAAAACATGAAAAAGATAGATATGCCTCTTAGCTTTGCACGGCTACAAATTTCAGCCTTATTGCTTCAGTGAAACTCGAGATATAGCTGATATGGCAAACGGTGTCGGAACTGGAACTGAACTGGATTTGCCCTTAATTCTAGTAATCTGAAATCACTCAAAGAAACTTGTGAAAAACACCAAATTACATAAAAATATAAAAGATCATAAACACAATTAGACTAAACAATAATAACTCGTATTTGACACAAAACAATAATAAAACATAACTAAAAACTATATAATTATACGAGTTATCACACCCCCACACTTAGATTGTTGCTAGTCCCTAGCAACGACTCAATAAAAATAAAATAAGAAAATCTAATCTAATCCATTTTCGTAGGAAATCACGGTGGCACTTAGCATGTGACACAAGCCTTTAAACCCCTAGGTGTCCCTAGTGGACGAGTTTAGTCTCGTGAGGGTTTGCTAGAACGATACCCATAAACATTGAAAAACTAAAATATAAGTAAACTACATACACTAAAAATATTTACTCCTAATCCTTTCAATATAAATTAGAGACAATCTTTGAACAAGTCTTATAAACTAATCAATAGCTCAAAGAATTTCACAAAAAATCTTGCTTGAATGTAAATAGTTTGAGTTAAGCCAATATTAACATAACATATTTCAATCAAAATAGTGTATATTCAAACTTAATCTCAACTTCTCACATGGGATACTCTCTTGATTTTCACTCTTTAAAGTAGTGGTAAAGTGTTTACACTCAATCAATCTCATGAAAACAGTTCTACCATATGCTTGCTTGTCCACCTATTCTCCACTATTTAGATCATACAACTTCATAAATCAAGAGGTCTTTTTTCAAGGTTGTAATGGGGCCAAAGGGTTATAATGTAGTTAAAGAACAAAAGGATAAAGATATCACAAAGGTTCCAAAGAGTTCATAGAGTTTAGAGACATAATAAGATCATACAAATAAAACTTCTCAAAACTCTTATAAAGCACATAATAACATAGGCTAAATATTCATGTTGAGCCTTTGCATCATTCTAACCAACTTTGTAACATCTTTTTCTAGAAGTTCAAGAGAAGATTTTTTTTTTTTAAATATGGGAATGTATTTGACAATGATCCCTTTCTTTTTCTCTTGACTTTTTCTTTTCTTTTCTTCCCCCACACTTATCTTTTGTTTCTAACCCAAATTTTCAACTAAAAATATCCCTTGTTTTTTTTTTTTTTTTTTTTTTGCAATATGTCTCAAAATATAAAAATCCATCCTTAGAACAAGGGTAAGGATATAAGTATATTTAGGCTAGGTGTAAGTTGTGGTTACCAATAAAACAGCATATTTAATGTAGGCTCAAATTGGCTCACTAGTGGGGATGTTCTCTTAGAACATTAATAAGGGATGGCTGTTTGGCTCTGGTTATAATCCTAATGCCTTTATCATATTCATGTTGTCACATGTATCAATATAGTATCAAACGGTTTAAAGCAAGTTCTAGAGAATCATGTAATCATAAGAGCACTCAAGAAAGAAATTAGATTGATTTGTATAATGCATCAATCATTATAGGCTCAAAAACTCACAAGGATGATTATACAAGTCAGATTAAGTCTAAACATGCTTCTTTCTCAATCAACATATCATATTAACATTGGCTCATAAAAAGGTTGATATCAAGCTCAATTCTCATGAAAATCTTCTCATGAAAATCTTCTCACTAATAAATCTGTTTTAGACTTATGCAATTCATATCTCATTATAGTATTGAAAGTAACTAAAACACACTAAAAACACACTAAGTCTAAACATGCTTTTTTTTTTTTTTTTGAAGAAGAAGAAGATTAAATCAAACTGACAAGGTATGTCTCAAGTCTCCCTTACTCAGACCTTGTTCAGAATGAATACTTCTAAATGTCTTAAAACACAACAATTTTTTTTTTATAGCAAAATATGTCCCTTACCCCCTACTAAAATATGACATTGTCCCCAATGTCAAATTTTAAAGGTAGAAGTTAGGAGATATTACCTGCAGAGGTTGCTAACCACTTATTATAACTGAGACACAAGAAGCAAAATGTTAGATAATGTCACAAAGACAAAGTGCAATCCACTCCTTGCTCATCCATATCTCTTTTTCTTTTTCCGAGCGTTTGCGAAACAACCGTAGCAGATAAACACTCATAAGCTTGTAGCTTTTTGAGTAAATCTTCAATGGTTGTAGCAGAAATTATGGTTCTCCTTGCCTCTGAAAACATGAATCCATTATCCACAACATTATCTAAATATGAAAGCAAATTACTAAAATAACCATTAATATTAAGCAAACCAATGGGTTTCTTATTTGTGACCAAAGATGACCAAGAAGCCACGCAAGCTATTTCTTCCAATGTACCCAGACCTCCTGGTAAAGCAATGAATGCATCGGCAGAATGGTACATGATTGTCATCCGTTCAGGGATACTCCAGACTTGTATTTCCTTACCCACGGTAGGTCCACAAAAACCTGTGAATAGTTTTGGCACGATTCCTAGAACTGGACTTCCTCCGGCGTGTGCTGCTGTAGCGACTGCTCCCATTAAACCCGTACTACCGCCTCCATAAATCAACTGGATCTTTTGTTGGGCAAGTATTACTCCAACTCTTATGGCTTCATCAGCGAATATGTTATTTTTCCCTGGATAAGCACCTCCAAAGACACAAATTTTTTTAATGCGCTGGGACGAAGTACTTTCCATTTTTTTTCGAGTGCCTGAAAGAGAATGAGTACATGGTGTAATATATAGAGGACTGAGTAGTGAATCAGACAAGAGTAATAATGTCGCCGAAAGTGTATTTGACCTGTCAGAAGAAAATGTTAACCTAACAAAAGATTTTTGCGTGATTTCAGGAAGAAAATCAAAAAGAGAAGAAAAATCAACCGTAAAAGACCAATGCAAAAAAAAAAAAAAACGAGAATAATTACACAAATCTAACAACACGTAAATTAAACCGAAATAAAGTTATTGCAAATCAAACCAAAAGCTGAGAAGTCATTTATTGTAGTTGTGATTGTGGCTCACATCTTCCTCTGGTTTTACGTCCAGAAACGGCTTAAACGCCTTCTATGAGTCGAGGATATGCTTCCCATCCAGTTTTCTTACAAACTGGCAAACAGGGTCTTTTAACATCAGATTCCCAAGATGTTGCCATTCCCTTTGGAATTGCAGCCATAAATCAAGTTGCCATTCCCTTTGGAATTGCGGCCATAAATCAAGAATTTCTCTTTGTACGTCTCCACTAGGATGCGTCTCAAGAGAAAGTTGGATATTACCCAAATTCTCCTTACTCAGTCCATCCTTAATGAATTCAATTTTATCATCTCGATTAGAGGACGGAATCCCAATAGAACGACATTTACCATTACACGTCCATCGTGCACATTTGTGGCAATTTGAACTCATGCGCTTTGCTCGTCGCTTCTTTGCAAAAGTGCTTCTACCTGTACCTGGTAAATGCAAAACAGGAAGATATTCATCTTCACGTACCTTGGCTTCAATTATCCAACGTATGTCTTCAGGAATCCCTTTGTGCATAAGCATTCTTAATCTTTCAAATCGAACTTGGTAAAGCTTCAGTAAAATATTCCGAGGAAAAGGAGGAAATCGTTTCTGCAATCTTGTGAGAATATCATCCATCTTGAAAAAAAATGAAAAAGAAATTGAAAGAGAAATTTATATACAATATCAGTTTTGTGGGTAGCTGATGGAACCGACTTAAATAATCACGGAGTACCGTTATCCGCCATTTAACCGGGGTTAAAAAAAATGTAATTTTTTTTTTGTTGAAGATTAGTAAAAATTATATTTACATCTAGTTATTTTCAAAACAAGGATCAAAAAGAAAAACAACCTCTTCTTGAGTAACATGATTTTCCAAAAAGAGTTTGAGTCTTTGTCCATTTACCTTGAATACGTTACCATTTTGAGGATTCTCAATGTCAACTGCTCCATAATGATACACATGCTTAACCACAAATGGGCCAGTCCATCTTGATCTCAACTTACCAGGAAATATGTGAAGTCTAGAATTATAAAGTAGAACTTTTTGCCCAACATTAAATATTTTTCTTGAAATTAACTTGTCATGAAAGGCTTTAGTTCTTTCTTTATGAATTTTAGAATTCTCATATGCATCATTTCTGAGTTCCTCAAGTTCATTTATGACTGGAAAAGTTTCATTCTCACCCAAAAAGGAATATTTTAGCTCGGATGGCAATGGTTTTAAATCCAGCTTGGGTGGTTCAATAGTTGATGGTACAGTGACATTTGTGAGTGATGGAAGTTCCTCAAACTTTTGTTTCCAACAATGCTTAACCTGAAAAGAATTTAACAAAGAATCAGTGTGTGAAATTTCTGAAGCATTATCAAACTCACATTCAATTAAATAAGCTTCTAAAGGATCATGGAATGTGGTAGTGGTGAGATGTTCATGAACAAGTTCTTCAATGAAATCCACTTCATGTACTTCTGAATCATCACCAGGTTGCTTGCAAATGTTGAACACATTTAATTCTAAAGTCATATTTCCAAAAGAAATGTTCAAAATACCATTCCTGCAATTTATCAGAGCATTAGAAGTTGCAAGAAATGGACGGCCTAATATAACAGGAATTTGAACATTTGGATTTGAAACAGGATGTGTGTCCAAAACAATAAAATCAACAGGGAAGTAAAAATTATCAATTTGAACCAAAACATCTTCAACTATCCCTCGAGGAATTTTTACAGAACGATCAGCTAGTTGAAGTGTAACAGGTGTTTCCTTGAGTTCACCTAAACCTAACTGTTGATAAACAGAAAAAGGCAAAAGATTAACACTAGCACCAAGATCAAGCAATGCACGTTCTATTCTAGTGTTTCCAATGATGCATGAGATTGTTGGAAATCCAGGATCTTTGAATTTTGGTGGAGTAAGGTGCTGAATGATTGAGCTCACACTTTCCGTCAGAAATGCTTTCTTTTGTACATTATGTTTCCTTTTAACTGTGCACATGTCCCTCAAAAATTTAGCATAAGATGGAACTTGTTTGATTGCATCCAATAAAGGAATGTTAATCTTAACTTGTTTGAAAAGTTCATAAATTTCTGCATTTTGATTCAAATTCTTTATTGTTTGCAACCTTTGAGGAAAAGGAGCAGGATGCATACCTTTTTCTTTGTCCAAATTTTCAAGAAGTTCAGACTTACCATCATCCTTACCATTACTTTTCGGAGGGGAAGGAGGATCTTGGTATTTTGATGGAATGTTTTTGTCAATTGCCTTTCCACTTCGAAGAGTTGTGATAGAACTGGCATTTTCCTGTTGAGTTTCATTGGAGCAAGAAACAAGACATTGAGTAGAAGGGTTAGGCTGAGGTTGAGCAGGAAACTTACTTTTTTCTTGAGTGCGTAATGAAGCTGTCAATGTGGACAAGGTGTTTTTGATCTCATTGATGTCCTGTGAAGTTTGGTTATTCACTTTTGCTTGTGTTTGCATGAATGCTTGCAATGTCTCTTCCAAGGTTTGTACACGTGAAGGTTGATAGGAAAAAGTGTTGCCCGGCTTTTGAGATTGTGGTACCTGAACATGATTATTATTCCGCCAACTGAAGTTGGGATGATTTCTCCATTCAGGGTTATACGTTTCAGAGTAAGGAGAAGGAAAAGGCTTTTTAAATGTGTTTATGGAATTTACTTGATCATGCAACACTTCTTTAAGAATGGGAATGTTTGGACATTCAGAAGTGGGGTGTCCCATGATTTCACAAATTCCACAACTTTCTTCATTTTTAACCGTTTTGACTTCTTTTACTTCTCTAAGTTCCATGGCTTCAATCTTTCTAGCCAAATTAGCTACTTTAGCTTTTATCTCATCTTCTTGACTAAAATGATATTTACCTCTGTTAGAAACAAGATTAGATCTATTGGAACTTTCAGAGGAATTATCTGTGTGCCAGGCTTGAGAGTTATCTGCCAAATGGTCTAGGTAGTCAAAGGCTTCTTCAGGTTCTTTTTCTAGAAACTCACCGTTACACATTGTTTCAACAAATTGTTTAGTTTCGGGAGTTAAACTTTCATAAAAGAAACTAATAAGACGCCATTTTTCAAAACCATGATGTGGACAAGAACTTAACAAATCTTTAAAACGCTCCCAGCACTGAAAAAATGCTTCATTTTGATTTTGATTGAAATTTTGAATCTGTCTTTTCAAAGCAGTAGTTTTATGTGCTGGGAAAAATTTCTTTAGAAACTCAGTTTGTAATTCTTGCCATGTGCCAATTGACCTTGGTTTTAAATTATGAAGCCAAATTTTTGCTTTATCTTTTAAAGAAAAAGGAAATAATTTTAGCTTGACAATTTCATTTGTACATTGTTGGTCATTAAAGGTGACACATACATCTTCGAAGTCTTTTAGAAACGAGTAAGCACTTTCCGATTCTAACCCATGGAAATTTGGAAGCAAAGCTATCATACCTGGTTTAAAACGAAAGTTGTTTGCATTGAGAGGAAAAATAAAACAAGAGGGTGATGAGCTTCGAGTTGGTTGCAAGTAGTCATGCATGGTGCGTACTTGTCTGTTCTCATCTTCAGCATGAACACTTTCATTGTCAGCCATGGTAGGAGTTGTATTAGAAAGATTACCTGAAAAAGTTTCACAATAAAATCTAACTAAACGACGAGATCTAAAATCACGTCGCCAAACAAGCATAAAACAAAGTTAATATACAAAATTAGGCGGTATAACCAGCCTATAAAAATAAATATATACAAAATTAGGCGGTATAACCAGCCAATAAAAATAAATATATACAAATTAGGCGGTATAACCAGCCAATAAAAATAAATATACTTATAAACTTATATACTTAGTATTGCTTCCCCGGCAACGGCGCCAAAAACTTGATGGAGACTCAATTAAGAGTTGTAAACCCAAGTGCAGGTTATGTTCAAGTAATAAATTCTCGGGTGTCCGAGGTCGAACCACAGGGAAGCGTATTAGTAAGTATAAGTTTATAAATATATAAGAAAAAGAAAGTAAAAAAGATATTAGGGAATCAACAACAAAACAAGATAAACAAGATATTAGAGAACAAAATAAACAAAATAACATAAAAGAAATTAAACAAGATATAAAAACAATAAGAAAAGATGTTGAGGTTAGAGAATCCACTCTTGGTGTTATGCTAAGATTAATCTTGTTTTATTACACAATTGAAATTCACACATAAGGGAGATTCCAATCGGAAGGTTTAGCAATTCAGTCCAAATTGTCCAACGTCCATAGCATATGATATTATGTTCATTTGGTGTCCTCAAAACTCACAAAAAGAGTCCAAGCATTCCTTATGCCAAGGTATATGTCTACAATAAATCAAGGTTATGAAACCAAGCATTTACTGTGCCATTTTCATTGTCAATAATGAATCAAGATCTCTACTTTGCAAGTATGATTTTAAACCAAAAGAAAATATTATCTATACTAGTGTTTATAAATGATGATTCATTTTAGCTCATGTTTAAGAGACTAACCTTAGCATTTACCAAGAGCTTCACCTCATCACCTCAACAATATGATTAGCAACACATACTAAAAATGAAAAGAAATATAAGAAGCATAAGTAAATAAAGAAAAAGAAAACTAGAGAAAGGAAAAAAGAAGAAAACTTAGAGAATTTTATTACAATGGCTAATATCCTACCAATGTATAATTGTATCCCAATACTCATCCAAGGCCCTCTATTTATACACATTTTGGAGGGCTAAATGACAAGAGACAAGCGTTACAAATTTCAAAGGTAGGTATAATAGGTGGGTGCATTTTTCTAACAATTTTCGTCATATTGTATGACAATTCTGATCAGCCAGCTTGATGGTCGATTTTGTCAATGTTGGAGGCTCGATCTGATAAAATGGTCTTCTAGAAAAATATACCCCTATCAGTTACGGATCCATAGCCGTTGGAATCAGCGTATTTGCTGATGTGGATAAGAAGATATGGGCAAAATACGAAAACAGGTCAGCACAGACGTCATTGCACATCAGCCAACTTGATGGTCGATTTCGCTAGGGAAAACGACTCCGTTTCAAGAAGTGTAAAACATGAAAAAGATAGATATGCCTCTTAGCTTTGCACGGCTACAAATTTCAGCCTTATTGCTTCAGTGAAACTCGAGATATAGCTGATATGGCAAACGGTGTCGGAACTGGAACTGAACTGGATTTGCACTTAATTCTAGTAATCTGAAATCACTCAAAGAAACTTGTGAAAAACACCAAATTACATAAAAATATAAAAGATCATAAACACAATTAGACTAAACAATAATAACTCGTATTTGACACAAAACAATAATAAAACATAACTAAAAACTATATAATTATACGAGTTATCATTTATTAATATGAAAAAGAAATTGTCATTATTTTTTTTTTGAAAATGAAAGCGAACGTAAATCTTTTATCGAGAATACTCATTAAATATTTTCAATAATTTTGGTGATATTTAACGAGATCCTCTCACCTCGAGACATTTTAGGAATCATTATTATGACATCATTCGAATTCCGTCGTCAGAGATTCGTCGTCCATATTTATTTTTAAATTTCTTTTTCAAAATCATTTTATTTGTGTAAAAAAAATTATCCTTTTATTTTTTATTCATGAAGTGAATGTGAATCCTTTATTGAAAATGCTCATTAAGATACTCCCAATACTTTTGGTGATATTTTAGCAAACTTTTCTCACCTCAAGATATCTTAAGAATCACTACTATGACATCTTTCGAATTTCGTCGCCGGCGGATCACCTTTCTTAAAATATTTTTATCCCTTGCTTGAAAAAATAATGAAAATGCCTTTTATAATTATTTTCGAAATAAAAGAAATAATCTATGTAAAAATAATTCCCGAATCACTCAGATACTTTCGATAATGTTTCAATAACTATATTTACTCAAACCATTTTGAGGAACGATTGATACTTCGACCATCCCAAGAAAGAATCCGTTTTTAGAGGATTTCCTTTAACGAAAATAACTTAAAGGACACATTTTCATCTGCGTGCACCAGAATACCATCTTTTTTATTTTATTTTAAAAAAGGTTATAATATATTTAATAATAATGAAAATAAATAAATAAATATATGTAAAGGACATGAAATGAGAATAATAAAATAAAAAAACTCAAGGAATAATAATTATTATAATGATAATAACTACTACATAAAAAAAGTAAAAAAAAAATTAAAAAAATAATAATAATAAAAAAAATCACCAAAAGATTAAAAGAAAATAAAAATAAAATAGAAAATCGCAAAGAAAAATGAAAAATGAACAACATAAAAACTTACCTTGAAAATTGCAAAACTTTGAATCTTAAATGCTCAAATTAATTCTCGAAAGAAAACTTTCGGATTCCCTTTTTTTTTCCTTCTCTTTTTTTTTTCTCCTTCCCCCCCAGTCGGATCAAGTGTATGGACCCCGGTTTGGACCTGGGTCCGCGCGCGGACCCTGCTGCCAAAACGTTACCATTTTGGTAGCCCTATAAAATGTATTTATTTATTTATTTTCACTTTCCCCTTACACACACTCTCTCTAACTCTCAAATCTCTCTCCTTTCTCTTTTAAATATCCAACTGTCGAAACCTTCCAAGAACCCAGAATCCGACAGCCGTCGTCGGCCGTCGCTCTTCGGTGGCCGATTGCCGCCAAACTTAACCCAAATTATTCCTCTTCCCCTTCTTTTTCCTTTTCTCCAAGTGATTTCTCCAAAAACTACCTAGAAATGCCTAGATCTAGGTTTGAATCTCGGGACTTTAAACCTCCGATCCTGTGTCGTTCACCGTCGGATGGCCATCAAAATCCAGCTGAGGCTTTCCCTCTCATTCCTCTACCTTTTCACGGTTCGTACTGTCCGGGAGTGATCCCAAACTACTCGAACCTAGGAAACCCGAAACCTTGTTTTGTGGTTTTTTTTTTTATTGTTGTTGTTGGTGGTTGTTTTTTTCTGGGTTTTCGATTTTTGGCAGGGATCCGAGTTTTTTTTTTATCTGGGGTGAGAACCGACAGTGTTCTTTTTTGGCCAAAGTCCCGAACCCCGATCTTGGTTTAGACTGGGGTTTTATAGGGGTCATTTTGGGGTGGTGGCTGGGCGGTGGGGCTAGGGCTAGGGGCGGCCAACTTAGGGTTTAGGTGGGTGGTGAGAGGCTGTTGGTGTCAGTGCAATGGGTGTGTGTTTAGGCTTGGGTGGTGGAGAGGCGGCTAGGGTTTGGTGGGGCATGTGGGGGCGGCTGCTTGCTAGGGTTAGGGTAGGCCTGGGGTGTGGCCAAGTTGGAGGGGAGGCTGCTGGGCCAACGGATGGCTTGGGTGATCTGCTGAGCAGGCTCAATTTGTTTGGGCAGTGGTGTTGGCTAGTGGGCCTGCTTCTGGGCTTGCATGGTGACAGACCTAGGGCTGTCAACTTGGGCCTCTATGCCCCAAAATCACACAACAAAATTTTGGCTTCATAGCCCAACATAAACAGGCCCAAGTAATTTTAAATTCAAATGGCCATCAGGCCTAAACCAAGTCACTCCAATTAAAAATGGGCTCAAAATTAAAATGACCCATGAAGGTTCAATCCATAAGGCTGAATGAAATTAAAGCCCGAAACGCATCTAATTAATGATTTCAAGTTTAAAACGAGTTAAATTCAGATACCAACTTAATGAACTTGAAAAGTTTTGATCGACGAAATAAAATGATTGAATTAAAAATGTCGATCTATCTTGACTCGGACTGGACTTGGTTGGACAAAATTTGGTTGCTACAAGGATGATTGGTATAATAGATCAGGGCAATGATTCAAACAACTTGGAAATCGAGGAAGTTGTTGAGAAGACAAGTCTTGTTGTCGAGACAGAGTATATAGGTTTGGCGATTGAAGCATTTAAAACATGGGAGATCGAGGCAAATGTCGGGGCGGGTAAAATGTTTTTGAAGATGGGAAACAACCAATTCAATTGGTAGGCCCAACAATTTAGAGACAATTAGGGATGGACCGGGTGCTTTTGACAACCCATTTGAATCTCTTGGTGAAGCCACTAAAAACCCAATCAATACTTTGAGGGATGAAGTTGGGCTTCAGGTAAATAAAAGCAAGGTGGGGCCGGACACAAACACAAGGGCCATTTTGTTAAGCTCGTCCAGAAGCATATCTCGATTAGCTTCTCAACCAGTTGAACAAACAGAACCAACTCATGCCTCCAGATACCCTTCCAAAAAAGTGAGATTTCTAGAAGACATTGAAGAAACATGCCTTGCCATGTTGGACAAAAAATTATGAAAAAAAGGGAGAAAGGCAAGAAGCATTAAAGTGAAGGGTTGCAAGATGAGAGAGATCACAGATTGCGGTAAGATTGTGGATGAGTCCCTCTCTGATGGGAATATCCAGAATAGATGCAGAATGATCAAAAAGGAAGCGCAACAAACTTGCTTTCTGGGGAAATATCTGGGATTTAGTGCTGAAGGAGAGGAGACTAGGGTGATAGAAAGACTGAAGAGCATCGAGGAAAGATACTGACAGAGCAAACCAAAGGTGTTTTGTTCTTGTTTTGATTTATTTCTCTTTTTACTTTATGCGATTGTTAGCCTATTCACTATGAACATGGGTTTTCTGTGTATTTATGATATTTCCTTTGTTCTTTAGCTGGTGAGGAAAAAAAAGAAAAAAAAAAGAGAATTCTTTGCTAGAATATTAGAGGTTTGGGTAGTGACCTTAAAAAGGGGATAATCAAGAAATTAATCAGAGAGGTTAGGGCAAACATGGTTTTAATACAAGAAACTAAAATGGGGATAGTTGAAGAAAGAGACATCCAAAAAATATGGGACAACGGTAACTTCAATTGGGCCTATGCTGTAGTGGAAGAATCAACGGGTGGTTTACTTGCGATATCAGAAAAGAGTTCTTTTCAATGTGTAAAGATGGTTAGTAGATAAAGGCTTCTGATTATTCAGGGTAAGTGGAGTCGTTGGGGCTTTAATAGCGTGATTTGTAACGTATATGCCCCGAGAGACGCAACTGAAAAAGTCATTTTGTGGGACGATATCTTAAAGATAAAGAAAGATTTCAACGACGCTTGGTATATGGCTGGGGACTTCAACTCGGTTAGATCATTTGATGAAAGACAGGAGTTGTTCATGAGGGTTCTGGTACTAGACTTTTTAATGAATTTAATGCACCCAAAATAGTGTATCTTTATTTAACCTTGCACTAAAAATAATATCAATTGTAGAGTATAGTAGAAGCAAGGGTCGAATCCACAGGGATTGGTGTCTAATCTATAAATTACTAGTTTAAAATTTAAATTCAAGAACAATAAAAGAAAAAAGGGGTTTTGAAAGAGTTTAAAAATAAAGAAAACACTAAAAGTAAGAAAGCAAGTAAACAAGAAGTAATCAGATGTGAGAAATATGGCTAAAGGTTCATTCTCCACTACTAGATATCATTAAGAATCAAATTCTGATCTATCAATATCAATTATCTATCAAAGTTAACAATCGTAGATAACAACCTCCCGTATTACCCCAATCCTTCCTTAGTTCGTCGTTAAGCAGGACGAACGCCACTACTTAATCTCTAACTATCAAATAACCTAGGATAAACATCTCTAAATTTAATTGGACATCATCTTTATGATGAGAATAATAGGTTGATCTAAGCAACAAAAGCATGAACATGAATTGTTTACCTTAGGTTATGTTCCATTTTGCAATTAGCGAAAACTTTAACATAATCATTAATCATAAATTGCCACTTATGAATAGGAAATCAAGACAATTACACAGATCAAGACTCCTAAACTAGCATTAGATAATTATCAAGATCTATCTAGTATGCATTCTAAACAAATCAAGATAAAAATCATAAACAATTCTTATAGAAGAACAAAAGCAACTTTGATAGAAAACTAATAACAGATAGAATCTGAAAATTAATTACAAAACATGTCTAGGGCTTTTAAATCACCCTTAACCAAAAAGAAGTTTAGCGTAGCATAGGCATAGATAATATATACATAAAACTAAAAAGAAAATAAAAAAATAGAGAAGAAGAAGAAAAGTAATGATGATCTTTGAGTCTACTCCCAAGATAGATAGTTTGTGGCTCAAAAGAAGGTATTTATAGAGTTTTAAAACCCTCGGAACAAGTCATTGCCGCACAAGTAATGTTAGGGGCTGAAAAATCATGTTTTTGTCAAGTTTTTGCAGGTTTTCCCGAACTAGGCGCCGGAATTTGGCACCTAGGCGCTGAACATACTGCCTTCTATTTTTTTGCTGCATTATCTCGTACTTCTTTGGCTGATTTGGATGACCATTTCTTATCCGATTTGGGCGTGTAAACTATCGTTGGAAAGGTATTCAAGTTAGCTTAAAAAGTCAAGAAGGAATTTTCTTCAAATAAATAATTTAACATAATGTTTTCCTTACAACAAGCTCCAGAGGCAAATCTTCCTTTTTGCTTTGCAACCAGAAATTTATCTTTTTGACTTGATGCACTCAAAAGAGCGTATCTTTATTTAATCTTGCACTAAAAATATGATCAATTATAGTAAAGTAGCATGCAAGGGTCGAATCCATAGGGATTAGATTTTAGTTTATAAATAACTAGTTTAAAACTTAAATTCAAAGAAAACAAAAGTTAAAGGGGTTTTGAAATCAGTTTAAACTTAAGCAAACAATAAAAATAAGAAAGCAATTAAACAAGAAGTAATAAGATATGAGAAATATGGCTAAAGGTTCATTCTTCACTACTAGACAATTTTATGAATCAAATTCAGATCTATCAATATTAATTATCTATCAAAGTTAACAACCGTAGATAACAACATCCCGTGTTACCTCAATCCTTCCTTAGTTCGTCGTTAAGCAGGACGAATGCCACTACTTAATCTCTAACTATCAAACAACTTAGGATAAACATCTCTAAATTTAATTTGACATCAGCTTTATGATGAGAAAGATAGGTTGATCTAAGCAACAAAAGCATGAACATGAATTGTTTAACTTAGGTTATGTTTCCACTTCGCAATTAGCGAAAACTTTAACATAATCATTAATCACAAATTGCCACTTATGAATAAGAAATCAAGACAATTACACGAGTCAAGACTCTTAAACTAGCATTAGATAATTATCAAGATCTATCTAGTGTGCACCCTAAACAAATCAAGACAAAGATCATAAACAATCATTATGAAAGAACATAATCAACTTTGATAAAAACTAATTATAGATAGAATCTCAAAATCAATTAGAAAACATGTTTAGGGCTTTGAAATCACCCTTAACCAAAGAGAAGTTTAGCCTAGCATATGCATAGATAATATATACACAAAACTAAAAAGAAAATAAAAAAATGGAGAAGAAGAAGAAAAGTATTGATGATCCTTGAGTCTTCTCAAAGATAGATAGTTTGTGGCTCAAAAGATGGTATTTATAGAGTTTTAAAACTCTTGGAACAAGTCCTTGCAGCACAAGTAAGTATGGAGGTAAAAAATCAGGTTTTTGGGCATTTTTTTGCGTTTTTTCCCGAATTGTTGGAGCCTAGGCGCCGGAATTTGGCGCCTAGACGCTGAGCATACTGTTTCCATTTTTCTACTACACTTTCCTTCACTTCGTCAGCTAATTTGGATGCCCATTTCTAATCCGATTTGGGCATGTAAACTATCGTTGGAAAGTTATTCAAGTCCGCTTCAAAAGTCAAGAAGGAAGTTTCTTCAAATAAAGATTTAACATAACGATTTCCTTGCAACAAGCTCCGGAGGTCAAATCTGCCTTCTTGCTTTACAACCAAAAATTTATCTTTTTGACTCCCGAGTCTTCTTCCATCTTGTGATTATGATTTTGTAAGTTCTTTACCATCATTATTGACATCTTTTAACTTCATTCTCCTTATTGTACCTAAAATTCAAAAACATAATATAAGTAAATAAGATAAAGATCGAAAACATAACAAAAACTAAAGGTAGAAAGGCATAAAATGTATATTTTATGAGCTTATCAAATACCCCCACACTTAGCTTTTTGCTAGTCCTCGAGCAAAACAAAATAAAAATAAAATAAGAAAATCTAATCTAATCAACATTCGTAGAAAATCATGGTGGCACTTAGCATGTGACACAAGCTTTTAAACCCTTAGGTGTCCTTACTGGATGAGTTTAGTCTCGTGAGGGTTTACTAGGACGATATCCACAAACATTGAAAACATAAGAAAAATAAAAATAAAAATAATAAAACTAAAACTAAAACTAAAAATAATAATTACAACTAATCCTTTCAATATAAATTAGAGAAAATCATTGGACAAATCTTATAAACTAATCAATAGCTTTAAGAATTTCACAAAAAATCATACTTGAATGTAAATAGTTTGAGTTAAGCCAATATTAACATAACATATCTCAATCAAAATAGTGCATATTCAAATTTAATCTCAACTTCTCACATGGGATACTCTCATGATTTTCACTTTTTATAGTAGTGGTAAAGTGTTTACACTCAATCAATCTCATGAAAATAGTTCTACCATATGCTTGCTTGTCCACCTATTCTCTACTATTTAGATCATGCAACTTCATAAATCAATAGGTCTTTATTCAAGGTTGTAATGGGGCCAAGAGGTAGTAATGTGGTTAAAGAATAAAAGATAAAAGATATTACAAAGGTTCCAAAGACTTCACAGAATTTAGAGACAAAATAAAATTTTGCAAATAAAACGTTCTCAATATTCCTTGAAAGTACATAATCACATAGGTTGATTATTTTATGTTGAGCTTTTGCTTCATTCTAACCAACCTTGTAACATTCTTTTTCTTTTCTTTAACTAGAAGTTCAAGAGATGATTCAATTTTTTTTTCTTTTTTTCTTTCCATTTTTTTTCATGGGAATGTATTTTTACAATGTTCCCTTTTCTTTTTCTCCTCCCCACACTTATCTTTTGTTCTAACCCAAATTTTCAAAAAATATCCCTTGTTTTTGCAATATTTCTCAAGCATTCTAGTCCATCTTTAGAACAAGGGTAAAGATATAAATGTGTTTAGCCTAGGTGTAACATATGGTTACCAAAGAAATAGCATATTCAATATAGGCTCAAATTGGCTCGCTAGGGGGCTGTTCTCTTAGAACATCAAAAATGGATGGCTGTTTGGCCCTGGTTATAATACTAATGTCTCTATCATATCCATGTAGTTACAAGCATCAATATAGTCTTAAATGGTTTAAAGCAAGTTATAGAGAAACATATTATCATGAGAGGACACAAGAAAGAAATTGGATTGATATGTATAATGCATCAATCATATAGGCTAAAAAACTCACAAGGATGATTATACAAGTCAATTTTAAGTCTAATCATGCTTCTTTCTCAATCAACATATCATATCAACATTGACTCATAAAAAATAGTATCAAGCTTAATTCTCATGAAAATCTTCTTACTAATAACCTGTTTAGACCTATGCAATTCATATTTCATCATTATATTAAAAGGGAATAAAACACAATAAAAAAAACTAAAAAGACTCAAAACAAAAAAAGTGACAATCTAAAATAAGAAACTAAACTAAGAAATCCTAAATTCTTCCCCCCATACATAATTCTTACATTTTCCTCAATGTAATGCTATCACCCCATATGCAAGAATTATATGCAAGAGAAAAGAACTATTAAATAAAAGAAGAAAAATAACTAAATAACACTATACAAAAATTAAAACAAAGCACGAAAGAGAGAAAACAAATCTGGTTACAGGTTGGAAATTTCTTCATTAATTGGGTTGTCATCCCAATCAGCACTTGAATGCTTGTGTTTAGCATAGCCAATACCCTTTCTTGGCTTTTTAGGATCTTCTGTTCTAGGCATGAGACTTTTAGGATTTTTGCGTTTTGTTGAAAGTTGTCTGTGCACAACAGTGGATGCATTCTCCATCACAGTTATTATTCCATCATCTTGTGTGGTGCATAGCTCATCGAGGAATGATGCATATTTTGGTATTTGTTGAATGACATCCACAAACAAGCTATTTAAGGTTTTTGGCATGTGTTGTTCATGTTCCTCCTTCTTGAACTTTGCGAATCTACTAGGGAAAGGTGGAGAAGAAACATTAGTAAAAATTGGAACCTTAAACGTTATCTCAAGTGCCGAAATACTCTCATTTGGAATTGAAGCTTCATTATCTTCAAGAAGTAAATCCATCTCAAGTTCTTTCTCATCCTGGGGTTCCCTTGAATTTTCTGATTCATTCTCAAGTTGTGTGGCACTAACATTCTCCTTTGGATCAATCATAGTTTGGAAAGGGAGTTGTTCATGTAGTTCCTCAGATCCTTCTTCTACCCATCACGGCACACCACTAGCCAATTGGCTCAGTTGCGTTTCCAAATTCTGGATACTTACCTGAAGACTTGTCCTTGTTTCCTTAATGTTTGCCTCTATTTTTTGTTGAAATTGCAAATTATTAGCAACAAAAGTATTGACAAGGTCTTATAAAGAAGTACCTGAACTTTGAGGTGGGGGTTGCAAAAGATCTGGTTCTTGATACCATGATTGATTGAAACTCGATGGATAATTGTAGTTGGCATAATGATCTATTTCTTAATAATTTCCCGAGTAGCCTTTGCAAATAAAACTTTCTCAATATTCTTTAAAAGTACATAATCATATAGGCTAAATATTTCATGTTGAGCCTTTGCTTCATTCTAATCAACTTTGTAATATTCTTTTCTTTTCTTTTCTCGAAAGTTCAAGAGATGGTTCAATAAATTTTATTCTTTTTCTTTTTTACATGGGAAAGTATTTTTACAATGTTCCCTGGTCTTTTTCTCTTGACTTTTGCCTTTTTTTTTTGTTGTCCCCCACACTTATCTTTTGTTCTAACCCAAAGGTTTCAACTAAAAATATCCCTTATTTTTGCAATATGTCTCAAACATTCTAGTTCATCTTTAGAACAAGGGTAAAGATATAACAATACGTTTGGTTCGTTGTAATGGAATAGAAGGGGAATAGAATAGAGGGGGAATGGAATAGAGAGAGAATGGAATAGAGTATGAATAGGTATTATATAGTTTAATTGGTTGAATGGAGTAAATGAGGAATACTATTACTTTGTTTGGCTGGTTAAAACGATGTTAAGGAATAGGTAAAGAATAGACACAAAATAACTATTTTGTGCTTAACATAAATAATAATATTTTTATTTAATAAAAACTAAAATTAATTTGTGAATCTTTTAAAATTATTTTAAAATATAAAATTATTTAATATATATTTTTATATAAAAATATAATATATTATATCTAAAATATTTATAAATATTAGTATAATAATTAAATATTTTATATTTAATAATATATAAAAATACTAAAATTATATTTAAAAATATAATTTTTATATTTATATTTATATTTATAATTTTAATTTTTTTATTAATTTTCCCCACTATAAATACCATTTACTTTCTCTCCCTTCCCATTTCTTCCAAACACTTTCTCTCTGTACCTAACCCCTCTCTCTCTCTCTCTGCTCTTTCCTCATCATCTTCTACAAATAACTCTAACCCTAAACCCAAATTCTGCCGCCCTCCGTGTCCATCTCTGTCGGCCGCCTTCCAATCCCAGAAAACCTTTTTTTCACCCAAATCTTCCTCTCAGTCTCCTTTTTCCATTTCTCTATTGGTTTTTTCAAAAAATAACTCGAAAAGCGTAGATCTACAAAAATAACCTACGACTTTCACCCTTTTTCATCGTTCGTCGCCGCTCCAAAAGCCCTCGTTCTTTGATATGTTGTTTACCTTTGTCTCCTTTTCCTCTCTCTAAATTTGAAGCTTCAAAACCCCTACAACTACCTTAATCGGAAACCCATAGGAGAGAGAAAATTTTCTCTCTCCTTTGATCTTTTTTTTTTTTGTTGCTCAAAAAGTATTTCTTGGTTTATTGTGATATTGTGTTGATTTTTGAGTTTAGAGTACTGTCTTTATCATTTTATTAAGGGTATTTTGGGAAGAAAAAAAAGAAGCTATTCGGTGTTGCCCGTAATAGCCATTCAGAGGGTGAGGTGTTGAATGGCTATTACGGGCTTTTGGTGAATAAGGTCTTAATCGGCTATTCCGCTGAATACCTATTTGGCGAACCAAACGGCGGCATTACTGTATCGCACCGAGTAGTCCCGTAATAGTATTCCTATTACGGTGAACCAAACATAGTGTAAATGTGTTTAGACTAGGTGTAAGATGTGGTTACCAATAAAATAACATATTCAATTAGGCTCAAATTGGCTCACTAGGGGGATGTTCTCTTGGAACATCAATAATCGATGGCTATTTGCCCTGGTTATAAGCCTAATGCCTCAATCATATTCATGTTGTTACATGCATCAATATAGTCTCTTAAAGCAAGTTCAAGAGAATCATGTAATCATAAGAGCACTTAAGAAAGAAATTCAATTATATGTATAATGCATCAATCATATAGGCTCAAAACTCAAAAGGATGATTATACAAGTCAATATCAAGTCTAAACATGCTTCTTTCTCAATCAACATATCATATTAACATTGGCTCATCAAAAATAGTGATGTCAAGCTTAATTCTCATGAAAATCTTACCACTAATGATCAATTTCAGACCTATTCAATTCATCTCATCATAGTATGGAAAGTAACTAGAACAAACTAAAAACAAAACTAAACTAAAGGAAATCCTAAATTCTACCCCCCACACTTAATTCTTACATTGTCCTCAATGTAATTTTATTATCCCCAAATATAAGAATCATGTGTAAAAGAAAAAAATTACTAATCAAAGCAACAAACTATAGAAAAATAATATAAAAAAAAAGATGGAGAATAAGGAATAGCAAAATCTGATTATAATATGTGCTCTCCATCCTTTGGGTTGCCTCCCAAGAAGAGGTTGGTTTATTGTCCTCAGCCTGACTTAGACCCATGCCTTCATCCATACCGTATCCTTGAGTAATTCAAATGATCCGGTGGTGGATCTAAATCCAATGTTGATGCCTGCAAAAGAAAAGGTAGATGGTTCTCATTAGATAAATGAAGATTAATAGTTGAAACATCAAACCTTTTATTACAAGGTGGCAACACTTGCAAAGTTGCCAATGCTTCCTCCACATGTTCACTTAAAACAGGTTCATCTTTAGAGGACTCCATGCAAGGTGTTTGTTAATGTCTATGTCTTTGCTACTTAACTCAAAAGGTGTCTGCACTAAAGAGTCAACTGTAACAATTGCATAAACAGAATGTACATCACTAGGGTATCTCATGGCTTCAAAGATATTAAAACGGATTACATCACCATCAAATTCCATAGTGAGTTTGCCATCGTTAACATTAATTATTGTCTTGGCTGTTTTTAAGAATGGTCTCCCTAATAAAATAGGTGTTGGGTTGGAAGACATCTCGTCTTCCATGTTAAGCACATAAAAGTCAGCTGGGAAGACCAATTCATTAACTTGCACAAGAACATTTTCTACAACTCCTGTTGGATAAGTAATAGAACAATCAGCGAGTTGTAAAATAACACCAGTTTCTTTTAATGGTCCTAGTTTCGAAGAAGCATAAATTGAGTATGGCATAACATTGATAGATGCTCCTAAATCTAGCATAGCATGTGCGAACCTGGTGTTGCCTATTTTACAAGGAATTATGAACATACTTGGATCCTTGCATTTAGGTGGGAGTTTCTTTTGAAGAACAGCCGAGACATTCATCAATTGTAGAGTAGCCATAAGAGTGTATCTTTATTTAACCTTGCACTAAAGATAATATCAATTGTAGAGTATAGTAGAAGCAAGGGGCGAATCCATAGGGATTGGTGTCTAGTTTATAAATTACTAGTTTAAAACTTAAATTTAAGAACAATAAAAGAAAAAAAGGGTTTTGAAAGAGTTTAAAAATAAAGAAAACAATAAAAGTAAGAAAGCAAGTAACAAGAAGTAATCAGATGTGAGAAATATAGCTAAAGGTTCATTCTCCACCACTAGACATCATTAAGAATCAAATTTAGATCTATCAATATAAATTATCTATCAAAGTTAACAACCGTAGATAACAACCTCCCGTGTTACCCCAATCCTTAGTTCGTCGTTAAGAAGGACGAACGCCACTACTTAATCTCTAACTATCAAACAACCTAGGATAAACATCTCTAAATTTAATTCGAAAGCAGCTTTATGATGAGAAAGATAGGTTGATCTAAGAAACAAAAGCATGAACATGAATTGTTTAACTTAGGTTATGTTCCACTTTACAATTAGCGAAAACTTTAACAAAATCATTAATCACATATTGCCACTTATGAATAGGAAAGCAAGACAATTACACAGTTCAAGACTCCTAAACTAGTATTAGATAATTATCAAGATCTATCTAGTATGCATCATAAACAAATCAAGATAAAAATCATAAACAATTCTTATGGAAAAACACAAGCAACTTTGATAGAAAACTAATAATAGATAGAATCTAAAAATTAATTACAAAATATGTCTAGGGCTTTGAAATCACCCTTAACCAAAAAGAAGTTTAGCGTAGCATAGGCATAGATAATATATACATAAAACTAAAAAAAAATAAAAAAATGGAGAAGAGGAAGAAAAGTAATGATGATCTTTGAGTCTCCTCCCAAAGATAGATAGTTTGTGGCTCAAAAGATGGTATTTATAGAGTTTTAAAACCCTGGGACCAAGTCCTTACCGTACAAGTAAGGTTAGGGGCTGAAAAATCATTTTTTGGCAAGTTTTTGCGATTTTTCCTGAATTATTGGCGCCTAGGCGCCGAGCATACTGCCTTATATTTTTATGCTGCATCATCTCACACTTCTTCGGCTGATTTGGATGACCATTTATTGTCCGATTTGGGTGTGTAAAAATCGTTGGAAAGGTATTCAAGTTAGCTTAAAAAGTCAAGAAGGAAGTTTTTTCAAATAAAGAATTTAACATAATGTTTTCCTTACAACAAGCTCCGGAGGCAAATCTGCCTTATTGCTTTGCAACCAGAAATTTATCTTTTTGACTCCCGAGTCTTCTTCCATCTTGTGATTATGATTTTGTAAGTTCTTTACCATAATTATTGACATCTTTTGACTTCATGCTCCTTATTGTACCTAAAATTCAAAAATATAATTGATGGAGACTCAATTAAGAGTTGTAAACCCAAGTGCAGGTTATGTTCAAGTAATAAATTCTCGGGTGTCCGAGGTCGAACCACAGGGAAGCGTACTAGTAAGTATAAGTTTATAAATATATATGAAAAAGAAAATAAACAAGATATTAGGGAATCAATAACAAAGAAAGTAAACAAGATATTAGAGAACAAAATAAACAAAATAACATAAAAGCAATTAAACAAGATATAAAAAAAACAATAAGAAAGGATGTTGAGGTTAGAGAATCCACTCTTGATGTTATGCTAAGATTAATCTTGTTTTATTACACAATTGAAATCCACACATAAAGGAGGTTCCAATCGGAAGGTTTAGCAATTCAGTCCAAATTGTCCAACGTCCATAGCATATGATATTATGTTCATTTGGTGTCCTCAAAACTCATAAAAAGAGTCCAAGCATTCCTTATGCCAAGGTATATGTCTACAACAAATCAAGGTTATGAAACCAAGCATTTACTGTGCCATTTTCATTGTCAATAATGAATCAAGATCTCTACTTTGCAAGTATGATTTTAAACCAAAAGAAAATATTATCTATACTAGTGTTTATAAATGATGATTCATTTTAGCTCATGTTTAAGAGACTAACCTTAGCATTTACCAAAAGCTTCACCTCATCACCTCAACAATATGATTAGCAACACATACTAGATATGAATAAAATGAAAAGAAATGTAAGAAGCATAAGTAAATAAAAAAAGAAAACTAGAGAAAGGAAAGAAGAAGAAAACTTAGAGAATTTTATTACAATGGCTAATATCCTACCAATGTATAATGTATCCCAATACTCATCCAAGGCCCTCTATTTATACACATTTTGGAGGGCTAAATGACAAGAGACAAGCTTTACAAATTTCAAAGGTAGGTATAATAGGTGGGTGCATTTTTCTAACAATTTTCGCCATATTGTATGACAATTCTGATCAGCCAGCTTGATGGTCGATTTTGTCAATGTTGGAGGCTCGATCTGATAAAATGGTCTTCTAGAAAAATATACCCCTATCAGTTACAGATCCATAGCCGTTGGAATCAGCTCATTTGCTGATGTGGATAAGAAGATATGGGCAAAATACGAAAACAGGTCAGCACAGACGTCATTGCACATCAGCCAACTTGATGGTCGATTTCGCTAGGGAAAACGACTCCGTTTCAAGAAGTGTAAAACATGAAAAAGATAGATATGCCTCTTAGCTTTGCACGGCTACAAATTTCAGCCTTATTGCTTCAGTGAAACTCGAGATATAGCTGATATGGAAAACGGTGTCGGAACTGGAACTGAACTGGATTTGCCCTTAGTTCTAGTAATCTGAAATCACTCAAAGAAACTTGTGAAAAACACCAAATCACATAAAAATATAAAAGATCATAAACACAATTAGACTAAACAATAATAACTCGTATTTGACACAAAACAATAATAAAACATAACTAAAAACTATATAATTATACGAGTTATCACACCCCCACACTTAGATTGTTGCTAGTCCCTAGCAACGACTCAATAAAAATAAAATAAGAAAATCTAATCTAATCCATTTTCGTAGGAAATCACGGTGGCACTTAGCATGTGACACAAGCCTTTAAACCCCTAGGTGTCCCTAGTGGACGAGTTTAGTCTCGTGAGGGTTTGCTAGAACGATACCCACAAACATTGAAAAACTAAAATATAAGTAAATTACATACACTAAAAATATTTACTCCTAATCCTTTCAATATAAATTAGAGACAATCTTTGAACAAGTCTTATAAACTAATCAATAGCTTAAAGAAATTCACAAAAATTCATGCTTGAATGTAAATAAATGAGTTAAGCCAATATTAACATAACATATTTCAATCAAAATAGTGCATATTCAACTTAATCTCAACTTCTCACTATACTCTCATGATTTTCACTCTTTAAAGTAGTGGTAAAGTGTTTACACTCAATCAATCTCATGAAAACAGTTCTACCATATGCTTGCTTGTCCACCTATTCTCCACTATTTAGATCATACAACTTCATAAATCAAGAGGTCTTTATTCAAGGTTGTAATGGGGCCAAAGGGTTATAATTTGGTTAAAGAACAAAAGGATAAAGATATCACAAAGGTTCCAAAGAGTTCATAGAGTTTAGAGACATAATAAGATCATACAAATAAATTTCTCAAAACTCTTTACAAGTACATAGTCACATAGGCTAAATATTCATGTTGAGCCTTTGCTTCATTCTAACCAACTTTGTAACATCTTTTTCTTTACTTTAACTAGAAGTTCAAGAGAAGATTTTTTTTTTTTTTTTTGAATATGGGAATGTATTTGACAATGATCCCTTTCTTTTTTCTCTTGACTTTTTCTTTTCTTTTCCCCCACACTTATCTTTTGTTTCTAACCCAAATTTTCAACTAAAAATATCCATTGTTTTTTTGCAATATGTCTCAAAATATATATAATCCATCTTTAGAACAAGGGTAAGGATATAAGTATATTTAAGCTAGGTGTAAGTTGTGGTTACCAATAAAACAGTATATTTAATGTAGGCTCAAATTGGCTCACTAGTGGGGATGTTCTCTTGGAACATCAATAAGGGATGGCTGTTTGGCTCTGGTTATAATCCTAATGCCTCTATCATATTCATGTTGTCACATGTATCAATATAGTCTCAAACGGTTTAAAGCAAGTTCTAGAGAATCATGTAATCATAAGAGCACTCAAGAAAGAAATTAGATTGATTTGTATAATGCATCAATCATTATAGGCTCAAAAACTCACAAGGATGATTATACAAGTCAGATTAAGTCTAAACATGATTCTTTCTCAATCAACATATCATATTAACATTGGCTCATAAAAAGGTTGACATCAAGCTCAATTCTCATGAAAATCTTCTCACTAATAAATCTGTTTTAGACTTATGCAATTCATATCTCATCATTGTATTAAAAAGGAACTAAAACACACTAAAAAAATAATAATAATAATAATAAAGACTCATAAAAAAAATAGTAGACAAAAATAAAAGAAATCCTAAATCATTCCCCCCACACTTAATTCTTACATTGTCCTCAATGTAAGTCTATTAACCCAAATGAAAGAATCATGTGTAAGAGAAAAGAACTAATAACATAAGAATAGGAACAACTAAGACTCAAAACAAAACAAACTCATGCAACCTAAATGATCCTAAAATACTAAACAAAAATTAACAAGTAAACATAAAAAGATTAAAATCAAACTGACAAGGTATGTCTCAAGTCTCCCTTACTCAGACCTTGTTCAGAATGAATACTTCTAAATGTCTTAAAACACAACAAATAATTTTTTTTTTGAAGATTATTAAAAATTATATTTACATCTAGTTATTTTCAAAACAAGGATTAGAAAGAAAAACAACCTCTTCTTGAGTAACATGATTTTCCAAAAAGAGTTTGAGTCTTTGTCCATTTACCTTGAATACGTTACCATTTTGAGGATTCTCAATGTCAACTGCTCCATAATGATACACATGCTTAACCACAAATGGGCCAGTCCATCTTGATCTCAATTTACCAGGAAATATGTGAAGTCTAGAATTATAAAGTAGAACTTTTTGCCCAACATTAAATGTTTTTCTTGAAATTAACTTGTCATGAAAGGCTTTAGTTCTTTCTTTATGAATTTTAGAATTCTCATGCATCATTTCTGAGTTCCTCAAGTTCATTTATGACTGGAAAAGTTTCATTCTCACCCAAAAAGGAATATTTTAGCTCGGATGGCAATGGTTTTAAATCCAGCTTGGGTGGTTCAATAGTTGATGGTACAGTGACATTTGTGAGTGATGGAAGTTCCTCAAACTTTTGTTTCCAACAATGCTTAACCTGAAAAGAATTTAACAAAGAATCAGTGTGTGAAATTTCTGAAGCATTATCAAACTCACATTCAATTAAATAAGCTTCTAAAGGATCATGGAATGTGGTAGTGGTGAGATGTTCATGAACAAGTTCTTCAATGAAATCCACTTCATGTACTTCTGAATCATCACCAGGTTGCTTGCAAATGTTGAACACATTTAATTCTAAAGTCATATTTCCAAAAGAAATGTTCAAAATACCATTCCTGCAATTTATCAGAGCATTAGAAGTTGCAAGAAATGGACGGCCTAATATAACAGGAATTTGAACATTTGGATTTGAAACAGGATGTGTGTCCAAAACAATAAAATCAACAGGGAAGTAAAAATTATCAATTTGAACCAAAACATCTTCAATTATCCCTCGAGGAATTTTTACAGAACGATCAGCTAGTTGAAGTGTAATAGGTGTTTCCTTGAGTTCACCTAAACCTAACTGTTGATAAACAGAAAAAGGCAAAAGATTAACACTAGCACCAAGATCAAGCAATGCACGTTCTATTCTAGTGTTTCCAATGATGCATGAGATTGTTGGATATCCAGGATCTTTGAATTTTGGTGGAGTAAGGTGCTGAATGATTGAGCTCACACTTTCCGTCAAAAATGCTTTCTTTTGTACATTATGTTTCCTTTTAACTGTGCACATGTCCTTCAAAAATTTAGCATAAGATGGAACTTGTTTGATTGCATCCAATAAAGGAATGTTAATCTTAACTTGTTTGAAAAGTTCATAAATTTCTGCATTTTGATTCAAATTCTTTATTGTTTGCAACCTTTGAGGAAAATGAGCAGGATACATACCTTTTTCTTTGTCCAAATTTTCAAGAAGTTCAGACTTACCATCATCCTTACTAATACTTTTCGGAGGGGAAGGAGGATCTTGGTCTTTTGATGGAATGTTTTTGTCAATTGCCTTTCCACTTCGAAGAGTTGTGATAGAACTGGCATTTTCCTGTTGAGTTTCATTGGAGCAAGAAACAAGACATTGAGTAGAAGGGTTAGGCTGAGGTTGAGCAGGAAACTTACCTTTTTCTTGAGTGCGTAATGAAGCTGTCAATGTGGACAAGGTGTTTTTGATCTCATTGATGTCATGTGAAGTTTGGTTATTCACATTTGCTTGTGTTTGCATGAATGCTTGCAATGTCTCTTCCAAGGTTTGTACACGTGAAGGTTGATAGGAAAAAGTGTTGCCCGACTTTTGAGATTGTGGTACCTGAACATGATTATTATTCCGCCAACTGAAGTTGGGATGATTTCTCCATTCAGGGTTATACGTTTCAGAGTAAGGAGAAGGAAAAGGCTTTTTAAATGTGTTTATGGAATTTACTTGATCATGCAACGCTTCTTTAAGAATGGGAATGTTTGGACATTCAGAAGTGGGGTGTCCCATGATTTCACAAATTCCACAACTTTCTTCATTTTTAACCGTTTTGACTTCTTTTACTTCTCTAAGTTCCATGGCTTCAATCTTTCTAGCCAAATTAGCTACTTTAGCTTTTATCTCATCTTCTTGACTAAAATGATATTTACCTCTGTTAGAAACAAGATTAGATCTATTGGAACTTTCAGAGGAATTATCTGTGTGCCAGGCTTGAGAGTTATCTGCCAAATGGTCTAGGTAGTCAAAGGCTTCTTCAGGTTCTTTTTCTAGAAACTCACCGTTACACATTGTTTCAACAAATTGTTTAGTTTCGGGAGTTAAACTTTCATAAAAGAAACTAATAAGACGCCATTTTTCAAAACCATGATGTGGACAAGAACTTAACAAATCTTTAAAACGCTCCCAGCACTGAAAAAATGCTTCATTTTGATTTTGATTGAAATTTTGAATCTGTCTTTTCAAAGCAGTAGTTTTATGTGCTGGGAAAAATTTCTTTAGAAACTCAGTTTGTAATTCTTGCCATGTGCCAATTGACCTTGGTTTTAAATTATGAAGCCAAATTTTTGCTTTATCTTTTAAAGAAAAAGGAAATAATTTTAGCTTGACAATTTCATTTGTACATTGTTGGTCATTAAAGGTGACACATACATCTTCGAAGTCTTTTAGAAACGAGTAAGCACTTTCCGATTCTAACCCATGGAAATTTGGAAGCAAAGCTATCATACCTGGTTTAAAACGAAAGTTGTTTGCATTGAGAGGAAAAATAAAACAAGAGGGTGATGAGCTTCGAGTTGGTTGCAAGTAGTCACGCATGGTGCGTACTTGTCTGTTCTCATCTTCAGCATGAACACTTTCATTGTCAGCCATGGTAGGAGTTGTATTAGAAAGATTACCTGAAAAAGTTTCACAATAAAATCTAACTAAACGACGAGATCTAAAATCACGTCGCCAAACAAGCATAAAACAAAGTTAATATACAGATTAGGCGGTATAACCAGCCAATAAAAATAAAACAAAGTTAATATACAATATAAATATAAATATATAGAAAATAGGCGGTATAACCAGCCAATAAAAATAAATATACTTATAAACTTATATACTTAGTATTGCCTCCCCGGCAACGGCGCCAAAAACTTGATGGAGACTCAATTAAGAGTTGTAAACCCAAGTGCAGGTTATGTTCAAGTAATAAATTATCGGGTGTCCGAGGTCGAACCACAGGGAAGCGTACTAGTAAGTATAAGTTTATAAATATATATGAAAAAGAAAATAAACAAGATATTAGGGAATCAATAACAAAGAAAGTAAACAAGATATTAGAGAACAAAATAAACAAAATAACATAAAAGCAATTAAACAAGATATAAAAAAAACAATAAGAAAGGATGTTGAGGTTAGAGAATCCACTCTTGGTGTTATGCTAAGATTAATCTTGTTTTATTACACAATTGAAATCCACACATAAAGGAGGTTCCAATCGGAAGGTTTAGCAATTCAGTCCAAATTGTCCAACGTCCATAGCATATGATATTATGTTCATTTGGTGTCCTCAAAACTCATAAAAAGAGTCCAAGCATTCCTTATGCCAAGGTATATGTCTACAACAAATCAAGGTTATGAAACCAAGCATTTACTGTGCCATTTTCATTGTCAATAATGAATCAAGATCTCTACTTTGCAAGTATGATTTTAAACCAAAAGAAAATATTATCTATACTAGTGTTTATAAATGATGATTCATTTTAGCTCATGTTTAAGAGATTAACCTTAGCATTTACCAAAAGCTTCACCTCATCACCTCAACAATATGATTAGCAACACATACTAGATATGAATAAAATGAAAAGAAATGTAAGAAGCATAAGTAAATAAAAAAAGAAAACTAGAGAAAGGAAAGAAGAAGAAAACTTAGAGAATTTTATTACAATGGCTAATATCCTACCAATGTATAATGTATCCCAATACTCATCCAAGGCCCTCTATTTATACACATTTTGGAGGGCTAAATGACAAGAGACAAGCTTTACAAATTTCAAAGGTAGGTATAATAGGTGGGTGCATTTTTCTAACAATTTTCGTCATATTGTATGACAATTCTGATCAGCCAGCTTGATGGTCGATTTTGTCAATGTTGGAGGCTCGATCTGATAAAATGGTCTTCTAGAAAAATATACCCCTATCAGTTACGGATCCATAGCCGTTGGAATCAGCTCATTTGCTGATGTGGATAAGAAGATATGGGCAAAATATGAAAACAGGTCAGCACAGACGTCATTGCACATCAGCCAACTTGATGGTCGATTTCGCTAGGGAAAACGACTCCGTTTCAAGAAGTGTAAAACATGAAAAAGATAGATATGCCTCTTAGCTTTGCACGGCTACAAATTTCAGCCTTATTGCTTCAGTGAAACTCGAGATATAGCTGATATGGAAAACGGTGTCGGAACTGGAACTGAACTGGATTTGCCCTTAATTCTAGTAATCTGAAATCACTCAAAGAAACTTGTGAAAAACACCAAATTACATAAAAATATAAAAGATCATAAACACAATTAGACTAAACAATAATAACTCGTATTTGACACAAAACAATAATAAAACATAACTAAAAACTATATAATTATACGAGTTATCAATAATATAAGTAAACAAGATAAAGATCGAAAACATAACAAAAACTAAATGTAGAAAGGCATAAAATGTATATTTTATGAGCTTATCAAATAACCCCACACTTAGCTTTTTCCTAGTCCTTGAGCAAATAAAAAAATAATCTAATTTAATCCACTTTCGTAGGAAATCATGGTGGCACTTAGCATGTGACACATGCCTTTAAACCCCAAGTGTCCCTAGTGGACGAGTTTAGTCTCGTAAGGGTTTACTAGGACGATACCCACAAACATTGAAAACATAAGAAAAATAAAAATAAAAAAAAATAAAATTAAAACTAAAGATAATAATTACAACTAATCCTTTCAATATAAATTAGAGAAAATCATTGGACAAGTCCTATAAACTATCAATAGCTCAAAGAATTTCACAAAAAGTCATACTTGAATGAAATAATTTGAGTTAAGCCAATATTAACATAACATGTCTCAATCAAAATAGTGCATATTCAAACTTAATCTCAACTTTTCACATGGGATACTATCATGATTTTCACTCAATATAGTAGTGGTAAAGTGTTTACACTCAATCAATCTCATGAAAATAGTTCTACCATATGCTTGTTTGTTTACCTATTCTCCACTATTTAGATCATAGAACTTCATGAATCAAGAAGTCTTTAATCAAGGTTGCAATGGGGCCAAGGGGTAATAATGTGGTTAAAAAATAAAAAGCAAAAGATATCGCAAAGGTTCCAAAGACTTCATAGAATTTAGAGACAAAATAAGATTTTGCAAATAGAACTTTCTCAATATTCCTTGGAAGTACATAATCACATAGGCTGAATATTTCATGTTGAGCCTTTTCTTCATTCTAACCAACCTTGTAACATCTTTTTTTCTTTTCTTTAACTAGAAGTTCAAGAGATGATTTAAAAAAAAAAAATCTTGAATTTTACCTTTCTCCTCCCCTATACTTATCTTTTGTTCTAACTCAATTTTTCAAAAAGTATCCTTTTTTTTTTGCAATATGTCTCAAACATTCTTGTCCATTTTTAGAACAAGGGTAAAGTTATAAATGTGTTTAGGCTAGGTGTAAGATGTGGTTACCAATAAAATAGCATAATCAATGTTGGCTCAAATTGGCTCACTAGGGGGATGTTCTCTTGGAACATCAATAGGGGATTGGCTTATTTGGCCCTGGTTATAATCCTAATGCTCTTCTATCATATCCATGTTGTCACATGTATCAATATAGTCTCAAAGGTTTAAAGCAAGTTCTAGAGAATCATGTAATCATAAGAGTGCTCAAGAAGGAAATTAGATTGATATATATAATGAATCAATCATATAGGCTCAAAACTCCCAAGGATGATTATACAAGTCAATATTAAATCTAAACATGCTTCTTTCTCAATAAACATATCATATCAACATTTGCTCTTTGACAAATAGTATCAAGCTTAATTCTCATGAAAATCTTCTCACTAATAACCAGTTTTAGACCTATGCAATTCATATCTCATCATTATATTAAAAGGAACTAAAACAAACTAAAAAGACTCAAAAAAAAAATCGACAATCTAAAATAAGGAATCCTAAATTCTTCTCCCTACACTTAATTCTTACATTGTCCTCAATGTAATACTAATATCTCACATGCAAGAATTATATGTAAGAGAAAAGAACTAATAAATAAAAGAAGAAAAATAACTAAAGAACATTATATATATATAAAAAAAATTAAAACAAAGCACAAGAGAGAAAACAAATCTGGTTTGGGAGGTTGTCAATTTCTTCATTAATTGGGCTGCATTCCCATTAGCACTGGAGTTAGTGTTTTGAACCTAACCAACACATCTTCTTGGCTTTTTAGGCTTGTTAGGCTTATACATAAAACTTCCCAAATTTGTGCGTTGGATAGGAAGCTTTCTTTGCACAATAGTGGGTGCATTCTCCATTACAAGTATTATTCCATCATCCTTTGTGGTACATTACTCATCAAGGAATGGTGCAACTTTTGGTACTTGTTGAATGTCATCCACAAATAAACTGTTTAAGGTTTCCAGCATGTCTTGTTCATGTTCCTTCTCCTTTAACTTTGCGAATCTACTAGGAAAATGTGAAAAAGAAACATTAGTAAAAATTGGAACCTTAAAAGTTACCTCAGGTGCTGATGTACTCTCCTTTGAAATTGAAGCTTCATTATCTTCAAAAAGTAAATTCATCTCTAGTTCTTTCTCATCCTCGGGTTCTTTTGGATTTTCTGATTCATCCTCAAGTTGTGTGGCACTAACATTCTCCTTTGGATCAATCATAGTTTGGGAAGGGAGTTGTTCATGTAGTTTCTCAGATCCTTCTTCTACCAATCGCGCCACACCATTAGCCAATTGGCTCATTTGCGTTTCCAAATTCAGGATATTTTCTCTTGTTTCCTGTTGAAGTTGCAATTGGTTAGTAGTAAGGGAATTGACAAGATTTTCTAACGAAGTACCTGAGTTACGAGTCACATGTGGTGGCTCATGAAGATCTTGTTGTTGATCCCATGATTGGATGGGGATAGATGGAGCCCTGCTTTCCTGTTTGTATGCCGTTGTTTCCTGTTCAAATTCCAAAGTATTAGCAATAGTAATTTTGACAAGGTCTTTTAATTCTTAATCTGGTGCTTGAGACCATGAATTATTGAAGCTTGATGGATGATTGTAGTTTGCATAAGGATCTATTTCTTGATAATTTTTCGAGTAGCCATAATTAGAATGATCCGACCATCCCTCATTGTTAATGTTTGGGAAAGGATCACACTGTTGTTGGTGGAACCTTTGTTGGCTTTGGTATCTTTCCACATCATAGGCTCGTTCAAAATTATCTTTTCGGTAGTATGGGCACCAATTGGTTGGATGATCCATCATGAAGCACACCCCACACTGCCTTGATGGTTGAATCTCACTTATGGCCACTTGTTGAACTATGAAGATGAGATTGTCTAGTGGGTTTTGAAGGTTCTGAAGGTTCTGAAGTTTTGATGTAGCATTTGCCCTATTTTTTTTCTTGAAATCTGAAAAGAAAAACTTGTATGTACAAGAAAAAAAATTAATTACAATTGAAAATAAGAATAATCCAAATAACTAATAAACTAAATAAAGCAATCCTCGGCAACAGCGCCAAAAATTTAATACACCCAAAATAGTGTATCTTTATTTAACCTTGCACTAAAAATAATATCAATTATAGAGTATAGTAGAAGCAAGGGTCGAATCCACAAGGATTGGTGTCTAGTTTATAAAACTTAAATTCAAGAACAATAAAAGAAAAAAGGGGTTTTGAAAGAGTTTAAAAATAAAGATAACAATAAAAGTAAGAAAATGAGTAAACAAGAAGTAATCAGATTTGAGAAATATGGCTAAAGGTTAATTTTCCACCACTAGGCATCATTAAGAATCAAATTCAGATCTATCAATATAAATTATCTATCAAAGTTAACAACCGTAGATAACAACCTCCCGTGTTACCCCAATCCTTCCTTAGTTCGTCGTTAAGCAGGATGAACGCCACCACTTAATCTCTAACTATCAAACAATCTAAGATAAACATCTCTAAATTTAATTTGACAGCAGCTTTATGATGAGAACGATAGGTTGATCTAAGCATCAAAAGCATGAAAATGAATTGTTTAACTTAGGTTATGTTCCATTTTGCAATTAGCGAAAACTTTAACATAATCATTAATCACAAATTGCCACTTATGAATAGGAAATCAAGACAATTACACGGATTAAAACCCCTAAACTAGCATTAGATAATTATCAAGATCTATCTAGTATGCATCATAAACAAATCAAGATAAAAATCATAAACAATTCTTATGGAAAAACACAAGCAACTTTGATAGAAAACTAATAATAGATAGAATCTAAAAATTAATTACAAAACATGTCTAGGGCTTTGAAATCACCCTTAACCAAAAAGAAGTTTAGCGTAGCATAGGCATAGATAATATATACATAAAACTAAAAAAAATAAAAAAATAGAGAAGAGGAAGAAAAGTAATGATGATCTTTGAGTCTCCTCCCAAAGATAGATAGTTTGTGGCTCAAAAGATGGTATTTATAGAGTTTTAAAACCCTAGGAACAAGTCCTTGCCGCACAAGTAAGGTTAGGGGCTGAAAAATCATGTTTTTGGCAAGTTTTTGCGGTTTTTCCCGAATTATTGGCGCCTAGGCGCCGAGCATACTGCCTTGTATTTTTTGCTTCATTATCTCGCACTTCTTCAATTGATTTGGATAACCATTTATTGTCCGATTTAGGCGTGTAAACTATCGTTGAAAAGGTATTCAAGTTAGATTCAAAAGTTAAGAAGGAAGTTTTTTCAAATAAATATTTTAACATAATATTTTCCTTGCAACAAGATCCGGAGGTCAATTCTGTCTTCTTGCGTTGCAACCAGAAATTTATCTTTTTGACTCCCGAGTCTTCTTCCATCTTGTGATTAGGATTTTGTAAGTTCTTTACCATCATTATTGACATCTTTTAACTTCATTCTCTTTATTGTACCTAAAATTCAAAAATATAATATAAGTAAACAAGATAAAGATCGAAAACATAACAAAAACTAAAGGTATAAAGGCATAAAATGTATAATTTCTGAGCTTATCAGAATTCATTAGCAGAGGGGAGTTCATCGACCTTCCTTTAGTCAGAAAAAATTCACATGGTATGATAAAGGTTCCAAAGAAGCCGACTAGACAGATTTCTTATTTCGTCTGAATGGGGGGTCATTTTTAAAGATGTATGTCAAAGATGTATGAAGCGTTCGGTATCCGACCAGTGCCCTCTGTTGCTATCGGCTGGCTCCGTTGTGTAGGGCCCAAAATCTTTCAAGATTTTTGATGTTTGGCTTCTTGATAAAAAGCTTATTGAGAAATTAGAATCTGAGTGGAAGAAATGTGTGGTTAAAGGTTCAGCTGGTTTCAACATAAAGATTAAAATCAGTAAGATGAAAACTGTATTAAAGCAATGGAATAAAATCGAAATAAGTTTTGGAATCTTTGTGGTGGATGATCCTGCTGGTTATGTCTCAAACTCATCAAAGAAAGCTCCAAGGGTGATTGTTGGTTGGAGCCCACCTGGGCAAGACACGTTGAAATGCAACGTTGATGGGTCGGCAAGGGGTAAACCAGGGGCAGCAGGATGTGGTGGAGTGTTGAGGGATGCTGCTGGTACAGTGGTGGGCATGTTTTCCTACTCGTTGGGAGTGACGGATTCTAACACGGCAGAGTTAATGGCCATAAAGTACGCACTGGAGTTATTTGTAAAATCTGGAAAATACTCTACTTGGTGATGAATTGGAAACATCACTTTTCCATTTCTATTTACCTAGTTCATATCTTTGTTTCGTGTGTTCCCGGAAGGAATTCGATCTATTCAATCTCGGGATACCACCTAAATAACTACGGCCAAAAAGTAAAATAGGTAAGGGAAGAAAGAGTCTGAGGTTGGGTCGGACGACATACATCTTGGTTGGTTCCACCACCAACTTTCCTTATATGAGTGATTTTAACCCTTAGATTCTCCAAAAACATCTTTAGCCACTCTTTTAATCCAATTGGCCATCTTATACCAAATCACAGAAGTTTCTTCCTATAAATTCCATTTCACTTCCTTGTTATAAAGAGAAAGTCATTTGTCATAAGTCTCATTGTTGAATCAGACTCTCTTATTGCATTGAGGTGGGTCACAAAAGCATATTCAAGACCGCGGATGTTATGGCATATCTTTAATGAAATTGAGAGTCACTGCCTCACCATTAAGAATTTATGTTTTGGCAAAATCTGTAGAGAGGCTAACGGAGTGGCAGATGCTTTGGCTAAAGCTGGAGTTGACAGAACCGATAACTTTATGAGCTGGTGGTAATGTATTCTGTGTGAAGTCATTTTATGCACCCTATTAGTATCCCAGGATTAAGGAGTTTTGTTTGGTGTGATGTGCATTGTTGGAATCCTTTAGTTTCTAAATTAGGAGTCGGTGTTTAACCACTATGGTGGAAACTAAGATGTTGTAATTCTCCGTTCTTCAATGAAAATTCGGCTTATCAAATAAATAAATAAATTATTGGATGACAAAAATATATTTTTAATAACATAATACCACTGTGAATTATTACTTTTTGTTATATATATATATAAATATATATGTATAAAACAAAAGGTAATAATTCACAGTATATATTATTTAAATTTTTTATGAAGATTATAATTAAATTAATGAAGATAAAAAGGATGTGCATGATTTTGAAATTAATAAAATTGTAAAACAAATTAAATTTAATTAGTAAAATATTTTTAAACTTATAATAATTTAGAAAGATCTCATTATATATCCATTCTATTTTGAATTTGATAAGTTATAAAAGTTACATTTTCAAATTTCAAATATAAAATGCAAACCAACAAACCTCCATCAAACAACATCTTTAATGTGATCAAGCACTAGAGATGTAATCTCCAGAACTTAATTGGTAAATGAATGCGTTACATGCTATACATAGAAGAATTGAGATGACTGCATTTCACTTGAGTCTTTGCACAACACACTTCAGCTTCTAATTCTAGCAAACAACTTCTCTATTCAAGTCACAAAGCTACAATTTTTTCTTCTAAATACTTTGTGAATAACTAAAGACAAAGAACATGTGATCTTTAGTTTCCAACTCCCTTTGACAAAGAAGAACACAAAAAAAAATTGGTTATTTAGAAGAATATAGAAAAACTACATTGAGAATATTTAAACAAACCTATCTAATGGCATAATCCATCACCCGAGTATAATAGTCTGTTGTAACTTAGTACTTTGCATGAAATGAAAAAAACCAGATGCCAACAAAGTTGAAGAAGAGGGTAGAGTAAAATAATCTGTTGGATATCAATATATTATTTGGTGTATAAATACGAAATACGTATTCTAATACGTAGGTTGTCGTAAGTAAATACACGATGCATAATTTATGTACACAATTGATATCATGTTTGAATGAGAAATTAATCTCTTTGTACCCACTTGAAGAGAAAGAAAGTTGGTTGATGTTAGTGATTGGTGTGGAATCCCACATTGGATGAACAAAGGCATAAGCTTGTGGTATTTATAAGCCTTGTTTCCATGAGGGGTTGGGCCCTAAGGGGCATCCAAGTTTTGTGGTGGATGAAGACCTACACAACTTGAGTTGGATCACATGCGCGCTGTCGCCGCCGAGCCGGGCTGGGTCGGGTTAGGTTTGGGCAGTAATTAATGTTTTACTGCCCAACCGATATTTTTATTCAGTCCAAACCGAACCGGTTCAGTATTCTCCAACCAAGAGACTTGTCTGTTTAAGAAGTATCTTTTCGGACCGAACCTTTTTGTTTGTTAAAAGTTTTGTCTGTTCGGTTTAAACTAAGAACCTTTTTATTTTCAAAAGCTGCTTGTTTGGCCGAACAGGTTTTGTTCCAAATGATGTGTCCGTTCCGAAAAGTCATCTGTTTTTCTATATAAACCTGAGCAGTGCCTGTCTTTTAAAAGTACTTAAAATTTCTCCTAATTTTTTCTATACTGCTCTTGTCTTTTCCTGTGTCTTCTGTGAGAGAGACCGACATTTTTCTGGTTCGCCGTGTTGCTAAAAGTGTGCTCTTGATTGCAACGTAATCGAGGATACCTGGGAGACGAATTGCGACATACTGTTAGCACCTGAGAGACAGGCAATAATCGTCTTAAGATCAGAGGTCCAACCTTGACTCGATTATCCTTTTTCTGTATTCGAATTAACCTGTAAGTGTTGTCAATTTTCCATTCTAGACTATTCGTATTTTTTATATGCTGTTCTGCCGGAATTATAGATAAGTAATCTGTTCTTTAATCTTTTAATTTATAGTTAGTAGTAATGAAATATTGCTTATTGATTATAAGATTGCCAACAATCTTAAGACGATTATTTTATTTATTTCGTTTCATTACTGTTTTTAATGATTTATATATACACTGTATATATAATATTACATGTTATATATCCTGTGTAGTGATTTTTATAAATATGTTTAACAAATGAAACATTTTTTAACATTTGTGTATGACGTATACTACGGTTGAAAAGTGTGAACATATTTGTATACATGCTGACAATTGTTTCATTTCGTGAAAAGTGTTTGTTTTATATTTCTTGTTTCGGTTGTAAAACAATAGTGCCGTCGCTTCATGCATATTTGGATGATAGCATTTTATATATGAATGACGATGACTATTTATATGTATATTTCATATATATTGGCAGCATATATGTTGAATGCTTACTGACTTCATTGATTGTAATTTATATATTGCAATATATAGTGTTGATCGTTTACTTTATATATATATATATAATTTTATACATACTGTTTATGTATAATAATATATATTACTGTTATTTCAATATATATTATATATATGTTTGTTGTTATAGTACATAATTTATATATATTTATTTATTTATTCTATCATTTATAAATATATATTGTGTACGATAGATATTTCAAATTTATATATTGTTTGTGTATATATATATATATATATATATATATATTATATATTGTGTTTGTAATATATATATATATATTATATGGCTACTATTGGCAATTGTGAAATATCCATGTTTAATAACGGTTGTTAATGGCGACGTTCATTCCAACCGTGGCGTTTTCTGTTACATTGGAAATGCCTCCTAAAACGAAGGCAACGTTTTCTTGACCAATGTAGTGAGAACGATATGCTGTCACGCCACAGCATATTTTGAGACCTCTTCTAGAAGTTTTGGCAGTGCCCATCTTTTGAGATAATTGTCGGAACATGTTTTCGGGGATTTTTTGTGCCAAATTGGAGCCTAGAATTGATGATCTCATTTAAACATGATATATATATATATATATATATATATATATATATAGTGTTTGTGATATATGTTCTATATATATATGTTTTATATATATATATATATATATATAAATGTGATTGGAATATATATATTTGTGAAAATATATATTTATAATATATATTTCTGTGAACATATATTTGTTTGTATATATGTGTTTGTAATATATGTATTCTATATATATATATATATATATGTGTATTTATATATATATTCTAAATATATATATAAAGGTGATCTTGTTATTTTAAATAACAGATGACAGAACGGTCTACTGTAAATGCGAGTGCGCCTGTAGTGCTAATGCCACCACATGTTAGACATGGTGAGAAACCCGAGAAGTTCAGTGGTCTGGACTTCAAACGTTGGCAGCAAAAGATGCTGTTCTATTTAAACACTCTGAACCTAGCCTGGTTCTTACGGGAGGAGGCCCTGGTTTCCAAAGAGGGAGAGACCGATCCTACAGCTGTAGTTTTTGTGCAAGTATGGAAGCATTCTAACTTCCTATGCAAGAACTATATCCTCAATGAATTGGACAACACGTTATACAACATGTTTAGCCCAATCAAAACAGCTAGAGAGATGTGGGAATCCTTAGAAAGAAAATACAGAACCGAGGATGCCGACACAAAGAAATTTGTGTTTGGTCGGTTTCTGGATTTCAAAATGGTGGACACAAAAAACCGTGATTAGTCAAGTCCAAGAGTATCAGTTGATCCTCCATGAGATTACTGCCGAAGGAATGATTCTTAGTGAATCATTTGAAAACGGCAACTTTGATAGAGAAATTACCTCCTTCTTGGAAGAATTTCAAGTACTATCTAAAGCATAAGAGAAAGGAGAAACTTTAAAGGACTTGATTATTCGGTTAAGAATCGAGGAGGATAATTGTGGTTCAAAAAAAAAAGGCTAAAGCTCAGACCATGGAAGCCAATGCAAATGTTTTAGAACATTCGCACAAGACCAACAAGAGAAAATTTGTTGGTTCTAGCTCTTCCCAAGCCTAATAAGGGAATGGATTTCAAGAAGTTAACGGGAACTTGTTTCATATGTAACAAGCCTGGTCATCGAGCAAAGGACTACCGTCAGAACAAGAAAAGTGCTTAAGCCAACTTAGTTGATGATAATGAGATTGAGCTCGCTGTTGCAGTATCACAAGTGAACATGGTAGAAAACCCTAAGACATGGTGGGTTTATACCGATGTCACTTGTCACATTTGTTCTGATAGAAAGTGTTTCTCCGAGTATAAAGAAATAAATATTTATGACAAACTCTTCGGTACGAGGCCATGGATAAGGTGGTGCTCAAGATGACATCTGTTAAATAACTAACTTTGAACAATGTGGTTCATGTTCTTGAAATTCGTAAGAATTTGGTTTTCGACTCTATGTTGAGCAATAACGGGTTTAGACTTGTAATTGAGTCGGATAAATGTGTACTCACTAAATGTGGCATGTTTGTGGGTAGAGGATATCTATGTGATGAGCTTTTTAAGCTCAATATTATGGATGTTATGCCAAAGAACAAGAATAATAATTAAATTATTTCTTCTGATTATTTGGTGGTGTCCTCTAATTATGGCATGGTAGATTAGGTCATGTGTGGGACAAGACCTTGCAGAGAATCAACAATTTGGATTTGGATTTGCTTCCGCAAATTGTTATTGATAAAAATCACAAATGGGAAATTTGTGTGGAATCCAAATTGGCTAAGGCTCTTTTCTATTTGGTAGAAAGAAGTAGTAAACCTCTAGATTTAATTCACACTGATATATGTGATTTAAAGTTTGTGCAAACTAGAGGTGGTAAAAAGATACTGTTATGTCTATTTGCTAAGAAGCAAAGACGAGGCCTTGAAAGTTTTTTAAACTCTTTAAAAATTAAGGCCGAAAATCAACTAAGCAAGAAAATAAGGAGTGATAGGGTTGGTAAATATGATTCAATATTTTATGAATTTTATTTAAAATATGGAATCAACATTCAAACCACTTCTCCTTATTCACCTCAGCAATACAGTTTTGCGAAACGCAAGAACCGAACGTTGAAAGAAATGATGAATGCTTTGTTGATTAGTTCAGGGTTACCTCAGAACTTGTGGGGGGAAGCTATTTTAATAGCTATTTACTTTTTAAATAAATATACCCCACAAGAAATAAGACAAGACACCGTATGAATTATGGAAGGGTTAAAGACCATCCTATAAATACACGAAAGTGTGGGGGTGTCTTGCGAAGGTATCAGTTTCTCCGACTTAAAAGGTCATAATAGAACCTAAAACTATGTTTGGTGCCTCATTCGAAGGGATCATGACCCAGTCTTTGAGGGCAAGAGAAAGACATGTGAGAATATGTCAACTTTATGCAACAAGGGTACTCGGGTGTGATCTTGGCATCAATGAGGGTATCGACATAGTAAGTGGGGAAGAGTTTCATGGTATGGTATCGGCATGCCTTGGTGCTACCATGACTACCCCGTCGTGAAGCGGAGGATGAGACTTTGTCCATGGGATCAGTGATCCCTGATGGTGCCAAGAGTGGCACGGACCCTGAAAGTAAACCATTATGTTGTAAATGAATGTAAAGACATAACGTACTCAGTTAGCAAACTGAGTAGATTTATAAGTATTCCTGGAAAGGATACTGGAAGGCCATTGTGGGGGTACTTAGATATTTAAGAAACACCTCAAGTTATGGACTGCACTATACAAGATATTCAGATGTAAAATGGATATTCAATACAAAAGATTTCAAATCCACTAACAGATTTATCTTTATTATTGGAGAAGCTGCAGTGTTTTGAAAATCTTCTAAACAAACGTGAATAGCCAGATTTACCATGGTATCTGAAGTTATAGCTTTAGATAAAGCTGAAAAAGAAGCGGAATGGCTTCGAAAGTTTAGAAGATATTCCAAGATGGCCGAAACCTGTGCCTGCAATTTGTATACATTGTTATAACCAATCTGCAATTGGTAGGGCACAGAGTTGTTTGTATAACGGTAAATCTTGACACATTCGTCGAAGACATAATATCGTTAGACAGTTGCTCTCAAATGAAATTATCACTGTTGATTTTGAAAAATCAAAGGATAATGAAGCGCGCTTACGAAATGTTTTAACAAGAGAGCAAGTATATCATCGAGGGGAATGGGTCTTAAGCCTATAAATTAAAGTTACATAGTGGAAACCCAACCTAGCTGACTGGAGATCTCAAGATCTAGGTTCAAAAGGGACAACTAAATTATGTAACTAAGTGTAAGCACTAAAAGAGTTAAACACTCTTATCCATTCCTATGATGATTTAGTGTTGCCTGCAAGGTAGGATAAGCTATGCTTTTAATGATTCTTATAGCTTGATAAAATCAAGTGGGGTATTGCAGGATACTCTTAATGAACAATCACCTATTATGAGTAAGAAACGTGGCCACTTCTATGAGAATTGATCAGGCTAAATTCTCTAGAGTACTCATAAGAAACCAGGCAGTGTCCGGGGCCAAAATGGACACAATCGTGAGAACCAAAGATGTTCGAAGGGGAATTGTGTGATATCTATTGTCTTGGTTTACACAAAAGGCTGAATAGTTTAAGACATCATGTTCACTAGTTAGCTTAGTAAATCCGATAGTTATTCACTATGGAAGGTTCAAAGCCAAAAGCTACCTATCTTGATGCAATAACTCTTCAAGGTTTAACTCTCTCATATTCCGAGTCAGTTCGTCGTTTTAATCAGACAATTTCCATTCATGTGGGGGATTGTTGGATATTAATATATTATTTGGTGTATAAATACGAAATACATATTTTAATACGTAGGTTGTCGTAAGTAAATACACGATGCATAATTTATGTACACAATTGATATCATGTTTGAATGAGAAATTAATCTCTTTGTACCCACTTGAAGAGAAAGAAAGTTGGTTGATGTTAGTGATTGGTGTGGAATCCCACATTGGATGAACAAAGGCATAAGCTTGTGGTATTTATAAGCCTTGTTTCCATGAGGGGTTGGGCCCTAAGGGGCATCCAAGTTTTGTGGTGGATGAAGACCTACACAACTTGAGTTGGATCACATGCGCGCTGTCACCGCCGAGCCAGGCTGGGTCGGGTTAGGTTTGGGTTTGGGCAGTAATTAATGTTTTACTGCCCAACCGATATTTTTTATTCAGTCCAAACCGAACCGGTTCAGTATTCTCCAACCAAGAGACTTGTCTGTTTAAGAAGTATCTTTTCGGACCGAACCTTTTTGTTTGTGAAAAGTTTTGTTTGTTCGGTTTAAACTAAGAACCTTTTTATTTTCAAAAGCTGCTTGTTTGGCCGAACAGGTTTTGTTCCAAATGATGTGTCCGTTCCGAAAAATCATATGTTTTTCTATATAAACCTGAGCAGTGCCTGTCTTTTAAAAATACTTAAAATTTCTCCTAATTTTTTCTATACTGCTCTTGTCTTTTCCTGTGTCTTCTGTGAGAGAGCCCGACATTTTTATGGTTCGCCGTGTTGCTAAAAGTGTGCTCTTGATTGCAACGTAATCAGGAGACCTGGGAGACGAATTGCGACATACTGTTAGCACCTGAGAGACATGCAATAATCGTCTTAAGGTCAGAGGTCCAACCTTGACTCGATTATCCTTTTTCTGTATTCGAATTAACCTGTAAGTGTTGTCAATTTTCCATTCTGGACTGTTTGTATTTTTTATATACTGTTCTGCCGGAATTACAGATAAGTAATCTGTTCTTTAATCTTTTAATTTATAGTTAGTAGTAATGAAATATTGCTTATTGATTATAAGATTGCCAACATAATCTACTTTGAGACTTCAAAAATAATGAAATTTATGTTATCAAGTTTGTTTAAATTTTAAAAAGTTTGTCATTCTAGCTTTATTATCTCTGCAAATCCGAGTGAAACCTGAGGACTTTGTTATTTTTAATTAGGATAATTATTGGATAATAATTATTATGCATGATTTTTTTGTAGTTTTTAAATTTAATCTTGATTTTAAATATACTTATTTAATTATTAGATAACAAATGTTGATAACCTAAAATCAAGAAAATTAAAAATCAATAATTGCTGTAAAAAAAAAAAATCACCTAAAAAGATATAGTCCAAAAATGAAAAAAAAAACACTTGCTGTTAAAAGTAATAGGGAGTTGATAATGTTAGATTTTTCTTAAAAAAAATTTGAGATTTAATGAGATAAAATATAATTTTATTTATGCTTATTTTATGTGTCATTAAAAAAAATGTCCAAGTAAGCATCCATGTAAATAAAATTTGCAATAAAAGTATGTACCTTGTTATATTATATATTTAATTTTTTTTTTCATGTCATCAGTTAAAGTGGATAGAAAAATTTCGCTTGCGTTAATGTAATAAGAGTCAAGCTTCCATTTGAAATAAAAATTTATTTGGATATAAATAAAATAATAAGAATCTATTTGAGTACGATAAAGACAAAAATAAGATGATTTAAAACTTTTTTAATATTTTAGGCTTCTTACGTCTATTCTACTCTGATCAGTGTTGAAAAAATCAGATCGGATCGGTAGGTCAGATTGGTTCAATCGAAAATCGGTGGCCTGTCCGATCCGGCACATACCAAAGAATCGGGTATACAATGAACCGGTAGAAAACCAATTCAATTAGTAAAAAACGGGCAAAAAACAATTTTTTGTTATTTTTTATTAAAATTATTCAAGTGATGAGATTTGAATTTTTAACCCTCTTAATCATATATTAAATACTACACTATTAAGACAAATACATATTTTTATTAATTAATTATTATACTTAATACTTATTTAATATCAAAATCACATATTGAATATTTAATATATTTTTTAATTGAATAATCCGATTTAACCGATTGAACCGATGATCTGAAGGTCACACCTGTTTGATCTCTGATCAATTTTTTATTCATTGACTTTGACCAATATATTCTATTGTAAAAAAAAAAACATTATGTTTCCGATCAACTTCCCAATGCCATGAAAAAAAAAATGGTTGATGAATGCAGCGGATAATAAAAAAAATCAACAGCTTCAATTTTATACTAACACTAGAATGATTCTCCTTTGGGTGGGTATTGTTTTAAAGTTATTTATAAAATTTTAAATTGAATAATATTATAAATAATAATAATATTAAAAAGTAATAATAGTAATATTAAAGTCAAAATAATAATTTTAAAATATAAATAATTTTATATATTAATATAATTTTATTTTTTTCAAAATCGATACGTATCAACAGGTACGATCGGTATAAGTACGATACCGACTAGCATGACAGGTATAGATAATGTAAAAAAAAGTAATTTGTGGAGTGAGAGGTACTCATGGTTAGGGATGGCAATGGAGCGGGACGGAGGCGGATTTTGCAATATCCGCCTCTTCCCCGTCATTCAAATGCTTTGCCCCATCCCCCGTCTCGTTCTGTCGTGAATGTTGAAATTTCAATACTACTACCACCTGCATGGATGTTGATTACATACATAACCGCTCCGCCCCGTCTCGGTCCATCCAATTTTTATTAGTTATTTCTAAAATTTTCAAATAATAAAGTATTGTAAAAAAAATTAAATATAAATTTAACATAAACGAGTTTCTAATTTATGGAGGGAAAAAATTAAAGTAGTAAGTTTAGGTTTTTAAAAAGAAAAAGAATAAGTTTAATTGTATTACTATATTATCCTTTTAAAATCTAAATATTTAAAGGTAAAATAATAATTTCAATATTCGGAGTGGGGCGGAGCAGGTAATTACCAAAACTGCTCCATCCTCACGTTTCAAAAAAAAAAAACTGACACGCCCCGCTCCGCCTCCACTGTTAAATAAAAACCTCTCTATTCGAAATGGATCAATTCAAAATCCATCGAAGGGTACGAATTTTGCTATCCCTACTTATGGTCGTTGGTTTGATTTGATAACTGAAACTTCTTTTCTATAACATCAAAACGGGCATGCAGTTTGAGTCGAGTGTAAAGTCTTTTTTAGGTTTTGAGGGCTATAGTCCGTGTGTGTTCGCTCAAGAAATTAGAACCCAAATTCCAGAAGTTTATGGGGCAGATTCGGTTTGGGTTTTGACTTTTGATAAGGTTTCAATGTCTCAAGAATGATGCCTTTTTATCTGGAAAAAACAAGGCTAAGATCAAGTGTAAAAAGTTTATCCCATCATCAAAATTCAGATGAAACCGAGTTCAAACTAATTAATTAACATCAAGTAACAAAGTTTCATTTTATTGGTTCCTAACCAGAAGCCATGAATGACAGTCTTGGGAAGAAAAAAAACAACCATGAATGGTAGTAGTCCAAGGCTGGTTAATTAACTGTAAATACATGAACTGATTTCAACTGCTATTTATATAATGTGTTGCTTAATGTAACTTAAACAAACAAAAGAATTATGCATAATGCTTAAATTGGGAGACAGAAATTAAAATAATTGGTAAGCAATGTGGTAAAGAAGCATTTAATTAGGATAGGGTCACACTCCCAAAGATCACAACCCCACCCCTTATATGCTACCCAAGTTGTTCAAATTATATGTGGCTCAAAATAATGCAGTATTTGCCGTCAATATATTTGTTGATAAGGCACCATCAGCACAGCAGCAAGACAGAAGGGATTCCCTTTGATTGTGCTCTTATAACAACCCGCAGCAGCCATTGATTCTCTGTTTTCGTTTCTAATGTTGATTATTTTTGGCTAAGGCTTGAGGAGGGTCCATGTCATGTCTGCAGCACCATTATCAGCAATAAATAAATGGAGCATTATGCTTAGCCAATAGCCATAGACCAACATAAGATTTTTGTACTTACCATATTCTACCTCATTTTTTGGCCTTTTCCTTCCAATTTTTTCTTTTTAAAAATAAAATAAAATTAACATGATAAATGTTCTAAAGGCATTAATCTTAATCTCAAGAAGTACATGGCTGAAAGGTATGTCTTTTATTTCAAGTCAAGCCCTCAACTAGATGGTTCATGTTCGAGAGAATTGCTAAACCCATAGCCTCTCCATGTTTTAGTTTATTTATTAGGGATTTACAGTAAACCAACTGGTGATTTTGTTCTCATCTTTTCGTTATTTAGCAAAACTTTATACCTAGTGAAGACATTTTATAAACTTGACAGATGCAATAACTAATGACATCTTTGCATAGAAGCTGTGACGACTAGGGTTTTAAATAACGGCATGTTACGATCGTTATTTTATAATATAGATTTTTCACGCTGTCGATATTCATTACAATTGAGGTGTGAATAGTTAGCGGTTCGTTATGATTAAACTCACTACTGTGAATTACATGTATATAAATTTAATAAAATTTTTCTTTTATAAATAAAAGATCATAAAATGTTATAAACTATTGTAAAAATTATTAAAAAAGAATTTTTATGATTATAATTAGGCAAATGTTAACCAATGCCTAATGACACTCGATAAGATGATATTTAAGGAAAGAAAAATACAATTAATGAATTATTTTTTTTAAATTCAGTAAAAATAATTATTAAATATATATATATTTTTTTAAATAGTAATTTAATAATCCTTAATCAATACCTATAGTTATCAACCGACCCTTATAATTATTATATTTTATAGTAAATTGTGTAAAAAAAAAAATTACGACCATGATAACCTCAATGATTGTGATAGTATTCGTTACATCTGCAATTACAATAAACGAGATATGACCGAAAATACATCCATAATCATAATTTAAATTTGTGCTGATGGCTATAATGCAGTAATATTGTTTGGGATGATTTGTAGATAAATCCTAGGCCAATTATTTTCAAATGCAGATAAAATTATCAAACAAAAAACGAACCCAGCAAAGATGATGAGGGCGATGGTCTGCGCTTGGATTCTATTGTCAGGTAAAAAGTCTAGTTTTCGTGAATCCTAGCAAGGAATGACAATTTGCATAAGAACAACACATGGGCACGTTTGCAAAATGGTATGAGACACCACAAACCAGTGATGCGTCACGCCATGAATTGTAGTCAGAAATTCAGTTTATGTGCCCCAAAGACGATATCCTGATGCAATCGCTCACCGAAGGGACCAATAGATTCAGACCCTTAACCTTCTGATTTCTGATAGGAATCTTGTATCTAATTACTGGTAATGAAAATTCATAGTTGAGAGTTGAGACTCGAGATATGATTGAGGGTCCATGTCCCATCACCATTGCCATCTTTAAGCATGTGGAGAACTATGACGGAGTGCAGACCAAACAAATAAATTAAAGCTTTATTCCCCAGTCATCGTTTCTTTCTTTTTATTTTATGCTATCTTCAAATTGGACAAGTTAAAGGAGCAATTTCTAAACCATGAATACTCTAAAAACAGTTATTTCCTCAAATAATAGACCTTCCGGATATTTAGGTGTGAGAAAGCTTTTATGTATTTGTCATCTCAATCGGATTCAAAAATTGCCATCTCTTGGGTGTGTAAGAAGGAGAAGCTTCCTTGGAGGGAATGGAAAATTTTCAATGAAATTGATCGACTTAGGGAGCAGATAAGACAGGTGGATTTTGTACATGTTTACAGGGAAGCAAACGCTCTTGCTGACTCGTTTGCGAAGATGGGAGTGGATAAAACGAGGTTATTCTATGCCTGGCTGTAACTAATTTCTTTATGGAAGGGATTATGCTGGACTAGGTGATATATTGTATGGTGATGTTGATGATATTTCAGTTTTTGTAATCTTGGTCAAAGTTTCAAATAGCGGTTGCGTTGCGGAATAACGGTCGCTATTTCGTGGTAGCGGCTGCTTCCGTTACCGATATCAACCGCTATGGAGGTGTGAGCGGCGGTTCACACTAATAGCGGTAAAAAGCGGCCACAAATAGCACCATAACGGAAAATAACGGTAATATTGGTCCGTTATTTCCGCTATTGTTATTTTTTTATAAAAAAATAGAGAATTGAAAGTTGGTAGCCCAAAAAAATTACTCAAAAATACCAACAAAAAAAAAAAAAATCAACTTCATCAACAGAGGAACACAAAACAGATAAAGGCATGATAGAAAAATTCATTGAAAAGAGGTTGAAAATTTATAAATAAAAAAAAAAAAAAGAGAGAGAGAATCGGTCTCAAGCAATTTTAGAGAGATTTTGGGCTCGAAATTTGATGGAGTAGAGAAAGGGGGAGAGGATTGAGAGAAGATAGAGAGAGAAACTGAAAAATGAAAAAAAAAATTATGAAATTTATACAATCTTGTAACGCAAGGGCGGGAGAAGAAAAACAGAAAGAGAGGAGAGAAAGAGAAAGAGAAAAAAGAAAGAAGAGAAAGAAAAAGAAAAAGAAAAAAGAGATATAATAGGTATAAAATTTTATCTTCTATTTTTCTTATGTATTTATTTGTATATTCATTTTAATGTTGATAGGGATATTTATATTTACATATACAAAAATAAAATTTATTTTTATGAATTATTTAAATGATTTAAAAATAAAAAAAATGTATTTCATTATATGTATTTATAATATTTATGTTCATGAACTTCATTAGTATATTAATGAAAAATATTTTAAATATATATATTGATTCTAAATTATAACTACAAATGTGAATAAATTATTTTAACCTACAAATAAACAAATTAAAATGTCATAAATTATTTTAAATACCATAAAAATTTTATGATAAAAATGTTAAATCAATTAAAAAGATCATAGTATCGTAAAATACTTTAAAAATCGTTAAAAATGAAAATTTATGATTATAATTATAATTATTATGTTTTACATTAAGTTGTGTAAAATTGAAAAAAATTTACGATCGTAATGACCGTAATGATCGTGATAGCATTCGTTACGTCCGCAATCGCGATAAACGTGATGCGACCAAAAACGCGACCGCGCTCACAAATTAAATCCTTGATCTTGGTTATTAATGAAAAATAACTCAGTTTGAATGAGCAAAAAAAAAAAAAAAAAAATCTCAATCGTTCTTATCTTATGACCTGTGCATCTCTACTGCACTTAACATGACAGGGTGACATGGAGTGAACTTCACATATAGTACAACGGACTTATCATGCGGTAGGAATTTTATATCATAAACATAACACACTTATCATTAGGGGACAATGAACGCGCAACACTACCTCTGATACCAGATACCATAAAACCGTTTAAGATTTTGATAAAAAAACTCATTGAAAACCGTGAGTTGTTCTTTAGTATTGTTTCTATTTATAAAGTATGTAAATCATAAGTCTGATACAGAGATGTAAATAAGATATTTATGTTTATAAGTTATTTGAATTCGATTTTAAAAAAATTTAAATTTGATTAAGTTATTATCGAGCTGAATTCGAACTATCGAACAAGTCAAATTCGAGTATCTTACTATCCGATTCGAATTTTTTTATTTATAATATTTTAATACTAATTTATTATTTTATCCTTAATAAATATATATATATATTTAAAACTTTAAAACCTAATTTTTTTTTTTTTCCTTTTTTCCCTCTCAACCGCTCCTCTTCTTTCTCTCCCTCACAATCTCACCTTCTCTCCCACTCGGTCACTCCCACAGTCCCACTCCCACCCAAGGCTTCCTTCCTTCTCTCCCGAAATATGAGGGCAAAAGTTGGGCGGGTTCATGCAGTTTATAAAGTACGAGGGATTTTTTTGTGGTTTCACGATATCTTGAGGAGGGTAATGATTTTTTCTCATTATTATATTTTAGTTTTCTGTATTCATTAATCTCATTTCAGAAAGTGGAGGGGGGTAAGAAGAAAGGTTTGAGTTTGTTTTTTAATGTGTTGAAACTCTTGCTCCATTTTCAACTTTGAACAAGTCGTATGCACCATATGATTGTCTTTATCAACAACAGGGATTTAAATAGCGGCCGCAACGCGACGTTACGGCCGCTATTTAGCGGTTGCGGCTCTCTCCGCATCCGATATTCGCGACCGATATTTACCGCAATTGACCGCGGTAACATTCATTACATCCGCAACCGCGATAAATATAACGCGACCGAAAACGCGTCCGCGACCGCAATTTAAATCCCTGATCAACAATCTATCATGTGCTATTACTCCTTGATAGGTTTAGCTTAAATCTCAATTCTTTTTTGTGTTATTATTATGTCTTACATGGAACTGATTTCTTGTCCATTTGTATACAAAGATTCTCTAAAGCTTGTTATATACGGTGGGTTTGAACTCTTTCTCATTATGTTATTTCATCTGTGGTAGAGAGTCTCGGGAGATTATGAGAGTTTCTCTGAAATCTCAAAGTTTGAAGGTGATGATTCTGCTGATAAATCCAAGTTATGTTTAGAAAAATTAGGATTTTGTTATTGTATAAGATTTTTTTTTATTTTTTTTTATCATTATATCATTTTGAAAAAAAAATAATTTATTTAAATATAAAAAATTTGTATATGAAACGAGCTGGAGCTCGAGTATGTAGATAAAGTAAACGAATCTAATTGAGCAGAACTTGAATAGTTCAATTTTTATTTGAGCCGAACTTGAGCTTAAAAAAGAATATTCGATCGAGCTCGAGTTGAGTTTCAAGCCACGAGTTTCGAATCAAGATCGAGTTTTTCATTATTCGAGCTCGACTTGATTACAGTCCAGTCTGATTTATATAAAGGGAAGGCATATCAGATGTAATAAAAGTATAGATACAACACATGTTAATAAGTGAGCTGACTTTGCTTGATTCTTGTGTATAGTTCCTGAGTTTTCTTCATGAATTTGGATTGCCGTTGGATATTTGAATTCTGACCTTTGTGATTGCATGATTTTTTTTTCTTCTTTGCATGATTCTCTTCTACACTCCCCCTCAAAATATGTCTAGGAGAAACTCGAAAGCCAAGTTTATTTTGAAGAGCTTCAAAAGTGGACCCTGCTAATGGTTAAGTGAAAATTTTTGCCACTTGCTTGGAAGATAAAAGAAAGCGTGTTACAAGTGAGCCAATAGCAACTTTTTCTTGAACAAAATGATCACTAGTTCACTACTAGAAAATGAGTTTTATCAATGTTTAAAGCGTTTCAAAATGATCATTTCTTTGCAAAAACCTTTTTCACAATGAAAAGATGTTATTGCACCTTTATCTCTTATCTCTGTTGTTAAAGTTATATTCAACGATTTTCATCATATTATAAGTTGTTTTAAAATATGTTTATTACAATGATTTATTCTCGTTATTAAATAAATTGTGTTTAAGTAACGGCATAATGTGATTGCTTAAACTTTGTTTTAGTAACCATTTTTGAGAATATTGATTTAAATCTCAAAAGATTTGGTCAAAGATATTTTTGGATCTACGAAAAATATTACTCGGTAATAAGTTTACCTTGTAGGCAAATTAGTAGGTTTGTAAATAGTAGGAGTCTCCATAGAGTTAGATATGAGAGATATGTAATTCTTATGGGATCTCTATGTGGATTTGTAGGGATGTATGGAAGAATTTGGTAAAACACCGGGTTAATGGTATAAAGGTTATTTCATGTGTTTAAACATTAGAAGCATGGAAATTAGGTTTGTTTCGGGGTTTGGGTTTAGTATTTGTATATTGAATGTTTTGTACTTTTTGTAATCTCTACGTATATAGTAGATTTTTCTTTTTCATGGCAATTAGGATATAATCATATTAAATATTATTTCTTGTGTGTATGATTTTTTTTTCATGTTAGTCTCAGTGTGGAATATTTTTTTTCTTGAAAATTCCCAACAACCACATATTTGGTTATTCAACCTTTGACGTAAGACTATTATTTTGGTTGCCTAATAATTTTTTGCAACGCAACTTATTTGGTTGCAAATCACTTTTGGTAAGGATAACAGCGAATCGGATATCTGTAATTTTTGAAATATCCAAATTCACTTAATTTATCTGAAATCTAAATCCGTTTATTATCTGCTTACTATCCAAATATAACTATCTGAATCTTTATCCGATTTAGATAGCAATATCCGTCGGATATTCGAATCCGCTAAATATCTGAATTTATTAAATCAATTTTTTTAAAGATAAAAATATAAAATTAAACAAGAATTAAATATATAAACGGATATCGGATTCAGATATTTGAATCCGTTACTCGTATAAATAAATTGAATTCAGATAACAAATTCGGATATCCGATACTATCCACATCGAAACCAAAACGGATACGGATAACAGATATCTAATGTTTCATATTCGAATCCACTATAAATAATAATCTAATATCCGAATCCAAAAAAAAAACAAATTGCATAATATTAAATATCTGATTTTTTATTTTCCATTGTCATCTTGAACTTTTGGCAATAATTCTTTTGTCATTGCATTAATGAATTTTATGACGACTATAGTCATTGTCAAAATTCTTATGAAACCACAATTTTATCATTACTAATTTTTTTACAAAGATTTAAAAATATTTAATAACCAAAATTATTGTTGTAAATACTTTTTTAATAACAACAAACAAGAAATAAATATTTAATAAGAACTTTATTAAATTTAGGAACAACTAATATTGTTGCAAAAATTATTACACAACAACATTTGTCTCGTTATGAAATCTTTTATTTTTTTCATAACAACTTTTAATAAAATTAGCATTACAAAAATTCTTTATCCAACTATATTTCTATAGTTGGCGAATGTTTGTTTTTCAACGATTTTATAAATTATTTTATCGTATACAAATTAAAAACTTAAAATATATCTTTGGCAATCAAAAATATCATTGAGATATTTTTGTGAATTTAAATTTTGATAAAAATAATAAATTATCAGAGGATTAATAATTTAAATCTTTACTACTAATGAAATTTACAATTCATTTAAATTTCATAACTAAAAAAGATAGAATTCATTTAAAATAAAATTAACATTAAAATATTAAAAAATGCATTTAGTATGCCGCCATTTAATAAAAGAAAAAACAGGACTGGTGCCCAGAATTTTTTTTTTTTTTTTTTTATCCAAGCTCGGGTCAGGTAGGGTTTGGGTCAACTTGAAAGCTCATTTTACTGATTAAAAAAATATTAAAAAATTATTTTATAGTCATATATATATATATTTAAATTTAAATAAAAAAATATTTTTTATTTAATAAATAGTAATTCGAGTCAAGCCAGACTGAATCGAATTATCAAGATCCTTATCCAGACCCGACCTAATTTGAGCCGAATTTTTCGGACCGAATGGGTAGTCCAACTCTTGAACAAGTATATACATTTGCATCTTAGCATTTAAGAAAAAAATATGAAGCTTGAAAGGATCCAACATCTAAATTTTGAAGAACCTGTACAACTGCATGGACTTGGTATGAAATCCAACAAATAGAAATAAATTAATCTTGGCGAGAGGTTGAAATAAAAAAAATTAAAAAAAAAATGAAATCCAAGAAAAATTATGAGCAAGAAAGTAAAGTTTTTAACTAAAAAAAAAAAAAAAAGGAGATAATGAACAAAAATTCCAAATTCAAATAAATTGAAGAACGAGAAGTAGCTGAAATTTTAAAATTCAAAGCCAATATAATCCGAACTATAATATGATAAAATTTGGAGTTCAACCAGATCATAATGATTAAAAAAAAATTAAGAAAAAAACAACAAACTTTCATGACAATACAATCCTCCAAATCACCAAATTTACTCATAAATTTCTTCAAACAATTCATATTCATATCCCACGGGATTCCAAATCAAAATGTACGAGTAGAAACCAAGAATTTAAGAGATGAAAATTATAAAGAATTTTAAAGTAAAATGTGAAGAAATATGCAAAAATAAATACTTAAATCTTTAAAGAAAATAAAGAAATTAGTAAAGAGACAAACTTTCATGAAAATCCAACCCTCCAAACTCTTTTGTGTTCACATCCCAGGGGATTCCAAATCCTTACAAAAAGACGAATTCATTCTAAGTAAAAAAAACTTTAACAAAATCCAATCGTTGCCAAATGCCAAACCCATAAGTAAAAATAATATATTTCACCAATTCAGAAAAGTAAAAAAGAAAAAGAAAAGAAAGGGATAACTAATCGCAAGCTTTCTATTCATAGTAAAAGCAGAAGCATTAAAGCCCAATCTTGCTTAAAATTTGAAATCAACACTACCACAAGCTTCTTACTAAATCTATTTATAGACAAAGTCACAGTTCGAAATTCTTTTATTTTTTTTATTCAAATTTGAGTTAGGTTCGAAACGATATCATTATTTTAAAAATATTAAAAATATTTTTATATTTTATAATAAAAAATAAATAAATTTTTTTTATTAAGCAAATAATAATCCGGACCTACTTGGATAACAAAAACTCATGTTCAAGTTAGATCAAATTCGAACCGGATGAGTAACTCAACTTTCGGACAAATATACTTCTTCTTAAACCATGAAACCTACCCACTAAACATACCCAACCAATAATTGTCACACAAAAAAAATAGATAGAGTTTTGAATAGCAAACCGATTCGAGGAAAGAATGATTTAAGAGAGTTTGAAACCATAGGAGATTTGAAGGTCTCCAAAGATAAAAATTTGAAAGTCGGTTAGAATCAAAACTTGCCTTTAGAAGGGCATAATAAGATGGACAACAAAATTGGTGCGCGGCTAGAGTAGGGTTTTTTATCTTTCTTTTTGGTTTTTTGGTGGTGGCCTAAGAGAGAGGGTTGGTGAAAGATGCTAATCTGGGCTAGTATCTGGTTCCCTACACGGCCCTCGCTCTCCGATGAATCCCAGCTGGACCGCAGAGACACTAAACAGTAATAAATCTAAAGCCCCCCATTAAAGAACCAAAAAAGAATACTAACATAAAAAAGAAACCCCTAAAAAAGACTACATATTATAGTCAAGTCCAATACTTCGGTGGGAAAACAATGATTGAGATGAATTTAATACTAGTGGTGTTGCGATCCTCAGGAAATCCAGTTGTAGTGAGAAAAAGAAAAGAGAAAGGGAAACATCTCTCCATCCATCTTCACAACAGTCAAAAGGTAAAGCAATAAACAAATTGTTTAGAGAATCCAGTTGTAGTCTGGCGTCATATTTTAAAATCTAAGCACATTGGTGACAAGTGTCTTTCTCTCACGCTTTCACTAGCCTAGGTAGAAGTGAAATGTATCAACCCAACCCAACTAACAGCCAACCCCGAACATTTTACTATTTTCTTTCCTCCCAAACGCCAAACTCCACCTCCTTTCCATTAAATCCCAACTTTATTACACCAACTGGACCTACACCCCAAAATCTGGAATTGTGACTTCTTTGTTTCTTACAGTATTTCAAAACCACACCAACCATCCATTCACTCTCTATATATAGCTTCAGCAATCCACATAACATAGCAAAATCCCCTTGCTTGTGTTGTGTGTAGAAAACAGTTTTGGCTCTCAATAAAAAGGAGTCCAAAGACACTAGTCAACAGCTCCACGTTACATTTTCTTAATTTCCTAAAATATGGGTGTGTGTAAGCTTGTTTTTGTTTCCTTGGTTTTGGTCGAGGTATTGCTGGTCCATGCAATGGCTGATAAATCTGAGGTGAAACCATCTGAGATTAAGGTTCATAGTGAGGATGAGCCAGGTTGGGTGGTGCCTAGAGAAGCAGATGAGCCTGCTGCAAGTCCTGTCGAGTCATCTCAAGAGACCAAAGAGGCTGAAGCACCAGAGATCAGACGGTTAGGAAAGCATCATTCATCAGATAAGCCTGTGGCTGGTGGTGGTGTCATCATTGGTGGACTTGTCACCGCTATTTTCGCAGTTGTTTTTGCCTACATTCGAGTTACAAGAAAAAGGGTTGGTGTTAAACATTGAGCTTTTTTTTTTTTTTTTCTTTGTTGACTCTGGGTTTATGCTTTTTAGCATTCACATTTTTTCCCTCCATTGTTTCACAAATCTATATGTAGAAATAGAGTGATTCCCATACATAAGGATTTCACTAGAAGAGGAATTATTATTCTTTTCTTTGTAATATTATTATGTGAATATAATATTGAATTTGCATCTTTATAGCGTGAAATTCTTGCTTTTGCCTACTTCTGTCTCTGTGAGAACTAAGAAGTATGTTACCTTTTCTTTTAGTTTTAATTTTCCTGGGAGTTCGTTGTGTAGCTTGATTGTAATATTATGCATAATCTACGAAGGATTTGATTTTGAGTTGGTCCCAAACTTGAAAATAAAAAATAGTAAAAAGCAAATCTTTTGAGACATGGAGAATCTTTGACATGGTAGTCAGTAGTTTTTTTTTACTCTGTTTCAACAGGAAAGTGGATCTATTCGGCTGCTCCTTAATTTAAGAATTACCTTTGTAGTGCTCAGATCTGATACTCCTTGGTCCGATCTGATTTTTTTACAGCAGGAATATCCTAAGTTTGTTTATTGCTTACATACCCTTCAAAATCTTCCATACTTGAAAAGTTTCCTGGTTTCCGTTGTGCGTGAATTATAGTATTGGCCAACTTTTTCTTTTCAGCTAAATTGAAAATTTGAGGCGTAACTTAATTATGCCTGGACTATCGGAAGAAGGAAAGCTGAAACTGAACACGCAATTTTGCTGTACCAGACCAGGTCACCACAGGATGCAATAAAAGCAGTAAGCTGTTTCTCGTTGTTTCTATGGCGTTGCTAAATAAATAGGGAACCTGTCAAGCAGCAAAAATTAAATGAATGCTTAGCAAATTAGCTACAGGACTTTCGAAACAACGAAGCCTAAACCATTTGGTTGCATCCTTGCAGACCTAGTTTAACACTGTGTAGAAGGAGAAAATTTGTAACCAATTACAAATTGTCACGTGTTAATTGAAATTTCTTTTAATTAAGAAATTTTCAATTAAATTATACATTACCATGTGAAATTGATAATATCATATTATAATTAATTATTTTATAATTAATTAAATATGTACACATGATTTGACCAATCAAATTGCAAGGATTCATGGGTTATCCAATCAAATTTCACCCATGTGTCATAAATATTTTATCTCTAATTTAATTAATTAATTAAGTGATAAAAAATAAATATTTTATCTCTAATTTAATTGATTAATTGAGAGATAAATAAATATTTTATCTCTAATTTAATTAATTAATTAAGTGATAAAAAATAAGTATTTTATCTCTAATTAAATTAAATTAATTAAGAGATAAATAAGAAGATATTATCTCTAATTAAATTAAATTAATTAAGAGATAAATAAGGAGATTAAGTTCTTTTAAAACTCTCTTTCACCTGGCTAGCTACCACTATAAATAGAGACCTCCCCTTAACACAAATTCACAACTCAGAAAAGCAGAAGAGAAGAAGATTTTGAAGAGCCAAATCCTCTCAAAATTCTTAAGAAGAAATTAGAGAAATTCTAAGAACGCGGTGCTTGTTCTTGAGAATTCTCTAAGAAGCTGCTCTCCGATCTTGTTCATCAAAGGAAAGGAGATAATTCCTGTTTTTTCAAGACCAAGTCTAGAAGACCCTTGAAGCAGATCTCACCGATTCAAGATCAAGTCGTGAAGACCCTTGGATCAAAGTTTTACTGAAGAAAAGAATCAAAGGATTTCTTTCTTTAAGAATATTCAGAGATTGTAACCTCAAAGTTTGATTAATAAAAATTATTATTTGACTCCAAATTTTCCTTGTCATATTTCCGACATAAAATTTGTGTGTACAAATTTTGGCACGCCCGGTGGGACAATCTCTGTCTTTCATCTCTTTTCTTCAAAACTCAAGTTATCAAGTTACAATGGCTCCCAAGAAGAACCTTGCTAACAAACCAACTCTCAAGCCTGCTCGAGCTAATCCCGCAGTCTACCCCACTTCATCATCAAGCGTTGATATCCCCGCTCATCCTTATGGCACTAGGAGCAAGACCAAAACTCTTGCTGAATTGTATGAGCAAACTTTTCCTATGCTCAATCAAAACCCTCTCTATGACACTTCTTCTCCAATTCAAGACTTAGAAGAAGTTTCCGCTGAACAAGTCGATTCTCCTCGAGGATCAAGTGCAAGTCGTCTGTTAACATACAAAGAACAAGATAGCTACTCAAGCAACAAGCCTATTCCATCATCTACTCCAAAATCAAGTTCTGGAGTAATGGCTATCATGACAACTGGCACCACATCATTGGAAGAACAAGTTGCACTTCTGGCAAAATCTGTTGAAATTCTTTCAGCAAGTATCAAAGAGAAAGATAACCAGATCGCTTCCATGATGGACAAGATCGCCGGTCTCACTGGAAAAAGGAACGAAGCTTCAAACCAGAATTGGCAATCAATCTTTCAAGATGATGGTGAGAACTCTGGCAAGGAAGTTGCTAAGGATTCTGAAGAAAAGATCAATGAGCTCGTCACTACCAGTCAGCTCAAGGATCTTATCAAGAAGGCTATCAAAGATCAAGTTGAAAGCATCACTCAACCTTCATATACATATGCAAAACCATATTCTCAAAGGATCGATCGTCTGAGGATGCCTGGGAACTATCAACCCCCAAAGTTTCAGCAGTTCAATGGAAAAGGAAATCCACGCCAACATGTTGCACATTTCGTGGAAACTTGCAATAATGCTGGTACCTATGGGGATCTCATGGTGAAGCAGTTCGTTCGCTCCCTAAAAAGGAACGCCTTTGATTGGTATACTGATCTTGAGCCTGGGACGATTGACAGCTGGGAACAACTTGAGCGTGAATTCCTTAATCGATTCTACAGTACTCGTCGCTTAGTCAGCATGATCGAACTCACAAGCTCACGTCAATGGAAGGATGAGCCAGTCATTGATTACATCCACAGATGGAGAAATCTGAGCCTTAACTGCAAAGAAAGACTGTCTGAGTCTTCTGCCCTTGACATGTGCATCCAAGGCATGAATTGGGGCTTGCGTTACATTCTTCAAGGCATCAAGCCTAAGACCTTTGAAGAATTAGCCACTCGTGCTCATGATATGGAGTTGAGCATGACAGCTGCTGGAAATCAAGAACCTCCGGTGCAAGAGCCAAAGAAAGCCAAGGAAAAACAAGATACCCGCAAAGGGGGCAAAACCTTTATCAACAAGGGAGAAAGCAAACAGTCCATGGCTGTAACTACCAAGCCTCTTAAGATATCTCCCAAGTCAAAACAATCTCAAGAGACGAAATCTTCTCCTATCCAAGACAGAAGTAAAGGCAAGATCACCTTGAAGGAGAGGCAAGAAAAGAAGTATCCTTTTCCTGATTCTGATGTTTCAAGCATTCTTGAAGAACTTTTAAAGACTAAGCTGATTCAGTTACCAGAAATGAAGCGACCTGAAGAAGCTGATAAAGTAGAAGACCCCAATTATTGCAAGTACCATCGCTTGATTAGCCATCCTCTAGAGAAGTGCTTTATTTTGAAGGATAGAATCATGCGACTCTATGAAGAAGGGAAAATCGAGTTTGAAGAAGAAACGATGTCGTCAAATTTGGCATCAGTCAATACGGTTTCTCAATCCAATTTGTTGGATAGAACCATAAAATTTGGCTCTTTTGATCCTATCATACTAGCTCCAAGTACAAGTACGATAGTGGATCTTCAGGGAAGTGGGGGCAACTATTTACTTCAAAGACAAAATCAAGATCACGATGGTTGGACTCTAGTCACACGCCGAAAAAGCAAAAAGAAGAATCTTCCAAAACTTGTGAAAGTGCTTACAAGAGCTAAGATGATCAAACAACCATTTAAATCTCCAAAGCCCAATGTGCCTCAAGAAACAAAAATGCCGTCTCAGGGTAAGAATTCAGTAGGGAGAAAGTCAAGGAGGCCAATCACTTTAAACGAATTCATGCCAATTCAGCTTAGAAATGAAGATTTGGTTTTCATGACTTGTTACCATAACGGTGGCAATGAAGATAATGAAAACAACACAGACTCAGTAGCATTTGAAGTCGATAAGCATTCTTGTGCTACGAAAATTAACTTTTCTGATGAGGATCTGTTGCTAGGGTCAACCCCTCATAATCGGCCGTTGTTCGTCGTAGGATATACTCGGGAACAGAAGATCAATAGAATCTTGATCGATGATGGTTCTGCTGTCAACATACTCCCGTTGATGACAATGAAAGAATTGGGAGTTCCTTTGGATGAATTGATGCAAAGCCGTTTGATGATCCAAGGATTCAACCAAGGGGGACAAAGAGCTCTTGGAAAACTTAGACTTCAACTTTTCATTGGAGATATGGAGTCAAGTCCACTTTTCCATGTAATCGATGCCAAAACGACATACAACATGTTGTTAGGACGACCGTGGATACATCAAAATGGTGTAGTCTCCTCAACTCTGCACCAATGTCTCAAGTATTGCAGAAACGGTCAAGTCAAGACGATCCTTGCAGACTCTAAGCCATTTACTATAGCAGAAGCACATTTCGCAGATGCAAAGTTTTATCTCAAAGATACATTTATTGAAGAAGTAATGTCCAACCCGATGCAAGAATTAAAGCAAAAGGGAAAGAATTTGGCTTCTTCCACAATCGGAGAAGATGAAATTGCTCAAGGTTTAAAAGATCTGACTCTTCCCCTCACTGACTTGGAAGAATCAAGAGGCCTTATACCTCCACTGCAAGGATTTGTTAGGCCAATAGAAGAACCTCTTTGTGAACATCAAGCTCTTCCTACTCATCGAGCTAAAGATTTTGATCCTAACGCTTACAGGTTGCTTGTCAAAGCTGGGTATAAACAAGAGGATGTCGTAAAATTGGCTCACGAGACAAAAGAGCCTAGCAAAGAAAAGCCGCAAAGTTCATTCAAGATCCGACAGGTCTGGCAAAAGAAGATTGATCACATCGGAACTTCTAGAGAGGGGCTTGGATATTCTCCATTAAAATTGAAGATTCATAAACAAACTTCGAGGTACATAAATGTGGAAGAAGTTCCCGAGGAGCAAGAAGATGCAGTGAAGCCACCAGGACTTTCAGTGTTTGATCGCTTGGCGGCACGCTCAACACGATGTTCAGTGTTTGATCGTTTGAGCATTCAATCATCACGAAGGTCAGTCTTTGAACGAATGGGAGAAAAATGCAGTGAAGTTTATGTAAGTAAACCAATTTCCATTCAGTCAAGGCTTGGAAGTCTGTACTCTAAAGAAGTTAACTGTGGTCGAAAAAGAAAATCTTCCACTTTAAAGGAATCGAGGGATTTTCACAGCAAAATTCCTTCTCGAATGAAAAGGCAAAGCGAATGGAAGGTAACTACTGGTGAAGTTTTAAAGGCTAGAAAGCACACAGTGGTTATAACCAAATCAGTCTCATCCTCAGAGGAAGAAGAACTTGAAGAAACAGAAATCTTTACTTCTAACCATGTATCTGTAAAGGAAACTGGTGAAAAATCTCAAGAGGAAGAAGCCCAAGAAGCCCCTTCATCTTTTGAAGAAGGAAATCAAGCTACTATTGACGAACTAAAGGAGGTTAACATCAGTACTAGTGAAGATCCACGACCGGTCTTTATTAATGCTTGCTTACCACCAGAAGAAGAAAAAGCCTATCTCGATCTTTTGATAGAGTATCGAGATATCTTTGCTTGGACTTACAAAGAGATGCCGGGACTTGATCCAAAAGTAGCTATGCATCATCTGGCTGTCAAGAAAAGTGTCCGACCTATCAAACAAGCTCAACGACGCTTCCATCCTGACTTGATCCCCCAAATTGAAGCTGAGGTCAATAAGCTCATCAAAGCTGGCTTTATTAGAGAAGTCAAGTATCCCACTTGGATCTCAAATATTGTTCCAGTGAGAAAGAAAAATGGTCAACTTCGAGTTTGTGTAGATTTTCGAGATTTGAACAATGCTTGTCCAAAAGACGACTTTCCTCTCCCTATAACAGAAATAATGGTTGATGCTACAACTGGCCATGAAGCTTTGTCATTTATGGATGGATCGTCTGGCTATAATCAAATTCGCATGGCTCCAAGAGATGAAGAACTTACTGCATTTCGAACTCCAAAAGGAATATACTGTTACAAAGTTATGCCGTTTGGATTAAAGAATGCAGGCGCTACTTATCAAAGAGCAATGCAAAAGATCTTTGATGATATGCTTCACAAAAATGTCGAATGTTATGTTGATGACTTGGTAGTAAAGTCAAAGGAAAAATCCAATCATCTTGCTGATCTTCGCCAAGTGTTTGACAGATTGCGTAGATACCAATTGAAGATGAATCCGCTCAAGTGTGCGTTTGGAGTATCCTCGGGCAAGTTTTTGGGGTTCATCGTACGACATCGTGGGATTGAGATTGATCAATCAAAAATAGATGCAATCATGAAAATGCCTGAACCGCGCAATCTGCATGAACTTAAAAGTCTCCAAGGAAGATTGGCATATATCCGACGTTTTATCTCAAACTTGGCTGGTCGATGTCAACCATTTAGCCGGCTAATGAAGAAGGATGTCCCTTTTGTCTGGGATGAAGCCTGTAGTAATGCTTTTAAGAGCATTAAGACCTTTTTGTTACAACCACCTATTCTGAAGGCACCTATACCAGGACAGCCGTTAATCCTTTATATTGCTGCACAAGAACGTTCCTTAAGAGCATTATTGGCACAAGAGAATGATGAAGGAAAAGAAACCGCACTCTACTATCTTAGTAGAACTCTTAATGGTGCTGAATTAAATTATTCTCCCATTGAAAAGACTTGCTTGTCACTGATGTTTGCAGTTAAAAAGCTGAGGCATTATTTGCAAGCTCATTCTGTTCGTTTGATTTCGCGAGCAGATCCCCTCAAATATCTCATGTCCAAGTCTGTGCTCAGTGGAAGATTAGCAAAATGGGCTCTTTTGCTACAAGAGTTCGATATTACTTATATTCCACAAAAGGCCGTTAAAGGGCAAGCACTTGCCGATTTCCTTGCAAACCATCCGATTCCAGATGATTGGGAATTCTCTGAAGATCTCCCAGATGAAGATGTTCTTTTCATCGAAATTCCCAGGCCATGGAAACTATTCTTCGATGGGGCTGCCCGTCAAGATGGAGCTGGAGCAGGTGTTGTCTTTGTCACTTCAGAAGGAGATGTATTGCCTTATGCATTTACTCTCATTGAAAATTGTTCCAACAATGTAGCAGAATACCAAGCTCTGATCATTGGATTGGAAATGGCAGTGGATATGAAGATCACTCAACTTAAAGTGTTTGGGGATTCCAAATTGGTCATCAACCAACTTCTTTCACTTTATGAAGTTAAGAAGCCCGACCTCTTACCATACGTCAACTATGCAAAGAAGATTTTGGAATGGTTTGACAATGTAAGCTTGGAACATGTACCAAGAAGAGAGAACAAACAAGCAGATTCTCTAGCTAATCTAGCATCAGCTCTTGCCATGCCAAGTGTAGAAGTAAAAGTCCCTCTTTGCAAACGATGGATTTTGCCTCCAGTTGATTTTAAAGATAATAATACGGAATCCAATGTTATTTCAATTTACGAAGTTGAAAAAGAAGATTGGAGACAACCATTGATTGATTATTTAGAGCATGGGAGGCTACCCAATGATCCAAGGCATAAAACAGAAGTGAAACGTCGAGCTCCTCGATTTATTTACTTCAAGGGTACGCTCTATCGCCGCTCTTTTGATGGTGTCTTCCTTCGATGTTTAGGAGAAGATGAAGTATCCAAAACCTTACAAGAAGCTCACTCAGGAATTTGTGGTGCACATCAGTCTGGAGCTAAATTGCACTTTCAAATTAAAAGAATGGGATACTATTGGCCAACAATGGTAAAGGATAGCATGGACTACTCCAAGAAATGTCAAGCTTGTCAGTTTCATGCAAACTTCATCCATCAACCTCCTGAACCACTACATCCGACAGTCACATCTTGGCCGTTCGATGCTTGGGGACTTGATTTGGTAGGACCATTACCTAAGAGTTCACTAGGGCATATGTATATACTTGCCGCTACAGATTACTTTTCAAAGTGGGCAGAAGTGGCACCTTACAGGGAAGCAAAAAAAGAAACTGTTGCAACTTTTATCAGGACAAACATCATTTATCGGTATGGTGTACCTCGTCACATCATAACTGATAATGGGAAGCAGTTTGACATGAGTAAATTATGTGCACAGTTTGACTTCAAGCAGTACAAGTCTTCAATGTACCATGCTCCAGCAAACGGATTAGCAGAAGCTTTTAACAAGACTTTGTGCAATCTTCTCAAGAAAGTTGTTAACCGTTCAAAGAAAGATTGGCATGAAAGGATAGGAGAAGCTCTGTGGGCTTATCGAACTACATATCGCACACCAACTCAAGCCACTCCATATGCACTTGTTTATGGTGTGGAAGCTGTTCTACCACTTGAGCGACAAATTCCGTCATTAAGGATTGCAATCCAGGAAGATCTTTCTAGTGAAGACAATGTACGCTTACGTTTGGAAGAATTAAAAGCACTGGATGAGAAAAGGTTGGAAGCCCAACAACGCTTGGAGTGCTATCAAGCTCGACTATCCAAAGCTTTTAATAAGAAAGTCAAGCAGCGATCTTTCCAAGTTGGAGATTTAGTCCTTGCTGTAAGAAGACCCATAAATACTTCACATCGTATTGGCAACAAGTTCCTTTCAAAATGGGATGGACCATACGTTGTTCGAGAAGTTTATACCAATGGTGCCTATAAGATCGTTGATCAAGATGGTGTCAAAGTCGGACCGATCAACGGAAAGTTTTTGAAGCGTTACTATGCTTAAAGAAGATATTGCTCCTAAGCAAGAGCTTAAACTGTCGTATGTTGCTCCTAAGCACGAGCTTAAACTGCACCCAAAAAAAAAAAAAAAGCCCGCTATGTTGAAAATCCTTTCTAGGACAACTTAGGCAAAAGTTAGGGCACAAAAAAATTGATGAACTACGTTATGACTTGATCCTTCAAATTCGAGGGTACGTAGGCAGCTTGGTTTCATTGCCAAGTTCAGTCCAAACAAAAAAAAAAAAAAATTTTTGATTCAAATATTATCTTTCGTTCACTTGAAAATATCATGATAATTCTCCATTCAAATTTCATGATTCAAATTATTTTTCAAGTAAAACAAATCTTTTGCAAATTAAACATCTTTGGGAATTTAATTTGTAGTCCATGCATGATGCAAAAATGCTTTAGAAAGTGCAAAAGAAAGATGAAATATGGAGAAAAGGAAATTTAACTTTATTTCAAACTTGAAAAGAACTTACAATAAAATAAAAAAATAAAAAAAAAACTAGCAAGCCTAAGAACTAATATAAATTTCAAAAAAAAAAGTTACATCAAAAGGGATTCAGGGTTTCCATTTGAAATTCTTCAAGTCGTCTCGAGAGGCTTCCAACATATTTCGCAACAAATCTAAGTTCTTGGCTTCATCCTCAGTAAGGGTAGTAATAGACTCAACAGAATTCATCTCTTCACGAATCTTGGAGGTGTCGGTTCTTCTTCTTTTCAGTTCATCTTCAGTTTCTTGGAGCGAAGACTCAAGTCTATGTTTTTTGCGTTGCAAAGTAATGAACTCATGCTCTATATCTGCCAAGTTCGACTGCAGGGTGTTAAGGTTCTCAACAGTCTTATGTTCAAGTAACATTGAATCTTTAAGTCGAATTTCAAGTGCTTGAAGTCTTTCAATTCTATCCTTGGATGAAGAAATGGAAGATTCAAGCTCATTAAACTTTTGGACTTGTGTAAAGTAGTCTTCCACCATGCCTTTCAATAAGGATGAATCAACGGACTTGATTGCTTCTATTGCATCAAAGATCTTGTGAACATCACCACTAAGTGAAGAAACCCGATCAAAAGAAGCGCGAATAATCCTTGGTTGAATGCTTTCCCACAAAATAGTTGCAAGCTTCAACTGGCTATCGGATATCACTTTTTCAGCACTAAACTTAGAAAATTCTGGAAGGGCGAGATGACTAGCTTCAACATGAGGGCCTGTGGGAGTCTTCACTATAGGAGAAGTATTATTAACAATCACATTAGGGCAAGCATCTTCTTGATTGGGAACTGTACTTGAAACATTATTCCTGATCTTAGCTGCAAGTTTGTTGAACTCATGCGAACTAGAAACTGAAGCTTCACTTTTGGCGGGGGATATATCACCTTGAAAGGATTTCCTTGGCCTGGTTCGCTTCCAATGTCTTTCATGATCACTCTCATCAATTGAATCTTCAACGATCGCATTATGCTTCCCTTCGATGACTTTCGGTAAAACCTTTTGTCCTTCATCAACTAATGACACTGATCGAGGAACTTCTTGTGAAGTCTTCACATGCTCCTCTGTTAAATCTATGGTGGACGAGACTTTGGCTTTATTGGATTTGTCTTGCGAAATCTCTAAAGACTTTTTCTTAACATCCTTTGGAGGTTTTCTTCTCTTTGACGGTGATGTACGGATACTTGAAATCAAAACATCAATAGAATGCTCAAGATATGGCTCATGAACTTTCGACCACCATTCTATGTATCTTGCGGTTGCATGATCATTAGGATTTAGAGAACGAGCTGGAGAGATCAATCTGGACTTTGTATGAGAACGAGTGCAAATTCTCCAAAACCTACATAAATCATCCACAGATCCAGAACGAATGTCTTCCTTAAGAGCTCCGGGAATATCCTGACAAAACCCAAATTGTCTCCCAAATCGATGAGGACTATAAGGTTCTACAATGATGGCTTGGTTACATCGGGCAGGCAAATAGCTCGAACGAACATTAACAAGGTAGCCATGATTGATCTTACTAAGAGTGTCATCATCAACAATTACTTCATCCCTATTTCTGGGATATAAGTTAGCATTCCACACTATGCCACTATGAATTAACTTGCGGGCATCATAATCCTCAAAGTATTTGGCTCCACCTTCTCCCGAAAACTTGCTCATCAAAGGCCCATATACATCATCTGGATTTTGAAAGTGAGTCCGGAAGTAATAACTTAGCCACCCATAAATATAGTGAATTGGAAAACAAGCATCTGAAGAGCCCGCTTGAGCGGAAAGTGTAATTCGGTTTAGTCCATGGTAAATATTGGCTAACACCGGGACCGCGAGATTAACAGTTCTCCCAATCGCCATCAGGCTGGCTATCTTAAATGTCTCTGGCCGAACAAATTCTGAATCTTTACTTGGAAAAACGAAAATACAAATCCAACAAGAAAGGAAGGCAGCTAAATAAGTGTCTGTTGTTAAACTATCTTTGATTCCAAGTGTAGTGAATGCTCCATCTCCTGCCATTCCCCGACCTTGGTATTTCCGAAGAATCCCAGTAGGGTTATGTGTAGCTTTTGGACGAACAAGCTTCTTTGCTTTTCGAGCAGGTGGTTTGGTGTAACGCAATTTCCCTTGAAACCAAAAATTAATCCAATCCTCAATAGACACCTTATCCTCCTTGCCTTGCTTCAAAAGATGGAATGCAGCAAATAGATATTCACAGCATCTCGGGATGAATCTTCCCTTGTTATCAAAGCCAGTCAATTCGGCAGCACAAGGAATGACTTCATCATAAAATATGCCGTGAATGGGTAAACCGCCTAGCTTATGCAAATCCCATAAGGAGATGGAAGCTTCCCCAGTAGCAAGATGGAGAGTATTGGTAGCCGGACACCAAGCTTCACAAAAAGCGCGAATGACATCCTTGTTGTGATCATAAGTGTATAATGATGCATAAACAGCATCATATATACTAATAGTCGTCAAATTTTTGTTGAAGTGGTATAACACGTCTTCAGTCCATTCCCAGTACTTTGGTATGAAACCAAACTCTCCAAAAATCTTGAAGGAAAATCCCCAATATGACCTTTCGGAAATGATACGGCTTCCCAACGTGTCAAACTTCTCATGATTAGAAGTATTGACGTGAAGATTAGATTGAAGAGATCTCGCCTTTGGAGAAGATTGTGAAGTTGGAGAAAGTTCTATCGACCAATCTTCCAAAGTGGTAGGAAAATCAAATGATTTCCAAGCGGATTTATATCTACCCGATATGGGCTTGTCGATGGAGAGATATAATCCTTCTTTTATGTCTTCGTCTTCCTTGGAAAGAATCACAAGATAATCTTTGTGATCTTTGAAGTATACCATGATGATTCTACAAAAACAAAAAATAAAACAAAAAATGTCAAAGTAGGCAGAGAATTTAAAAAAAAAAAAAAAAAAAGTGCTATGATACGTGTAATTATGCATGGCTTTAAAATAGAACAATTAATCTTGTTTTAACATGCAAAGTTTTTTTTTTTTTTTTTATTTCTTTTTTGAGCAGCACTAATGGCATTTCATTCAATGCAAAAAAGTTCAACCCTTTTCAAAAGCATTGATTGCCATGAAAGATGAAACAGTTCTTACAATTTAAATCCTAATTCTACAATTTCTTTTGGTCCAGCACTAGGCTTAATGCCGACTGCCAAATTGTTAAAAAGGCTTGGAAAGCCAACCTTCCGAAGCCAAAGAAAAAAAAAAAGAAAAAGAAACTGCTCCCATATATCCATGCAAAACATGTACAGGATTAAGTCAAGCCGCGACCATTAGAGAGGTAAACAGATTTAACATCGAAAGGCTTGACGCAATCTTAGCGGATGGCGAGGACCCAAGTTACCCTCTCATGGCCAGCGTTTCCAATTCAGGCTATTGGCTTTGGATCATCAGTTGAAACTTGGCAATAAAGTGACCAAGGAGAAGCTGCTTGAAGTAATCGAAGGATATGTGCTAGGGGAAGCAGAACTGACGACCAAGTTTTAAGCGAAACTTATTTGTCCATATCTAAAGTCTAAACAGCAATTAATCAAGTACTTTTGTTGCAATCAATTAACGTACTTTTTAAAAATAAAAATAAAAATAAAAATAAAAAAAAAAGAAAGAGAACTCACCTATCAAGTTCTCCAACGTAGCCACCTTTGACAATTAATCTGATATGCAGATTAGCTTGAGAAGGCCTTGCTTTTATAGGAGAAATAATTCAAGTCCTATGTGGTCAAGGAATAGAACTTCTAATTGCATTAGAATTTCTTTAAAACTGGAGGTTGAGTTTTAATTGAAATTAATTTGAGCAAAGAAGCGATTAGATCAAACTCAAATTCTTTGGAGCTGTAGGAAGTCTTCAAGCTATGAACTATATTTTGCATGGGCTATTGGGTTCCTTCACCAAGTCAAACTCTTTAAAAAAAAAAAAAAAAGAGTTTGACTTAAAACCATTTTTTTTTTTGTAGGCTAATATTGGCTCATATGGCCATACGTAGGCCAATGTTGGCCCAACATCCAATATCCATTTTTTTGCTAAAATGGGCCGATCTTTCATTCATGGTCCATTTTGATGCATAGAAAATTATATTTGCTAAATCAATTTTTTCGTCTCATATACAAAATTATATGAAGATAATTAATTGATGTAGATAAATTTCAAGACTTGTCTACTTGCTACACTAAAAAAAAAAAAAAAAAATTTCGTGTACGTAGCCAAGTCTTGAGGGGGCATTTGTAGAAGGAGAAAATTTGTAACCAATTACAAATTGCCACGTGTTAATTGAAATTTCTTTTAATTAAGAAATTTTCAATTAAATTATACATTACCATGTGAAATTGATAATATCATATTATAATTAATTATTTTATAATTAATTAAATATGTACACATGGTTTGACCAATCAAATTGCAAGGATTCATGGGTTATCCAATCAAATTTCACCCATGTGTCATAAATATTTTATCTCTAATTTAATTAATTAATTAAGTGATAAAAAATAAATATTTTATCTCTAATTTAATTGATTAATTGAGAGATAAATAAATATTTTATCTCTAATTTAATTAATTAATTAAGTGATAAAAAATAAGTATTTTATCTCTAATTAAATTAAATTAATTAAGAGATAAATAAGAAGATATTATCTCTAATTAAATTAAATTAATTAAGAGATAAATAAGGAGATTAAGTTCTTTTAAAACTCTCTTTCACCTGGCTAGCTACCACTATAAATAGAGACCTCCCCTTAACACAAATTCACAACTCAGAAAAGCAGAAGAGAAGATTTTGAAGAGCCAAATCCTCTCAAAATTCTTAAGAAGAAATTAGAGAAATTCTAAGAACGCGGTGCTTGTTCTTGAGAATTCTCTAAGAAGCTGCTCTCCGATCTTGTTCATCAAAGGAAAGGAGATAATTCCTGTTTTTTCAAGACCAAGTCTAGAAGACCCTTGAAGCAGATCTCACCGATTCAAGATCAAGTCGTGAAGACCCTTGGATCAAAATTTTACTGAAGAAAAGAATCAAAGGATTTCTTTCTTTAAGAATATTCAGAGATTGTAACCTCAAAGTTTGATTAATAAAATTATTTATTTGACTCCAAATTTTCCTTGTCATATCTTTGACATAAAATTTGTGTGTACACACTGTCCAAATTAGGCCCTAAGGCTATCGACTCTCCTCTAGAAGGTTTACTGGATCATGTGCTCATTAACCAGATTCTTCTAGATGTCGCTATCATGTCTTAACTTTCATTTATCGTTCTTCAACCTCCATTAGCAAAAATTATATTTGGTTGTAGATATTCCAAGCTGACTGAAGTTCAGATCTTCTAACCACAGATTGGCAACAGATGTTGAAGTTTAGTAACATTCTCAGCAGCAAGGTGGTTGCCTGATCAATTGATGAATAACAAACATTCTCAAAGTAAACGATTTTGGAAAGGAAATTTCTGAAATTTTGACATTTCCCTGCAATTATATTATTGTTTAGAGAAGTAAGAGTGCTTTTACCCTCAGGATATAACTAAACTAGAATAATGGGATTGAACTTAAAATTCTTATTTAATTTGAGATAAAATGTGGCTACTACTTGAGGCTATTTTCCAAACCAACATTATATGAAAGGGAGATTTGGTCATTCAAATCAACCAGCTCCACCTGTTAAGTGTCGGATCAATCACCAAGACATCTGCTGGCCAAAGCTCTAGCTGAAGATATGTTGTGTTTTGCTGGAGATCCTTGTTTTTCCTACATAGTTATGAACCAATGCAAATATGTAAAGTTGAACCATTCGCCCCGTGAATTGGTGAAAGGTAGCCTGGTCAAAGCTCTAGCTGAAGATATGTTATGTTTTGCTGGAGATCCTTGTTTTTCCTTGAAACTGGCATAGGATAGCACCTACATAGAACCCTGTAACTCTTCCCTTGGCAGATCCATCCCTCGGACCAAACTTTAGATGAATTATTATAGTTCTGATATATAGCCTGCTCAGAACTTCTTATAGTTTAAGCTTACAACCACCAAGTCTCAAGACTCGGAGATTACTAGAAAAAAAGGACTCGGATAGAGATAGAACAAAAGTAAGAAAAATATTACCTTAGCATGGTTAAAAGCCTAATAATAGTGGGAGCATGTAAAGTTTTTTTTTTTTTTTGAGTAAAAGATTGAACTTCATTGATTAAGAGAGATTACAGTCCTCGGTAATAATAATAGAGATTACAGGAGGAATGTCTTCAATCCAAACTAAATCATTCAAGACTTGGAGGCCATATTTGGCAAGGGCATGAGCAGATGAATTCCCTGTTCGCCTGATATGTTTGATACAGCAAGTTTGAAAAGCTGCTACTCTCAATTTGCCTTCATCTACAATTGGTCCAATTGGGGAGAGGTCTTGATCTGCAGCTTTGAGTTTATTCACAACCCTCAATGCATCACCCTCAAGTATGATTTTTGTGAAACCCAGATCGTGAGCAAAATCCAGAGCCCGCGTCGCTGCAATGGCTTCCACCATAAAAGGATCTGAAACTTCCGAGATTCTAGCAGAGAGAGCCCCCATTACTAAGCCAATATTGTCTCGAATAACAACTCCTATCCCTCCAATTTTGTTGACAGCATCAAATGCCCCATCGAAGTTCACTTTAAATTCTTCCGAGCTTGGTGGCGACCACTTCTGAGGTAACATGCTTTTTTGGTTTGCTATCTTAGCTTGAGCATTACTCTATTCAGCAACATAACTTCTGATAATGTTCTCTGTCTCATACAGGTTCCTTCTAGTCTCGCCATGTATCTCACCATTTCTTCCGCTCCATATCGTCCATACTGTAGTCATATAAAGTTGCAGTTGGCCTTGGCTGACAGATGCACTAACCTGGCAAAACCACTTTGCAAAAGTGTTAGAGTTGTCATCCTGTCTATCCCAATTCAGTCCCAGCTGCGCCCATGCTCCTACTGCTACAGGATAGTCTCGCAATGTATGTAGGACTGACTCCATTACGTCTCTACACCGAAAGCAGCCCGACTCTATAGCTATTTTCCTTTTGTATAGATTCCCCTTTACTGGTAGGGCCTCGTAACAAGCTCTCCGTATCATGATTTTAATTTTGGATGGGACCTCTGTTGACCATAATTTTTTCCACGCAGCATTAATGTTATTATGATAAATTATGCAAAAAATTAACACGAACACGTCATGAACACACTTTTTTTCTCTAAATTGAATTATTATGATAAATTATGCAAAATATGTCATGAACTGAGATATTACACGAATATATAGTTTTTTTCCTAAATTGAATCACAATAACAAACTATGTAAAACATGAGATGAATTGAGACACGACACGACCACAACATAAAAAAAGTAATTAAAACATAGTACGAAAAATAACATGAACACGTCACAAATACATGAACGTGTAAAAATTTACATAAAACAAATTGTTAACGTGTAAAATTTTATTTTATTTTATTTTATTTTATATAAATTATTAACGTGTAAAAATTTATATAAATTTATAATATTTTGGAAATATAAAAAAATAATACGAACACGTCTTGAACATACAATTTTTTCTCAAGATTGAATCACTATGACAAATGATTAAAATATGAGATGAACACGAACGTGTAAAAATATACATAAAACGAATTATTAATGTGTAAAAATTTATATAAATTTATAATACTTTTTATAAATTATTAACGTGTAAAAACTTATAATATTTTGAAAACACAAAAAAAACACGAACACGTCTTGAACACACAAATTTTTCTCTAAATTTTATCACTATAACAAATGATGTAAAATATGAGATGAATTGAGATAGGACACAAACATAAAGCAAAATATTTAAAACACAAAACGAAAAATAACATGAATACAACACGAATACGCGAACGTGTAAAAATATACATAAAATGAATTATTAACGTATAAAAATTTATATAAATTTATAATATTTTAAATATAAAAAAAAAAAAAAAAACACAAACATATAAATTTTTTTTTCTCTTCTTCCCTCTTTCCTTTTTTTTTTTTTTTCTCTTCTTCCCTCTTTCTTTCTTTCCACCAACCCTTCCACCTAAAAAAAAAAAAAAGAACAGTGTCCAGGCGACGTGAACACTCCCAATGGCCTTGAAAACATCCAATATATATAGATATGTAAAGGTAAAATCATATATTATTAATAAAAATATTAAAAATAAAAAATTGATTATGTTTACTAACCATTTTTTTCCTTTGAAATTGTTAGTAATTAATCTACTATTACTGCCAAAAGAAAGAATCTAACATGATTATCTCATTGGTTCAAGTTGTTAGCGTGAAAACTGAGCATAGGATGATTTGCTGTCGAAGAAAAAATGACTATATATGGGAGTCTAAAATTGATTTCATAATTATGGGATTTTCTCCGACATATAGCTCGAGAAGTTAAGAATCGTGTGGCTCGATGATACGGTGCAGTGAGGTCTCTCATTGCACCGAACCCTTATTTTTTCATTGGCCAACGAGTCCTAAATTGCAATCTCTTAATGTGCATAATTATTTTTAAGATTGTGTAATCTTTTGACAATGTCAATCAAATCTTCTAGCTTGGTTAATTAAGATTTACATTAATTACAGAAAGATGTTTATGATAAGCCGTATCATTAAGGAAAATTATTTAATATAGATGATGGAGTTTTTAAATTTTATAATAAAAAAATATCACATATCTCAATAAAATAAATTTTTAAAAGTTAATTAATTAATATAATAAAATTGACATATGATGACGTGCTCAAAAAAGTATATATTATTTATTGTTAGGTATAGTAGCTAGAAAGCGTCAAGTCTTCAAGGATTTGGTTTTAATTTAATCATAAATACAAATTTGACCCTCGAAATATACAACTTAAATCATTTTGATCTTTATTTTTTTTATTGACATCCCTGTTAAGCTTGACAGATCAGTAGCATGATTTATACCAATTATTCATGCTATGCAGAAACTTTCTAAGAGCCCCCTTAATATAGAAGACAATCAACCCACTAAATGCTGTTGATGCAGAGGTAACAGAACATGCAAGAAATGTTGAATATGGCTCAAAGTCACCAAAGGTGGCTTACCACCAATAATGGAAGCTACCACTTGCAATGGATAGTGGCTACTTTAGCTACCACTTGCAATGTGTTCCCACCAAGATAGGTGGTGGATGGTGGCTATGGTGGCTGCCACTTGCTATGTGTTCACACCTTGATATTATGGCTATAAAAGGCCATGTAGAGTAAGAGAGAAAAGTGTGTGTGAGAGTTTAAGATTTGAGCAAATACTCTGAATTGTTAGAGTTTTCTGGTATTTTTGAGTTGTGAGTTCAGTGCTTGTGTAGCACCTTGAATTCTGTATATGTTTGTACTCCATCTCCATTAATACAAAGCTTCAAGCTCCTCCTCCCGTGGATGTAAGCACACTTGCTGAACCACGTAAAATATCTGTGTTTTTTCAGTGTGTTTAAATCGGTTTTACTAATCTCGATTTAGTTCCGCACAACAAATTGGTATCAGAGCCAAATTTTACGTAAAACCGAGTTTGTTCGATTCTGTCCGTTTTTCAAAAGTGCTCCAATTTGTGTTTTGAAAATACCAGGTTGAAGAGGTCATCGAGAGGAGTGCAGCAGAATCAACCGGAGCGTCAGAAGCCGCCGCACGCGCCCACACGCGCCGCCAGAAGGTCTGAGAGTGGACCTCACGCGCCCACGCGCCGCACGCGCCTCCAAAGGTTGAAGACGCGTGAAACCCACGCGCAGCACGCGCCGCACGCGCCTTCCAGAGGTTGAAGGCGAGTGGGCCTCACGCGCCACACGCGCCGGTGACCACCAGTCTCCACGCGCCGCCGCACGCGCCGCCATACGCGCCCCACGCGCCGCCGTAGCTCCGACCAATTTTTTCGGGCTATTTTTTGAGCCATTTTAGAACACTATTCCGAGACTTTTCCGAGCCGGTTGAGCTAAACCGAGTTCATTTCGAGCCACCTATAGCAGAATATTCGCAGAATATTCACCGTGTGTCCAAAAACTACACAGTTGGACCCGTTCCTGGCTATTTCGACTATTTCGGACTCAACCGCGGCATCCGTTTTTTCCATACAGGTAACGGAAAAACTTTGAGTTGGTAATTTTGTTTTATTACCATGGCAGAATCATTAGAGACAACTGAAACAACCAGCAGCGCACCATCAAGTTCTTACATCAGAAAGAACTCGATGACCACTACAAAGTTCGAGGTGGAGAAATTTGATGGCACCAACAACTTTGGCATGTGGCAGTGCGAAGTTCAGGATCTGTTATTCCGAGAGGGTTCACATATCGCTCTGGAAGACAGGCCCAGAGATATTTCGGAAGATGACTGGAAGTTTGTCAACCGTCAGGCTTGTGGCACAATCCGGTTATGCCTAGCCAAGAACCAGAAGTACTTTGTCATGAGAGAGAATAATGCAAAAACTCTCTGGAAACAACTCGAGGACAAGTACATGACAAAAAGCATGGAGAACAGACTCTATCTGAAGAAAAAGCTGTTCCGCTTCCAGTATAAGCAAGGTATCACCATGCAGGAGCATCTAGTAAGTTTTAACAAAATCCTCGCTGATCTTGAAAATCTAGATGCAAATATCTCTGATGAAGATAAGGCTCTTACTCTGTTAAATTCCTTGCCTGATAGCTATGATCATTTAACCACTACACTGTTGTATGGTAAAAATGAGATAGAATATGTTAATGTTAGTAATGCTCTGGTGAATAATGAGTATCGGAAAAAGGATCAGCATGATCACCAGAATACTGCACCAGAAGCTTTAACTGTGTACAGAGGCAGGACGAACAACCAAGGAGCCGGAGAAAACAAGCGAGGTAAATCCCGTTCAAAGAGGGGATCATCAAAAACACGACTCTCAAAGGACGAGTGTGCCTATTGTCATGAGAAAGGGCACTGGAGGAAAAACTGTCCTAACATGAAGAAGTCGACTGTGAATGTAGCTCAAGAATCTGAGGGAGAGGAAGACTCTGCATTTACGATTTCCACAACAACAAACTCTTCAAATCAATGGATTCTGGATTTCGGATGTTCCTACCACATGTGTCCGAACCGGAAGTGGTTCTCAAACTTCAAGGAGTTTGATGGAGGGATTGTCCTTATGGGCAATGACAATACTTGTCACACTAGAGGCATCGGAACGATCCGACTAAAAATGCATGACGGTACAATCAGACAACTTACAGATGTAAGGTATGTCCCTGATCTCAAGAAGAACCTCATATCACTGGGGGTCTTAGACTCAAATGGTTACAAGATGACCATTCAGAACGGAGTCTTGAAGGTTGTACGTGGAGCATTCTTAGCCATGAAGGGTTCTATGAAGGGAAATCTGTATCTCCTTGATGGAGAAACTGTGACAGGCAGAGCAGCAGTCTCTCACAACAATGGTGACGATGAATCTGACACTTCTCGACTTTGGCACATGTGCTTAGGGCATGTTGGAGAGAAGGCCTTGCAAAACCTGATAAAGCAAGGTGTACTGAAGAATGCCAAAACTGGAAAACTTGACTTCTGTGAGCATTGCGTCCTAGGCAAGCAAACAAGAGTCAAATTTGGCACTGCAATTCATCGTACGAGAGCAACATTGGACTACATTCACACTGATGTCTGGGGGCCTTCCAAAAATGCTTCATTGGGAGGTAAACACTATTTTGTGACCTTTATTGATGATTACTCTAGATATGTCTAGGTTTATACTTTGAAGCACAAAGATGAAGTTCTAGATATCTTCGTAAAATGGAAGAAGATGATCGAAACCCAGAGCGGGAGAAAGCTCAAGAGACTAAGATCTGACAACGGTGGAGAATACAAATCAGATCCACTGAAGGAAATCTGTCAGAATGATGGGATAATCCGACACTTCACAGTTCCTGGCACTCCCCAGCAGAATGGAGTTGCAGAAAGGATGAACCAAACTTTGGTTGATAAAGTTCGCTGCATGTTATCCCAGTCGGGCTTGAGCAAAGCATTTTGGGCGGAGGCTTTATTGTACGCCTCCCACATTATCAACAGACTACCCTCCACTGCAATTGATGGGAAAAATCCCATAGAGGTGTGGTCCGGACATTCTGCCACTGATTATGATCGGCTTCGTATTTTCGGATGCCCAGCATATTTTCACGTAAGTGAATCAAAACTGGATCCTAGAGCCAAGAAAGCTGTCTTCTTGGGCTTTAGTGAAGGAGTAAAGGCATTCCGACTGTGGAACCCTGAGTCAAAGAAAGTCATCGTAAGCCGAGATGTTACCTTTGACGAATCAGTAATGCTGAAACTGTCAACTCCAGAGAATCAGAACCATGATTCTCTAAAGCAGGTGGAGTTTGAATCAGAAGATGCTGGTCAAAATTCTGATGAATCTGAACCAGAATCTGATGACACCTTAACTGAAGTGGAGGAGTCATCACCGGAAATCTTTCAGCAACCTGAAACTATTGCCACCAGCAGACCGAAAAGACATATTCGGAAACCTGCTCGGTACACAGACATGGTGGCATACACCCTTCCAGTAATTGACGATGATGTTCCGACCAATTACAAAGAAGCTGTAAACAGCCTCGAGCATGCCCAGTGGAAGAAGGCGATGGATGAAGAGATGACATCACTTCATCAGAATCAGACTTGGAAGTTGGTTCCACTTCCAACACTCAAAAGATCAATTGGGTGCAAATGGGTTTTTGCCAAAAAGGAGGGTGCTACCGGCAAAGACAGCATCAGATACAAAGCCAGACTGGTAGCCAAAGGTTACGCTCAAAAAGAAGGAATAGACTACAATGAGGTATTTTCACCTGTTGTTAAGCATGCATCTATTCGGATCTTATTGGCTTTGGTAGCACAACATGACCTAGAGATAGTTCAACTTGATGTAAAAACTGCATTCCTCCATGGTTCCTTAGAGGAGGAAATTAATATGACTCAACCAGATGGTTTTGGAGTCCCCGATCGCGAAGACTAGAAAAGCAAGTTGAACCGGTCACTGTATGGTCTGAAACAATCCCGTGACAGCTGTACAAACGGTTGGACTGTTTCATGACAGGATGTAAAGTACACACGCAGTCAATTTGATCACTGTGTTTATTTCCGGAAACTTCAAGATGGATCATTTGTCTATCTGCTGAAAAAGGCAAGGTGGAGATCGACAGGCTGAAGGCTCAACTGAGCTCAGAGTTCGAGATGAAGGATCTTGGAGAAGCCAATAAATTATTGGGAAGGAGATTAGAATAGACAGAAAAATTGACTCAGGCTCAGTGCATTGATGGATCATGCCAATGCAGTAGGTGCCCTGATGTGTATAATGGTGTGTATGAAACCTGAAGGAGGAATGGAGGAAGCTTTGATCAGTGAAATCTCTCTGTGGATTCTCGCCAAGGTGGAGATTGTTGAATATGGCTCAAAGTCACCAAAGGTGGCTTACCACCAATAATGGAAGCTACCACTTGCAATGGATGGTGGCTACTTTAGCTACCACTTGCAATGTGTTCCCACCAAGATAAGTGGTGGATGGTGGCTATGGTGGCTGCCACTTGCTATGTGTTCACACCTTGATATTATGGCTATAAAAGGCCATGTAGAGTAAGAGAGAAAAGTGTGTGTGAGAGTTTAAGATTTGAGCAAATACTCTGAATTGTTAGAGTTTTCTGGTATTTTTGAGTTGTGAGTTCAGTGCTTGTGTAGCACCTTGAATTCTGTATATGTTTGTACTCCATCTCCATTAATACAAAGCTTCAAGCTCCTCCTCCCGTGGATGTAAGCACACTTGCTGAACCACGTAAAATATCTGTGTTTTTTCAGTGTGTTTAAATCGGTTTTACTAATCTCGATTTAGTTCCGCACAACAAGAAAGCCAGGGAAATCAATAGTAAATTCAATAATTCATCAAGTACTCTAAAGCATATCAAACCCTTGTTGACATTCTATTAATCAATGTTAATCGTCTCCTCAAAAGAGAGGGAAATAAATGTTCCATAAGTCATAACCATTAAATAAAGAAAAAGAGATACTAAAAGAATAACCCATTATCATCAAGGTTTAACTTAAATGCAGTCTAGAACTAGAAACTACTGATCAGTACCTTAATCAGTACCAAAAGAGCCTCCCCGCTCACTCCATTCCACACGTACCAAACAGAACAAAGAGGAATTCATGAGAGGTAAAAAAATGAACCTAAAATTTGGGAATAAACCCTGTTAGAAATGTCATGGAAATAAATACAAGAAAGAAATCAGAGATAATGATCTAGTGAATTTCAAGTGAAAGGATGAATTTCTTATCAATCTAAATAGATTTGCAATATTGATAATGCTGTCAACAAAGACATCTGATTCAGATATTCAACTAATAACCTCACAAAGAGCTCATAAATTGTCAATTGCAGATTAATGAGAGAAGAAATGTAACCAAAAACTTGAAAAGAAACAAAAAGAAAGAAAACATTGAACTTGGCCAAAACAAGAAAATTAAAATGAAAGAAACAATACTTTAGCTGAATCAGATTTAAAATCTATGAATTAAAGAAAAATTAGAAAATGATTAGCTAGGTTTCTTTCGAAAATCAAAATTTTATTTCGTTTATTAGAAAATAAAAACTAAAATATCAAAATCAAAGTGGATAGGGAATGCTTTAGGTGAAACTATCTGATTGAAGAAATGGTGGTGACAGTCACGATCGGCTGAGCTGACGATGATAGCGGTGGTGACAATGGTTAGAGGAAAAAGAGAGTTGGGCCATTGTGCCGTTTAAAGCTTTCTTAATAGCGGCGGGTGCGATTCAGAAAAGAAAGATCAATTAAAAATAAGGAGGCATCGGCGGTTCCCACAACCCCCAGAATGAAAGTGTTCTCAATTGTTGTAGTGAGAAGAAGATAAATGCAAAGAGATAAATGGCTTCAATTTCTCTTCAAGACTACCGATATTAAAAATAAAATAGAGAACTCTGTATAAACAAAGTAAAGTTTTTAATATTTTCTTATCGAAAATAAATAAAAAATTTTCTAATCTTTCTTATTCTCTATCAGAACTCTGTATAAACAAAGTAAGGCCTCGTTTAGTATTGCTTCTGGCACAACTTTTGAGGTCAAAAGTTGTTTTTCACCGCTACTAAACAGATAAAAAAAAAGTTGACTTCTGTTGTTGAAACCATGGTTTGAAAAGTCAAACCAAAAAGCCAAATAATATAGCTTTTGGGCTTTAAAAGCTGGCTTTTGAACAAAATGACTTTATTATCCTCACATCTCTACACTTTTATTATTTTAAGCATATCTTTTTTTTGACATTTCAATTTTCTATAACACTTTTTCACAGCTATGCTAAACACTTAAAAGTTTTTAAACCACACTTTTTCACCACACTTTTTAAACACACTTTCAATCCAAACTTTTTCCAACCCAAGCTTTTTTCAACAGCAATGCTAAACTAGCCCTAAGAAAATGATAGAAAATCAAAATTAGACCCAAATGATATAAAGATTCAACACTATAATCAACAGATGAAAGGTAAAGAAGCGTAAGAGAAACATACCGACAGTCAGAAAAGAGAGAATGGAAGGAAATGACAGAAAAGAAAAAAGACAGAATAGAAGGTAAAGAATCGAAAAAGGAAAAAGAGAATTGAAGGAAAAGTAAAACAAACCCTAAAAATAACCTAGGTTATATCGACGATCAAAAATTAATGATCCGTTGGTATAAGCTTATTTAATTAAAAATCAAATAAAAAGGTAAAATTTCCCGCCAATTAAAAAAAGAAGCGAGTTTTTTTTGCAAATATATTGACGGAAGATAGAGAACCGTCAGTAAAGATCATACCTATACCGACGGCCAGTGAAAAATCATCAGTATATAGAGTATCTATAGCAACGAAAAATAAAGTGTCGATATTGGTAAACATATTCTGACGGTAAAAAAATTCGTAGCAATAGCGCAATAGATACTTTATACCGACGGATTATGACCGTCAGTATAGGTAAGCGTCAGTATATGAAAAATTGTTTATAGTGGAAGAAGAAGAAAAATAATGACGATCCTTGAGTCTCCTCCCAAAGATGTCTAGTTTGTGGCTCAAAAGATGGTATTTATAAAGTTTTAAAACCCTGATAACAAGTCCTTGCCGCACAAGTAAGTTAGGAGGCAGATAATTGCGTTTTTTGGCAGGTTTTTCGAGTTTTTCCCAAATCTTGGACGCCGCAGCGATGGAATTGGGCGCCGAGCTCTCTGCCAGCCATTTCTCTGCTGCATCATCTCGTACTTCTTCAGCTGATTGGATGACCATTTTTTATCCGATTTAGGTGTATAAACTACCGTTGGAAAGGTATTCAAGTCAGCTTCAAAATTCAAGTAGGAAGTTTCTTTAAATAAAGAATTTAACATCATGTTTTCCTTGCAATAAGCTCTGGAGGTCGAATCTGTTTGATTGCTTGGCAATAAGAAATTGATCTTTTTGACTCCAAATTCTTCTTCTATCTTATGGTTATGATTTTGTAAGCTCTTTAACATCATAATTGACATCTTTTCTCTTCATTCTTCTAAATATGCCTAAAATTCAAAAACATAACATAATTAATCAAAATAAAGATAGAAGACATAACGAAAACTAAGAATAGAATGGGTATACAATGTGTATTTTATGAGCTTATCATATGATAATAGAATTTAAAATTTTCATTAACATTGTATGAAATAATAATCGTATTATTAGTACATGAAAATTGTTGTAATCAAAGGGGTAATTTATTTTTATAACTAGTGTTTGAATCCTTGCATTACTTCGATTTTATTTTCATTGAATACGATTATGACACACACAAAATAACATGAATTTAGAGTTAAAATTGAATTATTATGATAAGCTATGCAAATATCACAACTAATTGATGATAACTTTTAAAGTAAGGTATAGATATAAAATAACATGAATACACGAATCAATTTATTATATGTAAAAAAAAAATTAAGATGGATATCAAAATTTAATTTATTTAGATTATATTGATATCCATCATTTCTATTCATATTAAGAAAGAAAAAATAATAATAAAATATAAACTTAACAATTATCATATAGTAACTCATAACTTATAACATCATTTAACATATATTTTTTTAACTATTTAATTATCATAATATTTTTTTTCTTTTGATTCAACACCAAAAGTTAAAAAAAAAAAATTACTTACATCAGCCCATCTCATATTATTATTCAATATTTTAATTTTTACCGATAATTTATTAATACAATAAATTTTTCCAATAATATAATAAATAAAAAAAATAATATGAGTACTTTATTTTAAAAAAAAAAATCAATCATTATACAGCACGTGACACAAAATTACAAAATTATTTGAATAGTGTCACACACGGATATGACATGAAAAAATAACTAAAATACGACACGACACTAGAAAATAACATAACAACGACATGAATATACTAACATGTCAAAATTTATATAAAACGAACTTGAGATAAAATTGAAAATTATTTTAATAGTGCCAATTAGTCCTGACAATTTCAGACGTGAAACGAACATGAAAAAATAACTAAAGCATAATACAACATAGAAAATAACAAACGCTATACGAATGTGTTAAAATCTGTACATAGCGTATCAAAATTTATATATGTAATACCTTTAATATGATTATAACACGAAAAAGTAACATAAATACAACACAAAATAATCATAAAAAATGCAACAATAATAAAAGGTCTTACCACGTGCCAAGCAACTCTTCTTCAATTGAGGGATTTGCATTTTAATTTCCCTTGAATTGAAGGGATAATTTTAATATATTTTTATAAGAGATAAGATTTCTTTTCCATGGACCTATAATATATTTTATTATTATATTGGTTAGTTGCTCGTAAATTGTCTTTTCTTGTGTTAACAATTGAACAGGAGTTAGGTTGGATGTCATATACAAAGTTAGTGGCCCAAAATGTAAAGTGCTATATGGAGTATTTAATTTGATTTAGACAGAGGTTATCATTTGATAATAGATGAATAGTTTTTATAATCTTTATATACTTAAATTATCTCCCATTTAATAGATATGAGATTTATTTTTATCTTTACTCTAATACTCCCCTCACGTATAGAGACAACAGATCGATCTATCATATGATATTAATTTCACGTGTAGAGACAATGAACTTATCATGTGACATGAATTTTACATTTAAGCATAATAATTCTATTACGGAAAAGACAATGAACGAAGGCAACATTTGTTTTAATTTCAAGTTAAATTTTAAATGAACATTCAACTTAAATAAATTGATAATAGGTGGAGAAACTCTTATTATATCTACTATATATTATTTTTGAGTCTTTAGGACACAAAGGGACTTTTTAAAAATAGTCTAAGAATAATTTTGTCTTAATTTATAATAATAATAATAATAAATTGATGGGTCTTTTTAGTTTTTTTTTTTTTTTTTTATCTCTTTAGATTTTTAGTTTTAAGTTTTTTTTTTTTAATTTTATTTTTAAATGATGTATTTAAAGGGATTAGTCTGCACGATAACTCATGGGTCAATTTACGATCCGTACTCGACCTGTTCGAAAAAACAAATTAAAAAAGAATTTATTTTATTAATTATTTTTAGTTTATTTTATTAATTATTTTTAAATGTTGTATTTAAAAGGGTTGGTTCGTATGTTGACTCACAGGTTGATTTATGGATCCATACTTGACCTGCTCGAAAAAAAATTATTTTATTAATTATTATTATTTTTTTAAATGATATATTTAAAAGGGTTGGTCTAAACGTTGACTCGCAAATCGATTTAGGATCCGTACCCGACTCGCTTAGGAAAAAATAAACAAGAAATTTATTTTATTAAATATTTTAACTTTTTTTAGTTTTTTATTTTATTTTTAAATGATGTATTTAAAGGGATTGATTTGCACGTTGACTCGCTGGTCGATTTAGGATCTGTACTCAAACAGCTCGAGAAAAAAGTTAAAATAAGAAATTTATTTTAGTAATCACTTTTATTTTAATTTTAAATGGTGTATTTAAAGAGTTCGCCTATACGTTCACTTGCAGGGCTATACCTGCTTGGAAAAAAAATTAAAAAAATTTATTTTATTAATTATTTTTAGTTTTTTATTTTATTTTTAAATGATGTATTTAAAGGTATTGACCCACATATTGACTCGCTGATCGATTTAGGATCCGTACCCGACCCACATGAAAAAAATTGAAAAAAAAAGGAATTTATTTTATTAAATAGTTTTATTTTATTTTATTTTTAAATAATGTATTTAAAAAGGTTAGTCTGCACGTTGACTCACAGGTCGATTTAGGATCTGTACTTGACCGACTAAGAGAAAAAGTTTTAAAAAAAAATATTAATTATTTTAATTTTAAATGATGTATTTAAAGGAGTTGGTCCGCACGTTAACTCGCGAATCGGTTTAGGATCAGTACTCGACCGGCTCAGGGGAAAAGTTAAAAAAGTATTTTATTAATTATTTTTATTTTTAATGATATATTTAAAAGCGTAGTAGGTCTGTATGTTGAGTCGCGGGTCAATTTAGGATCCGTATTTGATCCGCTAAGGGAAAAAAAAGCAAAAAGAATGAAAAGAACTTACTACTAACTTATTTGAGAAAATCGATCCATGAATAAAATACAATCCACAATTTTATTTTTTTATTTATTATTTTTACCTCCTATAAATAAAAATATACATTATACAATAAAGTCTAAATATTTTAATATATATATATAAATAACATTTGAAAATGCATTTATATTACGTAATTTATAAATAAACAATTATCATAAATTTAATTTTCATAATTAACAAAATAAATTATATTAATATTATTATAATTTAAAAATAAAATTAAATAAATTACTATTATTTAATATAATATAATTTAAAATTAATTTATTATTATTAATTAATTAAAAATTATAAAAAAAATTTAAGAATATCCCGATAAAGCAGTCTTTTCTCTAATTTATATTACACTTAAGTTAAATCCAATTTAACAATTTTTTTTTATTTCTACTCTAATAATAAGCGATTGAGTATCATATGCGAAGTTACTATACTTAAGCTATCGATACGGTGATCAATATTCGAAGTATCAATATGTTTTAAATAAAGGTAGTGTTTTAAGGGTTTGTATTTGATGCAGTGTCATTCTATTAATATATAAGTTTATAAACTAACAATAAATTTTATAATAATAACTCATTAAAAAAATTAACTTTTAACCCTAATTACTAACCCTAACTCTAACTCTAATTTTAACCTAAACCTATAACTTAATACACTGTCCATATAAACCTATGACACTAACATGTGGAGAAATAAATATTTATTTATTTGACTTAGATTTCAAACAAAATCAAACGCTATTCTCGTTCTCACCTCACTTCACTCTTTTGAAAAATTCAAACCCTAACCTCACAATTTCTCGACACACAGATTTCAGTGAACAAAAAAAAAAAATACCAAGGTTTCAATGGAAACAAGATCTGCAAAGCGAAAGAAGTTTTGGTTTGAAGGCGAAAATGGGATTGACAGGATCAGTGATCTCCCTGACGTTGTTCTGCATCACATTCTTTTCCATCTTCCTATCAAAGCCATAGCACAAACCAGTGTCTTATCAAAAAGATGGAGATCTTTATGGTCATCCTTCCCTGACCTTGACTTCACCTCCATTAACCCAATTGGAGTGCCTTTGCCTTCAACAAATATCAAGCCAAGTAATGAGAAAAGATCATCACCGCATTCTTTGTCTGCTAAACGACTGGACTTCATTACCCAGGTATTAGCTCTCCGTGACAAGCATTCCGATCTAAGGATCCTTCGTTTCCGTGCTCCTTTGAGTTTTTCACGTCTAAATGGCTTGATCCGTCGTGCCGTAAGGCAAAATGTGCAGGAATTAGACGTTGAGGTGGCCACCGATGATTATTTTAATTTTCCCCGAAGTGTTATTACAAGTGAATCTTTGCGGGTCTTCAAGTTGAGATCTCGTTATCCTGGTTTCAGGTTACCTCCTCCGTTGGTTATGAAAGGCGGTTTCCGCTCACTCCACACCTTATCTCTGTCCCTTGTTATTTTATACAGCCAACCCTCTCTTTTGGATTTGTTTACGGATACGTCATTCCCTCGCCTCAAGAAATTGAATCTCGATGCTTGCTTTGGGTTGAAACATCTTAAGGTTAGTTGCTTGGCCCTCGAAGATTTGACCCTAGAAAATTGTTTCCAGTTACATGCCTTGGATGTTTCGGGAGCCAAATTAAAGAGATTGCGAGTTGCAAGCTGTTTTGATGCTTATTGTGATAAGAGTTGGGTGAAGATTAATGCTCCAAGCCTTAGAATTATGGTTTGGGAATATAACGCCATCACCGAAAATAGCTCGTTAGAGAGTTTGATTTCGGTGCATGAGGCCTCCATCGGTTTCTTTGTACTTCATGAAGATGTAAGTGTAGCAAAGCTTCAGAGTGTATCTAAACTTTTATCAGGGCTCTCTCGGCTCCACTGCCTAACACTTGAAAGCCAATGCGTTGAGGTACATTTTCTTCTTAATTTATGGATGCTTGACTGTCCATTGTAGTTAATAGAGTGTAGTATTTCTTAAGTTCACTTATTTCGTCAGCCGGTCTGAGTTTTTTCTATTGCGATCTATTACTTTTCAATACATTTTTAATTATTATTCATAAGTATGACTTTCACAAATAATGAACGAGTCTTATACATATGAACGATAATGATGAGTATATTGAAAAATAATTGACAAAAATTAATGGATTGGATCTTAACCCGCGTGAAACTTATATTTAATTACTATTCTATTTTTGTTGGAGTGTTTGGAGAAATAATTCTCAATTGGACCTCCCAAAAGCAATTTAATTTGGAAGTCAAGAATTTTGGATTTATTATTTTCACTTGTTAATTGGATAATGGCAAACATTTTTCTTCTGTGATAATAATGATAATGACAAATCTTAACCATTGAGCTCATGCATCTAATAAGAATTTTTTTGGAACAATGATTAGGTTGCATTATATTTACTTAAAGCAAATCCCATGCACTAACCTTTCTAAATGCATTAGTGGAACAATTTTATTACTTGCATTAACATTTACCTAAAGCAATCCATAAAATTTGTCCATAAGTGCCTTCTTTTAGTTGTTTTTTCTAAGCATCAATTTCCTTTGTTTAATTTTCAACACTCTGTGTATGTAAAACATGAGCTGTAGCTTGTCAATTTAGCAGGTGTTGTCAAGCAAGAATTATATTGCAAATGTAATGCATTCATTCAACCATCTCAAATCTCTGGAGCTGCAAACTGGCTTCAACAAACATAACGTCCCCGGATTAGCTTATCTTTTCAAGAGCTCTCCCACATTACACACTCTAATTCTCAAGATCGTAAATGATTACAAGATTGAAAGAAGAGTAAGTACCACAAATTCTTTTCCTTTTTTTTTTTTGGTTATATATAAGCTGTCTAATTCATGTTCAATTTAATTCTCCTGGTCATTCCACCTTTGTTTTTTCACTAATTTTCAGAAATGGAATAAGGACTTCTGGGACATGCCTACCTCAGAGGAAGAACAATTCTGGGAATCTCAAACCCAGGCTTTGAAATCCTTGCTAAACCACCTTAGTGTAGTAAAAATCCATGGATTCTTAGAATGTGAGAATGAAGTTAGTCTAGCAAAGTTTTTGTTGAAGCATGGAAAGGCCTTGCAAGAAATGACTATTTTCTCAGGACACTGCAACTACAGAGATTCCCTACGAAGACAAAAGATTAGGTCACAGATGATGGGGTTTTCCCGGGCCTCTTCTAATGCAAAGATTGCATTTCTCTAGACTTATTTGCAAAGCTAATTAAGAGTCCTGATTATTCTGCTAATTAAGGCTGTTAGTCGCATTTCCATTTCGAATCGAATATAATTAAAAATTGTGCCTGATCCTTTGAATTCCGTGGGAAGCAGATGTTTGATGTAGATTTGCAGCATCAATGGCATTAATGGAAACTTTATAGTGACTTCTGCTTGCTAGCAGCCAATTTTTTTTTTTCCAAGAAAATGGGTTTCTTCAGCAATTGTGCATTAGACATTTGGTATTAGACAGATGAAAGAAAAGGCTAAAAAACAGATTCCTGATTGATTGCCATTGCTGATGAATAGCTGATGTCCGATATAATTATTCAATGAAATCGTTGTTGATTACTCAATAGTCAAGACGCTTATTAGATTGTGAAGTGGAGACAGCCTACTTCTATAATTAGTTTACTAGCAATTGGCGGTTCAACTTCCGTGATATTTTGCAAAAGTTGTAATATTGCTATGGCACAAGAAGACGGCTTTTCTAGCCAAAGCGGTAGTCAAGAATTTAATTTGCAAGTTCACCTTGCACAACCATTGGGTTAACACTTCTAATTCAGAAGAGTAATTGTGAGGCATGTGTTCGAGCCCAATCAATTTTACCCCATTCTCAATATATATATATATATATATATATATATATATATATATATATATATATATATATATATATAAGGATCCATTTACATTAATGTAAAACTAAAGTTATTTTACACACTTTCATAAAATTTTATACGATTTATATTTGTTTAATCCGACTGTTGGATTTAACAATATAATTTTACTCGTCGTACACGTAAAGTTTCGAATCGATCTGATATCTCTATCATATCGATCGAAAATACTGTCTTTTTCAATATATATTTAACGGTTGAAAGTTTTTTACGTCGAACAAATAGTTAGACAATTTTAATTTACTCGAAACTCGATGTGCATGATATACGTGAATAAAATATGAAATACGACGGTCGGATTAAACAAATATAAATCTTATAAAAAATTATGAAAGTGTGTAAAATAACTTTAGTTTTACATTAATATAAATAGATCCCTATATATATATATATATATATATAATAAAATAATTGGGTTGACACCTTTGTTACATTGACTCTATAATAATAGTTCGTATCCATGTTAAACACTTTATCAATAGGATACGACACAAAATATGTGTCCGACATTTCACTACAAAAGTGGACACAGTTTTTGTGATTGTTGCAACCGTCGGATGGGGAGGACGAAGAAAAAGAAGAAGTTTGGTCCAATCTTTTTTTTTTTTTTTTTATTCATATATTTACTCTTTTATTCCCTTTCGGCTTCGTTTTAATCTCTTTATGCTTCATACTTAGGTTCTCTTGAACAATTAATCTTCCAAATTATTTGAACTGAGATTGGGATAGTAAATAGAAATGAAAATAAAAAATTGATTGGTGAAATAGGTAAAAGTATATTAGCGATACTGGTGTCCAGGCTCAAGTTATGAGTATTAAGGAAGGAGCATTTCTGGGAAAAAGAATGAATTTAAGAAAATCATTGTATTTAAATATGAATATATGATATAAATAATATTTTAAATAAAATTAATTAAATCAAACTAGACCTACTCATGAACTAAACTGGGTTCGAACTGGGCTCAGATAAAATACTAATAGCTTTTGTGTCTACCCAAACTCGATCCATATTTCTAAATGGTAAGCAGGCTCGGCCCGGCCCTTTCAAATTTTGTTAACAGAAACACTGACACTACAAAGAAATCTGTAAGAAAAAGTTCCTTCTAGCAGTACTCCACAGGGAATTACTATTTTTTTTTTTTTATGATGGATCTCAAGCTGGGCTATTTTCACAATAAATCTTCTTTGAGGCAATGCTTCCTTCACAATGATGATAAATTTATACTATGAATCAAGCAGTAGAGCTGACTCATGGGACGAGAGATGAGCCTATAGAATACCAACATATTTTTCTGCTATTCAGTTTCAATGACAGGAACTTGCCATCTAAATTAAAGCAGATAATCTGCTATTCAGTTTATAACTATATATTATTATTATTAAATATAAAATATATTTATTATATAATAATATTGTATTCAGGATGGCCAGGTTCGGGCTTTAAATTTTTTGTCTAAGGTCCGGCCCGTTTAGAAAATGGGCTTTAAATTTTGTCCAAATCCATTTTTCGGGCCTAACATTTTTGTTCAAACCCTCTCAAATATCGGGTTTGAATGGGTAGCCCAGCCCATAAGCAGGTCTAAATCAAACAAAACGTATTTAAATATGAATAATTTATATAAAATTATATAAATAAACGAAGAAGTAAATAAATACATTTATATTTATATTTATATATGATATTATATTATTTGCATTTATATATTTTTATTTAAGATATTATTATAAGACATATCCATGTGCACGTATCTAACTTTTTGAATTTTTTTTTAATTGATTCGGTGAGTCCAAAATTTTATAAATAAATAAATTAAATACAAACACATATAATATCGAATACCGTTACTCGAGTTCATGTAACATAATAACTTAATATAGAATCCTTCCGAGATTTGTTTTGCCTTGGATTTTATCAAAACCTGCGTTTACAAATCCGCCGATTGCAATAAAATTTTGTCATCTAACATTGTCTAAACATCCAAGGGCTATGCATATAAGTCCGCCATATCATGTGGCTCCAAACGACAGATCGCTTTAGGACCGCATTATATCATAGATCGCACTCTAGCCAACACCAACAACATGAAATTTTAATGAATAACCAAATCGAAATACTTGGCCTTGAACTTTCGAATTTTGACTGTGAGGGGAGTGTGGACTCAATTATCAAGGCAAAATGCGGGGGTCATAAAATGTTTAGGTTAGGGAAACAATATTTCCATTAATGCTGCTAGGATGCCAAGTAGAAATAACACTTCATCCAATTTTTCAGATGATACGACAAGATGGATCACTGAAAGAGTGAAGAGGTCGAGCCTTGACTAACTTCATCATTTTTAGAAAACCCCAAAATTAATTTACACTGCTAAGCTTCTGATATATATATATATATAATCCAACTTGAAATGCCTTAAGAACCGTTAGTGATTTGAACAATGAACTTCATGGACGATCCAAAAGTATAATAGTAGCTTGAAATGTACCTTTCATCAAGCAATTTGGCTACCATATGCGACCCTGTAATTAGCCAACAATATTAGCTCGACCTATATATCACTACCTTTTAGAAGATAAAAATTGTAGACATGAGGAAGAGACTTTTTGTGCCTTTATCCATGTTACTTTCCACAATCACATATAGATGGGAGAGGCAAAGAGTCCAGCAAAGGCATATATAGTTCTAAAACACCCTTTAATCAAAGACGGTGAATGAACAAAGTCAGTCACAAAGGCAAAGTCATGATAGGAGAGGATAAAAATCTCTATGCCTTTAACAATCCTTTTAACGACTAAACAAGAAAAAATACTCAAATTTGCCTACTGGGAATTTTGACTTCAAAGGAGATTTTACCGTCAAGTCGGCCTACTGGAAACTTTGGAAGGAGGAACATACTCAAATCTGGTCAGCTGATAATCCGGATATTTGGAGACGACTCTAGTCCCTAAAATTGCCGTTTAAAATAACATTATTCTTGTGGAAGATTTGTCACAACTGCTTACCTGTACGCAATGAGCTCCTAAAGCGTAATATTGGACTTTCGGGACTTTGTCCTTTTTGCAACCAGGAAACGGAGAATCTTGAACATCTCTTCATTCAATGCCAATTTACAAGAACTATGTGGTTTGCCTCGGATCTATCTCTCAGATCAGATAGGGTTGATTATGAGAATCTCAGCAGCTGGATTAAAAAATGGCTTCTCGAACTGGATCTGCAACAAGTCGAGGCACAAACCTTCTACAGGCAATTTGCAAGCATACTTTGGTCTATTTGGAGGCATTGAAACGACTGTATCTTTAATGACACTGTTGGGCATGGGTCCCTCCTATATGGAGGAAATACCTTTTCTGCCCTTAGCCCTTTTAATTGAGGGGGTTTTTGTGTTTAGGCTAGAAGAGAGTCAGAAACAAAAGAAATAAGAAAAAGGGGAGTGTGGCGGCAGAGAAGGAGAAAGAGTGAGTTGCACAGTTCTGATCAAGTCGTCGATCGGAGGTTCATCCGTGGTCCGATCTTCTTGATTTTCTGGCAGTGGCTATAGGATACGTAGATGCTGATTGTGTACGGTGAGAATTTTCATCTGAACACTATAAAATACTGTTTTGTGTCCGAATAGTAGTCACGTTTTTGGGGTGATTTCTCAACTTTCTCTCTTTGATTTTAATATCACTTGTTGATAGCTAAGTTAGAGTTGTGTACTCATTATGTTAGCTGAATTATTGTAATATTGTAAACACACTCTCATTATAGTGGAGATTTTGACTGGACTCTTAAGTCCCGTGGTTTTTACCCTTTGATTTAAAGGGGTTTTCCACGTAAAAATTGTGTGTCTCGTGTGATTGGTTGTTTGTGATTATCCTTGGTTGAATTTGTGTTGCTGGAGTATATATATATCTTGTGCAATTTAGTATCATATTTACAGATCCTGTTAATTGGGAGAGAAAGAACTACCGGTTGTGCTTTCCCGATTTTTCGGTAAGTTCGGTTTCTGCCCATCACACTGGTATCAGAGCTTTGATTGTGTTGTTGTGTAATTATGGAGGCTGGCACAAGTAGAATGATTGTTTTGAATGGCACAAATTATCAATTATGGCAGAATAAAATGAAAGACCTGTTATTTGTGAAGTCTTTGCATCTTCCTGTCTTTGCTACTCAAAAACCTGAATCTAAAAGTGATGAGGAATGGGAATTTGAGCATCAGCAGGTGTGTGCTTTTATTCGCCAATTTGTTGAGGAAAATGTTTACAATCACATTGATCAAGAGACACATGCACGCACATTGTGGAGCAAGCTTGAAAACTTGTATGCTTTAAAGTCTGGCAATAACAAGTTGTTCATGCTTAAAAAGATGATGGAACTGAAGTATAAAGAAGGAACAACTGTGGCTGATCACTTGAATGAGTTTCAAGGAGTTATGAATCAGTTAATTGGTATGGGCATCAAATTTGAGGATGAAGTAGTAGGGCTTTGGTTGCTTGCTACTCTACCGGATTCTTGGGAAACATTTCGGGTTTCACTTATTAATTCTGCTCCTAATGGTGTAGTAACTTTGGAACTTGCCAAGAATGGTGTTTTGAATGAAGAAGTGAGAAGAAAGTCTCAGGGTTCTTCATCACAGTCTGAAGTTCTAGTTACGGAAAATAGGGGGAAAAGTAGGAGCAAAAATGAAACGGGTAGAGATAAAAGCCGAAGCAAGTCAAGATCAAGATTTAAAAATGTTGAGTGCCATCATTGTGGCAAGATGGGCCATATCAAGAAATATTGCTACAAGTGGAGGAAAGAGAACAAAGGTGGTAGTGATAAACAAGAGAAGAGGGATCATGGAAAGAATGATCGTGTTACTACTGCTACCTCTGATGATCTGTTGGTTACTTGTGATGAGAATGTGATCAACTTAGCATGCGACGAGACAAGTTGGGTAATAGACACTGGTGCTTCACTTCATGTCACGTCTAGGAAGGAATTCTTCACATCTTATACGCCTGGTAATTTTGGGGTATTGAAGATGGGTAATGATGACTTGGCACATAATGTTGGCATGGGAGATGTCTGTTTGGAAACTAACAATGGAACAAAGTTGACGCTAAAAAATGTCATACATGCACCGGATATCCGTTTGAATTTGATTTCAGCGGGAAAGCTAGATGATGAGGGATTTTGTAACACCTTCAGTGATGGTCAGTGGAAATTGACTAGAGGCTCATTCGTTGTGGCTCGAGGAAAGAAGTGTTCAAATTTATATTTGATGCAGTCTTCAATTTCCAGAGGTATTGTTAATGTGACGGAAAATGATAGTTCAACTGTGCTATGGCATAAACGGCTTAGTCACATGAGTGAAAAGGGGCTTAATTGTCTGGCCAAGAAGAATCAACTTTCTGGGTTGAAGAATGCTACACTGAAGAATTGTGCTCATTGTTTGGCTGGAAAACAAAGAAGAGTTTCATTTAAGAGTCATCCTCCTTCAAGAAAATCAGATTTGCTAGAGTTGGTACATTCCGATGTTTGTGGTCCTTTGAAAGTAAGGTCGTATGGTGGTGCACTTTATTTCGTGACTTTTATTGATGACCATTCAAGAAAACTTTGGGTCTATACTTTGAAAACAAAAGACCAAGTGCTTGATGTGTTCAAACAGTTTCAGGCTTCAGTTGAAAGGCAAACTGGGAAGAAGTTGAAGTGCATCCGTTCTGATAACGGCGGCGAATATAGTGGACCATTTGATGATTATTGTCGTGCACAGGGAATCAGACATCAAAAGACACCTCCTAAGACACCACAGTTGAATGGCTTAGCCGAAAGAATGAACAGAACATTGATTGAGAGAGTCAGATGTTTGCTTTCAGATGCAAAGTTACCTAGATCTTTTTGGGGTGAAGCTTTGTATACAGTGGCACATGTGATTAATTTGTCTCCAAGTGTTCCTTTGCAAGGTGATGTTCCAGACAAAGTTTGGTTTGGTAAGGATATGTCATATGATCACCTGCGTGTGTTCGGTTGCAAGGCTTTTGTACATGTTCCAAAGGATGAGAGGTCAAAGTTAGATGCCAAGACTCGTCAATGTATCTTTGTTGGTTATGGTCAAGATGAATTTGGGTACAGGTTATATGACCCAGTTGAAAAGAAGCTTGTTAGAAGCAGAGATGTTGTTTTTGTTGAGGATCAGACTATTGATGACATTGACAAGGCGGAGAAAACCGATCCACAGAATAGTGATGACTTGACCGCCATGGATCCAATTTCTCTAACCCCTCCGCCAAATCCAGTTGAGGATGGCATGCAAGAAGATGTCCATGATGACCAGCAGGGTATGGGTGATTTTGATGCTCCCATGGATAATGTTGTGAATGATCAACACCAAGGACCTATATCTCCACCAACAGTTCCACTTCGGAGGTCTACTAGAGATCGACAGCCTTCTTTGAGGTATTCTTCTAATCAGTATGTTCTTTTAACTGATGGGGAAGAACCGGAGTGTTATGAAGAGGCTATGGAGAGTGAATGCAAAGGTCAGTGGGTTGATGCTATGAAAGATGAGCTTAAATCTTTACATGACAACCATACGTTTGAGCTGGTGAAATTGCCTAAGGGTAAAAGAGCTTTGAAAAATCGGTGGGTTTACAGGTTGAAGCAAGAAGAGAATTCTTCAACTCCACGATACAAAGCTAGATTGGTCGTCAAGGGTTTCAGTCAGAAAAAGGGGATTGATTTTGAGGAAATATTCTCTCCAGTTGTAAAAATGTCCTCTATCAGATCTATATTGAGTTTGGCATCCTATTATGACTTGGAAGTCGAGCAAATGGATGTGAAAACTGCTTTTCTTCATGGTGATTTAGAAGAAGAGCTTTACATGGAGCAGCCAGAGGGTTTCATTGCACAAGAAAAAGAGGACTATGTGTGCAAATTAAAGAAGAGCTTGTATGGTTTGAAGCAAGCTCCGAGGCAATGGTACAAGAAGTTTGAGTCTGTTATGGGGGAGCATGGCTACAAGAAGACTACTTCTGATCATTGTGTTTTTGTCAAGAAATTCTCTGGTGATGATTTTATTATTTTGTTGCTCTATGTTGATGATATGCTTATTGTTGGTCGTAATGCTTCTAAGATTAATATGTTGAAGCAAGAGTTAAGTAAATCCTTTGCGATGAAGGACTTGGGGCCAGCAAAGCAAATTCTTGGCATAAGGATCACACGTGATAGAAATGCCAAGAAATTGTGGTTATCACAAGAGAAGTACATTGAAAAAGTACTTCAAAGGTTTAGTATGGACAAAGCTAAAGTGGTGAGCACTCCTCTTGCTACACACTTTAGATTGAGTGTCAAGCAGAGTCCTTCCACAAGAGAAGAGAAGGAAGACATGCAGAAGGTTCCTTATGCTTCAGCCGTGGGTAGTTTGATGTATGCAATGGTATGCACAAGACCTGACTTAGCTCATTCTGTTGGCACCGTCAGTCGGTTTCTTTCTAATCCAGGCAGAGAGCATTGGAATGCAGTGAAGTGGATTATGAGATATCTTCGGGGTACTTCCAACTTGAAACTTTGCTTCGGCAATGAGAAACTTGTTCTAGTTGGTTATACAGATTCTGATATGGCTGGAGACATTGACTCCAGAAAGTCCACTTCGGGTTACTTAATTACTTCTGCAGGGGGAGTTGTGGCTTGGCAATCCAGATTGCAAAAATGTGTTGCATTGTCCACTACTGAGTCAAAGTTCATTGCAGTGACCGAAGCGTGCAAGGAGTTGCTTTGGATGAAGAGATTTATGCAAGAACTGGGCTTTACCCAAGAGAGGTATGTTTTATTTTGTGATAGCCAAAGCGCTATTCATCTTGGTAAGAATTCAACCTTTCATGCTAGGTCTAAACATATCGATGTAAGGTATCATTGGATACGAGATGTTCTCGATGCTAAATTGTTAGAACTTGAGAAAATTCATACTGATGATAATGGCGCTGATATGTTGACTAAAGCCTTACCAAGAGAAAAGTTTGAAATATGTTGTTTGATCGCCGGGATGGCGAACACCTCCACATAGTCGGGAGGGGGAGATTTGTTGGGCATGGGTCCCTCCTATGTGGAGGAAATACCTTTTCTGCCCTTAGCCCTTTTAATTGATGGGGCTTTTGTGTTTAGGCTAGAAGAGAGTCAGAAACAAAAGAAATAAGAAAAAGGGGAGTGTGGCGGCAGAGAAGGAGAAAGAGTGAGTTGCACAGTTCTGATCAAGTCGTCGATCGGAGGTTCATCCGTGGTCCGATCTTCTTGATTTTCTGGCAGTGGCTATAGGATACGTAGATGCTGATTGTGTACGGTGAGAATTTTCATCTGAACACTATAAAGTACTGTTTTGTGTCCGAATAGTAGTCACGTTTTTGGGGTGATTTCTCAACTTTCTCTATTTGATTTTAATATCACTTGTTGATAGCTAAGTTAGAGTTGTGTACTCATTGTGTTAGCTGAATTATTGTGATATTGTAAACACACTCTCATTATAGTGGAGATTTTGACTGGACTCTTAAGTCCCGTGGTTTTTACCCTTTGATTTAAAGGGGTTTTCCACGTAAAAATTGTGTGTCTCGTGTGATTGGTTGTTTGTGATTATCCTTGGTTGAATTTGTGTTGCTGGAGTATATATATATCTTGTGCAATTTAGTACCATATTTACAGATCCTGTTAATTGGGAGAGAAAAAACTACCGGTTGTGCTTTCCCGATTTTTTGGTAAGTTCGGTTTCTGCCCATCAGACACCGTCCCAAATCCTCTACAACTGGTATTCCTTCATAAAACCCAATTGAAAGGAATCATGGAAGCCTTCACCAGCAACAGCCAACGACTGAACACGTTTATGGTCGATAGAAACCAAATAAGGGAGGACAAACGGTCTCTAATCCAGGTCGACAAAAATGCATGGCTAGTTTTTTTGGGAATTCACAAAGTCCATAAGCAAAACTGGTTTGGAATAAGTGCTCTGACCAGAGATCCTTCAGAAAATACCATGGTTTTATGTAGAAGTATTTGTTAGTAGTTTGCAATGTTGATGGATACTATCCCATATCACTTAGAAAAGTCAAGAGAAACGAATATATAATAAGCTATTCTTCTTAGCTTAGACAATTGCACTAAGTGCCAAAAGCCCAAGGTGGTAGTGGGCTCACCTAGTAGGCTTACCTAGTGGGCTACTACTTATTTAATGTCAAAGATGGGCACTTGGGCACTTGGGGCACTTGGGTTAAAATTGTTAATACAATTGATTTTTTGTTTTATTTTTTGATTTTCGGAATAAATTAATTTATTAATTAAACCGAAAAAATTATATTAAAAGTCAGTTGTATTGAATGGTTGTGAATGGTTGTGTTTCTTAACAATACTGTTATGTAAAGACATAACACTTAACTAAACAGTTGTTGTGTAAGAACACAACCTAAGCCAACAGACATTTGTTGTATAGTGTCTATAAAAGAGACTTTTCTATTCTGCCATTTTCACTATTCTGCTTGGAACGTTTATGACTTTGTTGTATCCTGGAGGCATTATAAAGCCTTAAGGAAAGTGTTTCTCATGCCTCAAAGTCCGCATTTAAATCTTTTATATCTATTATATTTTCTAACAGTATTGAAGCATCCAGTGCATGCCATTCCAGACTTCTTCTCACCAGACAGGTACTCTACAGATTATTTCTTCTAAAAGTTGAATCAATTGTTTGCAAATGGAAGAACATAATTCTTGGACGAACAAAAGTTCACTGGAACTTACTTCCAGCAATGGAGGATGTTCGCAAAATGGTTACAACAGGTACTCAAATCCTGTTCACCACCGAATGGCATCCACTAGCGAGAGAAGTCACAAAAATGGCACAAAGCGCAGCAATATCAAAGATCTCTTTTAGCTGGCCATAGTCAAGAGGCGTCTAACCTTGTTTAGTTTTCAGTAATTCTGTTTTCTTTCCTTGTAACTTTACCACAAAAAAAAAAAAAAAACATCAATTACTGTTCTTAGAACAATGCAATTGAGAGAGTAAAACGCTGTTCAAAGAACAGTGTTAAGATCTCAAATTAGATATATATTGTATAATATTCAGTATAGAGGTTTTTGGTCACTAATATTCGTTACAGATTAGACCGAAAATAACAAGAGTACAATTTTTGGGCTCTTAGATATAGGCAATGGTCTTCAAACTTTAAGTCATATTTTATATTAATTTTTAAATTTCAAAACGTATCAATCAAATTTTCGATTTTATAGTTTTATATCAATGTGATCCTTCCATTAACAAAACCGTTAGAATAAGCATTAAATAACAGATGGCATGTGACATGTAAATTACAAAAATGTCATCCTGCTGATGTGGTCTTTATTTTTGTCATTTTGTCTTTTTTCTTTATTCCTTTATTGTTTTCAAATTTTATATTTTATTTTCTTTCTTTTTTTAAAATAAATACAAAAAATAAAAATAATTTATATAATTCTTTTAAAATATAATTAATTTATAAACATATAAAATATTTAGTTAAATTAATTTTATAAAAATGTAACAATAAAATATTTTATATTTTATTTCTTCTTTATTATATTTTTCTTTTTTCTCCTCTTTGTAAATAAATAATAATAATTATATTATAATTTAAACTAATTTTTTAAAAAATAATAATTTATAAAAATATAAAGCATTTATTTGCATTAATATTATAAACATATAATAAGTTTTTTTTTACTTTTTTCTCTTTTTTTCCTTTCTCCTTTTTCTTCTTTATAAAATTATATAAATAAAAATAAAAAATGAAAATAATTTATATTATAATTTAAATTAAATTTCCAAAAATAAAATAATTTATAAAAATATAATATATTTATTTACATTAATTTTATAATAAAATTTATATTATATTTTATTTTATTTTCCTTTTTCTTAATTATTTTTCCTTTTTCTTTTTCTAAATAAATTATTTTTTATAAAAAATTAAATAATTTATAAATATAAAATATTTATTTACATTTATTTAATTAAAAATTTATATTTTTTATATCGACTTCAATGCTTAAGTTGAGGCGGCAACTACCTTGACCGAATCTGCAATAAAGCGCCAAATTGGACCCTCCTCGATCTAGCGCGAGAGATCAAATTTGGCCTCTTGCAATGCCTATCGAGCGTTATGAATGGCAGTCTGGTCCTTCGCAGGGTCGAACTAGCAGTGGGGATTTAAATTTCTCTTTTTCGATTGACGAGAGTTAAGTAGAGAGAATAGAAAGAAAAAAAAATTAAAAAAGGAAAGAAAAAAGAAAATAAAATATATTTACAACAAAAAAAATAATGTATATAAATATTTATATTTGATAAATTATTTAATCTTTTACAAAATTAATTTATTTATAACAGGAAAGAAATAATAAAAAGGAAAATAAATTTTTTAATTAATTAAAATAAATATATTATTTTTATAAATTATTTAATTATTACAAAATAATTAATTTTTATTTAATTATTTATAACATTAAATAAAAAAGAAAAAAATTATTTTTATAAATAAATTTTTTTATAAATTATTTACTTTTATTTTTAATTATATTATAATTTTTTCCTTCTTTGTATTTATTTATTAACAAGAAAAAAGGAAAAAGAGAAAAAGGTAGGTTTTTTATCAGACTATAACTGATTTTTTTTTATTTACCGAAATATCATTGTTTTGAAATTAATTTCCAAAATTCGCTCATTTTAAAATCAGCTGAAAAATCGCCATCCCCATGATGATTTTCCAACGTAAAATTGAAAAAAATTGAAAAAAGACGAAGGAAAATCGCCATGGGGGGTGGCGATTTCCTTTGGTGTATTTGAAAAAAATTCAAAATATACCAAGGGAAATGGCCACCCTCTATGGCGATTTCCCTTGGTATAAATTGATTTTTTTTTTTCAATTTCACCAAGAGAAATTGCCATAGGGGGTGGCGATTTTCCTTAGAGGGATATTTTTTTTAAAAAAAAATTTACTTTAAATTTAAAATTTGACGGTTAGAAAAAAAATACAAAAAAATACAAAATTTTTGAAGCCAACGGTAACTTGACCGTTGCCTTCAAAAATTCCCTCCCCCAACATTCGAATCTTCTATAAATACCCCCCTCATATTTTATACAACATAATTTAGCTTTCTTTCTACAGCAATATTTTTTTTCTACAACAATATTTAAAAATGGCTTCATCATCACTATTGAGGTTGCAAGAAAATCACATATCCTCGGATATATTTAAAGAGGTAAGTAAATTGTTGTAATATTATTTGTATTATATTATCAATTTTTAGTAATTTTTTAATTATTATTATTTTGTCATTTTATAGTTTTATAATTTTTATATTGTTTAATGTTTTAATTATTATAGTTTAATCATTTTTTAATTATTATTATTTTTTCATTTTATAGTTTTATAATTGTTTATTTTTTATATTGTTTACTTTTTTATTATTATAGTTTTTTAATTTTTTAATTATTATTGTTTTTTCATTTTATAGTTTTATAATTTTTAATTTTTTATATTGTTTAATTTTTTATTATTATAGTTTTATAATTTTATAATTATTATTGTTTTTTCATTTTATAGTTTTATAATTTTTTATTTTTATATTATTTAATTATTTAATTATTATAGTTTTATAATATATTAAATTTTATAATTTTATAATTATTTAATTTAATTAATTATCAATGGGATACTCGTCGCGTATTACGTTCGAGAAAATTTACATTGGAGGACCCGCATCCATCTATTATCGACCACTTAAGAAGAGCCAGATTTTATCACGCAACTCAAATTCAATGATTTTTGCTACAACCCGACTTAATCAGTGTGTTGATCGAACGATGGAGACCCGAGATGCACACTTTTCATTTTCCATTTGGTGAATGCACGGTAACTCTAGAAGATGTTGCGCTTCAACTTGGACTTCCGGTCTATGGCGATGCAGTTACAGGCGCAAGCTTGCTAGATTGGAATGAAGAGTGTCAAAATCTATTGGACGCGGTACCTCCAGATGAGTATGTATCTGGCTCAACGGTGAGACTAAATTGGTTGAAATCCTTTCAAAATCTTCCATTACACGCAACTGAAGAACAGATACAATATGCTGCTAGAGCATATATTTTATGTTTGATTGGAGGATTACTAATGCCTGACAAATCGAGCAGTCGGTAAATTTAATGTATCTTCCATTACTACGTGATTTAGAGCATGCGACAAATTATAGTTAGGGTTCTGCGTGTTTGGGGTTTTGTATAGAGAACTGTGTCGGGCTACAGTTCCAAAAAGCCATGACATAGGTGGACGTTTAGTGCTTCTACAATCATGGGCTTGGTATGGACTGTCATTTCTCGCTTCGCGCGTAGATGTTTCGGCTGTATACCTCCTTTCAAGCAGGTACTAATCTTTACTATTTTATTAATTTTGTACGAACTTGTATTTTTATAGGTCTATTAAGATTTTATACGCATTTTAATAGGTGGAGTAGGAGTAAAGATCTTATCGAGACTCCGACCAACCTTGCAAGTATAAGATTGTGACTAGATCGAGTAGGATATGATAAGGTAAATGTTTCGATTGTTACATTCAAGTGTTTTTGTATTTAATCCATATGAAACTAATAATTTGTAATAATTATTCGTAGTTTCTGTGGATGCCATATTCCTCAAGTGAAATTATGGCATGCCTCTCATCGGATGCCTATAATAATTGTAATATATGGAAAGCAAACATAGCATTGATATGCTTTTCATATGTAGAGTGGCACCAAACTGACAGGGTGTTGCGACAATTTGGGATGCAACAACCAATTCCGCAAGCATCGGTGAACCTTGATAAGGTTCACAAGTTCGACATACGTTGGCGTCATGAAGAATTCTGGCCTACGAAGCATGAACATTGAATCCATTGGTGGAATATAAGTTCTCAACGAATCCCGACAGGTTATTCGATTGTTGGTAATAATTTCAACCCATCTGATGATTACATAGGATGGTACAAAAATGAAGGTCGGCCTTTTATTTGTCCACCGTCGGTGTATGAGGATGTTAGGAGTATGCCATTTACCGGACGAACTTCAACTCCAATCCCTCCTGCACAGGATATGGAAGTAACTAGACAACCTAACCGACAACGTGGGCGGACGCGTCAACCGGCCTCATCAGAGTTCACTATATCGAGGATGTCATTTAGTCATCCTGAACCTGAATGGGATCATGGAGTACCATCCAGTCATCATTATTCCGTCAATCACCCTGGATATGACGTTGATAAGTGTTGCCGACCATCACCGCGAATGACAAGGTTAGATGACCAGTTCCCCATCCTAAGTCCAAGTTCAGCATATCTAAATACAATGTATCAGTTTGGAACCCTTGCGTCAGCATTTGATGGTACATCATTTGTGGGTCCATCTAGTAGTCAGGTTCTCTTTATGGGTGAACTAGGTGTTGGCTCCTCCAGCAGTGTGTTTCAAATTTTTCATACAGAATAAATGGCAGATGATATACAACCGAAACCAGTGGCGGTCACAGCAAGAGGTCTGGGTCGACCGCGAATACATGTCACTGACGAGGTTGAACGACGGGTCTAACCTCCACGCACTAGGAGAGCTCGACACTATTGCTCTACACCACGCAATAATTAGAATAAATGTACTTTTATTAATATAACGAAAATAATGTATTTAAATTTGTAATATATAAATTTATATGTTTTGCATTTCATGTTATTTATTTTAAATTTGTTGGAAAATTAATTGTTATTTTTAATTTTTCTTATTTATTTTGTTATTTATTATTGAATATATTTTTAAAGATGTTAATTTTGTTATTTATTTTTAATTTTTTTATTCAGCATATCTAACTAAAAATTTAATATTGTTATTTAATTTATAAAAATGTAATTTAATTTATTATTCAATATATTTTTAAAAATGTTAATTTATAAAATTTCTTAATTTTATATAAAATAATAATCCAAATTACATGATAAGTAGAAAAAAACTTGCATAACATTTTCCCTTAATGACAAAATATGTAAATATAACAGGTTATGAAAACATGTAATTCCTTTATTGTTGATGCGAACTCTCCCCCAATGTGCCAGATTGATGCGGACATTTTCGACGACTATGACCTTCATTTTTGCATAATCTCAATGTTTTGGTTGGCCTTTCTCCTTGAGGTCAATTTCATTACGAATACAATTTGATTTTGGCCGACCATGTGGATTTTTCGGCATTTCTTGTTTGGGACACAATTTTGGACCATCATATTGAGGCCAATAACCTTTATTTCCAACTAGTTGGAACTCATGTCTATAAACATTCAATATAGTTTTCAGTCTATAGACATTGTCCACATATTGCATGCAATCTACATGGACATGTGCACAAGCAACAACTACATGTGAACAAGGGAACCTTTGTGCTTGAAACTTCCCACAGTCAGTTGTATTGAATGTCACTAAGCTTGACTTTATACTTCATTGCAGAAACACCCTCTTTTAGATCAACTAACTCTTCAATCAGAAAAGATTGATTTACTCACTTAAAATTACAAACAAAGTGGGAGTTAGCTTTCTTGCGATTTTCTTGCATAGCCTGTGTGATTGTTTCACAGTATGTGTGCCCTCCTTCCATCATTGCAATTGCTTGTTCCCCATCTTAACAAAAAATGCAGCCAACCTATAATATGTTGATTGCACTAAAGCAATAATGCGAAGATGACGCGTTCCCTTCAACACCGAATTGATAGATTCAGCTAGGTTGGTTGTCATATAGCCATAACGTCTTCCTTGATAATATGATTGGGCCCACTTCTCCTTGGCTCTACATTTTCTCCACGAAGATTCTCATACATGAAATGAAAATTCGATCGTCTCAACTTGTATCCTGATAAAATTAAAAACAAAAAACTTGTGAATTTCAGTATTATTTTATATACTAAAGGAAATATAAGAGATAAAATAACTATGATTCGATTACATACCCATGTTAACAATGTGTCGACGCAATTCCTTATTGTTAAACTTCTTCATAAAGTTAGCTGCAATATATCGAATGCAGTACACTGAGTATGCATGAGGAGGATTCCATGCACTACCATCACGTTTGATCGCAGCTTTGATGGCTTCATGTCGATCAGACATCAAGCACATGCCAGGCTATTTTGTCACATCCGCAAATTAGTGAGAAAGAATGACCAATCCTCCATTGTCTCACCCTCCACAATGGTAAAGGCAATTGGCAGTATGTTTCAGTTGCCATCTTGTGCAATAGCTAATAATAATGTTCTTTTGTATTTTCCATATAAGAAAGTACCGTCTATTTGCACAATAGGTTTACAATACGGATACCTTTCAATGCACGATTTGAATATCCAAAAGAGTCGATGGAATATTCTCTTATCCTGGATCAGTCGATCACCATGATATGCAAGTAGCGTTTGCAATTCCACAATTGTACCAGGAACGAAATGTTGCATTGCACCTAACCATTTAGGTAGCTCATTGTACGATCTATCCCAATCGCCAAAAACTCGAACAATTGCCTTTTGCTTTGCTTTCTACGCTTTCTTATAGGAGGTGATGTATCCATACCAGATTCGCATCTTAGCGATCAAAACTAAAACGGAGATCTCCGGATTTGCTTGGACCAATGACAGAATGCATGAACAGATCATGTTAGAATCTAACTTGCAATGATCTTGTGAAATCCTCCCCGATGTGCAAGTATGAGGCCCTTCATATGTTCTAATCTCCTATGCCTGTTTCTTCTTCATAAATGTTGCCCTTATTCTCCAATTGCACCCTTTCCCATACATTAGTCATTTAGCATAATATTTGGTCCGCTCATATTCAATTACTTTGTAATCTATAGAGTTTTTGATGTTATAGTGCTTAACAGCTGAAAGCATAGCATCTTTCGTTGGAAATTATAACCCAACACACAGATCAACTGTAGATGGATCAAAAGTCAAAGACGTAGCAAATGTATGAGCATACTTGGGAAATTCTGGCACTTGCATTGCCTCCAGATTCAAGGTGTGCATATGGGATGAAGCCTCATATGGGGGAAGATCTCCATGAGTGTTGATCTCAGCAGCGACGACGTCTGGGTCAGAATCACTGTTGTCATCACTTGCGAATTCAGCATCCTCTTCCTACTCACTAAAGTCACCAACATATTCACCATGGACTCCACATGGCGGAACAGGATCAACACTACCTAACTCATCTTCGAGGGCAGTAGGAATTGTTTGTGAGACTAATGAATTATGAAACGTTGTAGCTTGAGATAGTTGAACGACTTCTTCTGTAGGAACGTCCTATGTAGTGTGAACATAGAACGACCCAGAATCATCATCTTCTGTGGGAAAGTTTTCTGTAGTGCGAACATTTGAAGGCCCACAATCATCATGAACATCCTCTATGTCAGCATATAACTTAAGTACACCAACATTTGCAAATGTCTCTTGAGCATAAAACATGCATGTGACATCATCATCTTCAAGTGGAAATATTCTATAAAGGACACATCCTTCACCAATAGAAAGAGGATGCCTATACTTAATCTCTGAAATTCTTTTTCTATTTCCAGCTTTAATTTTTTATGAATTTTCAGTTTCAGTTCCTCTAATGTGATGTCTTTATCAACACGAAAGCTTTTAGGACGTTTACAATCAAAGGTAGCATCTTCGTCAGTATTATGAATTTGGCCATTATAGTAGACCAATGCGATAACTCTGTTACTCATGTTGTGTAGTAATGAAACTGAGAAGGATGGGAATGGAGGTATTATCACTCAGCAAAAGAAAGAAGAAATAGAGAAGGATGAGATGAAGAGGTATTAGCACTCAGAAAAAATCTGATTGAAAAACTTCTGTAGGGGGTATTGTAAACCTTCATAAGTATTATAAATTTATAATAGTTCATTGTGTTGTACCGGATGACAAATCCCATCATTTGTACAAGATGGTATCTGATTCTCATTTTCTGGCTAGAGTTAATTGACTGAAAAATTGATAACTCATTCAATGTAAAAACTGGTGATAAATCCTATCCTTTGTACCGAACTGTCCAATAGTCTTATCCATTGCAGAAGAAATCCAATTCCAATATTTTCTACAGCATTTGATTGACTAGAAAATAGCTGAAACATATCCCTAACACTAAATCATTAGTCTCATCCATTGCAGAAGTAATCCAATTCTAATATTTTCTGCAGCATTTGATTGACTGAAAAATAGCTGAAACCCTAACCCTAAATCTGGTCAATAGTCCCATCCATTGTAGAAGGAATCCAATTCCAATATTTTCTGCAGCATTTGATTCACTGAAAAATAGTTGAAACCCTAACTCTAACCCTAAATCATTAATCACATCTATTGCAAAAGGAATCCAATTCCAATATTTTATGAAGCATAAAATTAAAATAAGAAATAAATGTAATTTTATATAAAATTCAAATAAAAAATTAATTTTTAATTTATATAAAAATAATATAAGAAATCAAATTTTAATTTATATAAAATTTAAATAAGAAATCAAATTTTAATTTCTATAAAATTTAAATAAGAAATAAAATTTTATTTTATATACAACTTAAATAAGAAATAGATTTTTTTAAAATAAAATTTTATTTTATATAAAATTTAAATAAGAAATAAAAATTTTATATAAAATTTTAATAAGAAATTTTTTTAAAAAATTTTAATAAGAAATAAAATTTTATTTTTTATAAAATTAAAATAATAAATTTTCTTTTATTTTTTATAAAATTTCAATAAAAATTAAATTTTTATTTTTTATAAAATTAAATAATTAAATAAATTATAAAATTTTAGTAAATATATTTTTAAAAAAAATAAAAACAAACCAAGGTAAATTTTTTTATACCCATTTGTTAAGATCTCACATATAAAATTTAAATAAAAAATCAAATTTTAATTTATATAAAATTTAAATAAGAAATAAAATTTTATTTTATATCTAATATAATTAAGAAATAAAATTTTTTATATTAAATTTAAATAAGAAATACTTTTTTATATAAAATTTTAATAAGAAATAAAATTTTATTTTTTATAAAATTAAAATAATAAATTTTATTTTCTATAAAATTAAAAAATTATACAATTTTAGTATATTTTTTTTAAAAAATTAAAAAACAAACCAAGGTAAATTTCTTTTATACCCGCTTGCAATTTTTAAAATTAAAATACAAATTTTTTAAAAAAAAATTGCAATTCTTTTTTTTTTCCTAACAGTTAAATTTTAAGTAAAAAATTTTAAAAAAAATACCCCCAAGGTAAATCGTTTCCCCCATGACGATTTTTCTTGTGAGATTTAAAAAAAAAAAAAATCAATTTATACCAAGAGAAATCGCCATGGGAGGTGGTGATTTCCCTTGGTATATTTTAAATTTTTTTTTTAAAAAAAAAAAATACACCAAGGGAAATCGCCACCTCCCTTGGCGATTTTCCTTTCTCTTTTTTTAATTTTTTTTTTCAATTTTAAGCTGAGAAATCGCTATGGATGATTGATATTTTCTAGCTGATTTTAAAACAAACGGATTTTGAGAATTAATCTCAAAACAAAGGTATTTCGGTAAATAAAAAAATAGCTATATTCTGATAAAAATTAAAAAAAGGTAAAAAAAATTAAAATAATTAAAATAATTTTAATAAAATTAATTTAATTTAATATAATATAATATAAATTATTATTTATGTTTTAGTTTATTCATAAAGAATATAAATAAATAAATAAAAAAGAGAAAAAGGAAAGAAACAAAAAATTTTAAAATAGTTTTTATAAAATTAATTTAAATAAATATTTTATGTGTTTATGAATTAATTATATTTTCAAAAAATTAATTTAAATTATAATATAAATTATTTTTATATTTTAATTTATTTATTAAAAAAAAAAGAAAGAAAAATATAAAATTTGAAAAAGAAAAGAATAAAGGAATAAGAAATAAAGACAAAAAAAATTCACATCAACAGATAACATTTTTGTAATTAACACGTCACATGCTATCTGTCATTTAACGTCTACTCTAACAGTTTTACTAACGGAATGACCACATTGATACAAAATTATAAGATCAAAGATATGATTGATATGTTTTGAAATTTGAAAATCAATATAAAATATGCTCTAAAATTTAAAAATCATTAGTTCTATTAACTCTAATAACAGTGCCGGACTACCGAAACTTCAGGCAAAGATAGCTCAATATGTAGCATAGTTAAGAAGGAATAAAATCTCACATTTACTAGCATTCACATTTTTTTTATATTTTTTTGGATGTTTCAAAATTATGTTTTTTTAATACTTAAATCTATTATTTTTAGTTTTCAATTTTTTATTTTTTGAATTTAAAAATAATAGAATATGAATTTTATAAAAAATAAAAAAATTAATATTATATGCATCAAAATAACTTTTTTTTAATAAACTCCGAGACTAACAATTTGGAATTGTGGGAGTATTATACTAGTAATTTTGAACAATCTAGATCTAGAGTTAAATAATAAATACCACACCTCTGATGAAAAACTCTATTTATTTTATTTTATTGTGAAAAGGAAGCTTGCTTTCAAAACTTTTTACTCTACAAAAATTTTCAATAAATAACTGTGCAATTATAGAGATGTTTAGTTGGTTGACAGACTTAATGACCTAGCTCCTTCCTTCCAATTTTCTCCCTTGGTAAAGGTGGTATTTTGCCTGAAGCATATCTACTACTGAGCGCCATATCCAAGAGTTTTAAGGGGGAATGAAAACTTAATGAATGCTTAATTTGATAATCCTATCCTATGAATGTTGGAAGTATATATGGCTTAATTAATTAGCAACCGCACTACACTTCTCCTAATGCCTCCGGGCCTGGGCATAAATTAACAAGCACGCTAAGTTCTCTAAAGAGTTAAACAATATGCATTAATCTTACATCGAAAAAAATAAAAAAAATAAAAAAATTTTGAGCATATAAGCGGATACATTGCATATTCCATCAGGCGTGTCTTTTAAGAAGAGAGTAATGATCCTATAACAAATAGTATCAGAATCAACTCTTGACTGTTTGGTTTCACGCCGAACGCCTCAATGGGTGGGATAGACAAGATGGATTAACTGTGATTTTATGTCAAACACCTCAAGAAACGGGTAGGCAAAAAAATGGAAAAACCCGTAACAAGAGTATCACGAAATTAATGGAAAAGATGTCATGCCAAAACGCTCTAAAAAAGTAGATAAAATACATTAATTCCATATCAAATAAAAAAATAAAAATCTTTAAGCATATAACGCGATGCACGTTTCATTAATGCACATTAGGCATAACCTCCTTTTTGACCGAACCTGATTCTAAAACACTAGCAGCAGTTCAAATCTATTAAGATTTTCTTGTTGGATGAAGACCACCTCAACCAATCTGAAAGCTGAGGCCAAGCCCAAATTATAAGAAAGGAAGCCGTTTATAAAATAATGAGGTTGTAGCTGTACACAATTTGGTATGTGACCACGTGTGTGTGTATATATATATATATATATATATATATATATATATATATATATATATATATATGACTTGTGAATCTAAGTAATTGTGACTATTTCTCTAGTGTATTTTTTGGGAAATATAATTAACAACAATGAAATTAAATAACAAATATTGCTGGATCATTTTAAGTATTGCTGTACTTTGTTTTATATAAATAAACTTATATTTCTATCTTATGTTTGGTTCATGAGTAGAAAATATGAACGACATAAAATTTTTGTTTTAATTAATGCTAATCTAATCCTCTAGGACTCATATCTATCTAACGCATTAAAAATGGACGAAACTAGATTTAAAATGAAAAAAACATAAAAAAAAAAAAAAACTTTCTGGTGATTGCATAACAAAACATGGTTTAACAATTAGGAATACTATTTCTATCGATTAATGTTTGAAAGTTGAAACAACTAAAAGGAAAGGCAATTCAAGGGTGAAATATTGACTCACCTTTGTTGGCGATTGACACTAGAAACAAAGTAAGTGCTGTATTAAAAACTCAACAATCAACAATCTTAAAATTAGGTAAGAAACCTTTTTTTTTTTACTATATAGATTATATTGTACTTGACAAGATAAAATCTTTCTAATTAAGAAATTGAAACAAGATCCAATGTTTCAAGTTCATCATCCCTCTTGGTATAAAAAAATTCATCGCCCATGGAAGAGAACGATAACAGGGCCATCAAAGAATAATGGCTTATAAACAGTTGGTTGATTTCTTTTTTGGTTTATTCGGATTTGAGTAGTTCTATCAAATAACTACCTGTCTGACAAAGGAGAAAATCAAATAGAAGCTGGTGAAAAAAAAATTGTGCTACTGTTTGCCAAGGCAATGTATTATTTTTTACTATAAAAGAGAAGATTAATGAACTCTTTACAAATATTAAACGATGTAATGTAATAATACCTTTTTGTCATCTATGAGAAAATTAAAAAATTAGAGGAAGAGAAAAAAAGGGCCCAAAATAAAATCCCGTTAGAACCCAGCAGTTTTGAGCTCGTCTTCAAGTATCTCCTCGAGCAATAACTGGGACTCTTCCATCAACCCAGGGCTTAATCTGAACATCAGTACACAAAATTCCATTTCACTGAGAGCCCCATCACCATCAAGATCACCTTCTCTCACCATGCTCACAAGCTCATCGTCTCTCAAATCTTGCAACCCCAGCATTGCCGCGTTCCTCTTCAAGCTCTCCGCAGTGATCACCTCTTTGTCCTTATCCATCAACAGCTTGAACCCATTACACAGCTCCCTCATCAGCCCTTCTCCGCCCAGCTTCTCCGCCATCGCTGGCAATAAATCCTCGAAATCTGGAGCTGTTTTACCAATCCCTGCCATTAATTTCTTGGATGGATTTTGTAACTCTTGCTGACTAATGAATATGATTTCTTCAAAGAAATTAATTTTCAGTATTTTGAGATGCATTGGGGTATTTTAAGCAGGCAATATATATACAAGGGAGAAGATCAGGTAAGGAGGGTTTTTTCTTGGAAGGAGGGATAGTTTATATTTTCTCTATGTATGACAGCAAAGGAACACAAAACTTTATTACGGATCGGCTTTGATTCTTGCAGAGATGGAAAAACCTCTGTTTCGGAGAAGCTGTTGTCAAGGGTACTTTCATTTCTTTTGGATTTTTTAATGTTTGCTCTGTCTGCTTAGCCTTTTAGTTTGACCTTTATCACTTGACCGAGGGTTGGTTTTACCGTTTGCAAGAATTAACTTTGTTCACATACAATACAAGTGAAAGATGGAATTAATTGTTATAGGAAAAACAAATAAAAGATGGACTCGGTGCCTTCCCTGACAAAATTGGGGTCCTTTGTGAAACTTCATGGGCAATTTAAGGTTAAGAACTTAATAGTTAAGTTAAAAGCTTTCTTCTTGAGAATATTTTGCTAAGTTCATTTTGGGAAATATTGGCGACATTTCATAAAACATAATGATCTTCTTTTTGGTGTTTCTTAGAAAATTGGTTGCAAATTGCAATTGAGAAAAAACCCAATTCCTTATCACAAAGAGAATGTACGTGAAAATTTTACTGTTCTTCATCTTCGTCAAATAGAGGAGAATTGAAATTATATAAATTAAAAATAATAAACATGGATTTAAAATTGGAATGAATATAAAATTTGAAGCTTATGGTGGTGGTACGTACTGTGATCTGAAAGTTTGTCGCTCCTTCTTATCCATATATCGAACTTTCCTTTGAGGAACCTTCATTTTCTTTTCCCTATTCATATTTTCTTTCACGAGAAGAACGTACAACATGACTACATTGCAAACAAAATGTCATAAAGTTACGGTTAGCGTAAAGTTGGCGAACATAAGAAGTGAGCTATGCGCAAATTCAATTTGAATTATAAAAACATTAGGTCAAACTTAATTTGGATATAGTGTTGAAAAATTATTCAATTTGAAGATCTAAAAATAGATTTAAATATCTAATTAGGAGTAAAAAAATTGAAAAACACTTGGTCTACACATATTTTTTCCCATCCTATGAATAGATGACACGTTGATAGGATTAGAAATGAAACTCAAAAATACTCCTACTTTTATAGGGCTCAGAAAAAAAAAAAAAAAAAAAAAAATCGATTTGAATCGTAAATTTGATTTTGGTTCGATTTGTATTAAAACTGATCCGTATTAACCTTTTGTCTATCACGCATCAATCATGAAAAATAATCGGAAGATCTCCCAGTTAAAGTCCTTGATAGATGGAGATTTTGAGCTCATCTTTTGGCGCACCTGTCACGTGTCATCCATTCACATATAGGATAAGAACAGTGGTATAAAGACACTCATAAACTTAAATTGCTATGTAAACAGAATAATTCCCAACGCAGCAATTCATATATAATTAAAAAGCTAAATATCCGATATTCTAAAAGAAACTACTAAATATCCTATGCAAAAGCATTCACATTTCTAATAATTGAGGAAGTAATGAAGCTTGTGTGAATACGTAACATTCAAATTTCGGGAACAAATTAAAAATGGTAAAGGCAAACGCATGGAAGGCAAAGAGAAGAAAAACTGACTTGAAAAACTAGGAAAGTAGCAGGAATAATCCCTCCCCACGAACTTATACGTGTATTGGACGCGTATAAGCTAAAATGCTGTCTACACCATTTTTCTAATAAACAAAGTTTATGCACGAATGACAACACACAAATGGTGAATTGGTGATGCTGCTAACCTTTTATCAGATTTCTCAATCAGCATTAATTGGACAGTTTTGATCAATATACATCTGATGATCACCAAAATTAATATAGCTATTAACTAGAGTAAGCACCCCCAAGCCCCCAGCTATCTCATTTCCCTTTTCAACCCAATATTTCTTTTTCCAAATTATTCGGGTAAATTAAAATATCTAATATGTACTTGTATTATAATATAATATAATTTAATAATAATTAAAATTAATTAAATTTTTATTATTTTATAGTTACAAAAGTCTTCGACAAAAAATATTTAAAAAATAAATGATTAATTAATAAAAGGTAAATTTATTTATTTTTTTTAAAATTCAATTAGTAAATAAATCTTAAGGGGTTAACATATTTTCATCAAATTTCAGGAAATAAGTAGGTATTTTTCAAATTAAAGGGGAATAAGTATATTTTTTTCTCAAAACTAAGGGGTGTATGTACTTTTATCCTCTCTTTTTTCGGTGCTTACAAACACCTTCTAATCATATCCTTTTAACTCTAAATATAAAATATAATTCTCCCATTTTTAATTGAAAATTTATTAGTTAGAAAGACGTTTCTATTTGGAAGATGTGAATTTAGAATTATTCAGAATATGTCCTATCTGATTGTCTTTTTTCATTTCTAATTTTTGATGCTCTTTTCAAGATTAATAAAATATAATATAGGCCAGCAAGAAACTTCTCATTTACGATCAAAAGAGGGTTTACACTGGAAAGAATTTGCCCTTAGCTGTAGAATCACGAGAAATGAACGAATTGACTAAATACGTGGTTGTGTATTTTAGGGCGTAAGCTGACAATCAGCTTTGAAGTTTTAAAGTCTTTTTATACGGTATATAGATATATATTATTCAAAACTTATGGGAGCTGGCTAACTGGGGGATTGGAAGTTGGAACCCAGCCGGCAAAGACCACTTGGGTTGATTCCAGGCCCATAATTCCCTCGTTAAGATAACTACTTGACTATTAGGCCAAAGCCCAAATTGTGGACTAGTTGTGCTAGAATGTCCAAGGTCCAAATCTCAAAGGGCTCTAATTCAACACGTAATTCTTGTACAAATATTTCATTAACAATGAATTTGGAGCATGGGGGATTGAAAATTTGAAATTGGTTCATTTGCTTTTGGGGTGAGATATAGCCATCAAATGGAGCTGCAAATTCAGTTTGCCTCAGCTTTTTTGAAAGTTTCCTAGTAAAGCATGGTCATATTTCCACGAAGATTGAAAGGATTGGTCGCAACCGCAATCTAATGGCCTATTGGAAGTAGTGGTTTTTCTGATTCTCTGCTGATTTTTTTTTTTCTTTTTGTTTTTACTTTTTGAAATTAGGAAATGTTAATCGAAATCTAGTGACATTGATTAAGATGATAAATATAAAAAGAAAAGTGTAATTAATGTATCAATTTTTTTTTTTAATTCAGTAAAAATAATGTATTAAATGCAACAACAAAAATTCTTAAATAAATAAATATTTTTTAACCAATGTTTATAGGCACAAGTTAAGCAAACCTTTTGAAATTTTGTAAGTCAGAAGCCCGGAGTCTAGAAGGGCTCAAATCAGGCATTAAAGCTTTGTTTAACATTGTTGTTAACACAATTTTTGAGGTCAAAAGTTATATTTCATCGTAAACGTAAAATATTAAACAGATAAAAAAATTTAGTTTTTGAGGTTGAAATCATGATTTGGCAACCCAAACCAAAAAGCCAACCCAAACCAAGAAGTCAAAAAATATAGTTTTTGGGTTTTAAAAATTGATTTTTGGATAAAATGACATTATTATCCTCATATTATTACATTTTTATTATTTTAAACATATTTTTTTTGACGTTTCAATTTCTCACAATATTTTTTCACAACAATGTCAAACACTTAAAAAATTTTAAATCATAATTTTTCACTATATCTTTTAAATACATTTTTTTCAACCCAAATTTTTTTTTTAACTTTAATTTTTTTTAACGACAATACTAAATTAGTCCTAAGATCACCAAACACTTTAGCCCAGGGCTGTTGTTGGTGTTCCTAGCTCGCTAATCTTAATTATCCTTTCCAATGCTAAGATAGAATTAAATAGGCTTTCATGTCACTTGGCAGACAATCAGGGATAATACATTGTTTGGCTGCCAGCAAAAATGATGATTTGAGCTTAGAATTAAGGTAATCTTCGAAAAAAATAGGCAGTTTTATTTTGAGTTTTTTAATTAAAAAAATAATTTTTATTTTATATTAATAATGATAATATCATTAAAAAAATATGTAAATAATGAGATAATATTAAAAATTAAAAAAAAATATATTGTTTACTTGAATACATAATACATTAAAATTTTATTTTATGTAGATTTCAACACGTTTATATAGACTTCATGTATTCGTGTCGTGTCGTGTTAGTTTTTTTTTAATTATTTTTCTCATATTGTGTCCATGTCGTATAATTATGTTGTATTCGAAATTATCAAGTCTAATTGATACTATTCAAATCATTTTCAATTTTGTGTCACGTGTCGTCTTGTTTGTGTTCGTGTTAGTGTTACTTTTTTGTCATAATCGTATTCAATGTATTATATGTTTATATAAATTTTGACACATTAATAATCCGTTTTATGTAGATTTTGACACGTCCGTCTATTCGTATTGTGTTTATGTCATTTTTCGTATCGTGTCGTGTTTTGATTATTTGTTCTATGTTGTGTTCGTGTTGTACAATCATAATGTATTTGAAATTGTCAGATCTAATTGATACTATTCAAATAACTCTCAAATTTTGTCATGTGTCGTATAATGATTGAGAGTTATTGTTTGTCTAGATTAAATTTTATAATTTTAGACATCTATATTTTACTTTAAAAGCTGTTATCAAATAGGGATATTTTGAATAATTTATTATAGTGATTCAATTTAAACTCCAGTTGATTACTTACTTTAAAAGGCTTACTTTATTTTTTTTATTTTGTTATTTATTTATTTAAAAAAAAATAATCAATATTTTTTGCTATTTATTTATTTAAAATAGAGAAAGTAAAAAAAAAATTATTGCTTTATAATTATGTATATATTTTCATTTCTATAATTATTTAATATATTTAGTAAATAATAATTAAAAATAATAAAATAAATAATTCTTACATATTTATTTTTTTGTAATTAATATTAAATTATTATATTAATATGACAAATGTCATCCAATTATTTTTTATAATCTATATAAAATTAATAATTAACGTGTAAAATTTTATATAAATTTATAATACTTTAAAAACGGTCAAAGTATTTGAGAAGTCCTTATACTATACCATCTAATGCAAATTAGTCCCTCTACTACAAAACTGAGTAATTTAGTCCCTGTACTTTTAAAATTGAAGCAAAAAGGTAAAATCGCTAACTAGTGTAACGAAAACTGTTAAAAAAACTGACGTGGCATTTAACTTTGTGTTTATTTGATGATGTGGCACCAATAAATTATATTATTTTAAGCTGATGTGGATAAAATAACAAACTAACTTGGTAAAAAATAATTTGATGTGGCATTTTTGCCAACTTAGTTTGTTATTTTGTCCACGTCAACTTAAAATAATATATTTTATTGGTGCCACGTCAGCATTTGACATCCATGTCATCAAATAAACACAAGGTTAAATGCCACGCCAGCCTTTTTAACAGTTTCTGTTACACTAGTCAGTGATTTTACCTTTTTGCTTCAATTTTAAAAGTACAGGGACTAAATTATCCAGTTTTATAGTAAATGGACTAATTTGTACTAGATGGTATAGTACAGGAACTTCCTTGACCCTTTAAAAACACAAAAATTAATACGAACATGTCACGAATATATATATTTTTTTAAATTGAATCACTATGACAAATTATGCAAAATATGTTATGAATTGAGGCACGATACAGACACATAAATTTTTCTCTACATTGAATCATAATGACAAACTATGTAAAATATGAGATGAATTGAGACACGACACGAACACAATATAGGAAAAATAATTAAAACACAACACGAAAAATAACATGAACACGACATAAATACACGAACGTGTAAAATATACATAAAACGAATTATTAACGTGTAAAAATTTATATAAATTTATAATATTTTAAACACATGAAAAAAATAACATGAATACGAACACATAAATTTATATAAAATCAATTATTAACTGTAAACTTTTATATAAATTTATAATACTTTTAAAACACAAAAAAATAACACAAACATGAACACACAAATTTTTATTTAAATTGAATCACTATGACAATTATGCAAAATATGTCATGAATTGAGACACGACACGAACACACAAATTTTTCTTCAAATTGAATCACAATGACAAACTATGTAAAATATGAGATGAATTGAGACACAACACGAACACAACATAAGAAAAATAATTAAAACACAACATAAAAGTAATATGCACACGAAAATCTATATAAAACTAATTATTAACGTGTAAAATTTTATATAAATTTATAATACTTTGAAAACACAAAAAATAACACGAACACACAAAATTTCTTTAAGTTGAATCACTATGACAAATTATGCAAAATATGTCATAAATTGATACATGCCATGAACACACAAATTTTTCTCTAAATTGAATCACAATGACAAACTATGTAAAATATGAGATGAATTGATATACGACACCACTACAAGAGGAAGTCGAATTACCGACGGAACTATTACCGATGGAATCAATCCGTCGATAAAAGAGAGAATCACCGACGGTTCTGCTACTATTATCGACGGAATTCCATCGGTAATAGTCTTAGGCATTATTGACGGAATTTCTTACATTACCAACGAAAAGGGACTTTTACCGACGGAATATTTACAACCGAAATATTCCATCAGTAATACTTTGGCGGGAACGAATTAGCTTCTCGCGAAAGTATTACTGACGGATTGAGTGTTTTTACCGACTAAAATTATCTGTCGGTAAAATAAAAAATCAATTTTTTTAAAAATCTACAACAAAAAAAAAGATTAATATAAAAAAATAATAATTAAATTTTCGTCGATGATAGAGGATTCCGTCAGTGATAAATTTTCACCGACGGAACCTCGATTCAGAAATAGAGGTTTTTTTAATGGACGAAATCTTTCGGTAAAATTCTCGGGCATAATTTATTATGCCTGAGACTTTCCTTTTCTGTTTTCTTCTTTTTTCTTCTCTTCTCTCTTTCTCCTTCACCGACCTCTCTCCCCCACCGACGGAGTTCTCGACCGAATCCAGGCCACCTAGTCGCCGTCCGCCGTGGCCCCTGCTGTTGCTGTCGCCATCGCCGTAAGTCTCTTCTCTCTTATTTTCATTAATAATTTTATTTTAACAAATTATGGCACATACCAATATAACATACAAATTTTATTTTAAATTTTTGGTAATTTAAAAATTTCCTAATTTCCAATCTAAAATCATGATTTTCTCAACCAGATCAAGAATTCTAATGGTTTACTCTGTCCATTTGCTTAATGCAGTTATTTATTAATATTGGACCGAACAAAATAGGAAAATAATTATTCTTACAGCTTTATTATTCCCATATATCTTCTTAAATCTTCCTTCGTTATTGTTCAGCATCTTCAGGTAAACCCATTCTTGTAGCTTAAGTATTCTTTCTTTTTTTTCAATTTTAATAAATTCCTTGTTTATGCAGGGGAGAGGTTGGAAAATGGATTGCTTTTGTTGCAGTTGTTTTACGCTTGTTTTTCCCTAAACGTTTCCTAGGTATAATAATATTGATCTAATTCCTCTATTACTTGGTCATGCTTAATTCACAATGATCTTTGTTTTGCCTTGTCATATTTGAACGATTATGCAGTAAAATGGTTGGTGACTTGGCGTTTGCTTTGCCATCTTCAATGCGATAGAATGTGTCTAAGTAGTCTGTTAGACAACTACGATGATATTCAAAATTTGTGATAACCAGTTATTACTTAATACTGAAACTGCAGACTGGCTGAAACTGTTGGCAATCTTATAAGCAATTAGCAATATTTCATTACTACTAAATATAAATTAAAAGATTAAAGAACAGATTACTTATCTGTAATTCCGGCAGAGCAGCATATAAAAAATACGAACAATCCAGAATGGAAAATTGACAACACTTACAGGTTAATCTAAATACAGAAAAAGGATAATCGAGTCAAGGTTGGACCTCTGACCTTAAGACGATTATTTCCTGTCTCTCAGGTGCTAACAGTATGTCGCAATTCATCTCCCAGGCCTCCTCGATTACGTTGCAATCAAGAGCACACTTTTAGCAACACGAAGAACCAAAAAAATATCGGTCTCTCTCACAGAAGACACAAGAAAAGACAAGAGCAGTATAGAAAAATTAGGAGAAATTTTCGGTACTTTAAAAGACAGGCACTGCTCAGGTTTATATAGAAAAACAGACGACTTTTCGGAATGGACATATCATTTGGAACAAAACCTGTTCGGCCAAGCAGGCAGCTTTTGAAAATAAAAAGGTTCTTAGTTTAAACCGAACAGACAAAACTTTTAACAAACAAAAAGGTTCGGTCTGAAAAGATACTTCTTAAACAGACAAGTCTCTTGGTTGGAGAATATTGAATCGGTTTGGTTTGGACTGAATAAAATATCAGTTGGGCAGTAAAAAATTAATTATTGCCCAAACCTAAACCTGACTCGACCCAGCCCGGCTCGATGGCGTGCGTGTGATCCAGCTCAAGTTGTGTAGGTCTTCATCCACCACAAAACTTGGGTGCCCCTTGGGGCCCAACCCCTCATGGATACAAGGCTTATAAATACCACAAGCTTATGCCTTTGTTCATCCTATGTGGGGTTCCACACTAATCACTAACATCAACCAACTTTCTTCCTCTTCAAGTCGGTATAAAGAGATTAATTTCTCATTCAAACATGATATCAATTGTGTACATAAATTATGCACCGTGTATCTACTTACGATAACCTATGTATTAGAATACGTATTTCGTATTTATACACCAAATAATATATTGATATCCAACAATCCCCCACATGAATGGAAATTGTCTGATTAAAAAGACGAACTGACTCGGAATATGAGAGAGTTAAACCTTGAAGAGTTATTGCATCAAGATAGGTAGCTTTTGGCTTTGAACCTTCCATAGTGAATAACTATCGGATTTACTCGGCTAACTAGTGAACATGATGTCTTGAACTATTCAGCCTTTTGTGTAAACCAACACAATAGATATCACACAATTCTCCTTCTAACATCTTCGGTTCTCACGATTATGTCCATTTTGGCCCCGAACACTGCCTGGTTTCTTATGAGTACTCTAGAGAATTTAGCCTGATCAATTCTCATAAAAGTGACCACGTTCCTTACTCATAATAGGTGATTGCTTATTAAGAGTATCCTGCAATACCCCACTTGATTTTATCAAGCTATAAGAATCATTAAAAACATAGCTTATCCTAACTCCTTTGCAGGCAGCACTAAATCATCATAGGAATGGATAAAAGTGTTTAACTCTTTTAGTGCTCACACTCAGTTAACATAATTTAGTTGTCCCTTTTGAATCTAGATCTTGGGATCTCCAGTCAGCTAGGTTAGGTTTCCACTATGTAACTTTAATTTATAGGCTTAAGACCCATTCCTCTCGATGATATACTTGCTCTCTTGTTAAAACATTTCATAAGCGTGCTTCATTATCCTTTGATTTTTCATAATCAATAGTGATAATTTCATTTGAGAGCAACTGTTTAACGGTATTATGTCTTCGACGAATGTGTCGAGATTTACAGTTATACAAACAACTCTGTGCCCTACCAATTGCAGATTGGTTATCGCAATGTATACAAATTGCAGGCACAAGTTTCGACCAACTTGGAATATCTTCTAAATTTTCGAAGCCATTCCGCTTCTTCTCCATCTTTATCTAAAGCTATAACTTCAGATACCATGGTAAATCTGGCTATTCTAGTTTGTTTAGAAGATTTCCAAAGTACTGCAGCTTCTCCAATAATAAAGATAAATCCGTTAGTGTATTTGAAATCTTTTGTATTGAATATCCATTTTGCATCTGGATATCTTGCAGTCCATAACTTGAGGTGTATCTTAAATATCTAAGTACCCCCACAATGGCCTTCTAGTATCCTTTCCAGAAATACTTGTAAATCTACTCAGTTTGCTAACCGAGTACGTTATGTCTTTACATTCATTTACAATCTAATGGTTTACTTTCAAGGTCCGTGCCACTCTCGGTACCATCAGGGATCACCGATCCTATGGACAAAGTCTCATCCTCCGCTTCACAACGGGGTAGTCATGGTAGCACCAAGGCATGCCGATACCATACCATGAAACTCTTCCCCACTTACTATGTCGATACCTTCATTGATGCCAAGATCACACCCAAGTACCCTTGTTGCATAAAGTTGACATATTCTCACATCTCCTTCTCTTGCCCTCAAGGACTGGGTCATGATCCCTTCGAATGAGGCACCAAACATAGTTTTAGGTCCTATTATGACCTTTTAAGCCGGAGAAACTGATACCTTCGTAAGACACCCCCACACTTTCGTGTATTTATAAGATGGTCCTTAACCCTTCCATAATTCATACGGCGTCTTGTCTTATTTCTTGTGGGGTATATTTATTTAAAAAGTAAATAGCTATTAAAATAGTTTTCCCCCACAAGTTCTGAGGTAACCCTGAACTAATCAACAAAGCATTCATCATTTCTTTCAACGTTCAGTTCTTGCGTTTAGCAATATCGTATTGTTGAGGTAAATAAGGAGAAGTGGTTTGAATATTGATTCCATATTTTGAATAAAATTCATTGAATCATATTCATCACCTCTATCACTCTTTATTTTCTTGCTTAGTTGATTTTCGACCTCATTTTTAAAGAGCTTAAAAACTTCCAAGGCCTTGCCTTTGCTTCTTAGAAAATAGACATAACAATATCTTGTGCAATCATCAATAAAAGTATTCGATACTTTTTACCACCTCTAGTTTGCACAAACTTTAAGTCACATATATCAATGTGAATTAAATCTAGACGTTTACTACTTCTTTCTACCGAATAGAAAGGAGCTTTAGCCAATTTGGATTCCACACAAATTTCTCATTTGTGATTTTTATCAATAACAATTTGCGGAAGCAAATCCAAATCCAAATTGTTGATTCTCTGCAAGGTCTTGTCCCACACATGACCTAATCTACCATGCCATAATTAGAGGACACCACCAAATAATCAGAATAAATAATTTAATTATTATTCTTGTTCTTTGGCATAACATCCATAATATTGAGCTTAAAAAGCTCATCACATAGATATCCTCTACCAACAAACATGCCACATTTAGTAAGTACACATTTATCCGACTCAATTACAAGTCTAAACCCGTTATTACGCAACATAGAGCCGGAAACCAAATTCTTACGAATTTCAAGAACATGAACCACATTGTTCAAAGTTAGTTATTTAACAGATGTCATCTTGAGCACCACCTTATTCATGGCCTCGTACCGAAAAGTTTCTCATAAATATTTGTTTCTTTATACTCGGAGAAACACTTTCTATCAGAACAAATGTGGCAAGTGACATCGGTATAAACCCACCATGTCTTAGGGTTTTCTACCATATTCACTTGTAATACTACAACAGCGAGCTCAATCTCATTATCATCAACTAAGTTGGCTTGAGCTCTTTTCTTATTCTGACGGTAGTCCTTTGCTCGATGACCGGGCTTGTTACATATGAAACAAGTTCCCGTGAACTTCTTGAAATACGTTCCCTTATTAGCTTGGGAAGAGCTAGAACCAACAAATTTTCTCTTGTTGGTCTTTGTGCGAATGTTTTACAACATTTGCCTTGGCTTCCATGGTCTGAGCTTTAATCCTATTTTCTGAACCACAATTATCCTCCTCGATTCTTAACCGAATAATCAAGTCCTTTAAAGTTTCTCCTTTCTCTTGTGCTTTAGATAGTACTTGAAATTCTTCCAAGAAGGAGGCAATTTCTCTATCAAAGCTGCCGTTTTCAAATGATTCACTAAGAATCATTCCTTCGGCAGTAATCTCATAGAGGATCAACTGATACTCTTGGACTTGACTAATCACGGTTTTTTTGTGTCCACCATTTTGAAATCCAGAAACCGACCAACCACAAATTTCTTTGTGCCGGCATTCTCGGTTCTGTATTTTCTTTCTAAGGACTCCCACAGCTTTCTCGTTGTCTTGCTTGGGCTATACACGTTGTATAACGTGTTGTCCAATCCATTGAGGATATAGTTCTTGCATAGGATGTCAGAATGCTTCCATGCTTCTATCGAGGCTATAACCGTAGTATCGGTCTCTCCCTCTTTAGGAATCGGGGCCTCCTCCCCTAAGAACCTGGCTAGGTTCAGAGTGTTTAAATAGAACCTCATCTTTACTGCTATCATTTAAAGTTCAGACCATTAAAATTTTCGGGTCTCTCACCATGTGTAACATGTGGTGGCATCGGCGCTATAGGCGCACTCGTATTTACGGTAAACCGTTCAGCAATTTGTTACTTAAAATAACAGGATCAACATTATATATATATATATATATAAGTTCACACCAAAATATATAAATGTTCTCAACAAGACAGTAGCAATATATATATAAAACACTAACTATAAAAAAGTTTAGTGCATGAACCAATATACAAGTCAGTATATTAGTTACCAAAAGCCATACGGTTTTAAGAAGCAAATGAAGGCAAAAAATGTAACTGTTCGTTACAGTGAGGATGTACGCCTTTCTTTCTTTTACAAACCATCCTATGTAATAAACCTCCTAGCATTGTTAACAAATACAAAATCCACAGTTTTTCAAACAGGCGTAAGATGACTACAATTCATGAGTCATGACATCATGCTAGGATTGAAATATTAACAAACAGTATATATATATATATATATTTAAAACCAGTGAGTAAATATATAAAACCACATTTAATTCTTAAAGAAAAGAATCTAGTATCAATACTATAAAGCGAGGCCCACAAGAAAATAAAACAAAGCAAGCCATATCCCCGTTTTGAAACGGCTTTTAATACTCTTTCTCAATGATAGAAACAAAGCAGAATAAAAACATGCCAAAACAATTGTTCGAAGGCAGCGGTTTCCATCAAGACCGAACTATCACATAGCAAAGAAATATTCCTTTAGACCATTCCCAGCTTTTTGGACGGCCAACTTTTACAGATAATAAAAGTTTCATGCCATTCGGCCACAACTTTTAATAAACATCAGTTATACATATAACAAGTATAACAACGTATATATATATATATATATATATATATATATATATATATATCAAACAGTAATGAAACAAAACAACAAATAATCGTCTTAAAGATTGTTGGCAATCTTATAAGCAATTAGCAATATTTCATTACTACTAAATATAAATTAAAAGATTAAAGAACAGATTACATATCTATAATTCCGGCAGAACAGCATATAAAAAATACGAATAATCCAAAATGAAAAATTGACAACACTTATAGGTTAATCCGAATACAGAAAAAGGATAATCGAGTCAAGGTTGGACCTCTGACCTTAAGACGATTATTGCCTGTCTCTCAGGTGCTAACAGTATGTCGCAATTCGTCTCCCAGGCCTCCTCGATTACGTTGCAATCAAGAGCACACTTTTAGCAACACGGCGAACCAGAAAAATGTCGGTCTCTCTCACAGAAGACACAAGAAAAGACAAGAGCAGTATAGAAAAATTAGGAAAAATTTTCGGTACTTTAAAAGACAGGCACTGCTCAGGTTTATATAGAAAAACAGACGACTTTTCGGAACGGACACATCATTTGGAACAAAACCTGTTCGGCCAAGCAGGCAGCTTTTGAAAATAAAAAGGTTCTTAGTTTAAACCGAACAGACAAAACTTTTAACAAACAAAAAGGTTCGGTCCGAAAAGATACTTCTTAAACAGACAAGTCTCTTGGTTGGAGAATATTGAATCGGTTCGGTTTGGACTGAATAAAATATCAGTTGGGCAGTAAAAAATTAATTACTGCCCAAACCTAAACCTGACTCGACCCAGCCAGGCTCGACGGCGTGCGTGTGGTCCAGCTCAAGTTGTGTAGGTCTTCATCCACCACAAAACTTGGGTGCCCCTTGGGGCCCAACCCCTCATGGAAACAAGGCTTATAAATACCACAAGCTTATGCCTTTGTTCATCCTATGTGGGGTTTCACACCAATCACTAACATCAACCAACTTTCTTCCTCTTCAAGTCGGTATAAAGAGATTAATTTCTCATTCAAACATGATATCAATTGTGTACATAAATTATGCACCGTGTATCTACTTACGATAACCTATGTATTAGAATATGTATTTTGTATTTATACATCAAATAATATATTGATATCCAACAGAAACTACTTGCCACTTTGATTCTTCTAATAGGTGTCTCGGAGTCACCGGAGTAGATTGGCTGGAACTATCCGCCTCTTTGATTCGCCTGAGTCGTCGAAATTTCCTTACACCTAATCTTAATTCAGTTTATTTTTTATGGTATAATGATGTAAAATTTTGATATTATTTATATAATTTTATTTTATATGTGTTTTTTTGCAAATATTTATTTTATATATTTTTTAGCAAATAAATAATTACCAACGAAATATTCCGTCGGTAAAAAAATTACCGACGAATGGCTTCTGATGGAATATTCCGTCGGTAATTGTTTTACCGACGAAAAATTCCGTCGGTAAAAAAAAAATAGTATTACCGAAGGAATTTTTTTTTACCGACGAAAATAGTATCACCGACTTAAGTATCACCGACGAAAAATTTCGTCGATAATACCCTTTACTGACGGAAAATTCCGTCGATAAAAGTCTGTTCTCTTGTAGTGCACAAACACAACATAAGAAAAATAATTAAAACACAACACGAAAAATAACATGAACACGACACGGATATACGAACGTGTAAATATATATATAAATCGAATTATTAATGTGTAAAAATTTATATAAATTTATAATACTTTAAATACATTAAAAAAAAAAACACGACCACGTAATTTTTTTTTCTTTTCTTTCTACCTTTTTTTTTCTCTCTTTTTTTTTTTTCATTTTCCTTTCAATTTTTTTTCACCCAAAAAAATAGAGATGCCACATGGACATTCTCCATATGCGAGAAAATATCCAAAATTTATAGTAAAAAAAATCCAAAATTTATAGTATATATATATATATATATATATATATATATATATATATATATATATCCAGACACATAATAAACACGTTGAAAAGTCTCTGATCAAAAGAATGACCTTTAAATTAATCTACATATTTTCTCAAGGATTATATTTTTACGCTACTACCAAAACAGATAGAAGAAAAATCGGATTCGACTCCTCTTCTGTCCATTTAATGGTCAATCCATATTTAAGATGGTGACATATGTTTTATATTGATAATAAAATGTTGAGATTTGTTTAATAATAATATTAATAAAATATGTCATTTATTTTGAAAACAAACAAAACACCGTGCAAGTGAGGAAACTGATCCGTGAAGACATTCTCACGAACTCCAAGAATGGTTGGCTTCCCTTCCTAATACCATAATTGGTCTTGAACTCCTCCAGCAAATTCCGCATCTTGAGTGACTCCTCCAGCAAATTGTCTTGGTTCATGTCAATGGTCTGAATTGCATCACCTCGAGTAAAAATCATCGCATGATTCTGGTTCTCTGGTTTTCCTTCTCCAAGTTTCAAGGGCCCTGGCAACCTAATGCGATAGATATCTGCCTCCCTCTGCAGCTTTTGCTCGTACTTCACAAGAACAGAGACAAATTTTTTTAAAAGATGAAGTTTTATTTGCCGTTACTTTAAATTTTTTTTTTTTTTTTTCACCATCTTAAATATGGACTGGCCTCTCTAGTTCATTTAATGGACTGAAGAAGAGCCCAATCCAGAAAAATCATGATGTTCATCACATAGTCAACTATGATTAATTAAATGTCATCCAAATATGAATGCACATGTCCTCATCAATCAAAATATTAAGATTTCTAGTCTGATCAATTAGAGTTCACATATGAATCATTCAATTTATGTTTAAATTAAATAAAAATAATTTAAAAATAAATTCAAGTTTTGATCAATTAAATTGCAAGAATTAATAGATCATCCACTTAAATTTTACATGCGAAATATTATTATTTTATTTTTAATTAAATTTAATTAATTTGGAAATAAAATAAAGATATTGAAGCCTTTTAGAATTCTCTCTCACCTAACTATCACTATAAATAAGGTCATTCAAAACGATTTTCACAATTTCATAGTTTTGAAGAGAAGAAAATAGATTTCGAAAACTCAAAACATCTCCAAAGTTTCAAAATCAAGCTCGAAAAAATTGAAGAAATTGAATAAGTTTTGAAAAATGCAACATTTAGGTATTAAATTATTCTCGAAAAGTTGGCATTCGATCTTGTTTCACCCAAAAAATCAATTTTATTTGTTCAAGATCAAATCTTCCGAACCTTTAAAGTGAATCTCGTTTATTCAAAATCAAGTCATAAAAAACTCTTAAAGCAAAGTTTCACTACGAAAAAAAGAATTAAAAAAATTATTTTAAAAATTCTCAAAATTATAATTTTCATGTCAAATAAATAAAATTATTATTTGTTTTTAATTTTTATTTTCGACACAATTAATGTTTACAGTTAGACAGACTAGCAATATAAGATAACAAAACAATGACGAGAGCCTTCACAATTATCGGCCTTCTTGGATAGTAGTAGTGATTTCTGCCTTACTAGAGGTAGAAGCAGTGCCAGAAAGGGCTCTCCTTGTCAGGAAGGCTGGCTGTTTAGGAATGGGAAGGCTCACAGTTTCGCTACCAAGCAAGACAACAACATCGGACATGGCGGGGCGCTCGCTGGGATCTTCCTGCACGCATAACAGCCCAACATGTACACACCTCAAAAACTCACTTGCATTGCAACTTGACCGCACTGTCTCGTCCATTAAATCCAATGCCTTGTCTTCTTGCCACAATCTCCATCCCTGCAACAAAATTTAAAATTGCAGTTGGCAATGTCATGGAGAAGGAAAGTTTAATTAAAATGACTAAAGAGCAGAAAAATTCATCTCTACTTACATAACCTATTAGGCTTGGGGCATGTTCCACCTGATAAAATCTCATGTTCTTTTTTCCGCTAATGATCTCAAGCATGACTACACCAAAGCTAAAAACATCGGATTTTACTGAGAGAAGTCCATCTAACGCATATTCTGGCGCCATGTATCCACTGCATTTTACAACAATATTCATTATGATTAGAAGTGCATTTTTAATATAAATTTCTTGGTTGAAAGCAGCTGGAAAGTAGAAACTAATTCCGTGCTGCTCTAAACAAGAAAATTTGCAACTCACTATGTTCCAACTACTTTAAGTGTGTTTGCTTCGGTTTGATTTCCTTGGATCATCCTTGCAAGGCCGAAATCAGATATTTTTGGATTCATCTCTGCATCTAATAGTATGTTACTAGTTTTCAAATCTCTGTGAATGATTCTCAGCCTAGAATCTTGGTGAAGATAAAGCAATCCTCTAGCAATTCCCAAAATGATGTTGAAGCGTGTCGCCCAGTCCAATTGCTGGCTAGGTGATTCACCTTTAAATTTTCTCATCGAAGACCATAACATATATATCAGTGACCCTATAACAAGCCTTGCTAGACTTTTTCTTTTCTTTTCTTTTTGGTTTCTCTATATTAGTAAAATAAAGGCAATCAGGAGGATCAAATAAGATAACAGTTAAGGTTTCAGCAGCTAACCAAATAACAAAGAGTCTAAGCTTTTGTTGGGCATATATTCATAGAGTAGAATCTTTTCCTCTCCTCTTATGCAGTAGCCCAATAGTCTCACAAGATTCCTATGTTGAAGTTTAGCAATCAATACAACCTCATTCTTAAATTCCTCCAAGCCCTGTCCCGAAACACTTGAGAGCCTCTTTACAGCAACTTCTTGACCTCCTGGAAATTTACCCTGGGATCATAGCCTTTGTAAGATAATAGAACCATCAAGAATAAATTAATGAAATGAACTTGTCAAAGTCTGGCAAACAATACCTTGTAAACCGGCCCAAACCCTCCTTTTCCAAGTTTGTTTTCTTCTGAGAAATTGTCTGTTGCAGCTAGTATGCTTTCAAAATCAAAGAACGGTACGTCTATGCCCGTCCCATCTTTTCCTCCGAAGTGGCTCGAATCTATTAACTCTTTAACCCCTCTCTCAGTGTCATACCGATGAAGAGCAGCTTTTCTTTGTTTTGCTGAATTCAAAAGAAACAAACATTTTGGCGGATGCAAAAACAATCTTTGTTAAAAGCAAACTGCGTATAAAATCCCACAAGTATTATTACTTTTATGTTGATCCAGTAAGTTGGTGGAAGTAACTGGATATGGAGCTATCAGCTATGGACAGAGTAAAAGATGCAACACACTTACCTCGCCTCTTTGCCACCTTTGTTCTCCACATGTAAATAGAAACTACAGCACACAAAAAGGCCGTTGCAATTGGCAGAGATACTCCAAGGATCAAAGGGAGTGGCTTGTCTTTATTAAAAGACTCTCCCAACTGTCCACCTTCTGCAAGAATAGGTCAAAGAATGTCATACCAATAGGGCTTCAGGGGCACCACCACCCTTATGGCATACAGATTAAAACTTTTTTGTTTGTTTGGAAGGCAAGGCAAAATGAATTATATGCCTAGAAACATGATCAAAACTGACTTGCCATTTGTTAGAGTTAGAGGTAAGTGCTATACCACAATTTTATGCATCAAATTTAATGCTAACCTTGAGTACAGTTTAAAGCTGAGCCATCCCAACGAAAGGTAGTATTGCAAAGGCACCTTTTTTGTCCATTCCCTGTTTCATTGCAAGTTGAATGCGGCCAATCCTTGCAATCTGCAGATGAAGTGCAGATTGGCTCTAGCGGTGGCTTCCAACTAATTTCTACTTCAACTGTACCATTTAGTGAAGAATCAGTGGTAAAGTTGCCTAGATCACTACTGCACCTGCTGGTCACATTGAATGGCGATGATTGACTGAGCTGCAAAATTCTGCTTGCTGACGAATTCATAGCATCACAATTATCTGCGTCTTCGGCTTGCGTTTGGATGACAAATGTTCGTGCCTCTGGATTGACTGTAATGACATTATAGTTGCCACTAGGTGCCGTGAAGCTTAGTTCGCCTGTATTGTTATTACAGTAGAAACCGGAGTACATTGGATCACCGCATTTTGGTCCAGTGCTTAGGGGATAAGGGACCAAGTTCGTGCCACAAGTCTCACAATTTTTAGTTGTTGCTTCTGCAAAGTAGAATAGATGTAGTTAAATCAAGCTCTTACATCACATTGCTTTGGTAATTGTTCCTGCAAGAGGTAAAAACTAAAAATTTTAAAGATTTGCCTTAAGAAACCTTTAGGGGAACTCTTTGAATGCTGCTATTTTCAACATCAGGTTGGACAGAAATAGCAACAACCTTTTTGGTGCATTTGCTAAAACAGAAGATTCTATTGAAGAGGTTCTTTTTCTTTTCCTTTTAAAATTAGAGTGACATTTTGATGAATGTTGTGAACAAAACAGGCAGATTTGTTCTGGTTGGGGTATTGACAATACATCAAGGTAGTGTCTGGAGTAGTTTTTTTTTATTTATATTTTTTCCTACTTTACTGGCATTCTTACAAAATTTCTAGAGAATCCTCTCTAAATTAGCCAACATGACTATTGGTCTCAGATATGTGAAGAGTAAAGTACCTATATCCGACTGCGCCACACGGACGTGGAGATCATAGCCACCATCTTGATCCTCCTGAAGATTTTTTAGATCCTCTGTCCAAATCAAACATGAAGTAGTAGTGGAGTCTCTCTGGGTCTGGCCAACAAATGAATAGGCCTGGCACTGGCACTTCTTCATCAGGCACTCCTCTCTGCACTCTGTTTCATCCTTAGCCTCATAAGATGAGTCTGAATATCCCACTTTCATTCTTTTCAAGCTCAAGAAGTCATTGCCACATGATGATGTATAGTTTCTGTAGCAGCCATCCGAAAAATCTCCGGCATTCCATTTCTCTGAGAATTTAGGTTTGAAACCTGGCAAACATTTGCATGGTAACTTAGTGTTGCCATTACAGGTGCCAAAATTTCCGCAAAAATTGAACACACTACAATTATCTTTTGGCGCCCACCATATCAAGGACCAACTTTTCATGTCTGTATCCAACTGCCAATACTGTAAATGTCCAGTAAAATTCATCACCATTCTTTTATCTTGGTAAAGTACTTCTGAGTTATTCCCGCTAAAATTCAACAAGTTGACTATTGTAGAAGGCACTTCATCTGATTTAATGATTTTATCTGACTCCGGCCTACTTGATCTCCAGTAAGTGGTACTCCTTTCCATGACAACAAGCTGCTTCCTTCCTTCGGTATCTTGCTTGAACGTGAAGTTTCCCAGTGCTGGATCTTCTTCACTGGTCCATGAAGTTAATACAAAATTTTCATCCATCTTCATACCAAAAAGAAATGTATCCGTTGGTTGATCAAAGCTTTGCCATAAACTTACCCTCAACCGATCATCAAGCAAAATTAAGTTACCAGTATCATTAAGCTTTGCCACAAGGTTAAAGCGCTTAAGCCCAGGCTGTGCAGACCAATAAAGTTTCCCTTTCTCATCGGATAACTTGAGGTTGCCATCTGCAATAGATAAAACTCCACTTCTATCTGAAAGTGGTTTTTGTCTATTAGCAACCCAAACAACAGTTCGTGGATTGGAGGTATACCATATCCCTACATATCTCTTCACATTAGAACTTGTGGATGGGCCAAAGAACCCCAATTCAAATCTATTTCCAGCTGAAACAAGAGTTTGTCCATCAACAAGCCTACTTTGCGTTGTTATAGTATCTCTAGCAGAGCAGCCACGAGGAGAAGAAAACAATATCAAAATTGTAAAGCAAGATAAGATGGCAGGAAGGATGTAAACTACTGACCACCTAGAAGTTCTTCTCATCTTCTGTGGAACATAATTTTTCTGCATCCCACCACTCTAAAGAGTAGCAACAGATGAAATTTTCTTCTTTAATGGTGGCTTGAAGTATAGATAATTATCCGTGGACTAAAATGAGTTAGCAGCTAGATTCCATGTCTCAATTTCCTGCAAAGTCCCTGCCCTGCTATTGCTCACTGAACAGCAATGAGATAAAAAGGTATTATACTAAAATAATAATCCTGGACTGCTATGCTTATTCTCCTCCTACCAGAGTAAATTATTGCTACAACTGGGATAAAGCAAAGTCACCAAGGAAAAAAAAAAAAAACTTGGAATGCTTTGTACATGGTACTTTTTATATGCTTCTGATTTTGAATACTAACATATTTTGGCTAAGTTACAAAAATCACGTGGTCAAGATTGTCCCACTCTGCCTTTTCGAATTGTCATTTTGACATTTAATAATTTCTTTCTTCTCTTTGGAGCGACGCGCTTAGACATCCACTCGTTGAAATGGATTCTGCAGAGAAATGATAATATTAAATCCATATCGCTGGCCACCAACCACTCCGATGTAACGTCTCCTCTGCCCTCGTTTTTCTTCTTCAATGATTGGGTCCATGCAAAAAAAGAACTCGGTTAAGACTTAAGACCCGGCCTTCCTTAAACATTATTCTCTAAGATCAACATGGTAATCTCTACCACTTGAAAACAAAATAACTTATGGTTTGACTTTATGCATTTATATTCTGTAGATGACTCATTTTTTTAACACTTTCCTGCTTGCCAAATGTAACACCTCAACCTTATAATGGAAACTAGGTAAAAAACAAAAACAAAAACTTCTGAGGCAATAATAGTCAAAACAGTACTAATTCAAATTTTCAGGAAGGACATTACTGAATACCTAATTACAAGTGTCAAACAGAGGAATGCACCTCAAGTAAATTCTTATATTACAAAAGAATCACTTTGATCCATATAATTGGACATAATAATCAGTTTGTGATGAACTCGAGAGGTTGCAACAACAACAAGGAGAAGAAGAATTGAAGAAGGCATTCGCAATCATCAGGCCTCTTCCAAAGTGGTCGTAAGCTCTGTATTCCATTGCTATTTGCTGGAAGAAGAAGCTGAGCTGGAAAGAGACCTTCTTACAACATATGCTGGTTGTTTCGGAATTGGAAGACTTGGAGTTTCATTACCAAGCATGAAAAGCACATTTGACATGGTGGGACGGTCACTAGGGTCTTTTTGTACACATAAGAGTCCAACATTAACACACCTCAGAAATTTATTTTATTGCAGGTTTGACCAATGACTGGCTCTGCTAAATCCAAAGCCCTGCCATCTTTCCACAGTCTCCATGCCTGACACAGTTCCAAACCATAAATATAATGGGATCAAATAAGGAGAGGATAGTTATCTCTAAATATAAATAATCAAAGACACTTACATAACCTAGGAGGCCTAAGGGTTGTTGGGCATGATAAAACCCGGTGTTACTTAGGATCCGTTTGTTTCCTAAAAATTGAGTTTCAAAAAATATTTTCTGAAAAATATGAAGATTTTTCGGAAAAGTAGATATTTTCTGATGTTTGGATGATTTACTGAAAAATATTTTTCTGTAATTGTTTGATTATTTTTTTGGAAAATCTACTTTAAATGAGTAGATTTTGGAAAATCTATTAATTGTTTTAATGGAGTTTGGAAAATCTATTAATTGTTTTTTGGTATATCAATTCAATGATAGGTTTTTTTTTTCTTCGTAAATCTATATATTAAATGGTTTTCTCATTTTAGTATTATATGTATAGTATTCTTTTGAGATTTCAATTGTAGTCACGATATATAAAAACAACAATTATGGAAATATTATTTTATTAAAAACAAATGTCATTATGAGTAGTTTGACCATAATTATGCTTAAGTGATTAAAATAAGTAATTTAATATCAAGTTCTTGGATCATGATTTTTAATTCTCAATCAATTAACATTTTAAAATACATGATATGTCTAAAATAAATAAATATATATAACAATTTTTTGCGTATTAAGCTTTAATTAATAAATGATGAGGTCCATAAATAAATTAAACATCAATCAAGACTAAATGTAAGTAAAAAGGTAGAAAAATAAATTGTGACAAATATAATTTTGTTGATATTAAAATTTAATTATTCATTAAGTTGCATCATTAATTAATTATTAAAAATTATAAACCTTGAGTTTTAATTTTTTACTAATTAAAGCACATTTTCGAAAAGATGTGATGAAGCAATTAAGGGAAAAAATGAATGAAATTTGTTGAAATATTCAACTTAGTATTATAATTCAACTACATTTAATTATAAATGGCAAGAGATTATTTTACTTAACAACAAACAAAAATATTATAAGTCATGTGATAAATTCAATATATGAAGTCATAAGCTTAAAGCACTAAATTTTGGCATAAAAAATAGTCAAATATATCTATGAATTCTACTGATAACTTTGAAAGATATCTTGTAAAATAATAGAATAAGATACTTTTTCTAGTAAAACAGAAAAGAGAAAACTTACTAATATTGTCTATTTGAATATATTAAAAATAAAAGGACATGAATAAAAAATAAAAAGATATATATTTGACTCAATGTGATTTTATCAAACATTTACAAAATTTATTAATTTAAAATTTTTAATATGGAGTTAAATAAGATTTTATGATTAGTATAGTTATATAGCCATATATAAATATGATACTCTAAATAGATAGATATTGCTAAAACAAATAATTAAAGGTATTTGACATTAATAAAGATTCGACTTCAATGAAGAATTGAGTACTAATATGAAAATAAAAAATAAGAATATTTGTTACTTAATACAAATGTATTAAAAATCATATCAATAGTTATTTTATAAAAATTTAATAGTTAATGTTTTTATAAGTAGTTAAAGATTTTGATATACATGCAAAACTTAAATTAATAATTAATTTTTTATAATTTAAATTTTAAAAGTATAATTACAATTTGGTGTTATAAAAATGATAATATTTGAAAAAATATAAAAATTTTCTTTTCCTTTTTGTAATAGCTTATGTAAATTTTTACAATTATAATTATGAAATTTATTACCATGTTATCAATGATTTATACTTTGTTATCAATCTTTTTACTATTATATGTTACCTATAGTTTATTATTATGTTATTTATAATTTATTATTATATTTATCATTCATTTACTATTATTCATTATTTACTACTATATTATTAATCAGTTACAACTATATTTCTTTGCATTACATTTTATGATCCATTTACTATACTACCACACACTATTTGAGGCATTTGGAAAGCGATAAGATCATGTTGGCCTCTTTTTTTCACTGAAACTTGAAGCTCCAGAGGAGAACAAGATCCTCTAGTGGGAGAATTTTTTCCATTTCAACCTTTTGGAACTTCAAGCTCTAGTTGGTTTTTTTTTTCTTTTTATTATTATATAATAAATTATATAATAATATAAATTGATTAAAAATAAATAATTACATAAATAATAAAAATATTATTATCATTTTTATTATTTTCATCTATCTATTAATAAAATAATTATTTGATAGGAATATAATTTTATAATTTATAATTATTTATTAATTTCATAAGTATCAAATAATGTAAAAGTTTGGTCATATATATACACATTTTAATTTAATTTTCTTAATAATCATTTTTTATTTTCACTATAATTCATCCTACCGCTACCATTGCTTTTATATTCAAACATATATCACACCACTAATTTTAATCTTACCGCTATAATATCTAATATTATCACACCGCCAATACTAATTTCACCATCTATTCAAATAGACCCAAGTACACAGCTCAAAATTCATGTATGATATATGGAGTCATGATTCATGAAAGAGGCAACACCTGCGACAATCTTCCGAGCAACATTCAGACAACGAGTGGCCCATTCTCCAATCAACATGGGTTTTGAGTGCGTGGTCTCAGCCGGAAGGGCGCAAATCAATGATGAATGGATAGGGTTGGGCCCTCCTTTGGAGATTGGAGCAGACCAAGAGTAGTTTTCTTCTGAGAGGCCCGCCCAATGGCTACCAACCTCGTACTTTGGGAGTTGAGATAGTATTGGGCTTCAAGTATCTTTGTCTTCTTATCAGCACCACCAATCCATCATCTGAGCAAGTCCAGCTCCAGCAGGATGATTGCCTATGAAATCAAATCGGAAAGGAAATCCATGTGATATTTTGCAATTTGCAGTGGTAGAAATGAAAAGAAACCAATTTTAATGTAATTAATTTATGTAATTATTTTTAAAATATAGTATTCAGTATGTTAGATTTTAAATTTCAACACTTGTATTTTCTTTTTTTTCAAATTATGGTTTTTCTGTATTAAAAAAAATTATAATCTAATTTTTGGAGGGTGAGGATTTGATCTCAATTTTTTGAGCAAAGATATGCATTATTCGCAGACCTAAAATTGAATCGAATATTTAACTGTAAAAACCGATTTTATATTAAATACTTAAAAATTTCAAATTTGAAGCATAATGTAGGTTAATCTAAAAGATGAGATAAGTGGGATAATTGGATTTGGAATGGATGAATTAGCCAATATTTTGCAAATCTCAAGGGATTTAGAATTAAATTCTGTTTATTGTTACGAGAAAATCGCCAAAACACTGCTATCACATTAACTGTTGATAAAAATCGGAAATCAACTGTCTTAATTTAGTGATATTAAGCTGTGTTAATGCAATTGATTACTGTCCAAAGAGCGTGAATGTACAGTACAGTACAACCATATTAGTATTAGTATTATTATCAGCGGGTGCGCACCAAAAGGGTAAAATATTATCGTCTTATCAACAGCGATTATTAAGATTTAAGAGAGTCAATCAAGAAATAATACGAAGCTGAAAATAAGGAGAATAAATCGCCGATATTGCGGAACACAGCCGTACACGCCATGGACCCCAAATCAAGTGCAAGCCACGTGGGTAAGCCTGGGCTCTGCAACGGATAAAGGACAGGGAAGAGAATCCGAATCTCCACGCCCAACTGATGCCACGTGGCGTACACGTCACGGTCGAACAAAAAGAAATCAAAACTATTGTACTACTACTTGAAATAAAAATAATAATAATAAAAAAAAAAATCCTCCTTTCCAAACAAAACAAATGCAACCAAACGAGGAAACAGGGGTCCGACTTTCTCTATTATTTTTTTAATTTATTATTTTTTAATATATCTTAATTATCATTTATAAATATAATTTTTACAATTAATAAATAAATTATTAACATATAAATAATAACAATAATAAATATATTAAAAAATAATAAATAAAAAAATAATAAACTGAATTTTAATAAAAAAACAGAGCCAAAGGCCGAAGCAGAAGGAAGGGCGTTAATGCTGTCTATATATATCTGCCACAGAAGCTGTTGTTCCCTTACGTTCCAACACCTGGCAGTACGTTGCACCACAGCCTTTGTCTTTCTTCTCCCCTTCACACAAAACCCTAGACCTCACTACTATTTCTTTTCCAGCTACTTTCTTTCTCCGTACTATTTTCTAAAATGACAAGTTTGCCCCCTTTTTTTAATATTCATTTTAATTAATATATTATATAGATTAAATTTTAATACACCCGTTTATTTAGGTGAAAGAAAATAAATATAACGGAATTTACTTGACAAGGGTGACAAGTTTTTTATATTTATTCAAATCCATTATCCATGTGTAACAAAAAACCAAAGTGAAAGGATATGAAAATATCTTACATCATAATAATAATATTATTATTTTATTTTAACTTTTTATTCAAATTTATCAGTTGAATGATGTTAGTTAACCCTCAATATTAGACTGCATAAAATAATATACGATATAGAAAAAATATAATATAATATAAATATTTTATATACTATCACGATTTATTATAGAATAATGTTATTCGATTTTACATTTTTTTACTCTTTATATAGTAAAATTTCATTGAATATAGAATGAGATTTATTTTTCTTCCCTCAATATTAGACTGCATAAAATAATATACGATATAGAAAAAATATAATATAATATAAATATTTTATATACTATCACGATTTATTATAGAATAATGTTATTCGATTTTACATTTTTTTACTCTTTATATAGTAAAATTTCATTGAATATAGAATGAGATTTATTTTTCTTTTTTTTTTTTTATAAAAGAGACCAAATTTTTGAGATAATGAGATCTATTTTTTTTTGATAACTCAATTTATTTATAAGTATAATATTTAAAATTAAACTAATAAAATATGACATATCAAGAAAATAAATAGCAATTAGAATAAAGTGCAGGGTGAAAAAGGTATTTTTGCATATTTATAACTCGTATAAATTAAAAAATTTAATTATAGTATATATTATAAACACTATATGATGCGAGATTGCGAGTGGTGGTGTTTGGATGGTAAATTACTGGAAATATTCTAAAGGCAACTTCGTAATTTGAAGCAAAAGCAAGGCTGTTCCTATAAGCCACTGCAGGTTGCTGTTTTCTTTTCTCTTCCCTTTCAATCGCCCATTCTCTGCATACACAAGAAAGAGAAAATTCTGGAAAAAAAATTCTCCAAGAAAACGAAAGAAGAAACTAGTAGATAGATTAAGCCAAAACATCTCTCTGTTTTGGTTGAAAAAGGAAGGGAAATGAAGAGCTGTGAGCTCTGCAATTTGGCGGCAAGGACGTACTGTGAATCGGACCAAGCGAGTTTGTGCTGGGACTGCGACGCTAAAGTGCACGGAGCCAACTTCCTCGTGGCGAGACACGTGAGGTGTCTTCTCTGTCACGCGTGCCAGTCTCTCACTCCGTGGAGAGCCGCTGGTTCCAAGCTTGGTCATACGGTCTCCGTCTGTGAGATGTGCGTCAACGGCGGTAATCCAGAAGAGAGCGAAGCAGAAAATGACGACGACGCCGATGAAGAAGAAGCTGCTTCTGATGATGATGTGGAGGACGGAGATAATCAGGTGGTGCCGTGGTCCGCAGTTGCAAATACACCTCCGCCGGCTTCAAGTTCATCTAGTAGCGAAGAATCTTCTGATGGTGAAAGAGAGGTCTCTAAATCAACAAATTTGATTCCATTGAAAAGGTTGAGAGAAAATGCTTCAGATCTTCGCTCTCAGGTTGGTTTTGTCATTTGATCTCTGATCTATTCTTGTTTTCTCTTTGTTTTTCCTTTTTAGATTTTTTTTTTCTTTCTCGTGTGGATTGTTTTATCCTTTTCATGTAATTAACGGTTAAGATTTTGTCATTGGTGTTTGCAGGACGATCTGGATCGTTTATCTCCTAAACGGAGGTACGGTTACCGTACTGTTTTGGCGACTAGGTGCAGATCAGAGGAGGAAGCCGTGTCTGTTGACTCTATGAGGCTGTTGAAAGACCGACAGATCAAACCGGCGGGTACGGTTCAGTTTCAGTCCGAATCGAGAGGCGCGGGGAGTACGGAGTCATTAGGAAAAAATTAGAGCCAGAAAATCCAGTAAAAAATCCTAAATCTGTTAGTAATTGTAATCCCCTTAACCGTCCGATTTGAGTTGGTTTGGCCTTGATATGTCTGATGATTTAACCTATTCTAACAATAGTGTTTGATTAAATCTTTGATGGGATTGTTGATCCTTTTAGGAGTTAAGTTGTGCTGATCTAAGAATTTTACTAGTACTACTATTACTATTTGATCTCTCCCTAGATTTTGTAATTCTGATTTTTACCAGATATGCCGTGGTTAGTGGATTATCATCTTGGACCGACGTCCTTTCCAGTATTTTTTTTTTTTCTAGTAGTAGTTTTTAAAAGTAGGGCTTAATTTGTCATGTCTTTTTTTTTTTTTTTTTCAAATTATCTGACATTTCCTATAAATTAAAATGTACGTAAAATATCAAGGTTGTGGGTGGCGACTGGCGATTCTCCAAGGCGGGCAGCTTAGCTTCGCACCAAGCAGTTAGCAGCCTTAAGGATATGTGTACAGAGTGTTAATCTTTAAAGCAAGCGGAGGTGCAGAGAAAGGGTGTTTGTCCTTAAATCTTTGAACGAAATCCACTAGATTAGGCGACCCACCGTTTCATCAGTCCTTCGGATGTCTGTTTTTGTCAGGAAATGCCATGGACAATCTCATTTCACGTATGCCAATTACCAAAGCCTCCACATATTCCTATGAGATGATGGGATGGGGCCCTGTCCTTTGGGGACCTCTTTTCTGCCCTCTTCCCTTTCTAAGGTCATGTGGTTACCCTTCGAAACACATAAATAAGGAGAGTTTTAGGATAAGTCATATGGGGTGGGTTTAAAATAAGTTTTATTATATATATAATATGATTAAATTATATATAAATATGATAAATTATATAAAATTGTAATTTTTTTTACATATAAACATAATTTAAAAACATGATAAATTACATGTATACATGATAAATTACATATAAACATGATAAATTATATATAAATATGTCATGTATTTATATAATTTTTTACATATGAATATTTTTTTTTACATGTAATTTTTTTTACATATAAACATGACACAAATTACATATGTAATGCAGCTTACGAAAAATTTATCTTAAAGAAGTTTTTCTTAAAAAAATTTCATAAATAGGACCGAGGTATCCATTCGGTTATAGATAAGTTTGGTATAATTTAAGTCGGATCTTGAACGGTTTGAATCCGATTCGGTTTGAATTTTTTATTAATTAAAAAATACTTTTTTATCCAATTTTAATTATATATATTTTAATATTAATAACTTTTTTATTATTTAAAATCGACTCATTCCGATCTAATACATGAACAATTCGTTGAAATTGAAATTTCGAAAATATATTGAGCTAGGTTGCTCTGTGCGTGTCAAGCACTTCCAACCTCACATCCCGAAAACCCATCTTCCCAGAACATGCAAGCAGGCCATAACTTTGGTGCCATGTACTTGTGTATTGCCTAAAAAGCTCATTTCATGTGCCCACACGTTTTATTTTTTAGTGGTTCCCATTGAAACTTGAGCTACGCCTAGAGTGGGTCATTTTATCAAAAACTTGGTCAATATAGGATGGTGGTTGCAACCAGACGAGAGCTATTTTATCGGTTTAGTTGGTGAAGTGGGGCTTGTAAGTTACGGCTTTGTTTGTGTTTGTAGGGTAATTTATTTTTTTTCAATTTCTTACTGCTCTTGTTGGTATGGGTGTTTCTTTAAGCTACTTTATTAAACATGAGGTAGGACTAGGAAGAAGATATTTTGTGTTTGGTTAATAATTTATAGGCAAATATCTGGGAGCTTATAAACAAAGGATTTGTACCTTTCTTTTATGTACAGATTATGCCCGGCCATCACATCAGGTGGGAGAAAGCTTTAATATTTGTATGGAATGCAACTTTCTTTATTGAAACTAAAAACTAGAAACTTAGCTCCAAAAGAAACTAGAAACTATCTGTCTAATTTCCATTTACAATAGTATAATTAAATCATAATCAACCCACAAAATACTAAAAATAAAAAAGTTGTGATCCTCTAATAGAAATTGTGGTTGAAGTAGCTTCTTAGCTCTAATCAATTAATTAGATTATTAAGACATTTCTAATCACCTTGCTTTTAATTTGAAATTGTTAGTTCTAGTAAGGCGGATGTGATTAAAAGATTAAAGAATCACTTGGGTGAAAACTGAAAAGAAAAAGATAAAGTGAGCTTTGGGTTTTTGTGGTGGAGATTTGTTCACTTGTTGTGAGGGGGTGGAATTTGTGGTGATGGTTTGAGTGTCGCAGGAAAATCTTCTCAACAACCGTCGAGATATTATGGGGAGGGGAGGGGGGTCTTTGATTGATCTTAGGATTATGCTGCTGACTATGACCTACTCACCAGTCACCATCTTAGACAATGACTGAAGAATGTATTTGATTCTTTTTGTGGCTTTTTTAAAATAAAAATTCATCTATCAACCTTAGGTTGAAGCAAGTATACGTCGTTTTTCAATCCAAGTTTGGCAGAACATCCCATCAAATTAAACAATCTACTATACAAGGAAGGATTAAACGTGATAGATATTAGATAAGAGTAAGACCTCAGTGGGGGAGAAATATCATTTCCTAGAGTGCATCAATAATGTCCAATTGTTAGTGACATAAACTAGCGAAGTTCAGCCAATATGCCATCAAGTCCTTCCTCATTGTTCAAACAATACGAGTCTTTGATGCTACTAATCTTAATGCCTAGACTCAAATACCTTAATACCTTTACCAAAATCAGGACCGTGGTGTTTACTTGGAATCTATTATTTGCTAGCAGTTAGAACCAAAATTATGGCCTTCTACACCAGTCTCAAGGTTCAGCCCCGCCAGCAAATGTTTCCAAAACACAAGGGGAGATGCTTAGGTAAAAAAGCAACTTAAGGGTCCTAACAGGCTGTTGAACTAAAATTACATCCAAATATGGGGTTTAAAAATCTAGAAAGATAATTTGTTGAAGAACCTCACCGCAACCCTCCTTTAGTGGTGAAAAAAGCTTCCAAGATCAAGATCAAGATCAAAATTATGCGAACATCATAGGATCCACAACAGTTTATGAAAGATTGACAGGTTCACCACACAGTTGCTCCAACTCAGTTTCCAAAAGTTCAAATAAATTTGCTTTAGTTCGTCGATAAACCCAAGCTTGAGCATTATGATCCCAATCAAATCTGGATGGACCACTGCATAGAAAACATTACCTTTAATACAGAAAACGAAGATTCGTGAAATTGCTATCATGAAAACTGACAAAAACTTGGCATCATTTATACTTTCAAGAAACATAATTGTCACAACAAGAATTAGGTAAAACACACACAAGCAGTCTTACTATGAAGTATTGGTAGTTAAACATTTTTGCCAGCTAGAGTCCAAACACGAAATCATATGAATATAAAAACAATAATCTTCTGCATCTAAGTGATCCCATTAAATAGTAAAAAGTCAACCTTTGTAGAAAAGAATTAGATATAGGGTTCAAAGCAATTGGAGTGTACCTATGTAAGTTCCAACCAATATTGTCAAGGGCGCACTCTAGGCGCTAGAACCCTTATATTGCTTCAGACGCAAAAAAGCATTCGCCTGAGTGAAGTAAGGCGCAATATGTATATGTGTTTTTATATATGTGTCTGTCTGTATATATATATATATATATATATATATATATATATATATATATAATAAGGTTAAGATATATAATTATAATAATAAACTCTAAAGAGTGGTCCAGTTTATCTACAAAACATGCAATTTTTTGTTGTTGCCCAATATGCATGATTTCCCTATGGTCCCATGTCTGTTTTTGAATACTCAAATATTGAGAAGTAGAGAGTTTGATACTATCTCCTTTCTTACTAGTAAAGGTACATCTAATAAAAAAAGTTAAAATAAAAGAAATTAAAGAGAACTTCAATCAGGCGGGCTTTTTTACCTCTATCGCCTTACAAAAAAGCACGCCTACACGCACCAGGTTTGCGCCTGATCAATGCGCCTCGCCCGAAAGGGTATGAGGCGCTTTTGTTATCTAAAGCCAAGGCGTCGGTGCGCCTAGGCGCACGCCTTGACAACATTGGTTCCAACAAAAGAGGAAATGCCGATGGTGGTAAACATTTTTGCTTTTCTAAAAATAGGCGGAATTTGATTCCCTACCATTCCTACCCTTATTTGTGTTTAGACTTTGGAGAAAAGATGGGATGCATGAAGGTTCAAAGTTTTTCCTGCCTTGGGGTGGCACTGTATAGGGCAGAAGAGAAAAAGGAAATGGCAACTTAAGTTGACAAATAAATTGTTGAATATTACAAATGCAGAGACAATATGATGATGCCAACATTTAACCAGTTGTTCTTTTACAGACTATAGAGCAGCATAGTTTTAAGAAAAATTATCTCCTGCCGGTGGAGTTTTTAAACTCCACAAGCAGGGTTAGAAAGGTAACCCGCTTGTGGAGTTAAAAAAATACATCGCCAGTGTATCATGTTAGTTTTTGGATATTGATAACTGAAATGGATGTTTTGTGGCAAGTGCTGATTTAGATCAATAAAATTGTCCTGAATTTCTGTTTGTTTTTCTTGAAGAGAGTAAACAGTTCTAGTTTGAAAATCTTGAGATAATACCTTTAAAAATTACTAACAAAGGCCTCTTCAGAAGGCATCTTTGTCAATTATTCAAGTTTTAGTTCTATATCTGATTTTTTACAAATATACACCCATCAATGATCTAGGACCCAAACACTTCATCACTTTTACTCATACAAGGACCATTGAAAACACAACCAGGTTCAAAACCTGATCATTTTCATTCTATCTTAAAAAAATCACCAGCTGTAATCTACATGAAAAGTTTCAACAAATGATAAAATACCCACCTTTCCCTGTCTACATCTAAAAGTCTTGGACCAACCAAATTAATAGCCCAGTGAAAATTACATCCCAACTCTTTGATTCACCTCGTCTTCTATTGCTAAAAGTTATTCAAGTAAAGACAAATACAATTTCTGTATATCAACATTCAGTTAATTCCAGTGTAATTAAGGAGACACAAATGTAAACAAAACAACATCTTCAATTCAAAAGAACACAATGCCAAATCTAAGACTCTGACAACCAAATAATAATAATAATAAAATGGAAACAATTATACCTTACTGGTGAAGATAACCAAATTTGTCTATTAGGGCTCTGTTTATTCAACACATAGGTGCCCAAAGCCCCAAGTTTTAGTGTCAATACTTCATTCTACCAAATGCAAGCAATGCGTTAACCTACAAAATGAAGCAAAGTAACTTCCAAAATCAACAAACAAGTTTTAACACTTACCCCATAGTCTACATCGAAACCATCGATTTGAACAATATCACCATATTCCTGCCACACACCCAAAACTAAATTTAGTAAAAAAAAAAAAATGGTTAATTTAAAGGAAGAAAGGTTACTTACATCTAGTTTTTCTTGAAGGTCATGGATTGTGAAATTAGCTAATCTATGAAATTCATCCTCCTGCAGAACCGAACTGTTTCCACATTAAATATTAGAAAAAAATTCATATAACGATTTCTTAACCAAAAATTTATGGGTAATTAGAAAGATGCGACATTTACCGGTAATCGATGGCAGCGGGTCCCTCAGAATCCTGGGGGGTATTGAGAGGGCCAAAGCAGAAGCTTTTAGAAAAGGTGAAGGACCAAGGAGAGTCGTTAGGTCTCGAAGCTTGTTGAAGAAGAAGAAAAGCACGTGAGTCACGCGATGAGCGAAAAGGTGAGGAAGGCGGAGGTTTGAGAAGTTTAGAGATTCTTCTGAGAAGGGGTAACCTGGAAGCCATTGCCGATCAAGTCCTGCTAATCGTTAGTCCAAAAGTGAAAAACTGAGGCCGGGTTTTAAACGGTAGTTGGGCGGGTAAATAGTGGGGTTTCTACTTTCTAGGCATTCTTAATTGTTGGGCTTTAGTTGCTCTAGTTTGATTGTTAGTTAATGGTCAAAAGTTTTGAGTCCAATCACCTAGGCTTTTAGACTTTAGTTGAGTACAAGCAGCAGCATTCCCGCGTTCCTTCTTGCGATAATGGATAAATTTTTATTTTTCAAATTATTATAAGTGTTTATATTTGATACAGTGATCGTGTATAAATAAATATTAATATTGTGTTTTGTTTCTATATCGATTTCTATTTTTTTTATAAATCTTTTTTTATTTTTTATTTTACTCATTAATGAGGTGTCTTATTATGGTTCACTAACGATATATAAAATTTATAAACTATCAATGCATCAAATATATAAAAGCTAAATCTAGGCTCTTCAACCAGAGTGGCCACATCGACAGTTTTTATTCGGCTGCTTTGGGCCTATGAAACATCGTCGTTTTTTCTTTGAACCGCTGTTGAAGTCAGATAAAAAACGTGTTTTGCTTTAATTTTTACTCAAAACTCGTCTGATCGTTTCTTTGCTCGCTTATGAAAACTTTTTCTTTTTTGCGTTTTCTTACACCCATCTTCTTTCTTTGCGCTTTCTACTTGATATCTTACCTAGACATAAATTGGAGTTTTTTTTTATGCAAGATTTTGGATGATGGACTATCATATTCCTGAACATATTTGGATTTTTTTTTTAATTAAATTAGGAGAAAATTGCAAGGGGCAAGAATAAAAGGGTTGGCAAGACCAAGATCAATATTAGATGGAGATTTTTTTTTTTGGAGGATAGTAACCTTAGTCTTTTCTCAATCCATAACTAGATCCAACCTTACCTTATTTTTTTCATGTATTTATTACAGGTCTTTGAGATTGGGTTACAATAGTCTTAGTAACTTTTACATTTCTAGTTGTTTTGGGCCACGGTATGACAATAGTCCAGTTTATTTGATGAGCCTTAGTAGCAATTAGACGTATGTTTGAAAGACTGTGAATCAGCTCTTGTAATCGTTGAAACTATATATTGGTACAGTTTGTCAGTAAAAAGATAATGAGATATTCTACAACAATTCTCCTATATTCTTGGAATCTGTTATTCTATTTTCTCTCTCTTTTCTTTTTATCCTTTTAAGAATTCTTCTTCTTTAACCTTCTCATCTCCATTTTTGTTCCAGAGTTCTGCATAACACTTCACTGATCTTGCAAGTCTATACCATTTGGTATCAGAGCCATGACCGACGAGATATCCACACGATTGCAAATGGAGATGGGCCATCTTTAACGATAGTTTGAGCGATTGGAAACCAAAATAGCAACTTCCAATTATCAGCTCCGTGAAAAGCTTCACCTGAAGCTCAAGAAAGGGCTCGAGACCATGAATACTAAGTTTGGTAAGATGTTTGATTAGATGTTTCGAAAAACAGGGGATGGTACTGCTAGGCAGAAATCGCTTGAGATAATGGACATGGGAAATGCCAGTGAGTTGGGAAAGAGCTCTGCTGAGTCTACTAGAGTTCACAGGTTACAAGCCAAACCAATGTTACCTCTGATTCAGGAACCAAGCAGTTCAGAGGGTGTGAATGAAATGGTGAAAGTCAATGCCAGAAAAAACAAAACTTGATTGTCCTCATTTTAATGGCCTTGATTTTCTAGGCTGGCATCTTAAAATGGATCAGTTTTTTGAGGCAGTGGGCATACCTAATGAAGATAAAGTGCAGACTGTTATGATTCATTTAGATGTAAAGGCATTGCAGTGGCACCAGTAGTTTATGAAGTCCAACGGAAGAATTAAGGAGGTCAACTGGAATCAGTACGTGCTTAAAATGAGGGCTCGATTCGGTGATAATGAATACACGGATCCCATGGCAGAATTGGTTAGCTTGAGGCAAAATTCATCTGTGGAGGATTATTATGACGAATTAGAAGGATGGCTGAATCTTCTTCAGTTTTTCAGATGACTACGCCCTTAGTGTTTTTGTAAGTAATCTCAAACCAGATATTTCAAGATCTGACAGGCTATTCTATCCAAGAACCTTAACACATGCACTAAACCTAGCTAAGCAAGTGGAAACATTGATATATAAACCTTCCTAAAAAGTCATTTGTTCCCTACAAAAACCCTTTCCTAGCACCCTCTATCACTCATAACCTCTCCAATTTTTCTAAAACATCCTCTCAACCTAACCCATCCACATTACCAGCCCTGTTACCCACACCCAAACCACCATTTCTTAGTCTTCATATACCTTACAAGCCTCCAAATACCATAACTACCAAGACCACCTACTCCAAACTTAATACCAGGAACATACAACTAAACAGAACACCTACCAGAGAAGAAAGGAAGGAAATGAGAAAGAAGGGTCTTTGCATGTGGTGTGGAACTAAATATACCTTGGGTCACAGGTGTGTAAGGTCTCAACTCTATCAGATTTTGGTTGAAGATTTAGATGACCCAGAGCAAGAGTTAGAGGAATTCTCGGACTATTTGGACAATATGGATGATCCAGGGCTCAAGAATCTTGAGAATGGTAATAAAACCACCATTTCCTTACATGGACTAATTGGTACAGAGGGGTACCAGACTATGAGAGTACAGGGAAAGATAAAAAATAATTGTTGATCATACTTATCGAAACGGGCAGCACCCGTAATTTCATTGATGCGAGTGTGGTCAAGAAACTCAATTGTCCAACTCAGAAACTATCTGGAATCAATGCCTTTGTGGCCAATGGCGAGGTGTTGAAGGCACAAGAAGGTTGCACAAATCTACACTGGAGCTGTCAAGGGTTCTCCCAATGCTCTAACTTCTTAGTGTTGCCCTTAATGGGATGTGATCTGGTGTTAGGAATTCAATGGCTACTAACTTTGCGACTTATACTCTGGAATTTCAAGTCACTCACAATGTAATTTTCTATAGCAAACTCCTATGTGACACTTAAGGGAATTGTGTCAGGGACAGTGCAAATGGTTTCGAAGAAGCAGTTGGCTAAGATGTCACCCTGTGGGGCCAAGGGAACATGCACCCTGTTGTTTACGACATCTACTAGTCCAAAGTACATGTCCATGGATGCAAATCAGGAGTTGTTTCACAGACTGCCTCAAGACCTTCAACAGCTACTGGTTTGTTTTTCTGCTGTGTTTGAGGATCCTCAAGGCCTACCACCTAAATGAGACCATAATCACCAAATTCTACATCAAGACGAGACTCAATTTGTTAAGATCAAACCTTACAGGTATCCAACGATACAAAAGGATGAAATTGAGAAGATGGTTGAAGAGATGAAGACTGTCAGTATTGTGAGGGATAGCACCAGTCCTTTTGCCTCACCAGTTGTAATGGTAAAAAAAAAAGATGGTTCATGGAGATTTTGTGTTGACTACTGACAGCTGAATAAGATCACCATCAAAGACAGATTCCCAATCCCTCTGGTGGAAGAATTACTAGATGAACTGACTAATGCTTGCTGGTTTTCAAAACTAGATCTCAAATCTGGTTACCACCAAATTAGAATGAGGGATGAAGACATCCACAAGACTGCCTTCCATACTCATCAAGGGCATTATGAATTTTTGGTGATGCCTTTTGGCCTCATCCATGCACCTTCTACCTTTCAGGCCCTTATGAACCACATCTTCCAACCTTATCTCAGAAGGTTTATTTTGGTTTTTTTGACGATATTCTACTCTTACACTTGGGAATCTCACTTACAACATCTACAATTGGCTCTTACTACACTTCTATATCATCAACTCCATGTCAAGTTGTCTAAATGTGAGTTTGGAGCCACCCAAATCGAGTATTTGGGCCATGTCATCAGCAAGGGGGGAGTATCAATGGATGCTAGGAAGATCTCTTGTATGCTGGAGTGGCCTGTCCCAACCACTATTAAGGAACTCGGAGGGTTTTTGGTGTTAACAGGATACTATCAAAGGTTTATTGGAAGCTATGGTCTTATAGCCAAGCCCTTTACAAACTTGTTGAAGAAAGGGAATTTTTTGTGGAAATCTGAAGCACAAGTGGCCTTTAATGAACTCAAGAAATCCATGTCTGCTGCCCTAGTTCTTGCACTACCCGACTTCACTACTACATTTGTGGTTGAAGCTGATGCTTTTAGTTCAGGCATTGGGGCTGTGTTGAGTCAACAAGAGAAGCCTATTGCCTTTTTTAGTAAGGCCTTGGGACCTAAACACCAGGTTTTGTCGGTTAATGAAAAAGAAATAATGGCCATTCTCGTGGCTGTTAAGAAGTGGCATCCATTTCTCTTAAGCAGACACTTAATGATAAAGACTGATCACCAAAGCCTTCGGTTTCTTCTTGATCAAAAGACCAGTACTTCAGCTCAACAAGCTTGGGTAGTCAAGATGATAGGATATGACTACGAGCTGGTCTATAGGAAAGGCTCATCCAATACAGTAGCTGATGCTCTGTCACGATAACTTGGAGCTCAACCACAAGCTATTTATGTTATACATAGTGCTCTCTCTAACAAAATCAAGAATTCTTGGGTGTCTGATCCAACTATAGTTCACTTGCTCTACAAAGTAACTAAATTCCCTGGACATGTTTCTCATTATAACTGACAGGCAGGACAACTTCGGAGGAAGGGTAAGCTAGTTGTGGGAAATTATTCTCATTTAAAACAGGATCTGTTACTCTACTTCTATGCTTCAGCTGAGGGAGGCCATTATAGTGCAAAAGCTACGCAGAAACAAATTGGCAATGTACTTTATTGGAAAGGGCTCAAGAAAGGTGTGCATCAATTTCTAGAGAATGCCAAGTTTGTCAGTAGTATAAAAGTGACAATTCAGCTTACCTTGGGCTCCTTCAACTACTGCCTATCCCAGAGAAAGTGTGGACTGATATCTCCCTTGACTTCATTGAGGGCCTTCACAAATCTGGTGGCAAGGATGTTATTTTTGTGGTAGTTGATAGGCTAAGTAACTATGCCCACTTTTTAGCATTATCTCATCCTTATACTGCCATTATAGTAGCCCAAGTGTTCCTAGATAACATACACAAGCTCCACGGACTACCCAACAACATATTCTAGGACAGGGACAGGTTTTTGTCAGCAGTTTTTGGTCGGAGTTGTTCAAACTCATGGGTCAAGTTTAAGTTGTCCACATCTTATCATTTTCAAACTGATGACCAAACTGAGAAGATCAATAGAAGTCTTGAAGCATACTTGAGGTGTATGTCTGGTGAAAGGCCCGGAGATTGGAGTAAATAGCTTCCCTTGGCTGAATGGTGGTATAACACTGACTTTCATACAGCAACCAACTCCACCCCTTATCAGATTGTTTATGGTCAACCTGCCCCTACACACCTACCTTACTTAGCTGGAGAATCTAAAGTACCTGTAGTTGATAGGAGTCTCTAGGCCAGAGAGTCTGCACTCAAGATGCTTAAATTTTACTTAACTCGAGCCCAAAATCGAATGAAGCAACAAGCAGATAAAAGGAGGTCTGATCTAGAATTCCACATTGACGATTGGGTTTATGTTAAGCTCCAGCCATATAGACAAATGTCAGTGTCCAATAGGAGTTGTCTTAAGCTTCTGCTAGGTTCTTTAGTCCATACCATTGAATAAAAAACCGGACCGGGTTGAGTCGGGAACCTGTGGCCTATCCGATCCAGCGGGTATAATAAAATCGAATTTAATCGAACCGGCCAAAAATCGGTTCAACTGATAAAAAACCAAAAAATCGGGAAAAAAACTATTTTTTATTTTTTTAATTATTTTTTTTTTCAAAATTTTTGTAAGTTTAAATTAAGACTAAGGTTGCTTGGTATTAATATTAACAAAAATAATAAACAATTCCCCGACAACAGAGCCAAAAACTTGTTGTCGATTTTAATCACGCAAGTGTACGTATCGTTGACAAGTAATATAATAAAAAGTTGAATGTCGATCCCACGAGGAATTAGTATTAAATTTGCTAAGTACTAAAATTCACACACTTAATCTTATCTAAACAATTAAATAAAGATGGTAATTAAAAACTAAAATTAAAATAAACTAATATGAAAGCAAGTAAATTATAAAGATGAATTCAATTAATTAATAAAAACCTAGGATTACAACTTCCCTCAACACTTCGCTTGAATCTCTCTCTACCTCTTCACTTGATTAATGACCCTGAGTTGTTAACCTAGAGTTTTATCTTATTTATAAGCATCTGTTGATGGTCTTATAAAAATATCCTTCCAAACCAATTAACTATATGTCTATGATAATTGAATTAAAGAAGAACTCATTAAGTTTAGGCTCTAACAATGGTTACACATGACAAGTAAGTATATTTCTATCCTACCTACAGATCAATTCATCCTAATAAATGAATATGAAACATGTGTCATTCAATCCATGTCTAACACTAAACTCCCTATGTCTAGTTGTATTTAGGTTAACAAATCAATCTAATTGGTGATCAAGCAATTATAAGCATTAAGAACAAGATTGAAAAAACAACTCAACAAACCATTAAATCAAGCTAGAGAGAGAAAGTAAATTCAAACTATGTGTTGAGTTCCATTGAAATCCTAGTAAAAGAGATTTAGTTCATGATAATTGATGAAAACAAATTTTCAAATAGTTTAACCACCATCAACTACACAAGAAAAATAAAGAAGAGAAAAGAAGAAACTAAGGGTTGTCAATTCTTGAATCTTCAATCTTTAAATCTTCTTGTCTTCTTGAGAGAAGTTGGTGGCTACTATCTTCTTAAGAGAGAATTAGGTTTCTAGGTATCCAATCCCCTTTATTTTGACCTAAAAAAGTCCTATTTAAAGTGTCTAAGGCCTCCTGGAGTCCCAAACATCGTGCCCAAGCAACCAGGTAAAAATTAAAAAATTTGCATTTTTTCACGATTTTGTTGGTACTGTTCATGAGTCTAGGCCGCGGCCCTAACTTTTGGTTTGCTGCCTACAAGTTCTATCACCTTCTCGAACTTTGTAAGCTGTTTTGACTAGCAAATCTTGTCCGATTTTGACGCGCCTTATACCGTTGGAAAGGTATGAAATTCAGCTTCAAAAGTCATGAGGAAGTTTTCTCATTTGAAGTCTTTAAGATCATGTTTTTCTTGAAAAAATCTCTAGAGGTCGAATCTGCCTGCTAAATGGAATGCACCGATTTTTGTCGTTTTGCACCTCAAAGCTCCAGATCACCTTGGACCTATAAAAACACATTAATAAAAACTAAATAACTATTTTAAACATAAAATGAATAATTAAAATAAATATAAAAATATCTAAAACTATTCAAATCCTAATAAAATCCTTAAGAACTTAGTCGATTCAAAAGCATAAAAGGTGGCAAAATAACTATATTTCCTAAAGTTATCACAGCCCCAAACGTAATATTTTGCTAGTTCTCAAGCAAAACAAAACAAACTAAATAAATAAATAAATAAAATGACTCAACATATCACTCAAGCTAAATGCACTCAAAGAATGATTTCTTAAATTTTCCTCGAAAGTTACCTCAAAATCCTGATTCAAAGTAGAACATAAACATAATCCAAATCCATGATTCAATTCAATCGTAAACTTCATGCTTGAATGGATTTTCAGTGTGTGTGTATAATCTCTTTGTAAATCATCACATGCAATCTAAATAAGTTTATATCAATGCAAAATACGAACTAGTACTAGATTCTCATATGTTTGCTTTTCATCTCTCTCTCCACTAATAGACTAACACTTTATCAAGGATCAAATAGGTCTTTATTAAGCTTGTAATGTAAGGCTAGGGTCAAGGTAGGATAAAGATATATTTCGGTTGAAGTTCGCCCATAGACACTTTACATTTTTATCAGGATTTTTGAGAGCCATAGTCTTTTCCTCAAATTACATACTTCATTCTTTCTTTGAATACCCTTCCTTTTTGCTTCACCAATTTATTCATTTTTTTTTCTGTTTTCTGTTCTTCGTTTTTGAAGAACCATAACTCTTATTTTTTTATATCACCACTATTTCATCCAAATTCAACATGGCTCATAATTGCTTCCTGTAATATCATCACATGCTTATGTAGTGAGGGTTAATCATGATTTTTCTTATTTGGCTAGGCTAAAAGATGTGGCAATCAAAGAAAATAGATATATCAATAGGCACAAAGAGGTAGACTAAGGATAATCATATATAAAGGTAAGCTTGAAAGGCTCAAACGATCCAAAGATGGCCTAAATCACTTCCTCAACTTAGTGTTGGATTTCGCCTTGGGAGAGAATCAAACAAATTCTAGGTTCTAGACATAATTGTAATTCACATCAACATAATCAGTCTTTAAATAAGTAATGAAAATCTAAGCAAGAGATTAAGTGCTCAATTTGTGAAAATCACATCCTAACAATGAAACTAACAAAAGAATTTAACACAAATTCTTCTCATGTCTACTTTTTTCCCAAAAGTCAAGATAAATCAATAACTAAAATTCATCATTGGATAAGGATTCCATCATAATAAGTTCAATATATCTCAAGCAAATTTTTTTTAGACTCCTACTAATAATAAAATTAAACAATCACACAAACTAAAATAAATCTAAAGACACACCACCAAACTTAAAACAAACATTGTCCTCAATGTTTAGAACTAAAAAGAGTAAGAACAAGAAAACTCCCCAATCGATGCAAGCAACGCAGGAGAAGCTTTAGTTTTCCTTTTAGACTTCATCATGCTTGTCCAAGTTAGGTGAGTAGTCACTACAAAAGAAAACAAAGTAAAAAAAAATTAATAATAATAAAAATACTCTAAAAATTAAAAGAAAAGAAAAATAAAAAGTTTAGAACTTGGGTTGCCTCCCAAGAAGCGCTTGATTTATAGTCTTTGACTTGACTATCTCCTTGTTCATCATCCTGTATCCAACCACTTGATGATTTTCGATTCATGCCATTTGGTTGTCCTTTCTTTAAACAACTTCGCTTTCTTGCAAGCTTGAAAGCGAAATTCATCTTTTTCAGTGTTAAAATTTATTAATGCCTTAAGTGGATCAATGGGATAAATCTATGTGAATTCCTCGTTGTTAGCACTATCTATCCCATTGTAGACACCTAATTTTGTCCGGACCACTAAAACAGGTATGTTTTCTTCCTAAATTAATGTTTTCGAATGTAAAAAGACTTTTTTCATCATGCAGGTGGTACGCCGAGACTTAGTTTAAGAGGGTGAGCATAAAAAGTCAAAGTTAAAAAAAGTCAACCCCAAAAAAGTCAACCCTAGAAAGTCAACTATTAAAAAAGTCAACCCACTCTCAAAATCAAGATTTGAAGTTCAATTGAAAAATGGCGAAATAATTTTGATAATCCGAGGTCTACATTGAAAGATATGGAGTTCGAAAGTTGGGTTACGGAGATTCAGTAGAAAGGAAACCCTAATCCGAGAAATTTGAGGAAAAGTGCTTAAACGATCGAATTGGTCAAAATTGAAGCTTCCAAATGAAATATAAGCACTGACTATGGGTAATGGAGAAGCCACTTGAAAGAAAAACCAAAAGAAAAGTCAATCCGGGAGAAAATCGAGAATTAGGGTTTTTGGTGGATTTCGGTGAAATCGGGAAGAATCACAGAAATGGCCCACCTTGGTTAGACTAAAGCCCCCAATGGATGAGGAATGATTAAAAAGGGATAGCCCAAATCTCATCTTGAAGAAAATCTAAAATCGGACTTGTTTTGAGCAAAATCGGGTTTCGGAGGCAAAAGGGCAAAATTGGAAATTTTGGGAAAAATAGCTAATGGACTCCAAAAATTCTAAAAATTTGCAAATCTCATTCTTAAATCATTTGGAAGAGATTGGCGAAATAAAATCTTGTTCGGAGTTCGTTTGCAAAATGGCCAAATCTCGGACTTCTTATGTAGTAATTCAAGAAGAAAAATCCCGAAAAAATAGCAAATGAGCTCCAAATCTTCGAAAATTTTGCAAATATCAATTTTAAATTATTTTAAAGAGATTGACAAAATAAAATCTTGATTCGGAGTTTGTTTGCAAAATGACCAAATCCCGGGCCTCCTATATAATAATTCAAGAAGATAAATCCCGAAAAAATAGCCAATGGACTCCAAAAAATTTGAAATTTTTCTAATCTCATTTTTAAATTATTTGGAAGAGATTGGCAAAAGAAAATATTGATTCGGAGTTCGTTTGCAAAATGGCCAAATCCCGAGCCCCTATATAGTAATTCAAACAGATAAATCCCGAAAAAATACCAAATGAGCTCCAAAAATTATGAAAACTTCCAGATCACACTTTTAAATTATTTGGAAGATATTGGTGAAGAAAAATCTTGATTTGGAGCTCGTTTAAAAAATGGTAAAATGTGGGGGCATTAAAGGGCATTTTTGAAAGAAAAAATCCAAATAAATAGCAAACGGACTCGGAAAAATTTGAAAACTTCCAGAATTCAATATTTTATTATTTTGAAAGTATTAAAAAAAATAAAAATTGAATTTGGAGTCCGTTTGACATTTATTTGCATCCGGGGGGCAAAACGGTCATTTCATCCAAGCAACCGAAAAGGGCTTCTTTTGGCCTTTCAAAAAATCAGACTTGGGCTGAAAAAGATAAGTGTTGGCCTGCCAAGGCCCAAAGGAAAGAGGAAGCTTCTGATTTTTCAATCAAATGGCCAAGAATTAAGAGTTAGTTAGAGATTCTTTTTAATCAAGCCATTATGATTAAGCCACATAGGCCAAGGGAGAGTATCAACATTATTCTTGAATAGCTGTAATTATGGACAGCTGCCATGCTAATCCAAGGGTGGTAATTTCATGATTTTTCACCTTGAATAATTAGTCATTTGATGGAAATTGGTTAGGATGAAAATGACAACATCCTTGCATGAGAGAGAGGGTTGGTTTGGCCTTGACATAGAGGAGGGGCAGAATTCATTTTTCACACTTCATTTTTCTGATTTCTCTTAGTTTTTCTTGGGTTTTTTTCTCTCCTTGGTTGAAAGCAAAAAAGAAAAAGTTTAGAAAAGAAAGGAAAGTTTGAAGAGATAAAGCTTGAAATATAGCTTCTTGAGGTTGCTCTTGAGCACCAACTCTTGTACTTTCTTGATTTTCCATTCTTGTTTTTGCTATTTTAATTATTATTTGGTGAGTTTACTTTTTAAATAAGTGTTTTTTTTATTGTTCTTCTTAAGTTCTTTTTTCATCTCTTTCTTAAATATTTTTTTTCAATTTTTTTTACATTTTCCTCACCATGGCCGAATGGCCTATATTATTTTTAAAGTTGCTGCTTTGTTTATTTTATCATGTTATCTATTATTTTCTTTAATCTTGATGTTTTAAGTGTTATTCTACTTTACATACTTGAGTCATATTTTAATTTGGTTGCTTTATTTGTTACCATTTATGATTTAAATATCATGTTTTTGCATTTTTAATTTTCTGTTTTCATAATGTTTAAATTTGTTGATGTTTTATATTTAGTATATCAAGTGTTTGTGAAAATGCTTGTGTTGTGTTTGCATGATTTGAGTTTTATATTTTAGTTGAGCATGTTAGTATATCAAGTGTTTGTGAAAATGCTTGTTTGGTTTTAGTATTTCTACTTTGTGTTTGCATATTTTGAGTGTTATATTTTAGTTGAGCATGTTACTATATCAAGTGTTTGTGAAAATGCCATTGCTTGTTGGAGCTTGAGGCCATCCGGCTACTCCATGTGTTTTGCATTGTGTGTTGCATTTTTTGCCATGTTAGTTGATAGGTTTTGCATTTGCATTTGCATGACATTTGATTGAGTATTTAGTTTAAGTATACCAAGTGTTTGTGAAAATGCCATGCTTGTTAGGAACTATAGGCCATTCGGCCACTTCTTGTATTCTAGCATCATGGTTGCATTTTTGCTATGTTAGTTGATAGGTTAGCATTTGCATGATATTTGGTTGAGTTTTTAGTTTAAGCATGCCTTGTGTTTGTGAAAATGCCATGCATATTTTAGTTATTAGGTTTGGTTTATTTGCCATGCATATTCATGCATTTTAGACCTAGGTTGCATTAAATGCCATGCAAGTTCATTTAGGTCTAGGTTACTATATGGATGCCATGCATTTTTCCATGACATTTAGGTTTAAACTCATACATTTCATGCATCATATTTTCTTTAATTTTTCATGCATTTCATATTCATGCCACTTGAATAATGACTTAGGCCAATTAATGGTTCAAAGTCATGCTCTCTTGAGCACACTTGTGAAAAATTAAGTTTTGTCAAATTAATTATTCTACCTTTGTGATTTTTTTTTTACTTAGCCAATTTTTATCTAACTTTCAAAAAGTCCCAGCTACTGTTTTTAAGTCATTTTGTGAGTCTTAAATATTTTTATTTTGATTTTTAAATGATTTTATCAATTCAAAAAATGTATTTTGGCAAAGCAGTTTTTTCACCCAGTAATCGTACTTTTTAGATTTTTCTGGGCATTCATCTTTGATCAGAAAATTAAGCTGATTTTTTCCCGTGTAGTTTTACATATCCTGAGTCTCTATTATTTTTTTCAGAATTTTTTGAATTTGTAAAAATAGGGTAAAAAATAGTGGCTTAAAACTGGACAGTGGAGTCATAATTGAATTTAAAGAAAAATCATTTTTCTGTTTTAGTTAAGTTACTTAGAGGGGGATGATTAGGAAGGTTAGCTACTGACTTAGGGTAGTTTCTAAGCCTTTTTAAACTCTAAAAATGATTTCTTAAGTCTCGGGTTAAGGGTGGTCAATTCCGGGATTTTAAATTTAGGAAATTAGAGCCATTTAAAAAAGGGTTTAGTCCATTTTTTTATTTTTAACCTAAGTTTTTCAAAATTGTTTTCAAACAATCACAAAGTATTTTGATTTTAGAATATTTAATTTGACATATTTTCCTAAGGTAGCCGGATATCTTTTTAGATATACGGATTTTCTTAATTAAAGGAAAAAATACATTTTCATGCATTGCATTTTCCATATTCATGTATTTTATATAATATGTGATTTTTGCTATGATAATTTCTATGATATTGTTATGATTTTAAGTTATGTTATATTGTTTATTATATGATTTGGAATATTTCATGATATCCTATGCTTGTTATTTAATTATTTTTTGTTATATTATTTAGCATATACTATGTTCATGCATTATTATTTGGATTTTTATTTCCATGCATATTATATGATAGCATTATTTTATATTCCATGTCATTTAAATTATATGCCATATCATTCATATTTGCCATGTCATTTAAATTTCATATAGAATATATTATGTTACCTAGGTCATTTCATGTGAAATATATTATGTTACCTAGGTCCTTTCATTTCATTTAGGATGTATTATGTCATTTAGGATATTTTATTTCATTTAAAATATATCATATGATTTAGGATATTACATTTCATATAGAATATATTATGTTACCTAGGTCATTTCATCTCATTTAGAATATGTCATATAACTTAGGACATTTCATTTCATTTAGAATATACTAAGGCATTTAAATTATATCATATCATTTAGGAAGCACTATATTATTTAGATTTTGCTATGTCATTTTATTTATGTCATGCATATACATATTCATATCTTTTAAGATGTTTTCAAACGGATAATGATTTTCCAATAAAAAATAAAGATATTCCCGAGTTAAAATAATTCATGAGTTCTCTACCGGGTTTGCTGGAGGGAATATCATCAATTATCATTAATAAAGGAATATTTTTCTTTCAAAAAACGAGAATGATTCGGAAAGTTTTCCAAAACTAATAAAAATTTCTATATTTTGCTACGTTTGTTGGGGAATATAGAAAAATTTTGAATTTATAAATTTCGGATCATTTTCAATTAAAAAATACATTTATTTTTCTTTAAATTGGGAATTAATTTGAAATACTAAATTTAAAACCAAATTTTTACCGAGATTTGAGATAACACACGATTAATAAGGTACCGATTTATACAGGCGTTGTGGGGGTGCTAATCCTTCCCCGCACGTAACCGACTCCCGAACCCGTTTCTTTGATTTCGCTGGTTTAAACGCAGACTTGAAATTGGTTTTAAAAATATTTAATTAATTTTTAAAATATTTTATAAAACCGGTTTTAATAGGTGGCCGATCACACCTAGATAAAAAAGATTGGTGGCGACTCCATGTCTTTTTCAAGGTCATTTTCAAAATCCTCCTTTTTCAAGAGGAATTAAGTCGACTTTTCCTCGGTTTTTTTTAATGTCACGCTTAACGAATAATAAAGTCTTGAGATGAGACTTGTTATTTTTTAGGTTGCGACACCCATCGATTAGCTTTGGCTATTGGATGCATTGGGGAACAGGTTGTGGTGGTTCACACTGGGTCTCTTTTTCTTGAGCTTTTTCATCATATTTTGCACCCACAATTTCTTCTTCAAGAGATTTTGTTGGTGGTGGGTCACATTGAATCCCATCTTCTTGAGTTTTCACAAATTCTTCTTCAATAGGCTCAGTTGGCAATTAAGGGTTCTTGCTATCCTCATCTATCTCTTGTTCAATCCCAAGTATATTGATGTTACAATGCTCTTGTTCTTCTCTAATAGGATTAAGTTCAGTATCACTTGGAAGAGTTTCTTGAAGTTGGTTGTTAATGGCATGAGCAAGCTGGCTTATTTGTGTCTCAAGATTCCTGAGTGTCGCTGCTTGACTCTGATTGATAGCTTCCTGTTCCACCATGTAGTGCATGATCATCTCTTCCAATATTGATGGCTTCTTTTCTGGGATAGATGCTTGGGCATATTTCTGAAGTATAGCATCGGTGCTTGCCATGTAGTGTATGAACACCTCTTCCAATGATGGCTTGTTTTTTGCAGCCGGTTCTTGAACATATGGTGGAAACCCATAAGGATATGCTTGATTTTCTAAATAGGAGGACCATTGATTGTTGTTTCCAGAAGAATTTTGGTGATCTCCCCAACCTGGATTGTAGTAGTTGGAATAAAAATTATTTTGCTGCATATTGTAATTTCCAACCTACTGTGTTGATTCAGCATTGGTTGGGCACCAATCACTATAATGTCCACCCCCACAGAGTTCACAAATTACAAACGGGCTTTGGAAATAAGGTACACACAAAGTGTCAAACTTCTTGTTAAGTGCAGCCTCTTGTGCAGATAAGGCATTGATTGCATCTCGTTTATAATCCCACATAGTGCATCCAAATCAACAAAACCTGAAAATAAAGAAAAATAAAGTTTAAATTAAGACTAAGGTTGCTTGGTATTAATATTAACAAAAATAATAAACAATTCTCCGGCAACGGTGCCAAAAACTTGTTGTCGATTTTAATCACGCAAGTGCACGTATCGTTGACAAGTAATATAATGAAAAGTTGAGTGTCGATCCCACGATGAATTAGTATTAAATTTGCTAAGTACTAAAATTCACACACTTAATCTTATCTAAACAATTAAATAAAGATGGTAATTAAAAACTAAAATTAAAATAAACTAATATGAAAGCAAGTAAATTATAAAGATGAATTCAATTAATTAATAAAAGCCTAGGATTACAACTTCTCTCAACACTTCGCTTGAATCTCTCTCTACCTCTTCACTTGATTAATGAACTTGAGTTGTTAACCTAGAGTTCTATCTTATTTATAAGCATCTGTCGATGGTCTTATAAAAATATCATTTCAAACCAATTAACTATATGTCTATGATAATTGAATTAAAGAAGAACTCATTAAGTTTAGGCTCTAACAATGGTTACAAATGACAAGTAAGTATATTTCTACCCTACCTGCAGATCAATTCATCCTAATAAATGAATATGAAACATGTGTCATTCAATCTATGTCTAACACTAAACTCCCTATGTCTAGTTGTATTTAGGTTAACAAATCAATCTAATTGGTGATCAAGCAATTATAAGCATTAAGAACAAGATTGAACAAACAACTCAACAAACCATTAAATCAAGCTAGAGAGAGAAAGTAAATTCAAACTATGTGCTGAGTTCCATTAAAATCCTAGTAAAAGAAATTTAGTTAATGATAATTAATGAAAACAAATTTTCAAATAGTTTAACCATCATCAACTACACAAGAAAAATAAAGAAGAGAAAAGAAGAAACTAAGTGTTGTCAATTCTTGAATCTTCAATCTTCTTGAGAAAAGTTGGAGGCTACTATCTTCTTGAGAGAGAATTAGGTTTTTAAGTATCCAATCCCCTGTATTTTGACCTAAAAAAGTCTTATTTAAAGTGTCCAAGGCCTCTTGAAGTTCCAAACTTCGTGCCCAAGCAACTAGGTAAAAAAAAAATTATGTTTTTTCACGATTTTGTGGAACTTTCTGTTTGCTGCCTGCAGGTTCTGTCGTCTTCTTGAACTTCGTAAGCTGTTTTGACTAAGAAAATCTTGTCCGATTTTGACGCTCCTTATACCGTTGGAAAGGTATAAAATTCAGCTTCAAAAGTTAAGAAGGAAGTTTTCTCATTTGAAGTCTTTAAGATCATGTTTTTCTTGAAAGAAGCTCCGAAAGTTGAATCTGCCTGCTAATTGAAATGCATCGATTTTTGTCGTTTTGCACCTCAAAGCTCCAGATCACCTTGGACCTATAAAAACACATAAATAACAACTAAATAACTATTTTAAATATAAAATAAATAATTAAAATAAATATAAAAACATTTAAAACTAATCAAATCCTAATAAAATCCTTAAGGACTTAGCCGATTCAAAACATAAAAGATGGCAAAATAGCTATATTTTCTAGAGTTATCAATAGACTCCATACGTTGACAGTGAATCCTATATTAACACCTCATAAAAAACTAATCACTAACCCCTAACTCTAACCACTAATCCCTAAACCTAACTCCTATAATATAATTTTAACACGTGGCATCGTAGAATGTCACATGACAGTGTATAGTCCTATACACTGTCAGTGCATCAAATATTAATCCTAAATATAATGTACTAATATTCAAGTAAAAAAATTAAATATCCCAAGTACAAATATCAGCATCTTAGTGATCATTCTCATGACCTGCATCGGCTCCTACTCCTTGGCTCCAGCATTCCCTCTTGCTCCAAAAGAACTAGCTCCGACACGCAGTCCATGAAATTCAGTAACATCGAATTTGGTCTTATATCAGTTGCACATTTTGCTCGACGTGTTGAACTTAATCGGATGAACCCGAATCAAGATGTGCAGGCGTAGGACCTCAGGTAAAGTAACATTTTTGCTCTAGAGCTGGATGACTCAAAAATATCCCTCGCATGCGGCCTTGTACCAAACCCATACATATGAGTTCGAGTAGTCTACAAACCACTGATTGCTTGAAACAAGGCATGTGGATCGAACTCTCGATGAATAGATGAATCTTCGATTAAAATAGTATTTGTACTATAGTTAAAAGTATATTTTAATTTTTATGTTATCAAAGTGAGTAATTTAATCATTGTATGTTTAAATTTGATGCAAAGAAGTAAAATTGATAACAGTGTTAATGAAAAATCGTTTAAATGTTGACATGGACATGTAAAACTGACAGAAAAAATTACTTGAAAAAAAAATAATGACGTGTCAAATTTGTTTACTCAAGCGCAATTTAGAAAAACAAAATTTTATTATCCAAATTTCTTTTTTACCTGTAAAAACATGTCATCATTTTTTTTCAAAGTCATCTATTTTGTCAATTTTTAAATTTCACCTGATCAAAAAAATTGACACGTCATCATTTTTTTTCAAGTCATCTATTTTGTCAGTTTCACATGTCCACGTCGCATTTAGACGATTTTTCATTAATATTATTACTAATTTTACTTATTTACATCAATTTCAAACGTATAAAGATTATATTACTCACTTTTATAATATAAGAACTACCTATATACTTTAATTAAAATTACTCACTTTTATAATATAAAGACTAAAATATATTTTTGACTATAATACAAGAATTATTTAGATTATTTAATCATAATTTGGTGATGAACAAAATTCCAATTTGTTGGGTTTGGTTCTTCCAATTCCAAAGAGAGACAATTTTCTTTTCTTTTTTTTTTTTTGATAATTGGGTAAAGGGAGGGGTTGCTTGGGTTTGAACCCAAGACTTCATGCCCCCAAGACAATTTTCCTTTATTTATTTGTATTTATTTTGGCCAAAAGCTATCATATTTCTTATCTTTCAGCTGGGTAAAAGACAAAGATCCGCCTTTTCCTTTCAGGCTCTTTCCTCCTTTTATTTGTGGCCGTTAAAAAAAACCTTACCTCTACCTAAAAATTCCCGTTAATTATAATTATTAGAAATTTGTATATCCATATAAATATATATTTTTTTAAATAGATAATTATTTAAGAAAAAAATATGTAATTTTTGAAATATAACTAAACTACTATTAAAAGAAGTGAGTGAGTTTGTGTCATAATTAACAAGACACAAACTCAATTGAATTTACTATAAAAATAAATTTATAATATAAAATATAATATAATTAAAAATATTTAATTATTTTACTTTAAAAAACTACTACATTGTGATATCATCAAATAAATTTTTTATTTTTATTTTTTAAAAATCTATATCTTACATTATTAGATAAATTTATTTTAATATATAATTTTGTTCAACTCAATATTTATTTTATTTTCACCCGGTGTGAAATATAGTTATATAAAAAATCAAAACACATGATATTTTTATTATATAATTTGATATTATAATTTATTTAATTTATTTATATTTTTTTCAATTTAGTTGATATCACTTAATTCGTTTATAGCAAATTGCAACTTGAAGATAAAAAAAAAAAAAAAGTTAATATTTGTATTTAACCAACTGATCTAACCATCTAGTTAAGTCCTTTAATAATTAGTATAGATTACTTTCAAAATATACAAATTGTTCTTAAATTAGAAAAAAATCAGGGCCGTTGATTTGGGTTATAAAATTAGAGCCAAAGCTGGTTAGCATTTAAGCTTTAAACTTACGCCGTTCCTTTAAAGGAAAAATAAAAAAAGAGATTAAGTTACGTAGTTTATAAATAAATACAGGAACAGTATATAACAGGAACGGAACGTGTTTGTTTTTTTATTCTGTTTTTTCTATTTTTTTTCTTGTCAGCCTCCCCTCCTCCTAGGAAAAAAAAAAGGACCTTGCTTTGCAATAATCTGGCTATTTAGAGGTAAGATTTTTCTTCTTCCTTCTTTATTATTGGGGGTCATCCTCCTTCTCTGTTTGCAATCTTTGTGTTTTCTTTCAGATGAATAAATAAAAACTGGGTTTTTTTTTTTCATGCGTTTTGAGTGGTTTTCTTTCTTGGGTGTTTCATGAATGATAATTTTTTTCTGTTTTTTGTGTCCTGAGATAACGCTGTTTCTTTTGGTGCTATATATGATTTATTGTTCTGAATCTCCTGCCTTTTTCTTTTTCTTTTTAGTTCATGTTTGCTTAGAATGAAGGCTAACAATGATGGGGTTAAGTTATTTTGAATTTCTTTGGACTATTGGCATTTTCCTTTTAAAACTAAATGTAATTCATTGTGCCTTAATTAATGTTCCATATGAAATCTAAGTATCTCTTTGTTGTTGAGCATTGGTTTTGGCTGTATTTGATGTACAATATGGTTTGGTCTTCTCCTTCTTAGCTTGATTTATATCTGTGTTCTTTATCTGAGATTTTGTTCTGGAATCAGTATTTGTCTAAATGATTGATTGCCTTGAATGAATATATTGCAGAAAAGAAAATTGGAATCTTGTTAGAGTTGGAAGAATACAATTTGGAGTCTCATTAGATATTTATTTAGAACTTGTCCTTGAAATAAGAAAAATTAGGCACTGCAATCTGATTGTCTATTCTGTTTTTGATGTTTAACATTTTTCTGTTGCATTCTTTTGATGTAGAGATTAACAACCTGAAGTTTTCACATTTTCTTCATTACTCGGCCTACAGCCTACAGTATTCTGCTTCAATATCTACTTGTAGATGATCTGATCCTTTTATTTTTCTGTTTCATTATTGTCAGGCAAGTGTCTCTTATGCTTTTTAGGGATTTGGTTTTCATAGTTGGAAAAGATTCTTTTTCACTCTGGCCGCTGCAACTAAACTAAGCGTTTCTCGCACCACAAAGTGGGTGTGGGGGGACAACGAAGGGGTGATTCTGCTTTGTGTTTTAAGGAGATCCAGATCATCTCATATCTGGAGATTGCGGCGTGTTTCCGAGGGTCTTTCACTTGATTATGGCTAATGTCAGTGTTTGCTTGTCCCCAGAAGTTTGATTGTAGCTTGTCATTTTTTTCATGGTAGCAGAATTAGGTGCTTTTTTCAGGATTTTGAACCTTAGTGATTAGAGTAGTTTGGTGCTCATAGCTTTTTATGTAACACAACAGTAGGTCTCGTACTGCTAGTCTGTATCACCAAAATGGTTAGATTTTCATGCTTCAATGCTCACATTGGATGTCAGAAACGAAAGGTAAGCCTTAGATTTGCTCCAGGTTTTTGACAACTTCAGTAAAATTTGGGTTGTATACTTTAGTGTTTCCTGACTCAAGTATTCATTTGGCCATCAGAAAACAGTTCAACCATCTGTTGAAGCAATGCATAAGACTTTAGAAGATTTTTCTCAAGTTCAAGCCCCTAAGGATACGAATAAAGCTACAGACATGGACTCGTTCTTGCTGGTGGCAGAAACAATTGCTGATATTCATGCCAGTGCCAAACCTGTTATGGATTCTTCTTCTGTTTACCATAGCTGGAAATCAGAGGAAATAAAAGACAAAATTGATCTTGATGCCAATTCCAGGGTCCTTCAGAATCGGCACTATCTGAATAAGAGTCAGTCCCTTGGAAGTAGACTGTGCCTGGAAGGAGGGGTTCCTGGACAAAATGATACAGACGATGAGACTGATCAAGGATTTTCTTCTGATTCCCATGACTGTGGGTTGGTCGAAGCAGATGGAAGCAAACATACAGTAGTGAGCCAAAATGCTCCATGCTCAGAATATGTTCAAGTAAGCTCTAACCATGTCATTAATGAGCCGGTTTTCTCTATAGAAGACCCTCAGCATTCAGAAAAGGATAGCCATGATAATTCTGATTTACCTTTGTATGGTGAGGGTGCCAATGGCTCTGGTGACCGTACGACTAATAATGCAACTTTGATTGTAAAATCGTGTTCTATGTCAAACATTGTTGCATCTGTACTCAATTCTGGAGGACATTCTCCTTTTAAATATTTGACTCGTCAGCCAAGATCTTCTGAGGATGTACATGTTCTCAACGTGAGAGGAAAGGAGATTTCAATTCATGAGGTTGATACAGGGGTGATGCCAGAACAAGATAGAGATGATGGCATACATAAAAATCAGAAAACTAACTTTGAAAGTTCTTACTATGAGGGATTTGATTCTTATAGTTATTCCGCATCAGCAAAAGACTGGATAGTGCCAGTTTCAGATGAGGTAAACTCAGTGAAAATCCTGCAAGAAGAATTGCTAGTTCCAAATTGGAGTGAATTGACTGGCAAGGATTTTAAGATTAAGCGAATTGAGGAATGGGTTAACGATCTTCAACACTGCAGTCCATTGGAAGAAACATTTGAATTATGCCAACCCAGTGACCATGTGAAGGCAGAACCTGCTGTCTCAAATGGTTTGACTTCTGCAAAGGCGGATGTTAAGGTAGCTCCTGGCATGGAAGCTGCAAAAAGATATATATCTTCTTTGAGTGCCTCAGCAACCACAGCTCAGCTTGGAAATCATGGTTTGGTTGTTATACCATTTCTCAGTGCATTTGTCAGCTTGAAGGTGCTTAATCTATCAGGAAATGCAATAGGTGGGTATCTTCAACTGCAACAATAATTAGTTCTGTATTTATCTTCTATTTTGACATGGTTTAAAGTCTTATGATTTGGAGTTTATGGAACTTTCTTTTGTATAAATATGCTTTCTCGTTGTCTGTATGTGTGCTTCAGCAAAGATTACCGCTGGTGCTCTTCCTCGGGGACTTCACATGTTGAATCTGTCAAAGAATAATATATCCACCATTGAGGCTTTACGTGAACTTACTCGACTTCGTGTACTGGATCTGAGCTACAACCGGATATTTAGAATTGGTCATGGTATGTGACACAAACTTTAAGTGATTAGCTGTCCTATTTTCCTTGCTATACTCTTACCTGCCAATATTTAATCCTCTGATCTACCTTCTCTCACATAATTCATTGTAGGTTTGGCTCCTTGTTCCTCTCTTAAAGAGTTATACTTGGCTGGAAACAAGATAAGTGAGGTAGAGGGTCTTCATCGCCTCTTAAAATTGACTGTGTTGGATCTGCGTTTCAACAAAATCTCTACTGCCAAATGTCTCGGCCAACTTGCAGCAAACTATAATTCCTTGCAAGCCATCAGCTTGGAAGGTAACCCAGCACAGAAGAATGTTGGAGATGAACATCTGAAGAAACATTTGCTAGGCCTTCTTCCACATATTGTTTACTTTAATCGGCAGGCTATTAAAGTCAGCACATTGAAGGATACCGCAGAACGTTCAGTTCGGTTAGGCATCAGTGCCCATCAATTTGACCATGGTCTTAGATTAGAACACAAAGCTACAAGGAAGAGTAACCATGGCACTGCTACTCATCGGCCATCCTCTTCACCAATTCATGGTCATAAAAGTCAAGCCACTGTTTCCTCAAGAGTGTCCAGAGGCAGGCATGGCCGACTGCCTGCTAATGGAATCAAAGCAACAACCAATCATCGAAATCATTATTTAGATCTTGGTAACAAGCTTTTGAACTTTAAATCGGAGCTTTCCATGCGGAGGACCCAAAGTGAGGGAACTCTGGCGCCTCTGTGAAGTCAGTGTCTTGATTTATGCAGTCTGGTTGTTATACAATTCAGTTTTGAGTTATGTTTGCTTGTTGCTACTGCAATAAATTGTCGCTTAAGATATTTGGTACGACCATGCATTTTTACAGTTGGATTGAAAAAATTGTGAGTTCACTTCTCATAATTCATCAAGGCAAATCTGGCATTAACAAGGCATGGATAGCCATGGTCTTGGAACGAGATGGCCAGAGGCTGCAAGCCCCATTAATGAAAGGTGGTGTCACTGAATCCATAGTTATGCTAAATTAATAAAAATGCCAAAACTATTTTGTTTAAAAACAAATCCAATTAGACCTGTTAATTTTGATTCGAATTCGAAAATGATTTAAATTTAAAATGATCTAGACTTGCTATGATACAAACACAAATGATGCGAAAAGTTAACCGGAAATGATCGAAAATTTCATTTCCATTAAGAAAATTACAGTACTTCATCCTGATTGTGGGTTTTGCTTGTCTTAATAGGTGGTCTCTTGTAACACTTTCCCCCAGTTTTGCTTAGAGATAACAGCGGATCGGATATCTATTTTTTTTGTAATATCTGAATCCGTAAATTTGCTTTAAAATCCGAATCCATTTATTATCCGCATTAAATCTGAATATTACTATCCAAATCTGAATTAAATATAATTATTTGCCAGATATCCAAATCCGTTAAATATCCGAATTCAGTAAGTAAAAAAAAATTAAATAAATTTTAAATTCAAATAAACGGATAATGGATTCGGATATCAGAATTTGCAAAAATAAGCAGATTCGATAGCGGTTTCGAATATCAGATATCCATTATCCGCATAAGTAATGCGGATTCGGATAATGAATATCCGAGATTCCATATCTGCATCCGCTCCGAATCCGCTGCGAATAATAATTATAATATTCGAATCCAAATTTTATCCAAATCCGTAAAAAATGGATCAGATAATTGTAAATATCCGAATCCGCATTATCCATTGTCATCCCTAGATACTACTACTTCTGCTGTCCAACCTCTGAACAATAATACAATGAAAAACTACTTTATATTAAGAAACATAACATTCTTTTTCATCGCTTAAGGTGAAATTAAAGGTGAACTGCTATGGTCCTGTGTATGCGCATTGTTATAATAGCAAGATATTATCCCCTGATATTAATGTTTCTGTACCTGTTCATATCAACTGAGAGTAGAGGTGGCAATTGGGCGGGTTCGGGTTGGGTTCATTCGGGTTCGGGCTCGGGTTTATTCGGGTTCGGGCTCATTCGGGTTCGGGCTCATTCGGGTTCGGGTCCATCCGGGTTCGGGCTCATTCGGGTTCGGGTCCATTCGGGTTCGGGCTCATTCGGGTTCGGGCTCATTCGGGTTCGGGCCCATTCGGGTTCGGGCCCATTCGGGTTCGGGCCCATTCGGGTTCGAGCTCATTCGGGTTCGGGCCCATTCGGGTTCGAGTTCGGGTTCGGTCTGGGTTCGGGTTCGATCTGGGTACGGGTATGTTTTACATTATTTTATTTTATATTAGATGTAATCATTTTTACGTAATTTAAAGATTTATATCTAAAAACAAATTATTAATTTATTATTATTATTTTTTTTATTTTTATACTTTTGCTATTATATGATATTTTTAATTATATTTATTTTTTTAAATTAATATTTGTTAGCACCAAAAGAATAAGAAATTAATTTGTTATATAAAATCAAATTTTGAAATAATTTATTATAAAAAATATGATATATTATAAATTAATATATTGATATTTAAAATAATTGATTTGATGAGCTCGAATTTCAAAATATAAATACATTATAATTTATATTCACTATAAAATAAAAAAACTTTTAAAAATAAATCCTGGCCTTCATCTATTCGTTTATATACTTATAAAATGCAAAAAATTTATGCTTATAGTCAAGATATATATATATATATATATATCGAGTACTTATATTTTTTTCATCAGTATAAAGTATAAATTATAAAGTAGTACTAAAAAATATAATTTATATTTAAATTATACGTAATAAATATATAATTAATATGATTATTTATTAATATATAATAAATATACCCAAAATCAAAAGGCCATAAAACCCAAAACCCCATTAAATCCAGCCGCTAAAATAAAATCACATGAAAGCCATAATCCAATTAAACCTACCCTAACCTAACCGCATAAGTATAACTATAGCTGCTTATGGGCCGGGCCGGGCCGCGGCCCAGTTTTTTTTTATTTTCTCTGCCCAGGCCTGGCCCTGGGTCGGCTCGGCCCGCCCGTTTAGGCCCGAAACACTGTTCATTGGAATAAAAAAATAATTTTTTTAATTTTTTTTTTATTTTTTTATAATTAAAATTAAATAAAATAATATTATAATAAAAATTACTGTTCCGGGCCGGGCCGGGCCGGCCCGAAACACAAAATATCCTGCCCAGGCTCGACCCGTGAGCAGGTCTAAGTATAACCCAAAAGGCCAAAATAATTGAATTATTGTCAATTTTTTTACCCTTATAGATTAATTAAATTATTGTCAAATTTCTTTTCACATCTTTAAAATTTTCAAGAATTTAAAATATTTAGATTGTAAATTCATCATGATATGAGACGTTAAAGTTATAACTTATAAGTACAAAATATAATTTACTTTTTGATAAAATTATTATTTCATCATATATATATATAATATATTAAATTTTAAATTTTAAATTTTAATTAAATTATTAAAAAAAATTAGAATAAAATTAATAATTAAAGTTATTGCTTTGTAAAAAAAAATAATTGCAATTTGTTTATTTTTATTTTTAGTATTAAATTCGGGTTCGGGTTCGGGCCGGTCTCGGGTTCGGGTCCATTCGGGTTCGGGCCCATTCGGGTTCGGGTCCATTCGGGTTCGGGTCCATTCGAGTTCGGGCCCATTCGGGTTCGGGTCCATTCGGGTTCGGGCCCATTCGGGTTCGGGCTTTTTCGGGTTCGGGTTTTTGACTTTTTGGTCAAATCGGGTTTGGGCGAGTTCGGGTTCGGGTTTTCCTGGGCGGGTTTTCGGGTTCGGGTTCATTTTGCCACCTCTAACTGAGAGAGCCAAATGAAATTTCTCTGTACCTGTTGAAATGAAATTTCTCTGTACCTGTTGAAGGAGATTCATCTGCTTGCATTATCATCTCTGAAATCCATTGAAATGAAGGGTAAATGAAGACAATTTCAATTTTTAATCTTCATATTCTAATGCATGATTGTGCATTTGCTGTAAAGGTTTTAAACAGCTTCCATGAATATGATCTATAATAAACAACTAATATAAACTAAGCTTTGAAACCATAGAAACATCCATAGCAAGTTACACTATCTCATGCTATGAAGCAAAGCTTCTCTCAACATATACATGCAACATGCTCCATTTCTCCATAAAGAAAGCAACTAAATATCAATGACTTGGGCGTCAGGAAAAAAGAATGTAAAGGCAACTCTTAAGAATATATATATATATATATATATATATATATATATATTACGAAACCTAACTACCTCAGCTTATTTCCGTACAATTCTTTTCATGGTTTATGAACTCTTTGATGATGTGCTGCTCTTAGCCTGAGAAGAGGCAGTTGAAATGTTGCTCCGTGTCTAAGAACTCTGGCTTGAGGATGACTCTGTGAAGAAGATTATGTTCTCCTGGTTGTCTACAAACACTTGCAGAGATCTTGGAACTGGAGGCAGGTTCACATCCAAAACCCCCTCTAGGATCTGAACGACCTGACCCATTGATGGCCTGTGAGACTCATCATCTTGGATACACCAACAAGCCACTTTACATATTCTTGTTAGCTCTTCTGCAGGCGCATCTCCATTCAATCTGGGGTCTAATAGGCTAAGGACATCACCGTCTTGAGTTATTAGGGTAGCAGCCCAAGTTGGAAAGAATCTAACTTTTCCATCTTCAGATTGTTCAGAGTTTCTCCTTCCAGATACAAACTCAAAAAGCATCATTCCATAGCTGTAGACATCAGCTTTAGCTGTAATGGCGACTCCTGAAATCCACTCTGGTGCAAGATAGCCCCTTGTCCCTCTCATAGTTGTCAGGACCCTGCTGAAGTCCCGCCCAACAAGCTTTGCCAGGCCAAAATCTGCGACTTTTGGACAGAATTCAGCATCTAAGAGAATGTTTTCTGGCTTGATGTCACAGTGAATAATACAATCTCTGCACTTCTCATGAAGATAAGTTAAGCCTCTAGCCGTACCAACTGCAATCTGGTACCTTGTTTTCCAGTCTAGAGCTTTGGAATTCTTTTCATGGAAAAGATGGGCATCCAAAGAACCATTGGGCATGTAATCATATACCAACAATTTTCTTGTACCTTCAGAGCAGAACCCACGAAGCCGCACCAGATTAACATGTTGAATTGTCCCAATTGTGCTCACCTCTGAGCGAAATTGCTTCTCTCCCTGACTGATGCTCTCAAGCTGCTTCACAGCTATGACACTCGAGTCTGGCAACGTTCCTTTGAAGACAGAACCAAAGCCTCCTTCCCCCAGTTTTTCAGAAAAATTATTGGTTGCGCTCTGTAAATCTTTATACCCGAAAGCCAGAAGTGAACCTTCAACTGTTCTTTGAGTTTTCATCGTTCGCCTCCATCTCAAGATTGCAACCATTACAACGACTAGGACTAAACCTACAGAACCTGCAACTGCTCCAATGATTATTCCCTTATTGTTTCTGGAACTCAAAAACTCAGATGCCGCTAGCCTGATATGTATAGTTTTTCCATTGCTAGCATCTTCCTCAAGTTGTTGCAGATCCAAGAGGTCTCCGATCCAAATTTTACAACCATCACTATCATAAGCATAAGCAGTGCAAGAGCAATTCCTAAGGCAGGTTGATTCACATTCCCTAATGCTCCCAACGGTCATAGACTGGGCGTGTTGAGGCAATACCATGTTGGGGCTTTCTAAAAATTTATCACTCTTTCCATTAGAAAGGCTGGGATCTTCGCATTCCAGCTTGGTTTTCCTTTCACACCCACGAGAATAATCGCTCAGATTCCAATCGCTTTCTGAGTTTGGCTGGAAACCTGTCAAACAGTTGCAGAAAGGCAGTGCTTTCTCATTGCAGCTGCCAAAAGCCCCACAAAAAGCATAAACCTCGCATTGCTGTCTCGGCTGTGACCAAAACAAATTCCACTGCTTGCTACTTTCCAACCATGACAGCTGCTTAATCTGCCCAGAAACATCCATAATAAATCGAGATATGGTAGCAGGATTATAGAGCGAATAAGTAAAATAACTCTCATTTTCGTTTGAAACATAGCTGAAGTTGTAGATGTAATTCAATCTCATTTCCGGAACTAAGCTGAAAATCCTTGTCTGTTCATCCCAAGGTCCACTCGTCCAGTAATTTTCGGACCTATTCCATAGTATAAAATATTGATTGGTTCCATTGGGGTCTAGCTCAAGGGAGAAGAGACCCGGTGCAGGATTTTCTGAATTTTTCCATGAAGTAAGAAGTTGGCTTTTATTGGTTCGCTTATTTAAGCTAAGCTTACCACCAGGAAGCCATGTGTTTGTTGGGTGATCAAGACTTTGCCACAACGGTGTTAATGAATTCAGCCCATCTCTTAAAACAAGATTCCCACTATCTTCAAGAACTGCTACTACAGAACTTGAGCTGGTTGAACTAATATTTGTGGACCAAATTGGTACTTGGGACTCGTTGAACAAAACTAAGTTACCATTGGATATTTTTAATTCTGAAGAGTTTATATCACGGACTGGCATATCTCTGTTTGCAACCCAAACTGGGGTCTGTTCAGAGACCTTTCCATACCACATGCCTATGTAGTAGTTGGATGAGTTACCTGGTTTGAAGAAACCCAATATGAAGTCTCCACCCGATGAAACAATGGTGTGATTACCGGACAGAGATTGATTTGCTGAGATGGTGTCGGCTCCAAAGGAGAGTAGGCAGTTGAGAGAAAAGTAAATGAAGAATAGTACGGAAAGTATCAGCCATGGATTTTTCATCTTGTCCATGGCTGTCCGTCCTGTAAGAGAATTACTGACAGCAGGAAACAAGAGAGATATTTCAGTGAACAAAAAGCTGTTTAAAATACGAGACAAGGAAGAACAGCTCTCAGATTGCTAAACCAAATCAAGTCTTGAGGAAGTTTTATTGTTGAGACTTGAGAGGACAACTATGGCCTTTGTTTGTTCCTAACAGAACATGGGCATTTTAGTAACCTGGTATTGAAGAGCAATGCCTTTCAAGTACAGCTTTCAATCTCGTGCGCACTTACAAATGAAATTAGGCGATAAGTCAAAGCAATACTTCGTATTCTTTGGATTTATAATTTTTTTTTGGTAAATTTGAAAAACATGCCATGCAGAGTAGGATAATTGATAGATGATCTAATGAAAAAAATTATTCATAAAAAGAAAATGAAGAAATGAAATTTTTTTAAATAGGACACTGTAAAAACAATTTTACCCTTTTTTTTCATCCTTACTCTCCTGATCCCACCAAACTACGCCCTCTTTCTCTCTCTCTTTCCCGTGAATTCGTACTCTTTTTGCTAAGTACTGTTAATATGACCATATACTTGAAGCGGCAGACCTATGAACAGCTGCAAGCTGATATACAAGCAAAAGAACAAGAACAAACCTGTGTTGGAGTTTTCCCATGTTTCTCTCCTATTTCCTTAATTCTGTTAAGGAGAGGTTGGAGCTTAGTTAAAAATTCTGGAGAACCCATACTCAAACAACAACCAAAGCTTGAGAAAGATGAGAAAGGGAAAAGATGTGAGGGAACAAGAGAGGGAAGAAAAATATTTATTTTGTTTTTAATTTGTTTGTTTCATTAAAGATATATATGTCTTTACAATATTTTTTTTAATATTTTTTATTTTTTTTTATTTTTTTCTACCCATTTAACCATCTACCAATTATTCTAATATACAAAAGATGTTTTTCATTTTTTTTTTTTTTTTCATGAAACAGTTTTTATGTGGAAAGTTTAGAAATGCAAAAATATATGTGATGGCCAGTGCAGCCACCTAGGTTGGGTCAACCTTGAACATGATTGGACCGCGTACCCTCCCCGTTTTGCCAATGCGAGTGCTGGGGATGGTGGATTTACGCCTGCGAGCTACCTCTACCTTAGCATGACATTTTTTTTTTTCTTAGACTGCATTATAGTGAAAAAAAAAATTATTAAAAAAATTATTAAAATATGTATATATAATAAAAAAATTTAATTATTTTATATTTATGAAATTAATAAATAATTAAAAATTATCAAATTATATTTTGTCAAATAATTATTTTATTAATAGATAAATAAACATTAATAAAAATAATAATATATAAAAAGTCTGTTTAATCAATATTTATAGGCATCGGTTAAAGATTATTTAATTATTAGTTTATGAGTGAATGATTGAAGTATTAAAGAATTAAAATGAGAAAAGCTATGGGTAATTGGCTAATTTATATTTCGAGTCACTAAATTTAGTATCAATTTTTAGATAGATTACAAATGTTTAATTTCATCAAATTACATCATTAAACCTTTATTATTAATAAATTTAGTCATTTATGCTAATTCTGTTAAGTAATTCAAATGAAAAAATAGACTCAATATGATTTTTTTTTACCTAAAATGCCAGTCATGCATTTTCTTGATGAGATATAAAATAATATATGTATGTTGAGTCAATTTTTTCTTTAGAATTACTCAACGGAGTTAGTATAAGTGACTTAATTTATTAATAATAAAAATTCAGTGATGTAATTTGACGATAAGTTCAGTGATCCAAAATATAAATTACCCGCATAAAGGGTGTGCATAGTCTAGTAATTTTAGACACAATACAATTATATGACACGAATATGAAATAAAAAAATAGCTAAAACATAATATAAAATACGACATCACAAGAAAAAATAACATAAATATCATACAAATATACGAATGTATCAAATCTATATAATATAAATTATTAATGTATCAAAATTTATATAAATATAAAATATTATAAATATAATTATAATTATAAAAAATAATATAAATATAATTCGAGATAAATCTAATCTAATGCTTGAGCCAATTGACATTTATCGGCACTTGGCAGCTATTAAATTCACCATCATTGTAAGAAATGACCCCTTTGTGGGTCCAAAATCCAAATCCATTTCCTTCTCATTTTTCTGGCATTGAAGTTAAAGGCTTACAAGTTACAACCTACGCCAGTCTATTTTGGCTTTAAAAGCTAGTGGGAACAAAATTTGTTTTCACTCACTTTCACAGCTATTGATTTGTTGATCAACAATTTTAATTTACAATAAATATTCAAACCTACATCGGTATTCCTTAACAACTTGCGCAAGAGATAATTCAGATATTCGTATTATTTTTTATATTTATAATTATATTTAAGATATTATATAATTATATAAATTTTAATATATTAATAATTCGTATTATATAAATTTTAATATACATTTATATCATTTATATCATGTTATTTGATAATTACATCTACAACTTCAGCTATTTGATAATTTTATTTATTTTTATCATATTATATTCAAATCATGTTTAAAATTATCAAATATATTCTCCGATCTTATCTTTCTTACTGCGTTAATAATAAGGGGCTCCAATTAATTAACCCATTTTACCGGGAAGGCTATGTTCAATTCCTTGAAGAAAAAAAATGTCCAAAAAATAAGTTATGTTATTTAGTCATAAAAGAATAAGAATTTGAGTTTAGTTGAGTTGAGTTGAATATTGACTACACAAAAATCTTGAAAATGCTGTTCAAATGATAATAAAGTTGAAGCCACGATGGTCATCAATTGGCATGACCATTCCTGGAACCATCGTCGGCAGACACTACAAGGTAAGAAAGAATTCAGAGTAAAATCTTTAGATAAATTCCAAATTAAATTATACAAAGAAAAAGAATAATACAAGGTAAAATAGCCAGAATATTTTGCCCCAGTAGACTGATCACCTGTTTGAAACAGAGAAATTGACTGCATTTGCAACACTACCCCACCTCCCAAAGATAATCAACTGCTTAATTCTTTAGTCTAATTTAATTGATTGATTAATCAAACACGAGTTGGAATTTGTCGCCCCACATCAAACTCAGTCAAACCAGATGGGCTAGGAAGACTTTTCTTTCTACAAGTTTTGATCATGATGTCAAACCATCAACTAACGCATGCATGGCAACAGGCATTGACCTGGTGGAATGCCTGCCCAGCCCAATAAATTCAACAATGTCGTAATGGGTTGAATTATAGAGCAAAACGTAAATTTAAGGCCTGGATAACCTAATTAACCATCCTATGATATAACCATTAATTATAATTATATTTAATATCTTAAAAATTTTAAGAAAATATAAATATATAACCATTGTAAATAATCAAAAATATCAAAATGTACAATTTTTTTTATTTATATTATAAGTAGATATATCTAATTATATATTTAAAAGATGACCGAACAAAATAATGAACAATATTCAAATACAAAACTATTGATACTCACTCTATAAATAAAATTATTATATAATTTATATTTATATAAATATTTATTAATTTTTAAATTTTTAATTTTAGTATTTCTATCACATTTTTATTTAACTATGTAAAAAGTGAAATTAATTATTATATTCAAAATTTTAAAAAAAAAATGTTTATAGCTTATAAATTTTCATAAATTTTCAAAATTCTTCGAACCCATCTAGAACTGCCTGAACTCAAATTAAATCAAACTCGAAATAATTCGAACCTAAAATAACCTGAATATGAGATGATCCGAACTAAAAAGGATTCGAATCTAAATTTTTCAAATCCAAAAAAAAAAAATCAAATTCGAAAATATCTGAACCCAAAACAATTAAAATCTGAAATGATATAAATCCTAAATCAACACGATGCAAACCTGCCTTTGCCTGCTCTAGACATAAACTTAAAAGATTTTCCTTACTTTCGACATTTCTATCTCCTAGGATCCTAGAAGTTAACATTTAATGTTCAACATCCAACTCCAACCATACGGCTAAAGTGAAACATAAATGTTCAACAGCCAGAACAAATTAAGCAAAGCACTTTCTTCTTCTTTACACTTTTATGTAAGAATAGGCATGTCTACAAATTAGGCTATGTCTTTTACTAATGCACCCTTAAAGCTTAGTCTATTTTTTTCATCAACTTAAATGCAAATTTACACAATGAATGGAGATGTGAGAAAACTCTACAAGAGCTATAACTTCAAAGTGAATTCTACTTTTCACCAGGAACATAATCAGAAATACCTATTTTGAGCAGCGCGGCAATGATCATGTACATGGCTGATAGCATCTCAACTGGACCATCACCTGAAAAACCAATAAAAGTCAAGACGTTTAACACCTAAGAATGTATTCAATGATTAAGTCCTTCATGATGTAGTTTCTATCATGTATAATCGCTAAGATGACAAATCCATTATCCATGCTCCATAGCATCTCTACAGTGCCTACTAGAGTCTTCAGCTTTACGAATCTGACAGTTTGTGAAGCCTCTCCAATCCACGTGCAGCCACTTATCTAGAGTAATATTTACCAAAAACCATACATTTATACAACCAATTAGGAAAACACCAAGCTTTACAGTTTACACCTTCAATTCAACTAATTCCTGTATTCTACAATCACATTTCTCAATTACTAGTAACAGATCATTTACAGCACTGCCAACTTAGTAGATACCAAATTCAACTCTAGTCTCTAGTTAATCAGAACACTCATTTTCAGCAAGCTTTACACCTCGCCGAGTTCGTCTCATCACACTCGCTCTGTTCAGATGAAATCCTAAACGACCAACCCTTTTTCTTTTCTTTTCTATCTCAGTATAACAACCTCTTCCAAACTTAGAGTTTGTATGGACAGGTCCATCTCTATCCCCTCCCTCTTTCATTTGATGTTGATGGTGCAAGCTTTGTGATGGTTGGTTTATTCCACAAATGCGACCAAAGTAATAAAGAGGATCAACATAACAAGATGATGAAGATACGATGCCTTTCATGTTAGTTGGCTGCACAAGCTTTATAAACTCCTCTATCTCCAAATAGCTTGAGTGCTCAGAATATTGGACTGAATATATGTACTTGTGAAACCTTTTTACAGATCCCAAATTGCCATTGATTTTATCATTCTGCTTCCCACCTCTTGAACTCACTTTGCTTCTGTTGTAACGAGAAGATAAAAGAGAATCAAAAAGCTTGTCATCTCCTTCAAAGGGCTTAACCACCCATGGAAGACCAGATGGTATGATTCCTATAGTTGGGCGCATTGTATTTAATCCTTCTAAAGTCTCGATGCTAAAACTGTAACGAGGAACAGCTCGCACCCTTGTAACAGATGTTTTGGTCGTGAAAATGTCATGGAACCCAAGGAGATGCATGGTTTGGAGGCGCTCTGGCCAAACCCAAATCTACAAGGATCACAAACAAGAGGATGCAGGCAAAAAATGAATAACTGATTGAAAATGCTAAAATGTTACAGATAAATCATCGTTAATCTTCAAATATAACATGCTCTCTATGCTCATAAGGAAGAAAAACTAAAAATTACTTTAACCATTCATCTCTATATAGTCAGATCTTTTCGTAAGAAGTGATACATGTGAGAGAAAAGCCAATGCAAACCCACACTTTGACATAATACATGAGCAAATAGTGAAAGCAAGGTTTATCATACTGCATCTCAAATAATTGTAGATTTGAAGCAGTGAACTAAGATATCTCTCCTGTTATAAAGTGTAAAATTGATATGTTGAGGATCCAAGGAATTAAATCAGAAAGGAATAACCTCTCATGTTATCTGCCCCGGTGATTTCCCAAGTTAGAATAAATCTCATTCAACTGAATACTTCAACTGCTGGAGTAGGTTATATTCTTATAGAGAAAACTAATTATATAATCAACTTCAACAAGTAGAAAGGGCAAACCTTTTACCTTTGTATTAAGTGCATTTGAGATGTGAAGCAAAAGATCTTCCTTGCCCAAGGTGTCAATGCCAATGACGATGTCATGTTCTGGATGGGAAGTAATGATGTCAATAACCTGTTATCAGCAAGAAATTGAAGCAGTAAGAAAATCAAATCTGATGTCTTCAGCTCCATAGTTAATCCTATAATAATTCGGCCATCTATACAAACCCATATTTTGATTGTGTGTCTTCAACAGATACAGACAGACTCATGTCAAATTTGACATTTTTTTGCAAATATGATAAAAGACATTGTAACCATTATTGTGCATTAAGAAGAAATAGCAATATTTCAGACTGCTGTGGATAATTGTAGTTTAAGTTTCCCTCCTTGTCATCCACGGAAATGCTTCATATATGCATTATGATGATAAATATTCTACTACTAAAAATCAACAAGCAGAGTAATGTCTAAAGTTCAAAAGTTTAGTTCATGATAGGTACAAACAAATCTCAACCTCCCAAACAACCAAAAGAAGAAAAACAGTAACAATAATGAGATACAAGAAATATAAATATTCACATAACTTAAAATAGTGACTAACAATCAACTGTTTTAATCTACAGTTGATCTCCAATACAAGATATCATCCCAAATTTTAAAATTCTAGACACTTTGACGATGATCTTAATATCTCAAATAATTTACTATGTTTAACCGACATCTGACTGTATACGAGCTGTATAGCTGCCAGCAACAAAATTTCTTTGAAGTTGATTGAGATACACTGGAAGGGAAAAAGAAAAAAAGAAAAAAAAAAAAAAAGAATCTCGATTGGAAATTTTGAAAAGCACCTGCTGGGCAGCAACTTCCCTGGGAGGAAATTGGTACGAAGTATTACAATACGTGTTGTCCAAGTAAAGAACATCAACCGCATCGTCCTTAAGAGCATTCAACAGCATTTCCCTTCCTAATTTCGCCCTCTCACTGTTTTGTTCCCATCGGAAATCTCCAGTGTTGAGCAAGCATCCAAACTCTCCACGAAACAAGAACATAACCGCACCTGCCAAATAATTAAACAATTAAAAAAGAAACGATTAGAAGTTGAATTTTTTATTTTTTTTGAAATATCATATGCACTTTTCTAACCGGGACAATGGTGAGCGTCAATGGCCATGACTTGGACTGTAATTTTTGATCCAGTGGAAGGGGAAACGAGAGAGAGAGAGTGCCACGAGCCGAGATCGAGGACGTGAAGAAGAGAGAGTTTGAAGTTAGGGAACTTGAAAGGGAAGAGCTTGGCGGTGATGCGGGAGCAGAAGATGGGAGCCTTGGCCCAGGTGGAGGATAGGCCTTGAGTGTGGTCCGCGTGCAGGTGTGTTAAGAAGTAAGTTTGGCTGCCCTCTGCCCATCGATCTACTGATATTAAGCCTTTCTCCATAAAAGTTTCTTCTAAAAACACTTTAGGGAATTGAAGGTTTTGCAGAGAGGTTTGGACTTTAAGGGTTTTTTTGTTGGCGGGGAAAGTGAAATTTTGAAGAGATTTAGCGAATGAGGAAAAAATAAATAAAACGACCCATCTCAGGCGATCCGTACCGGGTCCCGGGCAGACTGATGTCTTTAGAGATCAACAACGATGTCGTTGACGCCTAACGGGCACACACGCTCAACGCAGTCGTTTCAATTCGATATTTTTTAAATTCAACTAAAAAAAATACTTTATATTTTTAGTCAAGCCGAACTCCAATTAAACCTCTTTACAATTTTTAGATTTAAACTTGCTTAGTTTTTGAGTCATTATAATTTTATTATAATGTATTTATTATTAAATCAAATACTCAAATAATGATTTTTTTTATTTAATTCATTTGAATTTCAATCTTTTCTCTCTCTTGTTTAGGTATGTTTATCTTAACTCTTAGGTTTTGCTTGATAAAATGGAAAGAAAATTGAAAAAATAAAAAATTGAAAAAGAGAAAAGTTAAAAGATAGAAAACATATATTTTTTTTATTGGTGTGCTTGGTAGAAACTATGAAAAAGTGAAAAAAAAAAAAAAGTAATTTTCTTTTCGTTCATTGCTTGGTAGAGTTAAAAAATGAAAGAAAAAAAATAAAAAGTATATTGTTTTTTCCATTATACACCTTGTAAGTTAATTTGAAAAAAAAATTAAAAAAATTATGAATAATCTTGTAAATATACAAACTTGACGCACAGTATTTTTATTTTCTTTTCTTTTTTCTTTTCAATTTGGAGAGATTTGTTTTTGTTAATAAATGTGAAAAATGATAATCTTACTTATTGTCTTTCCTCTCACAAGTCTTTCCTACTAGAGGTGCTCATGGGCCGGGCCGGGCCGGGGCCCTTTTTTTTTTTTTGCCCAGGCCCGCCCGTTTAGGCCCGAATCACTGTTCATCGGAATAAAAAAATATTTTTTTTTTTATTTTTTTAAATTAAAATTAAATAAAAACAATATTAAAATAATAAAAAACACTGTTCCGGGCCGGGCCGGCTCAGAACATGAATTTCCTGCCCAGGCCCGGCCCGTATAACTCTTTCTTACTAAACACAATCAAAATTCACTTTTTTCACTTTTCTACTCTACCAAGCACAATCTTAAAATCTCTATAACTCTTTCTTTCTCTAATGAATAATTAGCATCAAAAGTTCATATATATATATATATATATATATATATATATATATATATATATATATATAATCGGCCTCGTCTATACTTAGATTAATTTTTTATTTTAAATTATAAATTATTTGATTTTTTTACTTAAGTAGAAATTAAGTATTTAGCTCTTTCAATGATTTAGATTTGATTTTTTAATAAAATATAATAATTATAGATTTGACTTTTTAATAAAATATAATAATTAATTAATAAAATATCTACATTTTTCAATTCTTTTTATTATTTGAAATCAAATTTTATTTTATGAAACTTGTTATTATATTTTGTTAATTATTCAAAATTCAAAAAATTATTGCGTTCTATTTTTTTTTTCCAATTTTATTAATATTTCATTTATCTAAGAAAGTAAAGAATTTTCTTAATTTTGATGATGTAATTTTGTAAATGATCTTTATGTTATATCTTTATAATTATTTAGAATTAATCTACTTTGTGAAAGAAATCTTGGGATCTCCCAATTACTTGTTATAATTATTTTTATGATTATTTAACTTAGAATTTTTTTTATTTTATTTTTGGTCAGAACATAGAAAAAATTTAAAAGAATGTCAATTATAACTTTTTTTCTAATTTTCATTTTTAAGGAATTCCCTAATAACTATTTTATTATTTCATTTATTTAATTAATTAATTATATTTATTTTTTTCTTACTTTTTCTTTTTTAAAGTATTTTGATAAATTTAATTCATGCACAAAATAAAAACTAAATAGACAAAAAATGGGTTAGTAAATATCTAAAATTTATTGGATTTAGCCCAGTTTTTCGGCTCAAGGTTGATCAAGTTAGGCCTAACTGGATTCAGCCCACCTTTCTTTCTTTCTTTCCCTTCCTTTTTTGTTTTTTTTGTTTTTTTTGTTTTTCTTTTCTTCTTCGCAAAAAGACACTATTTTGGGTGCCTATTTGCAAACTTGAATTTTTTTTTCTCCTTTTTTTTGTCTCGAGTTTTCATAAAAATATGTTTTTAAAAATATATATATTGTATTTTAAAAAGGAATAATAAAAAAAAATAGGTAAGTAGTTTTTTAATGAATACTTTTTTTAAATTAAAAAATATTTATAAAAAAAGATGAGTAATTTTTTAGTGTGTAGATTTTTTAAAATTAAAACACTTAAAACCCTTAATTTAATTTTTATATAATATTTTTAATTAAATGGATGTCATTTGATTAATTAAAAATTTTATAATTAGTATAGATAATTCATTGGTTTTTCTTTTTAAAATATGTATCATCATTCCTCCAAGGCTCCAACATTCATGTTTGATAAGACGGAAAGCAACTTTTTGGATATGAAATCTCCTGGCTGGCGCTAAAGAAACTGAAAGAACAGAAGGATGGAGGCAGGCAAAAGTGTGAATTGGTTTGTACTTGAGGGCATTCATCAAATCGGTGGCTCAATTTCAAAGCTTTTGAATAACAGTTTTGACCTGCCGTTTTTGTCTTCCATGAAAATCAAGTCTGTCTGTGTCCACTTATTGCTGGATTGAAAGCAAATCTGAATACTAAAAAAAATTAAAAATATAGGCCTCGATAACACATGAATTTAACACTAGGGAATGTGGAGCCCTCCTGTTTTGTCTTTTCCTTTTCATGCTTTAATTTGTGGTTGGTTCCTTCTTATTTCCGGAGTCTGAGTCTAACAAGATTTCCATTGACTGCTGCATGCTCCACGTGACTCAAATTCCATGGAGAATGGTCAAATTCCATGAAAAAGGTTTCTCTCTCATAATGTTACTTGAATTATTTGATTACTTTTTATTAGATATAATAGAGTCCGGTTCGCCCAAAATAAATGAAACCGATCGATAAAAATAAGAAATTGCCTAAGGCAGTTACCATGTTAATTGATTCGCCACGTGATGCTCCATCCCATGTTTAAATGATAATTTCCAACATTTATTCAAATAATGCTTCCAAGACCGAAAACCTTTTTTTTTTTTTTAAATAATATATATTTATTATTTAATTTTTAATAATTTTATATATATTTTTTTATTAAGTTGTTAAATATGTACAACTTAACATATTTTTTAATGTTTACACTATAATATTATATATATTTAATTTTTATATGACATAAATTACATAATATATAAAAATAATATATTATTTAATTAGAAAACGGGTCGGGCCGGGCTCGGCCCTTGAATGTTGGAGTTCAAGGCTCGGCCCATATTTTAAACGGCCCTAATTTTTTTGCCCAAGCCCTCCAAAATATGGGCGGGCCTTCGGGCTTGAACGGGTAGCCCGACCCTTTGACAGGTCTACATGGTGGTAAGGGTCGGGCTACCTATCCAAACCTGTTTAAAATATGGGTCGGGCCTTGGCTCCAACATTCAAGGCCCGAACCCAATCCTACCTGTTTTCTAATTAAATAATATATTATTTATATTTATATATATTATGTAATTTATGTCATATAAAAATTAAATATATATAACATTATAGTGTAAACATTAAAAAATATGTTAAGTTGTACATGTTTAACAACTTAATAAAAGAAAAAATATAAAATTATTAAAGATTAAATAATAAATATATATATATAATAAAAAAATTATAAAAAAATAATATAGGCGGGCCTAAACAAGCTTGGACAAAATTTGAGGTCCATATTTCGAGTCAAGCCGGACTTGGACAAGCAAATGTGGTGTTGATACCATACATGGCCCGGTCCATATTTTAAAAGAATAAAAAAATATATATATTAAAAGAATAAAAAAAAAGAAACAAACTTAAAAAAAAAAAAAACCCTTGGGAAATATTCACAATTTTTGAAGAATTCCCTTGGGAAATCGTCACCCACGGTAGCGATTTCCCAAGGTAAAAAATAAAAAAAATAAAAAATTAAGTTGAGAAATCGTCATGGTCAATGGCGATTTTTCAACTTTGTTTTTTTAAAAAATAAAATTTATCGTTGAGAAATCACCATGGGTCATGGTGATTTTCCAACTGGTTATAAAAAAAGCGAATTTTGAAAAATAAATTGAAACCAACGGTATTTTGATAAATAAAAATAAAAACAACAATATTAAGATAAAAAAACCGTTAGGGGAAAGGTATGCATTAGCTTCAATGTTTGATAATTAAAAAACATCATTAACTCCAAATATATATCATGTTATCCAATTCCTTTTTGTTTTAATTATCATTCTAATAAAAGTAATATATAAGAATAGGTTAATAGTGCTATTAAACACCAATAAAGATAATATTTTAAAAAATAAATAATTAAAGAATTGATTTTTATTGAATTTGATAAAAATAGTATTTATACACAAAAATATAAGCCTTGATATTAGTTGCTGTGAAAGGCCACCAAGCTCTGATTATTTATTAGTCTGCCATTGTTGAAATGGGGTTTTCATTTACTTTTGTATTTTTAATCTTCTAATTATTCATTCTTCTTTTGTGGGATACAATTTGGGGTTTTTTTTTTATCACAATGTAACTAAAAAAAATATTTATTGAAATACCGTTGTTTTGAGATTAATTCTCAAAATCCGTTTGTTTTAAAATCAACTGAGAAATCGCCATCCCCATGACGATTTTCAGCGTAAATTTTTAAAAAAATTCAAAAAACACCAAGGAAAATCGTCATGAGGGGTGGCGATTTCTTTTAATTTCACCAAGAAAAATAGCCATGGAGGTGGCGATTTCCCTTGGTGATTTTTTTTAAAAAAATGTTTTTACTAAAATTTAAAACTCCAACGGTTAAAAAAAATGCAAATTTGTTTTTAAATTTTGTATTTTAATTTTAAAAATTTCAAACGGGTATACAAAAATTAAATAAATAAAAAAAATTACCTTGGTTTGTTTTTTTTTTTTTTAATATATACTAAAATTTTTTAATTTTTTAATTTTATAAAAAAATAAAATTTAATTTATTATTAAAATTTTATAAAAAATAAAATTTTATTTCTTATTAAAATTTAAAAAAGAAAACTATATTTCTTATTTAAATTATATTTCTTATTTAAATTTTATATAAATAAAATTTTTGATTTCTTATTTAAATTTTATATGTGAGATTTGCAACAAACGTGTTTAAAAAAAATTAAATAAAAAAATTACTTTGGTTTGTTTTTATTTTTTTAAAATATATATACTAAAATTTTTTAATTTTTTAATTTTATAAAAAAAATTAATTTAATTTTTATTGAAATTTTTTAAAAAATGAAATATATTATTTTAATTTTATAAAAAATAAAATTTTATTTCTTATTAAAATTATAAAAGAAAATATTTCTTATTAAAATTTTATATAATTTTTTTTTATTTCTTAATTTAAATTTTATATAACAATTTTATTTCTTATTAAAATTTTATTTTAAAAAAAATTATTTCTTATTTAAATTTTATATAAATTAAGATTTGATTTCTAATTTAAATTTATATAAAAATTAAATTAATTTCTTATTTGAATTTTATATAAAATTAAATTTTATTTATTATTTTAATTTTATGCTACAGAAAATATTGGAATTAGATTCTTTCTGCAATGGATGAGACTAATGATTTAGGGTTAGGGTTTCAGCTATTTTTCAGTGAATCAAATCTTACATAAAATATTGAATTCTTTCTGCAATTGATGGGACTATTGACCAGATTTAGGGTTAGGGTTTCAGCTATTTTCTAGTCAATAAAATGCTTCAGAAAATATTGAAACTGGATTCCTTCTGCAATGGATGAGACTAATGATTTAGGATTAGGGTTTCAGCTATTTTTAAGTTAATCCAATACTGCATAAAAATATTGGAATTGGATTCCTTCTGCAATGGATGGGACTAATGATTTAGGGTTAGGGATAGGTTTCAGCTATTTTTCAGTCAATCAAATGCTGTAGAAAAATATTGGAATTGGATTCCTTCTGCAATGGATGTGACTATTGGACAGTCCGATACAAATGATGGGATTTATCATCAGTTTTTCAGTCAATTAACCCTAGCTAGAAAAAGGGCATCAGATTCTATCCTGTACAAAGGATGAGATTTGTCATCCGGTACAACACAATGAACCATTATAAATTCATAATACTGATGAAGGTTTACAATACCCCATACATCAGTTTTTCAATAAGATTTTTTCTGAGTGCTAATACCTCCTCATTCTCATCCTTCTCTATTTCTTCTTTCTTTTGCTGAGTGATAATACCCTCATTCTCATCCTTCTTAGTTTCATTACTACACAACATGAGCAACAGAGTGATCGCATTGGTCTACTATAATAGCCAAATTCATAATACTGATGAAGGTCCTACCTTTGATTGTGAACGTCTTAAAAGCTTTCGTGTTGATGAAGACGTCACATTAGAGGAACTGAGGCTGCAAATTCATACAAAAATTAAAGCTGGAAATAGAAAAAGAGTTTCAGAGATTAAGTATAGGCATCCTCTTTTTATTGGTGAAGGATGTGTCCAATATATAACATTTTCACTTGAAGATGATGTCAGATGCATATTTTATGCTCATGAGACATTTGCAAATGTTAGTGTACTTGAGTTATATGCTGACATAGAGGATGTTCACAATGATTGTGGGCCTTCAAATGTTCGCACTACAGAAAACTTTCCCACAGAAGATGATGATTCTGGGCCATTCTATGTTCACACTACATACGACGTTCCCACAGAATAAGTCGTTCCGCTATCTCAAGCTACAACGTTTCATAATTCATTAGTCTCACAAACAATTCCTACTGCCCTCGAAGATGAGCCAGCTGGTATTGATCCTGTTCCGCCATGTGGAGTCCATGGTGAATATGTTGGTGACTTTAGGGAGCAGGAAGAGGATGCTAAATTCGCAAGTGATGACAACAGTGATTCTGACCCAGACGTCGTCGCTGCTGAGATCAACACTCATGGAGAAATTCCCCCATATGAGGTTGTATCCCATATGCACACCTTGGATCTGGAGGCAATGCAAGTGCTAGAATTTCCTGAGTATGCTCATACATTAGCTACGCCTCTGACATTTGATCTATATACAGTTGATCTATGTGTTGGGTTACAATTTCCAACGAAAGAGGTTGTGCTTTCAGCTATTAAGCACTTTAATATCAAAAACTCTGTAGATTACAGAGTAATTGAATCTGAGCAGACCAAATATTATGCCAAATGTCTAATGTATGGGAAAGGGTGCAATTGAAGAATAAGGGCAACATTTATGAAGAAGAAACAGGCATGGGAGATTAGAAAATATGAAGGGCCTCATACTTGCACATCGGGGAGGATTTCACAAGATCAGTGCAAGTTAGATTCTAACATGATCTGTTCATGCATTATGTCATTGGTCCAAGCAAATCCGGAGATCTCCATTTTAGTTTTGATCGTTGAGATGCGAATCCGGTATGGATACATCACCTCCTATAATAAGCGTGAAAAGCAAAGCAAAAGGCAATTGTTCAAGTTTTTGGCTATTGGGATAGATCATACAATGAGCTACCTAAATGGTTAGGTGCAATGCAACATTTCGTGCTTGGTACAATTGCGGAATTGCAAATCACGGTGATCGACTGGTCGAGGGTAAGAGAATATTCCATCGACTCTTTTGAACATTCAAATCGTGCATTGAAGGGTATCCGTATTGTAAACCTATTGTGCAAATAGACGGTACTTTCTTATATGGAAAATACAAAGGAACATTATTGTTAGCTATTGCACAAGATGGCAACTGAAACATACTGCCAATTGCCTTTGCCATTGTGGAGGGTGAGACAACGGAGGCTTGGTCATTCTTTCTCACTAATTTGCGTAGACATATGACAAAACAACCTGTTATATGCTTGATGTCTGATCGACATAAAGCCATCAAAGTTGCGATCAGACGCGATGGTAGTGGATAGAATCCTCCACATGCATATTCAGTGTACTGCATTCGACATATTGCAGCTAACTTTATGAAGAAGTTTAACAATAATGAATTGCGTCGACACATTGTTAACATGGGTATGGAATCGAATCATAGTTATTTTATCTTTTATATTTCCTTTAGTATATAAAATAATACTGAAATTTACAAGTCTTTTGTTTTTAATTTTATTAGGTTACGAGTTGAGGCGACCGAATTTTCATTTCATGTATGAGAATCTTCTTGGAGAAAATACAGAGGCGGCTAATTGGCTTGATAGGATCCCCAAGGAGAAGTGGGTCCAATCATATGATCAAGAAAGAGGTTATGACCATATGACAACCAACCTAGCTGAATCTATCAATTCGGTGTTGAAGGGAACGCATCATCTTCTCATTACTTCTTTAGTGCAATCAACATATTATAGGTTGGCTGCACTTTTTGTTAAGATGGGGAACAACCAAATTGCAATGATGGAGGGAGGGAGGGTACACATACTGTGAAACAGTTACACAGGCTATGCAAGAAAATCGCAGGAAAGCTAACTCCCACTTTGTTCGTAATTTTACGTGAGCAAATCAATCTTTTATGATTGAAGAGTTAGTTGATTCACACAATGGTGTTTCTGCAATAAAGTACAAAGTCAAGCTTAGTGACATGTGGTGTGACTGTGGGAAGTTTCAAGCACAAAGGTTCCCTTGTTCACATGTAGTTACTGCATGTACACATGTCCATGTAGATTGCATGCAATATGTGGACAATGTCTATAGACTGGAAACTATATTGAATGTTTATAGACATGAGTTCGAAGCAGTTGGAAATGAAGGTTATTGGCTTCAATATGATGGTTCAGAAGTGTGTCCCAATTAAGAAATGCGAAGAAATCCACATGGTCGGCCAAAATCAAGTCGTATTCGTAATGAAATGGACCTCAGGGAGAAAGGCCAACCAAAACGTTGTGGATTATGCAAAAACGAAGGTCATAGCCGTCGAAAATGTCCGCATCAATCTAGCACATCGAGGGAGAGTTCGCATCAACAATAAAGGAATTACATGTTTTCATAACCTGTAATATTTACATATTTTGCCATAAAGGGAAAATGTTATGCAAGTTTTTTTTCTACTTATCATGTAATTTGGATTATTATTTTATATAAAATTAAGAAATTTTATAAAAATATATTGAATAATAAATTAAATTATTTTTTATAAATTAAATAACAACATTAACATTTTAGTTAGATATTCTGAATAAAAAATTAAAAATAACAATTAATTTCCCAATAAATTTAAATTAAATAACATGAAATGCAAAACATATAAATTTATATATTACAAATTTAAAATATATTATTCTCGTTATATTGATAAAAGTACATTTATTCTAATTATTGCATGGTGTAGAGCAACAATGTCGAGCTCTCCTAGTGCGTGGTGGTTGGGACCTGTGTTCAACCTCGTCAGTGGCACGTATTCACGGTCGACCACGACCTCTTGCTGTAACCACCACTGGTTCCGGTTGTATGTCATCCGTCATTTCTTCTGTATCAAAAATTTGAAACCCACTGCTGGAGGAGCCAACACCTAGTTCACCCATAAAGGGAACCTGACTAGGGAACCTGACTACTAGATGGACCCAGAAATGATGTACCATCAAATGCTGACGCAGGGGTTCCAAACTGATACATTGATGTTAGATATGCTGAACTTGGACTTAGGATGGGGAGTTGGTCATCTAACCTCGTCATTGGCGGTGATGGTCGGTAACACTCATCAACATCATATCCTGGGTGACTGACGGAATAACGATGACTAGATGGTACTCCATGATCCCGTTCAGGATGACAAAATGACATCCTCGGTGCAGTGAACTCCGATGAGGCTAGTTGACGCGTCCGCCCACGTTTTCGGGTAGGTTTAGGAGCTTCCATATCCTGTGTAGGAGGAACTGGAGTTGAAGTTTGTGCGGTAAATGGCATACTCCTAACATCCTCATACACCGACGGTGGACAAAAAAAATGCCGACCTTCATTTTTATACCATCCTATGTAATCATCAGATGGGTTGAAATTATTACCAACAACCTAATAACCTGTCGGAATTCATTGAGAACATATATTCAACCAATGGATCCAATGTTAATGCTTCGCAGGCCAGAATTCTTCATGACGCCCACGCATGTCGATCTTGTTAAGCTTATCAAGGTTCACCGATGCTTGCGAAATTGGTTGTTGCATCCCAAATTGTCGCAACACCCTGTCAGTTTGGTGCCACTCTACATATGAAAAGCATATCAATGCTGTGTTTGCTTTCCATATATTACAATTATTGTAGACATCCGATGGGAGGCATGCCATAATTTCACTTGAGGAATATGGCATCCAGAGAAACTGCGAATAATTATTACAAATTATTTGTTTCATATGGATTAAATACAAAAATACTTGAATGTAACAATCAAAACATTTACCTTATCATATCCTACTCGATCTAGTCGCAATCTTATACTTGCAAGGTCGGTCGGAGTCTCGGTAAAATCTCTACTCCTACTCCACCTGTTAAAATGCATATAAAATCTTAATAGACCTATAAAAATACAAGTTCGTACAAAAAAAAAAATAGTAAATACTATTACCTGCTTGCAAGGGGGTATACAGCCGAAACATCCATGTGCGGAGCAAGAAATGACAGCTGATACCAAGCCCATGATTGTAGAAGCACTATACATCCACCTATGTCATGGCTTTTTGGAACTGTAGCCCGGCACAATTCTCTATACAAAACCGCCAAACAAGCAGAACCCCAACTATAATTTGCCACATGCTCTAAATCACGTAGTAATGGAAGATACATTAAATGTACCAGACTGCTCTATTTGTCAAGTATTAGTAATCCTCCAATCAAACGTAAAATATATGCTCTAGAAGCATATTGTATCTGTTTTTCAGTTGCGTGTAATGGAAGATTTTGAAAGGATTTCAACCAATTTAGTCTCACCGTTGAGCCAGATACATACTCATCTGGAGGTACCGCGCCTAATAGATTTTGACGCTCTTCATTCCAATCTAGCAAGCTTCCGCCTGTAACTGCATTGCCATGGACCGGAAGTCCAAGTTGCAGCGCAACATCTTCTAGACTTATCGTGCATTCACCAAATGGAAAATGAAAAGTGTGCATCTTGGGTCTCCATCGTTCGATCAACGCACTGATTAAGTCGGGTTGTATCAAAAATCGTCGAATTTGAGTTGCGTGATAAAATCTGGCTCTTCTTAAGTGGTCAATAATAGATAGATGCGGGTCCTCCAATGTAAATTTCCTCGAACGTAACATACGACGAGTATCCTGTTATAATTAATTAAATTAAATAAAAAATTATAAAAATTATAAAAATTAATATATTATAAGACTATAATAATTAAAAAATTAAACAATATACAAATTAAAAGATTCTAAAACTATAAAATAACAAAACAATAATAATATAAAAATTTAAAATTATTTATATAATTATTAAAATATTAAATAATATAAAAAATGAAAACTATAAAATGAAAAAACAATAATAATTATAAAATTATAAAACTATAATAATGAAAAATTAAATAATATAAAAAATTAAAAACTATAAAATTAAAAAACAATAATAATTAAAAAATTAAAAAACTATAATAATAAAAAATTAAACAATATAAAAAATAAATAATTATAAAACTATAAAATGAAAAAACAATAATAATTAAAAAATGATAAAACTATAATTATTAAAACATTAAAAATATAAAAATTATAAAACTATAAAATTAAAAAATAATAATAATTAAAAAATTACTAAAAATTGATAATGTAATACAAATAATATTACAACAATTTACTTACCTCTTTAAATATAACCGAGGATATGCGATTTTCTTGCAATCTCAATAGTGATGATGAAGCCATTTTTAAATATTGTTGTAGAAAAGAATATTGTTGGTAGAAAAAATTGATTGTAGAAATAAGAAAGAAAAATAAAATAAGTTGTAGAAAATGGGGGTTATTTATAGAAAAGTGGTGTGTGTGGTGGGGGAAATTTTTGAAGGCAACGGTCAAGTTACCGTTGCCTTCAAAAATTTTGAATTCTTTTTTAATGATTAAATTTTAAAATTTTGTATTTGATTATTATTTATTTTTTTTCAAAAGGTTATATGTTAAGATTTAACTAAAAAATAAAAAAAATCATAAAATTTAAATAAGAAAAAAAAAATTGTATAAAATTTTAATAAGAAATATAATTTTCTTTTTAAAATTTTAATAAGAAATAAAATTTTATTTGTTATACAATTTTAATAATAAATTAAATTTTATTTTTTATAAAATATAAAATATAAAATTTTAGTATATATATTTTTAAAAAAATTAAAAAAAACCAAGGTAATTTTTTTTTTAATTTTTTTATACGTTTGCAATTTTTAAAATTAAAATACAAAATATAAAAACAAATTTGTAATTTTTTTTAACCGTTGGAGTTTTAAATTTTAATAAATTTTTTTTTTTTAAAAAAATACCACCAAGGGAAGTCGCCACCCCCCATGGCTATTTCCCTTGGTGAAATTGAATAAAAAAAAACTCAATTTACACCAAGAAAAATCGTCATGGGATGGTGATTTTTCTTGTTGTATTTTAAAATTTTTTAAAAATACACCAAGGGGAATCAGTGCTTTTTGAAGTTTTTTAAAAAATTTACGTTGGGAAATCGCCAAGGAGATGGCGATTTCTCAATTTATTTTAAACAAACGAATTTTGAAAATTAATTTCAAAATAACGGTATTTCTGTAAATAATTTTTTTAGCTATATTGTGATAAATAAAAAAAACCCTAAAGTTTTGGGTGTCTTAACTTTTTTACAACTTGTCATAATTATTAAAAGGTTTAGTAACAGGTTGTGGTTAACTGTAAAGCTAGGCAATTAAACACCAATTGAGATAATATTAAAAAATAAATCATTAAAGAATTGGTTTTTATTGAAGATAATTTTTTTTAAAAAATTGATATGTATATATGATTTAAAATTTAAAAACCAATAATCATATAATTTATTTGAAGATAATTTTTAAAAAATCAAATCAATAGATATTTTGAAAATTGATAAAAATAAAACTGATATGTTTATATGATTTAAATTTTAAAACTATATTATTTTTGCTTTTAATCAATTTTTTTAGCATTTGTTGTAAAAAATATTAATATAATAAAAAAATTTAAAAAAAAAAAAAAAACACTTTATAACCAATCCCTTGACAAATTTAAAAATTATATCTTTATGGCACTGTACTTTACTGCAACATAAAGAAAAAGAAAAAAAAAAAAACATATTGAAGTGGTAAACAGCTTCAAATGCCTTTAAATACTGCACTGCTTTGATAATTGAAAATTAGTGATCTTTATGTAAAGCAAAAAAAAAAAAAAAAGTAATTAAGAATTGTGAACAAATAAAGAATTGTAAATAAATAATAAAAAAGTTGACATAACTTAATTAAACTATAATCTTGACCAAAACACTAAAAAAATATACCTCCAAATGATGTTATGAGACTTGAAATACGATTTTGATCAAAACACTAAAATACAATCTTAACTGAAATAATGAAAGAAGAAGGAAAATATTTATGCTGAGCAACTACAAAAATCGAAACACTAAAATATAATATTTACTTAAATAATGAAAGAAGAAGGAAAATATTTATGTTGACATACGTATATATATTTGATATATATACAAAAGGCTGCAATTTATTTCTTGACATACGTATATATATTTGATAAGTAAATAGATAAGAGTTAAATTTTAATAAATTTGGTAAATTTTTAAATTTAAGGTAAGTCTTTTAATAGTTTTTAAATACTATTTAATAATTTAATAGATAATTTTTTGAAATAGATAAATTGCAATAAATTATTTTCATTTATAAGATAATCTGCCCTCATTTTTATTCTTTCTATAAAATAAAATTTTGAAATACGGTTCTATTCCAAACCAATTCCACGAAATATATTTTTGCAATACCTTGAAATCTAGATCAATGACTTTCCATTTCAACACAAATTTTGGATAGATTTAATTTTTAAATTTAAATAATTTATTAAATAGCATTATCTAATCATTAAACATCAATGTCAGTAAACATTTATCCGGTCAGCGTATATCTTACTATTATATATATATATATATATGATATGTATTATATATAGGCTTTTTTTGCTAAAATAGATATGGGCACCGTAAATAATTATATATATATATATATGTGGTTCTTTTTTGCCTAACTTCTAAGAAGTTTTAGAAAGTTCAATTTGTAAATAGAGATTTTGAACAAAGAAATGAAACAACTATTGTGTAAAAGATTAAAAAAATGAACGTTTTAATGGTGATCAGAAATTGAAACTCTCAAATGTGAATTTTTGAAAGAAATTACAATGAAAATATGATAAATAAGTTTTAATGAAATTAGTAAACGAACATACTCTTATATCTTTAAAGTAATTAAAATTTAATAATAGTTTTCAAAACGCAAATTTCAGTATGAATTAAGCAATCCTCTCTAAACCTTTCATGTAAAAATATATGTTTTTCATTTTAAAATAAATCTTAATCTGTTCTAATCTAATCTAAATTACTATGAGAATTTATTTGGTTTATTTTTTTGACCAAGACTTATTTGGTTTAGTTGAATTATGCCATCAATATTTAATAAATTTTAACGTCCAAATCTAACACATCCAGAGAGCAATGGTCTAGTCTTCTGTTACGCGTCCAATGACTTTCTCTTCGTTAGGTGGTACATCAACATACGATGATTCTCCTGCTTTGACCCGAAATAAAAATAAAAAAGCAGCAACAAATTAAATAAGAACCCTAAATATTTATATTAAACAAAATTAATTTTCTTAATGTATTTTAGGAATCTTATAAACATTTATCAAAAAAATTGTGTCATCAATTGTTACGTTGTTAATTAGTTCGAGTAAAATTCGATTTGTACATTGGTCGGATTATTCATCCAAACTCGAAGATCAATTAAATATTTGAGAGGGTTTGGATGAAAATATTAAACTAAAAAAACAGGCGAGTAAAAAAATGAGATCCGTTTAAAAATAAGTTGAGCTTTGACTCTGATATTCAAGACTTGAGCACGATCCGACTTGATCCATTTTTCACTTATATAATATATATTATTTTAATATTTGTATCTATTATATATTTTATATCATATAAATGATAAATATATATAATATTGTAATATAAATATTAAAAAATATATTAAGTTATTCATGTATTAAAACTTAACAATAGAACAAATGTAAAGTTACTAAAAATTAAATAAAAATAACATATATATATTTTTTTTAAAATTTGGATGGCATGTGCTACCCGGTCATTTACAAATTTGAGCTTAGCCTAAATAGAATTTAAAATTTGAATTGTCGGATTGAATTAAATTTGAACAAACATATATGATGTTAATATTATACCTAAGCTCCATAAACAACTCTAATTTTAGACTAATCCTCAATGATTTTTGTACAATATTTTTATTTTTATTTGTAAAAATTCAATTTTTGAGTCAACATTTTAAAATTCATTTATATTATAAATCATCCGAATATATCACCTTAACACAACACCATATGGATGCTCACATGCTCACATGACATAAATGATAAATCCGAACAAAAGATTAAAAGTAAGACTATATTTTTTCCACATAGACATCCAAGTGTACAAGCAGCATGTCATAACGGTTTTTTCGGACCGCTAAGAAGAATTTGATGAAAACACAAAAATGGAGTCGCCACCAATCTTTTTTTGCTAGGTGTGATTGGCCACCTATTAAAATCGATTTTAGAAAAATATTTTAAAATTAATTAAAATATTTTATAAAATCAATTTCGAAGTCCGCGCTTTGAACCAGAGTAAAAACAAAATTGGGTTCGGGAGTCGGTTACGTGCGGGGAAGGATTAGCACCCCCGTAACGCCCGTTAGAAAACGGTACCACTTAATCACGTGTTATCTTTAATCTCGATTTAATGGATTTAACATCGGTATTTAAGACTAATTCTCTTTTCCTTTTATTTTATTTTATAAAAAAAAAAACATGTTTATTATTTTTGAATTTTTTTTGGATTATTATTATTTTTTTGAAAACGAAAATGAACGCAAATTTATTATCGAAAATACTCATTAAATATTCCCGACACTCTCGGTGGTATTTAACGAGATCTTCTCACCTCAAGACATCTCAAGAATCACAACCGTGGTATCTTTCGAATTCCGTCGTCGGCAATTTACATCCATTTTTATTCAAATGCGTATGATGCGAATATTTAAATATCGGATGCATACGGCTTAACATATAACTATAAAATTAAACATGCGAATCGTAATATTAAAAACACGAGCATGGCAAAATATCGAGCGCAATAAACATTCGCTCTTTCTTCATTTTTTATTTTTTTATTTCCATTTTTTTTAAACGAAAACGAAATTTTGTATCGAGCATGTCGCTAAACATTCCCACCACTCGTGGTGATATTTAACGAAATTCTCGCACCTCAAGATATCTTAGGAATCACTACCGTGACGTCCTTCGAATTCCGTCGTCGGTTATTCGTATTTATTAAAATCTTTTTTTTTTTGAAAGGTAAATTAAAATGCTTTTAATAATTATTTCCGAAATAAAAGAAATTATCTATGTAAGAGTAATTCCCGAATCACTCCGATACTTTCGATAGTGTTTCGATTATTATTCTTACTCGGACCATTTCGAAGAACGATCGATACCCTGACCATCCGAGAAAAAGATCCGTTTTTAGAGAATTTTATTTACCGAAAATAAATTTAAAAGACATGTATTAATTAAAAATTATTATTTTAATATTTTAAAATCGAAATCAAATAACAAAAATATATCGAATGCTGAACAAAAAATAATAAACAAAAATAGTAATGACAATAAATAAGAAAATTAAAATCATACCTGACAAATGTCGAGAATCCGAAAAATCAAAATGCCGGACTTGATCTTCGTAAAATCACCTGAAAATGTCAAAAATAAAAATCAAAACTTCAAAAACGATCATCGTAAATTTTTTTTTATTTTTATTTTCATTTTTTAATTTTTTTTTTAATTCATCATTCTTGATTTTTTTATTTTTTTTTAATTTAATTTCTAATTTTTCCTTTTTTTTTTCATTTTCATTTTTTTATATATTTTTTCTTTTTATATATATTTATTCTTTTTGAATTTATTTATTTTTTAAAATTATTTATTTTTGTTTTTTTGTTTTTTTTTTTCTTCTTTTCTTTCTTCTTTTTTTTCTCTTTCTGGCCCAGGATCAGGCCTGGCCTGCTGGGCCAGGTCCGATCCTGGCCTGGCCTGCTGGGCCGGGTATGGCCCAGCTTTCTTTTTTTTTTTTTTCGGGTTAGGGCTACCCGCGCGGACCCGGGTCGGATCCGGGTCCAGGCGCGGACCCCTCTTGCATGAAACGGCGCCGTTTCGGTGCCACCAAAACGGCACCGTTGCGGCGCCTTCTCTTTTTTTTTTTGACCCGGGTCAGGCGCGCGGACCCCGGGTCGACCCGCGGGTCCACGCGCGGACCCTGGGTCAAAACGGCACCATTTTGGAGCCTTTTTTTTTTAAAACAAACAGGTGACCCGCACGGACCCCGGGTCGACGCGCGGGTCACCTCGACCCGCCCCTAGAACGGTGCCGTTTTGGCACCGTATTTATACCCCCAAACCCCTTTTTTTCTTCATTTTTTTTCTTCTCTTCTCTCTCCTCTCTTTTCTCTCTCTGCAGAAACCAGAAAACCCTCCCAAACCCAGAATTCGGCGGCCGGCCGCCGTCCACTGTCGCCGGCCGCCGCTCGCCGGCGGCCGGTGAACTCCAAATTACCTATCCGAGGGCGTTTCGACCCCCTCGTCACGGATCTGGGCTCCGTTTTGCCCAAATCTCACCTAAGATGCCTAGATCTAGGATTGAAAACTTTTTTTTTTTTTGGTTTTGTTTTTTTGTTTGGTTGTTTTTTTTTTTGCAGGGACTTTTTGGTTTTTTTGTTTTTGTGGGTCTTGTTTCGAAAGGGGGTCCTAGATCTGGGTTTCAGACCCCAGATCTGGGGTTTTTTTTTTGGGGTCGGCTTGGTTTTTTTGTTTGGCAGGGGGGGAATCCGATCGTGTTTTGGCCTCCTTTTTGGTTTCGGTTTGGGGAGCCTCTTGGGAGGGATCCGAATCAGTGGATCCTCTCCTCCTCCCTCTCTTTTTTTTTTTTCGAATCGGGGTCCTCCTCTCTCATTTTTCTTTTGCTCGTGATGGGGGCTTTATGGGGGTGTTTGGGGTTGAGGTTGAGTGTCGGTTAGTGGTGGCGTGTGGCAGGGCAAGGGTCGGTGGTCAGGGGTAGGTTTTGGCGTGTGGCAGGGGGGTTGGTCAGGGTGGCAGAGGTAGGGCTGGGTTGGCAGGGAGGCTGGTGGCAGAGGTCTGGTTAGGGGATTAGGGTTTGGTTTAGGGTTTCAGTGGGCCTGGGCTTGGTTGAAAAGGGCCCGAAAATTGGGCCTGGTTTGGTTGAAAAGGGCCCGAAAATTGGGCCTGGTTTGGGGGTTGAGGGGTTTGGGTCGGAAATGGGCCAATGGGCCTCGACAGCAGATTGGGCCTGCTGAATAGCAGGCCTGGTTCGTACTTGGCCCGGGTCGGATTCGAATCCGACCCGGACGAAAATTGGTTATTACAGCTGCCCCTCTTTGCACATTGCTGAGAATCAGGAATAGGGCAAAGACAGTATAACCAATTTTGTCCAGTTATTGAGATCCATTTTTAGCGAGGCTCTATCATTTGGAAAATAAATTGCTTCTCTAATCAGAGGCTCTATCACTTGGAAAAATAAATTGCTCCTCTAATCATAGGCTCTATCACTTGGAAAAATAAATTGCTCCTCTAATCAGAGGCTCTATCACTTGGAAAAATAAACTGCTCCTCTAATCAGAGGCTCTATCACTTGGAAAATAAATTGCTCCTCTAACCAGAGGCTCTATCACTTGGAAAATAAATTGCTCCTCTAATCAGAGGCTCTATCACTTGGAAAATAAATTGCTCCTCTAACCAGAGGCTCTATCACTTGGAAAATAAATTGCTCCTCTAATGAGAGGCTCTATCACTTGGAAAAATAAATTGCTCCTCTAATCAGAGGCTCTATCACTTGAAAATAAATTGCTCCTCTCATCAGAGGCTCCACAACTTTGAAAATAAATTGCTCCTCTAATCAGAGGCTCTATCACTTGAAAATAAATTGCTCCTCTCATCAGAGGCTCCACAACTTTGAAAATAAATTGCTCCTCTAATCAGAGGCTCTATCACTTGGAAAAATAAATTGCTCCTCTAACCAGAGGCTCTATCACTTGGAAAATAAATTGCTCCTCTAATCAGAGGCTCTATCACTTGGAAAATAAATTGCTCCTCTAACCAGAGGCTCTATCACTTGGAAAATAAATTGCTCCTCTAATCAGAGGCTCTATCACTTGGAAAATAAATTGCTCCTCTAACCAGAGGCTCTATCACTTGGAAAATAAATTGCTCCTCTAATCAGAGGCTCTATCACTTGGAAAAATAAATTGCTCCTCTAATCAGAGGCTCTATCACTTGAAAATAAATTGCTCCTCTCATCAGAGGCTCCACAACTTTGAAAATAAATTGCTCCTCTAATCAGAGGCTCTATCACTTGAAAATAAATTGCTCCTCTCATCAGAGGCTCCACAACTTTGAAAATAAATACGAACTTCGAATTTTTGACAATGAGTTTGAACACAACTTAGATCATCACCTCATTTACTACCTTAGTCTTACGAAAGTGAAGACTCATTCTGGATATCCCATCTCTTTCTCGTTCAGTTTTGAAATTCCTTGTCAGATTCTTCAGACATCGCCACTTGACTAATCATACTGAGGCTCGACCCTTCTTAAAGTAACGAGTTTGACTTTGCAAAAATTGAAAATGGTACCCGGAGGTTTTGAAAAATGTCATTTTGAAAGATGTTACCCGGAGGTTTTTTGAAAGCACATACTTGGAGGTCTAAAAATGTTACTTCTTTGAAAGTGGTGCCCGGAGGTCTTATTCTTGACTTTGAGAATGATGCCCGGAGGTCTTTATCAATGATTTTTCAGAAAGGTTCCCGGAGGTCTTGAAAACATGATTTTTGAGGATAATGCCCGGAGGTCTTGAAACAGTTGCCCGGAGGTCTTAAAAATGTCTTTTTTCTTGAAAATGATACCCAGAGGTCTTATCGATGATTCTCGAGAATAGTGCCCGGAGGTCTTGAAAACATGACTTCTGAGAATAATGCCCGGAGGTCTTGAAACAGATGCCCGGAGGTCTTTAAAAATGTATTTTCCTTGAAAATGGTGCCCGAAGGTCTTATCCATGATTTTCGAGAATAGTGCCCGGAGGTCTTGAAACAGGTGCCCGGGGGTCTTTAAAAATGTCTTTTCTTTGAAAATGGCGCCCGGAGGTCTTATCCATGATTTTTTTTGAATAATGCCCGGAGATCTTGAAACAGGTGACTTATGAGAAGAATGCCCGGAGGTCTTGAGACAAGTGCCCGGAGGTCTTTAAAAAGGTAACCCAGAGGTTTTTAAAACAGATGCCCGGAGGTTTTTTTTTTTAAAATTTTTTATCACTTTTGAAAAATAAATTGCTCCTCTATCAGAGGCTCCACAACTTTGAAAATAAATTGCTCCTCTCATCAGAGGCTCTACAACTTTGAAATTTAAATTGCTCCTCTCATCAGAGGCTCTACAACTTTGAAAAAATAAATTGGTTTCCTGTGCCCGGAGGACTTCTTTTTTCTAATTTCCTTTTTCTTTTTTTATGCCCGGAGGTCTTAAAAATGTAACCCGGAGGTTTTAAAACAGATGCCCGGAGGTCTTTTTTTTTCTATCACTTTGAAAAATAAGTTGCTCCTCTAATCAGAGGCTCCACAACTTTGAAAATAAATTGCTCCTCTAATCAGAGGCTCCACAACTTTGAAATTTAAATTGCTCTTGGTGATTATACCTGAAAATCATATCTTTGAAGAAAATCTCACTGAATGTTCGAATTCAAATGTTAAAATTTCAAATAGTCAATGTCATGCATGAAATGAATGTCATGCGATGTCAATGCATATGCTCCTGATGATGTATGTGCAAGTACCCATGAATACTGTACACATTTTACGACACGATGCAGATGCAAAACTTAATAAACATGCAAATGTTCATGAATGATGCGAATGTTCCCAATTGTTTTTCTTGATCTCGGTTTAGCTTTTCAAATTGTTCTTCCTCTTTGAAACAGAGTGTATCCTGAAACGCTCGTGCCTCGTAAGAGATCAACCCTTTTCTTCACTGGAACTATCTCCTTGCCTCGATAGTTTTTAAAATTTTCATCAACTGGAGTCCGAGCCAAATGTTCATTTCTTTTACCTCAATAGTTCCATCCCTCTGGGCTAGAAGAACCTTCGTCTTATGCCAACATCGGAAATGGTTTCTTCCAAAAATATTTTCATTTATCTGCTTTTGCTTGCTTCCTTTTTTTTGAAAAAAATGTTTGCTTATTTACTGAAAACTTTTGAGCTGAAAATGTCATCCTCATGTTGTGACATCCAAATCTCTTGAAGATTGATGATCACTGTTTAAAAGTTTTTCTGAGTGTCAATTCGAATTTTTCAAATTGAGTCGGAAGGCTTGGTACCACAAGATTTTGGTTGATCCAACGGAGACTTCGCAACAAGAAAAATGTATATCCTTTCTAGATTCACAAATGGAACAGATTTTATAGAACATGATTTTTTTTTGGACTCAAACAAATTCAACCTTCTTTTAGTTTCCAAATTATGGCGCTTTGACAAACGTCAAGACTAGCTGGGAGGTTCAAACTGGAAAGTTAATTCTGGAAAGAATACGGTCTCAGCTTTTAAAGTCAAACCTCCAAACGAGAGTTGACAGTTTTGGGATATTTTGGAATTCTCAGATGTTCCTCGATTTCTTCAAAATAACCTCTTCTCTTGTTATGGCCTCGACAATACCATAAGCAACACCGAAATTCTCCATTTTACTCTAGACTGCCCATGTCGGGTTTTCACCCTAGAGTCTCATTCTTTCCATTTTTCATTTTTTTTTCTTAAATGTTTCACCATGCATTCAAGAAATCAAGACTTATCCAAAAAAATATTTTTAACCAGAAAGGAGACCGAAGTCTCATGCATTTCTCTAAGAATAGACTCATCAATTTAAATGACCATGCTCGATCGAAATGGTCTTTTCCAGGTACGTAATGTAGGCCGAGGTTCGAGGTACTGAAAGAAAGATAGATAGGCCCAAACATGTGTTTAAGGTGATCAAATCAAGGATCATTTCATGAGGAGGATTCTCTTCGAAACACTTGTCTTTTCTGAGATTTTCTCTTTATTCGATGATTTCATCCGTTCTTTTCTTCCTTTTCTGTTTTTGCTTTCATCTTTCTTTTTATCTCCTTTTTTTTTGCATCTCTATTTTGACCAGGTGAGCCCGTAGTTGTTTGGAAGCTCAGATTTCTCTTTGATTCACGACATTCTTTTTCGTTTTTGAACCAAGACTTCACTATCCGTGACCTTTGAAAAGATCCTTCCTCGAATTTGCCCCCTAGTGTGGAGGGTGATCCTTGATCGGGGTTGAAAGAACAAAAGTATTCACTAGGCTCAAAAGGGGTAGCAAAAGGATATTTTCTATTTTGTGAAAGGATGATGAAAGATGGCCATTTTTCATCTCGAACACAAGCACGTAAATCGAAGAATCACTCCTTAGAGAAAAATAACGAAAAGGTTTTTTCTTTCTTGAAACCATCTTGAATTTCATAAATGCATGATGTCACACTCATTTTTTCATTTTTCATTTTTTCATTTTTTCATTTTTTCTTTTTTTTTCATTTTTTCATTTTTTTTATGCATGCTCCGAAAATTACTCCATCTTTATCCACCACGCGTCTTTTGTATCTACAAATGATGCACCATTTGATTGGTCATACAAATGAGACTTCGTATCATAACGAGGAACACCTTGAGTCTTTTTGCTCTCCGAAGGGACAAGAAAGAATATGGCTCGAAAACAGCTTTTTTCTAGGAACACGAGAAAATCAGGTTTAATCATTGTTACCCGAGACGTTAATCATGAAGTGACGTCTGGGCAACTCTTGTTTTGTGGTTACGGAAAGGGATGTGAATGGTTTTGGCATAACCTTGACACACATCAATTTACCATGATCTAGATTCTTGAAAGAGGTTTCACTTGTTTGAGACACCAAAAAGCTCGAATTTTTTTTTTTTTTCAAAAAGTTTGTTCCATTGCTCATAACCTAAACTAGGATCTGCATTTTTCTTATTGCAGTGACTATGGTTTCTGAAATTCAACAATATATTCCTGGAAGCATTGATTGTTTCAAACTCAAAGGATTCAAGCATAGACAAGTCCGAAAGATAGGGGAAAGGGTGTTGGGTCATTTCTAACAATGATCATCAATAATCTCGAGACTCCCATCATTTCTTAATGTGAGGAAAGATTTTTTTTTCTTTTAAGAACGCGTTCTTCAAAATCAAGAATTTCTTTAATGTTTATTTTTGCAAATCCAAATTAAAACCCAATAAACACAAGCCTTTGGAAATTCAAAATTTATTTATTTCATGTGGATGCCAACATAAGACAAGTGCTTTCATGATGAGGCATAGAACTACATGCATATTCCTCAATACTTGCCGACATGCTTTTAAAGGTAACCATTCTTATCTTCCAAACCCGTGGCGAAGGAACCGATTTATGGCAATGCGGATTTCCACTGTTCGACTAGCTCTGGAGTCAAAATGCCATCATGGACAAGACCTTCAATCTTTTCCTTCAGTTGTCTGCATCTTTCAGTTGAATGTCCAATTGCCCCCATGTGATACTCACACTTGCTGTTCGGGTCATAGCTCCTTGCTGATGGATTTGGAGCGGTTTTCAAAGGCACAGGGTTGAGATATCGGTTCCTTATTAGTAATTGCAACAGGTCAGAGATTGGGACTGAAAATTTCTCTTGGTTGCCCCTCGGTCGTTTCTGGGAAGCATGCCTAGTTGCAAGGGCTAGCATAGTTGCAAGGACATTGGTAGAGTAACATGATTGATATGGAGAGACCCGGGGATACGGAGTGAATTCTCCCATAGCCTGGACATGCTCCTCCTTCCTTTCAGGTGTCTCGTTTCCCTCGGCATTGGATGTCTCATCTCCTTCGAGTTTTCCGTTCTTGACAGCATTTTCAATCATCTCTCATGAGGTTACCATATCTGCAAAATTATTTGTGGCATTGCCAACGAGTCTATCATAGTACGGAGCGTGCAGTGTACTCACAAAAAGGACAGTAATTTCCTTTTGAGTCAGAGCCGGTCGTACTTGGGTGGCCATGTCCATCCACCTCTGAGCATATTCTTTGAAGCTCTCAGTGGCCTCTTTCTCCATATTTTGCAAGGTCAACCTATCTGGTGCCATGTCGATCATGTGCTTATACTGAGTCTTGAAAGATTTTTCCAAATCTTTCCAAGAACGGATATGGTCCCGATCTAACTGATTATACCATCTTGCAGCTGGCCCTTTTAGACTATCTTGGAAGCAGTGGATTAACAGCTTGTCATTGGTGGTGTAGCCAGCCATTCTCCGACAAAACATCATGATGTGGATTGATGGACATTTCGATCCGTCATACTTTTCAAATTGAGGGACCTTGAATTTTGGCGGAATCAACAAATCCGGGACCAAGCTGAGCTCATTTGGATCCGTATTCCCGAAAACATCTATTCCTTCTATGGCTTTGAGTCTCCTTTCAAACAGATCATACTTCTGTTGCACCTCTTTGTCTTCCACTTGCTTTGCCACACGTTTTTTCAGCTTTTCTTGTTCTGGTGAACCATCTTGGTTTGGAATGACAACTGAGTCTGAGTGGTGAAATTCCGAGTTCACTTGAAATTGTCCTTGGCCTTGTTGACTCGCTAGGTAAATCGGATCTTCGTTGTCATTTACTCGAGGTCGAGGTTCTCCCCTTATGATCGATTCTTCAGCAACCCATTTTCCTCGGGTCAGTCTAGTCATCATTTCAATCATCTTGTCTATTTGCTCGCGTGACTCCTCTCGAGATTTTGCTATCTGTTCTCGTATTTCTTGCTGAGATCTGGCTAACTGTTCTTGTAATTCTCTCTGTGCTCTTTCCACTCTATCCAGTCTATTTTGTTCGTCCTCCATGGTTCCGGCCTGTGTCATAGAGGTATGCAGTGATTCTTATACCTCTGATTCGGAAGAGAAATCCTTGCAAAGCTAAACCGACTTCCTTTTTTATTCTCCAAGTGTGTTTCATGATGCATGAGCTATGAATGCCGTGAATGTAACAAGATGCCCATATGATGCATGTAAAGAATAAACAAATTAATGCATGAGTATGTACAATGAGTGACCATGTATGTCACGAATACAAGACCTTATTGTAATGAATGCAATCACGATGCCGATATGATGCATGTGCAGAATAAATAAAATGATGTACTGGTATATACAGAGAACGGTCATGTATGTCACTAATGCATTCTACAATGAATGACCATGCATGTTATGATTGCAATATGATGCGAATTTGATTTGTCTAAAGAATAAACAAATTAATGCATGAATATATACATAAAAACTATTCGATAATTGGATTAACATGATTTGGACTGAACTTACTTATTCAACAATTTCATTGCACAAACTTTGCCCCCAAATTCAATCCGCAAATTTTTGTTTTTGTTTTTGTTTTTTTTGAAACATTTCTTTTTTCGTAAAAATAAAAATATTATAAAAAAAAAAAAACCAATTTTTATCAAAAACTTTTGTGGTTGTGGGTCTTATTATGGCACAAATGTCCGAGTATTTATTCAACACTACCGGTTTGCAATCCTCATTTAATCAACAACAAGTGTCTATGCGGTTTATCAAATGAGATTATTATCACTGTGAAATCAAAAATACAACTATAAATGTACATGCTTTATTTACAAGTGCATTAGTGCATGAAATGTACGTGATGTACGAAAAGAAAGAATTTTCATATTTACAAACTTATTTAAGCATCACGATGCCTTCGGAGTGAAAAATGAAACTTATTGCGGGTAGCACGATGTGCGTTCATCATTACCCGATTTACAGTTTTTGTTCGGAGTGTAAACAAATAGCGAAAGATCACCATGTTCCTTCCAAATTTCGAGGATATCCTATCGGAAATTCGATATGGCTCTACTCAAGTTCACTACATGAGGTTGAGTTAGGTTCTAAAAGGCTCCAAATTGCTCCTTACTGTCGCCCGTGAAGGCTAGTAAGGTATCCCGATTTAAACGGGTTCAATTTGTTGGGGAGATTTTTCGCTAGCCCGTGCGGAGGTTATTGCCTCTCGAGAGCGTAGGTACTTTTTCTCTCTAAAAGCGTTTCGCTAGCCCATGCGGAGGTTATTGCCTCTCGAGAGCATAGGTACTTTACTTTTTCCTAAAGGGATGTAGCTCGGGTATAGAGCTTATGTATGAAATGTACGTGCTCGTGTGTGAGAAGGAACAAGCAAACCTTCGACTATTTGTCTACTACTCTTTATTCTAAACATTCCACGATTTTAAAAAAAAAAATAAACGACATAAAAAAAAAATATGAATCAAGAATTAACAAATATCAAAGTGTAATTGCAAGCAAAATAAAAATAAAGAAAGAAAGAAAGTAAAGAGAATTAAAATTAAATACCGATTAAATTCATTAATTCGAGATTTTAAAACAACACATGATCAATTTGTGGCTCGACTCTCAAGGCTTCCCCAGCGGAGTCGCCAAGCTGTCATAACGGTTTTTTCGGACCGCTAGGACGAATTTGATGAAAACACAAAAATGGAGTCGCCACCAATCTTTTTTTGCTAGGTGTGATTGGCCACCTATTAAAACCGATTTTAGAAAAATATTTTAAAATTAATTAAAATATTTTATAAAATCAATTTCGAAGTCCGCGCTTTGAACCAGAGTAAAAACAAAATTGGGTTCGGGAGTCGGTTACGTGCGGGGAAGGATTAGCACCCCCGTAACGCCCGTTAGAAAACGGTACCACTTAATCACGTGTTATCTTTAATCTCGATTTAATGGATTTAACATCGGTATTTAAGACTAATTCTCTTTTCCTTTTATTTTATTTTATAAAAAAAAAACATGTTTATTATTTTTGATTTTTTTTTGGATTATTATTATTTTTTTGAAAACGAAAATGAACGCAAATTTATTATCGAAAATACTCATTAAATATTCCCGACACTCTCGGTGGTATTTAACGAGATCTTCTCACCTCAAGACATCTCAAGAATCACAACCGTGATATCTTTCGAATTCCGTCGTCGGCAATTTACATCCATTTTTATTCAAATGCGTATGATGCGAATATTTAAATATCGGATGCATACGGCTTAACATATAACTATAAAATTAAACATGCGAATCGTAATATTAAAAACACGAGCATGGCAAAATTTCGAGCGCAATAAACATTCGCTCTTTCTTCATTTTTTATTTTTTTATTTCCATTTTTTTTAAACGAAAACGAAATTTTGTATCGAGCATGTCGCTAAACATTCCCACCACTCGTGGTAATATTTAACGAAATTCTCGCACCTCAAGATATCTTAGGAATCACTACCGTGACGTCCTTCGAATTCCGTCGTCGGTTATTCGTATTTATTAAAATCCTTTTTTTTTTAAAGGTAAATTAAAATGCTTTTAATAATTATTTCCGAAATAAAAGAAATTATCTATGTAAGAGTAATTCCCGAATCACTCCGATACTTTCGATAGTGTTTCGATTATTATTCTTACTCGGACCATTTCGAAGAACGATCGATACCCTGACCATCCGAGAAAAAGATCCGTTTTTAGAGAATTTTATTTACCGAAAATAAATTTAAAAGACATGTATTAATTAAAAATTATTATTTTAATATTTTAAAATCGAAATCAAATAACAAAAATATATCGAATGCTGAACAAAAATAATAAACAAAAATAGTAATGACAATAAATAAGAAAATTAAAATCATACCTGACAAATGTCGAGAATCCGAAAAATTAAAATGCCGGACTTGATCTTCGTAAAATCACCTGAAAATGTCAAAAATAAAAATCAAAACTTCAAAAACGATCATCGTAAAATTTTTTTATTTTTATTTTCATTTTTTAATTTTTTTTTAATTCATCATTCTTGATTTTTTGATTTTTTTTAATTTAATTTCTAATTTTTCCTTTTTTTTTTCATTTTCATTTTTTTATATATTTTTTCTTTTTATATATATTTTTTCTTTTTCAATTTATTTTTTTTTAAAATTATTTATTTTTGTTTTTTTTTTCTTTTCTTTTTTTTTCTTCTTTTTTTTCTTCTTTTTTTTCTCTTTCTGGCCCAGGATCAGGCCTGGCCTGCTGGGCCAGGTCCGATCCTGGCCTGGCCTGCTGGGCCGGGTATGGCCCAGCTTTCTTTTTTTTTTTTCGGGTTAAGGGTACCCGCGCGGACCCGGGTCGGATCCGGGTCCAGGCGCGGACCCCTCTTGCATGAAACGGCGCCGTTTCGGTGCCACCAAAACGGCACCGTTGCGGCGCCTTCTTTTTTTTTTTTTTGACCCGGGTCGGGCGCGCGGACCCCGGGTCGACCCGCGGGTCCACGCGCGGACCCTGGGTCAAAACGGCACCGTTTTGGAGCCATTTTTTTTTTAAAACAAACGGGTGACCCGCGCGGACCCCGGGTCGACGCGCGGGTCACCTCGACCCGCCCCCTAGAACGGTGCCGTTTTGGCACCGTATTTATACCCCCAAACCCCTTTTTTTCTTCATTTTTTTTTTCTTCTCTTCTCTCTCCTCTCTTTTCTCTCTCTGCAGAAACCAGAAAACCCTCCCAAACCCAGAATCCGGCGGCCGGCCGCCGTCCACTGTCGCGGATCTGGGCTCCGTTTTGCCCAAATCTCACCTGAGATGCCTAGATCTAGGATTGAAAACTTTTTTTTTTTTTTGGTTTTGTTTTTTTGTTTGGTTGGTTTTTTTTTTTGCAGGGACTTTTTGGTTTTTTTGTTTTTGTGGGTCTTGTTTCGAAAGGGGGTCCTAGATCTGGGTTTCAGACCCCAGATCTGGGGTTTTTTTTTTTGGGGTCGACTTGGTTTTTTTGTTTGGCAGGGGGGGAATCCGATCGTGTTTTGGCCTCCTTTTTGGTTTCGGTTTGGGGGAGCCTCTTGGGAGGGATCCGAATCAGTGGATCCTCTCCTCCTCCCTCTCTTTTTTTTCGAATCGGGGTCCTCCTCTCTCCTTTTTCTTTTGCTCGTGATGGGGGCTTTATGGGGGTGTTTGGGGTTGAGGTTGAGTGTCGGTTAGTGGTGGCGTGTGGCAGGGCAAGGGTCGGTGGTCAGGGGTAGGTTTTGGCGTGTGGCAGGGGGGTTGGTCAGGGTGGCAGAGGTAGGGCTGGGTTGGCAGGGAGGCTGGTGGCAGAGGTCTGGTTAGGGGATTAGGGTTTGGTTTAGGGTTTCAGTGGGCCTGGGCTTGGTTGAAAAGGGCCCGAAAATTGGGCCTGGTTTGGTTGAAAAGGGCCCGAAAATTGGGCCTGGTTTGGGGGTTGAGGGGTTTGGGTCGGAAATGGGCCAATGGGCCTGGACAGCAGATTGGGCCTGCTGAATAGCAGGCCTGGTTCGTACTTGGCCCGGGTCGGATTCGAATCCGACCCGGACGAAAATTGGTTATTACACAGCAACTTATCTAATTTTTCCACGCTGAGAAAAAAATTGAGAAATCAAAAACCGATTTGAATCAGTGTTCGATTCGGTCTTTATAAATTCACTCGAATTTGATTCGGGCAATAAATAGGTTTACTCGGTTTGATTTTCGATTCATAAATTAAAAAATCGTAATTATTTAAATTGAATGAAATTCTATTTTTTAATTATTTTTTTTTTAATTTTTTATAATATAAAAATAAATATTTTAATTTATTCATAAATTTTATTTTTTAAATTAATGAAAAAAAACTTAAAAATACTATAGAAAAAGATAATATTTTAAAATTTTAAAAACCGATGAACCGTTCCTAACCAATAAAATTGGTTCGGTTTGATTTTTAATACAATTCGATTCGATTCGATTCGATTCGGTTCGATTTTGATTTGATTTGATTTTTAAAAAACCAAAATATTATAAATTAACCGTAAATTTTTTTCAAAACTAAATGAACCAAACAGTTATCACCCCTAACATCCACATGAATATCCATATATGTAGAGCATTGAGTTGACAGATTTTGTTGAAAATTTTATATCGAAATAGATGAATTTAAAATATTTTTTTAAATTATTTTTTAAAATTGTAATTAAAAACAAAATATTTGGTGCAATTTACTCAACAAGTTGTAATTAGAAAAACAAGATTATATATCAAATTATAAGCTTTAACCCTCATTATTTTCTAAAAAGAAAATATTAGTAAGGGTTAGTTTAGTATTGTTATTGAAAAAAGTTTAAGTTAAAAAAAGTGTGGTTTAATTTTTTTTAAGTGTTTAGCATTGGTGTGAAAAAATATTGTTAAAAATTGAAATGTTAAAAAAAGATATGTTTAAAATAATAAAAGTGTAGAGATATGAGGATAATAAAATCAGTTTTATCCAAAAGCCAGCTTTTAAAGCTTAAAAATTATATTTTTTAACTTTTTTATTTGACTTTTCAAATTATGATTTTAATAACAAAAATTAATTTTTTTATTTATTTAATATTATATTTACGATAAAAAATAATTTTTAAAAAAAATTATGCGAGAAGTAATGTTAAATAAAGTCTAAATTGTTGATGAAAATTACAATTATACAAAATAATAGTGATTGATGTACATATATAGTATTTTAGGGCTAATGGTCAATGCAAGAAAAAACAAAACAAAGATAAAAGATAAAAATCATTTATCTGTGATATTACCAAGTCAAATCAGATAGGGCCATCAGCCATGTGTTACGGTTCTGGACATCGTAAAACTTTGGATACAAGCATGGAGATTTGACTTGAGAAGAAGTGGACTCAAACTCAAAGTCTATAGGGTAAATATAAAAAACATGCTTCAATAGTAATATAATTGTTAAATAATCTAATAAATAAAAATTATTTTAAAAAATTTTAGAAAAAATATTATTAAAAACAAATTTAACTTTAATAAAAGAACTCTTTTTTTTTTCTCCTCTCATTCAAAAACTATTATTTTTTAAAAATTTTAATTAAAAATAATTTTAAAATTTTATATTTTTAAAATTAAAAAATTAAAAAAAATTAATTTTAAAAATATTATTTTTTATTTTTTAAAATTTTTTAATTAAAAAAAGTAAAATAAAAAAAAAAAAAATTTTTTGAAATTAAAAAAATTTATATTTCAGAAAATTTTATTTTTAATTAAAATAGTAAATTAAAAAAAAAGTTATTAGGTAATTTTATCTTGATAATTTCTTTTTTTATTTCTTTTTTTAAAAATAAATTTTATTCATTATATCTTTTAATAATGATATTATATCTTGATAATTTTAAATTATATTATTTATAATATGTTTTTCAAATTTATCCAATTCTATATCCCTAAACCCGACAAAAGCCAGTAAGTATGATTAGTTTTAAAAATATAATTACTACTAATATAATTGCTTGAAACAGTTCTAACATGTGAATCAATCTCTCAATTAATTAATTGATGAATTTAGTCTACTCGTTTTCTTCTTCTTTTTCTCCCTATAATATAGATCAATATATATATATATATATATATATATTAGTATTTGCTGTCTCATACGTGAATAGTTATCATTTTATTTATTTTTAAACATATAATTATATGTTTACAAATAATTAACATTAACAAATATATTAACATGTAAAATTTGTTTATATTCAAATTATATAAATTTATTATTTTTAATGTTGATATAAAATTAAAATTTATGAAAATAAAAGAAGTCAATGTAAATTTTACCTCTTTTTTTTTTGTTTTTTATCAAATAAATTCATTTACATTTTAAGGTTAATAAAAATTAAAACTATGAAAATAAAGTAATTAAATGTAAAACTTTAATTTTTTATTATTTATCATCAAATAAATATATTTAATGAAAGACTTTTAATGAAATTAAAATATTTACTTGTGAATTGAATAATTTTTATTAATAAAAAAATGTTTACAATGAAAATTTAAAATTATAATAAATAACAATGATTATTTTTATAAATTTTAAAGAAATTACAATCATGCTATAATTATAGATATACACTCATTCATTTTATATATTTTGGCATCTCTTTCTCTCTCCTCATCTATCAAAATTTCTTCTCCAAATACTCCTGTTCAGTTTAGTGTGGCTATTAGTTTCTTTTCTAATTTTGGTGAATAAAGTTCAGAGGAGATCCCGCTCAAACATTATGAAATATTTAATGTTTTGCTTTTGATACTTGAGTTAATTAAAGGGGAAAATATTGTTAAATTATTAAGGACTAGCATTTATAACACATGCAAAAACATGATATTTTTTTAAATATTAAAAAAACATAAAAGTAAATAAAAATGTGAACAGTAAAAACGATAAGTATTTTTATATAAACTGTTAGTAATTGTGCATAATAACACATAATGCCATAATAAAAAAAGGGAATTTAAAAAATTGTTTTTATTAAAACTAAATTTACGTGAAAGGTTATATATCAAAAAAGTTTTGTAAAATGAAAACTCAATTTAAAATTTTTAAAAGACATAAATGCTCTATTTTTTTATTTTCTGTTATTACTTTAATTTTAATTTTTTGGTAATTTATTTGACTGAGTTGATGTCACTTGAGTCGTGACACCAAACTCAGTCATTCTTTTTAGTATTAGTATAGATAAACTACACATTAGACCTGCTTAAGGATCGAGTAGCCCGCCCTGCCCAATCCGGACCGGTCTTGGGTAAGAGTATTTGTAATTCAGGCCGACCCGGCCCAGCCCAAATTACTATTCAACAATTAAAAAATAAAATTTTATTTAAATTTAATTATAATATATAAAAAATATTAATATAAAAAAAATAATTTTTTAATAATTTATAAATAGTAAAATGGGCTTATGGGCTTGACCGGGCCCGACCCAGAACCGGCTTGGACAAGAAAAAAATATTTTTTTTCCAGACCTAGGCTTGGCCCGGCCCATGAGTACCTCTACTACACATATTGTCATTTAACTTTTCAGGATTTTTTATTTTGGTCACTCAATTAAGAGAAATTCCAATTTAATCACTCACGTTATAAAAAAATATGTTTTTGGTCACACGATCGTTATAGACTAACGGGTGGATGACGTGACATTATACATTTTTTTAATAAATAAAATTTTAAAGTTAAAAAAAAAATTATTCACTTTTGATCATTTAATTTTCGAGAATTTTATTTTAGTCACCCAACTTTAGAATTTTTACAATTTGGACTCCAACGTTTGTCAAAACTTATTTTATTAATATTTTGATCTCCATTGTTAACGGTTCGTTGTCGACATGATTTTTATAACGATTTATCTCCAATGTTTTTGAAATTCACTATAATAAATTATTTTATTAATTTTCTAATCTATATTAAAATATCTTGATATAATACTCAAATAAGTATTCAAACTTTATAAAAAAGAAAAAGAAAATAAGCATTCAATGTTTTTATTTTATCGAATTAAAACTAAATATGAACTTTTATTTTATTATAATTATGCCTTTTAAATTTAAAATTTTGATAAATAAATCAAATTACTAAAACGCATTACTTCAAGTATTTGACATTCAGTTTATCCAAATAAATTTAAGTATTTATTATAGACTTTATCAACCAACCAAAAAAATTAACCAAAATATGAAAACTTTCATAATGTCAAGATTCTAATTATAACGAAATTTCGTAGTTTTAATTTTATGTAACAAAATATATAACAAAAAATAAAAAAATTAATTTTATTATATTAAATTTCACAAATATTGGTGATTAAATCGTTATAAAACCATGTTGACGGTCAGATGTTCATAATGAATATCAAAATATTAATAATTTCACAAACATTGGTAACCAAATTATAAACTTTTTAAAATTAAATGACCAAAATACAAATTCTAAAAAATTTAAGTGATCAAAAATGTATTTTATCAAAAGTGATGAGAATTTTCATAATGTCATGTGAATAATGCCACATGGCATGTCAAATGATGTGGCAATATCATATGGCGTCGTATAAATAATGTGACACTGCCACATCATTCGGCCGTTAATCTTAATGTTGAAAAAACAAATTTTTTTTAAAAGTGATGAGATTTGAAACTTTGACCTCTTAGACATATATTAAAAACCATACCAGTATGGCAAATACGTATTTTTATTAACTAATTATTAATTTAATGTTTATTTAATATCAAAATCATATATTTAATGTTTAATTTATATTTGACCGGTTGAACCGGTAATCCGGAGGTCTCACCAATTTGACCTCCGATCCATTTTTTATTCATTGGTTAGTCTGTAATGGCTGGATGACCAAAAAAATGAATTTTCATAACGTGGGTAATTAAAAAAATTGATATTTTTCATAATTTGATGATTAAAATAAAAAATCTTGAATAATTAAGTGACTATGTGTATAATTTATCCAATTATTAATAACAATGTAAATATATATATATATATATATATTACAAAACCTTTTTGACTTAAGTTAATGTTAATTATCAATATTAGCTATTTCTCAATAAATAAAAAACTGAATTAGAAGTCAAATTGATGAGACTTTCACTTATTGATTCAATTAGTTTAATTTGTTAGATCGTTCGGTTTAATTAAAAATAATTTGAATATTAAATATATGGTTTTGAGATTAAATATAGTTTATACTTAATAAAAATATGTAATTGGTTTGATATATGGTCTTTAATTTATAATTAAGAGGTTAATGTTCAAATTTCATTATTTATAAAAAATTAAATAAAAAATTCAAAATCAATTTTTTATCGATATTTTACTTGTTCACTGAATGTCCGATTTTCAATTACTCATCAAATCGGAGAGGCCTATAATTTTCTATTGAATCAATCCAATTAATTTATCCGATCCGATTTTTCAATACTGTTAATGTCTCCAAGAGATAACCAATAATGGTCATTAATTATCTTAGGTACGTAAGGGTTAATGTCATTGCAGACCATATATGATTTAATTTTACCCAAATAAATTAACCTAAAATAAACAGTAAAATAAATACATTATCTAAATATATATGTACTTAATTATATGGTCAGCGGATAAAAACTAAAACGTTATCACAATTAAAAATAGGCGACGTCTGTGCTTAAGCCCATCAAATCAAAGACCCGTATAAAAGCTAGAAAAAATAAAACCTTTCATAAAAATATTCAAAGCTATCAAAGCTATCAAAGTGTAGAAAGGTCGACTATATGATTCAAACTCCTTCCAATATTAATACAGATTCAATAGTTTAAGAATTCCATTAACGGATATTTATAGGTATTTGTTAAAATTAATTAAATTATTATTTTAAATATTTTATTTAATATATTATTCTTATTAAATTATAAAAATATATATTAATTATAATTTTTTCTACAAATATATCTTTATAAGTAGTTTATAAACATATTTAACAATTTTCATATATATATATATATTTAAATATGTTAATGTAGAATCTCTAAGAATGTGTTTGGATGAAAGAATTGATTTGTAAAGAGATTTTTAAAATTTTAAAATAAAATTATTTTGTTTGTTAAAATAAAAATAAAAATTGTCAAAAATTTTAGAATTTGGAAAGAAGAATTGTAGAAGGTTCAAATTCCCTTTCAAAATTTTAAGAGTGAAATTTGTAAATTTTTAAAATTTTTTAAATAAGATATTAATATATATTTTTAGGTAGTTTTTTTTTTTTTTTTTCAATTATAACTATAAAAACTCATTTCAAATTTTATTTTATTTTTTATGTTATTAATAATATCTATACATTTTTACAAATTTGGTAACAGTTGACACCCATATTGTATATATATATTTTTTATTTTATCTCTAACATTATTATTTCTTTATTATAATTATTTTTATTTCATCAAATTCTATTATTCAAATTTTTTTTCTAAAAAATCTTATCCAAACAATGTAATTACAAATGTTAGTATTTTGAGTTAACATATTTTAAAATATTAACATTTCAAAATTTTAAAAATTTTCATTCAAACATATTTAATGTAGCAAATTTTTCATCCAAACAGTGCCTTATACAAAGACAAAAAACCCACTTAGTAATATACTATTTTAAGTAGCACGTTCTAACCATTACATTAAAAAAAAAAAAATTGTTAACGAGTATTTTTAGAATATTTTTTTAAAATTAATTAATATATTATTATAATGTTATTTATAATAATAACATTATATTAAATGATAAAAATTGACAATTTTATTTTTTATTTTTAATACATTGATTGAAAATGTTATTATATTTAATAATTTTAAAGAGTGCTCTTAATGTATTCGTAAATAAAATCCTAAAAAAATTCCTATTTTTTTTTGGGGTTGTTCAAATAATTATTAGTTAGACCAATATTAATAAATGCAAACAGGTCAGTGTGTGTGAAATGAAATGTTGTAATATAATATTTCAATTTGGATTCGGTTAACAGATGTATATACACATTAATTAAAAATTATTTTATTATTATTTTAATTTAAAAAATAATTTATTAATTATATATATTTTATAAATATTATTTTAATTAATACCACTAAACATTTAATTTTTTTAAAAAAATAATTTTAAAAAAAATATTCAAACTTTACTTTTTAAACAAAAAAATCATGCATCAATCAACTGAATCAAATACTCGCCAAACACTTAATCACTTATTAACATTTTCATCTATCTTATCTTCCTCTTAACATACGAAAATTTTGTTCTTCCTATAATTATTGCTTACATCAGCAGCAGTTGATGTCACCTACTTAGCTCATACACGTTCCATTTCCTAATTCCTAGAATAGTATATATCACCTTCACCGAATGGCATTAAAGAAGGAATCCTTACATGGTAAATTAAAGAGCAAAATTGACAGATAAAAATAATTTTATCTTCTAGGTCTAGGTTTGAAAATAAAATAATTCCTAAGATTTTTGTTTTGAATTGAAAAAAAAAAATTAAAAATCTGTTTTTTAAATAAAAATAATTTTCCAATCATTAATTTTAATGTTTGGGTGTCATGGATGGATAATTTTGTGCATTTTTTGTTGGAAAATTAATCTGCATACTTAATTCTAATCTAATCACGACTTTTTTTTTTCTTCATGAAGAAATTATAGAATCATTACATGCGTTTCTTTTTAGACAAAATGCTGAATATATAGTAAAGTAATATTGAAAAGATTGATTTTGGGTATGAAGAACAAAGTGAGATAACATGTAACATTCGAAGTTTAATTTAATTAATTTATATAATTATTTTTAAAAAATAATATTTGACATGATTAAAATTTGTATTTTAATATTTATAATTTATTTTTTATTTAAATTATGATATCATTTACAAAAAAAAAAAATAGATAGCATGTAGATAAGACTTTTTACCCAGATATTTTCCAACTCTTTCTACCTATATATGATAATGATTCCTGGCGTCACAGTTGTCGCCAAATAAAAGTAATTTAATGTTTGATTTTTTAGTATGTTAAATAATTGTACACAGCTGTATTATCTTCAAAGGATTCCCTTTCACACAGTCTGGTCCATAATTAATGTAAAAGAAATAAAAACCTGGAAGGCCTGTTGATAAATTGATATGTCTCAGTTTAAATTGTTCAATAAAATTATTTTGTCACATCAAAAAGATAAAATAATAGACATCAAATAGCATTATTCAAACGAAAATTATATTTTTGCAAATAAATGATATGAGTTAGGTCTCGTTTAGCATTGCTTCTGGCATAATTTTTGAGATCAAAAGCTGCTTTTCACCGCAAATGCAATGTTAAACAGATAAAAAAATTTGGCTTCTGCTGTTGAAACCATGGTTTGAAAAGCCAAACCAAAAAGCTAAAAAATATAGCTTTTGAGCTTTAAAAGTTGGCTTTTGGATAAAATGACTTTATTATTTTCACATCTCTACACTTTTATTATTTTAAACGTATCTTTTTTTGACATTTCAATTTCCTACAATATTTTTTCACAGCAATGCTAAACACTTAAAAATTTTTAAACCACACTTTTTCAACACACTTTTTTAACTCGAGCTTTTTTTAACCCAAATTTTTTCCTTGCTAAACTAGCCCTTAGTTTGTCCTGACAGGATTAATTAGCTTATTCCGAAAACAAATTTCGTGATTATCGGTCTGCCTGCGTCCTGTCTGTTTATCATGACTCTTTAACAAGTCAAGAAATTTTATATTATTATATATTTTTTTTTCTACAACTTGTTTGATTATATCTAGATATTGATGAGAATATAAATGGAATGCAGAAGGGATTGAAGTCATATTTTATTAGGTCAACATTTATTATTTTTTTTGAAAAAAAAATTATATGTAACAATTACGTCACGTTAATATATATTTATTTTATTTAAATTTTGTCATGTAATTAGATTTAAAAAAATTAATTAATTATTATAAAAATTATTAATGAATTACTAACATAAATATTTATTATTTAATTATTATATATAATATATAATAAATAAATAATTTTTTAAAAATTTAACTATGATACATTATTTAAATAAAAAATATATATACTGACATCGAATCTTTTCTCTTTTCGCAATATATGACTAGAAAGCTTTTGATAGATATATCCTTAATATACATGCCGACAATATTGTGAAGGAATCAGCCTAAAAATTATTAGAATTATTTGGCATTCAGAAATGTTAATCAGTAATATTGATTAAGATAATATTTAAAATAAAAAATATAATTAATGATTTTTTTTAATTTAATAAAAATAATACATTAAAAATATATATATATTTTTAAAAAATAATTAAATAAATTTTAATCAGTACATATAAACATCAATTAATCGAACCCAAACAAAAATAAATAAGTTGCATTATGATCTTGGAGCTTGTTGGCTCTACGAGGAAACATAAAGCTCCCAATAAGAAAAAGAAAAGATAATTGAGCTAGAGTTCTAATTTCAATACAAACTAATACAACTAACTCCAATGTTTTCTTACTTTCATTACCCAGAAAAAGCAAAAGACATTCTAAATTCTAATAACATCAAATATTCGAAAGAAGCCAAACAGGGTAAAGAGAAAATTTAGTCAAAATGGGGGATATATTCATTTACATGAAGAAAACGGTTTTTTTATTCAAATATAGTTGATTTTATTTTTATTTATCGAAATATTATTAGTTTCAAATTATTTTTCAAAATTAGTTCTTTTTTTAACCAATTAAAAAATCGTCATGACCCATTAGGATTTCCCAACTTAATTAAAAAAATTTTGATTTTTTACGGTGGCGATTTCTCAAGGTTCTTATATTTTTATTTTTAAGTTTGTTTCTTTTTCTTTTAAATTTTTTATTCTTTTAATATATATATTTTTATTTTTTTAAAATATGAACCGGGCCCATGTATGGTATCAACACTAAATTTGCTTGCCCAAATCCGGCCCGACCCGAAATATGGGCTTCAAATTTTGTCCAAGCCCGTTTAGGCCCGCCCATATTATTTTTTTTTCTATTTTAAAAAAATAATATATATATTTATTATTTAATCTTTAATAATTTTATATATATATTTTTTATTAAGTTGTTAAACATGTAGAACTTAACATATTTTTTAATGTTTACACTATAATATTATATATATTTAATTTTTGTATGACGTAAATTATATAATATATATAAATATAAATAATATATTATTTAATTAAAAAAGGGTCGGGCCGGACTCGAGGCTTGAATGTTGGAGTCAAGGCTTGGCCCATATTTTAAACGGGCCTAATTTTTTTCCCAAGCCCATTTTTCGGGCCTAATATTTTTGTCCAAACCCTCCCAAATATGGGCGGGCCTTCGGGCTTGGACGGGTAGCTCGACCCTTGGACAGGTCTACATGGTTGTAAGGGTCGGGCTACCCATCCAAGCCCGTTTAAAAAATTAGGCCGTTTAAAATATGGGTCGGGCCTTGGCTCCAACATTCAAGGCCCGAGCCCGGCCCGGCCCGTTTTCTAATTAAATAATATATTATTTATATTTTTTATATATTATATAATTTATGTCATATAAAAAGTAAATATATATAATATTATAGTGTAAACATTAAAAAATATGTTAAGTTGTACATGTTTAACAATTTAATAAAAGAAAAAATATAAAATTATTAAAGATTAAATAATAAATATATATATTTTTAAAAAAATTAGAAAAAAATAATATGGGCGGGCCTAAACGGGTTTGGACAAAATTTGAGGCATATATATTTTTCCCTCTATATATATTTTTATCAATTTCACACACACACACATATATATATATATATATATATATATATATATATATATATATCTTCGTTCTAACGTGACACTTCTAGGAAGTCTCCTCGTTCACTCTTTTAACAATTATTATATCCTGAAAGCTTTGCCATTGCCTCTAAAAGGGCTCAAGTTCCTTAACATATGTAATTAATAGTTTTAGGTAGATCTTACTAGTAGTATTAGTTTTGGAGGTTGCAAGTCCATATCACTAGTCTAAACACGTTTCATTTTCAAATCAGGGAAATGGGTATATAAATGAAAGCCGATTTGCATAGTGTTTAATCTGTAGTAGTCCAGATAGCTGTGCTTGGGAACTTGGACTTTAATAGAGAAAATTATTATCAAAGAAAGAAAGCTAGAGCTGCTGGAAGATGGTGAGGGCTCCCTTCTATGATAAAAATGGCATGAAGAAAGGTGGATGGAGTTCTGAAGAAGATAATAAACTAAGATCTTATATCCAGAGATATGGCCATTGGAACTGGCGTGAACTTCCTAAGTATGCTGGTATAGTTTCATTCTTTTTTCTTACTACTAGCTAGAACACTCAAATAGAGAAAATTTTACTATGTACTCCTATGATTTTATAGAGAAAACTATGGTTTTTTTAATAAACTCCTTTCTAGTTTTCAATCATATTAACTTGTTTTGAAGTGTAATCATAAAATGAAAGGACTATTTCTGGATATGGATTCAAGGTTTGCTTTCTTTATCTCTTTTGGAGATCAAAAAGAGAGAACTTTATTTTATTTTATTTTCTTTTCCTTTCCTTTTATTTTTTTTTAACACAAATTGCATTTTTATCTGATCAACTTCATTTATTTTGGTCAATTTTGCTTTTTTTTTTTCTTAGGCTAATTTTGTTTGTTTAATGGAAAAACCTAATTAAGTTTTCTTGGCTTTTATAGCAGCAATAAATAGTTGGCGTTTTGATATCTATTAAGCGTTAAGTGATTCATATATAAACACTCTCTTCATGTTCATAAAATCATCTAATTTTGCTAAATTTTCTTCAGGTCTTAAAAGGTGTGGAAAGAGTTGCAGGTTAAGATGGATGAATTACCTCCGGCCTGAAGTAAAACACGGGAACTACACTGAAGAAGAAGATGCCTTGATCATGAAATTACATGAAGAATTTGGAAACAGGTTAGATATCCAATTTTAATATCCTGATAAGCCCCCAAGTGGTTTAGAATTCAATAATATGGCTAGTACACCAGTAATTAATTCACTAACTATTTAGTAGAACCTTACGCAAGCATGTAATCGTCATATTGCGGATATAAGAAAAATTTTAAAACTAACAATATATATATATATATATATATATATATATATATATATATGAAAAAACATTAGCTCACAGTCTGTGATTCCACTACAGCATCAATTTTTTTTTTTTTTACAACCGGCTAACCAAGTTAGCCGGTCGGTTGTTTAATTACTTAATAGAAATTTTTTTTGGGTCATTCTTCATAATTTCTTTCTTTTTTTATTCTCAATTTTTAAAATAAAATTATATGAAATATGAGTATAATAAAAATATAATGATACAAATAAATTAAATATATAATTTATTATATTGAAATAAAAAAAGTTAAGAGTATTAATTAAAAATTATTTTTTATTATTTTATATGTTTAGTAATTTCTATTCATACAGTTATATGTAGACATTTTAAAATAAATTAAAGTAAAAATAATTTTGTTATGACATAATTTTTTTAAAATTTCATGTGATAATACAATCTGTAAAATTTTGCTTAGGTAAAATATTTTAATTTAAAAGGCTAGACAAACTATACTTTTTAATTTAGGAGACTAAAAGGTGAAAAAAATCTTTCATGTCTCTTTCATAATTTGCCTATCTTAACACTAACTCATGGTAAGCATCATGTAGAAAATAAAATTTTACCCGTTTTACAAGTCCTCTTTCAAAATTTGTGATTCTCATTTGTCCGTCATTCCTATATATATATATATATATATATATATATATATATTTCTTATGTACAGATGGTCCACGATCGCTGTTAGTTTACCTGGAAGAACTGACAATGAAATAAAGAATCACTGGCATTCTCATCTAAAGAAGCGTGCAAAGCGAAATCTAACATCATCTAGTTGCCAAAGTGAGGCCACCCAGAATTCTGAAGGTGAAGCTGAAAGCATCCTTATTGATACTCCCGCAAATATGATCTTAGAGAGTTCACCCTTGTCGCAAGCAACATCTTCAAGCTCTGAATTGTCATCCTTCAGCTCCGACAGTGGATCTATATCCAGCTTAAATGTTATAATTGGCGGTATGGAAGATATTTGTCTTCCTTCTTCAGAAATATATGAAGCTCAAAGCAGCAGTGGAGATTTCTGGAGTGAGCCCTTTGTTGCAGACAATATCTACAACCAAGATGGTTATCCATCATCCTTGGAAAAGGGTGGATTTGAGCTGCCATTGCCTTATGACATGTATTATGATGATTCTACAGATTTTCTCTATCAAGGATGGGCATAAAATTGCTTTTCAGTTTTTTGATGCTATCATGTTGAGTATATTAGTCATTTGTAACTTAAGAAGTAACTAAAATTATCTTAGCAATTACTATTAACAATTGAAACGCGTTCAGCTTTCAAACTCCAACATCCCTTTAACTGTTTGCTGGTCTTTATAAGTCCTGTTGCTTCCAAGTAGACCTTCTCCAAGCTCTCTTCCTACAACTTAAAAACCCTCAACAAAGGTCATGAAAGAGTTGAGGCTTCACTCTATAAACTATATGTACGCTATGCTCAGATTGTATACCTAGTTGGAGTGATCTTAATTTTTTTTTTTTTTTTTTCAGTTCCATCGCTGAGAGTTTTATAATCATTGGAGTTCCTTTAGTGTGGTTTCAAATGATCTTCTTTACTTTGCTGTTGTGTTTTGTTTATTCAGTAAATCTATTGTTTGTTTCAAGAACCTTCAAGATGAAGATTCTCCTCACGAATTTGTATCTTTTTTAGGCCTATGTGATTTCCTTCTATCTCTTGTTTTTGAGGGCTTCAGGCTTCTGCTGTTATACCTTGTTAACTCGGTCCTAGCTCGTTACTGCTTAATTACCTTGGTCGTTGGTTATGTTTCCTCACCCACGTTTACTTTAAAACTTAAGCTAAATTAGTATTTTCTCCTTCACTTATTTTCATTTTTTATAGAGTCTATTTTTCTTTATCATATGCTTAAATGGTTGCCTTCAATTTCACTCTCTTACATTTTTTTTTCTTCATTTTCCTAGATTTCTTTTACTACAATTATTTCTTATATTTTACATATCAAAGACATTATAACAACATTAATTTAATATAATAATATATTAAATGCAAAAATATTTTTTTATTTGGATGAAGAGACATTCGAAACTAATTTATTAGAGATGTACATATATCAACAATTAAACTAAATGTTTAGGTGAAATGAAAAGATATTACAAGAATAGTTTTTTATTTTTTATTTTTTATAAATATAGAAAATAAATAGATAACACAAAAATAGAATTATATATAGCCTTTTTTTTGGGGTTAAAATAATAATAAAAACCTTGAACTTTATCTAGATAAGCCCTTATACTTTTATTACAACTAAATAAGCCTTTAACCTTAATTTGTACCCAAATAAGCTCCTAACCTTTGATTTATACTTAAATAAACCCTTAATATAAATCAATATTTCATTTGTAATAAAAGCTTATTTGAGTACAAATCAAATGATAAAACCTTATTTGGATACAATAAAAGTATAAAATAAAGTAGTATAAACTAAAAAAAGGTTCCATTGTACTAATCTCGTACAACTCCCTTTGAAATTGAAAAAATAGGGGGAATGTTATATTTCATTTATATTTTAAAGGTAAATAAAGTAGATTAAAATTGATTTGTATAAAAAATAATGTAATATATTTAAGGTTGTTATATAATATGAAAAGTAAAATAAAACAATCATGCCTAAATAAGTGATTTTGCACAAACGAAATATGGGAAATACATGTATTGTGTATACATATGTTGAGGTGGTAATTGATGCAATGAATAATAAAAATTTGGTCTAAATTTGAATTTGGTCTCTTTACTTTTTTTAATTTGATAATTTATCCATTAATCTTAATTTTAATGAATTTAATCCTTACATTATTATTTAAAATCGATTTAAGAATAATGGATAACATTAGTTAGATGACATTTTGGTGATGACCTAGCATGATGAGTTGGATTAGTTTTTCAACTGATCATGGCACATATATATCAACTAAACAAAATCATAATTTATTTTAATTAAATAATAATTAATATTATTTAGACTTAGCAAATTAGTATTTTATTAAGAATATAACTTTTTTTACACTAATGTGTACCATGTAACACAAAATAAAAGTTGGCATGCTAGGTTATCAACAAAAAAATTCAGATGATCAAAATTAATGACAAAATATTAACACCATTAGAATTATCTTTAACTCAACTTTTAATAAAAGTATAATGATATCAAATTCATTAAAATAGGAATAGAGGGATTAAATTATCCGAATTAAATTAGTAAAGGGACTAATTAAATTCATATTTCAACCTAAAAGTTTCCTCGACGCAAAGAAAATTGAGTTTCATTTTCTTTTCCAAAAGTTGTACCAGATAGAAAAATATTTATATTAAAAAACATGTAGAAAAAGAATTTCCAGCTCGGCCAAAAAAAAAATCAGGATGTAAGCAAAGTATATATGCACAAAGAGTTCTGTGAACTATATATAAAAAGATAATTTTATGCATTGAATAAATTGAGAAGTAATCAAGATTTTTAAAAAATAAATAAATGAAATGTTCAAAGGATTTTGAAGAACTTAAATATATTAATAATAATAATAAATTGAAGACTTAATATAGGATTAACAAAGAAAACATAGAAAACCAAATAGGGCGGCAAATGTTTGATGTTGGATATGTCAACTGGAGCTATGGCCCCCCCTGCCTGCCCGGCCCCAATTGAAAATTTTGAGTTCTAAATTCTCAAATGTGAACTATTATATTTAACAGGTAGAGATTTTTAAGTGTTTGTATATCTATCTAGCTTTTTGACGCAATGCATATGCATGGTGTGATCAGTGATGCATGCTGTAAGATCTAGAAGCCTGAGGATCTGTCAATCTAGAGTTCCAAGGTAAAAGGAAGGGTCGAAGTCATAGATACTCATCAGCTAATTAATTTCATGGGTGAAAAATGTGGGTTCCAGTTTTTCCAAAACACATTTGACGCCAATTGAAAAATTATAAGAAAAGTTTTTTCGGTGAATTTTTCGTAAGTTTTATTAAATATATAATTTATTATATTTATATATAATTTATATCATATTTATATATAAAAATAAAATTACATATATAAAAAAAATTATATTATTTAAAAAATTATATATAAATATGATAAATATATCATGTTTATATGTAATTTATTATATTTATATGTAATTGTTATGTTATATGTAATTTATTATATTTATATGTAATTTATAACGTATATATATAATTTATCATATTTATATATAAAAAAATAAATTATCACTACAAACAAATTGCCATATACTGACGCTCATCTATACTGACGGTCGAAATCCGTCGGTATAAAGGATCTATACTGACGGATTTTTGTTACCGTCAGAATATAATTAACATATACCGACACTTTGTTGTCCGTCGCTATAGATACCATGTATACTGACGGTTTATTATTGGCCGTCGGTATAGGTACCCTGTATACTGACGGTTTATCATTGGCCGTCGGTATAGATACCCCTATATTGACGGTTTACATTGACCGTCGGTATAGATACCCTGTATACTGACGGTTTATCATTGACCGTCGGTATAGATATGATTTTTATTGACGACTTTTTTCTTCCGTCAGAGTATTTGAAAAAAAAAAACCGTTTTTTTAAATGACAGAAAAATTTACTTTTTACTTTTTTTTTTTTTAAATAAGCCTATACCAACGGATCATTAATTATGACCGTCGGTATATGTATAAGTTATATTTAGGGTTTATTTTAGCTGCGTCTTCTCGTCCGCCTCTCCTTTCTCGTCTACCTCTCTTTCATTTTCATTCTCGTTCGCAGGTAATTGTTTTACTTTCATTCTTGAAGCATTTTTATTTTATTTGATTGTTTTAGATTTTAGACTGTTTTAGATTAAATTTTTTTTGTTTGATATTAAGTTAAGGTTTTATATTGTTTGATATTAATTCTTTTAAACAATTTGTCGATTGTCAGTTTTTTTTCAATTTTTTTTAAAAATCTGCCGATTGTTTGATCCGACAACCTTATAATCTCTTTTCCTGTTAACAAAGGCCAATAAAGTCTAATCCAAGTGTTGGATTCTGGAAAAATTTTAAAAAAATTTATAAAATCAAGGCAATAGCCCTGAAAATTCCACTGTTTGTGGCGACCACGAATGTCCAACGAGACCTTCTTCGCCACCCTCCTGCCTTTGGACCCCAGTTGACCAGTAACAAAAAAATCAAGGCAATAGCTCTGTTTTCTTCTTGTTATCGTCTTCCTTGTGAATTCAACCGCCATATTTCTGTTTTTGGTTTCTTCACAAGTTTTCTCGTTAAAACTCTTGAGCTACCAGTCCATTTTTTGGCCCGATCTGACTCACCGAGTCCGTCTTTCCTTGACTCGATCGTGTCTCGGTTGAGTTGATAGATAGATGATCGCTGCATATAATCATCATGTTATTCGATTGATTTTGCTGTTCCTTTTATCATTTCTGCTTGTTTTACTAGTTGGATGGATATGTAGCTAGAAAGATGAAGATTAATTCGGGCGTGGGTTCTTATCTTGATCCTCTCGCTGACAAGGTAAATGACTAATGCCACTTCTTTGTAGGTTTTTGTGACTTGCTTCTGAGTTTCATTTGAAATATAGTTTATTTTTTGGTCTTCTTGGTATAGGTTCTTATTGGATGTGTTGCTTTGTCAATGGTACATAACCATCTTTTGCACCGTAAGTAGTCTGCATTTGTTTGCATCTTCTGCAATTCTTTGGATATTACTTATTAGTGTTAGTTGAAATACTGAGTACATAATATATTTTAATGAATATTGCTTCACTTTCCTCAAATAAGTGTGCCATCATGCTAATACACATGAGACTTCCTTATGCCAAATGCTAAAATTATCTTAGTCAGATTTAATAGTTTAAGAGGTTTACTAGTTTCTGGTAACTGATCACTTCTGTGCAAGTATGATAATTTGGAATTATCATACGGGATGACCATAGTTACAGCTTATATCAGCAGTTTTTGCAAGTCATTGCCTCAGAATCCATCATCTTGATTTCTGTTTCACCTACCCTTAATTTAGGGAATTGTGGCTGTTGCAGAACAGTAATAATCTGTATATGTTATTTGATACTTACATTTTACATGCATAGAGGTACTATATTATCTGTAAATGTTTGATAATGCCATCTTATTGGTCTTCTGTGCTGCAAAGCTGGGCTTGTCGGGCTTGTTGTCTTGCGAGATGTTGCTCTTGTTAGTGGTGCAGTGTACCAAAGAGCTAGTAGCTTGGGTTGGCAGGTGAAGTTGCTTAACTTGAACTTTATTAGCACATGTTTTTGTTCCAATTGTTTTATGGCTTGGCAAACTTTGTTAATCATTATCTAAGTCTTGACTATAATTGTTTGATTTTTTTGATTCAGTGGAAAAGTTGGGTACATTTCTTCAATCTTGATGGGACTAGTCCACAGAAGGCTGTTTTCATGTATCATCTGCACATAAATATCTTTGTTTTGGTGTGAGATCAGGGTTTAGAGGTTGTGTTAACATTCTGCTAAACATTTTTGATTAAACTACTTTCAATTTGTTTCCTATAGATTGTATTATTTTTCCATTTTTTCAGAGATATACCACTGGATGGTGCAGTATTTATTTCTATTGAACTTAAGGCTCTCAGGCTTATCTTTTATATCTTTGACAATTTTTCTATATTGAAGTTCGTAACGCATAATTTTTTCATTGTTTCAGGAAAAGAATTGTAGAAAGGGAAGATTTTGCCCATCCAAACTTAAAGTAAAGCTTGTTATTGAACTTGGAGCAGGTTGTGGAGTAGCTGGGTTTGGTGAGTCTATAAATCTGTACATTTAGTACTTATGGTCAGGTTGTGGAGGAGGTCTTTTATGACTCTGCATTATGTGGTAGGACTCAACTGTGTTTCCAAGAATGGCATTGCTGGGATGTGATGTTTCTACAAAGGTTGTGCTATTGTTGAGGAGAAACGTAGAACGCAATTCTTCAAGGATCATGCAGATGAATTATAATTCAGGTGTGCTTTGTTCTGCTCTTCTAATTTAGTTTATAAAGTTTGATAAGTTTCATTTATTTTTTCTTTTGCTCAGCGAAGTGCCATAACTAATCTTGACTGGACAATTTGGCTTTAAGTAATAGGTAGAATTATTCAATAACCAGATAGAGTGCCAAAGTGCCATGTTGAATAAGTGATTGTGATTGATGTGGCAATTCCATCCTTATGTTAGTAAGACTGAACTTTTTATTGCCAATCTAATCATACATTGTTAGTTGCCAAAGTTGTTGATTGCTTAGACACATATGTTGGTTTGTCATATATCTAGAAGAATTAAACTTTCACATGCTTGTGCATGATTTTGTTATTCATGTGTTGCATTAGCATAATCATTTTTTTGTTTGTACTTTTTGATCTATTTAAAGCTTTCTGGTTGTAAAGCTAGCAGTTGATGTCTATATTATAAATGCATATTTTCACTTTGATCTATTCAAAGAACATAGTTGAGATTTAAGGCATTTTATATCAAATAATTTTTAGATTTGATAAATTATTTAAATGTGCAGTGCACTTTTCATTTTCCCTTTTATTTGATCTACAAACATGTATGACGTGATAGTCAAATATTGTATTCATGTTTTTCTAATAAATGAATTTGTTCTTTTATAGATATATGGCTCCAGAATATGCAAGAAGTGGCAAGTTAACTGAAGCAGGGGAATGTTGCCCATCTAGAGCTGCTGTTGCCAAATTTCAAGCAGCACCTTTTTATGTTGATTTCATGAAGCAGGGGAATGTTGGTGTTTATTGTCCATCTAGAGCTGCTGTTGCCAAATTTTTAGATTAGATGTTTATTTTACTAATACAATTGTGCATTATTACTTGGATGTGAACTGCTCTTATCTTCAACTACTCAGGTTTCAAGAAATAGCGGGTGCTCTGGATTCTGCACTTACAGCACCTAGTCTTGTTCTTGTCAAGAATTTCTCTTTAAGGTGTTTGGATTGCTAATTTTCAATTTTAAGACTGTATTATGACTTTAGCTTGCGACTTCTATTTAGCTTGTAAAGGTTATATAATTAAGACAATTTATTTGTAATTTTATTTTTAATATTATGAAATATTTTGTACTTTCTTATGATGGTTTTTTTTTTTATATGAAATATCTTGGATTAAATTATAACAACAAAAAATGAAAAAAAATTTATAAATATATGTATAAATATAATAATTTTATATAATTTATTATATTTATATATAGTAAAACTTATTTTAACTTCATCGTAAAAGAATTTACCTTATAATCCCATGCAATTACGTTTGAAAAGACAGGGACAAATCGAACCCTGAAACAAGTCTAGCTGGCTAGCTAGTAATTTTAATGGTTTGTATATGAAACTGATCCACAGTAATCTGACTATAAATAGTTAGCCTTAAAATTGATCAATGGTCAAAAGTCAAAACTTTTATCAGAATCTTTCCCTTTTTTTTTTTGGTACAAAAAGGTTTGATCAGCATCTAGTTCCCTGCATTATTTTCAAGGATAAACCTCCCTAGACCTATATGATCATTGACTTTAGATTTTATTTGGATAAATAGTGGGATTAAAAACATCGATGACGATAAGATTAGTTATTATAATAGTAAAATTAGACATTTAGTGATGAGATTAAAAGCAGTGGTGCGATATGTGTTTAGATGCAAAAGCAACAGTAACGGTGAGATGAGAATAAAAATGATCATTAAGAATATTAATGTAAGAGTGTATTGATAAATTATTTATATATATATATTTCAATAATATTTAACATTTAAATTTATTTTAAAAATTTATTTTATATATTTTAATTAATTAGCTAATTGTTATATAATTTATTTATTATATTAAATGATTAAATGATTTAAAAGTTTTTAAATAAAAAATTTAAAAATAAACTAACATATAAAAATAAAGATGAGCTAATTAACAAAAAAAAATATATATAAAAAAATAAGAAAATGAAAAAAAATTGTTGAAAAAAAAAAGAAGATATTATAGTAATTAAAATACCCACTGGAGGAACTGGACCCTTTCCCTTCCAGTGCCCCATAAAGGGAACCTGACTACTAGATAGACCCAGAAATGATGTACCATCAAATGCTGACGCAGGGGTTCCAAACTGATACATTGATGTTAGATATGTTGAACTTGGACTTAGGATGGGAGCTGGTCATCTAACTTCGTCATTGGCGGTGATGGTCGGTAACACTCATCAACGTCATATCGTGGGTGACTGACGGAATAACGATGACTGGATGATACTCCATGATCCCGTTCAGGTTCAGGATGACAAAATGACATCCTCGGTGCAGTGAACTCCGATGAGGCTAGTTGACGCGTCCCCCACGTTGTCGGGTAGGTCTAGGAGCTTTCATATCCTATGTAGGAGGAACTGGAGTTGAAGTTCGTCCGGTAAATGACATACTCCTAACATCCTCATACACCAACGGTGGACAAAAAAAAGGCCGGCCTTCATTTTTATACCATCCTATGTAATCATCAGATGGGTTGAAATTATTACCAACAATTGGATAACCTGTCGGAATTCATTGAGAACGTATGTTCCACCAATGGATCCAATGTTCATGCTTCGCAGGCCAGAATTCTTTATGACGCCCACGCATGTCGATCTTGTTAAGCTTATCAAGGTTCACCGGTGCTTGCGGAATTGGTTGTTACATCCCAAATTGTCACAACACCCTGTCAGTTTCGTGCCACTCTACATATGAAAAGCATATCAATGCTGTGTTGGCTTTCCATAATTACAATTATTGTATGTATTCAATGGGAGGCATGCCATAATTTCACTTGAGGAATATGGCATCCAGAGAAACTGCGAATAATTATTACAAATTATTTGTTTCATATGGATTAAATACTAAAATACTTGAATGTAACAATCGAAACATTTACCTTATCATATCCTACTCGATCTAGTCGCAATCTTATACTTGCAAGGTCGGTCGGAGTCTTGGTAAAATCTCTACTCCTACTCCACCTGTTAAAATGCATATAAAATCTTAATAGACCTATAAAAATACAAGTTCGTACAATATTAAAAAAATAGTAAAGATTATTACCTGCTTGCAAGGGGGTATACAGTCGAAACATCCATGTGTGGAGCAAGAAATGGCAGCCGATACCAAGCTCATGATTGTAGAAGCACTAAACATCCACCTATGTCATGACTTTTTGGAATTGTAGCCTGGCACAGTTCTCTATACAAAATCGCCAAACACACAGAACCCCAACTATAATTTTCCACATGCTCTAAATCACGTAGTAATGGAAGATACATTAAATGTACCCGACTGCTCGATTTGTCAGGCATTAGTAATCCTCCAATCAAACGTAAAATTTATGCTTTAGAAGCATATTGTATCTGTTTTTCAGTTGCGTGTAATGGAAGATTTTGAAAGGATTTCAACCAATTTAGTCTCACCGTTGAGCCAGATACATACTCATCTGGAGGTACCGCGCCCAATAGATTTTGACACTCTTCATTCCAATCTAGCAAACTTCCGCCTATAACTGCATTGACATGGACCGGGAGTCCAAGTTGAAGCGCAACATCTTCTAGAGTTATCGTGCATTCACCAAATGGAAAATGAAAAGTGTGCATCTTGGGTCTCCATCGTTCGATCAACGCACTGATTAAGTCGGGTTGTATAAAAAATCGTCGAATTTTAGTTGCGTGATAAAATTCGGCTCTTCTTAAGTGGTCGATAATAGATGGATGCGGGTCCTCCAATGTAAATTTTCTCGAACGTAACACACGACGAGTATCCTGTTGATAATTAATTAAATTAAATAAATAATTATAAAAATTAATATATTATAAGACTATAATAATTAAAAAAATTAAACAATATACAAATTAAAAAATTCTAAAACTATAAAATAAAATAACAAAACAATAATAATATAAAATTTTAAAATTATTTATATAATTATTAAAATATTAAATAATATAAAAAATGAAAAACTATAAAATGAAAAAACAATAATAATTAAAAAAATTATAAAACTATAATAATAAAAAAATTAAATAATATAAAAAATTAAATACTATAAAATTAAAAAACAATAATAATTAAAAAATTAAAAAACTATAATAATAAAAAATTAAACAATATAAAAAATAAATAATTATAAAACTATAAAATGAAAAAACAATAATAATTAAAAATTGATAAAACTATAATAATTAAAACATTAAAAATATAAAAATTATAAAACTATAAAATTACAAAATTACAAAATAATAATAATAATAAAAATTACTAAAAATTGATAATGTAATACAAATAATATTACAACAATTTACTTACCTCTTTAAATATAATCGAGGATATGCGATTTTCTTGCAACCTCAATAGTGAAGATGAAGCCATTTTTAAATATTGTTGTAGAAAAAAAAATATTGTTGGTAGAAGAGTTGTATGTGTGTGGTGGGGGGAATTTTTGAAGGCAACGGTCAAGTTACCTTTACCTTCAAAAAAATTTGAATTCTTTTTTAATGATTAAATTTTAAAATTTTGTATTTGATTATTATTTTTTTTTTCAAAAGGTTATATGTTAAAATTTAACTAAAAAATTTAAAAAAAAATCATAAAATTTAATAAGAAATAATTTTTTTTATATAAAATTTTAATAAGAAATATAATTTTCTTTTTCAAATTTTAATAAGAAATAAAATTTTATTTTTTATAAAATTTTAATAATAAATTAAATTTTATTTTTTATAAAATAAAAAATTATAAAATTTTAGTATATATATTTTTAAAAAAATAAAAAACAAACCAAGGTAATTTTTTTTATTTAATTTTTTATACCCGTTTGCAATTTTTAAAATTAAAATACAAAATTTGAAAACAAATTTGTAATTTCTTTTAACCGTTGGAGTTTTAAATTTTAATAAAAATTTTTTTTAAAAAATATACCACCAAGGGAAATCGCCACCCCCATGGCGATTTCCCTTGGTGAAATTGAAAAAAAAAAACTCAATTTACACAAAAAAAAATCGCCATGGGGATGGTGATTTTCGTTGTTGTATTTTAAAATTTTCTAAAAATAGACCAAGGAAAATCGCCACCCCCCATGGCGATTTTCCTTGGTGTTTTTTGAATTTTTTAAAAAAATTTATGCTGGGAAATTGCCATGGAGATGGCGATTTTCCAATTGATTTTAAAACAAACGAATTTTGAGAATTAATTTCAAAACAACGATATTTCGATAAATAATTTTTTTAGCTATATTGTGATAAAAAAACCTACAGTTTGGGGTGTCTTAACTTTTTTACAACTTGTCATAATTATTAAAAGGTTTAGTAACATGTTGTGTTTAACTGTAAAGCTAGGCAATTAAACACCAATTAAGATAATGTTTAAAAATAAATCATTAAAGAATTGGTTTTTATTGAAGATAATCATATTATTTGAATATAATTTTTTTTTAAAAATTGATATGTTTATATGATTTAAATTTTAAAAACCAATAATCATATGATATATTTGAAGATAGTATTAAAAAAATCAAATCAATAGATATTTTGAAAATTGATAAAAATAAAACTGATATGTTTATATGATTTAAATTTTAAAACTATATTATTTTTGCTTTTAATCAATTTTTTGAGCATTTGTTGTAAAAAATATTAATATAATAAAACAAATTTAACAAAACACTTTATAATCAATCCCTTGACAAATTTAAAAATTATATCTTTATGGCACTGTACTTTACTGCAACATAAAAAATAATAAATAAAAAAAACGTATTGAAGTGGTAAACAACTTCAAATGCTTTTAAATACTGCACTGCTTTGATAACTTAAAATTGGTGATCTTTATGTAAAGCAAAAGAAAGAAAAAAAAAAGTAATTAAGAATTGTGAACAAATAAAGAATTGTAAATAAATAATAAAAAAATTAACATAACTTAATTAAACTATAATCTTGACTAAAACACTAAAAAATATACCTCCAAATTATGTTATGAGACTTGAAATCTACAATTTTGATCAAAACACTAAAATACAATCTTAACTGATAATAATGAAAGAAGAAGGAAAATATTTATGTTGAACAACTACAAAAATCGAAACACTAAAATATAATATTTACTTAAATAATGAAAGAAGAAGGAAAATATTTATGTTGACATACGTATATATATTTGATATATATATATACAAAAGGCTGCAATTCATTTCTTGACATACGTATATATATTTGATAATTAAATAGATAAGAGTTAAATTTTAATAAATTTGGTAAATTTTTAAATTTAAGATAAATCTTTTAATAGTTTTTAAATACTATTTAATAATTTAATAGATAATTTTTTTGAAATAGTTAAATTGCAATAAATTATTTTCATTTATAAGATAATCTGCCTTCATTTTTATTCTTTCTATAAAATAAAATTTTGAAATACGGTTCCATTCCAAACCAATTCCACGAAATATATTTTTGCAATACCTTGAAATCTAGATCAATGACTTTCCATTTCAACACAAATTTTGGATAGATTTAATTTTTAAATTTAAATAATTTATTAAATAGCATTATCTAATCATTAAACATCAATGTCAGTAAACATCTATTCAGTCAGCGTGTATCTTACTATTTTATATATATATATATATATGATATGTATTATATATAGGCTTTTTTTTGCTAAAATAGATATGGGCACCGTAAATAATTATATATATATATATATGTGGTTTTTTTTGCCTAACTTCTAAGAAGTTTTAGAAAGTTCAATTTGTAAATAGAGATTTTGAACAAAGAAATGAAACAACTATTATGTAAAAGATTAAAAAAATAAACGTTTTAATGGTGATCAGAAATTGAAACTCTCAAATGTGAATTTTTGAAAGAAATTACAATGAAAATATGATAAATAAGTTTTAATGAAATTAGTAAACGAACATACACTTATATCTTTAAAGTAATTAAAATTTGATAACAGTTTTCAAAACGCAAATTTCAGTATGAATCAAGCAATCCTCTCTAAACCTTTCATGTGAAAATATATGTTTTTCATTTTAAAATAAATCTTAATCTGTTCTAATGTAAATTACTATGAGAATTTATTTGGTTTATTTTTTTGACCAAGACTTATTTGGTTTAGTTGAATTATGCCGTCAATATTTAATAAATTTTAACGTCCAAATCTAACACATCCAGAGAGCAATGGTCTAGTCTTCTGTTACGCGTCCAAAGACTTTCTCTTCGTTAGGTGGCACATCAACATACGATGATTCTCCTGCTTTGACTCGAAAAACCACAAACCCCCCCCCCCCTTCCTCTTCATTCAATTTTAAAGTACCAGACAACTGCAATAACCGGCCCTCCAGTCCCCCACCAAAATAATCACCACAATTCCATTGAAAAAGAAAAAGAGGGGGCCTAGGGAACGTACCAGAAAAAAGCAACCCAGATCTGCTCTGTTACCCGAGAAGGAAATCCCAGATCTGATGATCATTGGCTGATGATCAAGGCTTAATCAACTCTGTTACCCAAGAAGGAAATCCCAAGTGTGAACGTACCAAAAAAAAGCAACCCAGATCTGCTCCATGTTCCTCTTATCTGCTTTGTGATCATCACCTGAAGCTCCATCCATGTTATCACTTCCAGATCTTTCAGATCCAGATACAATTTCAGCTCCACTAATAGCAGTAACTAGCCTTATTCGTTGAAGGGTCTTCGCCGACGACTGATGATATTAAGACCAAGGGAGATCAGAATGAAGATCAGGAGAGTTTGCGGTTGATTCACGGTTCGTCATCTCAGATAGCATTTTTTCTGGTACGTTGACGATCGACTTAAAAAAAAAAAAAAAAAATCCTTATTGTAGGCAGATATACTCAAAATATGAATGGTCGCCAGTCCTTTGAAACGTCGAGGAATCCCCAGATTTTTCATCACCGGAATGCGCCGTTTTATCACCGGGAGAATAATCGGCGTTCGGGGCAGAGTTTCATGGGGAGTTTATGGAGGGATAGCTTACACAATGTCTTTGTTGGGAACTTGAGTCCCAGGGTCTCTAGACAAGCACTATGGGAGTTGTTTGGGCTGTTCGGGAAAGTGGTGGATGTTTTCATTTCCAGGAAACAACCTAAGAGACCTTATACATTTGCCTTTGTCAGATACAAGCTACAACATGAGATGGAGGAGGCCATCAAAGAAGGAAACAATAGGATGATCGATGGTCGAATAATAAGAGTGAATAAAGCCTCTCATGGCTGGTCGGATAGCAGAAGATATCATTCGGATAACCCATCTGTCAGAAGCGTGGAAGGAGGAGGGCCTCAGGTATTGGTCCAGGATCATTCCGGTATTAACAGAAGTAGATCTCAATCGGAACTTCCATCTGTCCGATTTGGGGAAGGCGTTGGGTCTAAGGGTAAGGTTTTCGTTCATGCTGGTGTCAATAGATCGTATAAAGAAGTTCTTGTGGGCTTGCCTCATAAGGAGGCTGTTTACATCGAAGTGGAAGACATTTTGCCGCCTCGGTTTCCCAACCCGACTCCTCATATGAATCGGGTCAAATTGTCCGAGAGGGAGTGCAGTTTCAATCTGCAAATTCCTAAGGCTGAAATGGAGTGGTTATCAAGGAGTGCTAAAGGAAGATTGATGAAGGAAGCTTATATCGAATCGGTTCAAGAGGCCATGGTTTTAGAAGGTATCCACTGTCAGGTATGTTCGATGGGGGGTGTCTCGGTTCTTGTTATTTTCGAAAGTGCAGATCATATGGATCTTGTCCTCAACGATAGAAGCGAATGTTTGGCCCCCTGGTTTGAGACCATTGAACCGTGGAATGATGCCGTCCCCAACAAAGAGATTGCTGTCTGGGTAAACTTGTTTGATGTGCCGCTACAGGTTTGGCATGAAGGGTTTTTCAGTTCTTTGGGTAACAGATGGGGTTCTTTCATCAGACTTGATGATAACACAACAAATAGGAAGAGATTCGACGTTGCGTGTATGTTAATCTTGGTTGATAGCAAGCTGAGTATTTCGTCCTCTGTGTTAGTCACGGTGAGGGATAAATCTTTTAAAATCTCAGTTTCAGTTCTTGAGGTCCCTACGGGTGTAGCTAATATGAGAGCTCGAGATGGCTCATTTTCTGTTACATTGCCGCATGAATCACCAGGCTCCTCTCCTAACAAGGTAGTTACCGAAGAGATCAGGGGTAAAGTTCTGGTGTCAGAGGGCATTCTCAGATGCATGGCGATTCAGTGCATGGCTCCCTCCGTACGGCGCAAAAACATTGATGAGGTAAGCAAAGCTTTTTCGATTCCTGTGCAATCTGGCAGTTTGGTGGGCGGGTTGGCGCATGTTGTCTGCCCTGTGTCCCCAGTTAATGAAGGTATCAGCGAAGGCTCAGTATGTGGTTCGCGTGTCGCCGACTCTCTCCATGATTGGGAATGGGATGGTGGGGCTCTTGTGAATGGGGGGCATAATGGGGCTGTTGGGTCATCTGTTGAAGTGGGAGTGGGCTTTCAACCTGTGGAGTCTAATGGGTTGGATTTATTGGGCCCTGTCAATAGCTCCTCCCCTACTCTGTTGGTCCGAGAGTTAAGCCCTTCCATTGTGTGCCCTATGGCTTCTGCTCCTATGAAGCGACTGAGATCGAGCAGGAAACTTAGGAAGAATGAGGGTTCCAAAAAATTGAAGAAGAACTGTAAGAAGAGAAAGGTTCCAGTGCCGAGGAAGTCCACCATTTCTGCAGTGAGGAAGATGAGGCAAATTAGGAAACAGCTGAGAGTGATCTGCGATAATGTTAGTTGCGAGGACCTAAACCACCTTGAACTATCTGTTTCGGATAGTAACATCAGATCAAGGAATAAGAATATCTTGAAGGAGGCTGAGGCGACATGGCTAGTCAGTACTGAGCTGGGGATCAAATTCCAGGGGGAGAAGCAGGATATCATCGATGGTTTTGCTCAACTGGAAAAGGAAGATCGTGAGGCAAAGGAGTAACATTCCACTGTGTTTTTGGTTTTATCAGGTGTGTTTCTTTTATTAATGAAGATTATTTCTTGGAATGTTAGGGGACTGGGAGGTAGTATCAAGGTTATGGCCTTGAGGAACTTGGTTTTGAATTGGAGGCCAGAGATGGTTTTTATTCAGGATTCAAAGCTTCAGTCTATTGATTCAAAGTTTATTAGAAAGGTCTGGGGATGCTCCCCTATTGAGATGGAATTCTCGGCGTCGGCGGGTTCCGCTGGGGGTCTCATTATCTTCTGGCGGAAGGACTTCTTCTTAATTGAGTCGAAAATTATTTCACCTCGTTTCATTCTTCTGATTGGCTCGTTAAAGGCGAACAATATAAGATGTGGGTTCGTGAATATCTATGCTCCAAATGAGGATGGTGAAAGAGCTGCCTTTTGGGATGAGCTTGTGGGTGTGTTACAGGGCTATGACTGTCTTTGGTGTCTAGGGGGTGATTTCAATGTGGTTAGAAGCCCTGATGAGAAAATCGGATCAGTGTTCAGCACTACTCCTATGTTACTATTTTCAAACTTTATTAATCAAGTTGAACTCATGGATCTGCCGATGTCAGGAGATAAATACACTTGGACCAGTAATAGGGTCGTTCCGTCTTTCAGCAGATTGGATAGGTTCCTTTTATCGCCTGGTCTGGTTGCTTTATGGCCTTCAATCAAACAAAAGGCTCTTCCCCGTTCTCTTTCCGATCATAATCCAGTGTTGATTGTTAATCCAGTGTTGATTGTTGAAGAGAGCGTCAATTGGGGGCCTAAACCTTTCCGGTTCTTCAACAACTGGTTGGAAGATAGGAGCTTTCATTCTATTATCCAGAATGCTTGGAATTCTACAGGATATTCTCGGCCTTCGGGTTGGGGTTTATGGTTCAAGTTGAAAAATCTCAAACCAGCCATTAAAGACTGGTCTGTTAGGCACCATAAGGCCGATTTCTACAAGATCGTGGAACTTGAAAAGGAGATTGCTGGCCTCGAACAGAGTGTACAACAGGGGCAGGTGGGAAACCAGCTGCGAGAAGAGTTATGGAATAAGAAGGCTGATTTATGGTCAATGTATCATATCGAAGAACAAACTTGGCTCTAGAAATCGAGATTAAAATGGGTACAAGAGGGTGATAGGAATACTAAATTTTTCCATATTGTCGCCACAGCTAGGAGTCGTAAGAACCACATTGGGAATTTGTTGATTGATGGGAAGGTGTTCGATGAACCTAGGGTTCTCAAGAAGGCCATTGGGTCGTATTTCAAAAACCGTTTCAACTCTACAAAGGTAGCCAGGCTCAAAGATCTCAAGTGCAGTTTTAAGTCATTATCAGCGCAAAGTTCGTCTAATCTTGAGCGACCTTTCTCAGAGGAAGAGGTTTGGGGTGTCATCCAAGGCTGCGATGGCAACAAAGCTCCGGGGCCGGATGGTTTTAATCTGAATTTCTTTAAGTCCTTCTGGGTCACGGTGAAGGGTGAGGTTATGTCGTTCATGAATAATTTCCATAGCACTGGTTGTATTGATAACTGTTTAAATGCGTCTTTTATTTCTCTTATACCTAAATGTGACTCTCCGTGCTCCATTAGTGATTACCGTCCTATCAGCTTGGTGGGCAGTGTTTATAAAATTCTAGCCAAAGTTCTTGCCAATCGCCTGAGGCAATCGGTGGGGGAAATTGTTGGGCAAAACCAGTTCGCGTTCATCCCGGGGCGTCAAATTCTGGACTGCTCCTTAATTGCCAATGAGGTTATCCATTCTATGAAGACTAATGGAGAGGGTGGTATGATATTTAAGGTAGATTTCGAAAAAGCCTATGATTGTATGGATTGGTCCTTTCTTGATTTTGTTATGGGTAGAATGGGCTTTGGGGATAAGTGGAGGTCTTGGATTCATTCGTGTTTATCTTCAGCTTCATTATCAGTCCTAGTTAATGGGGTGCCTACGGAACAGTTCAGGATGAGCAGAGGGTTGAGACAAGGCTGTCCCCTCTCCCCCTTACTGTTTAATCTGGTTGCTGATGTGTTGAGCTTATTCCTTAATAAGGCTACTTCCATTGGCCTTTTCAGGGGTATGGTTATTGATCAGGGGTCTGTGTCCATATCTCATCTTCAGTTTGCGGATGACACAATTATCTTCTGTGAGCCTTTGGAGGAGCAGGTTAGGAATGTTAAAAGAATTCTAAAGTGCTTTCATTTGTTATCAGGCCTCAAAGTTAATTTCAAAAAGAGCAGTCTTTTTGGAGTTGGGGTGGAGCAAAGTGTCACTGATCGGTGGGCTTCGAATATCCGTTGTCTGAGCAGTCGTCTCCCCTCCCTTTATCTTGGTCTCCCTTTATCTTGGTCTCCCATTGGGGCACGGAGCGAACTCTATCTCACTGTGGAGTCCTATCATTGAGAAATTCAACAAGAGGCTTGCCGGCTGGAAAGGTAATTTACTCTCCATTGGGGGTAGATTGACTCTTATTAAATCAGTGTTGTCTTCACTGCCCATTTATTATATGTCTCTACTTCAAATTCCTCGTACTGTATCTGATGAGCTGGATAGAATGGTCAGAAGATTCCTTTGGGGTGGTTCTTCGTCGGTGAAGAAGATGCATATGGTTAATTGGAAGTCTGTCTGTAATACCAAGGAATTTGGAGGACTCGGTCTAGTTGATTTAAGGCTTAAGAACAGAGCGATGCTCAATAAATGGATCTGGAGATTTGGGAATGAGCGTTTCTCTTTATGGAGATCAGTCATAGCCGGGAAATATGAGTCATCGATGGGAAATTTGCTTCCTTCATGCAGCTGGTATCGGAAAATGTCCCCAACTTGGAGAAACATTATTCGACCCCTTATGCCTTCAAATCATTTTCATCCTTTTTTGTCTGCTGGGTTGTGTTTTCTTCCAGGTGATGGCAGCTCCATTAATTTTTGGCAGGATGAATGGATCGAAGGCGTTATCCTTAAAGAGCAGTTTCCAAGAGTCTTTGCGGTAGCTGTTTCTAAAAGCGGGAAAGTAGCGGATTTTGGCAAATGGCTTAATAATCAATGGCATTGGGAGGTTAACCTCCGAAGAAGATTGTTCGATTGGGAGCTTCAGCAGTGGGAATCCCTGTTGGATCTGCTGGGAAATCAAGTACTCTTCAGAAACTCTTTCGATTCAGTTGTTTGGAAGCACACCTACAGTGGCGTTTACTCGTCTAATTCTTTCTGCCATTCTGTGTTGAGTGAGTCCTCTCTTAAATGGGATCATTGGAAATTTATATGGGCCGGTTATGCACCTCCGAAAGTGGAAATCTTTTGCTGGCAAGTTTTGAGAGGCAGCGTTGCTACCAAAGTTGAACTCAGCAAGAGAGGTCTTATTGTTAATGGTCCGATTCTGTGTCCACTATGCAATTTGATGCCTGAAACTACAGAGCATCTGTTTTTTACATGCAGAGTATCATGGTTTGTGTGGGCTCATTGTTGTCTTTCTTGGGGTATATCTTGGTCCACGCCAAGGAGTGCCGTGGGTTTTTTTCTTGCGTGGCAGCATGCGTTCCCAGCAAATCATTGCAGCAAATTGTGGAGAATGTGTTTTTTTGTTGCACTTTGGTCTATTTGGTTGCACAGGAATGATATTGTTTTTAACAGGAAAAATGTTGCTGTTTGGCAGCTACTGGACTCTATTAGACTTAGACTCGCTTTATGGTCCAAGGCTAAATGGCCTTGTGAGGAAGGGCTGCTTTCGCAGTCCAAGTGGTCACCTGCTATTTGTCGATTGAAGAGGGAAATGAAAGTTGGTGTTGATGTGACTTGGAGTAAGCCACCTGTCGGCTGTCTTAAGTTCAACGTCGATGGTTCGGCGCGTGGTAACCCAGGTCCTGCGGGGATTGGCGGTATTTTGCGCGACAATCAAGGTATGGTGAAAGCAGTTTTTTCTAAATCTATTGGTTCTGCTAAGGCATTTGAGGCTGAATTAAGGGCTGTCAAAGAAGCCTTCCTCATTTTTGTTGCTTCGTCTTGGGTGCTATCGCATAAACTTATAATTGAATGTGATTGCCAGATGGTTGTTGCTTGGGTTAGGAATCCGAGTAGAGCCCCATGGCGGATTTTGAGAATTATAAGATCTCTAGAGTTTGTTCGAACTGCGGTTCAAAACTGAGAAATTGTTCATATTTTGAGGGAGGCTAATGCTGAGGCTGATAAGCTAGCCAAATCTGGTGTCAATAGGGTGTCAGATTTGTTGTTTTATAGTCCTTAGTTTTGTTTTGCAGCATGCTGTTTTTCTGGTTTGTAATAAGGACATCTTTTTGCAATAAATCATGCTTTTCAAAAAAAAAAAAAAAAAAGCAGCAACAAATTAAATAAGAACCCTAAATATTTATATTAAACAAAATTAATTTTCTTAATGTATTTTAGGAATCTTATAAACATTTATCAAAAAAATTGTGTCATCAATTGTTACGTTGTTAATTAGTTCGAGTAAAATTCGATTTGTACATTGGTCGGATTATTCGTCCAAACTCGAAGACCAATTAAATATTTGAGAGGGTTTGGATGAAAATATTAAACTAAAAAAACAGACGAGTAAAAAAATGAGATCCGTTTAAAAATAAGTCAAGCTTTGACTCTGATATTCAAGACTTGAGCACGATCCGACTTGATTCATTTTTCACTTATATAATATATAATATTTTAATATTTGTATCTATATATATTTTATATCATATAAATGATAAATAAATATAATATTGTAATATAAATATTAAAAAATATGTTAAGTTATTCATGTATTAAAACTTAATAATAGAACAAATATAAAGTTACTAAAAATTAAATAAAAATAACATATTTTTATTTTTTAAAAAATTTTGGATGGCATGTGCTACCCGGTCATTTACAAATTTGAGCTTAGCCTGAACAGAATTTAAAATCTGAATTGTCGGATTGAATTAAATTTGAACAAACATTTATGATGTTAATATTATACCTAAGCTCCATAAACAACTCTAATCTTAGACTAATCCTCAATAATTTTTGTACAATATTTTTATTTGTGAAAATTCAATTTTTGAGTCAACATTTTAAAATTCATTTATATTATAAATCATCCGAATATATCACCTTAACACAACACCATATGGATGCTCACATGCTCACATGACATAAATGATAAATCCGAACAAAAGATTAAAAGTAAGACTATATTTTTTCCACATAGACATCCAAGTGTACAAGCAGCAACTTATCTAATTTTTCCACGCTGAGAAAAAAATTGAGAAATCGAAAACCGATATGAATCATAGTGTTTGATTCGGTTTATTTCGATTTTTATGAATTCGCTCGAATTTGATTCGGGCAATAAATAGGTTTACTCGGTTTTCGATTCAAAAATTAAAAAATCGCAATTATTCAAACTGAATGAAATTCTATTTTTTAATTTTTTATAATATAAAAATAAATATTTTAATTTATTCATAAATTTTATTTTTTAAATTAATGAAAAAAACTTTAAAAAATACTATAGAAAAAGATAATTTTTTAAAATTTTAAAAACCGATGAACTGATCCTAACCAATAAAATTAGTTCGGTTTGGTTTTTAATACAATTAGATTCGGTTCGGTTTTGATTTGATTTGATTTTTAAAAAACCAAAATATTACAAATTAACCGCAAATTTTTTTCAAAACTAAATGAACCGAACCGTTATCACCCCTAACATCCACATGAATATCCATATATGTAGCATTGAGTTGACAGATTTTGTTGAAAATTTTATATTGAAATAGATGAATTTAAAATATTTTTTAAAATTGTAATTAAAAACAAAATATTTTGTGCAATTTACTCAACAAGTTGTAATTAGAAAAACAAGATTATATATCAAATTATAAGCTTTAACCCTCATTATTTTCTAAAAAGGAAATATTAGTAAGGGTTAGTTTAGCATTGCTGTTAAAAAAAGTTTAGGTTAAAAAATGTGTGTTTAAAAAATGTGATGAAAAACTGTGGTTTAATTTTTTTTAAGTGTGTAGCATTGCTGTGAAAAAAATATTGTTAAAAATTAAAATGTCAGAAAAAGATATGTTTAAAATAATAAAAGTGTAGAGATATGAGGATAATAAAGTCAGTTTTATCCAAAAGCCAACTTTTAAAGCTCAAAAGCTATATTTTTTTACTTTTTGATTTAACTTTTCAAATCATGATTTTAACAGTAAAAATTATATTTTTTTTATTTGTTTAGTATTGTATTTACGATAAAAAATAACTTTTGAAAAAGTTATACGAGAAGCAATGTTAAATAAATTCTAAATTGTTGATGAAAATTACAATTATACAAAATAATAGTTATTGATGTACATATATAGTATTTTAGGGCTAATGGTCAATGCAAGAAAAAACAAAACAAAACCAAAATAAAAGATAAAAATCATTTATCTGTGATATTACCAAGTCAAATCAGATAGGGCCATCAGCCATGTGTTGCGGTTATGGACATCGTAAAACTTTGGATACAAGCATGGAGATTTGACTCGAGAAGAAGTGGACTCAAACTCAAAGTCTATAGGGTAAATATAAAAAACATGTTTCAATAGTAATATAATTGTTAAATAATTTAATAAGTAAGAATTATTTTAAAAAAAATGTTAAAAAGTATTATTAAAAACAAATTTAACCTTAATAAAAAAAAATTCATTTTCTTTCCTCCTCTCATTCAAAAAATATTATTTTTAAAAAATTTTAATTAAAAATAAATGTAATTATTTATTTTTTTAAAATTAAAAAATTTTAAAAAATTAATTTTAGAAATATTATTTTTTATTTTTTAAAATTTTTTAATTAAAAAAAGTAAAATAAAAAATTATTTTTCAAATAAAAAAAATATTTTTTAAAATAAAAAAAATTATTTCCAAAAAATTATTTTTTAATTAAAAAAATAAATTAAAAAATAAAATAAAAAAAGAGGAGAAGGTTATTAGGTAATTTTGTTTTTATAATTTCTTTTCTAACAAATTTTTATTTATTTTTTTAAATAATTTTTATTTATTATATCTTTTAACAATTATTATATTATTGATAATATGTCTTTCAAATTTATTCAAGTCTATATCCCTAAACCCGACAAAAGCCAGTAAGTATGATTAGTTTTAAAAATATAATTACTACTAATATAATTGCTTGAAACAGTTCTAACATGTGAATCAATCTCTCAATTAATTAATTGATGAATTTAGTCTACTCGTTTTCTTCTTCTTTTTCTCCTTATAATATAGATCAATTTATATATATATATATATATATATATTAGTATTTGCTGTCTCATACGTGAACAGTTATCATTTTATTTATTTTTAAACATATAATTATATATTTACAAATAATTTAAAATAACAAATATATTAACATGTAAAATTTGTTTATATTCAAATTATATAAATTTATTATTTTTAATGTTGATATAAAATTAAAATTTATGAAAATAAAAGAAGTCAATGTAAATTTTACCTCTTTTTTTTGCTTTTTATCAAATAAATTCATTTACATTTTAAGGTTAATAAAAATTAAAACTATGAAAATAAAGTAATTAAATTTAAAACTTAAAATTTTTTTTATTTATTTATCATCAAATAAATATATTTAATGAAAGACTTTTAATGAAATTAAAATATTTACTTATGAATTGAATAATTTTTATTAATAAAAAACGTTTACAATGAAAATTTAAAAATATAATAAATAACAATGATTATTTTTATCAATTTAAAAAAAATTACAATCATGCTATAATTATAGATATACACTCATTCATTTTATATATTTTGGCATCTCTTTCTCTCTCCTCATCTATCAAAATTTCTTCTCCAAATACTCCTGTTCAGTTTAGTGTGGCTATTATTTTCTTTTTTAATTTTGGTGAATAAAGTTCAGAGGAGATCCCGCTCAAACATTATGAAATATTTAATGTTTTGCTTTTGATACTTGAGTTAATTAAAGGGGAAAATATTGTTAAATTATTAAGAACTAGCATTTATAACACATGCAAAAAATATTTAAAAAAAACATAAAAGTAAATAAAAATGTGAACAGTAAAAATGATAAGTATTTTTATATAAACTGTTAATAATTGTGCATAATAACACATAATGCCTAATAAAAAAAGGGAATTTAAAAAATTGTTTTTATTAAAATTAAATTTACGTGAAAGGTTATATATCAAAAAAGTTTTGCAAAATGCAAACTTAATTTAAAATTTTTAAAAGACATAAATGCTCTATTTTTTTTATTACTTTAATTTTAATTTTTTGATAATTTATTTGACTGAGTTGATGTCACTTGACTCGTGGCATCAAACTCAGCCATTTCTTTTAGTATTAGTATAAATAAACTACACAATTAACGGATATTTATAGGTATTTTTTAAAATTAATTAAATTATTATTTTGTGTATTTATTTTGTGTTCATGTTATCCTTCGTGTCGTATTTTAATTATTTTTTATGTTGTATTCGTGTCATTTTCAATTCATCCAAATATTTTGCATAGTTTGTCATTGTGATTCAATTTAGAAAAAATTTTGTGTGTATGTATCTGTTGGTGTATGCCTTAGAGCCAATCAGATTGAGCTTAGGATACATAGTCAATAAAGCATACCCTTCACTATGAAGATAGTGATACAAGGTTTTCCTTGGGTTTTTTACTACAATATAGCAAAAAAAAAAAAAAAAAAATCCTAAATTACCGTTGGTTTCGGATTAATTCCCAAAATACGGCTGTTTTTTTTTCAAACTGGGAAATCGCCATCCCCCATGGCGATTTCCCAGCGTTAAAATTTGAAAAAAAAAATACCAATTTTGCTAAAAACATGAAGGGAAATCGTCATGGGGGTGGCGATTTCCCTTCATGTATATATTTTTTTTTTTCAATTCTTAGAAAAATTTAAAAAACATGACTCAATAGTGAATTTATTGTGAAAGGGTATAATGAATAAAAGTTATTTGAAAAAGAGAAATGAATAATTAGAAATTATTATAAAGGATTAGACCTGCTCACGGGCCGGGCAGCCCGGCAGGCTCGGACCGTATTGGGCCGAGCTCGGGCAAGATAATTTATGTTCCGGGCCGGCTCGGCCCGGAACAGTGATTTTTATTATAATAATATTATTTTATTTAATTTTAATTAAAAAAATAAAAAAATTATTTTTTTATTCCAATGAACAGTGATTCGGGCTTAAACGGGCGGGCCTGGGCAGAAAAGAAAAAAAATACGGGCCGCGGCCCGGCCCGTCTCATGAGCACCTCTATAAAGGATATTGTAAAGACAAAATTATCCTTGATAAAAAAACCTTCTCTTCTCTTCCCTTTTTCTTTTATTTTTTAATTTAATTTTTAATTAAAAAATAAATATTCTGAAAATAAAAATTTTTAATTTAAAAAAAAATTAAATTTTTTATTTACTTTTTTTATTTAAATATTTTATTTTTTAAATTTATTTTCAATTAAAATTTTTAAAAAATAATATTTCATTAATGAAAGAAAAAAAAATAAGTTTTTTCATTAAGAGTAATTTTGTCTTTATAATATTTTTTATAATAATTTTTAATTATTCATTTCTTTTTTTCAAATAACTTTTATTCATTATATCATTTCACAATAACTTTACTATTGAGTCATGTTTTTTAAATTTTCTTAAGAATTGAAAAAAATATATAGGTGAAGGGAAATCGCCACCCCCATGGCGATTTCCTTTCATGTTTTTAGCAAATTTTGCTAAAAATACCAAGGGAAATCACCATGGGGGATGGCGATTTCCCAGCTGAAAAAAAAAGATCCGTATTTTGGGAAATAATCAAAAAGCAACGGTAATTTGATAATTTTTTTTTTGGCTATATTGTAATAAAAAAGCCGGTTTTCCTTCATGTTAGTACAATAATAAGGAGTTATTGAGTACTAATTGGATGAAGCCCATGGAACATAATGGCCTTGCAAAGGAATTATAAAGAGTTATAATTATGAAATCCTTATGCATCAAAGCCTTGTTCCTCAAACTGTTGCTGGTCATCATATTCCTTTTAGTATTAGGTCGACTATATGATTCAAACTCCTTCCAATATTAATACAGATTCAATAGTTTAAGAATTCCATTAACGGATATTTATAGGTATTTTTTAAAATTAATTAAATTATTATTTTAAATATTTTATTTAATATATTATTCTTATTAAATTATAAAAATATATATTAATTATAATTTTTTCTACAAATATATCTTTATAAGTAGTTTATAAACATATTTAACAATTTTCATATATATATATATATATATATATTTAAATATGTTAATGTAGAATCTCTAAGAATGTGTTTGGATGAAAGAATTGATTTGTAAAGAGATTTTTAAAATTTTAAAATAAAATTATTTTATTTGTTAAAATAAAAATTGTCAAAAATTTTAGAATTTGGAAAGAAGAATTGTAGAAGGTTCAAATTCCCTTTCAAAATTTTAAGAGTGAAATTTGTAAAATTTGTAAATTTTTTTAATAAGATATTAATATTTATTTTTTTTTCGTACTTTTTTTTCTTTTCTTTTCAATTCTAACTATAAAAACTCATTTCAAATTTTATTTTATTTTTTATGTTATTAATAATATCTATACATTTTTACAAATTTGATAACAGTTGACACCCATATTGTATATATATATATTTTTATTTTATCTCTAACATTATTATTTCTTTATTATAATTATTTTTATTTCATCAAATTCTATTATTCAATTTTTTTTTCTAAAAAATCTTATCCAAACAATGTAATTACAAATGTTAGTATTTTGAGTTAATATATTTTAAAATATTAACATTTCAAAATTTTAAAAATTTTCATTTAAACATATTTAATATAGCAAAATTTTAATCCAAACAGTGCCTTATACAAAGACAAAAAACCCACTTAGTAATATACTATTTTAAGTAGCACGTTCTAACCATTACATTAAAAAAAAAAATTGTTAAAGAGTGTTTTTAGAGTTTTTTTTTTAAAATTAATTAATATATTATTATAATGTTATTTATAATAATAATATTATATTAAATGATAAAAATTGATAATTTTATTTTTTATTTTTAATACATTGATTGAAAATATTATTATATTTAATAATTTTAAAAAGTGCTCTTAATGCACTCGTAAATAAAATCCTAAAAAAATTCCTATTTTTTTTGGGTTGTTCAAATAATTATTAGTTACACCAATATTAATAAATGCAAACAGGTCAGTGTGTGTGAAATGAAATGTTGTAATATAATATTTCAATTTGGATTCGGTTAACAGATGTATATACACATTAATTAAAAATTATTTTATTATTATTTTAATTTAAAAAATAATTTATTAATTATATATATTTTATAAATATTATTTTAATTAATACCACTAAACATTTAATTTTTTTAAAAAAATAATTTTAAAAAAAATGATTCAAACTTTACTTTTTAAACAAAAAGATCATGCATCAATCAACTGAATCAAATACTCGGCCAAACACTTAATCACTTATTAACATTTTCATCTATCTTATCTTCCTCTTAACATACGAAAATTTTGTTCTTCCTATAATTATTGCTTACATCAGCAGCAGTTGATGTCACCTGCTTAGCTCATACACGTTTCATTTCCTAATTCCTAGAATAGTATATATCACCTTCACCGAATGGCATTAAAGAAGGAATCCTTACATGGTAAATTAAAGAGCAAAATTGACAGATAAAAATAATTTTATCTTCTACGTCTAGGTTTGAAAATAAAATAATTCCTGAGATTTTTGTTTTGAATTGAAAAATAAAAATTCAAAATCTGTTTTTTAAATAAAAATAATCCACCAATCATTAATTTTAATGTTTGGGTGTCATGGATGGATAATTTTGTGCATTTTTTGTTGGAAAATTAATCTGCATACTTAATTCTAATCTAATCACGACTTTTTTTTTCTTCATGAAGAAATTATAGAATCATTACATGCGTTTCTTTTTAGACAAAATGCTGAATATATAGTAAAGCAATATTGAAAACATTGATTTTGGGTATGAAGAATAAAGTGAGATAACACGTAGCATTCGAAGTTTAATTTAATTAATTTATATAATTATTTAAAAAAAAATATTTAACATGATTGAAATTCGTATTTTAATATTTATAATTTATTTTTTTATTTAAATTGATTTTTTTTTATAAACAAATATATATATATATATATAGCATGTAGATAAGACTTTTTATCCAGATATTTTCCAACTCTTTCTACATATATATGATAATGATTCTTAGCGTCACAGTTGTCGCTAAATAAAAGTAATTTAATGTTTGATTTTTTAGTATGTTAAATAATTGTACACAGCTGTATTATCTTCAAAGGATTCCCTTTCACACAGTTTGGTCCATAATTAATGTAAAAGAAATAACGACCTGGAAGGCCTGTGATAAATTGATATGTCTCAGTTTAAATTGTTCAATAAAATTATTTTGTCACATCAGAAAGATAAAATAATAGAGATCAAATAGCATTATTCGAACGAAAATTATATTTTTGCAAATAAATGAACTGAGTTAGTTTGTCCTGGCAGGATTAATTAGCTTATTCCGAAAACAAGTTTCGTGATTATCTGTCTGCCTGCGTCCTGTCTGTTTATCATGACTCTTCAACAAGTCAACAAATTTTATATTATTATATATTTTTTTCTACAACTTGTTTGATTATATCTATATTGATGAGAATATAAATGGAATGCAGAAGGGATCGAAGTCATATTTTATTAAGTCAACCTTTATTATTTTTTTTTGAAAAAAAAAATTATATGAAACAGTTACGTCACGTCACATTAATATATATTTACTTTATTAAAATTTATCGTTGGAAATTGCCATGGGCCATGACGATTTCTCAACTGGTTAAATAAAAACGAATTTTAAAAAATAATTTGAAATCAATGATATTTCGATAAATAAAAAGAAAAACAGCACTATTAAGATAAAAAAAAAAAACCGAAGAAAACTAGTGAATATATGCATATACCTATTTTAATTATATATGCGTTAATGCTGCTGTGACATATTGACAAGAAGAATAAGAAACTGCACGTGAACTAAACTATGTATATAAGGATAGAAAAGCAAGACTTAGAAACAAATGGAAGAGCCATGATTCATGAGTAGAACTGTTCATAAATCAGGTAACCCGCTCAGCTCAATCGATTTGTTTTGTATTAGATCGAGCTTAAATATGATTTTTTATAATTCGGCTCGATCCGGTTCGGATCACTGTTTAATTATTAAAATATTATATATATATATATGTTTGTCACCGTCTACAAGCAATCAAACAAAAAGATGATATACTAGGATGTATTGTTTAATATATAATTTTGGCCGGTTAATGAAATGTTTTAGGGTTTTTTTTTTATATAAGAGGTCCATATTTTAAAAGAATATATATATATATATATTAAAAGAAAAAAAATTAAGAAAAACAAACTTTAAAAATAAAAAAAAATCGTCATGGCATATGACGATTTTTCAACTTTGTTTTTTTTTAAAAAAAATAAAATTTATCGTTGGGAAATTGCCATGGGCCATGGCGATTTCCCAACTGATTAAAATAAGAGCGAATTTTGAAAAATAATTTAAAATTAATGATATTTCGATAAATAAAAATAAAAATAGCACTATTAAGATAAAAAAATACCCGAAGAAAACTAGTGAATATATATGCAGATACCTATTTCAATTATATATGCGTTAATGCTGCTGTGACATATTGACAAGAAGAATAAGAAACTGCACGTGAACTAAACTATGTATATAAGGATAGAAAAGCAAGACTTAGAAACAAATGGAAGGGCCATGATTCATCTAAATATTAATAAAAAAAAATAATTTTTTTAATATTTTAATATATTTAAACAGTAAAACAGGCTTATATGGACTTGCCGAGACCCTACCCGAAATAGATTTGGACATGAAATTAAAAAAAAATTCAAGCCGCGATCCCGACCCATGAACAGGTCTATTCATGAGATATTGATCTTTATTATTGAGAAAGTGCTATATTTTTTTAAATATATAAATTTGGTAATGACTTTAAAAAACTCATCCTATCGAAAATTTCAAAATTTTCTTTAATCTTTATTATATATTTTAAATAATATTTTTATAAAGTGTATAAAATCATTTTCTTTTCTATTAACCACTTTACATTCTTTACATAACTCCTTTTCTTTTCTCTTTTCTTTTTTTTGTTTATATATATATATATATATATAACTCCTTTTCTGTCTTGGAAGATTGATACTTTTAACCCCACGTGGGTGGATAGGATGGTGCAGCGAAGATCAACGGGGATTCACTTTACCTAGCTAGAAATTTCCCTCTATATATATATTTTTATCAATTTCATTTATATCTTCGTTCTAACGTGACACTTCTAGGAAGTCTCCTCGTTCACTCTTTTAACAATTATTATATCCTAAAAGCTTTGCCATTACCTCTAAAAGGGCTCAAGTTCCTTAACATATGTAATTAATAGTTCTAGGTAGATCTTACTAGTAGTATTAGTTTTGGAGGTTGCGCGTCCATATCACTAGTCTAAACACGTTTCATTTTCAAATCAGGGAAATGGGTATATAAATGAAAGCCGATTTGCATAGTGTTTAATCTGTAGTACTCCAGATAGCTGTGCTTGGGAACTTGGACCTGAATAGAGAAAATTATTATCAGAGAAAGAAAGCTAGAGCTGCTGGAAGATGGTGAGGGCTCCCTTCTATGATAAAAATGGCATGAAGAAAGGTGGATGGAGTTCTGAAGAAGATAATAAACTAAGATCTTATATCCAGAGATATGGCCATTGGAACTGGCGTGAACTTCCTAAGTATGCTGGTATAGTTTCATTCTTTTTTCTTACTACTAGCTAGAATACTCAAATAGAGAAAATTTTACTATGTACTCCTATGATTTTATAGAGAAAACTATGGTTTTTTTAATAAACTCCTTTCTAGTTTTCAATCATATTAACTTGTTTTGAAGTGTAATCATAAAATGAAAGGACTATTTCTGGATATGGATTCAAGGTTTGCTTTCTTTATCTCTTTTGGAGATCAAAAAGAGAGAACTTTATTTTATTTTATTTTATTTTATTTTCCTTTTATTTATTTATTTTTAGCACAAATTGCATTTTTATCTGATCAACTTCATTTATTTTGGTCAATTTTGCTTTTTTGTTTCTTAGGCTAATTTTGTTTGTTTAATGGAAAAACCTAATTAAGTTTTCTTGGCTTTTATAGCAGCAATAAATAGTTGGCGTTTTGATATCTATTAAGCGTTAAATGATTCATATATAAACACTCTCTTCATATTCATAAAATCATCTAATTTTGCTAAATTTTCTTCAGGTCTTAAAAGGTGTGGAAAGAGTTGCAGGTTAAGATGGATGAATTTACATGAAGAAGAAGATGCCTTGATCATGAAATTACATGAAGAATTTGGAAACAGGTTAGATATCCAATTTTAATATCCTGATAAGCACCCAAGTGGTTTAGAATTCTATAATATAGCTAGTACACCAGTAATTAATTCACTAACTATTTAGTGGAACCTTACGCAAGCATGTAATCGTCATATTGCGGATATAAGAAAAATTTTAAAACTAACAATCTATCATATATATATATATATATATATATATATGAAAAAAATTCCCAAAAGAATCACGGACACATTATAGCATCAATTTTTTTTTTTTTTTTTTTTACAATCGGTTAATTTGATTAGCCGGTCGGTTGTTTAATTACTTAATAGAAATATTTTCTTTTGGTCATTCTGTTGGAATATGGTATGGCTCAAAGTCACCTTTGGTGGCTTAGCACCAATAATGGAGCTACCACTTGCACCACTTGCACCACCAATAATGGAAGCTACCACTTGCAAATGGATGGTGGCTATGGTGGCTACCACTTGCAATGTGTTCACACCAAGATAGGTGGTGGATGGTGGCTATGGTGGCTGCCACTTGCTTAGTGTTCACACCTTGATATTATGGCTATAAATAGCCATGTAGAGTAAGAGAGAGAGTAGAGTAGAGTTGAGTAAGTTAGAGCTAAATTGTTGAAGCAAATACTCTGTGTTTATAGAGTAATTCAGTATTGTGTTGAGTTGTGAGTTCAGTGCTTGTGTAGCACCTTGAATTCTGTATATGTTTGTACTCTAAACTCCATTAATACAAAGCTTCAAGCTCCTCCTCCCGTGGACGTAGGCACAGTTGCCGAACCACGTAAAATATCGGTGTTTTTCAGTGTGTTTAAATCGGTTTTAGTAATATCAATTCGCTTCCGCACAACAAATTGGTATCAGAGCCAATTTTTACGTAAAATCGAGTTTGTTCGATTCTGTCCGTTTTTCAAAAGTGCTCCAATTTGTGTTTTGAAAATACCAGGTTGAAGAGGTCGTCGAGAGGAGTGCAGCAGAATCAACCGGAGTGCCAGAAGCCGCCGCACGCGCCGCCACGCGCCGCCAGAAGAGGAGCTCACGCGCCCACGCGCCTCTGGAGGTTGAAGACGCGTGAAACCCACGCGCCACACGCGCCGCACGCGCCAGCCAGAGGTTGAAGACGAGTGGGCCTCACGCGCCCCACGCGCCTCACGCGCCGGTGAACCAGTAGCCTTCACGCGCCACCGCACGCGCCGCCGTACGCGCCGCCGCACGCGCCGCCGTACGCGTCGCCGCACGCGCCGCCGCACGCGCCCCACGCGCCGCCGCTGCTCCGACCAACTTTTTCGGGCTATTTTTTGAGCCGTTTCAGAACACTATTCCGAGACTTTTCCGAGCCGGTTGAGCTAAACCGAGTCCATTTCGAGCCACCTGTAGCAGAATATTCGCAGAATATTCACCGTGTGTCCAAAATTTACACAGTTGGACCCGTTCCTGGCTATTTCGACTATTCCGGACTCAACCGCGGCATCCGTTTTTCCATACAGGTAACGGAAAAACTCTGAGTTGGTAATTTTGTTTTATTACCATGGCAGAATCATTAGAGACACATGAAACAACCAGCAGCGCACGATCAAGTTCTTATATCAGAAAGAACTCGATGACCACTGCAAAGTTCGAGGTGGAGAAATTTGATGGCACCAACAACTTTGGCATGTGGCAGTGCGAAGTTCAGGATCTGTTATTCCGAGAGGGTTCATATATCGCTCTGGAAGACAGGCCCAGAGATATTTCGGAAGATGACTGGAAGTTTGTCAACCGTCAGGCTTGTGGCACAATCCGGTTATGCCTAGCCAAGGACCAGAAGTACTTTGTCATGAGAGAGAATAATGCAAAAACTCTCTGGAAACAACTTGAGGACAAGTACATGACAAAAAGCATGGAGAACAGACTCTATCTGAAGAAAAAGCTGTTCCGCTTCCAGTATATGCAAGGTATCACCATGCAGGAGCATCTAGTAAGTTTTAACAAAATCCTCGCTGATCTTGAAAATCTAGATGCAAATATCTCTGATGAAGATAAGGCTCTTACTCTGTTAAATTCCTTGCCTGATAGCTATGATCATTTAACCACTACACTGTTGTATGGTAAAAATGATATAGAATATGTTAATGTTAGTAATGCTCTGGTGAATAATGAGTATCGGAAAAAGGATCAGCATGATCACCAGAATACTACACCAGAAGCTTTAACTGTGTACAGAGGCAGGACGAACAACCAAGGAGCCGGAGAAAACAAGCGAGGTAAATCCCGCTCAAAGAGGGGATCATCAAGAACACGACTTTCGAGGGACGAGTGTGCCTTTTGCCATGAGAAAGGGCACTGGAGGAATAACTGTCCTAACATGGAGAAGTCGACTGTGAATGTAGCTCAAGAATCTGAGGGAGAGGAAGACTCTGCATTTACGATTTCCACAACAACACACTCTTCAGATCAATGGATTTTGGATTCCGGATGTTCCTACCACATGTGTCCGAACCGGAAGTGGTTCTCAAACTTCAAGGAGTTTGATGGAGGGATTGTCCATATGGGCAATGACAATACTTGTCACACTAGAGGCATCGGAACGATCCGACTGAAAATGCATGACGGTACAATCAGACAACTTACAGACGTAAGGTATGTCCCTGATCTCAAGAAGAACCTCATATCACTGGGGGTCTTAGACTCAAATGGTTACAAGGTGACCATTCAGAATGGAGTCCTGAGAGTTGTACGTGGAGCATTCTTAGCAATGAAGGGTTATATGAAGGGAAATCTGTATCTCCTTGACAGAGAAACCGTGACAGGCAGAGCAGCAGCCTCTCACAGAATGATGGGATAATCCGACACTTCACTGTTCCTGGCACTCCCCAGCAGAATGGAGTTGCAGAAAGGATGAACCGAACTTTGGTTGATAAAGTTCGCTGCATGTTATCCCAGTCGGGCTTGAGCAAAGCATTTTGGGTGGAGGCTTTATTGTTCGCCTCCCACATTATCAACTGACTACCCTCCACCGCAATTGATGGGAAAACTCCCATAGAGGTGTGGTCCGGATATTCTGCCATTGAATATGATCGGCTTCGTAGTAACGGATGCAAAACTGGATCCTAGAGCCAAGAAAGCTGTCTTCATGGGCTTTAGTGAAGGAGTAAAAGCAGTCCGATTGTGGAACCTTGAGTCAAAGAAAGTCATCGTAAGCCGAGATGTTGCCTTTGACGAATCTGTAATGCTGAAACTGTCAACTCCAGAGAATGTGAACCAAGATTCTCTAAAGCAGGTGGAGTTTGAATCAGAAGATGCTGGTCAAAATTCTGATGAATCTGAACCAGAATCTGATGACACCTTAACTGAAGTGGAGGAGTCATCACCGGAAACCTTTCAGCAACTTGAATCAGTTGTCACCAGTAGACCGAATAGACATATTCGGAAACCTGCTCGATACACAGACGTGGTGGTATACGCCCTTCCAGTAATTGATGATGATGTTCTGATCAATTACAAAGAAGCTGTAAACAGCCCTGAGCATGCCCAGTGGAAGGAGGCGATGGATGAAGAGATGACATCACTTCATCAAAATCAGACTTGGAAGTTGGTTCCACTTCCAACACTCAAGAGATCAATTGGGTGCAAATGGGTCTTTGCCAAAAAAGAGGGTGCTACCGGCAAAGACAGCATCAGATACAAAGCCAGATTGGTAGCCAAAGGTTAGGCTCAAAAAGAAGGAATAGACTACAATGAGGTATTTTCACTTGTTGTTAAGCATGCATCTATTCGGATCTTATTGGCTTTAGTAGCACTGTATAACCTAGAGATAGTTCAACTTGATGTAAAAACTGCATTCCTCCATGGTTCCGTAGAGGAGGAAATTTGTATGACTCAACCAGATGGTTCTGGAGTCCCCGGTCGCAAAGATTACAAAAGCAAGTTGAACCGATCACTGTATGATCTGAAACAATCCCGTGACAGCTGTACAAACGGTTGGACTGTTTCATGACAGGATGAAAAGTACACACACAGTCAATTTGATCACTGTGTTTATTTCCGGAAACTTCAAGATGGATCATTTGTCTATCTACTGAAAAAGGCAAGGTGGAGATCGACAGGCTGAAGGCTCAACTGAGCTCAGAGTTCGAGATGATCTTGGAGAAGCTAAGAAAATTCCTGGGAAGTAGACAGAAAAATTGACTCAGGCTCAGTGCATTGATGAATCATGCCAATGCAGTAGGTGCCCTGATATGTGAGTAATGATGTGTACATTTGAAGGAGAAAGGAGGAAGCTCTGATCTGTGAATTCTCTCTGTGGATTCTCGCCAAGGTGGAGATTGTTGGAATATGGTATGGCTCAAAGTCACCTTTGGTGGCTTAGCACCAATAATGGAGCTACCACTTGCACTACTTGCACCACCAATAATGGAAGCTACCACTTGCAAATGGATGGTGGCTATGGTGGCTAGCACTTGCAATGTGTTCACACCAAGATAGGTGGTGGATGGTGGCTATGGTGGCTGCCACTTGCTTAGTGTTCACACCTTGATATTATGGCTATAAATAGCCATGTAGAGTAAGAGAGAGAGTAGAGTAGAGTTGAGTAAGTTAGAGCTAAATTGTTGAAGCAAATACTCTGTGTTTATAGAGTAATTCGGTATTGTGTTGAGTTGTGAGTTCAGTGTTTGTGTAGCACCTTGAATTCTGTATATGTTTGTACTCTAAACTCCATTAATACAAAGCTTCAAGCTCCTCCTCCCGTGGACGTAGGCACAGTTGCCGAACCACGTAAAATATCGGTGTTTTTCAGTGTGTTTAAATCGGTTTTAGTAATATCAATTCGCTTCCGCACAACACATTCTTCATAATTTCTTTCGTTTTTTATTCTCAATTTTTAAAATAAAATTATATGAAATATGAGTATAATAAAAATATAATGATACAAATAAATTAAATATATAATTTACTATATTGAAATAAAAAAAAAGTTAAGAATTAAGAGTATTAATTAAAAAATTATTTTTTATATTTAGTAGTTTCTATTCATACAGTTATATGTAGACATTTTAAAATAAATTAAAGTGAAAATAATTTTGTTATGACATAATTTTTTTAAAATTTCATGTGATAATACAATCTGTAAAATTTTGCTTAGGTAAAATATTTTAATTTAAAAGGCTAGACAAACTATACTTTTTAATTTAGGAGACTAAAAGGTGAAAAAAATCTTTCATGTCTCTTTCATAATTTGCCTATCTTAACACTAACTCATGGTAAGCATCATGTAGAAAATAAAATTTTACCCGTTTTACAAGTCCTCTTTCAAAATTTGTGATTCTCATTTGTCCGTCATTCCTATATATATATATATATATATATATATATATATATATATTTCTTATGTACAGATGGTCCACGATCGCTGTTAGTTTACCTGGAAGAACTGACAATGAAATAAAGAATCACTGGCATTCTCATCTAAAGAAGCGTGCAAAGCGAAATCTAACATCATCTAGTTGCCAAAGTGAGGCCACCCAGAATTCTGAAGGTGAAGCTGAAAGCATCCTTATTGATACTCCCGCAAATATGATCTTAGAGAGTTCACCCTTGTCGCAAGCAACATCTTCAAGCTCTGAATTGTCATCCTTCAGCTCCGACAGTGGATCTATATCCAGCTTAAATGTTATAATTGGCGGTATGGAAGATATTTGTCTTCCTTCTTCAGAAATATATGAAGCTCAAAGCAGCAGTGGAGATTTCTGGAGTGAGCCCTTTGTTGCAGACAATATCTACAACCAAGATGGTTATCCATCATCCTTGGAAAAGGGTGGATTTGAGCTGCCATTGCCTTATGACATGTATTATGATGATTCTACAGATTTTCTCTATCAAGGATGGGCATAAAATTGCTTTTCAGTTTTTTGATGTTATCATGTTGAGTATATTAGTCATTTGTAACTTAAGAAGTAACTAAAATTATCTTAGCAATTACTATTAACAATTGAAACGCGTTCAGCTTTCAAACTCCAACATCCCTTTAACTGTTTGCTGGTCTTTATAAGTCTTGTTGCTTCCAAGTAGTCTCTTCCTACAACTTAAAAACCCTCAACAAAGGTCATGAAAGAGTTGAGGCTTCACTCTATAAACTATATGTACGCTATGCTCAGATTGTATACCTAGTTGGAGTGATCTTAATTTTTTTTTTTTTTCAGTTCCATCGCTGAGAGTTTTATAATCATTGGAGTTCCTTTAGTGTGGTTTCAAATGATCTTCTTTACTTTGCTGTTGTGTTTTGTTTATTCAGTAAATCTATTGTTTGTTTCGAGAACCTTCAAGATGAAGATTCTCCTCGCGAATTTGTATCTTTTTTAGGCCTATGTGATTTCCTTCTATCTCTTGTTTCTGAGGGCTTCAGGCTTCTGCTGTTATACCTTGTTAACTCGGTCCTAGCTCGTTACTGCTTAATTACCTTGGTCGTTGGTTATGTTTCCTCACCCACGTTTACTTTAAATAAACATCAACTTAAGCTAAATTAGTATTTTCTCCTTCACTTATTTTCATTTTTTATAGAGTCTATTTTTCTTTATCCTATGCTTAAATGGTTGCCTTCAATTTCACTCTCTTACATTTTTTTTTTCTTCATTTTCCTAGATTTCTTTTACTACAATTATTTCTTATATTTTACATATCAAAGACATTATAACAACATTAATTTAATATAATAATATATTAAATGCAAAAATATTTTTTTATTTGGATGAAGAGAGATTCGAAACTAATTTATTAGAGATGTACATATGTCAACAATTAAACTAAATGTTTAGGTGAAATGAAAAGATATTACAAGAATAGTTTTTTATTTTTTATAAATATAGAAAATAAATAGATAACACAAAAATAGAATTATATATAGCCTTTTTTTGGGGGTTAAAATAATAATAAAAACCTTGAACTTTATCTAGATAAGCCCTCATACTTTTATTACAACTAAATAAGCCTTTAACCTTAATTTGTACCCAAATAAGCTCCTAACCTTTGATTTATACTTAAATAAACCCTTAATATAAATCAATATTTCATTTGTAATAAAAGCTTATTTGAGTACAAATCAAATGATAAAACCTTATTTGGATACAATAAAAGTATAAAATAAAGTAGTATAAACTAAAAAAGGTTCCATTGTACTAATCTCGTACAACTCCCTTTGAAATTGAAAAAATAGGGGGAATGTTATATTTCATTTATATTTTAAAGGTAAATAAAGTAGATTAAAATTGATTTGTATAAAAAATAATGTAATATATTTAAGGTTGTTATATAATATGAAAAGTAAAATAAAACAATCATGCCTAAATAAGTGATTTTGCACAAACGAAATATGTGAAATACATGTATTTGTGTATACATATGTTGAGGTGGTAATTGATGCAATGAATAATAAAAATTTGGTCTAAATTTGAATTTGGTCTCTTTACTTTTTTTAATTTGATAATTTATCCATTTATCTTAATTTTAATGAATTTAATCCTTACATTATTATTTAAAATCGATTTAAGAATAATGGATAACATTAGTTAGATGACATTTTGGTGATGACCTAGCATGATGAGTTGGATTAGTTTTTCAACTGATCATGGCACATATATATCAACTAAACAAAATCATAATTTATTTTAATTAAATAATAATTAATATTATTTAGACTTAGAAAATTAGTATTTTATTAAGAATATAACTTTTTTTTACACTAATGTGTACCATGTAACACAAAATAAAAGTTGGCATGCTAGGTTATCAACAAAAAAATTCAGATGATCAAAATTAATGACAAAATATTAACACCATTAGAATTATCTTTAACTCAACTTTTAATAAAAGTATAATGATATCAAATTCATTAAAATAGGAATAGATGGATTAAAATATCCGAATTAAATTAGTAAAAGGACTAATTAAATTCATATCAAACATGAGTTCGAAGCAGTTGGAAATAAAGGTTATTGGCCTCAATATGATGGTTCAGAAGTGTGTTCCAATAAAAAAATGCGGAAAAATCCACATGATCAGCCAAAATCAAGTCGTATTCGTAATGAAATGGACCTCAGGAAGAAAGACCAACCAAAACATTGTGGATTATGCAAAAATGAAGGTCATAGCCGTCGAAAATATCTGCATCAATCTGGCACATCGAGGGAGAGTTCGCATCAACAATAAAGGAATTGCATGTTTTCATAACCTGTAATATTTACATATTTTGCCATAAAGGGAAAATGTTATGCAAGTTTTTTTTCTACTTATCATGTAATTTGGATTATTATTTTATATAAAATTAAGAAATTTTATAAAAATATATTGAATAATAAATTAAATTACATTTTTATAAATTAAATAACAACATTAACATTTTAGTTAGATATGCTGAATAAAAAATTAAAAATAACAATTAATTTTCCAACAAATTTAAAATAAAAACATATAAATTTATATATTACAAATTTAAAATATATTATTCTCGTTATATTGATAAAAGTACATTTATTCTAATTATTGAATTGTGTAGAGCAACAGTGTCGAGCTCTCCTAGTGCGTGGTGGTTGGACCCGTCGTTCAACCTCGTCAGTGGCACGTATTCCTAGTCGACCACGACCTCTTGCTGTAATCACCACTGGTTCCGGTTGTATGTCATCCGTCATTTTTTCTGTATCAAAAATTTGAAACCCACTGCTGGAGGAGCCAACACCTAGTTCACCTATAAAGGGAATCTGACTACTAGATGGACCCAGAAATGATGTACCATCAAATGCTGACGCAGGGGTTCCAAACTGATACATTGATGTTAGATATGTTGAACTTGGACTTAGGATGGGAGCTGGTCATCTAACCTCGTCATTGGCGGTGATGGTCGGTAACACTCATCAACATCATATCGTGGGTGACTGACGGAATAACGATGACTGGATGGTACTTCATGATCCCGTTCAGGTTCAGGATGACAAAATGACATCCTCGGTGCAGTGAACTCCGATGAGGCTAGTTGACGCGTCCGCCTACGTTGTCGGGTAGGTCTAGGAGCTTTCATATCCTATGTAGGAGGAACTGGAGTTGAAGTTCGTCCGGTAAATGGCATACTCCTAACATCCTCATACACCAACGGTGGACAAAAAAAAGGCCGACCTTCATTTTTATACCATCCTATGTAATCATCAGATGGGTTGAAATTATTACCAACAACCGGATAACCTGTCGGAATTCATTGAGAACGTATATTCCACCAATGGATCCAATGTTCATGCTTCGCAGGCCAGAATTCTTCATGACGCCTATGCATGTCGATCTTGTTAAGCTTATCAAGGTTCACCGGTGCTTGCGGAATTGGTTGTTACATCCCAAATTGTCACAACACCCTGTAAGTTTTGTGCCACTCTACATATGAAAAGCATATCAATGATGTGTTGGCTTTCCATAATTACAATTATTGTAGGTATTCAATGGGAGGCATGCCATAATTTCACTTGAGGAATATGGCATCCAGAGAAACTGCGAATAATTATTACAAATTATTTGTTTCATATGGATTAAATACTAAAATACTTGAATGTAACAATCGAAACATTTACCTTATCATATCCTACTCGATCTAGTCGCAATCTTATACTTGCAAGGTCGGTCGGAGTCTTGGTAAAATCTCTACTCCTACTCCACCTGTTAAAATGCATATAAAATCTTAATAGACCTATAAAAATACAAGTTCGTACAATATTAAAAAAATAGTAAAGATTATTACCTGCTTGCAAGGGGGTATACAGTTGAAACATCCACATGTGCGGAGCAAGAAATGGCAGCTGATACCAAGCCCATGATTGTAGAAGCACTAAACATCCACCTATATTATGACTTTTTGGAATTGTAGCCTCGCACAGTTCTCTATACAAAATCGCCAAACACGCAGAACACCAACTATAATTTGTCATATGCTCTAAATCACGTAATAATGGAAGATACATTAAATGTACCCGACTGCTCGATTTGTCAGGCATTAGTAATCCTCCAATCAAACGTAAAATTTATGCTCTAGAAGCATATTGTATCTGTTTTTCAGTTGCGTGTAATGGAAGATTTTGAAAGGATTTCAACCAATTTAGTCTCACCGTTGAGCCAGATACATACTCATCTAGAGGTACCGCGCCCAATAGATTTTGACACTCTTCATTCCAATCTAGCAAGCTTCCGCCTATAACTGCATTGCCTTGGACCGGGAGTCCAAGTTGAAGCGCAACATCTTCTAGAGTTATCGTGCATTCACCAAATGCAAAATGAAAAGTGTGCATCTCGGGTCTCCATCTTTCGATCAACGCACTGATTAAGTCGGGTTGTATAAAAAATCGTCGAATTTTAGTTGCGTGATAAAATTCGGTTCTTCTTAAGTGGTCGATAATAGATGGATGCGGGTCCTCCAATGTAAATTTCCTCGAACGTAACACACGACGAGTATCCTGTTGATAATTAATTAAATTAAATAAATAATTATAAAAATTAATATATTATAAGACTATAATAATTAAAAAATTAAACAATATACAAATTAAAAAATTCTAAAACTATAAAATAACAAAACAATAATAATATAAAATTTTAAAATTATTTATATAATTATTAAAATATTAAATAATATAAAAAATGAAAAACTATAAAATGAAAAAACAATAATAATTAAAAAATTATAAAACTATAATAATAAAAAAATTAAATAATATAAAAAATTAAATACTATAAAATTAAAAAACAATAATAATTAAAAAATTAAAAAACTATAATAATAAAAAATTAAACAATATAAAAAATAAATAATTATAAAACTATAAAATGAAAAAACAATAATAATTAAAAAATGATAAAACTATAATAATTAAAACATTAAAAATATAAAAAATTATAAAACTATAAAATTACAAAATTACAAAATAATAATAATAAAAAAATTACTAAAAATTGATAATGTAATACAAATAATATTACAATAATTTACTTACCTCTTTAAATATAATCGAGGATATGCGATTTTCTTGCAACCTCAATAGTGAAGATGAAGCCATTTTTAAATATTGTTGTAGAAAAAAAATATTGTTGGTAGAAAATAATTGATTGTAGAAATAAGAAAGAAAAATAAAATAAGTTGTAGAAAATGATGGGGGGTTATTTATAGAAGAGTAGTGTATGTGTGTGGTGGGGATAATTTTTGAAGGCAACGGTCAAGTTACCGTTACCTTCAAAAAAATTTGAATACTTTTTTAATGATTAAATTTTAAAATTTTGTATTTGATTATTATTTTTTTTCAAAAGGTTATATGTTAAAATTTAACTAAAATTTTTAAAACAAAAATCATAAAATTTAATAAGAAATAAAATTTTTTTATATAAAATTTTAATAAGAAATATAATTTTATTTTTCAAATTTTAATAAGAAATAAAATTTTATTTTTTATAAAATTTTAATAGTAAATTAAATTTTATTTTTTATAAAATAAAAAATTATAAAATTTTAGTATATATATTTTTAAAAAAATAAAAAACAAACCAAGGTAATTTTTTTTATTTAATTTTTTATACCCGTTTGCAATTTTTAAAATTAAAATACAAAATTTAAAAACAAATTTTTGTAATTTCTTTTAACCGTTGGAGTTTTAAATTTTAATAATTTTTTTAAAAAAAAAATATACCACCAAGGGAAATCGCCACCCGCCATGGCGATTTCCCTTGGTGAAATTGAAAAAAAAAAAAACTCAATTTACACCAAGAAAAATCGCCATGGGGATGGTGATTTTCGTTGTTGTATTTTAAATTTTTTTAAAAATACACCAAAGAAAATCGCCACCCCCCATGACGATTTTCCTTGGTGTTTTTTGAATTTTTTTTAAAAATTTATGCTGGGAAATTGCTATGGAGATGGCGATTTTTCAATTGATTTTAAAACAAATGAATTTTGATAATTAATTTCAAAACAACGGTATTTCGATAAATAATTTTTTTAGCTATATTGTGATAAAAAAACCTACAGTTTGGAGTGTAACTTTTTTACAACTTGTCATAATTATTAAAAGGTTTAGTAACAGGTTGTGTTTAACTGTAAAGCTAGGCAATTAAACACCAATTAAGATAATATTTAAAAATAAATCATTAAAGAATTGGTTTTTATTGAAGATAATCATATTATTTGAAGATAATTTTTTTAAAAATTTGATATGTTTATATGATTTAAATTTTAAAAACCAATAATCATATAATTTATTTTTTGAGCATTTGTTGTAAAAAATATTAATATAATAAAAAAAATTTAACAAAACACTTTATAATCAATCCCTTGACAAATTTAAAAATTATATCTTTATGGCACTGTAATTTACTGCAACATAAAGAATAATAAAAAAAAAAAACGTATTGAAGTGGTAAACAACTTCAAATGCCTTTAAATACTGCACTGCTTTGATAACTGAAAATTAGTGATCTTTATGTAAAGCAAAAAAAAAAAAGTAATTAAGAATTGGGAACAAATAAAGAATTGTAAATAAATAATAAAAAAGTTGACATAACTTAATTAAACTATAATCTTGACCAAAACACTAAAAAAATATACCTCCAAATGATGTTATGAGACTTGAAATACGATTTTGATCAAAACACTAAAATACAATCTTAACTGAAATAATGAAAGAAGAAGGAAAATATTTATGCTGAGCAACTACAAAAATCGAAACACTAAAATATAATATTTACTTAAATAATGAAAGAAGAAGGAAAATATTTATGTTGACATACGTATATATATTTGTTATATATACAAAAGGCTGCAATTTATTTCTTGACATACGTATATATATTTGATAAGTAAATAGATAAGAGTTAAATTTTAATAAATTTGGTAAATTTTTAAATTTAAGATAAGTCTTTTAATAGTTTTTAAATACTATTTAATAATATAATAGATAATTTTTTTGAAATAGATAAATTACAATAAATTATTTTCATTTATAAGATAATCTGCCTTCATTTTTATTCTTTCTATAAAATAAAATTTTGAAATACGGTTCTATTCCAAACCAATTCCACGAAATATATTTTTGCAATACCTTGAAATCTAGATCAATGACTTTCCATTTCAACACAAATTTTGGATAGATTTAATTTTTAAATTTAAATAATTTATTAAATAGCATTATCTAATCATTAAACATCAATGTCAGTAAACATTTATCCGGTCAGCGTGTATCTTACTATTATATATATATATATATATATATATATATGATCTGTATTATATATATAGGCTTTTTTTGCTAAAATAGATATGGGCACCGTAAATAATTATATATATATATATATGTGGTTCTTTTTTGCCTAACTTCTAAGAAGTTTTAGAAAGTTCAATTTGTAAATAGAGATTTTGAACAAAGAAATGAAACAACTATTGTGTAAAAGATTAAAAAAATGAACGTTTTATTGGTGATCAGAAATTGAAACTCTCAAATGTGAATTTTTGAAAGAAATTACAATGAAAATATGATAAATAATTTAATGAAATTAGTAAACGAACATACTCTTATATCTTTAAAGTAATTAAAATTTGATAATAGTTTTCAAAACGCAAATTTCAGTATGAATTAAGCAATCCTCTCTAAACCTTTCATGTAAAAATATATGTTTTTCATTTTAAAATAAATCTTAATCTGTTCTAATCTAAATTACTATGAGAATTTATTTGGTTTATTTTTTTGACCAAGACTTATTTGGTTTAGTTGAATTATGCCATCAATATTTAATAAATTTTAACGTCCAAATCTAACACATCCAGAGAGCAATGGTCTAGTCTTCTGTTACGCGTCCAATGACTTTCTCTTCGTTAGGTGGTACATCAACATACGATGATTCTCCTGCTTTGACCCGAAATAAAAATAAAAAAGCAGCAACAAATTAAATAAGAACCCTAAATATTTATATTAAACAAAATTAATTTTCTTAATGTATTTTAGGAATCTTATAAACATTTATCAAAAAAATTGTGTCATTAATTGTTACGTTGTTAATTAGTTCGAGTAAAATTCGATTTGTACATTGGTCGGATTATTCGTCCAAACTCGAAGATCAATTAAATATTTGAGAGGGTTTGGATGAAAATATTAAACTAAAAAAACAGGCGAGTAAAAAAATGAGATCCGTTTAAAAATAGGTTGAGCTTTGACTCTGATATTCAAGACTTGAGCACGATCCGACTTGATCGATTTTTCACTTATATAATATATATTATTTTAATATTTGTATCTATTATATATTTTATATCATATAAATGATAAATATATATAATATTGTAATATAAATATTAAAAAATATGTTAAGTTATTCATGTATTAAAACTTAACAATAGAACAAATGTAAAGTTACTAAAAATTAAATAAAAATAACATATTTTTATTTTTTTTTTAAATTTGGATGGCATGTGCTACCCGGTCATTTACAAATTTGAGCTTAGCCTGAATAGAATTTAAAATCTGAATTGTCGGACTGAATTAAATTTGAACAAACATATATGATATTAATATTATACCTAAGCTCCATAAACAACTCTAATCTTAGACTAATCCTCAATGATTTTTGTACAATATTTTTATTTTTATTTGTGAAAATTCAATTTTTGAGTCAACATTTTAAAATTCATTTATATTATAAATCATCCGAATATATCACTTTAACACAACACCATATGGATGCTCACATGCTCACATGACATAAATGATAAATCCGAACAAAAGATTAAAAGTAAGACTATATTTTTTCCACATAGACATCCAAGTGTACAAGCAGCAACTTATCTAATTTTTCCACGCTGAGAAAAAAATTGAGAAATCAAAAACCGATTTGAATCAGTGTTCGATTCGGTCTTTATAAATTCACTCGAATTTGATTCGGGCACTAAATAGGTTTACTCGGTTTGATTTTCGATTCATAAATTAAAAAATCGTAATTATTCAAATTGAATGAAATTCTATTTTTTAATTATTTTTTTAATTTTTTATAATATAAAAATAAATATTTTAATTTATTCATAAATTTTATTTTTTAAATTAATGAAAAAAAACTTAAAAATACTATAGAAAAAGATAATTTTTTAAAATTTTAAAAACCGATGAACCGATCCTAACCGATAAAATTGGTTCGGTTTGGTTTTTAATACAATACGATTCGGTTCGGTTCAGTTTTGATTTGATTTGATTTTTAAAAAACCAAAATATTATAAATTAACCGTAAATTTTTTTCAAAACTAAATGAACCGAACGGTTATCACCCCTAACATCCACATGAATATCCATATATGTAGCATTGAGTTGACAGATTTTGTTGAAAATTTTATATCGAAATAGATGAATTTAAAATATTTTTTAAAATTGTAATTAAAAACAAAATATTTGGTGCAATTTACTCAACAAGTTGTAATTAGAAAAACAAGATTATATATCAAATTATAAGCTTTAACCCTCATTATTTTCTAAAAAGGAAATATTAGTAAGGGCTAGTTTAGCATTGTTGTTGAAAAAAGTTTAGGTCAAAAAAATTGTGTTTAAAAAATGTGAAGAAAAACTGTGGTTTAATTTTTTTAAGCATTGCTGTGAAAAGTTATTGTTAAAAATTAAAATGTCAAAAAAAGATATGTTTAAAATAATAAAAATATAGAGATATGAGGATAATAAAGTCAGTTTTATTTAAAAGCCAACTTTTAAAGCTCAAAAACTATATTTTTTGACTTTTTGATTTGGCTTTTCAAATCATGATTTTAACAGCAAAAATTAATTTTTTTTATTTGTTTAGTAGTATTTACGATAAAAAATAACTTTTAAAAAAGTTATGCGAGAAGCAATGTTAAATAAAATCTAAATTGTTGATGAAAATTACAATTATACAAAATAATAGTTATTGATGTACATATATAGTATTTTAGGGCTAATGGAGTAATGGTCAATGCAAAAAAAAAAAACAAAACAAAAATAAAAGATAAAAATCATTTATCTGTGATATTACCAAGTCAAATCAGATAGGGCCATCGCCATGTGTTGCGGTTATGGACATCGTAAAACTTTGGATACAAGCATGGAGATTTGACTCGAGAAGAAGTGGACTCAAACTCAAAGTCTATAGGGTAAATATAAAAAACATGTTTCAATAGTAATATAATTGTTAAATAATTTAATAAGTAAGAATTATTTTAAAAAAAATAAAAAAATGTTAAAAAGTATTATTAAAAACAAATTTAACCTTAATAAAAAAAACTAATTTTCTTTTCTCCTCTCATTTAAAAAATATTATTTTTTAAAATTTTTAATTAAAAATAAATTTAAAAAACTAAATATTTATTTTTTTAAAATTAAAAAATTAAAAAAAAATTTATTTTAGAAATATTATTTTTAAAAAATAATTCTTATTCATTATACCTTTTAATAATTATTATATTATTGATAATATGTTTTTAAAATTTATCCAAGTCTATATCCCTAAACCCGACAAAAGCCAGTAAGTATGATTAGTTTTAAAAATATAATTACTACTAATATAATTGCTTGAAACAGTTCTAACATGTGAATCAATCTCTCAATTAATTAATTGATGAATTTAGTCTACTCGTTTTCTTCTTCTTTTTCTCCCTATAATATAGATCAATATATATATATATATATATATATTAGTATTTGCTGTCTCATACGTGAATAGTTATCATTTTATTTATTTTTAAACATATAATTATATATTTACAAATAATTAACATTAACAAATATATTAACATGTAAAATTTGTTTATATTCAAATTATATAAATTTATTATTTTTAATGTTGATATAAAATTAAAATTTATGAAAATAAAAGAAGTCAATGTAAATTTTACCTCTATTTTTTTGTTTTTTATCAAATAAATTCATTTACATTTTAAGGTTAATAAAAATTAAAACTATGAAAATAAAGTAATTAAATGTAAAACTTAAATTTTTATTTATTTATTTATCATCAAATAAATATATTTAATGAAAGACTTTTAATGAAATTAAAATATTTACTTATGAATTGAATAATTTTTATTAATAAAAAAATGTTTACAATGAAAATTTAAAAATATAATAAATAACAATAATTATTTTTATCAATTTAAAAAAAATTACAATCATGCTATAATTATAGATATACACTCATTCATTTTATATATTTTGGCATCTCTTTCTCTCTCCTCATCTATCAAAATTTCTTCTCCAAATACTCCTGTTCAGTTTAGTGTGGCTGTAGAAGGAGAAATTTTTTTGACCAATTATAAATTGCCACGTGTTAATTGAAATTTCTTTTAATTAAGAAATTTTTAATTAAATTATGCATTATCATATCATAATTAATTATTTTATAATTAATTAAATATGTACACATGGCTTGACCAATCAAATTGCAAGGATTCATGGGTCACCCAATTAAACGTCACCCATGTGTCATAATTACTTCATCTCTAATTAAATTAAATTAAATTAATTAAGAGATAAATAATGAAGTTTTATCTCTAATTAAATTAATTAAGAGATAAATAAATATTTTATCTCTAATTTAATTAATTAATTAAGGGATAAATAATGAAGTTTTATCTCTAATTAAATTGAATTAAATTAATTAAGAGATAAATAAATATTTTATCTCTAATTTAATTAATTAAGAGATAAATAAATATTTTATCTCTAATTTAATTAATTAATTAAGGGATAAATAATGAAGTTTTATCTCTAATTAAATTGAATTAAATTAATTAAGAGATAAATAAATATTTTATCTCTAATTTAATTAATTAAGAGATAAATAAATATTTTATCTCTAATTTAATTAATTAAGAGATAAATAATGAAGTTTTATCTCTAATTAAATTAAATTAATTAAGAGATAAATAAGGAAGACAAGTTCTTTTAGAACTCTCTTTCACCTGGCTGGCTACCACTATAAATAGAGACCTCCCCTTAACACAAATTCACAATTCACAAGCCTAAGGAGAAGAAGAAAGATTTGGAAGAGTTAAATCCTCTCCAAAGTCTTAAGAAGAAATAGATTTGGAAGAGTTAAATATCTCCAAAGTCTGAAGAAGAAAAAGATTTGGAAGAGTTAAATCCTCTCCAAAGTCTTAAGTAGAAATAGATTTGGAAGAGTTAAATCCTCTCCAAAGTCTCAAGAAGAAATCTCTGCAGAATTGAAGCAAGAAATTCTTAAGAACACCAGATTTCTCAAGAAGTTGCTCTTCAATCTTGTGTTGATCCAAGAAAGAAGATAAATCTTGTTTGCTCTAGATCAAGTCTCGAAGACCCTTGAAGCAAACAACGTGTGTTCAAGATCAGGTCTCAAAGACCCTTGAAGCATAATTCCAAGATTTCCAAGACTTTTTAAATTTGGGATCAAATTTCAAGATCAAGTCTAGAAGACCCTTGAAGTGGATCTCATCAATTCAAGATCAAGTTGCGAAGACCTTTGAATCAAAATTTTGCTGAAGAAAAGAATCAAAGGATTTCTTTCTTTAAAAATATTCAGAGATTGTAACCTCAAAGTTTGATTAATAAAATTCTTATTTGACTGCAAATTTTCCTTGTCATATTTTCGACACGAAATTTGTGTGTACAAATTTTGGCACGCCCGGTGGGACAATCTCTGCCTTTCATCTCTTTTCTTCAAAACTCAAGTTATCAAGTTGCAATGGCTCCCAAGAAGAACCTTGCTAGCAAACCAACTCTCAAGCCTGCTTGAGCTAATCCTGCAGTCTACCCCACTTCATCATCAAGCGTTGATATCCCTGCTCATCCTTATGGCACTAGGAGGAAGACCAAAGCTCTTGCTGAATTGTATGAGCAAACTTTTCCGGTGCTCAATCAAAACCCTCTCTATGACACTTCTTCTCCAATTCAAGACTTAGAAGAAGTTTCTGCTGGACAAGTTGATTCTTCTCAAGGATCAAGTGCAAGTCGCCAGTTAACATACAAAGAACAAGATAGCTACTCAAGCAACAACCCTATTCCATCATCTGCTCTAAAATCAAGTTCTGGAGTAATGGCTGTCATGACAACTGGCACCACGTCATTGGAAGAACAAGTTGCACTTCTGGCAAAATTTGTTGAAATTCTTTCAGCAAGCATCAAAGAGAAGGATAACCAGATCGCTTCCATGATGGACAAGATCGTCGGTCTCACTGGAAAAAGGAACGAAGCTTCAAACCAAAATTGGCAATCAATCTTTCAAGATGATGGTGAGAACTCTGGCAAGGAAGTTGCTAAGGATTCTGAAGAAAAGATCAATGAACTCGTCACTACCAGTCAGCTCAAGGATCTTATCAAGGAGGCTATCAAAGATCAAGTTGAAAGCGTCACTCAACCTTTATATACATATGCAAAGCCATATTCTCAAAGGATCAATCGTCTGAGGATGCCTGGGAACTATCAACCCCCAAAGTTTTAGCAGTTCGATGGAAAAGGAAATCCACGCCAACATGTTGCACATTTCGTGGAAACTTGCAATAATGCTGGAACCTATGGAGATCTCATGGTGAAGCAGTTCGTTCGCTCCTTAAAAAGCAACGCCTTTGATTGGTATACTGATCTTGAGCCTGGGACGATTGACAGCTGGGAACAACTTGAGCGTGAATTCTTTAATCGATTCTACAGCACTCGCCGCATAGTCAACATGATCGAACTCACAAGCTCACGTCAATGGAAGGATGAGCCAGTCATTGATTACATCCACAGATGGAGAAATCTGAGCCTTAACTGCAAAGAAAGACTGTCTGAGTCTTCTGCCCTTGACATGTGCATCCAAGGCATGAATTGGAGCTTGCGTTACATTCTTCAAGGCATCAAGCCTAAGACCTTTGAAGAATTAGCCACTCGTGCTCATGATATGGAGTTGAGTATGACAGCTGCTGGAAATCAAGAACCTCCGGTGCAAGAGCCAAAGAAAGGTAAGGAAAAACAAGATACCCGCGAAGGGGGCAAAACCTTTAATAAAAAGGGAGAAAGCAAACAGTCCATGACCGTAACTACCAAGCCTCTTAAGATATCTCCCAAGTCAAAACAAGCTCAAGAGATGAAATCTTCTCCTATCCAAGACAAAGGTAAAGGCAAGATCACTTTGAAGGAGAGACAAGAAAAGAAGTATCCTTTTCCTTATTCTGATGTTTCAAGCATTCTTGAAGAACTTTTAAAGACTAAGCTGATTCAGTTGCCAGAAATGAAGAGACCTGAAGAAGCTGATAAAGTAGAAGACCCCAATTATTGCAAGTACCATCGCTTGATTAGTCATCCTCTGGAGAAGTGCTTTATTTTGAAGGATAAAATCATGCGACTCTATGAAGAGGGGAAAATCGAGTTTGAAGAAGAAACGGTGTCGTCAAATTTGGCATCAGTCAATATGGTTTCTCAATCCAATTTGCTGGATAGAACCATAAAATTTGGCTCTTTTGATCCTATCATACTGGCTCCAAGTACAAGTACGATGGTGGATCTTCAAGGAAGTGGGGGCAACTATTTGCTTCAAAGACAAAATCAAGATTACGATGGTTGGACTCTAGTCACACGCCGAAAAAGCAAAAAGAAGAATCTTCCAAAATTTGTGATAGTGCCTACAAGAGCTAAGATGATCAAACAACCAGCCAAATCTCCAAAGCCCAATGTGCCTCAAGAAACAAAAATGCCATCTCAAGGTAAAAATTCAATAGGGAGAAAGCCTAGGAGGCCAATCACTTTAAACGAATTCATGCCAATTCAGCTTAGAGATGAAGATTCGGTTTTCATGACTTGTTACCATAACGGTGGCAATGAAGATAATGAAAACAACATTGACACAGTAGCATTTGATGTTGATGATCATTCTTGTGCTACGAAAATTAACTTTTCTGATGAAGATCTGTTGCTAGGGTCAACCCCTCATAATCGACCGTTGTTCGTCGTAGGATATACTCGAGAACAGAAGATCAATAAAATATTGATCGATGATGGTTCTGCTGTCAACATACTCCCGTTGATGACAATGAAGGAATTGGGAGTTCCTTTGGATGAATTGATGCAAAGCCGCTTGATGATCCAAGGATTCAACCAAGGGGGACAAAGAGCTCTTGGAAAACTTAGACTTCAACTTTTCATTGGAGATATGGAGTCAAGTCCACTTTTCCATGTGATTGATGCCAAAACGACGTACAACATGTTGTTAGGACTACCGTGGGTACATCAAAATGGTGTAGTCTCCTCAAACCTGCACCAATGTCTCAAGTATTGCAGAAACGGTCAAGTCAAGACGATCCTTGCAGACGCTAAGCCATTTACTATAGCAGAAGCACATTTCGCAGATGCAAAGTTTTATCTAAAAGATACACTTATCGAAGAAGTAATGCCCAATCCGATGCAAGAATTAAAGCAAAAGGGAAAGAATTTGGCTTCCTCCACAGTTGGAGAAGATGAAATCACTCAAGGTTTAAAGGATTTGACTCTTCCCCTCACTAACTTGGAAGAATCAAGAGGCCTTATACCTCCACTGAAAGGATTTGTTAGGCCAGTAGAAGAACCTCTTTGTGAACATCAGGATCTTCCTACTCATCGAGCCAAAGATTTTGATCCTAATGCTTATAGGTTGCTTGTCAAAGCTGGATATAAACAAGAGGATGTTGCAAAATTGGCTCACGAGACAAAAGAGTCTAACAAAGAAAAACCGCAAAGTTCATTCAAGATCCGACAGGTCTGGCAAAAGAAAATTGATCACATCGAAACTTCTAGAGAGGGGCTTGGATATTCTCCATTAAAATGGAAGATTCATAAACAAACTTCGAGGTACATAAATGTGGAGGAAGTTCTCGAGGAGCAAGAAGATGCAATGAAGCCAACAAGACTTTCAGTATTTAATCGCTTGAGAGCACGCTCAACACGATGTTCAGTGTTTGATCGTTTGAGCATTCAATCATCACGAAGGTCAGTTTTTGAACGAATGGGAGAAAAATGCAGTGAAGTTTCTGTAAGTAAACCAATTTCCATTCGGTCAAGGCTTGGAAGTCTGTACTCCGAAGAAGTTAACTATGACAGAAAAAGAAAATTTTCCACTTTAAAGGAATTAAGAGATTTTCACAGCAAAATTCCTTCTCGAATGAAAAGGCAAAGCGAATGGAAGGTAACTACTGGTGAAGTTTTAAAGGCTAGAAAGCACATAATAGTTATAACCAAATCGGTCTCATCCTCAGAGGAAGAAGAACTTGAAGAAACAGAAATCCTTACTTCTAACCATGTATCTATAAAAGAAATTGGTGAAAAATCTCAAGAAGAAGAAGCCCAAGAAGCCCCTTCATCTTTTGAAGAAGGAAATCAAGCTACTATTGACGAGCTAAAGGAGGTTAACATCAGTACTAGTGAAGATCCACGACCGGTCTTTATTAATGCTTGCTTACCACCAGAAGAGGAAAAAGCCTATCTTGATCTTTTGATAGAGTATCGAGATATCTTTGCTTGGACTTACAAAGAGATGCCGGGACTTGATCCAAAAATAGCTATGCATCATCTGGCTGTCAAAAAAGTGTCCGACAACGACGTTTCCATCCTGACTTGATTCCCCAAATTGAAGCTGAGGTCAATAAGCTCATCAAAGCTGGCTTTATTAGAGAAGTCAAGTATCCCACTTGGATCTCAAATATTGTTCCAGTGAGAAAGAAAAATGGTCAACTTCGAGTTTGTGTAGATTTTCGAGATTTGAACAATGCTTGTCCAAATGACGACTTTCCTCTCCCTTTGACAGAAATAATGGTTGATGCTACAACTGGCCACGAAGCTTTGTCGTTTATGGATGGATCGTTCGGCTATAATCAAATTTGCATGGCTCCAAGAGATGAAGAACTTACCGCATTTCGAACTCCAAAAGGAATATACTATTACAAAGTTATGCCGTTTGGGTTAAAGAATGCAGGTGCTACTTATCAAAGAGCAATACAAAAGATCTTTGATGATATGCTTCACAAAAATGTTGAATGTTATGTTGACGACTTGGTAGTAAAGTCAAAGGAAAAATCCGATCATCTTGCTGATCTTCGCCAAGTGTTTGAAAGATTGCGCAGATACCAATTAAAGATGAATCCGCTCAAGTGTGCGTTCGGAGTATCCTCAGGTAAGTTTTTGGGGTTCATCGTACGACATCGTGGTATTGAGATCGACCAATCAAAAATAGATGCAATCATGAAAATGCCTGAACCACGCAATCTGCATGAACTTAAAAGTCTGCAAGGAAGATTGGCATATATCCGACGCTTTATCTCAAACTTGGCTGGTCGATGTCAACCATTTAGTCGGCTAATGAAGAAGGATGTCCCTTTTGTCTGGGATGAGGCCTGCAGTAATGCTTTTAAGAGCATTAAGACCTTTTTGTTACGACCACCTATTCTGAAGGCACCTATACCAGGAGAGCCGTTGATCCTTTATATTGCTGCACAAGAACGTTCCTTAGGAGCATTGTTGGCACAAGAGAATGACGAAGGAAAAGAAACTGCACTCTACTATCTTAGTAGAACTCTTAATGGTGCTGAATTAAATTATTCTCCCATTGAAAAGACTTGCTTGTCATTGATGTTTGCAGTTAAAAAGCTGAGGCATTATTTGCAAGCTCATTCTGTTCGTTTGATTTTGCGAGCAGATCTTCTCAAATATCTCATGTCCAAGTCTGTGCTCAGTGGAAGATTAGAAAAATGGGCTCTTTTATAACAAGAGTTCGATATTACTTATATTCCACAAAAGGCTGTTAAAGGGCAAGCACTTGCCGATTTCCTTGTAAACCATCCGATTCCAGATGATTGGGAATTTTCTGAAGATCTCCCAGATGAAGATGCTCTTTTCATCGAAATTCCCAGGCCATGGAAACTATTCTTCGATGGGGCTGCCCGTCAAGATGGAGCTGGAGCAGGTGTTGTCTTTGTCACTTCAGAAGGAGATGTATTGCCTTATGCATTTACTCTCACTGAAAATTGTTCCAACAATGTAGCAGAATACCAAGCTCTGTTCATTGGATTGGAAATGGCAGTGGATATGAAGATCACTCAACTTAAAGTGTTTGGGAATTCCAAATTGGTCATCAACCAACTTCTTTCACTTTATGAAGTTAAGAAGCCAGACCTCTTACCATATGTCAACTATGTGAAAAAGATTTTGGAATGGTTTGACAATGTAAGCTTGGAACATGTACCAAGAAGAAAGAACAAGCAAGCAGATTCTCTAGCTAATCTAGCATCAGCTCTTGCCATGCCAAGTGTAGAAGTAAAAGTCCCTCTTTGCAAACGATGGATTTTGCCTCCAGTTGATTTTAAGATAACAATTCAGAATCCAATGTTGTTTCAGTTTGCAAAGTTGAAAAAGAAGATTGGAGACAATCATTGATTGATTATTTAGAGCATGGGAGGCTACCCAATGATCCAAGGCATAAAACAGAAGTGAAACGTCGAGCTCCTCGATTTATTTACTTCAAGGGTACGCTTTATCGTCGCTCTTTTGATGGTGTCTTCCTTCGATGTTTAGGAGAAGATGAAGTATCCAAAACCTTACAAGAAGCTCATTCAGGAACTTGTGGTGCACATCAGTCTGGAGCTAAATTGCACTTTCAAATTAAAAGAATGGGATACTACTGACCAACAATGGTAAAGGATAGCATGGACTACTCCAAGAAATGTCAAGCTTGTCAATTTCATGCAAACTTCATCCATCAACCTCCTGAACCATTACATCCGACAGTCACATCTTGGCCGTTCGATGCTTGGGGACTTGATTTGGTAGGACCATTACCTAAGAGTTCATTAGGGCATATGTATATACTTGCCGCTACAGATTACTTTTCAAAGTGGGCAGAAGTGGCACCTTACAGGGAAGTAAAAAAAGAAACTGTTGCAACTTTTATCAGGACAAACATCATTTATCGGTATGGTGTACCTCGTCACATCATAATTGATAATGGGAAGCAGTTTGACATGAGCAAATTATGTGCACAGTTTGACTTCAAGTAGTACAAGTCTTCAATGTACCATGCTCCAGCAAACGGATTAGCAGAAGCTTTTAACAAGACTTTGTGCAATCTTCTCAAGAAAGTTGTTAACCGTTCAAAGAAAGATTGGCATGAAAGGATAGGAGAAGCTCTGTGGGCTTATCGAACTACATATCGCACACCAACTCAAGTCACTCCGTATGCACTTGTTTATGGTGTAGAAGCTGTTCTACCACTTGAGCGACAAATTCCATCATTGAGGATTGCAATCCAGGAAGATCTTTCTAGTGAAGACAATGTACGCTTACGTTTGGAAGAATTAGAAGCACTGGATGAGAAAAGGTTGGAAGCCCAACAACGCTTGGAGTGCTATCAAGCTCGACTATCCAAAGCTTTTAATAAGAAAGTCAAGCAGCGATCTTTCCAAGTTGGAGATTTAGTTATTGCTGTAAGAAGACCCATAAATACTTCACATCGTATTGGCAACAAGTTCCTTTCAAAATGGGATGGACCATACGTTGTTCGAGAAGTTTATACCAATGGTGCATACAAGATCGTTGATCAAGATGGTGTCAAAGTTGGACCGATCAATGGAAAGTTTTTGAAGCGTTACTATGCTTAAAGAAGATATTGCTCCTAAACAAGAGCTTAAACTGTCGTATGTTGCTCCTAAGCACGAGCTTAAACTGCACATTAAAAAAAAAAGCCCGCTATGTTGAAAATCCTTTCTAGGACAACTTAGGCAAAAGTTAGGGCACACAAAAAAAAATGATGAACTACGTTATGACTTGATCCTTCAAATTCGAGGGTACGTAGGCAGCTTGGTTTCATTGCCAAGTTCAGTCCAAAAAAAAATTTTGTTTGATTCAAATATTATCTTTTGTTCACTTGAAAGTATCATGATAATTCTCCATTCAAATTTCATGATTCAAGTTATTTTTCAAGTAAAACAAATCTTTTACAAATTAAAGATCTTTGGGAATTTAATTCGTAGTCCATACATGATGCAAAAATGCTTCAGAAAGCGCAAAAGAAAGATGATATATGGAGAAAAAGAAATTTAACTTCATTTCAAACTTGAAAAGAACTTACAATCCAAAAAAAAAACAAACAAAAAAACTAACAATCCTAAGAACTAATATAAATTTCAAAAAAAAAAAATTACATCAAAAAGGATTCAGGGCTTCCATTTGAAATTCTTCAAGTCTTCTCGAGAGGCTTCCAACATATTTCGCAACAAATCTAAGTTTTTGGCTTCATTCTCAGTAAGGGTAGTAAAAGACTCAACAGAATTCATCTCCTCACGATTCTTGGAGGTGTCGGTTCTTCTTCTTTTCATTTCATCTTCAGTTTATTGGAGCGAAGATTCAAGTCTATGTTTTTGCGTTGCAAAGTAATGAACTCTTGCTCTATATCTGCCAAGTTCGACTGCAGGGTGTTAAGGTTCTCAACAGTTTTATGTTCAAGTAACATTGAATCTTTAAGTTGGATTTCAAGTACTTGAAGTCTTTCAATTCTATCCTTGGATGAAGAGATGGAAGATTCAAGCTCATTAAACTTTTGAACTTGTGTAAAGTAGTCTTCCACCATGCCTTTCAATAAGGATGAATCAACGGACTTAATTGCTTCTATTGCATCAAAGATCTTGTGGACATCACTAGTAAGTGAAGAAACCCGATCAAAAGAAGCGCGAATAATCCTTGGTTGAATGTTTTCCCACAAAATAGTTGCAAGCTTCAACTGACTATCGGATATCACTTTTTCAGCACTAAACTTAGAAAATTCTGGAAGGGCGAGATGACTAGCTTCAACATGAGGGCTTATGGAAGTCTTCACTATAGGGGAAGTATTATTAACAATCATGTTGGGGCAAGCATCTTCTTGGTTGGAAACGGTACTTGAAACATTATTTTTGATCTCAGCTACAAGTTTGTTGAACTCATGCGAACTAGAAATTGAAGCTTCACTTTTGGCAGGGGATATATCACCATGAAAGGATTCCCTTGGCCTGATTCGCTTCCAATGTCTTTCATGATCACTCTCATCAATTGAATCTTCAAGGATCACATTATGCTTCCCTTCGATGACTTTCGGTAAAACCCTTTGTCCTTCATCAACTAATGACACTGATCGAGGAACTTCTTGTGAAGCCTTCACATGCTCCTCTGTTAAATCTATAGTGGACGAGACTTTGGCTTTATTGGATTTGTCTTGCGAAATCTCTAAAGACTTTTTCTTAACATCCTTTGAAGGTTTTCTTCTCTTTGATGGTGATGTACGGATGCTTGAAATCAAAATATCAATAGAATGCTCAAGATATGGCTCATGAACTTTGGACCACCATTCCATGTATCTTGCGGTTGCATGATCATTAGGATTTAGAGAACGAGCTGGAGAGATCAATCTGGACTTTGTATGAGAACGAGTGCAAATTCTCCAAAACCTACATAGATCATCCACAGATCCAGAACGAATGTCTTCCTTAAGAGCTCCGGGAATATCTTGACAAAACCCAAATTGTCTCTCAAATCGATGAGGACTGTAAAGTTCTATAATGATGGCTTGGTTACATCGGGCGGGCAAATAGCTCGAACGAACATTAACAAGGTAGCCATGATTGATATTACTAAGAGCGTCATCATCAACAATCACTTCATCTCTATTTCTGGGATATAAGTTAGCATTCCACACTATGCCACTATGAATCAACTTGCGGGCATCATAATCCTCAAAGTATTTGGCTCCACCTTCTCCTCAAAACTTGCTCATCAAAGGCCCATATACATCATCTGGATTTTGAAAGTGAGTCCGGAAGTAATAACTTAGCCACCCATAAACATAGTGAATTGGAAAACACGCATCTGAAGAGCCCGCTTGAGTAGAAAGTGTGATTCGGTTTAGTCCATGGTAAATATTGGCTAACACCGGGATCGCGAGATTAACAGTTCTTCCACTTCGGCCATGTTTTATATAAACTTTGGTTTTTACCAATTGCTATATTTATTCAGAAGCATGCCTATCCATACTTCTCTCAAGTGGGCTGTCTTTCTATGTGGGCCAATGTTGGTTCTTTGCCCATTTTGATTAAAACATTTTGGAATCAAGACAATACAAAGGTGCAAATAAATTTCAAGATTTGTTCACTTTCTACACTCAACAAAAATCGTGTACGTGACCAAGTCTTGAGGGGGCATTTTGATGGAGACTCAATTAAGAGTTATAAACCCAAGTGCAGGTTATGTTCAAGTAATAAATTCTCGGGTGTCCGAGGTCGAACCACAGGGAAGCGTATTAGTAAGTATAAGTTTATAAATATATAAGACAAAGAAAGTAAACAAGATATTAGGGAATCAACAACAAAATAAGATAAACAAGATATTAGAGAACAAAATAAACAAAATATAAAAGAAATTAAACAAGATATAAAAAACAATAAGAAAAGATGTTGAGGTTAGAGAATCCACTCTTGGTGTTATGCTAAGATTAATCTTGTTTTATAACACAATTGAAATCCACACATAAAGGAGGTTCCAATCGGAAGGTTTAGCAATTCAGTCCAAATTGTCCAACGTCCATAGCATATGATATTATGTTCATTTGGTGTCCTCAAAACTCATAAAAAGAGTCCAAGCATTCCTTATGCCAAGGTATATGTCTACAACAAATCAAGGTTATGAAACCAAGCATTTACTGTGCCATTTTCCTTGTCAATAATGAATCAAGATCCCTACTTTGTAAGTATGATTTTAAACCAAAAGAAAATATTATCTATACTAGTGTTTATAAATGATGATTCATTTTAGCTCATGTTTAAGAGACTAACCTTAGCATTTACCAAGAGCTTCACCTCATCACCTCAACAATATGATTAGCAACACATACTAAAAATGAAAAGAAATGTAAGAAGCATAAGTAAATAAAGAAAAAGAAAACTAGAGAAAGGAAAAAAGAAGAAAACTTAGAGAATTTTTTTACAATGGCTAATATCCTACCAATGTATAATGTATCCCAATACTCATCCAAGGCCCTCTATTTATACACATTTTGGAGGGCTAAATGACAAGAGACAAGCTTTACAAATTTCAAAGGTAGGTATAATAGGTGAATGCATTTTTCTAACAATTTTCGTCATATTGTATGACAATTCTGATCAGCCAGCTTGATGGTCGATTTTGTCAATGTTGGAGGCTCGATCTGATAAAATTGTCTTCTAGAAAAATATACCCCTATCAGTTACGGATCCATATCCGTTGAAATCAGCTCATTTTCTGATGTGGATAAGAAGATATGGGCAAATTACGAAAACAGGTCAGCACAGACGTCATTGCACATCAGCCAACTTGATGGTCGATTTCACTAGGGAAAACGACTCCGTTTCAAGAAGTGTAAAACATGAAAAAGATAGATATGCCTCTTAAATTTGTATGGTTAAAATTTCAGCCTTATTGCTTCAGTGAAACTCCAGATATAGCTGATATGGCAAAAGGTGTCGGAACTGGAACTGAACTGGATTTGCCCTTAATTCTTTATTTAACCTAGTAATCTGAAATCACTCAAAGAAACTCGTGAAAAACACCAAATTACATAAAAATATAAAAAATCATAAACACAATTAGACTAAGCAATAATAACTCGTATTTGACACAAAACAATAATAAAACATAACTAAAAACTATATAATTATACGAGTTATCACACCCCCACACTTAGATTGTTGCTAGTCCCTAGCAACGACTCAATAAAAATAAAATAAGAAAATCTAATCTAATCCATTTTCGTAGGAAATCACGGTGGCACTTAGCATGTGACACAAGCCTTTAAACCCCTAGGTGTCCCTAGTGGACGAGTTTAGTCTCGTGAGGGTTTACTAGGACGATACCCACAAACATTGAAGACATAAGAAAAACTAAAAATAATAATTATAACTAATCCTTCCAATATAAATTAGAGATAATTATTGGACAAGTCTTAAAAACTAATCAATAGCTTAAAGAAATTCACAAAAAATCTTGCTTGAATGTAAATAGTTTGAGTTAAGCCAATATTAACATAACATATTTCAATCAAAATAGTGTATATTAAAACTTAATCTCAACTTCTCACATGGGATACTCTCTTGATTTTCACTCTTTAAAGTAGTGGTAAAGTGTTTACACTCAATCAATCTCATGAAAATACTTCTACCATATGCTTGCTTGTCCACCTATTCTCCACTATTTAGATCATACAACTTCATAAATCAAGAGGTCTTTATTCAAGGTTGTAATGGGGCCAAAGGGTTATAATGTGGTTAAAGAACAAAAGGATAAAGATATCACAAAGGTTCCAAAGAGTTCATAGAGTTTAGAGACATAATAGGATCATACAAATAAAACTTCTCAAAACTCTTATAAAGCACATAATAACATAGGCTAAATATTCATGTTGAGCCTTTGCATCATTCTAACCAACTTTGTAACATCTTTTTCTAGAAGTTCAAGAGAAGATTTTTTTTTTTTAATATGGAAATGTATTTGACAATGATCCCTTTCTTTTTCTCTTGACTTTTTCTTTTCTTTTCTTCCCCCACACTTATCTTTTGTTTCTAACCCAAATTTTCAACTAAAAATATCCCTTGTTTTTTTGCAATACGTCTCAAAATATATAATCCATCTTTAGAACAAGGGTAAGGATATAAGTATATTTAGGCTAGGTGTAAGTTGTGATTACCAATAAAACAGCATATTTAATGTAGGCTCAAATTGGCTCACTAGTGGGGATGTTCTCTTAGAACATTAATAATAGATGGCTGTTTGGCTCTGGTTATAATCCTAATGCCTCTATCATATTCATGTTGTCACATGTATCAATATAGTCTCAAACGGTTTAAAGCAAGTTCTGGAGAATCATGTAATCATAAGAGCACTCAAGAAAGAAATTAGATTGATTTGTATAATGCATCAATCATTATAGGCTCAAAAACTCACAAGGATGATTATACAAGTCAGATTAAGTCTAAACATGCTTCTTTCTCAATCAACATATCATATTAACATTGGCTCATAAAAAGGTTGATATCAAGCTCAATTCTCATGAAAATATTCTCACTAATAACCAGTTTAGACCTATGCAATTCATATCTCATCATTGTATTAAAAAAAAAAACTAAAACACACTAAAAAATAATAATAATAAAGACTCATAAAAAAAATAGTAGACAAAAATAAAAGAAATCCTAAATCATTCCCCCCACACTTAATTCTTACATTGTCCTCAATGTAAGTCTATTAACCCAAATGAAAGAATCATGTGTAAGAGAAAAGAACTAATAACATAAGAATAAGAATAACTAAGACTCAAAACAAAACAAACTCATGCAACCTAATTAATCCTAAAATACTAAACAAAAATTAACAAGTAAACATAAAAAGATTAAAATCAAACTGACAAGGTATGTCTCAAGTCTCCCTTACTCAGACCTTGTTCAGAATGAATACTTCTAAATTGCTTAAAACACAACAAACTTTTTTTTTTTTTTTTAAATTAGCGAAATATGTCCCTTACCCCCTACTAAAGGTAGAATTTAGGAGATATTACCTGCAGAGGTTGCTAACCACTTATTATAACTAAGACATAACAAACAAAATGTTAGATAATGTCACAAAGACAAAGTGCAATCCACTCCTTGCTCGTCCATATCTCTTTTTCTTTTTCCGAGCGTTTGCGAAACAACCGTAGCAGATAAATACTGATAAGCTTGGAGCTTTTTGAGTAAATCTTCAATGGTTGTAGCAGAAATTATGGTTCTCCTTGCCTCTGAAAACATGAATCCATTATCCACAGCATTATCTAAGTATGAAAGCAAATTACTAAAATAACCATTAATATTAAGCAAACCAATGGGTTTCTTATTTGTGACCAAAGATGACCAAGAAGCCACGCAAGCTATTTCTTCCAATATACCCAGACCTCCTGGTAAAGCAATGAATGCATCGGCAGAATGGTACATGATTGTTATCCGTTCATGGATACTCCAGACTTGTATTTCCGTACCCAAGGTAGGTCCACAAAAACCAGTGAATAGTTTTGGCACGATTCCTAGAACTGGACTTCCTCCGGCGTGTGCTGCTGTAGCGACTGCTCCCATTAAACCCGTACTACCGCCTCCATAAATCAACTGGATCTTTTGTTGGGCAAGTATTACTCCAAGTCTTATGGCTTCATCAGCGAATATGTTATTTTTCCCTGGATAAGCACCTCCAAAGACACAAATTTTTTTAATGCGCTGGGACGAAGTACTTTCCATTTTTTTTCGAGTGCCTGAAAGAGAATGAGTACATGGTGTAATATATAGAGGACCGAGTAGTGAATCAGACAAGAGTAATAATGTCGCCGAAAGTGTATTTGACTTGTCAGAAGAAAATGTTAACCTAACAAAAGATTTTTGCGTGATTTCAGGAAGAAAATCAAAAAGAGAAGAAAAATCAACCGTAAAAGACCAATGCAAAAAAAAAAACGAGAATAAATCGAACAACACGTAAATTAAACCAAAATGAAGTTATTGCAAATCAAACCAAAAGCTAAGAAGTCGTTTATTGTAGTTGTGATTGTGGCTCACATCTTCCTCTGGTTTTACGTCCAGAAACGGCTTAAACGCCTTCTATGAGTCGAGGATATGCTTCCCATCCAGTTTTCTTACAAGCTGGCAAACAGGATCTTTTAACATCAGATTCCCAAGATGTTGCCATTCCCTTTGGAATTGCGGCCATAAATCAAGAATTTCTCTTTGTACGTCTCCACTAGGATGCGTCTCAAGAGAAAGTTGGATATTACCCAAATTCTCCTTACTCAGTCCATCCTTAATGAATTCAATTTTATCATCTCGATTAGAGGACGGAATCCCAATAGAACGACATTTACCGTTACACGTCCATCGTGCACATTTGTGGCAATTTGAACTCATGCGCTTTGCTCGTCGCTTCTTTGCAAAAGTGCTTCTACCTGTACCTGGTAAATGCAAAACAAGAAGGTATTCATCTTCACGTACCTTGGCTTCAATTATCCAACGTATATCTTCAGGAATCCCTTTGTGCATAAGCATTCTTAATCTTTCAAATCGAACTTGGTAAAGCTTCAGTAAAATATTTCGAGGAAAAGGAGGAAATCGTTTCTGCAATCTTGTGAGAATATCATCCATCCTAAAAAAAAAATAAAAAAAAAATGAAAGAGAAATTGAAAGAGAAATTAATATACAATATCAGTTTTGTGGGTAGCTGATGGAACCGACTTAAATAATCACGGAGTACCGTTATCCGCCACTTAACCGGGAAAAAAATGTATTTTTTTTTTTATTTTTAAGATTAGTAAAAATTATATTTACATCTAGTTATTTTCAAAACAAGGATCAGAAAGAAAAACAACCTCTTCTTGAGTAACATGATTTTCCAAAAAGAGTTTGAGTCTTTGTCCATTTACCTTGAATACGTTACCATTTTGAGGATTCTCAATGTCAACTGCTCCATAATGATACACATGCTTAACCACAAATGGGCCAGTCCATCTTGATCTCAACTTACCAGGGGATATGTGAAGTCTAGAATTATAAAGTAGAACTTTTTGCCCAACATCAAATGTTTTTCTTGAAATTAACTTGTCATGAAAGGCTTTAGTTCTTTTTTTATGAATTTTAGAATTCTCATATGCATCATTTTTGAGTTCCTCAAACTTTTGTTTCCAACAATGCTTAACCTGAAAAGAATTTAACAAAGAATCAGTGTGTGAAATTTCTGAAGCATTATCAAACTCACATTCAATTAAATAAGCTTCTAAAGGATCATGGAATGTGGTAGTGGTGAGATGTTCATGAACAAGTTCTTCAATGAAATCCACTTCATGTACTTCTGAATCATCACCAGGTTGCTTGCAAATGTTGAACACATTTAATTCTAAAGTCATATTTCCAAAAGAAATGTTCAAAATACCATTCCTGCAATTTATCAGAGCATTAGAAGTTGCAAGAAATGGACGGCCTAATATAACAGGAATTTGAACATTTGGATTTGAAACAGGATGTGTTTCCAAAACAATAAAATCAACAGGGAAGTAAAAATTTTCAATTTGAACCAAAACATCTTCAACTATCCCTCGAGGAATTTTTACAGAACGATCAGCTAATTGAAGTGTAACAGGTGTTTCCTTGAGTTCACCTAAACCTAACTGTTGATAAACAGAAAAAGGCAAAAGATTAACACTAACACCAAGATCAAGCAATGCACGTTCTATTCTAGTGTTTCCAATGATGCATGAGATTGTTGGACATCCAGGATCTTTGAATTTTGGTGGAGTAAGGTGCTGAATGATTGAGCTCACACTTTCCGTCAGAAATGCTTTCTTTTGTACATTATGTTTCCTTTTAACTGTGCACATGTCCTTCAAAAATTTAGCATAAGACGGAACTTGTTTGATTGCATCCAATAAAGGAATGTTAATCTTAACTTGTTTGAAAAGTTCATAAATTTCTGCATTTTGATTCAAATTCTTTATTGTTTGCAACCTTTGAGGAAAAGGAGCAAGATGCATACCTTTTTCTTTGTCCAAATTTTCAAGAAGTTCAGACTTACCATCATCCTTACCGTTACTTTTCGGAGGGGAAGGAGGATCTTGGTCTTTTGATGGAATGTTTTTGTCAATTGCCTTTCCACTTCGAAGAGTTGTGATAGAACTGGCATTTTCCTGTTGAGTTTCATTGGAGCAAGAAACAAAACATTGAGTAGAAGGGTTAGGCTGAGGTTGAGCAGGAAACTTACCTTTTTCTTGAGTGCGTAATGAAGCTGTCAATGTGGACAAGGTGTTTTTGATCTCATTGATGTCCTGTGAAGTTTGGTTATTCACATTTGCTTGTGTTTGCATGAATGCTTGCAATGTCTCTTCCAAGGTTTGTACACGTGAAGGTTGATAGGAAAAAGTGTTGCCCGGCTTTTGAGATTGTGGTACCTGAACATGATTATTATTCCGCCAACTGAAGTTGGGATGATTTCTCCATTCAGGGTTATACGTTTCAGAGTAAGGAGAAGGAAAAGGCTTTTTAAATGTGTTTATGGAATTTACTTGATCATGCAACGCTTCTTTAAGAATGGGAATGTTTGGACATTCATAAGTGGGGTGTCCCATGATTTCACAAATTCCACAACTTTCTTCATTTTTAACCGTTTTGACTTCTTTTACTTCTCTAAGTTCCATGGCTTCAATCTTTCTAGCCAAATTAGCTACTTTAGCTTTTATCTCATCTTCTTGACTAAAATGATATTTACCTCTGTTAGAAAAAAGATTAGATCTATTGGAACTTTCAGAGGAATTATCTGTGTGCCAGGCTTGAGAGTTATCTGCCAAATGGTCTAGGTAGTCAAAGGCTTCTTCAGGTTCTCTTTCTAGAAACTCACCGTTACACATTGTTTCAACAAATTGTTTAGTTTCGGGAGTTAAACTTTCATAAAAGAAACTAATAAGACGCCATTTTTCAAAACCATGATGTGGACAAGAACTTAACAAATCTTTAAAACGCTCCCAGCACTGAAAAAATGCTTCATTTTGATTTTGATTGAAATTTTGAATCTGTCTTTTCAAAGCAGTAGTTTTATGTGCTGGGAAAAATTTCTTTAGAAACTCAGTTTGTAATTCTTGCCATGTGCCAATTGACCTTGCTTTTAAATTATGAAGCCAAATTTTTGCTTTATCTTTTAAAGAAAAAGGAAATAATTTTAGCTTGACAATTTTATTTGTACATTGTTGGTCATTAAAGGTGACACATACATCCTCGAAGTCTTTTAGAAACGAGTAAGCACTTTCCGATTCTAACCCATGGAAATTTGGAAGCAAAGCTATCATACCTGGTTTAAAACGAAAGTTGTTTGCATTGAGAGGAAAAATAAAACAAGAGGGTGATGAGCTTCTAGTTGGTTGCAAGTAGTCACGCATGGTGCGTACTTGTCTGTTCTCATCTTCAGCATGAACACTTTCATTGTCAGCCATGGTAGGAGTTGTATTAGAAAGATTACCTGAAAAAGTTTCACAATAAAATCTAACTAAACGACGAGATCTAAAATCACGTCGCCAAACAAGCATAAAACAAAGTTAATATACAGATTAGGCGGTATAACCAGCCAATAAAAATAAAACAAAGTTAATATACAATATAAATATAAATATATAGAAAATTAGGCGGTATAACCAGCCAATAAAAATAAAAATAAAAATACTTATAAATTTATATACTTAGTATTGCCTCCCCGGCAACGGCGCCAAAAACTTGATGGAGACTCAATTAAGAGTTATAAACCCAAGTGCAGGTTATGTTCAAGTAATAAATTCTCGGGTGTCCGAGGTCGAACCACAGGGAAGCGTATTAGTAAGTATAAGTTTATAAATATATAAGACAAAGAAAGTAAACAAGATATTAGGGAATCAACAACAAAATAAGATAAACAAGATATTAGAGAACAAAATAAACAAAATATAAAAGAAATTAAACAAGATATAAAAAACAATAAGAAAAGATGTTGAGGTTAGAGAATCCACTCTTGGTGTTATGCTAAGATTAATCTTGTTTTATAACACAATTGAAATCCACACATAAAGGAGGTTCCAATCGGAAGGTTTAGCAATTCAGTCCAAATTGTCCAACGTCCATAGCATATGATATTATGTTCATTTGGTGTCCTCAAAACTCATAAAAAGAGTCCAAGCATTCCTTATGCCAAGGTATATGTCTACAACAAATCAAGGTTATGAAACCAAGCATTTACTGTGCCATTTTCCTTGTCAATAATGAATCAAGATCCCTACTTTGTAAGTATGATTTTAAACCAAAAGAAAATATTATCTATACTAGTGTTTATAAATGATGATTCATTTTAGCTCATGTTTAAGAGACTAACCTTAGCATTTACCAAGAGCTTCACCTCATCACCTCAACAATATGATTAGCAACACATACTAAAAATGAAAAGAAATGTAAGAAGCATAAGTAAATAAAGAAAAAGAAAACTAGAGAAAGGAAAAAAGAAGAAAACTTAGAGAATTTTTTTACAATGGCTAATATCCTACCAATGTATAATGTATCCCAATACTCATCCAAGGCCCTCTATTTATACACATTTTGGAGGGCTAAATGACAAGAGACAAGCTTTACAAATTTCAAAGGTAGGTATAATAGGTGAATGCATTTTTCTAACAATTTTCGTCATATTGTATGACAATTCTGATCAGCCAGCTTGATGGTCGATTTTGTCAATGTTGGAGGCTCGATCTGATAAAATTGTCTTCTAGAAAAATATACCCCTATCAGTTACGGATCCATATCCGTTGAAATCAGCTCATTTTCTGATGTGGATAAGAAGATATGGGCAAATTACGAAAACAGGTCAGCACAGACGTCATTGCACATCAGCCAACTTGATGGTCGATTTCACTAGGGAAAACGACTCCGTTTCAAGAAGTGTAAAACATGAAAAAGATAGATATGCCTCTTAAATTTGTACGGTTAAAATTTCAGCCTTATTGCTTCAGTGAAACTCCAGATATAGCTGATATGGCAAAAGGTGTCGGAACTGGAACTGAACTGGATTTGCCCTTAATTCTTTATTTAACCTAGTAATCTGAAATCACTCAAAGAAACTCGTGAAAAACACCAAATTACATAAAAATATAAAAAATCATAAACACAATTAGACTAAGCAATAATAACTCGTATTTGACACAAAACAATAATAAAACATAACTAAAAACTATATAATTATACGAGTTATCACACCCCCACACTTAGATTGTTGCTAGTCCCTAGCAACGACTCAATAAAAATAAAATAAGAAAATCTAATCTAATCCATTTTCGTAGGAAATCACGGTGGCACTTAGCATGTGACACAAGCCTTTAAACCCCTAGGTGTCCCTAGTGGACGAGTTTAGTCTCGTGAGGGTTTACTAGGACGATACCCACAAACATTGAAGACATAAGAAAAACTAAAAATAATAATTATAACTAATCCTTCCAATATAAATTAGAGATAATTATTGGACAAGTCTTAAAAACTAATCAATAGCTTAAAGAAATTCACAAAAAATCTTGCTTGAATGTAAATAGTTTGAGTTAAGCCAATATTAACATAACATATTTCAATCAAAATAGTGTATATTAAAACTTAATCTCAACTTCTCACATGGGATACTCTCTTGATTTTCACTCTTTAAAGTAGTGGTAAAGTGTTTACACTCAATCAATCTCATGAAAACACTTCTACCATATGCTTGCTTGTCCACCTATTCTCCACTATTTAGATCATACAACTTCATAAATCAAGAGGTCTTTATTCAAGGTTGTAATGGGGCCAAAGGGTTATAATGTGGTTAAAGAACAAAAGGATAAAGATATCACAAAGGTTCCAAAGAGTTCATAGAGTTTAGAGACATAATAGGATCATACAAATAAAACTTCTCAAAACTCTTATAAAGCACATAATAACATAGGCTAAATATTCATGTTGAGCCTTTGCATCATTCTAACCAACTTTGTAACATCTTTTTCTAGAAGTTCAAGAGAAGATTTTTTTTTTTTAATATGGAAATGTATTTGACAATGATCCCTTTCTTTTTCTCTTGACTTTTTCTTTTCTTTTCTTCCCCCACACTTATCTTTTGTTTCTAACCCAAATTTTCAACTAAAAATATCCCTTGTTTTTTTGCAATACGTCTCAAAATATATAATCCATCTTTAGAACAAGGGTAAGGATATAAGTATATTTAGGCTAGGTGTAAGTTGTGATTACCAATAAAACAGCATATTTAATGTAGGCTCAAATTGGCTCACTAGTGGGGATGTTCTCTTAGAACATTAATAATAGATGGCTGTTTGGCTCTGGTTATAATCCTAATGCCTCTATCATATTCATGTTGTCACATGTATCAATATAGTCTCAAACGGTTTAAAGCAAGTTCTGGAGAATCATGTAATCATAAGAGCACTCAAGAAAGAAATTAGATTGATTTGTATAATGCATCAATCATTATAGGCTCAAAAACTCACAAGGATGATTATACAAGTCAGATTAAGTCTAAACATGCTTCTTTCTCAATCAACATATCATATTAACATTGGCTCATAAAAAGGTTGATATCAAGCTCAATTCTCATGAAAATATTCTCACTAATAACCAGTTTAGACCTATGCAATTCATATCTCATCATTGTATTAAAAAAAAAACTAAAACACACTAAAAAATAATAATAATAAAGACTCATAAAAAAAATAGTAGACAAAAATAAAAGAAATCCTAAATCATTCCCCCCACACTTAATTCTTACATTGTCCTCAATGTAAGTCTATTAACCCAAATGAAAGAATCATGTGTAAGAGAAAAGAACTAATAACATAAGAATAAGAATAACTAAGACTCAAAACAAAACAAACTCATGCAACCTAATTAATCCTAAAATACTAAACAAAAATTAACAAGTAAACATAAAAAGATTAAAATCAAACTGACAAGGTATGTCTCAAGTCTCCCTTACTCAGACCTTGTTCAGAATGAATACTTCTAAATTGCTTAAAACACAACAAACTTTTTTTTTTTTTTTAAATTAGCGAAATATGTCCCTTACCCCCTACTAAAGGTAGAATTTAGGAGATATTACCTGCAGAGGTTGCTAACCACTTATTATAACTAAGACATAACAAACAAAATGTTAGATAATGTCACAAAGACAAAGTGCAATCCACTCCTTGCTCGTCCATATCTCTTTTTCTTTTTCCGAGCGTTTGCGAAACAACCGTAGCAGATAAATACTCATAAGCTTGGAGCTTTTTGAGTAAATCTTCAATGGTTGTAGCAGAAATTATGGTTCTCCTTGCCTCTGAAAACATGAATCCATTATCCACAGCATTATCTAAGTATGAAAGCAAATTACTAAAATAACCATTAATATTAAGCAAACCAATGGGTTTCTTATTTGTGACCAAAGATGACCAAGAAGCCACGCAAGCTATTTCTTCCAATGTACCCAGACCTCCTGGTAAAGCAATGAATGCATCGGCAGAATGGTACATGATTGTTATCCGTTCATGGATACTCCAGACTTGTATTTCCGTACCCAAGGTAGGTCCACAAAAACCAGTGAATAGTTTTGGCACGATTCCTAGAACTGGACTTCCTCCGGCGTGTGCTGCTGTAGCGACTGCTCCCATTAAACCCGTACTACCGCCTCCATAAATCAACTGGATCTTTTGTTGGGCAAGTATTACTCCAAGTCTTATGGCTTCATCAGCGAATATGTTATTTTTCCCTGGATAAGCACCTCCAAAGACACAAATTTTTTTAATGCGCTGGGACGAAGTACTTTCCATTTTTTTTCGAGTGCCTGAAAGAGAATGAGTACATGGTGTAATATATAGAGGACCGAGTAGTGAATCAGACAAGAGTAATAATGTCGCCGAAAGTGTATTTGACTTGTCAGAAGAAAATGTTAACCTAACAAAAGATTTTTGCGTGATTTTTGCATTTTTCTAACAATTTTCGTCATATTGTATGACAATTCTGATCAGCCAGCTTGATGGTCGATTTTGTCATTGTTGGAGGCTCGATCTGATAAAATTGTCTTCTAGAAAAATATACCCCTATCAGTTACGGATCCATAGCCGTTGGAATCAGCTCATTTTCTGATGTGGATAAGAAGATATGGGCAAATTACGAAAACAGGTCAGCACAGACGTCATTGCACATCAGCCAACTTGATGGTCGATTTCACTAGGGAAAACGACTCCGTTTCAAGAAGTGTAAAACATGAAAAAGATAGATATGCCTCTTAAATTTGTACGGTTAAAATTTCAGCCTTATTGCTTCAGTGAAACTCCAGATATAGCTGATATGGCAAAAGGTGTCGGAACTGGAACTGAACTGGATTTGCCCTTAATTCTTTATTTAACCTAGTAATCTGAAATCACTCAAAGAAACTCGTGAAAAACACCAAATTACATAAAAATATAAAAAATCATAAACACAATTAGACTAAGCAATAATAACTCGTATTTGACACAAAACAATAATAAAACATAACTAAAAACTATATAATTATACGAGTTATCACACCCCCACACTTAGATTGTTGCTAGTCCCTAGCAACGACTCAATAAAAATAAAATAAGAAAATCTAATCTAATCCATTTTCGTAGGAAATCACGGTGGCACTTAGCATGTGACACAAGCCTTTAAACCCCTAGGTGTCCCTAGTGGACGAGTTTAGTCTCGTGAGGGTTTACTAGGACGATACCCACAAACATTGAAGACATAAGAAAAACTAAAAATAATAATTATAACTAATCCTTCCAATATAAATTAGAGATAATTATTGGACAAGTCTTAAAAACTAATCAATAGCTTAAAGAAATTCACAAAAAATCTTGCTTGAATGTAAATAGTTTGAGTTAAGCCAATATTAACATAACATATTTCAATCAAAATAGTGTATATTAAAACTTAATCTCAACTTCTCACATGGGATACTCTCTTGATTTTCACTCTTTAAAGTAGTGGTAAAGTGTTTACACTCAATCAATCTCATGAAAACACTTCTACCATATGCTTGCTTGTCCACCTATTCTCCACTATTTAGATCATACAACTTCATAAATCAAGAGGTCTTTATTCAAGGTTGTAATGGGGCCAAAGGGTTATAATGTGGTTAAAGAACAAAAGGATAAAGATATCACAAAGGTTCCAAAGAGTTCATAGAGTTTAGAGACATAATAGGATCATACAAATAAAACTTCTCAAAACTCTTATAAAGCACATAATAACATAGGCTAAATATTCATGTTGAGCCTTTGCATCATTCTAACCAACTTTGTAACATCTTTTTCTAGAAGTTCAAGAGAAGATTTTTTTTTTTTTTAATATGGAAATGTATTTGACAATGATCCCTTTCTTTTTCTCTTGACTTTTTCTTTTCTTTTCTTCCCCCACACTTATCTTTTGTTTCTAACCCAAATTTTCAACTAAAAATATCCCTTGTTTTTTTGCAATACGTCTCAAAATATATAATCCATCTTTAGAACAAGGGTAAGGATATAAGTATATTTAGGCTAGGTGTAAGTTGTGATTACCAATAAAACAGCATATTTAATGTAGGCTCAAATTGGCTCACTAGTGGGGATGTTCTCTTAGAACATTAATAATAGATGGCTGTTTGGCTCTGGTTATAATCCTAATGCCTCTATCATATTCATGTTGTCACATGTATCAATATAGTCTCAAACGGTTTAAAGCAAGTTCTGGAGAATCATGTAATCATAAGAGCACTCAAGAAAGAAATTAGATTGATTTGTATAATGCATCAATCATTATAGGCTCAAAAACTCACAAGGATGATTATACAAGTCAGATTAAGTCTAAACATGCTTCTTTCTCAATCAACATATCATATTAACATTGGCTCATAAAAAGGTTGATATCAAGCTCAATTCTCATGAAAATATTCTCACTAATAACCAGTTTAGACCTATGCAATTCATATCTCATCATTGTATTAAAAAAAAAAACTAAAACACACTAAAAAATAATAATAATAAAGACTCATAAAAAAAATAGTAGACAAAAATAAAAGAAATCCTAAATCATTCCCCCCACACTTAATTCTTACATTGTCCTCAATGTAAGTCTATTAACCCAAATGAAAGAATCATGTGTAAGAGAAAAGAACTAATAACATAAGAATAAGAATAACTAAGACTCAAAACAAAACAAACTCATGCAACCTAATTAATCCTAAAATACTAAACAAAAATTAACAAGTAAACATAAAAAGATTAAAATCAAACTGACAAGGTATGTCTCAAGTCTCCCTTACTCAGACCTTGTTCAGAATGAATACTTCTAAATTGCTTAAAACACAACAAACTTTTTTTTTTTTTTTAAATTAGCGAAATATGTCCCTTACCCCCTACTAAAGGTAGAATTTAGGAGATATTACCTGCAGAGGTTGCTAACCACTTATTATAACTAAGACATAACAAACAAAATGTTAGATAATGTCACAAAGACAAAGTGCAATCCACTCCTTGCTCGTCCATATCTCTTTTTCTTTTTCCGAGCGTTTGCGAAACAACCGTAGCAGATAAATACTCATAAGCTTGGAGCTTTTTGAGTAAATCTTCAATGGTTGTAGCAGAAATTATGGTTCTCCTTGCCTCTGAAAACATGAATCCATTATCCACAGCATTATCTAAGTATGAAAGCAAATTACTAAAATAACCATTAATATTAAGCAAACCAATGGGTTTCTTATTTGTGACCAAAGATGACCAAGAAGCCACGCAAGCTATTTCTTCCAATGTACCCAGACCTCCTGGTAAAGCAATGAATGCATCGGCAGAATGGTACATGATTGTTATCCGTTCATGGATACTCCAGACTTGTATTTCCGTACCCAAGGTAGGTCCACAAAAACCAGTGAATAGTTTTGGCACGATTCCTAGAACTGGACTTCCTCCGGCGTGTGCTGCTGTAGCGACTGCTCCCATTAAACCCGTACTACCGCCTCCATAAATCAACTGGATCTTTTGTTGGGCAAGTATTACTCCAAGTCTTATGGCTTCATCAGCGAATATGTTATTTTTCCCTGGATAAGCACCTCCAAAGACACAAATTTTTTTAATGCGCTGGGACGAAGTACTTTCCATTTTTTTTCGAGTGCCTGAAAGAGAATGAGTACATGGTGTAATATATAGAGGACCGAGTAGTGAATCAGACAAGAGTAATAATGTCGCCGAAAGTGTATTTGACTTGTCAGAAGAAAATGTTAACCTAACAAAAGATTTTTGCGTGATTTTTGCATTTTTCTAACAATTTTCGTCATATTGTATGACAATTCTGATCAGCCAGCTTGATGGTCGATTTTGTCATTGTTGGAGGCTCGATCTGATAAAATTGTCTTCTAGAAAAATATACCCCTATCAGTTACGGATCCATAGCCGTTGGAATCAGCTCATTTTCTGATGTGGATAAGAAGATATGGGCAAATTACGAAAACAGGTCAGCACAGACGTCATTGCACATCAGCCAACTTGATGGTCGATTTCACTAGGGAAAACGACTCCGTTTCAAGAAGTGTAAAACATGAAAAAGATAGATATGCCTCTTAAATTTGTACAGTTAAAATTTCAGCCTTATTGCTTCAGTGAAACTCCAGATATAGCTGATATGGCAAAAGGTGTCGGAACTGGAACTGAACTGGATTTGCCCTTAATTCTTTATTTAACCTAGTAATCTGAAATCACTCAAAGAAACTCGTGAAAAACACCAAATTACATAAAAATATAAAAAATCATAAACACAATTAGACTAAGCAATAATAACTCGTATTTGACACAAAACAATAATAAAACATAACTAAAAACTATATAATTATACGAGTTATCACATTTGTAGAAGGAGAAATTTTTTTGACCAATTACAAATTGTCACGTGTTAATTGAAATTTCTTTTAATTAAGAAATTTTTAATTAAATTATGCATTATCTTATCATAATTAATTATTTTATAATTAATTAAATATGTACACATGGCTTGACCAATCAAATTGCAAGGATTCATGGGTCACCCAATTAAACTTCACCCATGTGTCATAATTACTTCATCTCTAATTAAATTAAATTAATTAAGAGATAAATAATGAAGTTTTATCTCTAATTAAATTAATTAAGAGATAAATAAATATTTTATCTCTAATTTAATTAATTAATTAAGTGATAAATTATGAAGTTTTATCTCTAATTAAATTGAATTAAATTAATTAAGAGATAAATAAATATTTTATCTCTAATTTAATTAATTAAGAGATAAATAAATATTTTATCTCTAATTTAATTAATTAATTAAGGGATAAATAATGAAGTTTTATCTCTAATTAAATTGAATTAAATTAATTAAGAGATAAATAAATATTTTATCTCTAATTTAATTAATTAAGAGATAAATAAATATTTTATCTCTAATTTAATTAATTAAGAGATAAATAATGAAGTTTTATCTCTAATTAAATTAAATTAATTAAGAGATAAATAAGGAAGACAAGTTCTTTTAGAACTCTCTTTCACCTGGCTGGCTACCACTATAAATAGAGACCTCCCCTTAACACAAATTCACAATTCACAAGCCTAAGGAGAAGAAGAAAGATTTGGAAGAGTTAAATCCTCTCCAAAGTCTTAAGAAGAAATAGATTTGGAAGAGTTAAATATCTCCAAAGTCTGAAGAAGAAAAAGATTTGGAAGAGTTAAATCCTCTCCAAAGTCTTAAGTAGAAATAGATTTGGAAGAGTTAAATCCTCTCCAAAGTCTCAAGAAGAAATCTTTGCAGAATTGAAGCAAGAAATTCTTAAGAACACCATCGTGCCTGTTCTTAAAGATTTCTCAAGAAGTTGCTCTTCAATCTTGTGTTGATCCAAGAAAGAAGATAAATCTTGTTTGCTCTAGATCAAGTCTCGAAGACACTTGAAGCAAACAACGTGTGTTCAAGATCAAGTCTCAAAGACCCTTGAAGCATAATTCCAAGATTTCCAAGACTTCTTAAATTTGGGATCAAATTTCAAGATCAAGTCTAGAAGACCCTTGAAGTGGATCTCATCAATTCAAGATCAAGTTGTGAAGACCTTTGAATCAAAATTTTGCTGAAGAAAAGAATCAAAGGATTTCTTTCTTTAAGAATATTCAGAGATTGTAACCTCAAAGTTTGATTAATAAAATTCTTATTTGACTGCAAATTTTCCTTGTCATATTTTCGACACGAAATTTGTGTGTACAAATTTTGGCACGCCCGGTGGGACAATCTCTGCCTTTCATCTATTTTCTTCAAAACTCAAGTTATCAAGTTGCAATGGCTCCCAAGAAGAACCTTGCTAGCAAACCCAACTCTCAAGCCTGCTTAAGCTAATCCTACAGTCTACCCCACTTCATCATCAAGCGTTGATATCCCTGCTCATCCTTATGGCACTAGGAGGAAGACCAAAGCTCTTGCTGAATTGTATGAGCAAACTTTTCCGGTGCTCAATCAAAACCCTCTCTATGACATTTCTTCTCCAATTCAAGACTTAGAAGAAGTTTCTGCTGGACAAGTTGATTCTTCTCGAGGATCAAGTGCAAGTCGCCAGTTAACATACAAAGAACAAGATAGCTACTCAAGCAACAACCCTATTCCATCATCTGCTCTAAAATCAAGTTCTGGAGTAATGGCTCTCATGACAACTGGCAACACGTCATTGGAAGAACAAGTTGCACTTCTGGCAAAATCTGTTGAAATTCTTTCAGCAAGCATCAAAGAGAAGGATAACTAGATCGCTTCCATGATGGACAAGATCGCCGGTCTCACTGGAAAAAGGAACGAAGCTTCAAACCAAAATTGGCAATCAATCTTTCAAGATGATGGTGAGAACTCTGGCAAGGAAGTTGCTAAGGATTCTGAAGAAAAGATCAATGAACTCGTCACTACCAGTCAGCTCAAGGATCTTATCAAGGAGGCTATCAAAGATCAAGTTGAAAGCGTCACTCAACCTTTATATACATATGCAAAGCCATATTCTCAAAGGATCAATCGTCTGAGGATGCCTGGGAACTATCAACCCCCAAAGTTTCAGCAGTTCGATGGAAAAGGAAATCCACGCCAACATGTTGCACATTTCGTGGAAACTTGCAATAATGCTGGAACCTATGGAGATCTCATGGTGAAGCAGTTCGTTCGCTCCTTAAAAAGCAACGTCTTTGATTGGTATACTGATCTTGAGCCTGGGACGATTGACAGCTGGGAACAACTTGAGCGTGAATTCTTTAATCGATTCTACAGCACTCGCCGCATAGTCAACATGATCGAACTCACAAGCTCACGTCAATGGAAGGATGAGCCAGTCATTGATTACATCCACAGATGGAGAAATCTGAGCCTTAACTGCAAAGAAAGACTGTCTGAGTCTTCTGCCCTTGACATGTGCATCCAAGGCATGAATTGGGGCTTGCGTTACATTCTTCAAGGCATCAAGCCTAAGACCTTTGAAGAATTAGCCACTCGTGCTCATGATATGGAGTTGAGTATGAAAGCTGCTGGAAATCAAGAACCTCCGGTGCAAGAGCCAAAGAAAGGTAAGGAAAAACAAGATACCCGCGAAGGGGGCAAAACCTTTAATAAAAAGGGAGAAAGCAAACAGTCCATGACCGTAACTACCAAGCCTCTTAAGATATCTCCCAAGTCAAAACAATCTCAAGAGATGAAATCTTCTCCTATCCAAGACAAAGGTAAAGGCAAGATCACTTTGAAGGAGAGACAAGAAAAGAAGTATCCTTTTCCTTATTCTGATGTTTCAAGCATTCTTGAAGAACTTTTAAAGACTAAGCTGATTCAGTTGCCAGAAATGAAGAGACCTGAAGAAGCTGATAAAGTAGAAGACCCCAATTATTGCAAGTACCATCGCTTGATTAGCCATCCTCTGGAGAAGTGCTTTATTTTGAAGGATAAAATCATGCGACTCTATGAAGAGGGGAAAATCGAGTTTGAAGAAGAAACGGTGTCGTCAAATTTGGCATCAGTCAATATGGTTTCTCAATCCAATTTGCTGGATAGAACCATAAAATTTGGCTCTTTTGATCCTATCATACTGGCTCCAAGTACAAGTACGATGGTGGATCTTCAAGGAAGTGGGGGCAACTATTTGCTTCAAAGACAAAATCAAGATTACGATGGTTGGACTCTAGTCACACGCCGAAAAAGCAAAAAGAAGAATCTTCCAAAATTTGTGATAGTGCCTACAAGAGCTAAGATGATCAAACAACCAGCCAAATCTCCAAAGCCCAATGTGCCTCAAGAAACAAAAATGCCATCTCAAGGTAAAAATTCAATAGGGAGAAAGCCTAGGAGGCCAATCACTTTAAACGAATTCATGCCAATTCAGCTTAGAGATGAAGATTCGGTTTTCATGACTTGTTACCATAACGGTGGCAATGAAGATAATGAAAAAAACATTGACACAGTAGCATTTGATGTTGATGATCATTCTTGTGCTACGAAAATTAACTTTTCTGATGAAGATCTATTGCTAGGGTCAACCCCTCATAATCGGCCGTTGTTCGTCGTAGGATATACTCGAGAACAGAAGATCAATAGAATATTGATCGATGATGGTTCTGCTGTCAACATACTCCCGTTGATGACAATGAAGGAATTGGGAGTTCCTTTGGATGAATTGATGCAAAGCCGCTTGATGATCCAAGGATTCAACCAAGGGGGACAAAGAGCTCTTGGAAAACTTAGACTTCAACTTTTCATTGGAGATATGGAGTCAAGTCCACTTTTCCATGTGATTGATGCCAAAACGACGTACAACATGTTGTTAGGACGACCGTGGGTACATCAAAATGGTGTAGTCTCCTCAAACCTGCACCAATGTCTCAAGTATTGCAGAAACGGTCAAGTCAAGACGATCCTTGCAGACGCTAAGCCATTTACTATAGCAGAAGCACATTTCGCAGATGCAAAGTTTTATCTAAAAGATACACTTATCGAAGAAGTAATGCCCAATCCGATGCAAGAATTAAAGCAAAAGGGAAAGAATTTGGCTTCCTCCACAGTTGGAGAAGATGAAATCACTCAAGGTTTAAAGGATTTGACTCTTCCCCTCACTAACTTGGAAGAATCAAGAGGCCTTATACCTCCACTGAAAGGATTTGTTAGGCCAGTAGAAGAACCTCTTTGTGAACATCAGGATCTTCCTACTCATCGAGCCAAAGATTTTGATCCTAATGCTTATAGGTTGCTTGTCAAAGCTGGATATAAACAAGAGGATGTTGCAAAATTGGCTCACGAGACAAAAGAGTCTAACAAAGAAAAACCGCAAAGTTCATTCAAGATCCGACAGGTCTGGCAAAAGAAAATTGATCACATCGAAACTTCTAGAGAGGGGCTTGGATATTCTCCATTAAAATGGAAGATTCATAAACAAACTTCGAGGTACATAAATGTGGAGGAAGTTCTCGAGGATCAAGAAGATGCAATGAAGCCAACAGGACTTTTAGTATTTGATCGCTTGGGAGCACGCTAAACACGATGTTCAGTGTTTGATCGTTTGAGCATTCAATCATCACGAAGGTCAGTTTTTGAATGAATGGGAGAAAAATGCAGTGAAGTTTCTGTAAGTAAACCAATTTTCATTCGGTCAAGGCTTGGAAGTCTGTACTCCGAAGAAGTTAACTATGACAGAAAAAGAAAATTTTCCACTTTAAAGGAATTAAGAGATTTTCACAGCAAAATTCCTTCTCGAATGAAAAGGAATTTTCCCAAGCCCATTTTTCGGGCCTAATATTTTTGTCCAAACCCTCCCAAATATAGGCGGGCCTTCGGGCTTGGACGGGTAGCCCGACCCTTGGACAGGTCTACATGGTTGTAAGGGTCGGACTACCCATCCAAGCCCGTTTAAAAAATTAGGCCCGTTTAAATTATGGGCCGGGCCTTGGCTCCAACATTCAAGGCCCGAGCCCGGCCCGGCCCGTTTTCTAATTAAATAATATATTATTTATATTTTTATATATTGTATAATTTATGTCATATAAAAAGTAAATATATATAATATTATAGTGTAAACATTAAAAAATATGTTAAGTTGTACATGTTTAACAATTTGATAAAAGAAAAAATATAAAATTATTAAAGATTAAATAATAAATATATATATTTTTAAAAAAATTAGAAAAAAATAATATGGGCGGGCCTAAACGGGTTTGGACAAAATTTGAGGCCCATATTTCGGGCCGAGCCGGACTTGGGCAAGCAAATATGGTGTTGATACCATACATGGGCCCGGTCCATATTTTAAAAGAATAAAAGAATATATATATATTAAAAGAATAAAAAAATTAAAAAAAATAAACTTTAAAAAAAAAATCGCCATGGCATATGGCGATTTTTCAACTTTGTTTTTTTAAAAAAATAAAATTTATCGTTGGAAAATTGCCATGGGCCATGACGATTTCTCAACTGGTTAAATAAAAATGAATTTTAAAAAATAATTTGAAATCAATGATATTTCGATAAATAAAAAGAAAAACAGCACTATTAAGATAAAAAAAAAACCGAAGAAAACTAGTGAATATATGCATATACCTATTTTAATTATATATGCGTTAATGCTGCTGTGACATATTGACAAGAAGAATAAGAAACTGCACGTGAACTAAACTATGTATATAAGGATAGAAAAGCAAGACTTAGAAACAAATGGAAGAGCCATGATTCATGAGTAGAACTGTTCATAAATCAGGTAACCCGCTTGGCTCAATCGATTTGTTTTGTATTAGATCGAGCTTAAATATGATTTTTTATAATTCGGCTCGATCCGGTTCGGATCACTGTTTAATTATTAAAATATTATATATATATATATGTTTGTCACCGTCTACAAGCAATCAAAAAAAAAGATGATATACTAGGATGTATTGTTTAATATATAATTTTGGCCGGTTAATGAAATGTTTTAGGGTTTTTTTTTTTTTTTTATATATAAGAGGTCCATATTTTAAAAGAATATATATATATATATATATTAAAAGAAAAAAAATTAAGAAAAACAAACTTTAAAAATAAAAAAAAATCGTCATGGCATATGACGATTTTTCAACTTTGTTTTTTTTTTTTTAAAATAAAATTTATCGTTGGGAAATTGCCATGGGCCATGGCGATTTCCCAACTGATTAAAATAAGAGCGAATTTTGAAAAATAATTTAAAATTAATGATATTTCGATAAATAAAAATAAAAATAGCACTATTAAGATAAAAAAATACCCGAAGAAAACTAGTGAATATATATGCAGATACCTATTTCAATTATATATGCGTTAATGCTGCTGTGACATATTGACAAGAAGAATAAGAAACTGCACGTGAACTAAACTATGTATATAAGGATAGAAAAGCAAGACTTAGAAACAAATGGAAGAGCCATGATTCATCTAAATATTAATAAAAAAAAATAATTTTTTTAATATTTTAATATATTTAAACAGTAAAACAGGCTTATACGGACTTGCCGAGACCCTACCCGAAATAGATTTGGACATGAAATTAAAAAAAAATTCAAGCCGCGATCCCGACCCATGAACAGGTCTATTCATGAGATATTGATCTTTATTATTGAGAAAGTGCTATATTTTTTTAAATATATAAATTTGGTAATAACTTTAAAAAACTCATCCTATCGAAAATTTCAAAATTTTCTTTAATCTTTATTATATATTTTAAATAATATTTTTATAAAGTGTATAAAATCATTTTCTTTTCTATTAACCACTTTACATTCTTTACATAACTCCTTTTCTTTTCTTTTCTTTTCTTTTCTCTTTTTTTTTTTGTTTATATATATATATATATATATAACTCCTTTTCTGTCTTGGAAGATTGATACTTTTAACCCCACGTGGGTGGATAGGATGGTGCAGCGAAGATCAACGGGGATTCACTTTACCTAGCTAGAAATTTCCCTCTATATATATATTTTTATCAATTTCATTTATATCTTCGTTCTAACGTGACACTTCTAGGAAGTCTCCTCGTTCACTCTTTTAACAATTATTATATCCTAAAAGCTTTGCCATTACCTCTAAAAGGGCTCAAGTTCCTTAACATATGTAATTAATAGTTCTAGGTAGATCTTACTAGTAGTATTAGTTTTGGAGGTTGCGCGTCCATATCACTAGTCTAAACACGTTTCATTTTCAAATCAGGGAAATGGGTATATAAATGAAAGCCGATTTGCATAGTGTTTAATCTGTAGTACTCCAGATAGCTGTGCTTGGGAACTTGGACCTGAATAGAGAAAATTATTATCAGAGAAAGAAAGCTAGAGCTGCTGGAAGATGGTGAGGGCTCCCTTCTATGATAAAAATGGCATGAAGAAAGGTGGATGGAGTTCTGAAGAAGATAATAAACTAAGATCTTATATCCAGAGATATGGCCATTGGAACTGGCGTGAACTTCCTAAGTATGCTGGTATAGTTTCATTCTTTTTTCTTACTACTAGCTAGAATACTCAAATAGAGAAAATTTTACTATGTACTCCTATGATTTTATAGAGAAAACTATGGTTTTTTTAATAAACTCCTTTCTAGTTTTCAATCATATTAACTTGTTTTGAAGTGTAATCATAAAATGAAAGGACTATTTCTGGATATGGATTCAAGGTTTGCTTTCTTTATCTCTTTTGGAGATCAAAAAGAGAGAACTTTATTTTATTTTATTTTATTTTCCTTTTATTTATTTATTTTTAGCACAAATTGCATTTTTATCTGATCAACTTCATTTATTTTGGTCAATTTTGCTTTTTTGTTTCTTAGGCTAATTTTGTTTGTTTAATGGAAAAACCTAATTAAGTTTTCTTGGCTTTTATAGCAGCAATAAATAGTTGGCGTTTTGATATCTATTAAGCGTTAAATGATTCATATATAAACACTCTCTTCATATTCATAAAATCATCTAATTTTGCTAAATTTTCTTCAGGTCTTAAAAGGTGTGGAAAGAGTTGCAGGTTAAGATGGATGAATTTACATGAAGAAGAAGATGCCTTGATCATGAAATTACATGAAGAATTTGGAAACAGGTTAGATATCCAATTTTAATATCCTGATAAGCACCCAAGTGGTTTAGAATTCTATAATATAGCTAGTACACCAGTAATTAATTCACTAACTATTTAGTGGAACCTTACGCAAGCATGTAATCGTCATATTGCGGATATAAGAAAAATTTTAAAACTAACAATCTATCATATATATATATATATATATATATATATGAAAAAAATTCCCAAAAGAATCACGGACACATTATAGCATCAATTTTTTTTTTTTTTTTTTTTACAATCGGTTAATTTGATTAGCCGGTCGGTTGTTTAATTACTTAATAGAAATATTTTCTTTTGGTCATTCTTCATAATTTCTTTCGTTTTTTATTCTCAATTTTTAAAATAAAATTATATGAAATATGAGTATAATAAAAATATAATGATACAAATAAATTAAATATATAATTTACTATATTGAAATAAAAAAAAAAGTTAAGAATTAAGAGTATTAATTAAAAAATTATTTTTTATATTTAGTAGTTTCTATTCATACAGTTATATGTAGACATTTTAAAATAAATTAAAGTGAAAATAATTTTGTTATGACATAATTTTTTTTAAAATTTCATGTGATAATACAATCTGTAAAATTTTGCTTAGGTAAAATATTTTAATTTAAAAGGCTAGACAAACTATACTTTTTAATTTAGGAGACTAAAAGGTGAAAAAAATCTTTCATGTCTCTTTCATAATTTGCCTATCTTAACACTAACTCATGGTAAGCATCATGTAGAAAATAAAATTTTACCCGTTTTACAAGTCCTCTTTCAAAATTTGTGATTCTCATTTGTCCGTCATTCCTATATATATATATATATATATATATATATATATATATATATTTCTTATGTACAGATGGTCCACGATCGCTGTTAGTTTACCTGGAAGAACTGACAATGAAATAAAGAATCACTGGCATTCTCATCTAAAGAAGCGTGCAAAGCGAAATCTAACATCATCTAGTTGCCAAAGTGAGGCCACCCAGAATTCTGAAGGTGAAGCTGAAAGCATCCTTATTGATACTCCCGCAAATATGATCTTAGAGAGTTCACCCTTGTCGCAAGCAACATCTTCAAGCTCTGAATTGTCATCCTTCAGCTCCGACAGTGGATCTATATCCAGCTTAAATGTTATAATTGGCGGTATGGAAGATATTTGTCTTCCTTCTTCAGAAATATATGAAGCTCAAAGCAGCAGTGGAGATTTCTGGAGTGAGCCCTTTGTTGCAGACAATATCTACAACCAAGATGGTTATCCATCATCCTTGGAAAAGGGTGGATTTGAGCTGCCATTGCCTTATGACATGTATTATGATGATTCTACAGATTTTCTCTATCAAGGATGGGCATAAAATTGCTTTTCAGTTTTTTTATGTTATCATGTTGAGTATATTAGTCATTTGTAACTTAAGAAGTAACTAAAATTATCTTAGCAATTACTATTAACAATTGAAACGCGTTCAGCTTTCAAACTCCAACATCCCTTTAACTGTTTGCTGGTCTTTATAAGTCTTGTTGCTTCCAAGTAGTCTCTTCCTACAACTTAAAAACCCTCAACAAAGGTCATGAAAGAGTTGAGGCTTCACTCTATAAACTATATGTACGCTATGCTCAGATTGTATACCTAGTTGGAGTGATCTTAATTTTTTTTTTTTTTCAGTTCCATCGCTGAGAGTTTTATAATCATTGGAGTTCCTTTAGTGTGGTTTCAAATGATCTTCTTTACTTTGCTGTTGTGTTTTGTTTATTCAGTAAATCTATTGTTTGTTTCGAGAACCTTCAAGATGAAGATTCTCCTCGCGAATTTGTATCTTTTTTAGGCCTATGTGATTTCCTTCTATCTCTTGTTTCTGAGGGCTTCAGGCTTCTGCTGTTATACCTTGTTAACTCGGTCCTAGCTCGTTACTGCTTAATTACCTTGGTCGTTGGTTATGTTTCCTCACCCACGTTTACTTTAAATAAACATCAACTTAAGCTAAATTAGTATTTTCTCCTTCACTTATTTTCATTTTTTATAGAGTCTATTTTTCTTTATCCTATGCTTAAATGGTTGCCTTCAATTTCACTCTCTTACATTTTTTTTTCTTCATTTTCCTAGATTTCTTTTACTACAATTATTTGTAGATTTTTGACCTTCGATACCAATTGTAGTTTTGTGCTACAGTACCGATTTGCTACAGTAACTTTCTCGGGAAGCTACAGTAACTTTATCTTGGGATGCTACAGTAACTTCCGAAAAACAACTCTTTTATTGATATGAGAAAAGACCAAATATACACTAGACACACTCTTTTAATATGCACTCACAACTTCACTCCTTCACTCATATCTTTTTCTTCCTTTTTCTCTCTACTCACCACTCTACATCTAACAACTTACATCCCACCCTATTTATAGCTTTCTATGTTGGTTACTAAACCAACCTAGAATGTTCTAGTGTGTTGGTTTAATATTCTAGAGAAAGAACAATAAAAAATCTAGAGAGAACTCTAGAAAGAAGACTTAAGAAAATTTTAGAAAGACCTAGAGAAATAATAAAGTTTGGAGAGAATTCTAGATGAGAGAATTCTAGAGGAGTTGTTGACTTTAACACTCCCCCTCAACAACTACTCTCTTGATGTCGGTTTGGTTGTCATTCCAAACTGTCTTCTGGACTTATCAAATCTTGTATCAAATATCTTCTATTTTTCTTTCTCTTCTTAAAATTCATCAGCATCATTAGTTCTGCTTCATCCTTCGTTGATTGCTCTCTTCTCTTTTGATCCTTGATTTTGTTCACTTCCGTCTTTGCTTCAACACTATTTCTATCTTCGTTCTTCTTGATTCTCTCTACCAACTTGTCTTTGATTTTGACATACTCGACTTTGTCAACTACTATTAATTTGTTGACTTCACAATCGATCTTCATATCTTTCACGCCTTTGTAAGTCTTAACAGTGCCGATGACCTCGTTGTCATCTTTCTCAATGTTGACATCAGCTGCAAGCTTCTTTGCCTCTTCGTGAAATAACCTTTCATCTTCAAAAATCTTTTCTTGTGATTGAAACAGAGACTCGTTCTCTTCTTTTGAAGGCTCTTCAATTGTCTCTTGTCTTGGTTGAATATTCTCAAAATCAATTTCTTCTTCGTCTTCATGAACATTTTCTTCTAACTCGGTGGTGCAACCAGATACGAGTTCTTCGCATTCTTCAATAGTAAATGCTGTCTCAAAATCCCATTCTTCTTCATAGTTATGCTCCTGTCGTGAGAACACTGTTGCATAGCCTTGCACTTGTCTATATCGACAGTCTCGAGCAAAGTGACCAGATTTTCCACAGTTGTAACACTGATTGTTTTGACGATGATACCTATTTTCATTTTTGTCTCTTTCTCGAACATGCTGGGCTCCCTCTTGCCGAAAGCTCCTTCCCCCTTGCTTTGGCCATGTTTCTTGCCTTCGAAATTTATTTTCTTCCACGCCTGGCTTTGTAGCAACTTTGCTTCTTTTATTAAAGCCTCTTTTATTACTAAAGAGTGCTTTCTCGTCATCTTTTATCGAGACTTTAGACATTTGTTTATCTAAAGTCTCTTGATTGGCTAGGATATTTTCCAACTCAGTTAAAGTTGGTTCTTTGCTCCAACCACGGGTTGCAGTAACAATCCCGTTGTATTCAGGTCGCAAGCCATGGATGATAATTCTTCTCATCCTCGTTTCGGTAATGGCATTTTCTGGATCTAATTTTGAAATTTCATCACAAAGAGTTTTAACTTTAGAGAAATATTCGCTTACCGACATATTTTGCTGCGAGATTGACAGGAGTTCATTCTCCAATTGTTGGAGCCTAGCATCATTTTTCCTCGCGAACAGCATTGTGAGTGTGTCCCAGGCTTCCTTCGGTGTCTTTGCATCCTTGATGCGTTGTAATAAACCATCCTCAACAGTGACTGATAACACGTACATGGCCTTACCGGCTTTGATCTTCCATTTTCTTAGTTCTCCGGCATCAGTTGGTGGTGTTGAAGCTTCACCGTTAACAATATCCCATAAATCTTGCCCGAGCATGTAATATTGCATGCGAATACTCCACGTATTATAATTGCTGTTATTGAGCTTCTCGAGCTTACCAACTGGACTTGAAAAATCTTCCATTCTGACTTGAGAGTGCCTCACTTTTCTCAAGGTTGTATTCTGTCAGTCTCTATATCCTCACGAACTACGATCCCCGATCGTCTTGGTCGCAGACCGATTAACTTCACAGTCCCAGACTGTGCACTGACAGAATTTTCACGTCTTTACAGACTACGATCCTCGATCGTCTTGGTCCCAGACCAATTAATTTCACAATCCCAGATTGTACAATGATGACCAGTTTTCTCGAAAAACGATCCCCGACCGTCTTGCTCTTTCTTCTAGCGGTGGCTTTCACTCTGATGGTAGGTAGCCCTTTTCACCTCTTCTCGTGACGGCTCTCACTCTACTCCAAGTAGGTAGCCCTTTTCACCTCTTCTCGTGACGGCTCTCAAACTACTCCAGGTAGGTAGCCCTTTTCACCTATTCTTGTGATGGCTCTCACACTACTTTAGGTAATTAGGTAGCCCTTTTCACCTGTTCTCGTGATGGCTCTCACACTACTTCAGTTAGCCCTTTTTGCGACTCGATCTATCGTCGATAATTACAATTTTCGATCATCTGATTTTGAGAAACTTCTGGCTTCTTGTCTTTTCTCCGATGCGCATACTACGATCCCTGACCATCTTGATCTGATATTCCAATCCTCTAGATCATACCGCTTTTTACGCTGGTCCTCTGGATCGTCCCGTTCTGATCGTCCAACTCTGATACTCTGGTCCTCAAGATCGTCTGACTCTGATACTCCGGTCCTTAGGATCGTCTGGCTCTGATACCACTTTGTAGATTTTTGACCTTCGATACCAATTGTAGTTTTGTGCTACAGTACCGATTTGCTACAGTAACTTTCTCGGGAAGCTACAGTAACTTTATCTTGGGATGCTACAGTAACTTCCGAAAAACAACTCTTTTATTGATATGAGAAAAGACCAAATATACACTAGACACACTCTTTTAATATGCACTCACAACTTCACTCCTTCACTCATATCTTTTTCTTCCTTTTTCTCTCTACTCACCACTCTACATCTAACAACTTACATCCCACCCTATTTATAGCTTTCTATGTTGGTTACTAAACCAACCTAGAATGTTCTAGTGTGTTGGTTTAATATTCTAGAGAAAGAACAATAAAAAATCTAGAGAGAACTCTAGAAAGAAGACTTAAGAAAATTTTAGAAAGACCTAGAGAAATAATAAAGTTTGGAGAGAATTCTAGAGGAGTTGTTGACTTTAACATTATTTCTTATATTTTACATATCAAAGACATTATAACAACATTAATTTAATATAATAATATATTAAATGCAAAAATATTTTTTTATTTGGATGAAGAGAGATTCGAAACTAATTTATTAGAGATGTACATATGTCAACAATTAAACTAAATGTTTAGGTGAAATGAAAAGATATTACAAGAATAGTTTTTTATTTTTTATAAATATAGAAAATAAATAGATAACACAAAAATAGAATTATATATAGCCTTTTTTTGGGGGTTAAAATAATAATAAAAACCTTGAACTTTATCTAGATAAGCCCTTATACTTTTATTACAACTAAATAAGCCTTTAACCTTAATTTGTACCCAAATAAGCTCCTAACCTTTGATTTATACTTAAATAAACCCTTAATATAAATCAATATTTCATTTGTAATAAAAGCTTATTTGAGTACAAATCAAATGATAAAACCTTATTTGGATACAATAAAAGTATAAAATAAAGTAGTATAAACTAAAAAAGGTTCCATTGTACTAATCTCGTACAACTCCCTTTGAAATTGAAAAAATAGGGGGAATGTTATATTTCATTTATATTTTAAAGGTAAATAAAGTAGATTAAAATTGATTTGTATAAAAAATAATGTAATATATTTAAGGTTGTTATATAATATGAAAAGTAAAATAAAACAATCATGCCTAAATAAGTGATTTTGCACAAACGAAATATGTGAAATACATGTATTTGTGTATACATATGTTGAGGTGGTAATTGATGCAATGAATAATAAAAATTTGGTCTAAATTTGAATTTGGTCTCTTTACTTTTTTTAATTTGATAATTTATCCATTTATCTTAATTTTAATGAATTTAATCCTTACATTATTATTTAAAATCGATTTAAGAATAATGGATAACATTAGTTAGATGACATTTTGGTGATGACCTAGCATGATGAGTTGGATTAGTTTTTCAACTGATCATGGCACATATATATCAACTAAACAAAATCATAATTTATTTTAATTAAATAATAATTAATATTATTTAGACTTAGAAAATTAGTATTTTATTAAGAATATAACTTTTTTTTACACTAATGTGTACCATGTAACACAAAATAAAAGTTGGCATGCTAGGTTATCAACAAAAAAATTCAGATGATCAAAATTAATGACAAAATATTAACACCATTAGAATTATCTTTAACTCAACTTTTAATAAAAGTATAATGATATCAAATTCATTAAAATAGGAATAGATGGATTAAAATATCCGAATTAAATTAGTAAAAGGACTAATTAAATTCATATCAAACATGAGTTCGAAGCAGTTGGAAATAAAGGTTATTGGCCTCAATATGATGGTTCAGAAGTGTGTTCCAATCAAAAAATACGGAAAAATCCACATGATCAGCCAAAATCAAGTCATATTCGTAATGAAATGGACCTCAGGGAGAAAGACCAACCAAAACATTGTGGATTATGCAAAAATGAAGGTCATAGCCGTCGAAAATATCTGCATCAATCTGGCACATCGAGGGAGAGTTCGCATCAACAATAAAGGAATTGCATGTTTTCATAACCTGTAATATTTACATATTTTGCCATAAAGGGAAAATGTTATGCAAGTTTTTTTTTCTACTTATCATGTAATTTGGATTATTATTTTATATAAAATTAAGAAATTTTATAAAAATATATTGAATAATAAATTAAATTACATTTTTATAAATTAAATAACAACATTAACATTTTAGTTAGATATGCTGAATAAAAAATTAAAAATAACAATTAATTTTCCAACAAATTTAAAATAAAAACATATAAATTTATATATTACAAATTTAAAATATATTATTCTCGTTATATTGATAAAAGTACATTTATTCTAATTATTGAATTGTGTAGAGCAACAGTGTCGAGCTCTCCTAGTGCGTGGTGGTTGGACCCGTCGTTCAACCTCGTCAGTGGCACGTATTCCTAGTCGACCACGACCTCTTGCTGTAATCACCACTGGTTCCGGTTGTATGTCATCCGTCATTTCTTCTGTATCAAAAATTTGAAACCCACTGCTGGAGGAGCCAACACCTAGTTCACCTATAAAGGGAACCTGACTACTAGATGGACCCAGAAATGATGTACCATCAAATGCTGACGCAGGGGTTCCAAACTGATACATTGATGTTAGATATGTTGAACTTGGACTTAGGATGGGAGCTGGTCATCTAACCTCGTCATTGGCGGTGATGGTCGGTAACACTCATCAACGTCATATCGTGGGTGACTGACGGAATAACGATGACTGGATGGTACTTCATGATCCCGTTCAGGTTCAGGATGACAAAATGACATCCTCGGTGCAGTGAACTCCGATGAGGCTAGTTGACGCGTCCGCCTACGTTGTCGGGTAGGTCTAGGAGCTTCCATATCCTATGTAGGAGGAACTGGAGTTGAAGTTCGTCCGGTAAATGGCATACTCCTAACATCCTCATACACCAACGGTGGACAAAAAAAAAGGCCGACCTTCATTTTTATACCATTCTATGTAATCATCAGATGGGTTGAAATTATTACCAACAACCGGATAACCTGTCGGAATTCATTGAGAACGTATATTCCACCAATGGATCCAATGTTCATGCTTCGCAGGCCAGAATTCTTCATGACGCCCATGCATGTCGATCTTGTTAAGCTTATCAAGGTTCACCGGTGCTTGCGGAATTGGTTGTTACATCCCAAATTGTCACAACACCCTGTAAGTTTCGTGCCACTCTACATATGAAAAGCATATCAATGATGTGTTGGCTTTCCATAATTACAATTATTGTAGGTATTCAATGGGAGGCATGCCATAATTTCACTTGAGGAATATGGCATCCAGAGAAACTGCGAATAATTATTACAAATTATTTGTTTCATATGGATTAAATACTAAAATACTTGAATGTAACAATCGAAACATTTACCTTATCATATCCTACTCGATCTAGTAGCAATCTTATACTTGCAAGGTCGGTCGGAGTCTTGGTAAAATCTCTACTCCTACTCCACCTGTTAAAATGCATATAAAATCTTAATAGACCTATAAAAATACAAGTTCGTACAATAATAAAAAAAATAGTAAAGATTATTACCTGCTTGCAAGGGGGTATACAGTCGAAACATCCACATGTGCGGAGCAAGAAATGGCAGCTGATACCAAGCCCATGATTGTAGAAGCACTAAACATCCACCTATGTTATGACTTTTTGGAATTGTAGCCTGGCACAGTTCTCTATACAAAATCGCCAAACACGCAGAACACCAACTATAATTTGCCATATGCTCTAAATCACGTAATAATGGAAGATACATTAAATGTACCCGACTGCTCGATTTGTCAGGCATTAGTAATCCTCCAATCAAACGTAAAATTTATGCTCTAGAAGCATATTGTATCTGTTTTTCAGTTGCGTGTAATGGAAGATTTTGAAAGGATTTCAACCAATTTAGTCTCACCGTTGAGCCAGATACATACTCATCTGGAGGTACCGCGCCCAATAGATTTTGACACTCTTCATTCCAATCTAGCAAGCTTCCGCCTATAACTGCATTGCCATGGACCGGGAGTCCAAGTTGAAGCGCAACATCTTCTAGAGTTATCGTGCATTCACCAAATGCAAAATGAAAAGTGTGCATCTCGGGTCTCCATCGTTCGATCAACGCACTGATTAAGTTGGGTTGTATAAAAAATCGTCGAATTTTAGTTGCGTGATAAAATTCGGCTCTTCTTAAGTGGTCGATAATAGATGGATGTGGGTCCTCCAATGTAAATTTTCTCGAACGTAACACACGACGAGTATCCTGTTGATAATTAATTAAATTAAATAAATAATTATAAAAATTAATATATTATAAGACTATAATAATTAAAAAATTAAACAATATACAAATTAAAAAATTCTAAAACTATAAAATAACAAAACAATAATAATATAAAATTTTAAAATTATTTATATAATTATTAAAATATTAAATAATATAAAAAATGAAAAACTATAAAATGAAAAAACAATAATAATTAAAAAATTATAAAACTATAATAATAAAAAAATTAAATAATATAAAAAATTAAATACTATAAAATTAAAAAACAATAATAATTAAAAAATTAAAAAACTATAATAATAAAAAATTAAACAATATAAAAATAAATAATTATAAAACTATAAAATGAAAAAACAATAATAATTAAAAAATGATAAAACTATAATAATTAAAACATTAAAAATATAAAAATTATAAAACTATAAAATTACAAAATTACAAAATAATAATAATAAAAAAAAAATTACTAAAAATTGATAATGTAATACAAATAATATTACAATAATTTACTTACCTCTTTAAATATAATCGAGGATATGCGATTTTCTTGCAACCTCAATAGTGAAGATGAAGCCATTTTTAAATATTGTTGTAGAAAAAAAAATATTGTTGGTAGAAAATAATTGATTGTAGAAATAAAAAAGAAAAATAAAATAAGTTGTAGAAAATGATGGGGGGTTATTTATAGAAGAGTAGTGTATGTGTGTGGTGGGGAGAATTTTTGAAGGCAACGGTCAAGTTACCGTTACCTTCAAAAAAATTTGAATTCTTTTTTAATGATTAAATTTTAAAATTTTGTATTTGATTATTTTTTTTTTTCAAAAGGTTATATGTTAAAATTTAACTAAAACTTTTTTTAAAAAATCATAAAATTTAATAAGAAATAAAATTTTTTTATATAAAATTTTAATAAGAAATATAATTTTATTTTTCAAATTTTAATAAGAAATAAAATTTTATTTTTATAAAATTTTAATAGTAAATTAAATTTTATTTTTTATAAAATAAAAAATTATAAAATTTTAGTATATATATTTTTTTAAAAAATAAAAAACAAACCAAGGTAATTTTTTTATTTAATTTTTTATACCCGTTTACAATTTTTAAAATTAAAATACAAAATTTAAAAACAAATTTGTAATTTCTTTTAACCGTTGGAGTTTTAAATTTTAATAAAATTTTTTTAAAAAAAATATACCACCAAGGGAAATCGCCACCCCCCATGGCGATTTCCCTTGGTGAAATTGAAAAAAAAAGAACTCAATTTACACCAAGAAAAATCGCTATGGGGATGGTGATTTTCGTTGTTGTATTTTAAATTTTTTTAAAAATACACCAAAGAAAATCGCCACCCCCATGACGATTTTCCTTGGTGTTTTTTGAATTTTTTTTAAAAATTTATGCTGGGAAATTGCTATGGAGATGGCGATTTTCCAATTGATTTTAAAACAAATGAATTTTGAGAATTAATTTCAAAACAACGGTATTTCGATAAATAATTTTTTTAGCTATATTGTGATAAAAAAAACCTACAGTTTGGAGTGTCTTAACTTTTTTACAACTTGTCATAATTATTAAAAGGTTTAGTAACAGGTTGTGTTTAACTGTAAAGCTAGGCAATTAAACACCAATTAAGATAATATTTAAAAATAAATCATTAAAGAATTGGTTTTTATTGAAGATAATCATATTATTTGAAGATAATTTTTTTAAAAATTTGATATGTTTATATGATTTAAATTTTAAAAACCAATAATCATATAATTTATTTTTTGAGCATTTGTTGTAAAAAATATTAATATAATAAAAAAAATTTAACAAAACACTTTATAATCAATCCCTTGACAAATTTAAAAATTATATCTTTATGGCACTGTAATTTACTGCAACATAAAGAATAATAAAAAAAAAAACGTATTGAAGTGGTAAACAACTTCAAATGCCTTTAAATACTGCACTGCTTTGATAACTGAAAATTAGTGATCTTTATGTAAAGCAAAAAAAAAAAAAAAAGTAATTAAGAATTGGGAACAAATAAAGAATTGTAAATAAATAATAAAAAAGTTGACATAACTTAATTAAACTATAATCTTGACCAAAACACTAAAAAAATATACCTCCAAATGATGTTATGAGACTTGAAATACGATTTTGATCAAAACACTAAAATACAATCTTAACTGAAATAATGAAAGAAGAAGGAAAATATTTATGCTGAGCAACTACAAAAATCGAAACACTAAAATATAATATTTACTTAAATAATGAAAGAAGAAGGAAAATATTTATGTTGACATACGTATATATATTTGTTATATATACAAAAGGCTGCAATTTATTTCTTGACATACGTATATATATTTGATAAGTAAATAGATAAGAGTTAAATTTTAATAAATTTGGTAAATTTTTAAATTTAAGATAAGTCTTTTAATAGTTTTTAAATACTATTTAATAATATAATAGATAATATTTTTGAAATAGATAAATTACAATAAATTATTTTCATTTATAAGATAATCTGCCTTCATTTTTATTCTTTCTATAAAATAAAATTTTGAAATACGGTTCTATTCCAAACCAATTCCACGAAATATATTTTTGCAATACCTTGAAATCTAGATCAATGACTTTCCATTTCAACACAAATTTTGGATAGATTTAATTTTTAAATTTAAATAATTTATTAAATAGCATTATCTAATCATTAAATATCAATGTCAGTAAACATTTATCCGGTCAGCGTGTATCTTACTATTATATATATATATATATATATATATATATGATCTGTATTATATATATAGGCTTTTTTTGCTAAAATAGATATGGGCACCGTAAATAATTATATATATATATATATATATATATATGTGGTTCTTTTTTGCCTAACTTCTAAGAAGATTTAGAAAGTTCAATTTGTAAATAGAGATTTTGAACAAAGAAATGAAACAACTATTGTGTAAAAGATTAAAAAAATGAACGTTTTAATGGTGATCAGAAATTGAAACTCTCAAATGTGAATTTTTGAAAGAAATTACAATGAAAATATGATAAATAATTTAATGAAATTAGTAAACGAACATACTCTTATATCTTTAAAGTAATTAAAATTTGATAATAGTTTTCAAAACGCAAATTTCAGTATGAATTAAGCAATCCTCTCTAAACCTTTCATGTAAAAATATATGTTTTTCATTTTAAAATAAATCTTAATCTGTTCTAATCTAAATTACTATGAGAATTTATTTGGTTTATTTTTTTGACCAAGACTTATTTGGTTTAGTTGAATTATGCCATCAATATTTAATAAATTTTAACGTCCAAATCTAACACATCCAGAGAGCAATGGTCTAGTCTTCTGTTACGCGTCCAATGACTTTCTCTTCGTTAGGTGGTACATCAACATACGATGATTCTCCTGCTTTGACCCGAAATAAAAATAAAAAAGCAGCAACAAATTAAATAAGAACCCTAAATATTTATATTAAACAAAATTAATTTTCTTAATGTATTTTAGGAATCTTATAAACATTTATCAAAAAAATTGTGTCATTAATTGTTACGTTGTTAATTAGTTCGAGTAAAATTCGATTTGTACATTGGTCGGATTATTCGTCCAAACTCGAAGATCAATTAAATATTTGAGAGGGTTTGGATGAAAATATTAAACTAAAAAAACAGGCGAGTAAAAAAATGAGATCCGTTTAAAAATAGGTTGAGCTTTGACTCTGATATTCAAGACTTGAGCACGATCCGACTTGATCGATTTTTCACTTATATAATATATATTATTTTAATATTTGTATCTATTATATATTTTATATCATATAAATGATAAATATATATAATATTGTAATATAAATATTAAAAAATATGTTAAGTTATTCATGTATTAAAACTTAACAATAGAACAAATGTAAAGTTACTAAAAATTAAATAAAAATAACATATTTTTATTTTTTTTTAAATTTGGATGGCATGTGCTACCCGGTCATTTACAAATTTGAGCTTAGCCTGAATAGAATTTAAAATCTGAATTGTCGGACTGAATTAAATTTGAACAAACATATATGATATTAATATTATACCTAAGCTCCATAAACAACTCTAATCTTAGACTAATCCTCAATGATTTTTGTACAATATTTTTATTTTTATTTGTGAAAATTCAATTTTTGAGTCAACATTTTAAAATTCATTTATATTATAAATCATCCGAATATATCACTTTAACACAACACCATATGGATGCTCACATGCTCACATGACATAAATGATAAATCCGAACAAAAGATTAAAAGTAAGACTATATTTTTTCCACATAGACATCCAAGTGTACAAGCAGCAACTTATCTAATTTTTCCACGCTGAGAAAAAAATTGAGAAATCGAAAACCGATATGAATCATAGTGTTTGATTCGGTTTCGATTCGGTTTTTATGAATTCGCTCGAATTTTGTAATAACCAATTTTCGTCCAGGTCGGATCCGAATCCGACCCGGGCCAGTTGCAACAGGGCCTGCTATTTAGCAGGCCCAATCTGTAAACACCAAAGCCCGTTTGGGCCTGCTAACCAGCAGGCCCAACAGACCCAACAGGGCCTGCTAACCAACAGGCCCAACAGGCCCAAATCAACAGGGCCTCCTATTCAGCAGGCCCATTTCCCCATTTCCTAACCCTAATCTTCTACCCCTGAAACCCTAGCCGCCTCCCCCTTTTCCTCTAACCTGACAACCCTCTGCCACCAGCCTGCCACACGCCACCAGCCTCCCTGCCAACACGCCAACCAGCTTCCCACGCCACCCACCTGCCACACTCAACCCCTCTTTTTTTTCCCCACCATAAAACCGAGAAGAGAAACAACAGAAGAGGAGGAGGAGAGGCCACTGATTCGGACCTCTCCCAAGAGGCTCCCCCAAATCCGAACCAACAGACGCCCCTCAGCCAGCCAGGGCCACGAGATTGGAACCCCTGCCTTTTTACCAAAAACCCCAGATCTGGGGTCCGAAACCCAGATCTGGGTCCTTTTCAAAGCACACAAAAAAAAAGCCCCGATCCCCCACCTCCTCCGAAACCAAAAAAAACCCTGCAAAAAAAAACACCACAAATCAAACACCAAAAAAAAAAAACAAAGCAGAAACACAAAAGAGAAAAAAAAAAAAAAGTCGAAAAGTTTTTTTCTAGATCTAGGGTGGTGGACTCCGATTCGGGCAAAACGAAGCCCAGAATCGGAGAGACGAGACCGACGCGGTTCCAGAGAAGGTGATTTGGAGTTCGTCGGCCGCCGACGAGCGGCGACCGGCGACGGTGGACGGCGGCCGGCGCGGTGGCCAGCCGCCGGATTCTGGGTTGGCTGGTTTGGTTCTGGTGCAGAGAGAGAGAAGGGAGAAGAGAGAGAGAAGAGGAAAAAATAAAAGAAAAATGGAAAAAATAAAAAAACAGGGGCTTATATAGCCCCCTGGAGCGGGTCAAGGCGACCCGCGCGTCCACCCGCGGGTCGACCCGGGGTCCACGCGGGTCGCCCGCTTATTATTTTCTTTTTTTTAAAAAAACGGCGACGTTTCACCCAGGGTCCGCGCGTGGACCCGCGGGTCGACTCGGGGTCCGCGCGCCCGACCCGGGCGTAAAAAAAAAGTATGGCGCCGAAACGACGCCGTTTTGGTGGCGCCGTTTAGCGCGGGGAGGATCCGCGCCTGGACCTGGATCCGACCCGGGGTCCGCGCGGGTCCACCCGCCTCAAAAAAAAAAAAGAGAAAAAGTTGGGCCAGGCCAGAACCAGGCCTGGTTCAGCAGGCCTGGTTTTGGGCCAAAAAAAAAAGAAAAAAAAAAGAAAGAAAAGAAAGAAAAGAAAAAAGAAAAAAAATTAAATAAAATTAAATAAAATTAAAAATAAAATAATAATAATAATAATAATTTTTTAAAAATAATAATATAAAAAAAAAAAGAAAGAAAGAAATAATTAAAAAAAAATTAAAAAAAAATCAAAAAATAAAAAATAAAAAAAAGGAAAAAAATATAATAAAAAAATTAATTAATTAAAGAAAAATTTACGATTATCAGTTTTAACGTTTTGATTTTTTCAGGTGGTCGAGGACGAGCAAAGAATTTTATGGAGATCAAGTCCGGCATTTTGATTTTTCGGATTCTCGGCATTTGTCAAGTACGATTTTAATTTTTTTAGTTATTCATATTATTATTTTTGTTTATTTATTTTTGTTCAGTATTCGACGTATTTTTTATTATTCAATTTCGATTTTAAAAAAATTATTAAAAGCATTTTAATTTACTTTTCAAAAAGAAGATTTTAATAAATGCGAATAACCGACGACGGAATTCGAAGGACGTCACGGTAGTGATTCCTAAGATATCTTGAGGTGCGAGAATTTCGTTAAATATCACCACGAGTGGTGGGAGTATTTAGCGACATGCTCGATACAAAAACTCGTTTTCGTTTTAAAAAAAAATGGAAATAATCACCATAAAAAAAAATGAATAAAGAGCGAATGTTTATTGCGCTCGATATTTTGCCATGCTCGTGTTTTTAATATTACGATTCGCATGTTTAATTTTATAGTCATATGTTAAGCCGTATGCATCCGATATTTAAATATTCGCATCATACGCATTTGAATAAAAATGGATGTAAATTGCCGACGACGGAATTCGGAGGATATCACGGTTGTGATTCCTAAGATGTCTTGAGGTGAGAAGATCTCGTTAAATACCACCGAGAGTGTCGGGAATATTTAATGAGTATTTTCGATAACAAATTTATGTTCACTTTCGATTTTTAAAAAAAAATAAAAAACAGTTCAAAAAAAATTCAAAAAATAATAAACATGTTTTTTTAAAATAAAATAAAAATGAAAATAAAAGAGAATTAGTTTTAAACACCAGTTAAATCCATTAAACCGAGATTTAAGATAACACGCGACCAAGTGGTACCGTTTTTTAAACGGGCGTTGCGGGGGTGCTAATCCTTCCCCGCACGTAACCGACTCCCGAACCCAATTATGTTTTTCTCTCTGGTTCAAAGCGCGGACTTCGAAATTGGTTTTACAAAATGTTTTAATTAATTTTAAAATACTTTTCTAAAACCGGTTTTAATAGGTGGCCAATCACACCTAGCAAAAAAGATTGGTGGCGACTCCATTTTTTGTGTTTTCATAAAATTCGTCGTAACGGTCGAAAAAATCGTTATGACAGCTTGGCGACTCCACTGGGGACCCTTTGAGAGTCGAGCCACAAATTGATCATGTGTTGTTTTAAAATCTCGAATTAATGGATCTAATCGGTATTTAATTTTAATACTCTTTATTTTCTTTCTTTCTTTATTTTCATTTTGCTTGCAATTACACTTTGATATTTGTTAATTCTTGATTCATTTTTTTTATGTCGTTTATTTTTTTTTAAAATCGTGGAATGTTTAGAATAAAGAGTCGTAGACAAATAGTCGAAGGTTTGCTTGTTCCTTCTCACACACGAGCACGTACATTTCATACATAAGCTCTGTACCCGGGCTTTATCCTTTTAGGTGGAAGTAAAGTACCTACGCTCTCGAGAGGCAATAACCTCCGCATGGGCTAGCGAAACACTTTTAGAGAGAAAAAGTACCTACGCTCTCGAGAGGCAATAACCTCCGCACGGGCTAGCGAAAAATCTCTCCAACAAATTGAACCCGTTTAAATCGGGATGCCTTACTAGCCTTCACGGGCGATAGTAAGGAGCAATTTGGAGCCTTTTAGAACCTAACTCAACCTCATGTAGTGAATTTGAGTAAAGCCATATCAAATTTCCGATCGGATATCCTCGAAATCAGGAAGGAACATTGTGATCTTTCGCTATTTGTTTACACTCCGAACAAAAACTGTAAATCTGGTAATGATGAACGCACATCGTGCTACCCGCATTAAGTTTCGTTTTTCGCTCCGAATGCACCGTGATGCTTAAATAAGTTGATACTGTCGGAGCAAATGTTCGTTAACTTTTTCAATTTGTAAATATGAAAATTCTTTCTTTTCGTACATCTCATACATTTCATGCACTAAGGCACTTGTAAATAAAGCATTTACATTTATAATTGTTTTTTTGATTTCACGGTGATAATAATCTCATTTGATAAACCGCATAAACACTTGTTGTCGATTAAATGAGAATTGCAAACCGGTAGTGTTGAATAAATACTCTGACATTTGTGCCATAATAAGACCCACTATCACAAAAGTTTTTGATAGAAATTGGTTTGTGAAAATAATATTTTGATTTTTACGAAAAACATTTTTCAAAAAAAAAAAAAACAAACAATTTTTTTTTTTTTTTTTGCGGATTGAATTTGGGGGCAAAGTTTGTGCAATAAAATTGTTGAATGATCAAGTTCAGTCCAAATCATGAATAGTTTTCTGTATATATTCATACATTAATTTGTTTATTCTTTAGAACAAATCAAATTCGCATCATATTGCAATCATAACATGCATGGTCATGCATTGTAGAATACATTAGTGACATACATGATCGTTCTCTGTATATATCAGTATATCATTTTATTTATTCTTTACATGCATCATATCGACATCGTGATTGCATTCATAACAATAAGGTCATGCATTCGTGACATACATGGTCACTCATTGTATATACTCATGCATTAATTTGTTTATTCTTTACATGCATCATATGGGCATCGTGTTACATTCACGGCATTCATAGCTCATGCATCATGAAGCACACTTGACAGGAATAAAAAAAAGAAGTCGGTTTAGTTTTGAAAACTGAAAGATGCAGACAACTGAAGCATGCAGAAAACTGAAGGAAAAGATTGAAGGTCTTGTCCACAATGGCCTTTTGACTCCAGAGCTAGTCGAACAGTGGAAATCCGCATTGCCATAAATCGATTTCTTCGCCACGGGTTTGGAGGATGAGAATGGTTACCTCTAAAAGCATGTCAACAAGCATCAAGGAATATGCATGTAGTTCTATGCCTCATCATGAAAGCACTTGTTTTATGTTGGCATCCACATGAAATAAATAAATTTCGAATTTCAAATGCTTTGTGTTTATTGTGTTTTAATGATAATTTGAAATTCTTGATTTTGAAGAATGTGTTCTTAAAAGAAAAAAATCTTTCTTCACGTTAAGAAATGATGAGATATCTTGAGATTTTTGATGATCAATGTTAGAAATGACCCAACATCCTTCCCCCTCTCTTTCGGACTTGCCTATGCTTGAATCCTTTGAGTTTGAAACAATCAATGCCTCCAGGAATATATTGTTGAATTTCGGAAACCATAGTCAGCGCAATAAAAAAAATGCAGATCCTAGTTTAGGTTATGAGCAATGGAACAAACTTTTTGAAAAAAAAAATCCGAGCTTTTTGGTGTCTCAAACAAGTGAAACTTTTTTCAAGGATCTGGATTATGGTAAATTGATGTGTGTCAAGGTTATGCCAAAACCATTCACATCTCTTTTCGTAACCGCAAAACAAAAGTTGCCCAGACGTCACTTCATGATTAACGTCTCGGGTAACAATGATTAAACCTGATTTTCTCGTGTTCCTAGAAAAAGTTGTTTTCGAGCCATATTCTTTCTTGTCCCTTCGGAGAGCAAAAAGACTCGAGGTGTTCCTCGTTATGATACGAATTCTCATTTGTATGACCAATCAAATGGTGCATCATTTGTAGATACGAAAGACGCGTGGTGGATAAAGATGGAGTAATTTTCGGAGCATGCATCAAAAAAATGAAAAAAAATGAAAAAAAAAAGAAAACAAAAGAAGAAAAATGAAAAATGAGTGTGACATCATGCATTTATGAAATTCAAGACGGTTTCAAGAAAGAAAAAAACCTTTTCATTATTTTCCTTTAAGGAATGACTTTTCGATTTACGTGCTTGTGTTCGAGATGAAAAATGGCCATCTTTCATCATCCTTTCACAAAATAGAAAATATCCTTTTGCTACCCCTTTTGAGCCTAATGAATACTTTCGTTCTTTCAACCCCGATCAAGGATCACCCTCCACGCTAGGAGGCAAATGCGGGGAAGGATCTCTTCGAAGGTCACAGATAGTGAAGTCTTGGTTCAAAGGCGAAAAAAAAACCGTGAATCAAAGAGAAATCTGAGCTTCCAAACAACTACGGGCTCACCTGGTCAAAATAGTGATGCAAAAAAAAAGGAGATAAAAAGAAAGATGAAAGCAAAAACAGAAAAGGAAGAAAAGAACGGATGAAATCATCGAATAAAGAGAAAAGCTCAGAAAAGACAAGTGTTTCGAAGAGAATCCTCCTCATGAAATGATCCTTGATTTGATCACCTTAAACACATGTTTGGGCCTATCTATCTTTCTTTCAGTACCTCGAACCTCGGCCTACATTACGTACCTGGAAAAGACCATTTCGATCGAGCATGGTCATTTAAATTGATGAGTCTATTCTTAGAGAAATGCATGAAACTTCGGTCTCCTTTCTGGTTAAAAATCTTTTTTTGGATAAGTCTTGATTTCTTGAATGCATGGTGAAACATTTAAGAAAAAAAATGAAAAATGGAAAGAAGGAGACTCTAGGGTGAAAACCCGACATGGGCAGTCTAGAGTAAAATGGGAGAATTTCGGTGTTGCTTATGGTATCGTCGAGGCCATAACAAAAGAAGAAGTCATTTTGAAGAAGTTAAGGAACATCTGGGAATTCTAAAATATTCCAAAACTGTCAACTCTCGTTTGGAGGTTTGACTTTAAAAAAAACTGAGACCGTTTTCCTTTCCAGAATTAATTCTCCAGTTTGAACACCCCAGCTAGCCTTGACGTATGTCAAAACGCCATGATTTGGAAACTAAAAGAAGGTTGAATTTGTTTGAGTCCAAAAATCATGTTCTATAAAATCTGTTCTATTTGTGAGTCTAGTAAGGATATGCATTTTTCCTATTGCGAAGCCTCCTTGGATCAATCAAAATCTTGTTGTACCAAACCTTTCGACTTAATTTGAAAAGGCCGAATGGATACTCAGAAAAACTTCTAACAGTGATCATCAATCTTCAAGAGATTTGGATATCACAACATGAGGATGACATTTTCAGCTCAAAAGTTTTCAGTAAATAAGCAAACATTTTTCAAAAAAAAAAAAGAAAGCAAGCAAAAGCAGATAAATGAAAATATTTTTGGAAGAAACCATTTCCGATGTTGGCATAAGACGAAGGTTCTTCTGGCCCAGAGGTATGGAACTATTGAGGTAGAAGAAATGAACACTCAGATTCCAGTTGATCTTGAAAAACTATCGGGGCAAAGGGATAGTTCCAAAGTGAAGAAAAAGGTTGATCTCTTACGAGGCACGAGCGTTGCAGGATACACTCTGTTTCGAAGAGAAAAAATGATTTGGAAAAGCTAAACCGAGATCAAGAAAAAACAATCGAGAACATTCGCATCATTCATGAACATTTGCATATTTATTAAGTTTTGCATCTGCATCGTGTCGTAAAATGTGTACAGTATTCATGGGTACTTGCACATACATCATCAGGAGCATATGCATTGACATCGCATGACATTCATTTCATGCATGACATTGACTATTTGAAATTTTGACATTTGAATTCGAACATTCAGTGAGATTTTCTTCAAAGATATGATTTTCAGGTATAATCACCAAGAGCAATTTAAATTTCAAAGTTGTGGAGCCTCTGATGAGAGGAGCAATTTATTTTCAAAGTTGTGGAGCCTCTGATTAGAGGAGCAATTTATTTTTCAAAGTGATAGAAAAAAAAAGACCTCCGGGCATCTGTTTTAAAACCTCCGGGTTACATTTTTAAGACCTCCGGGCACAGCAAAAGAAAAAGGAAATTAGAAAAAAGAAGTCCTCCGGGCACAGGAAACCAATTTATTTTTTCAAAGTTGTAGAGCCTCTGATGAGAGGAGCAATTTAAATTTCAAAGTTTTAGAGCCTCTGATGAGAGGAGCAATTTATTTTCAAAGTTGTGGAGCCTCTGATTAGAGCAGCAATTTATTTTTCAAAAGTGATAGAAAATTAAAAAAAAAAAAAGACCTCCGGGCATCTGTTTTAAAAACCTCCGGGTTACCTTTTTAAAGACCTCCGGGCACTTGTCTCAAGACCTCCGGGCATTCTTCTCATAAGTCACCTGTTTCAAGATCTCCGGGCATTATTAAAAAAAAATCATGGATAAGACCTCCGGACGCCATTTTCAAAGAAAAGACATTTTTAAAGACCCCCGGGCACCTGTTTCAAGACCTCCGGGCACTATTCTCGAAAATCATGGATAAGACCTTCGGGCACCATTTTCAAGGAAAAAGACGTTTTTAAAGACCTCCAGGCATCTGTTTCAAGACCTCCGGGCATTATTCTCAGAAGTCATGTTTTCAAGACCTCCGGGCACTATTCTCGAGAATCATCGATAAGACCTCTGGGTATCATTTTCAAGAAAAAAGACATTTTTAAGACCTCCGGGCAACTGTTTCAAGACCTCCGGGCATTATCCTCAAAAATCATGTTTTCAAGACCTCCGGGCACCTTTCTGAAAAAACATTGATAAAGACCTCCGGGCATCATTCTCAAAGTCAAGAATAAGACCTCCGGGCACCACTTTCAAAGAAGTAACATTTTTAGACCTCCAAGTATGTGCTTTCAAAAAACCTCCGGGTAACATCTTTCAAAATGACATTTTTCAAAACCTCCGGGTACCATTTTCAATTTTTGCAAAGTTAAACTCGTTACTTTAAGAAGGGTCGAGCCTCAGTATGATTAGTCAAGTGGCGATGTCTGAAGAATCTGACAAGGAATTTCAAAACTGAACGAGAAAGAGATGGGATATCCAGAATGAGTCTTCACTTTCGTAAGACTAAGGTAGTAAGTGAGGTGATGATCTAAGTTGTGTTCAAACTCATTGTCAAAAATTCGAAGTTCGTATTTATTTTCAAAGTTGTGGAGCCTCTGATGAGAGGAGCAATTTAAATTTCAAAGTTGTGGAGCCTCTGATGAGAGGAGCAGTTTATTTTTCCAAGTCATAGAGCCTCTGATTAGAGGAGCAATTTATTTTTCAAGTGATAGAGCCTCTGATTAGAGGAGCAATTTATTTTCAAAGTTGTAGAGCCTCTGATGAGAGGAGCAATTTATTTTCAAAGTGGTGGAGCCTCTGATTAGAGGAGCAATTTATTTTTCCAAGTGATAGAGCCTCTGATGAGAGGAGCAATTTATCTTTCAAAGTGGTGGAGCCTCTGATGAGAGGAGCAATTTATTTTTCAAGTGATGGAGCCTCTGATGAGAGGAGCAATTTATCTTTCAAAGTGGTGGAGCCTCTGATTAGAGGAGCAATTTATTTTTCCAAGTGATAGAGCCTCTGATGAGAGGAGCAATTTATCTTTCAAAGTGGTGGAGCCTCTGATTAGAGGAGCAATTTATTTTTCCAAGTGATAGAGCCTCTGATGAGAGGAGCAATTTAATTTCAAAGTTGTGGAGCCTCTGATTAGAGGAGCAATTTATTTTTCAAAGTGATAGAGCCTCTGATTAGAGGAGCAATTTATTTTTCAAGTGATGGAGCCTCTGATGAGAGGAGCAGTTTATTTCCAAGTGATAGAGCCTCTGATTAGAGGAGCAATTTATTTTTTAAAGTGATAGAGCCTCTGATTAGAGGAGCAATTTATTTTTCAAGTGATGGAGCCTCTGATGAGAGGAGCAGTTTATTTCCAAGTGATAGAGCCTCTGATTAGAGAAGCAATTTATTTTCCAAATGATAGAGCCTCGCTAAAAATGAATCTCAATAACCGGACAAAATTGGTTATACTGTCTTTGCCCTATTCCTGATTCTCAGCAATGTGCAAAGAGGGGCAGCTGTAATAACCAATTTCCGTCAGGGTCGGATCCGAATCCGACCCGGGCCAGTTGCAACAGGGCCTGCTATTTAGCAGGCCCAATTTGTAAACACCAAAGCCCGTTTGGGCCTGCTAACCAGCAGGCCCAACAGACCCAACAGGGCCTGCTAACCAACAGGCCCAACAGGCCCAAATCAACAGGGCCTGCTATTCAGCAGGCCCATTTCCCCATTTCCTAACCCTAATCTTCTACCCCTGAAACCCTAGCCGCCTCCCCCTTTTCCTCTAACCTGACAACCCTCTGCCACCAGCCTGCCACACGCCACCAGCCTCCCTGCCAACACGCCAACCAGCTTCCCACGCCACCCACCTGCCACACTCAACCCCTCTTTTTTTTCCCCACCATAAAACCGAGAAGAGAAACAACAGAAGAGGAGGAGGAGAGGCCACTGATTCGGACCTCTCCCAAGAGGCTCCCACAAATCCGAACCAACAGACGCCCCTCAGCCAGCCAGGGCCACGAGATCGGAACCCCCTCCCCTTTTACCAAAAACCCCATATCTGGGGTCCGAAACCCAGATCTGGGTCCTTTTCAAAGCACACAAAAAAAAAGCCCCGATCCCCCACCTCCTCCGAAACCAAAAAAAACCCTGCAAAAAAAAACACCACAAATCAAACACCAAAAAAAAAAAACAAAGCAGAAACACAAAAGAGAAAAAAAAAAGTCGAAAAGTTTTTTTCTAGATCTAGGGTGGTGGACTCTGATTCGGGCAAAACGAAGCCCAGAATCGGAGAGACGAGACCGACGCGGTTCCAGAGAAGGTGATTTGGAGTTCGCCGGCCGCCGACGAGTGGCGACCGGCGACGGTGGACGGCGGCCGGCGCGGTGGCCAGCCGCCGGATTCTGGGTTGGCTGGTTTGGTTCTGGTGCAGAGAGAGAGAAGGGAGAAGAGAGAGAGAAGAGGAAAAAATAAAAGAAAAATGGAAAAAATAAAAAAACAGGGGCTTATATAGCCCCCTGGAGCGGGTCAAGGCGACCCGCGCGTCGACCCGCGGGTCGACCCGGGGTCCGCGCGGGTCATCCGCTTATTATTTTATTTTATTTTTAAAAACGGCGCCAAAACGGCGACGTTTCACCCAGGGTCCGCGCGTGGACCCGCGGGTCGACCCGGGGTCCGCGCGCCCGACCGGGGCGTAAAAAAAAAAAAAGTATGGCGCCGAAATGACGCCGTTTTGGTGGCGTCGAAACGGCGCCGTTTAGCGCGGGGAGGATCCGCGCCTGGACCTGGATCCGACCCGGGGTCCGCGCGGGTCCACCCGCCTCAAAAAAAAAAGAGAAAAAGTTGGGCCAGGCCAGAACCAGGCCTGGTTTTGGGCCAAAAAAAAAAGAAAAAAAAAAGAAAGAAAAGAAAGAAAAGAAAAAAGAAAAAAAATTAAATAAAATTAAATAAAATTAAAAATAAAATAATAATAATAATAATTTTAAAATAATAATAATATAAAAAAAAAAGAAAGAAAGAAAAAATTAAAAATTAAATTAAAATAAAATCGAAAAAATAAAAAAATAAAAAAAAAGATAAAATATAATAAAAAAATTAATTAATTAAAGAAAAATTTACGATTATCAGTTTTGACGTTTTGATTTTTTCAGGTGGTCGAGGACGAGCAAAGAATTTTACGGAGATCAAGTCCGGCATTTTGATTTTTCTGATTCTCGGCATTTGTCAAGTACGATTTTAATTTTTTTAGTTATTCATATTATTATTTTTGTTTATTTATTTTTGTTCAGTATTCGACGTATTTTTTATTATTCAATTTCGGTTTTAAAAAAATTATTAAAAGCATTTTAATTTACTTTTCAAAAAGAAGATTTTAATAAATGCGAATAACCGACGACGGAATTCGAAGGACGTCACGGTAGTGATTCCTAAGATATCTTGAGGTGCGAGAATTTCGTTAAATATCACCACGAGTGGTGGGAGTATTTAGCGACATGCTCGATACAAAAACTCGTTTTCGTTTTAAAAAAAATGGAAATAATCACCATAAAAAAAATTGAATAAAGAGCGAATGTTTATTGCGCTCGATATTTTGCCATGCTCGTGTTTTTAATATTACGATTCGCATGTTTAATTTTATAGTCATATGTTAAGCCTTATGCATCCGATATTTAAATATTCGCATCATACGCATTTGAATAAAAATGGATGTAAATTGCCGACGACGGAATTCGGAGGATATCACGGTTGTGATTCCTAAGATGTCTTGAGGTGAGAAGATCTCGTTAAATACCACCGAGAGTGTCGGGAATATTTAATGAGTATTTTCGATAACAAATTTATGTTCTCTTTCGATTTTAAAAAAAAATAAAAAACAGTTCAAAAAAAATTCAAAAAATAATAAACATGTTTTTTTAAAATAAAATAAAAATGAAAATAAAAGAGAATTAGTTTTAAACACCAGTTAAATCCATTAAACCGAGATTTAAGATAACACGTGACCAAGTGGTACCGTTTTTTAAACGGGCGTTGCGGGGGTGCTAATCCTTCCCCGCACGTAACCGACTCCCGAACCCAATTATGTTTTTCTCTCTGGTTCAAAGCGCGGACTTCGAAATTGATTTTACAAAATGTTTTAATTAATTTTAAAATACTTTTCTAAAACCGGTTTTAATAGGTGGCCAATCACACCTAGCAAAAAAGATTGGTGGCGACTCCATTTTTTGTGTTTTCATAAAATTCTTCGTAACGGTCGAAAAATCGTTATGACAAATTTGATTCGGGCAATAAATAGGTTTACTCGGTTTTCAATTCATAAATTAAAAAATCACAATTATTCAAACTGAATGAAATTCTATTTTTTAATTTTTTATAATATAAAAATAAATATTTTAATTTATTCATAAATTTTATTTTTTAAATTAATGAAAAAAACTTAAAAATACTATAGAAAAAGATAATTTTTTAAAATTTTAAAAACCGATGAACCGATCCTAACCAATAAAATTAGTTCGGTTTGGTTTTTAATACAATTAGATTCGGTCGGTTTTGATTTGATTTTTAAAAAAAATCAAAATATTACAAATTAACCGCAAATTTTTTTAAAAACTAAATGAACCGAACCGTTATCACCCCTAACATCCACATGAATATCCATAGATGTAGCATTGAGTTGAAAGATTTTGTTGAAAATTTTATATTGAAATAGATGAATTTAAAATATTTTTTGAAATTATTTTTTAAAATTGAAATTAAAAACAAAATATTTGGTGCAATTTACTCAACAAGTTGTAATTAGAAAAACAAGATTATATATCAAATTATAAGCTTTAACCCTCATTATTTTCTAAAAAGGAAATATTAGTAAGGGCTAGTTTAGCATTACTGTTGAAAAAAGTTTAGGTTAAAAAAATGTGTTTAAAAAATATGATGAAAAATTATGGTTTAATTTTTTTAAGTGTGTAGTATTGCTGTGAAAAAATATTGTTAAAAATTAAAATATCAAAAAAAAAATATGTTTAAAATAATAAAAGTGTAGAGATATGAGGATAATAAAGTTAGTTTTATCCAAAAACCAGCTTTTAAAGCTCAAAAGCTATATTTTTTGACTTTTTGATTTGGCTTTTCAAATCATGATTTTAACAACAAAAATTAAATTTTTTTATTTGTTTAGTAGTATTTACGATAAAAAATAACTTTTAAAAAAGTTATGCGAGAAGCAATGTTAAATAAAATCTAAATTGTTGATGAAAATTACAATTATACAAAATAATAGTTATTGATGTACATATATAGTATTTTAGGGCTAATGGAGTAATGGTCAATGCAAAAAAAAAAAAAAACAAAACAAAACAAAAATAAAAGATAAAAATCATTTATCTGTGATATTACCAAGTCAAATCAGATAGGGCCATCGCCATGTGTTGCGGTTATGGACATCGTAAAACTTTGGATACAAGCATGGAGATTTGACTCGAGAAGAAGTGGACTCAAACTCAAAGTCTATAGGGTAAATATAAAAAACATGTTTCAATAGTAATATAATTGTTAAATAATTTAATAAGTAAGAATTATTTTAAAAAAATAAAAAAATGTTAAAAAGTATTATTAAAAACAAATTTAACCTTAATAAAAAAAACTCATTTTCTTTTCTCTCCTCTCGTTTAAATAATATTATTTTTTAAAAATTTTAATTAAAAATAAATTTAAAAAATTAAATATTTCTTTTTTTAAAATTAAAAAATTAAAAAAATTAAATTTAGAAATATTATTTTTTATATTTTAAAATTTTTTAATTAAAAAAATAAAAAATAAAAAAATTTATTTTTTAAATAAAAAATTTATTTTTTAAATAAAAAAAATTATTTTTTAATTAAAAAATAAATTATAAAATAAAATAAAGAGAGGAGAAGGTTATTAGGTAATTTTTTTTTTTTTATAATTTCTTTTCTAACAAATTTTTATTTCCTTTTTTAAAATAATTCTTATTCATTATACCTTTTAATAATTATTATGTTATTGATAATATGTTTTTTAAATTTATCCAAGTCTATATCCCTAAACCCGAGGCCGACAAAAGCCAGTAAGATGATTAGTTTTAAAAATATAATTACTACTAATATAATTGCTTGAAACAGTTCTAACATGTGAATCAATCTCTCAATTAATTAATTGATGAATTTAGTCTACTCGTTTTCTTCTTCTTTTTCTCCCTATAATATAGATCAATATATATATATATATATATTAGTATTTGCTGTCTCATACGTGAATAGTTATCATTTTATTTATTTTTAAACATATAATTATATATTTACAAATAATTAACATTAACAAATATATTAACATGTAAAATTTGTTTATATTCAAATTATATAAATTTATTATTTTTAATGTTGATATAAAATTAAAATTTATGAAAATAAAAGAAGTCAATGTAAATTTTACCTCTTTTTTTTGTTTTTTATCAAATAAATTCATTTACATTTTAAGGTTAATAAAAATTAAAACTATGAAAATAAAGTAATTAAATGTAAAACTTAATTTTTTTTTTATTTATTTATCATCAAATAAATATATTTAATGAAAGACTTTTAATGAAATTAAAATATTTACTTATGAATTGAATAATTTTTATTAATAAAAAAATGTTTACAATGAAAATTTAAAAATATAATAAATAACAATAATTATTTTTATCAATTTAAAAAAAATTACAATCATGCTATAATTATAGATATACACTCATTCATTTTATATATTTTGGCATCTCTTTCTCTCTCCTCATCTATCAAAATTTCTTCTCCAAATACTTCTGTTCAGTTTAGTGTGGCTATTATTTTCATTTTTAATTTTGGTGAATAAAGTTCAGAGGAGATCCCGCTCAAACATTATGAAATATTTAATGTTTTGCTTTTGATACTTGAGTTAATTAAAGGGGAAAATATTGTTAAATTATTAAGGACTAGCATTTATAACACATGCAAAAACATGTGATATTTTTTTAAATATTAAAAAAACATAAAAGTAAATAAAAATGTGAACAGTAAAAATGATAAGTATTTTTATATAAACTGTTAGTAATTGTGCATAATAACACATAATGCCATAATAAAAAAAGGGAATTTAAAAAATTGTTTTTATTAAAACTAAATTTACGTGAAAGGTTATATATCAAAAAAGTTTTGTAAAATGCAAACTCAATATAAAATTTTTAAAAGACATAAATGCTCTATTTTTTTATTTTTTGTTATTACTTTAATTTTAATTTTTTGGTAATTTATTTGACTGAGTTGATGTCACTTGACTCGTGACACCAAACTCAGTCATTCTTTTTAGTATTAGTATAGAAAAACTACACATTAGACCTGCTTAAGGATCGGGTAACCCGCCCTGCCCGACAAGTCCTGCTCAATCCGGGCCGGGCTTGGGTAAGAGTATTTGTAATTCGGGCCGACCCGGCCCAGCCCCAATTACTATTCAACAATTAAAAAATAAATTTTTATTTAAATTTAATTATAATATATATAAATATTAATATAAAAATAAAAATATTTTTTTAATAATTTATAAATAGTAAAATGGGCTTATGGGCTTGACCGGGCCCGACCTAGAACCGACTTGGGCAAGAAAAAAATATTTTTTTTTCCAGACCTAGGCTTGGCCCGACCCATGAGTACCTCTACTACACATATTGTCATTTAACTTTTCAGGATTTTTTATTTTGGTCACTCAATTAAGAGAAATTTAATCACTCACGTTATAAAAAAACATGTTTTTGGTCACCTGATCGTTATAGACTAACGGGTGGATGACGTGACATTATAAATTTTTTTAATAAATAAAATTTTAAAGTTAAAAAAAATATTCACTTTTGATCATTTAATTTTCGAGAATTTTATTTTAGTCACCCAACTTTAGAATTTTTACAATTTGGACTCCAACGTTTGTCAAAACTTATTTTATTAATATTTTGATCTCCATTGTTAACGGTTCGTTGTCGACATGATTTTTATAACGATTTAATCTCTAATGTTTTTGAAATTCACTATAATAAATTATTTTATTAATTTTCTAATCTATATTAAAATATCTTGATATAATACTCAAATAAGTATTCAAACTTTATAAAAAAGAAAAAGAAAATAAGCATTTAATGTTTTTATTTTATCGAATTAAAACTAAATATGAACTTTTATTTTATTATAATTATGCCTTTTAAATTTAAAATTTTGATAAATAAATCAAATTACTAAAACGCATTACTTCAAGTATTTGACATTCAGTTTATCCAAATAAATTTAAGTATTTATTATAGAATATATCAACCAACCAAAAAAATTAACCAAAATATGAAAACTTTCATAATGTCAAGATTCTAATTATAACGAAATTTCGTAGTTTTAATTTTATGTAACAAAATATGTAACAAAAAATAAAAAAATTAATTTATTATATTAAATTTCACAAATATTGGTGATTAAATCGTTATAAAACCATGTTGACAGTCAGATGTTCATAATGAATATCAAAATATTAATAATTTCACAAACATTGGTAACCAAATTATAAACTTTTTAAAATTAAATGACCAAAATACAAATTCTAAAAAATTTAAGTGATCAAAAATGTATATTATCAAAAGTGATGAGAATTTTCATAATGTCATGTGAATAATGCCACATGGCATGTCAAATGATGTGGCAATATCATGTGGCGTCATATAAATAATGTGACACTGCCACATCATTCGGCCGTTAATCTTAATGTTGGAAAAACAAAATTTTTTTAAAAGTGATGAGATTTGAAACTTTGACCTCTTAGACATATATTAAAAACCATACCAGTATGGCAAATACGTATTTTTATTAACTAATTATTAATTTAATGTTTATTTAATATCAAAATCATATATTTAATGTTTAATTTATATTTAACCGGTTGAACCGGTAATCCGGAGGTCTCACCAATTTGACCTCCGATCCATTTTTTATTCATTGGTTAGTCTGTAATGGCTGGATGACCAAAAAAATGAATTTTCATAACGTGGGTAATTAATTAAATTGATATTTTTCATAATTGGATGATTAAAATAAAAAATTTCGAATAATTAAGTGACTATGTGTATAATTTATCCAATTATTAATAACATTGTAAATATATATATATATTACAAAACCTTTTTGACTTAAATTAATGTTAATTATCAATATTAGCTATTTCTCAATAAATAAAAAACTGAATTAGAAGTCAAATTGATGTTACTTATTGATTCAATTAGTTTAATTTGTTAGATCGATCGGTTTAATTAATTTGAATATTAAATATATGGTTTTGAGATTAAATATAGTTTATACTAAATAAAAATATGTAATTGGTTTGATATATGGTCTTTAATTTATAATTAAGAGGTTAATGTTCAAATTTCATTATTTACAAAAAATTAAATAAAAAATTCAAAATCAATTTTTTATCGATTTTTTACTTGTTCACTGAATGTCCGATTTTCAATTACTCATCAAATCGGAGAGGCCTATAATTTTCTATTGAATCAATCCAATTAATTTATCCGATCCGATTTTTCAATACTGTTAATGTCTCCAAGAGATAACCAATTATGGTTATTAATTATCTTAGGTACGTAAGGGTTAATGTCATTGCAGATCATATATGATTTAATTTTACCCAAATAAATTAACCTAAAATAAACAGTAAAATAAATACATTATCTAAATATATATGTACTTAATAATATGGTCAGCGGATAAAAACTAAAACGTTATCACAATTAAAAATAGGCGACGTCTGTGCTTAAGCCCATCAAATCAAAGACCCGTATAAAAGCTAGAAAAAATGAAACCTTTCATAAAAATATTCACCGGAATTGTAATTTTCAAAGCTATCAAAGTGTAGAAAGGTCGACTATATGATTCAAACTCCTTCCAATATTAATACAGATTCAATAGTTTAAGAATTCCATTAACGGATATTTATAGGTATTTGTTAAAATTAATTAAATTATTATTTTAAATATTTTATTTAATATATTATTCTTATTAAATTATAAAAATATATATTAATTATAATTTTTTTCTACAAATATATCTTTATAAGTAGTTTATAAACATATTTAACAATTTTCATATATATATATATATATATTTAAATATGTTAATGTAGAATCTCTAAGAATGTGTTTGGATGAAAGAATTGATTTGTAAAGAGATTTTTAAAATTTTAAAATAAAATTATTTTGTTTGTTAAAATAAAAATAAAAATTGTCAAAAATTTTAGATTTTGGAAAGAAGAATTGTAGAAGGTTCAAATTCCCTTTCAAAATTTTAAGAGTGAAATTTGTAAATTTTTTAAATTTTTTAAATAAGATATTAATATATTTTTTTTTAGGTAGTTTTTTTTTTCTTTTCAATTCTAACTATAAAAACTCATTTCAAATTTTATTTTTTATGTTATTAATAATATCTATACATTTTTACAAATTTGATAACAGTTGACACCCATATTGTATATATATATATTTTTTATTTTATCTCTAACATTATTATTTCTTTATTATAATTATTTTTATTTCATAAAATTCTATTATTCAATTTTTTTTTTTCTAAAAAATCTTATCCAAACAATGTAATTACAAATGTTAGTATTTTGAGTTAATATATTTTAAAATATTAACATTTCAAAATTTTAAAAATTTTCATTCAAACATATTTAATGTAGCAAATTTTTCATCCAAACAGTGCCTTATACAAAGACAAAACCCACTTAGTAATATACTATTTTAAGTAGCACGTTCTAACCATTACATTTAAAAAAAAAATTTGTTAACTAGTGTTTTTAGAATATTTTTTTAAAATTAATTAATATATTATTATAATGTTATTTATAATAGTAACATTATATTAAATGATAAAAATTGACAATTTTATTTTTTATTTTTAATACATTGATTAAAAATATTATTATATTTAATAATTTTAAAGAGTGCTCTTAATACACTTGTAAACAAAATCCAAAAAAATTCCTATTTTTTTTGGGGGTTGTTCAAATAATTATTAGTTACACCAATATTAATAAATGCAAACAGGTCAGTGTGTGTGAAATGAAATGTTGTAATATAATATTTCAATTTGGATTCGGTTAACAGATGTATATACACATTAATTAAAAATTATTTCATTATTATTTTAATCTAAAAAATAATATATTAATTATATATATTTTATAAATATTATTTTAATTAATACCACTAAACATTTAATTTTTTTAAAAAAATAATTTTAAAGAAAATGATTCAAACTTTACTTTTTAAACAAAAAGATCATGCATCAATCAACTGAATCAAATACTCGGCCAAACACTTAATCACTTATTAACATTTTCATCTATCTTATCTTTTTCTTAACATACGAAAATTTTGTTCTTCCTATAATTATTGCTTACATCAGCAGCAGTTGATGTCACCTGCTTAGCTCATACACGTTTCATTTCCTAATTCCTAGAATAGTATATATCACCTTCACCGAATGGCATTAAAGAAGGAATCCTTACATGGTAAATTAAAGAGCAAAATTGACAGATAAAAATAATTTTATCTTCTACGTCTAGGTTTGAAAATAAAATAATTCCTGAGATTTTTGTTTTGAATTGAAAAATAAAAATTCAAAATCTGTTTTTTAAATAAAAATAATCCACCAATCATTAATTTTAATGTTTGGGTGTCATGGATGGATAATTTTGTGCATTTTTTGTTGGAAAATTAATCTGCATACTTAATTCTAATCTAATCACGACTTTTTTTTTCTTCATGAAGAAATTATAGAATCATTACATGCGTTTCTTTTTAGACAAAATGCTGAATATATAGTAAAGCAATATTGAAAACATTGATTTTGGGTATGAAGAATAAAGTGAGATAACATGTAGCATTCGAAGTTTAATTTAATTAATTTATATAATTATTTTTAGAAAATAATATTTGATATGATTAAAATTTGTATTTCAATATTTATAATTTATTTTTTTATTTAAATTATGATATCTTTTATAAAAAAATAGATAGCATGTAGATAAGACTTTTTACCCAGATATTTTCCAACTCTTTCTACCTATATATGATAATGATTCCTAGCGTCACAGTTGTCGCCAAATAAAAGTAATTTAATGTTTGATTTTTCAGTATGTTAAATAATTGTACACAGCTGTATTATCTTCAAAGGATTCCCTTTCACACAGTTTGGTCCATAATTAATGTAAAAGAAATAACAACCTGGAAGGCCTGTTGATAAATTGATATGTCTCAGTTTAAATTGTTCAATAAAATTATTTTGTCACATCAAAAAGATAAAATAATAGAGATCAAATAGCATTATTCAAACGAAAATTATATTTTTGCAAATAAATGAACTGAGTTAGTTTGTCCTGGCAGGATTAATTAGCTTATTCCGAAAACAAGTTTCGTGATTATCGGTCTGCCTGCGTCCTGTCTGTTTATCATAACTCTTCAACACGTCAAGAAATTTTATATTTGATTATATCTAGATATTGATGGGAATATAAATGGAATGCAGAAGGGATCGAAGTCATATTTTATTAGGTCAACCTTTATTATCCTTTTTTAAAAAAAAATTATGTGTAACAATTATGTCACGTTAATATATATTTATGTTATTCGAATCATGTTATGTAATCAGATTTAAAAAAAATTGATTATTTATTATAAAAATTATTAATAAATTATTGACATAAATATTTATTATTTAATTATTATATATAATATGTAATAAATAATTAATTTTTTTAAAATTTAATTATAATATATGATTTCAATTAAAAAAATATATGTTGACGTTGACCTAATTTTTTTATCAAATCCTTTCTCTTTTCGCAATATATGACTAGAAAGCTTTTGATAGATATATCCTTAATATACATGCCGACAACATTGTGAAGGAATCAGCCTAAAAATTATTAGAATTATTTGGCATTCAGAAATGTTAATGAGTGACATTGATTAATATGATATTTAAAATAAAAAAATATAATTAATAATTTTTTTTAATTTAATAAAAATAATACATTAAATATATATTTTTTTAAAAATAATTAAATAAATTTTAATCAGTACATATAAACATCAATTAATCGAACCCAAACAAAAATAAATAAGTTGCATTATGATCTTGGAGCTTGTTGGCTCTACGAGGAAACATAAAGCTCCCAATAAGAAAAAGAAAAGATAATTGAGCTAGAGTTCTAATTTCAATACAAACTAATACAACTAACTCCAATGTTTTCTTACTTTCATTACCCAGAAAAAGCAAAAGACATTCTAAATTCTAATAACATCAAATATTCGAAAGAAGCCAAACAGGGTAAAGAGAAAATTTAGTCAAAATGGGGGATATATTCATTTACATGAAGAAAACGGTTTTTTTATTCAAATATAGTTGATTTTATTTTTATTTATCGAAATATTATTAGTTTCAAATTATTTTTCAAAATTAGTTCTTTTTTTAACCAATTAAAAAATCGTCATGACCCATTAGGATTTCCCAACTTAATTAAAAAAATTTTGATTTTTTACGGTGGCGATTTCTCAAGGTTCTTATATTTTTATTTTTAAGTTTGTTTCTTTTTCTTTTAAATTTTTTATTCTTTTAATATATATATTTTTATTTTTTTAAAATATGAACCGGGCCCATGTATGGTATCAACACTAAATTTGCTTGCCCAAATCCGGCCCGACCCGAAATATGGGCTTCAAATTTTGTCCAAGCCCGTTTAGGCCCGCCCATATTATTTTTTTTTCTATTTTAAAAAAATAATATATATATTTATTATTTAATCTTTAATAATTTTATATATATATTTTTTATTAAGTTGTTAAACATGTAGAACTTAACATATTTTTTAATGTTTACACTATAATATTATATATATTCAATTTTTGTATGACGTAAATTACATAATATATATAAATATAAATAATATATTATTTAATTAAAAAACGGGCCGGGTCGGACTCGAGGCTTGAATGTTGGAGTCAAGGCTTGGCCCATATTTTAAACGGGCCTAATTTTTTCCCAAGCCCATTTTTCGGGGCTAATATTTTTGTCGAAGCCCTTCCAAATATGGGCGGGCCTTCGGGCTTGGACGGGTAGCCCGACCCTTGGACAGGTCTACATGGTTGTAAGGGTCGGGCTACCCGTCCAAGCCCGTTTAAAAAATTAGACCCGTTTAAAATATGGGCCGGGCCTTGGCTCCAACATTCAAGGCCTGAGCCCGGCCCGTTTTCTAATTAAATAATATATTATTTATATTTTTATATATTATATAATTTATGTCATATAAAAAGTATATATATATAATATTATATTGTAAACATTAAAAAATATGTTAAGTTGTACATGTTTAAAAATTTAATAAAAGAAAAATATGAAATTATTAAATATTAAATATTAAATAATAAATTTATATATATTTTTAAAAAAATTAGAAAAAAATAATATGGGCGGGCCTAAACGGGTTTGGACAAAATTTGAGGCCCATATTTCGGGCCGAGCCGGACTTGGGCAAGCAAATGTGGTGTTGATACCATACATGGGCCCGGTCCATATTTTAAAAGAATAAAAGAATATATATATATTAAAAGAATAAAAAAATTAAAAAAAAAACTTTAAAAAAAAATCGCCATGACATATGACGATTTTTCAACTTTGTTTTTTTAAAAAAATAAAATTTATCGTTGAAAAATTGTCATGGGTCACGACGATTTCTCAACTGGTTAAAAAAAATGAATTTTGAAAAATAATTTGAAATCAATAATATTTTGATAAATAAAAATAAAAACAGCACTATTAAGATTAAAAAAAAAAAACACCGAAGAAAACCAGTGAATATATGCATATACCTATTTTAATTATATATGCGTTAATGCTGCTGTGACATATTGACAAGAAGAATAAGAAACTGCACGTGAACTAAACTATGTATATAAGGATAGAAAAGCAAGACTCAGAAACAAATGGAAGAGCCATGATTCATGAGTAGACCTATTCATAAATCAAGTAATCCGTTCGGCACAATCGATTTGTTTCGTATTAGATCGAGCTTAAATATGATTTTTTATAATTTGGCTCGGCCCTGTTCGGATCACTGTTTAAGTATTAAAATATTATTTTTTATTTAAATTTAATTATAAAAAAATCTAAATATTAATAAAAAATAAGTTTTTAATATTTTAATATATTTAAACAGTAAAACGGGTTTATACGGGTCAACCGGGACCCTACCCGAATAGGTTTGAGCATGAAATTAAAAAAAAATTCAAGCCGCGGCCCGGTCGAAATTTTCAAAATTTTCTTTAATCTTTATTATATATTTGAAATAATATTTTTATAAAATGTATAAATCATTTTCTTTTCTATTAACCACTTTACATTCTTTATATAACTCCTTTTTTATTTTGTTTATATATATATATATATATATATATATATATATACTCTTTTTCTGTTTTGGAAGATTGATACTCTTAACCCCACGTGGGTGGATAGGATGGTGCAGCGAAGATCAACGGGGATTCACTTTACCTAGCTAGAAATTTCCCTCTATATATATTTTTATCAATTTCACATATATATATGTATATATATATATATATATATGTATATATATATATCTTCGTTCTAACGTGACACTTCTAGGAAGTCTCCTCTCTAGGAAGTCTCCTCGTTCACTCTTTTAACAATTATTATATCCTGAAAGCTTTGCCATTACCTCTAAAAGGGCTCAAGTTCCTTAACATATGTAATTAATAGTTTTAGGTAGATCTTACTAGTAGTATTAGTTTTGGAGGTTGCAAGTCCATATCACTAGTCTGAACACGTTTCATTTTCAAATCAGGGAAATGGGTATATAAATGAAAGCCGATTTGCATAGTGTTTAATCTGTAGTAGTCCAGATAGCTGTGCTTGGGAACTTGGACTTTAATAGAGAAAATTATTATCAAAGAAAGAAAGCTAGAGCTGCTGGAAGATGGTGAGGGCTCCCTTCTATGATAAAAATGGCATGAAGAAAGGTGGATGGAGTTCTGAAGAAGATAATAAACTAAGATCTTATATCCAGAGATATGGCCATTGGAACTGGCGTGAACTTCCTAAGTATGCTGGTATAGTTTCATTCTTTTTTCTTACTACTAGCTAGAATACTCAAATAGAGAAAATTTTACTATGTACTCCTATGATTTTATAGAGAAAACTATGGTTTTTTTTTAATAAACTCCTTTCTAGTTTTCAATCATATTAACTTGTTTTGAAGTGTAATCATAAAATGAAAGGACTATTTCTGGATATGGATTCAAGGTTTGCTTTCTTTATCTCTTTTGGAGATCAAAAAGAGAGAACTTTATTTTATTTTATTTTCTTTTCCTTTCTTTTCCTTTCCTTTTATTTTTTTTTAACACAAATTGCATTTTTATCTGATCAACTTCATTTATTTTGGTCAATTTTGCTTTTTTTTTTTCTTAGGCTAATTTTGTTTGTTTAATGGAAAAACCTAATTAAGTTTTCTTGGCTTTTATAGCAGCAATAAATAGTTGGCGTTTTGATATCTATTAAGCGTTAAGTGATTCATATATAAACACTCTCTTCATGTTCATAAAATCATCTAATTTTGCTAAATTTTCTTCAGGTCTCTTAAAAGGTGTGGAAAGAGTTGCAGGTTAAGATGGATGAATTACCTCCGGCCTGAAGTAAAACACGGGAACTACACTGAAGAAGAAGATGCCTTGATCATGAAATTACATGAAGAATTTGGAAACAGGTTAGATATCCAATTTTAATATCCTGATAAGCACCCAAGTGGTTTAGAATTCTATAATATAGCTAGTACACCAGTAATTAATTCACTAACTATTTAGTAGAACCTTACGCAAGCATGTAATCGTCATATTGCGGATATAAGAAAAATTTTAAAACTAACAATATATATATATATATATATATATATATATATGAAAAAACATTAGCTCACAGTCTGTGATTCCACTACAGCATCAATTTTTTTTTTTTACAACCGGCTAACCAAGTTAGCCGGTCGGTTGTTTAATTACTTAATAGAAATTTTTTTTGGGTCATTCTTCATAATTTCTTTCTTTTTTTATTCTCAATTTTTAAAATAAAATTATATGAAATATGAGTATAATAAAAATATAATGATACAAATAAATTAAATATATAATTTATTATATTGAAATAAAAAAGTTAAGAGTATTAATTAAAAATTATTTTTTATTATTTTATATGTTTAGTAATTTCTATTCATACAGTTATATGTAGACATTTTAAAATAAATTAAAGTAAAAATAATTTTGTTATGACATAATTTTTTTAAAATTTCATGTGATAATACAATCTGTAAAATTTTGCTTAGGTAAAATATTTTAATTTAAAAGGCTAGACAAACTATACTTTTTAATTTAGGAGACTAAAAGGTGAAAAAAATCTTTCATGTCTCTTTCATAATTTGCCTATCTTAACACTAACTCATGGTAAGCATCATGTAGAAAATAAAATTTTACCCGTTTTACAAGTCCTCTTTCAAAATTTGTGATTCTCATTTGTCCGTCATTCCTATATATATATATATATATTTCTTATGTACAGATGGTCCACGATCGCTGTTAGTTTACCTGGAAGAACTGACAATGAAATAAAGAATCACTGGCATTCTCATCTAAAGAAGCGTGCAAAGCGAAATCTAACATCATCTAGTTGCCAAAGTGAGGCCACCCAGAATTCTGAAGGTGAAGCTGAAAGCATCCTTATTGATACTCCCGCAAATATGATCTTAGAGAGTTCACCCTTGTCGCAAGCAACATCTTCAAGCTCTGAATTGTCATCCTTCAGCTCCGACAGTGGATCTATATCCAGCTTAAATGTTATAATTGGCGGTATGGAAGATATTTGTCTTCCTTCTTCAGAAATATATGAAGCTCAAAGCAGCAGTGGAGATTTCTGGAGTGAGCCCTTTGTTGCAGACAATATCTACAACCAAGATGGTTATCCATCATCCTTGGAAAAGGGTGGATTTGAGCTGCCATTGCCTTATGACATGTATTATGATGATTCTACAGATTTTCTCTATCAAGGATGGGCATAAAATTGCTTTTCAGTTTTTTGATGCTATCATGTTGAGTATATTAGTCATTTGTAACTTAAGAAGTAACTAAAATTATCTTAGCAATTACTATTAACAATTGAAACGCGTTCAGCTTTCAAACTCCAACATCCCTTTAACTGTTTGCTGGTCTTTATAAGTCCTGTTGCTTCCAAGTAGACCTTCTCCAAGCTCTCTTCCTACAACTTAAAAACCCTCAACAAAGGTCATGAAAGAGTTGAGGCTTCACTCTATAAACTATATGTACGCTATGCTCAGATTGTATACCTAGTGGGAGTGATCTTAATTTTTTTTTTTTTTTCAGTTCCATCGCTGAGAGTTTTATAATCATTGGAGTTCCTTTAGTGTGGTTTCAAATGATCTTCTTTACTTTGCTGTTGTGTTTTGTTTATTCAGTAAATCTATTGTTTGTTTCAAGAACCTTCAAGATGAAGATTCTCCTCACGAATTTGTATCTTTTTTAGGCCTATGTGATTTCCTTCTATCTCTTGTTTTTGAGGGCTTCAGGCTTCTGCTGTTATACCTTGTTAACTCGGTCCTAGCTCGTTACTGCTTAATTACCTTGGTCGTTGGTTATGTTTCCTCACCCACGTTTACTTTAAAACTTAAGCTAAATTAGTATTTTCTCCTTCACTTATTTTCATTTTTTATAGAGTCTATTTTTCTTTATCATATGCTTTAAATGGTTGCCTTCAATTTCACTCTCTTACATTTTTTTTCTTCATTTTCCTAGATTTCTTTTACTACAATTATTTCTTATATTTTACATATCAAAGACATTATAACAACATTAATTTAATATAATAATATATTAAATGCAAAAATATTTTTTATTTGGATGAAGAGACATTCGAAACTAATTTATTAGAGATGTACATATATCAACAATTAAACTAAATGTTTAGGTGAAATGAAAAGATATTACAAGAATAGTTTTTTATTTTTTATTTTTTATAAATATAGAAAATAAATAGATAACACAAAAATAGAATTATATATAGCCTTTTTTTTGGGGTTAAAATAATAATAAAAACCTTGAACTTTATCTAGATAAGCCCTTATACTTTTATTACAACTAAATAAGCCTTTAACCTTAATTTGTACCCAAATTGTTGATTTCTGACTCTCGGTACCAATTGTAGTTTTGTACTACAGTACCGATTTGCTACAGTAACTTTATCTCGGGATGCTACAGTAACTTTATCTCGGGATGCTATAACTTCCGAAAAACAACTCTTTTATTAATATGAGAAAAGACCAAATATACACTAGACACACTCTTTTAATATGCACTCACAACTTCACTCTTTTTCTTCCTTTTTCTCTCTACTCACCACACACCTATCACACAACACACATCTCTATTTATAGCTCTTCAAGTTGGTGTTGTAGCCAACTTAGAATTCTCTAGATAGCTAAGACTTTGATTATTCAATGAAGAAAACTGAAGAGATTTCTGGAACTAGAAGACTAAGGAGAAATTCTAAAGAAAAATCTAGAGAAAGAACAAAGAAGAGAAATCTAGAAAACTTGAGTAGAAGAAAGATAGAGATGATTCTAGAAATAAGAGAGAGGAGTTGGTGTAACTTTCAACACTCCCCCTCAACGACTACTCTCTCTTGATGCTCGCTTTGGTAGTCATGCCAAGTTGTCTTCTGAACTCATCGAATTTTGCACCGCTAAGTCCCTTGGTAAACAAGTCAGCTACTTGTTCTTCAGTCTTAATGTATTTTAGTTCAACATCCCGTTGAAGTACTTTTTCACGTACAAAGTGATAATGTATTTCTACGTGCTTGGTTCTGGCATGAAAGACTGGATTTTCAGCTAAGCTTATTGCTGACTGATTATCGCAATAGAGTTGTACTGGAGAGTCAATCGGTGGTGCAGGTCCTTTAACAGCTGTATCAACCACGTGCTTTCTTGTGCTGCCATAGCTGCTGCTCTATATTCTGCTTCTGTGGTTGACAATGATACTGTAGGTTGTCTTTTGCTACACCAAGAGATTATGCCGGATCCAAGACTAAACATGTAGCCAGTTGTTGATCGTCTTGTATCATGATCTCCACCATAATCGGCATCACAATATCCTATAACTTGGCACGGAACTCCCTTTTTGTATAGAAGTCCAAAATCAATAGTTCCTTTTACGTACCTCAAGATTCGTCGAACCGCATCTAAGTGAGGTTTCCTTGGTTTCTCCATGAATCGGCTAGCTACTCCAACAGCGAATGCAATGTCGGGTCTTGTTAATGTAAGGTAGATTAGACTACCCACTAGTTGCCTATAACTTGTTGAGTTTTCCAATTCTTTGCCTTCTTCACTACAGAGTCTTGCATTGGCTTCCATAGGCGTAGATATCGACTTGCAATCAGTCATCCTGAATTTGTGTATAAGATCTTTTGCATACTTGTGTTGACATAAGAATATTCCTTCTTTGGTACGGATTACTTCTAGCCCAAGAAAGTGATTCAGCTCTCCAAGCTCTTTCATTTGAAAACGTACTGAGAGATTGCCTCTAGTTTGTTTGATTTCTTCTTCGTTGTCTCCGGTGATGATTAGATCATCCACGTAAACCAAGACTATTGCAAACTTACCTCCTTTTTCTTTCACGAATAAGTTCGAATCTGCTGCTGCAACTGAGTAACCACTTTGTATTAGGAATTCGGCAATTTTACCGTACCATGCTCTCGGTGCTTGTTTTAATCCGTAGAGTGCCTTTTTCAACTTACACACATAATCCGGATGAACTTTACTTGTGAATCCTTCGGGCTGCTCCATATAAATCTCTCGATCTAGCTCTCCGTGCAAGAAGGCATTTTTCACATCCATTTGCCATAACTTCCAAGATTTGCTTGCTGCAAGGGCAAGTAATACTCGTACTGTTGTAATTTTTGCAACCGGACTAAATGTCTCATCGTAGTCCACCCCATACTTTTGAGAGAATCCGCGAGCCACCAATCGAGCCTTATACCTTTCTATCGATCCATCGGGTCGAGTCTTTATTTTATAAACCCATTTACATGAGATGGGTTCAATCTTCGTCGGCTTTGGCACCAACTCCCATGTCTCGTTTTGTTTCAGGGCTTGAACTTCTTCTTCCATGGCTTTTCTCCACTCCAATTTCTCAGATGCCTCTTCATAAGTTGTTGGCTCTATTTCTTCAATTAGAGCAGCATTAGCATACTTAAGATTTGGTTTGCGTTGTCGTGATGACCTGCGCAGAAGTGGCTGAGAATCTCTTTCATCGAACTCATTTTCTCGAAATGACTTTTCCTTATCAAGAGCCTTTCCTGAATACTCGTCACTTGGTTGAGTCTGCTCAAATTGTTCCTCCATATTTTCTTGAAGTTTTTCTTCAATTTCTTTTGAGTCTGGCAACAGCACTGCTTGTGGTGACCACCATGACGAAGCTTCATCGAACACAACATTTCTGGATACATAGCATCTGCCACTTGTTGGATCACAACATCTCCACCCTTTTCTTTGGTCGTCATATCCCACAAATATGCAACGAATTGCCTTTTTGTCGAATTTGCTGCGTAGATGATCTGGTACAAATACATAACATACGCAACCAAATACTCGAAAGTGACTCACCGTGGGTTTGATGTTCCATAGTTTCTCAAAGGGTGAGATAAAACCAAGTCTTGCTTGTGGAAGCCTATTAGTCACGTGAGCTGCAGTCTTCAAACATTCTGCCCAAAAACGAGGTGGCACATTCTTCACATGTAACATGGTTCGACATATCTCAGCCAAATGCCGATTCTTTCTCTCGGCAACTCCATTTTGTTGTGGAGTGTTCGGACATGTCAATTGTCTGCATATCTTGCATTCCTGTAAGAATTCTGAAAACTCCTTGGATGTGTATTCTCCCCCGTTATCTGTGCGTAGGCATTGTATCTTTCGGCCTACTTCTTTTTCCACCTTTTCTTTGAACTCTATAAATTTAGTAAGTGCCTCTGATTTTTCTTTCATAAAATCAATCCAGACGTACCTTGAAAAATCATCAATGAAAGTTATCATGTATTGGCAGCCACTGACAGAAGGTTGTTTTATCTTCCCGAACACGTCTGAGTGAATTAGCTGAAGAGGCTCCTTAGCTCTAAACTTTGACTCCTTGTATGGCAGCTGGTGAGCTTTCCCATATTGGCACCCGGCACATACTGTGTCCTCTTGAATGTCTAATTGAGGAAGACCTTTGAGCATAGACTTTTTCATCATTACCTTTAACTTGAGATAACTCACGTGCCCAAGCCTCGCATGCCACAAGTCAGCTGTTTCATTCTTTCTTGTCTTGTCCACATATGCAGTCTGAGCGGACATAACGTAAACTGACTCTAGACGCTTCCCTTCCATTATTGGTGTACTTGTTGGCTTTAAGTTTGGATATACTTTCACATCATTTGGACCAAACACGACATAATTTCCTGAGGCAGTGAGTTGTGAAACCGATAGCAGATTTTTCTTCATACCTGGCACATGGAATACGTTTTGCAGCTCGATTTGGTGTGGGCTAAATCGTGGCACAATAGTTGTTTGGCCGATGTGAGTAATAGGTAACCTTGAATTATTTGCAGTTACCACAACTCGTTCTCCTTTGTATGTTGAGGTATTAGTCAACTTCTCCTTATCTCCAGTCATGTGATTTGAGCATCCAGAATCAACTATCCAATCATTATTATAGTCGATTAATTTACTCACCGATGCGAGTGAACACTCTTCTTCTGACTCGGTGATGCAAGCAGCTGCAAGTTCTTCGCATTCTTCAATAGCAATTGATGCTTGAAAATCCCACTCTTCTTCGCTATTATTCTCTTCTCGTGACGAGGTTGCCGCGTTGCCTTGGACTTGCTTAAACCGACAGTCTCGAGCAAAGTGACCAGATTTTCCACAGTTGTAACACTGATTGTTTTGACGACGATACCTATTTTCATTTTTGTCTCTTTCTCGAACATGCTGGGCTCCCTCTTGCCGAAAACTCCTTCCCCCTTGCTTTGACCATGTTTCTTGCCTTCGAAATTTATTTTCTTCCACGCCTGGCTTTGTAGCAACTTTGCTTCTTTTATTAAAGCCTCTTTTATTACTAAAGAGTGCTTTCTCGTCATCTTTTATCGAGACTTTAGACATTTGTTTATCTAAAGTCTCTTGATTGGCTAGGATATTTTCCAACTCAGTTAAAGTTGGTTCTTTGCTCCAACCACGGGTTGCAGTAACAATCCCGTTGTATTCAGGTCGCAAGCCATGGATGATAATTCTTCTCATCCTCGTTTCGGTAATAGCATTTTCTGGATCTAATTTTGAAATTTCCTCACAAAGAGTTTTAACTTTAGAGAAATATTCGCTTACCGACATATTTTGCTGCGAGATTGACAGGAGTTCATTCTCCAATTGTTGGAGCCTAGCATCATTTTTTCTTGCGAACAGCATTGTGAGTGTGTCCCAGGCTTCCTTCGGTGTCTTTGCATCCTTGATGCGTTGTAATAAACCATCCTCAATGGTGACTGATAACACGTACATGGCCTTACCGGCTTTGATCTTCCATTTTCTTAGTTCTCCGGCATCAGTTGGTGGTGTTGAAGCTTCACCGTTAACAATATCCCATAAATCTTGCCCGAGCATGTAATATTGCATCCGGATGCTCCACGTATTGTAATTGTTTTCATTGAGCTTCTCGATGTTGCTAGCGGAATTAGAAATATCTGCCATAGTGTCTTGAGAGTGCCCTGCACTTACCTCAAATTTGATTCTCGTTCACTTAATTTCACAGTCACTGACTGTGTACCGGCAGAATTTCCACGTCTCCACGAACTATGATCCTCGATCGTCTTGGTCCCAGACCAATAATCTTCACAGTCCCAGACTGTCTTTCTCCGATATGCGTACTCCGGTCCCTGACCGTCTCGCTCTGGTACCAATTTGTTGATTTCTGACTCTCGGTACCAATTGTAGTTTTGTGCTACAGTACCGATTTGCTACAGTAACTTTATCTCGGGATGCTACAGTAACTTTATCTCGGGATGCTATAACTTCCGAAAAACAACTCTTTTATTAATATGAGAAAAGACCAAATATACACTAGACACACTCTTTTAATATGCACTCACAACTTCACTCTTTTTCTTCCTTTTTCTCTCTACTCACCACACACCTATCACACAACACACATCTCTATTTATAGCTCTTCAAGTTGGTGTTGTAGCCAACTTAGAATTCTCTAGATAGCTAAGACTTTGATTATTCAATGAAGAAAACTGAAGAGATTTCTGGAACTAGAAGACTAAGGAGAAATTCTAAAGAAAAATCTAGAGAAAGAACAAAGAAGAGAAATCTAGAAAACTTGAGTAGAAGAAAGATAGAGATGATTCTAGAAATAAGAGAGAGGAGTTGGTGTAACTTTCAACACAAATAAGCTCCTAACCTTTGATTTATACTTAAATAAACCCTTAATATAAATCAATATTTCATTTGTAATAAAAGCTTATTTGAGTACAAATCAAATGATAAAACCTTATTTGGATACAATAAAAGTATAAAATAAAGTAGTATAAACTAAAAAAGGTTCCATTGTACTAATCTCGTACAACTCCCTTTGAAATTGAAAAAATAGGGGGAATGTTATATTTCATTTATATTTTAAAGGTAAATAAAGTAGATTAAAATTGATTTGTATAAAAAATAATGTAATATATTTAAGGTTGTTATATAATATGAAAAGTAAAATAAAACAATCATGCCTAAATAAGTGATTTTGCACAAACGAAATATGTGAAATACATGTATTGTGTATACATATGTTGAGGTGGTAATTGATGCAATGAATAATAAAAGTTTGGTCTCTTTACTTTTTTTTAATTTGATAATTTATCCATTAATCTTAATTTTAATGAATTTAATCCTTACATTATTATTTAAAATCGATTTAAGAATAATGGATAACATTAGTTAGATGACATTTTGGCGATGACCTAGCATGATGAGTTGGATTAGTTTTTCAACTGATCATGGCACATGTATATCAACTAAACAAAATCATAATTTATTTTAATTAAATAATAATTAATATTATTTAGACTTAGCAAATTAGTATTTTATTAAGAATATAACTTTTTTTACACTAATGTGTACCATGTAACACAAAATAAAAGTTGGCATGCTAGGTTATCAACAAAAAAATTCAGATGATCAAAATTAATGACAAAATATTAACACCATTAGAATTATCTTTAACTCAACTTTTAATAAAAGTATAATGATATCAAATTCATTAAAATAGGAATAGAGGGATTAAAATATCCGAATTAAATTAGTAAAGAGACTAATTAAATTCTTATTTCAACCTAAAAGTTTCCTCGACGCAAAGAAAATTGAGTTTCATTTTCTTTTCCAAAAGTTGTACCAGATAGAAAAATATTTATATTAAAAAACATGTAGAAAATAATTTTATATAATTTATTATATTTATATATAATAAAACTTATTTTAAGTTCATCGTAAAAGAATTTACCTTATAATCCCTTGCAATTACGTTTGAAAAGACAGGGACAAATCGAACCCTGAAACAAGTCTAGCTGGCTAGCTAGTAATTTTAATGGTTTGTATATGAAACTGATCCACAGTAATCTGACTATAAATAGTTAGCCTTAAAATTGATCAATGGTCAAAAGTCAAAACTTTTATCAGAATCTTTCCCTTTTTTTTTTTGTACAAAAAGGTTTGATCAGCATCTAGTTCCCTGCATTATTTTCAAGGATAAACCTCCCTAGACCTATATGATCATTGACTTTAGATTTTATTTGGATAAATAGTGGGATTAAAAACATCGATGACGATAAGATTAGTTATTATAATAGTAAAATTAGACATTTAGTGATGAGATTAAAAGCAGTGGTGTGATATGTGTTTAGATGCAAAAGCAACAGTAACGGTGAGATGAGAATAAAAATGATCATTAAGAATATTAATGTAAGAGTGTATTGATAAATTATTTATATATATATATTTCAATAATATTTAACATTTAAATTTATTTTAAAAATTTATTTTATATATTATAATTAATTAGCTAATTGTTATATAATTTATTTATTATATTAAATGATTTAAAAGTTTTTAAATAAAAAATTTAAAAATAAACTAACATATAAAAATAAAGATGAGCTAATTAACAAAAATAAAAAATTTATAAAAAAATAAGAAAATTAAAAAAAAATTGTTGAAAAAAAGAGAGGATATTATACTAATTAAAATACCCACTGGAGGGTCCAGTTATTAACTGGACCCTCTACCCTCCAATGCTCCATTGGTGGGGCAGTGGGTTAAATTGCACCATAGGATGCAATCCAAATGCATCCCACCGTGCACTTGAAAAAATTCCCAAATCAACCTTTGGTAAAACATTTTCAACTACTATTTCTCAATAACAAAAGACACCAATAGTTATCTAATTAATCCAAAAAAATCTTTATGATGCATCATGTATCTGTTGGAATATGGTATGGCTCAAAGTCACATAGGTGGCTTAGCACCAATAATGGAGCTACCACTTGCACCACTTGCACCACCAATAATGGAAGCTACCACTTGCAAATGGATGGTGGCTATGGTGGCTACCACTTGCAAAGTGTTCACACCAAGATAGGTGGTGGAAGGTGGCTATGGTGGCTGCCACTTGATGTATGTTCACACCTTGATATTATGGCTATAAATAGCCATGTAGAGTAAGAGAGAGTAGAGTAGAGTTGAGTATGTGTTAGAGCTAAATTGTTGAAGCAAATACTCTGTGTTTATAGAGTAATTCGGTATTGTGTTGAGTTGTGAGTTCAGTGCTTGTGTAGCACCTTGAATTCTGTATATGTTTATACTCTAAACTCCATTAATACAAAGCTTCAAGCTCCTCCTCCCGTGAACGTAGGCACAGTTGCCGAACCACGTAAAATATCGGTGTTTTTTTCAGTGTGTTTAAATCGGTTTTAGTAATATCAATTCGCTTCCGCACAACAAATTGGTATCAGAGCCAATTTTTACGTAAAACCGAGTTTGTTCGATTCTGTCCGTTTTTCAAAAGTGCTCCAATTTGTGTTTTGAAAATACCAGGTTGAAGAGGTCGTCGAGAGGAGTGCAGCAGAATCAACCGGAGCGCCAGAAGCCGCCGCACGCGCCGCCAGAAGAGGAGTTCACGCGCCCCACGCGCCCACGCGCCGCACGCGCCTCTGGAGGTTGAAGACGCGTGAAACCCACGCGCCACACGCGCCGCACGCGCCAGCCAGAGGTTGAAGACGAGTGGGCCTCACGCGCCCCACGCGCCCCACGCGCCGGTGAGCCAGCAGCCTTCACGCGCCCACGCGCCGCCGCACGCGCCGCCGCACACGCCCCACGCGCCGCCGCAGCTCCGACCAACTTTTTCGGGCTATTTTTTGAGCCATTTCAGAACACTATTCCGAGACTTTTCCGAGCCGGTTGAGCTAAAACGAGTCCATTTCGAGCCACCTGAAGCAGAATATTCGCAGAATATTCACCGTGTGTCCAAAATTTACACAGTTGGACCCGTTCCTGGCTATTTCGACTATTCCGGACTCAACCGCGGCATCCATTTTTCCATACAGGTACCGGAAAAACACTTTGTTGGTAATTTTGTTTTATTACCATGGCAGAATCATTAGAGACACATGAAACAACCAGCAGCGCACGATCAAGTTCTTATATCAGAAAGAACTCGATGACCACTGCAAAGTTCGAAGTGGAGAAATTTGATGGCACCACGTAACTTTGGCATGTGGCAGTGCGAAGTACTGGACCTGTGAGTCCGCGAAGGACCAGTAGACAGTGGAGATCCCGTCCAGTAGGAGGTGAAGACCCCGTCCAGACCAGTAGACGGTGGAGATCCCGTCCAGTAGGAGGTGAAGATCCTGTCCAGTCCAGTCCAGTAGACGGTGAAGATCATGTCCAGATCCCGTCCAGTAGGCGGTGGATATCCTATCCAAGAGAAGAATCCTGTTAATCCGCGAAGGACCGATAGATGGATGAAGATCACGTCTAAGAAAAGTATCATCGACAATATGCAAGGGACGAGTGTGCCCAGTGTTGGACACTGAAAGAAAGACTGTCCAGACAGAAAGGTCGATTGAGATCCCGCTCAAAGAGGGGATCATCAAGAACACGACTCTCGAGGGACGAGTGTGCCTTTTGCCATGAGAAAGGGCATTGGAGGAATAACTGTCCCAACATGGAGAGGTCGATTGTGAGTGTAGCTCAAGAATCTGAGGGAGAGGAAGACTCTGCATTTACAATTTCCACAACAACACACTCTTCAGATCAATGGATTCTGGATTCCGGATGTTCCTACCACATGTGTCCGAACCTAGAGTGGTTCTCAAACTTCAAGGAGTTTGATGGAGGGATTGTCCATATGGGCAATGACAATACTTGTCACACTAGAGGCATCGGAACGATCCGACTGAAAATGCATGACGGTACAATCAGACAACTTACAGACGTAAGGTATGTCCCTGATCTCAAGAAGAACCTCATATCACTGGGGGTCTTAGACTCAAATGGTTACAAGGTAACCATTCAGAATGGAGTTCTGAGAGTTGTACGCGGAGCATTCTTAGCAATGAAGGGTTATATGAAGGGAAATCTGTATCTCCTTGACAGAGAAACCGTGACAGGCAGAGCAGCAGCCTCTCACAGAATGATGGGATAATCTGACACTTCAATGTTCCTTGCACTCCCCAGCAGAATGGAGTTGCAGAAAGGATGAACCGAACTTTGGTTGATAAAGTTCGCTGCATGTTATCCCAGTCGAGCTTGAGCAAAGCATTTTGGGTGGAGGCTTTACTGTTCGCCTCCCACATTATCAACAGACTAACCTCCACCGCAATTGATGGGAAGACTCCCATAGAGGTGTAGTCCGGATATTCTGCCATTGAATATGATCGGCTTCGTAGTAACGGATGCAAAACTGGATCCTAGAGCCAAGAAAGCTGTCTTCATGGGCTTTAGTGAATGAGTAAAAGCAGTCCGATTGTGGAACCTTGAGTCAAAGAAAGTCATCGTAAGCCGAGATGTTGCCTTTGACGAATCTGTAATGCTAAAACTGTCAACTCCAGAGAATGTGAACCAAGATTCTCTAAAGCAGGTGGAGTTTTGAATCAGAAGATGCTGGTCAAAATTCAGATGAATCTGAACCAGAATCTGATGACACCTTAATTGAAGTGGAGGAGTCATCACCGGAAATCTTTCAGCAACTTGAATCAGTTGTCACCAGTAGACCGAATAGACATATTCGGAAACCTGCTCGATACACAGACGTGGTGGCATACGCCCTTCCAGTAATTGATGATGATGTTCTGATCAATTACAAAGAAGCTGTAAACAGCCCTGTGCATGCCCAGTGGAAGGAGGCGATTAGACTTGGAAGTTGGTTCCACTTCCAACACTCAAGATATCAATTGGGTGCAAATGGGTCTTTGCCAAAAAGGAGGGTGCTACCGACAAAGACAACATCAGATACAAAGCCAGATTGGTAGCCAAAGGTTAGGCTCAAAAAGAAGGAATAGACTACAATGAGGTATTTTCACCTGTTGTTAAGCATGCATCTATTCGGATCTTATTGGCTTTAGTAGCACAGTATAACCTAGAGATAGTTCAACTTGATGTAAAAACTGCATTCCTCCATGGTTCCGTAGAGGAGGAAATTTGTATGACTCAACCAGATGGTTTTGAAGTCCCCGGTCGCAGAGATTACAAAAGCAAGTTGAACCGATCACTGTATGATCTGAAACAATCCCGTGACAGCTGTACAAACGGTTGGACTGTTTCATGACAGGATGAAAAGTACACACACAGTCAATTTGATCACTGTGTTTATTTCCGGAAACTTCAAGATGGATCATTTGTCTATCTGCTGAAAAAGGCAAGGTGGAGATCGACAGGCTGAAGGCTCAACTGAGCTCAGAGTTCGAGATGATCTTGGAGAAGCTAAGAAAATTCCTGGGAAGTAGACAGAAAAATTGACTCAGGCTCAGTGCATTGATGAATCATGCCAATGCAGTAGGTGCCCTGATATGTGAGTAATGATGTGTACATTTGAAGGAGAAAGGAGGAAGCTCTGATCTGTGAATTCTCTCTGTGGATTCTCGCCAAGGTGGAGATTGTTGGAATATGGTATGGCTCAAAGTCACATAGGTGGCTTAGCACCAATAATGGAGCTACCACTTGCACCACTTGCACCACCAATAATGGAAGCTACCACTTGCAAATGGATGGTGGCTATGGTGGCTACCACTTGCAAAGTGTTCACACCAAGATAGGTGGTGGAAGGTGGCTATGGTGGCTGCCACTTGATGTATGTTCACACCTTGATATTATGGCTATAAATAGCCATGTAGAGTAAGAGAGAGTAGAGTAGAGTTGAGTATGTGTTAGAGCTAAATTGTTGAAGCAAATACTCTGTGTTTATAGAGTAATTCGGTATTGTGTTGAGTTGTGAGTTCAGTGCTTGTGTAGCACCTTGAATTCTGTATATGTTTATACTCTAAACTCCATTAATACAAAGCTTCAAGCTCCTCCTCCCGTGAACGTAGGCACAGTTGCCGAACCACGTAAAATATCGGTGTTTTTTTCAGTGTGTTTAAATCGGTTTTAGTAATATCAATTCGCTTCCGCACAACAGTATCTTTGCTTGCTGTTATTAAGCCAACCATATCCCCCAATTACTTGGTGGTTTTTATTTATCATATACTAAGTTCCCAAAATCTTCAGCCAAGATTAAGTTCTTCATTATCGTCACCTCACAGTTCACACCCCTTCACCTGCCCCTCTCCCTCTTTTTACATGTGAAATTTTTTTTAGGAATTGCGTATTTATTAATTCAATTCAATGATGCTAATGCATCATTGAATTGAATTAATAAATATTCAAATAGATAGAATTCGAATATCAAGCGGGTAGCGGGAATCGAACCCGCATCGTTAGCTTGCAAGGCTAGGGGTTATAGTCGACGTTGATTCATTATTTTTAACGTCTCTAATTCAAAACCGAACATGAAATTTTGGTTTCATTTGGCTCCTTTATGGAAGATGGATAAATAAAAAAAATAAATAAATAAAAAATATAAATAAGGCAGGAAAAAAATGAAATAAGAATTCGGCCCATAACATCTATGTTAGCTTTTCTGTCTCAATGCATTCAAAACAATTTGCTTTTTAGATGATCCTTCTAGAAGAGTGGTGGTAGCAAAGAGAGAAAAGCTAAAAGTTGGAAGTGGTGGATAAAATTATTTTCATTCATGTTAAATTTTTTTTTTCTATAATTGAAAACTTAGAAGGGAGAAATGTGAATTGTTTAAGTATTGTAAACTTATATTATTATTGTTAATTTTAATTTTAATTTTAATTTGTCCTTTTAATGTTTCACCTCCACTTATAAAGTATGCAGTGGTGTTCTTTTTTTCACTTATCACTTATCAAAAATACAAAAAGAGGGATTTGACTCAACCGTTCTCTTTTCAATTCTCATCCACCTATCAATCTTTGAAAATAAGTAAAATAGGGGAATTTTTTTCTTTTCACTTTTTTATCTCTTAACTTGTTATTCATCCATATCTTTCATTATTTCTTTTGTCGCCAATTTTCATCCACCTATCAATCCATGACTACCGATAGCATAAGTTAAAAATGGCCCAATTAGAAAGTTTTGTCTGTTTTTAAAGCCTAGTCACGGTCAGGGATCCTCCAGCCCAACTGATTGTACGACTCAAAGGAAGCCCAAAAATAACAAAGCCTTGGAAACTTCTGCTGCGAAAGAAAATTTGCCATTTGCAAAGTGCCTTGCACAAGTGATCCATGTGAGTTGTGAGAGAGAGAGAGAAAGAAAGAAAGGAGTATATTCTTAATTACATACGAAGTTAACAAAATGTAATTAATCATGTTCTTAAATAATATGTTGTCTCAAGTAGTAGTACTGGATTATGTATGCAGCAGAGAAAAAGTAAATGCTGTAAATTAGTATGTGGTTTGCAGCAACGAGCAATCCTTATCTGAAGACTGAAGCAAAGGTACAATTATAAAGAGGCAGCAGCAGCAGGAAGAGCTTTGGTGATGAGGTGATTAGGTCATTGGCATTGCTTAGCGGGTAATGTCTACAATTAGGAGACAAAGAGCCACCACAGCATTTAGACCCAAACGTCCAAAACAGTGGAGATTATATATAAAGTGGTTTTGGTTGCTGATATTAATCTCACGCAACAACCTAGTAGACAATGCGCCACCTTCCCATTTATTATGTTTTGGAAGCTTCTCATTCTCTCTCGGATTCCATGTGACTGCGCGCAGAGGTTGAGAAATCTGCAGTTGCTTAAAATATCACAGGCACAAACATAGATTCCAAGAACCTTCTTCTCCCACACCTCCAAGGCACCACCACCTTCCCCCTGTGCTGTTCCTTTTTGACAATTTATTTCATGTACGCTTTTTGGTTGGCAATGGGACATATATTTATTTCTTTGTCTTTGCCAAAACAAAAGGTGAAAACCTTTTCTTTTTTCCTTTAGAAAAATGCTAAAATGTCCAATTATCCCACTATCTTTTCACTCTTAAAAATTAAATGTTCATAAAATTATTATTTATTTATTGTCTTCGTATCATTTCTATGTAATCCAACAATAAAAAATCAATGAAATAGCATCTCTTTTTCTTTTTATTGGTACAACCTTTTTTTTTATTATTATTACAATTAATACAAACGGAATAACTCTGTAATTTCCGGTATATATATATATATTTAACGACATAACTCAGAGTATTTCACCTTCAACTCACTTTATTACAATCCTACAATTGTTTAATTACAATAAAAAATTATGTAAGGTCCACTGCTTATAAGTATAAGTTCCATATAAAATTTTGATAAACATTGCATAATTTAAATTGTAATTGATTAATTGCAGTGTAATCATTATATATGATTAAACCTGTTCAAAAATTAGGCTACTCGTTTGGTTTGGTCTGAATTGGATCAAGATAAAAATTTTAGTAATTCGGGCCGATTTAGTCCAAATTATTATTTATTAAATAAAAAATTATTTTATTTAAATTTAATTAAAATTTTTTAATATTTAATGAATAGTAAAATAAATTTTAAGGTTAGTCCAAACGTAACTTGATCCAAACTTGAGTAAAAAAAAATAAATTAAACTGCGATCCAACTCGATTCATAAACAGGTCATTGATTATATGCTCCTAAACGTATACCTCTCATTAACATTTGCTTTTAATCAAACAATTTGCTGCATATAAATAAAAATTATCAATTTTCTTTTTCCCCTTGAATTTCAACTTTTTTTAAAACTTTTTAAAGAAAAATTAGAGGAAGTTGAAGATAATGCAAATCTACATATCTGTACATCTATCCATGAGAGGTTAGTCGACTGCTATGTGACAGTGAAGTACGGGATAGTTTTTATTTTTTTTTTCTATTATATAAAAACTATCGGGTTTAGTTGACGGCAAGTGAGAATCAAATATTTTATAGTAGATATGATAATTTTAAATATAATATAATATTTTTAATAAATATAAAAAATATAAAAAATATGATATTATACGTTTTAATATAATTAACATAATTAATATATATTTATGTTTAAAATTTTGAAATATTTAATAAATTTTTTTATATTTATGTTTATACAATTGATACAAAAAATATGAAACACGATATAGATATATATATATATATACATGAATTTTCATATCTATGAAAGTTTTTATTTTTTATTTTTTAAAAGATAAAATATTTTTTTTTATTCTTCCATAAGATTAAAATATTAATGTAGCGTTTGGTATCACTTGTAATATCACCGTGGTGATTTAATTACCATGATGATAAGATTACCACGGTGATTTGATCACTAGTAATTTTAACTTAGCATGTTTTGTATAACATTATAAATCACTAGTGATATTAAACTATAATGATTGGTATTACAAGAAAAAAAGATCATCGAGTACAAAATATCCAAAATAACCTTTTCAAAAAAAAATGTTTTTTGTTTTTCTTATACGGACATTTTTTCACTTGTCTTTTTTTTTTAATGTTCAAATTTTTACTTTTCAAAAAATATTTTTGGATAAAAATACACAAAACTTATACCATAATAAGAATATAATACAAAAAAATATTAGGCAACAAAGCTACTGATATCATCACCTTAAAATACAAATGTCACAAATTTTTGACCAAGTTTAGAGGTCAACTCTAACTATTAGCTAGCAGTTTTTTACACGTGTTTTTTTTTTCGCTATTATCAGAATAAATTAGTAATAAAATAACATAGAAAATTACTTTATTATGGTAATAAAAATTTTTCATCCTTTTGGATAGGAATTAGATCACTCCTTACTACAATGATCTTATCATCTTAGTGATTTAAGATTACTGTCACATAAAATTTTTAAATTACTAAATATAATTATTGAATATAAATCATCTTATTTTTAAGATGATCATTCCATATCAAACATTCCTAAAGAGGGATTTCAGTGAGGGAGTACTTGGCTACAACGTGGCAGCCAAGTACTTTCATGGAATAATTTTTTTAAAATTTTTTTTATTGTTTTTAATATTATTTGTTGGTTGTCACGTGGAGGCCAACTATCCATGAAATAGTTTTTAATTTTAGAAAAAAAAAATTACTTTTTTAAAATTTTAAATATTAAAAAAATAAAAATTGTCTCTCTATAAGGGTTATTGGCATGTCAACCAATAACCTTTCGGAGACAATTTTTTTTTGTTTTCAAATATTTAATAATACTATATTTTTATATATTACAATTTAAATGACACTTTGTATTTTGTAGTTATTAATTTTTGGATCTTATATTGATATTTAATTTTTTTAGATTTTTTATATTTGATATATATTTTTTAAAATTTGATAATGATTGTTGAATTAAAAATATATTGTAGGTGGATTTTTTTAGTTTTAGTTTTTATGGACATGTTGGGTCTTGATTTTTATAGGTACAAATTTTATGTTGATTTTATGTAAAATTCGTGTTGAATGAGTTTTAAGATTTATATTTATTATTTTTTAAATTTTAATAATAGTTTTTGGAATTAAAATAATTATTGTATTGATAAAATGGTGATAAATGTTAAAATATTGAGTAAATTACACCACACATCTATGATTTTTATAAGGTTGAAAAAACCGGATCGAAGGTCAAACAGGTGTGATCTTCGATTTTCGATTCAACCGGTTCAATCTGTTGAATCGGTTGGACCTGTTGGACATTTTAAATAAGATTTTTAAATATTTTTAATGTTAAATAAATATTAAATATAGTAAATAATAAATAAAAATAAGTATTTAGCTTAGTGTTATGGTATTTAGTATATTTTTAAGAGGTTATGGGTTTAAATCTTATCAATTACAAAAAATAATTTAAAATAATAATTAAAAAAAATAGTTTTCCCCCTTTTTTTTTCCTTTTTTCCGATTTTTTTTTGATTAAACCGATTTTTGACCGGTTCTATTACACCTACTGGACCGGATAGGCCACCGATTTTCGATTCAACCGATCGATGCGATCCAATTTTTTATTCACTGGATTTTTATGTAGTATTTCATTTTCATTCATTGTCTTTTAAAAGTATTCCAAATCTATCATTACATCAACTTTTATTAACATTTGACAAAATTTGCCACTTCATACAATAACAATTTAGATATTTTTTTAACCCATTTATTTTTTTTTGTCTATTTAATTTCTAATTTTATACATGAATTAAAGATTTCAAATTACTTTAAAAAAGAGTAAGAATAAAAAATAAATAAAATGATTAATAAAATAAAATAAATAATTTTTAATTTCTAGAAAATCAATATTTTAAAATAATTATCTAAATTTATTATTATTATTATTATATTATTTAATTTGAGATTACTTTTTTATATGTAATTTTAAAAAAAAAAATAGTAGTATAAAAGACCCCAAGCATATCGGGGGTATCATTCAAGTAGAAATAAAAACTAACGCGAGAAGCATGTCCAACTTTATTTCTACGCTGCATCCGAGCATTTGATTCAGTTGTTGGTATATGATTTTCCTGCTTAAAGAGCAGAGTTCGAATCCTTTTTTTCAAAAATTATCAAAAACAAAAAAAAAATTATACCTACGTTGAAAGGATATAATTTACAGATACCGTTGTGGTGATAACTACAATGAGAACTTTCTCAATGAGAACCATGAAAACAACTTGCTTTTATATAGGAATTACAAAAAAAGATAAAGAGTTGAAAAAATTTTATGCTTGCACCAATAACAAAAGATATTTATTAAAAAAATAAAAAATTAAAGAAATAAAAAAAAAGTTGTTTTGATCTCCCTTTTAAATTAATTTTTTCATGATAGAATGGGTATAGATAAAAACACTACAAAAAAAAATATATATATTTCCATATAATGGGGTCAAATTCATTTTTAAGTTAAAAATTAATTTAATTATCCAATTAAATTTAGCAATAAGATTTCTACGATCAATGCTTTTTACAATCACATACAGCTCGAAAGTTGTTGAATCTAGCAACAAGATTATCAGATGGATCTGTCAATCTTGACTCGAACCCGAAAAGCCCGACCAACCAAAATGATCTGAACCCAAAAAATTCAAGTGTCAAACCCGATTGATCCAAATCCAAAATAATTTGAACCTTAAATGACCCAACTGACCCGTCCCGAAATCAACCCGACTCGCCTAATTGACAAGTCTCGTGGCTTGAAGAAAAAGAAAAAAAATGATTTGAAGTAAAATGATAATAACAGTTATAGATGATAATGGATATTTTAATATCAAATACCCTCATACTATTCAACTCAACTTTTAAATAATAATATTTAATATTTTGTTATAAATTATTTATTATTAATATAATACTTACTAAATTAATTAATTAATTTTGGGCAAAAAAAAATTATTCAGTAATGGTTCTAAATATGATTTTAAGTTTAATTATTTTCTATGAGTTAACTTAATTTTTTAATTTAAGTTCCATTAATAATATGTATAAAAATTAATTTTAAATTAATTTTTTATTTTAAATTTCTTTATTTGAGTTGGATAAAATAATAATAAAATTATTATTTATGATTTAATATGTTAAATTTAATAATTGAATTTAGATATTAAATATTAATTTTTGATCAAGTTTGAATAAAATATTGATCGAATTTGGGTATCTCAAATCGTTATCATTTCTAATGATAATTTTTTCTTTAGCAATTATTAAGTTTTTCTTTCATTTTTATTAATGCAAATATGAAATATTTTTATGCTGCTTGACCTTATTTTGTAATTTTTATCATTATCAAATTGGAGCCAAGCAATCAAAAATTAATAAAAAAAAAAAGATAAATGAAAAAATATGTCATTTTTAAATAAAAAAATTTGGAAATTTATGTAAAATAAAGATTTACATAGATTCTCACCTTTGCATTGTAGTAGTCACCATCGTTGTCCTTCAACGTTCTAACATTCAATTCCATGACTGCTGCAGATAGCAACGTAGCTCTGCCATTGAAATGCAGAAGGACAACGGCTTCAGCCTTATCTTTGAGAGTTCTGATGTGTCACCCAAATAATAAAATAAATAAATAATAATAATGGATATTGTTAAGGAATGATAAATAGACTATTTAAGGTTAGTATCAATTAGTTATAGTAATATTATTTAATAAATATGATAATTCATAATTAATGCTTTAAATTTTTATGTATTGAATAAATAAATAAAGAATAATATCATGAATGACCCTGAAGTTTATCAAATTTGTCAATGTAGTACTTGTACTTTAAAAATGTCTATTTTGGTACTTAAAGTTTACACTCCGTTTGCTATTGTAGTACCTGTCAGTAACACCGTTAAAAATTGATGACGTGGCTTTTGTATCCAATGAAAATTTGACACGTGACATCATATAACGATGCCACGTGTACTAACTTAAAAAATTATTATTTTAATTTTAAAAATAAAAAAATATTATTTTAAAAATATAATGATGAGACGTGGCACCATATAATGATGCCACGTGTATAAATTTAAAAAAGAGAAAAATTTTAAAAAAATTTTAAAATTTTTTTTAAAAACTTTAAAATTAAAAAAAATTAATAAATATTTAATTTTTTTAATTTTTTAATAAATATTTTTTAAAAGAATTAAAATAATTTCATAATTTAATTTTTGTAATTTTCAAAAATAACTTTTTTAAAAATATATATTTTAAAAACTTTAGATATTATAAATGATTTAATATTTAATTTTAAAATATTTTATATTTTAAAAATATTTTTAGTTAAATATTTTTATTTTGTTATTTTTAAAACTTTGAATTTAAAAAATAGAATTTAATTTTAAAATTTATTATTATTTGAATATAATTTTTTAAGTTTTTTAAAAAATTAGATATTAATTTAAAAATATTTTTTTGTATTTTTGTATTTTTTTTTATTTTACAAAAATTAAGATATTAATTTCTAAAAAATTAGGTGCTACCACGTGTCATCACCTGATTGGTCAATGCCACATCATCATCTGTATTTAAATGGTGTTAAGTCAAAGTACCACATTGATACACGGTTTGATAGTACAAGTATCACATTGAATATTTTTAAAATACAAGTACCACATTGATAAATTTGATAAACTTCAGGAGTTATTCATGACATTATCCTAATAAATAAATATAATTATCTTAAAAAGTACCTAACCTCCATCGTTCATAAAACTCATACATATACAAAGGGTTTTAGGTTTGATATTCATCTAAAATTTAGGTTAAAATATTAAAAAAACCTCTGAACTATGATATTTTAAAAAAATAAATTTTTATATTTTTATTGTACCTAAAATCAATGAAAAGTTGATTTATATTAAACCTGTTATGAGTCGGGCAACCCATTCGGCCCAATAGGCCCGGCCCGTATTGGATTGGGACTGAGTATGATTTTTGGTGATCCGGATCTACCCGGCTTAACCTAGATTACTATTCATGCATTAAAAAATTAATTTTTTATTTAAATTAAATTATAAAAATTAATATAAAAAATGATTTTTTTAATTTTTATTATTTTTTTGAATAGTGATTCGGGCCGGGCCTGAGTAAAGTAGAAAAAAATTTAGGCCGCGGCTCGGCCTATGAGTAGGTCTAATTTATAGTAAGAGTTTATTTAGATATAAATTAAAGGTTAGGAGCTTATTTGGGTACATGTTAAAAGTTAAGGACTTAGTTTGGTACAAATTAAAGGTTAAGAGCTTATTTGAGTATAATAAAAGTATAAGAACTTATCTAAATAAAGTAGTAAAATTTAGAAATTTTTTATTATTTTATCCTAAAATTTATAATTCTTCTATTGATTTTAAGTTGAATGACCATACAAAATTTCTCATAATATCATGCTCAAGTTTATCGTGTTCTTCTTTGTTGCTGTTTACAAGTTTCATGTTTATTGGATTCTTGTTGCTCCTTATGAGTTCGAGTCCTTTCGTTTCGATTGTTAATACAAGGCTACACGTAAGGAAAAGTGTTTGGTAATATTATCTCAAATTAATTAAGTCTTAAATTTTATGATTTTATAATTTAATTATGTCTCTTCACTTCTAACCAAATAATTTTAGATTGGATTCGTATCTAAATTTAACAATAAAAATCAGTACTTAAAAAAAAATAAAAAAATAGAAGTTACATTGTGAATTTTTAAAATGGTATACCATTTTTTTGTTGTTGATAAGTTATACCATTTTAACCCAACTCGAACAACACATTTAATTTATGTGATGTCTGACCAGTGTAATTATCATGTATATGTCAATTGTTAAATAAATATGGTAAATATTTTGTACCCTTAACGTTGATGCCACATGATGATATCTTGATGGAATTTTACCATCTATCTGAAAAAAATAGATATATATTTTTAAAATTAGCATTAAAAAGAATGTTGATGATTTCATGTGATGGGATAAATGATGTGATAATATTAATTAATTGAATGCCACATATTATAGGTAAGTAGGATTAGCATGATGTTAGAGTTTGTTTTAACATGATGCATAACTTGAAAGTTAAAAGTAAAAATTGTACATTGTTTTTCAGGTACTAATTTACACATTATGTCAAAATTCAATTTACTTCGCTTCTTGCGTGAAATTTAAATCGGCACAAACAAAACTATTCGGATACAAAAAAAAAAAAATATATATATATATATATATAATTTGATGAGTTCGAGAAGCAGCATTCAACAGTTATTTGATTAAATTTATATTTATATCGATGGATAACAATTTGATTAAATTTGTATTTATATCAAATGATAGATCTTATATATATTTTTTTGGGTATATTTGTAGTGGTCCAACTTTCGTTTGTGTACTGTTACTATCAGCGTATATAGAGCAGAGATCTTTCAAAATGGACACATCCAAACAGGGTTGTTATTAATTTGTTAGATACAAGGAAGCCTGGCTGGGACCATCATTTATCAGGCCCTCAAAATGTTTTGATTTTAAAAAATCAATGTAAATAAAGAAAATGTTAAAATCTGCATTTAGTTCCTCATCTATCTCAATTCTATTGTTTTAGATCTTCAGCTTTAATTTTAATGTATACTACAAAAAATATCCCACTTCATCCGGGTACTTTTAATTTTTTTTAATAAATTTTTTAATTAGTAATAATAAATTAATTTTAAATTATTTTTTATTAAATTATTTATTTATTTTTTATTTCCAAATTATAATTACATTGCTATAATTATATTTTGTTAATTATTAAAATTAAATTTATGATAAATATTTATTTATAAATTAAATAATATAAATGTATTTTCAAATGTTATTTATATATATTTAAAAATATTCAGAATTTATTGTTTGTATATTTTTATTTATAGGAGTTAAAAAAAATAAGAAAATAAAATTTTGGTTTGTATTTTATTATCTCGTATGATCGATTTTTTTACATAAGTTAGCAGTAAGTTCGTTTTATCCTTTTTTTTAACTTTTTTTCTCGAGCGGATCGGATACGGATCCTAAATCGACCCGCAACTCAATGTGCGAACCTACCCCTTTAAATACATCATTTAAAATAAAAATAAAAAATTAACAAAATAATTGTTTTTAACTTTTTCCCCGAGCCGAGCGGGTACGGATCCTAAACCGACTCGCGAGTCAATGTGCGGACGAAGCCCTTTATATACATCATTTAAAATTAACATAAAAATAATTAATAAAATTATTTTTTTAAAACTTTTTTCCCAAGCAGATCGGGTACGGATCTTAAATCGACTCGCGAATCAACGTGTAGATTAACCCTTTTAAATACATTATTTAAAAATAAAATAATAAACTAATTAAATATATATTTTTTAAAAACATTTTTCTGTGCGGGTTTGGTACGGATTCTAAACCAACCTGCGAGTTAATATGAGGATCAACCTTTTTAAATACATCATTTATAAATAAAATAAAATGAAATAAAAAACTTAAAATAATTAATAAAATTAATTTTTTTAATTTTTTTTCAAGCGGGTCGATTATGAATCATAAATCGACCCGCGAGTGAATGTATAGGCCAACTCTTTAAATATACCATTTAGAATTAAAATAAAAGTAATTAATAAAATAATTTTTTTATTTTAATTTTTTTTTCTTGAGCGGATCGGGTACAGATCTTATATCGATCAGCGAGTCAATGTGCAAACCAATCCCTTTAAATACATCATTTAAAAAAAAATAAAAAATAAAAATAATTAATAAAATAAATTTCTTTTTTTCCCGATCAGGTCGGGTATGGATCCTAAATTGATCTCGAATTAACATACGGACCAACCTCTTTAAATACATAATTTAAATTTTTTAAAAATAATTAATATTTTTTTTTAACTTTTTTTTTTGTGTTGGTCGGGTACAAATCCTAAATCGATCCGCGAGTCAAGATGCAGACCAATCCCTTTAAATACATCATTTAAAAAAAAAATCTAAAAATAATTAATAAAAATTTTTTTTAAAAATTTTTTTTCCAGCGGGTCGAGTACGGATCCTAAATCGACCCGCGAGTCAACGTATAGACTAACTCCTTTAAATAAATGATTTTAAAAAAAAAACTAAAAACTAAAAAAAATAAAAATAAAAATAATTAATAAAATAATCTTTTTCCCGAACGGGTCGGGTACGGATCCTAAATCGACCCGCGAGTGAACGTGCGGACCAACCTCTTTAAATACATTTTTAAAAATAAAATAAAAAAAAAACTTAAAATCTTAAAAAAACTAAAAAATATTTATGTTATAGAAGATGACAAAATTATCCCTAACCTATTTAAAAAATCTCCTTTAAATCTCAATTCAAAAATAAATATAATAAATTATTTTTTTATCTCACTATAAAACAAATTTTTTTTTTTGAAAATGACAACTAAATCCTTCGTACTCGGTTTTAATAATAAAAGATTCCCTTCCCTTCCCTCCTCCTCTTTCTTCTTTCTTTGTTTTACCGTCTGCCCTCTTCTCCTTTTCATGTATTTCTTTCCCTTGTTTTATCCGCCTTATTTTTACCTTTTTTTTTTCAACTCTTTTCTTGTTTCTCTTTTAAAACATGCAAGTAATTTTACCATTTCATCCATAATCATATTTTAATGAATTTGATAAGCTGGCATACCATAAATGCCTTTAAAAGTTAAATTCTGCTTTGTCATTCAATTGGGGACAACTTTTAAGTTGTGGTATAGATAGTCCGTATACCTTTATTAGAAGTAGATTTAAAGATAAAATACGTTCGAAATAGTATAAAATTCGTTTGAAATATATATTTTAATTTTTTTAATTTCTTATTTTTTATATTTTTTGAAATATCGACGAAAATGTTCGTCAAAAAAAATTATATTTCAAAAAATTATATTTCCAACAAAAATCAGATGAAAAATTAATAATTTTCAACGAAATTCCATCAAAAATTTTAACATTTTCGATGAAAGTCCGTCAAAAATATTATCGACCAAATATTTTGGGGATCTACATGAACAGTAACTACAACAAGCCTATTTTGAGGATCTACGCGAACATTAACTTCAACTATGCATTTTGAGGATCTACGTACATGAACACCTTTATCCGTATTAAATCAATGACATTTAGGCTCCATTTAGATGGACGGTGAGATTGATTTCGGTGAGATTAAAAACAACGATAGCGGTGAGATTAATTACTATAGCGGTGATATTGGGTACTGTAGCATTGAGATTAAAATTAATGGTGGGATATGTGTTTGTATTCAAAAGCAACAGTGGCGGTAAGGTGAATTATAGTGAGAAAAAAAAATGACCATTAAGAACATTAAATTAAAATGTGTATATATATAATAAATAATTATTAAAATTATATTTATATTAAATAATAAAATATACATTAAAACTATATTTATGTTAAATAATCATAAAAAAGTATTAAAATTATATTTATATTAAAAAATAAAAATAATTAATTAATTTAAAATTTAAATAAAATTAAATAAAAAAAATTTTTAAAAAAATAGTGGAGGGGGTAAAAAGAAAATTTTCCCCTCCACTAGGATCCAATGGGTTCACTGGACCCCTGCTCCTCTAGTGAGATTGTAGGGGCCAGTGCACCCCTAGTGGGTGTGCCGACCAATGATGGGGATTTCCCCTTCACAACCCCCTAAAAGATTCCATTGAGCTTAGGGATGGCAATGGATAGTACGAATTCGGATATTTGCAATTATCCTATCCGTTTTTTACGGATTCGGATAAAATTCAAATTCGGATATTGTAATTACTATCCGCAGCAGATATCCATTATTCGAATTCGCATTACTTATGCGGATAACGGATTCAGATATCCGAATCCGTTTACTTTTGGAGATTTGGATTCAGATATCTAAATCTATCATCCGTTTATTTGAATTTAAAATTAATTTTTATTTACTTTTTTTACTTATTGAATTCAGATATTTAGCGGATTCAGATATCTGACGGATAATGTTATTTAATTCGAATTCAAATTAGGATAGTAATATTCGGATTTAATGCGGATAATAAACGGATTCGAATTTTAAAACAGTTTTGCGGATTTAAATTCGGATAGTACAAAAAATGACAGATATCCGATCTGCTGTCATTCCTAATCGCATCTAAGGGGGCCTTAAAATACAATCCTATTTTCTCTCTCAAAATATTCTAACTCAACTTTATCTATACTTCTTAATTATCACCCTTATGTGGTTCTCATGTGCATCCTAAATTAAAATTATGTAACTAGTATTAAAACATCTATAATAAAATTGCTTACGCATATCATGACCTTGTAAAAATCGGTTGTTTTGACATTTAATGCAAGGATACCTAATTTTATCTTCACTAGCAAATTCTATCTCTAATAGTATGCAAGATTTAAAAGTTCTTTAACTTTATTCAAAAACTCATTAATAATATATTTATTTGCGTCTAATCAATAATACATTAAAAAATTATCTCTATTATTTTTTCAAGCCTAATCCATTAACCATAAGAAACGTGTAAAAAACAAAGAAAAAAAATAAAAATCATAGCAAGCCAAAATTGAAGATATCAAACTTTGCTAAACATTTATGTTCTATATATGCAAAATATAAGAAGAAATTAAAGAAATAATTCATGAGGCCGCCAAATTTTCTAAATATTTTAAGACCTTAAAATTTTTAAAAATTCTACAATAATAATTATACAAAAAAATAAAAACCCTAAAACTACCAGCATTATCTTTAAAAAAAATTTGAGGAAGCAACATAAATAGAAAAATATAGCAACAAAAATAATTTAATTATTTCTATAATTTTTAAATTCATATTTTATAATTTTTTACAAATTTATACAAAGTTCTAAAGTGCATGACAACCTAAATATTCTATCATACAAATTTTTAAATTTCTAAAATTGTAAATATACATATAAATAAAAACAATAATTTAATAATAAATTATTAAATTAAAGCAAAAAATTATCAAACTCCAAAATTTATGAGAAAATGCAACCTCTAATAATTCTTGCAACAAAAACAAACCCCAATTTTTTTTTTGGGTAATCCTAACCTATGCAAGAGGGAGAAGGGAGGACGAAAGGAGGGAATTGTCATGGAACTACAAGGGAAATCAGCACTAAAGGAGAAAGAAGAGGAGGTGGGAGCTAAGCCAAGCTGGAACGAGCTTAAAGAGGAAGAAAATGAGCTGAAAGCCAAACTGGCAGAAGCTGAGCTGTGAAAAGAAGAATTGAGCTAGGAGCAGCTGAGGAAATAATGGAACCGTTGCAATGTAATATTCATCATTACTAGTCAGTTAGAATTATGCATTGTAAGGTTGGACAGCTGTCCATTTCTATTACTGATCTGTACTGTTATATTGGAAATCCTTGCATTGTATTCAGTAATTTTGGAAATGAAATCAATCATTCTTCTCTATTTTTTTCTCTATACTTTCTCTTCTTAGTCTTTTCTGCATTTTTCATTCTTTGTCACTAATATTCTGTGACAAATTGGTATCAGAGCCTGAAAGATTCGCTGCAATCTGGGAAACAACAAGAAAACCAGACCCATGGCAGAAGGTACACGGTTAAATATCTTGCAGGAGCAGGTGCAAGCACTGCAAAAAAAGTTGGAGGTTATGAAGACCACAAAATCAACCGTTCCTCACTGGTGGGAAGAGCAAAAGAAGAGCATTGATGCTTGACTCACAAAAAACTAGAGTTATATAGAGAAGATGCTGGGCTTGATGATCCAAAAGAATAAAGTTCCAACCTCATCAGAATCCGGAGCTGTCACTACTGGAGGTTGTACCTTACCAATGCCTGTTTCTCATCTTAGTAGAGAAGGTAAGGGTCCGGCAGAAATCACTGTAATTGATGACCATAGGAAATTGACTTATAAGCCTCAGGAACCTGGTCTTTATCTAAAAAACAACTTGATAGTAACAGCTTTCACACTCAGAGTAGTCTACCCTCTATGAAGATTGGTGATGTTGTTGATGGGTCTATGTCAGTTGCTAATCTTAATGTCTTCACCCCTAGACCAAAAATTGAACTCCAAACCTTTGATGGATCTAATCCTAGAGGGTGGTTGAAGAAATGTCAGAAATACTTTGCAATTTTTTCTATTGCAGATCATCAGAAGCTGGAGATAGCTTCCATGTATTTGGTGGCTAAGGTTGAGGTATGGTTTGATGGTTACATCATGCAAAAAGCCCTGGTTACATGACAAGAATTTGCTACTGACCTTTGTTTGAGGTTTTCTGATAGGACTTGCTCAGATGTGATTGAAGAATTCAACAAGCTGGTTCAAAAGTCTTCTGTAGAGGAGTATCAGGAACAGTTTGAGGAGTTGAGGCCCTATATGTTGATAACAATCCTTACCTTCTTGAAAACTACTTTGTCTCGAGCTTCATCAGTGGATTGAAGGAAGACTTGAAGCCAAGAGTCAAGGCAGGTGATCCTTCAACCCTAGCTGCAGACAAGCAAAGTTACATGAGATATCTTTGGATCTTGAAAATAGAAAAGACAAACAGAACCCTAAACCCAGCTATACACCCAACACCAATTTTTTCTTCAGAAATTCATTCACACCTTTTACCAACACAAAAAGGAACCCAACCCTTACTCAAACTAGTAACACTCAACCCAAAAATCTGTAATTTACCAACCCAAACCAAAACAGACAATCCCTCATAGAACAAAGAAGATTACTAAACCTATGTTTCAAATATGGTGACAAATTCTTACTTGGACACATGTGTAAAAACAAGCAATTAAACTCTATTACTGTAGATGACCCTGTGACAGTAAACCTTGACCCTAAAGAAACAGAAGCTGAGATTGAACAGGAGGAGATTCCTGAAGTGGATAGCAGTGACAAGGACTTGGAAATTTCCATTAATGCCTTAACTGGTAGTACAGGCCACAACACCTTAAGGATTAAAGAAGATATTAGGGTAAAACACTTGAGTGTGCTAATAGACAGTGGTAGTACCCATAGTTTTGTAACTCCACAATGGGCTAAGGAAGAAGAAGAGATGGTGCATACAACTCCTCTAACCATCATTGTTGCTAACGGTGAAAAGTTATACAGCACTGTAAAATGCAAACAATTGAGTTGGCTGATGCAGGGACATCTATTTACTCATGATTTGAGGGTTTTACCCATGGGAGGAAGTGATATGGTACTTGGAGTTGACTGGATGAAAAGGTACAGTCCCCTGACTTGTGACTTTGAAGAGATGACCTTGACATTTCAGAAAGATGACCAGCAGATTGTTCTCAAAGGGGAATAGTACTTGGCTAGATTAAAGCTCATTTCTGGAAAAAAAAAGTTACATAAACTTGCTGAAAAAGAGCCTGAGTTGCTTGGGGAGATGTACTTGATCAGTGTAGACTCTGAACAGACTGCAGTTCCAAAACCATTGCAATCACTGTTGAGCACTTATGCAGACTTGTTTGAAGAACCTCAAGGATTGTCTCCAAAAAGGTTTCATGATCACTCAATACCTCTCAAACCAGGGTCTCAACCTGTTAATTTGAGGCCTTATCGATTTCCCTATCACCAGAGGACTGAAATTGAGAAACAGAAGCTACTATTCTTACTTCTTCTGTTATACATACTAGCAAAAGTCCATTTGCTTCTCCATGCCTGTTGGTCAAGAAAAAGGATGACACATGGTGGTTATGCATTGATTACAGACAGCTCAATGCTATGACTATCAAAAACAAATTTACTATTCCTATGGTGGATGATTTACTGGATGAACTTCAAGGGGCTAGTTACTTCTCAAAGATTGATCTAAGGTCTGGCTATTGTCAAATCAAAGTGAGGGATGAAGACATTCCAAAGACAGCCTTTATAACTCATCAAGGGCATTAGGAGTCTAAGGTAATGCCCTTTGGACTCATTAATGCCCCAACTACATTTCAATCCTTAATGAATAAGATATTTGCTCCTTACTTAAGAAAATTTGTGTTAGTATTCTTTGATGACATTCTTGTGTACAGTATTGATTTAGACCAACATGTGAAGCATCTTAAAATTGTCTTTACTGTCTTGAGAACTAATCAATTGTATGCAAAAAGAAGTAAATGTTTTTTTGGTCAGAGGCAAGTAGAGTATCTGGGATATATTATATCAGCTGAAGGAGTGGCTACAAATCCTTCTAAGGTGGAAGCAATGGTTAAATGACAATTTCCTAGGAATTTAAAATCCCTTAGTGTATTCCTTGACCTTACTGGCTATTACAGGAAATTTGTCAAGAACTATGGTGCCATTAGCAAGCCTCTCACTGATATGCTGCGAATGGATGCCTTTTATTGGAATTCTGAAGCATTTACTGCTTTTCATAAACTGAAGGAGGCAATGGTTACTGCACCAGTGTTGGCTTTACCAGATTTTTCAAGACCCTTCTGTTTAGAAACTGATGCAAAAAGTGCTGGGATTGGGGCTATACTATCTCAAGAGGGAAGGCCAGTTGCTTACTTGAGCAAGGCCTTGGGACTAAGGCACACTGACTTATCAATCTACGAGAAGGAGTATTTAGTTTATTTTAATGGCTGTTAGCAAATGAAGGCATTATTTGGAAACAAGGCCGTTCTTAATTAAAACTAATCATGAGGCTTTAAAACACCTGTTAGAGCAGAAGTTGACTACTACCATACAGAAGAAGGGACTCACTAAGGTACTTGGTTTGGATTACACTATCCAATATCGAAAAGGGGAAGTTGAACAAGGTAGCAGATACCTTATCAAGGCAATATGAAGAGCAGGCTCAACTTTCAACAATGGGTTATACTACCATTATTCTAGAATAGGTTACTGAAGTAGAAAATAGCTACTTAAGTGATATATTTTCTCAAGACAAGATCACTACACTGGTTGTCTCACATACTGCTATTCCCCATTATTCTTTTGCAAATGGGATATTGAGGTTTAAAGGAAAGGTTTACATAGGCAGCCACGTTTAGTTGAGGGAGAAAATAATGAGACCTTACATGACTTTCCACTGGGAGGTCATTCTGGAATTCGGCTACTTATTATCGAATCAAATCCAATTTTTATTGGCCAAAAATGATGTTACAGGTACAAGAGTACATACAACAGTGTGATGTTTGTCAAAGAAATAAAGGAGAACATGTCTCTTATCTTGGCCTCTTACATCCAATTTCTATTCCTAACTGATAACTCTAGGAAATATAATTATTTTGCCACCTTTTATGCTTTTGAATCGGCTAAGTCCTTGAGGATTTTATTAGGATTTGATTAGTTTTAGATATTTTTATATTTATTTTAATTATCCATTTTATGTTTAAAAATAGTTATTTAGTTGTTATTTATGTGTTTTTATAGGTCCAAGGTGATCTGGAGCTTTGAGGTGCAAAACGACAAAAATCGGTGTATTCCAATGAGTAGTCAGATTCGAGCTCCGGAGCTTCTTTCAAGAAAAACTCGATCTTAAAGACTTCAAATGAGAAAAATACCCAATGTACTTTCGAAATTGACTTCCATACCTTTCCAACGGTGTAAGTCTTGTCAAAATCGGACAATATTTGACCAGTCAAAACAGCTGACAAAGTTCGAGAAGATGGTAGGAACCAGTTCGGACAAACGGAGGAGAAACACCAAAGAGGCAGAATAGGTGGCGTCGAGAGCTTGTGAACAGTACCACAAAAATGTACAAAAAATGCAAAACTTACCTGTTTTGCTTGGGAACAAAGTTTCGGACTATAGGAGGCTTGGGACACTTTAAATATGACTATTTTAGGTCAGAATAAAGAGGATTAGACATCTAGAAACCTAATTCTCTCTCAAGAAGATAGCCACCATCAAATTCTCTCTCAAGAAGATTGAAGATTCAAGAACTGACAACTCTTAGTTTTCTCTTTTCTCTTCTTTATTTTTCTTGTGATGTTGATGATGGTGAAACTATTTGATTATTTGTTTTCATTAATTATCATGAACTAATTTTCTTTTACTAGGATTTCAATGGAACTCGACACATAGTTTGAATTTACTTTCTCTATCTAGCTTGATTTAATGATTTATTGAGTTGTTTGTTCAATCTTGTTCTTAATGCTTCTAATTGCTTAGCTACCAATTAGATTGCTTTGTTAACCTAAATACAACTAGACATAGGGAGTTTAGTGTTAGACATGGATTGAATGACACATGTTTCATATTCATTTATTAGGATGAATTGATCTACAGGTAGGGTAGAAATATACTTACTTGTCATGTGTAACCATTGTTAGAGCCTAACCTTAATGAGTTCTTCTTTAATTCAATTATCATGGACATATAGTTAATTGGTTAGAAAGGATATTTTTATAAGACCATCGACAGATGCTTATAAATAAGATCGAACTATAGGTTAACAACTCAAGATCATTAATCAAGTGAAGAGGTTGAGAGAGATTCAAGCGAAGTGTTGAGGGAAGTTGTAATCCTAGGCTTTCATAATTAATTGAATTCACCCTTTTTAATTTACTTTTTTTCAATATTAGTTTCTTTTAATTTTAGTTTTTAATTACTATCTTTATTTAATTGTTTAGATAAGATTGAGTTGTTCTAATTTTAGTACTTAGCAAAATTAATAACAATTCCTCGTGGGTTCGACAGTCTACTTTTCATTATATTACTTACGATACGTGCACTTGCGTGGTGTAAATCCGACAACCCTAACAGAGCTTGGGAAGTTATTAGCATGGATTTTGTAGAAGGTTTGCCTTTGTCACAAAAATACAGTTGTATCTTGGTTGTTGTTGATAAATTTACCAAGTATGGGCATTTCCTACCACTATCACACCCTTTCACAACTACTGATGTTGCCCAATTGTACTTCAACCAAGTCCATAAGCTGCATGGAACTCCCAGAACTGCAATATCCGATCGAGACAAGGTCTTTACTAGTTTGTTTTGGCAAGAGTTGATGAAACAGTTGGGTACCACTATGTCCCTTAGCACTGCCTTTCACCCAGAGACAGATGGTCAAACTGAAAGGTTAGATCAATGATTGGAGCAGTATCTGCGATGTATGTGTTTTTTGCGACCTAAAAGCTAGGTTAGATGGCTTCCATTAGCTGAGTGGTGATACAAGACCAGCCACCACACTGCTATAGGGATGACTCCATTTAAGGCCTTATATGGTTACCAGCCACTTGGGATAGCTTGGAATATCAGTTCAGGTACTAAGGTCTCTGCAGTGGAGGAATCGCTGAAAGATAGGGAGCAATTGAACAGGTTGTTGACTGACTAGCTTAAAAAGGCTCAGGAGAGAATGAAATTTTATGCTGATAGAAACAGAAGTGAAAGACAGTTTAACTTGGTGATGAAGTTTACTTGAAGTTCAACCCTATAAACAAACGTCTTTGGCACTAAGGAAGAATTTGAAACTCTCTTCCAAGTATTATGGTCCCTACCCTGTGGTAGCCAGAATTGGTTCTGTAGCTTATAAACTGTAGCTACCATCTACTTCTAAGATCCACCCTGTGTTCCATGTTAGCCTATTGAAGAAGAAGATCGGAACCAAGATAGTACCCAATGTAGCACCTCCTGAGCTAGGTGAGGATGGACAACCTTTAGTCTATCCAGCAGCAGTCCTTGATAAGAGAATTGTCAAGAGGAATAATCAAGCAATTACCCAACTATTGGTAGTCTGGTCGAATTTGGGCCCAGAGAATGCAACTTGGGAAGATTATTCAGTTATCTAGTCCCAATTTCCCTTGTTTGATCCTTGGGGACAAGGATCAACTGAAGGAGGAGGTATTGTCATGGAACTGCAAGGGAAATCAGCACTAAAGGAGAAAGAAGAGCAGCTGAGAGCTAAGCTAAGCTGGAACGAGCTTAAGGAGGAAGAAAATGAACTGAAAGCCAAGCTGGTAGAAGCTGAGTTGTGAAAAGAAGAATTGAGCTAAGAGCAGCTGAGGAAATAATGGAACCGTTGCAATGTAATATTCATCATTACTAGTCAGTTAGAATTATGCATTGTAAGGTTGGTCAGCTGTCCATTTCTGTTATTGAGTTGTACTGTTATATTGGAAATCCTTATACTGTATTCAATAATTTTGGAAATGAAATCAATCATTCTTCTCTCTTCTATTCTCTATACTTTCTCTTCTTAGTCTTTTCTGCACTTTTCATTCTCTGTCAGCAATATTCTGTGACAGGAAAGAGTTCATCGACGGGTTGGAGGTGGGCAAAGGAGAGGGGCGGCTGATGGTTGAGAGAGAGAGGAGGAGGAGAGGTATGCAGAGAAGAGAAGATGGAGGAAAAAGAAAGATTTCTCAACAGGGGTGGCTGGATCAGCGGATGACCGAAAAAGGGGTGGGAGGAAGGAGATAGAGGCGCATGGCAATCGGGTTGATTGGGATAGGGTTTGGGGGAGTAAGAGAAAGAAGAAAGAAAAAAAGAAAAAGGCAACAAAAACTCTTTTTGATGGAGTTTTCCGTTAAGAAAAAATCAATTAAATTTTTTCTTCTGCCTTTTTTCCCAATATAATTTTTTTTCAACAAAAAATATAATTGAAATTCCATTAGTACAGCTTAGTCTAAATTTATGACGGAATTTTTCATAAAAATTACATTTTCAACAAGTGTTGGGATTCGACCTCATGCTCAAATAATAATCGAATTAAAGAAGAACATGAAAGCAGCGGAATAATAAACAAAGAGATAACCGAATCTAACAGGATCGTGCTTGTAAAATTTTAATGCGATCTTATAATTATAAAGCATACATCTTATTAAGATTCATACCTTAACTCAAAGATCTAGTAATCTTTAGTTTTCAAACAGCCCACTCAATCTTGAACACCAAGAAGGCAATGTCGAAACTTTAGCCACACAAGTTTCTTTGAACAAGAAAGTAAATTCTTAAAAAAATTTATCAAATTAAACAATAAATTTACCAATGGAAAGTTTTGTTTGGTAAAAGGTTTTTCGACTGAATTATTTGTCGAAAATTATGTTAAAAATAATTTTAATTAAAAACAAAATTTATTTTTAAAAAATTTATTTTTTATTTTTTCTAATGAAATTTGTGTTGAAAAATCTATTGGAAAATATAGCTGGAAAAATTACCACTTCGCGCCACTTTTTTCTGAAGAATTTTTGACAAAATCTGTTTTGTCAATAATTTTCGATGAAATTCTATAAAGAATTATTGTTTTTCTCCCACCAAGATTTTTGTTGAAAATCTTAAGTTTTTTTTTTTCCGAACAAAACTTGTCTTCTTGCAGTGTTTTTTATTTAAAAAGTTTTATATAATAATATGAGCCACGTGATAAAAAAAAAATCATATTAGCATGTTACGTAATCAGGAAAGAAGTCATGCAATCGAATTTAATTGAAAAAGTTTAACTATGTTATCAGTTATTTTTAAATCAATTCTTTTTATAAAAAAAAAAGATTAAATTCATTAAATTAAAACACATGAACAAAAATAAAAAATAAAAAATAGAGGATCAAATTTACTTTCACCTAAAGAAAACCATTCAAAGTTCAAATTGTAATTTCTTGTGTTATCCAGCAGTCATACACAAATTAAAACAAAAAAGAAGGAAATTTTTTTCATTTTCCAAGAATTTATTATATATTATTGTTGTATTAGTGCTGTCACTGTTATTTTTCTACAGAAATTAAGAGAGCGTTTGGTATGATGAAAAGTGATCACTTTTCATAGAAAGTAATTGGTGGGAATGTGATTCCATGTTTGGTATGATAAAAACTGCTCACCTTCCTGAAAATGTAACTTTCCTTGAAGAGTTAGTTTGCCACAAGTATTGGAATGTCATTCCCATAAGAAATTGTGGGAAAGTAACTTTCCTTAGTTGAAAAGTTAAAAAAATGTTAAAACAAAATTATCCTCTTCCTATTTGATTTAAAATTATCAATTAAAATATTATTTTATAATATTTAGTATAAATATTTATTAATAATAGATATTATTAAAATATTTAAATAATATTTAATTTGCATCAAACCTTTTAATTTTCCAATTACTTGAGAGTAACTTCGAAAATTTATTATTAACAAATATTTTTTTATCATAAAAGTAACTCAAATTACCAATTGAAATATTATTTTTAAATATTTAGTATAAATATTTGTTAATAATAAATATCATTAAAATATTTAAATAATATTTAATTTTCATGCAGCCTTTTAACTTTTCAACTACATGAAAATAATTTCAAAAATTATTTTTTGAAAAAAAAGTAATTTCGAAAATTTATTATTAACAAGTATTTTTTATCATAAAAATAACTCAAATTACCAATTAAAATATTATTTTTAAATATTTAGTACAAATATTTGTTAATAATAAATATCATTAAAATATTTAAATAATATTTAATTTGCATATAGTCTTTTAATTTTTCGACTACATAAGAGTAATTTCGAAAATTTATTATTAACAAATATTTTTTATCATAAAAATAACTCAAATTACCAATTAAAATATTATTTTTAAATATTTAGTACAAACATTTGTTAATAATAAATATTATTAAAATATTTAAATAATATTTAATTTGTACTCAGTCTTTTAATTTTTCAACTACATGAGAGTAATTTCGAAAATTTATTATTAATAAATATTTTTATCCTAAAAGTAACCCAAATTATCAATTAAAATATTATTTTAAAATATTTAATACAAATATTTATTAATAATAAATATCATTAAAAAAATTTAAAATTAATAAAATTTCTAATTTTTGATAAAGATAATTTCGAAAACTATTATCACATTCCTAAAATTTTAATCAACACTTTTTCATATATACCAAACATTATAAAATTATATTTTCAAAAATCATACTCACGTTCTCAGCCTTCCGAGAAACACAACCACAGTAACACCGAACAAACAAAAATCGAAGGGAGAATTTGAAAAACAACCGATGGACCTAAATATTTATTAAATGCTACCATAAATAAAAATTATTACTGAAAAGGAAATAATAAATTATGAATTACTGAAAGAAAAAAATGGGAATGACTTATTTATCCTTTAATGAAATTTGAGTTGAGGAAAGGAAAAGCTTCTTCCTTTCTCCCTGCCGTTGGTTAGTCTTTTGATCCAGAGCTTCGGTTTCTTTTCTCTTAAAATTTTTTTTTATGTTTTTCGTGATAAAGATGAAAAGGATAACCACCATTTCTCTTTCTTTTGTTATTTTACTGATAATTCTTTCTCTTTTTTGTTTCTCAATTTCCTAAAATCTGTTTCCTTTCTTTTTATTATATCTTTGCTGTTTCTGGTATTGAAAATGTCAATATGGGTATGTCTAAACCCATCTCTCTAGAGATATTGATGAGGAGAATTCAAAAAAAAAAAAAAATGTAAATCAAGATCCTTAAATTTAATGAGATTCTGGGTTTTTTTTCAAGGGAGAGAAAAAAGAAAGCTTCTCTTTTTTTTAACTCAGGGTAAATAGTCATTTTTATTTCCTTTTTAATAAATTTAGAATTTGTTATTTCTTTTTCAGTAATATATTTTTTGTATGGTATCATTTAATAAAGTTGTTGCGGTTCACCGGTTGTTTTTTAAATTCTCCCAAAATCCAACCCTACAATTCAAAGCTATGATTTGTCAATTTGTCTTTGTTTGGTACCCAAAAGAAACGAAAAGAAAAGAAAAGAATTAAAAGGAAACAAAATTCTCTTCCGTTTTCCTCTCTACAACTCTAGCTAAGAAAGAGAGTGGATTGGCCATAACGAGTCACGTAGCCCAGCAGTGATTGGGCTAAGCTATGAACCAGACGTCAACTTCTCATATTAATCTCAAGACACCCATTTCTCATTTTCCTTTGTTTTTGGTCTTCTTCCCTCTTCAGATTTCGTTTTCCCTCATATTAATCTCAGCCATTGATTAAAACTTTTGATACAGTGTACGTATATAATCAACAGTGTTGGAGCTGAGAGAGGTGAACCGTTTGATTGTTGGGGTACTCATTAATTTTTCTTCTCTTGATGTCTCTCTCTGTTCTCAGATAATGGTGGTGGTGGCCGTGGCTGTAACGATGCCTTTGGTTGTAATTTCACTTTCTGAACATGAAAAGTGCTGGTCAAGCACATAGACTGGCGTGTTGGAGCTGGAAACCATATCATATATTGATTCATATCTCTCTTTGGCTATCTCTTGCATCAAATTGTAGCATTTTAACAGGTTTTCCTGCACCCAATTATTACCACATATACCAAACATTAATAAATTAGATAATCAATTATCATTTTCAAAGCACTAAAATAATCAGTTCGTTGGCTTTTAATGCGTGGTAAATGTTAAATGGCATACTATTAAAAGTATAAGTAAGAACATCAGATTACCTTCTGTATATATGAACAGCTGGAACTGGAAATTGCTTTCTGAAAGCAGGGGAATTGCAAGGGAAAAAGTTCATGGGAGGCAGAGAGAAGTGCCGATGCAGCAATTATTGATGGCTTGAACTCTAAAAGCTTTATATCTGTTAATTACACGAAAAAAAAAGGAGAATTATTCTTGTGAGAAGGAAATTGAATTGAAGTTGGTGGTAGATTAGATATGCCTGAATTCTTGGCATTTTAGTGAAGTTGACCTACCAATTTGAGCTTTTAAGATGATTTCAACAGCTCGACCTTTGAGGGCTTGCCTTGATGGAGGGTCTTTGAGCTTGAAAAATGAAATGAAAAAGGAGATGAAAGAGAAAGGAGTAATTGAACGCATTCGCCATTTTAGAGCTCCCAAGATTAGGTTTTCCATTCTCCCTATTGTTTGTGCATCAAATATGAAACCGCCATCGCCCTATATGTTCCACGCGAAAAGATTTAGATAAAGCCTACTCTACCATATAAAACTTCTCTTTGGCAATGTTACAGTTGTCTATATGAATTTTACCTGAAAGTCGGTGAGAGAGAACTCAGTTTTCTTCATCTTGGCAGCTAAAGAGACGCAAGAGATTGCAAGAAGTCTTAGAACCCATGTCTTCGGTTGCTGCAACACCAAGATTCAGTCATATCTTTGTTAGTTTTGCAGCTCTATAAACTGAATAAATGTTGTTAACTAATTAATAACGAGGCTAAGGAGTCTTTACCGGTATTCCTTGGCTTGATAAGAACCGGTCGAGATAATTGACAGCAAGATATGACAAAAAGGGACCGAATTTGCAAGAAAACTGAAACAAAAAGCAAATTCAGCATATATGCATAAGCATAAATTAAATTAGCACACAATTTAACTCTTTTCTTCTCAGAAAGTAAGTTGGTTATTTACATACCTGTGAGATTGAAGAGATAGCTTCTCGTCTGACACAAATATCAAGATCTCTAGCTTTGAGAGTCTTAATGTAGTTTTCTGTGGGCATATGATCAGATTCAACCAGGAAGAGGGAAGGGATAGTAGTAGTAGTAGTAGAAGTAGCAGGGAAGAAGTCATTGAAGTTTGTTAATGGGTTTTCAAGATCGAACTCCATCAATGGATTATAGCATGTTAAAGGTGAAGCTCAGCTCAGTGGCGTTGAAGAGAGAGCACCGCTACTATCTTCTATGTACAGTGTTAAAAGAGGAAGTGCAATGATGATAAAACAAGCACGGAGAGAGAGAGAGAGAGAAAGGGAGGGAGGGAGAGTATGATAGTTCTTCCTTCTTCTTTTTTCTTTCTCAAAAGGTGGAGACTTTGGAAATTCACTACTTTGCTGCTATATCTTATATTATTTCAGTATTTTGTATTGACATCTGTTCTCTTCTCTCTCTCTCTCTCTCTCTTTAGAAGGGAAACAAAAAAATTTTAAGTGGGAAAAAAAGGGAAGTGATCAGATAAGGTGAGGAACTTTGTGGAAGGTTTGAGGGTAAATGTCAGGAGAAGATCATTTGGTGAATCAAAAAATTGAAGGTCCAAATTTGTCATTCACTCATTCTCAACTGTTTTATTTAAGTTCAAGGTAATTACATCAAATTAATGAAGTATAAACTATATTATCAATTAAGTCGAGAAGTTAAACATAAAATATACCTCTAGACTCGTTTAAGTCTACTCAGAAGACAGTAGAAAAAGTTTTAGCAAATCAGCATTTTCTTTGTTAAAAAGGATGTTAAAGGCCAACAGTTCGATGACAGAAAACTTTGACTATAAAAAGAACTGTGATGGGATGGAATTAATACTTTTCGGTGAACTTTGCATTATCTATTTGACAGAAATCGTACTGAAATTCAATGAAACTAACTCTTTCTTTTGGCCAACGAAACAAAGTAACTTGACAGATTCAATAAGTTGTTAGCTAAAGCCTTGAGAAAAATAAAAAAATTCAGATAAACTTGGGAGAATTAGTATGTGACTCCTTCAACTACTGTAGAATTTGGTTAAATTTCTTAAAATTCTAATTTGAAAAGAAAAAAAAAAAAACAAAATAGTTGAGAGATTATTGATTTATCTAGCTTGACTGGTTTTCTTAATTGATTAAACAAAATCTACTAGTATATATAGTAAATCAGAAACAGTAACATATGGATGGTTTGATTGGAAATGAAGGTTTGAAGAGCTATAGGAGTTATGGTGTATTATCTTAATCATAGATTTAAATTACGATTGCAAACGCGTTTTATTACAATAAATATTGACGGTAAATATCAACAACGAAAAAAGCCGAAATCGTAAAATAGCTATTATAACATCACATTGCGATAGTTATTTAAATCCCTGTTCCTTATAGTCCATCAAAACTTAAGAAACTTAAAAAAATTTACTTGAAAGTCGCTAGCTGTCCAGGTATATTCTGCTCAAAATTAATATTGGTGCAACTGTTCCAATCTTCTGTTTAACTTTCACCCAATTAGGTAGAGGTTACCCACAAAAAAAAAAGAGCAGAAGGGAAATTGGGCTCAGCTATTCCAAATTGCAGAAGATATATGGAAATCACCTACTTACAATTGAATGTCAAAATTAATATATTCTTAAAACTGTTTTGTTGCTTAATATAATCCAAAAAAATGTTGGTCCCTTTCTTTGACCTGTTTAATTCAATCAAAATGTTTCAACCTAAAGCTAATGGCAACAGATGACAAATAGTCTAACTCTATAGACAAAACAATCAAATAATTGTATTTTCTTTTTTAAGTGAGAAAGGTTCCAAACAAGACTCTGAAATGCACCTACTTTTGAAATGATATACCAATCCATTTAACAACTTTGACTCATGCCTTTAGTTCTTTTTATTTACTTTTTATTAAGGAGCTACTATTAGAGCAGATTCATATATTGTTGTTGCCAGCTAATTAATCACAACTGCTAGTGTAATGCAAAAGGAGCCATACCTTGGGCAAGATCTCAATTGTTCTTAGAAAATTTATATGGAATTGATGGTTTGGATCCTAGCTTGGGGGTGCCTTTGGGGTAAGACCTGGTCCAAGAGTGTAAAAAGTTAGGGGGTGGGATTGATTTATAGAGAATATAAGGCAGTGCTTATCTCGGTAAATTGGTGTGTGCTGATTATTTGATAAGCAGGTCTCCAATTCTATTGATAATTAGCCTGCAAATCTTAATAATTGGGTGACAATCCAATTATTAGGACTGTTTGAACGCCCCCATTATGTTGTATATAAGCCTTTTGAAATATGTACATCTTCTGGAGTTCCTTTTTTCCCCCATCTTTTGGAGTTCCTATTTAATTAACCACGTTGGTTTATACGGCTGTATATTGAAATTTAATAATTTAGTTCGTTCATTTTACTGTCATTCTAATACGATGTTGGCCTTCAAATTCTGTGGTCATTTTAATTAATTCACAAGCTATATTCTTTTTTGGATTTATATTTGACGCATTGTCGGTGTATAGGTCTATACACTGATAGTGCATCCTACGATGACACTTGTTAAAAGTTAAGTTGTAGGGTTAAAGTTCAGATTAGGATTTAAGATTTTAATGAGATGTCATTGTAAGATTCACTGTCAGTGTATAGACCTATACACTGACAGTGCATCAAATACAAACTTTTTTTTTATACATTTAATCTTGTGAATTAAAGTTGTCAAATTATTTTAGAAATGCATGTAGCAATGTTAAAATCTCTCATTTACGAATTAATCATTAAATTTCTTCATAAACGCATCTTCTGCTAATATTCCCTTTGTTTTCTTATCCTTTCTCGTTGTAATTCATACTACACAACATAGGATTCTTCTTAAGAAATAAGTCCTCTTTTTTCATTGCTAATTAATTGAGTCACACTCTTAATCCTAGACGTTAAAATAATCCAATTTGGTTGTGTAAATGCAGGGTTTTGCCTTATAAAATAGATAGAAGGAAGCCGGGAGACAAAAGCTAGAGATATCAGAAGAAGCCAGCCAAATAAGGTTCCATTTTCTTGGGGGTTGCTTCAAGCTCAAGTTGCTCCATCTCCTTTATTCAATTTTTTTTCCTTCTTTTACTTTTCTTGTTGGGTGTCTTCTTCTTCTTTGACGATAACAATGGATTCTCCTTTTTCTCAACATTGGTGCAAGAGAAAGCCTAAAGAAAGACCAAAGAATCCCATTTTCACTCATTGGAAGACCAATGCCCTTTTGCTTTTCCCTCTCTTTCTCTCTTAATTAAATACAGATTAATTTATTGACAATGATTATTCATTATACAAATAATTAAGGATTTTATTAACAAGTGTCCTAAGATCACTTTTAAAAATTACTATATATAATAACATATATTTTCATTTAATGTATTGAAAATGATAAATAAATTTATAAAATACTGCATTTAATATAATATATTTTCTATAAATAATATATTAATTAACTTTAAATAGTGTTCGTTAGCAAAATCCAATAATTAAAACGTTGGAGGTTTTTAAGAGAAGAATATTTGTAGAAAAGGATGAGAATTGCAGGAGGGGGATCAGAGGGGAAAATTGCACGCTTGGAATGATAATATAATGTGTATGGAGAAGAGAAGAGAAGAGTGCAAAACATGGGAAGAGACAAGACATGCAGAGTCAGTCACATGATGAGTGCATATATGTTTCACGCCATACCACCATGCAGATAACACCATCATTTTATTCTCAGTTTATGAATTATAATACTCGAAGTCGAATGTAGACAATGCCCCAGGTGGTCCATTTTTCAACATGCGTTGTGACAAAATCAAAAAACAACCTACACCAATTAATATTGTTTATTGTTTCTTTGAAACACATTGCCAGTGCCAGCCCCCAATCCCTGCAACCCAACAAGCAGGGAGAGACAATATTTATACGAGTAGTTACTCACTTACTTACTGCATAAGGTTTCACAATTCACAACAATATTTTTTCTTAAAAAAAAAATTAAAATTACAGTGAAGTAATTAAGGATTTCAAGTAATGATGAAGAGACTAACTTAAGCTGATGTATCAAGCGATTAAAGCATGAGATAAGTTTATGTAAGATGTATATACCTATACTAATACAAGTACAGAATTCATTTTTAATTGAGCTTAAATTTTGAATAGTTTGTTATCTATTAGTGAAGCATTGAACTTTGGGTTTCAGTTCCAAGCAACTTTTTTGTTCTAATAATATTAAGGAATCCAACGAATTGGATCTAATTGAGATGATTACTAGGTGCTCAAAGCTTACCCCACCTTTTATATATATATATATATATATATATATATATATATATATATATATATATATGAATGAATGAATGAAAGGAGGGGCATCCAATTTTTGTTTTGGATAAGTGAGGTGAACTGTGATTTGAGCATATTAACAGAGTTCGGTCAATTAGTGATTCTGAGTTTGAAAGAAGCACGTAGACACGGGCTGAGGAAAAAGCTAAAAAAAAAATAAATTCAAAAGCCGATTTGGATTAGGACTAATTATGCTATTATTGATTCAAAATTTGAAGTTTAGTCTTTTTATTATAATTTATATAAATTGAATCTTTTTATTATATTTTTTTTATTATATTGTTTTAAAATTTTTGGTCCAATTAATAATGGTGTTATTTTTCTTCCATTAAAAATGCTGAAGTGGACGTTGACTTACTAACGTGGCATTGACTTTGCTGACGTGACGAGCTTATTCAGTAAAATTTTTGGTCAATTGATAACGTGAACTTTTTTGCCACTTGGCTTACGAATAAATGATGTTATTAGTCCCTATACTTATGAAAAAAATGCAGATTTAGTCATTCTACAATAATTTTATAAAAAAAAATTGTACCTATATTTTTCGAGATTTCAAATTTCAATCCAATCTTAAAAATATTAAAAATATTCATATTATAAAAAAAATTATTATTGAAATAATAATATTATTATATTGAATAGCATTTATTATTTAAATAATAAAAGATACTATTTTTTGCTAGTATTAATATTTATTATTAAAATATAAAAATATTTATGTTTAATAATATTCAAGAAATATTTAAAATTAAAATATTAAAGACTTTTTATTTTAACATTTTTAAATGTTTTTAATTAAAATTAAATAAAGTCATTTTTATTAACATAATAATATATAATGTCGGGATCAAGTTAAGTTCAGGCATAAAAATCATATTCAAGACATGGTTCGAGTCAATTAAATTCATGGGCTTGGTGAGTACCTTATAGCTATATTCTAAAAAAGATCCGCTTAACCGATGCCTATAAAATTATTTATTTACTTTTGATGGAGCCTTTAACAAAGTCCATTTTTCACTATTAAATGTGTTGGCGTTAGAGGTGTTAATGGATTGAGCCGGACCACGGCCCAAAGTTTTTTATAACTTTTACCCAAGCTCGGCTTGGGCTGGTCCGTAAGCTCAAAATACTGTTTAAAAAATATTAAAAGAATTGTTTTGATATTAATATTTATATATTTTTATAATTAAATTTAAATAATTTAAATCATTATAAAAGGACTAATTCTTTTTGAAAATATATAAATATTAATATAAAAATATTTAAATTTAATTATAATTATAAATATTAAAATAAAATTAAAAATAAATTTTTATAAAAATATATAAATTTAATTATAAAAATATATAAATATTAATACTAACAAAAAATAATATTTTTTATTATTTAAATAATAAATATTATTTAATATAATAATATTATTATTTTAATAATAATTTTTTAATAATGCATTTTTAAGAATTGACCGAAATTTGAAATATCGAAAAATATAAGTACAAAAGTTTTTTAAAATCATTGTAGTGGGACTAAATCTGCATTTTTCATAAGTACAAAGACTAATAACACCATTTATTAGTAAGCCACGTGGCAAAAAAAGTCCACATCATCAATTGGCCAAAAAATTTGTTGACTAAGCTTGCCACGTCAGCAAAGTCAATGCCATGTCAGCAAGTCAACATCCACGTCAACATTTTTAACGGAAGAAAAATAACACCGTTATTAATTGGACCAAAATTTTTAAAACAATATAGTAAAAAGATTTAATTTATATAAATTATAGTAGAGGGACTAAATTTTAAATTTTGAATCAGTACAAAGACTGATAGCATAATTAATCCTTTGAATTATAATATTCGGTTTGTTCGAATTGATTTTTTATTGTATTCGATATGCATTTGATTTAAATATTACATGTTTTAATTCGGTTCAATTTTCGGGTTTTATAGCTCATGAAATGAAATACCAAAAACATCTAAATTGAATCGAATTATAATTTTTATATCACTTTAAATTTTTATAAAATAAAATAATTATTTTATATCTAAATTTATGTAAATAAATTTTTAAAATAGTAAAAAATAAAATCTTTAATTTTTTTAAAACCTTAAATTCAATAAAATTTGATTCAGATTAATTTAATTATAAAGAGTAACCGATTCAATTTCAGTTTGGTTTACAATAACAATTTTTTCCCCAAAACAACCAAATGAAATCATTATCAACAAAGATTTGCTCCTGTTGGCTCTACCACTCAAAATTAACAATCCAAATGGACCTTAAGTTTGATCAGGCCCGTCTGCATAAAGCTTTCAAGATAAAGTCTAATCTCAACTATGGTCCAATCCGAAGTTGTGATTAGGCCCATTCTTATCCATCAACTCTTTCAATTACTACCAACTGTTTAATTAAATAAATATAATTTTATCTCTATCTTACTAGCTATTGGCAAAACCAAAATGATAATTGTACTTTTTATAACACTTCTGATAAGAGAAATTATCCCATCCATTATCATTGAAAATTTTAAATTTTACAAGCAAAATTAACAAAATGACATGTACTTTTAAAATATAATAAAAAATAAAAAAACCAACTCATATAAAGTGATTTAATAACTCATAACAACTCTTAATTTACAAAAGCTGTTAAAGAGTTCCTAATTTTCAATTTATTTTTGAATTAAGATTTTGATGATATTTTTATTTTTAATTTCAATTTTCAGGGATTTTTTAATTTTTTTACTTGATTTTGTAATTTTTTTTGAAAAATCCCAATTTTAGTATATTATTATAGATTTATCTATACTATATATAAAATTCATGATTGAATTGATGTCAAGAGTCAAGTGACATCAATTCAATAAAGATAATTAAAATAAATAAATTAAATATTAATATCAAATAATAAAATAAAAATATTCATTTTTTTATTTAATAATTTTTTAAAAAAATAATTTTTTTCTAAGAAAATTATTCACTTCTTAAAAAAAAAAAAAAGAAAATATCTATATCTAACTTCTTCTTTTTTTTTTTAAATTACTTTTTCTTTCAAAATTTTTTTTCCCTGAGTGTTCAAATTTTATATATATATATATAGAACACAAGTGGCCTCAAAATCTGAAATTAATAAGCGTATAATGCCGCATCAGGCACAAACATTTGGCTTGAGATGATCATCCAGGAGGCAGTCCTTAATTGATTATGGGCGCTCATAAGGCCAGAAACGACACGGAGTTTTTTTCACTAACTAGAGTTCTTATAAATTTTTATTTCTAAAGTAAGGTACTTTTATATTTATTTTTTAATATAAGGTATTTTTAATTGAAAGAGTGTCGCGTCATTACCTTCTTTCTTTCCGTTTCTTTTTTTTTTTTTTTCATCAAAAATTTCAACAAAAGCTCATCAAATTCGAAAAAATATTGAAGAGAATAAGGAGAAAAAAACATTGACGCATTTCTTTTATGGGTATAATAAAAAATTAAATTCATCTTGTAAACAATCCAAAGATTTTTTTTCTCAAAAAAATAATAACTAAAAGAAAATTATATTTTTTCAATGAAAACAAAATTTTCATCAAATCTCACATATGTTATAATTTATAAAATCTTTTCTCTCAATGAAATGGGAATATAATACTTTTTTAAGATTGGAAGAAAAATAAAATGAGGATTATAAAAATAGTTATAAGTTAAAGAACCTAACTTTTGCACTCCTTGCAATCCAATCTCTTAATTAGTACAATTTGCTTCTTAAATCTGATGATGTCTCGAATTTAGAAGAGGAGATAATTCTTGAAAGTGATAGTAATATCGATGAAGAAATTTATCCATTAGATTAAGAACCCAATGATTTTATTGAAGACAATAAATCAACCAAAAATAAAAAGTGTGTTCACCGATTATGGGGTTTCATATTGTAATGATGGTGCTAAATTTGATGTAGCAGTAAAACAAGATTTACAGAGGCAATTTTTTTTTTCACCAAAGAGGTTTGGTCGTTTAACAAAAATGGATAATTTACTAGAAGCTTTGGTCGTTTAACAAAAATGATTAATTTACTAGAATGCTTAGCGGAACTAAATGGATAGGTTTGAGCTAGTCAGAGCTTCCATTAAATTTGCTATCTCAACATGTTTTGGACAGACCAAATTCTTTCAATCGAACAAATCTTTTAGAACAAGCAAACCGTGGATGGATACTTCAAATCATGTCATTATATATTTAATCCTTAGCACAATTTTGACAACTTTTATCCTGTAAATCTTGGCAATTTTATTCGAATATTGCATGAATTGTTGTCGAGAAAAGGAGAAAAAAAATGAAAGTCAGATGCAAACGTGACAAATTTTGTCCAAATAGATAATGACATGGCCTAAAACCCCTTTCAAGGAAAAATGATTAAAGTACTCCTATTTGAAAATAAAAATTTTAAACTACATTGTCTTAAGCAAAAACTCGATGTTTATGGGCAAATTTATTTGTTCGGGTCCGACTCAATTTTATTATTTAAAATATATTAAAATATTAAGACACGCCAACGGTCTCACCACTACACCCAGCATCCTCTATCATGGCTTCCTCAACTGTGTCCCCTTCTGCGCCTTCGCACTTCGCAGGTATATCCCAACACTTGTTGCTAGTTAAATTGCTTTGTAAATTCCTTCTTCGAAACTTTGATGTCATTTACCGCATTTTAAATCCCTGGCCTTCTTTGTCTCAGCTGGGTAAGTTCTCACCCTCCTCTTTCCTTGTTCAGTTCCTAATGAGGGTGGTAACTAATGCCTTAGATGATTCATCTGATTCTTGTAGCTGATTGATTGAATTTTGCAGAAAAAGTTACTTGTTAGTCAAATTTAAGTTATGTTTATAAATTTTGAAATGATATATCTCCTTAAGTACCCTTGAAAATGCTAAATTCAAGACAGGAGCAACATGATTCTGGTAGTGATGTGAACTTTTAGGGATTGAAACCCTTGAGCCCACAATCAATTTGAAAACTAACCCAAGAAAGTCAAAGATCAAGTCAAAAGATTTAGACCTATTGAAATCTTGTTTCAAGAACCTAGATTTGGTGTGAACGTCATAAAGGAATTGCCTTTGATAAATTCTTAGTTCAGTCAAAAACAAGTAGAGAAAACTGAAAGGCTCTCTAAAAAAAATAAACTTCAATTAATAATCTGATAATCTAAATTCTCCATAGGCGGCTACACAAGGTATTTATAACCTTCCTACCCTAAGTCGGCTATGACTAGGAATAATTAAAACTAGGGTTGAACATTCTCAAGCTCAAAACAACTAATTAAAAGAAGTCCACTTAATTAAACATAGGCCCACATGCCTAACATATTAATGAATTAAATATAGGCCTCACATGCCTAATAGATTAATGAAATAGAAAGGCCCCACTAAACCAACAGGCTAGCTACCCTCCTCTATAGCTTGAATCACATTGATTAAAGCTGGTTCTTCTTCATTCAAGCTCATCTTGAATGTTGAGGTCTTGCTTGTTAAATTTGCAGACTTGGCCCAAGTGGATTGCACCAATCTTTACGGTGCTTCCTTGATCTTCTTAGATCTTGATCCATCTGGTACTTGCAATGGATCTTTAAGACTTGAACCATCTTGGATCCCATCATTCCTCCTCTCCTCGAAATGATTCGACCTCTCGAATCATCGCCTGCATCAAAAGGAGAAAGATCATAAACATTAGAAGTAGTAGAAACATTATACTCACCTGGAAGATCCATTTTATAAGCATTATCATTAATTCTCTTAAGGATTTGGAAAGCTTCTCACTGAAGAAAGCTATAGACCGTCTATACTGCATCAAAACGACTCAAATTCCTATTCCTGTTGCATCACATTCAATCTTAAATGTTTTGTTAAAGTTAGGTAATGCTAACACAAGTGCAAAACATAACCTTTCTTTAATAGTAGCAAATGCACCTATTTCCTTGAAACACAAATCAGCTATGTTTGTGGCATTATCTGTTTTATGGAATGGAATGAAATGTGCCATTTTACTAAATCTGTCCACTACCACAAATATAGAATCTCTACCCTTTTTTGTCCTAGGCAGCCTCAAAACAAAGTCCATAGATATGTCTACCCATGGTTCACTAGATACGGGTAAAGGTGCATACAACCCATGAGGTAAAACCTTAGATTTGGCATTCTACAAGTAATGCATCTACCACAAATGCGAATGACATCTCTTCTCATCCTAGGCCAAAAGAAATTCATGTAAAATGTCTAAGGTTTTCCTGACACCAAAGTGTCCCTCCACCATGTGCCTCACGCACTAACAATTCACTCATTGAACAATTAAGCACACACAACTTGCTTTCTGTAAACAAATAACCATTATGCTTGTAAAACTTACCAAATTCTACTTTATCACATGCCATATATACATTAGAAAAGTCAGCGTCATTGACATACATATCTTTCACATATTCGAACCCAAGTATTTTAGCACTCAAAGAAGTAAGAAGTACATACATCCGAGATAAAGCATCAGCAACAATAATCTCCTTACCTTGCTTGTAACGGATGACATAAGAAGTACATACCTTGCTTGTAACAATGTTCTCCTTTGTCTCTTTCGAGTTACTCCTGTAGGCCGGTCGGTTTGGAATAATGGCTCCAAGTACGAAATCAGTTTGATGCTTAATGCCTCTTATAGGCGGCAACCCAATCGACATCTCCTCCGAGAATATGTCCTCAAACTCCTGCAACAAAGAAACTGTCACACTAGGAAGAGATTGGTTAGATTCATCAAGATTAAGATAAAATTCTTTGTAAACAAGAAAGATCATAGGCTGATCTTCTAAGAAAGCCCTCTTAACCTCACTATCATTTGCATAAAAACTCTTCTTTGACTTTTCTTTTTTCTGTCGTGGCTCTACTCTCTTTTCTTTATTCTCAGCCACCTCTCATTTTTCTTTTTCACTCTCTCTTTCTCTTGAGTTTTCGGCCTCAATCTCATTTTTCTTTCTTGTGTTTTGGCATCACTCTTTCTTTTTTTCTCAAACTCATTTTTCAGCTTCAATTGGTCCTTATAGACCTGTTTTGGAGTTAAAGGAACAAGCTTGATTGTTTTTTCCATCTTTTACAAAGCTATACCTATTCCTAAACTCGTCATGAATCACCCTCCTATCATACTACCATGGCCTCCCCAACAAAAGATGGATAGCATGCATAGGCACTACTATATCACAAAGCACCTCATCACTATACCTCCCAATAGTAAAAGCCACCAAAACCTGCTTATTGACCTTGACCTCCCCACATTCATTCAACCATTGCAACTTATAAGGTTTTGGGATGTTCTAGTAAAGGTAAGTTCAACTTCTCAACTAGGGTGGTACTAGCTACATTGGTGCAACTTCCCCCATCTATAATCATACTACATACCTTGTTATTTACAAAACATCTAGTATGAAATATGTTCTCTCTCCGTTGCTCCATATCATCTATCTTAATTTACGTATTGAGAGCACGCATGGAACAAGAGACTCACCTACTTCGTTCTCAAACTTATTTTCAACACTAGGCTCATGTCTCCTCCGATCTCGCCACCTTGCAGATTTCTAATCGCTACATCTTTTTTATCCATCCGATCTCTCACCTCCCCTAACACAAAATTCAACCGTTCAAACTGTTGTTGCATAGCCTGCAACATAAAGAATGATTTATTCGCCTCCTCCTTAGGTGTTGAGCCATTCTTGTGAGACATCTTTAATGCGCTACAAAAACAAGAATGTTAGTGGTTAAATCCTCACACACTCCCTTAGTGTTTACACTCAAATAATAGTATCACTCTACTCGTGTTTCACTCTTTTTGGCTTTTTCCAATATTATTCTCACCCACTCTTGCTTTTTACCACTCCTTTTTTTCTTCCAAGTTCTTTAAGAACTAGTTGAAATAAATCAAAAAACAACCTTGTATTATTCAAACCAGCAAAAGATTCAAAAAACAAGATACTAGATAAATCCTGTAGCGCAACTTTTGGGAAAACCCCAAGCTTGCCAAAAACTCTATTTATTCTTTTTCCTTTGTTTCTTGGTAAACTACAAATTCTATAAAGTTACTAGATAAACCCTACGAAAATAAACCAAAAACCCTACGAAAATAAAGATCAATGAACACCAAATTTATTGTTTTCTTCTTTCTTTCTTTTTGTTCTATCGAATTTCTTTCTTTCTTTTTCTTTTTGTCTTTTCAAATTTCTTTTCTTTTTCTTTTTCTTTTCTTTTCTTTTTCTTTTTCTTTTCTTTTTGATTTTTTTAAGAAGATAAATATTCGATCAAGAACGAAGATTGATCTTTATTCAACAACAAGAATCGAAAAAAGAAAAAATCTTTATCTGATTTCAACAGCAAGAAACAAAAAAGAAGAAATTAAAAACAAAGATTATAGATCAAGAACCCCAAAAGCAAGAATCTTGATCTGATTTCAATTGCAAGAAACTAAAAATAATCCTAAGACACGCCTAAGAACTGAAACCCCAAAGAAGAATGCCTAAAAACTAAAATTCCAAGGCAAGAATGCCTAAAAAACTAAAACCCCAAGGCAAGAATGCCTAGAAATTGAAACCCCAAAGTAAGAAGGAACAATAACAAACCCAAAACCCAATGCAAGAAGTAAAAAGATAAACTCAAAACCCCAATACAATATGGTAAAAAGGATACAAAGATAGATTAGATCTGATTTGGAACCTAAGCTCTGATACCAAATGATGTGAACCCTTAGGGATTTAAACCCTTGAACCCACAATCAATTTGATAACTAACCCAAGAAAGCCAAAGATCAAGTCAAAAGATCTAGACCTATTGAAAACTTGTTTCAAGAACCTAGATTTGGTGTGAAAGCTACAAAGGAATTGTCTTTGATAAGTTCTTAGTTCAGTCAAGAACAAGTGAAGAAAACTGAAAAGCTTTCCAAGAAGAATAAATTTCAATTGATAATATGATAATCTAAATTATCCATAGGCAGCTGCACAAGGTATTTATAACCTTCCTACCCTAGGTCGGCTATGACTAGGAATAATTAAAACTAGGGCTGAACATTCTCAAGCCAAAATAACTAATTAAAAGAAGTCCACTTAATTAAACATAGGCCCCACATACCTAATAGATTAATGAATTAAACATAGGCCACACATGCCTAATAGATTAATGAAATAGAAAGGCCCCACTAAACCAACAGGCTAGTTGCCCTCCTCTATAGCTTGAATCATATGGATTAAAGCTGGTTCTTCTTCATTCAAGCCCATCTTGAATACTGAGGTCTTGCTTGTTAACTTTGCAGACTTGCCCCAAGTGGATTGCACCAATCCTTTCATTGCTTCCTTGATCTTCTTAGATCTTGACCCATTTAGAACTTGCAATGGATCTTTAAGACACAGTCCATCTTAGATCCCATTAGGTATGGTATGAGCATAAGCATAAATGTTTCTGGTAAGTAACCTTTTGCAATGAAAAATTAACATTTTGCAACGAACAATGCAAGGTTTTGGTGGTGAATGGTGACTTTTGCAAAGATGATTTATGCTTGGAATTGCTTGAGCTCAATCTTCTTTTATGTTAAGGTTTTCTACTTACTACAAATGTTTGGATGATATAACATTAAAAAGAATATTAACTGCATAATGAATGTTGATTATGTAGCCAATGTCATATTGTAAGATTTTTTTAAGAGATATATGATTCTCTTATAAAAGAAGCATATAAAAATGCAAAGGCTAAATTAGATTTCATCATCTTTTGTTGTATAAAAAACATTATTTTTCGAACACTCTAATATCAGGATGTTGAGAAGAAGTATGCGATTTTGAAAGATATTTTGGTTAATTATGAATTTCAGGGAGACCAACCTAGCTAGTGGTGGAGAAAGACAGAACTCTTGCAACATATGGTATAAACGCTGTTTGCACATACCTTGGATATGTTGTTCCATGGAATCAAGCTGAGAACAAGTTCATATGCCCCTGCCATGGATCTCAATACAACAAACAAGTAAGAGTTGTGAGAGGACCTACCCCCTAGTGAGTGAGATTAAGAGTAAAGAATATACATTCTTCAACTTTAGGAAATTTGGTCATGGTATGAATCTATGTTGCTACGACTCTTCATTTTTCTTACAGTACCTTTGTCCGACACCCATATCCGACGCATATTCAGACATGGATATGGGGATATACCTTCCATGGACTCTCAAAATAAATGGAAAACATACTCGTGTCGGACATATATCCGTACCCGACACTCACATCCGAGTCTGAGTAACATACCTACTCTGTGATGCTTTACTTTATTAAAGAATCACAGAATTGGCAAATCCATCATGATGGACATTATCACTTGGGAGTTCTTCCAAAAACTCGAAACTTTGTTCACCTCATGATTGCCCAGAACTCGTTGGCAAAGAAACAACATCATGCATTAGTCTTGTTGATGTCTTTTTTAGTGTTTAGGTGGTTGTCTTGGTAAAGCGCAGAGAAAGAGGTTTAAGGATGGTGACTGAGAGGAAAGGCAGGCAGAGCAACAATGGTTTGGGTATAAAGGTGTCTAGAGTCCCTTTGTTGGTCCTTGAGGAGCTATTTATACTTTTATTGACGGGTCGCCGGTTGCCACGTGTTATGGCCTGGTTAGGGGTTAGTGGTCAACAGCATGAGTATAATGGCGTGGAGGTCGAGGTCCCACGAGGGTTATGAGGTGATGGGCGGCGATGTGATGGTAAGACGGCTCTCAGGGAGGCCACGTAGCCCTTCGAGATGATAGCCGATGACACGGCCCTAAGGTATTAAGGGTTGTCCATGTGTGCCTCGAATAATAGACCTAAGGCTGTTGGGCTCTCATGTTTACGGTTCAGGGCTTGGCAAGTCCTAATTGGTTTGAGGCTTGGCGAGCCCATTTGGTTTAGGCTTTTTTTCATGGTCCACGGCCTGCGGGCCCATTGGGTTTAAGTTTAGGTGGCCCAGAGGGCCCGTTGGGTTTAACAAGTCTAGTAGTCAAAAGTTTCCACATCCAAATATTTGTGCTCAAATTATGTTGTCTATCATTTTGTTTTGATTGTATCTTGTTCTTTCTTTATAATGAGTTAATGACCGATTTTATTGTCTTTGTTGGAACAGTCTTTGGCATTGGCTCATGCTGATGTTGATGATGGGAAGGTAGTCTTCGTTCCTTGGGTCGAAACAGATTTAAGAACTAGTGAAGCTCCATGGTGGGCTTTAACATCTTCACAATTTAGTCGCTGTTTGGATATTTAAGATTTATATTCAGCTAGTATGTTTTGCAGTATTGCTAAACATCCTGTACCATAGAGTTGTCCTCTATATAATGCAGCAGCTTGTAAAATGCAAGAACCTAATTAATTGTTTGCTCTCTTGATTACTAGTACTCTATAATATTCTTATAATTGACTTTCTAGAAAAAAAATTGAGGAAAGTATATTTGCCGGTTTTCAATGGTTTAAGTAGTTAACCTGTTGAAATATCTCTTCAATTTTGTCCTTGGCCCATTAACCTACTTTATGTCTGATATATTTTGTTAAGCCCATTAAGCTCATAGTCCAAGTCAGCAAGTCCAAGATATCCCAAGTCAACACCATATAGGACACGTGGATGTCGCCCGGCTCTCCAGTGATCAAGTCGAGTTCTACCTACTGAGAGAATATCGTCCATACCTCTAGCCACCAAATCCCAATAGAAAGGGACACGTGGCGCCCTAGGAGACGCCTAACCTTAAGACCTCTACAACTACATAGCTTTTCCTCCTACCTTAACTATCTCTCGTACCTTTATTGACTTAAGTATCGGAACGCGCCTTGAAGGTCAAACTCCGACATCCTCTAACCTCTCTTTTTCACCTCACCAAGGATCCAGACCACCGGACACCTCAGCTCGTCACCAGAAAGACATCAACATACTTAATAAAGTCGAAAACATATCAATGATTTTCTGTACCATCTTTTTTGCAGACAACAAACAATCATTAAAATTATGTAATTTTGTATGCTCTTGTTCAATTTTTCCACCATTTTCTTTTTTTCCTGGATAAGTGAAATTCATTCATTCATCCCCATAGAAAAGAATAGAAAAGAAAAAAAATTTAAGAACAAGCATCCGAAACTAGACTAGAAAGCAACATAAACGGCAGCTTAACTTAATACCCAAGTTTTACACAAACGTCCCCTCTTGTTTGTTTTGCAGTAACATAGGACAAATTATTCATCCTTGCTTGACATTTTCATCCACTTGATTGAAGATACAGCATGATGTTCCACTATTTGTTGAGTATATTGAGTCCAAATTCCACATCGAGTAACTTGGTTAAGCAAAAGGGAGTACTCATCCCACATTGAGTAACTAGGATGAGCCAAGAGGAATGCTCACCTATAAGTAGGAGCTTTGGCCTTTGAAGAAACCCACCACCACTTGTGAGAGAGAGCCTATGCACTTAAGAGATGTTACATTGAAACTCTATGGGTGGTGAGTCATAATATTTGCGAGGTGTGTTTATAGTTTTATCTGTACAAAAGTTACAAAATTTGTAGATGGTTTGTAGCTTTATCAGTGCAAAAGTTACATTATTTGTATGAGGATTTATAGTTTTGTCCATGCAAAAGTTATATTATTTGTAGGAGAGTTTGTAGCTTTATTCATGCAAAAGTTAAAATTAGTGAAGTATTTTTATCCCTTTAGGATAGTGGATGTAAGTCAGAGAGGCTGAACCACGTTAAACATTGTGTTTTTTTTTTTTTTTTTCTTGAATGTTTATTGTTAGTTTTCATGCTATTTCCAACACTATTTTGTACTCAGGCCTTTACAAGTAGTGAAATAGAATAACATTAATGCGAAATGCCTAAAATTATGGTTGACTTGATTCTCTCTAGTATAGTAAGTATAGCTCAAGTTATCAATAAAGCTTTTTTAACTTAAATTGGTAAATTTAATTAAAACCCAAAGCTAAGTTACAATAATAAAATAACGTAAGGATATTTATGTATTTATATTTTTTTGAATAAAATATTTTTTACATTCATTTAAAAAAAATCACTCATCAAGTATTTTAAAAAATAAAATAAAGACGTATTTTTGTAAGGCTTAAATTTGGCCCATTTACTATATTACTTTTTTCACTTTGGTATTTAAAGAATTTTAGTTCATGATCGGATAGTTGTATTGTAATTTCCTCAAACAAATTGGTACTTTGCACTAATACCGTTAATTAAATAGGTGATGTGGCAATAACATCCGATGAGATCATGACACGTGGCAAAAATACCATGTCAATGCCAATCATGTCACTCTTAAGAGAAAAAATAGAAAAATTCAAAAATTTGTAAAAAACTAAAAAAAAAAATCAAAAGTGTTTAAAAAATATACAAAAAATTCAAAAATATTTATAAAAACCCAAAAGAAAAAAAAGGAAATTTTTTAAAAAGTTTAAAAAAAAATTGATTTTTTGTATTCAATTTTTGGATTTTTTTTTGAAAAATTAAAAATTAATTTTTAAAACACTGAAATTTTCAATTTTTTAAACTCATCATTTTGGAAACTTTTTACTTTTTAATTTTGTAATTAAAATTTTTTTTAAAGAAAAAACTTTTTTTATGAAATTAAAATTTAATATTTTTTTGAATATTTCAAAAAAATCTGAAAAATTTTAAAAATGAAATTAAAAAACTTCTTCATTTCCTTTTTTTTTAAGTTCTATTTTTTTAATAATGACGTGACTGTATATACGTGATATTGACGTGACATTTTTGTCACATGTTGATGGAGACTCAATTAAGAGTTGTAAACCCAAGTGCAGGTTATGTTCAAGTAATAAATTCTCGGGTGTCCGAGGTCGAACCACAGGGAGGCGTATTAGTAAGTATAAGTTTATAAATATATAAGAAAAAGAAAGTAAACAAGATATTAGGGAATCAACAGCAAAACAAGAAAGTAAACAAGATATTAGAGAACAAAATAAACAAAATAACATAAAAGAAATTAAACAAGATAAAAAAAAACAATAAGAAAAGATGTTGAGGTTAGAGAATCCACTCTTGGTGTTATGCTAAGATTAATCTTGTTTTATTACACAATTGAAATTCACACATAAGGGAGATTCCAATCGGAAGGTTTAGCAATTCAGTCCAAATTGTCCAACGTCCATAGCATATGATATTATGTTCATTTGGTGTCCTCAAAACTCATAAAAAGAGTCCAAGCATTCCTTATGCCAAGGTATATGTCTACAACAAATCAAGGTTATGAAACCAAGCATTTACTGTGCCATTTTCATTGTCAATAATGAATCAAGATCCCTACTTTGCAAGTATGATTTTAAACCAAAAGAAAATAGTATCTATACTAGTGTTTATAAATGATGATTCATTTTAGCTCATGTTTAAGAGACTAACCTTAGCATTTACCAAGAGCTTCACCTCATCACCTCAACAATATGATTAGCAATACATACTAGATATGAATAAAATGAAAAGAAATGTAAGAAGCATAAGTAAATAAAGAAAAAGAAAAATAGAGAAAGGAAAGAAAAAGAAAACTTAGAGAATTTTATTACAATGGCTAATATCCTACCAATGTACAATAATGCTCATCCAAGGCCCTCTATTTATACACATTTTGGAGAGCTAAATGACAAGAGACAAGCTTTATAAATTTCAAAGGTAGGTATAATAGGTGGGTGTATTTTTCTAACAATTTTCGTCATATTGTATGACAATTCTGATCAGCCAGCTTGATGGTTGATTTTGTCAATGTTGGAGGCTCGATCTGATCACATGGTCTTCTAGAAAAATATACCCCTATCAGTTTGTGATCCATAGCCGTTGGAATCAGCTAATTTGCTGATGTGGATCATAAGATATGGTCAAAATACGAAAACTGGTCAGCACAGACGTCATTGCACATCAGCCAATTTGATGGTTGATTTCGCTAGGGAAAACGACTCCGTTTCAAGAAGTGTAAAGCATGAAAAAGATAGATATGCCTCTTAACTTTGCACTGTAAAAATTTCAGCCTTAATGCTTCAGTGAAACTCCAGATATGGCTGATATGGAAAAAGGTGTCGGAACTGGAACTGAACTGGATTTGCCCTTAATTCTTGATTTAACCTAGTAATCTGAAATCACTCAAAGAAACTCGTGAAAAACACCAAATTACATAAAAATATAAAAGATCATAAACACAATTAGACTAAGCAATAATAACTCGTATTTGACACAAAACAATAATAAAACATAACTAAAAACTATATAATTATACGAGTTATCACACCCCCACACTTAGATTGTTGCTAGTCCCTAGCAACGACTCAATCCTAAAAAAAAATAATTAGGAAAACAAGTTAAAGGGATCTCAAACAAACAAGCAAGATCAAGCGTAAGAATTGGCAAGGCATCTAATTAAGTATCATTGGCATATTGAGTAAAGGGTCAATGAGATTAAAATTGAAGGCATTACCGTACGATTGAGGAACTTCCTTCTTGGCGAGACTTTAGTAGCCATGGAGGACTAGGCAAACTATAGCTTCATAAGTACACATGCTAAGATTCTTGTCACCGCAGTTCACAAGTGAACTCGACAAATCTGATCGGTACAGAGATGAATCTGAGGCTTATGGACAAGTGAGGGGTGGGATGTTCAAACATAATCTGAGGTTTATCACAAGTTAGGCTCAAGAAATATAATAATAATGTGATCAATCCTCTCAAAATATTTTCATTCTCACTCATCCTTAGTCTATGTTCAACATAAATATTTTGAAAAGAAAACAAAAAGCAAGAAAAGACTCGATCCAAAGAAAATAGAAAAGTAAAAACCTTTCTATAATGAAGAACCTCGAATCTTGAATTCTGATTTTTTTTTTTTTTTTTTTTTTAAGCACAAGTGATTTTCTTTTGATTTGTGCCCTCATTGGGACATCTTTTATGCACAATCACATCTATTCATTACATCATTCCTGTTTTTTTTTTTTTTTTTTTTTCAGAAATCTCATTGGATTCCATACTTTCTTTTTCTTTCTTTTCATTCAATCGATCAAACAAGACAGATTTTCATCAGCTCTTTTTTTTTTCAGCATCTTTTTCTCAACTCATCACAACATTGTTTTGGCATCAATAAGTTCGAAGTTCATGACTCTAAAAACAGCCACTCATTCTAACTACCCTCTTTTGCATTATTCCCATTTTTTTTTTCAGATTTCAAAAGATAACAAAATAAACAAGAAGGAAACACACAATCCCAAACCCAATGATCACAAATATTATCATAAAAGTATAAAGAGGGAATGGGGGTCGGAATCGTATCCGTTCACTTTGGCATAATTTCTGGAGTTCATATCTAGGGATCCAACCCGAAGGTTTACAACCTATGGGCTCCTAATGTAAGGGGGGCAAAGATAAGGGGCTTTCTGGATAGTGACTTTGTTCTAAGATCAGATCATGTATAGATGCAAGCATCTATGTGATGACTTAAATCTGCATGTGGAATGAAGAGAAAAAGTAAACTTACTATGTCTTCCCAGTTTTCCGTGGCTTTCCAAAGGCTCACCATGAATTCACATTCCAACAAAAATCGAACCGATCTGCCAAAAACAATCTCAAAGACATTTGATCATCAAAAATATTCAATTTTCAGAAAACCAAATTGAAAATAACCTAGATAACTTAATCAAAGCCTTTGTAACTCTATTGCTTTATCCACATGCTTGCCAAGATTATACTAATACTCAAAAAAAAAAATACATACACGAAAGTAGTAAAACACATGCAGATAATAAAGGACCAGATAGTGTTTTTTTTTTTTTTTTTTTGAAAAGATTAAATCAAACTGACAAGGTATGTCTCAAGTCTCCCTTACTCAGACCTTGTTCAGAATGAATACTTCTAAATGGCTTAAAACACAACATTTTTTTTTTCAGATTAGCAAAATATGTCCCTTACCCCCTACTAAAATATGACATTGTCCCCAATGTCAAATTTTAAAGGTAGAATTTAGGAGATATTACCTGCAGAGGTTGCTAACCACTTATTATAACTGAGACACAACAAACAAAATGTTAGATAATGTCACAAAGACAAAGTGCAATCCACTCCTTGCTTGTCTATATCTCTTTTTCTTTTTCCGAGCGTTTGCGAAACAACCGTAGCAGGTAAATACTCATAAGCTTGGAGCTTTTTGAGTAAATCTTCAATGGTTGTAGCAGAAATTATGGTTCCCTTGCCTCTGAAAACATGAATCCATTTTCCACAGCATTATCTAAATATGAAAGCAAATTACTAAAATAACCATTAATATTAAGCAAACCAATGGGTTTCTTATTTGTGACCAAAGATGACCAAGAAGCCACGCAAGCTATTTCTTCCAATGTACCCAGACCTTCTGGTAAAGCAATGAATGCATCGGCAGAATGGTACATGATTGTCATCCGTTCAGGGATACTCCAGACTTGTATTTCCTTACCCACGGTAGGTCCACAAAAACCTGTGAATAGTTTTGGCACGATTCCTAGAACTGGACTTCCTCCGGCGTGTGCTGCTGTAGCGACTGCTCCTATTAAACCCGTACTACCGCCTCCATAAATCAATTGGATCTTTTGTTGGGCAAGTATTACTCCAACTCTTATGGCTTCATCAGCAAATATTTTATTTTTCCCTGGATAAGCACCTCCAAAGACACAAATTTTTTCAATGCGCTGGGACAAAGTACTTTCCATTTTTTTTTTCGAGTGCCTGAAAGAGAATGAGTACATGGTGTAATATATAGAGAACTGAATAGTGAATCAGACAAGAGTAATAATGTCGCCGAAAGTGTATTTGACCTGTCAGAAGGAAATGTTAACCTAACAAAAGATTTTTGCGTGATTTCAGGAAGAAAATCAAAAAGAGAAGAAAAATCAACCGTAAAAGACCAATGCAAAAAAAAAAAAAAAAAAAAAACGAGAATAATTACACAAATCGAACAACACGTAAATTAAACCGAAATGAAGTTATTGCAAATCAAACCAAAAGCTGAGAAGTCATTTATTGTAGTTGTGATTGTGGCTCACATCTTCCTCTGGTTTTACGTCCAGAAACGGCTTAAACGCCTTCTATGAGTCGAGGATATGCTTCCCATCCAGTTTTCTTACAAGCTGGCAAACAGGGTCTTTTAACATCAGATTCCCAAGATGTTGCCATTCCCTTTGGAATTGCGGCCATAAATCAAGAATTTCTCTTTGTACGTCTCCACTAGGATGCGTTTCAAGAGAAAGTTGGATATTACCCAAATTCTCCTTACTCAGTCCATCCTTAATGAATTCAATTTTATCATCTCGATTAGAGGACGGAATCCCAATAGAACGACATTTACCGTTACACATCCATCGTGCACATTTGTGGCAATTTGAACTCATGCGCTTTGCTCGTCGCTTCTTTGCAAAAGTGCTTCTACCTGTACCTGGTAAATACAAAACAGGAAGATATTCATCTTCACGTACCTTGGCTTCAATTATCCAACGTATGTCTTCAGGAATCCCTTTGTGCATAAACATTCTTAATCTTTCAAATCGAACTTGGTAAAGCTTCAGTAAAATATTTCGAGGAAAAGGAGGAAATCGTTTCTGCAATCTTGTGAGAATATCATCCATCCTGAAAAAAAAATGAAAGAGAAATTGAAAGAGAAATTTATATACAATATCAGTTTTGTGGGTAGTTGATGGAACCGACTTAAATAATCACGGAGTACCGTTATCCGCCATTTAACCGGGGTTAAAAAAAATGTATTATTTTTTTTTTTGTTTTGGAAATTAGTAAAAATTATATTTACATCTAGTTATTTTCAAAACAAGGATCAGAAAGAAAAACAACATCTTCTTGAGTAACATGATTTTCCAAAAAGAGTTTGAGTCTTTGTCCATTTACCTTGAATACGTTACCATTTTGAGGATTCTCAATGTCAACTGCTCCATAATGATACACATGCTTAACCACAAATGGGCCAGTCCATCTTGATCTCAACTTACCAGGAAATATGTGAAGTCTAGAATTATAAAGTAGAACTTTTTGCCCAACATCAAATGTTTTTCTTGAAATTAACTTGTCATGAAAGGTTTTAGTTCTTTCTTTATGAATTTTAGAATTCTCATATGCATCTTTGAATAAAGTTGGCCAGTAAAATCCACACTGTAAAATTTTTGCAGCAGTTTTCTTTGATGAAAAATGACCACCACATGCCTCGGAATGACAAAACTTAATTACACTACTTACCTCATTGTCGGGAATGCATCTTCGAAAAATCTGATCAGGACAATATTTGAACAAGTAAGGGTCATCCCAGTAGAACTTCTTTACCTCATTCAGAAACTTCCTTTTATCTTGGGGGCTCCATTGAGAAGGAATTTTTCCCAAAAAGGAATATTTTAGCTCGGATGGCAATGGTTTTAAATCCAGCTTGGGTGGTTCAATAGTTGATGGTACAGTGACATTTGTGAGTGATGGAAGTTCCTCAAACTTTTGTTTCCAACAATGCTTATCCTGAAAAGAATTTAACAAAGAATCAGTGTGTGAAATTTCTGAAGCATTATCAAACTCACATTCAATTAAATAAGCTTCTAAAGGATCATGGAATGTGGTAGTGGTGAGATGTTCATGAACAAGTTCTTCAATGAAATCCACTTCATGTACTTCTGAATCATCACCAGGTTGCTTGCAAATGTTGAACACATTTAATTCTAAAGTCATATTTCCAAAAGAAATGTTCAAAATACCATTCCTGCAATTTATCAGAGCATTAGAAGTTGCAAGAAATGGACGGCCTAATATAACAGGAATTTGAACATTTGGATTTGAAACAGGATGTGTGTCCAAAACAATAAAATCAACAGGGAAGTAAAAATTATCAATTTGAACCAAAACATCTTCAACTATCCCTCGAGGAATTTTTACAGAACGATCAGCTAGTTGAAGTGTAACAGGTGTTTCCTTGAGTTCACCTAAACCTAACTGTTGATAAACAGAAAAAGGCAAAAGATTAACACTAGCACCAAGATCAAGCAATGCACGTTCTATTCTAGTGTTTTCAATGATGCATGAGATTGTTGGACATCCAGGATCTTTGAATTTTGGTGGAGTAAGGTGCTGAATGATTGAGCTCACACTTTCCGTCAGAAATGCTTTCTTTTGTACATTATGTTTCCTTTTAACTGTGCACATGTCCTTCAAAAATTTAGCATAAGATGGAACTTGTTTGATTGCATCCAATAAAGGAATGTTAATCTTAACTTGTTTGAAAAGTTCATAAATTTCTGCATTTTTATTCAAATTCTTTATTGTTTGCAACCTTTGAGGAAAAGGAGCAGGATGCATACCTTTTTCTTTGTCCAAATTTTCAAAAAGTTCAGACTTACCATCATCCTTACCATTACTTTTCGGAGGGGAAGGAGGATCTTGGTCTTTTGATGGAATGTTTTTGTCAATTGCCTTTCCACTTCGAAGAGTTGTGATAGAACTGGCATTTTCCTGTTGAGTTTCATTGGAGCAAGAAACAAGACATTGAGTAGAAGGGTTAGGCTGAGGTTGAGCAGGAAACTTACCTTTTTCTTGAGTGCGTAATGAAGCTGTCAATGTGGACAAGGTGTTTTTGATCTCATTGATGTCCTGTGAAGTTTGGTTATTCACATTTGCTTGTGTTTGCATGAATGCTTGCAATGTCTCTTCCAAGGTTTGTACACGTGAAGGTTGATAGGAAAAAGTGTTGCCCGGCTTTTGAGATTGTGGTACCTGAACATGATTATTATTCTGCCAACTGAAGTTGGGATGATTTCTCCATTCAGGGTTATACGTTTCAGAGTAAGGAGAAGGAAAAGGCTTTTTAAATGTGTTTATGGAATTTACTTGATCATGCAACGCTTCTTTAAGAATGGGAATGTTTGAACATTCAGAAGTGGGGTGTCCCATGATTTCACAAATTCCACAACTTTCTTCATTTTTAACCGTTTTGACTTCTTTTACTTCTCTAAGTTCCATGGCTTCAATCTTTCTAGCCAAATTAGCTACTTTAGCTTTTATCTCATCTTCTTGACTAAAATGATATTTACCTCTGTTAGAAACAAGATTAGATCTATTGGAACTTTCAGGGGAATTATCTGTGTGCCAGGCTTGAGAGTTATCTGCCAAATGGTCTAGGTAGTCAAAGGCTTCTTCAGGTTCTTTTTCTAGAAACTCACCGTTACACATTGTTTCAACAAATTGTTTAGTTTCGGGAGTTAAACTTTCATAAAAGAAACTAATAAGACGCCATTTTTCAAAACCATGATGTGGACAAGAACTTAACAAATCTTTAAAACGCTCCCAGCACTGAAAAAATGCTTCATTTTGATTTTGATTGAAATTTTGAATCTGTCTTTTCAAAGCAGTAGTTTTATGTGCTGGGAAAAATTTCTTTAGAAACTCAGTTTGTAATTCTTGCCATGTGCCAATTGACCTTGGTTTTAAATTATGAAGCCAAATTTTTGCTTTATCTTTTAAAGAAAAAAGAAATAATTTTAGCTTGACAATTTCATTTGTACATTGTTGGTCATTAAAGGTGACACATACATCTTCGAAGTCTTTTAGAAACGAGTAAGTACTTTCCGATTCTAACCCATGGAAATTTGGAAGCAAAGCTATCATACCTGGTTTAAAACGAAAGTTGTTTGCATTGAGAGGAAAAATAAAACAAGAGGGTGATGAGCTTCGAGTTGGTTGCAAGTAGTCACGCATGGTGCGTACTTGTCTGTTCTCATCTTCAGCATGAACACTTTCATTGTCAGCCATGGTAGGAGTTGTATTAGAAAGATTACCTGAAAAAGTTTCACAATAAAATCTAACTAAACGACGAGATCTAAAATCACGTCGCCAAACAAGCATAAAACAAAGTTAATATACAGATTAGGCGGTATAACCAGCCAATAAAAATAAAACAAAGTTAATATACAATATAAATATATAGAAAATTAGGCGGTATAACCAGCCAATAAAAATAAATATACTTATAAACTTATATACTTAGTATTGCCTCCCCGGCAACGGCGCCAAAAACTTGATGGAGACTCAATTAAGAGTTGTAAACCCAAGTGCAGGTTATGTTCAAGTAATAAATTCTCGGGTGTCCGAGGTCGAACCACAGGGAGGCGTATTAGTAAGTATAAGTTTATAAATATATAAGAAAAAGAAAGTAAACAAGATATTAGGGAATCAACAACAAAACAAGAAAGTAAACAAGATATTAGAGAACAAAATAAACAAAATAACATAAAAGAAATTAAACAATATAAAAAAAAACAATAAGAAAAGATGTTGAGGTTAGAGAATCCACTCTTGGTGTTATGCTAAGATTAATCTTGTTTTATTACACAATTGAAATTCACACATAAGGGAGATTCCAATCGGAAGGTTTAGCAATTCAGTCCAAATTGTCCAACGTCCATAGCATATGATATTATGTTCATTTGGTGTCCTCAAAACTCATAAAAAGAGTCCAAGCATTCCTTATGCCAAGGTATATGTCTACAACAAATCAAGGTTATGAAACCAAGCATTTACTGTGCCATTTTCATTGTCAATAATGAATCAAGATCCCTACTTTGCAAGTATGATTTTAAACCAAAAGAAAATAGTATCTATACTAGTGTTTATAAATGATGATTCATTTTAGCTCATGTTTAAGAGACTAACCTTAGCATTTACCAAGAGCTTCACCTCATCACCTCAACAATATGATTAGCAATACATACTAGATATGAATAAAATGAAAAGAAATGTAAGAAGCATAAGTAAATAAAGAAAAAGAAAACTAGAGAAAGGAAAGAAAAAGAAAACTTAGAGAATTTTATTACAATGGCTAATATCCTACCAATGTACAATAATGCTCATCCAAGGCCCTCTATTTATACACATTTTGGAGAGCTAAATGACAAGAGACAAGCTTTATAAATTTCAAAGGTAGGTATAATAGGTGGGTGCATTTTTCTAACAATTTTCGTCATATTGTATGACAATTCTGATCAGTCAGCTTGATGGTTGATTTTGTCAATGTTGGAGGCTCGATCTGATCACATGGTCTTCTAGAAAAATATACCCCTATCAGTTTGTGATCCATAGCCGTTGGAATCAGCTAATTTTCTGATGTGGATCATAAGATATGGTCAAAATACGAAAACTGGTCAGCACAGACGTCATTGCACATCAGCCAATTTGATGGTTGATTTCGCTAGGGAAAACGACTCCGTTTCAAGAAGTGTAAAGCATGAAAAAGATAGATATGCCTCTTAACTTTGCACTGTAAACATTTCAGCCTTAATGCTTCAGTGAAACTCCAGATATGGCTGATATGGCAAAAGGTGTCGGAACTGGAACTGAACTGGATTTGCCCTTAATTCTTGATTTAACCTAGTAATCTGAAATCACTCAAAGAAACTCGTGAAAAACACCAAATTACATAAAAATATAAAAGATCATAAACACAATTAGGCTAAGCAATAATAACTCGTATTTGACACAAAACAATAATAAAACATAACTAAAAACTATATAATTATACGAGTTATCACATGTCACGATCTCATTGGATGTTATTGCAACATCACCTATTTATTTAACGGTGTTAGTGCAAAGTACGAACTTATTTGACGAAATTATACTCCAAGTATTCAATCAAAAACTAAAATTTTTAAATACCAAAGTGAAAAAAATAGTATAGTACAATGATCAATTTTATATTTAAACTTTTTTTAACTAACAATTATTTTCACTCAATGAATGTGTCAAAATCCAGTCACACACTAGTAAAATATTAATTTTTTATTTAAATAAAGGTATAAATAAAAAATTGGTTATTGAAAGCACGAAAGAGAAAAAAAGTGGAAATAGCTGAAGTGGTAAGAATTGTAGATACTAGATAATGTCCGCGCTTCGCTGTGGAATATTATCGAATTTAAATTAATATTTTGTAAACATTTTGGAAGATAAAAAAGCAAGAGTAGTAAAGATAATAATTTAAAAAAATAATAATTCTTATTCTTATACGACACCTCGTATAAAATTGAGAGTTATTTGAATATGGTCAATTACATTCGACAATTTCAAACACAACATAATTATATGATACGAACATAACATGAGAAAATTAATTAAAATACAACATGACACAAAAATAAAATGAACAGGACACAAATACACGAACGTGTCAAAATCTACATAAAACGAATTATTAACGTCTTAAAATTTATATAAATATATAATACCTTGAATACAATTATAATAAAAAAAATAACACGAACATGATGACGCGTGACACAAATTAATGAGTTATTTGAATAGTGTCAATTAGACTTGGTAATTTCGGACACAACATGATTATACGACTCGAACACATTATGTAAAAATAATTAAAACACGACACAAACACACGAACGTGTCAAAATTTACATAAAACGAATTATTAACGTGTAAAAATTTATATAAATTTATAATATATTAAACACATGATAAAATAACATGAATATGTTATAGACATACAATTTTTCTCTAAATTGAATCATTATAACAAATTATGCAAAATATAGGATGAATTGAGACACGACACAAACACACAAAATTTTCTCTAAATTGGATCACCATGACAAACTATGCAAAATATTTGGAGACACGACACGAACACACAAAAAATTTTCTAAATTGGATCACCATAACAAACTATGCAAAATATTTAGAGGAATTGAAACATGACACGAACACATAAAAAAATAATTAAAATAGGGCACGGCACGAAAATAACATGAACACAACACAAATACATGAACGTGTCAAAATCTACATAAAATGAGTTATTAACATGTAAAAATGATATAAATTCATAATATTTTGAACATATGAAAAAATAACACGAACATAATACGAATATGCGAACGTTTCAAAATCTACATAAAATGAATTATTAACGTATAAAAATTGTATAAATTTATAATATTTTGAACATATAAAAAATAACACGAACAAAAAAACGATACGAACATACAAAATTTTCTCCATTTCCTTTCCTTTCTTTTCTTTTTCCTTTCTTTCCTTCCTAATTAAAAAAAAAATTAAAATACCCAAATTAACCCTCCTAACCCCCTTAATACTATTGCTTACTTGTCAACTATCCCTTAATTAAAAATCCTTAATTCTCAATTCTCATTGAGTTTGGGGATAAATACCCAAATTAACCCTCCCAACCCCCTTAATACTTTTGCTTATTTGTCAACTATCCCTTAAATCAAAATCCTTAATTCTCAATTCTCATTGAATTTGGGGATAGCTTTTAATTATCGTAATAGATAATAGATTTACAAAGGAGAAAAATAGTTTCAAAAATTTTAATTTTAAACCGTTTAAATTCAAATTATATTTTCAAAGAACAGAAAGAAAATACTAATATATCATTGTTAATACATAGGTTTTTGTTTAACTTTTTTATTTTTTTTTGGGTCAATTCATCCATTGAGTTGGTATCTATTACTAACATTAAAATTTATCCCTAGAATGCATGAAAGTGTAGAATTGAGGATTTTGAAGGATTGTATAGTTGATAACTAAGCATAAATATTAAGGGGGTTTGAGGGATTAGTTTGGATATTTTTAATTTTTTTTGTTTGATTAAAAAGGAAAGAAAGAAAAAGAAAAAAATTATGTATTTGTGTCGTTTTTGTATGTTCAAAATATTATAAATTTATACAATTTTTATACGTTAATAATTCGTTTTATGTAGATTTTGACACGTTTGCGTATTCGTGTCGTGTTCGTGTTATTTTTTCGTGTGTTCAAAATTATTATAAATTTATATAATTTTTACATGTTAATAATTCATTTTATGTAGATTTTAACACGTTCGGATATTCGTTCGTGTTCATATTATTTTTTGTGTCGTGCTCGTGTTATTTTTTTCATATGTTCAAAGTATTATAAATTTATATAAATTTTTACATATTAATAATTCATTTTATGTGGATTTTGACATGTTCGTGTATTTGTTTTGTGTTCATGTTATTTTAGTGTCATGTCGTATTTTAATTATTTTTTCCATGTGTTAGTGTCATATTTCAATTCATCCAAAAATTTTGCATAGTTTGTCATGGTGATTCAATTTAGAGAAAATTGTGTGCGTTTATGTCGTGTCCCAGTTCATCTCATATTTTGCATAATTTGTCATAATGATTTAATTTAGAGAAAAAATTGCATGTTCGTAACATGTTCGTGTTATTTTATCGTGTGTTTAACGTATTATAAATTTATATAAATTTTTACACGTTAATAATTCGTTTTATGTAGATTTTGACACGTTCGTGTATTTTTGTCGTGTTCATGTTATTTTTTGTGTCGTATTTTAATTATATTTTTCATGTTGTGTTCTTGTTGTATAATTATGTTGTGTCCAAATTTGTCAGGTCTAATTGACACTATTCAAATAACTCCCAAATTTATGTCGCGCATTGTCATGTTCGTGTTGTTTTTCCTGTTATAGTCGTATTTAAGGTATTATATATTTATATAAATTTTGACACGTTAATAATTCATTTTATGTAGATTTTGACACGTTCGTGTATTTGTGTCGTGTTCATGTTATTTTTTGTGTCATGTCGTGTTTTAATTAATTTTCTCATGTTATGTTTGTATCGTATAATTATGTTGTGTCTGAAATTGTCGAATCTAATTGATTATATTCAAATAATTCTCAATTTTATATCAAGTGTCGTATAAGAATAAGAATTGTTATTTTTTAAAATTATTATCTTTACTCCTCTTGCTTTTTTAATTTTCAAATTTATTATAAAATATCAATTCAAATCCGATAATATTTCGTAACGAAATACGAGCATTATCTAGTTTGATTAACATGTGACCCATCTCAATTAAAAATTTTAAAAATAGTATAGACAGGTAATAAAATTTGATCACCCAGGGTGCTTTGAAAAAAAATATATATATATATATTTAAAAAATTTAAAAATAGTATTGACAGACAGATACTAGAATTTGACCATCCAGGGTGTTTTGAAAAAAAAGTGTTTAAAGGGAAGAAAAAGTTACATGAGTAAAAACAGGCAATTTCTTAAGGGGTGGTTAATTTGTTTAAATATGTTTTTAATAAAAAATATATATATCTTTAATTTCATTTTATTGTTGTAATTTTATTTTTATTTTTAAATAAATTTAATAATTGAGTTGATGTTATTTTACTTATGACATCAACCTAGTCAATAACTTTATAATAGGTATATATATATTTATCACAAGTTGTATTTTAAAAATAGTGTCTTCAAAAGTTGTATTTTAAAAAAATATAATATGTTAAAAATTGTGAGTGATTATTTTCTTAAATGAAAAGACATAAATATCTTTAATTTAATTTAATTATTATAATTATAATTTTTTTTATTATAAAATTTTCATAATTGAGTTGGTATCGGATTAATTCGTGATACCAATTCAATAAATCATTTCAATACAAACTAAAATTTGACACTACTATGTGATTGAAAAATAAAATTATGTTTTCAAAAAAAATTATTGAAAAAATAAATATTAAAAAAAGTGAGTCATACTTTTATTTTTCAAAATAAAAAGACATAAACGTCATTGGCTTTATGTTTGATAGAATAATTTTATTTTATTTTTGTAATTTATATAAGTTGTAGTAACTAAGATAAGCACAACTCATGAACACGTGAATGTTAAAACAAACAGGTTTTGTGGCATAGTCAACTCTTCATTTAATTTAATTTAATTTAATTTTTCTGTTCATATGTTGGATCCGAAGAAATAATATTTTTGGTGGATTCGAAAAGGAGATATAAAATAAGAATATATGGGTTTAAGTTTCAACATAGCTCTTATATTATAGTGAAAATATTAAATTAATTATTGTATTATAAAAATGAGTAATTTAATGTTTATATATTTAAAATAAGTGCAAATAAGTAAAATTAATAACGGTTTTAATGAAAAACCATTAAAATGCTGAGCGGACTCGTAAAATTTAACAGATTTAGATATATTTCAAGTCATATTTTATTTCAAATCATTAATTCTGTTAGATTTTACGAGTTTACATCAGCATTTTAACGATTTTTCATTAACACCACTATCAATTTTACTTATTTATATCTATTTTAATTATATATGAATCAAATTATTTATTTTTATAATATATGAATTAAATTATTATTTTTATTATGGTACAGGAATTACGTCGGTCCTTAAATCGAATATAAGGTGAATTAGTGAAACCTATCTGTAAGTTTTGGTTTTGGTTTTGGTTTTGGTCAATGCATATCCCATGCCGCAAAACATGTTTGAAAAGGTAGAAAAATAAGCCAAAACCAAAAACACAATGACCCACAGTTGTCAAAATTGGAAAACATTGAAAAAGCAGCAAATAAAAACCCAACCAAGGAATTTTCATCACTTGCAGTTCTTAGGAAGAAAGAAACTGCCCCTACTGCTGTTCTTTTTCTCCATATGACATAATCAGAAGTGGACTTTTTGCAAAGTATTGTTCAAAAGTTCCTGTTTGTTTTTGTTGGTATTAATATTTTAAAATACTGTATTTCTGATGTAAGTGAATCATAACTGCAGATTCCAAATTCTTGTGAACTTGAAAAGAATCTCTTCAACTAGTAAGTTGGATCTCTCTGTCTCTGGGTTTTCACTTTCACCTTCTTTTCAATTCAATGTTATCCATGTGTCACCCAGAAATATTTTTCTGCAAACTTTGCATTATTCTAAACACAGCTTTTGATTATGTGTATGGAATCATCTGATATGCTTTTCATTCTTCCCATGAAGATTCAAGCATCAATTATGAGTGAATTTGATCTTGGGTGCTTCTGATTTCAATTATTTAATAGTTATTGCTTTGTATAGACCTTCCCTATTCATAACAAATGCTAGCCTTTTGTGATTTTGTGATATGAATATCAAGCTTTTGATTGCTGCCTTTGACTTGCTATGCTGCACCCATAAGAGATGATTCAGTTTGGTGTAATAGTTCATACTCAACAATAATTGATTCTACTGTGGGACTCGATGGGAGTGATGGGGTATTTGATTTTGACTTCTAGCTAGGAGATTGTGGAGATGGATTCACATTAGGATTGTAGAATTGTCTATATTCTAATTTTTCCGATTAAATAAGAATGATTTGTAAGTGTGAACACTTAAAGCAGAAATAATTATTATTCACACTTCACACCCTGGAATTTCTTATTAAGTAGTAGTGAAATTGAGTTCTACTCCTGTGGAAATAAAACTAGAATAGGTTCCTTAATACTACACGGGAATATTATAAATGCTTGACTTTTTTCTGTATATAATTTTGTAGACAGGTTTAGATCATATCATTATCTGTTGGTTATTAAGCAGAGCATTTTATAGAAAGCAATTATGGTGTTCCCTGACGAGGCTTCTCAAAGGCTTGAGGTTTATCATTCAACTTTTCGATTCCTCTTAACTTAGAAAATTTGCAGGATGAAAAACTCCATTGAATCTGATATGTGTTTGCTGTCATATAGGGGAAGTATGCAGCAATGGTTGTGTGTTGGCTGCTTGGAAATGGCTGCCTCTTTTCATGGAATAGTATGCTGACAATAGAAGATTACTATGGTTTTTTGTTCCCGGTAATTTTGATATCCTAATTTTAAATGTTTGTGATGGCTTTTCAAATCATTTCGCATGGTTGTGGTATTTTGATGGACTGCCATGATTATATAAATGCTTGCCTCGAACAATTTGCACCTGATTTTGTTTTAATCTGCGATAAAGAAGCTTCATAAGATTGTGGCTTGAACAATTTTGTTGCCACTATGTATTCTGTAGCTAAACAGTCAAATTTACACTTCTAAGTTTCAGCTCATTAAAAAATCGTTGACAGAAACAAGCTTTGTATCATGTCATTTGAAAATTATGTCAATGAGACAGTGACCAATGTCTTTTGGCATCCATTCAATCCATAAATCGGCACTTAGGTCATTTAGGAGACCTTTATAACAGAAAGCTAGGGAAATATGTTGTAGTTTCATCAAGCATGTTGTCAATCTGCGTGCAAAATTTGCTACTGGATTTAATGCCCCAGCCTACTTTTCCATTGAGTTTTTTCAAACGAGAGATTTCCTCTCACTTCAAAGTTTTTCGATTGATTGTAAACTGTCGGATTATATCCTGATTCGTGGCTGGTGATCTATACTTATTATTTCTTAAAAGTAATCTTCATGTTTCATAATGCATTATATTTCTTCCATATAGCTGTCAAATTCTAAATTTTTGCAACTCATGTTACTTTATCTTGCAGAACACTTCCACTCTCCAGAGTTGCTTTGCTTTATTTTAGCTTAAAATATGTGTAGTGATAATTATAATTGTTAGTGTCATTTAAGCTAGTTTCTTTTCCCTTGTGCAGCATTATCACCCATCAAGGGTCCTTACTCTTGTTTATCAGCCATTTGCACTTGGAACACTTGCAATACTGGCTTACAATGAGGCAAAAATAAACACTAGAAGAAGGAATTTATTTGGATATATCCTGTTTTTCTTAAGTTCCCTTGCGGTTTTACTTGTAAGTTTTGTTCATAGACTTCATTCTTTTTATCCTTCAGTGCTCGTAAACTTTATTTCACATAATAAAAGATGAATTATTCATGGTACATGATAGGTTTACAATGAGAATGGCAGTTGAAGCACACTCTCATGCTTAGAAATTTGCAGATGTTCTTGTTTCATTAACTCAAAGTTATATCATTTGAGATGATTATGATTTCTCTCCTCTACGTTTTATATATAGTTGGATTTAGCTACTTCTGGAAAAGGAGGAATTGGAACTTTCATAGGAATTTGTGTCATCAGTGGTGCCTTTGGGGTTGCAGATGCTAATGTGCAAGGTGGAATGATTGGAGATCTTTCCTACATGAAGCCTGAATTTATTCAAGTCAGTATGAGGGTTCTACATTTTCACATGTTAATGAACTCTCTTTTCGCTGAATTATCTTATGACTAACCTTTATGATTTTCTTTTCCTTATCTGTTTTGAATTCCTCAGTCATTTGTCGCTGGTTTGGCTGCATCAGGGGCTATAACCTGTGCTTTGAGGTTTATCACAAAAGCAGCATTTGAGAATTCGCAGGATGGTCTTCGCAAAGGAGCCAGTACATTCTAATTGCCTTATGTTTTATACCCTATACATCCTTCTTTGCTGTTGAAATGTTGTTAGTATTATTGTTAATCATAGGCTAAAGATCTGAAATTTGAGTTAAGCTTGACAATTAATCAACTTGCAAGTCATTAGCATCCCTTACTTGTGCCTTATATGTGGTTGCATAATTTTATCTCCATGAACCATTGATGTTGGGACTATGATGACTAATTTATGTTTAAAATGCTTCCTACTATTTCCTCTATATCATACCATAAAGAATGATATATCACTTTAAAGTCCCTGGTTTTATTTCAAATCATCATTCAAAAAGTGCTGAAGCTTTAGGAGAGCACTTCAAGAGTTATATGTGTTTTTATTGTTATATATTTGGTCGGTCCAGATGATCTCAAACATGCTGTTACACCCATAAAACCTTTATGCTGTTACAATCTCTTGCATTTCTTGTTAATGTAATTGACTGAAAAATGCACTGTTAGCCTTATATCCCTTCTCTCTCTCTGTTTATTTTTCTTGTTGGATTCATCTCAATTTGGTTTATTTGAGACTAATAATTTCTGCATTGCACCCCCATCCCTGTGCAGCTCTATTCTTTGCCATCTCCGCATTTTTTGAGCTTCTCTGTGTTCTTCTCTATGCATATGTATTTCCAAAACTACCCATTGTGAAGTACTATCGCTCGAAGGCAGCATCTGAAGGATCTAAAACTGTTGCAGCTGACCTTGCTGCTGGTGGCATCCAAACATTGCCCCAAAATGTATGTCCTTCTGCCTAGTGTCATACATAAAATGCTCCTAGTTATTCTCAATTCATTATCTAATAAGAATCAATGTCTTCCTGCAGGCTGAGGTAGACCTCAAAAACCAGGAAAGGCTGAGCAACAAAGAGTTACTACTTCAGAATATTGATTATGCACTCGACATGTTCCTGATATATGTGCTGACACTGTCCATTTTTCCTGGATTCTTGTCTGAAGATACTGGAAAACACAGTTTAGGCACCTGGTATGTTTTTGTTTGAAACAGTGCTATTCCTTCTAAGCGTGTATATGTACTTACACCAGATTTATCGTGACATTTCAGGTATGCGCTTGTTTTGATAGCAATGTATAATGTAGGGGATCTTATTGGGAGATACATTCCACTAGTAAAATTGTTGAAGCTGGAATCGCGGAAAGGTCTCACAACAGTGATACTTTCTCGTTTTCTGCTCATCCCAGCATTTTATTTCACAGCTAAATATGGTGACCAAGGCTGGATGATCATGCTAACAAGCTTCTTGGGCTTATCTAATGGTTACCTCACTGTCTGTGTCCTTACTTCTGCACCCAAGGGCTATAAGGTTTGTACTTGAATTTGAAACATACCAATTTATGAAACCTGTAGACGCTTCATTAATTAAAAACTTCATGAATTCTTGTTTTTACAGGGACCTGAGCAGAATGCATTGGGAAATTTGCTTGTTTTGTTTCTCCTAGGAGGTATCTTCGCAGGGGTCACACTTGACTGGTTATGGCTCATAGGCAAGGGATGGTAAAGTTTGGTTTTAAGCTGGTTTTAAGAATGAAAGACCACATTTCTGGGTCACAGATATGGTGATTTTTGAGTGGATGGTGAAATTGGAAATAGTGATCCGTCTATTTTGAACTGGCTGAAATAATGAAATTGTTCAATAGTTGAAGACTATACGCAGCAATGCTTACATTTCTTATTCAGATATTGCCAAATTCACATTCCTTCTTAAACTCCCTTGTATTTATCAACTTCGTGGTTAAGAAAATTCCTGACACCATTTGGGCTACCAACTTTTCTCGTATCAATGAATATTTTAATGCATAAAGTCAAGCGTGAACTCAATATCGTACCTCCAAATTCTCATCAATCTTTCCTCATGGAAGTTACAATTTTCCTTGCCTCCTAATAACGTTAAGTTTACAAGAAAAAAGAAAAGATTTGGATGGGAAAAATTAGAGTTCAAAATCACAATGTAACAGTCTTAGAACAACCTACCTACAAAAATATCCAACTCTTGACTTCTCTATAGTTGTATACATTTTATTTTTGTTATCCATTAAATAATTAATTGATATAAACTGGTTGTTTATAGTTTTGAATATTGATTAAGATTTACTAGGCGACCAACATACTCAATCCTAGGGATTCCCTTCTTGCTAAGTTTAAGTTGTTCTTGAAATTGATTCCTTCAATTAGTAAACACTTATTTAAACAAATCTCGATTTGAAGCAATCTTGTTTCAAGAGTCCGGAAAGCCATTTGCCTTTAAAATTATTGGTTTCCATCACACGAGGCAGGCGCAATAGGTCTTCTTGTTGGCTCTCATGAATCTAAACCTGACATATATGCTCACAAGTTACTTGAATTCGGCTAAAAAAAATTCAAATTCTGTTCGATCATTGTCGAGTCGAGCTCGAGCTATTGAGCGAGCCGAATTCGAGCTCATTTTTTATTAAATAATCGAACTCATTTTTTACTAGGTAATCGAGTCTTAATTCGAATGGTTCGATTTTTATCTCGAATCAAACTCGAACTTTAAAAGTGAAACTCGATAGAATTCGAGTTGAGCTTCGAGTCGAACTCGAGTTTCTTACACTTGAGCTTGGATCAACTCAATCACACCCCTTGTTGACTTTGAATCTATTCATTTTTTATTCTTTATTTTTTAATACATACATTATCACCTTTTACATGTATGATGTTTATAATTTATAAATGTCTTACATATGTGACTGAAAATAATAAATATATTAAAAAATAATTGATAAAAAAATAATAAAAGAGAATTCAACTGTCTTTATTTTGTTAAATGGTAAATCCACAGGAAACTTTTCATTTTACTAATTTGCTTGTACTAACCAATTACTACCGTAAACAAAGTGATGAAAGCAAATTCAAGCAATAATGGTGAAATGATATGAAAAAATCGCAAAGATAAATAATTTTATGTAACTACTCCGTCTTATTATTGTATTTTTATGCATATTAAAAACGAAATTTTGATTTTTACATATTTAATATTATAAATCCAAATTTTTTTATAATATTGATATTGTACTACTATACTTTTTTTTAGTTTTTTTGGTACACGAGATTTATTTATTTTTTTTGTTGAAGTAAAATAACTTTATATTGATTACGAAACCAAAGTACAATTTTTTGCAACAATCTCAAAAATCTCCTAAGGACATGTTTCCATCCAGTATCTATCTTCAGCTAACATAACACCTAACTTTGCTTACCTGTGAGCAGCTTCATTGCCAGCTCGCCCCACATGACTAAAGGAACAAACCTATAAAGAGCTAGCAATTACACGTGCTTCTTCAATTATAAGCCTCATCATTGATAGATCTTCACCATAGCTTCTGAGTGTTTTAATCACACCAAGTGTGTCACCTTCCAATTCGATGTGAGAGTAGCCCATCTCCCTTGCAAATCTGAGTGCTCTCGCTGCTGCATGAGCCTCCAGAAGAAAAGGATCAGAAACATGGTTGACAGGAACTGATCCGACCAGCTGAATTTCGAATAAGCATTCCAATTCCACCCTTGTTGTTGGCTGTATCTAAAGCTCCATCAAAGTTGATTTTGACTCTTGAAGGTTAGGAGCTTTCCAGATATGCACTCTTCTTGCTATTGTCGTTTCAGTTCTACTCTGTGCATTGTTGAACTCCTGCAGGTAATTGTTAATGAATCTTGCCTCTAATTATGGATCTGATTTCAAACCCTCATGTAATTCTTTATTTCTGTTTCCCCAAATCATCCAGATGGCTACCATAAACAACTGCCACTCCATTCCCAGTAAGCTCTAGACTGCTCTAGCTTCTTGACATTCTCGCAGGGCATGCAAGATTGATTCCTCAACTGCACCACATCGAAAATAGAGTGTCTCGGTGGCAAGGCTTCGCTGATTTAGATTCTCTCTAGTAGGTATGATGTTATGAAAGATTCTCCAGTTAAAAATCTTAATTTTATTTGGAAGAGATGCGTACCAAATTTTCTTGAGTGTACTGTTGCCTTTCTCTTGTTGTTGAACTGTGAGAGAGATTAATGGTGAATCTGTACCTGAATTCAGTAGTTTATAGCAACTATTTATTGTGTAGATGCCCTGTTTGTTGAAATGCCAGACTAAGGTATCTTCCTTCCCCAACTTGCTGATAGGTATCTCACTTATAAGTTTCGCTTCCCTTGGCTCAAAAATCCCATGTAGCATGTCATGTCTCCATTCCATAGTGGTTGAATCAATTAGGTCCTTCACATGACTAAGTTGCTTTGTGTTTTTGGTGTTTGAACTTTAAAAGAAAATTCACAAGGTAACCAGTTATCCTCCCATATCTTGATGCTCTCTCCATTGCCCACCCTTCATCGCAATCTTGCTTCCAACACTCATTTGGCGCCCCAAATACTCTTCCATGTCAATGATGGATTGTGGCCTAGTTGTGAATCTTGGAAATTGCTATGTGGGAAGTACCTGGCCTTTAGAACTCTGAAAACCAAAGAATTCGAATTCTTTAACAGTCGCCAGCCTTGTTTTCCAAGTAGAGCCTGATTAAAAGTTTCCATATCCCGAAATTCCATACCTCCAAGATGTTTTGGTCGACACATCTTCTGCCAGCTCATCCAATGTATGCCTCTCGACCCCGGTTTTGATTTCCACCAGTAAGCACTTATAATGGAGTTGACTTCTCTACACAGAGTTTTAGGGAGAGCAAAACAATTCATTGCATATGTTGGAAACGCTTGGAAGATAGCTTTGATTACAACTTCCTTTCCTCCTTGCGAGAGGCACCTGTTACATCACCTTGTGAGTTTCACTTTCACCATTTCCTTTATTTCTCTGAAAGCCCATTTCTTCCTACGATCGACGTAGGTAAACCCAAGTAATTCTCCGTATTAGCTACTGCTTGGATCCCAAACAGCTGTTTATCACTCTCCTGTCAGTTTGCCTCTGTGTTACTGCTAAAAAACAGAGCAGATTTTTCGAAATTTATTTTCTGACCTGAACAGACTTTTAGGAGTGTAGGATGCTTTTTATTGTTTCAGCTTCACGCCTGTTTGCTTCTGCGAATAAAATACTGTCATCAGCAAAAAATAGATGGGAGATGTTTGGACCATTTTTGCTTGCTCGAACCCCATGTAAGTGTCCTTCTCTTTTAGTTTTCGCTAAGAGAGCAGATAAACCTTCACTGCAAAGCAAGAACAAATACGGGGATAAAGGATCTCCTTGTCAGAGTCCTCGCTCAGGAATAAACTTGTTAGTAGGTTGACCATTCACAAGAATAGAGTATGAAACTATTGAGACACAAGTCATGACTAGGAGACCCATCTAGACTGAAAACCCATTTTCAGCATAATGTCCTCTAAGAAATGCCATTCGATCCGATTATATGCCTTACTCATATCTAATTTTAGAGCAAAGTAGCCTCTTTTGCCTATCTTTTTGTGCTTTAAAGTATGGAGAAGCTCATATGCCACAAGAATATTGTCGGTTATGAGTCGACCTGGGACAAAAGCACTTTGAGATTCATCAATGCAACTAGGCAGGACATGTTTAAGCCTATGGACCACGACTTTAGCAATAATTTTGTAAAGAACATTACAAAGGTTGATTGGGTGAAATTGACCTATTGTTTTGGGTTCTTTAGTCTTTGGAATAAGTATAATATTTGTGTGGTTTATAGCTCTAAAGTCTCCATTTCCATTCAACAAATTAAGACAAAAACTTATAACATCCTGACCTATTATATACCAATTTTTCTTATAAAAGAGTAGGCATACCATCTGGTCATGGAGCTTTGGCTGGGTTCATTTGTTGGATGGCCTCATGGATCTCCTCAGCCCTTGAAATTTCTGTTTCTGCCATTCCAAAAGTGAGTTCCCTGTTCCCTTCATTTTATCAAGAATTGCGGGTTTAGATATGTCACACCATGATTGACGAACAAAGTTTTCACAGTCTGCTTCTTTTGCCCACAAGGCTTCAAATTTGTACCGACATTTCCTCCTTGCTCCACTCCTCTTTGGTGCATTCCCCTCCGTATCTATCATAATGGGACAATGGTCCGACACTGACGCAGTAAGATGAGCCACCTTGTATTGAGGGAAAAGTTCCCACCAGGCTTGATTTGCAACTCCCCTATCCAGTCTTTCTCTTACATTGTTACCTTCTAATATGCCCATTTCCCATGTGTACCATTGTCCACTAAATACAAAATCTTCTAACCCATTTTCATCTAGCACAAGTCTAAAAGCTTCCATTTGGTTCTCGTTTCTGACCTTATGCCCAGATTTTTCATGTGACCACATCAGCTCATTAAAATCTCCAAAACACAGCCAGGGCGTGTTTGTTGTACTGGCTAGAAGTCTTAGAAGGTTCCATGATTCTGGTCGTCGTCGTGCATCCGGTTCACCATAAAATCTCGTAAGTCTCCATTCCTGTTCTCCATTAACTCCACCAAATTCCATATCAATATGGTTTTTTGAGAAACTTTGAAGCTGAAGTGTGACACTTTCTTTCCAAAACATAGCTAAACCTCCACTAGAACCCTCTGAACTAACACCGAAGCAGCATTGCATCCCATATTTTCTTCGGATACGTTCCAATCGTTTTTCATGTAGTTTCGTTTCACTAAGAAAAACTACATGGGGAGCTTCCTTCTTCAGCAGATGCCAAAGACTTCGAACTGCGCATGGGTTCCCAAGCCCCCGGCAGTTCCAGGCTAAGCACTTCATTGTTCTCGGCGGGATTAGTTATCAGTCCTCGTCGATTGTGTAGGAATGGAACTATCTAAATTCTCCACTCTCATCTGCTTCAAAACAGGGTTGTCAATATCCATACTATCATCCTTCGTGCCATCAGCTTTTCTTTTCCTAGTGCTTTGAGTTATCTCCTGATTGCCCAATGACAAGCTTTGTGCCTTCTTCTTCCAGCTCCCTTTGAGTTTCGTTTTTTCTACAGCAACAATGTGATCTAAGTCTGCGATACAATGTGCATTAACATATTCTGTCCCCTGTGACCCTTTGTTGAAAATTAAATTTTGTCTCATTATCCACGTCACCTTTTGCCTTGATTTGGGAAGACTCTATATGTGCCTCAATTACCTCTATCATTCTGTTTGTATGTGGTCCCCACTCCTCATTAAATTGCCTGTTGACCCCATCCCTAAAGATCCTCACATTCCTCAATCTCCTTATCTATCCCCTGATCTCCGTGAGTCTCCTTATCACCTATGGAATTAACAATCTGGTCCTGATTTAACTTTGCAATTTTCTCCCTTTCAACATTCAAATCTGAAATTGGTCCCGGTTTTTCTGCATCTGTCAACCGACGGTGCCCTTTGTCCGTGGTGTTGTCTGGTGCCCAGTTCTGGGTATGATTGGTGCCTTCTAAGAGCTAGTTTAGTATTACTGTTGAAAAAAGTTTAGACTAAAAAAATTGAGTTGAAAAAAATGTGTTTAAAAAGTGTGGTGAAAAATTATGATTTAAGAACTTTTAAGTGTTTGATATCGCTGTGAAAGATTGAAATATATCAAAAAAAAATGTTTAAATTAATTAAAATAAAATATAGAGATATGAGGATAATAAAATCATTTTATTCAAAAACCAGTTTCTAAAGCTCAAAAGTTCTATTTTTTTATTTTTTTGATTTGGATTATCAAATCATAGTTTCAACTGTAAAAATAAAAAATTTTAACCCGTTTAATTTACGTTTGCGGTGAAACACAATTTTTAATTTCAAAAGCCATGCCAAGTGCCTAAGTCTTCCTTGAGCAGAGGCTCTCGTCTGGTGGTTCATCCAGAATTGACACACTTGTCTGGGAATTCTGAGCTAAATAGCTAGCATATCTGAACATTTGTTATCCTCCCGAAAAATATGCTGAATCTCTCGTACCTATGGTTACCAGAAATCGCTACCCCTATTACGATTTTCGAATTAGATCGCACAATCTCAATTGCAAATCGTTGGTGAAATTCGTAAATCTTACGATCCCAAAGACAAAAGGTTTGTGCTTGGTTCATCAAGTATTGCGACAAATTTTTCCTCTTTGAATTCAGTAGGTGTTTTTTCCTCTATTGATAGAAGGCTACCGACTGCCACAATTAAAAATAAAAAAAATAAAAAACCAAAATGAACATAGTCCGCCTCATCCGATAGAAGTCAAAGTGAAGAAAGGATTTTAAGAGTGAAGTAATCTTTAGGAGTTTTTTTTTTTTTTTGTATAAAAGTAAAATATTATTGGTGGATGGGGCGGCGGCATTATCTTTGATAGTAATTTTTAAATATTTTTATTAAGCGTTACAGTTTTTTTATGTGTAGTTATTAGACAATTTTTTTATTATTAAATTTATAAAAATTAATTATTTTTATTAGTAATTGATATAAATTGATATTATTTTAATTAAATTGAATTATATATACATATAAAATAAAAATAACAAATATGTAAACATTTTAAAAAATATTTTACATTCCAATTAATTATATTTCATTCTTATTAAATGAATCGAAGAAAACTATTTTTATCGAATTACTTTTTAAGTAAGTAACGATTTGTGTTTTCATTCTTGTTTATTATGTCGGACCGATCCGTGTTCTAAGTAACATTGCTCAAACCCATCCTTCTTTTATGAGCTTTACACAATCTTGAACCAACTTTGATGAAGGGTGAGAATCTTCAATTCCCTTCCATCAAAAATTGAACCACCACTGATGCATCTAGATCTACCACAAGCTGCTGAATATTCAATGATTTGGCTAACAATAATCCCTCCCTACTCCTATCACCCCCATAATTCAGCCATAAGACTGTTTGTAGAGCAAACAGCCACAGTCCATTGCTATCACGAATCAACCCACCGGCAAAAGCCTTTTTTTTTTCCTTTCTCCTTATCAATACAAATTCTAGGAATAGAATCGTTTGTCGCCCCAATCATTTCCTGGTCATCAATCCACTATTCCTCTATTTCAAGGGTGGTTGTGGTTTTGTTTATATTCCCCATGGCAGCAATATTCTCGGCATCCTTCTTTCCCCGTACAAGAGTTTGCTTGAATGATCTCATTGTAGACTCATTACCACCATCTGCAAAACTGTGTTCACCAGTAATCGAACTTTTCATAGCAGCCTTAAATATCTTTTTTCGTACTCCTTTCAAGGTGATCAATCTCTTCGGTGGACTTAGCACTAGCAGCCATATTTCACTAAACTATAAAGATGTAGCCGCCGATTTGACACAGAAGAGCCGGCTTTTCTTCCCGATGCATATGGCTACCAACCCTTATACCGTACTCTTTATTGTCAAAATGTAAAAAAATAATAGTAGTAATTTCAAGTACAGAAAAAATAGATGCAAGATGTTAAAAATAAAATTTTAAAAAAATCATTTTATTTTTGGACATTAAAAATAAAAATAAAAAAGAATTGAAAAGAATATATTACATAAAGCTGATCCTCGTCCTCGTACGCTACATAATGTCAAACAAATCTGAAAACGAGCTGAAATTTACAGTAGACAAAAACGACCCCGCATTAGCCAGTTTCTAATTGTCTGCTAGCTCTAAAAGCTTCACGTGAATTCCTGACGGTCTCAGAGGACTACAAAAAATTAGTAAGAGGCAATGGGCAAAAAGCACAGTACCACTTGATCACCACTCCGACGCTACCCTAACAGTGAAACCAAAATGATAAGGCGCAAAACCGGGAACGTAAAAGATGCCCACGAGGGTGGTGGCGGTGCAGACGATTGGGCCTTCTCGAACTGCAGTGAATCAACGGCTAAGGGCATGTTCTCTTGATCTGGGCTACACTTGGACTCGTGAGGATGCGCACTGTACATTATGGCCCGCAGTACGGCTGAAACGGTGGGTATGTACGCCGTTTTGTTGCGTGCAAGGAGCCACGTCAGCCCCATGAGCTGGCAGTCTCGGTTAAGCATCTTGCTGGCTCTCTCGCTCGTGCTCCTGTCTTCTGTTCCGTTCTCGCTGTATCCGCCTTTGAGCTGTAATCACCAATCACAAACAAAGGGTGTTTTTATAGATTTGGTTGAAAAGTAAGCACTCGCGCAGCAGAGAGTTGGTGCATGAAAGGGGAAAGGTAATGATGAGGAAGCAAATCTTGACGAATGGTCTAATTGTTTGCAATGTAAAAGAATAGCCTCATTGATGCATATGACAATGTCATTTTCTTGGGTCTACCAGAATGACTTTGGTTCCTTTCATAAAATGGCAAAAAGAAGACCCTCCTCCGCCTAAAAAGGTCCACTTTCAAACCACTCCTTCATGTGACCATCACCATTTCACCTACTAGTATTTGATTTCAATCAAATTTCACAAACAAACACCAAAACCAATCCTCATTTGCCCATGGCCTCTAAAGTTACTTTTAAAATTTAAAGTTTTGGATGTGAAGACTGAATAGTTATTGGAAAGTAAAAAAAAATTTAATGCAATCCTTTTATGGAGCAATTAGCAGTTACTTATGTGAATGCATTTTCATTAAGTAACAATAGAAGTCTGAAAGTGGTAACTGCAAGAGCAATTATATTCTCATGAACCAAAACGAGTTTTAAGACAACATTCCTGGAAAAAGATCAAAAGACTCTGAGCTGCATCCCGTGAACGGATTGTCTGATTCATTAACTACCCAAACATGGATCCAAAAAAGGAAACAACTTTCGTTAGTTACTTACCTTTTGAAGCGCACCGAGGCATTTGGTACACCCAGCATAAGAAGAGTTCCTGCAATTCCTCTCCAAATTCTTCACGACAGCAGTCGGTGTCGCGTTTCGGAACCCAGAAACATTAAACGCAGCGGGACAACTCAAGGAACTAATCTGATGTAGCCTTATCCCACAAAAACATAAAATCGCATCGCAACTCGCGTTTGGCTGAGGAATCCTCACGCGCCTGCTTAACAATGCGTTTTGCAACGAGTTTACGCACTTTTGCGAATCATCCGGCCTCATGGGCTGCTGCGGTAGCTCCGGTTCCGCTGGAGCAGCAGCCGAGACTTCCAAAGCATACCTGGCGTGAGCTGCAAAGAGCCAAGCTGCTAACACGGGGCAGCAGCGGCTTCTGTCCAGGTTGTGGCCACAGGCGTCGCTGACTCCGCCGAATAGCTCGGCTGACAGGTCGAGCCGGCAAACTTGTGTTTGAGTTTGAACTGGAAATGCGGGGACCGTGTTTGAGGATGAGTAGTCTCCAGGTTTTAACGGCTGATCGTGACCGGAAACTGGTTGAGCTAGAAAACCGGCGAGAGAGTGATGGAAGATAATAAAAGAAAATAAAACTACTATTAACGTGGAAACGAGGGAAAATGAAACCATGTTTTCGTACCGGGTTTTTACGTTGATGTTGAGGTTTTTAGGGTGATTGTTTGAAAGGAAAGAGAATGAAAAAGGATTGCTTGGGAGTTGGGAATCGGAGTCAAGAGGGTAAAAGCTAAGGAGACGACTTTGAATCTTCTTTTACAATAATTCGTTCCTTTTTTTATGTAAGAGAGGAAAAAGGGAAAGAGATTGAAGAGATACTCAAAAGGTAAGGTAGTGGTGCTTAATTTGTGCCTCGCTGAGAACTAACATTTGAAAACTACAAGCTGTAAGCAAACCGTTAAAAAACTACACGCAGTAAGCTATGGAAAAGGAAAAAGCGAGAGAGAGATGGAGATGGGCGTCTCTTCTATCTCTCTCTGTGGTGTTCTATCAGGAAATTCAGGAGGTTCCTGTCTTTCTCTCTGAAGAAAATGAGAAATGACAGATTATAAATATGAGAAATATCCACACGCAAAGAGTGAGAGAAAGAGAGGATATGGCTTCAGAGATTTCTCTAGGTCCATGGTCACGAAACAAACAAGTAATCATTCATTAATTTATTTTATTGTTTTATTTTAATAATACTTGCAAGTCTGGTTCTAATAGTGTAAAGTTTTCAATGGGAAGGAGGAAAAAGAGATGGGTCCATGGAGAAACAGAAGAGATTCGTTTGGTTATAGGCTAATGGGAGAGAGTGAGAGTGAAATTGGGGCTAGAAAAGAAAGGCTGTCTGTTTGTATTTTGTAATTCTCGTTAAAAAATTAAAAACAAACGAAAATATATATATAAACTCATGACTCACTACAAAAGTAAAAATACGAGGAAAGACAGAAAAATGAGAACAAAAAATTTCTGTTCGCTTGTGATGTCCTTTCCTTTTCCTTTTCATTCTCTATCTTCTTCTGGCTGATAGCAATAGCATATTATGATATGGAAGTGCCTCCCTCCATTTCACCTCTTTACTTGCTACTGTTTTTCTTTTTCTTTTTTAAATGTGCTAAAGAATTATTTGAATGTACGATGAAATTGATTTAGATAAGATTAAAAATAGTTAATGGTGATATAAATTATAATAAAAAATTGATCATTAAGCATATTAAATTAAAAAGTATATGTATATATAATAAAAAATTTAAATTATTTTATATTTTATAAAATTAATAAATAATTATAATTATAATTGTGTTAAATAATAATTTTATTAATAGATAATTGAAAATCAATAAAAATGATAGGAATATATAAACTAATATTTTTGTAATTATTTTTTTATTATTTATTTTTAATTAACTCATATTAATTATATAATAGTAAAATTTATATATTTATTATATTAATAAAAAAATCATATATATAATATAAAAAAACCACCACAAAGTGAAAGGTTAGTATAGAAAAAGGCGGCTTTTGTTTTCCACCAGAGCTAGAAAAGGGGGCAGCATAGTCTCTATTTGCCAAATGATTGAAATGGCACGATTAGGGTAAATGAATGTTCAATCGTGCCTCAACAAGACACCATTTGAATCAAAAAAGGGCCTAAATAAATTTTTAAAATTCGTTGTTAGTTTCTCTTTAATCGTTCATTTTTTCTTTTGAATTAGTTGAATTAAAATTGAGATAAAAATTAGAGATAAAAATAAAAAATTGATTGATGAAATAGACAAAAATATATTAATTGACATCGGTATCCAGATTGAAGTTTTGGTATTGTGGAATAAATACTTATGGCAAAAAAATGTATTTAATAAAGATTATTGTATTTAAATATAAATATGATGATATAATTAATTTTTAAATGAAATTAATTAAATCAAATAAAATAAAATATATTTAAATATTAATAATTTATATAAAATTATAGAAATAAATATAGAAATAATTAATCATATTTATTTATATAATATTGCATTATTTGAATTTATATATTTTTATTTAAAATATTATTGTGAAATATATGCATGTATTCGTATTCAATTTTTGAATTTTTTTAATCCAATTTATAAGTCTAAAATTTTAAATAAAAGATAAATCAAATAACACATATTAATATCAAATACTAATACCCAAATCCATGTAACTTAACTATCCATTTCCATTGATAAGTGGAACCCGGCGGATGAAGCTAGTTGGGGAGAAAGATATCCGAGTATCGTTTAACAAAAACAACAGGAAGCGCACGATTCCGTCAACGCAGACGATGATACTTTGCATCTGATGAATTTAATCATCAACCATTCATGATCGGCTGATAAGTATTGTGGGGTCTAATCTCAAGAACAATTTCACGCTTCCATCCATCCCATGTGTACTCACTACTAGGGATGCTTGTGCTTTGCATTATTATTCAAGGTTGGGTTATTCGTCTTGTTTGACAAATTTAATTGGGTAAAAAAATTTTTAATTTGGATTGATTTGGTTCGGTTAAAATTATAATTTATTAAATAAAAAATATTTTTTATTTAAATTTAATTATAAAATATATAAAAATAATTTTTTAATATTTTAATAATTTATAAATAGTAAAACGAATTTTCGGAGCGTTTCAAACTCAATCCAAAACGAATTTGCGTAAAAAAAAAAAATTCGAATCACGATTCGACCCATAGACAGATCTACTCTGCATCATCTCTCATATATAATTTTTTTAGAAAAACACACTAGTGATGAAAAATTAGTTGATTTTAATTACCGTAAAGTCCTTATATATAATCATCAAAATTCTCTTATACACTTGCTAAATTCAGATTTTGAAAAATATCCAAATAAGTTTTTAAATTTGACTAAAATAAAATAACTCTTCAATATTTTATTACTTAGAATGTATGTTATAAATTTGATATTGATAATAGAGTTTTTTAATTTCATAAGCGGGATTAAAAAACAACCACATATCTCTCTTTTTTTCAATTAATTTTTTTATTTTTTAAATATCTATAATCTATAATATCTATAAAAGCACGAATGTGAAGAATTTTTTGAACTACTCAAAATACCCATTATTGTTAATTATATTACTAATTTTGTCATTTTAAATATTTTTTTATTATTAATAAGATTTATCACATTTATAAATAAGAATTCTAATTTTATTGAAAGACTTTGGTTAAATGAATTTATTTGATAATAAATAAAAAGTGTTAAATTTTACATTGAATTACTTTATTTTAAAAGTTATAATTTTTTATTAATCTGGAAAAGTAAAAAGAAAAGGTTATACCAATCTAAATTTAAATGTTAATACAAAATTTAATTATTTATATAATATATAACTTTATATTCAATATAGAAATTTTTTATAAATAAATAAAATTTTAGCCAACAATTTAGATGAGCACAAATAAAAGCTTTAGGTCTTGTTTAGCATTGCTTATGGCATAGCTTTTGAGGTCAAAAGTTGCTTTTCACCACAAACGCAATGCTAAACAGATAAAAAAATTGACTTATGCTGTTGAAATCATGGTTTGAAAAGTCAAATAAAAAAGCCAAAAAATATAGCTTTTGGATTTTAAAAGCTGACTTTTGAATAAAATGATTTTATTATCCTCACATCTCTACACTTTTATTATTTTAAACATATATATATTTTTGACATTTCAATTTTCTTCAACACTTTTCACAATAATGCTAAACACTTAAAAAGTTTTTAAACCATATTTTTTTACCACACTTTTTAAACACACTTTTTTGGTGAAGACTACAATGAAAACTTTTTTTGGTGAGAACTAAATGAGAACCCTTCTTTATTTTCGATAAACGTGTAAAAAGTAAAATCATCTTGTTAGTTAAAAAAAAATTATAAAAGGGGTAAAAAAAATTTATTTATTCATAACAAAGATAATAATAAAAAAAAAGTATGTATTCTTATATTATGAATTAATAATAATAAATATTTAAAAGAAAATAAAAGATTAAAAAATTATTAAATTTGTGATTAGATTTGTTCACGAATTACACTACTTGTCAAGTTTATTAGTATAGTCGATTCAACCCATGATGTTATTTTATAAATAAATAAATAAATAAATAAATAAATAATTTAATTTAAAAATAAATGAACTATTGAGCCAAATTCGATTTCAAATTTAAATTTTAGAGGTATCGATCGAATATGATGCGACTCGATTTATAGATATCTTCAAATAATCAATGTCTAAATCAAAAAAATTTCTTACTTTTTATGTTTGTTAAGGGTCAAAGTACTTACCAAATCCTTATCAAGCTTAACATTTTATCAAACACTTTTATAAATAAATAATTTTTTTCTATTATATTTGACCCTTGTCATGCTTAACAAACATAAAAAGTAAATAAAAAATTTTGATTTAGACATTGACTATTTGAAGATATCTATAAATCGAGTCGCATCACACTCGATCGATACCTCTAAAATTTAATTTGAAATCGAATTTGGCTCAATAGTTCATTCAAATTTTATTTAATTAAAAATATTTTTATATTAATATTTTAAAATTAAATTAAAATATTTATTTAGTTATTTATTTATAAAATAATATCATGGGTTGAATCTACTATACTAATAAACTTGACAAATAGTGTAATTAGTGAACAAATCTAATCATAAATTTAATTATTTTTAATCTTTTATTTTCTTTTAAATATTTATTATTATTAATTCATCATGTAAAAATACATAATTTTTTTTCATTATTACTTTTGTTATAAATAAATAAATTCTTTCTACCATTTTTATAATTTTTTTTAACAAATAAATTTTATTTTTTACATATTTATCAAAAATAAAAAAAAAATTATTTGATTCTCATTAAATAATTTCTCATTTTAATTTTCACTCATTTTTTTCGATCCAAAATTTTTTAATGCTCTTCTCTTGGTAAAAGGAAAAATCCCAATAAAAACGCTTTTCTTATGGGTAAAAAAAAAGGGGAGAAGATTAAAAATTCATTAGAAAAGAGGGGAAAAAAGAAAGAAAGGGAAAGTAGCCTGTGACACTTAAAAGCAAAGAAGCGTTACCGTCTGGAAACAGGCAAAGCGAAAAAGCATCTTATGGATTTTGACTGTCTCTCTGTTGAACTCAGTTTAGGCAGCTTTATTTGCGTGCCTTAAGCCACTACTTAGTCGAGAGATATTTTCTATCCTCTTTCGGTGTCTATTGATCTTTTCAATAATTATTTGACATATATTTATAATAAAATTAATTTTAATTTTAAATAATTAATTATATTAAAAATATATATAATTATAATGAAAGAACATAAAAAAACAAAAAATAAAGGCAAAGGGTATTTGTTCATACATAACCTCCTTCCTTACCCCTAATTACCTTACTCCTTTAATTTATGTTATCCGATTTTTTTTTTTTTTAATTCATTTTTATATTTATATTAGATATATATTTGGATATAAATATAAAATACAAAATTAAATATATTTATATTAAATATATTATTTTTTATATTTATTTTTAAATTTGAATAATATAACCTATAATACAAACACTCTAGACAACCAAACCCATCAAACTTTTCTTTCTTTTTTTTTTTTTTTTCTTTTTCTTAATCCATCTTTTGGCACAAATGATTTTTAATTTTATATAGAGAGAACATAATATAAAGTAATGAAAAGTCTCATACAACACTTACTAATTTAAAATAATTAAATTAACCGCTCGATTATATATCAGGAAATGATCTACTTTCTTCGATAGTTTGTGGTGCGGACAACGTACATAAACACAAATGTCCAAATAAGTGTCCCTCAACAGCCTGCCAAAATAATCTTGCTTCTTTATATATTGTGTTTACATAAAGGATAAATTCAAATAATAAAAAAAGAACAATTTAAAAATATTACTATCAAAAACCCACAGCAATGCATGATTCAAGATAAAAGTTATCCATAAGTCCGGTCAGGTCAGGCTTGAATAATAATAAAAATTGCTTGTCCGAAATCCGACTCGATTTGTTAAATTCGAAAAGTATATTCATTGTTTAAAAAATATTAAAATAATAAAAAAATATTTTTATATTTTTTATAATTAAATTTAAATTTAAATAAATTTAAATTTTTTAATAATCAAAATAGACGAAATAGGCCTGAATCTAAAATATACAATCTTACTTTTGAACAAGTCTAATTCAAGAACACAAACTAATAACAGTGAATATAAGCGAATCTTGTCGGTTAAAGTATCTAGTTAATCTTTGTATTATAGTTAAAAATGTATTTTAGTCTCTATATTATATAAGTGAGTAATTTAATCCTTATATGTTTGAAATTGATGCAAAGAAGTAAAATTGGTAATGGTGTTAATGAGAAACCGTCTAAATGCTAATGTGAACATGTGAAACTAACAGAAAAGATGATTTGAAAATAAATGATGATGTGTCAAATTTTTTTACCCAAATGAAATTTTAAAAAATATTTTTTTACCCCAAAATCTCTCTCTTACTTGTAAAAACATATTATTTTTTTTCAAATCATTTATTATCTCAGTTTTTAAATTCCACCTGAGCATAAAAAATGACATGTTATCATTTTTTTCAAAGTCATCTTTTCTGTCAATTTCACATATCTACGTTAGCATTTGACAAGTTTTCATTAATACCGTTATAATTTTATTTTTCTACGCTAATTTTAAACGCATAAAAATTAAATTACTCTTTTATATAATATATAGACTGAAATATAATTTTTACTATAATACAAAAAACTGCCTAATTACTTTAACCAATCTTGTGAACTAAGAAGAGAAGTACTAATCCAAAGACAAACATAAAGAACCAATCACTCAAAAATGATTCCAGCGTAAAGTTCCCTTATTAAAAAGCTACTAATAATCTCGTTTCCCTATGGAGTATGGACTATGTTTTTTTTTTTTTTTTTAATCTTTTTCCTTTATTTACCATGCACTTTTTTGTAACTTTTATGTATATCTTACTTTAAATTTACGGGTGGGACCTTCTGTTTGAGTAAAATTATACATGGAAAAAGGGATGATCAGACATAGCTTTATTAAGACCCAGATATGCAAAATTTTATCCAGGAGCAGATTAGATTCAAAAGTGAGAGGTATCTGATAATATATGGCCCTGCAAAACCTTTGGTAATTGAGCTTAAAAAGGGATGAAAAAGGTTTATTCATGGTGTCGCAAAATCAACTTGACGGGCCCAAACATATTCTACTACTACTACTCTTCCATGGGGTACGATCAGTGGTTTTCTTTTCTGCAGGTTAGCCCGATCCTAGAGATGGAAGGCCTTCGGCAAATTGTCATTGGTGAGTAGGGATTGCAAAATTCGATCCAATCGATGAATTTTGCATCGATCGGCTTTTAATAGAGAGATTTTTTTTTTTGAAAAGCAGGTGCAGAATGGAGCGGGGTGATTTTGGTAAATACTTGCTCCATTCCGTTTCACACCGCTTTTAAAATTACTATCTTTATTGTGGCTGCGGATGTAATGAATATTATCGCGATCAATTGCAATAAATATCGACTGTGAATATCGATGACAGAAAAAACCGAAATCGCAAAATAACGATCATAACATCGCGTTACAACCACTATTTATTATTTCAAATAGTATACTATACATGTTAGGGGAAAAAAAACACTGAACTGAGCTAAAAAAAGAAGACAATGGAGGTTCAACACTTGGTGACTTTGGCCTGCTGTTAAATCTTGTCTTATTTTTAGAAAAGAAAGTTTAACATGATCAGCATAAAAAAGCAAGTCAATAATTTGATGAAAACAACAGTAATAAATTTGTGCATGGGACTTTAACATTAGAGCTTTGGCACCAGTTAAAAGCACAGTAAGATAATGGTAAAAAGAAGAGTAAAGCAAAGATGTCTTTATATTGCTGACTTTGGCTTTAAATATAGCTTAATCATACAGCTATCTTTTAACATTTTTAACAACACCAACTGGTCCTAAAAGCAAAAATGATTTTGAAATTATATAAAAAAGAATGTGGGAAAGGAGAAAAAAAATGCATGATATATATATAGACTTCCTTAAAGCTTTAACTTTCAAAGCAATTAGTAAAGGAACAAAAGCAGCTGTCTATTACTAATAATATTAAATTTGCCAGCATACAAGCAGAGCAGACCCCACTCTGGAAAATCACTAAAATGAATACTGTGTGTGTTTTCTAAAGATGTGGCAATGCAGAGATGCAAAATTCTGAGATTGCTGATGAGAAAGCATTGTTATGGATCAAGTTCCTTTTCAATGAATCAACTGATTAGGAATCATGATAATTATTGCTTATCAAAGTGCTTTATTTTGGATAAGTTTAGCTTTTTTTTTTTTTTTTTTTCCTTTCTATTTTTTAATATTTACTTGATTGAAACACGCAAAAAGATATAGAAAGATAAAAAATTGAAATGGGAGAAACGTAAAAAAGATAAATATATATATATATATATTCTTTTTCATAGTATCTTTGTTTGAAAAGATGAAAAAGTGAAAAAAAATAAATTTATTTTTATCTTTGATAGAGTTAAAAAAAAAATAATAAAAATAATTTTATTAATTTTATCATTATATTTTTTGTAAATTAAGATAAAAAAATAAATTTTAAAAAATAATTGATAATCTTATAAATATGCACATTTGACTCACATCTTTTTTCAATTTAAAATGATTTATTTTTTATACATAAAAATAAAAGATATCATTTTTCTTATTTTCTTTTCGGACTAATTATGCTATCAGTCCTTATACTGATTCAAAATTTGAAATTTAGTCCCTCTACTATAATTTATATAAATTGAATCCTCATACTATATTATTTTTAAAATTTTGGTCCAATTAATAACGGTGTTACTTTTCTACCGTTAAAAATGCTAATGTGGACGTTGACTTGCTGCGTGGCGTTGATTTTGCTGACGTGGCGAGCTTAGTCAGCAAAATTTTTGACCAATTGATGACGTAGACTTTTTTTTGCCACGTGGCTTACTAATAAATTGTGTTATTAGTCCCTGTACTTATGCAAAAATTCAGATTTAGTCCCTCTACATGATTTTAAGAAAATTTTGCACCTATATTTTTCGATATTTCAAATTTCGATCTAATCTTAAAAATATTCATATTATTAAAAAATTATTATTAAAATAATAATATTATTATATTAAATAATATTTATTATTTAAATAATAAAAGATATTTTTTTTGTTAGTATTAATAATTATATATTTTTATAATTAAATTTTTATATTTTTATAATTAAATTTATAGATTTTTATAAAAAATTATTTTTATATTAATATTTATAATTAAATTTAAATATTTTATATTTTATAAAAAATATTTTTATATTAATATTTATATATTTTCAAAAAGAATTAGTCTCTTTATAATGATTTAAATTATTTAAATTTAATTATAATATATATAAATATTAATATCAAAACAATTCTTTTAATATTTTTTAAACAGTATTTTGAGTTTACAGATCAACCCGAGCTGAGCTTGTGTAAAAGTTATAAGAAATTTTGGATCGCGGCCCGCTTCGATCCATGAACACCTCTAACGCCAGCACATTTAACAGTGAAAAAATGGACTTTGTTTAAGGCTCCATATGTTTCGCAATAAATTATCTTTCATAATTTTTAGAAGGAAAATGTTAACCTGTGCCTAGTGATACTGGTTAAAGTAATATATATAAAAATAAAAGTGTAATTAATACATCACTTTTTTTGAATTCAATTAAAGTGATGTATTTTAATGCAAAAAAAATTTCCTAAGAAAGTAAATAAATAATCTTATACGCATCGGTTAAGCGGACTTTTTTTTATAAAAGAGCTATAAGGTACTCACTAAACCCATGAATTTAATTTGACTCAAACCATATCTTGAACATGATTTTTATACCTAAACTTAACTTAATCCGACATGATATATTATTATATTAATAAAAAATACTTTATTTAATTTTAATTAAAAAACATTTAAAAATGTTAAAATAAAAAGTCTTTAATATTTTAATTTTAAATATTTCTTGAATATTATTAAACATAAATATTTTTATATTTTAATAATAAATATTAATACTAGCAAAAAATAGTATATTTTATTATTTAAATAATAAATATATTTAATATAATAATATTATTATTTCAATAATAATTTTTTTATAATATGAATATTTTAAATATTTTTAAGATTGGATCGAAATTTAAAATCTCGAAAAGTATAGGTACAAATTTTTTTTATAAATCATTGTAGAAGGACTAAATCTGTATTTTTTTATAAGTACAGGGACTAATAACATCATTTATTAGTAACTGACGTGGCAAAAAAAGTCCACATCATCAATTGACCAAATTTTTTGCTGACTAAACTCGCCACATCAGCAAGTCAATATCCACGTCAGCATTTTAACGGAAGAAAAATAATACCGTTATGAATGGGAGCAAATTTTTAAAAATAATATAGTAAGAGGATTCAATTTATATAAATTATAGTAAAGGGACTAAACTTCAAATTTTGAATAAGTACAAGGACTAATAGCATAATTGATAAGATAATACCAAATTTTTGTAAGTCAAGATAAAAAAGAAAAAATTTATAAAATAATTGATAATCTTATAAATATGCACATTTGACTCACATCTTTTTTCAATTTAAAATGATTTATTTTTATACATAAAAATAAAAGATATCATTTTTTATTATTTTCTTTTTTCTCACTTTTTTGAGTTTTTCTCTTATCAAACATAGAGATGGCAATTTAAAATGCAGATTCGGATATCCGCGAATATCAGATCCATTTTTTGTGGATTTGGATAAAAGTCGGATTCAGATATTATAATTACTATCCGAAGCGGATTCGGAGCGGACGCGGATATGAAATCTCAGATATCCATTATCTGAATCTGCATTACTTCTGCGAATTCGAATAGAGGATTCGGATATCCGAATCCGAATCCGCTTATTTGTAAAACACATAAATTTTGTTTGATTTTCTTATTTAAAAAAAAAAAATTATTTATTGAATTTGAATTTTTAGCAGATTCGGATATCCGAAGGATAATGTTATTTAATTCGGATTCGGATAGTAATATGCGGATTAAATATGAATAATTTACGAATTTTAATTCAGATAATACAAAAAATACAGATATTCGATCCGCTTTCATCCTTATCAAACACATTCAAAATTTATTCTCATTCCATTTTTTAACGTAGCTCTATCCATGTTTCTACTTTTTCACATACTGAGCACGTCTAAAAGAAAATAAAAGTAATTTCAGCTTATATTTGCTTGAACTGGTATGAGACTATGAGTATCAAGTACTACTGTCATCCATGAATACATACATGTGTTTATATTAGTATGTTTAACTTCTAATACTATTTTTTTTTTGTACCATAAAAAATACTTTTATAATGTTTTTGTTTAATTTTCTTTAGAGGATCATGGTATATTTTCTCTAAAAAAAGAAAAAGGAAAATGAAGAGTACTCCATAAAGTTCAAGTAAATTAGATTACTGGTGTTCTAATTATAAGCAGTGACTTGTGCTCATCAGCAATACCTAATCCTTGGTCAGAACTCAGAATATAAATGGATTGAGGCAAACTAAAATTATAAAATAAAAATATTAAATTAAACTTTTAAAAATAACAAACTTTCAAATTAATGATAGAATTACTAATTAATACACAAACTTTGAAAATATTACTATGTTATTATACAATATCTTTGAGAAAATACAACACCGAACGATCAAAATTAAGAATCCAATTGAACGAGGCTGTGGAGATCTGACAAAAAAAAAAAAGTTCAGAAATTCAATCTAATAGAGAAACAGAAGATTAAATTGGCAATTTTGCCATTCAAGTATCGCAACTGGATTTTTGTTTTTCACAATGAATAATACAGAATTTAAATAAAGAGTTGGAAATGTAGTTCTTCAACCCTTCATACTTTGAATAATCCGTCTGACTCCCAATAAGATATTCTGAATAGGAATTTAGAATAGAATTATCAGATTCAAAATTTAATTGCTTTAGATAAATTAAGTTCTCTCGACTTTGCTGAACCAAAAAAAAAAGTTCTCTCGACTTTAGAATAGGAATATGGACAAGTTCGAAGAGGAACCCATGTTACTTTGGGCCTTGTTATAATCTTCGTGTTGCACCACCCAGCATATATAGGCCCAGCTGATTTTTTTTTTTGGTTTATAATTAGAATTCCGAGTGAAAATATATATATTTTAAAATAAATAAATTGTGTTTAAAAAATTAAATATAAAAAAATATATAATCTTTTTAAGTGAATAATTTTTTTTAAAAAGTGAGTAAAAATATGATGGTTTTTTTTAAGTGAGTAGTTTTTTAAAAGTAAATAGATAAATTTTTTTATTGAAAATATTATATAAAATATTAAAAGACGTAATTATCTTTATTTAATTTTTTGATTTTCTAATTTTATTTGATTATTTTGTATTTTCACCAACTGAGTTGATGTCACTTGACACCAACTCAATCACTCATTTTATAATAGTATAGATTATAAATGTACAATTAGCTCATAATCATATAAGCTTGTTGACATGTAAGTTTACATGGATGGATATCTTCTCTTGATGATACGTAAGATAAGTTTAAATTAATGTTATATCTTATTTATCTCCCAACTATCCTCATCAAATTTCAAAATTTATAAATAAAATATAACATTATCAACTCTTTAGAAAGTATCCTTTTAAGTAATTCTTACTTACAACAAATTTTATTTTTAAATTCAACCGATTATAAAATTTTAAAATTGCAAGTGACAATTTTTTTTGAAAATTTTTAAGTGTAAAGATTTTCAAAATTCCACCAGAATTGTTGGGAGGAACTTTTAAAAAATATATATATAAATGATTTAATTTTTATTAAGCAAAAATTAAATCTTAAAAAAAATATAAGATTAAATGTTCAATTTAGTGTTTGAAAATTTTTAATCTCTTATCAGTAGAATTTTTTAAAATTCAAATTCAATTGGATAATTTCTCAAAATAAAATACATCATATCATATCATATATAAAATTATATATCTATATTTTCAAATAAGGTACATGCTGACTGTGTAAACTCTGCTGATATGGATGCATACTTGGATATCCTATAATTTTGACACATAGGAATATATATAAAATTATATAATTTTAAAAATTAAAAGAAAATACCAATTTAAAATTTGAAATTTAAAAAATTGCAATCCAAATCAACAAAGATATCTTTTTCTAAATTGAAATATCTTAAATATGATTTTAAATTTCTAATAATCTTTTATCTTTTTTAAATTTAAAAACACATATAATAAATTATATCCTTTTAAATTCAATATCCTGCAATATATTAGATCTTAAATATGATTTTAATCTTTACAAATTAATTTTACTTATGAATATTAATAAATTAAAATTGAGAAACCTAAGCAATGGTTTTATGGTTTTTGACATTGACATTTATGAATCAAATTTTTTAGTTCTAAATATCTTTTTCACTTTAACTATAATTCTTTATTAGAATGCTATTTTTTCTGCACTTTTATTTTTATTATTGTATTATATATAGTTAGCACTTCTGTTTTTTATATTTAATAATTTTTTTATTTTTATAAATCAATCAAATTAATGAATATATAAGAATTTAATTATGCTAATTTTATGAGTTTATAATTATATATAGTAGATCAATATAAATATGTATATTTTATAAAGGTAATATTAAAATTAAAATGAATTTTAAAGAGAAAAAATTAAATTATAAAAATATAATAAAAAGTTCGTGCATCGCACGAGTTAAAAAAAACTAGTATATATAATTTTACAAGGAACATGTTATGTAAGTTTTTGCTAACATGAACTCATATGTGGATAGCCTATATTTCTGACACATAAGATAAGTATAAATAAAATCATCAACTCATTAAATTTCAAATTTTAAAATTAAAATTTACTATTTTTAAACAAAAATCATCCTTACAATTAACTATCCATTTCAACTAAACAACAATTATCTTATCAAAATAAATTATTTATTTAAACTATCCAAGTAAATCATTATCCTTTAACTCAATTCATTCATTAATCTATAACAAATGGATTTTTATTTCTTAAAACTTAAAACTTTAAGAATTTAAAAGTATCTATATTTTCACCTTAATTTTGCACGATGGAAATAAATATCTGTAATAAATATTGTAATAATTTGGTGTGAAATATTATTGTGAAAAATAAATATCTGTAAACTAACAAAAGTTTATTTGTAAATGCACAAGTTTAAAAATTAAGGTGAAAATATAGATATTTTAAAAAATTTAAAGCTTTTAACAAAAGTTTTAAAGCTCACAGTGACTATGGAAAATATTACTTGTAATATCTGTAATAACAAAAAATATCCACTTTTGTTACTTGAAATAAATGTCATTTAATTTGTCACAAACTAGGGTAAAAATAAACTTGGTGCAATATTGTTTGAATATTCAATCAGTACAATATCTGGAATATTTGGAGTTAAAATCAAAAATCGAAATCAAAGTTTACTTAAATGACATGTGAAATAAATTATCCATTATCCTTTCAAATAAATAAATTATCAATTTAAACTAAATAGCAATTATCCTAACAAAATAAATTATACATTTAAACTTTAAATATATAAATTTTATCTTAATTTAAACCACACAAATTAATAACTCAACCCACTCTTATCAAATATATATTAAACCTAAAATTTAAATACTAAATTATCATTTTAAAAATTATGTCTTTTTAAATTTTTAAAAATATTTATCAATTTAAAAAATTATCCATGCAATCTTAATTGTTATCCAAGAGTTATTGTACAAATTTAAGACTATAAAGCATCTGTGATAAACACTATAAACTAATGCAGATAAAAAAAAAAAAAAAAAAAAAGGTGGTGGAGAATGTTGGCTTGCTATGTGCAAGAAGGCTCTGATGGTGATGAGGAGATAGATGGGTTTCAAGATAGAGGAAGAAAAGGAAGCATATTGTGCTTCTTGCACTTTCTCTTCATGGATCAAGGTCTATACCTTGGTGGCATTCCTCGTGATGCTTCGAAAGAGAACTTGATGGGATATTTTGAAACTATACAGAAGTTATAAAGGTAAAATTGCTAATATTATGAATATATGTGCATGAATAATCCCTTCATTTTTTCAATTATATTAAAAATTTTTATTATGATTTAATATTTTTATTATATTATATGTATTTATATATATATATAAATATATATATAATATGTATATGATTACATAAGATTAATTTACATATTTACATACGTAAATAAAACTAATCCGTACATAGACACAAACTAATTATCACAAAAGATTAGTAATTAATAAGAGAAAAAAAAAATCCAATTTAGGTGGAATAAAAAAATGACCCTTGAACTATACCACTTTTTTCACTTTGACACTTAAAGAATTTTTGTTCCTAATAGGGTACCTATACTATAATTCTGTCAAATAAGTTGTACTTCATCCTAACACCGTTAAATAGATAGATGATGTAGCATTAACATCCAATTAGGTAATGACATGTTGCAAAAAAATGTCACATCAATGCTAGTCACGTCATTATTAACATAAAAAAAATCATAAAAAATTATAAAAATTCAGTATAATTTTTTTTTTAAATCTAAAAAATAAAAAAAAAATAAAATATTTTCAAATATTTTTTAAAAATTTTAAAAAAAAAAAAATTAAAACTAAAAAAATGATTTTTTAAAATTCATTTTTAATTTTTTTTTGAAACTTTTGAAAATATAATAAAAAAATGAAACATTTATAAAATTAAAAAGATTTTTATTTTTATTTTTTCTAAAAATCTAGAAAAATAATTTGAAAAAATTTAAAAAAATAGAGAGAGAGAGGGAGAGAGAGAGAAGGAAAGGGAGAGGGAAAAAGGGAGAGAAGGTGCCGGCCGGCCACAGCCTGGCCGGCTCGAGCAGACCGACACAGGATTTGCCTCGGGCCGGTCAGGCTGCGGCCTACCAGCCTCCTTCTCCCTTTCTCTCTCTCTTTCCATTTCTCCCCCTCGATTCCTCCCTCTCTCTCATCGGCTCGAGGCCAACTGGCGGCCGACCAACCCTCCCGCCTCCTTTTCCTCTCTCTTCCTTTCTCTTCTTCTTTCTCTTTTTTTTTTCTTTTCCAAATTTCTTTTTCTTTTTTTTTTTTAATTTTTAATTTTCTTTTTTTACAAAATTCTAAAAAATATATAAATATTCAATTTTTATAATTTTTCATATATATATTTTTAAAATTTTTATATTTTTAGATTTTTAAAAAAAAAATTTTGAATTTTTAAAAAAAATATTGTGAATTTTTTAGATTTTTTTTTTAAAAAAATTAAATTTATTCTGATTTTTTTTATTTTTAAAATTTTTTATAAATGTTTTTCGAATTTTTGAATTTTTAAAAAAAGTGTGAATTGTTTTATATTATATATATATGTATAATTTTTTCTTATTTTGTTTGAATTTTTAACATTTTTTCTTTTAATGATGACTTGACATCATAGAGTTAGCGTTGACATGGCATTTTTGTCACGTGTCATGATCTCATTGGGTGCTATTTACCATGTCAGCATTTATTTAACAGTGTTAGTGTAAGGTACCACTTTATTTGACAAAATATAGTACATGTACATGATTAGGACAAAAAATTTTAAGTATCAAAATGAAAAAAAGTTGTATAACACAAAGTCTTTTTTTTTTTTTTTTTTTTTTATTTAAGCCAAAAAAGTACTACGTCCATTATAAATTAAATTCCTTTAATGCTATAAAATCACAGACTAACGTGGTGATTTATAGGGTGAAATGTCCAAATCTTTTTTGTCATTTCAAATTATGAAGAGTGCCTTTATGAAATTAAAAATAAAAAAATAAAAAAAGTTGAAACCTCAAAATCTTGCCGACTAATGGAGGATGGGCCCTTAGCCCCTTACAATTCAAATCATGGTGACTAATCCATTTCTTATTGACTGCATAAAACAGATTTTGGAAAGAGATGGTCGGCAGCCATGCACATGATGAACATATATCTTCTGTTTTTTTGGTGTTATTGTAATAGTTATTTGATATAAATTTATGATGGAATTAATTTTAACTTTAAACAATTAATTATATTCAAAACATAACATAATTATAATAAAGGAACATCAAATGGAACATAGAATAAGAGCAGATACACATGATGGAGTAATAGAACAAAAACAGCCCAACCCAAAACTCAATATACTACTCAAATCAAATGTATCATCCATTTTCAGTCCCATCGGGCATTTGCCAATTGCCATAATCCTTTTTAGGGTAAACTCAATTCTCCCACGGTACCCTTTGTCTCCATCTATCTCGAATCCTCAAATCTGAAATCCCTCAATTTGACACTGTAGGAAATTGACATAAGCGTCAGCTATCTGCAACTTGGCGGTGTACTCGTACATCACCCATCTTAATATCTTTTCCACCTCCAGATGGAGCTTATTATCTGTCTTGCGTGCTCTTTCTCGCTACGAGATAAACAACATGAGGAAAATGTACGTATTAAATTATCCAAATAAAACAATTTCTTACAGTAATGAGAGAAATTAGCAAAAGTGATTTCTAATATTAGTGGGACAGACAGCAATGAACCTTTTTTTTTTAATCTCGAAACACAAAAAGTGTAGAGAGGAGAAGAATATTTCCCAGGAAAAGGTCATGAAAAAGGGAAAAAATGTAAAGATAAAGAGGAAATTCATAAACCAAGTTAGCAAGCAGTAAGAGTGAAGGTCAGTCAACAAAAAAAAAACCTTTTTGTGAACGCAGAAAACCTTTTTTCGGAGGGATCCCGTCTTATTTTGAATAATTAATCTTGGCGAAGCTTGAAGATATTTGGGTAGCAAAAAAAAAAAAGTCAGTCAACAAAATCGTCTACTTCTTCAAAAACAAAAAAGTAAAAGAAACAACAACCTTAGAAAGGTTCATTAATTCATTGACATTTCTCTTGCACTGTTTATTAATTAATAATGTGTCTTGGAAGTTTTAATTCCATCCATGAAAATTATGAGACTTATATATATGGAGAGAAAAAAAAAACATGTAAAGATTAGATCTATTTATGGATCGGACCAGGTTGAGATTCAAAATTTTTTTTATTTTTTTTATCCAAGTTTACTATTTAAATAATATTAAAAAATAAAAAATTATTTTATATATTAATATTTATATATTTTTATAATTAAATTTAAATAAAAATAATTTATTATTAAATAAATAATGATTTGGGTCGACCCGAATTAAATTTTTTTTACCCAAATCCGAAAGGCTATTCGATCTTTGAGAAGGTATAGTAAAGACAATATTGCACTTTTTATACATAGCTTTGAAATCAAAGCTATTGAAGTTGCGGAAGGGGAGAAGAAATTGTGTTTTGTCATTGGTTGAAGAGAAAGAGAAAGAGAAAGAGAAAGAGAAAGAAAAAAAAAGAAAGAAAATAATGCTGGATGATATATAGTGATGCATGAGGAGAAGGGAAAATTCAAGGAAAGTTATAAATTATTGTTCCACTTTGTTGCACCTAATCAAACCATGCATTGTTAGGTTAGGTCGTAGCTTATCTTCATGAGCTGCTACAACATTTAATTTTTATGTTATCGTAAATGAATCCATTTGCCGTTGATCATTAAGGTGCTGAACCAATAATTAATGATGACAAATCAGTACTTTAATTATATTTATTTTACTTTCTTTTATTTTTTATTTCTCTTTTTCTTCATAATTCGTTCACTAAAAGAGCTTTAGCACCAATATTCACAAAAAGACGGTAAATATATACTCTCTATTATCTCATAAATATTGTCTAATTAATTAGTTTGACTTTTAATGGTCACATTTTTAATTTTTTAATTTATATTAAATATACTAAAATTAAAATATGAAAAAATATTTTTGAAAAATATTAAATGAAGAGGTTTCTAAATATATTTGTTTTAAAAAAATAATTTTATGAAAATATTTAAAACATCAACGATCAAATTTAAATCTAAAAAAGTCAACCAAACATTATTTATATACCGGAGGGAGTACTTCTTGTATTAGTTAATTTTTTCTTTTAAGAAATTCTTAATCTATTCTTAAATCTTCTCGGTAACCTTCAAAAATTTATCCATCATGCATGTCATATGAACTAATGTTAAATTGTCATTAATCAATTCTTCTTTAATAATATTTTTCATATATTTTTTTCTTTTTAAAATGATAGTGGTAGATTATAATTGACATAATATATCACGAAAATATTAACTACTAAAACTGGGGAAAATAGAAAAGAATAATTAACTAATATAGTAGTAAAAAAACACTACAAATCCAAGACCAAAAGCCACTACAAAACAATAATTAAAAAAGCCAAAAAACCAAAATCACGAATAATGATGGTGCATTAGTTTTACAAGTCCAAACTCTAAGGCTCTAAGCTGTAAAATAATGTGTATATATATTTACATAAAATCATTGATATCCAAATTCTCCGGAATTTCAAACTTCAGCAAGCTGCTGAAGCTTTCTCTCTCGTCATCGGTAGTACTGCTGCTGTTGATGAATGTAGATGATGAATTCAAAGGAGTTGGACTTGATTTCGGTGTTGACCTCATAGAATCAAAGCTAAAATTCTGGCTGCTGCCATCGACTGATTGGAAGTTCAAATTTTCAGATACAAGGGGAACTGTTGGATTTGGGCTACAGTGCACATAATTTGGTTGTGAAACAAATGCATTAGTTAAAGTAGAAGATGCCAAATTTTCTTGGGAATTTGGGTAGCTGAAGTTTCTCATATTGGAAGAAAACCCTTCTCCAGTGGCTTGCATGAGTTCTATTTGGCTTAGCACCGAAGTGCAAGGAACGGTAGATGTGGTGCATGTTGAAGCATTTTGAATGGGAACTTGAAGCTGACTTGGTTGTAACGAGGGAACTTGGTTTTGTTGGGAATTACAAAGCTGGTTTTGCTGGAGATATTGTACAAGTATTTCTGGGTTTTCTTGTTTCAACGTTAAGAGGGTGTTAGCTAGCCTTAGCAGTTCAGGATTTAGGAGAGCTTGTGTACCAAGCAAGTTTGACACATTGAGAAGAGATTGGTTGCACAAAGTTGAGCTGAGAATGGAGGAAAGGTCAAGAAAATCAAGGCGTGGAGCATGTGTAACAGGATCAATTCCATTTCTTAGAAGCCTTTTCCTGATATGAGTGTTCCAGCAATTCTTGATTTCATTGTCGGTCCTGCCTGGCAAGCGAGCCGCAATAGCCGACCACCTGACATAGAGAAGAAAAAGGAAACTGTCTAAGGTCCAAGTCCAACCGTCCAAGATCGTTATATGAAAATAATTACCGAACAATATGATATTGACCAAAAATACTACACTTGGTTTTCATGAAAAGTTGAAATTAAATAGAAAAAAAGAAAAGAGAGCTGTAACCATACTTGTTTCCCAAAATACTGTGTAGTTGAATTATAGTCTCTTCTTCTTCAAACGAAAACCTGCCTCTCCTGATATCAGGTCTAAGGTAGTTTGTCCATCTGAGACGGCAACTCTTTCCACATCTTTGGAGCCCTATACAGTTCAAATAAAAGCATGATCAGAGCCTGAAACACAATAAAAATATTTAAGTGATGAGTACTGTGGTGCAGATACGAGAGAAATAACTTTGTACCAGCATTCTTAGGGAGGCTACGCCAGTTTCCGGGGCCATGAATCTGAATATAATTAGTAAGCTTAAGATCTTCCTCGGGAGTCCAGGGACCTTTCTTGAGGCCATTTTTGTCACAACAAGGTGTTCTCCCCATTGATTTTCCTTGGAAAACAAATACAAAGTATGCAGCGGATGGTGCAGTACTTTACGTGAAGGAGTGAGAGGCGTAGAAATGAAGATGGAGAAAAGTGGAGGGTGGTGGATCCAAAGCAACGATGACCTCCATATATGTATATAGTTGGAAACAACAAAGAGTTACCAAGATTGAAGTCAATGGAATTTGGCACCGGCCTTCTGACACGTGCCTTCTTTTCTACGTATTACATGTGTACGTACATATTACTATCTATTACTTTATGTGTTGTATAAATGTGCACATGAAATTACTACAGTAAAAAGAGGTTTCAGCGACGTTTTTTTCTTTTCTTGTGTTAGGGACATTTATAATCACCGCTAAATAATCAGCGGTGCTTAAACAAAACGTCGTCAAAAGCGCCGCTGATAGTCTCGTCGGAGATTTTACCGGCGTTTGAATCAAAAACACCGGTAAATTAGCAACGTTTGTATGTACATTTGCAGCGTTTCAAAACGCCTTTATAAGACGTCGAAATATGGTATACGATGGTCCTTTAGCAGCGTTTTCAAAAAATTTATCGGCGTTTCTTTTTGACAAACGCCGGTATATAAAATTGTTTAGCGATGTTTGGTTGCCAATAAACGCCGCTAATAGGCATGATTTAGTGACGTTTTGTTCATGAAACGCCACTAACTTTTGTATGTATTTGTTATGAAAATTATAGATTTAGCGACGTTTTATTCTTGAAACGCTGCTATTTGAGTAGAATAATTTTTTTTATATATTATTTATTTTATTTTAAAATCTATATTTATCAATAATACTTGCAACATTATTTAGAGAACTATCCAACAATACACAAACAACACAAAATTATATAAAAAAAAAATCATAATATAAAGATATATTTAATTTAAAGCATCAAATCCAATTACATCTAAAAAATTTACAAGTTCAAGGACAGTCGTAAGCAGAATGTTTTTTTCGCAGCAAGTTCATTCCCATGTTATGAGCCCTACGAAAAAAAGTTAAAATACGTAATTAATATATAATATATGAAGTTATGAAAGTAAGATAATTAAGAACGAATATATTATATTACCTGAGATGGAGGATCTTGTGAACTCGTTGCGCCTCCTGGCAACTGTTGCTGCACTAAATTCATCAACGACATAAACTGTGTCTGCAGCTCCTGATATCTTCGTTACTCTTCTTCTTTCTCTGCTTGTCTCTATGCCATCTCTGCTTCAAGCCTTGTCATTTGTGCTTGTCTCTCTGCTTCCTTTTCCTCAAAACGTTGCTGCATAGTTTTCATTTCCTCTCTCAGCATCTGAACTTCATATGCAGAGCTGTTTTGTGAAGAAGCAGTAAATCGCTGAGAACCAATTCTATAGTAGCTAGATGGTGTTGGACCCAGTCTGAGACCTCAAACCCGTCCATGTATTTTTTCCCCAGCTACTTCATTGAAAACTTGATTCTCGACATCTTGCATATTGAGGCATTTGATAATCCGGTTTGATACTCAGCAATTTTTGATTTTGCTTTCTCCTATAAACAATATAATTAATAATATTTTCGTGTAATATATTTGTAAATGAAAACAAGTTTGAACAAAATATATCACAATTTTCTGAGTCTCGACGTTCAAATAGGATCCATCCTTCTTAGTATGAGTTAACTGAAATAGTTCAACTCGTCCAATTTCCCCCCCGCTCAACTTCCTACAAAATAATAATAATTAATACTAAATTGTATTAAAACAATTGAGAACTAATATAATAATATATTATGAATAAAAACTTACTTTTTCATTAGCTTTTTTGGCAAAACTTTTTGATCTACTGGTGTGACTGTATTTCTGTTTTTTTCTACTGCATACCCTATCTTTTATTGTTCTTGTACATTGGAAACATACATTATTAATGTATACACATTCAATACAATTGTATTATATCAAGTACTATAAGTAAATGACCAAAATAAATTATAAATGACACCTGTCCTTTTTTGAATACCAGAATCTAACCAATCTCTCATACTGCCACATAACCACACCACGCGGTATGGTTCGTAGTAAGACAGCAGGACCAGTATTTCGATCGAAATACTTTTTCTTCAAGTCATGCTTATAGTCTTTCCATTTTTTTCCCAATGACTTCAGAACAAATGCTGTTAGAATTTGCAAAGAAAATCTTGACTGAAATGGAAAAGTTGTACAAAGTTAGTTTCGATCATAAACAAAATTCTAAAATTAATGCAATACTAATTTAACACGCTTATACCTCAATAAACTTTAACATCTCAACCTTCTTAGTGTTCGACACGTAACGCCATGACTCATAATGAGTTGGACACTTCATCCCATTTCGAGCAATTAGGCCAAGAAAGCTAGCCAATAGTTGTGTTCAAGACCAATTGGCTGCTGCTCATTATTTGCTGCAACAACAATACGCTCTTCAGGAGGTAGTGCTCATAACTCCTTTAATGTCGTACGACCACGAGTTCTGCGTTGTCCAGCATTATCAACTACACAAAAGCAAATATATTAGCAATTGTCCAACCTGTTTTGGTCAAACTATTTTGTGTACTTTTAACACCTCTGTAACACGATACCTATATTCAAGTTCGTATGAACTACAGTTTTTGCAGTGGTAGAGGAGTAGGCAACTCTGTGTTAGCTTGTAGAGTAGGTTCATTCGGCATCTCTGAAGGCATCACTCTAGTGTCGCCTTCAACAATAGCACCTGCCGATTCTGAGCCGGTCTAAATGATATTGCTTAAACTTCTCTTCGGCATGCTGTCTGCATCAATTTTAAGTAAACAATATTAGTATAAGAATAAAATACTATAATGTAAAGAACATTAATAACAATAATTAAAATATAAAAACATATTATATACACAGTATTTGTATCAAAATAATCTTACTAAATTCAGTTTTTTCATCAAGCTTCATAAATATCTTCATCAACATCTTCACGAACCCACTGAAAATCTGTACTGGTACCAGGGATATTTTCATCCAAGTTTTGATCGGTAAAAGGCAAGCATTCAGTTCTTTGTTCAATATCATCTCTACATTGATCACCCATATCAAACAAGTCTCTAGGTGTGTTACGGAGTACAACATACCAACCCGCATCATTCGGATCTTTGGAATAAAAGACTTGTTTGACTTGAGATGAAAAAACATAAGGCTCGTCAATCAGTTGTTGTCCGGTGTGAATTAATCGAGAGAAATTCACCATTGAAAATCCAAACTAATCTTTTTTAACACCTCTACTAGTATTCACATCAGTCCAATCACATCGAAATAACACAACCTTCCACTTGCCATTATAATCCAACTCAATAATATTATTAAGAATTCCATAATAATCAACATCCCTCTCCACAGGATTACTATCTCTAGCACTTGCATAGCTAGTTGTTGAAGAAGAAACAAGAACTCCACAGTTTTGTTTTCTCCTAAATCTTTCACGGGATTTAGTATGACATCTAAATCCATTAATGATATAAGCATTGTATCTTTTCACTATTCTATCCGGTCCTTGTGAAAGACACTTAACTTCTTCACTAACATCCCTTCCACTCCAAACCTATTACAAGAAACGCAAAAGCAAAATATAACTTTATTTATATATTAAAAAATAGATTGATCGTAATAAAATCACAAACAATTGTGTTACTTACAATTTCTCCTAACCATTCGTGAAAATTTTCCGTAAATAACTTATAAGCTCGCGAAGTTGTGATATTTGAGAACGTAAGCTGTTTGTGATTTCTAGCCAATATATCCCAGATTGTTGTCTAAAAACAAGCATCAAGTTGAAAAGGCACTAGACTTAAAAAACTAAAGGGAATCGATTTATATTAAGACAGATTTTATAGACCCAAATACAATGTCAAACTCGATTTGGATAAGCTCAACAACTCATGCGTTTAAAAATTCTTCACCACAATCCCATGAATGATTTCGATCCAGCCAGTCCATCCTGATTTTTATGTCGAAAAAATCAGACATCTTGCATCGAACTTAACTAGGCCCTAGCCCCCATTAAAAAGCCAAACTCAAACTAGTACTTATTATTTTGAGAGAGAGGTGAAAAAGGCAGATACATCAGATAAAATTGTTGGATTTCCAAATGGTTTCCCACGTCCTAAGCACATAATTTAAAAGGAAAAAAGTAGCATATGTAAGAAACACCAAGCAGTTCAGCTTTGGAAAAACAAAAATGCTCAAGCAAATTACTGTCGTTTAATAAAAATCATGAATGACCGAAAGAAAAAAACTGTGACTCTACAAAAGAAACCATCCTCTTTGCTTAATGCCTTAATCCTTCTGCTGCTGAACAACTCCAACAGCCTCGTGTTGTTCGCCATAATCTTGCCAGCACCAGCAGCTGGTGCACCAGCCCTAACAGCAGCTGCTGGGTAACCCACGAAAACCATAACCCTAACCCAGCAGCTACTACCAAAACTCCAAAACCCCGAAACACCCTAAACCCTATCACCATAATGCCAAAAACAACAAAACCCTAAATGTAAATTCCCTAAACCTAATTCATACCCTAGGAAAACAAGCAACACAAAATTAATAAGAATATGTAATAAAAACAAACAAGAAATTAATCAAAACCCAAAACCCTAATATAAAAATTAAAAAGCCTAAAATTATTACCTTGAATCGAGAATGTTGAACGCCCTAAACCCAAAATCAAATAGACCACCTCGAATTAACATAAAAAATAAGGTATGAAGAGAGGGAGAGAGAGAGAGAGCGAGAGGAGAGGAGAGGAGAGGAGAATGTTCTGAGATAGGGAAGGGGAATCCGATTTTAATTACATATAGCGGTGTTTGTTTCATTAATTAGCTTAAAAAATGATGCGTTTTGTGTCCGACATTAATTAATAACATTCACCGACATTTTAGAGAGACAAACGCCGTTATTTATCATTTATTAGCGGCGTTTTACAAGTTAAACGCCATATAGTAACTACTTAAAACACATCATTTAACTATTAAAAACTCACGAAAAAAAAAATTTCGAAAAAAAAACCCGCGTAAATTTAAATAATTGGCGATGTTTGTCTTCTCAGAAACGCCGCTATTTACCCTACTTCAGCGGCGTTATCAAACGTCGCTAAATATATTTATAAAACGTTGCCGTTTCTTGTAATACAAATGGCGCGAAGCTTTTTGGCATTAAAAAATAGACCTACGTAATTTAAGATCTTAATTAGCGGTGTTTTTGGAGCTAAACGCCGGTAAATGATTTTAGTTAGCGGCGTTTGATTAAAAAAAACACCGTTAAAGTAATTATTAGCGATGTTTGATGTAGAAACGCCGTTATGTTTATAAAAGCACGATACCTGATTGCGTTTCTTAGGTAAACGCCACTAATAAAATACCACTAAAATTCAAATTTACTGTAGTGAATTAAGTATAAAGTAATTATGGATGATAGTAGGTCCATAGATATACTAGTATATATATATATATATATAAATAATTATTTAGGAGTATGGTAAATATATATCCCATGCATGCACCTTGAATATCTTACTTGCAAACACTATACACGCTCATAGTTTGTTAAACTCATCGATCTACATTCTACAACTTCCCTATCTAAAAACGCTGCGTCATCATTAATTTTGTTCTTAAGTTGATTGGTTGAATATTTATAATAGGTCTTTTTTTTTTATACAAAAAAAGTGGTAGCTAGACCTATCCATAGGTCAGGTAATCCGTTTGGTCTAATTCGTATTGAGTTGGGTATAGATAAGAGTTTTAGTGATTCGGATCGGCCCGCTTCGAATCACAGTTCATCTATTAAAAAAATATTTTTTATTTAAAATTAATTTATAACATATATAAATATTAATATAAAAATACTTTTTTAATTTATTATTATTATTATTGTGAATCGGGTCCGCCCAAGATCCGGTTTGGGTAAGGAAAAAAATTTTCGAGCAGCGGCTCGACCCATGAGCAAGTCTAGTCGTAGCCTAAGGATAGGGGAAGGAGTTATAGATACTGAGATTTGAATCTCATATCTATTGAATGTGACATTTTAAAAATAATTGTATAAACCAACTGAGTTAAGTTTCGATTTTTATAATAGGTTCTCTGAACCTATCAATCAAGTAATTACATTGAATGTAGAGAAATGTTGCTAACTAAATTTAACGTAAACCCAAATTTTTTTTTAAACAAAAGAGGTCATGATCGAAAAATAAAAATACTTGTGTTGAAAGTTGAATGTCAAACACATTGAATTGGATATCAATTTTTAAAAAAAAATTATATGAATCAATAAAATTAAATGTGGGTTAGGTTTATACCGTAAACCCTAATTGGATAATACTAATGAATGACAACTACGCTCTTAGTTTGACCGTATTAATTTCTGCATCTGAAAGTTGATAATGATTGGACGGTAGGTAGTTAAATACGCTATCGACAATAGAAGGAAATTTGAATTAGATCCACATTATATACAAGTGTTCATCTACGTTAGCTTTCATCAGCAATTTGGTCTAATCACTACCCAAAATTTTAGCATAATTAAAATCACATTAATAATCCTGACGTTTGCAATTAATTAATAAAGACTATTGTCTTCCATTAAGAACACAAAACTATATATCAATTTTATCATATAATGGGGATTTATTTCCCACCAAGTTTATAAGAATAGATTTTCTTTATCCCATTTGATTTCACTTCAATTTTTGTTTGACACATTTTTAAAGTTAAAAATACTAACATTTAACTATTTATAAATAACAGATAATTTTTAATACGTGTCAGACAAATATTGAAAAGATATTAAAAAAGACATCAAATGGGATTGAGAAAATCTGTTCAGTTTATGCACATTAATGTCTCTAGGTTAGAATTTATTTCAATATTTATGCATTTATCAACAACTAAAATCTGAATCTGCAATCTAATCCAATTAGTTCATATAATTATCTCTAAAAATAGTATTCAATAAATTTAAAATTCGAATCTCAATATTTACAATATTTTTTTTTTTATCTTCAATTTACGAATTTTTTTATATATAAAAAAAATTAGAACCTATTTTGGAAGCGTCAAGCCTATTTGAATTTCAGTAAACTCAAGTTTATGGTGGCGTGTCAGCACCTTTCTTAAGATGAGTTTTTCTTTAACGCAGGTGCCATTGCCAACTTTCGTAGCAGGACCCTCTTTGTAACAAACCACTATATTTTGAGCACGTAGCAGGCTGCACCAGTCACCAGGTGTCCTGTCTACTTCCAACTATAAAGTCAACCACCCCCTTTCCTCTTTATTTATTTATATATTTTTTTTTGTTCCATTACAACCTTCCCTCTTAAAAAATGTGGTCTTGCTTAATTTTGACAATTGTTACTGTAAAAAAAGGGGTGAAAGGCGCATAAGCTGCTTTTTATTCGGAAGCTAGCTTTAAGGCCAGCACTGCAACTACGAAACTCAATTCAAAGTCATTGACAATCAGGTGCATAATTTTCATCCACCTCTATCTAACATGACAGGAAATTGGCCAAATGCTTTTATATTATCTGCATAATTTTGTGCTAAGGTCAAAACGCTGTTACTTGCTTGCTTCCTTGCCATTGCATTTATATATCTTTCTTTTTATTATTCCTCCAAGAAGGTTCTGGGGGTACATTAACATAAAATTACGTACTAATCAACTTGAAATAGGAGTGAGGATTGTCAATGAAGAGAGTAAATAACATGACCAAAGTATTGCAAATGTTACCCAAGGATTTTTAATAATTGTTTGCTAATATGACATTATTATTAGAAAAATTGTAAAACAAGATCTTAAATCTTAATTAATCTCTTGTCCCCCTGTTGCTCGTCTAGAAACATCTCATTTTATATATATAAAAAAGAAAAGAGATAAGCTTAAGAAACGTGTATCATGATGACACATGCATGCTTTGTATCTATGATTTTAAACAACCCCTCCTTCCCCCCCCCCCCCAAAAAAAAAAAAAGAGATTTCGGGTCATAGATTTTGATCCTCATTTTCCATATATGTGGCTGCAATGTCACCCCTGGACCTTGGTCGGGGAAACTTCATGCAATAGTTGGTCATATTGATTTCTTTTTTTAAGCATTGTTTCATAATTTTAATCGATGCTTACATACTTTATACTAGCAAAGGTAATTACATGTCGCAAATCTAAGGTTTGCTTGTGCATAGAATTGCCATTTATAGACATCCACATCTCCAAAGTTGACCATAAAATATTTTACAAATATAAGTATATATGGTATTTATATATACAAATTTTGTTTGTTAATTTCTTGTTGGAAGGTGTCCAAGATTTCCATCAAAATTTGAATATTAAATGTAGTTTTTTTTTCAATCTTATCAGTATTTTTAAGACTTCACGTCTATATATACTTGTAAGGGAATTAGGATTGAGTTAATTATTTTTTAATATACTTATAATTATCATTCACATGTGTAGGATCCATTTATTAATTATAAAAATCATATTTGTAAATTATGATTAAAAATATATTAAAAAGTACTGGACTGAAAAAGAATGGAAGAAGCCTTACCTCTTTTAAAATTTAATAAAAAAATACATTAGCTAAAGTTGTTGTAAATGGTATATGGGAGTACGAAACCCCTAGTATTATTTAATGCACTTCATGCACATTTTTTTATGCTACTTACGCAGGCAAAATCTCCAAAATTTCTCAACCATATGGTTACATTAACATTTAGTTTTCTTTTTTTTTTTTTTTTTTTTTTTTATAAATAGAAGTATAGATTAATTAAGTTAATTTGATAAACCCTCCCTTGGTTAGCTCGATCATGTCGGTAGTTTGCATTTGAGGACATGTGTGGAGGTTGATGTTACAAGTGTAGACGGGCGAATATAATGGGGTTGGCAGGGGTTTTAGCCTCCCTTGGTTTCTCAAGATTTCTTGCTCTTTAATAGTATTTTTAAATTTAAAAATAATTGAAAACATATTTTGGTTTTTCAAAAATTTATAATTTAATATTTTTTTCATTTTGACTCCCAACAAAAATTTTTTGGCTTCGTTTCTAGTATAGAGAGAGTGAGAGAATTACATGTAGAGTTTCAATTAGATGGATGATGGCTGCTGGCGTCAATGTAAAGCAATCGACCAAGTTTTCGCATCAAAAATTTTTGTGATGAATGATAGAATGCAGTTTAAATTAATACGGGATCAAATCAAAGAGACGAATAAAATAAATTATTCAGCATAAATGTGATTCTACAAATTTCCAGCAGAACATTATTATTTATGGTAGATATTTGATGATGAGCAGTATAAGGTTTCATATGGTTTCCAACGTAAATCCAATGTGATGAAATTCAGGACATAATGGGCGATTAAAAGTTAAAACCATTAATTGTGTCGATGGAATGCATTTGAAATACATTCCACTGGTGCTCTAATCTGATTGTCTCTTTAATTGGAGATTGGAGGGACGAAGATCTTGTTAGTTTATTGGATTCTATGGTGGGGTGAAATCCCCATTCACTCTTTTTTTATTTTTTATTTTTTATTTTAAAATTTTAAAAATTGTTTTATTATTTATTGTAATTTTTTATTTTATTTATTTATTTAAATTATTTATTCATTTAATATAATAAATAAATTTATATACTTATATAATGATTAATTAATAATAAAAATATTTAAATAAATATATAAAACAATATATGTTAAAATTTTAAATATTAAATATCATTAAAATATACATATAAATAATTTATCAATACACTTTTATATTGATATCCTTAATGGTCATTTTAATTTTTATCTCACTTCCACAGCTGCTTTTGCATTTAGGGCTAATTTAGCATTGCTCTTGGAAAAAGCTTGAGTTAGAAAAAGCTTGGGTTGAAAAAAATGTGTTTAAAAAGTGTGGTAAAAAAGTGTGGTTTAAAAATTTTTAAGTGTTTAGCATTCCTGTGAAAAAGTGTTGTAGGAAATTGAAATGTCAAAAAAATGTATATTTAAAATAATAAAAGTGTAGAGATGTGAGGATAATAAAGTCATTTTATCCAAAAGTCAGCTTTTAAAGCCCAAAAGCTATATTTTTTGGCTTTTTGGTTTGGCATTTCAAACCATAGTTTCAACAGCAGAAGTCAATTTTTTTTATCTGTTTAGCATTGCGTTTGCGGTGAAAAGCAGCTTTTGACCTCAAAAGCTGTGCCAAAAGCAATGCTAAACGAGACTTTAAACACATATCCAACCACTGATTTTAATCTCACCACTACGGTAATTAATCTAGCCGTCACTGCTATTTTTAATCTCACTAGAACCAATCTCACCGTTTATCCAAATAGACCCTAAGGCTCTGTTTGGAATGCACTGAACCTCCAGTTCAGTGTGTTTGGGTTTTTTTTTTTACTTAATCGCACTATTAGTTGGTGTTTGGATAACACCTTGATGGTGCGATTGTTCCACCAAACCCCTTTAATTTCAATAACCTGGCAAAATTGGATACGATACGATTACACGACACAAAAAAAATAACTAAAAAACGACATGACACGAAAAAAAACATGGACACGACACGGATACTTGAATGTGTCAAAATTTATATAACACAAATTATTAACAAATCAAAATTTATATAAATATAAAACACCTTAAATAAGATTATAACACAAAAAAATATACAAATACAACATGAAAACATAAATTATCATATCTTTCAGAGGTAAGAGATCCAATGACGCACTGACCCTTAGATAGACAATTTTGACCATAACTTTGTTATTTTTTCTTTCATTTCTATCCCTAAATATTTATTTTATTTTCTAAAATACCCTTAGTCACACAACCCTAATATTTTTCTTTTCTTTCTCGTCTTCTCATCTCCCTAACCGTTGTCTCCTTTCACATGCTACACTACAAACAAATTGCCATATAGTGACGGTTCAAAAAGCGTCAGTAAATCCTCAAAATCCGTCGCTAAAAGTCCTAAAACCCTATACCGACGGTCAAAATGACTATTCCGACAAAAAATTAAGCGACGGTAAAACCCTCGTCGGTATAGACCTATACCGACGGAAGTGGTGACCGTCGGAATAGGATGTATAGCCTATACCGACGGTTTTATGCGTCACTAATGTCACTACCGTCGGTATAGCATATGTTGGGTAGCCCCTTTTACACCTTACCTATACCGACGGATTTCGTATCCGTCGGTATAGATGCGACATCTATACTGACGGATATTGTATCCGTCGGTATAGATATCGCATCTATACCGACAGAAACAGAATCCGTCAGTATAGATACGGTATCTATACCGACAGAAACAGAATCCGTCAGTATAGATTACGATATCTATACCGACGGATTCAAATCCGTCAGTATAGATGTCGAATCTATACCGACGGATATAAAATCCGTCGGTATAGATATCATATATATACCGACGGCTTTTGTAACCGTCGGTATAGATACCGTATCTATACTGAGGGATTCTGTTTCTGTCGGTATAGATACCATTGATATACGTATACCGACGGTTTTTTTTTGTGTCCGTCGGTATAGATTAAAATGTAAAATATACAATTAACCTATAGCGACCGTTTGTCGTAAATTAACTGACGGTTTACTTGATCAGTATACTATACATTTTTTGTTGTTATATGAACTGTCAGTATAGAGGTCAATAAAAATAATTTTTTTTTCATATTTTCAATTACTAATATTCATATATTTATAATTTAATCCAAGATAAGAAATCCATTATAAGAAAGTACAAAAACCATTATAAGAAAGTACAAAATATTTCATAATATTAAAAATAAAATTACAAATAAATTGTCTTAATTATATAACTTTTACAAGCTAAATAGAAGTCGCAAGCTAAAGTCATAATACAGTGAAATAAGCAATCCAAATCTCATGAATATTCCTATCGACCAACATCTGCATAAAATTGACAAATATTAACCAATGTGCAGCAATTAAGTAATGAAGTCAATATAGAAGAATAAAATAATCAAGTAGTTTACCGTCTTCATAGTAATCAGTTAAGTAATTCGGGTAACATAGACTCAGAGTAATAAATACACAGTTATAGCTCGTCAGACCACAATTACATTGAACGAGATCACAGCAGATAGATTAAAAGAAAAATAAAATGTGAGAATTTCAGCCTTAGAATCTTCACTTTACCGTAGCATGGTGATATTTCAGAATTGCCAGAGGATTTCCTTTGCGATAATTGTATATTCTAACTCTGCCACCATGAGTGAAATAAAAAGGCAAGTTAATAGCAACTCTTTGCAGATACTAGTTAGAGGCAAGTTAATAGCAACCTAATAAAATGATCAGCATGCAACTGGTTACCTCTAATCTGTTTGACATGATGATATATATATATATATATATATATATATATATATATATTTCTGGTTTTGTCTTCTAAGGAGAAATATAGAACAATAACTTACTTCGACTTAGGCAAAAACTAGTTAGAGGCACAATATAGTTCTGTAATCCAGTTTCCAAGGATGAAGACTTTAGGTTGATAAGACACATAGAAATCTACTTAATGGAAGTTTGTACTCCATGATGACTTTTATTTTCATTTGTTCAATGACTGGAAAAGAATTGGATTTAATTAAATTCAGATTGAACCAAAAAACTCATTAAGGAAATCAAAGTAAAGGATTCTTCCTTGTCAAGACATACAATACAGATCGAATTACACAGTTCAATTACTGAATGACAGATTTCCCCTTGAGCAACTAAAATTGCAAATTATATCCAGTAATTGAGATTCACTTTGAGGATGAATGCCCAAAAAAATCCAAAATATAGATGATTCATGAATTAAAAAAAAAAGAGGTAAGATGGATACAAACCTATGGTCCCAGCCAGCAGTTGCAGCGATTTTACAATCAGGCCGAATTGAGGTGCTGGATATGCCTGGTCGTTCTAAACTAATTTCTTTCTTAACAACACAAGAACCCTACATCAAGAAGAACATAATATAAGAAGTATTAGAGAAAGTAATGTGGCTTATGCCCATGCTCTGTGAAGCCAGAATTATAGTAGTTCAGCAAAGAACTCTACCAGCCCTTTAAAACGTCAAAGGATTCAAACGAATCCACTTTTTGTTTGCCTCTATCATGATGGAGACTAAGATTAATGCGAAAGAACATACATGGGTCACCAAAACTAGCACTATGATTCATCTGATGTCACTTTTTGACATTACTGGACAACTGGATCCGCAAAAGCATTCAAATGCAAAAAATCATACAGAAACACCATGCGAAACAATTGGTCAATGATTTCCAAATGAAAATTCCTTGGTCATAACTAAAAGATTGCAGCTAGAGGGCTTGTGATGTATGTTGTTAGCAACCAGCTTATAAGTAATGACAAAGGAGTCCATAGGAGGTTTAAACAAAGTGGAATGAAATTTAAATTCAATGAGAATTACCGTGGGATAATCTAAATTGTAAATTACAATCTTGTCATCTGCTGCTCCTGAGATACCTCCATTGCATGATCCATCAATGCATAAACCTAGAACTGTGTAGAGAATAAGAGTAAAACATACTTACTTTATGAAGAAAAAGAAATTAGAAAAGGAAGATAAAGATGAAGCTGAATACATGTGGAGTCTCCGTATATCGGGTGGCACACCTGGCTCTGAATGGAACTTCACAGAAGTTACAGGAATCCCTGGGTTACGTATAGAAGGAAACCTACTCTATCCCAACAAACTTATAAGCCATCTGCGATCTCACTTTCACCAGTTACCACCGTGCTACTTAGAAAGAACTTCAACATTGAACCAAAAGATGAAAAGCAAAGCTTCAATTCATAGGAATTCTGCTTCAAAACTGAACTTAAATTTTGAGACTTTGAAGTAATTTAAGGGGCAAAAAAGGCTACCCAAAATATGACATTTTTTAAATACAAACAACATAACTAATACCCAGAAATCAAAACTCCAACTTGCTCTCTTTCCCATCAATTTCGTATCCGAGAAAACATAAAACCCTAACACCAGAAAAAAAAAGAAAAGAAAAAAACTTTGCAGGAGCAATTTGAGCCGATATATCAATATCTAAACATTCAAAGAAAAAAAGGAAGAACTTTACTATTCAGTGACATCTTCGAGGACCATGTTGACGTAGACATCGAAGCCTCTTAGAGTACCCACGAGCTCCTTGTCCCCTTTCATTATCACCCATATTTTGGACCCTATGCACCTGTCTATCAACTCTGCAAAAAGAACAACAACAAAAAAGAAACCCAAATTAGCATCTTGTCTAATTTTCTCGAGAAAGTGAAAGAAAAAAAAAATTGTCACCTGAAGGAAGAAGCTGCGAGGGATTGTTTGCCATTGCTTTGAGAGAGTTCCACTGAAAAGAAAAGCTCCAATTTTGAAATCTGGATTCAACTTTTTGTGAAAATTCAAAAGCCAAACCTTTTTTTCTACTTTAAAGGGTTACAGTGTTTTATATGACCAAAATATCCTAATGAAACGACTTCGTTAGATCAAACAGGCTCGGGCGGCCCAATAGACTTCAAACCCCCGACCCAGCACGGACTCAGTTACAAATGAAAGGATATTGTGCCCAAATAAAATGGACTTTTACTGACGGAAAAAAATAGAAAAAACCGTCGGTAAAAGATACCCCTATACCGACGGTTTTTCATTAACCGTCAGTATAGATATATCTATAGCAACGGGGATTTTGTGCGTCGGTATATAGTCCGTATATTCTGACGGTGACAAAAATCCGTCGGAATAGACGCTTTTTACCTACGGACCGGACCGTCGGTATATATGAGTGTCAGTATAAACCCTAAATTTGCTTGTGGTGTATATACCAACGGTTTTCTACTGACCGTCGGTATAGGTATACCTATAGCAACGGATAATTTGGGCGTCGGTATATGTTATGTATATTCTGACGGTTAAAAGAATCCGTCGGAATAGAAACTTTCTACCTACGGATCGTGACCGTCGGTATAGATGAGTGTCAGTATTTTACCATTTGTTTGTAGTATATACCAACGGTTTTTCATTGACCGTCGGTATAGGTATACCTATAGCAACGGACTAGTAGGGCGTCGGTATATGTTATGTATATTCTGACGGTTAAAAAAATCCGTCGGAATAGATACTTTTTACCGACGGATTTCGACCGTCGGTATAGATAACCGTCAGTATATGGCAATTTGTTTGTAGTGCTACTTTTTTTTTTCTCTTCACCTCCGATTGTTAAAATTTTAAATGTTAATTATCATTAAAATGTATATAAAAATAATAAAGAATCATTTAAATAAAACATTACTACTGTCATTTTATTAATAAAATTATTAAGACATAAATATAATTTAATAATTTATCATTATTTATTAATTTCATAAATGTCAAATAATCTAAAATTTTCATTATATACCATTTTTAATCTAATATCCCTAATGATAATTTTTTCTTTTGACTACATTTTGCCTCACCGTCACTGTTGCGTTTTGCATCCAAACACATATCTCACAATTGATTTTAGTCTAACCACTACAATACCCAATCTCACCACTACAGTAATTAATCTCATCGATACCTTTGTTTTTAATCTCTCCGAAATTAATCTCTCCATTCATTTATTCATTCAAATGGAGCCTAATTCAATTTCAAGTAACATGAAATTCGAATGAGCCTGGAAGCCAATTAAATTGTCTTCATGCCTTGTTCAAAGTTGTCGTTGAACGCTTCCATTTCATCTCTGTTAAGTGCCAAGCCGGTCTTAATACATCCTTCATCGTCTCTACACTCACCAACATATATAGCTCCCGAAACATCAATTTGAACCCACTTCGATCTTCTTTGCATGGTTTCCCCTATAGAAGCAGAGTCAAAGTGAATAAAAGGCTCTGTTTGATTTTCATTCAATCTGTTGTATTTATACATCTCTAAATAATGATAAGATGATCTTATCTCAAGCTAGACTATATCCTAGGTGTAAACATATCTTGATATGCAGATCATATTACATTTGAAATACAACATCCTTAGCTAACAACCTTAGCTGTAGTTACTCAACCTTATCAAACTGAGTTAGTTTGGTTTTGACAGTCACTGGAAGTGTGTTGCTGTTGAGGCAGTACAGCTGGAGTGGTACTTATCTTAATATGCCCCCGCAAGACTATGGAACCATCAGTGACACCAGTCTTAGTTCTTAGAAAAAGAAATCTGTGCCTAGCCAGTGGTTTCGTAAGGCCATCTGCCAACTGATCTTTGGTGGAGATGTAGGAGACTTTGAGCTTACCGGCTTGAACATGTTGACGGACAAAGTGATAGTCCAAGGCTAGATGCTTCATTTTGGAGTGAAAGACAGGATTTGCACTAAGATAAGTAGCATCAATGTTGTCACATAGGAGGCGAGGTGACTGTTGAAGAGGAAGGTGAAGTTCAGCCAACAAATTAGTGAGCCAGAGAATTTCTGCAGCAGTGTTAGCAAAAGCTCTGTATTTTGATTCAGTGGATGATCTGGCAAAAGTTTTCTGTTTGATTGACTTCTAGGAAATAGGATTGGCACCCAAAAAAAGAATATAACTAGTGGTTGATGTTCTATCATCGAGATTGCCAGCCCAATTAGCATCACTGAAGGTAGTAAGATGTAGAGATGAGTGTGGTCGTAAGAGTAGACCATGAGTAACAGTTCCTTTCAAGTATCGTAAGATTCGTTTGAGGGCTGACCATTGGAGCTGAGTAGGTGAGTGCATATATTGAGAGAGTCTGTTGAGTGCATAAGCTATATCAGGTCTGGTTAGAGAGAGATATTGAAGTGAACCAGCTAATTGTCTGTAAGCAGTAGCATCAGCAGGACCAGTGCCATCAGTGAGCTGCATGTGGGCATTTGTAGCCATTGGTGTAGTAGTTGCTTTGGCATTGGACATGTCAAAATTTTCAAGAAGGTCTCGAATATATTTTTGCTGAGAAAGAAACAGACCATTTATAGTAGGAATCACTTCAACTCCCAAGAAAAATGAAGGTTGCCAAGGTTTTTGAGAGAACATCTGGTAGACAGCTGTGATAGAAAACTAGTGACTATCTGATGATTGTTCCTTGTGACTATAAGATCATCTACACAGACAATGCAGTATATTAAGTCTGAATTGTGAGAAAGAATAAATAAGAAGGCATCTGAGATTGAATTGATAAAACCATATTGAAAAAGAAAGTTACTCAATTCCCTGTACCATGTCCTAGGAGCTTGTTTGAGACCATAAATAGCCTTGTGTAGTTTGCAGACATGATGAGGATGATCATTGTCAACAAAGCCATGTGGTTGAGCCATGTATACCTCATCTGTTAGTGTTTCTTGCAAAAAAGCATTGTTGACATCAAGTTGCTTTAAAGGCCAACCCAAGGAAACCTCAATGCTGAGAACTGTTCTTATAGTAGTAGGTTTGATAACAGGACTAAAGGTTTCTTTAAAGTCTAGGCCTGGTCTTTGATGAAAGCCTTTAGCTAACAAACGAGCTTTACACTTGTCAACTGTACCATCAGCCTTTCGTTTTATCCTATACACCCATTTGTTGCCTACTACATTCTGAGAGGAGCAAGGTGGTACTAAGGTCCATGTGCCATTAGCAACAAGTGCATTAAATTCAACTGTCATGGCTTCCCTCCATTCTGGGATTTTGATTGCTTGAGATACAGATGTGGGTTCTGGGGCTGGTAGGAGTGGGAGTAGGAGTGGGTGACTAGATGCAAGATAAGTTCGTTTGGGTTTAAAAATGTTGTTCTGGGATCGGGTAACCATTTGATGTATGCGTGTGGGAGCAGATTCTGTGTGTTCTGGCTGCTGTATAGTGGATGTGTTCTCTGTGTTTTCATGAGAGATTAAAGATTGGAGTGATTACCTGAAGAAGAACTTGACATAGAAGCATCATTGCTGGTGAAGGAGGACACAACCGAATCAACAGAGTTATGATTGGAGCTGCAGTCTGTTAAGTGTAGGATCAAGGTAGCTGTTTCATCAGATATAGACACAAGAAAGTCAGCAGCTTTGGTAATCTGGGAAGGATGACTTACAAGATGTTGTTTCTGAAAAGGAAATATTGATTCAACAAATTTAACATGTCTTGAAACAAAAATTATGTTTGTAGAAGGATCCAAACATTTAAAAGCACTTTGGTTAGTTGAATAGCCAAGAAATACACATGGTTTGGACTTAGGTTGAAGTTTATTGTCAGTGTATGGCTTGAGCCATGGATAACATAAGCAACCAAAAACCTTTAATTTCTTATAGTTTGGTGTGCTGTTGAACAAGACTTCATGTGGGGATTTGTTTTGAAGAGTTGATGTGGGCATTTTGTTAATGAGGTAAACAGCAGCTTGAAAAGCATGAGACCAGTAACACTGAGGCATAGAAGCCTAATGAAGAAGGGTTAATCCAGTTTCAACAATGTGCCTATGCTTTCTTTCAGAGACTCCATTATGTGCTGGTGTATGTGGTAGAGTCTTTAGATGTTGGATACCATAGATAGCTAGTAAAGAAGATAGGGCTTGGTACTCACCACCATTATCAGAGTAAATTGAGAGAATTGAAGTATTGAATTGTTTTTCAACATGTGCTTTAAACATAGGAAAAATGTGCAGGACATCAGATTTATTTTTGATGAGGAACAACCAAGTAAATTTCGAAAAATGATCTATAGATGTGACATAATAATGATAGCCATCATGAGATGTGAGTTTTGGACTTCCCCAGACATCTGTATACAGCAATTCTAGTGGTTTTGAGCTTGAGAAGCTAGAATTATGAAAAGAGAGTTTCTGGCTTTTATTGCATGAGCAAGAATTACAATCTGAGATAGTGGTTGTGTGATCACAATCTAAACTAAATAATTTGAGCATGAAATTGAGGATTCTGGGAGAGGGATGTCGTAATCTTCTGTGCTAAACATTGACAGTTGTTTTTAAATTGAAACAAGCTGACTTATTGAAAATAGTAGAAGCTGGTAACATTGCAGGTTTGAGGAGTTCATAGATATCGTTTCTGTTGTGTCCTTTCACCAGTGGTGCCTCCATGATGAGATCCTTCACAAGCAAATGGTTAGGAAAGAATTCAACAGAGACATGGTTAGTTTTGCATAATTGGGAAACAGAAATGAGTTTTCTTTTCATTTGAGGAACATGTAGTACATTTGAGAGAAATAGTGGTTTGTTTTTGTGTGCAGTGGTGATAGAGGTTGAGCCAGTGTGTTTAATGTTCAAACCTGAACCATCTCCAACCAAAATCTCATCAGGACCACCATATGCTGAGTAGAGTGAGAGGTTGTTTAGGTCTGTAGTGACATGATGGGAAGCTCCTGAATCTACCACCCAGTTCTGGTTGTCTGTTGAATCTCCTGCCTGAACAAAGTTGGCAACAGGTTCCTGCATGAGTGAGATTTTATATTGTATGCAGAATTTGGCAGCATGTCCAAATTTACCACATAGCTGACAGGTTGGTCTGTTGTTATTGATGTTTGAATTTTGTTGAGGTCTACTGCTGTAGGTGTTGGAATATTGTTGAGGTCTGTTGTTGTTTGTGTTGAAGTTAGGTCTTCTCCTTCCAATGTTGGAGTTATATTTGAAAGAATCATTTTGAGACGCATCTCTTCTAAAGTTTGTGTCTTGCTGATGATGGTAGGGTCTCCTGTCTCTTTTGGCAAAGTTAGCTGTATCAGCAGGTGTAAGCAAAAAATCCTCTTGCTTTGTGGCTGTTTCAAAGTCAATGAGCTTGTCATACAGTTCCTCTAGAGATATTGCATTCTCTCTAGCTCGTAGGGTAGTGGACATTTCCTTGAATTCTGGACCTAGTCCATTTAAAATGAAGATGATTAGATCATCTTCAGCTACTGGCGCTTGAGCAAGTGCTAGCTCATCTGCAGTGCTCTTAATGGATTGAAGGAATTCTGCCACAAATTTGGTTCCTTGCGTGGAGAGGGATAATTTTTTATTAAGGGACATGACCCTTGATCTGGTTTTACTGGCAAAAAGTTTTGTGAGTTTTTCCATTGCCTCATGTGAAGTTTTAGAGGCTGCTATCATAGGGATAACTATTTCTGCAACAGAAGCAATAATTGAGTGAAGAATCAGTTTGTCTTGTCTGATCCATTTGGAACAATCAGGGTTCAGGTCTATGGTTTCTTGAGTGGGAATGTATTGAGTTGGACAAATAAGTGTCCCATTGACATAGTCAATGAGATCGAGTCCAGTTAGCAGTGTATCAAACTGCATGAACCACGAAGGAAAATTGGTGGAGTTAAGCTTTACAGGGAGCTGTGTTGTGGGGTTAATTTGAATGACATTTAGTGGAGATGTGATCCGGGCTGAATCAGCAGTGTTGGAGGTGGTTGAATTCGACATTCTTGTTGTTAAGCGTTTGGCGTCTGATACCATATAGAAGTAGAGTCGAAGGTGAATAAAAGGCTCTGTTTGATTTCATTCAATCTGTTGTATTTATACATCTCTAAATAATGATAAGATGATCTTATCTCAAGCTAGACTATATCCTAGGTGTAAACATATCTTGATATACAGATCAGATTATATTTGAAATACAACATCTTTAGCTAACAATCTTAGCTATAGTTACTCAACCTTATCAAACTGAGTTAGTTTGGTTTTGACAGTCATTGGAAGTGTGTTGTTGCTGAAGCAGTACAGTTGGAGTGATACTTGTCTTAATATCCCCTACCCAAAATCTGTCTCGTAAACACGCAACTTAGGTGAGCCAGCCAGAGACCGTAACATGACCCCCCGTTTCTTATATTTCCTTCCAATTAATAATCCACTTCTCTTCTCTGTTCCTCTCATTAATGCTCCATTTTCCAATTCCCCAACTATGTTTACAATGGCTTTTCTAGCCGCTAGCAGTTCACTCCTCGTCATTCGTACAAAACGTATTTGCTAGACAGTTATCGAAGTATGTCTCTGGTATTGCAAAAGCTAAAGTAATAAAATTCGTCATCTTCATGTTTTACGCTGCCGCTAAGCTCTTGGGCTTTTATCAAACAAGTCCACACCAAAGCACATGTTACCACGAATGTTGATGCGCGTAGCTGCGCTGATTCACTTTTCTGCATGCACTGATTCAAGGCACAACGTTTTAGTCTCTCGATGTAGCCCCGGCCCATGTCAAATGTGGATCGAACTTGAACTCGAGAATGTCGTGGACTGGTTCGTAAGCCTCCTCCCAGTTAGAAGCCCAACTCCACCATTCGTTCAAGAAAATTGACTCAAGCCCACATGGGTCCTTTTCCTTGATCACATTCCTATCAAAGAACGGCACAGACTTCTCAAGTTCTCATTCTTTGAGCAAAATCCGACTCGATTCGAAAAAACCAATTAAAATTTCAAATTTTGGTTTAAATAGTTCGAATTATTCGAGTTTTCGGATCGACTCGAATAAAAAAATCGAGTTGTACGATTTAACTCGAATTTAGATTTCACAGTTCGAGTTATCCGAAAATCCGAATAGTAAAATCCAAACGACGTCGTTTTGAACTAGGTTCTTGGGTAAATTTGAAAAACATGTTGTCAATAACCAAATTATTGTTAAATGGTATAATGAGTAAAAATTATTTGAAAAAGAGAAATAAAAATAAAAAATTATTAAGAAGGAAATTGTAAAGACAAAATTACCCTTGATAAAAAACCTTCTCCTTTCTTTTTCTCTTATTTTTTAATTTATTTTTTAATTAAAAAATAAAGTTTTCTTAAAATAATTTTTTTTAATTTAAAAAAAATATTTTTTAAATTTAAAATTATTTATTTATTTTTTTAATTAAATTTTTTAAAAAATAACATTATTTTTTTTATTATTTTAAATTTTTAAAAAAATAAATATTTAAATATTTTATTTTTTAAATTTATTTTTAATTAAAATTTTAAAAAAATAATATTTTCTTACTGGAGGAGAAAAGAAATATATATTTTTTCATTAAGGGTAATTTTGTCTTTACAATATCCTTTATAATAATTTTTAATTGTTTATTTCTCTTTTTCAAATAATTTTTATCTATTATACTATTTAACAATAATTTTGTTATTAACAGCATGTTTTTTCAAATTTACCTAATTTTCTTCTCATCTCTTTGCTGCTGTGCCCCCTCTGTTTCCCCCCCCTTTTCTCTTTCTCTTCGGTCTCTATCTCTCTTTTACGAGTAATATGATCCAAAATCATTGAAATTAATAATAATTAAAATGAATTTGGTAAATAATTTTTTTTTCAATTTTTTTAATTTATAAAGAAAAATAATATTTATATATGGTATTATGTTAGTTATAAGATGTATTCACGTATCTGTATCTAATTTTTGAATTTTTTTAGTTGAGTAAGCAATTTAAATTTCACCATAAGCCTTGAACTTTTGACATTTGCTTACATTTTCATTGATTTTTATTTAGAGAATTGAACAATTTCATTTACCCAAAATTTAGTTTTATCATGCTTAAATATAATTGAAAATTTATAGGATTTGTTTTTCATGCTTAAATATAATTGAAAATTTATTTTAACTCGAATAACTTTATTCGACTCGAATTTCTTTTCACTCGACTCGATTTGCTAAATTTTCAAATTCAGTTCGGTTGACAAAATAGGACACGTAAACTCGACTAACTCGAATTTTTTTCACTCGATTCGACTCGATTCGATCGAACGCTCACCCTACTCATGACAGGTTGCAGAGTTTCCACCTGACCTTAAAATGGAGGCCCAAGATTTCATGAAATGATTGAATGACCTTCCATCTGCTGCCACATGGCGAAACGTCGCCCCCTAAACATATTCCCGAGTTTGGAAACACTGTGACTTGCAAGTAGGGGTGAGCAAAATCCGACTCGATTCGTAAAAATCGAAAAAAAAAATTCAAATTTCGAATTAAATAGTTCGATTTATTCGAGTTATTCGAGTTTTCGGATCAATTCGACTAATTAATTCGAGTTATATAGTTTAGCTCGGATTTGATTTATACAACTCGAATTAACCGAAAATCCGAAAAAACTTAAACTATACGACGTCGTTTTGGGGTTAGGCTGGTTTTTTCCTTTACGTTTTAACTCTTCTTGAGCAAAACTTCATCCAACAAACCACCCATTTTTCTTTTCCCTCTTTCGAACCCTAGCCTCACTTTGACTGTGATTCCCTTTGCATTAACATCGATCTTGGCATTCCATTTTCCTTCTTCTTCCCTAATCCGAGACCTCCTGCTTTGTTAGTTCTTCTCTCTCTGTCTCTCACCTTCTCCCAATTCTCTCAAATCAATACACAATAAAATCTGCATTCTAGAAGGTACATACTACATATCTTATGCTTTTCATTTTTTTGTTGGGCAATCTTTTAATTCAGCATGTTTTATAACAATAATGCTTGTTTACTTTTCTTGTGTTGAAATGTTTGGCTTCAATTGTATTACTTTTAAGACCTAAAAATTAGTACTTTTAGATTCTGGGACACCCTTGAAGTCTTGAACAACAATGAAGATGTTTGTTAATGTGAAATTTTTAATAGGTTTTGCTTTTATGCTTATTTTGATTAGTGGGATTGTTGTTTTCTTATGCCTGTAGATAGGTTTGATGTTATTTTACTTCTAAATTTTCTTGTTGTACTTCAAATTTGATCCAATAATTTGTGTTTACTGTAAAAAAACTTTTGTTTAATACTGATTTTTTTTAATCTCTACATTGTAGAAACCAAGGCTTCAAAGAAAAGCACTGAACCAATGTTTAAACCAAGGCTCCAAATCTGATCTTTAGTATTACTGATTTATTTTAAAACATTTTTAAGAATCCATTAATAGCTGAAAGAATTTTCTGATTTGACTCTTAAAACAGAGATGTACACCAGAAATGGATTGAAGGGGGAAACTATGAATTGTATATCGAGGATGTGAGGGATGAAATATGGGATATGGTGAAGCCAGTTGATCCATTGAGGATAACATTGGCTGACCTCCTAGCTTGTAAACAGGGTGGGACAGTGGCCAGCATGCTGATAGATGTGCGAGGATTTTGGGCTCATGACAACGGGGAAAATCTTCGCCAAGAAGAAGAGCCAGAGTAAGAATGATGATAATTGCATTGCATTGCATTTCTGATAAAAAAAAATGCTGCCTGCTTGTACTAACAAAAAAACTTGTAGTTATCAAAGCTAGATTTAGCCAAGTTATCATTGCATGTTGTATCTTCTAGTGAGGGAACTTTCCTTATGATTCCTTTCAACAAAATATATACGATGGGTACATATTACATTTTAATGGGTATATAAGACTATACAACGTCAAACGTACGTTACGTATATTATATCAAGTATATTATATCAAAAATAGGAGAAGCTAAGACTGGACTTTAGAATCTGATTTAGTGACAAGTTCTGTTTCATCAACTTATCATCATACTTTTCTCTATGATGCTTAAAATGTAATAGACAATTGAAAATTTTATAGAACTTGTTTTATCATGTTTAAATATAATTAAAAATTTATTGTAACTCGAATAAGTTTATTCGCTTTGACTCGATTCGAATTTCTTTTCACTCGACTCGATTCGTTAAAATTTCAAATTCAGTTCGGTTGATAAAATAAGATTCGTCAACTCGACTAATCCGAATTTTTTTGACTCGATTCGACTCGATTCGATCGAACGCTCACCCCTACTTGCAAGGCCAGAAGAGGCACAACACGTGTGTTGTTTAGCACACGTATGGGAGGCAGCTCTGAACTTAAAAATTAGGGTTAATTACATGATAGTCACCCAATTATTATTATTTTTTTATTTTAGTCACTCAATTATAAAAAAAATATTAATTTAATCATTCACGTTATAAAATTTAATTTTTTTTAGTCACCCAACCGTTAGAAACTAACGACTGGATGACGTGGCAATGCCACATCTATGTCAGATGCCAGTGGCATTACCACATCATCTAACATGCCACGTGGCATTTTCACGTGTCATTATGAATTTTTTAAAAAAATTGAAAAAAATTTAAAAATAAATTACACTTATGATTACTTAATTTTTTGAAAAAAAATTTATTTAGGTCACATAACTTTTAAAAGTTTATAATTTGGTCACCCAAGTTTGTGAATTTATTAATATTTTTGTTTTCATTGTGAACATATGACCGTCGACAAGGCTTTATAACAATTTAATCACCAACTTTGTGCAATTTAATTTCATAAATATTTTTTATTTTTGTTATATATTTGGTTACACGGAATCAAAATTATTAACTTTCATTATAATTAGAATCTTGACATTATGAAAATTTTCATATTTCGATTAAATTTTCTTGATTGATTGATGTAATCTACATCAATTACTTAAATTTATTTGGATGAACTGGATATCAAATGCTTCAAGTGATGCATTTAAATGTTTTTGACAATTGAATTTATTCATCAAAATTTCAAATTTAAAGGGTATAATTATAATAAAATAAAAGTTAAAATATAATTTTAATTTCATAAAATAAAAATATTGAATGCTTATTTATTTATTTATTTTTATAAAGTTTGAATTCTTAGTTGAGTATTATTATTTCAAGATATTTTGATATAAATAACAAAAATAATAAAATAATTTTGATATAGGTAATCATATCGTTATAAAAGTCCTGTCGACAACGATCATTGACAATGGAGATCAAAATATTAATAAAATAAGTTTTGACAAACATAAAATATTGGTGATCAAATTGTAAAATTTTCAAAGTTGGATGACCAAAATAAAATTTTCGAAAAATTAAGTGAGTAAAAGTATAATGTATTTTTCTTTAATTTTCAAAATTTTTAAAAATTCATAATGACACGTGGCATGTCGGATGACGTGGCAATGCCACGTGTCATCTGAAGTTGACATGGTAATGCCACATCATCCAACCGTTAGTCTCTAACAGTTGGGTGACCAAAAAAATAAAATTTTATAATATGAGTGACTAAATTGATATTTCTCATAGTTGGGTGACTAAAATAAAAAAAACTCTAATAGTTAGGTGTATTCGTGTAATTAACCCTAAATTAAAACCATCTAAGGTTTTGGATCAACCGAGGCGGTGGAGGCCTGTAAATGAAACTTATTAAAAAAAAAAAAAAAAAGAGAGAAATTTTAGAAAGTTATATACAAGCTTTTAGTGTTTTTTTTAATATATATACTGAAACATTTATTTTTGTTGCTTAGGATTAAACATCTTTGTTTTTCTGCTAAAACAAATCTTGTTTATATTATTGTGAAACACTTCAGCTGGAGAGCAGGTTCTTCTGGGCCCATTAACCACTAGCTTTAGTACTTTGAAGACCAAATGAACATGAGCTTTGGAGTTTGGAGATATCATCAAATTATGAAACATGGGTTAATTGTCCTTATTCATCCCGGAATTATTATTAGAATGAAAACAGTACTACTGGAGGTGGAAGAATTAAAAGGAACTCATGTTTCAAATCAAACCAGCTGGTTTTGCTCTTTAACTAAATAATTTCTTTGTTTTATTTACTTTTGATGTTTGTTTGCCTCTGATTCCCACTAGTTGGATTAAAAATTCTTATAAAAGTTAATCCATCCCTATCTCCAAACTCACGTCTAACCAATAATAAATATCATTAAAATATTTAAATAATATTTAATTTGCATATAGTCTTTTAATTTTTTAACTACATGCGAGTAATTTCAAAATTTATTATTAACAAATATTTTTTATCATAAAAATAACTCAAATTATCAATTAAAATATTATTTTTAAATATTTAGTACAAATATTTGTTAATAATAAATATAATTAAAATATTTAAATAATATTTAATTTGTATCCAGCCTTTTAATTTTTTAACTACATGAGAGTAATTTCAAGATTTTATTATTAATAAATATTTTTTGTCCTAAAAGTAACTCAATTTAAAATATTATTTTTAAATATTTAGTATAAATATTTGTTAATAATAAATATCATTGAAAAATTTTAAAATTAATAAAATTTACATTTTTTTGATAAGGGTAATTTCGAAAATTATCATCATATTCCCAGGATTTTAATTAGCACTTTCTCATGTATACCAAACGCTGAAAAGTTACATTCCCAGGAATCACATTCCCAAGAATCACATTCTCAGGAATCACATTCCAATGTGATTCCTGGGAAGATACCAAACGCCCCCCATGTGTCAGCATTTAATTATTTTGATTTTATTTGATTTAAAATTTAAAATATTTTATAATAATTATATTTAATATTTTTAATTGAGTAACCTTTTATACTTATTTAGGATTACTATACATAAAAGTCTTCTAATTAACAAAATTAATTATATTTATTCCTTTCTAAAAATATTCAATATTCTTACCTTCTATATTGTTTTTGGTACATATTCTTACCTTCTATAAAAATAAGTTACACTTTAGTTTACTAAAATCACTCTCCTTTAAAGATATAATATAGCTAAGATTGTTTAAGTTTAATTTTGAATTCTTGCGAAACAATTTTGAAATCTATTTGTGTAATGCCAAGAAAATGCAAAATTTCAACTTAAATTTTTAATGAAATCAAATAATATCTACATTATAATTGTCTTTCATAAATCACTCAAAGCTTGATTATTAGTCAACTATTCTTATTTTAATTCAAGTTTATTTTCCTCTTCTTTTGATTTTAGAATTCAAATTCAATATATATTGCCGCCCAATTTTTTTTTTTTTTTTTTAATAAAAAACTAAATTAAGGTTTTGACCTTTGAGCTTATAAATAACACATACATTATCTAATTTTTGACACAATTGGTGGGACACACATGTTTGTGCTTTTAGGTGAATAAAAGAATGAGCAATGCAGCACTTCTTTGAAAATAGCCTTTGAGACACTTCATTTTTTCTTCTGGACAATCTTCTCTCAATTTCTCAACTTAGTTTATTATAGTTTCTGCCCATGAAAGCCAGCCATGAAGAGTTGAGTGGCTTCAACAATTATTTTTTTCAACAATATCCACGACATATCATCCTTTGGTATTTTTCACTGAGTATGAGATTGAGCAACAATTGCCCATGTTTGATATTGTCCACCAATGATGATATTTACTTTATTTATAAAGATTTAATCCTTTTTATTTGATTTTTGTACATGTTTTTTATACTTTTCTTTATGTACTAATTATGTTTATCATGATATATATTATAGATATTGAGTTTTTTTTTTTTTTTTGCAGCCAAAATAAAAATTATATCCATTAACAGATTGGATCCCAAAGAACAGGATCAGAAGTAAACATAAGTATATAGAGATTACAACTGAAAATCATAAACATCTTATGACATCGAGTCATTTACTGAAAATTATAAACATATTTAGTTTATTTATTTTGCATTCTTACATGAAAAATATGATATTTCAATGGTTATTCACGAAAATATATATTCTTTAAAAGGATAATAGAAGTTATGCATAAAAAAAAGGACTTTATCTTGAGAAAATATGCTTGAATCTACTGAAAATTATAAACATATTTAGTTTATTTATTTTGCATTCTTACATGAAAAATATGATATTTCAATGGTTACTCACGAAAATATATATTCTTTAAAAGGATTAATGGAAGTTATGAATAAAAAAATTAAATAAAAGAACTTTATCTTGAGAAAATATGCTTGAATCTACTGAAAATTATAAACATATGTAGTTTATTTATTTTGCATTTTTACATGAAAAATATGATATTTCAATGGTTACTCACGAAAATATATATTCTTTAAAAGGATTAATGGAAGTTATGCATAAAAAAAAAATAATAATAAAATGACTTTATCTTGAGAAAATATGCTTTATTTTTTATTTGAAAGTAGTACTTACATGGTAAAGTTTATTATTTGTGGAAAAACAAGAGTTTAAAGTTGTTAGATTTTTAAAAAAAATGGATGATATAACTTTTAAAGTAGGTTATACGATGAGATCCATGAAGGTTTTCACTTATTACCTATCCTACATGTGTAAAACATGTGTTCTTTTATTATCAGTCAAATTGTATAGTCACTCCCTGTATTATACTGAATTGATGAATTTAGTCCTTCTAATTTAATTTATTAAATATCGATCCTCATACATTAATTTATACTTGATTCAGGTCCAATAATTAATTCCCGTTAAGTTTTGCCGTTATTTTGCTGATGTGGCATTTGACTTTCTCATGTGGATATTAACTTTTTTTACTTGGCATTTTATAAAGTTTGCATTGGTTTGCAGTGGATGACATGGAATTTTTTTCTTTTTCTTTTATTTCTTCTCTCTTCTCTCTTTCTTTCTTCCCACCTTCCTTCATTTTGGCTATATCCGACGAATCGTTGGTCGAAATCGGCTTAAAATGTGGTAAAATTTTGGCTATATCCGGCGAATCAGTAAGCTTCTCCATTCCCTCTACTTACTGTTTATTTGGTAAAATTGGTTATTTGTGTACCATTCGCGAAGAGTAGGGCTAATAGTTTGTTTGTTCTTGTGCCTTATATATAGTGATAAAGCTTTGGTCCGGTAGAGCACTGGCGGTGCTCCTTGGTCTTTCTGGACTTATTGGAGTGTTTGGAATCACAAATACAATTGGTCCAGCCATGGAACAGCTTGAAACAGGCGGGATTGCCCTGAAACGGTCGGATCCGTCGCGGATCTAGCTTGTCTTTTAGGTTGATTCCGTCATGTTTTAAAGCCGTTCCCGACCTATAGACGCCGGTCCCTACCTTATACGGCCTGATCTGATCACTGATTTGCCGGATTCAAGCAAAATGAATAGAGGTCCGAAGGAGAAAGGGGGTCGAAAGGAGAAGATGGAGAAGAAAGAAAAAGAGCAAATTTTTTTTTTTTAGAAATTTGAATTTTAAATGTTCAAATAGTAAAATTTAAAATGTTAAGAAAAGGAAAATGAAAAAAAAAAAATTTATATAAGTTTCCAAAAAAATATTTTTTAAAATCTTCTATTCTCTAAAATAAAAATTATTTTGTAAAATTGATACTTTTAATTTTTAAGAAAAAAACTTCATAGTGAAAAAATTGGGTCTTTTTATTTTAATATAGCCAAAAAAAATTATTTATCAAAATACCGCTCTTTTCAGATTAATTCTCAAAATTCGTTTTTGTTTAATCAGTTGAAAAATCGCTATGGGCCATGGCGATTTTCCAATTACAAATTTTAAAATTTTCATTTTTTAGCCTTGGGATTTTTTTAAATTCTTTTAATAAATAATAAAATAAAAATAAAAATTATATAATTTAAAATTTTAAAAAATAAAGATTTAATAATTTTAATATATAATTTTTATCCTATGGTGGTAGAAGTGTTCATGGACCGGGCCGGGTCCATGTATGGTATCAACACCACATTTGCTTGCCCAAGCCACGGTGACAATTTTTCAATCTTTATTTATTTATTTTTTTAATTTCATAAAATAATAAAAATTATATAATTTTTAATTTTAAAAAATAAAAATAAAAATATAACAATTTACCAAAAATTAAAAAATTATATTCGTAATTAAACCTGTTCATGGGCCGGGCCGCGACCCGAAATTTTTTCCCTTGCCCAAGCCCATTTCGAGTCGTGCCGACCCGAAAGCCCATTTCACTATTAAAAATATATTTTTATATATTTTATAATTTTTTGAATTTTGTTATTTAAAATTTTTTTAAATTAAAAATTATATAATTTTTATTTAAAATTTATTATTTAATAAAATTACAAAAACACTTGTCCAAGCCCGGACTAATACAACACTCTCGTTGGCCTTTCTCCCTGAGGTCCATTTATTACGAATACAAGTTGAAAGAATTCGATTGACATTACGGATAGACTTGCTCATAGGCTGGGCAGCCCGTCCGGTCAGGCCCGGATCACTATTTATATATTAAAATAATTAAATTCAGGCCCGTGAGCCGGGCCTTGGCAAGGAAATTAAAAAATTTCGGGTCGCGGTCCAGCCCATGAGCAGGCCTAATTACGAATATAATTTTTTAATTTTTGGTAAATTGTTATATTTTTATTTTTATTTTTATTTTTTAAAATTAAAAATTATATAATTTTTATAATTTTATAAAATTAAAAAAAATAAATAAAGGTTGAAAAATTGTCACCGTGGCTCGGCCAAGCAAATGTGGTGTTGATATCATACATGAGCCCGGCCCGGCCCATGAACACTTCTACCACCATGGATAAAAATTATATATTAAAATTATTAATTTTTTATTTTTTATTTTTTAAAATTTGAAATTATATAATTTTTATTTAAATTTTATTATTTATTAAAAAAAAATTAAAAAAAAGAATGTACCTTGGGAAATCGCTACCCACGGTGGCGATTTCCCAAGGGGAAATTCACATATTTTATGAATTTTCCCTTGGTGGTGGCGATTTTCCAATGAAAAAAAATGAAAAGTTTGAAAATTTTAGTTGGGAAATTGTCATGACCCATGGCGATTTCCCAACTGGTATTTAAAAAAAAAATTAAAAATTTCAGTTGGAAAATCGCCATGGGCCATGGCGATTTCCCAACTGATTTAAAAAAAGCGGATTTTGGGAATTAATCTAAAAAGAACGGTATTTTAGTAAATATTTTTTTTAACTATATTTAGATAAAAAAACTGAAAAAATAGAGACGAAAAAATGATAAAAAAAACTACATGGCCAAAAAAACGCCACATGGTTATAAAAGAAATTCATGTAACCATTTTTTAATTCAAAATACTTTTAAAAATAACACATCAGCCCTGTCAACGCTATAGCAGAATGACTAACAGGCATGTCATCAATGTCAACGTTACGTCAGCAAAATCAATATCAAGTCAGTATATTTAACGGTAAAAATTTGATACCGTTTAAAATTGTACTGAAATTTCAAATCTCGAAAAGTAGAGGTAGCAAAATCCTTTGAATTACAGTATAAGGATTAAATTCGCATTTTGACTATAATACAGAAACTAATAATACAATTTGACCTTAATTATTTAATTTTAAAAATTATTTTCTTTTAATTTTTTTATTGTTTGCAAATGTTAAAATTTAGTGTATTTAAGATACATGTAAAACTTAAATCTAAAAAAACATATGCATTCTCATACATATGCCAAAAAACCATAAAGCACTGCCTGAGCTTTAATTTTTTTTTCTTAAAAAATAGAAACCTTTAAATTGTGCTTCCAAAAAAGAAAAAACTTTATGTTTGAAAGTTTTTTTTTTTATTTTAAAGATCCTTTTTTTTTTTTGCCTTGGTATAAGTTTCAATTTGATTGTTAACTTAATGCTAAGAAGGGACAAAAAAAAAAAAAGAAAAAGAGATAAGCATGTTCATGAGCAATTACTATAAAGTAGATTCCATTAATGAATTTTTTGATAGTTTGATTTAGGCCTTAAATATGGTTTTAAATCTAACTAATAAATTCACATTTTCTTCAAAATATTTTCATATTTTTATGCATTAAATTCGTTAAAAAAAAAAACTTTTCATGCATTATCTTATGTGACGAACATTTGACCATTCAACCAATATGAATTAATTCTTATTTTTATGCATTCAAATCCTACTTCAATATAAACCAATATGGATCTTTGGAGAATCACAACCTAAAAACTAGCTATTGAGGTGGGAGAGCTTAGATTTATATAAACCTCACAAGAAAGTCTTATTCTTCCAATATGGGATCGTAACAAATCGCCACCCCATAGCGATTTTCCTTGGTGTTTTTTGAATTTTTTGAATATTTTATGCTGAAAAATCGTTTTGGGGATGGCAATTTTTCAGCTCATTTTAAATTAAGAAAACGACGATATTTTGATAAATATTTTTTTTTAACTATATTGTGATAAAAAAAAATCAAAGAATCATAGTTCAACAGAAGATTAATTCCTTTACTCTTTTTTTTTCCTTTCACCCACACGTTTTAAGTTTGGGATAATGTCATGAATAACCCCTAAAGTTTATGAAATTTGTCAATGTGGTACCTCTACTATCAAACCGTGTATTAATGTGGTACTTTGACTTAACACCGTTAAATATAGATGATGATGTGACATTGACCAATAAAGTGATGACACGTGGCAGCATTTGATTTTTTAGAAATTAATATCTGAATTTTTGTAAAAATAAAAAATATTAAAAAAAATATATTTAAAAATAAAAGTTATTTTAAAAATTAATATCTAATTTTTTAAAAAACTTAAAAAATTATATTAAAATAATAATAATATTTAAATAATATTTTTTAAAATTAAATTTTATTTTTTAAATTCAAAATTTTAAAAAATAACAAAATTAAAATATTTAACTAAAATTATTTTTAAATTATAAAATATTTTTAAATTAAATATTAAATAATTTATAATATCTAAAATTTTTAAAAATATATTTTAAAAAAATTATTTTTGAAAATTACAAAAATTAAATTATGAAATTATTTTAATTCTTTTAAAAAATATTTATTAAAAAATTACAAAAATTAAATATGAAATTATTTTAATTATTTTTTAAATTTTTAAATTTTTTAAATTTTTTAATATTTTAAAAATATTTATTAAAATTTTTTAAGTTAATACACGTGGCATCATTATATGGTGCCACGTGTCATCATTATATATTTAAAATAATATTATTTTTATTTCTAAAATTAAAATAATAATTTTTTAGTTAGTACACGTGGCATCGTTTTATGATGCCACGTGTCAAGTTTTATTGAATACAAAAGCTACATCATTAATTTTTAACGGTGTTACTGACAAGTATTATAATAACACACAAAATGCAAATTTTAAATATCAAAATAAAATTTTTTAAAATAAATACTACATTCATAAATTTAATAAATTTTAGGGCATTATCCTTTTAATTTTAACGCTGCAATTCAAAGGCCTTAAAATTTCCAAACGATGATGATCCCTTGTAATTTCCTTCGTTTCCTTAACGTCAAAGTTTATTCGCGTTGATCTTTCAAAGAAAGAAAGTTCGAAACCAGATCCCTTCTGATTCATTTGCCAGGTATCTCATAAATCTCTCTTTTTCAATCAAATTTCAGCATCTAATCACAACGATCAAACGAATCTATCTTTTTACTGTTTGGTTGGTGTTGTTATTCCATTCTCGAACAGTCCCAACAGTTGCTAAATTCGGTTGAGTTCATTTTTCTTCTTTTTTTTTTTTTTTTGGTTGTTCCCCTCGTTTGCAATGGATCCTTGTTGTGGTACATTTTACGTGTTTGTTAAAACTCCTGAATCTGAATGTTATAATATAACTTAATTTCTTTTATTGTTTTGAATAATGATTTTGAGAGAGTTGACACAGCTAGAAGCTTTCTTTCTGTTTTGAACTTTTTTCCTTCTTATCATTTTAGTATAGATAATTAAATCGTTCATGTTATCATTTAAATCCCATTGTTATTTTTGTTGGGTTAATGAGCTTCTGGAAATCATTTATGCAGGTACTTTAGATAAGAAACCATATAATTCTATGATTTTAATCAATTTTTCTTGGTGCATCATGGTCGAAAATTCAAATTCTTTTATATTATTTTTTAAATATTTGTTTTTATCCCTTGTAATTTTCTGTGGTACCTTGAGTTTGAAGATCATTGGTCATTTTATATTGCAGTTGGGCCCGACAATGGCGGAATCTAAATCCGACTCTGACTTCTTGAAGGAATTCTACATTCCTACATATATATTTAATGATGAAACAAAGATCTCCAATGTTCCAGATGCACCTAAATTTCCAGTGCTAGTGTTTATCAATTCCAAAAGTGGTGGTCAATTGGGTGGGGATCTTCTTAAAACATATAAAAATGTCCTCAATGAACATCAGGTACCTTTAGTCTTTCACAAAGCATTTTGGATATTTGCTTTGGGGCTGATCTTGGTGTGACTAATTTCAGATTTTCGATGTGGGGGAAGAGGCCCCTGATAAGGTGCTTCGCAGAGTTTACATCAGACTAGAAAAGCTGAAACAAGAAAAAGTTGAATTTGCCACAAAGATTCATGAGAGATTAAGAATAATTGTAAGTTCAGCCTGATAGCTTACAGTCTCACAGGTCTATATTTCTTTCATGAGGCTATCAATAACAGCGACCAGCAGTGCAGCTATTATTATTTTTATTTTGTTATTTTACTCCTTACGCCTAGCTTGATCTTTAGGTTGCTGGTGGTGATGGGACAGCTGGCTGGCTTCTGGGGGTTGTTTGTGATCTTAAATTGCCACATCCACCTCCAATTGCTACAGTTCCTTTGGGAACCGGAAACAATCTGCCGTTTTCATTTGGTTGGGTAAGAATCTGCTTGCTTTTAATTGTAATCAAGTGATAGAAGAGGGTTCAACTGTATTGATATGTTTTCTTACATAGAAAAAGAATAAGTGGTCATGCTGTGATTTTTTGCTCACGACATGCTCTTAATTGGCTTGGTAGTATTTGACTTCTCTATATCTCAGTTTTATTTCTTGTTGTCTTGTTACAATATGGGGCTAAGCCAAGTTTACACTCTTAGTCAAACAATATAAACAGAGCTCTCACTTTCAGTAAAATTTGCAATGTTCTCCAAGTTTAAGAGCTATTGGGTGTTTGTCTAACTTGCAGTTTTCTAAATTACAGGGAAAGAAGAATCCTGGAACTGATCGTAATTCTGTGTTGTCATTCTTGGAACAAGTAATGAAAGCAAAGGAAATGAAAATAGACAAGTAATGTAGTTGACATGACTCCTCTCTCTCTCTCTCTCTCTCTCTCACACACACACACACACACGTGCTTGATGTGAAGTGTACTTGTAAACTGAGGAATTCCTTATTTGGCATAGTGCTGATGTAGCCAAATTGCGGTCTGAATATCCAATTTCAGTGAAATGGGACTTTGCCTCTGTTAATTGATGAACCTTTAGTGATGCAATATACTCCATCTCCTCTACCTGGTTATCGTGTAAATGTTCACATGCAAAACACACCTGTCAATCCTCTGACCATGTACTAATGTGCTAGGAAGTATGCAGTAGGGAAGAATCATTATCTATTAATTGTCAACCCATGGTGTAACTTCTAAATGGAAATAAGTTCCAGAAAAAATAAACGGTAACTTTTTTGACAAAAGAAATCTTCTGGGAAAGATGTTGGATCTATAAACAGAGTTCATTCCTATATAACTGCACCATCATGAGAACTTTTTTTTTTTCTTTTTCTCTTTTGATTCTTTCCACCATTTTCACTATTATCTCTTTTAAGGTGGCCTGAGTTTAAAGAAGCATTTTTGCATTCCATGCTCCTTAATTCTCAAACCCAATTTATTACATTACTGCATTTTTTTTTTCACTTGTATTTTTCAGTCTCTATACGGATATAATATTTTATTTGGAAAAATATTCTCCTTCCAACATACATCGAAATGATTTTTTCAATTAAATTATAGGGTTGACTAACATAAAGAACCCCAATATAGTTACTGATATATGCATTTTTGTGGTTCAGTTGGCATATTCTCATGAGGTTGAGAGCTCCAAAGGAAGGTTCCTGTGATCCTATTGCACCTCTTGAACTACCACATTCTTTACATGCATTTGGTCGTGTCTCTTCAACAGATATACTGAACATGGTAATACATTCTACCATTACCTCCTGTGTCTTCTTAAAATCATTTCTTTGTCTTACTCTCTGTTTTTATGCAATCAAGAAGCTGTATATATTTTAAACTCTCTCTTGTAAATTACAAGTGAAAATTTCAAATACCTTTTTCTGGTTTCAAATGGTTTTTTTAATTCTTTTTTCTCTTCATACCATTGAATATTTTCAGTAGCATATTATCCTTCCTGGCACCTTTGGTCTAACTTCCAGTTAACATTCTCTACCTGATTCTCAAGTATTATAAAAGAAATGCAATAGGTGTAAAGAAGCATTATAACATATTTTGTATTGTTTTGCATTCTTACATTAAAAGTTTTTGCTCCTCAGGAAGGTTACCATACATTTCGTGGGGGATTCTGGAATTACTTCAGCATGGGTAAGAGTACTTCCCTTGGACAAGTATTTAAATTGTTATGTTGCTAAAATAAACCTATCTTAATCTTCTTACAAAGTGTCTTATAACTGTGGATGCTGTGCATCTGTTTTTGTAATGATACTTTAAAGTACAATTGATTATACTTTTTGCTATCATAAATTAACTCTTCTTTTAATTACTTCTACTTTCTGTTGCCTAATGGAATTTGAACAAACTAGTAAAGAATATATGATTGAACAAAAACTTTGGGAAATGTAAGGTTTCCTTATGTGTCTAGTTCCAGTTTACATCTGGTCGAACTATCGTTTTGAAATTCCAAGAAACATGTTTTTTGAGTCCTTTTGTTTTATTTGCAAAGTTTGTCTTTACTATCATACAGTCTCATCCCCCCCCCCCCCCTTTTTGCATCAATTTGTTAGGCTAAACAAGGGGAAGTTACCTTCCCTCTTCCTGTAAGTGAAGGGCAGGATTTGATCTCTTGTCCTGGTGCAACCACCAAAAGACTTTACCTGCTAAGCTAGTTGACACCTTCATTACTATCTTACAATCCAATATAAAGAACAGATTTGTTTACTCTCACCCTCTAGTTTTCTGGTTTACTCATCTTTGTTTCTAACATAACAAGTTGACGACTGGTTAACCTCATGAATAGTGTTGTAATGTTGCCTACAGGAATGGATGCTCAAGTATCTTATGCTTTTCACTCTGAGCGAAAGTTGCATCCAGAAAAATTTAAAAACCAGTTGGTTAATCAGGTATAGTTCTGTCATAGTGTCATCTGCTTTATTTGATTGATGCATGGACACTTGCAGTCAAATCATCAGGGTTTTCCTTTTTTAAGAATTTACATGATTTACTGCTAGCGTATATTTTCATGATGTCATTCTCTTTCAGCTTTGAGGACAATCTTTTCAAGAATTAGTTATGTTACTATCCGTGACTGAGAATCTGGTTAGTAAGTTTTTGAAAATACATAACATTTACTAAAAAATTGAAGGAACTAGAAACCATACAGGACACCAGATCGATTTGGTGGTCTTGTAAAGTGCATGGCCAATTTCATTGGATAACGGCTTGAGGATATCCACATGCTAGAAGATGCTGTTGAAGTAAAAATTAGTTACATGAAACATCTTTAGTTGCATTGGTTTGTTGAGAAACTAATGCACATTGTAGGTGCATTGATCTGCCGTTCAAAATGGGATGGTAAACTTCTAGGCAATGCCCTACTTGTGGAGTCAATGTGTAATCTAAGTTGCTCTTTTTGTTAGAGTGGGAAATAAATTCAAAGAGATGGTGAGACACTTTGTTCAGCACAATCATGTTAAGCGTTTAAGAAACAAATTTGAAACTGATTAATGCATAAAATTCGAAATTAGTCTGGCAGTCTGCCATATTGGAGCTCTTGAGTTCTCATTTGCAGAGTTTGTTCACCTGAATTTGAACTACTTGCATGTCTATTATAACACAGCAACAGCACCTTTTTTTTTTCTTTTGCATTTGATCCTCAATGGTTTCAATCTTTTTCATAAAAGTAGCTTTTATGAACTCCTCCACAATGTTTTCCAACTATCTTTCTCGGTGGTTGAATACAGATTTATTTGCTGTATAATGACATACTTTATTTATGGAATATATACATGTTTGTATGTGTGTGTTTCTATGTATATAGATATATATGTTATCTGGATCTTGCTTGTCTTTGATACTGATTCTCCTTATGAAGATATGCCAGTTACTGAATTTTTCATGTTCCCCTACTTTCTTTCCAACAGAGCACTTATGCAAAGCTTGGTTGCACCCAAGGGTGGTTTGCTGCTTCTATTTTTCATCCTTCTTCAAAGTGAGTTTGGTTGCTTTTTATCTTTTATGTGTAATAGTTAAAAGAGTTTTCTTTTTTAAATCAAAGATTAGGTTCACGTTTAAGTTTCATGCATTTTCCTTTCATTGAAGATTGGCTTTTTTCTCTCTAATGAATTTCTTGATAATGGAAAACAATACATAAATTCAAAAGAAAAACCAGGAAAGCTGAATGTGTAAGAGTTTATAATATGAAAAGTACCGATATGCTATGTACCCAGACTCTTCATATTCCCTAAAGTACCCTTGTCCGACACATATTCGAACATGGGTATGGGGGTATGATCCTCCAAGTATATGGAAAAACCTATAAAAAATGAGCATACCCTTGTCGGACACATACCCGTATCCGACACTCACCCCGGATAGCATAGCTGATATGTTCCACATTGTACTACCACCTTATGTGTGAAAATGGCATTTTAGCCTTTTCATTTTGAGATAAATTGTGGCTCTTGTAGAGAAGTGTCTTTTAGTCTCCCAGGTCCTAATTGTTGGCTAATTTCACCTCTTTTCTTAGTAAATTGAAAATTTTATACAATCTTAAACTACAGGAATGTTGCCCAGCTTGCAAAAGTGAAAATCATGAAGAAACATGGTCAATGGCAAGACCTCCACATACCAAATAGGTAATTTTCATTTGGTTTAATGCAGGTTGCTGGCTTTAAACCATTCTTATTTGTTCATATGTGAAAGAAAAAAATCTGTTCATACCAAACATTTTCATTATGACATAATGTAGAGGAAAAATATAGCAGTAGGGTTCAAATGATGAGTATAAACATTGATCACAACTCACAAGAAGCATGTGCTGACAATATATATAGCTCATATATTCACTTCTTGGCATCATTTTTCCGCCTAAATGTTATTCATTTTATATATTACAATACTTGGAAAAGATATTAAAACCTATACTAATATGCCTCACGTAATTGACAAAACAATTTTATATTGGCTAAAAAGTTACACAATCTGCATATTTTTCATTCAATCACTGTAGAAGTGATTGTTAGAGCATGCCAATTCATTTGATAGTTGGGGTTACTGATTCTAATATCTTTTACATTAGCGTTTAGTTATTAATTTTTTGTATTAGAAATTATTTATAAACAGAACAACTGAAGAAGCATAAAAGACATTAATGAACCTAAATAAGAGAAAGGAAAAGGCCCATTAGTTCTCTGGTGGAAAGAGAAAAGTGGTAACTCACTACTCAGAACAATTTTTCTTTGGTTAAGGAACAGTTATTTGCAAAAATTGGCATGCTATATTATAAAACTTCTAAGTTTTAACCCCACATTTTCTGGAAAATATTCAACAACATTATAGACCCTTAAATGTGGTTCTCTTGGTTTTGGGGCAATAAAGATGTCTTTTTCTTCCATCTTCTCAAGTTTCATGTCCGTATTCTTGTTAATTAGATGATTCATGCTTTGTAACAATGAAAAGATCGTTTACAGAACCTTTTGTTAAGTAAAGCCATTATATGCTGCTTATTTCAAATTTTTCTGCTTAATTTCGTAATATTGCTTCTCTGTAGTTACCCAAGGGTGCCTCTAATATCTTTCCTTTATCTCCCTGGCCCCTCTCCCCAATTTAAACAGCATAAGGTCGATCATATGTCTCAACTTGCCCAGCTTTTCTGGTGGTCTAAATCCTTGGGGAACACCAAGTGGCAGAAAAGTGCATGATGTTAGTTCCTATTTATGTCATTTGATGATTTGTTTTATATTTGACATTTGGTTTGCTTTTTGGTTAAGAAATATGAACTAACTTTGTTCCTAAAAATTCTGATGAAATATTTTTTTTTTCTCAATTGAGTTTACAGAGAGAATTGACTCCACCTTATGTAGATGACGGCCTTCTCGAAGTTGTTGGTTTTAGAGATGCATGGCATGGGCTCGTGTTGCTGGCTCCAAAGGGACATGGAACTCGCCTGGCACAGGTAATAATTAAACAAGGCATAATTCAGTAGTCTGTCAAACCCCCGTTCAGAGTGGACATCCCTAGTTCAAATCTCTCTCCCCCCAAACTATGGAAAAATTTTATGAAAAAGAATTTCTCAAATCAATGATTTTACTTCTCCCCTATATTTTTTCCTGCATTGTTACAAGGACCTAGTTGTGTGTAAAAAAGTTACAGGATCTTAAATTAGTTAAATTGATCTAATTATTACGTAGTATGTATGTGTGTATGCGCACATGCATGTATTTGTTTTTATTGGTATAAATCTCTTGTGGAAATTAGGCACACCGAATCCGCTTTGAGTTTCACAAAGGAGCTGCTGACCATACATATATGCGGATTGATGGGGAACCTTGGAAGCAACCACTGCCAATTGATGACGATACTGTTGTAGTTGAAATTTCTCACCTTGGACAAGTCAACATGCTTGCAACCCAAAATTGCCGGTCTAAAAGCGTTAATGATGTTGTTACCTCATCAACTAGTCATCATAATGGTGAGGAAGATGATGATAGTGATGATGAAGACGACGACTCCAGAAATGAGGCAAATGAGTTCAGGAAATTTGGTGCAGCAGAGACGTTCAGAATCCCAGATGAGGTTGATATTTCTCAACTTAGTTAAACATTTTAATATTTGATACTAATTTGGTTTCAATATTGCTGTAAAAGGTTGGCATTTATAGCTAAATTGCTTTCTGTCTTAAACCAGTAGAATGATAATTCATTTCATATATATAAATAAAATATACAAATGGAATGAACCTCCTAACATTTACAGAATAATCCCATTGTTCAGATTGACTTAAAAGAAATCAAGAGAATGAATGTATAAATCTTCATGAGTTCAACAGCTGCTACGGTTGTTGATAAGCACATTTGGGATTGGAATTGGGACAGATAAAAGTTGGTGAGTGGCCCACGTACTGGTATTCGCCCAAACATTTTTTGATGGCCTCATTGGCCTTCTGTGATTCTGATTAGGGATGGCAATGGAGCGGGGCGGGGGCGGATTTTGCAGTATCCGCCCTCGCCCCATCATAGTACTGCTCTGCTCCGCCCCCGCCCCGCTCCGTCATGGATGTTGAAATTTCAATACTACTACCTCCTCCATGGATGTCAGTTACATCCATAACCGTCCCGCCCCGCTCCGCCCCATTTGATATTTATTAATTATTTTTATTTTTTCAAATAATAAAGCATTTTAAAAAAAATTTAAATATAAATTAAATATAAACATGTTTCCAATATAGGAAGAGAAAAAAATAAAGTATTAGGTTTAAGTTTTTAAAAATAAAAATAAAAATAATAAGTTTAATTATATTATTTTATTATTCATTTAAAAGCTAAATATGTAAGGGTCCAATTGTAATTTTAGTATTCGGGGCGGGGCGGTGCGGAGCAGGCAATTACCACAACTGCTCCATCCTCGCCTTTCAAACAAAAAAAACCGCACCGTCCCGCTCCGTCTCCATTGTTCAAAAAAAAAAACCTCTCCATTCGGATCGGATCGGTTCGAAATCCATCGGTCGGATCGGGTTTTGCCATCCCTAATTCTGATCTTTCTTCTCTTCTCTTCTTCTCTCTGGAGATCAAAAACATTTCAGACAAAACAATTCAGCAACAAAAAAACAAACAAACAATTACATCAATCTATCTAAAATTATATATATATATATATATATATATATATATATGATAATATACTAGTAGCTTAAAATTCATTAGCGATGAATCACATCTGTAAGGTAGCATTTCAAGTACATTCATAATTTGGAAAAAGATACAAAGTGCAGAACACATTTAGTAGGCGTTTGGTACCTTCTCAGGAATCACATTTCATGGAATGTGATTCCTGAGAATGTGATTCTTGAAAATGTGATTCTTGGGAATGTAACTTTTCAGCGTTTGGTATACATGGGAAAGTGTTAATTAAAATTCTGGGAATGTGATGATAATTTTCGAAATTACCCTTATAAAAAAAAATGTAAATTTTATTAATTTTAAAATTTTTCAATGATATTTATTATTAACAAATATTTATACTAAATATTTAAAAATAATATTTTAAATTTGAGTTACTTTTAGGATAAAAAATATTTATTAATAATAAAATTTTGAAATTACTCTCATATAGTTAAAAAATTAAAAAGCTGGATGCAAATTAAATATTATTTAAATATTTTAATGATATTTATTATTAACAAATATTTGTACTAAATATTTAAAAATAATATTTTAATTGGTAATTTGAGTTATTTTTATGATAAAAAATATTTGTTAATAATAAATTTTAAAATTACTCGCATGTACTTAAAAAATTAAAAGACTATATGCAAATTAAATATTATTTAAATATTTTAATGATATTTATTATTAACAAACATTTGTACTAAATATTTAAAAATAATATTTTAATTGGTAATTTGAGTTATTTTTATGATAAAAAATATTTGTTAATAATAAAATTTTGAAATTACTTTCATGTAGTTTTAAAGATAAAAGGCTGTATAAAAATTAAATATTATTTAAATATTTCAATGATATTTATTATTAACAAACATTTGTACTAAATATTTAAAAATAATATTTCAATTGATAATTTGAGTTACTTTTATGATAAAAAAATGTTTGTTAATAATAAATTTTCGAAGTTACTCTCAAGTAATTGGAAAATTAAAAAGCAGAATGCAAATTAAATATTATTTAAATATTTCAGTAATATTTATTATTAATAAATATTTGTACGAAATATTTTAAAATAATATTTCAATTGATAATTTTAACTCAAATAGAAAGAGGATAATGTCGTCTTTAATATTTTTTTAACTTTCCAACTACATAAGAAAGTTACTTTCCCACCACTTCTCATGGGAATCACATTCCAATGCTTGTGGGAAAGTAACTCTCCAAAAAAAGTTACATTTCTAGAAAAGTGAGCAGTTGTTAGCATACCAAACATGAAAATCACATTCCCACCAATTACTTTCCATGAAAAATGATCACTTTTCATCATACTTTTCCCAAACGCCCTCATAGGATTGAAGGTACCAAACTGGCTACTCTATTCATTTTTCAAGAGTGATTTTCAGGTAGGAGAGGAAATTGTAGCAAGTCTGACTTTTTCATACGTAGGTGCACTAGCAGAAATGTCAAGTGTTTACTTATTTATCTCCCAATTTGCAATTTGTCTACAAATTAATATCCTTGCAGGAGGTTCACATCTAAAAATAGATTTCTTGCAGGACGTTCATATGTAAAAATTGCTTGTTACTGCAAGAGGTTCCTATCTAAAAAATTGGTTGTTCTTTCAAGAGGTTTAATAGCAAGAAATTACAGTGTAAATGCTCTAGCTCACACTGATTATATCTGTTGAACTTAGCAGGCAAAAGATATAGAGTGTAATACTATGAAGTAGAAAAAGTTTAACTAGGAGGATAGAATTTACCTATCAACATACTCCTTAAGCAACTCTTTCGCTTGAACCAGCTTGGAAAGCAGATTCTTGTACACATCAAGATCCCGATCCACACTTCGTTTGTTGATATTTAAGGCTGCACAAAGCTGTTGTACATATGTCATAAATTAAAATCCTAGGTGCAGTTGTTCCTTATACTTTATCATCGAAATTCGAAAGCTTCATTTGTGAATTGTGATATATCTAGTTCTCTTGTTAGTAGGTAATTCATCTTATATTATCTAGAAAAGTCAAGTTTATAGAGCATACAAAACAATTAATTTTATTATAATTTTAATTTCAGAATAATTAAAATTATTTTTAAAATTCTAATTGTTCATGATTAGTTGTGTTATAAAAACACAACTCTTGTATTGTAAAAGTTGTCTTGTAAGACATAACTTTTACATGTAAAGTTTTTTTTTGTAAAGACGTAACTTTTACATGTAAGGTTGCCTTGTAAAACAACATAATTCTTACAGAATGATATTTAATTGAAAGATATATATGTTCATTATCTATATAAAAGACTTTTCTGTTCAGTTATTTTCACTATTATGCTTGAAGTACGGATGGCAATGGATAGTGCGGATTCGGATATTTGTAATTATCCAATCCCTTTTTTGCGGATTTGGATAAAATTCGGATTCAGATATTATAATTACTATCTGCTGCGGATTCAGAGATGATACGGATATGAAACCTCGGATATCCATTATCTGAATCCGCATTACTTATACGGATAACGGATTTGGATATCCGAATCCGCTATCCGAATCCGTTTACTTTTGCGGATTCGGATATCCGAATCCATTATCCATTTATTTGAATTTAAAATTATTTTTTGTTTGATTTTATATATTTATTTTTAAAAAATTATATTGAATTCGGATATTTAGCAGATTCGGATATCCGACAGATAATGTAATTTAATTCGGATTCGGATAGTAATATTCGGATTTAATGCGGATAATAAACGGATTCGGATTTTAAAGCAGTTTTGCGGCTTCGGATTCGGTTATTACAAAAAAAAAAAACCAGATATCCGACATGCTGCAATCCCTAGCTTGAAGTGTTGAGAGCTTTATTGTATCTTAAAGGCATATTAAAGCCTTAAGGGAAGTGTTCTACACGCCTCAAAGCCATCATACTTCACTAACATTATTTTCTTTTTCTTGTTTCATTCTCTAATTTTTCCAACAATTTTTCAAAATTTAATTATTATAAAATTAATATTAATTATTTTATATGCTCTATAAGCTTGACTTTTTTAATTAATACTAGTTTATGCACACCTGCGTTGCACGTGAATGGTATTATATATGATTTTTTTAATTAAAATAAAAATAAGTAATTTTTAATGTAAATCGTAGTATAGATCAAGAATTATTATAGCAAATAATTAAACTAATTTAATTTATTTAATATTAATAAATGGTTCATATGTAGATGGTTTTAAGTTAAACCAGTAAAAAAAAACTTTAATGGAGTTTTAGAAATTTATTAGCTTTTTTTTTTTTTATGTATGCAATTCACTAATAGATCATTTGTTTGCTATAGAATAATAATGATATGATAAAATTAATTAATTATAAAAAGATGTATTTAATTTCGTAATCAATAAAAATCTCAAAAAAAATTTGAGTCACAGTTTCATACCAAAACTATTTTATGGATCATAATATTTATTAAAAATAAAATATAAATTTTGATATGTGAAATTTTTTTAAGAGTAATTGTTATAATTCATGTTGTATTTATAAATCGTATACATAAAACATTGAAAAAAAATTAATGCTCGCTCTAATGTTTAAAAATAAATAAATCAAAAGTTAACTTTGTGAAGCTATTGCTACTTCCCGACTAACAAATTTTCTATTGCAGGACATTCTCTTTGTTATTATGTTTGTCTTCTTGCTTTATTATTGGAAAAAAATTAATAGTTATAAATTGAGTTAATCCTTCTTACGGATGTATTAATGAGAATTCAATATTGAAAAAAAAAAAAACTTAATCAACGGAATTAGATCGCATAATAGATTTTTCACAAAACAAATTGTATATCTAAATTTAATTTTAACTATCGTGAAAAGAATTTTATTTGAATAAAGAGTTTAAGTTAAATAAGGAAATAATTAAATAAATAAAAAGTAATTAATATTTAATTTAATAAAGAAGTATTAGTTAAGAAAAGTTTACTTTAAAAAGAATTTCAATGAAATAAGGAAAGAAATAAAATTAGTTAATATTTTAATTTAATAAAAAATAATTAATCAATTTAAAAAATTATGAAAGGTATACATGTTATTCACTATTTACGTTTCTGGAGTTGATACTTTTATAAAAAAAAAAATATATATATATATATATAAATAAGATTGGTTACATATCAACGTTATAAACTACTAACACTCTTGCCATTGTTTTTTCTACCCTCAGCTTCTTGCAAATACAAGTAAAGTTAATGGTGATTCAGGTCAAGGCTTTAGTGATTTAATGAGTCTTCACTTATCCTGCCGAACAATCCTACAATAGTGTCTTAGGCCTGCGCCCGATAAATTCTACTTGTGCTGAGGTGTGAGTAATCAGAACTTAGTCTGAAAATAAACAAATAGATATAAGGAAAGGAGGATTCTATTTCTACCTTTTCTAACACTGTAGGTTCAGTTGCATTGGCCAGCTCAAGAAGACGAAACAGCCCAACAGCAAAGAAACGGCTATAGCTGAAACTCCCCTTGCCCCCACCTCTTTCTGCAATGTCTTTCAGTATCGCCTCAACTTGTCCATCTCTTGATGGAAACTCAACTAGTGAACTGGAAGTCTGACCACGCGCCCACTCTTCCAACTTCTGTCCATCGATTCTGTAGTGCACAAGCACAACACACAGAAAAATGAACATTATAAGGAAACCGTCCTCTCAGCTACTTCAAGAGTTTAATTCAAGAAAATGCATGCATTATAGGGAATGTTATCCCAGTTTCATGAACAATACCATATTTCAAATCTTGGAACACTTCAAGAAATCTCATCATTTCCTTCCCACATTCTACTTCCTAAACATAAATAGTTCAACATCATTGCTTCGTAAATGAAGACATGGGAGCTCCATAGACAAACCTATACTGTTGGGGTCCTCGTTCAATGCTTTGATATAAACTTGGAAGATGGCACCTCGATCCTCATCACTGGAATATCCTTCCATCAATTGATCATATACAGTAACCAGTAGCAGTAGCAGTAGACATGCAATGAACAATGGAAGGAGGAGCAGTAGTGGAAACTCGAACTCCGGCGGAATGATATAAAAGGCTTGTGCGGAAACGGAATCCTTCGAAATTGGAAGCCAGGTAACGAGCTGATGAGACATTGACTTTTCTGTCGCCGGAAGTTTGACCAATTGCGGAGAAAGACAGTGAAAGAACTGCCGCCATTGAAACTATAGTATCTGTATATGTATTATTGCCTATATATAAGTATACAAAAAAGAGAGGGAGATTATTGGGAAAGCTTGGGTTTTGGAAATTTGGGAGTTTTAAGCTTAAATCATAGTGGGAATCTGAGGTTTTGCATTGGATTTTAGTTTGGAACTGAAGGGATAAAGATAGACAGGGAGGGAGAGAGGCTTATCCAGTGTTAGTGTTACAACTTAGAAGGGAAATGGGGGATTATTCATTACTGTGAATTTCGTGAGGAGCTTGTGAGTTTGACACGTGGCCTTTTGTTACTTGTGTGTCGTCCCTCCTCCTTCTCACTTGTGTGGTTTAGGTTTCCCTGAAAGGGAAAGACTTTGAATCCAAAGACTGTTTCTTTTCTTACACAACTTACAGTGTTACACTCCCCAGTCCACTCTCCTTGAAACAAATGAATCTCTGAATTGCCTTTGAAAAAAGGCCAATTTAGAGTCCGGGGTTAGACGTTTTTATGAGTTAGTCTTAGACCCCTTTGGATCTTACCGTACCAAAAGCATTTTGTGGGGATTCCCCCCTGGCTGAACCCCTCGCTGGGGTGGCATTTGGATGCCACCCCAGTGGGGGTTCCGACTGGAGTTTTAAGGCTTCAGTCATAGATTGAATTTTCGGTAGAGGGGATAATTTTTTTTTTACTTTCTTCATTATTTTTTTTTAATTTTAAAATTATTTATTTTTTAATTTTAAGTTTTTAATTAATTTATTTATTATTTAACATATTTAATTATTATTTAACATAAATATAATTTTAATATATATTTTATTATTTAATATAAATATAATTTTATTTATTTATATTATATATATATATATACACATTTTAATCTAATATCCTTAATAATCATTTTTTTTCACTATCATTCACCTCACTGTCATCGCTGCGTTTGAATCCAAACATATATCTCACCATTGATTTTAATTTCATCGCTACAGTATTCAATCTCACCGTCATCGCTATTTTTAATCTCACCAAAATTAATCTCACTTCTCATCCAAATAAATCTTTAAACAGATTAGTTGAGCGGCTACGCGCTACAAACAACCCAACCTGATGGGAAAGGAAGCCTAAAAATGTGACTAACCAGTTTTAGCAAACAAATATTTAGATTGACTCACAGCCGTTTGGAATCTTTTTGCTCCATTCACATTGAAAATGGTGTTTGAATAACAAGGTCAATCAGTGCTCCAATCTGTAACAATCTTTAAAAACAATCCCCAATTGAATCTGGTTACAGAATTTAATTTTATGAAGTTTTATTTTTATGCCATTTGTATGGGTTATTATTACTTTTGCTGAAGATAATTAAGTTTTTTTAGTTGTATTAGATGAGGTTAGATGAGATCTTTTCAGGATGATTAATGTAGACACCTAATTTTGTTCGAATTTCTAAATCAGGTACATTTTTTTTTTCTAAATTGATGTTTTAAAATGCTAAAAGACTTTTCTCATCCTGCAGGCGATACTTCGAGACTTAATCTAAGAAAACAGACAGAAAAAGTCAAACTCAAAAAAATTCAACCCTGAAAAAAGTCAACCCCAAAAAAGTCAACTACTGAAAAAGTCAACTCACTTTCAAAATCAATATTTGAGGTTCAATTGAAAAATGGTGAAAGAATTTTGATAATCCGAGGTCTACATTAAAAGATATGGAGGTCGGAAGTTGGGTTACAGAATCTTAGTAGAAAAAGAAACCCTAGTTCGGAAAATTCGGAGAAAAGTGCTTGAACGATCAAATTGGTCAGAATTGAAGGTCTCAAATGAAAGACAAGCACTGACTACGGGTAATGGAGAAGCCACTTGGAAGAAAAACTGATAGAAAAGTTAATTCGGAAAAAAACCGAGAATTAGGGTTTTTCGGTGAAATTTGGAAGAATTACAGAAGTGGCTCGATTCGGTAGATCTAAAGCCCTTAATTGATGAGAAATGATTAAACAAGGATAGCCCTAGGCTCAGTTTGAAGAAAATCTGAAAATCAGACTTGTTTTGAGCAAAACCGGGTTTCGGAGGCAAAAGGGCAAAATTGGAAAATGTGGAAAAAATAGCAAATAAACTCCAAAAATTCTGAAAATTTGCAAAGCTCATTCTTAAATCATTTCGAAGAGATTGGCGAAAGAAAATCTTGATTCGGACTTCGTTTGCAAAATAGCCAAATACCGGGCCCACTATGCAGAAATTCAATAGGATAAATCCCGAAAAAATAGCAAATGAACTCCAAAAATTCTGAAAATCTCATTTTTAAATTATTTGGAAGAGATTGGCGAAAGAAAATCTTGATTCAGAGTTCGTTTGCAAAATGGCCAAATCCCGAGTCCCCTATACAGTAATTCAAGCAGATAAATCCCAAAAAAATAGTAAATGAGCTCCAAAGATTATGAAAACTTCCAGATCACATTTTTAAATTATTTGGAAGAGATTGGTGAAAAAAAATCTGGATTCGAAGCTCGTTTAAAAAATGGTAAAGTTCGAGTGCATAAAAGGGGCAATTTCGGAAACAAATCCGAAATAAATAGCAAATGGACTCGAAAAATTTTGAAAACTTGCAGATTTCAATTTTTTATTATTTCGGAAGTATTGAAAAAATAAAATTCAAATTTGGAGTCTGTTTGCTATTTATTTAGGTTCGGGGGGCAAAAATGTCATTTCACCAAAGAAACCAAAAAGGACAAATTTGTAATTGAGAAAAATATGAAAGAAGAAGGAATTGCTGAGATTTTTCTTTCCTTGGTCAGCCAACATAGAGGAGAAGAAGGAAGCTTGAACAATTTAATTCCCTAGTCAATATCAAGCCACATGCTACCACTAACACCTTGCAAATGGTCCCCCCTTCATCCAATGGCTTAGGTGCCTTGTAGGAAAGTTAAATGCACAATCCAATGGCCAAGTTTAAATTCCAAGATGACATTTTTATTTGTCATGAAAGAACCCTCATCTAATGGCCAAGAATGGAAGAAAAAAGATAAGCACAATTCATCCAAGGGTGAGCATCCATTCGGTTAAGCAAAGGAGTGCATGGGATTATCTCTTCTCATCCAATGGCTTAGGCCATCTACAAGGGCTGAGTACACATGTTGAGGGATGGATTTAATCTACAAGATGTCATTTTTATGTTGTCCTCATCCAATGACCAAGAATGGAAGAGCACAACTCATCCAATGGTAGGCACTCAAGGGGGAAAGCAAGGGAGTGCATGGGATTGGTCCTCTTTTGCATCTAAGGGCTAAGGTTACTACAAGGGCTGAGTACACATCTTAAGGGCTGCTATCAATTGGCAAGATGACATTTTTATGTTGTCATCAAAATATCTTAATCTAAAAGCCAAGATTGGAGGAGAAAAAAGTGCAATTGCCATCCAAGGGTTAGAGGCCATTCGGCCAAGGCTAAAGAGGGGGGTTGGTTTCATTTTTTCATATGTTTTTTTGGTTGGAAACAGTAGCTAATTTGGAAAAGAAAAAGGTTTTGAAAGAAAGAAAGAAAAAAAAAGGTTTTCAATAGAGAGTTTGAAGGTAGTCATCTCTACCAAGCTCTAGCATAGCTTTCTTTTTGATTTCCATGGTGTTTTCTTGATTTTCTATCATGTTTTCCTACTAAATTTTTCATAGAAATAAAGTTTTTTTAATGTTTTCATCTCTTCTTCTTCATTAAAATGGTGGAAAACAACTTTTTTTTACATGGATTCATGCTATGGCCGAATATGGCATATTACTTGCCTTTGGTTTTCTTTTTTTCTTCCTTGCATGTTGTTGTGAAAAATGAATTTTTAGAAGGTTTTTTAGAGTATTCTAAGGTTCTGATTTTTTTTTTCAAAAGATGAAGCAAAAAGGTTGAAATGGCTACATGATCTTGGCTAGACCAAGTGACCATGGTTAGGAGAGAGGCTATGCCCATTTTTACCTACCATGAAGCTCACCTTAATTTTTTTGTTTAACATGGTTTATTTTCTGTTTTATTGAGATGGAAAGGCTTCATGATCTTGGCAATACCAAGTGATTATGGTTAGGTGAGAGGCTATGCTCATTTGATACCAACCATGGAGCTTAACTTTCCTTGTTTTACTTACTAGTTTTGCTTGTTATTTGTTTTGCATGTCTATGTTAAAATTTTTTACATGTTCTTTACATTATTTTCTATGCTATATTTACTTATATATTTCATTTCCATGCTTGATATTGTATCCTTGCATATTCGGTTATGGTGTTCATATGCTCATGTTGTGCATTTTTTTTTCTTCATGTATCATGTCTTATATTATAAACATGTTTGCATTTTCTTTATTTTGTTCCATGAACATTCGGCAACTCCATTTTTGTATGCCTTGCATGTGCAATTTCCTTTTGCTTCTTGATTTGTTTGCATCTCCATGCCATGAGCTTGTGCATTTTGATTTTAGTATATAATATGCATATGAAAATGTCATGACATTATGCATCTTAATATGTGTAGACACCTAATTTTGTCCGGACCACTAAACAGGTATGTTTTCTTCCCATATTGATGTTTCCAAGTATAAAAAGACTGTTTTCATCCTGCAGGTGAGACTCCGAGACTTAGTTTAAAAGGGCGAGCACAAAAAGTCAAACTTGAAAAAAAGTCAACCCCGAAAAAGTCAACCCCGAAAAAGTCAACCCCAGAAAGTCAACTACTGAAAAATTCAACCCACTTTCAAAATCAAGATTTTAAGTTCAATTGAAAAATGGAGAAAGAATTTTGATAATCCGAGGTCTCCTTTGAAAGATATGGAGTTCGGAAGTTGGGATTTGGAGGTTCAGTAGAAAAGAAACCCTAATCCGAGAAATTTGGGGAAAAATGCTTAAATGATCAAACTGGTCGAAATTGAAGGTTCCAAATGAAAGATAAGCACTGACTACGGGTAATGGAGAAGTCACTTGCAAGAAAAACCGAAAGAAAAGTCAATCCGGGAGAAAACCCAGAATTAGGGTTTTTAGTGGATTTCAGTGAAATCGGGAAGAATCACAGAAATGGCCCGACTTGGTAAGACCAAAGCCCCCAATGGATGAGGAATGATTAAAAAGGATGGCCCAAGGCTCAGATTGAAGAAAATCTGAAAATCGGACTTGTTTTGAGCAAAACCGGGTTTTGGAGGTTAAAGGGGCAAAATTGGAAAAATTTGGGAAAAATAGCAAATGGACTCAGAAAATTCTGAAAAATTTGTCAATCTCATTCTTAAATCATTTGGAAGAGATTGGTAAAAGAAAATCTTGATTCGGAGTTCGGTTGCAAAATGGCCAAATCCCGGGCTTCTTATGCAGTAATTCAAAAAGGAAAATCCCGGAAAAATAGCAAATGAGCTCCAAATCTTTTGAAAATTTGCAGATCTCATTTTTAAATTGTTTGGAAGAGATTGGCGAAAGAAAATCTTGATTCCGAGTTCGTTTGCAAAATGGGCCAAATCCCGGGCTTCTATGCAATAATTCAAAAAGATAAATCCCGAAAAAATAGCAAATGGGATCCAAATCTTTTGAAATTTTGCAGATCTCATTTTTAAATTATTTGAAAGAGATTGGCGAAAGAAAATCTTGATTCCGAGTTCGTTTGCAAAATGGCTAAATCCCGAGCCTCCTATGCAGTAATTCAAGCCGATAAATCCCGAAAAAATACCAAATGAGCTCCAAAAATTATGAAAACTTCCAGATCACACTTTTTAATTATTTTGAAGATATTGGTGAAGAAAAATCTTGATTTGGAGCTCGTTTAAAAAATGGTAAAAAGTAGGGGCATAAAAGGACATTTTGGGAAGAAAAAATCCAAATAAATAGCAAACGGACTCGGATAATTTTGAAAACTTCCAGAACTCAATATTTTATTATTTTGGAAGTATTAAAAAAAGAAAAATTGAATTTGGAGCCCGTTTGATATTTATTTTGCATCCGGGGGGCAAAATGGTCGTTTCACCCAAGCAACCGAAAAGGGCTTCTTTGGGCCTTCCAAAAATCAGAGCTGGGCTGGAAAAGAGAAGTGCTGGCCTGACCAAGCCCAAAGGAAGGAGGAAGCTTAGGATTTTTTCAATCAAGTGATTAAAAATCAAGAGTTAAGTTAGAGATTTTCATTTTTGAGCCTAAGTCCCAATCCCACATCCCTTTGTAATGTCAAGCCAAGGAGGTGCTCACCTTATAAATAAGGAGTCTTGGCCTTTGGTTGAGACCACCCACTACCCCTTGTGAGATAGTCTATACACTTGTATTAGGATTATCCGGGTGGTGAGTCATAGTGTTTTTGTTGAGAGGGTTTATAGCTTAATCCGTTCAAAAGCTACTCTGAGGGTTTGTAGCTTAATCCGTTCAAAAGCTACTCTGAGGGTTTATAGCTTAATCCGTTCAAAAGCTACTTGGTGAGTTTTCATTTTAAAATAATGTTTCTTGTTCTTCCTTCATTTCCTTTCTTAAGTATATTTTTCTTACATTTTGTTTTTACAATAAACTCACCATGGCCAAATGGCCTACATTATTTATTTTAAGTTGTTGTTTTTGATTCATTTTACCATGTTGTTTATGCTATTTTCTTTATTTTTGATGTTTTAAATATTATGTTATTTCATGTTCTTAAGTTATATTTAATTTGGTTGCTTTGTTTGTTGCCATTTATGTCTTAGATATCATGTTTTTGCATTTTTAATTTTCTGTTTTCATGTTGTTTAAATTTGAGCATGTTTTAGAGTTAGCATATTAAGTGTTTGTGAAAATGCTTGTGTGATTCTTTGCATGATTCTTGTTTTATATCTTAGTGAGCATGTTTTAGATTTGGTATATTAGGTGTTTGTGAAAATGCTTGTGTGATTTTTGTGTTATGACTTAGTTTTTCATGCTAGCATACCAAGTGTTTGTGAAAATGCCATGCTTGTTGGAGCTTGGGGCCATTTGGCTACTCCATGTGTTTTGCATTGTGTGTTGTATTTTTGTCATGCTAGCTGTTAGGTTTTTGCATTTGCATGATATTTGGTTGGATTTTTGAATTAAGCATGCCTTGTGTTTGTGAAAATGCCATGCATGTCTTAGGTCTAGGTTACCTTAAATGTCATGCAAGTTCATGTTAGGTCTAGGCCATATTATTTGTGTCATGCATTTTCCTTACATTTAGGTTTAAATCCATGCATTTCATGCATTATGTTTGCTGCATTATTTCATGCATTTCATGTTCATGCCACTTGAATAATGACTTGAGCCAATTAATGGTTCAAGGTCATGCTCTCTTGAGCACACTTGTGGAAAATTAAGTTTGTCAAATTGATTATTCTACCTTTGTGATTTTTTTACTTAAGCCAATTTTTATCTAACTTTCAAAAAGTCCTAGCTACTGTTTTTAAGTCATTCTATGAGCTTCAAATATTTTTATTTTGATTTTTAAATGATTTTATCAAAGACAAAAAAATGTGTTGGCAAAGCATTTTTTTCCACCCAAAACTCGTACATCTCCGATTTTTCTGGGAATTCATCTTTGATCAGAAAATTAATTCGATTTTTTCCCATGTACTTTTACATGTCCTGAGTCTCCAATAATTGTTTCAGAATTTTTGGAATTTTTAAAAATAGGGTAAAAAATTGTGGATTAAAACTGGACAGTGGAGTCAGAATTGATTTTAAAGAAAAACAAAGCAGTTTTTTCTCCTCCAAAAACTCGTACATCTCTGGTTTTTCTGGGAATTCATCTTTGATCAGAAAATTAAGTCGATTTTTCTCCGTGTATTTTTACATGTCCTGAGTCTCCAATAATTTTTTCAGAATTTTTGGAATTTTTAAAAATAGGGTAAAAATCGTGGATTAAAACTGGACAGTGGAGTGAGAATTGAATTTAAAGAAAAACCAATTTTCTGTTTTGGTTAATTTACTTAGAGTGGGCTGATTAGGAGGGTTAGCTACTGACTTAGGGTAATTTCTAAGCCTTTTTAAACTCTAAAAATGGTTTTTCAAGTCCCGGGTTAAGGGTAGCCAAGTCCGGATTTTTTTAAACTTAGGAAATTAGAGTCATTTTAAAAATTTTAGCCCAGTTTTTATTTTTTATTCAAGCTTTTCAAAATTGTTTTCAAACAATCACAAAGTATTTTGGTTTTAGAATATTTAATTTGACATATTTTCCTAAGGTAACCGGATATCTTTTTAGATATACGGATTTCCTTAATTAAAGGAAAAAATACATTTCATGCATTGCATTTTTATATTCATGCATTTTATATAATATGTGATTCTTGCCATAATAATTTCTATGTGTCATGACATTTAGGTTGCATTATATTATTTAGATTTTGCTATGTCATTTTATTTATGTCATGCCTATACATATTTATTTCTTTTAAATGTTTTCAAAAAAGATAATGGTTTTCAATAAAAATAAAGATATTCCCGAGTTAAAATAATTCATGAGTTCTCTACCGGGTTTGCTGGAGGGAATATCATCAATTATTATTAATAAAGGAATATCTTTCTTTCAAAAAAAAAAAAGAGAATGATTCGGAAAGTTTTCCAAAACTAATAAAAATTTTATATTTTGCCACGTTTGTTGGGGAATATAGGAAAATTTTGAATTTATAAATTCCGGATCATTTTCAATAAAAAATGGAATTATTTTTCTTTAAATTGGGAATTAATTTGAAATACTAAATTTAAAACCAACTTTTACCAAGACTTGAGATAACACACGATTAATAAGGTACTGATTTATACGGGCGTTGTGGGGGTGCTAATCCTTCCCCACACGTAACCGACTCCCGAACCCGCTTCTTTGATTTCTCTGGTTTAAAACGCAGACTTGAAATCGGTTTTTAAAATGTTTTAATTAATTTTTAAAATATTTTATAAAATCGGTTTTAATAGGTGGCCGATCACACCTAGCTAAAAAAGATTGGTGGCGACTCCATGTCTTTTTAGGTCATTTCCAAAACCTTCATTTTTTAGAGGAATTAAGTCGACTTTTCCTCGGTTTTTTTTAATGTCACGCCTAACGAATAATAAAGTCTTGCAATGAGACTCGTCGTTATTTTTTTAGGTTGCGACAGCTTGGCGACTCCACTGGGGAAATATTAGAGAGTCAGGCCTAGAATTAGTCGTGTGTTATCTCAGTCTCGGTTTTGTTGGTTTAATTGGTATTAAATTTTAATTCCCACATTTTTTTAATAAGGAGAATTTTGAAAAATAGTAAAATATTTTTAAATATGTTCATACTCATGTGCATGCATTTTATTATTGTTCTCTAGTTATTTAAGGTTGCATATTATAATTGCTTGTTGGTTAATGCGTTACACTATTCTTGAATGTTTTAATTGCTAGGGCATTTAGAATAAGGTTTGTAGAATAGGTGGTGAAAGGTTTATTATTCCTCCACACACACTACACGTGCATTTGCATAACATGAATCCTATACCCGGGTTCCGTCCTTTTAAGTGGGAGTAAAGTAACTACGCCTTCGTGATGATCCTCCGTATGGGCTAGTGAAACACTTTCGGAGTATAAAGTACCTAATGCCTTCGTGATAATCCTCCGTACGGGCATAGAAAAATATACTCTAACGAATTGAACCCGCTTTTATCGGGGTGCCTTACTAGCCTTCACCGGCGACAGTGAGGAACAATTCGGGGCCTTAGAACCGATTCACCCTCATATAGTGAACCTAGGCGAAGCCATCCCGAATTTCCGTTAGATATACCGAAAATAGGAACACATGGAGGGACATTTCTAAACTTTTTATTACATGTTTTACACTCCGAATAAGTGTGGTAGATCGGGCAACGATGTACGTACATCGCCCGTAATAAATGTGATACTCCGCCTCGAAGGCATCGTGATGCCTAAATAAGCAGATATTGCTGGGGCAGATGTTCATTAGCTGTTTTTTTAATAAAAAAAAAAATCCTTTTTCAAGCATTTTTGCATGTGGCACATTTCATGCATGTGTAAATAGAGCATGTACATTTTTGGTTGTATTATTGATCTCATTCTTTGCAATAAACAGTTGGTAATTGAATTTGATGATTTCATAAAACCGGTAGTGTCACATGAACATTTGCATATTGTACCATAGTAAGATCCACCCTGAAATTCTTTTGAAAATGATGTGATTGGTTTATCAAAAAAAAAAAAAAATCAAAAAAAAAAAAATTGGAGGCAAATCCTGCATAATGAGATTTTTGAATAGTCCAACCAATTTCGTGTAATCATTGATTTCTTTGTATATACCTTTGTGTTAATTCATTTATTTTTGCATGTATCATTTTGACATCATGTTATAGTCATAGCATGCATGGTCATTCATTGTAAGATACGTTTATGACATGCATGGTCATTATTTGTATATACTTATGTATCAATTTATTCTTTCTTTACATGCATCATGTTGGTATCAGGTGGCATTCATGACATACACGGTCAGCATGACCTTCTTTGTATATACTCTGTGTCAGTCATTTATTCTTCACATGCATCATAATTGACATTGTGTGGCATTCATAGTGTATATGATCATTCATTGGGAAATGCATTTGGAACATACATGGTCATTCATTGTATATATCCATGCATTAATTTGCTTATTTTTTACATGCATCATGTTGGCATCAGGTTGCATTCATGGCATACACAGTCATCATGATATGCTCATGCATTAATTTGTCATATTGGCATCAGGTTGCATTCATGACATACACGGTCAGCATGACCTTCGTTGTATATACTCTGTGTCAGTCATTTATTCTTCACATGCATTATAATTGACATTGTGTGGCATTCATAGTGTATATGATCATTCATTGGGAAATACATTTGGAACATACATGGTCATTCATTGTATATATCCATGCATTGATGTGCTTATTCTTTACATGCATCATGTTGACTTTGGGTTGCATTCATAACAAACATAGTCAGCATAATTTCTTTGTATATGTTCATGCATTAATTTGCTTATTACATACATCATGTTAGCATTAGGTCGCATTCATGACACACATGGTTAGCATGATTTTCTTTGTATATACTCTATATCAATCATTCATTGTTTGCATGTATCATAATTGACACCGTGTTGCATTCATAGGATATACGATCATTCATTGGGAAACATGCTAAAATGCATATGACCAGTCATTGCATATATCCATGTGTTGATTTGTTTATTCTTTGTTTGCAACATGTTGGCCTTGTGATTGCATTTATCACATATATGGTCAGCATGTTTCATTGTACATATCCATACATCATATTGTTTAGGCTTCACATGCATCAAATTGCATTCATGGCTCATTCATCATGACATACATTTGGGGGAAATAAAATAGAAGTTGGCTTGGCTTTAGGAGTCTTTGAAAGAATTTCCATTTCAAATCAAAAGAATTACTGAGTACACTTTTAATACAGGCTGGTGCTATGGAGGATGAACAAGTTGCCCGAATGGAAAAAATGGAAAGGGAACAGAAAGAATTGCGAGAACAGCTGGCAAAGTCTCAAGCAGAATCTAAGGATCAGATGACTAAATTGATGGAGCTGATGTCCACCGTAATCAAGGGAAAAGGATACACCGAAAACTTTGTCGCCGGAGAAAGGTTAGAGGTACAAAAGGGCCAAGATGAGGTCGCAATAAGTGATGCCCAGAACACTGTTAACCCCGTCAATGTCCTAAACTCAGATGATCCAGCTGAACAGGCCAAGTTGAAAAGGGTTGCAGTAAATGAGGTTGAGTTGACAGATTCCCAAGGGAAATATCAGTTGCTAGATGAAAGGCTCCGGGCAGTAGAAAATGCAGACGTATTAGGGAGTGTGGAGGCGAAAGAACGATGCTTGGTCTTCGATTTAGTCATTCCTCCTAAGTTCAAGATCCCTGACTTCGTGAAATATGACGGGACGACTGATCCATCAGCCCACATCACTATGTTCTGCCGGAAGATGACAAGTCATATAGATAATGATAAGCTTTTGATTCACTGCTTTCAAGATAGCCTCAGCGGATCCGCAATTAGGTGGTATAGTCAGTTGAGCAAGGATCAGATTCACTCTTGGAATGACCTGGCTAGGGTTTTTCTAAACCAGTACAAGCATATGACTGACACGGCGCCTGACTGTCTCACCTTGCAAAATATGAAGAAAAGAGCTACTGAGAGCTTCAAAGAATATGTGCAACGGTGGATGAGCCTGGCCGTCCAAGTACAACCGCCCTTAACTCAGAAGGAAACCACTGTCCTTTTTGTGAATACACTGCAGGCTCCGTACTATGATATACTTGTTGGCAACATCACAAATAAATTTTCAGACATGGTAATTTCAGGGGAGATGATTGAGAATGCTATCAAAGATGGGAAAATTGAAGGAGAAAGAACACCCAATACCAAGAATAGGGCATCTGAAAATAAAAAGGAAGATACCCAAGTCGTGGAAGACTTTGCCCCATCTCCCCAATTCTCCTCGTATCAGCCATTTAACTCTACCCTGAACAATGTCTCTCAAGGTTTTTATCCCTACCAACCAATGACTGCAACTACACCAGAATTTACATCTGTCTATCAATCGAACATCCTCGGGAATAATCGAAGGGGGCATAAAAAGCGAAAAATAAATCAGGTTGACCCGATTCCTGTGACATACAGTGAGCTACTACCTCAACTCATCCAGAATCACCTTGTGACACCCATGCAAATAGCGCCTCTGAAGCCCCCTTATCCGAGCTGGTATGATGCTAATGAGTGTTGTGGGTACCATTCTGGCAATCAAGGTCACTCAACAGAGAACTGCCCCGCTTTGAAGTACAAGGTCAGAGATCTCATCAAGGCTGGTTCGATAAGTTTTGAAGATGGGGAAGCCAAGTGTCATAAGAAACATTGTGCATGATCATATTAGGTTTTTGACGCATGTAGTTCTATACACTGTGATGATAAAAGCACTTGTCTCATGTTAACATCTACATGAATTAAATGAATTTTGAATTTTGAATTTTAAATGCTTTGTGTTTGTTGTGTTTCAACAATAACTTGAATTTGCAAAAACAAGCATTAAGGAATTTTTAGTGATGGATAGTCTTAAGAAGATTGATGATCAGTGTTACAAATGACCCAATACCTTCTCCATTCTCTTTAGGTTTTCCTAAGCCTAAATCTCTTAAACCAAAAGCACTTGAAAGACCTAATGCTTCAAGGGATATGAATGATTTGACTTCATAGAAGTATTGTCATTGCAGAATAAGCAAGGATGTAAATCCTAGTTTAGGTTATGAACAAAGGAACGAACTTTTTGAAATTTTTCGAATTCCTTGAAAATCAAACAAATGAGACATTCTTTCAAGAGTCTAGATTTTGATAATTTGGTGTGTGTCAAGATTGTGCTAAAACCATTCATGACCTTTCCCAATAACCACAAAACACTAATTGCCCAAACATCACTTCATGATTGACATCCTGGGGCACAATGATTAAACTAGATTATCCCTTGTCCCAGAGAAAACCCGTTTTTGGGTCATATTTTCCTTATCTCTTCAAAAAAAACTCAGATTGGAAACTCAGCCTTTTCAAAATAGACCTAGACTTGCTATGTTCCTCGTTGATACAGATTCTCATGGTTAATCAAATTGGGGCATCATATATGGAAATGATGGACACATGGTAAATAAGGATGGGCTAATGCATGAATCATTGGGGGGATGCGACGAAAAAAAAAAAGAAAAATCGTGATATCATGCATGTGAGAATTCGGATGATTCCAAAGTGCAAAATGAAATTCTGAATATCTATTTCCCCTGGGGATTGCTTTTCAATGTGAATATTTGTGCTTGACATGAGAAATGGCCATCTTTCATATCCCTTTCAAAAAAAAAAATTTATTATCCATAGTCACCCCTTTTGAGCCAAAAGAATTCTTTCTTCTTTGAACCCTGATCAAGGATTACCCTCTACACTGGGGGGCAAATGCGAGGAAAGGTCTTTTCAAAGATCATTGAGAAATGAGTGACAGCTCAAGGATAGACACAAAGCAAATGGAGCCCCGAATAAATACGGGCGCACTCTGTCAAAGAAAAAAGAAGAGGAAAAGATGGCGAAATAAAAGCCAAGAAAAACAAAAAAACACAATAAAAAAGAAAACAAAATGTGTGAAAGACATGGCAAATTGAAAGCCAAGAACGAGGAAAGAAAGACACAAAAGTCAAAAGGAAAGAAATGTCCAAGAAGGGACAAATGCTTCAAAGAGAATCCTCCTCAAGAAATGATCCTTGATCTGATTACCCTCAAACACATATTTTGGGCCTATTTATCCTTTCTTTCTGAACCCTGAGCTATGGCCTACATTATATGCTTTAAAAGTCCATTTTGATCAAGCATGAATATTTAATTTGAAAGGTTTTTCCTCAGATTTTATCCCATTTCATCGAATTATCATTTCACTAAGGAAGAATTTAGAATTCTCAAGTGCATGGTAAAACAATGAAAAAAAAAAAACAAAAAAAAAATGGAAAGAATGGGACTCTAGGGCGAAAACCCAAAAATGGGCGGTCTAGAGTAAATTTGGAAATTTTCGATGCCATCTATGATAGTGCCGATACCCCAAAAGAAAAGATCTTATTAAAGGAGTGGTCATCGAGGAACATCTAGGAATTCCTGAACCCCCCAAATTGTCAGTTCTCATTCAGAAGATTGTCTTCAAAAACTGAAACTATTTCCTCCAAAATCAACTTTCCAGTTTAAACATCCCGGCCAATCTTGACGCTTGTCAAAATGCCTTGATATGGAAACTAAATGAATGTTGAATTTGTTTGGTTCTCAATGAATTCATGATTTATAAAAACTGTTCCATTTGTGAGCCTAGAAGGGATATACATTTTTGTCATGAAGTTTTCCTGGAAAAGCCAGAATCTTGTTATACCAAGCCTTGCCAATCCCAGTTGAAAAGAAAAAAAAAACAGATTGATACTTAGAGAAATTTCTAACAATGATCATCAGTCTTCAAAAGATTTGTACATCACACATTGTGGGGTTAATATTTTTTGTTCAGAAGTTTTCAAAATAAGAAAACAAATAAATATATTTTTGAAATACCCATTTTGATGTTGACATGAGATAAGGATTTTTCTAATTCAAAGGTATAGAATTGCCAGAATAGGTCCTGACTTCCAGATATGAGAAGAAGAAATCGAACTCAGTTCAGATCTCTATTGATGAAAGTTTGAAAACTTTTGGGGCAAAGAGAATAGCCAAAATGAATTGAAGGTATACTCTGATTTGAAGAGGAAAAATGAATTTGAAAGGCTAAGCCAAAGTCTAGAAAAACAACCGGGGGCATTTACATCACTCATGAGCACTCATCTCTTTATCGAGCTTTTGCATCTGCACAGTGTCGGCAAGCATTTGCATCATTCATGGGTATTTGCATTGGCATTATTCCATAAGCATCTGCATTTTACCTTTACATTTACATTCTTCATGGAATTCGCATTTGTGTCATCTCAAGCAATTGCATCATTTCTAGAATCATTGCATTTCATTATTGTGTGGTAATTGTAGTTACACCATTCATAAACCAGTTACATGAACACAATTAGTAGGGGCATCTGCATCATGAAACATGGGCATCAATCCAGGCCATTTGCATTTGCACTAAGAAATATTTTACATTTGCACCACGAAGCATGAGCACCTTGTTAAAAGACATGTGCATCTGCATCATTTCTCAAAGCTTCTGGTGGGGATATCCAGAATTTTACAATTTTAAAAGTGAACAAGTCTTCGGTGGTGATAGCTGAAGCCTCTGGTGGAGATATCCAGGGTTTTATAATTTTAAAACATGAGAAATTTTATTCTGAAGGAGTTACCCAGAATTTTACAATGAGCAAGTATTTGGTGGTGATAGCCAAAGCTTCTGGTGGTGATATCCAGAATTTTGCAGTTTTAAAAGTGAACAAGTCTTCAGTGGTGATAGCTGAAGCCTCTGGTGGAGATATCCAGGGTTTTATAATTTTGAAAAATGAGAAATTTTATTCTGAAGGAGTTACCCAGAATTTTACAATGAGCAAGTCTTTGGTGGTGATAGCCAAAGCTTCTGGTGGGGATATCCAGAATTTTACAATTTTAAAAGTGAACAAGTCTTCGGTGGTGATAGCTGAAGCCTCTGGTGGAGATATCCAGGGTTTTATAATTTTGAAAACATGAGAAATTTTATTCTGAAGGAGTTACCCAGAATTTTACAATGAGCAAGTCTTTGGTGGTGATAGCCAAAGCTTCTGGTGGTGATATCCAGAATTTTGCAGTTTTAAAAATGAACAAGTCTTCAGTGGTGATAGCTGAAGCCTCTGGTGGAGATATCCAGGGTTTTATAATTTTGAAAAATGAGAAATTTTATTCTGAAGGAGTTACCCAGAATTTTACAATGAGCAAGTATTTGGTGGTGATAGCCAAAGCTTCTGGTGGTGATATCCAGAATTTTGCAGTTTTAAAAGTGAATAAGTCTTCGGTGGTGATAGCTGAAGCCTCTGGTGGAGATATCCAGGGTTTTATAATTTTGAAACATGAGAAATCTTCTTCTAGATGAGTTATCTAGAATTTTATATTGAGCAAGTCTTTGGTGGTGATAGCCAAAGCTTCTGGTGGGGATATCCAGAATTTTACAGTTTTAAAAATGAAGAAGTCTTCGGTGGTGATAGCTGAAGCCTCTGGTGGAGATATCCAGGGTTTTATAATTTTGAAAAATGAGAAATCTTCTTTCGAAGGAGTTATCCAGAATTTTTTCAACATGTGCATCTACATCAAGAAGCATTTGCATCAATCTAAGTTAGTTAAATCTGCATCAAGAAAGTTTGCATCAAATCAAGTCATTTACATTTGCATCAAAGACATTTGCACCAATCTAAGTCATTTGCATCTACATCAAGAAGCGTTTGCATCAACAAAAGACATTTGCATTTGCATCATGAAGCATTTGTATCATCTCTTAATGCTTTCAGGTATAATCGATTTCGTTTCCTTAAGGCGAGTCGAGCCCCGAAATCATCGTCGAGGTACTTTTTTTATTTATGAACAAGTCTTCGGTGGTGATAGCTGAAGCCTCTGGTGGAGATATCCAGAGTTTTTTTTTAAAAGTCCTTTGAAAAAGTAGAAAGTCTTCGGTGGTGATAGCTGAAGCTTCTGGAGGTGATACCCAGAATTTTTTACAGTTTTAAAAATGAGCAAGACTTTGGTGGTGATAGCCGAAGCTTCTGGAGGAGATATCCAGAATTTTAAACACAGCTGAGAACAAAACAGGTTAAGGCCCCGAGACCATCGTCGAGGTAAATTCCTTTCTTGCAAATCGAATTCGTTTTCTTAAGACGAGTCGAGCCCCGAGATCATCGTCGAGGTACTTTTTATTATTATTATTATAAACAAGTCTTCGGTGGTGATAGCTGAAGCCTCTGGTGGAGATATCCAGAGTTTTAAAATCCTTTGAAAAAGTTAAAAGTCTTCGGTGGTGATAGCTGAAGCTTCTGGAGGTGATACCCAGAATTTTTTTACAGTTTTAAAAAATGAGCAAGACTTTGGTGGTGATAGCCGAAGCTTCTGGAGGAGATATCCAGAATTTTAAACATAGCTGAGAACAAGACAGGTTAAGGCCCCGAGACCATCGTCGAGGTAAATTCCTTTCTTGCAAATCGAATTCGTTTTCTTAAGACGAGTCGAGTCCCGAGATCATCGTCGAGGTACTTTTTTTATTATTATTATGAACAAGTCTTCGGTGGTGATAGCTGAAGCCTCTGGTAGAGATATCCAGAGTTTTAAAATCCTTTGAAAAGGTAAAAAGTCTTTGGTGGCGATAGCTGAAGCTTCTGGAGGTGATACCCAGAATTTTTTACAGTTTTAAAAATGAGCAAGACTTTGGTGGTGATAGTCGAAGCTTCTGGAGGAGATATCCAGAATTTTAAACACAGCTGAGAACAAGACAGGTTAAGGTCCCGAGACCATCGTCGAGGTCATTTCCTTTCTTGCAAATCGATTTCGTTTCCTTAAGACGAATCGAGCCTTGATTAGGTAGGGAATTCAATTTAAAGACAAATCTTCAATTTACTATTTTTTTTTTTTAAAAATAAAAAATAAAAAAAAAATTAAATTAAAAAAATAAAAAATAATGATGAAAAAAATTGAAAAAAAGAAAAAAGGAAAAATGAAAAAAAATGAAAAAATAGAAAATGAAAAAAGAAAAAGAAAACCCCTTTCCTTTCCTCCACATGTGATTTCACTGACCGTACAAAATTAGTGTTGGTTTATCTTTGCCTGATTCCTGATTCTCAGCAATAGCCAAAGAGGGGCAGCTGTAGACACCTATTGTCCGGACCACTAAACAGGTATGTTTTCTTCCCATATTGATGTTTCCAAGTATAAAAAGATTGTTTTCATCCTGCAGGTGAGACTCCGAGACTTAGTTTAAAAGGGCGAGCACAAAAAGTCAAACTTGAAAAAGTCAACCCCGAAAAAGTCAACCCCGAAAAAGTCAACCCAGAAAGTCAACTACTGAAAAAGTCAACCCACTTTCAAAATCAAGATTTTAAGTTCAATTGAAAAATGGAGAAATAATTTTGATAATCCGAGGTCTACATTGAAAGATATGGAGTTCGGAAGTTGGGATTTGGAGGTTCAGTAGAAAAGAAACCCTAATCCGAGAAATTTGGGGAAAAGTGCTTAAATGATCAAACTGGTCGAAATTGAAGGTTCCAAATGAAAGATAAGCACTGAATACGGGTAATGGAGAAGTCACTTGCAAGAAAAACCGAAAGAAAAGTCAATCCGGGAGAAAACCGAGAATTAGGGTTTTTACTGGATTTCAGTGAAATCGGGAAGAATCACAGAAATGGCCCGACTTGGTAAGACCAAAGCCCCCAATGGATGAGGAATGATTAAAAAGGATGGCCCAAGGCTCAGATTGAAGAAAATCTGAAAATCGGACTTGTTTTGAGCAAAACCGGGTTTCGGATGTTAAAGGGGCAAAATTGGAAAAATTTGGGAAAAATAGCAAATGGACTCCGAAAATTCTGAAAAATTTGTCAATCTCATTCTTAAATCATTTGGAAGAGATTGGTAAAAGAAAATCTTGATTCGGAGTTCGGTTGCAAAATGGCCAAATCCCGGGCTTCTTATGTAGTAATTCAAAAAGGAAAATCCCGGAAAAATATCAAATGAGCTCCAAATCTTTTGAAAATTTGCAGATCTCATTTTTAAATTGTTTGGAAGAGATTGGCGAAAGGAAATCTAGATTCCGAGTTCGTTTGCAAAATGGCCAAATCCCGGGCTTCTATGCAATAATTCAAAAAGATAAATCCCGGAAAAATAGCAAATGGGATCCAAATCTTTTGAAATTTTGCAGATCTCATTTTTAAATTATTTGAAAGAGATTTGCGAAATAAAATCTTGATTCCGAGTTCGTTTGCAAAATGGCTAAATCCCGAGCCTCTGATGTAGTAATTCAAGCCGATAAATCTCGAAAAAATACCAAATGAGCTCCAAAAATTATGAAAACTTCTAGATCACACTTTTTAATTATTTTGAAGATATTGGTGAAGAAAAATCTTGATTTGGAGCTCGTTTAAAAAATGGTAAAAAGTAAGGGCATAAAAAGACATTTTGGGAAGAAAAAATCCAAATAAATAGCAAACGGACTCGGATAATTTTGAAAACTTCCAGAACTCAATATTTTATTATTTTGGAAGTATTAAAAAAAGAAAAATTGAATTTGGAGCCCGTTTGATATTTATTTTGCATCCGGGGGGCAAAATGGTCGTTTCACCCAAGCAACCGAAAAGGGCTTCTTTGGGCCTTTCAAAAATCAGAGCTGGGCTGGAAAAGAGAAGTGCTGGCCTGCCCAAGCCCAAAGGAAAGAGGAAGCTTAGGATTTTTTCAATCAAGTGATCAAAAATCAAGAGTTAAGTTAGAGATTTTCATTTTTGAGCCTAAGTCCCAATCCTACATCCCTTTGTAATGTCAAGCCAAGGAGGTGCTCACCTTATAAATAAGGAGTCTTGGCCTTTGGTTGAGACCACCCACTACCCCTTGTGAGATAGTCTATACACTTGTATTAGGATTATCCGGGTGGTGAGTCATAGTGTTTTTGTTGAGAGGGTTTAGAGCTTAATCCGTTCAAAAGCTACTTTGAGGGTTTGTAGCTTAATCCGTTCAAAAGCTACTCTGAGGGTTTATAGCTTAATCCGTTCAAAAGCTACTTGGTGAGTTTTCATTTTAAAATAATGTTTCTTGTTCTTCCTTCATTTCCTTTCTTAAGTATATTTTTCTTACATTTTGTTTTTACAATAAACTCACCATGGCCAAATGGCCTACATTATTTATTTTAAGTTGTTGTTTTTGATTCATTTTACCATGTTGTTTATGCTATTTTCTTTATTTTTGATGTTTTAAATATTATGTTATTTCATGTTCTTAAGTTATATTTAATTTGGTTGCTTTGTTTGTTGCCATTTATGTCTTAGATATCATGTTTTTGCATTTTTAATTTTCTGTTTTCATGTTGTTTAAATTTGAGCATGTTTTAGAGTTAGCATATTAAGTGTTTGTGAAAATGCTTGTGTGATTCTTTGCATGATTCTTGTTTTATATCTTAGTGAGCATGTTTTAGATTTGGTATATTAGGTGTTTGTGAAAATGCTTGTGTGATTTTTGTGTTATGACTTAGTTTTTCATGCTAGCATACCAAGTGTTTGTGAAAATGCCATGCTTGTTGGAGCTTGGGGCCATTTGGCTACTCCATGTGTTTTGCATTGTGTGTTGTATTTTTGTCATGCTAGCTGTTAGGTTTTTGCATTTGCATGATATTTGGTTGGATTTTTGAATTAAGCATGCCTTGTGTTTGTGAAAATGCCATGCATGTCTTAGGTCTAGGTTACCTTAAATGTCATGCAAGTTCATGTTAGGTCTAGGCCATATTATTTGTGTCATGCATTTTCCTTACATTTAGGTTTAAATCCATGCATTTCATGCATTATGTTTGCTGCATTATTTCATGCATTTCATGTTCATGCCACTTGAATAATGACTTGAGCCAATTAATGGTTCAAGGTCATGCTCTCTTGAGCACACTTGTGGAAAATTAAGTTTGTCAAATTGATTATTCTACCTTTGTGATTTTTTTACTTAAGCCAATTTTTATCTAACTTTCAAAAAGTCCTAGCTACTGTTTTCAAGTCATTCTATGAGCTTCAAATATTTTTATTTTGATTTTTAAATGATTTTATCAAAGACAAAAAAATGTGTTGGCAAAGCATTTTTTTCCACCCAAAACTCGTACATCTCCGATTTTTCTGGGAATTCATCTTTGATCAGAAAATTAATTCGATTTTTTCCCGTGTACTTTTACATGTCCTGAGTCTCCAATAATTTTTTCAGAATTTTTGGAATTTTTAAAAATAGGGTAAAAAATTGTGGATTAAAACTGGACAGTGGAGTCAGAATTGATTTTAAAGAAAAACAAAGCAGTTTTTTCTCCTCCAAAAACTCGTACATCTCTGGTTTTTCTGGGAATTCATCTTTGATCAGAAAATTAAGTCGATTTTTCTCCTTGTATTTTTACATGTCCTGAGTCTCCAATAATTTTTTCAGAATTTTTTGAATTTTTAAAAATAGGGTAAAAATCGTGGATTAAAACTGGACAGTGGAGTCAGAATTGAATTTAAAGAAAAACCAATTTTCTGTTTTGGTTAATTTACTTAGAGTGGGCTGATTAGGAGGGTTAGCTACTGACTTAGGGTAATTTCTAAGCCTTTTTAAACTCTAAAAATGGTTTTTCAAGTCCCGGGTTAAGGGTAGCCAAGTCCGGATTTTTTTAAACTTAGGAAATTAGAGTCATTTTATAAATTTTAGCCCAGTTTTTATTTTTAATTCAAGCTTTTCAAAATTGTTTTCAAACAATCACAAAGTATTTTGGTTTTAGAATATTTAATTTGACATATTTTCCTAAGGTAACCGGATATCTTTTTAGATATACGGATTTCCTTAATTAAAGGAAAAAATACATTTCATGCATTGCATTTTTATATTCATGCATTTTATATAATATGTGATTCTTGCCATAATAATTTCTATGTGTCATGACATTTAGGTTGCATTATATTATTTAGATTTTGCTATGTCATTTTATTTATGTCATGCCTATACATATTCATTTCTTTTAAATGTTTTCAAAAAAGATAATGGTTTTCAATAAAAATAAAGATATTCCCGAGTTAAAATAATTCATGAGTTCTCTACCGGGTTTGCTGGAGGGAATATCATCAATTATTATTAATAAAGGAATATCTTTCTTTCAAAAAAAAAAAGAGAATGATTCGGAAAGTTTTCCAAAACTAATAAAAATTTCTATATTTTGCCACGTTTGTTGGGGAATATAGGAAAATTTTGAATTTATAAATTCCGGATCATTTTCAATAAAAAATGGAATTATTTTTCTTTAAATTGGGAATTAATTTGAAATACTAAATTTAAAACCAACTTTTACCAAGACTTGAGATAACACACGATTAATAAGGTACCGATTTATACGGGCGTTGTGGGGGTGCTAATCCTTCCCCACACGTAACCGACTCCCGAACCCGCTTCTTTGATTTCTCTGGTTTAAAACGCAGACTTGAAATCGGTTTTTAAAATGTTTTAATTAATTTTTAAAATATTTTATAAAATCGGTTTTAATAGGTGGCCGATCACACCTAGGTAAAAAATATTGGTGGCGACTCCATGTCTTTTTAGGTCATTTCCAAAACCTTCATTTTTTAGAGGAATTAAGTCGACTTTTCCTCGGTTTTTTTATGTCACGCCTAACGAATAATAAAGTCTTGCGATGAGACTCGTCGTTATTTTTTTAGGTTGCGACAGCTTGGCGACTCCACTGGGGAAATATTAGAGAGTCAGGCCTAGAATTAGTCGTGTGTTATCTCAGTCTCGGTTTTGTTGGTTTAATTGGTATTTAATTTTAATTCCCACATTTTTTTAATAAGGATAATTTTGAAAAATAGTAAAATATTTTTAAATATGTTCATACTCATGTGCATGCATTTTATTATTGTTCTCTAGTTATTTAAGGTTGCATATTATAATTGCTTGTTGGTTAATGCGTTACACTATTCTTGAATGTTTTAATTGCTAGGGCATTTAGAATAAGGTTTGTAGAATAGGTGGTGAAAGGTTTATTATTCCTCCACACACACTACACGTGCATTTGCATAACATGAATCCTATACCCGGGTTCCGTCCTTTTAAGTGGGAGTAAAGTAACTACGCCTTCGTGATGATCCTCCGTATGGGCTAGTGAAACACTTTCGGAGTATAAAGTACCTAATGCCTTCGTGATAATCCTCCGTACGGGCATAGGAAAATATACTCTAACGAATTGAACCCGCTTTTATCGGGGTGCCTTACTAGCCTTCACCCGCGACAGTGAGGAACAATTCGGGGCCTTAGAACCGATTCACCCTCATATAGTGAACCTAGGCGAAGCCATCCCGAATTTCCGTTAGATATACCGAAAATAGGAACACATGGAGGGACATTTCTAAACTTTTTATTACATGTTTTACACTCCGAATAAGTGTGGTAGATCGGGCAACGATGTACGTACATCGCCCGTAATAAATGTGATACTCCGCCTCGAAGGCATCGTGATGCCTAAATAAGCAGATATTGCTGGGGCAGATGTTCATTAGCTGTTTTTTTAATAAAAAAAAAAAAATCCTTTTTCAAGCATTTTTGCATGTGGCACATTTCATGCATGTGTAAATAGAGCATGTACATTTTTGGTTGTATTATTGATCTCATTCTTTGCAATAAACAGTTGGTAATTGAATTTGATGATTTCATAAAACCGGTAGTGTCACATGAACATTTGCATATTGTACCATAGTAAGATCCACCCTGAAATTCTTTTGAAAATGATGTGATTGGTTTATCAAAAAAAAAAAATCAAAAAAAAAAATCAAAAAAAAAAAAAAAATTGGAGGCAAATCCTGCATAATGAGATTTTTGAATAGTCCAACCAATTTCGTGTAATCATTGATTTCTTTGTATATACCTTTGTGTTAATTCATTTATTTTTGCATGTATCATTTTGACATCATGTTATAGTCATAGCATGCATGGTCATTCATTGTAAGATACGTTTATGACATGCATGGTCATTATTTGTATATACTTATGTATCAATTTATTTGACATATTGTTTTCAAACAATCACAAAGTTTTGTTTTTTTTTTAGAAAATCTAATTTGACATATTTTTCTAAGGTAACCGGATATTTTTTTAGATATACGGATTTCTTTATTTAGAGGAAAAAAATACATTTCATGCATTGCATTTTTCATGTTCATGCATTTTATTTAAATGTGTGATTTTTGCTATGATATCTTCCATGATATTATTATTATTTTAATTCACATTTTATGATCTTATATTTGTTTGCCATATGATTTTGAATGTTTCATGATATCCTATGCTTTTTGTTTAGTTATTTTTGTCATATTGTTTAGCATATACTTTGTCCATGCATTATTATTTTTATTTTTATTTTCATGCATATTATATGTTAGCATTATTTTAATTTCATGTCATTTAGATCACATTCCATGTTATTTAGGTTATTTTATTTATAACATGCCATGTCATTTAAAATATGGCATATCATTTAAAATTGTCATGTCATTTAAATCATTTTATCTCATTTAGAATATACCATGATACTTAGGATTGTTCATTTTACCTAGAATATACTATGTCATTTAAATTATGTCATATCATTTGGGTTGCATTATATTATCTAGACTTTGCCATGTCATTTTATTTATGTCATACATGTTCATGTTCATATTTCTAAATGTTTTGAAAAAATATAATGATTTTCAATAAAAATAAATATATTACCGAGTTAAAATAATTTAAGAGTTTTCTATCGGGTTTGCTGGAGGGAATATCATTAATTATCATTAATAAAGGAATATATTTGATAACTCGTATAATTATATAGTTTTTAGTTATGTTTTATTATTGTTTTGTGTCAAATACGAGTTATTATTGTTTAGTCTAATTGTGTTTATGATCTTTTATATTTTTATGTAATTTGGTGTTTTTCACAAGTTTCTTTGAGTGATTTCAGATTACTAGAATTAAGGGCAAATCCAGTTCAGTTCCAGTTCCGACACCGTTTGCCATATCATCTATATCTCGAGTTTCACTGAAGCAATAAGGCTGAAATTTGTAGCCGTGCAAAGCTAAGAGGCATATCTATCTTTTTCATATTTTACACTTCTTGAAACGGAGTCGTTTTCCCTAGCGAAATCGACCATCAAGTTGGCTGATGTGCAATGACGTCTGTGCTGACCTGTTTTCGTATTTTGCCCATATCTTCTTATCTACATCAGCAAATGAGCTGATTCCAACGGCTATGGATCCGTAACTGATAGGGGTATATTTTTCTAGAAGACAATTTTATCAGATCGAGCCTCCAACATTGACAAAATCGACCATCAAGCTGGCTGATCAGAATTGTCATACAATATGACGAAAATTGTTAGAAAAATGCACCCACCTATTATACCTACCTTTGAAATTTGTAAAGCTTGTCTCTTGTCATTTAGCCCTCCAAAATGTGTATAAATAGAGGGCCTTGGATGAGTATTGAAAGACATTGATACATTGGTAGGATATTAGCCATTGTAATAAAATTCTCTAAGTTTTCTTTTTCTTTCCTTTCTCTAGTTTTCTTTTTCTTTATTTACTTATGCTTCTTACATTTCTTTTCATTTTATTCATATCTAGTATGTGTTGCTAATCATATTGTTGAGGTGGTGAGGTGAAGCTCTTGGTAAATGCTAAGGTTAGTCTCTTAAACATGAACTAAAATGAATCATCATTTATAAACACTAGTATAGATAATATTTTCTTTTGGTCTAAAATCATACTTGCAAAGTAGAGATCTTGATTCATTATTGACAATGAAAATGGCACAGTAAATGCTTGGTTTCATAACCTTGATTTGTTGTAGACATATACCTTGGCATAAGGAATGCTTGGACTCTTTTTGTAAGTTTTGAGGACACCAAATGAACATAATATCATATGCTATGGACGTTGGACAATTTGGACTGAATTGCTAAACCTTCCGATTGGAACCTCCCTTATGTGTGGATTTCAATTGTGTAATAAAACAAGATTAATCTTAGCATAACACCAAGAGTGGATTCTCTAACCTCAACATCTTTTCTAATTGTTTTTTCTATCTTGTTTAATTTCTTTTATATTTTGTTTATTTTGTTCTCTAATATCTTGTTTATCTTATTTTGTTGTTGATTCCCTAATATCTCGTTTACTTTCTTTTTCTTATATATTTATAAACTTATACTTACTAATACGCTTCCCTGTGGTTCGACCTCGGACACCCGAGAATTTATTACTTGAACATAACCTGCACTTGGGTTTACAACTCTTAATTGAGTCACCATCAAGTTTTTGGCGCCGTTGCCGGGGAGGCAATACTAAGTATATAAGTTTATAAGTATATTTATTTTTATTGGCTGGTTATACCGCCTATATTTATTTTTATTGGCTGGTTATACCGCCTAATTTTCTATATATTTATATTTATATTGTATATTAACTTTGTTTTATTTTTATTGGCTGGTTATACCGCCTAATCTATATATTAACTTTGTTTTATGCTTGTTTGGCGACGTGATTTTAGATCTCGTCGTTTAGTTAGATTTTATTGTGAAACTTTTTAAGGTAATCTTTCTAATACAACTCCTACCATGGCTGACAATGAAAGTGTTCATGCTGAAGATGAGAACAGACAAGTACGCACCATGCGTGACTACTTGCAACCAACTCGAAGCTCATCACCCTCTTGTTTTATTTTTCCTCTCAATGCAAACAACTTTCGTTTTAAACCAGGTATGATAGCTTTGCTTCCAAATTTCCATGGGTTAGAATCGGAAAGTGCTTACTCGTGTCTAAAAGACTTCGAAGATGTATGTGTCACCTTTAATGACCAACAATGTACAAATGAAATTGTCAAGCTAAAATTATTTCCTTTTTCTTTAAAAGATAAAGCAAAAATTTGGCTTCATAATTTAAAACCAAGGTCAATTGGCACATGGCAAGAATTACAAACTGAGTTTCTAAAGAAATTTTTCCCAGCACATAAAACTACTGCTTTGAAAAGACAGATTCAAAATTTCAATCAAAATCAAAATGAAGCATTTTTTCAGTGCTGGGAGCGTTTTAAAGATTTGTTAAGTTCTTGTCCACATCATGGTTTTGAAAAATGGCATCTTATTAGTTTCTTTTATGAAAGTTTAACTCCCGAAACTAAACAATTTGTTGAAACAATGTGTAACGGTGAGTTTCTAGAAAAAGAACCTGAAGAAGCCTTTGACTACCTAGACCATTTGGTAGATAACTCTCAAGCCTGGCACACAGATAATTCCTCTGAAAGTTCCAATAGATCTAATCTTGTTTCTAACAGAGGTAAATATCATTTTAGTCAAGAAGATGAGATAAAAGCTAAATTAGCTAATTTGGCTAGAAAGATTGAAGCCATGGAACTTAGAGAAGTAGAAGAAGTCAAAACGGTTAAAAATGAAGAAAGTTGTGGAATTTGTGAAATCATGGGACACCCCACTTCTGAATGCCCAAACATTTCCATTCTTAAAGAAGCGTTGCATGATCAAGTAAATTCCATAAACACATTTAAAAAGCCTTTTCTTTCTCCTTACTCTGAAACGTATAACCCTGAATGGAGAAGTCATCCCAACTTCAGTTGGCGGAATAATAATCATGTTCAAGTACCACAATCTCAAAAGCCGGGCAACACTTTTTCCTATCAACCTTCACGTGTACAAACCTTGGAAGAGACATTGCAAGCATTCATGCAAACACAAGCAAATGTGAATAACCAAACTTCACAGGACATCAATGAGATCAAAAACACCTTGTCCACATTGACAGCTTCATTACGCACTCAAGAAAAAGGTAAGTTTCCTGCTCAACCTCAGCCTAACCCTTCTACTCAATGTCTTGTTTCTTGCTCCAATGAAACTCAACAGGAAAATGCCAGTTCTATCACAACTCTTCGAAGTGGAAAGGCAATTGACAAAAAGATTCCATCAAAAGACCAAGATCCTCTTTCCCCTCTGAAAAGTATTGGTAAGGATGATGGTAAGTCTGAACTTCTTGAAAATTTGGACAAAGAAAAAGGTATGTATCCTGCTCCTTTTCCTCAAAGGTTGCAAACAATAAAGAATTTGAATCAAAATGCAAAAATTTATGAACTTTTCAAACAAGTTAAGATTAACATTCCTTTATTGGATGCAATCAAACAAGTTCCATCTTATGCTAAATTTTTGAAGGACATGTGCACAGTTAAAAGGAAACATAATGTACAAAAGAAAGCATTTCTGACTGAAAGTGTGAGCTCAATCATTCAGCACCTTACTCCACCAAAATTCAAAGATCCTGGATGTCCAACAATCTCATGCATCATTGGAAACACTAGAATAGAACGTGCATTGCTTGATCTTGGTGCTAGTGTTAATCTTTTGCCTTTTTCTGTTTATCAACAGTTAGGTTTAGGTGAACTCAAGGAAACACCTGTTACACTTCAACTAGCTGATCGTTCTGTAAAAATTCCTCGAGGGATAGTTGAAGATGTTTTGGTTCAAATTGATAATTTTTACTTCCCTGTTGATTTTATTGTTTTGGACACACATCCTGTTTCAAATCCAAATGTTCAAATTCCTGTTATATTAGGCCGTCCATTTCTTGCAACTTCTAATGCTCTGATAAATTGCAGGAATGGTATGTTGAACATTTCTTTTGGAAATATGACTTTACAATTAAATGTGTTCAACACTTGCAAGCAACCTGGTGATGATTCAGAAGTACATGAAGTGGATTTCATTGAAGAACTTGTTCATGAACATCTCACCACTACCACATTCCATGATCCTTTAGAAGCTTATTTAATTGAATGTGAGTTTGATAATGCTTCAGAAATTTCACACACTGATTCTTTGTTAAATTCTTTTCAAGTTAAGCATTGTTGGAAACAAAAGTTTGAGGAACTTCCATCACTCACAAATGTCACTGTACCATCAACTATTGAACCACCCAAGCTGGATTTAAAACCATTGCCATCCGAGCTAAAATATTCCTTTTTGGGTGAGAATGAAACTTTTCCAGGCATAAATGAACTTGAGGAACTCAGAAAAGATGCATATGAGAATTCTAAAATTCATAAAGAAAGAACTAAAGCCTTTCATGACAAGTTAATTTCAAGAAAAACATTTGATGTTGGGCAAAAAGTTCTACTTTATAATTCTAGACTTCACATATTTCCTGGTAAGTTGAGATCAAGATGGACTGGCCCATTTGTGGTTAAGCATGTGTATCATTATGGAGCAGTTGACATTGAGAATCCTCAAAATGGTAACGTATTCAAGGTAAATGGACAAAGATTCAAACTCTTTTTGGAAAATCATGTTACTCAAGAAGAGGTTGTTTTTCTTTCTGATCCTTGTTTTGAAAATAACTAGATGTAAATATAATTTTTACTAATCTTCAAAAAAAAATATATATACATTTTTTTTCCTGGTTAAATGGCGGATAACGGTACTCCGTGATTATTTAAGTCGGTTCCATCAGCTACCCACAAAACTGATATTGTATATTAATTTCTCTTTCAATTTCTCTTTCATTTTTTTTTTATTTTTTTTTAGGATGGATGATATTCTCACAAGATTGCAGAAACGATTTCCTCCTTTTCCTCGAAATATTTTACTGAAGCTTTACCAAGTTCGATTTGAAAGATTAAGAATGCTTATGCACAAAGGGATTCCTGAAGACATACGTTGGATAATTGAAGCCAAGTTACGTGAAGATGAATATCTTCCTGTTTTGCATTTACCAGGTACAGGTAGAAGCACTTTTGCAAAGAAGCGACGAGCAAAGCGCATGAGTTCAAATTGCCACAAATGTGCACGATGGACGTGTAACGATAAATGTCATTCTATTGGGATTCCGTCCTCTAATCGAGATGATAAAATTGAATTCATTAAGGATGGACTGAGTAAGGAGAATTTGGGTAATATCCAACTTTCTCTTGAGACGCATCCTAGTGGAGACGTACAAAGAGAAATTCTTGATTTATGGCCGCAATTCCAAAGGGAATGGCAATATCTTGGGAATCTGATGTTAAAAGACCCTGTTTGCCAGCTTGTAAGAAAACTGGATGGGAAGCATATCCTCGACTCATAGAAGGCGTTTAAGCCGTTTCTGGACGTAAAACCAGAGGAAGATGTGAGCCACAATCACAACTACAATAAATGACTTCTCAGCTTTTGGTTTGATTTGCAATAACTTTATTTCGGTTTAATTTACGTGTTGTTAGAATTGTCTAATTATTCTCGTTTTTTTTTCCATTGGTCTTTTACGGTTGATTTTTCTTCTCTTTTTGATTTTTTTCCTGAAATCACGCAAAAATCTTTTGTTAGGTTAACATTTTCTTCTGACAGGTCAAATACACTTTCGGCGACATTATTACTCTTGTCTGATTCACTACTCAGTCCTCTATATATTACACCATGTACTCATTCTCTTTCAGGCACTTGAAAAAAAAAATGGAAAGTACTTCGTCCCAGCGCATTAAAAAAAATTTGTGTCTTTGGAGGTGCTTATCCAGGGAAAAATAACATATTCGCTGATGAAGCCATAAGAGTTGGAGTAATACTTGCCCAACAAAAGATCCAGTTGATTTATGGAGGCGGTAGTACGGGTTTAATGGGAGCAGTCGCTACAGCAGCACACGCCGGAGGAAGTCCAGTTCTAGGAATCGTGCCAAAACTATTCACAGGTTTTTGTGGACCTACCGTGGGTAAGGAAATACAAGTCTGGAGTATCCCTGAACGGATAACAATCATGTACCATTCTGCCGATGCATTCATTGCTTTACCAAGAGGTCTGGGTACATTGGAAGAAATAGCTTGTGTGGCTTCTTGGTCATCTTTGGTCACAAATAAGAAACCCATTGGTTTGCTTAATATTAATGGTTATTTTAGTAATTTGCTTTCATATTTAGATAATGCTGTGGATAATGGATTCATGTTTTCAGAAGCAAGGAGAACCATAATTTCTGCTACAACCATTGAAGATTTACTCAAAAAGCTCCAAGCTTATGAGTATTTATCTGCTACGGTTGTTTCGCAAACGCTCGGAAAAAGAAAAAGAGATATGGACGAGCAAGGAGTGGATTGCACTTTGTCTTTGTGACATTATCTAACATTTTGTTTGTTGTGTCTCAGTTATAATAAGTGGTTAGCAACCTCTGCAGGTAATATCTCCTAAATTCTACCTTTAGTAGGGGGTAAGGGACATATTTCGCTAATTTTAAAAATAAAAAAAAAAGTTTGTTGTGTTTTAAGCAATTTAGAAGTATTCATTCTGAACAAGGTCTGAGTAAGGGAGACTTGAGACATACCTTGTCAGTTTGATTTTAATCTTTTTATGTTTACTTGTTAATTTTTGTTTAGTATTTTAGGATTAATTAGGTTGCATGAGTTTGTTTTGTTTTGAGTCTTAGTTATTCCTATTCTTATGTTATTAGTTCTTTTCTCTTACACATGATTCTTTCATTTGGGTTAATAGATTTACATTGAGGACAATGTAAGAATTAAGTGTGGGGGGAACGATTTAGGATTTCTTTTATTTTTGTCTACTATTTTTTTTATGAGTCTTTATTATTATTATTATTTTTTTAATGTGTTCTAGTTCCTTTTTAATACAATGATGAGATATGAATTGCATAAGTCTAAAACAGATTTATTAGTGAGAAGATTTTCATGAGAATTGAGCTTGATGTCAACCTTTTTATGAGCCAATGTTAATATGATATGTTGATTGAGAAAGAAGCATGTTTAGACTTAATCTGACTTGTATAATCATCCTTGTGAGTTTTTGAGCCTATAATGATTGATGCATTATACAAATCAATCTAACTTCTTTCTTGAGTGCTCTTATGATTACATGATTCTCTAGAACTTGCTTTAAACCGTTTGAGACTATATTGATACATGTGACAACATGAATATGATAGAGGCATTAGGATTATAACCAGAGCCAAACAGCCATCCCTTATTGATGTTCTAAGAGAACATCCCCACTAGTGAGCCAATTTGAGCCTTCATTAAATATGCTGTTTTATTGGTAACCACAACTTACACATAGCCTAAATATACTTATATCCTTACCCTTGTTCTAAAGATGGATTATATATTTTGAGACATATTGCAAAAAACAAGGGATATTTTTAGTTGAAAATTTGGGTTAGAAACAAAAGATAAGTGTGGGGGAAGAAAAGGAGAGAGGCAAAAGTCAAGAGAAAAAGAAAGGGATCATTGTCAAATACATTCCCATATTAAAAAAAAAAAATCTTCTCTTGAACTTCTAGTTAAAGTAAAGAAAAAGATGTTACAAAGTTGGTTAGAATGAAGCCAAGGCTCAACATGAATATTTAGCCTATGTTATTATGTGCTTTATAAGAGTTTTGAGAAGTTTTATTTGTATGATCTTATTATGTCTCTAAAATCTATGAACTCTTTGGAACCTTTGTGATATCTTTATCCTTTTGTTCTTTAACCACATTATAACCCTTTGGCCCCATTACAACCTTGAATAAAGACCTCTTGATTTATGAAGTTGTATGATCTAAATAGTGGAGAATAGATGGACAAGCAAGCATATGGTAGAAGTGTTTTCATGAGATTGATTGAGTGTAAACACTTTACCACTACTTTAAAGAGTGAAAATCAAGAGAGTATCCCATGTGAGAAGTTGAGATTAAGTTTGAATATGCACTATTTTGATTGAAATATGTTATGTTAATATTGGCTTAACTCATTTATTTACATTCAAGCAAGATTTTTTGTGAATTTCTTTAAGCTATTGATTAGTTTTTAAGACTTGTCCAATGATTATCTCTAATTTATATTGGAAGGATTAGTTATAATTATTATTTTTAGTTTTTCTTATGTCTTCAATGTTTGTGGGTATCGTCCTAGTAAACCCTCACGAGACTAAACTCGTCCACTAGGGACACCTAGGGGTTTAAAGGCTTGTGTCACATGCTAAGTGCCACCGTGATTTCCTACGAAAATGGATTAGATTAGATTTTCTTATTTTATTTTTATTGAGTCGTTGCTAGGGACTAGCAACAATCTAAGTGTGGGGGTGTGATAACTCGTATAATTATATAGTTTTTAGTTATGTTTTATTATTGTTTTGTGTCAAATACGAGTTATTATTGTTTAGTCTAATTGTGTTTATGATCTTTTATATTTTTATGTAATTTGGTGTTTTTCACAAGTTTCTTTGAGTGATTTCAGATTACTAGAATTAAGGGCAAATCCAGTTCAGTTCCAGTTCCGACACCGTTTGCCATATCAGCTATATCTCGAGTTTCACTGAAGCAATAAGGCTGAAATTTGTAGCCGTGCAAAGCTAACAGGCATATCTATCTTTTTCATGTTTTACACTTCTTGAAACGGAGTCGTTTTCCCTAGCGAAATCGACCATCAAGTTGGCTGATGTGCAATGACGTCTGTGCTGACCTGTTTTCGTATTTTGCCCATATCTTCTTATCTACATCAGCAAATGAGCTGATTCCAACGGCTATGGATCCGTAACTGATAGGGGTATATTTTTCTAGAAGACAATTTTATCAGATCGAGCCTCCAACATTGACAAAATCGACCATCAAGCTGACTGATCAGAATTGTCATACAATATGACGAAAATTGTTAGAAAAATGCACCCACCTATTATACCTACCTTTGAAATTTGTAAAGCTTGTCTCTTGTCATTTAGCCCTCCAAAATGTGTATAAATAGAGGGCCTTGGATGAGTATTGAAAGACATTGATACATTGGTAGGATATTAGCCATTGTAATAAAATTCTCTAAGTTTTCTTTTTCTTTCCTTTCTCTAGTTTTCTTTTTCTTTATTTACTTATGCTTCTTACATTTCTTTTCATTTTATTCATATCTAGTATGTGTTGCTAATCATATTGTTGAGGTGGTGAGGTGAAGCTCTTGGTAAATGCTAAGGTTAGTCTCTTAAACATGAACTAAAATGAATCATCATTTATAAACACTAGTATAGATAATATTTTCTTTTGGTCTAAAATCATACTTGCAAAGTAGAGATCTTGATTCATTATTGACAATGAAAATGGCACAGTAAATGCTTGGTTTCATAACCTTGATTTGTTGTAGACATATACCTTGGCATAAGGAATGCTTGGACTCTTTTTGTGAGTTTTGAGGACACCAAATGAACATAATATCATATGCTATGGACGTTGGACAATTTGGACTGAATTGCTAAACCTTCCGATTGGAACCTCCCTTATGTGTGGATTTCAATTGTGTAATAAAACAAGATTAATCTTAGTATAACACCAAGAGTGGATTCTCTAACCTCAACATCTTTTCTAATTGTTTTTTCTATCTTGTTTAATTTCTTTTATATTTTGTTTATTTTGTTCTCTAATATCTTGTTTATCTTATTTTGTTGTTGATTCCCTAATATCTCGTTTACTTTCTTTTTCTTATATATTTATAAACTTATACTTACTAATACGCTTCCCTGTGGTTCGACCTCGGACACCCGAGAATTTATTACTTGAACATAACCTGCACTTGGGTTTACAACTCTTAATTGAGTCACCATCAATATTTCCTTCAAAAAACGAGAATGATTCGGAAAGTTTTTCAAATGAATAATTTTTTTTTATATTTTGCTGATTTTGTCGGAGAATATAGGAAAATTTTGAATTAATAAATTCCGGATCATTTTCAATTAAAAATGAAATTATTTTTCTTTAAATTGGGAATTAACTTGAAATACTAAATTAAAAATCAACTTTTTACCGAGACTTGAGATAACACACGATTAATAAGGTACCAATTTATACGGGCGTTGTGGGGGTGCTAATCCTTCCCCGCACGTAACCGACTCCCGAAACCGCTTATTTGATTTCTATGGTTTATAACGCAGACTTGAAATTGGTTTTAAAATATTTTATAAAACAGGTTTTAATAGGTGGCCGATCACACCTATCTAAAAAAGATTGGTGGCGACTCCATGTCTTTTTACGAGGCCGTTTTCATACCCTCGACCTTTTATTTCAATCTAGAGGAATTAAGTCATCTTTTTCTCTACTTCTGTCTCCCCCTCACTCGAAAGAGTCCCCCGCGATCGGGATCACGTATGGACACTTTTATTTTTCTAGAGGAATTAAGTCGACTTTTTCTTCTTTTTTTAATGTCACACATAACGAATAATAAAGTCTTGCGATAAGACTTGTTGTTGTTATTGTTATTATTATTATTTTTTTAGGTTGCGACAATTAAAGAAGGGGTGCTTAGAATTTAATGAAAGCTGGCAAAGAGAGAGAGAGGATGATTCAGAAGAAGAAAAAGGGAAAGACAGAGAAAAAAAACTCGATAAAGTGGAGAGAGAAAGAGAGAAATTAGAGAAAAAAATTAGGTCATTTTGGAATATCTTTTATATTTGTTTTATCTTTTGATTAACATTAATGAGATATTTTAGACCTCTAATTATCTCGAGTTCGAATCATATCGAGTTTAAATATTTTCAGGTTCGTACCTTCTCAGATTCAGATTTTTTTGGTTTCAAATCATTTCGATTTCAAATAATTTATGTCGTGTTCATATTATTTTTCATGTCATATTCATGTTTTTTTTCATATGTTCAAAGTATTTGTGTCGTGTTATTTTTCGTGTGTTCAAAGTATTATAAATTTATATAATTTTTACAAGTTAATAATTCGTTAACGTAGATTTTGACACATTCGTGTCGTGTTCGTGTGTTCAAAATATTATAAATTTATATAATTTTTTACATGTTAATAATTTATTTTATGTAGATTTTGAGACGTTCGTTTATATATATATATATATATTGTTCATATTATCTTTCGTGTCGTATTTTAATAATTTTTTTCATGTTGTATTCGTGTCGTTTTTAATTCATCCAAATATTTTGTATAGTTTGTCATTATAATTCAATTTAAAAAAAAAAATTGTGTAAGTGTCGTGTCTCAATTCATCCCATATTTTGCATAATTTATTATAATGATTTAATTTTGAGAAAAAAATGTATGTTCGTAACGTGTTTGTGTTATTTTATCGTGTGTTTAAAGTATTATAAATTTATCAAAATTTTTACACGCTAATAATTGATTTTATGTTGATTTTGACACGTTCCTGTATTTTTGTCGTGTTCATGTTATTTTTCGTACCGTATTTTAATTATTTTTTTCATGTTCTTTTCATGTCGTATAATCATGTTGTGTTCGAAATTGTCAAGTCTAATTGACACTATTCAAATAACTCTCAATTTTGTGTCACATGTGATTGTGTTCGTGTTATTTTTTTTTGTCATAATCGTATTCAAGCTATTATATATTTATATAAATCTTGATACATTAATAATTCGTTTTATGTAGATTTTGACACGTACGTGTATTTGTGTCATGTTCATTTTATTTTTCGTGTCGTTTCGTGTTTTAATTATTTTCTCATGTTATAATTGTATCGTATAATTATGTTTTGTTCAAAATTATCGGATCTAATTGACTATATCAAATAACTCTCTATTTTATATCAGGTGTCGTACAATGATGGGAGTTATTATTTTTCTAAATTATGTTTATTTCTTTTGCTTTTTTATCTTTCAAATTTATTACAAAATATCAATTCAAATTTGATAACATATTCGCAGCGAAGCGCGAACATTTTTCTAATGAAAGAAAAAACCCTCCCATCGGAGGGCTTTTTACTATTTTAACTTTTATGATTAATTTTTTTATTTTTTATATAATAAATATATAATAAATTTTATTATTATATAATAATTATATATTTTATTTTTATATAATAATTTAATAAATATATAAATTTTATTATTATAAAATTAATAGGAATTAATTGAAAATAAATAATTACATGAATAATAAAAAATAAATACAAAAATGTTATTTGATATATTTTTATAATTTTTATTAATAAAATATTAGTTGACATAAATATAATTTTAATTATTTATTAATTTTATAAATATCAAATAAATTAAAAATTTATTATATACATATATATACACACATTTTAATCTAATGTCTTTAATGATCATTTTTTCTTATCACTATAATTCACCTTATCGCCATCACTATTTTTGCATCTAAACACATATCCCACAACTGATTTTAATCTCAGCTTTACAGTAATTAATCTCACTGCTATCGCTATTTTTAATCTCACCCAAATTAATATACTCGACTTCCTTGTTATTACTTCTCAAGCCTCAAGGAATATGGCCCAGTGTGGCTTATCTTATTCAACAGAAGATAAGATTTTGGCAAAGGAGTGCTACAAAATAAAATGATGACATTTTTCTTGCTTAATTACTCACTCAAACAGCGAGCAAAGTGGGCTGCAGCTGGAGCGTGGATCTAAAGTATGGGTTTTTTTAATATCATAATATAGTTTTTTTTTTTTTTTAATTCTTAAAATACTGTTGTTTTTCAATTACGTATCAAAATTCGATTTTTTTATCAATTGGGAATCCAATTGGAAATTTCAATTTTTTTTTAAATATCAGTTGGAAAATCGTCATGGATTATGATGATTTCTCAACTTGTTTTTGAAATTTGTATTTTAAATTTTAAAATACCGACGGTAAAAGAATAAAAATAAATAAATAAAATTTATTCATTTTAATTTTTCTTCAAAAAAGTAAATAACAAAATTTAAAATAAAAATTAATTTATCAACCATTTTTTTATTTTATTTTTTATTTAAAAATGAATAACAAAAATTAAAATTAATTTCCCAAAACTTTTTTTTGCTTTTTTATTTATTTCTTTAAAAAAAATAAATAACAAAATTTAAAATAAAAATTAATTTATCAACTACTTTTTTCATTTTTTATTTAAAAAAATTTTAATTTTTCAACAATTTTCCAAAATAATCCATCAATGCAATGATAGTCGCATAATTACATTGATAGTAATTATGCAATTATGAATAAATCTATTCTCGAATTATTTGTGAAACTTATAAATTTAACATAATTTGGATTAGATTTTAAATAAATATTATCAAGTCCTATTTTTTAAAAGTTTAAAATATAAAAATATTTTTGAATATTTAAAAATATATTGAATAATAAATAACAAAATTAAAAGTTAATTTCCCAACAGTTTTTTTGCTTTTTATTTATTTTTTTAAAAAAATAAATTACAAAATTTAAAATAAAAATTAATTTTCCAACAAATTCAAAATAAATAACATGAAATGCAAAACATATAATTTTATATATTACAAATTTAAAATGCATTATTCTCGTTATATTAATAAAAGTACATTTATTCTAATTATTTATGGAGGAGCTCTCGGATCGCGTAGTGTTGAACAACAGTGTCGAGCTCTCCTATTGCGTGATGGTTGGACCCGTCGTTCAACCTCGTCAGTGGCACGTATTCGAGGTCGACCACGACCTCTTGTTGTAACCGCCATTGGTTCTGGTTGTATGTCATCTGCATGCTCATGGACATTGTTGTATTGACCCACATCAATCGATGGAAACGCACTACTAGAGAGATCCATTTTTTCTGTATCAAAAATTTGAAACCCACTGCTGGAGGAGTCAACACCTAGTTCACCCATAAAAGGAACCTGACTACTAGATGGACCACCATATGCTGATTCAGGGGTTCCAAACTGATACATTGTAGTTAGATATGCTAAACTTGGACTTCGGGTGAGTAGCTGTAATCATCAAATTGGTTAAAATTATTACCAACAGTCGAATAACCTGTCGGAATTCATTGAGAACATATATCCCACCAATGGATCCATTGTTGATGCTTCGTAGGCCAGAATTCTTCATGACGCCCACGCATATGAATCTTGTGAACTTTATCAAGGTTCGCCGGTGCTTGATGAATTGGTTGTTGCATCCCAAATTATCGCAACACCTTGTCAATGTGGTACCACTCTACATATGAAAAGCATATTAATGTTGTATTTGCTTTCCATATATTACAACTATTGTAGGCATCCAATGGGAGGCATGCCATAATTTAATTTGAAGAATATGGCATCCAAAGAAACTGCGAATAATTATTACAAATTATTAGTTTCATATGAATTAAATACAAAAATACTTCAATGTAACAATCGAAAAATTTACCTTATCATATCCTAGTCGATCTAGTCGTAATCTTATACTTGTAAGGTCGGTCGGAGTCTCGGTAAGATCTCCACGATGACTCCACCTGTTAAAATGCGTATAAAATCTTAATAGACCTATAAAAATAAAATTTAAAATACAAAATTAATAAAATAGTAAAGATTATTACTTGCTTGTTAGTGGGTATACAGTCGAAACATCCATGCGCGGAGCAAGAAATAACTCCACCTGTTAAAATGCGTATAAAATCTTAATAGACCTATAAAAATAAAATTTAAAATACAAAATTAATAAAATAGTAAAGATTATTACCTGCTCGTAAGTGGGTATCTAGTCGTAATCTTATACTTGTAAGGTCGGACGGAGTCTCGGTAAGATCTCTACGATGACTCCACCTGTTAAAATGGGTATAAAATCTTAATAGACCTATAAAAATAAAATTTAAAATACAAAATTAATAAAATAGTAAAGATTATTACCTGCTTGTAAGTGGGTATACAGTCGAAACATCCACCTGCGGATCAAGAAATGACAGCCGATACCAAGCCCATGATTGTAAAAGCACTAAACATCCACCTATGTCATGGCTTTTTGGAACTGTAATCTGGCACAGTTCTCTATACAAAATCGCCAAACACGCAGAACCCTAACTATAATTTACCGCATGCTCTAAATCACATAGTAATGGAAGATACATTAAATGTACCCGACTGCTCGATTTGTCAGGCATTAGCAATCCTCCAATCAAACGTAAAATATATGCTCTAGCAGCATATTTTATCTGTTCACTTGCGTGTAATGAAAGATTTTGAAAGGATTTTAACCAATTTAGTCTTACCGTTGAGCCAGATACATACTCATCTGGAGGTATCGCGTTCAATAAATTTTGACACTCTTCATTCCAATCTAGAAAAGCTTGCGCCTGTAACTGCATCGCCATTGACCAAAAGTCCAAGTTGAAGCGCAACATCTTCTAGAGTTACCGTGCATTCACTAAACGGAAAATGAAAAGTGTGTGTCTCGGGTATCCATCGTTCGATTAACGCACTGATTAAGTCAGGTTGTAGCAAAAATCGTCGAATTTGAGTTGCGTGATAAAATCCTGGCTCTCCTTAAGTGGTCGATAATATATGGATGCGGGTCCTCCAATGTAAATTTCCTCGAACGTAAGACGCGACGAGTATCCTGTTGATAATTAATTAAATTAAATAAAATAATTATAAAATTATAAAATATAAAAATTAAATAATTAAATAATTAAAAATTAAATAATTAAATAATTAAATAATTAAATAATTATAAAATGACAAAATAATTATAATTATAAAATTATAAAACTATAATAATTAAAAATTTATAAAAATTTGATAATGTAATACAAATAATATTACAAAAATTTACTTACCTGTTTAAATATAGTCGAGGATATGTGATTCTCTTGCAACCTCAATAATGATGATGAAGCCAATTTTAAATCAACAAGAAGAGATTTTGTATGGAAGAAGGAAGAATGAAAAAGGAAAAATTTGAGATTTTTTGTAAAAAATATGAGGAATAGGGGGTATTTATAAGTATTTGGAGTGTTGGGGGGGGGAATTTGAAGGCAACAGTCACTTGACCTTTGCCTTCAAATTTGAATTTTTTATTTTTATTTTTTTTATCCCAACCGTTGGGATATTTAAATTTAAAATACAAAATTTTAAAAAACAGTTGAAAAATCTTCATGGCTTATGGCGATTTCCTAACTGATATTTAAAAAAAATTAAAATTTTCAGTTGAGAAATCTCCATGGGCCATGACGATTTTCCAACTGATTAAAAAAAACGGATTTTGATACTTAATTTGAAAACAACAATATTTTGAGAATAAAAAAAAAAAAACTATATTAAGATAAAAAAACCCTCTAAAGTATCTGATAAGCGAGAAAAGTCGATTAATACTCAATGGGCTCCAACATGTTTTGATTCCTATAAGGTACAAACTCATAACAATGAAATCTTGAAGAGAGGAGAGTGGTAGCAAACTGATTCTGGACTTCAATATACAAAGTGAGTAAGCAATGCACTCTGTCATTCACTCAGGTTTGCGGAAATAACTCTTTCTTGTATAAAAAAAGCACTAATTGACACCAACTCAACAAAGATAACTTCACAATTAGAATTTTGCTTTTGCCTCAAATGTCACCTAAATATCAATGGTAATAAATTGTATTTTAAAGTTTTGGATTTCGGAACAAAATGGAACTTTTTATAGTTCGGCTATAAGTCTTTGATTCAAAGTAGTAAACAAAAACTAAATTGCAAGTTGCACCCGAGTGTTCTGTGTCAGTCTTATCATCTGACTGGTGAACGTGTCCAGGGTATTCATCAACTCACATGCACATATGCCTTCTGCTCCAATGTCTAAGGAGGGAACGTGCTCAGCATCTTCCCCAATCTGCAACAATTCTAAAGAAAGTTTTTTTTTTTTTTTTTAACTTTAATATTAAAGTAGAACCCCAGAAAGAATCAGGAAGAAAGGGGAATGTAGATATTGGTTAGGCAAAAAAAAGAAAAAGTGGGTACCTGTTAAAAGAAAAATATAATAAAGAGTTTCCAGGAAGATTGAGATCGGAGATAGGGATTGATTTTAACTTTAGTCATTTCTGTCTTTGTAATGGAATCTAGCCACTAACATGTAGGGATGGCAAAACCCGATCCGATCGATGGAATTCGCACCGATCCGTTCCGAATGGAGAGATTTTTTTTTTGAGCGGGGTGGAGCGGAGCGATTTTGGTAAATGCTTGCTCCACTCCGCCCCGCCCCGACTTTTGGAATTACTATTTTATCCTTTAAAATATTTTATATTTTTCCTTATATTTTTAATATATATACTAATATTTTATATCTATACTTTTAGTATATATGTATTATATATATTATATTAAAGATTTTTATAAACTAAAATTATGTTCATTAATAAATTATAATATAATTTTTTACAATATTAAGTTAAAAATAATTAATATAAATTGGGGTGTAGCGGAGTGGAGCACCGTGGAGCGGTTATGGATGTAACCGACATCCATGGATGTAGATGTTTTCAACATTCATACAAGAGTTGGGTGGAAGTGGATAAGGCAATATTCGCCCCCGGCCCGCTCCATTGCATCCCTACTAACATGCATTAGTACCTAAGATACCTGGCAGAGTTGTATTTGCTAGTCACTTCTCTGTAACAGCAAGGTAAAACTACAGGTCAGAGGCCATTAATAACTAATAAGTCGCAATAAAATACAACCCAATTGATGCTTTTTTTTAAGGAAAATCCATTGGTAGAAAAGATTATGAAATTTTAACAGGTAGCATATGATATAATAAGTGCATTTTTCACTTGAAACAGGGGTTGGAACGAAGTTCAACTCTACACATTATTAAATTTTGATGGAATGGATTTCGCCAGGTGGATTAGTCAGATGAATCAGATCTTCGATGGAATAATATAAGTGGAAACCATCTCCAATAAACATATTTTTTTTTTAAAACCACGAACCCACCTATGTAAAACTGGTATTCGTCCCAAGGTGTTAGTGGTCATTATATACGGGAAAATCATTTCCAGGATCCCCCCTTCCCCGGCCTATTATTATAGTTAACTACTAGGCCACTCTCTTATCATTTCTCCGATCTTCTCTTCTCCAGAATTCTCTTTCTTTTCTCTCAATAGTCAATCCTGATCACACACAAGCAGACAGTCAGACACAACTAAAGAAAGCATTTGGCTGGGTTATAGAAAAGGAGGCAGAGATGAGCTTGAGGAACACAAGCAGGGAATTCTTCCAAGTGGAATCACAAGTTATGCAAGGAATCAAAGACCAAGCTCCAAAAACTGATTCGGTTATGAAATCTTCTTCTAAGCAAGTGAGAAGCATTTCAAGATCCTGTAGTAATCCAATGAATACTGATAAATCTGGTAAAAGTAGTTATGACAACAAGCTTAAACAAGCTGAGGAGTCCCTCAGGACTGTGATGTACTTGAGCTGCTGGGGTCCTAATTCCTAAGTCCTAACTAATGTCAACACAAGTTGCTCAACTGCTTCAAGTCTTTAACCTTTGAGTGCCTTCTTCTAAAGCTGTCTCCTAAGGCATATCCAAGCAGTCTAGAGTCCACAGAGTATGTGTACATGTATTATCTTCCTTTCTTTTTTTTTTGGATACAAAATTATCTTCCTTATTGTATATTAAAGTTGCCTGTATAGTTAGGTTTCTGCCTCTCTTGTACAAATAAGTACTAGTATATATTATCTTAAGGAGTTGTTAAGTGGGAAATGTAATTAATTTCAAGTCCTCTTGAGGAGAGCATATTATCTAGATTGACCCAAATTAGCAAAAACAGCATCACAGCTACCAACTGGAGTAACAAGTAGATCCAACAACATCCTTGGATTTTCGATTACAGCAATATCAATGAAAAACCTTTACTTGACCTTGTTCTCACAGAAAACTAGTTTTTGATAAATTGCTCATGCTGCAAAAACTGTTAAATTTGGTTGTCAAATTAACAATTAAAGCACTGCTTTAGAAAGAACTTAGCAGGTCAATTCAGGAAAAGAAATTACACATTGCAAAAGATACTGGAAAGCTTAGTTTTGCTTTGGGCCATACATAGAGGCAGAGCTAGTCAAAACATGAATCACTTAAAAATAAAAACACATATTTTTCTCTTGTCAATTAAATCTATCCTTTCCCCTCTGTCTGCCACTTGAAAATAAAAAAATCACCGAAAAAAGTTTTCTTGATTTGTCACATCAAAAAAAATAAAAAACTAGAACAACAGTTCGGAAATGAAAGAGAAGCAGAAGAGAATAGAATAGAATAGAATAGAATGGAGGAGAGCCGTTACTTGGGTCCCCAAAACATAATAAGATGCATAGCATTCTCAATCTTCTCAGCTTCCCTTATTCTGCTTTTGCCATTCCTACTAACCATTTTTGCTGATTCCGATCCAGCTGAACAAACCCACCTAACCTGAGATGAATTATCGTGACTCTGATTTAGGCCTTCTTGCTTGAGAAGGCTTGATGCCTTTAGGATTCAGGTCTTCACACATTTGGACTGCTTTAACCCAGTCCTACATATGTACGTCAGACTAATCTTTTCAATCCAAAAAGGGTTCATTTAATCGGTACTTATAAATATTCGTTAAGGATTATATTTTTATCATTTAAAAAAAAATTATATTTTATATATTATTTTTGCTGAATTTAAAAAAATAATATATTAATTACATTTTATTTTTATATATATTATCTTAATCGGTGTCACTAGACACTGGTTAACATTTTTCATAAAAAAAATTGAGTTTTCGATGGTTGCAAAATTAGCGAGTATATTATCGAATTTGAATTGATACTTTATAATAAATTTGAAAGATAAAAAGACAAGAGAATTAAAGATAATTTAGAAAAATAATAACTCCCATCATTATACGACACCTGATATAAAATTGAAAGTTATTTGATATGATCAATTAGATCTGGTAATTTCGGACAAAACATAATTATACGATACAAATATAACATGAGAAAATAATTAAAACACGACAGACACGAAAAATAAAATTACACAAATACACGAACGTGTCAAAATTTATATGAGATATTTTAGACCTCAAATTATTTTAGACCTAATTAATACACAAATACATTAATGACATGACTTATGTGGCAAAGGGAGAGTGCTTCAAAATCCCAAATTCTCAAACCTCATGCTATTTTGGAATTGTTTTTAATGTAGGTATATAGACCACATGAATACACAAATATGTTAAAATCTACATAAAATAAATTATTAACATGTCAAAATTTATATAAATATATAATACATTGAATATAATAATCATACAAAAAATAATATGAATACAACACAACACATTTTTTTTTCCCTCCCTTTCTCCAGCTAGCCGAAAGCAATCCCCTCAATTGGCAATACAATTTGGAGCAGGGTGCAATTGCTTTTAATTATAGGATGTTTTTGGCTTTTTTGCAATCAGTCAATCAACTAACCTTTTCTTGGTAAATAAGTAAAGCTAGGTAAATGAATTCGAATTCAAAAACTCACTCGAAAAAATTCAAATTCGAATTCGCTCAAATTTTATTTTATAAAAAAAAAAAAATTTAAAATCGAATTTAAAAAAATTTAAATTCCTTACGATCCGAGCCCGAAAAAATTCAAATTCCAAAAAAATCAAAATCGAGATTGACCCGAGCATTAACTCTAAAAATATAAATGATCAAATTGTAATTTAATAATTTTTTATAATATAAAAACTTTAATTATCAATTTTATTCTAATCTTTTTTTATTGATTTATTTAAAAGTTAAAAATTAATAAAAATTATTGTATTTTCTGCTTGTAATTTTAACTTTTCATGTCTTGGTGAATTCACAATCTAAATAAATATGTCTATTGTCTAATTATCAATAATTAATTTAAAAATTAAACCCGTCTTAAGATAATAATATAAGAAAAATTAATTTATGTGTAGATAATTGAGTTGTGAAATTTTTAAAAAATGGACCGGACCGACTGGTCGAATCGGTGGCCTGTCCGATCTGGTACATACCAAAGAACTGAGGATTCAATGAACCGATAGAAAACAGGTTCAACAGGTAAAAAACCGGATTAAACCAATAAAAAACCGTTTTTTGTTTTTTTTTTTATTAAAATTATTTTTGTTAGTGATGAGATTTGAGCCTTTACCCTCATAATCATATATTACAGACCATATCATTAAGACAAATACATATTTTATTAATTAATAATTACTATATTTAAATCAAAATCACATATTTAATATTAATTTATTTTTTAATTGAATAATTTGGTTGAATCGGTGACCCGGAGGTCACACTGGTTTGACCTCCGATCCGTTTTTATATTCATTGGTTGTGAACAAAAGATAAATGTTTTTTTGTTAGAAATGTAAAAAATAAAATGGTTATTATTTTTGAAAAATCATCTAAAAGAGATTTTTTAGGATAAAGTTTAAAGTATCTAAAATAGTGATTTTTTTTTTTTTTTAAATTTTATATTTCATTGTTCTTAAATTTTAATGTAACGTTTTATTTATTTATCATATATTTACATATGTGATATGATTAAAAGTTGTTTAAAATAATATTTAAAAGTCATACTATTAATTAATAAGTTACAAGCCTACAAACAATCATACTAATAATCATACTATTAATTTTATATAAGATAATGAAATAAATAAATAAAATAAGAATTAAAAACTCAATTAGTATGAGATCCAAAACATGATACTTATATAGTTATATTACTAATTGTTTTCTTCTTCTTTTTTCATGCCTAAATTTTAATTAATTTATTCATACTCTCTAATCTTTAAGAATTCACAAATTTATCATTTAAGTAATTATTATTTTTAATCACAACCTAATTAATTAATAAGATCATAAAATTATCTTATATATCTCGTGTCATTCACGTGTAATATAATTATATATTGTGTCTAAAATTATTATGTCTGTAAATCATTATATCATCTCATCTTTATTGGTCATTACTATTTAATATTTACTATTCAAATGGTAAATTATTAAAATATATTTAATCATGATTTTTTTAAAAAGTTTAGTTTTAAGTTAAGGTTAGATCATTAAGACAAATTATTGAGTAATAACTAATAATAGCATTTTTTTTGCATCGTCTTACAAGCTCTTAAATTTTAATCCTATTTCTTCTTCAAATATAACCATTTGCCCATTTTAATTTAATTATTAGTGTGTACTATTTATATGTATGTATGATATAAATCATAATATATGTTGAATATTCGAATTCATCGAATCAATTGTTTTAAATATCAATATGATAACATATTTTCTATAATCAGTTAATTATGTAACAAATTAATTTTATATCCTTTTGGTATTAACAAATATCGATATTAATATATAAATATAATTAAAAAATATCATATTATACAAAAGTTCGCTTAAAAAATAATAATAATTTATTTTTGAATTTAAATATTTAAATTATATAATAATGATTACATCTAACATAAAATAAAAAATGATATAAAATCTTAATCCGAAAAGGTTCGAACCTTAAAAAATCCAAACTCAAAAATATCCGAACTTAAAAAGACTCGAACCCTAAAAAACCGGCAATCAAAAAACTTGAATCCGATATAATCCAAAACTGAAATAACCGATCCAAATCCGCCATTGAACCTCAAATATATATAAAAAAAAAAAAAAAAAAAAGGCAAACTCATATTAGTTAGCCCACAAGAGCGGCAATATCTGTCAAACTTTCAACCGGAAGCATAAGGGAAAGATTGCAAATTCAACATATGTAAAGTGAAATTTCTTTTGTGAACTTCATATTGGAAGGCTTCTTGTGGTTGGACAAAAGATCACGGAACGTTAATCCTTGATTACCCCCTTTAACATCCTTTCCTTTGTGATTATTGTTAGTACATTTTTTGTGTCCCTGCTAACTTCAATCATATAGTATCTAAACTACACGGACTATCTATTGACTATGAGCAATGAAATTCCGATTAATCTAACAGCTATACAGAAAAAGTTGATTTAACAATGTTTTAGATCATAACCCATTACTTAAAAAGAAGAAAAAAAAAAAAAAAAAAAAAAAAAAAAGGAAAGAAGGCTCAAATAGCCTCACAAATATACATGAAATTATTGTTAGTACATTTTTTGAGTAGTGGGTTATGATCTAAAACACTGTTAAATCAACTTATAATATATATATATATATATATATATATAGATGAGAGAGACTAATTTACACCGGGTTCCAGCAGATGAGATGCATGAGATTTTCAGTGGACGGTGAAATTAAAAAAAAAAAACTGTGGTGGTGAGATTAATTACTGTAGCGGTGAAATTAAAATCAGTAGTGAGATATGTGTTTAGATTCAAACGCAGCGGTGACGGTAAAGTCAATTATAATGAAAAAGAAAAATGATCATTAAGGGCATTAGATTAAAATGTGTGTATATATATATAATAAATAATTAAAAATATATTTATATTAAATAATAAAATATATATTAAAATTATATTTATATTAAATAATTATTAAAAATTATATTTATGTTAAAAAAATAAATTAAAAAATAAAAAAGTTAAATATTAAAAAAATTAAAAGATATAAAAGAAAAATAGTGGAGGGGTAAAAAGAAAATTACCCCCTCCATCGGAATCCAATTATTAACTGGATTCTTAAAATTTCAATTCATAAGAGCTCCAATCCAATTCAGTGAAGCACCAATTCAATGGAGCACCTTTACTGGAGGTGACTCAAATGCACCTCCAATCGATATGGGGGAAATCCCTTTCACAATGTAAAAAAAATTCTACGGCGGTACGATGAAATCCATACTAAGCCTCAGCCTTTTCAGCTTCCCTTTCCAGACCCATCTAACCTGAGAAAACTTTCCACGTTTCCCTCTAGGCAAGCCCTAGTGATAATTCTGTTTATAAATAAGGGTTATTATCCCATACATTAGTACTGAAGTTTTTTTAATTCCACAAACGAAATTAAAAAAATTGATACATGTCTTTAGGTTATATTTGAAAATAAGTAAATAAAAACTATAAAAAAAAAAAAAGTAAATAAATGAGGAATGTGACAATTTTTTAATCTCGCTTGTGGAGTTAAAAAACTTCACTGCTAGTGTATGTGATAATAATCCTAAAGATAATTCAGTCAAGAGTTTTAACTCTCCAATTGTGTTGTTTAATTCAATCAATTTATCTTTTCATTGAGTTCCTATATTTTGAAATTCAATAAGTGTCATTTGCAACATTTTACAAGTAAAATATTCTCTTATGAAAAGGTTTTAAAATGTTTGAAATAAAACTAGCCGTTACAGTCAAAGTTGGCAAATTTTGTACTAAGGCATCCAAATGACCTGAATATTTTTGTTCCAGAATATTTTTCAGACATGACATTCGAATGCCTTTTGTCGGGGATCCAAATGACTCAGTGTAAAATTGTTGTGAAGGTTATTTTCATCCTAAAACACATGGAATTTAAATCTCATGCATGGCATTCGGATGTTCATCTAGAAAGCTAGATGTTCCTTCACGTGTCCTAGTTTGAGATGATTTCTACAAAAGGATTGAGATGGCTTTATCTTAAAATTGATTAATATGTTGCTTATATGCTGAGTTTAAGATAATTGACCGAGCTAAAAAGTTTCAAATTGCTCTTTATTGTCATCATAATGGATTAATAAGGCACTTTGATCTTAATCCATCACAAGTTCCAATCCAAAAAGGATTCAATTTGAGTGGAAGTATCTCACTAGCCACTACGGAGATTATTACCTCACAAAAATATAGGTACTCTTTTTTCTCTTAAAAAGGATAGAGCCATGGTGTAAGACTTATGATATGAATATGCTTCTATAGTGTGTGTGAATGAACAAATAAATCTTAAACCTCTAACTCAAATGCCCCCAAGTTGAAATAAACCAAAATATTTTTTTTTAATAAAGAATAAACATCAAAAGAAATTAAGAGAGAAAAAATAAAAATAAATTGTGACAATTTATTAAGACATGAGATCACATAAGACTAATCAGTGGCTCTACTTTCAAAATTTCTAATGGAATTATTAAATTGTCATAACATGTGAATCTGAAGATTCAACCATGAAACACAAAAATATGAAGTCACGATCAATTTTTTTGCTAAATGTGATTAACCATTTAAACGAATCTATCCTTTTAAAGAAATTCAAAACTCGACTAAAACTCTTTAAAATTAATCAAGTAGATGGAATCCTTTTTAAACACTACATTTTTAAAATTAGTCTTTTATTAATATTAAAATATGGTCACTATGTAAGTGTTTTGAAAATAAAAAAAATAAATAAATAAAAGGGAAGAAGAAATTATGTTAAAAAATGTGGTAACTTTTCGGATGTGGGTAATTTTTCTTTAAATGTATTTTTATTTTAAAAAATTGAATAACATGCATATCCTTAATTTAACATATATTATTATTATTTTAGTTTTTTTTTTATCTATTTTTTATTGAATTGATATCATTTGATTCGTGACACAAACTCAGTTAGGGATATTATATATAGCAAAGATGCCTCCATTTCATTTTTATTATTAATATCTAAATCTCTACTATATTGAAAGGAATGACTGAGTTGGTGTCATGAGTTAACAGGACACCAACTCAGTTGGAGAAAATACAAAAGAACCAAGTAAAGTTATAAAATAAAATAAAAATTAAATAGGGATAATTATGTCATTTGATAATATCTTTAATAAAAGAGTTAATAGCACCAATGGTCTCCAAACTATAAGGCATATTTTATATTGGTCCCTAAACTTCAAAACGTATCAAATTGGTCCTTACTTACAAGTATCATAACAAATTGGTCCCTTCCGTTAGCTTTTTCGTTACTTTTACAGTAGCAATCAGCTTAGTGACACGTGTCACCAGCTGATTGCACCATATTTCTCTTCTTTTTTTTCCTTTTTTTTAATTTCTTTATTTTTTTTTCTTTGATATTTTTTAATAAATAATGTAAATAAATATTTTTCATAAAATTAATATAAATAAATATTTATATTTTATAAATTATTTAATTATTAAAAAATTAATTTAAATTATTATTTATCTTTTGTATTTACTTATAAAGAATAATAAAGAAAAAGGGAAAATGAAAACATTAATAAATATAAAATATAAATAATAATTTAAATTAATTTTTTAATAATTAAATAATTTATAAAATATAAATATTTATTTACATTAATTTTATAAATATATTTTTTCTTTTTATTTTACTTTTATTTTTATTTTTTCTTCTTTCTTCTTTCTTTCTTTTTATAACTAAATTAATTTCGTACAAATTAAATAATTTATAATTATAAAATATAAAATATTTATTTACATTCATTTATTAAAAATATTTTTTTTTACTTTTTTATTTTCCTTTTCTTTCTTTCTTTTTTCTTTCCTTTTTTCCTCTTTTCTTATAAAATTAATGTAAATAAAATATTTTATATTTTAAAAATTAATTTAAATTATAGTATGAATTATTATTTATTTTTATTTATATTTATTTACAAACAAGAGAAAAAGGGAAAATATAAGAAAGGAAAAAAATAAAAACTTATAAATATAAAATAAAAATTTTATATTTATAAATTATTTAATTTTTAGAAAGTTAATTTAATTTAAAATATAATATAATATACTTATATTTTGTATTTGTTTATAAAGAAGAGAAAAAAGAAGAAAGGGAAGAAAAAAAAATAACAATTTTTTTCTAAAATATAATGTAAATAAATAGTTTTATATATTTTTCAATTATTTGATTATTACAATATTAATTTAAATTATAATTATTATTTAGTTTTCAATATTTATTTATAAAGAAGAGGAAAACGAAAAAAAAAGAGAGGAAGAAATGAAAAAATTAAATTTTTTTTTTATAAAATTAAAGTAAATAAATATTTCATACTTTTTAAATTAATTATATTTTTACAAAAATTATTTTAATTTATAATATAAATAATTTTTCTTTGTATTTATTTATAAAAAAAAATCAAATAAAAAATAAAAAAGAAATAAAGAAAAAGGAAAAAAAGTGAAGAGGTACTTATGGAGCAATCAGTTGGTGACACGTGTCACTAACTGATTGCTACAGTAAAGGTAACGGAAAAGCTAACAGAAGGGACCAATTTGTTATGATACTTGTAATCAATGACCAATTTGACACGTTTTGAAATTTAGAGACCAATATAAAATATGCCCTATAGTTTGAGGACCATTGGTGCTATTAACTATTCATAAAAAATATTTATTTACTTTCAAAAAGTTATCAACTCTTCTAAAAAACTATCTACTAAAAAAAATACCCAATTTTTACTCATTTTTTAAAAATAAATTAAACACTTAAAAAGATTACCCATTTTTTATATTTAATTATTTTAAACATAATTTTTTTTATTTTAAAAATATATATTTTCACTCACAAAATGAGTGTCTCAAATTCTAGTTATTTATAAAATATTTGACTGAGTTTGGTATCACGAGTTAAGTGAACCAAATCAGTTATTCAAAATACAAAAAAAAAAAAAAAAAAAAAAAAAAACTAAATCATGACATCAAATAATAATATGGAGTATTTTGATATTTTTAACTTTTTTATATAATTTATTTTTAATAATAGATTACTTATTTTATTTTATTTTTTTAAAAAACTACTTAATTTTTAAAAACTACCTAATTTTTAAAAACTATCATAAAATTACTCATTTTTTAAAAACTAACATAAGTAATTTTTATTTTCTTTCAAAATATTTTATTTTTTTTTCACTTATAATGTGGGTGTACATAATTCTAATTTATATAATATTTTTTATATTTTTATTAATTAAATTATTATCACTTAACTCGTGATAATAAATTCAATTAATCATAATTAGAATTTGAGACACTCACTATGTGAGTAAAAATATATTTTGAAAAAGAAAAAAATTAAATATAAAAAATGAGTAATCTTTTTAAGTGAATAATTTTAAAAATAAAAATTGGGTAATTTTTTTTTAGGTGGATAATTTTTTAGAAGAGTGGATGATTTTTTAAAAGTAAATAGTTTTTTTATTAAGACATTATTATCCCTATTTAATTTTTTAATTTTATAAATTTACTTGATTTTTTGTATTTTCTCCAATTGAGTTGGTGTTCGGTTAACTCGTGATACCAACTCAATCTAATATAGATGTTATAAATTACACCTTTTGTTCTCTACTTACTAGAATTCTATACACTCACAATCTGAGTGAAATGATATTTTTTAAAATATAGTAAATTGTGTTTTAAAAAAATTAAATGTAAAAAAAATAGTTTTTGTAAGTGAATAATTTTTGTAAGTGGTTAGTTTTTTAGAAAATAGGTAGTTTTTAAAAATAATTAGATTTTTTTTATAAAAAATTATTATATAAAATATTAAAAGACATACATATCTTTATTTTATTTTTATTTTTAATATTTAATTATTTTTTGATATTTTTAATAATTAAATTGATGTTACTTAATTTAGTAATACTAACTCAATCATTCTATTCAATAATAGCATAGATATAAGTGCCATAATTGTAATTTTCATTTTATTTGAATGAACTATTAGTTTGTCAGCAGCTGCAACGTGGATTAGAGAATCAGGAAACACGTACAACTTATAAGAGTCGTAAGAATTTACAAACTCAGCACGTGGCCTGAAGTTTGCCCATCTGCCACAAAATATATTCCACTCCCTGTAGGGTGAGAATTAATCGGTTGGATTTCAAAATTTTTAAAATTTATTAAATTAAATAAATTTATAAAATTGATCTAATCAATCGAACAAATATTTTAAAATCAAATTTAATCAGTTCAGTTCGATCATTTTTTTCGATTTTAATTTGTTTGGATTATAAATTTTGATTTGTTTAAGTTATAGGTTTTTTATTTGTTTGAGTTATGAGTTGTTGGATTGACTTAAGTTAGTTTAATTTCGGATTAGATTGAATTGGGTTGAATTAAATTATTAATTGAGTTTGGATCTAAATAAAAATAATATTATTATTTTTTTTAGTTTTGATTTGTTCAATTAATTCGATTTAAAAATAAAAAATCGTAAATCAATCAAATAAACACATTTAAATTAAGATCCCGTTTGGAATCAAACGGGGTCATTGTTCGACGTGATTGAGGCACCTTTTTGCCCCAACCGTACCGAAATTATCCTTTGGGTAACAGGGCCAGCACGATCTCACCGTTCTGGCCCTTTTTTTTCACTGGAGCATAAGTGTTCCAGTGAACTGGAGGGCCTTTTTACTATTTTAATCTTATTTTGAATTTTTATGATTACTTTTTTTTTATTTTTTAAATAATAAATTTATTATTATATAATAAATATATATTTTATTTTTATATACTAATTTAATAAATATATAAATTTTATTATTATAAAATTAATAGAAATTAATTAAAAATAAATAATAACATGAATAATAAAAAATAAATATAAAAATATTATTTGATATATTTTTGTAATTTTTATTAATAAAATTATTATTTGACATAATTTTAATTATTTATTAATTTTATAAATGTCAAATAAACTAAAAATTTTTATTATATATATACACATTTTAATCTAATATTCTTAATGGTCATTTTATCTTCTCATTACAATTAATCTCATCGTCACCGCTACTTTTGAATCCAAATCAAAGTAGTCAGTACCGTACCGGTAAGCGTACAATTTTTGTTCTGGTACTGGTACGTATCGATACCAGTGTGTCGGCGTACCGGATTTATCAATATTTTTTTAAATATTTTTTCATATATCTATATGTATAGTTTATTTTCAAGTTTTTTAATAAAATATATATTATATATACACATGCAAATATAAATTTATTACATGCATATATATGTTTTTATACAAATATAAATTTTAAATATTTAATATCTTAAATTTTTAAACATCAAATAGGTAAAATAAATATTAAAATGTTCAAAAAATATAGTAAATTATTATTAATTATGTCCAATAACCTAATTTAATGAACATATATATATTTTAAATATAATTATGAAAAAAATAAAATATCATGACACAAAAAATATTGAAATTGGTTTAAAAATTCAAATAAGTGAATTTTTAAATTAAAAAAAATTTAAGAAATTAAAATCTTGTACCAACAGGTACTGATCGGTATTGACCGGTACAAACCGGTATAGGCCGATACGATCGGTACGGGCCGGTACCAAAATCGGAACGGAACGACACTGGTACTGTTTCAATTTACCTTGAAAACGGTACGTACCGGCCGATACGGCCGATATCTGTACGGTATCGATAACTCTGATCCAAACACATATCTCACCATTGATTTTAATCTCACCGCACAGTACTCAAATTCACCACTATAATAATTAATCTCACATCCACTGTTACTTTTAATTTTATCAAAATCAATCTGATCGTCCATCCAAATAAACTACTCGACTTAAATCAAAACTAAACAACTAAATGAAATTCAATTTCGATCCATTTATTCGATTATCTAAAATTTTGCTCATCCCTATACTCAAGCCTCGAAAGCTGAAAGTCGAAAGCTAAGCTGTACGGCTGTACCCATTTCCCATTCCGATACACCTGAGACCCGACTGGATTACTTTATTAGGAAAACTTGAAAAATATACCTTCGAGAAGAGAGTAATTGTTAGATGATATAATATGTAAAAATAATTTGTAGAAAAAAATTTTAAAAATTTAAAATTTTAAAATTGGAAATAAAAGAACATTTTTAACTTTAGTTTTTTGTTTTTTGGCAGACTTTGAAGTTAAAGCAGTCACTCTTCAACTCTCTTCTTCTCTTATTGCTATTTTCCTTCTTTAACTTACTTTGCTTATCTATTTGGTTGTTTAGAAAGTCTTGAAAAAGAAGGAAAAATCAAAAATAAAAAAAGAAATAACTTTTCTTATATTAACAATAGAGAACTAAGGGCTTTAATCTCCATTCCTCTTCAAACCAAGAGAGATATCTTGTGTTTTTGGACTTCTTTTCTTGGAATTCTTCTTTCTCTATTTTTGTTTGGGTTTTATTGATCTTTACGTCAATTTTTTCCTCTTTTTCTATTTTCTGAAACAAAGAGAGAACACAAAAACAAAAAACAAAAATAGAAATAAACATAAAAGAGGTGATGAAGCTTTCATTGTGAAGGAAAGAAAAATGGAAATAAAGCTTTTGACCAATACCTTTAACACTAGAATCGGCAAAAACAAAGTAAAATTTTTAGTTTTTTAACTCATGTTTCTAAGGTTATAAACCTAATTTCAATTTCTTTTTTACTAATTTAACAAATTTTTATTTCATTTTTAATAATAAATCCGATTCATGATTAGCAAATAGTAAATATTTATAATAGTTTGATTGTTTTTCAAATTTACCCCATTTTATTAAGGAAAACCGTGTGCCCACCACCCATTATTAAAATTATCCACAATTGAATAAGATCTTAAATCCCACTTTTGCCCCCCAACTAATTGATGTCATCAAGTGATTTTACATGGACCTTTAAGTCATATTGTTCCAATTGCGTCCTACCCACCACCCGGAAAGAGCAAAACCATTGGCTTTTGCCACCCTTCAAAACCACGAGCAACAGCAATAGCCCGTAGTTTCTTTCCCAAACTTTTGGCCTCTTTTTCTGATCCACCCAACAACTATCATCCCTATTTCCCTAAACTGTATATATAAATACGAAGCCCCTCCATTCCACCTATCCATCAACAAAAGCACAAAATCTTCAGTATCTATCTATCTCTTATATATTTTCAAGACTCAAGAGGGTTGAATAGGTAAAGCTTATAAGAGTATTTCCAAGATGAGTTCAAGTAGCAGAGCGTGGATTGTGGCAGCTAGTATTGGAGCTGTGGAGGCACTGAAAGACCAAGGTATTTGCAGATGGAATTATACTGTTAGGTCATCTCTCCAGCATGCCAAGAATCATGTCAGGTCAGCTTCACAGGCCAAGAGGCTCTCTCCTCAATCCTCAGCTGCAATTTCAAATGGAGTACTAATTAGTGAAGACAAGTCTAAACAATCAGAAGAGTCTTTCCGGAAAGTCATGTACTTGAGCTGTTGGGGTCCCAACTGAGCCATAAGTAACTCGATTGATTAGAAGAATCATCATTTAAGTAAAAATCATTGACTCATGAACGAGCTTTGGTCAGTTTAAAGAAGATTCGAGGACTGCAAACTAACACAGGGGCATGGTGCAGGGCTTTCCATGGGTGGCTTAACATTCTTGTCTTGTATATAGCTACAGAGATGTATGAGAGGAATTTCTCTATCATCATTAACTAATGAAAAGAATTTTGAGAATTGCTTGTTTTCCATATTTAATTTTTTTTTACTTTCTCCTGAATCAATAATAATGGTATTTGTATTCGAGCTTTTGACTTAATTAATTGATGTATATTTTTTTTTCTCGAGTAGAGTTTGAATTCTCCTTCCTTAAATTATTAAAAAAAAAAAATAATGATAGCATTTTGGCGTAATATATATAACTCATATATTGCTTTGCTTCAATTTTCTATTCTGTTTCCTTTTTGTTTCTTGCATTTTTTGCAACTATTTTCTATCATTTTAGTCCAGGGAGATATCAGAGTTCAGAGTTGAACCAACTTATAAATCACAACGCAGCCCCGGTATTAAAACTCACAGAATTTACGGAATTATAGTTGAGAAGCGATAGATCGATGATGGGTTTTTTTAAATCTAAATATAGTTAAAAAAAATTATTTATTAAAATATCGTTTTTTTGAGATTAATTTTTAAAATTTGTTTTTTTTTTTTAAATCAGTTGAGAAATTGTCATGACCCAATGGTGATTTTTCAATTGAAATTTTTAATTTTTTTTAAAATATCAGTTGGGAAATCGTCATGAACTATAGCGATTTTCCAACTAAAATTTTCAAATTTTTCACGGTGACGATTTCCAATGGTAACTTTTTTATTTTTATTTTTTAATAAATAATAAAATTTAAATAAAAATTATATAATTTTAAATTTTAAAAAATAAAGATTTAATAATTTTAATATATAATTTTTATCTATGGTGGTAGAAGTGTTCATGGGCCGGGTCGGGCTCATGTATGGTATCAACACCATATTTGCTTGCCCGAGCCACGGTGATAATTTTTCAACCTTTATTTATTTATTTTTTAATTTTATAAAATTATAAAAATTATATAATTTTTAATTTAAAAAAATAAAAATATAACAATTTACCAAAAATTAAAAAATTATATTCGTAATTAGGCCTGCTCATGGGCCGGGCCGCGACCCAAAAATTTTCAATTTCCTTGCCAAGGCCTGGCTCGCGGGCTTGAATTTAATTATTTTAATATATAAATAGTGATCCGGGCCTGGCTGGACGGGCTACCCAGCCCATGAGCAGGTCTATCCATAATGTCAATCGAATTCTTTCAACTTGTATTCGTAATAAATGGACCTCCGGGAGAAAGGCCAACCAGAGTGTCGTATTAGTTCGGGTTTGGACAAGTGTTTTTGTAATTTTATTAAATAATAAATTTTAAATAAAAATTATATAATTTTTAATTTAAAAAAAATTAAATAACAAAATTCAAAAAATTATAAAATATATAAAAATATATTTTTAATAGTGAAATGGGCTTTCGGATCGGCACGACTCGAAATGGGCTTGGGCAAGGGAAAAAATTTCGGGTCGCGACCCGGCCCATGAACAGGTCTAATTACGAATATAATTTTTTAATTTTTGGTAAATTGTTATATTTTTATTTTTTAAAATTAAATATTATATAATTTTTATTATTTTATGAAATTAAAAAAATAAATAAAGATTGAAAAATTGCCACCATGGCTTGGGCAAGCAAATGTGGTGTTGATACCATACATGGGCCCGGCCCGGCCCATGGACACTTCTACCACCATAGGATAAAAATTATATATTAAAATTATTAAATCTTTATTTTTTTAAAATTTAAAATTATATAATTTTATTTAAATTTTATTATTTTATTAAAATAATTATAAAAAACAATTTTACCTTGGGAAATCGCCACCCATGGTGGCGATTTCCCAATGAAAAAAAATGAAAAATTTAAAATTTGTAGTTGAAAAATCGTCATGGCTCATGACGATTTCTCAACTGATTAAAAAAAACGAATTTTAAAAATTAATCTGAAAAAAACGATATTTTGATATTAATTTTTTTTTTTTTGTTATATTAAAATAAAAAGACCTCGATGATGAGTTCTTTTTAAGGGAAATCCACCAGAATATTGTACGTTTAGTACATACAAAAGAAAAACAAAGTTAATTTTGATGTGCTTTTGTCAAAATGTTGATCCTTCAATCTTGCAGTTAAAAACACCAAAACTTCATGCGCTAACAACAATTTGGATCCAGCCGGGGCATGACTAAGAGCTATAGTTTAGCAATTATGTTTTTCAAAAGGGTTTAATACATTTTTAGCCTACTATACTATTTTTCTTCTTCTACTATACTACTATTAATATCTTCGGATAAACTTTTCTATAGGTACTTCTACTTTAATTTCATCAAACAAGTTAGTTTTTCATTAATACTGTTAATTAAGTCACTAATATTTTTTTCATTAACATCATTAATTAAATCACTGATATTCTTTTGCATTAACATCATTATTTAAATCACTAATGTGATAATAATATCTAATGAGATCATTACAATATCATATTTATGGTATCATGTCAAAAATCAAAATAACATTTTTCAAAAATCTAAAATTTTCAGGAAAAAAAATCATTTTTTTTTTTAAATTTCGAAGTTTTAAAAGAATCTGAAAATTTAAAAATAAATTCAAAATAAAAGAAAGAGAAAAATTTAAAAAAAAAAAAAAAAGAGATGGAGAAGAATAGGGTGAGAAAAGGGAGGAAAGGGAAAGGAAAAAAAAGGAGGGGAAGCGTCGATCTGCTAAACGAGGCGAATTTGTATAGGATCGAGCAGATCGATGTCAATTTGCCAAGACAGGATAGATCCACCTCTTCCAAGCCCCCCTTCAATTTTCCTTTCCTCTTCTCTCTTCCTTATTCTTCACCCCTCTCTCTTTTTCTTGATTTTTCTTGATTTTTTTGAATTTTTTTAAAAATCATTTTTTTTTAAAAAAAAATTATTTTCTTTTAATTTATTTTTGAATTTACAGATTTTTTTTTTTTAAAAATTGAAATTCTATTTTTCTTTTTTAAAGTTTTTTTGATGTGGTATTTTTATTAGGTGTTATAATTTTATTAAATGTTATTGTCATATCAACTATTTAATTAACAGCATTACTGCAAAGAGACAACTTATTTAACGGATTAAAGTAGAAGTATCTTATTGAAAATTTTAATTCTCTGAATATTAAATTGTGAGAAATAATATAGTACAAAGTTAAATATATATTTAATCCTTTTCAAAAAGCAGACGCCATGCTAAATGTTCAATAAGCAATGGTTGAAAAGCACTCCATTCAAACACAATAAAGATGTATCATTTGATGGTTGACTGTTTGCTTTAGCGATCTAATTTGTATTTTGGATATGCATATGCGTTTCATTTGGACACAAATGAATAATTAATTTTTGTAAAATTATTAAAGTGATAAAATAAAATTGAATCAAAAGTATTTTTTTTCTTAGACTCACGAGTATGAATTATTTAATTTTGATGTTTTAGTTATTATTTTATTATAAAATTATATAAATTCATATACATTATGCATCTCTGCCTATAGAAAGATTTAAATTTACTATTTAAATATGAAGATAATTTATTCAAAATAAAGTATTATTTTCATAGCATGAGTTGTTTTTTTGGTTTTTGCAACTATTTCTGTTGTTTTGATAAATTAGACTGCTATAATTCCAATGCTAACCGTGGTGAAAATTTCTCTGATTAGAAGGAGAAAATTAAGTTATTTCTTGAGTGTAAAAACCCTGACTTAATGCTTTATGTGGACAAATTTGTCTTCAATGAATCAAGTGCACAAGGGAAAAGAGATTTGTATTTACAATGGAAAAAATTTAACTGTTTAAATATGATGTACATCAAATCCTATATCAGTAAATTCATTCGGGATTCATTCCAGATTGTGACGATCAAGGTCTACTTGAAAACCATCGAAGACTAGTTTGTTAAATTTGATAAGGCTCTGGTTGTCACCTTGATGAAAAGCTTTCATGAATGAAGTATGACAATTCTAAATGTATGCGTGACTGCGTGAGCACATTATGAAAATGAGAGATATTATTGCTCAACTTAATTATTTAGAAATTGAGTTTTTTAAGTAATTTCTTATCACCTTTATATTCAACTCTATTCCTAATGAGTATAAGCAAATTCAAATTTCATATAGCATATATAACGAAAAATGATCTATTAACGAACTCTTAACTATGCTTGTTCAAGAAGAAGAGAACTTGGACAATGAGAAACTTTTGATTCGATTTGCCTAGTGACTCATGGTAAAAAGGATTATAAGAAAGTAAAGGTGTTCTGAAAATGAAGAGGAAATGAAAAGTGCCAAAAAGAAAAATGACGTCGAATGCTTTTCTGTAGGAAACTTGGACACGTCAAGAAAGATTGCTTAAAGTATAAAAGTGGCTCGAAAAGAAATGTAAACTCATTTCTTATGTATGTTATGAATCTTTTATTGTTGATATTTCTCATAATACATGGTAGTTAGACTCTCGATCAATGAATCATTTTTACTACCATGCTTCCTAAATCTAAGGAAACTGAAAGAAAGGGAGAGGAACATCTACTCCAAAAAGTGACTGCCATCACAAGTGGAAATATAGGGACTCTCAAGTCATTTATGTTCCATCTTTCACATATGAAAGATCAACTGTGACTTCTATCTATAGAAATTGGTAAACAGATCCAAGTTGTTTTGTAAGCCAAAAAGGAAAAAAGAATAGGTCTTGCTGAGGAGAAATCTGAAGGTTAAGGGAAAGTTTGGAGTCTTTGTAGAATGCAATTTAGGCAAATGGGTCATACAAACGGAAACGACTCTTCTTCATCTTCATCATAGGCAACAACAATGTTTACCAGCAAGCCAAAGTAGTTAGCTTGATGAAAGATAACAACAATGGGTGATAGACTATGAAAAGCTCCATGAGCATGCTGAAAGCATACAATCTACAGATAGTACAATCATCTCAAAAGGTGATGGTACTACAAAAAGCAGGTTTAATCACAACCATCTCAACAGGCCAGCAACTCCACCAATATTTCCAATAATTTTGATCACTGCTAGATCATTTTGAACTAGTAATGGAAATCAGAATCATTGAAAGTTTTATTCTCTTGGCAAGCCAATTTTTCAGTTCAAAGATCCTATCATAGGACACTGTCCATGGGATATAAACTGAGAATGCCAACGATGCTTGGATGATAGACTTGTTGCTGACTATGAAGATGACGATCGAGAAAAGAAAAAGAAAACTCTTTTGAAAAGAAGATGTTCATGAGATACATGGACAAGGATCTTAGGAAAAGATAGTGGAAAATACTAATACTTAGTCAAATACACACCCCCAGAATGGGCATGAAATCCACCTTCGAAATCATAATCAAAACCATTAATAACTCATACACCAGCAAAATCAGAACCTCTAATCTTACCTTATTACAGATGCAAATTGCTACATAAGAAAAATTGCTGCTGTAGACACCTAATTTGTCCGAGCCCCCTAAACCAGGTAAATTCTTCCTTGTACTTTTTTAGAATGCAGAATATCTCTTCTCATCTTGCAGATGGTCCTCCAAGACTTGTGATTCATAGTTCATCATGAAAAGTCAATCCAAAAAAAGTCAACTCCGAAAGTCAACCCCAAAAAGTCAACACTTAGTCAAAATCAAGATTTGAAGTTGAATTGAACAATGGTGAAAGAATTTTGATAATCCGAGGTCTACAACGAAAGATATGAAGTTTGGAAGAGGGATTGCAAAAATTTCAGTGTAGGGGAGGCCCTAATTCGGCAAATTTGGGGAAAAATGCTTAAACGATCAAATTGGTTGAAATTGGAGGTTTCGAATGGAATAAAATAAATTACTACGGATTTTGAAAGGGCCAATTGGAAGCAGAACCAAAGGAAGAGTCAATTTGGAAGGAAAACCGAAAATTAGGGTTTTGGTTAAAAATGGTGAATTTTGCAAATTTGGGGAAAACTACAGAGATGGTCTGATTCGGTGAAATTGAAGTCCCCAATTGATGAATAATGAATAAACAAGGGTACCCCAAAACCTAATTTGAAGTGAATCCAAAGGAAGAGCCGATTGGAGGAGAAACGAAAAAAACAGGAAAATTCCCAATTTTGGAATAAAAAGTATTAAACTAAATCGGAAAGGAATTCGGATGTAAAAATTGGGCATTTTCGGACCAACTCCAATTCAATATAGGAAAAAGGCGAATAAAAAAAGAAATTCGGAAAATGGGCCCGTTCCGAGTAAAACCAAGGCTTCGGAGGTTAAAGGATAATTTTGGAAATTCCGAGAAAAATAGAATCCGAGCTCGAAAAATTCTGAAAATCTCCAGATCTCACTTTTATATTTTTTGAAAGAGATTGGTGAAGAAAAATCCGGAATCAGAGCTCAAATGGAAAAGGGTGAATTTCGGGTGCCCTAACCCGGGAAATCCAAAAGAAAATTTCGAAAAAAATAGGAAACGAGCTCGAAAAATTCTGAAAACTTTCAGATCCCAATTTTATATTTTTGGAAGAGATTGGTGAAGAAAAATCCGTAATCGGAGTTCAAATGAAAAAGGTGAATTTTGGGTGCCTTAACCCGAAAAGGGTAAATTTTGGGTGCCTTAACCCCGAAAAATTCAAGAGAAAATTATGGGAAAAATAGGAAACGAGCTCAGAAAATTCTAAAAATCTTTATATCTCAATATTATATTTATTTGGATGGATTGGAGAAAGAAAAATTGGATTTGGGGTCCGTTTGCAATTAAATCAAGTTTGGAGGCCAAAATACAATTTTACCTAAGAAACCGAAAAAGACCAATTTTGCAAAATTAAAAGGTGAAAAAATGAAGGAAATTCTAGAACATACCAGGCCCTTGGTCGGCCAGCATAGGGGAGAAAGGGTGGGGATTTAGTCAACCTCATCCAATGGTCACTATTTAATGGCAAGATGTCATTTTTACTATCTTGGATTGTCCTTACTCATCCAATGGCTTAAGTACCTTATGAAAAGATGAGTACATCATTGAATGACCAATATCAAATTGCAAGATGACATTTTTATTGTCATGAAAATGTCCTCATCCAATGGCCAATATTGGTGGAAGAAAGATGAGCACAAGTCATCCAATGGTTGGAAATGCATGTAGCCAAATGAAATGTCCTTGCTCATCCAATGGCTTAGGCACCTTATGAAAAGATGAGTACATCCTTGAATGGCTAAGATCAATTTGCAAGATGACATTTTTTTTGTCATGAAAATATCTTGGATCCAAGGGCTTAGATTGTATAGGACAATTAAATGAATTAATCACCACCCTTCACCAAGACACCATGGGGTTCGGCTAAGGCTATTCAAAGGGAGGGGGTTTTTATTTTTTGAGAAAAGGTTGGCTGATTTTTAGTCTTGGGCAGTAGCTAAAACCTTAGAAAAAATATTTTTTGAAATGAAGGAAAGAAAGCTTTTGCTGAGGTAGTCATTCTACCTTTGCTCATACATTTTTCTTCTTTTTCTTCTTCCTCATGTTTTATTTCTTGATTTCCATGTGATTTCCTACCATTTTCTTTGCTTAATAAATCTTTCTTGTTGTTCTTGCTTTTCAAAAATAAATAAAACAATGGTTAGGCTTCATGATCTTGATGAGAATCAAGTGATAATTGTTAGGGTGAAATTTGTCCAACATCCCAACCATGGAGTTCATTTCCATATATATATATATATATATATATATTATTTTCCTTAGTTATTTTATGATTTAGAGATTCAAAAAGTTTCATGATCTTGATGAAAATCAAGTGATAATGGTTAGGGTGGACTTTGTCCAATATCACAACCATGGAGCTCATCTTTTTTTTTTGCTTACTTTAACTTGCTTATTTCTATTATTATTTATTTTTATGTGTATTTATATTCTTGCTAAGCATTTTGTTCTTTTGATTTATGACATACTTTTGCATCTTGTGGCTATTGTCATATAGTTTAGGTCATTTTCATTCTTCATATCATTTTCCATAGCATTTAGTTAGGTCATTTTCCATGACATTCTCACAACATTATAGACCCTAGGCCATTTGGCCATGTAGGTTTTTTTTTAAAGGTTTAGGTCATTTTTTTAGGCCATGATATTTGCTATTTCATTTAGGCATTTAGGCCATTTTCATATGCCATGTCATTTTCCATGTCATTTAAGTTTTAGGCCATTTTCATATGCCATGTCATTTTCCATGTCATTTAAGCTTTAGGCCATTTTCATATGCTATGTCATTTTACATGTCATTTAAGTTTTAGGCCATTTTCATATGCCATGTCATTTTCCATGTCATTTAACCTTTTAGATCATTTTTATTATGCCATGTCATTTTACATGTCATTTAAGCATTAGGTCATTTTCATTATTCCATGTCATTTGCCATGTCATTTAGACACTAGGTCATGCATATTCCATGTCATTTATTTCATGCATTTTTTCATTTCCACTTGATTTTTGACTTAAGCCAATCAATGGCTCAAAGCCAAGCTTTAATGAGCATACTTGTGAAAAATTAAAATTTGTCAAAGTTGGATTTTCTAACTTTAGGATTTTTTTTTTTACTAGGCAACCTTTATCAAAATTTTTAGAAATTTTTACCACTGATTGTAGGACTTTAGAGGAGTCTCTAATATTTTTAATCTTATTTTTGGACATTTTTATCAAAGGTTTAAAAATATTTTTTGGTTAAGCAGTTTTTTTCCCACTGTTCTGTCTTTCATGAATTTTCGGGTAGGACATCATTAGTCTAAAAATTAAGATGATTTTTTCCCATAGAGATCAACATGTTCTAGGTTTGCCCTAATTTTTTCAGAATTGTTTGAAATTTTTTAGAAGGGTAAAAAAATCGGGTTTCAAAACTAGTCAGAGGAGTCAGATTTGTTTTTAAGAACTAATAATTTTCTGTTTTGTTTAAAGCACTAAGATGGGGCTGATTTAAAACAATAATTGCTGTCTTAGGTTAATTTCCAAGCTATTTCAATCATAAAATTTGATTTTTTAAAAGTCGGGTCAAGGTTGTTCAACATTGGGCTTCAAAACTAGGAAAAATTAGAGCCTTTTAAAGGGTGTTTTCGGCCAAGTTTTCTTTTACCCAAAAATTTCGATTTTTTTTTTTTTAAATCTGAGTCCAAAATCTGAGTTAGAAAATCCAACTTAGGTCTCTTCCAAAGATAGTCGGATGTCTTTTTAGATATACGAATATCCTTATTTCGTGGGAGAAATACATTTTCATGCATATTCTATGATATTTACTTTTACTACCTTAGTTATATAAATTCTATATGAATATTCTCCATAGTGATGTCATTGCTTTGATTTAAATTTCATGTTGTCATTTTGATTATGACATAATTATAAATATTCTATGATAATATTTGCCATTTAAGTTAGATTTTTCCTATGTCATATGGATTTCTAATATGTCATCTAGGTTTTATCATGTAATTAATTATTACCATTTAATTTAGATTTTTGCTATGTCATATAGATTTCTAATATGTCATCTAGGTTTTATCATGTCATTAATTCTTGTCATTTTATTTAGATTTTTGCCATGTCATTTAGATTATGCCATGTCATCTAGATTTTGCCATGTCATTAATCAGTATGCCATGTCATTCACTCATATGCCGTGTCATTAGTAATAATTTGCATATTCATAATTATCTCTTTTAAATGTTTTTTTATGCAATAAAAATAATGATTTTCAATAAAATAAAGTTATTCTCGAGTTAAAATAATTCATAAGTTCTCCTCTGGGTTGCCGGGGATGACATCATAAATTATCATTAATAACGGAATATCTTTTTTTCAAAACGAGAATGATTCGAAAATTTTTCCAAATAAATAAAAATTTCTATATATTGCCAGGTCTGTCGGGGAATGTAGGAAAATTTTAATTAATAAATTCCATATCATTTTCAAATCAAGTTGAATTATTTTTCTTTAAAACGGAAATTATTTTTAAACACTAATTTCAAAACTGACTTTTACTGAGACTCGAGATAACACACAATTAATAAGGTACCGTTTTACACGGGCGTTGCGGGGGTGCTAATCCTTCCCCGCGCGTAACCGACTTCTGAACCCACTTTTTGATTTTCTCTGATTTAAACCACAGATTTCAAAATTAGTTTTTTAAAAAATATTTTAATTAATTTTAAAATGTTTTACAAAATCGATTTTAATAGGTGGCCGATCACACTTAGCCAAAAAAAATGGTGGCGATTTCATTTCTTTTTCCAAGGTTGTTTATAAACCCTCATTGTATTTCAAGAGGAATTAATTTATCTTTTTCTTTGTTGTTTTTCCCATCTCACTCGAACGGGTCTCCCGACGACGGACGGATCACATATCAACAGCTGCCAACAAGACTTGAAAACCCAACCATCCCTATCAAGCTAATAAAAGCAGTGTTTATGTTCAAACCCCCAAGTTCCTCTTATGATGAAGATTTTCCTCCATTAGATGAATACAGTTGGACCTTACAAAGATCAAATAATGAATGACTTAAGAGAATACAAAGAAGACATACCATACCCACGTGAATGGTCCCAAGACTACCATGGTATTATGGTAGACTCCATAAATCAAAAAGAGGATCCAATGAAAAAGCAGCAAAATGATAGAGAATGACAAAACCCACGTGAAGAAGATGACTTAGAAGATATACACCTCCACTCTATCTTTGTAGGAAAAGAAAAGAACAAAGTAAATTTGAAAAACATATCATCAATAATATAATAATTATTAAATAATATAATAAATAAAAATTATTTAAAAAAAAGAAATAAAAAAATATTAAAAAAAATTATAAAGATAAAATTATCTTAGATAAAAAAAAAAAAAAAAACTCTCCTTCTTTTTTCTCTTATTAAACAAGACATTTTCTTTAAATTTTTTGGTCTTCTTTCAATGTTGCAACTACTGCAGTGTGTCAGTCTACTGTGTCAGAGTAAAAGTAATAAAGTTGAACTTATATTTATGTTATGGTTGTGGTGTTATGTTTGCTCATTTGTTGGTCAGCTATGTTTGTTCTTTTCTATTTGTTATTGCATAATCTATTTCAAATCATGAGCTGTTGTTAGACTATATTTATTAGATCATATACTGTTCATAAAAAATATCTAAAATAAGACTGGTAGAGTCTGCTTTTTTTTTTTTTTTTTTGTGTTAGTATAGACGTCGCATCATCTGTCTATTTATTATTTTGCTAATTCTTTATTTTATCCAATCTTTTACCCTCTCCTATCATGATCTGGTTCTAATTTTTGCAATAATTGTTAGAAAAGTTGGATCTTACCTCCTTAATATTTCATGATTATAATTTTTAGCAAAAAATAATTAAAAGTAAGATCAATCATTTATAATAAATGCATATACAATTGAAATTAATTTTGAATCATGATATGTATCTTTCTAAATTTTGTTTTTTTCCTTTCCACATTTTTAAATGACAGATCCTTCAATGTGTTTGTTTGTTGCGTCAGAGTGAAGGTAAAAAATTCAACTTATAACTATGTTACAATTGTGGTGTTGTGTTTGCTTATTTTTTGGTTAGTGATTTTTCATTTACCAAATTATAGTTATGTTATGCTATATTGCTTAATATGTTCTGTTACATTTGTTGTTGCTTAATATGCTTCAAATTATAAGCTATTGTTTTCCTATAATTATTACATATTTCAGCAACCATTTTTTTATGACAGTTATATACAATTATCTACAGATTGATTTGGTTATTTTTTGTGACCATTGAACAACCTATTTGGTAGTTATATTTTCCATTTACTCATCCCAATTCCTTGTCTTATAATTTAAAATTTGATTGCTTCTTTTGGAAATCAGATTGTGCTATTCCATATTTGTTCGTAATGGATGTTGCTGATATTGTTCGACATAAAGAAAATAGAGCTAGGAGGGCTGAAAAAATGAGGGAAAATAGGAGTAGAGTTCAGTTTGGTAGACCATGTAATAAAGCAAGCACCAAAAAGAGAAAAGTACAACACATCAGTATTCGTTCTACTGTTGATCATAATGGTGACATAAAAATCGTTGCAAGGCACTATGTAGATATTATTTTGGATAATAACAATTCTGATTCATCTCAAAACCAAAAAAAGAATGATACTTCATCTCAAGCATTTACAAGTGTTGATTATCGAATTAATGGTATGAATGCATCTAATCTGACCCCCCCAAGCATCAAGTGAGTCATTCAGCCTAATAACTTCCAAATAAATAACCTTCATTTGTTAGTCTTTTTATCTAAGCCTAAATGCAATCAATGGTTGCACCCCTTCTTAACTGTAGGCGCTACATACGTTGCACCTAACCAACAATTTGATGATGTCACACCTCAAACTTCTCAAGGTTTACCAAGTTAGTACAATTTCTAATACTTAAGTTTCATTTATTAATCTTTTTTTACTCAGTAAAATAGTCCACTTCTTTTTACTGATATTATTAATATGTTATTTTTTTAAACTATAATTGAGTCAAGTGTCCACTGTTTTTTAACTGTAGGTGGTTTCACCACTTTTTTTAACCATCGATCTGATGATGTTCTTGAACAAACTCCTGTGCTTAGAACAAGTTAGTGTGTCTCTTTGTCTGTTTCCAATTGAGTACAGTATGTTTCCAACACATTTTATCATTAAATTAATCATATTGTGTTATAGTTTTTTTTTTTCCTTATTCTTATCTTCTTAGGAAAAGTCATTGAACCTTCACATTCGGAGGGCCATCATGTATTTGTCAATTTTGTGGAGTGATGGAGACTCAATTAAGAGTTGTAAACCCAAGTGCAAGTTATGTTCAAGTAATAAATTCTCGGGTGTCCGAGTCGAACCACAGGGAAGCATATTAGTAAGTATAAGTTTATAAATATATAAGACAAAGAAAGTAAACAAGATATTAGGGAATCAACAACAAAATAAGATAAACAAGATATTAGAGAACAAAATAAACAAAATATAAAAGAAATTAAACAAGATATAAAAAACAATAAGAAAAGATGTTGAGGTTAGAGAATCCACTCTTGGTGTTATGCTAAGATTAATCTTGTTTTATTACACAATTGAAATTCACACATAAGGGAGATTCCAATCGGAAGGTTTAGCAATTCAGTCCAAATTGTCCAACGTCCATAGCATATGATATTATGTTCATTTGGTGTCCTCAAAACTCATAAAAAGAGTCCAAGCATTCCTTATGCCAAGGTATATGTCTACAACAAATCAAGGTTATGAAACCAAGCATTTACTGTGCCATTTTCCTTGTCAATAATGAATCAAGATCCCTACTTTGTAAGTATGATTTTAAACCAAAAGAAAATATTATCTATACTAGTGTTTATAAATGATGATTCATTTTAGCTCATGTTTAAGAGACTAACCTTAGCATTTACCAAGAGCTTCACCTCATCACCTCAACAATATGATTAGCAACACATACTAGATATGAATAAAATGAAAAGAAATGTAAGAAGCATAAGTAAATAAAAAAGAAAACTAGAGAAAGGAAAGAAAAAGAAAACTTAGAGAATTTTATTACAATGGCTAATATCCTACCAATGTATAATGTATCCCAATACTCATCCAAGGCCCTCTATTTATACACATTTTGGAGAGCTAAATGACAAGAGACAAGCTTTATAAATTTCAAAGGTAGGTATAATAGGTGGGTGCATTTTTCTAACAATTTTCGTCATGTTGTATGACAATTCTGATCAGCCAGCTTGATGGTCGATTTTGTCAATGTTGGAGGCTCAATCTGATCAAATGGTCTTCTAGAAAAATATACCCCTATCAGTTACGGATCCATAGCCGTTGGAATCAGATCATTTTCTCATGTGGATCGGAAGATATGGTCAAAATACCAAAACAGGTCAGCACAGACGTCATTGCACATCAGCCAACTTGATGGTCGATTTCGCTAGGGAAAACGACTCCGTTTCAAGAAGTGTACAACATGAAAAAGATAGATATGCCTCTTAACTTTGCACTGTAAAAAATTCAGCCTTATTGCTTCGGTGAAACTCCAGATATAGCGGATATGGCAAAAGGTGTCGGAACTGGAACTGAACTGGATTTGCCCTTAATTGTTGATTTAACCTAGTAATCTGAAATCACTCAAAGAAACTCGTGAAAAACACCAAATTACATAAAAATATAAAATATCATAAACACAATTAGACTAAGCAATAATAACTCGTATTTGACACAAAACAATAATAAAACATAACTAAGAACTATATAATTATACGAGTTATCACACCCCCACACTTAGATTGTTGCTAGTCCCTAGCAACGACTCAATAAAAATAAAATAAGAAAATCTAATCTAATCCATTTTCATTGGAAATCACGGTGGCACTTAGCATGTGACACAAGCCTTTAAACCCCTAGGTGTCCCTAGTGGACGAGTTTAGTCTCGTGAGGTGTTTGCTAGAACGATACCCACAAACATTGAAAAACTAAAATATAAGTAAACTACATACACTAAAAATATTTACTCCTAATCCTTTCATTATAAATTAGAGACAATCTTTGAACAAGTCTTATAAACTAATCAATAGCTCAAAGAATTTCACAAAAATTCATGCTTGAATGTAAATAAATGAGTTAAGCCAATATTAACATAACATATTTCAATCAAAATAGTGCATATTCAACTTAATCTCAACTTCTCACTATACTCTCATGATTTTCACTCTTTAAAGTAGTGGTAAAGTGTTTACACTCAATCAATCTCATGAAAACAGTTCTACCATATGCTTGCTTGTCCACCTATTCTCCACTATTTAGATCATACAACTTCATAAATCAAGAGGTCTTTTTTTCAAGGTTGTAATGGGGCCAAAGGGTTATAATGTGGTTAAAGAACAAAAGGATAAAGATATCACAAAGGTTCCAAAGAGTTCATAGAGTTTAGAGACATAATAAGATCATACAAATAAAACTTCTCAAAACTCTTATAAAGCACATAATAACATAGGCTAAATATTCATGTTGAGCCTTTGCTTCATTCTAACCAACTTTGTAACATCTTTTTCTTTACTTTAACTAGAAGTTCAAGAGAAGATTTTTTTTTTATATGGGAATGTATTTGACAATGATCCTTTTTTTTTTCTCTTGACTTTTGCCTCTCTCCTCCCCCACACTTATCTTTCGTTCTAACCCAAATTTTCAAAAAGTATCCCTTGTTTTTGCAATATGTCTCAAAATATATAATCCATCTTTAGAACAAGGGTAAGGATATAAGTATATTTAGGCTAGGTGTAAGTTCTGGTTACCAATAAAATAGCATATTTAATGTAGGCTCAAATTGGCTCACTAGTGGGGATGTTCTCTTAGAACATTAATAATGGATGGCTGTTTGGCTCTGGTTATAATCCTAATGCCTCTATCATATTCATGTTGTCACATGTATCAATATAGTCTCAAACGGTTTAAAGCAAGTTCTAGAGAATCATGTAATCATAAGAGCACTCAAGAAAGAAATTAGATTGATTTGTATAATGCATCAATCATTATAGGCTCAAAAACTCACAAAGATGATTATACAAGTCAGATTAAATCTAAACATGCTTCTTTCTCTATCAACATATCATATTAACATTGGCTCATAAAAAGGTTGACATCAAGCTAAATTCTCATGAAAATCTTCTCACTAATAAATCTGTTTTAGACTTATGCAATTCATATCTCATCATTGTATTAAAAAGGAACTAGAACACATTAAAATAATAATAATAATAATAAAGACTCATAAAAAAAAATAGTAGACAAAAATAAAACAAATCCTAAATCGTTCCCCCCACACTTAATTCTTACATTGTCCTCAATGTAAGTCTATTAACCCAAATGAAAGAATCATGTGTAAGAGAAAAGAACTAATAACATAAGAATAGGAATAACTAAGACTCAAAACAAAACAAACTCATGCAACCTAAATAATCCTAAAATACTAAACAAAATTAACAAGTAAACATAAAAAGATTAAAATCAAACTGACAAGGTATGTCTCAAGTCTCCCTTACTCAGACCTTGTTCAGAATGAATACTTCTAAATGACTTAAAACACATCAAATTTTTTTTTTATTTTTAAAATTAGCAAAATATGTCCCTTACCCCCTACTAAAGGTAGAATTTAGGAGATATTACCTGCAGAGGTTGCTAACCACTTATTATAACTGAGACACAACAAACAAAATGTTAGATAATGTCACAAAGACAGAGTGCAATCCACTCCTTGCTCGTCCATATCTCTTTTTCTTTTTCCGAGCGTTTGCGAAACAACCGTAGCAGATAAATACTCATAAGCTTGGAGCTTTTTGAGTAAATCTTCAATGGTTGTAGCAGAAATTATGGTTCTCCTTGCCTCTGAAAACATGAATCCATTATCCACAGCATTATCTAAATATGAAAGCAAATTACTAAAATAACCATTAATATTAAGCAAACCAATGGGTTTCTTATTTGTGACCAAAGATGACCAAGAAGCCACGCAAGCTATTTCTTCCAATGTACCCAGACCTCCTGGTAAAGCAATGAATGCATCGGCAGAATGATACATGATTGTTATCCGTTCAGGGATACTCCAGACTTGTATTTCCTTACCCACGGTAGGTCCACAAAAACCTGTGAATAGTTGTGGCACGATTCCTAGAACTGGACTTCCTCCGGCGTGTGCTGATGTAGCGACTGCTCCCATTAAACCCGTACTACCGCCTCCATAAATCAACTGGATCTTTTGTTGGGCAAGTATTACTCCAACTCTTATGGCTTCATCAGCGAATATGTTATTTTTCCCTGGATAAGCACCTCCAAAGACACAAAATTTTTTTAATGCGCTGGGACGAAGTACTTTCCATTTTTTTCAAGTGCCTGAAAGAGAATGAGTACATGGTGTAATATATAGAGGACTGAGTAGTGAATCAGACAAGAGTAATAATGTCGCCGAAAGTGTATTTGACCTGTCAGAAGAAAATGTTAACCTAACAAAAGATTTTTGCGTGATTTCAGGAAGAAAATCAAAAAGAGAAGAAAAATCAACCGTAAAAGACCAATCCAAAAAAAAAAAAAAGAGAATAATTACACAAATCGAACAACACGTAAATTAAACCGAAATGAAGTTATTGCAAATCAAACCAAAAGCTAAGAAGTCATTTATTGTAGTTGTGATTGTGGCTCACATCTTTCTCTGGTTTTACGTCCAGAAACGGCTTAAACGCCTTCTATGAGTCGAGGATATGCTTCCCATCCAGTTTTCTTACAAGCTGGCAAACAGGGTCTTTTAACATAAGATTCCCAAGATGTTGCCATTCCCTTTGGAATTGCGGCCTTAAATCAAGAATTTCTCTTTGTACGTCTCCACTAGGATGCGTCTCAAGAGAAAGTTGGATATTACCCAAATTCTCCTTACTCAGTCCATCCTTAATGAATTCAATTTTATCATCTCGATTAGAGGACGGAATCCCAATAGAACGACATTTACCGTTACACGTCCATCGTGCACATTTGTGGTAATTTGAACTCATGCGCTTTGCTCGTCGCTTCTTTGCAAAAGTGCTTCTACCTGTACCTGGTAAATGCAAAACAGGAAGATATTTATCTTCACGTACCTTTGCTTCAATTATCCAACGTATGTCTTCAGGAATCCCTTTGTGCATAAGCATTCTTAATCTTTCAAATCGAACTTGGTAAAGCTTCAGTAAAATATTTCGAGGAAAAGGAGGGAATCGTTTCTGCAATCTTTTGAGAATATCATCCATCTTGGAAAAAAAAATGAAAGAGAAATTGAAAAAGAAATTTATATACAATATCAGTTTTGTGGGTAGCTGATGGGACCGACTTAAATAATCACGGAGTACTGTTATCCGCCATTTAACCGGGGTTAAAAAAATGTATTATTATTATTATTTTTTTTTTTGGAAATTAGTAAAAATTATATTTACATCTAGTTATTTTCAAAACAAGGATCAGAAAGAAAAACAACCTCTTCTTGAGTAACATGATTTTCCAAAAAGAGTTTGAGTCTTTGTCCATTTACCTTGAATACGTTACCATTTTGAGGATTCTCAATGTCAACTGCTCCATAATGATACACATGCTTAACCACAAATGGGCCAGTCCATCTTGATCTCAACTTACCAGGAAATATGTGAAGTCTAGAATTATAAAGTAGAACTTTTTGCCCAACATCAAATGTTTTTCTTGAAATTAACTTGTCATGAAAGGCTTTAGTTCTTTCTTTATGAATTTTAGAATTCTCATATGCATCTTTGAATAAAGTTGGCCAGTAAAATCCACACTGTAAAATTTTTGCAGCAGTTTTCTTTGATGAAAAATGACCACCACATGCCTCGGAATGACAAAACTTAATTACACTACTTACCTCATTGTCGGGAATGCATCTTCGAAAAATTTGATCAGGACAATATTTGAACAAGTAAGGGTCATCCCAGTAGAACTTCTTTACCTCATTCAGAAACTTCCTTTTATCTTGGGGGCTCCATTGAGAAGGAATTTTTCCCAAAAAGGAATATTTTAGCTCGGATGGCAATGGTTTTAAATCCAGCTTGGGTGGTTCAATAGTTGATGGTACAATGACATTTGTGAGTGATGGGAGTTCCTCAAACTTTTGTTTCCAACGATGCTTATCCTGAAAAGAATTTAACAAAGAATCAGTGTGTGAAATTTCTGAAGCATTATCAAACTCACATTCAATTAAATAAGCTTCTAAAGGATCATGGAATGTGGTAGTGGTGAGATGTTCATGAACAAGTTCTTCAATGAAATCCACTTCATGTACTTCTGAATCATCACCAGGTTGCTTGCAAATGTTGAACACATTTAATTCTAAAGTCATATTTCCAAAAGAAATGTTCAAAATACCATTCCTGCAATTTATCAGAGCATTAGAAGTTGCAAGAAATGGACGGCCTAATATAACAGGAATTTGAACATTTGGATTTGAAACAGGATGTGTGTCCAAAACAATAAAATCAACAGGGAAGTAAAAATTATCAATTTGAACCAAAACATCTTCAACTATCCCTCGAGGAATTTTTACAGAACGATCAGCTAGTTGAAGTGTAACAGGTGTTTCCTTGAGTTCACCTAAACCTAACTGTTGATAAACAGAAAAAGGCAAAAGATTAACACTAGCACCAAGATCAAGCAATGCACGTTCTATTCTAGTGTTTCCAATGATGCATGAGATTGTTGGACATCCAGGATCTTTGAATTTTGGTGGAGTAAGGTGCTGAATGATTGAGCTCACACTTTCCGTCAGAAATGCTTTCTTTTGTACATTATGTTTCCTTTTAACTGTGCACATGTCCTTCAAAAATTTAGCATAAGATGGAACTTGTTTGATTGCATCCAATAAAGGAATGTTAATCTTAACTTGTTTGAAAAGTTCATATATTTCTTCATTTTGATTCAAATTCTTTATTGTTTGCAACCTTTGAGGAAAATGAGCAGGATGCATACCTTTTTCTTTGTCCAAATTTTCAAGAAGTTCAGACTTACCATCATCCTTACCATTACTTTTCGGAGGGGAAGAAGGATCTTGGTCTTTTGATGGAATGTTTTTTTCAATTGCCTTTCCACTTCGAAGAGTTGTGATAGAACTGGCATTTTCCTGTTGAGTTTCATTGGAGCAAGAAACAAAACATTGAGTAGAAGGGTTAGGCTGAGGTTGAGCAGGAAACTTACCTTTTTCTTGAGTGCGTAATGAAGCTGTCAATGTGGACAAGGTGTTTTTGATCTCATTGATGTCCTGTGAAGTTTGGTTATTCACATTTGCTTGTGTTTGCATGAATGCTTGCAATGTCTCTTCCAAGGTTTGTACACGTGAAGGTTGATAGGAAAAAGTGTTGCCCGGCTTTTGAGATTGTGGTACCTGAACATGATTATTATTCCGCCAACTGAAGTTGGGATGATTTCTCCATTCAGGGTTATACGTTTCAGAGTAAGAAGAAGCAAAAGGCTTTTTAAATGTGTTTATGGAATTTACTTGATCATGCAACGCTTCTTTAAGAATGTGAATGTTTGGACATTCAGAAGTGGGGTGTCCCATGATTTCACAAATTCCACAACTTTCTTCATTTTTAACCGTTTTGACTTCTTTTACTTCTCTAAGTTCCATGGCTTCAATCTTTCTAGCCAAATTAGCTACTTTAGCTTTTATCTCATCTTCTTGACTAAAATGATATTTACCTCTGTTAGAAACAAGATTAGATCTATTGGAACTTTCAGAGGAATTATCTGTGTGCCAGGCTTGAGAGTTATCTGCCAAATGGTCTAGGTAGTCAAAGGCTTCTTCAGGTTCTTTTTCTAGAAACTCACCGTTACACATTGTTTCAACAAATTGTTTAGTTTCGGGAGTTAAACTTTCATAAAAGAAACTAATAAGACGCCATTTTTCAAAACCATGATGTGGACAAGAACTTAACAAATCTTTAAAACGCTCCCGCACTGAAAAAATGCTTCATTTTGATTTTGATTGAAATTTTGAATCTGTCTTTTCAAAGCAGTAGTTTTATGTGCTGGGAAAAATTTCTTTAGAAACTCAGTTTGTAATTCTTTCCATGTGCCAATTGACCTTGGTTTTAAATTATGAAGCCAAATTTTTGCTTTATCTTTTAAAGAAAAAGGAAATAATTTTAGCTTGACAATTTCATTTGTACATTGTTGGTCATTAAAGGTGACACATACATCTTCGAAGTCTTTTAGAAACGAGTAAGCACTTTCCGATTCTAACCCATGGAAATTTGGAAGCAAAGCTATCATACCTGGTTTAAAACGAAAGTTGTTTGCATTGAGAGGAAAAATAAAACAAGAGGGTGATGAGCTTCGAGTTGGTTGCAAGTAGTCACGCATGGTGCGTACTTGTCTGTTCTCATCTTCAGCATGAACACTTTCATTGTCAGCCATGGTAGGAGTTGTATTAGAAAGATTACCTGAAAAAGTTTCACAATAAAATCTAACTAAACGACGAGATCTAAAATCACGTCGCCAAACAAGCATAAAACAAAGTTAATATACAGATTAGGCGGTATAACCAGCCAATAAAAATAAAACAAAGTTAATATACAATATAAATATAAATATATAGAAAATTAGGCGGTATAACCAGCCAATAAAAATAAAAATAAATATACTTATAAACTTATATACTTAGTATTGCCTCCCCGGCAACGGCGCCAAAAACTTGATGGAGACTCAATTAAGAGTTGTAAACCCAAGTGCAGGTTATGTTCAAGTAATAAATTCTCAGGTGTCCGAGGTCGAACCACAGGGAAGCGTATTAGTAAGTATAAGTTTATAAATATATAAGACAAAGAAAGTAAACAAGATATTAGTGAATCAACAACAAAATAAGATAAACAAGATATTAGAGAACAAAATAAACAAAATATAAAAGAAATTAAACAAGATATAAAAAACAATAAGAAAAGATGTTGAGGTTAGAGAATCCACTCTTGGTGTTATGCTAAGATTAATCTTGTTTTATTACACAATTGAAATTCACACATAAGGGAGATTCCAATCGTAAGGTTTAGCAATTCAGTCCAAATTGTCCAACGTCCATAGCATATGATATTATGTTCATTTGGTGTCCTCAAAACTCATAAAAAGAGTCCAAGCATTCCTTATGCCAAGGTATATGTCTACAACAAATCAAGGTTATGAAACCAAGCATTTACTGTGCCATTTTCCTTGTCAATAATGAATCAAGATCCCTACTTTGTAAGTATGATTTTAAACCAAAAGAAAATATTATCTATACTAGTGTTTATAAATGATGATTCATTTTAGCTCATGTTTAAGAGACTAACCTTAGCATTTACCAAGAGCTTCACCTCATCACCTCAACAATATGATTAGCAACACATACTAGATATGAATAAAATGAAAAGAAATGTAAGAAGCATAAGTAAATAAAAAAGAAAACTAGAGAAAGGAAAGAAAAAGAAAACTTAGAGAATTTTATTACAATGGCTAATATCCTACCAATGTATAATGTATCCCAATACTCATCCAAGGCCCTCTATTTATACACATTTTGGAGAGCTAAATGACAAGAGACAAGCTTTATAAATTTCAAAGGTAGGTATAATAGGTGGGTGCATTTTTCTAACAATTTTCGTCATGTTGTATGACAATTCTGATCAGCCAGCTTGATGGTCGATTTTGTCAATGTTGGAGGCTCAATCTGATCAAATGGTCTTCTAGAAAAATATACCCCTATCAGTTACGGATCCATAGCCGTTGGAATCAGATCATTTTCTCATGTGGATCGGAAGATATGGTCAAAATACCAAAACAGGTCAGCACAGACGTCATTGCACATCAGCCAACTTGATGGTCGATTTCGCTAGGGAAAACGACTCCGTTTCAAGAAGTGTACAACATGAAAAAGATAGATATGCCTCTTAACTTTGCACTGTAAAAAATTCAGCCTTATTGCTTCGGTGAAACTCCAGATATAGCGGATATGGCAAAAGGTGTCGGAACTGGAACTGAACTGGATTTGCCCTTAATTGTTGATTTAACCTAGTAATCTGAAATCACTCAAAGAAACTCGTGAAAAACACCAAATTACATAAAAATATAAAATATCATAAACACAATTAGACTAAGCAATAATAACTCGTATTTGACACAAAACAATAATAAAACATAACTAAGAACTATATAATTATACGAGTTATCATGGAGCTTGCATGTGGTATGAAGAAAGAGTTAACATTGCTCAGGATACATACAATCCCACATTTTCTTTATGCTGTAGAGAAGGTAGAATATACTTACCTAAACCAAATGTTGCTCCACCTTACTTAGATCATTTGCTGGATTTTCGATTAGGTGGTGAGGCTGCAAACTTCAGAGAGAACATTAGGCTTTATAACTCAATGTTTCAATTCACTTCTTTAGGTGCAAAAGTTGACCACTTGATTAATACCAGACCTGGTCCATATGTTTTTAAAATTAGTGGATAAAATTATCATAGGATAGGTTCTTTGATTCCTCTATCAGGTCAAAGACCTAAGTTCGCACAGCTTTATATACATGACACAGAAAATGAAATCCTCAATAGAAAAGAAACCCTGAATTGTGAAAATGATGGAGGTATTATTAACGAAAATCTTATTCGTGGACCCTTACAAATGTTGGATGAGAACAATCAAATTGTCAAGGCCTTTAGAATGGTGAGAGATAGATTAAATGGGTTAGAGATGTCAACTTTTAAGCTTAGATTGATAGGTACTAGAGTTGATCCAGATAGAAATTATATAGTTCCTTCTGCTCCTGAAATAGCTGGATTGATTGTTGGAGACATTGATGAGTTAAGTAACCAACGAGATATCATTGTTGAACATAGATCAAAAGGTTTGCATCGAATTAGCAGTTTACATCCTTTATATATGCCTATGCAAAATTCTTTACTTTTCCCATTTGGTGAGGATGGATATAGGACTGACATAAAATATAGATCCAGTGGTGGAAGAAGAAGTGTTAAGAGAGAATGTGTCACAATGAGAGATTTTTTTTGCATATTTGATTCAACAACATGTGGATGAACAGAGTACATTATTGAGAGGAGGAAAATTGTTCCATCAATTTTTAGTTGATGCTTTCACCAGTGTTGAAAGTGAAAGGTTAGATTACATACAATTGAACAAAAAACAAATGAGATCAGAATTCTATCAAGGAATAAGGGATGCTGTCTCAAGAGGTGATCTTGATGCAAATATTCTTGGGAAACGTATTATTCTGCCTGCATCTTTCATAGCTAGGCCTCGATATATGTTCCAAAATTATCAGGATGCTATGGCCATTTGCCAGTGAGTTATTCTTCTATTATTCACATGTATAATAAATTTTATTTTCTTCTTTACTATTTTTTTATACTTCTTTATTTCTATACTTCTATCACGTTAATTTAAAATAGTTATAGGTTATTATGTTTTTCTTTAAGTAAATTAAAACAGCTTCCTTAATATTTGTTCATCTTTACAGTAATCTATACAGTTGAGTACTAAAAAAGAGGACTTCCACATGTGCACATATTGTTGTGGCTGCATCCAGAGGACAAGTTTGCAACTAATGCTGATGTAGACAGATTTATTAGTGCTGAAATTCCAGATAAGGAACATGATCCAATAGGCTACAAAGTTGTCACAGGATTTATGATCCATGGTCTCTGTGGTGTTGCTTGCTCCAGTGCTCCATGCATGGTAAATGGAACTTGCTCAAAAAAATTTCCCAAACAATTCCAAGAAGAAACTGTCATAAAAGGTGAAGCTTGTCCTTTATATAAAAGAAGACAACCTTTGACAAACAACTGCTTTGCAACAAGGAATGGCATTCATTTGGACAATAGATAGGTGGTTGCTCATAATATCGACTTGATAATTAAATACCAATCACATGTCAACGTAGAAGTGTGCAATAATTCAAGGGCTATCAAATATCTTTTCAAATACATCAACAAAGGACCTGATAGAGTGCATGCTATTATTGAGCAAAATGTATCATCAAGTTCAGCAGTGAACCAGAATCCAACCAACGTTGATGAAATAAAAACAACCTTGATTGTAGGTATATATCTGCCCATGAAGCTTTCTGGAGATTATTCGAATTCCACATGCGTCATAGAGATCCTTTAGTACAAAGACTAATTGTTCATTTACCTACTCAGCAAACAGTTGCTTTCAACGATAATGACAACCTAGCTGGAGTATTGCACCGGCCAAACATTCATGTAACAATGTTCACTGAGTGGATGGAAGCAAACAAAAGGCATCCACATGCTAGGCATCTTACTTACTCAGATTTCCCCACACAATGGGTTTGGCATGCTACTGAAAAAAATTTGGAAAGAAAGAAAGAGTGGAAGGTGCATTGGTAGAATCATATACATCCATCCTGCTGCTGGTGAGTTATACTACTTATCGCTACTACTTAATATTATCAAAGGTGCCAAAGAGTATGAAGAATTGAGGACAGTCAATGGTATTCTATATCCATCATTCCAACTAGCATGTGATGCTCTTGGTCTTTTAGGAAATGACAAAGAATGGGAAGACGCTTTGATTCAAGCTTCGTATTGGGCTTCTAGAACTGAGATGAGGCAACTTTTTGTAACATTTGTAATGTTCTCTCAAGTCAGTAATCCATCAATTTTGTTTGAAAATAATTGGAAGCTATTGTCTGATGACATCAAATACAGATTACGTCGAGCTTTTCTTATGCCAAATTACCAAGTTCCAGATGACTTTTTGAGAGAACAAGTCTTGCTATCTTTGGAGGAACTTTTTAATAACAATTGTAGCTCTCTCTCCAAACATAATCTACCAATGCCAACACGAACCTCAACTCATAATTTTGCTGATCGGTTGATGCTAGAAGAGCTCAACTATGACATGTCAGCACAACAAACTGAGCATCAGCAGCTGTTGGAAAATTTGAATGAAGAATATAACAACATTTATCAATTAATCATGGATTTAGTTAACAAAGAAGAAGGAATAATGTTTTTTGCGTATGGACACGGAAGAACAGGGAAAACATATCTGTGGCGAACATTGATGTCAGGTATACATGCAAAGGGGCAGATTGTTTTGGCTATGACATCATCAAGAATAGCATCGCTTTTACTACCTGGTGGTAGAACAGCACACTCAAGGTTCAAAATGCCGTTGACAATATAATTTCTCAACATGTGCAATAAAGAAAAAAACACAGCTTGCAAGATTGATTCATAACAACAAACTTATTATTTGGGATAAAGCACCGATGGTTCATCGAAACTGTTTTGAGGCACTGGATAAATCATTGAAAGATATTAACTCAAATATGGATCCTCTAGCTACATCAAAGCCTTGGTACTTGGTGGTGATTTTCGACAAGATCTGCCTATAATAAAAAATGGGAGTAGACAAGACATTGTGAACGCTAGTATTAGTAAATCATACCTGTGGCAGAACTGCAAACTGTTCTTGCTAAAAACAAACATGAGATTAGTTAGGAAATTTATGGATGATAATGAAAGACAACAGATACAATAGTTTGCTCAATGGCTGCTGGATGTAGGAGATGGAAAACTGCTCACAACAACTCAGAACAATGAAGAAGATGCTACATTGATCAAAATTCTAGACCAACTCCTAATCCATTTTGAAGAAGATACAATTCATGCCATATTCTGTCATCTATGACAACTTTTGGGGGAGTTATGCTGATCGTTCATATTTGAGCCAAAGAGCTATCATTACACCATATAATGACACAGTTGATGCAATCAACGAACATGTTCTGTCCTTTGTGCCAGGAGACTTAAGAACATATTTGAGTCTTGATTCGATTTCTGCTGAAACAAGCAACAACTCAGAAAATGAAATGCTTTACCCTCTAGAATTCTTAAATTCTTTAACTTTTCCTGGTATTGCAAACCATGAACTGAAGTTGAAACTTGGTTGTCTCATAATGCTGTTATGAAATATAAATCACTCTTGGTCTTTGTAACGGAACTAGGCTCATAATTACTCAATTAGCTGCAAATGTGATTGAGGGTCAAATTATTAGTGAAAATAATATAGGAGAAAAAGTGTTCATCCCTAGAATTGTTATGACAGTCAAGGATCATAAATGGCGATTTGTTTTTAAAAGGAAACAATTTCCGATTCGATTGTCTTATGGAATGACTATTAACAAAAGTCAAGGCCAAACTTTAGATTTTGTTGGTTTATATTTGTCGAAACCAGTATTTAATCATGGCCAACTATATGTTGCTTTGTCAAGAGTTACATCTTTTAAAGGTCTTAAAATTTTGATTGTTCATGAAACAGAAGGCCATAGAAATCAAACTAAGAATGTAATGTATAAAGAAAATTTTGAAGATTTAGGTACAAGTTTATGTTTCTTTACTGTGATGATATTATCTTCTTGATTATAATAACTTTCTTTACCGTTTGGATAGTATATTTTGCTATATATTGTCGCTTACCTCTCACCCATGATCTTAAAAAATTATATGCTTTGCTTTTCTTTTTATTGTCTGTCTAAATTCTTTGTGCTTCATCTAACATATATTATTTGCTCATACAGGTCATTGATTTTGTATTTTAAGCCACCATAAACATCTCAACAACTTCACCAAAAACTCACAGGTATAGAACAAACAACATTGTTTAAATATGTTGAAATGAATAATCTTATTGTTTTCACACAAATATAGCATTTTGAATATGATCATTATCAATTATTAACTATTTTCTTAAATTCGGTTAGATCAGCCTACAAACAATGGCACCTCTGCTTTTAACTCAACTTTTGAGCAAACTCCAAACATGTGCTGTTGAGGTTAAGATTCTTAGGCTTTGGAAATCAATCAACCCACGTGCAAATAACTACCTCATCAGCCATGATTTCCTAGCCGTTGATAGTCAGGTAAATTTCTCATATTATAAAAACACAAATTTTGAGCTATTGGTTGATTATCTAACAAATAAATTATATTCCGTAAACAGAACAATGCTATGCAAGGAACTATCAAACCTAATGACATGCACTGCTTTGAAAATCTTCTTGAGGAAGACCAAGTCTATTTCATTTCTGATTTCTATGTCAATCAAAGCAAAAAATACTACAATATGGTGCCAAATCCAAATTCAATCAGCTTTGTCAGATTAATAAAAGTTACAAGATCAAAGACGCTTCCTACAGCTCTCCCTGCCTACCACTTCAACTTTGTGAATGCTGGACAACTAGAGACCAGAATCAAAAACAATGAAATTCTATCAGGTATATAAGTTATTTTGCAGTTGGTCATAACATATGTTATACTATATTCTAAATACTAATACTATTCTTTCACTTACATCCCATGTCCAAGATGTGATTGGAATATTACTGACCATCGAAAAAGAAGGCACTACATGTATTGGAGAAAACCCTCAAGAAGTCAGAAAAAGAAATCTCCAAATCCAAATCTCTGAGTATGTTTTAGAAATTCAAACTACTATATTATCCTTTAAAAAATTACTATAATTAATACTATTATTTGTCTTCCTCTTTACACACGGACGATATAATTGGTGTAACACTATGGGCAGAGTTTGTTGAACAGCTGAATGAAAATCAGTTCTTAAGAAATGAGAACAAACCAATCATTATATTTGCTGCTATGATAGTTACAAAATATATGGGTAAGCAACAATATCCTAAACCCAAAGTCTTTCCAACAATATTATCAAATAATATGTAAAACTCATTTTTTTTCTTCACTCGAAAAAAAAAAGAATCTAACAACCATTTATTCATTTTAATACAGGTCAATTATCAATTGCAACATGCTCAGCATAGAGGATCATAATCAACCCTGACATTCCACCGGTAGTAGGACTGAAAGCTAGGTAAAATGAACCTAAATTTCTTTAAAAATCATTCTTGAATATAAAAAAGGCAAAAAAATGTTAACCTCCATACATTATTTCCAGATTCGATTCTAAAAAGTCCAAGGTCAACCTATTGAGTGTCAATACGGTTCAACGTCTTCCACCAAAAGAAGAAAAGAAGAGATACAGTATGACCATAGAGCAGTTGTTACAAATAAACCCAACATAAGCTATGGTACGTTATCCAACAACCAACTTTTCTATCATTTTCCTACCATTAACAATTACCCAACACTTACAAATTTTTTACAAACCTACATAGGACACAAGATACACATGTGAAGCAAGAATACTAGAAATAGATGTTTCACAAGGATGGTTCTACAACTCTTGCAACCAATGTAATAAAACAATTATACCATGTGATGAAAATTTTTGTTTCCAGAACATCATGACAAAGTTCCAACACCAAGGTATATTCTGAACTACAAAAAATAAATACAAAAATTGTCAGTGTTATTATAAATAACACATTTGTTTTCATCACAGTTGCAAGATGCCCATAACTTTTGAAGATGCCACCGGAATCACACAATTCATGTTCTTTGGGGATCCTGAAAATAGATTACTAAAAGGATCAATGATGAAACTTATAGCTTTAGTCAATGGAGATCCCACCACTCTTCCTGAACTGCTCAAAAGACTGGAGAAACAAAAGCGCATTTTCCAAGTATCTATCAAAAAGCAATCCCTTGAGACTGGAGCTCCTCATTTTTCTATCCATACAGCTTTTAAACTTGGTGATGTTGTGACAGAAATAACCTCGACAACCTTGCCCCCCACAACCGGACAAGGATCATCCTCTGTAGAATCAATCACTCCTTTCAACACATCAGAACAATACATAATAGCAGTACCAGATCAAGCAACTCCAAAGCTCAAACAAGAGTCTAAGAAAACCTTACCAGCATCACCAACTAAGGAAATGATTCCAGCTGATCTGTTTCCTGAAGAATCTCCAGCAAAAAAACATAAAACTAGGTAATATTCTAACTAAACTAAATAAAAACATATTTAATCTCAAACTGCCAAAGTAAAACAGAAACATAAACAACAAACTTCTCTTCTTGCTTTCTCTTGCAGCAGTAGCAGTAAAGGAAAAGAATGTCTACAGGAGTAGACAGACAAATACCAGACTTAGTCAAATATCTAGAAATTTTTTTGATTAGGTACAAACTGTTTGTGAAAAAATATGGAAGAAACCCAACAATTGCATCAAACAAAGTTTCTTTTTTTTTTTTAAGCACCTAACTGCTTAAGATCAATTTGTGAAGGAAAACAAACATTTTTCCACAAAAAAAAAAAAAGTGTTTGCACTTCCATCACAACTATGTTAAGATAGTTTATGTATGGCTTATAACTGCCAACCTTTTGTTCTTCTGTTATGTAAAAACAGTGGCTTCAATATTTTGAATATAATCTATGAAATACATCTTTATGGCATACTTTATTTTCATTGATCTTCCAACAACTGAGCATTCTTAAACTATATACTACTAAGTGATCAAAAAAATGAAAAACACTTTAATCCATGATCAAGAAAATGAAAAACATTTTGATCCATCATCACAAATAAATTAACAAACTAAATTTATAAATAATAACTAAAAAATATAAATAAAAAAAACCCGCAGTGAAGCGCGGAAAATGTTCTAGTATAGATATACATTTGTATACTTGTTACATTTGTTATAATATATATATATATTTTATAGAAAACAGTAGCAATATATATATAAATATAAATATATGTTATAACTAATATAACTATATACTAAGTATATATATATATGCTGATTAAATATATATTATAATATATTATATTTGACTGCTGTTACTTTGTTATATGATATATATATAGTGTACGGTTTTACAGCTATATTATCTTAAACTATTATATATATATATATATATACTCACTGGTTTTGTAATATATATATATATATTTGTTGTGAACTATATTAAGTGTGCATTTCTGCTAATTAAAGATTGTACTATTGTTGATCTGTGTTTAAATATATATTCTGTGTTTGTAATATATATTCTGTATACGTAAAGTTGATTATGTTATTTTTAAATAACAGATGTCAGAACGGTCTATCGGTACTGCTAATGCGCCTGTAGCGCCACAACGACTACATGTTACATATAGAGAGAGGCCCGAGAAGTTCAGTGGTCTGGACTTCAAATGTTGGCAGCAAAAGATGCTGTCTATTTGACCACTCTGAACCTAGCCCGGTTCTTACGGGAGAAGGCCCCGGTTCTTAAAGAGAGAGAGAGACCGATCCTACGATTGTAGCCTTGGTGGAAGCATGGAAGCATTCTGACTTCCAATGCAAGAATTATATCTTCAACGGATTGGACAACACGTTATACAACGTGTATAGCCCAATCAAAATAGTAAGAGAGCTGTGGGAGTCCTTAAAAAGAAAGTACAGAATCGAGGATGCCGGCACGAAGAAGTTTGTGGTTGGCAGGTTTCTGGAACACAAGATGGTGGATTCGAAAAACGTGATCAGCCAAGTCCAAGAGTATCAATTGATCCTCCATAAAATTACTGTTGAAGGTATGATTCTTAGTGAGTCATTTGAGACGACAACTTTGATAGAAAAATTGCCACCTTCGTGGAAAGATTTCAAGAACTATCTAAAGCACAAGAGAAATGAGATGACCTTAGAGGACTTGATTGTTCGATTAAGAATCAAAGAGGATAACCGTGATTCAGAAAATAGGGTTAAAGTTCAGACCATGGAAGCCAAGGAAAATGTTGTTGAACATTCCCACAAGACCAAGAAGAGAAAATATGTTGGTTCTAGTTTTTCCCAATGTAATAAGGGAACGAATTTCAAGAAGTTCATGGGAACTTGTTTCGTGTGCACAAGCTCGGTCATTGAGCAAAGGACTGTCTTCAGAACAAGAAGAATAAAGCTCAAGCCAACTTAGTTGATGATAATGAGATTGAGCTTGCTGCTGTAGTGTCACAAGTGAATATGGTAGAAAACCCTAGACATGGTGGATTGATACCGGTGCCACTTGTCATGTTTGTTCTGATAGAAAGAGTTTCTCCTAGTATAAAGAAGATGTTGTTGATGAGCAACTGTTTATGGGGAAACTCTTCGGTTTGCAAGGTACGAGGCCATGGGAAGATGGTACTCAAGATGACCTCCGAGAAAAAACTAACTTTGAAAAGTATGGTTCCTGCTCTTGAAATTCGTAAGAATTTGGTTTCCGACTCTCTGTTGAGCAAGAATGGGTTTAGACTATTATTTGAGTCAGATAAATTTGTACTCACTAAATGTGGCATGTTTGTGGGTAGAGAATATTTATGAGATGGGCTTTTTAAGCTCAATGTAAGGGTTGTTGTGCCAAAGAACATGAATAATAATTAAATTATTTCTTCTGTTTATTTGATGGTGTCCTCTAATTTATGGCAGAGTAGATTAGGTCATATGTATTACAAAACCTTGTAAAAAATCAGCAATTTGAATTTGTTTATGAAATTTGACATTTATAAAAATTATAAATATGAATTTTGTGTGGAATCCAAATTGGCTAAGGCTCTTTTCTATTTAGTAGAAAGAAGTTGTAAACCTCTAGATTTAATTCACACTGATATTTGTGACTTAAAAAAACTAGAGGTGGTAAAGAGTATATCATTACTTTTATTGATGATTGCACAAGATATTGTTATGTCTATTTGCTAAAAAGCAAAAACGAGGCCTTGGAAGCTTTTAAGCTCTCTATAAAATGAGGTCGAAGTCAACTAAGCAAGAAAATTAAGATAATAAGGAGTGATAGAGGTGGTGAATATGATTCATTGTTTAATGAATTCTATTCAGAAAATGATATCGTCCATCAAACCATTACTCCTTATTCACCTTAACAAAATGGTGTTGCATAATGCAAAAACCGAACATTGAAAGAAATGATGAACGCTTTGTTGATAAGTTCAGGGTTACCTTTGAACTTGGAGGGAGGCTATTTTATCAGCTAATTATATTTTAAATAAAATAAAAAAGACACCGTATGAATTAGGGAAGGGTTGAAGACCATCCTACAAATACATGAAAGTGTGGTGGTGTCTTGCGAAGGTATCTGTTCTTCCACCTAATAAGCTCATGATAGGACCTAAAACTATGTTTGGTGCATCATTTGATGGGATCATGACCAGTGAGAAAATGTCAACTTTGTGCAACAAGGGTACTCGGGTGTGATCTTGGCGTCGATGAGGGTATCAACATAGTAAGTGGAGAAGAGTGTCATGATCTGGTATCAACATGCCTTGGTGCTACCATGACTACCCCACTATGGAGCGGAAGATGAGACCTTGTCCATGGGATCGGTGATCCCTAATAATGCTAAGAGTGGCACAGACCCTGGAAGCAAACCATTAGGTTGTAAATGAATGTAAAGACATAGCATACTCAGTTAGCAAACTGAGTATATTTACAAGTAATCCTGGAAAAGATCACTCGAAGGCCATAGTAAGGGTACTAAGATATTTGAGATACACTTCAAGTTATGGACTTTACTATATAAGATATCCAGCTATGCTTGACGGATACAATGACGTAAATTGGATATCCGATGCTAAAGATTCGAAATCCACTAGCGGATTTATCTTTACTATTGGAGGAGCTGCAGTGTCTTGAAAATCTTCTAAACAAACGTGTATTGCTAGATCTACTATGGAATATGAATTTATAGCTTTAGATAAAGCTGGAGAAGAAGCGGAATAGCTTCGAAACTTTTTAGAAGATATTCCAAGTTGGCCGAAACTTGTGTTTGCAATTTGTACACATTGCGATAGCCAATCTGCAATTGGTAGGGCACAGAGTAGTTTGTATAACGGTAAATCTCGACACATTCGTCGAAAACACAATACCGTTAGACAGTTGCTCTCAAATGGATTATCACTATTGATTATGTAAAATCAAAGGATAATATCGCAGATCCGCTTACGAAAGGTTTAACAAGAGAGAAAGTAAATAAATCATTGAGGGGAATGGGTCTTAAGCCTATAAATTAAAGTTACATAATGGCAACCCAACCTAGTTGACTCGAGATCCCAAGATCTAGGTTCAAAGGGACAACCGAATTATGTTTACTTAGTGTGAGCACTAGAAGAGTTAAACACTCTTATCCATTCCTATGATGAATTAGTGCTGCCTGCAAAGGAGTTAGGATAAGCTATGCTTTTAATGATTCTTATAGTTTGATAAAATCAATAGGGGTATTGCAGGATACTCATGATAAGAAATCACCTATATGAGTATGAAACGTGGCAATTTCTATGAGAATTGATCATGCTAAATTCTCTAGAGTACTCATAGAAATCAGGACGTGTTCAGGGCCAAAATGGACACAACCGTGAGAACCAAAGATGTTCGAAGAGGAATTGCGTGATACCTATTGTCTTGGTTTACGTGAAAGGCTGAATAGTTCAAAACATCATGTTCACTAGTTAGCCGAGTAAATGCGATAGTTATCACTATGGAAGGTTTAAAGCCAAAAACTACCTATCCTGAAGCAATTTTACTTCAAAGTTATTCTCTCTCATATTCCGAGTCAGTTCGTCATTTTAATCAGACAATTTCCATTCATGTGGGAATTGTTGGATATCAATGATTAATTTAAGTGTATAAATACGAAATACGTATATCAATACGTAGCTTGTCGTAAGTGGATACACGGTGTATAATTTATGTACACAATTGATATCATGATTGAATGAGAAATTGATCTCATTAACACCAGCTTGAAGAAGAAAAAGTTGGTTGATGTTGTGTATGGTATGGAATCCCACAATGAACAAAGAAAGGTTTTAGCTTGTTGTTTATATAGGCTTGTGTTCAATGTTGGATTGGGACCCAAGGGGTACCCAAGTTTTTGTGAAGGGTAAGGACCTACACAAACTTGGGCTACCACACACACGCGCGCGCTGCGGAGTTGCGCTGGGTCGGGTCGGCTTAGGCTTGGGCTTGGTTCAGTAATTAATTTTTTACTGCCCAACCGACATGTTTATTTTGTCCAAATCGAACCGGTTCAGCATCCTCCACCAACCAAGAGATGACTTGTCTGATTAAGATGTCTGTTCGGACAGAACCAGACCGTGTCTGTTCCAATAGCCATGTCTGAATCGAACCGTTCGTGTCTGTTCCAAAAGCTTTGTTTGACCGAACAGTTATGTCTGTTCCCAACTGTTGTGTCTTGTCTGAACTGTCATTATTTTTCTATAAATACCAGAGGCCAGTGTCTGTTTAATACTCTGAAAAATATTTCTACTTCTTGCTCTCAGTTTTCCTATTGTCTTGTGAGAGAGACCAACATCTTTTCTGGTCCGCTGTGTTGCTTCGAGTGTGTTCTCGACTACAACGTTATTAAGGAGTCCTGGAAGATGAGTTGCATTTACTGTAAGCACCTGAAAAATAGACAATAATCATTTTAAGATCAGAAATTCTATCTTGAATCGATTTTCAATTTTTTTTGTTCTGCCGAAACTATGAGTATATGTCCGTATATTCATATATTTGAATATTTTAATTTATATTGTTCTGTCAATTCAAATTGTTCTTTATATGTTCTTTTAATGTTCATAAATATTGTAATCATATATGTTGTAATTCTATTTTGAAAAATAATTTTAATTTAATTATCAGTTCTCTTTGCTTTTAATATATATATATATATATATATATATGCAGTATTTAATACACTAGGAACAACAATTACTCTGTCAGCAGATCAGGCTGGAACGAGGATTAGAGAATCAAGAAACATGTACTAACTTATAAGAGTTGTAAGCATTTAGAAACTCAGCACTTGGCGAAATGTTTGCCCATATGCGACAAAATATATGCCACTCTTGCCTTGAAAGTCGAAAGCTGTATTCAATTCCCAAGTGTTCCCATTCCCAGACACCTGGCTTAGATGGAATTTGTAAGGAAAAACCATCTGCCCACTGCCCATTATTATTTGATTATCCACAATTGAATAAGATCTTAAATCCCACTTTTGCCCCCAACTAATTGATGTCATCAAGTGATTCTAAATGGACCTTTAAGTCATATTGTTCCTATTGCGTCCTATCCGCCCGCCGAGATAGAGCAAAACCATTGATGAACGAAAAAAAAAAAAAAAAGCAAAACCATTGGCTTTTGCCAACCCTCAAAACCACGAGCAACAGCAATAGCTAGCCAGTAGTTTGTTCCCCAAACTTTAGGCCTATTAGGCCTATTTTTCTGATCCACCCAACAATTATCATCCCTATTCCCTATCCTGTATATATAAGTATGAAGCCCCTCCACTCCACCTATCCATCAACAAAGGCACAAAATCTTCAGTATCTATCTATCTATCTCTTATATATTTTCAAGACTCAAGAGGGTTGAATATCTAAAGCTTAAGAGTATTTCCAAGATGAGTTCAAGTAGCAGAGCGTGGATTGTGGCAGCTAGTATTGGAGCTGTGGAGGCACTGAAGGACCAAGGTATTTGCAGATGGAATTATACTGTTAGGTCAGCTCTCCAGCATGCCAAGAACCATGTCAGGTCAGCTTCACAGGCCAGGAGGCTCTCTTCTCAATCCTCAGCTGCAATTTCAAATGGAGTACTAATCAGGGAAGAAAAGTCTAAACAATCAGAAGAGTCTTTGCGGAAAGTCATGTACTTGAGCTGTTGGGGTCCCAACTGAGCCATAAGTAACTCGATTGATTAGAAGAATCATCCTTTAAGTAAAAATCATTGACACATGAACGAGCTTTGGTCAGTTTAAAGAAGAGTTGAGGACTGCAAACTAACACCGGCATGATGCAGGGCTTTCCATGGGTGGGTTAACGTTCTTGTCTTGTATATAGCTACAAAGATGTATGTGAGGAATTTCTCTATATATCATCATTAACTAATGAAAAGAATTTTGAGAATTGCTTGTTTTTCATATTAATTTTTTTTCTCCTGAGTCAATGACTTTTAGGCGTAATATATATATATATATATATATATATATATATATATATATATATATATATCTTTGCTTCAGTTTTTTATTGTGTTTCCTTTTTGTTTCTTGCATTTTTTGCAACTATTTTCTATGATTTTAGTCCAGGGAGATATCAGAGTTGAACCAACTTTGCAAACCACAACGCAGCCCCGCTCGCTATTAGAACTCACGGAATTACCGAATTATACTTGAGAAGCGATAGATCGATGATGAGTTTTTTTAAGGGAAATCCACCAGAATATTGTACGTTTAGTACATACAAAAGAGAAACAAAGTTAATTTTGATGTGGTTTTGTCAAAATGTTGACCCTTCAATCTTGCAGTTAAAAACACCTAAACTTCATGCGCTAACAACAATTTGGATCCAGCCAGGGATGACTAAGAGCCAGTTTAGCAAATATGTTTTTCAAAAGGGTTAAATATACTTTTAGCCTACTATACTACTTTTCTTCTTCTATTATACTACTGTTCTTACTTTTCTTTAGAGAAATAAGGTAATTGATTTTTTGCATTAAAGCTGTTAATTAAATCACTTATGTTAATGCAATGTTAATTAAACTGTTAATTAAATCGCTAATGTAACAATCATATCGCCAAAAAATGTCTAAGTAAGAAAATTATAAAAAATCAAAATAAAAATTATAAAAAATCTGAAATTTTCAAAAGAACAAATATTTTTTTAAAAAAATTCAAAAAAAATTATAAAATTTCAAAAAAAAAAAAGAAAATTTCATTTTTTTAATTCAAAATTCTAAAAAAATCTTAAAATTTAAAAATAAATTAAAGAAAGAGAAAACTCAAAAAAGAAAGAGAGAAGAATAGGGGAAAGAAAAAGAAGAGGGAGGGGAAGCGATTGACCAAATAGGGTGAATTTGTCTCGGATCAAGCAAATCGACGTTAATCTATTTAGTCCGGATAGATTCGCCTTGGCCGACCAACACTTTTCTCTTTCCTTTTCTTTCCTATTTTCTCTCCCCGATTCTTCACCCCTCTTTTTTTTTTTTTTGAATTTCTTTATTATGATATTTACATATTTTTAAAATTTTCACATTTTTTTAAAAATTTTGAATCTTTAAAAATTTTTTTTTTGATCTTTTATATATTTTTAAAAGTTACAGTTTTTTTTTAAAAAAATTGAATTTTATTTTGTTAATTTTTTTTTGATGTGATATTATTGACGTGATATTTTTATTACGTGTCATTATCTTATTCGAAGTTGTTGTCATTCAGCCATTTAATTAATGTTGTTAGTGCAAAAAGTAGATGCTAAATGTTCAATAATCGATGGTTGAAAAGCACTTCATTCAAACACAATAAATATGTACTATTTGATGGTTGACTGGATGCTTTAGCGATCTAATTTTTGTTTTGGATATGCATTTGCATTTCATTTGGACACAAATGAATAATTAATTTTTATAAAATGATTAAAGAGATAAAACAAAATTGCATCAAAAGTATTTTTTTCTTAAGTTTACGAGTATGAATTATTTAATTTTGATATTTTAATTATTATTTTATCATAAAATTATATAAATTATATGCATGATGCACCTTTACCAATAAAAAATTTTTAATTTATTATTTGAATATAAAAATAATTTATTTAGAATAAAATATTATTTTTATAGCACCATTGTGTTCTTGGTTTTTGCAACTATTGCTATTGTTTTGATAAATGAAACTACTATAATTTCAATGTTAATTAGTGGTGAAAATTTCTCTAACTAGAAGGAGAGAGTTAAGCTATTTCTTGGATGTAAGGATCCTGATTTAACGCTTTGGATGGACAAACATGTCTTCAATAAATCAAGTGCACAAGGGAAAAAGGATTTGTATGTACAGTGAAAAAAAATTAACTGCTTAAGTATGATGTACATTAAATCCTATATTAGTAAGTTCATTCGGGATTCATTCTAAATTGTGACGATCAAGGACTACTTGAAAAACATTGAAGATTAGTTTGTTAAATTTGATAAGGCTTTGGCTATCACCTTAATGAAAAAGCTTTTCAGGAATGAAGTATAACAATTTTAAAAGTGTGCGTGAGCACATCATGAAAATGAGACATTGTTGCTCAACTTAATTCTTTAGAAATTGAGTTGTTTTAGTCATTTCTTATCACCTTTATATTCAACTCTCTTCCTATTAAGTATGGACAAATTCAAAATTATATATAGCATATATATCCAAAAATGGTTTATTAATGAACTCTTAACTATGAGTGTCAAGAAGAAGAGAGCTTGGAAAATAAGAAACTTGATTTAGTTTACCTAGTGACTCATGGTAAAAAGGATGGTAAAAAAAGTAAAGGTGTTCTGAAAATGAAGAGGAAATGAAAAGTGCCAATAAAGAAAAATAACATCAAATATTTATTTTTTTGGGGTAAGAAACTTAGACATGTCAAGAAAGATTGCCTAAAGCATAAAAAATAACTCGAAAAGAAAGGTAAACTTATTTATTATGTATGTTATGAATCTTTTATTGTTGATATTTCTCATAATACATGTTAATTAGACTCTGGATTAATGAATTATATTTTTACTACTGTGCTTCCTAAATCTAAGGAAACCGAAAAAAAGGGAGAGTAACATCTACTCCGAAAAGCGACTGCCATCATAAGTGGAAATAACAGATACTCTCAAGTCATTTATGTATATAATTTGATATTTTTTGTAAGCCAAAAAGGAAAAAAAAAAAAAAAGGATGGGTGTTGATGAGGAGAAATCTGAGGGCGAAGGGAAAGTTTAGAGTCTTTGTAGAATGCCTACCAATGAATCATAATTTTACTACCATGCTTCCTAAATCTAAGGAAATCGAAAGAAAGGGAGAGTAACATCTACTCTGAAAAGAGACTTCCATCATAAGTGGGAATAATAGGGACTCTCAAGTCATTTATGTTTCATCTTTCACATATGAAAGGTCAACTGTGACTTCTATCTATAGAATTCGATAAAAATATCAAAATTTTTTTATAAGCCAAAAAGGAAAAAAAGGATGGGTGTTGATGAGGAGAAATTTGAGGGTGAAGGGAAAGTTTGGAGTCTTTGTAGAATGCCATTTAGGCAGATGAGTCATACCAATGGCAATGACTCTTCTTCATCTTCATCATGGGCAACAACAATGTTTACCAGTAAGCCAAAGTAGTCAGCTGATGAAAGATCAACAACAATGGGTGATAGACTATTAAAAACTCCATGAGCATGCTGAATGCATACAATCATCTCAAAAGGTTATGGTACTGCAGAAATCAGGTTTAATCACAAGCACATCTCAACAGGCCAGCAACTCCACCAATATTTCCCACAATTTTGGTCATGAAACCGCTAGATCATTTTAAACCAAGAACGGAAATCAGACTCATTGAAAGTTTTTATTCTCTTGGCAAGCCAATTTTTCAGTTCAAAGATCCTATCACAGGACACTGTCCATGGAATATAAACTGTGAATGCCAAGGATATTTGGATGATAGACTTGTTGCTGACTATGAAGATGATGACCCCGAAAAGAAAAAGAACTCTCTTCTGAAAGAAAGATATACATGAGATACATGGACAAGGATCCCTCTGATGGAACCTTAGAAGAAGACGGTGGAAAATACCAATACTTAGTCAAATGCACACCCCCAGAATGGGCATGAAATCCACCTTCAAAATCAGAACCACCAAAACCATCAATACCGCATACACCAGCAAAATCAGAAACCCCAACAATCCCTATCAAGCTAATAGAAGCAGTGTTTATGTTCAAACCCTCAGGTTCCTCTTATGATGAAGATTTTCCTCCATTAGAGGAATACACTTGGACCTTACAAAGACCAAATAATGAATATCTTAAAAGAATACAAAGAAGGCGTACTAGACCCACGTGAATGGTCCCAAGGCTACCATAGTATTATGGCATAGACAACTCAAGCAAGGGTCTATTTTGATGGATTGGGAGATTAAAAATAGTTGTGGATTTGAGATTAATTACTGTAACGATGAGATTGAGTATTGTAGAGGTGAGATTAAAATCAATAGTGGGATATGTGTTTGGATTCAAAAGCAGCGGTGACGATGAGATAAAAATAAAAATAACCATTAAGGACACTAATGTAAGAGTATATTAATAAATGAATTATATATATTAATAATATTTTACATTTTAAATTTATTTTAAAATATTATATTTATTTTAATTAATTAACTAATTGTTTTATATTTATTTATTATATGATTAAATAATTTAAAAATCTTTAAATAAAAAATTAAAAATAAAAATGAGATAATTTACAAAGTTTTATAAATAAAAAAATAAAATCAAATTGTTGAAAAAAAACTAAAGGATATATTAGATATTAAAAATCCCATTGAATGGTCCAATTTTTAACTGGATCCTCTCTCTTCCAGTGCCCTGGAGGGGCAAGAGGTTCAACTGCATCGTGGTGTATTTTTGATTCTCTAATCCTCGTTCCAGCCTGATCTGCTGACAGAGTAATAGTTCATGCAAATAAAATAGAAATCACAATTGTGTCACTTATATATAGTAAGTAAAAAGAACAAAAAGTGTAATTTATAACATTAAAATTATATTAAAAAATTATCCAATACATTATTATTGAAGTTTAAAAAGTTCACTAACAATTTTATCAGGATAACACATGTTTGAGTATAGTAAAAATATTTAATATAACAAAAAAAAAAACACTTATTAATTTTTTAATCCCGTTTGTAAAATTTAAAAAAAAATTAATTAAATTACATATTAAAACTAAATTCTACTAAATTACAGATTAATTTTTAAAATTCGCTCGTTTTAAAATCAACTGAAAAATCGCCATCCTCCATGACGATTTTCCAACGTGAATTTGAAGAAAAAAAAAGGGAAATCGCACCCCCCATGGCAATTTCCCTTGGTGTAATTTGATTTTTTTTTTCAATTACACTAAGTGAAATTGCCATGGGTGTGGCGATTTCTCTTGGTCATGTATTTTTTTTTAAAATTTTTTTACTAAAATTTTAAATTGTAACGGTTAGAAAATAAAAATGCAAAATTTTTGAAGACAACGGTAACTTGATCGTTGCCTTCAAAATTCTCCCCCCCACACCCCAATCTTTTATAAATACCCCCTCATATTTTCTACAACATAATTTTAAAGTTTTCTTTCTTCTATCTACAACAAAAAAAAAATTCTACAACAAAATTTTCTTTCTACAACAATATTTAAAAATGGCTTCATCATTACTATTGAGGTTGCAAGAAAATCACATATCCTCGGTTATATTTAAAGAGGTAAGTAAATTGTTGTAATATTATTTGTATTACATTATCAATTTTTAGTAATTTTTTAATTATTATTATTTTTTCATTTTATAGCTTTATAATTTTTATATTGTTTAATGTTTTAATTATTATTGTTTTTTCATTTTATATTTTTTTATTTTTTATATTGTTTAAATTTTTATTATACTTTTATAATTTTTTTAATTATTATTGTTTTTTCATTTTATAGTTTTATAATTTATAATTTTTTATATTGTTTAATTTTTTATTATTATAGTTTATAATTTTTTAATTATTATTGTTTTTTCATTTTATAGTTTTATAATTTTTTATTTTTTATATTGTTTAATTGTTTAATAATTATATAAATAATTTTAAAATTTTTAATTATTATTGTTTTCTCATTTTATAGTTTTAGAATTTTAGAATTTTTATATTGTTTATTTTTTTTAATTATTATAATTCTATAATATATTAATTTTTACAATTATTTAATTTAATTAATTATCAACAGAATACTCGTCGCGTGTTACGTTCGAGGAAATTTACATTGGAGGACTCGCATCCATCTATTATCGACCACTTAAGAAGAGCTGGATTTTATCACGCAACTCAAATTCGACGATTTTTGCTACAACTAGACTTAATCAGTGCGTTGATCGAACGATGGAGACCCGAGACGCACACTTTTCATTTTCCATTTTGTGAATGCACGGTAACTCTAGAATAAGTTGCGCTTCAACTTGGACTTCCGGTCCATGGCGATGCAGTTACAAGCGCAAGCTTGCTAGATTGGAATGAAGAGTGTCAAAATCTATTGGACGCGGTACCTCTAGATGAGTATGTATTTGGCTCAACGGTGAGACTAAATTGGTTGAAATCCTTTCAAAATCTTCCATTATATGCAACTGAAGAACAAATACAATATGCTGCTAGAGCATCTATTTTACGTTTGATTGGAGGATTACTAATGCCTGACAAATCGAGCAGTCGGGTGCATTTAATGTATCTTCCATTACTACGTGATTTAGAGCATGCGGCAAATTATAGTTGGGATTCTGCGTGTTTGGTGGTTTTGTATAGAGAACTGTGTCGGGCTACAGTTCCAAAAAGCCATGACATAAGTGGATGTTTAGTGCTTCTACAATCATGGGCTTGGTATTGACTGTTATTTCTTGCTCCGCGCGTGGATGTTTCGGCTGTATACCCCCTTGCAAGCAGGTAATAATCTTTACTATTTTATTAATTTTGTACGAACTTGTATTTTTATAGGTCTATTAAGATTTTATACGCATTTTAACATGTGGAGTAATCGTAGAGATCTTACCGAGACTTCGACCGACCTTGCAAGTATAAGATTGCGACTAGATCGAGTAGGATATGATAAGGTAAATGTTTCGATTGTTACATTCAAGTATTTTTATATTTAATCCAGATGAAGCTAATAATTTGTAATAATTATTCGCAGTTTCTGTGGATGTCATATTCCTCAAATGAAATTATGGCATGCCTCCCATCAGATGCCTACAATAATTGTAATATATGGAAAGAAAACACAGCATTGATATGCTTTTCATATATAGAGTGGCACCAAACTGACAGGGTGTTGCGACAATTTGGGATGCAACAACCAATTCCGCAAGCACCGGTGAACCTTGATAAGGTTCACAAGATTGACATGCGTGGGTGTCATGAAGAATTCTGGCCAGCGAAGCATGAACATTGGATCCATTGGTGGGATATACGTTCTTAACGAATTCCAACAGGTTATCCGATTGTTGATAATAATTTCAATCCATCTGATTATTACATAAGATGGTATAAAAATGAAGGTCGGCCTTTTGTTTGTCCACCGTCGGTGTATGAGGATGTTAAGAGTATGCCATTTACCGGACGAACTTCAACTTCAGTCCCTCCTACACAGGATATGAAAGCTCCTAGACCTAGCCAACAACGTGGGCGGAAGCGTCAACCGGCCTCATCGGAGTTCACTGCACCGAGGATGTCATTTAGTCATCCTGAACCTGAACGGGATCATGGAGTACCATCCAGTCATCGTTATTCCGTCAGTAACCCCGGATATGACGTTGATGAATGTTACCGACCATCACAGCCAATGACGAGGTTAGATGACCAGCTCCCCATCCTAAGTCCAAGTTCAACATATCTAACTATAATGTATTAGTTTGGAACCCCTGCGTTAGCATTTGATGGTACATCATTTGTGGGTCCATCTAGTAGTCAGGTTCCCTTTATGGGTGAACTAGGTGTTGGCTCCTCCAGCAGTGGGTTTCAAATTTTTGATACAGAAGAAATGACAAATAACATACAACCGGAACCAGTGGCCATTACAGAAAGAGATCGTGGTCGACCGCAAATACATGCCACTGATGAGGTTGAACGACGGGTCCAACCACCACGTACTAGGAGCGCTCGACACTGTTGCTCTACACCACGCAATAATTAGAATAAATGTACTTTTATTAGTATAACGAGAATAATGGATTTTAAATTTGTAATATATAAATTTATATGTTTTGCATTTCATGTTATTTATTTTAAATTTGTTGTGAAATTAATTTTTATTTTTAATTTTCTTATTTATTTTGTTATTTATTATTGAATATATTTTTAAAAATATTTATTTTGTTATTTATTTTTAATTTTTTATTCAGCATATCTAACTAAAATGTTAATATTGTTATTTAATTTATAAAAATGTAATTTAATGTATTATTCAATATATTTTTAAAAATGTTAATTTATAAAATTTCTTAATTTTATATAAAATAATAATTCAAATTACATGATAAGTTATAAAAAACTTGCATAACATTTTCCCTTAATGGCAAAATATGTAAATATTACAGGTTATGAAAACATGTAATTCCTTTATTGTTGATGCGAACTCTCCCCCGGTGTACCAGATTGATGCGGACATTTTTTACGGCTATGACCTTCATTTCTGCATAATCCACAATGTTTTGGTTGGCCTTTCTCCCGAGGTCCATTTCATTACGAATACGACTTGATTTTGGCCAACCATGTGGATTTCTCCGCATTTCTTAATTGGGTCACACTTCTGGACCATCATATTGAGGCCAATAACTTCATTTCCAACTGGTTGGAACTCATCTCTATAAACATTCAATATAGTTTCCAGTCTATAGATATTGTCCACATATTGCATGCAATCTACATGGACATGTGCACAAGCAACAACTACATGTGAATAAGGGAACTTTTGTGCTTGAAACTTTCCACAGTCACACCACATGTCACTAAGCTTGACTTTGTACTTCATTGCAGGAACACCCTCTTGTGGATCAACTAACTATTCAATCAGAAAAGATTGATTTGCTCGCGTAAAATTACGAACAAAGTGGGAGTTAGCTTTCCTGCGATTTTCTTGCATAGCCTGTGTGACTTTTTCACAGTATGTGTGCCCTCCCTCCATCATTGCAATTTTCTTGTTCCCCATCTTAACAAAAAGTGCAGCCAACCTATAATATGTTGATTGCACTAAAGCAGTAATGGGAAGATGACGCGTTCCCTTCAACACCGAATTGATAGATTCAGCTAGGTTGGTTGTCATATGGTCATAACGTCTTCCTTGATCATATGATTGGGGTCCACTTCTCTTGGGGATCCTATCAAGCCAATTAGCCACCTCTGCATTTTCTCCACGAAGATTCTCATACATGAAATGAAAATTCGATCGCCTCAACTCGTATCCTGATAAAATTAAAAACAAAAGACTTGTGAATTTCAGTATTATTTTATATACTAAAGGAAATATAAGAGATAAAATAACTATGATTCGATTCCATACCCATGTTAACAATGTGTCAACGCAATTCCTTATTGTTAAATTTCTTCATAAAGTTAGCTGTAATGTGTCGAATGCAGTACACTAAATATGCATATGGAGGATTCCATCCACTACCATCGCGTCTGATCACAACTTTGATGGCTTCATGTCGATCAGACATCAAGCATATGCCAGGCTATTTTGTCACATGTCTACACAAATGCAATGATCTTGTGAAATCCTCCCCGATGTACAAGTATGAGGCCCTTCATATTTTCTAATCTCCCATGCTTGTTTCTTCTTCATAAATATTGCCCTTATTCTCCAATTACACCATTTCCCATACATTAGACATTTGGCATAATATTTGGTCCGCTCAGATTCAATTACTCTGTAATCTACAAAGTTTTGATGTTATAGTGCTTAATAGCTGAAAGCACAGCCTCTTTCGTTGGAAATTGTAACCCAACACACAGATCAACTGTAGATGGATCAAAAGTCAGAGGCGTAGCAAATGTATGAGCATACTTAGGAAATTCTGGCACTTGCATTGCCTCCAGATCCAGGGTGTGCATATGGGATGCAGCCTCACATGAGGGAAGATCTCCATGTGTGTTGATCTCAGCAGCGACGACGTCTAGGTCAGAATCACTGTTGTCATCACTTGCGAATTCAACATCTTCTTCCTACTCACTAAAGTCACCAACATATTCACCATGGACTCCACACGGCGGAACAATATCAACACCAGCTGGCTCATCTTCGAGGGCAGTAGGAATTGTTTGTGAGACTAATGAATTATGAGACGTTGTAGCTTGAGATAACGGAACGACTTCTTCTGTAGGAACGTCGTATGTAGTGTGAACATAAAACAGCCCAAAATCATCATCTTCTGTGGGAAAATTTTCTGTAGTGCAAACATTTGAAGGCCTACAATCATCGTGAATATCCTCTATGTCAGCATATAACTCAAGTACACCAACATTTGCAAATGTCTCGTGAGCATAAAACATGCATCTGACATCATCATTATCTTCAAGTGGAAATGTTCTATACCGGACACATCCTTCATCAATAGAAAGAGGATGCCTATACTTAATTTCTAAAACTCTTTTTCTATTTCCAGCTTTAATTTTTGTAAAATTTGCAGCTTCAGTTCCTCTAATGTGACGTCTTTATCAACACGAAAGCTTTTAGGACGTCCACAATCAAAGGTAGCACCTTCATCAGTATTATGAATTTGGCCATTATAGTAGACCAATGCGATCACTCTGTTGCTCATGTTGTGTAGTAATGAAACTGAGAAGGAAGAGAATGGAGGTATTATCATCAGCAAAAGAAAGAAGAAATAGAGAAGGATGAGAATGATGAGGTATTAGCACTCAGAAAAAATCTGATTGAAAAATTGTTGTAGGGGGTATTGTAAACCTTCATCATTATTATGAATTTATAATGGTTCAATGTGTTGTACCGGATGACAAATCCCATCCTTTGTACATGATGGAATATGATTCTTATTTTTTGGCTAGGGTTAATTGACTGAAAAGCTGATAACTCATTCAATGCAAAAACAGATGATAAATCCCATCCTTTGTATCGGACTATCCAATAATCCCATCCATATCAAAAGGAATCCAATTCCAATATTTTCTGCAGCATTTGATTGACCGAAAAATAGCTGAAACCTATCCCTAACCCAAAATCATTAGTCCCATCCATTGCAGAAAGAATCCAATTCCAATATTTTTTGCAGCATTTGATTGACTGAAAAATAGCTGAAGCCCTAACCCTAAATCATTAGTCCCGTCCATTGCAGAAGGAATTCAATTCCAATATTTTGTATAACATTCGATTGACTGAAAAATAGCTTAAACCCTAACCCTAAATCTAGTCAATAGTCCCATCCATTGCAGAAGGAATCCAATTTCAATATTTTATGCAGCATTTGATTGACTGAAAAATAGCGGAAACCCTAACCCTAAATCATTAGTCTCATCCATTGCAAAAAAAATCCAATTAAAATAAGAAATAAAATTTAATTTTATATAAAATTCAAATAAGAAATTAATTTTTAATTTATATAAATTAAAATAAGAAATCAAATTTTAATTTACATAAAATTTAAACAAGAAATCAAATTTTAATTTATATAAAATTTAAATAAGTAATAAAATTGTATTTTATATACAATTTAAATAAGAAATACATTTTTTAAATAAAATTTTAATAAGAAATAAAATTTTATTTTATATAAACTTTAAATAAGAAATAATTTTTTAATATAAATTTTAATAAGAAATAATTTTTTTTAAATTTAATAACTAATAAAATTTTATTTTTATAAAATTAAAATAATATATTTTATTTTTTATAAAATTTCAATATAAATTAAATTTTATTTTTTATAAAATTAAATAAATTATAAAATTTTAGTATATATATTTTAATAAAAATAAAAACAAACCAAGGTAATTTTTTTATTATTTAATTTTGTTTATACACGTTTGTTACAGATCTCACATATAAAATTTAAATAATAAATCAAATTTTAATTTATATAAAATTTAAATAAGAAATAAAATTTTATTTATATCTAATTTAATTATGAAATAAATTTTTTTATATAAAATTTAAATAAATAATTATTTTTTATATAAAATTTTAATAAGAAATATAATTTTCTTTTGTTAATTTTAATAAGAAATAAAATTTTATTCTTTATAAAATTAAAATAATAAATTAAATTTTATTTTTTATAAAATTATAAAAAAATTTAGTATATATATTTTAAAAAAATAAAAAACAAACCAAGATAATTTTTTTTATTTAATCCGTTTGCAATTTTTAAAATTAAAATACAAATTAAAATAAAAAATTGTAAATTCTTTTTTATAACTGTTAGTATTTAAAAATTTGATTAAATTTTTTTTTTAAAAAATACACCACCAAAGAAAATTGCCATCACCTATGATGATTTTTCTTGGTAAGTTTTGAACTTTTTTGACAATTTTTCAACTGATTTTAAAATGAATTGATTTAAAAAATTTATCTCAAAACAATGATATTTCGATAAATATTTTCTTTTTAATTATATTTTGATAAAAAAAAAATCCCTTTAAAGTCGAAAGCTCTATCCAATCCAATTCCCAAGTGGAATTTGTTAAGGAAGAACCGTGTGCCCACTGCCCATTATTTAATTATCCACAATTGAGTAAGATCTTAAATCCCACTTTTGCCCCCCAACTAATTGATGTCATCAAGTGATTCCAATTGGACCTTTAAGTCATATTGTTCCAATTGCGTCCTATCCACCCACCCAGAAAGAGCAAAACCATTGGCTTTTACCTCCCCTCAAAACCACGAGCAACAGCAATAACTAGCCAGTAGTTTGTTCCCCAAACTTTTGGCCTATTTTTCTGATCCACCCAACAATTATCATCCCTATTCCCTATCCTGTATATATAAGTATGAAGCCCCTCCACTCCACCTATCCATCAACAAAGGCACAAAATCTTCAGTATCTGTCTATCTCTTATATATTTTCAAGACTCAAGAGGGTTGAATAGGTAAAGCTTAAGAGTATTTCCAAGATGAGTTCAAGTAGCAGAGCGTGGATTGTGGCAGCTAGTATTGGAGCTGTGGAGGCACTGAAGGACCAAGGTATTTGCAGATGGAATTATACTGTTAGGTCAGCTCTCCAGCATGCCAAGAACCATGTCAGGTCAGCTTCACAGGCCAGGAGGCTCTCTTCTCAATCCTCAGCTGCAATTTCGAATGGAGTACTAATCAGGGAAGAAAAGTCTAAACAATCAGAAGAGTCTTTGCGGAAAGTCATGTACTTGAGCTGTTGGGGTCCCAACTGAGCCATAAGTAACTCGATTGATTAGAAGAATCATCATTTAAGTAAAAATCATTGACTCATGAACGAGCTTTGGTCAGTTTAAAGAAGATTCGAGGACTGCAAACTAACACAGGGGCATGGTGCAGGGCTTTCCATGGGTGGGTTAACATTCTTGTCTTGTATATAGCTACAGATGTATGAAAGGAATTTCTCTATCATAATATAACTAATGAAACGAATTTTGAAAATTGCTTGTTTTTCATCGTTTTTGGTTACTTTGTCCTGAATCAATAATGACTTTTTGGCGTAATTAATATATAACTCATATCTCTTTGCTTCAGTTTTCCATTCTGTTTCCTTTTTGTTTCTTGCATTTTTTGCAACTATTTTCTATGATCTCAGTCCAGGGAGATATAAGAGTTGAACCAACTTTACAAATCACAACAACGCAGCCCAGCTATTTGAACTCACCGAATTATATAGTTGAGAAGCGATTGATGATGAATTCTTTTCAAGGGAAATCCACCAGAATATTCTACAATTAGTACATACAATTAAAAGAAAACAAAGTAAATTTTGATGTGCTTAATTTTGTCAAAATGTTGATCCTCAATGTTGCATGCAGTTAAACACCAAAACTTCATGCGCTAACAACAATTTGCATCCAGCCAGGGGATCCTAAGAGCCAGTTTAGCAATATGTTTTGTGTTGGGGAGGGGCGTTGGATAGATCAATTTTTGGATTTCTTGCATGTTTATTTTGTATTAACCAGAATAATATAAAACGTATAGTAATAAAATCCCACCACACATAGGCGGGCTTTTTTGGGTTGACGGGTTTGGTTTAGTGAATCTTACATTGCGGTTGGTAATAGGATTACCTCTTATAAGATGACGAAGTCATATTTTCGTAAATCTTACATGCATGTGTTTGGTTGACCGTCCTTTCATTTAAGATGATCATGTTTGGATGATAGATATGTAACATTTCGGAATCTTCACATTATTAAAATGCTCTTTCCTTTATACAAGCCAATAGTATGTAAAAATTACCCACTTCTAACCTTCTTTTCCAAAGAAGATATTCCTTCTCTTATCTATCAACTGTGTAACATTGAGGCTAAAAATGAAAGTTTCAATAGCCTAAACATTGAGGATGGAACATTTTTTAAGTATTAACAAAAAGAAAACTACTATTTAAGTCTCAAAATAATGCTTCAATTCTTAAAGTATCAAGCATACACAAATAAAATTATACACAAATACATTGATCAACAACAAAATTTACCCTAACATAAGTTGTTCAAATTTACAAGAAAACTAAAATTATTTGCCAATATACAAAATAAGCAAAGTTGTGCAAACTCCAATAAAAAATCCTATAATTAATCTTTTATTATAATAAGAATGAGATGCATAATTGCTACTGCACATATCGTTTGATTTTTTTTTGAAAAATTTCTTGTTGTTTTTACATCACATTTAAGTTCCAATACTCTACAAATGCAGTTTTTGCATCCCTTCGATCCTTATACATATTGTGATGGGCACCCCGGTAACCCAAGACTTGCACTTTAGCTTCATCCCAAGTATTATAAATACCTGGTCTACGCCCGTCGAAAATAACATAATACTTTCCAATCATTTTCAAAAAACCTAAAAACATAAAGTAATTATCAACATAATTTTCAAAAAAAATCTAAAAACAACACCACAAAAACATACACAAAACTCTTGTATTACCCCCTATATTATGCAATTACCAACAAAGATCAAAGAAAGCAACACAGATTTATATTTTGTTCTCCTATTTGTCACTGATTTGTACTTCGCATTTGCCTAAAAGCATGTAAACAGGGCAGTAAAGAATTTTCCTAAAAGAATTTGAAATTCAAAGTCCCAGTGTATCAAAACTGGGTGTAGACAAGATGTACCAAATTTTAAATGCATTGAATAAATTTTCAGAAACTGTATATGAAACTTGAAACAGGAAGGATACAACAATCATAGAAACCAAAAGAATACAATGAAGAAGGAGAAAACATCAAGATAGTTCAAATTAGCTAAATTGCATTAAAATCAGCGTCAGAAAAATCATGAAAAATGACCAGATCCTGGAGGCACAAAGAGGAGATTGTGCCTTGTCATCAATCTGAAGACTACATGGTGTAAAGGAGATCATTTATTTTTTGTGCTCTTTGGTTAAATTACTTAGTAAACCCCTCTTCATTTTCTTTCATATCTTTTATTAACAATGCATCAACTCATTGGTCCAAATGTAGATATATACTCCATTATCTTCTGCTATATCATATTCCATTTATCAGCATACTAAACTTGACTACTGCCAGAGCGCCACTAATGGAGTATATACATTAGGCAACTAGAGAAAGGGCTGAAGGTGCCAACTAACTTCTCTAATAAAGTAGCTAGGTGGTTTTACCAAGAATTTAACACTCAATCTCACATTTAACAGGAATACAAGCATGTATGAATATGATGGAGGACGTCTATTGGACCACAAGAAAATTTATTATTAAAAACCCATAATTTTCCTTTTGAGGTTTTATACAAATTTAGCATATTCAGTCTAAACCTCAATAGTTCAATTAACATATCCAGTCTTCCGTCCATGATATTAAATCTATTATCCTAGCAAGTAAAAAATCAAGCAAACCCAAAACCCCAAACCTAAATCCCCAAAATTCGAAACCTCAAAATTTAATATCAAAATCAAACCCCTACACCTTCAATTTCACATGCACACAAAATTAATAACCTAAAATAATATAAATCGGAGATTTCGAAATGAAATCATACCTGGATTGACCGACGAACTAAAGAAAGGGGAAGAACTCGAATGGAGAGGCAAACACCAAGGAAGAAGTCGAGAGGGAGAGGATCTGTCGGTTTAAAACAAATGATGGTATTGGGTAATATCTTATTAATAATAGGGGGCAAAACTGGAAAAAATGTTACATTACAGGCGTAATGTAACATAACCTCCTCTCTCGGAGGGTATGACATTACACCCAAAATGACCCAATTTTGACACTGTAGCTAATATCATATTACCGAGCTTGCGGAATGTTAGTAACCAAATATGGTAATTGTAGACACCTAATTTTGTCCGGACCACTAAAACAGGTATGTTTTCTTCCTAAATTGATGTTTCAGAATGTAAAAAGACTTTTTTCATCCTACAGGTGGTACTCCGAGACTTAGTTTAAGAGGGCGAGCATAAAAAGTCAAACTTGAAAAAAGTCAACCCCAGAAAGTCAACAACGAAAAGTCAACTGCTGAAAAAGTCAACCCAATTTCAAAATCAAGATTTGAAGTTCAATTGAAAAATGGAAAAATAATTTTGATAATCCGAGGTCTACATTGAAAGATATGGAGTTCGGAAGTTGGGTTATGGAGATTCAGTAGAAAGGAAACCCTAATCCGGGAAATTTGAGGAAAAGTGCTTAAACGATCGAATTGGTCGAAATTGAAGGTTCCAAATGAAAGATAAGCACTGACTACGGGTAATAGAGAAGCCACTTGAAAGAAAAACTGAAAGAAAAGTCAATCCGGGAGAAAACCGAGAATTAGAGTTTTTGGTGGATTTCGGTGAAATCGGGAAGAATTATAGAAATGGCCCGACTTGGTAAGACTAAAGCCCCCAATGGATGAGTAATGATTTAAAAGGGATACCGAAGGCTTAGCTTGAAGAAAATCTGAAAATCGGACTTGTTTTGAGCAAAACCGGGTTTCGGAGGCAAAAGGGCAAAATTGGAAAATTCGGAAAAAATAGCAAATGGACTCCGAAAATTCTGAAAATTTACAAATATCATTCTTAAATCATTTGGAAGAGATTTGCAAAAGAAAATCTTGACTCGGAGTTCGTTTGCAAAATGGCCAAATCTCGGGCCTCCTATGCAATAATTCAAGAAGATAAATCCCGAAAAAATAGCAAATGGACTCCAAAAATTCTGAAAATTTTCAAATATTGTTTTTAAATTATTTGGAAGATATTGGAAAAAGAAAATCTTGATTCGGAGTTCGTTTGCAAAATGGCCAAATCCCAAGCCTTCTATGCAATAATTCAAAAAGATAAATCCCGAAAAAATAGCAAATGGACTCCAAAAATTCTGAAAATTTGAAAATATCATTTTTAAATTATTTGGAAGAGATTGGAGAAAGAAAATCTTGATTCGGAGTTCGTTTGCAAAATGGCCAAATCTCGAGCCCCTATGTAGTAATTCAAGAAGATAAATCCCGAAAAAATACCAAATGAGTTCCAAAAGTTATGAAAACTTCCAGATCACACTTTTAAATTATTTTTAAGAGATTGGTGAAGAAAAATCTTGATTTGGAGCTCATTTAAAAAATGATAAAATGTGGGGGCATGAAAGGGCATTTTTGAAAAAAAAAATACAAATAAATAGCAAACGGACTCGAACAATTTTGAAAACTTTCAAAATTCAAAATTTTATTATTTTGAAAGTATTAAAAAAATAAATTTTAAATTTGGAGTCCGTTTGCCATTTATTTGCATCCGGGGGGCAAAATGGTCATTTTACCCAGGCAACTGAAAAGGGCTTCTTTTGGCCTTTCAAAAAATCAGACTTGGGCTGGAAAAGAGAGTGCTGGCCTACCCAGGCCCAAAGGAAGGAGGAAGCTTCTGATTTTTCAATCAAAAGGTCAAGAATTAAGAGTTAGTTAGAGATTTTTTTGATTAAGCCATTGTAATTAAGCCACATAGGCCAATGCATGAAGAGGGAGAGTGTCAACATTATTCTTGAACAACTGTAATTATGGACAGCTGATACACTAATCTAAGGGTGATAATTTCATGATTTTTCACCTTGAATCACTAGCCCTTGGATGGAAATTGGTTGGAATCAAAATGACAACATCCTAGCTTATTTTAGGGGGAATTCGGCCAGCCTTGGGAGGGGGATCGAGATTTTTATTTTCACTTCATTTTTTTCAGATTTCTTCTTGTTTTGCTTAGATTTTTCTCTCCTTGGTTAAAAGCAAAAAGAAAAAGTTTAGAAAAGAAAGGAAAGTTTGAAGAGATAAAGCTTGAAATATAGCTTCTTGAGGTTGCTTTTAGCACCAACTCTTGCACTTTCTTGATTTTTCATTCTTGTTTTTGCTATTTTGATTATTATTTGGTGAGTTTTCTTTTTAAATAAATGTTTTTTTTATGTTCTTCTTAAGTTCTTTCTTCATCTCTTTCTTAAATAATTTTTACAAATTTTTTTCCTTATTTTTCTTTAATGGCCAAATGGCCTATATTTTTTAATTATTGTTGTTGTTTTTGCTTTAATTTGTCAAGTTATTTATGTTATTTTCTTTAATCTTGATGCTTTAAGTGTTCTACTTCATATACTTGAATCATGTTTTAATTTGGTTGCTTTATTTGTTGTCATTTATGAGTTAAATATCATGTTCTTGCATTTTTAATTTTCTGTTTTCATAATGTTTAAATTTGTTGATGTTTTATATTTAGTATATCAAGCGTTTGTAAAAATGCTTGTTAGTTTTAATATCTCTACTTTGTGTTTGCATGATTTGAGTGTTATATTTTAGTTGAGCATGTTAGTATATCAAGTGTTTGTGAAAATGCTTGTTAATTTTAGATCTCTACTTTGTGTTTGCATGATTTGAGTGTTATATTTTAGTTGAGCATGTTAGTATATCAAGTGTTTGTGAAAATGCCATGCTTGTTGGAAACCTTAGGCCATTCGGCCACTTTATGTATCTTGCATTGTGTGTGCATTTTTTCCATGTTAGTTGATAGGTTTGCATTTGCATGACATTTGATTGAGTATTTAGTTTAAGTATACCAAGTGTTTGTGAAAATGCCATGCTTGTTTGGAACCTTAGGCCATTCGGCTACTATGTTATTTTGCATTGTGTGTTGCATTTTTGCTATGTTAGTTAATAGGTTGGCATTTGCATGATATTTGGTTGAGTTTTTGGTTTAAGCATGCCTTGTGTTTTTGTTATTACCATGCATGTTTTAGTTATTAGGTTTGGTTTATTTTGCCATGCATGTCCATGCATTTTAGACCTAGGTTTCATTAAATGTCATGCAAGTTCATTTAGGTCTAAGTCACTATATTAATGCCATGCATTTTTCATGACATTTAGGTTTAAAACCATGCATTTCATGCATCATATTTGCTGTATTTTTTCATGCATTTCATGTCCATGCCACTTGACTAATGACTTAGGCCAATTAATGGTTCAAAGTCATGCTCTCTTGAGCACACTTGTAGAAAATTAAGGTTTGTCAAATTGATTATTCTACCTTTGTGATTTTTTTTTTTTTTACTTTTTTAGCCAATTTTTGTCTAACTTTTCAGAAGTCCTAGCTACTGTTTGTGAGTCATTTTGTGAGTCTTAAATATTTTTACTTTGATTTTTAAATGATTTTATCAAAGGCAAAAAATGTATTTTTGGCAAAACAGTTTTTTCACCCAGTACTCGTACTTTCCCGATTTTTCTGGCCATTCATCTTTAATCAGAAAATTAAGCTGATTTTTTCTCGTGTAGTTTTACATGTCCTGAGTCTCCAGTATCTTTTTTAGATTTTTTAGAATTTTTAAAAATAGGATAAAAAATTGTGGCTTAAAACTAGACAGTGGAGTCAGAATTGAATTTGAAAGAAATCATTTTTTTTTGTTTTGATTAAGTTACTTAGAGAGGGCTTATTAGGAAGTTTAGCTACTGACTTAGGGTAGCTTCTAAGCCTTTTTAAACTCTAAAAATGATTTTTTAAGTCTCGGGTTAAGGGTGGTCAAGTCCGGAATTTTAAACTTAGGAAATTAGAGCCATTTAAAAAAGGGTTTAGCCAAGTTTTTATTTTTAATCTAAGCTTTTCAAAATTGTTTTCAAACAATCACAAAGTATTTTGATTTTAGAATATTTAATTTGATATATTTTTCTAAGGTAGCCGGATATCTTTTTAGATATACGGATTTCCTTAATTAAAGGAAAAATACATTTTCATGCATTGCATTTTTCATATTCATGCATTTTATATAATATGTGATTTTTGCTATGATAATTCCTATGGTATTGTTATTATTTTGATTTATATTTTTTAAGGTTATATGGTTTATTATATGGTTTTGAATATTTCATGATATCCTATGCTTTTTATTTAGTTATTTTTATATTCTTTTGCATATACTATGTTTATGCATTATTATTTTCATTTTTATTTTCAAGCATATTATATGATAGCATTATTTTATATTTCATGTCATTTAAATTATATGCCATATCATTCATATTTTCCATGTCATTTAAATTATTTCAATTCATATAGAATATATTATGTTACCTAGGTCATTTCATTTCATGTAGAATATATTATGTTACCTAGGCTATTTCATTTCATTTAGGATATATTATGTCATTTAGGATATTTTATTTCATTTAGAATATATTATATGACTTAGGATATTACATTTCCTATATAATATATTATGTTACCTAGGTTATTTCATTTCATTTAGAATGTGTCATATAACTTAGGATATTTCATTTCATTTAGAATATGCTAAGACATTTAAATCATATCATATCATTTAGGGTGCATTATATTATTTAGATTTTGCTATGTCATTTTTTTATGTCATGCATATACATATTCATATCTTCTAAAATGTTTTCAAAAAGGTAATGATTTTCAATAAAATAAAGATATTCCCGAGTTAAAATAATTCATGAGTTCTCTGCCGGGTTTGTTGGGGAGGATATCATCAATTATCATTAATAACGAAATATCTTCTTTAAAAAAGAGAATGATTCGGAAAGTTTTCCAAAACTAATAAAAATTTGTATATTTTGCCACGTTTGTTAGGGAATATAGGAAAAATTTGAATTTATAAATTCCGTATCATTTTTAATTAAAAATGGAATTATTTTTATTTAAATTGAGAATTAACTTGAAATACTAAATTTAAAACCAACTTTACACCGAGATTTGAGATAACACACGATTAATAAGGCACCGTTTTATACGGGCATTTTGGGGGTGCTAATCCTTCCCCATACGTAATCGAGTCCCAAACCCATTTCTTTGATTTCTCTGGTTTAAAACGCAGACTTGAAATTGGTTTTAAAAATGTTTTAATTAATTTTTAAAATATTTTATAAAACCGGTTTTTAATAGGTGGCCGATCACACCTAGCTAAAAAAGATTGGTGGTGCTCCATGTCTTTTTCAAGGTTATTTTCAAAACCTTCATTTTTCTAGAGGAATTAAGTCGACTTTTCCTCGGTTTTTTTTAATGTCACGCTTAACGAATAATAAAGTCTTGCAATGAGACTTGTTATTTTTTTAGGTTACGACAGCTTGACGACTCCGCTGGGGATCATTAGAGAGTCAGACCTAGAATTAGTCGTGTGTTATCAAAGTCTCGATTTTGTTGGTTTAATTGGTATTTAATTTTAATTCCCACATTTTTTTTAAGGAAAATTTTGAAAATAATAAAATGTTTTTGAATATGTTCATACTCATATGCATGCATTTTATTATTGTTCTCTAGTTATTTAAGATTGTATATTATAATTGCTTGTTGGTTAATGCGTTACACTATTCTTGAATTTGTTTTAATAAATTGCTAGGGCATTTAGAATAAGGTTTGTAGAATAGGTGGTGAAAGGCTTGTTGTTCTTCCACACACACCACACGTCCATTTGCATATCATGAGCCCTATACCCGGGTTTCGTCCTTTTAGGTGGGAGCAAAGTAACTAAGCATTCGTGATTAACAATCCGCATGGGCTAGTGAAACACTTCCGGAGTACTAAATTACCTAAGCCTTCGTGATTAACAATCCGTATGGGCTAGGGAAATAGACTCTAACGAATTGAACCCGCTTTTATCGGGGTGCCTTACTAGCCTTCACCGGCGACAGAATAATTCGAGGCCTTTAGAACCAATTCACTCTCATATAATGAACCTAGGCGAAGCCATGCCAGATTTCCGTTTGATATACCGAAAATAGGAACACATGGAGGGACATCTCTAAACCTTTTGTTACCTATTTTACACTCTGAATAAGTGTGGTAGATCGGGCAACGATGTACGCACATCGCCCTTAATAAATGTGATACTCCGCCTCGAAGGCATCATGATGCCTAAATAAGAAGATACTGTTGGGGCAAGTGTTCACTAATTTTTTTGAAATTGAAAATAAAAATCATTTTTTCAAGCATTTTTGCATTTTGCACATATCATTTATGTGATAATAGAGCATGTACATTTTTTATTGTATTATTGATTTCGTTTTTGCAATAAATGGATGGTGATAATAATTTCATTTGATGATTTCATAAAACCGGTAGTGTCACATGAACATTTGGATATTGTACCATAATAGGATCCACTACCCCGAAATTCTTTTGAAAATAATATGATTGGTTTTTCATAGAAAAAAACATGTTTCAAAAAATCATAAATTTGGAGGCAAATCTTGCATAATGAGATTTTTGAATAATCAAGATTTAGGTTCCACCAATTTCGAGTAATCATTGGTTAATTTATTTGTATCATTTTGACATCATGTCACAGTCCTAACATGCATGGTTATTCATTGTAGAATACATTTGTGATATACATGATCATTATTTGTACCTACCTTTGTATTAATTCATTTATTCTTAGCATGTATCATTTTGACATCATAGCATGCATGGTCATTCATTGTAGAATACATACATGGTCATTATTTGTATGAACCTATGGATCAATTTATTCATTTTTTTAATGCATCATGTTGGCATCAGAGTTGCATCCATAGCATACATAGTCATCATAATTTCTCTGTATATGTTCATGTATTAATCATCAGTATATTCATGCACATAGGAATAGAGCATGTACATTCATAATTGTATTCTTAATCTCATGACATTTTCATTTGCATGAAAGGGGTTTGAGATATGAGGAATGAATCGGAGGAACGATTGGGTGCTTTGGAACGCAATCAAGAGGAATGTGGACATGAAATCCGAGAAGTGAAAGAACAACTCGTCAAATTGCTGAAAATATTTGAGGATATGGGTAAGAGTAAAGAGGAACATTCTCAGGGCTCTGCATCGCCTTTGGATCAACCAAAACCATTAGGTCCAGAACATACAATCCTTGCTGGATCTTGTGCTTGTCAATGCCACAAGGGTTGCAATCCTGATGAAATTATGGACAAAATCGTGAAAATGATTAAACCTGAAAGCCTAATACCAAAGATAGAAACCTCGAATCCTGTACCATACCTGCAAACTGTTCTAGGTCCAAGCCAATATCCCCACCCTACTATGGTCCAATCGTCCATTGGAATAACCACTACGGGATTCCTGAATCCCACTCCATCACCACCAACTCCCAGTTCATACTATTTCCCTCATCAATCACCTTATCCAGCATCTGGGATATGAACCTCGATCTATATACAACCTCCAAAGGCCCCATGTCCAAATCCATACCCTTACCATGCTGTTCTGCCACATCTCCATGTAAACACTCTGGTTCGGACTTTAGTGCCACCACCAAATGCCCCAACTCCTAGGCCATGTGTGACTAAGAAACGACCCCAGGATAAGACCCAAAGGTATTTTGACCCCCTTCTAATCAGCTATCAAGAGTTTTTCCCAATGTTGATCCAAAATCACATGGTTGCCTGTATCCCGCTGAAACCCCTGTTACCACCATATCCAAAGTGGTATAATCCAAATGCAAGATGTGATTATCACTGTGGAATTGTTGGCCATAGCATTGAAGACTGTATAACCTTCAAAAAGAAAGTGCAATCTCTTATAAATGCCAAGTGGTTGGATCCAACGACACTAATTCATAGAGGGCTGGGAAAGCGTCATTAGGATTGGGAGATTTACAGCATTGAGGTGGAAAGACTTCAGTCTTATATGATGTAATAGGATTGCACTTTTTCAGTAGTCGGCTCTTATAGCCTTAGGATGCTAGGAAGAATAAAGTGCTTGTAAAAAACATTTTTAACTATTGCACAGATTTTGTAAAACATGGTTTATACCATTGTGAACGTTGATATGGGAATGAATTGATTATGCTTCAAATTTATGAAATATTGATGATTAAGTTCCTCCGATTCTTATTTCCTCCGTGATATCTTCCCCTTTGCATTTTGCATCCGATCAATAATTTGTCATACCATATATTCATACATGTATCATGTTAGCATCAGGTTGCATTCATGTATTCATAATCACATGATTTTTCTGTATATATCCATGTATTAATTTGTTTATTCTTTACATGCATCATGTTGACTTTGGGTTGCATTCATGACAAACATAGTCAGCATGATTTGTTTATTCTTTACATGCATCATGTTGCTTATGCATTAATCTGTCATATTAACATCAGGATGCATTCATGATACACATGGTCAGCATGATTTTCTTTGTATATACTCTGTATCAATCATTCATTGTTTGCATGTATCATAATTGACTTCGTGTTGCATTCATAGTGTATATGATCATTCATTGGGAAATACGCTAAAATGTACATGATCAGTCATTACATATATCCATGTGTTGATTTGTTTATTCTTTGCTTGCAACATGTTGGCATTGTGATTGCATTATTACATTCATGGTCAGCATGTTTCCACTGTACATGTCCATACATCATATTGTTTAGGCTTCACGTGCATCAAATTGCATTCATGGCTCCTTCATCATGACATGCACTTTGGGGGAATAAAACAGATTGGCTTTAAGAGTGTTTGAAAGAATTTCCATTTCAAATCAGAGGTATAAGAAGTATTGAGTACCCTTTTAATACAGGCTAGTGCTATGGAGAACGAACAAGTTGCCCGAATGAAAAGAATGGAAAAGGTACAGGAAGAATTGTGAGAATAGCTGGCAAAGTCTCAAGCAGAATCTAAGGATCAGATGACTAAATTGATGGAGCTAATGTCCACCATAATCAAGGAACACACTGAAAACCTGGCCGCCAGAGATGGGTTAGAGGTACGAAAGGTTCAGAATGAGGTCGTAATGATGGATGCCCAGAACATAGTTAACCCCGTCAATGTCTTAAATTCAGATGATCCAGCTGAAAAGCAAAGTTGAAAATGGTTAATGAGGTAAAGTTGGCAGATTCCCAAGGGAAATATCAGTTGCTAGATGAAAGGCTCCGAGCAGTAGAAAATACAGACGTATTCGGGAGTGTGGAGGCGAAAAAACGATGCTTGGTCTTCGATTTAGTCATCCCTCCTAAATTCAAGGTCCCTAACTTTGTGAAATATGACGGGACGACTGATCCATTAGCCCATATCACTATGTTCTGTCGAAAGATGACAAGTTATATAGATAATGATAAGCTTCTGATCCACTACTTTCAGGATAGCCTCAGCAGGTCCGCAATTAGGTGGTATAGTCAGTTGAGCAAGGATCGGATTCGCTCTTGGAATGATTTGGCTAGGGCTTTTCTAAACCAGTACAAGCATGTGACCTACATGACACCTGACCGTCTCACCTTGCAAAATATGGAGAAAAAGGTTACTCAGAGCTTCAAAGAGTATGCTCAGAGGTGGAGGAACATGGCCACCCAAGTACAACCGCCTTTAACTCAGAAGAAAACCACTGTCCTTTTGTGAATACACTACATGCCCCATACTACGATAGACTTGTTGGCAACACCACGAAGATTTTTTCGGATATGGTAATCTCCGGGGAAATTATTATAATTTGCAATCAAGGTCGGGAAACTCGAAGGAGGTAAAATATTTAATGCAGAGAGAATAGGTCGCCCAATAAGAAAGAGAAAGATGTCCAAGTCATGGAAGACTGTGCCCCATATATTCTGGCTACTTCATACCCTCCACCCTATCCTTCTATGAATTATGTACCCCAGGGTTCATACTTATACCCAATGGCCTCTCAGAATCCAGTAAATTTTCAACCTTTTGTCAGTCAAAGGAAATCAAAAAATATCCGAAAAAGAGATCAGTTTGAGTCACTCCCCATGTCTTACTCTGAACTATTGCCCCAGCTGGTCGAAGAGCAACTCCTCACTAAAGTTCCAATGGAGCCTATCCAACCCCCATATCCAAGCTGGTATGACGAGAATGCATATTGTGATTATCGTTCTGGGATTCGGGGACATTCCATAAAAAATTGCTTATGTCTGAAGCGAAAGGTTCAAGCTCTCATCAATAAATGACAGTTAGGTGTGGGGAAGCAAAAAAGGACAGACAGCGTGGATAATCTGCTGAATGGGAATGATGAGACCATTATGGATGTCATAATAGGGGAAGAAGATGGAAAGGTCAAAAAGAGTACCGAGCAATAGCCAGTTTGAATTAGGAAGAACATGTCAAGAGGAAGTTTTTATGCATTTAGTTTCAGACCTTATGATGAAAACACTTGTCTCATGTCGACATTCATAAGAATTAAATGAATTTTGAATTTTAAATTCTTTGTGTTTGCTGTGTTATAACAATAATTGGAAAAAAAAAAGCATTAAGGAAGTTTTAGTAATAGATAGTCTCAAGAAGATTGATGATCATTGTTACAAATGACCCAATACCTTTTCCTCTCTCCTTTAGGTTTTCCTAAGCCTAAATCTTTTATACCAAACTTGAAAGACCTAATGCTTCAAGGAATATGAATGATTGAACTTCGTAAAACCATTGTCATCATAGAATAAGCAAAGATGTAGATCCTAGTCTAGGTTATGAACAAAGGAACGAACTTTTCAAAAAAAAATTCGAACTCCTTGAAATTCAAACAAATGAGACTTTCTTTCAAGAATTTAGATCATGGTAATTTGGTTTGTGTCAAGGTTGTGCCAAAACCATTCATGTCATTTTCAACAAACCACAAAACACTAATTGCCCAAACACCACTTCATGACTGACACCCTGGGGCACAATGATTAAACTAGATTATCCCTTGTCCCAGAGAAAACCTGTTTTTGGGTCATATTTTCCTTGTCTCTTCAAAGAACTCAGATTTGAAATTCAGTCTTTTCAGTACAGACCTAGACTTGCTATGTTCCTCGTTGATACAAATTCTCATGGTTAATCAAATTGGGGCATCATATCTAGAAATGATGGATACATGGTGAATAAGGATGGACTAACGCATGAATCATTGGGGCATGCAATGAAAAATGGAAAATGAAAAAATTTGTGATATCATGCCTATGAGAATTCGGATGATTCCAAAGTGCAAAATGAAATTCTGAATATCTATTTCCCCTGGGGATTGCTTTTCAGTATGAATATTTGTGCTTGACATGAGAAATGGCCATCTTTCATATCCCTTTCGCACAAAAAGAAATTATGTATAGTCACCCCTTTTGAGCCGAAAGAATTATTTTTTCTTTAAACCCTGATCAAGGATTACCTTCTACACTGGGAGACAAATGCGAGGAAAGATCTTCTCAAAGATCATAGAAAAATGAGTCCTAGCTCAAAAACAAATATAAAGCAAATGGAGCCCCGAATAAATACGGGCTCACCCTGTCAAAGAAAAAGGAAAAGATGGCGAAATGAAAGCCAAGAAAAACACACACAAAAAAAATGTGTGAAAAAGCGATGGCAAATGAAAGCCAAAAGCAAGGAAGAAAAAGAGCAAAAGCCAAAAAAGGAATGAAAAGTCAAAAAAAGGATAAATGCTTCAAAAAAAGAATCCTCCTCAAGAAATGATCTTTGATCTGATTACCCTCAAACACAGATTTTAGGCCTATTTATCCTTTCTTTCTGAACCCCGAACCATGGCCTACGTTATGTGCTTTAAAAGTCCATTTTGATCAAGCATGAATATTTAACTTGAAAGGTTTTTCCTTAGATTTTATCCTATCTCATCAAATTATCATTTCACTAAGGAAGAATTTAGAATTCTCAAATGCATGGTAGAACAACAAAAAAAAGAAAGAAAAAAATGGAAAGAATGAGACTCTAGGGCGAAAACCCAAAAATGGGCGGTCTAGAGTGAAATGGAAGAAGTGGTCATCGAGGAACATCTAGGAATTCCTAAACCTCCCAAATTGTCAACTCTCATTTGGATGATTGATTTCAAAAACTAATTTTTTTTTTCTTCTCCTAAATCAACTTTCCAGTTTAAACATCCCAGTCAATCTTGACGCTTGTCAAAATACCTTGATACGGAAACTAAAAGAAAGTTGAATTTGTTTGGTTCTCATTGAATTCATGATTTATAAAATCTGTTCCATTTGTGAGCCTAGAAAGGACATACATTTTTTGTTGTGAAGCTTTCCTGAAAAAAAAAACCAAAATCATGTTGTACCAAGCCTTGTCAATTCAATCTGAAAAACCCAAATTGACACTTAAGAAAATTTCTAACCATGATCATCAGTCTTCAAAAGATTTGTACATTACATACTGTGGAGTTAAAATTTTTGACTCAGAAGTTTTCGTTAAAAAAGCAAAATTATTTTTCAAAAAAGGAAAATAAAAAATATTTTTGATATACCCATTTTTGATGTTAACATGAGATAAAGGTTTTTATAACTCAAAGGTGTGGAACTATTAGGGTTAACTTTGACTTCCAAATATGAGAAGAAGAAATAAAACTCAGCAAGCAGACTACTGTTAATAAGAGTTTGAAAACTGTTGGGGCAAAAAGAATAGCCAAAGATTGAAAAATGAATTGAAGATATACTCTGATTTGAAGAGGAAAAGTGAATCGGAAAGGCTGAGTCAAAATCTAGAAAAGTGATCAGAGGCATTTGCATCACTCATGAGCATTCATCTATTTATTAAACTTCGCATCTGCACCGTGTCAGTAAGCATTTGCATAATTCATGAGTATTCGTATTTGCATTATTCCATGAGGGTTTGCATTCGCATCATCTCAAGCAAGTGTATCATTTCTAGGATCATTGCATCTTCATTGTAGCTGCAATTACACCATTCATGAACCACTCACATGAATATGATTCGTAGGGACATTTGCATCTGCATTTAAAAGCATTTGCATCAATCCAAGATATTTGCATTTACACCATGATGCATTTGCATGCCTTCAGTTTCCTTGGTTTCATCCAGATCTCTTTCAATGTTATGGTTTCACCCATGCATTTCAATTTCCTTGGTTTCATCCAGATCTCTTTCAATGTTATGGTTTCTCATCCAGATCTCTTTTAATGTTATGGTTTCACCCATGCCTTCAATTTTCTTGGTTTCATCTAGATCTCTTTCAATGTTATGGTTTCACCTATGCATTTCAATTTCCTTGGTTTCATCCAGATCTCTTTCAATGTTATGGTTTCACCCATACCTTCAATTTCCTTGGTTTCATCCATATCTCTTTCAATGTTATGGTTTCACCCATGCATTTCAATTTCCTTGGTTTCATCCAGATCTCTTTCAATGTTATGGTTTCACCCATGCCTTCAATTTCCTTGGTTTCATCCAGATCTCTTTCAATGTTATGGTTTCACCCATGCATTTCAATTTTCTTGGTTTCATCCAGATCTTTTTCAATGTTATGGTTTCACCCATGCCTTCAATTTCCTTGGTTTCATCCAGATCTCTTTCAATGTTATGGTTTCACCCATGCATTTCAATTTCCTTGGTTTCATCCAGATCTCTTTCAATGTTATGGTTTCACCCATGCCTTCAATTTCCTTGGTTTCATCCAGATCTCTTTCAATGTTATGGTTTCACCCATGCTTTTCAATTTCCTTGGTTTCATCCAGATCTCTTTCAATGTTATGGTTTCACCCATGCCTTCAATTTCCTTGGTTTCATCCAGATCTCTTTCAATGTTATGGTTTCACCCATGCATTTCAATTTCCTTGGTTTCATCCAGATCTCTTTCAATGTTATGGTTTCACCCATGCCTTCAACTTCCTTGGTTTCATCCAGATCTCTTTCAATTTTATGGTTTCACCCATGCCTTCAATATCCTTGGTTTCATCCAGATCTTTTTCAAATTTATGGTTTCACCCATGCTTTCAATTTCCTTTGTTTCATCCAGATTTCTTTCAATTTTAAGGTTTCACCCATGCCGAAAAGGTTAGCACAAGACAGGATAAGACCCCGAGACCATCGTCGAGGTGTTTTCTTCTCTTGCAAATCGAACCTGTTTCCTTAAGACGGGTCGAGCCTTGATTAGTCAGGGAATTCAATTTAAGGACAAAATCTTCAATTTACAGCCTTTTCAACAACAAAAAAATGAAAAAGAAACCCCTTCCCTTGCCTTCACATGTGATTTCACTGACCGTACAAAATTAGTATTTGCTTATCTTTGCCTGATTCCTGATTCTCAGCAATAGCCAAAAAGGGCAACTGTAGACATCTAATGTTGTCCGGACCACTAAAACAGGTATGTTTTCTTCCTAAATTGATGTTTCAGAATGTAAAAAGACTTTTTTCATCCTACAGGTGGTACTCCGAGACTTAGTTTAAGAGGGCGAGCATAAAAAGTCAAACTTGAAAAAAGTCAACCCCAAAAAGTCAACCTCGAAAAGTGAACTGCAAAAAAAGTCAACCCAATTTCAAAATCAAGATTTGAAGTTCAATTGAAAAATGGCGAAAGAATTTTGTTAATTCGAGGTCTACATTGAAAGATATGGAGTTCGAAAGTTGGGTTATGGAGATTCAATAGAAAGGAAACCCTAATCCGGGAAATTTGGGGAAAAGTGCTTAAACGATCGAATTGGTCGAAATTGAAGGTTCCAAATGAAAGATAAGCACTGAATACGGGTAATGGAGAAGCCACTTGAAAGAAAAACTAAAAGAAAAGTCAATCCGGGAGAAAACCGAGAATTAGGGTTTTTGGTGGATTTCGGTAAAATCGGGAAGAATTACAGAAATGGCCTGACTTGGTAAGACTAAAGCCCCCAATGGATGAGGAATGGTTAAAAAGGGATAGCCCAAGGCTCGGCTTGAAAAAATCTGAAAATCGAACTTGTTTTGGGCAAAATCGGGTTTCGGAGGCAAAAGGGCAAAATTGGAAAATTTGGAAAAAATAGTAAATGGACTCCAAAAATTCTAAAAATTTGTAAATCTCATTCTTATATCATTTGGAAGATATTGGCAAAATAAATTGATTCGGAGTTCATTTACAAAATGGCCAAATCTCGGGCCTCCTATGCAATAATTCAAGAAGATAAATCCCAAAAAAATAGCAAATGGACTCCAAAAATTCTGAAATTTTGAAAATATCATTTTTAAATTATTTGGAAGATATTGGCGAAAGAAAATCTTGATTCAGAGTTCGTTTGCAAAATGGCCAAATCCCGGGCCTCCTATGCAATAATTCAAGAAGATAAATCCCGAAAATATAGCAAATGGACTCCAAAAATTATGAAAATTTGAAAATCTCATTTTTAAATTATTTGGAAGATATTGGAGAAAGAAAATCTTGATTCGGAGTTCGTTTGCAAAATGGCTAAATCCCGAGCCCCTATGTAGTAATTCAAGAAAATAAATCCCGAAAAAGTATCAAATGAGTTCCAAAAATTATGAAAACTTCCAGATCACACTTTTAAATTCTTTGGAAGAGATTTGTGAATAAAAATATTGATTTGGAGCTCGTTTAAAAAATGGTAAAATGTGGGGGCATGAAAGGGCATTTTCGGAAGAAAAAATCCAAATAAATAGCAAACGGACTCAAAAAATTTTGAAAACTTCCAGAATTCAATATTTTTTTATTTTGAAAGTATTAAAAAAAGAAAATTTGAATTTGGAGTTCGTTTGCCATTTATTTGCATCCGAGGGGCAAAATGGTCATTTTACCCAGGCAACCGAAAAGGGCTTCTTTTGGCCTTTCAAAAAATCAGACTTGGGCTGAAAAAGAGAGTGCTGGCCTGCCAAGGCCCAAAGGAAGGAGGAAGCTTCTGATTTTTCAATCAAAATGTCAAGAATTAAAAGTTTGTTAGAGATTTTTTTGATCAAGCCATTGTAATTAAGCCACATAGGCCAATGCATGAAGAGGGAGAGTGTCAACATTATTCTTGAACAGCTGTAATTATGGACAGCTGATACACTAATCTAAGGGTGATAATTTCATGATTTTTCACCTTTAATCACTAACCCTTGGATGGAAATTGATTGAAATCAAAATGACAACATTCTAGCTTATTTTAGAGGGAATTCGGCCAGCCTTGGGGGGGATCCAGATTTTTATTTTCACTTCATTTTTTCAGATTTCTTCTTGTTTTACTTAGTTTTTTCTCTCCTTGGTTGAAAGCAAAAAGAAAAATTTTAGAAAAGAAAGGAAAGTTTGAAGAGATAAAGCTTGAAATATAGCTTCTTGAGGTTGCTTTTAGCACCAACTCTTGCACTTTCTTGATTTGCCATTCTTGTTTTTGCTATTTTGATTATTATTTGGTGAGTTTTCTTTTTAAATAAGTGTTTTTTTTTATGTTCTTCTTAAGTTCTTTCTTCATCTCTTTCTTAAATAATTTTTACAAATTTTTTTCCTTATTTTTTTTAATTGCCGAATGGCCTGTATTTTTTTATTATGTTGTTGTTTTTGCTTTAATTTGTCAAGTTATTTATGTTATTTTCTTTAATCTTGATGCTTTAAGTGTTATTCTACTTCATATACTTGAATTATGTTTTAATTTGGTTGCTTTGTTTGTTGCCATTTATGAGTTAAATATCATGTTCTTGCATTTTTAATTTTCTGTTTTCATAATGTTTAAATTTGTTGATGTTTTATATTTAGTATATCAAGTGTTTGTGAAAATGCTTGTTAGTTTTAATATCTCTACTTTGTGTTTGCATGATTTGAGTGTTATATTTTAGTTGAGCATGTTAGTATATCAAGTGTTTGTGAAAATGCTTGTTAATTTTAGTATCTCTGCTTTGTGTTTGCATGATTTGAGTGTTATATTTTAGTTGAGCATGTTAGTATATCAAGTTTTTGTGAAAATGCCATGCTTGTTGGAAACCTTAGACCATTTGGCCACTTCATGTATCTTGCATTGTGTGTGCATTTTTGCCATGTTAGTTGATAGGTTTGCATTTGCATGACATTTGATTGAGTATTTAGTTTAAGTATACCAAGTGTTTGTGAAAATGCCATGCTTGTTTGGAACCTTAGGCCATTCGGCTACCATTTTATTTTGCATTGTGTGTTGCATTTTTGCTATGTTAGTTAATAGGTTGGTATTTGCATGATATTTGGTTGAGTTTTTGGTTTAAGCATGCCTTGTGTTTGTGTTATTGCCATGCATGTTTTAGTTATTAAGTTTGGTTTATTTTGCCATGCATGTCCATGCATTTTAGACCTAGGTTGCATTAAATGCCATGCAAGTTCATTTAGGTCTAGGTCACTATATTAATGCCATGCATTTTTCATGACATTTAGGTTTAAAACCATGCATTTCATGCATCATATTTGCTGTATTTTTTCATGCATTTCATGTCCATGCCACTTGACTAATGACATAGGCCAATTAATGGTTCAAGTCATGCTCTCTTGAGCACACTTGTGGAAAATTAAGGTTTGTCAAATTGATTATTCTACCTTTGTGATTTCTTTTTACTTAGGCAATTTTGTCTAACTTTTCAAAAGTCCTAGCTACTGTTTGTGAGTCATTTTGTGAGTCTTAAATATTTTTACTTTGATTTTTAAATGATTTTATCAAAGACAAAAAATGTATTTTTGGCAAAACAGTTTTTTCACCCAGTACTCATACTATCCCGATTTTTCTGGGCATTCATCTTTAATCAAAAAATTAAGCTGATTTTTTTTCGTGTAGTTTTACATGTCCTGAGTCTCTAGTATCTTTTTTAGATTTTTTAGAATTTTTAAAAATAGGATAAAAAATCGTGGCTTAAAACTGGACAGTGGAGTCAGAATTGAATTTGAAAGAAATCATTTTTCTGTTTTGATTAAGTTACTTAGAGAGGGCTGATTAGGAAGCTTAACTACTGACTTAGGGTAGCTTCTAAGCATTTTTAAAATCTAAAAATGATTTTTTAAGTCTCGGGTTAAGGGTGGTCAAGTCCGGGATTTTAAACTTAGGAAATTAGAGGCATTTAAAAAAGGGTTTAGCCAAGTTTTTATTTTTAATCTAAGCTTTTCAAAATTGTTTTCAAACAATCACAAAGTACTTTGATTTTAGAATATTTAATTTGATATATTTTTCTAAGGTAGCCGGATATCTTTTTAGATATACGGATTTCCTTAATTAAAGGAAAAATACATTTTCATGCATTGCATTTTTCATATTCATGCATTTTATATAATATGTGATTTTTGCTATGATAATTCCTATGATGTTGTTATTATTTTGATTTATATTTTTTAAGGTTATATGGTTTATTATATGGTTTTGAATATTTCATGATATCCTATGCTTTTTATTTAGTTATTTTTATATTCTTTAGCATATACTATGTTCATGCATTATTATTTTCATTTTTATTTTCAAGCATATTATATGATAGCATTATTTTATATTTCATGTCATTTAAATTATATGTCATATCATTCATATTTGCTATGTCATTTAAATTATTTCATTTCATATAGAATATATTATGTTACCTAGGTCATTTCATTTCATGTAGAATATATTATATTACCTAGGCTATTTCATTTCATTTAGGATATATTATGTCATTTAGAATATTTTATTTCATTTAGAATATATTATATGACTTAGGATATTACATTTCATATAGAATATATTATGTTACCTAGGTTATTTCATTTCATTTAGAATATGTCATATAACTTAGGATATTTCATTTCATTTAGAATATGCTAAGACATTTAAATCATATCATTTAGGGTGCATATATTATTTAGATTTTGCTATGTCATTTTTTTTATGTCATGCATATACATATTCATATCTTTTAAAATATTTTCAAAAAGGTAATGATTTTCAATAAAATAAAGATATTCCCGAGTTAAAATAATTCATGAGTTCTCTGCCCGATTTGCTGGGGAGGATATCATCAATTATCATTAATAACGGAATATCTTCTTTAAAAAAATAATGATTCAGAAAGTTTTCCAAAACTAATAAAAAAAATTTATATTTTGCCACGTTTGTTGAGAAATATAGGAAGATTGGAGACGACTCCATATCTTTTTTCAAGGTCATTTTCAAAACCTTCATTTTTCTAGAGGAATTAAGTCGAATTTTTCTCGGTTTTTTTTAATGTCACGCTTAACGAATAATAAAGTCTTGCGATGAGACTTGTTATTTTTTTAGGTTGCGACAGTAATCTCATGACGGAATGTAAGATTACGCCGTGTAATGAAAGATTCACCGAACCAAACCCGCCTTAATGATCAATATGAAAGAGAAGTATATATCGCAGTTGTAATCCTGCTCTCCGAAGTCTGAGCTAAGACCAATTCTCCCGCAATGAGTTCATCACTCCAATATTTTCCGAGAACCAACAAAAAAAAAAAATCTTTTAATTTTACATAAAGGTGTTTTTTTTAATAAGCTAACAAAAGTAAGAACTACAATGTGTTTCATTGTTAAATCAATAAATGCTCAGAATCATGAGTTACAATCTCAAATTCTCTTATAAAACATGACAGACATACAAAAAGAAGAGCACTTATTCATCATTGATTGAATGAAACATAATATTTATTGATTATTCACCAAGAAATAATGTGTCCGATTATTTAGTAAATCAAGATAAATATTTAATTATTAATAAATATATTTAATTACTCATTTCAAAAAAATTATTTAATTATGAATTTTTAAAAAATTTTTTGCATTTAATACATGATTTTTACTGAATTCAAGAAAACTTAATTCATTGCATGTTTCTTTCTATAAATATCACATTAACTAATGTTACTAGGCATTGGTTATCATTTCCCTTTAATAATTATTTAAGTGATATTATCAATAAATTTTATTCAAATTAAACTACGGGTTTTGCTAACATATGCCCTAAGGGCATTTTTTAAAGTTACTATATATAGTAATATCTTCACTCAATATATTGAAAATGATGAATAAAATTATCAACCTTTTATATTTAATACAATATTATTACTATAGATAGCATATTAACTAACTTTTAAAAAATGTCCTAAATGCACTCGTTAGCAAAACCCTTAAACTACTTTAGTGATAGCATAGTTAAGATAACTACTTAATATATCAGTAATTTATTAGAATAATGACTCCTTATTGTTAGGAATTAACTATAATTAGTTATTAAATATGAATTTTAGTCTAGTCCAAATATATTATACTTGTGAACCATTTCAAAATAATTACAGAAAACTGAAATAGATTAAAAGGCACATATTAAAGTGAAAGGGAATTTCTTTATATGATTGGAGCAAAATCGTTTTTTTTTTAACAATCATGATCGAAGGTACCTACTACATGTTTAGTTTTAACATTTGCTATTAGAGCTAGATCTTGTCTATTTTATTCAAATTACAAAAACATGCTTTATTATTTATTTGAATATATTTACAAAGCATGTATCGATTTGCTTTCAAATTATGTTTTGTTTTCGATAAAAATTGTTATTTGATTTCATATTGTTTTGATAGATTTCTGTATGACTTTCTTTTGATAACGTCTTAATCAAAATTAAAATTGAATTAAAATCAATGCTAACATGACAACTGAAAAAGAATAATATAATCGGGTTTCAAACTCGAAATTGACATCTTGATTGAAATCAATTAAGGAATGGATTATTGGTATTTGATTGCATTATGTATTTGATTACATCAGATGTCTTTAAATTAATAATTGATATATTAATAAAAAGGAGAGAATTTGTTTTGAAATCATAACTGATCCAATGGGCCAAATTAGCAAATCACACGGGTCGAGATGACCCGGCAAAGTGGGAAAGAATGGTTGGACAGCAGCGTGCGAAAGATTAGGGATGTAAATAAGATATTTGTGCTCGCAAGCTATTCAAGTTCGATTTGAAAAAAATTCAAATTCAATTCGATCATTATCGAACCGAGCTTGAGCTTAATCTATCAAGCGAGCCGAGTTCGAGTATCTTAATACCCAATTCGAGCAGCTCGCAAGCTTAATCGAATTTTTTTATTTATAATTTTATTATTATTAATTTACTATTTTATCCTTAATATATATAATTTAAAACCCCTAAATTTTTATTTTTTCTCCCTCTCAGTCGTGCCTCCTCTTTCTCTCCCTCCCAATCACCTTCTCTCCCACTTCCACAACCACAATCCTACTCTCATCCAAGCGTAGAGCCTTCCTCCTTCTCTCTCGAAATCAGATCCTGCCTGTACCTCCAACCTCCTGCTTGCACCTCCAGCCTCCAACCTGCGCCTCCAACATGCGACAAAATAACTCCTGCTACATGTGCGTCTTTTTATTTGTTTGGGAGGGAAATGCCATAGTTTGAGAGGGATTTATGGGGGTTTCTTTGAAAGATTAGAAGATTCCCACTTCTTACACACAACTCATAAAATTGTGACTCACACCAACAGATAGCTCCACTAGATTTGGTTCTCTTTGACCAATTCTAATTAACACCATATCTTTCCTTTCCCCCTGAAATTATTTCGATATTTTGGTCAGATTAGCCACAATATTTAATATTAATTAATTTTTACAAATTTTATTTTATTTTTTCTCTTTCAACTAGGAACAAAAATATTACATGATTTTGTAGATTTGATCTCTTTATTTTTGTTTGAAAAAATTTGGATGTATAAGATTTTTTATCTTTTATCGTTATATCATCTGAAATTTTTTCATTATTTACTAAATTCAATTAATACAAAAAATGTGTATATGAAAAAACTTAATTCGAGCTCAAGCTCGAACATGAGCTCAAATATATAAATCGAATTGAGTTTAAATAGTTCGATTTTATCTCGAGTCGAACTCGAACTTAAAAAATAATATTTGATCAAGCTCGAGCCGATCTTTAAGCAGCGAGTTTCAAATAGAGCTCGAGCTTCTCACTATTCGCACTCGACTTGACTCGATTACAGCCTTACCCAAGACCACGCTCAAGGGGTGATTTCCCCTATTGATGCCAGTAACGGGCCTTGAATTGCCGAAGGGCTAATTGGCAAACCCCTAATTCCATTTTACAATGCCCATGGTCATAACTTATTTTTTCTAGGTTCATTTAATTGGTATCTATTAAAAATTATTTAATGAGTTTTGTTAATAAGTACTTTTAAGGTATTCTTTAAGATTAATTAATACACTATTTATAATAATAATGTCATATTAAATACAGTAGTTGAGAATTTTATTCATCATTTTTAATGCATTGGATGAAGATATTATTATATATAGTAATCTTAAAAAGTAAAGGTACTTATTAGCAAAATCCTTAATTTATTATATTTATAAAAAAAATCATTTAATATATTACTTTTATTAAATTTAAAAAAATTAATGTATTAATTATAAATTATATATATATATCACCTTAACTAATATTACTAAGCACTGATTAAATTTTCCTTCATTTTCATTTAATAGGAATGACCAGTAATCCTGCAAAAGAGAATCCTACCAAAGGGAAAAGATTATCCTAGATTTGCACTTTATTTGGGAGTGGTACGTGATTCGCGCTTGTCCATAATCTTTTTTTGTCTATTTTTTTCAATGTTTAAAAAATAGACAGGAGATCAAATCGATGAGATCTTCAATTATCAATTCAACTTTATATTAAAAAAATTAAATATTAAATAAGTATAAAATATAGTAAATATTTAATAAAAATATGTATTTGGCTAAATGATAATATTTTTAATATGGATTCAAAGGGTTAAAAGTTCAAATCTCATCACATACAATAAATTTTTAAAAAAAAAAGTTTAAAACCGATTTTTTTGGTTTTTTTTTTAACCAATTCAACTGATTTTTTACCGGTTTAGAGATTTTTTTTGTTCTATGATATGTAACGGAACGGACGCCCCACTAGTTATTGGTTCAACCGGTCTGATTGGTCGGTCCGATTCGTTTTTCTAATACTGGTTGTTTGGTTCATTATTTCTTGCTTAATTAATTCAGGACTTTTTGTAAAAACTTTTAATTATATAAAACATTTATTATTTAATATTTATGCATGATTAAATATTTAATATATTTCTTGAGTATTTGTTCTGGAATTTTATTTCGTTATAAAATATTTTGGCAGGTTGGGGTTTTATTGGTAGTATATACTATCCCTATAAAGCGTCCAAGAATTATTTACTCTAAATTTAAAGTTAAGTGCATAATTGAATATGTTTAGTAAAAAATTATTTAATTAAGTTTGGTATTCAATTTTAATTGCAATATGCACAATTATATGCCATAAAATTTATTCTGTATATGATGTTTAATCTTTGGAACATGTTATTATATCATTATGTAATTTTATGATATGCATATATTATGTATTTGCAATATGTTATTAATAGCATGATTTAAAGTTTTTTTTTTTTTTTTTCTGCAGCAATTATATTTATGATATGCAATAAATTTTTTACATACATGTTGGATGTCATTATTAAAGTTTTAAATCATTAGCTTAAGAGTAGCCACAATATCTTAAATTAATTGATTTAAATAAAATTAATAATTATTTAACATAAAAGTTTTTCTTTAAAGAACTAAGTACAAAAATGACATCAATATAGAATTATATTATAAAGTTTGTTATTTGGACACACAAGGAGGTAATTAATTTTGTAAATGATTAAAGTGATAAAACAAAATTGTATCAAAAGTACTTTTTTCCTAGGCTCACTGATATGAATTATTTAGTGTTGGTGTTTTAATTATTATTTTATTATAAAATAATGTAAATTCATATGCATGATGCACTTCTGTCTATAGAAAAATTTAGATTTACTATATAAATATAAAGGTAATTTATTCAAAATAAAATATTATTTTCATAGCATGATTGTGTTTTTGGTTTTTGCAGCTATTTCTATTATTTTGATAAATGAGACTGCTATAATTCCAATTTTAATTGATGATGAAAATTTCTCTGACTAAAAAGAGAAAATTAAGCTATTTGTTGGGTGTAAGGACATTTACTTAATGTTTTAACGCACAACCTAGCCTTCAATGAATTAAGTTCACAAGGGAAAAGAGATTTGTATGTATAATGGAAAAAATCTAACCGCTTAAATATGGTGATATCAAATTCTATATTAGTAAGTCCATTCATGATTCATTCCAAATTGTGACGATGTCGAGAACTACTTGAACACCATTGAAGACTAATTTATTAAATTTGATAAAGCTTTGACTATCACCTTAATGAAAAAGTTTTGAGGAATGGAGTATGACAATTTTAAAATGTGCGTGAGCACTTTATGAAAATGAAAAACATTGCTGCTCAATTTAATTCTTTAGAAATTTAGGTTTTTTTATCAATTTTATATTAACTCTCTTTTTAATGAGTATGGACAAATTTAAATTTTCAACTATGTATCTTCAAGAGGAATGATCTATTAATGAAAATTTCAAAATTTCATATGGCTTGTAACCGTCTTCCAATATGCTCATCCTCTGACTCTGCTCAGCTCTTCCAATTTATAGAGCCATTATCCATGCACCTCTTGCCTTGAAAGTCGAAAGCTGTATCAATTCCCAATTCCCAATTCCCAAGTGGCATTCCCAGACACCTGACTTAGATGGAATTTGTTAAGGAAAAACCGTGTGCCCACGACCCATTATTTAATTATCCACAATTGAATAAGATCTTAAATCCCACTTTTGCCCCCAACTAATTGATGTCATCAAATGATTCAAAATGGACCTTTAAGTCATATTGTTCCAATTGCGTCCTATCCACCCACCCAGAAAGAGCAAAACCATTGGCTTTTACCTTCCTCAAAACCACGAGCAACAGCAATAGCTAGCCAGTAGGGTGTTCACTAATTGGGTTTAATCGAATTAATCGAGCAATAGCTAATCAGTAAGGGTGTTCATTATTTGGGTTTAATCGAATTAACCGATTGAAATTTTTTTTGGTTCGGTTAATCGGTTAACCGAACAAAACTCGGCTCGATTAACGGTTAATACTTTTGAAATATTTCGGTTATCGATTAATTCAGTTCGGTTAAACGAAAATAATTGAATTACATGAATTAATCGAACTATAGTAAACAGCAATCCCTTCTTTCGTTTTAGTCTTAATTTTTTTATAATTAATTTATAAATAAACAAAATATAAATACCATAAAAAAATCCTAATCCTTTCACCTCTCTCGACTCTCTCTGACTCTCACAGCCCCAGCCCCTCACCTCTAGACCCTCTCAGCCTCTCAGGCTCTCACGTCTCACCTCTCTCTGACTCTCTCTCAGCCCGACAGGCGACAACCCCTCTTTCTCAGCCTAACCCTAACCCTCCGCTCTCACATTTCTCCCTCAGCCTCTCTGCCCTCACAGCCTACCCGATAAAACCCCTCACTGACTCTCGAGTCCTCACGCCTCTCTTCCCTCACAGCCTCACTCACAAGCACCACCATCCCCTGGTATCACTTCCATTGCTGCTCAAATGAAAGCCATATATCCAGTATCCAATAGTCATGAATTTGAAGAATGAGTAGAAATTAAGATTTATCTCAATTATAATAAACATGCATGAATTGTTGAATATGCTCAGTAGGGACTAGGAAGGGTTTTTTCCTTTTTCAAGCTTGTTAAACCTCTCAGTCTATTTTCTTGTTTCTTTGTAGATGTCCAGAAGTAGACTCTCTTGAGGCTAGTGTTACTCCTCATAGTCCTATTAACACAGGAAGTTCAACAACTGAAGCTTCAAGTCAAACAAATGAGCAAACTGGGACTGATCAAAGGTTGAAAAGAAAAGCCATGCCCCCAAGGTCAGAAGTATGGTCTCATTTTACTAAATTTGTTACTAGTGAGGGTGATACAAAGAGTAGATGTAATCATTGTGCTAAGGAATTTTGTTGTGATGTAAAGCGAAATGGCATTGGATCACTAAAATATCACATGAACCAATGCAAGCAAAATCCTGCTAATGTTGACACTGCGCAAGCCCAACTAGTTTTACCTAGTAGTAGGGGTTTTGAAGGGGAAGGGCATATTACAACTTGGAAATTTGATCAAGATGAAATTAGGAAAGGTTTAGCAGAAATGATTGTGATTGATGAATTACTTTTTAGGTTTGTAGGAAGTGAAGGCTTTAAGAAATTTATATCTAAGTCATGTCCTAGGTTTCATATTCCTTCATGAACTACTGTGACTAGGGATGTTTATCAGCTTTACTTAGATGAGAGGATAAAAGTGAAGCAGTTTTTGAAAAAATCATGTTCAAGAGTTTGTCTAACTACGGACACATGGACATCTTTGCAAAGAGTTAATTATTTGTGTTTCACGGCTCCCTTTATTGATAATGATTGGGAATTGAATAAAAAAATCATAAACTTTTGTCCAATTTCTAGTCATAAAGGTAGGGCCATTGGCAAGTTGATAGAGAAATGTTTACTTAATTGGGGGATTGATAAATTGTTCACTGTAACACTTGATAACCAAGTGAAAATGATGTTGCTGTTAGTTATTTGAGAAAAAAGTATAGGCAACGGGGGGTTGTATTTTAAATGGTAAATACCTTCATAAGAGATGCATTGCACATTGTGAATTTGATTGTGACGGAAGGTTTGAAAGAAATGAATAGATTTGTTGCACGTGTCAGGGGGGCTGTGAGATATGTGAGACAATCTCCAGCTAGATTTCAAAAATTTAAGGAGTGTATTGAGATAGAAAAAATAGAAAGCAAAAAATTGTTATGTCTCGATGTTAGTACTAGGTGGAACTCTACAAACTTGATGTTAGATAGTGCTCAGAAATTTGAAAGAGCTTTTGAGAGATTCGAAGAGCAAGATAACGACTTTATTGTTGAACTTGAGTTAGGGGAAGGTTGGCCAACTGAATAGGATTGGACTACTTTTAGAAACTTGAGGGACTTCTTAGAACACTTCTATGAACTCACTGTGCGAGTTTCTGGTACTTTGTATGTCACATCCAACATTTTTTTTTATGAACTTGTTGAAATGGATTGTCTTTTGCGAGAGTCTTAATTAAATGAAAATATTGAATTTGGTGTGATGGCCATAAGGATAAAAAATAAATATGATAAATACTGGGGCAACATTGAGAAGATTAATATGCTAGTTTTTGTTGCTGTTGTTCTAGATCCTAGACATAAATTTAAATAAATGGATTTTGCACTTCGAGATATATATGAGGGCGAAAAAGGTTTAAGAATGGTGCAAAGGTTGAAGGAAGTTTTAGATGAATTATATGATGAGTATTTACCTTCACTTCCAAATGATAATGGCCAATCAAGTGTGACACCACATACTACTGTAGACCCAAAACAAAAAGTAAAGAAGCGTATGAAATCAAAGTATCAAAAGCATGTAATTGAATCTAGTGATGGAGATCAAAAGTCAAAATTGGATAAGTATCTAAAAGAGACTAAGGAGGCAGATGTTGATGATTTTGATATTTTAGGATGGTGGAAACTCAATAGTCTTAGGTTTCCTATCCTTTCACAGTTGGCCAAAGATGTTTTAGTTGTTCCAATTTCTACTGTTGCTTCTGAGTCCGCATTTAGTACCGAGGGACGTGTGCTTGATTCATTTAGGAGTTCTTTAACTCCTAGATTTAAACAAGCCCTAGTGTGTACTCAAGATTGGATTCGGAAATCACCAAATGAAGACATCAACTTTGAAGAACAGTTACAAGATCTTGACAAAATTGAAAATGGTATAATTATTACTTTTCTTTTATTCTATGAACTACAAATATTTTTGTGAATGTTAATCTTTAGTTGTTTTTCTTTTGGGTGTTTAGATTTATCTTGGAATGCTTAGAGCCTACCATTAATTCATGAGCTATTGTTAGTTGATGGGTAAGATTATGTAATATAGTTTATGTAATCATGTTATTTGATTTATTTTTAAATTCTAATAATATTATTATTTTTTATTTTTACATATATTTTGTAAGACAATTGGATATTGATGAAGGTGGAGAGCTTACACATGGATGGACAGTTTTTGGTTTATGATGGTGGTAGTGTTAGTGTAGCATTTGCATTGGATTTGGTTGTTGGCTACTTGACTTGTTGGCCCTTTGAAGATGTTTAATTGGTAATTTGTTATTGTAATGAAGACAGGAATACTTATTAAGTCTGTGTTTGTATATGTTATTAAAGCTGTGTATGTTATTTTGCTAGTATGTTATTAAGCTAGCTACAATACTGCACAGCCACTGCCTTAGTGCCTTTGGTTAGAGATACAGGATGCTTAGTTGCTTACTGCTTAGTCTGGCAGTGCTTCTTTGCTTTGAGACTTATGTAATGTTCATTATGTTTTTGCTTTATCATGCTTTCTTAGTTGTTTAGTATGTTTGATATTTGGATTTTATAATAGTTTTATTATGCTTTGTTTTTGGATTTTGATTGATTTGATAGATTATTTGGATATAAAATCATGTATTAAAATAGGTTGCAAAATAAAATAGGTAAGTATTTCGGTTAATTCGAAAACCGACCGAATTAACCGAAATAATTTCGGTTCGGTTAATTAACCGTTTTAACATTTCGGTTCGGTTAACGGTTAATGAAAAAATAAATTCGGTTAATGGTAATTCGGTTCAGTTATTAACCGAATTAACCAAATTAACATCCCTACTAGCCAGTAGTTTGTTCCCCAAACTTTTGGCCTATTTTTCTGATCCACCCAACAATTATCATCCATGTTCCCTATCCTGTAAATGTAAGTATGAAGCCTCTCCACTCCACCTATCCATCAACAAAAGCATAAAATCTTCAGTATCTATCCATCTCTAATTATATATTTTCAAGACTCAAGAGGGTTGAATAGGTAAAGCTTATAAGAGTATTTCCAAGATGAGTTCAAGTAGCAGAGCGTGGATTGTGGCAGCTAGTATTGGAGCTGTGGAGGCACTGAAAGACCAAGGTATTTGCAGATGGAATTATACTGTTAGGTCAGCTCTCCAGCATGCCAAGAACCATGTCAGGTCCACTTCACAGGCCAAGAGGCTCTCTCCTCAATCCTCAGCTGCAATTTCAAATGGAGTACTAATCAGGGAAGAAAAGTCTAAACAATCAGAAGAGTCTTTGCGGAAAGTCATGTACTTGAGCTGAGCCATAAGTAACTCGATTGATTAGAAGAATCATCCTTTAAGTAAAAATCATTGACTCATGAACGAGCTTTGGTCAGTCTAAAGAAGATTTGAGGACTGCAAATTAACACAGGGGCATGGTGCAGGGCTTTCCATGGGTGGGTTAACGTTCTTGTCTTGTATATAGCTATAAAGATATATATATATATATATATATGAGAAAATTTTCTCTACCATCATTAACTAATGAAAAGAATTTTGAGAATTGCTTGTTTTTCATATATATATATATATATTACTTTCTCCTGAATCAATAATGACATTTTGGCGTAATATATAACTCATACCTCTTTGCTTCAGTTTTCTATTGTGTTTTCTTTTTGTTTCTTGCATTTTTTGCAACTCTTTTCTATGATTTTAGTCCAGGGAGATATCAGAGTTGAACCAACTTTACAAATCACAACGCAGCCCCGCTCGCTATTAGAACTCACGGAATTACCGTATTATATACTTGAGAAGCGATAGATCGATGCTGAGTTGTTTTTAAGGGAAATCCACCAGAATATTGTACGTTTAGCACATACAAAAGAAAAACAAAGTAAATTTTGATGTGCTTAATTTTGTCAAAATGTTGATCCTCAATGTTGCATGCAGTTAAACACCAAAACTTCATGCGCTAACAACAATTTGCATCCAGCCAGGGGATGACTAAGAGCCAGTTCAGCAATATGTTTTGTGTTGGGGAGGGGTGTTGGATAGATCAATTTTTGGATTTCTTCCATGTTTATTTTGTGTTGACCAGAATAATATAAAACGTATGGTAATAAAATTCCGCCATAACCATTGTCTCTTCTTTAAGGTTTTTTGCTTTGCCATTTTCCTTACAAGATTCGAGTAGCACAAGAGTGTTTATATGTATAGGCAAATATATGTCGTCAAGGAATAGGTGGTGAAGAAAAGTTATTTCCCACTTTGTTCTATTAAAAAAAAAAAAAAGAATTTTCTTTCTTTGTTGGGCAAGCCTAAAACACATTATATGAACAAATTCATCTAATAAATATGAACAAGTTGTTGTGCGGAACCCATATTCAACACAAGTTTCCTCTGCGGACAAATCCAATGACTTTCCTTATCAGAAAAGATTTTGCCTCTAATGCCTGTGAAGATTTTCAAATTTTCTCTCTTTCTTTAAGTTTTTGGATTAATAATTTTTTCACTTTAAGTAAACTTGATGTTCAAGCAAAACAGGTTGAGTTTATTCAGATTTCCTTATGTTATTAAGTTTTTGGATAAAATAGTTTTCTCATTTTAAGCAAACCTGATGTTCAAGTAAGAGAGCATTGGATTATTATGTAGACTTGCAGAAAATAGCAAAATTAGAATTTCTCTTTTAACTAAAAGAATTAAAAGGAAAAAAAATAATGTATGAATCTCGGCAATGAACAATTTAAGTAAAGGATAGGCTTAAACTTACAAGCGTTCATTTTCACTGAGGCAATTGGTTCAAAATCTAAAACAGGTGGCATCAGACCTATTCACGGATCGAGTTATCTGTTCGGTTCAACAAGTTTGGATCGAATTAGATCGAGTTTGGGATAAATTTTTATTAAACTGAACCGACTCGACTAAATTATTATTTAAATAATAAAACAATTTATTTTTAATTTAATTATAAAAATATATTAATATTAATATAAAATAATATTTTTAAATAAATAAAAAATTAGACTGAGCCCAGGCCGAGTCTAAACAAACAATTTTTTTTTCTATTCGAGACAGGCTCGACCTAACCAGACTCGTAGACACTTCAAGATCAGGTGACTGCAAATAATTAATCAACCTTAGGAATTATTATGTTTTCAACCTCTTACTTTGGTCTGAATTCTTTGCAAATCAGCAAATATGGTCTGCAAAACACTATGGTCGCAAATATACACAAGACACTCATTAACCTCTGTTGAAAATATATTCTAATTTGAAATTTTGGGGAAAAATTTTGATCCTAATTTGGACTAAATAATGCGTTTGATCGTAGATATAACTCAAAGGTTTAGTCTTTAATCGAAAAAAATAGTAATAGTAGTAAAATTTTATTATGGGCCATTCTGGGCTTTATCCAGTCCAATAACCTGTTAAAAGCATAATCAGGTGCGCTATAAACATAACTTCAAGGTCGGTATGGGCTTTAGATTAAGGCCTAAATTCAAGTGAAATTTTTTGACTAATTTATTTACCAATTCTCGGATCAAATGTATAATAATAATAATAATAATAATAATAATAATAATAATAATAATAATGTATGTGCTCGAGATCAAGAAAGACAGAAAAGAGTAAAAGACAGTAACTTCTTCCATATATTCTGGGCTGGGCTGAAGACAACAAAATTGGCCGCGGGTTAGAAGGTGCCAAAGCCTTTAGTATTTGGCCGAAACCGGAAGCTAAATGTAACTGCCTCTACTTTTCATCTCCTTCCTCATTTTCCTGTAGATCCCTGCATATATATAGGCTCATCCAAGCTTAACTAACCCCATCCAAATTCTCAACCCTAAGTTTTCACCGATCAATCACTCTTTTCCTCTCTCTCTCTCTCTCTCTTGTAGAAAAAATTGGGATGAGTTGGAAGAGTAAGGCCTGGGCTGTTGCGGCCACTGTTACAGCAGCTGAAGTTTCGAAAGAAATAAAGGCATGCAGATGGAGCTCCGCAAAGCACCATCACCAAACTGTCATTAGTAATGTGGGCTCATCAGTCTCTACACAAATGGAGAGATCATCATCATCATCTTTTTCTTATTCAAAGATGGGATCAAAGAGGAGTGACAGAAGAAATGCGCTATCAATCTGAAGAACCACTTAGAACAATTATGTACTTAAGTTGCTGGGGACCCAACTAGAGCCGGCAAAGCAGGCCCAAACTTGAGAATCTGCCCGAGTCGATTTGAGATCGAATTCGATTCGATCCGAATTTACTTAAAAAGTCAAATGTTTAAATCCGAAAAAACCTGAACCCGTCAAAGACCGAATCTGCTACGATTCGATCCGAAACCCGTAAAAAACCGAATTTATAACCAAAAAATCCCTAAACTATAATTATATGATTTTATTTTTAAAAAAATAATAAATGATAAATTTTTTCTTAAATAAGATATTTTATTTATGAAAATGTATTTATAATTATTATACAATTATATCAATAATGTATTATTAATAAAAATAATTAATAATAAATCTTTAAATTGGATTATAAAATAAAATTAATTCTAAACACATTAAATATACAATTAGATATAATATTTTGTAGGATAAATTGGATCACTCTATAGAGTTTATTATCATAATTATATATCTTAAATTTATTTTATATGTATACACAGTTATACAATACGAAAACATGTACATATACATATTGAACCTTACTTCACTCAGGTAAGCGTTTTTATATCTTGCGCCTTAAACAATATAAGAATTTTAGGGCCTAGAGTGCACCTTGCGCCCTTGACAGTACTGGTCAAAATAGTTTAATATAAACTAGTGTATTACACTATCTTAAAATTTCTAACTATTAATGCTAAGATAAATAATTGACCAATTATTCATATTAAATATTTCTGGTGAATGATAATCAATACTCTTTTTAATAATGTTTGATGTTCAATATTATAATTAGATAATTATTATTCAATTGTACGATTAATTGATTATATCTAATGTTAAAGTCAAAATGATCAAATATTAAAATTATATCAATTACTATATAAATTAGCTTTTACATATCAGGATTTTATCAAAAATGAAGTATTAATTATTAAGGTTAAACCAATTAATTAGTACTCTTTTAATGTCTACTATTCAACATTTAATTGAACATTTGACCAATTAGTGTATACAATTAGATCTAATGTTATTATGTTAGTATTTATAATTATGTCCAAATAAAAAAAATTTAAAATAAAAATAAATTCTTGAAATTTTAAAATACTGTTAAAAAAATTATAATACTTAATAACGCAAAAAATTAAAAATTATTGGATTAAGTGATTGAGCCCAATGAGTTATTGGGTTAAGAGTCAAAAATCATTTATATAAATGTTTAATGGATTTTATTTATATCTTCTTTCCTTCTAATGATGTTTTTTAACCAAATGATTTTTAACTTTTATTTTTTAATGTCACTTTATATCTATTTTAACTCATAAAACCAAAAAAAAAAAAGTTCTTATATAATAATTAATTATAGTATATTCAATATTAAATATCAAAATTATATCAATACTATATAAATTAGCTTTTATATATCATGGTTTCTTAAAATTTCTTAGTATTAATTGTTAAAATTAAATCAATTAATTGATATTCTTTTAGTGTCTACTATTCACCATTTTAATTAAATATTTGGTCAATTAGTGTATACAATTAGATCTAATATTCTTATGTTAGTATTTATAATTATGTCCAAACAAAAAATATATAAATATAAGAACAAATTCTTGAAATTTTAAAATATTCTTAAAAAATTATAACACAATAACTAAAAAAACCTAATAAAACAAAATAAAAATAAAAATTTATTGGACTAAGAGACTATAAGAACTCAATTAAGAGTAAAAAGTCATGCATGTAAATGTTTAGTGGGCTTTATTTATAACTTGTTTCTTTTAAATAATTTTTTTTACATGCAGCCCAATAATTTTTTACTTTTACTTTTTTAGTGTTATTTTATATTTAATTTAATTCACTTATAAAACCGAAAAAAAAAAATCTTATATAATCATTAATTATATCTATATTCAATACTAAACATCATAAAAATTTAAAAATATAAGTATATAACAATTGTAAAATAATAAGAAGTATCAAAATATACAAATTTTCTTTTATTCATATTATAAGTAAATATATCGAACTTTTATATTTAGCTTTTATTTGAACTTTTGGACTAAAAAATAATAGAAAATATTCAAATATAAAACATTAATACTCAATTTATAAATAAAATTATTATATAATTTATATTTATATTTATATAAATATATTAATTTTTAAAATTTTAATTTTAGTATTTTATAAGTGAAATTAATTATTGCATTCGAAATTAAAAAAATGTTTATAGCTTAAAAAATTCAAAAATTATTTGAATTCGTTTAGGCCCCCCAATTCAAACCAATCTGAATCCGAAAAAATCCGTATCCGAAATTATCCGAACCCAAAAAAACTCGAATACGAAGTTATCCAAATCTGAAAATATCCGAGCCCGAGATGATTTGAATTCGAAATAAATCCGAAATCGAAATAATCCGAATCCGAAAATAGCTCGACCAGAACCCATCTGAATTGACCCGTTTGCCACCTCTAGACCCAACTAAACAAAGATTAAAATAACCATAACAACAAAAACTAAAGTGATAGGGAATAGAGTAAGAAAAAAAAAAAAGGAATGTGCATTTATACTATTAATAATGGAGCTGATTTAGTTAGATGTCATTGAATCAAGTCATACCAATTCAGTTAAGAAAATAAAATAAAATTTAAATTAAATTATAGTAAATTTATAAAATAAAAGATTAAAAAATCATTTAGTATAAAATTTAAATATTTTTAATTAATTTTATTTTAAAATATTCATACATAAAAAAAATAAATTACTCACTACGTTAAGTAACTTTTTTTTATATTTTTCATCTACATATTGGGTGTGCCAAATTCAAATATATATCATTTCTACATGGAGGAGGAGCGTGACATGAGAAAGATGCTTGGTGCATTATTAAGTAAATGTTTTAAGGTGTGTTTGGATGAGAAATTTTGAAATTTTTTGAAATATTAGCATTTTAAAATGCATCAATTTAAAATACTAACATTTATTGAGTTTGCTATCCTGGCCTTTGTATAAACTGAAACCTATTCATATGAAACTTCATTAAAATGCATTTAAAATACTAGCATTTTAAAATGCATCAATTTAAAATACTAACATTTAAAATGTTTAATGAAGATGTTAGGTTGAGTTTGGATAGTACATAGCAAGGTGGAATAAGTTTCAGTTTGTAACTATCCTGTATAGACATATACTCATGTATACAAAGTTTCATATGAATACAAGATCTGAAATTTTTGGCCAAAAAAAAATACTAGCATTTATAATTGTATTGTTTGGATAAATATTTTTTAGAAAAAAATTTTGAATATTGAAATTTGATGAGGTAAAAAAAAATTATAATAGAGAAAGAATAATATTAGAGATAAAATAAGAAAAATATGCAATATGGGTATAATTAAATTTGTAAATATATATAAATATTACTAATAACATGAAAAATAAAAAAATAAATTTTGGAATGAGTTTTCGTAGTTAGAATTAAAAAAAAAGTTGCAAAAAAATAAATATAATATATTTTATTAAAAAATCAAAAAATTTACCTCTGAAGGTCAAATTTGAAAAGAAAATTTGAACCCTCTAATTTTTTTTTTTCTTTTTCAAATTCCAAAATTTTTGACAATTTTTATTTTACCAAATAAGATAATTTTATTTTAGAATTTTAAAAGTCTTTTACAAATAAATTCTCTACTTGAAATCTCTCATCTAAACGCACCATAAGTTTTATCCTTATATTTCGTTCAAATCAAATGTAAAGAAAATGATCACCAAATTTTAAGGTTTCATCCACCAAAGGCATGATTAAAATACATATGATTATGTACTGATGTCAAAAAAAAAAAAATTCGTGAAAAAAAAAAAGAAAAAATTGAGAAAAGAAAAAAAAGAAAAGACAGGAAGGAAGGAAGGAAATGTTTTTTTTTTTTTTCTTTTTAATTCTATTTGTTTTAAAAATGGAAATCAAAAAAAAAAAAAAAGTTAAGAGTTAAGTTATAAAAAAAATATTAATTTAAATTAAATAAACATTTTTTTAATATTTGAAAAAATTAAATTTAGAAAAAAATACAAATTCATTCATTTTCTTTTTCACCTCTAAATTTTCTCCTATCAAATTAAGAAAATAACGAAAAAATTAAAAATATTTCCTTACACTCCCTTTCCTGCCTTCCTTTTTCTCTAATACTAAACACAAAAAATTGACTCGTGAGGAGAGCATAGAAATAGTTCATTAATTCAATAGATTGAAAGGAAGCACAAGCATTCCTAGCATTACATATATACCACATGTTTTAGATTATAGTTTTTAATTTGGATTTAAAATATTTGTTAGTGTTTTTATTAGTGTTTTTCTTTTTTGCTCAAATTGTGTGTGGGGGGATTATTGTAAACTCATATAGATACTGTTAATTTTTTAAATTATCTATTACTAACATTAAAAACTATCTCTAGAATGCATGAGAGAAGAGAATTGAGGATTTTGAATTCTTGCTTAGTTGACAATTAAGCATGGGTATTAAGGGGGTTTGGGGGAGTTAGTTTGAGTATTTTCAATTTTTTTTTTTATTAAGAAGTAAAGAAAGAAATAAAAGGAAAGGAAAAAGAAATGAAAGGAAAATAAAAGAAAGGAAAGGAAAGGAAAGAAAAAAAAAAAAAAAGATGGAGAAAAAATTTGTATGATCGTGTTATTTTTTTTATATTCAAAATATTATAAATTTATACAATTTTTATACGTTAATAATTCGTTTTATATAGATTTTGACACGTTCGGATATTAGTTCATGTTCATTTTATTTTTTGTGCTGTGCTCGTGTTATTTTTTCGTATGTTCAAAATATTATAAATTTATATAAATTTTCACATATTAATAATTCATTTTATGTGGATTTTGACACGTTCGTGTATTTGTGTTGTGTTCATCTTATTTTCGTGTCATGTCATATTTTAATTGTTTTTTCCATATGTTATTGTCATGTTTCAATTCATCCAAATATTTTGTATAATTTGTCATGGTGATCCAATTTAGAGAAAATTTTGTGTGTTCGTGTCGTGTCTCAATTCATTCTATATTTTGCATAATTTGTTATAATGATTCAATTTAGAGAAAATTTTGTATGTTCGTAACATGTTCGTGTTATTTTATCATGTGTTTAAAGTATTATAAATTTATATAAATTTTTAGACGTTAATAATTCGTTTTATGTAGATTTTGACACGTTCATGTATTTTTGTCGTGTTCATGTTATTTTTCGTGTCGTATTTTAATTATTTTTTTCAGGTTGTGTTCGTGTCGTATAATCGTGCTGTGTCCGAAATTGTCAAGTTTAATTGACACTATTCAAATAACTCCCAAATTTACATCGCTCGTCGTCATGTTCGTGTTGTTTTTTCTGTTATAATCGTATTTAGGGTATTATATATTTATATAAATTTTGACACTTTAATAATTCGTTTAATGTAGATTTTGACACATTTGTATATTTGTGTCGTATTCATGTTATTTTTGTGTCATGTCGTGTTTTAATCATTTTTTTCATGTTATGTTCGTATCGTATAATTATGTTATGTCTGAAATTATCGAATGTAATTAATCATATTCAAATAACTCTCAATTTTATATCAAATATCTTATAAGATTAGAAATTATTAATTTTTTAAATTATTATATTTACTATTCTTATTTTTTTATTTTTAAAATTTATTATAAAATATTAATTTAAATTCGATAACATCTCATCAACATTATCAACTTAACCTAATAGTAATGCAGTAATGATAATACCTAGTTCTTGAAGCAAGTATAAGGCGGGGCGTGGGTCCTTTTCGTTTATTCTGTCAATAGATTTGGAAAGAGAAAGTAACTTTATGCAAAGGTTGTTTCACTTGTTTGATTACAAAATGTTTTTAAAATATTTTTTATATTATTTATAATAATATAATATTAAATATAATTATCGATAATTTTATTTATTATTATTTTTAATATATTAAATAAATATATTATTATATATAGTAACCATCGCCTAACATTATTATATATAATAATCATTTTCATATTTTTAAAACACTTATTAGCAAATTTTTTTATTTTAATATGAAAAATATTAATCTAGTATTACCAATTAAGATTATATTTTAAAAATATATATAATTAATAAAAAAAATTAAAACTTAAGAAAAATAATATATTAAATATAAAAAATTCTAAAATAATAATTAAATAATTCGAACCTAGAATTTAACTCAGTTGGTTCATAAAATCATCTTTAAGGGATGACATCCAATAAATCTGAAATTCGAATTCCATTATCTGCAATTCTTCTCCTATCACTAAGTTTTGCGATATCTTTTGTATAAAAAAAATTAAATTCTTAATAGTGTCTCTAAACACCGAGTAAAATGTATAGCAACTTTCTAATGACCCAATAGGTAGTGGGTTAAATTATTGCCTGTCAAACATGATTTGGTATTGGGATGAAAAAAAAAAATGCTTTCTATATTTTATTTTATTTTGCAAGAAGGCCACATGGTCATGGGAATATCTGTGGATATACATGTGCAGTTATTTTAATGCTCCAAAAGGAATATGTTCTAAGTAACATCATAGCATTTCATCATCTCAATTCATCAAAAACAGAGCATTTCATGATCTCATGGCTGATGGCTCCCCCCGTGGTTGATATTGCATTTGTTGAACCTTTAAAGTTTAATCCATTCTTTTTAAGCAAAAGTAGGTGTTGCCTATAAATTAAAAAAGAAAAAAGATTGAACATTTAATATCCCCAAATCAAAACAGGCAGCTGCACTATAGAATAAGAGATTTAAATCTAAAACATTCGACTCATATGTTTATTTTTTACTATTAAACAAATATCAATCTAATTGATAAAGAAAGAAGTTTATTTTTTTTTTATTAATTAAGGTTCAATTTTTGTGAAAATATTTTAAAAATAATATCTTAAAGATATTAAATCTACATAAGATAATATCTTTTTAAAATTGATTCGAGAAAAAGATTAATTCGAGCGAAACTTGAAGTATTATTATATAAAAAAAAATCTATTACTAAAAAAATAATAAGGTCACTATTACAAAAGAAGTGATGGAATGTCCTATGGTTTCAAGTACACTTTCAGATTAGTTTCAAGTCTTCCTTATTTGGTCCCAACTCCCATGTCTTGAATAGTAGAGGAATGCCTAACCCTTTTCCTAATGCTTCATTGTGATCATGGTCCATCTTTTTTTCTAGTGCCGAACAAAAAGGAAGAAGACTTGACTTTGTAACCGGTCTTACACAGATCTAGTAATTCATACATCCGGATACTTTAAATCGAAGCATTTGGATATCTGACTCGAGTCCATATGACATTACTGATCAATAGAAATACTCCAATTTTTTACTTTTGTCATATATTTCATACATCACACTAGATAAATATCATATTCATAGAATACGATTCACTTTCAAGATACTTTCGTGGTGAAAAATGGTGAACACGTGAGACTCAAAATCTCGTGCTAAAGAGCGTGGAGGTTTGAGTCCTCTTCAAAGCATAATGCTAAGAATGCTCATTGAATTGAAATAAATTGGACAACGAATCACTAGATCTTAAAGATCTTCTCTATCTAATGAACGTGGAGTCTGCTTTGAAATCCTTAGACTTATGCTTCAACAGCAAGCACACAAGAATAAATTCATGGACGAATTTAGGGGGCTGGCAGAGGCCTTGCTCCACTTAAATTCATGAAAATCCAATGAATAAGAACCTTTCTTAACTAAGTAAAAAAGGAAAATTCTAGATTGGCCTGCCAACATTTTTAATTTTGACATAAAATTAATACTACATTATTTATTAGTATGATTAATTTGCTAAATTTGTCAGTTTTAAATTTTATCATTATTAATTTGATTCTCTTTAATTTTTTACTTAATTAAACATTATTATACATAATATTTACTTCCTTAAATTAAGAAATTCTTTTTTCAATCAATCATTATTATACATAATATTTACTTCCTTAAATTAAGAAATTCTTTTCTCAATCAATCAAAATAATATTATGATATCAATTATGATATGTCAACTAATATATATATATATTTTTTATGATTGTAATATAAAAAAAATTTAAAAAAAATGGTTGAACTATTATAATCTTTATAAAAAAAATAATTACATAGTAAAATTTTCTTATATTTTCTTTAATTATTTTAATTCTTTCAATTTTTTTAAAAATTACATTAATAAATCAAAATTAATATTTCATATATTACCTCCCAAAATAAATTTTCTGACTTCAAATAGATTGATACAACTCACTTCCAAAAATCTACAGTTTTCTATTTAAAGCAGTGAATTTTTTTTATTAGTTTCAGTTTTATGCTTCGGATTCATCATCATCCTCTCATATTTACATTGAGATGGGATGAGTAAGATCCAAAATTTTTATTAACCATATGAAATATGAACAGACTTGTAAAAAATTGCACCGCCATTTTCCAACAATGAAAACAAGCAACAGCGAAAGTTCAATTCAAGAAATTAATAAAAAGCAAAACACAACAAAAAGCCAAACCAAAAATACGTATGTTTTGCAAAGCATATATTATTTTAGACGTTAAGGAACTTTCACCAACCGTGACAACTCAAAGCACACCCCCATATCTGATATAGAAACATCGTTTGGTATTAATCAGTATCCAATATTCTTCCCATTTATAAACAAAATCCCATCCTTGTTTCAACTTTTTATTTGCTTCTATCTATATAATTCGATAAACATATCCAAGTTTTTTTGAAAGCCAAAAAGAAAAAGAAAAAAAAGGGATGGGTGTTGATGAGGAAAAATATGAGGGTGAAGGGAAAGTTTGGAGTCTTTGTAGAATGCCATTTTGGCAGACGAGTAGTAACAATGGCAATGACAGTGGCAATGGCAATGGCTCTTCTTCATCTTCATCTTCATCAATGGGCAACAACAATGTTTACCAGCAAAGCCAAAGTAGTCAGCTTGGTGAAAAATCAACTGTGACTTCTTCAAATGCATTTTCTTCTATGGCAAAATCTTTGCTTCCTACTCGAAGAAGACTCAGGCTTGATCCTTCCAACAAGTTATATTTTCCTTGTAAGAATCTGCTGTTATTTTCTTACCTTTAATTGGGTTTTTTTCTTTTTTCCCTTTTGGTTGGGGGTTTATGGTTCTACTTTGTTTCTTTATATGATCTTTTTCATATTGGTGTCTTTTGGAGTCAACTTTTTGGCTCTTTTGGTTTGGTTTCCATTGCATGATTTTTTTTTCAGTTTGTGGAATTGAAGGGGGTTCAAATACTTATACCAAATCTGTACCTTTTTTGCTTAAGTATCTGGAACTGTAAATTGTTCTCTACTGGTTCACTTGATTAGGACCGGTTTAAATGATTTAATTGCTGATTGCTTGATCTTTAGCTTCTACTTGCAGTTTCTAGAACCGATATCCTTTTCTATATTGCTTTCTTTACTTTGTCTGATATATGTATTTGAGTTTGAGAAGGATTTCAAATCCTAATTGCTAATTAAGAAAGGATCTTATTCAATTGCTAAAATTGAGATTCTTTTACATTAAATTGCATTTTGAGTAACTAAAATTTCATGGCTAGTTTGCTAATTGCTAGTAAGTTATTTCCTCACCGTCTGTAGAAATGGTCAATTTTTGTTTTCAGTGACTGGTTGATTTCAGTTACCAATGACAAAAATCTTATATATACAGTGATTTGATCAAATTGATCCGTTTGATGGTGGTGGTAGCTACTTTATCAGTAGCAGATGGTAATAATACTATTGTTTCCTCTTTGATTGCTGCAATTACGTCTTCAGCTATCACATCATTATCATGTCGGGTTCAACGATTTGGGTCTTAACAGGGTTCCTGTGTTCTTGAGACTTGCCTATTTGATGACTTTTTGATTATATAATTTGCGTGCTTCACCGGAAGCTTTCACTTTTGAACGATTTCACTTTTGATTATATAATATTGGTCTTTTTCCCCCCTCTCTCTAATTGCTGCTTAATGCTTATGAGTAAGATTTGTATTTTCTTGGTGCTTGACGTTGAACTTGTGCATTTTGTAGATGAACCAGGTAAACAGGTCAGGAGTGCCATTGACATTAAAAACACTAGCAAGTCTCATGTAGCTTTCAAGGTATGGAAGATGTCCTTATCAATTTTACTTTATTACCTATGTTTGATGCCTATGTCTGAGGTGTGATACACATGGTCATGCATGTCACCTTTGTTTGATGTTGTATGAATTGTGTTACACATGGGACATGGCCTTGTGAGTCTTATTAGAAGACATACTGCAAGTTACTTACGGATCTAAATGCGGTTAATTGTTAATGACAAAATGAAATCATGCAGATATTGAAAGGAACTTGGGATAAAAAACATAGCCACATTGTGAGCAGATATATGAAATCAGTTTAAGCAAAAAAGTTTCCCGGCATAGTATTCTCACTTTTCTTCATTGCTTATATTGCAACAAAAACATGTTGCTATTGGTTCTACATTCATTAGGAATATCTAACGAGTGACCTTGTGGTTCCTACAGTTCCAAACAACTGCACCAAAGAGTTGTTACATGCGACCTCCGGAAGGTATACTTGCTCCCGGTGAAAGTCTTATCGCAACTGGTACTGCATCAATTAATTATCCCTTTATTTTCTGTGCCTCGCCAGTCATCTCTATTTCTTCTTATCTTTTTTAATTCCTTATTTACACATTTGAGATTGGCTGAACGCTAATGATTAAGGTTTTAATGAGTTCTTCTCCTGACAAGCAGTATTCAAGTTTGTGGAACCTCCGGAGAATAATGAGAAACCAATGGAACAAAAGAGCAGGGTTAAGTTCAAGATCATGAGCTTAAAAGTGAAAGGAGAAACAGATTATGTCCCAGAACTGGTATATTCTACAGGCTTGTTATTTGACCTCAACTCTTGATTTTAACATATTGCTTTTAGCATGATTTGGCGAATTAACTTTATGAAATTATGGTATTTTTATCATCATAACTGTCATCTTTGTGCATAAGTGGAATAAGTTATACCAAAAGAAAACTCCCATTTCTTCTGATGAGTTGTTGGTCAAAATTCTTGTATTTGCATTTCCATAGAAAGAGAAGAGTAATTTTATTTTGAGGTGGTTCATTTGTTCTTCGTGGACTGTGTGTGGATTGATTGAGAGCTTAGAGATGGGGTTGGTGAATCATTTGACAGATTTCTTAGAACTTAGCATTCATGTTGTCAAATGAAGTGAGCCTTAAGCTGTGAAACTTGTTAAGCATTGGTCTATAGAATAAACAAGTTCTAGGGCTCAAGTGTCTCTTTTTTAACATTTGTTGCAGCCCTCAAATCTATTTTATTTCTTGAACTTTACTGACTTTAGTCTTGAACCAGAAAGTATATGTATGTTGTAACCAGAATGATGGCTACAAAACTATAGTGCTATTGCTTCCTAAGGCCTTGACTATAACTGCAAGAAATAGTTTCTTACTCCCTAAATTTTCAGCTGAGTTATCAAGAGAACCAAAGTGGGAATAGAACCTCATCTGACAAACTTTCTAAAGATGTTGCTGTGTATACATGGATCTGCTCCAATTTCTTGTAAATATGATTCAGATTTAGAGTGCAGAATTAGCTTCTTAACACTGAACTGCATAATATTTCTAGTTTGTAATATAGGCATTAATTGCAGCCATCTCTTATGTTAATTCCATTTGTATCTCCATCATTCTTCCATATGGCTTAATGGCCAGAATCAGGCACTCTTAACAATCAGCGATTGTTTGTTTCTATTGGCTAACAGTAGACTTTCTGCAAAATTTTAAACAAATAAATGCATGTGATCTGGGCTTAAATTTCTTCTTGAAGAAATCTAGATACTAATGGTATGATTATTGTGGAATATTAACCTAAAAATTGCCAACTTTGGACTTGAAATGTCCATTTGCTAAAACATATGATGAAACAAAAGCATCATAAAGTATGAAGCAAGTTGTCTCATTTATACTTTATCTTCATTCAGATTGATGTTTGATATTGTAATTTTGATCGAGTAATAAATGGTTAATCAAGAAGAGCTTGGTTACATGAGTTCTACATTTACAATATAAATGTTCATGTCAAATAGTACTGCTATGCTACACAAATAGTGAAAATGTGTCATATGACAATTTGCACAGTTTGATGAACAAAAGGATCAAGTTGCAGTTGAGCAGATTCTACTTGTAGTTTTTCTTGACCCAGAACGCACTTGTCCTGTAAGTAACCAAAACATAATATTGGATGACTTGTTCATTTTCTGTTTGTTTCCTAGTCTGCTTTTTTCCTCCATTTTTCAAAAATCTTTCGTAATTGTTGAATGACCATTGTGTTTTTCTCTTTCAAGGCACTGGAAAAACTTAAACGTCAACTGGCTGAGGCTGAGGCTGCACTTGATTCACGCAAAAAGCCTCCAGAAGACACAGGACCACGTATAGTTGGGGAAGGACTTGTTATAGATGAATGGGTGAGGCACTCAACTTGATGAATTCCCCATCCCTATGTTGCTCCGACTATTCATTTTTTTTGAAGTATCCGTGTCCAATGTATATTCGGACATGGGTATGGGGATATGATTCCCCAAGCACCCTCCAAATATATGGAAAAACTTAAAATAAATCAAACATATCCATGTCGGACACATACCTGTGTCCGACACTCACACCCGAGTCCGAATAACATAGCCCCATCCCTTATGCTCAGTTTGACTGACTGAAGTTAATGCTTCCTTGTACGTTTTCCAACATTCGATCCTATTACAATTTTGTTTTGTAGAAAGAACGGAGGGAAAGATACCTGGCTAGGCAGCAGGTTGAAGGTGTTGGTTCGACATAGAAGTGCACTTCTTTCCTTGGGCCCAAGTTTCCAGTTTGTGGTTGTTGAATTCTTTCCCATTTGTCACTTGGAGGGTGTTGATCGAGGTGATCTTAGAGGGGACTCGAAAAAAAGGTAAAATATAAGCATGTCCGTTGCTTTTAAATTTGAGCTGAATTCCATTTGGGTTAAGAACTAAGATACTTAAGGGCTGTCCCCCCAATTTCTTGTAGACAAATGGGGTATAAGTAACAAAATTGCTGATTTTGGTTGGACCAAGTTATATTATTCTTATGTTAATACATTATGGTTTGAGTTCGCTTTTGATACACCGACAGTTATATAATTTAAAAAGGTAGGATTGTGTTATAGTGAAAGAGAGAAAGGTGAACAAATGTTGAATCCTAATGCCTATTAGTACATTACAACATGTTCAGCCAACTGCTGAAATGAACAGTTGGAAAGCAATTATCTGTTCCAGCAAAGCAAAGCAATAAACCAACAAAACAAAAGAGATAAGCTGGGTTGGCTGGCATGGCATCCATGATCAGTTTCAGCAAATCATGGACACAAGAAAAAGCTAATATTTTATTAAATTAGCTTTCATGGTTGTTTCTCACATGCAATGACGAGTCACTGTTATCAGAATAATTACTAGTAATTGTTTAATGGGTTGATACTTGATAGGTGTTGCTAGCAAGCAGGCAAAATCTTGCAGGCTGCAGAGCTGGAGATCTGCCCACAATAAAACAACAATCTTGTTTCTTTTCTTAATTATATATATATATATATATATATATGAACTAATGGGATTGGGAACTGGATTTGCCTCTAGATACGATTTTGATTTTCTTATTAGTATAGTCCACTAAGCTTAAATTAACATTTCATATGGTGATTTCAGTTTTAATAGTAAAATGCCCTGTTTGGACTTCCAGGAATACAATCATCTTCTTCTGCATTAACTTTATGTGCTTTTCATTTTTCCATACCTTTTCTTTACCATACTTCATGTTCATGGTGCTACTTTTTTTTTTTTTTTAATAAATATTTTAAACGAGAGGTTTTCAAACTTGAGTTTTTTTTTTTTTTCTTTCTTTCTTAAAGGTAATTAAGTTTTAAGTTTTAACGCATTAATTAATGATACTTAGCCTTAAGTTATAAATATATTAGCTTTGACCATGTGCGATGTACGGGACATCAAATATTATGAACTTTTAATATAAATAAATTAATAATTTAAAATTATAAATAAAATGTTCTAAATTAACAATTAACAAATACTTTAACATATATAATAAAATTATTGTAACTTTTTAATATAGCAAAAAAAAATCATTATAATATTATTAAATCTTAATATTGCATTAGATTTTAATACAAATTAATCTATTACCTTAGAAAGTATAGTGAAGTATTTAAAAAGGTAAAATCCAAAACATGTATAATATTACATAATTCATATTTTAAGTGAATAACCACAATTTTAATATAAAAAAAAACAGAGGCGAATGGTATGAGGAGCTTGAAGAAGCCATCCCCCAAAAAAAAAATTTTGAAAACCTCATTCATATATATTTTATGTTATTTTAAGTAACTTTAAATTGGTTCCAAACCCAAATATAGCTTTATTAAAAAATAAAAATTTCCCCATAACTTATTTTTTAGCATGTGGAACTTGAAAATGATTAAAATCACATTATTATTATTTTTTGGACTTCACTAATCATCAATCACTATTCTCATGCATGCATATTATAAACAATTATTAATTTTTTTACTTTCTTCCACAAACAATAGTTCAAAATTTCTATGCTTTATATTTTTATGTAAGCATTCCTACTCAATTGGTCGACTCTTAAAGTAAAAGTTACAAAATAATTTGTAGTTACTAATGTAGATTACGTCTAGAATTTATGATCCCAATTAAAGCCTCTACTTCTTTCTTTCAAGTAATTTTGTTCAAGAATCGAGTTATCCGTTCAGCTTAACAGGTCGACTCGTATTAGATCGGATTTGGACAAACATTTTTTCAATTCGGGCCGGACCCAACCTAAATTACTATTTATTAATAAAAAATATTTTTTATTTAAATTTAGTTATAAAAATATTTTAATATAAAAATTAATATTTTAATATTTTTTAAATAGTGATTCAGACTTATGAACTGACTTGGGCCCGACACAAGCTTGGATAAAGATTGTGAAAAAAATTCGGGTCGTAGTCCAACCCGACTCATGAGCAGGTTTACTTTCAAATTTTTTTTATTATTTTATAATAGATATTACATAATTTAAGAAATTAATTACATGAGATAGTGATAGTGTGAAAAAAAGAAAGAAATTTCTCTTAATTCAATGAAGTATATTGAAAGTGACAATTATTAAGTAATTTTTTAATTTATTGATTCATTTTTACTCTTTAAAATTTTTAATGATGTATAATAATATTTTTCAATTTTATAATTTATATGTTCTATTGTTAAACATGATTGAATTCATGTCATGTGTATTTTTTTCTTAATTAGTTCGTTTTAGACCTAATACAGTATCATGTGAGTTTTTTCATTTTATTTTAGTATTTTGTTTATGTCTAAATTCTATTTTAATAATTAGTTAATATAATAGAGTCTACTTTACGAGAAAGAATGAAATAAAATCAGTTTGGCTTCCTAAGATTTAATGTCAAGATCGTCATTCTAAAAAAAAAGGTAAAATTTCTTCTTTTTATTTGTGTTATGTTGACAATTTTAAAAAATAAAAAGAATAGTTAAATACATGACAGTAAAATATTAATGAATGTATGTGATAACACAAATTTATAAATTAAAAATGCCCGTGAATGAACATTATATATTAGCGTTAAATTGATTTTTGTTTTAAAATGACAAGAATTTTAAGTGTGTTTTTCAAACTAAATTTGCTTAAGATTTTTGTGTACTTTTTAAACCAAAAGTTTACTTTAAAAATTATTTATTTGAGCTTTAATGAAAGTTCAACTATTATTTCAATATATATATATATATATATTCTTAGACTTAATATAATCGTCATACTATTGATTTTGAGAAATGAAACTTTTATATGCTTAATTTAAAAATGCAAGTCCAATTGATATTCAAAGAAAATTTATTTTTTTGGACTTAGAATAATTTTGATTTTATTTATTTTGAGAAAAGAAATTTTTTTATGTGTTTTACATGAAAATATAAGTCCAATTGATATTAGAAAAAATATATTTTTTCTTGAAATTAATATAATTTAGCATGATTTCAATAAAAGAAAATTTTCAATGTTTTTTTACTGGATTAGAGCATTTGTTCTTAAAAAGAAAATTGTTCTTGAACTCTAACATTCTTTTTCAAAAAATCAATTTTTGGAAAAATTGAAAGTAAAATAATATTTTCATAACTAAGCTAAAAGAAAGTCCAAAAAATTTTACTTTGCAAATATTTATTCTTGGATTCAAATATTAAGTGAGAAATATATATATATATTTCTAAATTTCTTTAATTTTTATCTCAAGTTTTTGACTTTAAAATAACTCCAAAATAAATTATTTTTTAATTGAAAAACAGGAAAAAAAATGAAACAATATTTTCATGAATTAAAATTTTATATTTTTAATTTGTAAAAGAAATATCAAAACCCAAGGGATCAATATCCAGTTTTAGGGGACAATCCCCTACATGGCAGAAAGCCTCTTTAATGCCATTTTGCTTCAAGTGATCGATTTTCTAGTGTTTGGCAACCTTCCAACGGCTAGTTTTAAGTGCAATCCATGACTCTTCCTCCATCAACTCTCTTCAATTATAAAAGGAGTCTCTCCAACACTATTGAATTCAAGAGACATTATCTAAAGAGCATTTAATTACTTCCTACAAGCAAGTTAAGAGTTTTCAAGTGTTTAGTGCTTTAATTCTTTCAATTCTTCTATCCAATTTTGATCTATCCTTCATTTGTCTCTCATTGTACTAAATTAGCAAACACCCAACCTTTGAGATGTTTTTAGTTTGCTAAAATCATTTTTAAGTTCTTAAAATTTGTGAGTGATCAAGAGGTATTCTCTTGAAAGAATTTATGAGTTTGTGTTAGAAACTCACTTGGTTGATTTCGAAGTTGTAAATGTTATACCTAAACCTTGAAATGGTGTTTGTAAGTTTGAAGAAATTAGTGAATTGGACTTTTTGCAAGAAAAAGCCAAGAGAGAGGATGTAGGTGCCTAAAGGGAGGATCGAACCTCTATAAATCATTGAGTTTGATTTTTCTATCCCTTCTCTTTTATTTAATTTCAACTTCAATTGTGCTTAAATTTCATATATATTTTTGTCTCGTTATTCTCCTACATACATTTACTGAAATATAATTTGTGAGAAAATTTGGAGTCAATCCAATTCACCCCCTCTTGAATTGCTTATACACACTTGAGTTTACAATTGGTATTAATTTTTTGGTCTCTTTTATAGTTCTAATAATCTTGAGAAAAGATCCTTTTGAAACTCAAAGAATGATGCAAAACGATGATAAGGTCCTCAAGGCCCCAAAATTTGAAGAATATGAGTTTTGGGTGATGCACCCAAAAGAGTGTATCTTTATTAAGCCTTGTAATTAATATGATCAATTATAATAAAGTAGCATGCAAGGATCGAATCCACAAAGATTGGTTTTTAGTTTATAAATTACTATTTTAAAACTTAAATTCAAGAACAATAAAAGAAAATGGGGTTTTGAAATAATTAAAAGTAAAGAAAACAAGATAAGTAAAAAGCAAATAAATAAGAGAAAATCAAATATAAGAGAAGTATGGTTAATGTTTCATTCTCCACCAGTAAACAATATTGAGAATCAATTTCAGATCTATCAACATCAATTAGCTATCAAAGTTAATAACCGTAGATAACAACATCTCGTGTTACCCCAATCCTTCCTTAGTTCGTCATTAAGCAAGACGAACGCCACTACTTAATCTCTAACTATCAAATAACCTAAGATGGACATCATTAGATTCAAAGTGAAAGTAGCTTTATGATAAGAAAGATAGGTTGATCTAAGCAACAAAAGCATGAACATGGATTCATTCAACTTAGGTTATGTTCCACTTCATAATTCCTAAAAACCCAACATAATCATGAATTACAAATTGCTACTAATGAATAAGAAATCAAGACAATTACACGGATCAAGATTCCTAAACTAGCATTAGATAATTATCAAGATCTATCTAGTTTGCAACCTACACAAATCAAGACAATATCATGAACAATTCTTGTAGAAGAACATAAACAACTTTGATAGAAAACTAATATATGATAGAATCTGAAAATTAATTACATAACATGTCTAGGGTTTTGAAATCACCCTTAACCAAAGAAAAGTTTAGCCTAGCATAGGCATAGATAATATACATAAAACTAAAAAGAAAATAAAAGAATGGAGAAGAAGAAGAATGATGATCCTTGAGTCTCCTCAAAAGATAGATAGTTTGTGGCTCAAAAGATGGTATTTATAGATTTTTAAAACTTTGAGAACAAGTTCTTGTCGCACAAGTAAGGTTAGGGGCTGAAAATTCATGTTTTTGGCAAGTTTTTGCAGTTTTTCCCGAATTATTGGCGTCTAGGCGTCGGAATTTGGCGCCTAGGTGCTGAGCATACTGTTTTCATTTTTCTGCTGCATCTTCCTTCACTTCGTCCGCTGATTTGGATGCCCATTTCTTGTCCGTATTTGGACGTCTAAACTATTGTTGGAAAGGTATTCTAGTCATCTTAAAAAGTCAAGGAGGAAGTTTCTTCAAATAAAGACTTTAATATAATGATTTCCTTGCAACAAGTTCCAAAGGTCAAATCTGCCTTCTTGCTTTGCAACCAGAAATTTATCTTTTTGACTCCCTAGTCTTCATCCATCTTGTGATTATGATTTTGTAAGTTCTTTATCATCATTATTGACATCTTTTGACTTCATTCTCCTTATTGTACCTAAAATTCAAAAACATAATATAAGTAAACAAGATAAAGATCGAAAACATAACAAAAACTAAAGGTAGAAAGGCTTAAAATGTATATTTTATGATCTTATCATTGGGTATGAAAATTAGGGATAAGGGCTTTCATAATGACTCATTATATTAGAGCTTGGCTTTTGATAGATTAAAGCCTTGAAACTCCATCAAGTGATGAGACATTCTTGAAGAAGGTGCTAGATGATGCTAAGGCCAAGTGCTTCTCTATGAAGCTCTAGACTCCTAAATTTCAACTTGGTCTCAAATTGTCCAACCTCCAAATATATATGGGATAAGCTTGAGGAAATATATGGGGAAACAAGAAAAGAAGAATAAAATGCAAGCCAAAATGTTACATGCCTCATGGCTCTTGATGAGCCCAAGGTAACATCTAATACTTGTGATTCATATTCTTATTTTTTTGATGAATTGCAAGATGTTTGTGATGACTTAGTTGTGGAATTTAAAACAATGGATTTGATATACAAGAAAATGGTTTCAAACTAAATGTTAAAATGAATTTTTACTAAAAACAAAGATTGATTTAGAAAATCAAAATGAAAAATTAAAAAAGGATTTTAAAGCTTCCAACAAGAAAAATAAAATTTTGAAGAAAAAGAATTTAGAGTTGAGAACGAAGCTTGAGGCTTTGATAAATGTAAAGCAAATAGTTTTCGAAAGTTCCTCACGTTTCACAATGACCAAATGCAATTTTTATGATTATCATGGTCTATCATATCCACTTGTCCTATTAGAAGAAATACTTTATTTAGAATTAGATAAGTGGGATTCATAAAAGAATAAGAGCTATGGTCATGGACTCTAAAACACCCAAAGCAATTTGGATACCAAAATCCAAATGATTAATGTCTTTTGTAGGTGTACTAAAGCAATGAGCTATACAGTATTTCTTATATATTGGATGCTTTAGACACACAATGGAAAATGGGTAATCTTTATGCTATTTGTTCATTTAAATTTTGATTGCCCATTTCTATGTGAAATTATTGTGCTTAATCTTTTATTTACTCTTCTTTGAACTTCATTGTATATATTGAATGTGCAAAATTGATTTTATTTGATATATGTTTTTAAATTGCATAATCTTGATTGGATATGAGCCTAATTGTATATGTTATTGTATTTGCTCTTGAAGTGCTTCAATGATAAATATCGATTATGCAAAGGTTCAATATTATATATGTTTTGGTTGCATAATCTTGAATATGTTATTGCATTTAATCTTGAGTGACTAATGGTTTTGATATAAATATATCTCTATGCTTGGTAAAATTGATGTTTTACTTAACTTCTTGAGATATATTTTATACTTTAATATGAGATTGAGTATGATTATGTACATGATTATTTGATATTAATGATATAATGCTTTGTGAAATTGTTATTTGTGCTGCATGGTTGAATTGCATTTATGAGCAAATTTGAGGGAGCATACAAAATTTAGTAACTTTGAGATTTCAAGTTTCACTTTGAAAATCATTTTTACAAAAATTAAATTTTAAAGTGTCAAATTGTATTTTGGCAAGTTTTTACGTGCAAAGTGAATTTGAATATCTTGAGTTAAATGTTTCAAACTTGCTTAAACAAATAAATTTGATTAAACGTACAATGTTTTGAATTCTTAAAGTGCTAAATGCAAGTTTTGAAGGAATTTTAGATATTACAAGATCAAATCTTGCTTATGAGCATATATATGCATAAAAATCATTTGGATACTTTGGAATTGTGACATAAAATTTTTCTAAATGGTTTAAAGAGCTTAAAATGCATTCTAAACATCTTTGTCATTGTAATAGTCTTTTTCAAGAAAATATGAGTTTTTAAGAGTTGATTTTTTTTGATTTATTTGTTTCTAAGATCAAATGATTATTTGAATAACTTTGTTTTATCACTTGAAACTTACTCAAATAGTTCAAGGTTGTTAAAAATGAGTTTTAAAAGTTTTTACATTTTCAAAACCTTTTTTCTAGTAAATATGAGATTTAAGGAGTAAAAAAAAATTAAAATCTTAGATATATTATCTATTCTATTTTGTTTTGCATAAATAAAATACCTTTCTCCAAAAACCCTAATGTAAGTACCAAATTTGGCTTCCTGGTTTGAACTTAGATTCTCCGAATTTGACTAGTTTGAAACCATATTTGAACTCGGGATTGAATAAGAAGTCAGTTTTTGATAACGATATCATTCTATTGAGCTCTTGACTTATCGGGACTTGAAAATAAAGAAAATGCCCTTGAATTGGACGAACCAACATGAAACTTAGACAATTAGAACAAATTGATCTTGATTGACACTTCTTTTGAGCAAGCAAATTTCAGGTTTGATGACACAACCATGTGTCGATTAACCTATCTTCCACTTTGATCGACTCCACAAGTTGTCGATCGAGTGGACTTTTTGAGTGAAATTAAAAAAAAAAAATCTCTTTTTTCTCCTGTATTTTGAGTTTGCTCTTGTGAACGATTGATTTAACCTATTGTCGATCGAATATGGGTCACATTGCCATTGAAAAGTTTTGATTCCTCATAATCCTATACCCAAATCTTTGAATCAATTTTTTAATAAAGATGAGACTTGAAACTTTGAAAACTAATTTTGATTATCTATATTTAAATTAATTAAGTGATGATTACCTTAATTGAAATAAGTCCAAACTAAACAAGATCTCTAGAGGTAACACCCACACAACTCACACCTAAAAAGAACTCCTCACTTTTCTAATTTTTTTTTGTGCGTATTTTTTTGTTCAATGATTCCGTTTATGAATGAATTGTGTCCACTTATGGCTAAATGATTGCTTAATATATAATGAATTTAGTAAAAAATTTAAGGGTTTAATATTCCGACTTCTTCTGATTTTTTTTTTTTTTCAAATCAGAATTTGATTTCTTCATTGATTTTTCTTGATTTTTTTTCTTCAAAATTTCCAATTTGGCTTTTGATTTCTTTCTCATTGTCCTGATTTTGGATTATGACTTTCCATGAATTTTCGATTTGATTTTTTTTTCATTTTTTGTTTACCGATTTTCTTTGATTTTCATTTTTTTTTTCAATATGATCTCTTTTCTTTTTTCGGGTTTTTGAATTTCAGATTCTGTTCTTCTTTTTTTTTTTCCAAAGATTTTCCAATTTTTTTATTTTGGATTTTTTGTTAATTTTCTTGATTTTTTGGATTTTTTAAATATTTTTGGTGTTTTCGGATTTTTTTTTGTGGGTATTTTGTATTTTACTTTTAGAATTTATTAAAAAAATAATAATAATAATAATAAAATGTTGAAAACTCTATCATAACCTACCGATATCCGAATTTCAAGGTCCAATTACAAATTGAACTTCAGACCCAAAATTAAACACCAATTTGATTTAATAAAAATTTGATTATAAACACAAACATTGAACCTAGTTTTAGATCCGAATTAAATACAAAGCACTAAAAGGAACTATATTAATAATCAAACATGATTTAACTGGACCATTTTAAAAACGCATTGAATGACACGAAACAAAACGATATGTCTACGTTACTTATTAGCAACAAAAAAGTAATAATACTACTAGTAGTAAATGAGTGTAGAACAACAAATGTAAAAATAAAAGAAATAAAGTTAAATTCAAGTATTACGTGCCATGAACACCACATATTACAAGAGTTTTTTTTTTTTTTCAGAGAAGGGTAGTTTCAAAAAAAAATTCCCAAATAGAAGTACTTTTAATCTTATTTTCCTAAATAAAGTATATAAAACCACATCAGCGCCATATCATTTTTATGTGGCCCACGCTTCTTAGATGGCAGTTATTTTTTTTTTTCCCTAATTTTCATTCTTTTTCTCCTTCCAGTCTCATCTCTTTCCCGTTCTTCTTTTTTTCCATCTCTTTTCCAGTTTTTGTTTATTCTTGTTTCAATTCAAATCTCACACATGGGAGTCACCAACTTCACTCTTTTCAACCTTTGAACCACAAACATAATTGATATATCATGCTCTGATATTGAAATTAGAACAATCAAATTTACCTAATATTTTTTTTATGTGATTATGGGTATAGTTGTTTACCTTTGAGATTTTCTTGATTCTCTCTCTGATTGAAATAAGCTTGCAAAGATGATGAAAAGTAAGAAATTGAACAATATTTTGAACCAGATTGATAGGGATTTTTGAGAAAAGCAAAAGGTTGTGTATACTTTATTATTAGTGTGGATTGTTGGCTGCTTCTATTCACACATCTGGTTTCATTATCGATCCAATATTTGAATTTCTCTCTTTGAATTTGTGTGAGATTTTTGTTTTGAATTTTAAGTTAATTGGACGGCTTTGTACAAAGAAAAACCAATTGAAGTAAGAATTAATATCGCTTGGGCTGAAGGAACATAGCTCAAGAATAATAATAAATAAATAAAACACAAACATCACACAGATCAAGCAAGAAAAATTCATAGACAAAAGAAAGAGTAACTTCTCATTAAAGGCAAATGGCTGTTGATTTTCGATCTAACAATTTCTATGATTTGAGATTTCAAAGATGCAGATGAGAATCATGTTTTCTATTATTTCTTTCTCTTTAGATATTGTAAAAGAAAGAGTAATTGCAGTAGGATCTCAAAAGTAATTAAATTAAGCATATGTGAGAAACAAATGAAAAGAGAAGCATTGAATTATATACTCAGAATTAAATAATTGGGACAACGATTATACTTTGAACTTGATGTCAGATTGTTTTTGGATGGGAAAAGAAAGAAAGAAAGCAAAGAAAAGAAAAGAGAAAAAATAATCCATGTTGCTACTGTTTGCAACATATGGCACTGATGTGGCTTCATATACCTTGTTTGAAGTTGGTTATTACTCTTTTAGTGAATGGTTAAGATTTGAAGTTCAAAATTTTCTGTCCTTTCTTAGCTTTGTCCATTATTAATTCAATTGTAATGTAACCAAAAGAAAATAATCAGAATTGTAATAATAACCAAACAAGTCCTACAGCATGCATTAGGTATAGAATTAGAGGTGGTCATGGTCGGGCCGGGTCGCGGTCCGGTTTTTTTTTTTTCTCTGCCCAGGCCCGGCCCTGGGTAGCCCAAACTCGCCCGTTTAGGCCCGAAACACTGTTCATTGAAATAAAAAATAAATTTTTTAATTTTTTTATAATTAAAATTAAATAAAATAATATTATTATAATAAAAATCACTGTTCCGGGCTGGAACATAAAATATCCTGCCCAGGCCCGGTCCGTATTGGGCCGGGCCTGCCGGGGCCGGGCGGGCTGCCCGGCCCGTGAGCAGGTCTATATAGAATATACATATTATATATTGTGATCCCAAAAAAAAAATAAAAAAAAAAGTGAGAGATCATGCGTGAGAATGATAGTTCCATATATAATTAATAGAATAGAATCGAATAAAAGGGAAGATTGGATATCTTAAAAAGTAGTAGAATTAGGGAAGATTGGAAAACACATAAATTAAGAAAGAAAGAAAGAAGGAAGTGGATTAGGTATTTATCACTTTCCAACTCAGAATATAACTCTTCAAAAAGCTGTACTCCTTGATATATAGGACTCAACCAATTAAAATTTCTTCTTCTTCTTCTTTTTGGATTTCATTATCTTTTTTGATGGAGTTCATCATATTTTGCTAATAATATATTTTAAACAAGAAAAGAAAGAAAAAAGATAAGGTAAAGATGGTGTTTCACTCACTATAACTAAACCCTACAGATGATGATATGATGTGTAATAACCAATTTTCGTCCGGGTCGGATCCGAATCCGACCCGAATCAAGTGCGAACCGGGCCTGCTATTCAGCAGGCCCAATCTACAAGAAAAGCCCGATTTGGGCCAAACTCAGAAAAACCCAACCACTGGCCCAATTTTCGGGCCCATTTCAACCAAACCCAAGCCCAAACCAATATCCTTCCCCCCTAAGTAACCCTAGCCGCCTCTCCCTGTTGCCGCCGCCAGCCACCCACCAGCCTGACATCCAGAACCAACCCGCCGCCACCGGACCCACCAGCCTGACATCCAGAACCTCCCCACCGCCACAACCCCCTATAAAAGGGGAGGTCCAATCGCCAAAAAAAGGAGGAAGACCTCGGATTCGGATCCCTCCCAGACTCGAACCCACCAAAAAAAAAAAAACAAAAGGGGGAGCACAAGAGAGGAGGTCAGATCCAGATCGGGATCCCCCCTTTTCACCAAAAAAAAAAACCCCAGATCTGGAGTCCGAAACCCAGATCTGGGTCCTCTTCAAAAAAAAAAATCAAAACCCCCCAGATCCGAGCCTTCACTGGTTCGGACCCTCCCTTGAGCCAAAAAAAAAACGACCGACCCCTCCCCCCCCCACCTCCTCAGAAACCAAAACCTGCAAAGAAAAAACAAAAAAAAAAAAAAAACCGAGCAGCACGCCAAAAGAAAAAGAATTGCTAGAAAAGTACTCATGGTTTAGGGAAAAACTATAAAAGAAAAAAATATAGTTTTTTTTCTCTTGGTAAAAGAGACACGCTTTTTGAGGGAATCAAAATGGCACTTACGTTTTATGTGAAATATATTGCTATGAATTCATTTTGTTTTATGTGATAAGAAAAGATTGAATTCACTTTCTGGCATTCACGTTTTTTGAGAAAAATTCCACTATATAGAGAATTGTTCTCTTGAGGGAAGATTTGAATGAATCGGCCAACTAAGCCATTAGGAAAGGAGAGGTTTTTTATTTTATTTTATTTAAATAATGATAATAATAAATAAAAAGAAAGGAAAGTAAGAAAGTGGGGAGAGCTACAGAGAGGTATAGGAAAGATTTTATAAAAAAGGGAAAGGAAGGTGGAGTGGAAGGAAGGTGATTTTGCGAAGATCGAGTACGGCATTTTAATTTTCGGATTCTCGATATTTTTCTGGTGATTTTACGAAGATTAAGTCCAGCATTTTGATTTCTCGGATTCTCGACATTTGTCAGGTATGATTTTAATTTTCTTATTTATTTTCATTACTATTTGTATTTATTTATTTTCATCCGGCATTCGATATATTTTTATTATTCTGTGTAAATTTTAAAATATTAAAATAATAATTTTTAATTAATATATGTCTTTTAAAATTATTTTCGATAAATAAAATTCTCTAAAAACGGATCTCTTTCTCGGATGGTCAGAGTATCGATCGTTCTTCGAAATGGTCCGAGTAAGAATAATAATCGAAACACTATCGAAAGTATCGGAGTGATTCGAGAATTACTCTTACATAGATAATTTTTTTTATTTCGGAAATAATTATTAAAAGCATTTTAATTTACCTTTCAAAAAAAAAAAAAGAGTTTTTAATAAATACGAATTGCCGACGACGGAATTCGAAGGATATCACGGTTGTGATTCTTAAGATGTCTTGAGGTGAGAAGATCTCGTTAAATACCACCGAGAGTATCGGGAATATTTAATGAGTATTTTCGATAACAAATTTATGTTCACTTTCGATTTTTTTAAAAAATAAAAACAGTTCAAAAAAAAAAATTAAAAAAATAATAAACATTTTTTTTTAAAAAAATAAAAATGAAAATAAAAGAGGACTATTTTTTTAAATACCGATGTTAAATCCATTAAACCGAGATTTAAGATAACACGTGATCAAGTGGTACCGTTTTCTAAACGGGCGTTGCGGGGGTGCTAATCCTTCCCCGCACGTAACCGACTCCCGAACCCGATTTTGTTTTCTCTCTGGTTCAAAGCGCGGACTTCGAAATTGGTTTTACAAAATGTTTTAATTAATTTTAAAATACTTTTCTAAAACCGGTTTTAATAGGTGGCCAATCACACCTAGCAAAAAAAGATTGGTGGCGACTCCATTTTTTGTGTTTTCATAAAAATCGTCTTAGCGGTCCGAAAAAAAACCGTTATGACAGCTTGGCGACTCCGCTGGGGAGATCTTTGAGAGTCGAGCCACAAATTGATCATGTGTTATTTTAAAATCTCGAATTAATAGATTTAATCGATATTTAATTTTAATTCTCTTTATATTCTTTCTTTCTGTGTTTCTATTTTGCTGGGAGTTACATTTTGATATTTGTTAATTCTTTGTTCATTTTTTTTTGTCGTTTATTTTTTTAAATCATGGAATGTTTATAATAAAGAGTCGTAGACAAATAGTCGAAGGTTTGCTTTTTCCTTCTCATATACGGACACATGCATTTCATACATAAGCTCTACACCCTAGCTTTATCCCTTTAGGTGAAAGTAAAGTACCTACGCTCTCGTGAGGCAATAACCTCCGCATGGGCTAGCGAAACACTTTCGGAGTAATAAAGTACCTACGCTTTCGTGAGGCAATAACCTCCGCATAAGCCTGGAAAATATGCTCCAACAAATTGAACTCGTTTTAAAACGGGATGCCTTACTAGCCTTCACGGGCGACAGTAAGGAGCAATTTGGAGCCTTTTAGAACCTAACTCAACCTCATGTAGTGAACTTGAGTAGAGCCATATCGAATTTCCGATCGGATATCCTCGAAATTTGGAAGGAACATGGTGATCTTTCGCTATTTGTTTACACTCCGGACAAAAAACTGTAAATCGGGTAATGATGAACGTACATCGTGCTACCCGCAATAAGTTTCATTTTTCGTTCCGAAAGCACCGTGATGCTTAAATAAGTTGATACTGTCGGAGCAAATGTTCGTTATTATTATTTTTTTTTTGAATTTGTAAATATGAAAATTCTTTCTTTTCGTACATCTCGTACATTTCATGCACTAATGCATTTGTAAATAAAGCATGTACATTTATAGTTGTATTTTTGATTTCACGTTGATAATAATCTCATTTGATAAACCGCATAAACACTTGTTGTCGATTAAATGAGAATTGCAAACCGGTAGTGTTGAATAAATACTCGGACATTTGTGCCATAATAAGACCCACTACCACAAAAGTTTTTGATAAAAATTGGTTTTTTTTTAAATAATATTTTTATTTTTACGAAAAAAAAAACTGTCTAAAAAAAAAAAAACATTTTTCAAAACAAAAAAAAAAACAAAAATTCTGCGGATTGAATTTGGGGGCAAAGTTTGTGCAATGAAATTGTTGAATAATTAAGTTCAGTGCAAATCATGAATGGTTTTCTGTATATACTCATGCATTAATTTGTTTATTCTTTACATGCATCATATGGGCATCGTGTTACATTCACGGCATTCATAGCTCATGCATCATGAAACACATTTGGAGAATAAAAAAGGAAGTCGGTTTAGTTTTGCAAAGATTTCTCTTCCGAATCAGAGGTATAAGAATCACTGCATACCTCTATGACACAGGCTAGATCCGAAACACACAAAGAGATCCGAAACAAAAACAGAAAACCCCACAAACCAGATCCAAATCAAAAAAAAAAAAAAAAAAAACGACCCCATCAACGAGGAAGATGCCAAATACACTTTCGGCGCATTATTACTCTTGACTTTTACGGTTGATTTTTCTTCTCTTTTTTTGATTTTCTTCCTGAAATCACGCAAAAATCTTTTGTTAGGTTAACATTTTCTTCTGACAGGTCAGATACACTTTCGGCGACATTATTACTCTTGTCTGATTCACTACTCAATCCTCTATATATTACACCATGTACTCATTCTCTTTCAGGCACTCAAAAAAAAATGGAAAGTACTTCGTCCCAACGCATTAAAAAAATTTGTGTCTTTGGAGGTGCTTATCCAGGGAAAAATAACATATTCGCTGATGAAGCCATAAGAGTTGGAGTAATACTTGCCCAACAAAAGATCCAGTTGATTTATGGAGGCGGTAGTACGGGTTTAATGGGAGCAGTCGCTACAGCAGCACACGCCGGAGGAAGTCCAGTTCTAGGAATCGTGCCAAAACTATTCACAGATTTTTGTGGACCTACCTTGGGTAAGGAAATACAAGTCTGCAGTATCCCTGAACGGATGACAATCATGTACCATTCTGCCGATGCATTCATTGCTTTACCAGGAGGTCTGGGTACATTGGAAGAAATAGCTTGCGTGGCTTCTTGGTCATCTTTGGTCACAAATAAGAAACTCATTGGTTTGCTTAATATTAATGGTTATTTTAATAATTTGCTTTCATATTTAGATAATGCTGTGGAAAATGGATTCATGTTTTCAGAGGCAAGGAGAACCATAATTTCTGCTACAACCATTGAAGATTTACTCAAAAAGCTCCAAGCTTATGAGTATTTATCTGCTACGGTTGTTTCGCAAACGCTCGGAAAAAGAAAAAGAGATATGGACGAGCAAGGAGTGGATTGCACTTTGTCTTTGTGACATTATCTAACATTTTGTTTGTTGTGTCTCAGTTATAATAAGTGATTAGAAACCTCTGCAGGGGGTAAGGGATGCTAATTTGTAAAAAAAAAAAAAAAAAAAAAAAAATTTTGTTGTGTTTTAAGCCATTTAGAAGTATTCATTCTGAACAAGGTTTGAGTAAGGGAGACTTGAGACATACCTTGTCAGTTTGATTTTAATCTTTTTATGTTTACTTGTTAATTTTTGTTTAGTATTTTAGGATTATTTAGGTTGCATGAGTTTGTTTTGTTTTGAGTCTTAGTTGTTCCTATTCTTATGTTATTAGTTCTTTTCTCTTACACATGATTCTTTCATTTGGGTTAATCGACTTACATTGAGGACAATGTAAGAATTAAGTGTGGGGGGAATGATTTAGGATTTCTTTTATTTTTGTCTACTATTTTTTTCATGAGTCTTTATTTTTATTTTTAGTGTGTTTTAGTTCCTTTTCAATACTATGATGAGATATGAATTGCATAAGTCTAAAACAGATTTATTAGTGAGAAGATTTTCATGAGAATTGAACTTGATATCAATCTTTTTATGAGCCAATGTTAATATGATATGTTAATTGAGAAAGAAGCATGTTTAGACTTAATCTGACTTGTATAATCATCCTTGTGAGTTTTTGAGCCTATAATGATTGACGCATTATACAAATCAATCTAATTTCTTTCTTGAGTGCTCTTATGATTACATGATTCTCTAGAACTTGCTTTAGACCTTGTTGAGACTATATTGATGCATGTGACAACATGAATATGATAGAGGCATTAGGATTATAACCAGAGCCAAACAGCCATCCATTATTAATGTTCTAAGAGAACATCCCCACTAGTGAGCCAATTTGAGCCTACATTAAATATGCTGTTTTATTGGTAACCACAACTTACACCTAGCCTAAATATACTTATATCCTTACCCTTGTTCTAAAGATGGATTATATATTTTGAGACATATTGCAAAAAATAAGGGATATTTTTAGTTGAAAATTTGGGTTAGAAACAAAAGATAAGTGTGGGGGAAGAAAAGAAAAGAAAAAGTCAAGAGAAAAAGAAAGGGATCATTGTCAAATACATTCCCATATTAAAAAAAAAAAAAATCTTCTCTTGAACTTCTAGTTAAAGTAAAGAAAAAGATGTTACAAAGTTGGTTAGAATGAAGCAAAGGCTCAACATGAATATTTAGCCTATGTGACTATATATTTGTAAAGAATATGAGAAGTTTCTTTGTATGATCTTATTATGTCTCTAAACTTTATGAACTCTTTGGAACCTTTGTGATATCTTTATCCTTTTGTTCTTCAACCACATTACAAACCCCTTGGCCCTATTACAACCTTGATTAAAGACCTCTTGATTTATGAAGTTGCATGATCTCTTAGTGGAGAATAGGTGGACAAGCAAGCATATGGTAGAACTATTTTCATGAGATTGATTGAGTATAAACACTTTACCACTACTTTAAAGAGTGAAAATCATGAGAGTATCCCATGTGAGAGGTTGAGATTAAGTTGAATATGCATTATTTTGATTGAAATATGTTATGTTAATATTGGCTTAACTCAAAACATTTAAGCATGATTTTTTGTGAAATTCTTTAAGCTATTGATTAGTTTATAAGACTTGTTCAAAGATTGTCTCTAATTTGTATTGAAAAGATTAGGAGTAAATATTTTTAGTATATGTAGTTTATTTATATTTTAGTTTTTTAATGTTTGTGGGTATCGTTCTAGTAAACCCTCACGAGACTAAACTCGTCCACTAGGGACACCTAGGGGTTTAAAGGCTTGTGTCACATGCTAAGTGCCACCGTGATTTCCTACGAAAATGGATTAGATTAGATTTTCTTATTTTATTTTTCTTTTGTTTTGCTAGGGACTAGCAACAACCTAAGTGTGGGGGTTTGATAACTCATATAATTATATAGTTTTTAGTTATGTTTTATTATTGTTTTGTGTCAAATACGAGTTATTATTCATGCATCAAAGAAAAAAAAATGAAAAAAAAGGAAAAAAAATGAAAAAATGAAAAATGAGTGTGACCTCATGCATTGATGAAATTCAAGATGGTTTCAAGAAAGAAAAAACCTTTTCATTATTTTCCTCTAAGGAATGATTCTTCGATTTACGTGCTTGTGTTCGAGATAAAAAATGGCCATCTTTCATCATCCTTTCACAAAATATAAAATATCCTTTTGCTACCCCTTTTGAGCCTAATGAATATTTTCGTTCTTTCAACCCCGATCAAGGATCACCCTCCACACTGGGGGGCAAATGCGAGGTAGGATCTCTTCAAAGGTCAGAGATAGTGAAATCTTGGTTCAAAAACGAAAAAGAATGCCTTGAATCAAAGAGAAATTTGAGCTTCCAAATAACGACGGGCTCACCTTGTCAAAATAAGAAATGCAAAAAAAAAAAGGGGGAGATAAAAAGAAAAATGAAAGCAAAAAAAAAAATAGAAAATGAAGAAAAGAACGGGTGAAAATCATCAGATAAAGAGAAAAGCTCAGCAAAGGCAAATGTTTCGAAGAGAATCCTCATCATGAAATGATCCTTGATTTGATCACCTTAAACACATGTTTGGGCCTATTTATCTTTTCTTTCAGAACCTCGAACCTTGGCCTACATTATGTACCTTGAAAAGACCATTTCGATCGAGCATGGTCATTTAAATTGATGGGTCTATTCTTAGAGAAATGCATGAGACTTCGGTCTCCTTTCTGGTTAAAAATCTTTTTTGGATAAGTCTTGATTTCTTGAATGCATGGTGAAACATTTAACAAAAAATGAAAAATGGAAAGAATGAGACTCTAGGGTGAAAACCCGACATGGGCAGTCTAGAATAAAATGGGAGAATTTCGGTGCTGCTTATGGTATTGTCGAGGCCATAACAAAAGGAGAGGTCATTTTGAAGAAGTTAAGGAACATCTGGGAATTCCAAAATATTCCAAAACTGTCAACTCTCGTTTGGAGGTTTGACTTTAAAAAAACTGAGACCGTTTTCCTTTCCAGAATTAATTTTCCAGTTTGAACATCCCAGCTAATATTGACATTTGTCAAAACGCCATAATTTGGAAACTAAAAGAAGGTTGAATTTGTTTGAGTCCAAAAAAAAAAAAAAAAAACCATGTTCTATAAAATCTGTTCCATTTGTGAGTCTAGAAAGGATATGCATTTTTTCTGTTGCGAAGTCTCCTTGGATTAACCAAAGTCTTGTGGTACCAAGCCTTCCGACTCAATTTAAAAAAATCCGAATTGACACTCAGAAAAACTTCTAACAGTGATCATCAATCTTCAAGAGATCTAGATATCAGACGATGACATTTTCAGCTCAAGAGTTTTCAGTAAATAAGCAAACATTTTTCAAAAAAAGAAAGAAAGCAAGCAAAACAAATAAATGAAAATACTTTTGGAAGAAACCATTTCCGATGTTGGCATAAGACGAAGGTTCTTCTGGCCCAGAGGTATGGGACTATTAAGGTAGAAGAAATGAACACACTCCAGTTGATAAAATTTTGAAAAAAACTATCGGGGCAAAAAGATAGTTCCAAAGTGAAGAAAAAGGTTGATCTCTTACGAGGCACGAGCATTTCAGGACACACTCTGTTTCGAAGAAGAAAAGCGATTTGGAAAAGCTAAACCGAAATCAAGAAAAATATTTGGGAACATTCACATCATTCATGAACATTCGCATATTTATTAAGCTTTGCATCTGCATCGTGTCGTAAAATGTGTACAGTATTCGAAGGTACTTGCACATGCATCATCAGGGGCATACGCATTGACATCGCATGACATTCACATTTCATGCATGACATTGGCTATTTAAAATTTTGACATTTGAATACAAACATTTAGTGAGATTTTCTTCTAAGATATGATTGTGAAAGATCTTCAGGCATGATCACCAAGACCTCCGGGTACCTCTTTTAAAACCTCCGGGTAACATTTATTTTCAAAGTTGTAGAGCCTCTGATGAGAGGAGCAATTTATTTTCGAAGTTGTGGAGCCTCTGATGAGAGGAGCAATTTATTTTCAAAGTTGTGGAGCCTCTGATTAGAGGAGCAATTTATTTTTCAAAGTGATAGAAAATTAGAAAAAAGACCTCCGGGCACCTGTTCTAAGACCTCCGGGCACCACTTTTAAATCCTTCCGGCACAGCGAAAAAAAAAAAGGAAAATTAGAAAGAAACCTCCGGGTTATGATCTTCAAGACCTCCGAGCACCTCAAAAATCACGGATAAGACCTCCGGGCACCATTCTCAAAGAAAAGTCATGTTTTCAAGACCTTCGGGCACTATTCTCAAAAATCCATGGATAAGACCTCCGGGCGCCATTTTCAATGAAAATATATTTTTAAAGACCTCCGGGCACCTGTTTCAAGACCTCCGAACATTATCCTCAAAAATCATGTTTTCAAGACCTCCGGGCACCTTTCTAAAAATCATTGATAAAGACCGTTGGGCATCTTTCTAAAAAATCAAGAATATGACCTCCGGGCACCACTTTCAAAGAAGTAACATTTTTAGACCTCCAAATATCTGCTTTCAAAAACCTCCGGGTAACATCTTTCAAAATGACATTTTTCAAAACCTTCGGGTACCATTTTCAATTCTTGCAAAGTCAAACTCGTTACTTTAAGAAAGGTCGAGCCTCAGTATGATTAGTCAAGTGGCGATATCTGAAGAATCTGACAAGGAATTTCAAAACTGAACGAGAAAGAGATGGGATATCCAAAATGAATCTTCGCTTTTGTAAGACTAAGGTGGTAAGTGAAGTGATGATCTAAGTTGTGTTCAAACTCATTGTCAAAAATTCGAAGTTCATTTATTTTCAAAGTTATAGAGCCTCTGATGAGAGGAGCAATTTAAATTTTAAAGTTGTAGAGCCTCTGATGAGAGGAGCAATTTATTTTTCAAAGTTGTAGAGCCTCTGATGAGAGGAGCAATTTAAATTTCAAAGTTGTCGAGCCTCTGATTAGAGGAGCAATTTATTTTCCAAGTCATGAAGCCTCTGATGAGAGGAGCAATTTAAATTTCAAAGTTGTGGAGCCTCTGATTAGAGGAGCAATTTATTTTCAAAGTTGTGGAGCCTCTGATTAGAGGAGCAATAGGAGTAATTTATTTTTCTAAGTGATAGAGCCTCTGATGAGAGGAGCAATTTAAATTTCAAAGTTGTAGAGCCTCTGATGAGAGGAGCAATTTATTTTTCAAAGTTGTAGAGCCTCTGATGAGAGAAGCAATTTATTTTTCAAAGTTGTAGAGCCTCTGATGAGAGGAGTAATTTAAATTTCAAAGTTGTAGAGCCTCTGATGAGAGGAGCAATTTATTTTTCAAAGTTGTAGAGCCTCTGATTAGAGGAGCAATTTATTTTCAAAGTTGTGGAGCCTCTGATGAGAGGAGCAATTTGTTTTCAAAGTCGTAGAGCCTCTGATTAGAGGAGCAGTTTATTTTTCCAAGTGATAGAGCCTCTGATTAGAGGAACAATTTATTTTCCAAGTGATAGAGCCTCTGATTAGAGGAGCAGTTTATTTTTCCAAGTGATCGAGCCTCTGATTAGAGGAGCAATTTATTTTTCCAAGTGATAGAGCCTCTGATGAGAGGAGCAATTTATCTTTCCAACTGATAGAGCCTCTGATTAAAGGAGCCATTTATTTTCAAAATTGTGGAGCCTCTGATTAGAGTAACAATTTATTTTTCCAAGTGCTAGAGCCTCTGATTAGAGGAGCAATTTATTTTCCAAATCATAAGAGCATCGCTAAAAATAGATCTCTACAACCGGACAAAATTGGTTATATCGTCTTTGCCCTATTCCTGATTCTCAGCAATGTGCAAAGAGGGGCAGCTGTAATAACCAATTTTCGTCCGGGTCGGATCCGAATCCGACCCGAATCAAGTGCGAACCGGGCCTGCTATTCAGCAGGCCCAATCTACAAGAAAAGCCCGATTTGGGCCAAACTCAGAAAAACCCAACCACTGGCCCAATTTTCGGGCCCATTTCAACCAAACCCAAGCCCAAACCAATATCCTTCCCCCCTAAGTAACCCTAGCCGCCTCTCCCTGTTGCCGCCGCCAGCCACCCACCAGCCTGACATCCAGAACCAACCCGCCGCCACCGGACCCACCAGCCTGACATCCAGAACCTCCCCACCGCCACAACCCCCTATAAAAGGGGAGGTCCAATCGCCAAAAAAAGGAGGAAGACCTCGGATTCGGATCCCTCCCAGACTCGAACCCACCAAAAAAAAAAAAAACAAAAGGGGGAGCACAAGAGAGGAGGTCAGATCCAGATCGGGATCCCCCCTTTTCACCAAAAAAAAAACCCCAGATCTGGAGTCCGAAACCCAAATCTGGGTCCTCTTCAAAAAAAAAATCAAAACCCCCCAGATCCGAGCCTTCACTGGTTCGGACCCTCCCTTGAGCCAAAAAAAAAACGACCGACCCCCCCCCCACCTCCTCAGAAACCAAAACCTGCAAAGAAAAAACAAAAAAAAAAAAAAACCGAGCAGCACGCCAAAAGAAAAAGAATTGCTAGAAAAGTACTCATGGTTTAGGGAAAAACTATAAAAGAAAAAAATATAGTTTTTTTTCTCTTGGTAAAAGAGACACGCTTTTTGAGGGAATCAAAATGGCACTTACGTTTTATGTGAAATATATTGCTATGAATTCATTTTGTTTTATGTGATAAGAAAAGATTGAATTCACTTTCTGGCATTCACGTTTTTTGAGAAAAATTCCACTATATAGAGAATTGTTCTCTTGAGGGAAGATTTGAATGAATCGGCCAACTAAGCCATTAGGAAAGGAGAGGTTTTTTATTTTATTTTATTTAAATAATGATAATAATAAATAAAAAGAAAGGAAAGTAAGAAAGTGGGGAGAGCTACAGAGAGGTATAGGAAAGATTTTATAAAAAAGGGAAAGGAAGGTGGAGTGGAAGGAAGGTGATTTTGCGAAGATCGAGTACGGCATTTTAATTTTCGGATTCTCGATATTTTTCTGGTGATTTTACGAAGATTAAGTCCAGCATTTTGATTTCTCGGATTCTCGACATTTGTCAGGTATGATTTTAATTTTCTTATTTATTTTCATTACTATTTGTATTTATTTATTTTCATCCGGCATTCGATATATTTTTATTATTCTGTGTAAATTTTAAAATATTAAAATAATAATTTTTAATTAATATATGTCTTTTAAAATTATTTTCGATAAATAAAATTCTCTAAAAACGGATCTCTTTCTCGGATGGTCAGAGTATCGATCGTTCTTCGAAATGGTCCGAGTAAGAATAATAATCGAAACACTATCGAAAGTATCGGAGTGATTCGAGAATTACTCTTACATAGATAATTTTTTTTATTTCGGAAATAATTATTAAAAGCATTTTAATTTACCTTTCAAAAAAAAAAAGAGTTTTTAATAAATACGAATTGCCGACGACGGAATTCGAAGGATATCACGGTTGTGATTCTTAAGATGTCTTGAGGTGAGAAGATCTCGTTAAATACCACCGAGAGTATCGGGAATATTTAATGAGTATTTTCGATAACAAATTTATGTTCACTTTCGATTTTTTTAAAAAATAAAAACAGTTCAAAAAAAAAAATTAAAAAAATAATAAACATTTTTTTTAAAAAAAATAAAAATGAAAATAAAAGAGGACTATTTTTTTAAATACCGATGTTAAATCCATTAAACCGAGATTTAAGATAACACGTGATCAAGTGGTACCGTTTTCTAAACGGGCGTTGCGGGGGTGCTAATCCTTCCCCGCACGTAACCGACTCCCGAACCCGATTTTGTTTTCTCTCTGGTTCAAAGCGCGGACTTCGAAATTGGTTTTACAAAATGTTTTAATTAATTTTAAAATACTTTTCTAAAACCGGTTTTAATAGGTGGCCAATCACACCTAGCAAAAAAAGATTGGTGGCGACTCCATTTTTTGTGTTTTCATAAAAATCGTCTTAGCGGTCCGAAAAAAAAACCGTTATGACATGATGTATTTTTATGTTCTTCTTGTAAACTTACATGTAAAATAAACAAAAAATTAAAGTAAATGTGAAATATATATATATATATATATATATATATATATATATATACTAATGTGCAACCCACATTTTATTGCGGGTTTTGGTTTTTTTTTTTTAAATTGTTAAATGATATAATATTTAGTTTATGTATAACATAAAACATAAAAAAAAAAAAAATTATTAAATACTTTACGCTAATGTATAACATAAAAAAAATTTATTGAGATAAATATTTTATCCGCGTTTTGCAGGTGAGAGGTTAATTTTGTACGTCAATAAATTACAAAAATATAAAATTAACGATTATAATATAATTAATTATCATCGATATTTGAGAATTAAATACACTTTATATTTTAATATGTACAAAAAAATATGTACCTTATATGTAAAAATATTATGATGGATATTAAAACTTTATTCAATTAGTTATATATCTTGATTATCCAAAATTCATATTCATATTAAGAGTTATAAAAAAATAAAAAAAAAATATAACCCCACAACTATTGATAACTTATAAAATTATTTAACATAATTGTTTTACCAGTTAAGCACCATAATAATTTTCTTTTGATTCAATACCTAAAGTTTTTAAGAAAATTCACTTACATCAATTCATCTTATATTATTATTCAATATTTTAATTTTTACCAATAATTTATCAATAATATAAAAATAAAAAGATTAATATTGATCCAACTATAATTTCATATAATGTATAGATGATAAAAATATATTTTAAATATTTAAAAAATTAAAAAAAAAAAGAAGTTGAGAGATTTAAAATAAAAAATACCTTGTACCAATTTTTTTTTTTAAGAGGTGACATTCAATAAGTTTGGAGTTCAAATCTCAGTATCTACAAATCTTTTTTCTTATTTTCAGACTACAACCTCTTTGTATCAAAAATAAAAAATTAAAAGTTATCAATTGCAAGTCTCTTATGTCAGTGACAAATGTTCACTACTTAAGGGACTATGTTAAATGATAATTAATCGATAATAGCACACCTTCAAATTTTTATGATCGTACAAAAAAAAATAAAAAATCAATCATTATACGATATAAAACACAAAATTAAAATTTTTTTTTCTTTCTTTCTCTTTCTTTTTTTTTTCTCTTTTATTTTTCTTTTTTTTTTTCATAAAAAAAACATATCACACATATCAAAGCAATTGACATTCACTTGAAGTTGTCCCCATTTAAGTATAACTTTCACATATTATTATAGGATATGATTTATTTATTTATATAAAATATTATATATAAATATACAGTGATAGTCTTATAGATGATTGTGATGGAGGAGAGGAGATGGGACATACAATAATTGGGTTAAAGTACTTAAAACACTTCAAAAGTGCCTATATTATACTATAATGAGTAATTTAATTATTATATATTTAAAATTGATAAAAATAAAATAAAATTGATAAAAATGTTAATAGAAAATCGTTTAAATATTGACATGAACATGTGAAACTGACAGAAAATATAATTTTAAAAAAAATTAATTACGTGTCAAAATTTTTTTACTTAAATGAAATTTAAAAAAACATAATTTTTTTACCCAAATCTCTCTTATCCGTAAAAAAATGTCATCATTTTTTTGCGAAGTCATCTATTCTGTTAGTTTCTAAATTCTACCTGAACAAAAAAATTTGACACATTATCATTTTTTTCAAGTTATCTATTTTGTCAGTTTTATATATCCATATCAACATTTAGACAATTTTTTATTAATATATTTATCAATTTTAATTTTTTGCATAATTTTAAATATATAAGAATTAAATTAGTTATAGATACTTTAACCCAATAATTGAGTAGGAAAAGAGCAAGTGATGCCCCATACCATGTCACGAGGGGAAGCGTAACACGCGTCCATTTTATTTTAGTCCAATTCATGTAAGAAAAGGACAAAAATGACCCAGAGCAAAGCAAAAAATGGAAAATGAAATACTTGATGCTTTCCTTTGCTTTCCTATTGCTTTTGGTGAAAAAGATAAAGAAAAGGGTTTATATGAAAAACATGCGCTCAATAAAAATTTATTATTGAATGGTTTGAAAAAAAATTATTTAAAAAAAAAAAATAAATAATTAAAAATTATTATAAAAGATATTGTAAAAATAAAATTAATGAAAAAACTTATTTTTCTTTTCTCTTTCAATAAGAAAATATTTTTTTTAAAAATTTTAATTGAAAACAAATTTAAAAAATAAAATATTTAAATATATATATTTTTAAAATTTAAAAAAATAAAGAAAAATTAATTTTAGGAATATTATTTTTATTTTTTAAAATTTTTTAATTAAAAAAGTAAATAAAAAATTTAAAAATTTATTTGTTAAAATTAAAAAAAATTTATTTTCAGAATTTTTATTTTTTAATTAAAAAATAAATTAAAAAATATATATTTTTTTTATCAAAGATAATTTTATTTTTACAATATTCTTTATAACAATTTTTAATTATTATTTTTTTAAATAACTTTTATTTATTAAACTATTTAACAAATACTTCTTTATTGAAGAGATCTTTTTCATAAAACTACTATTGTTTAAGATAAGCACGCCATTTTTCCACGGTTCCAGTACCTTATCATTTCCTCCCGGTATTTCCTGATATATTCATTCACTCGTCTTTCACCATATTCTCATTTCTTTCATTAAACCTAATAATGTAATTAAGGTTGGATTATCGGTTGTTTACATACTATTATTTAATAGATTTTGCTAATTAATATCTTTAGAGCATTTTTTAAGATTAGTTAATATATTATTTATAATAAATATATTGTATTAATTATAAAAATTGATAACTTTATTTATTATTTTTAATATGTTAAATAAAAATATTATCACATATGATAATCTTAAAAAATATCCTTAAAACACTTTTTCATAAAATCTTTACTTAATTAACCTCAACTCAACCCCCAATAAACCATGATACTTTTTACTACTTGCATCTTAAATTTACTATAATAAGTTCAACTCTTTTGTCTGTTAAATTAAAACATTTTTTTAGGAGCATATTAAAAAATTGAAAAGAATTAAAGTTTTTAAGCAATCAAATAGATCATTTTAATATTATTTTAATTTAATTCAAATGGTGAATATGAGACGGGATTTAATTAAAAAAATTTAAACTTTAGTTGGTAATATATCTTTTTACAAAAAAAATCATTTTAAATAAAATATTTCATTCACCCAAATTACATACTATTATCATATATCCTCAGTTGTGTTCATCAAACATCATTTTTTAAAAGAGATAAGATTTAAATTATCACTCTATTTAAGATAGTGATCAAATTTACCTTTATACGTAATTTTATTATTATAGGTTTTAATTTGATTTAAAATTCGTTAGAAATTAAAATATTCTATAGAATATTGCTTTTATTTACTCAATAATATATTTTACCATTAACTTTTAACTAAAGGTGTCTAAGATTGAACCAAATTGTATTAACACCCCTAAAATTTAAACCCGAGCTCAACTGCCGTTTTAAATTTAAGATTATTATTAAAATATTATATATATTATATATTTTTAAATATATTTTAGAATTAAAATATATTATTTGTTAATATTGTAATAAAACATTTTTTCAATCAATCTTGAGCCTAAAACATCATGTTTAGGGTTGTGAGGAATCGGGGGCGAAACCAAAAATATTGACGAGGGAAGGCGAAATTAGATTTACTCATGGGCCGAGACGTGGCCCGAATTTTTTTTCAACTTTACCCAAGCCCGACCCGGGTCGGGCTCAGACTGAACTGCTGACCCGTTTCACTGTTTATTTAATATTAAAAAAATCATTTTTATATTAATATTTATATATTTTTATAATTAAATTTAAATAAACAAATATTTTATTTTTATTTAAAAAATGATATGAGTCGGCCCGGATCATGAAAAACCCTACCCAGGCCTAGCCCAAGAGCAAGTACAGCCAGAATACACATATAAAGATTTAAAGTAAAAATAAAAATCATGTATGAAATAAACTTGTCCAAGGATAGGGTTATTCGTCGGCTCGAATCGGGCCGAGCCTTGGATAAGTAAAATTTTTTGCTATGTGAGCCTAAGTCGACCTAGTCCATGAAAAACTCTAGCATAAAATTATTAAATTTAAATATTATATATGATATTAAATTTGCTAATAATGAAATAATTTTTTAAAATTTTTAAATATTATAATTCATGTTGCATACGAAAAAATTTAATAAGAAATAAAGTCTCAACGTCAAAAAAATTTATTGTCTAATTAAAATATGCATAAAATTATTTCATATTATAAAAGAAAATCAAAAGATTACATATATTTAGAAAAAGCAAAATAAGTTAAATGCACAATTCGTATTAGATATTATAATTGTTTAACCTTTTTTTTTTTCTTTATGAGCATAGAATGAAAACTATTAAATAAAATAATTAATGTTAATACATCTATTTTATTGATTGAAAAGGTAAATACTAAATAGAGAGAATTAAGTTAATAATAATGAATGAGGTTTAAATTAAAAATATTATCAAATTTTTATATTAAATAAATTCTATAAATATAAGGCAAATTGAAAGGGTCAAATAAAATTTAGAGGGGTCAAACATAATTTTATTTTATTTTTAAAATTTCAAAAGAGACCAAATTGAAAGTCAAACAAAATTTAGAGGACCTAAACGTTATTTTTCCCTTAAAAAAATTAATGGGGGCCAAGATCCTGTCTGCCCCTCCCTCAGCCCCTGTGCGGAATTGAGACAAGCTTACAGATTTGGAGAGAACTTGATTTGTGGGTACTGTTCTACTTTTGATAACATTATTTTTTTATAATTTTTAAATTAAATGAAAATATATAATAATAAAATTACATACTAATACAATTTATCCATGTCTATAAAAGCAATAAATTATTTAAACTTGTCCGTTTTAAAATTTTGAATTATTATTCATAATGATTGTTTAGAATTTTGCTAACAATGTCCTTAATCACTCTTCAAAGTTATTTAAATTATTATTTATTGTATATTTTTATAATTAAATGAAGTAATTGATAATTAATTTGATAAATTTTAATATTTAAAAATTATAACTTGTTTAATATGATAACTTTAAAAAGTATTCATAAGTCATTAATTAGCAAAATGATTTTGCTAATGAGTACATGACACTTTTTAATCAATGTATATATTATAATATCTTCTTTTAATACATTAAAAATAATAAATAAAATTATCAATTTTTATATTTAATATAATAATATTATTATAAATAATATATTAATTAGTAAAATTTTAAAACTATAAAAATTTTATAAAAGTAATCATCTCATTAACAGATTATCAAACTAGCAAATAAGTTTAGAATTGATACATGAAAGAAAACCGCGTGAAGAAGGTGTCTATTTTATCGTGATAAAATCTCTTTTGGACATTACCAATGATAAAGCAGAATCAACCAAAAAAAAAAACCACTCTTCAGTTAGAAAAACAGCTTTCCGGTTTCGTAATACCACTACTCCTTTACTCCTTTATAAATAAAGGCCCAGTCCTCGATCTTGTTTCCTTCATCCTAGACCAAGTCTTCGTTTTATAAAGAAAGCTCAAAGCTAAAAACCGTAGCTGAAAGAGACGAGAAATGAGTTACCTGAACCGGGTGTGGATGGCGACGAGCGTGGCTGTGGTGCAAAGCCACGGTCAAAAATGGAAATCAGGCGTCAAGTTTCTCCAACGAGGCCAGAGGAGGCTCTTTGGTGGGGACTCCTTTGATCTCCGACCGATTTCAGGGATGATCGGCTCCGGTCTTTGCGGGATGATCGGGAACCGTGAAGCGCAAGCCGATGAGTCGATCCGGCGAGTCATGTATCTTAATTGCTGGGGCCAAGGATGAGAAAGTGGACTTCTTTATTTTCTCCCTTTTGTGCCGCTTCTTACTTCCACCCCAAAACAAAGGAAAATAGGAAAAAATTACTGTTGAGGAAAGGTTGTGTAAGCTGTAAATGAGGATGTTGTACAGAGGATTGATTGAAAGGTTTTTGTTTGAGATGTAAATTTGGAGTCTTTGTATTCTGAGCATCAATGGATTATATGTAAAAAAAAATTCAAATCAATTTGATGTATATATAACTGGCCCTGGAAAGGACTTGCACAAATTAATACATGACATCCATAATCTTATTATACAGGCAAAGAAATGCTTCTTTTTTTTTGGATAAATTTTGTGTTTTTATTATCCAAGCAGCATCAGCCTATGAAAATCAAACCAAAATGAATCTCAACATTATAAAATCTAAGGTGAAAAAAAATAGTATTATGCAAACCCCCATTGCTCACAGATCCTCTTATTTTAATTATCATCAGCAATGTTCTTCAAACCAGCGAGCCTCATTCGAACCTTTTCTTTAATCAGTAGCAGGACTTGGCTTCCAGCAGTTTCTCCAGAGGAGAAAATTCTTTTGTTACTTTCGTGCCATATGTATATGAAGGCTGTCCATGCAATCCTCAAGATCTTGGAAATCAAAGCTTTACCTTTAAGTTTGCGTACAGCCCAGTGCACCTCCCAATTCCAGTTTGCTGTCCTCCTGTGCAAGCCACAAAGTTGAAGGATATTCTGCCAGACTAAAGAAATGCTTCTTTTGTTTCCAAGGTTTTGTGGTTTTTTATCTCCGACGAAGTAACCTGCTGGGCTTCCTCCGGCAGGATAAAAGGTAAGGAGATTTTCACGGATCATTAAGTCGCCAGAAGCAGAAATTGGGCATTCACTGGCCACTACTGCATCATCTAACTGAGAACGGAGCTGCCCACACAATCAAACTGAAATGTCAATTAAACTATTGAGTTTCATCTGCTACTAAGGCAATCCAGCGGATGAATTTCCAGAAAGAAAAAAAAATATAAGCAATAGATTCAAGTGACATTACATGGAAGTGACACCAACATTGAACAAAAAGGGAAGTGATATCTTATCTGCAGAGTTCATGCTGGTTATGGATTCATCTAAGGTTAATATGCAAATTCGTTCAAAACAATATATCTTTTAATGATTTGATATTTAAATAAAATTCATAATTAAATATCTAAATTTTATTTTTATCGAACAAATTACTTTATTGTTTAACGCCGTGATAACATGTTTTTTGTCTGATAAAAATAAAATATTTGGCAACTTTTATACGTCATCCGAATAGAAATACCACCTCATTTACATTAAAGGCATGTAAAAAAATTATAAAATTTTAAAGGAAAAAAAATATTAAATCGGTAAAAATATTAAAAAGGGAAATTAGTTGTTTTTGTTGTATAAACGAAAGTAAAATTAGGGTAGCGAGATTAGAGAATAGAGATTTGGGTTTTGTGATTTTCAATCCAGAACTGAATTTGGTATTCCAAAGTGAGCGAATAGAGAGTAGAGATTTGGTGAACAATATATGGGCAGAATAGCAACAAAAAAAAAAAAAATCCCCAACTTGGTGAACAATTGATTTTGAGTCCTGGGATTCGGTAGGAGATTTGAGTCTTTTAAGTTGGGGATTAGGTGAAACTGAGTGATTAGATAGTTGGAATCGAGTACGAGATTGGCTTTGATATTTTCAAAAAAAGGTTAGTTTCTGAAATGAAATACCCTTTGCAGTAGAGTTTAATTTTTGAAATGGAGTACCCTTTGCAGTAGAGTGTAGTTTGGATTTGGGTTTCCTATGCATTGATTGTATATTTTTGTTTATGCAATGCTTGCCTGTAGAATAAAAAAAAAAAATTTATTGGGTTTGGATAAATATCGTCGATTAAAGTTTGCATCTTTTTAAAGGTTGCTTGATTGTATATTTTTGTTTGTATCCTTTTATTGTATGTGATGCTTGTCTGTATAATATAAAAATTTGAGGTTTTAATGTTTTAAGGATACTTTTCTATATTATGTGCAGTGTTTGTTAGGTTTTGTGATTTGAGGGTTTTTTTTGGATAAGCAAATTTTTATTTATCCAAAAGCAGCATGCACTGCTACATCAATACAGGCAGCATAGCTGGCAAACAAATGTACTATTTTACAATGTCTTCTTTACATAGCTAAGAACCAATTATGCTATCAGTGAGCTTTTTAACCCCCATGCAACATGCAAATCTATATTAACAGTATCATCCTTTATGTTTTCATCCCCCCTAGTCTATAGCTAACCTCCTCCTTGATTTTCTCAAGCATTTGCATACATTGCTGAGATTGTTTACCAAACCTGCGGTTATTCCTCTCCCTCCATACATGATATATGAGAGCATTCCAAGCAATTCGAAGCACTGTAGCAATAAGAGACTTACCCTTTAGCTTCCTCTTTGCCCATTGAAATTCAAAGTCCCAACTTCTGATGACTCTATGAAGCTTACATAGGTGCAGAATCTCCCTCCATACTGCCTTAGAATACTCACACTCAAAGAATAAATGGTCTCGAGTCTCCATTTGTTGATTGCACATATCACAAGTTCCATTAAGTTCCATTCCCCATTCCATCAATCGATCTTTTGTAGGGAGCTTGTTCTGAATTGCCATCCATGATATTTGGGAATGCCTTGGAATATGGTAGGCATACCATACCAATCTATCCCAATCCACCTTTGGCTGCCTTGGCCTGATTTGCTGCCACACTTTAGCCATTGAAAACCTGTCCCCAGGAAATTTCCAAACTAATCTTCCATTATTCTGATAGGTAAATTGAGCTGCTAATGGTCTCAATTGTAGGAGTTTCCTCCAAATCCAGCTACTTCCCTGGGTGATTGGGAACTGCCAGAATGAGGTGCCTTTTAGAACATAGTTGTGGATCCAAGCAATCCACCATGAACCTGCCTTAAAAAGCAATGTCCATATTATCTGCATTATGCTTGCCCTGTTCCAAGAACCTAGATCCTTCAGGCCAAGTCCCCCTTCTGATCTTGGACAACAAATTTTCTGCCAGCTCACCCTTGCTCCTCTGGCTTCTGCATCTTTCCCTAACCAATAGAATCGAGAACATAGTTGATTAATTCTAGAGAGCACTGCCTTAGGAAGAATAAAGATTCTACACCAATAGTTTTGTATATTGAACAAAACTGATTGAATAAGCTGAAATCTTCCAGCATAGGACAGAAACTTTGATGTCCAGTGAGTGATCCTAGCAGTAATCTTTGAGATAAGTGGGACACAGTCTTTTTCTGTCAGCTTCTTTGTTACTAAAGGAACCCCAAATACCTCACTGGCAGCTCTCCTAGCTTGAAGCCTGTCACCCCCTAGATTTCCTGAAGCTGAGCTCTACTGATTCCAGAAGAATAAAGTTCACTTTTGGCACAGTTGAGCTGCAAACTAGAAAGTTTATAAAAACTTTCCAGGATATCCTGCACTCCTTGGATGGATTTCAGGTGCCCTTTAGTGAAAATCATCAAGTCATCAGCAAAACATAGGTGAGTGAGCCCAATCCTTTTGCACTTAGGATGGAAATCAAAGACTTTATGCTGTGCAGCAGCATCCAAAAGCTTAGAAAGTGCATTCATAGCAAGCACAAACAGATAGGGGGAGATAGGATCTCCTTGCCTTATACCCATTTCTCCCTTAAAGTAGCCCACCAAGCCTCCATTAATTGATAGAGAGAACCTAGGACCAGTGATGCAACTCTTGATCCATGTTATAAATTCTGTTGGAAAATTCAAAGCTGCAAGAACCAGCAACATGAAGTCCCAGTCAAGTGTATCAAAAGCCTTTTGAAGGTCTACCTTTATAGCACTTCTAGGTGACAGAGTTTTCCTGGCATAGCCTCTTACTAACTCCTGTGCCATTAGGACATTATCTGAGATATTCCTTCCTTCCACAAAGGCACTTTGACTTTTGCTGATGATTGTTGGCAGGAATTTTTTGAGTCTTCTTGCCATCACAGATGTAATACTTTTGTAGACTACTGAACAACAGGAAATAGGCCTGTAGTCTTTAATACAAGTAGGATTTTGGTTTTTTGGCACTAGAGCTACAATTGTGGAATTAAAGCCTGCCAGCAAATCTCCTGTCTGGAAGAAATGAAGAATGGCATCAATGTACTCTTCCCCTACTACTGTCCAAGCTTCCTTAAAGAAGTGAGATGTGAAACCATCTGGCCCTGGAGCCTTGTCCCCCTTGATGGCAAAAATGGACTCCTTGACTTCCTCCCTGGATATTGGCTTTGAGAGTTCAAACATCTCTGCATCCGAGAAGGAGAACTACAAAAGTTCTCGTAGAAACTCCCTTGTACATCCCTCAACATTATAGTCCTTAGTGCCAATAAGTTTCTGGAAATGAGAGACTGCTGCCTGAGATATCTGTGAAAAGGTTTCAAGCCTATTTCCACTATCATCATACAAGACTCTCATTGTGCCCCTATTCTGCCTAGCTGCAACCATCTTGTGAAAGAATCCAGTATTCTGATCTCCTTCTTGAAGCCATTGAACCCTTGACTTCTGCCTGAAGTGACTCTCTTCAGCTTTCCTCAGTTCATTATACTCTTGAGCTAACATCCTTTCCTTTTCTACCAATTCATCAGAAGGATGGCTGAGTAGATCTACTTGGACCTCCTCTAACTCCTTCCTCTTAGTTGTAACCTTCTCAGATATGCTACCATAATAAGCATGATTAAAGTTCTTCAATACTGACTTTAATCTCTTCATTTTGGTATGCAACCTGACCATGGGATTACCACCAGTAGGTACCCTCCAAGAGTTCTCAACAATGTGCATAAACTCTGGATGTCTGGTCCAATAGTTAAAAAACTTGAAAGGTTTAGGTGGAGAGGCACTCACCATATCAAGCTTTATGAATGCTGGGCTGTGATCAGAAATTTCTGGAGCAAGGAATTCTACATGAGACTCTGGAAATGCTGTGAGCCATTCTGCATTAATAAGCACTCTATCTAACTTCCTTGCCAGGAAACCTTCAATTTTCTTGTTAGACCATGTGAATCTAGGCCCTATGAATGTGTGATCAAAACAATATAGAACTTGTAAGCAATCAGTAAAATTCCTTATATCAGTGCTAGGTGCTTGAGATCCATCATAACTTGAGCTTTCAGAGGGGTCAATGATAGTGTTGAAGTCTCCAGCTAGCATCCATGGAAGGTTAGACAGTGTGCTATTTAGATGAACTAAATGGCTCCATAACCTTCTCATTTCAATGCCCTCATTAGAAGCATAAATGGCAGAGAATAAAAACTTCTTGCTTGTGTAAGATATGCTACATGTAAGGCTTTGGTCCATTGAAGCAACCAGACTCAGCTGCACATGGCTTTGGTAAAGAAACCAGATTCTTCCATTATTGGCCTCAGAATAGTTATGGAACATGCTCCATCCTGGAAAACTTTTATCTAAAATCTGCTGCATATTCTGAAGCTTGACATGAGTCTCAATCAGACAGACAATGTCAGCTCTTAGCTTTCTTATTCTACTAACTACATCTTTTTGTTTAAGGGAATGATTGAATCCCCTTACATTCCATATGAATAGATTCATTAGGATTGGTTAGGCAAGGAACTTCCTAAGGTAGTGGGATTTACCTTTGCAATGGTCCTTTTTCCTTTGTCAATAGGCCCTCTCCTCTTTGTCTTCAGATTCTTCATAAGATCTGCTACTCCAGCAGAAGCTGTTCTTGGTTTCCTAGGAGAGTGCTCTGTCCTGTTTTCATCTTCAGTAACTGCCCTTGTATCATTCCTGATCTCAGGCTCAATTTCTTCCCTATCCTCTTCCTCAACTACTTCTTCCAAAATGGCATATCGATTGAGAGAACTTGCCTTCCTGGTTTCAATATTTGTTTTCTGGTTTGGCATCATAACTTCCTTATTGATGAAGCTTGACATCATATTTTGATTCTTGGGGCTTACTAATGAAGTTCCAGCATCACATTCAGCTCTTTTGCCATTCTCCTCAATAATTTCCTCTGCTATACATTCTTCCTGTCCTTGCTTCTTTTCCTTTGGCCTCCAAACCTTTGCTACAGCATTGACAGTCTTAGATGGGCAAGCTTTATCCAAATGGCCAAAAATCTTACAGTTTGAGCACCTTTGTGGCAGCCAAGGAGCTTCAACTGTTATGGACGCAATGGATCCATTCTCCAACACAACATCTATAGTGCTTGGAATGACAGTTGTGGCTGCAACTTCAATACACACTTTGGCATAGGTCAATCTCTGCTGGCTGGATGTTATTTTGTCCATGTAGAGAGGAGTGCCCAGCGCACTTGCTATATAGCTCAATCCTGTTCTTGTATAAAGCTCCAATGGAACTCGACCTAAATGTATCCAAATAGGGAGTTTTTCCATACTGAAATCCAGTGTTTCCATCCCTGGCTCCCATTTCCTGACAATAAGTGGCTTATTGTGGATATGCCAAGGGCCAGCTTCAAGAACTCGATCTCTTGCCTCTGAGTTAGAGAATTGAATCACAAAAAGATTTAGCCCAGCTGGCTTAATCTCCACAGTGCTATCTTTCCCCCATAGCAGTGTGACCATTCTCTGAAATTGACTAAAGTTTGGAATTCTTCCAATGAACTGAGCCACCACAGAGTTCTTCCAATGCTGAATTCCTTCTGCAAAAACCTCACCTGGAGGCTTTACTGTCACAGCTCTATTGCAGATCTGAGGCGGAAAAAACTGCAAAGTCTGATCAGCAGAGGCTGAGAAAAGTTTCCTCCAATCAGCTTTTGCCACCTCACCAGAAGTTGTTGTAACTGCCTCTGTCCTTTCCCCCATTCGAGCTCCCATCTGCACTTGATTTGATTGTGTAATGTTACCATGAACAATCGCGTGATCTGAATATTCCATCCATGTCCGCGCCTGATCTGAAGCCATTGAAGAAATTCGGGCTTTAAGGGATTTTTGGGTTTGAGTCGATTTTGGGAGGGTGAAACCTTGAGGAGGACCAGGAGAAGCTTTTGTGAGAATTCGGTAGCCGCCCGACGGTCGTCGGAGAAGATCTGGAGGGTGGAAAGTCACGGGTTCGAGCCTAGATCTAGGCTTTTTCGGGTTGATTTTGGGAAAACTAAGTGGGTATTGGGGTTCAGGAAGCCAAAAGGAAGATTTTGGTAGGAACCGGGAATTGTCTGGGTTTTGTCGGCGACAGTGAACGGTGGTGCACGGCGGAGGCGACGGACGAATTCTGTGTTCTGTTTTTGGTTCTCAGCTTCTCTCTCTCTCGTCTTAACTCTTAAGTGAAAAAAAAAGGGCTTTGAGACTAGATCTGTTGATTTGCAAAGAGAATATCCGGCGGCATAGCAGCAATTACTTAGACAGACGCAAAAAGGGCCAATCTCCACAATTCTATTTCCACAATTCTATTTCCAGAACAGAATGATTTGAGGGTTTTGGGTGTCATATGTATTGGTTTTGTTTGTTTTAGGAATAAAAAAGTTATAGAATCTAACATAATATTTGTATTTTGTTTATTAGAAAGATGATCTGGCAAAGGCAATCACTAGTTATGCATATAATTTTGTTAGAAACCCTAATTTAGTTTATGTGGGAAGGTATGTGCATGAATGGTCTATTGATCCTAATTTTTATCTTATGGAGTAATATATGAGATGGTACAAGAAGCTGGTTATGCCTATGTAAAGTGTTTTTCTTACCTAGAACCAGGAAAAAAGTTAGATAATGGATTTAGGGTGTGTTATGATAATGCATATTTTGTGTAAATGATAAATCATATTACAAATGTAAGGGTTTTATATATTTATGTGGAGTATGATATTGACATACCAAACTATTATTGCCAATTGTGAAAATGATGTGGGGGTATCAAATGAGGATATTGACAAAGTGTAGTTGGTCCACCTAATAGTTTTCTAGGTGAGGCATCAAGTGTCTGTTGTCCTACAAGCAATGATGTAAATGTTGAACGTATAGATGGGTCCCATGGTTTGAATAATGAGGAGGAAGATGAGTTTGTGAATGTAACATTCTTTCAAAATAAAAAAGGGCCTTTGAGGAGAAAAAAGATTGTATGAAACGGTTACTCCACATTAGTATATATCATTTTCATTCAAATCATGCCACATAATCAGATTTTTAGAAGAAGTCAACTATTTATTACACATTACATGTAATAATTAAATGATAAATACTTATTTCAGCAATTCATTAATGATTCTTGTAATAAATAATTGATTTTTTCTAAAAATCTGTTTACGTGGCATGATTTGAATGAAAAGGATATATGCTGACATAGAGTAACCGTTTCATACAATCCTTTCTCTTTTGAGGATTACTTTGAAAATGATAAGGCCAATGAGGATGAGTTAGACAATAGTGATAAGGAAGAGCTTGTGGAGGACAAATGGTTGTCTAATAATGAGGAGGAGGAGATACGGGAAATAAAAGAAAAATATGTAGAATTTAGAAGAGAAAAAGAAAAAGAAAATTTTATCCCTTGATGATGTCCAACAAGAGTAAAATTTTGAAGCCATTTTAAATGAGATTAAGAAGAGAAAGAAAGCTATTAAGGAAGCAAAAGTAAGGGTTGAGGGAGATGATTGTAGTGGGGGTGAGACAAAATATATAAACTCTTCTAGCATAGGTAGTTATGAGAGTAGTAGGGATGGGAAAGTTTTATGCAAGAAAAGAAGAAAAAAAAATTGATGGTGAGCTTCTAGCAATTGTTGGCAGAGATGCTAATGACCAAATTATCCCATTGTCTAGGTTATGGTAGAGAACAAGTATACATGGAGATGGTTTCTTGAAAACCTTCAGTCAGATCTTCATCCCAAAGATGGTGATGGATTCACTCTCGTGAGTGACATGCAAATGGTAAATAAATGTTTTGAAATTTTTAAAAGGTTCTCTTAATTTTTTAAGTTTAGGCAAATGCATTTATAAATTTATATTGCTTTCCTGTAGGGTTTGAGGGATGAGATTACGGCCTTGTTGCCAAAGGTTGAGTATCGGTTTTGTGTAAGGCATTTTTTTGCTAATTGAAAAAAAAAATAGAAACAATGACTTGCACAAACTATTCTAGGCATGTTATAAAACTGCTACAGAGGCATATTTTAAGTTGAATGCAGCTGCACTTGGTGAATTAAAAACTTCAGCTTTGGTAAGTCTTCTGGAAAAAAAAAAATCCTAAACATTGGTCAAGGGCATTTTTTTTATATACAAGATAACACTAGGATGTAGTTGATAACAACTTTACTGAAGCATTCAATGATGCTATTATCCAAGCTAGATGCATGTCTATTATTTTTATATATGCGTGAGCATATTATGCACTATTTAATGAATAAGTTTGTCATTAACATGAGAAAAAGTGTTCAATGAAAAACTTTGTTTTGTCCAAAGATTATGGAGAAAATAGAAGAAAATAAGGAATTTAGTGCTTACTGTCATGTTAATAGAATAGTTCAGAAAGGTATAAGGTTTTATGAAATGGAGATACTTTTGTGGTTGACATCACTAGGTGGAAGTGCACTTGCAAGTCATGGGATCTTATTAATATTCCATGCCAACATGCAATTTGTGTTATATTGTTTAGAAAATAGAAGATTAAAGATTATGTTTTATATGTCTACAAGAAAGAAGTGAATGAGAAAATTTATAGTAGTGTACTCCCTGCTTTACCTGGTGACAAATTTTGGCCAATTACAAAATTGGGCTCCAATGATCCACCAATTCCTAGAAAAATGCCTGTAGACCAAAAAATGATATGCAGAGATGAGGGTGAGAGCAGTGCTGGGACAAAGCTGTCAAGAAAATAAAGGAAGACGAGGTGTTAGATTTGTTTTCAACAATGGCATAACTTCAAAAAGTGTCTAAATAAAAACAAGGGTTTAATACTAAATTAGCCCCTGTACTTTATGCCTTTTATCCGTTTGGTACCTGAATATATTTTTTTGTCACTTTGATACTCGAACTTTCTTGCCGTCAATCACATTTGTCATTTGCCCTAACACCATTAGTTAATGGCTGACTAGGCAAAAAACAACCAATCAGAGCCTGACACGTAGCAAAACCGCCACATCATTAGTGCCACATCATTATATGCAAAAAAATTATAAAAAATCAAAATAAAAAATTATAAAAATTAAAATTAAAAACCAAAATTAAAAATAAATTATAAAAATTGAAATCTTTATATATATATATATTTAAAAATCTGTAAAAAAAATAGAAAAATAAGAAAAACAAATATGAAATTTTTTAATAAAAATGAAAAAATTTAAAAAAAATCTATTTTTAAATTTAAAAAAATTCTATTTTTTTTTTTAATTTTGAATTTTCATATATATTATAAAAATAAAAAACAAAAATTCAAAATAATTTATAAAATCGAAAATTATATATATATATCTAAAAAACTGCACACAAAAAAAATAGAAAAATAAGAAAAAAAAATCTGAATATTTTTAATAAAATGTAAATATTAAAAAAAAATTCTAATTTTTAAATTTTAAATTTCTATTTTTTTAATTTTGAAGTTTCATATATATTTTTTTAATTTTTAATTTCTATATTTTAAAAAATTATTTTTTTATTTTTCTTTTTAATTTTGATTTTTTCATATTTATCTTTTGATTTTTTATAATTTTTTAATTTCTAAATTAAAATTTTGATTTTAAAAATAAAAATCAGTTTTTTATTTTATACTTTTTTTGAATTTTTTTCATTCATTATGACATGGCAGGAATGATGTGGCAGTTTTGCTACGTGTCAGGCTCTGATTGGTTTGTTTTTTGCCTAGTCAGCCATTAACTAACGATGTTAGGGCAAAGGGCCAATGTGATTGACGGCAGAAAAGTTTCAAGTATCAGAGTGACAAAAAATTTTCTTCAGGTATCAAACAGAGAAAAAGCCTAAAGTATAGGGACTAATTTAGTATTTAACCCTAAAAACAAGCAAAATGCAAGTTGTTGAGATATTAAATAATTGTGTTTATTGGATTCTTATATTGTCTTCCAATTGAAAATGTGTAAAATACTTTTCCAAACGATAAATGAAGAGCAAAATCTCAATCAATCTTCGACACTAATGATCTTGAACTAACTGTGGAAGCTGGAACATTTCAGGTAGAGTCTACTTATATGTATTTTAAATTAAATGTTATCTTCATTATATGAAAATTTATCCTAATAGTCAATAATGTAGGATTTTGGTATATGTACAGAGTATGTAGAAACATTAGAAGACTCTGCAAGGCCAAGAGATAGAGACTTAAGAGGTTCAAGAGTTAGTGGTTGAAGAGGTTAAATTGGGCAAAAAGGCATATGTAGAATTGGGCAAAGAGGCAGCATTGGCCAAAGAGGCATAAGTGTCCCAAATGTCTAAGTAGATATTATTGCCTCAATTATTTAAACAGGCCCATCACCTTCATCAAGCTTTGTAACCCCTACAAAAGTAGCAAAAAAGAGACTACCAGTAATCAGGAAACCATCAACCCTTAAAAAACCACCAATCAAATAAAGGAAACAAACCAAATGAAAGGAAAGATAAAGAAAAAGTTGTGAACTGGGTGCAGTCTAGTCAGGACTAATGAAGAGGCAGTAACCAATGGATGCATTTACAAATACAATGAAAGACAAACAAAAAAATTATATTGAAGTAGGTGCGCTTGGAACAAGGGGTAAAAAGATAATTGAAGGATTAAGGATCTTCACTCATGAGAAAACATCATCAAACACAACCTTTACCAGTGCTACCCAACAATCAACAACTGTAAACATACACATAGAAGAAGATGAACCTATTGGATTTCTCAAGGTAAGTCTTTTCCCATTAAATTTTTCAGCTTATATAACAAGAATTTGATCTAAATTATTATCCAATGTAGGATCTAAAGGACGACTTGTTGGGAAAAAAAGGAAGAAGATGCATGACAGTGATGACAAACTCTTACAAAGAAGAGTAAGTTTGGAAATAAATAGCAGTTAAATATCACAATAGCAAAGACTCCCGAAAAATGGAGGTAGTGTTGATGTTATGCGATAAAAAAACTTTTGAGATGTTAATGTGACTTTTTTAATGTAATTTACTTGTAAGCTTGAAGATATTGTACTCTATGGTTCAAAATATTGAATGTTAGTTGTAATTAACATTATGGAGAATTGTTTCTTTTCAGTTGACCATCCAGTATGGATGATATTCTAAACTTGATCATGTTGATTAAAGGTTGAACTTCTGGATGTATAGATGATGTTCTAAACTTGATCATGTTGGTTAAAAGTAGATCTTCTGAATGTGGTCACCCTTTATTCGGAGCAACGATTTCACTATATTGAATATTTGATATACTTTCATAATCAGGTAACTAAATTAAAGCAGAAAATAAATAATTGCAATTTGCAAGAAAAAAGGCATTGCATTTTGTTTTGTCATATAACATTGCATTTATTCGCTGGACAAATAACTTAACCTAATAAGTAAATTATATCTCTAAACTCAATCATCTACAAAATGCCAAAAAAAGTAATACAAGAACATTATTTTGAAAATCACCAATCCAATCTTATACGCATATGTCCAATTTTTACTTTTTGCCAGCATTCCCTTGCATACTTTCATCTTTTTTTTTTCTGACTTTTAACCTTGTTTACTAGCCTATGAACTTCATCAGTCTTGACAATTATCTTCGATTGTATTTTCTCAACCTCAACTCTCTATTTTCCATCAATAAGATATTGTTTTGACTTAATAATTTATCCATCATATATCACAATGGAAAAACCCATATCCAAACCAGTCTGCATCAAATATCACTAACCGAAATCAATATCCAAAATTTAATCTATGTAAAAAACCAACAAAAAAGTTCGTTTTGCATTAACTGAGATAACAAAGCACATGTTGAACTGGGTTTTAAAGTCAACATACTTAACATTAATCTATGCCAAAAAACCAACAAAAACAAACTTTTGTTGTTATAAAATTTATTGTCTTTGTTCCATGAAGTCTTAGAGGTGCAGATTTCAGCAATTAATCCACAGTGACATAAAAAATCCCTCGACTACTTTGTTGATATTCAACTAGATGTAGATCATGACATTTTTAAGTTAAAGATTCGAGTGAAGAAGTAAAGAAGAGAAGTAATTGGTTTATGTCAACCTCGGAATTTAGGGTGAATGAGCAAAATACGTAGATTATAAAAGAAAGAACAAGAAGTAGATTAAAGAAGAAAAAAAAAGGTAAGCAATGGGTGAAGAAGTAAAGGATGTTACTTTCTTTGGTTTTTTTCTTTGTTATAATGCCCAAACAAAAAAAAAACAAAAAAAAAAATCCTTTTGAACATTTTTACCGATTTACTATTTTTTTCTCCTTTAAAAATTTTGAACTTTTTCTATGTGGCTTTAATGTAAATGAGATGGCATTTCTATCTGGATGACATGTAAAAGTTTCCAAATACCGTATTTTTATTGGACAAAAAAGACATGTTATCATGGCATTAAGCAAGGGGATAACTTGCTTGACGAAAATAAAGCCTAGGTATCTGTTGTCGGATTTACCACGCAAGTGCACGTATCATTAACAAGTAATATAATGAAAAATAAAGTGTCGATCCCACGAGAAATTGTTACTAAATTTGTTAAGTACTAAAATTAAAACAACCTAATCTTATTCAAACAATTAATTAAAAGTTGTAATTAAAAACTAATAAAAGAAAGCAAATTAAAAGGTGAATTAAATCAATTGAGAAAAGCTTAGGATTACAATTTCCCTCAACACTTTGTATGAACCTCTCCTACCCTCTTAACTTGATTAATGATCTTGAGTTGTTAACCTAGAGTTCTAAGCTATTTATAAGGATTTTCCGATGGTCTTATAAAAATATCCCTCTTAACCAATTAACTATATTCCTATGATAGTTGAATTAAAGAGAAACTCATTAAGCTTAGACTCTAAAATTGATTACACATGATACGTAATTGTATTCCTTGTAAGATAATATTTGCTATATACTATATAATAAACAGAATATATGTATAAAACAGATAAAGAAACTTGATAAAATATATACTTTGAACTTGCATGTAATTACAAAATACAGAGAGCCGAATATATGAACACTTATAGGAATTGATTTGAAAAAATCAATATCGAGTCAAGGTTGGACCTCTAAACTTAAGACGAATTTTGCCTGCCTCTAAGGTGCTTGCATATAGTATGCAAATCGTCTCCCAGGCCTCTTCGATAACGCTGCTCTAGAGGGAACACTCGAAGCAACTCAGCGAACCGAAAAATGGTAGACTCTCTCTCAATTAGAAAAGAATAATGCAGTGAATTTGTATGTAACAAACAGACTCTGGAAGTTTGAATTTATAGAGGGACAAAAGTCTATTCGGAAATGTGCATCAGTTTGAAGGAGTCTGCTCGATCATAACAGACACATCCCAAGAGGGGAACCATTTAGGTTATGCACAGCACAGAACCGACATGACAAATTTCGAAAAGAGACATTCTAGATGCAGACCTGACTGGTTCGGTCCTGGACTGAACAATTACAATTAATTGGACAGTAAGCAAGTTGGTCCGGCTGGGCAGTAAAAAGAATATTGCTGACCCAAGCCCAAGCCCAGGTCCGATTCGACCTGACCCAGCCCAAGCTCGGCCCGACTCGGCTCGGCTCGGCGACGGCAGCGCGCGCGTGTGGTCCAGCCCAGTTTGTGTAGGTCCTTACCCACCACAAAACTTGGGTGCCCCTTGGGGCCCAACGCAACATAGAACACAAGCATATAAAAACAACAAGCTAAAGCCATACATTGTTCTATGTGGGATTGACTACCAACACAACTTCAACCAACTTTCTTCCTTTTTAAGTGGGTATTTAATGAGACTAATTTCTCATTCAATTTTGATATCAATTGTGTATGTTAATTATACACCGTGTATATAGTTACGACAATCTATGTCTTAGTATACGTATTTCGTATATATACACCCAAAATAATACATTGATATCCAACAAACCCCCACATAAATGGAAATTGTCTTATTAAATCGACAAACTGACTTGGAATTTGAGAGAGAATAACTTTGAAGAGTTATTGCATCAGGATAGGTAGCTTTTGGCTTTGAACCTTCCATAGCGATAACTATCGGATTTACTCGGCTAACTAGTGAACATGATGTCTTGAACTATTCAGCCTTTCGTGTAAACCAAGACAATAGGTATCACGCAATTCCTCTTCGAACATCTTCGGTTCTCACGGTTGTATCCATTTTGGCCCCGAACACTTCCTGGTTTCTATGAGTACTCTAGAGAATTTAGCCTGATCAATTCTCATAGAAGTAGCCACGTTTCTTACTCATATTAGGTGATTGCTTATTAAGAGTATTATGCAATACCTTACTTGATTCTATCAAGATATAAGAATCATTAAAAGCATAGCTTATCCTAACTCTTTTGCTGGCAACACTAATTCATTATAGGAATGGATTAGAGTGTTTAACCTTTTTAGTGCTCACACTAAGTTATCATGACTCGGTTGTCCCTTTGAACCTAGATCTTGGGATCTCCAGTCAGCTAGGTTGGGTTGCCATTATGTAACTTTAATTTATAGGCTTAAGACCTATTCCCCTCGATGAGTTATATACTTGTTCTCTTGTTAAACCGTTCGTTAGCAGATCTGCAGTATTATCCTTTGATTTTACATAATCAATAGAGATAATCTCATTTGAGAGCAACTGTCTAACAGTATTGTGTCTTCGACGAATGTGTCAAGATTTATCATTATACAAACTACTCTGTGCCTTACCAATTGCAGATTGGCTATCACAATATATACAAATTGCAGGCACAGGTTTCGGCCAACATGGAATATCTTTTAAAAAATTATGAAGTCATTTTGCTTCTTCTCCAACTTTATCTAAAGCTATAAACTCAGATTTCATAGTGGATCTGGCAATAAATGTTTGTTTAGAAGATTTCCATGACACTGCACCTCCTCCAATAGTAAAGATAAACCCGCTAGTGGATTTAGAATCTTTAGCATCGGATATCTTGTTTGCATCAGTGTACCCTTAAAGTACAGCTGGATATCTTGTATAGTGCAGTCCATAATTTGAGGTGTATCTCAAATATCTAAGTACCCTCACAATGGCATTCCAGTGATCCATTCCAGGATTACTAGTGAATCTACTCAGTTTGCTAACTGAGTAAGCTATGTTTGGTCTTGTACAGTTCATGAGATACATAAAACCACCAATTATCCGCGAATATTCAATTTGAGATATTGCGTCACTGGTATTTTTCTTTAGATATAAATTAACATCTACGGGTGTTTTGGCTATATTGGTATCATTCTTATTGAATTTCTCAAGAATATTATTTACATGCCATCTTGAGATATTACCATTCTTACTGGTCAAAACAATGATAAATCCCTTATTCGTGTTCTTTACGTATACGTATTTATCGCATTCATTAATAAGAAAACCATTTGACAATATTGTATTGTCAAATTTTTGATGCCATTGTTTAGGAGCTTGTTTTAAACCATATAATGATTGAACAAGCTTACACACCTTCCTTTCCTGTCCCGGAACTTTGAACCCTTCGGGTTGTTCCATATAGATTTCTTCATCTAAATCTCCATTTAGGAAAGTTGCCGTAACATCCATTTGGTGTATTTCGAGATTGTTAAGAGCTGTTATAGCTATTAACATTCGAATGGATGTTATTCTCGTAACTGGTGAGTACGTATCAAAATAATCGAGCCCTTCCTTTTGCTTGTATCCTTTTATTACAAGTCGGGCTTTATATTTATCGATCGATCCATCTGCCTTCATTTTCCTCTTAAATATCCATTTGGATCCTAACGCTTATGCCCTTGAGGAAGATCCACCAGTTCCCATGTATGATTTTGCATGATGGATTCAACTTCATTGTTAATGGCCTCTGTTGAGAATTGTGTTTCTGGAGATGAGATAGCCTCCTTAAAAGTTTGAGGTTCATTTTCTAACAAATATGTTAGAAAATCCGAACCATACTTAGTTGGTATTTTGGCCTGTTTGCTTCTTCTGGGTTCCTCTTGTTCCTCTTCATCCATATTTGGATCACTACTTGAGGACTCATGAGTTCTCTTATAGTCTTATTTTCTTGTCTTTCCTTGTAAGAAAGTACATCTTCAAAGAACGAAGCATTCCTTGATTCAATTATCGTATTGATATGAATATCGGGAATGTCCGACTTGAACATAAGAAAATGGTAAGCAGCACTATTGTTTGCATATCCAATTAATATGTAATCAACAGTTTTAGGTCCTATTTTGACCTTCTTAAGTGGAGGAACAACTACCTTTGCAAGACACCCCCACACTTTCATGTATTTGTAGGATGGTCTTCGACCCTTCCACAATTCATACGGTGTCTTGTCTAACTTCTTGTGGGATATTTTATTTAAAATACAATTAGCTGTTAAAATAGCCTCCCCCACAAGTTCTGAGGTAACCCTGAACTTATCAACAAAACGTTTATCATTTCTTTCAACGTTCGGTTCTTGCGTTCTGCAATACCATTTTATTGAGGTGAGTAAGGAGTAGTGGTTTGATGGACAATACCATTTTCCGAATAATATTCATTAAATAACGAATCATATTCACCACCTTTATCACTCCTTATTATCTTAATTTTCTTGCTTAGTTGATTTTCGACCTTAATTTTAAAGAGCTTAAAAACTTCCAAGGCCTCCTCTTTGATTTTTAGCAAATAGACGTAACAATATCTTGTGTAATCATCAATAAAAGTAATAAAATACTTTTTACCACCTCTAGTTTGCACAAACTTTAAGTCACATACATCAGTGTGAATTAAATCTAGAGGTTCACTACTTCTTTCTATCGAATAGAAAGGAGTCTTAGCTAATTTGGATTCTACACAAATTTCACATTCGTGATTTTTGTCATGACAACTTTCGGAAGCAAATCCAAATTGTTGATTCTCTGTAAGGTCTTGTAATTACATGACCTAATCTACCATGCCATAATTTAGATGACTCAACCAAATAAACAGAAGAAATATTCTTATTAATAATCTTGTTCTTTGGTACAATAGTCATTACTTTGAGCTTAAAAAGCCCATCACATAGATATCCCCTACCAACAAACATCCCACTTTTAGTGAGTACAAATTTATCAGACTTGTATACGAGCCTAAACCCATTCTTGCTCAATAGAGAGCCGAAAACCAAGTTCTTTCGAATTTCAAGAGCATGAACCACATTGTTCGAAGTGAGTTCTTTCCCATAAGTCATCTTGAGTACTACCTTCCCATGGCCTCGAACCTTGCAAAGCGTAGAGTTCCCATATATAGTTGCTCATCACCAGTGGCTTTTTTGTATTCGGAAAAACTCTTTCTTTCAGAACATACGTGACAAGTGGCCCCGGTATCAATCCACCATGTCTTAGGGTTTTCCACTAGGTTCACTTGTGACACTACAGCAGCAAACTCAATCTCATAATCATCAACTGGGTTGGCTTGAGCTTTCTTTTTCTTATTCTGTCGGCAGTCCTTTGCACGATGTCCGAGCTTATTGCATTTGAAACAAGTTCCTGTGAACTTCTTGAAATCCGTTCAGCTTGGGAAAAACTTGAACCAACGTATTTCCTCTTGTTGGTCTTCTTCGAATGTTCAACAACATTCGCCTTGGCTTTCATAGTTTGAACCTTAACCCTCTTCTCTAAACCACGGTTATCCTCCTCGATCCTTAACCGAACGACCAAGTCCTCTAGATCCATCTCCTTTCTTTTGTGCTTTAGATAGTTCTTGAAATCCTTCAACGAAAGAGGTAGTTTCTCTATCAAAGTCGCCGTTTCAAATTATTCACTAAGAATCATTCCTTCGGCTGTAATCTCATGGAGGATCAGCTGATACTCTTGGACTTGACTGATCACTATTTTGGAGTCCACCATTTTAAATTTCAAAAACCGGCAAACCATAAATTTCTTCGTGCCGACATCCTCGATTCTGTATTTTCTCTCTAAAGACTCCCACAGCTCTCTAGCTTTCTTGATCGGACTATACACGTATAACGTGTTGTCCAAACCGTTGAGAATATAGTTCTTACATAGGAAGTCAAAATGCTTCCATGCTTCCACTGAAGCTACAACCGTAGTATCGATCTCTCCCTCATTCGAAGTCGGGGCCTCCTCTCGTAATAACCTGGTTAGGTTGAGGGTGGTCAAATAAAACAGCATCTTTTGCTGCCATCGTTTGAAGTCCAGACTACTGAACTTCTCGAGTCTCTCACCATGTGTGACATGTAGAGCTTGTGGCACTGCAGGAGCACTAGCAGTACTGGTAGATTGTTCTGCCATCTGTTATTCAAAAATAACAGGATCAACTTGTAACAGTTTATAGAATAATGTATACAGAAACGATATGTATCTGAGAATATGATCACTAATAGTATATATATATATATATATATGATCACTAATAGTATATATATATATATATATATATATATATATATATATATATATATATATGATCACTAATAGTATATATATATATATCACAATATATAAATATATATTTTTTTATTACTAAATAAAATAGAAATAAATGAAATATTTCACAAACAGTATGTAAATAATATTGCACAAACAGTAGCCAACTTCTCACTAAGTAGTACAATCGAAAATAACAAAGAAACAGTAAACAATGTAAATCGGTACTGTTTATGAAAAATATAAAAGTTATAACACTTAAACAAATATTATATAACTATAACAAAACAAAGTATGTATCTAAGATATAACAATATATATATTACTTAGACAAACAGTAAGGATATATAGCATGTGACAGTAATATATATATAAATATATGTTATAAACAAGATGTAAGAATATATATATATATATATATATATATATAAAAGACGTCAGAAGAATATATAATTTTTTTTTGAATATTAAAACACTTTAAAGAAATAAACAAAGTTTTATAAACTGACAATTATAAAAGTGCTTATAAAATATACTACAGTAGAACACCGAATATATATATATATATATTCAAAACAGTTACTGTAAGAAATATAAACATATTAACGAAACAATTTATAAGAAACAGAACAGTATCGATATATAATATAATATATATATATATATATAAATATATAAAAGCAAACAGTAGCGATTATCAAGGCAAACTTACAGAATGTATATAACAATATATAAGTTACAAGCAGTAGAGATGTAACTAATATAATATTTATATATATAAAATAACAGTAAACAACAGTATATATATTCTAACCCATATAACAGTATATATAATCCAAACAAAGAAGAAAAAAATTGTTTTAAGAATGTAAGATAATATTTGTTATATACTATATTATAAACAGAAAATATATATATAACAGATAAAGAAAAAACTTGATAAATATATATATATATACTTTGAACTTGCATGTAATTACAGAATACACAGAATTGAATATACGAAACTTATAGGAATTGATTTGAAAAAATCAATATCGAGTTAAGGTTGGACCTCTGACCTTAAGACGAATTTTGCCTGCCTCTAAGGTGCTTGCATATAGTATGCAAATCGTCTCTCAGACCTCCTCGATAATGTTGCTCTAGAGGGTACACTCGAAACAACTCAGTGAACCGGAAAATGGTAGACTCTCTCTCAATCAGAAAAGAATAATGTAGTGAATTTGTGTGTAACAAACAGACTCTGGAAGTCTGAATTTATAGAGGGACAGAAGTCTGTTCAGAAAGGTGCACCAGTTGGAAGGAGTCTGTTCGGTCAGAACAGACACATCCCAAGAGGCGAACCGATTCGGTCATGCACAGCACCGAATCGGCATGACAAATTTCGAGAAGAGACATTCTAGATGCAGACCTGACTGATTCAGTCATGGACCGAACAGTCACAATTAATCCGACAATAAGCAAGTTGGTCCGGCTGGGCAGCAAAAAAAAATTGCTGACCCAAGCCTAGGTCCGACCCGACCCGCCCCAACCCGACGACGCTCATGTGGTCCAGCCCAATTTGTGTAGGTCCTCACCCACCACAAAATTTGGGTGCTCCTTTAGGGCCCAACCCAACATGGAACACAAGCATATAAAAACAACAAGCTAAAGCCTACATTTTTCTATGTGGGATTGACTACCGACACAACTTTAACCAACTTTCTTCCTCTTCAAGTGAGTGTTTAATGAGATTAATTTCTCATTCAATTTTGATATCAATTGTGTATGTTAATTATACAGCGTGTATGTAGTTACGACAACTTACGTATTTAGTATATATACACCCAAAGTAATACGTATTTTGTATCATTCTCTTCAGCCATTGTATGGTTGTGAGTTGAAGCTTGTAAATTCTCCCTTTGAAGTCGATGAAAAGTTCTTTCCGATTCTGAATCAAAAAGAACAAGTTCCAAATTTCTAGCTCTTCGCATACAAAGATCAAGAGTACCTGAAAATAAGAAAAAGAAAGTTTAAATTAAGACTAAGGTTGCTTGGTATTAATATCAACAAAAAATAGTAAAACAATTCCCCGAAAACGGTGCCAAAAACTTGTTGTCGGATTTACCATGCAAGTACACGTATCATTAACAAGTAATATAATGAAAAGTAAAGTGTCGATCCCACGAGGAATTGTTACTAAATTTGTTAAGTATTAAAATTAAAACAACCAAATCTTATTCAAACAATTAATTAAAAGTTGTAATTAAAAACTCATAAAAGAAAGCAAATTAAAAGGTGAATTAAATCAATTGAGAAAAATCTATGATTACAATTTCCCTCAACACTTCGTATGAACCTCTCCTACCCTCTTAACTTGATTAATGATCTTGAGTTGTTAACCTAGAGTTCTAATCTATTTATAAGAATTTTTCGATGGTCTTATAAAAATATCCCTTTTAACCAATTAACTATATTCCAATGATAATTGAATTAAAAAGAAACTCATTAAGCTTAGACTCTAAAATTAATTACATATGACACGTAAGTGTATTTCTACCCTACATGCAGATCAATTCATCATAATAAATGAATATGAAACATATGTTATTCAATCCATGTCTAACACTAAACTCCCTTTTCCAAGTTGTATCTAGATTACCAAATCAATCTAATTGGTGGCCAAACAATTAGAAAATTAAGAACAAGATTGAATAAACAACTCAAATATCATTAAATCAAGCAAGAGAGTAAAATAATCCAAACTACATGTTGAGTTCCATTGCAATCCTAGAAAATAAATTTAGTTCATGCTAAATAATAAAAATATAAAACAAAAGAGCTTCATCATCATTAATATTACAAGAAAGATAAAGAAGAGTAAAGGAAAAGAGAAAACTAAAGTTTGTTAGGTCTTTAGTCTTCAAATCTCCAAAACCTCTCTTTAACTCCTTGCAAACTTGTGTTGGCTGCTCTTCTCTTAAGAAAATTTGGTTTCTAGAACTTAATTCCCTTTATTTGAGCCTTTAAATGTCCTATTTATAGAGTTTTAGACCCTTGGAGTTAGAAACTTCGCGTCCAAGCAACAAGTAAGTGTTTTTTCGTCTTTATTTTTTTCACACAGTCGCATGGGCGCCGCGGCGCCGATTTTGGGCACCGCAGTGCCCGTGAACCTGACTTACTGGCGCTGCAGCGCTGGATTCCGACGTCGTGGCGCCAGCCTCTCTGTTTGTTGCACTTTGCTTCTGTCGTCTTCTCGCACTTCCTGGGATAATTTGGATGGGTAAATCTTGTCCAATTTGGACGAGTAAACTACCGTAAGGTATGAAAATCAGCTTCAAAAGTCAAGAAGGAAGTTTTCTTGAATAAAGACTTTAAGATCATGTTTTGCTAGCAACAAACTCCGGAGGTCAAATCTGCCCATGCATTGCTTTACATCTTTTTTCATCTTTTCGCACCTCAAAGCTCCTTCTCACTTTGGACCTATAAAAATACAAAAATACTAACTTATGGTGGCTGCTCTCCATAAAAATACAAGAAAGATAAAGAAAAGTAAAGGAAAAGAAAAAAAAAAAGAAAAGAAAAACTAAGGTTTGTCAAGTCTTTAGTATTCAAATCTCCAAAAGCTCTCTTTAACTCCTTGCAAACTTGTGGTGGTTGCTCCCCTCTTAAGAAAATTAGGTTTTTAGAACTTAATTCCCCTTTATTTGAGCCTTAAAATGTCATATTTATAGAGTTTTAGACCCCTGGAGTCAGAAACTTCGCGTCCAAGCAACAAGTAAGTGTTTTTTCGTCTTTATTTTTTTCACACAGTCGAACGGGCTCTGCGGCGCCGATTTTGGGCACCGCAGTGCCCGTGAACCTGACTTACTGGCGCTGCAGCGCTGGATTCCGACGTCGTGGCGCCAGCCTCTCTGTTTGTTGCACTTTGCTTCTGTCGTCTTCTCGCACTTCCTGGGATAATTTGGATGGGTAAATCTTGTCCAATTTGGACGAGTAAACTACCGTAAGGTATGAAAATCAGCTTCAAAAGTCAAGAAGGAAGTTTTCTTAAATAAAGACTTTAAGATCATGTTTTGCTAGCAACAAACTCCGGAGGTCAAATCTGCCCATGCATTGCTTTACATCTTTTTTCATCTTTTCGCACCTCAAAGCTCCTTCTCACTTTGGACCTATAAAAATACAAAAATACTAACTTATGGTGGCTGCTCTCCATACAAATACAAGAAAGATAAAGAAAAGTAAAGGAAAAAAAGAAGAAGAGAAAACTAAGGTTTGTCAAGTCTTTAGTCTTCGAATCTCCAAAACCTCTATTTAACTCCTTGCAAACTTGTGATGGTTGCTCCCCTCTTAAGAAAATTAGGTTTCTAGAACTTAATTTCCCTTTATTTGAGTCTTAAAAGGTCCTATTTATAGCGCTTTAGACCTTTGGAGTCAGAAACTTCGCGTCCAAGCAACAAGTAAGTGTTTTTTCGTCTTTATTTTTTTTTTCACACAACCGCACGAGTGCTGTGGTGCTGGTTTTGGGCGCCGAAGTGCCCATGAATCTGACTTGCTGGTGCTGTAGCGCTGGATTCCGACGCCGCGGCGCCAACCCCTTTGTTTGCTACACTTCGTTTTTGTCATCTTCTCACACTTACTCGGCTGATTTGGTTGGCAAATCTTGTTCGATTTGGACAAGTAAAATACCGTTGGAAAGGTATGGAAATCAGTTTCAAAAGCCAAGAATGAAGTTTTCTTGAATAAAGACTTAAAAATGTTTTTCTAGCAACAAGTTCCGGAGGTCAAATCTGTCCATGCGTTGGTTTGCACTTTTTTTTTCGTCTTTTTGCACCTCGAAGCTCCTTCTCACTTTGGACCTATAAAAATACAAAAATAGTAACTTAATAACTAACTTAAAGATGAAATAAATAAATAAATAAAATTAATCTAAAAGCAATTAAAACTAATCAATTCCGAATAAAAACTTCAAGGATTTAGCCGATTTGAATGCACAAAATATGGTAAAATAATTATATTTCATAGAGTTATCAGTATCTAATTGTAAATTTTTTTTTTTTAGATACCAAATAATTAAAAAAGTATATAGTTTGGAACGAATTTGCATATTAACCCATTCATCCATGATACCACCATTTGATTCCCTTCTGGCTTCACTACCAAGTAAAGTTAGTTGCTTCCGCAAATCAAGTATATATTCTGCCTGTCACACATATTTTAGTCTTAAGTTAGACTGCGCCCTATATGTCATCAAAACTTTACCAAGGCTAACAAGAAAGAAACTATCCAAAAATTGGGATCTTTCAGCCAAAGAGTGGACATGTGCAGCATAGACATATGAGAACTGAAATATTTGATGTGCAAACAAAAACTTACTTGAGGTTCATTGGTGCAACGTGTAAGGCATGTCCATATGGAAAGACGTAGAAGGAGCCATTGGTCCTACTACAGCTGTATAACCACAAGGCATTCAATAATCCCCGCTAACAGTCAAAATTTTACATCTACAGACCTGATAATTCAGATAAAGTTGACTACTCAAGAGCTATATAATTCCTAGGTTGAGTAGTAGTAGTTTTCTATATTATTGCCAACATTAAAGTAGATTAAAATATCTGTCAAAAACATTAATATTCACAGGCTCTCAAAAGTCTGTTGGAGTCAAATAAAAGGGTAAAAGCAAGCCATGGTGTCTCCATTCTCTGGGTAACTCTCTTAGAGATTTTGCAGAACTATGCAAAATCAACAAGAATCGCAGACTTTAAACAACAAGAGACAGTGAGCCATGAGTATTCCTTTACCAAGCCAACAAAACAGATGAATAAAATAGAAGCCAATTCACTTGAATATAAGGGCAGAACACCTCAACCATAAACAATCACCTTCATGAAAACAACCAGAAATCTGAAACTTTCATGAGAAATAAATTTCACCACTTCAGGTGAGAGCTGAGGGCATCTCAAAGTAGCTTGAACAAAGACCCCATTCGTCCGGATCATAACTCAGAAAAATATCAAACGGACTAAAGTACAACTTCCTCAGCCGTGAAAAAATCCACTCAGACAAAACCAAAGCACCAGCCAAGCCATTGCTTTAAAGAAGGTGCTCACCTAACAAACATCCTCAATAGAATAAAAATATACTTATCAGAAAAAGGATCCTAATTCTCTAAACAGAAAAACACATAAAAACACCATGAACATCTAATATGGAATCAACTTCACTAGCAAAACCGATAATCCCCACAATACTGCTAAGATAATAATAAAAAGCAAATAACTAATGGATGATAAGAGCAATCAACTAAAATCAACCCAACTCAATTTGAAAAAGATAAAAAAAAAAAAACTTCCAAAAGTTATTAAAGCAAGTTTCAAAATTCAAAATAGCTACACCATCAATAAAAAAATTCCAAATAACATGAAACCAACCCATAAAACAAAAAACCTTAGGCCACCTCAATAGTCAAAATGTGCCTAATAAAGGGATTAATTAGAATCCCAAAAATACAGGAATTTAAACTAAGGATTTGCATTTGATCTCTGCATCAGCAAAACCATTGCTAACAGGATGAGCTAACTTCTAATCACCATGGATTTAAAGAGTTTTAACATCCAGCTTGAACAATAATAAACACCGGTGGACACTTACCTTATTTACCTAAATAACACCAAAAAGAACTTTTCCCAGCAAAAAGTTCCCATAAAATGCTTTGTAAATCACTTTTTTTTTTTTGAAATAATAATAAATCCAAACCTAAATCTTCAAATTAGGGATGACAATAGAGCGGGATGGGGGCGGATATTGCAAAATCCACCTCCGTCCCGCCATTGGAATACTCTGCCCCGTCTCGCTCCGCTGTGGATGTTGAAATTTTATTACCATTACCACCTCCATGGATGTCAGTTACATCCGTAACCTCATCCGACATTTATTAGTTATTTCTAATTTTTTTAACTAATAAAGCATTGTAATAAATTCAACATAAGCATCAAATGATAAAGTATTAGGTTTAGGTTTTTAAAAAAAGAAAAAATAATAGGTTTAGTTGTATTACTTTATTATCTTTTTAAAAACTAAATATTTAAAGGTAAAAAAGTAATTTCAATATCTGGGACGAGGCAAAGTAGGTAATTACCAAAACCGTTCCATTCCCGCCTTTTAAACAAAAAAAAACCGCCCATCCCGCTATGCCTCCACTATTAAAAAAAAAACCTCTCTATTCGAAACAGATTGGTTCGAAATCTACTGGGCAGTTCGAGTTTTGTCATCCCTACTTCAAATAAATGAGCAGGTGTGCTAGAGAGAGAGATGCTTAACAGCCTGAGTATTAATAGAAGCCAATGTGCCTAATTCAAAGAATGAATTTTATCAATGTGCTATATGGTTCTAAATCAAATTTCTCCCAAGTTCCAATACAAATGGTATGAGAAAAAGGTTATAAAGCAAAGCATTTTCAGAAGCATTGACAGAGACATTACCTGGAGAACAAAAGCGACAGCTTCCTCATGCATTGACATCATACTGTATATATGAACACAGGCATGCATTCGGTTTTCCTTGAGGCAGAAGCGCAGGGCAGACTTAGATTCATAGAAGAAATCAGGCCCGTTCTCTCGCCCTTTTCCAAATTCACATTGTAGGAGACGCAAAAGGGAACTATCATCTTCTAGATACAATATAAAGGAAAATCAAACAATAAATAAGAAGACGAGGCTAACATATATATCCTCAACCTGCTGAATATCCATGATTAAAGAAATGCATTTACATGTACTAAATAGAACAAATTAGACATAATTTGAAATCATTGTATGTTTTATCTTTCAAGAACCCCTCAAACTAAAAGCTCAAGTTGTTAGATGAGGTCCCAAGAAGACTTTTGATTTACTAACATTCCCCCTCATGTACAAGCCACTGTGAACTTAAAGGAGTAAAGCTTCTAAATTCTAAACCAACCAACTCCACCTGCTTAGCTACAAAGAGAGCAACAAGTTGTGGATTCCTGGATCCTCGTTATGCAAACGATGAAACACACAGAATTCCAAGTATTTAATTACTTTAAGGGTTTCATTCCTGCATGTTGCACAAATTTTCTATAAGAAGTCGTTCAAGATCCATCAAAGAAACGAATGATTAAATAAGCAAATATGGGAAGAACAGTAATTTGCTTAAGGTTCACTTGGATAACGCATCATTGCAGGAATAAGTTTCCTTGGGTTCAAGTTGTTTGAGGCCATCCATGACTCCACAATCTCATATGCATCAAGAGTAATAAGATCTGGGCACTGCAATGTGCAATATCATTACTTGTATTTGAAAGTATGAACTAGAAATGAGAGGTTGTATGCTATTACAAAGAGAAAATATCAACTAGCTTATATAGGATAAAACCGAAAGAGGAATTCAGTGACATGAAAAAAATTAAGAAAGTAATAATAGTTCTAAATCACAGTAATGGATTTCGCGGTTGCGGTTTTGTGAGCGGTTGTTGAGGAAGTGAATTTAATAGTATTTTAAGGAATTTGATAATATCGCGAGTGTTACGTAACAGATAAAATGAGGTGAAGAAATTTAATTTCCATTATGTTAGGCAATGTAACGGCAGCATTTTAAACAAGGACCTGCTAACCAACCAGTAGAATGTGATGGAAAGAATGTTGGGAACCTGATCTGTACCTGAAGATCTATTGGAACAGCAGGTTTCCTAAGCACTTCCAATGCCTTCTTTGCTTCTCCTTGCTATAGGAAAAAGTAGAACAGCTGTAAGGGTCAAATGAAAAAATAGAATAACAAAGTAAAAATATCTAATTAAATATCACTTATAAAAAGTTAACAAAGCCTCTCTCTTTCTAAGCTTAATCAATAAATGATTAATATGTCTACTGTATTAGCTCCTTTCTTCTGTTACTTTATGAGCCGCCAATAGAAAAGAGAAAAAAAAAAATGAAGGAAATAAGTCTATTATCCTTCGGAATGAAGAAGAGTAAATGAAAAGTTTCCACTGAAACCTGGAAGGGTCGTCGCAAGCCGGTACAATCAGATTGCCAATCAAAGCAATGGGAATTTCACTATGAACAATGCTCGAAAGCGGTCTTAACCAGAAAATGATAAGGAGGAGAGTAACAGGCATGACAAGAGCCGTGTTTCTCGTGAACGAATAATGGATTCCTGCAAGAATCAGAAGAGTGAGAGCAGAGTGAAGAAGAAGTGGGAATAATTCCTAGTTAAGTGGTAGTTTCCAAGGGTGAAACGGAGGAAGAATCTCTGCTGTCAGTTGATAAGATCAATGATGTTTTTGCCTGGAAGTCCTCGTGATTCAGGTCCAGCGAAAAGAGTGGCTGAACTTTTGGGAAGGAAATCGCATTTTTTTATGGAGGAGGAAGCACAGAACTCTGTTTGTCGGCTCAGAGTTTTGCAGAAGGGGATGGAAGGGAAGATTGATTCATTTCTAAATTCTCTTCTTCACTATATTCATTTTTTTGTAACAATAGTTAATGCCTTTATGGACAAAAGTAAATACAATATAATAGTAGTAATTCTTTTCATATCGACAACCATTTAACCAGTTGGCTGTACCAATGTCACTAATGGTTGCGATGTTTTCATTGCTTAACATAGATGTCTTTCCTGCATGGTTTTTTGGTGTTCTAAGCCAGAAATTCATGTTATATCGATTTATGTTTTCTCTGAGGAGCTGGAGGTTTTACTTTTGCTTGCTGTACATCATCTATCCAAGTGTAGAAGTAGCATTTTATCTTCCTTTGTAATGAAATTATCTACTATTCATCCCCATAACTATTGAAAAAGTGAATCAGGACTCTATTTTTAAATATTTATTTATTTAAATTTAAATAAATAATATATAAGATAACTTTGTTAATTTTAAAAGGGTGTTTACTTATTCACTTTTTAGTATTTTTGGAGTTTACACTTTTATATTAAAATAATAATAATAATAATAATATATATATATATAAAAATAGATAGATAGATAATATATATAAAAAAGAGTGACACAAACAAACAAAGAAAATTATGATGCTAAATGGTATTGATTGCTGGTTTCTCTCTCACTAGCCTATTAGATAAATTTATGGTTAATTTTTACTTAAATGAAAATGAGAAGGTCAAATAATTCAAGACTTAATCTAATTAGTTAATGCAGGTTTTTTAGAGGTGTCATCCAGTAAATTTGGAGTTTGAATTCCAATATATGCAATACTTTTTTATATCTTTAGACTGCAACTTCCTTTGAAGTAAAGAAAATGAAGAGGTTAAAAACGAATATCCTAAATATAAATTTAGGATGTTTTGAAAAGATTTGAGGCTGTCCACGTCGCCGTTCTCTTTTTCTTTTTAATAAAGGGGGACAAAGTGGAGAGGCCGGTCTCTCCACTTTGTCCATTTTCTTAATTTATATTTAAATTTTGGTTTTTTTAATTTTTTAAATTTAAGTTAGTTTATTAAATATTAAAAAAATATGATGTAGAAAAATGGAAGAGTTTGAGAAATTTGGTGAGAAAATTTAAATTATTTTATATTTTATAATTCGTGTATTCGTGTTGTGTTCGTGAGTGTTTAAGGTATTATATCCATAAGATAAATTTTGTAGATGAGGAATTTATGAAGGGTGTGAGATCATTTTATATATATTTTTACATGTTAATAAAATCGTTTTATGTATATTTTGTATGTGTTTAAAATACTATTGTTTTTTACATGTTAATAAATCGTTTTATGTATATTTTTACACGTTCGTGTATTCGTATCGTGTTCATATTATTTTTCGTGTTGTGTTTTAATTATTTTTATTATATTGTGTTCGTGTCATGTTTTAATTCATTTAATATTTTACATAATTTGTCATAATTATACAATTTAAAGAAAAAATTGTGTGTTCGTGCCGTGTTCGTGTCATTTTTTAAATATAGAAAAAGAAAGAAAGAAAGGAAAGAGGAAAAAAGGAAAAAAATTGTGTTCGTATTTTTTGTGTGTTTAAAATACTATATTTTTTTACAAGTTAATAAATCATTTTATGTATATTTTTACACATTTGTCTATTCGTATAGTGTTCATGTTATTTTTTGTGTTGTGTTTTAATTATTTTTCTTATATTGTGTTCGTGTCGTGTTTTAATTCATCTAATATTTTACATAATTTTCATAGTTATTCAATTTAGAGAACAAATTTGTGTGTTCGTGCCGTGTTCGTGTTATTTTTTAAATATATATTTTAAAATTTTAAATTATTTTATTAAATATTAAAATATATATATATATAATGAAAATAAATATACAAAGAACCGAAAACCTATTGAACCGGTAAAAAAATTGTTCAACCGAAATAACCAGTAAAAAATATTTTTTTAAAATTATTTTTTTTCAATAATATCTTTTGTAAATATGGGAATTGAACCCATAACCTCTTAGGATTACACTAAAAAACATACCACTAAACTTAATACTTATTTTTATTAATTATTTATTATATTTAATATTTAAAAATTTTATTTAAATAAATCAATCGGTCAATCGATTGAGCCGAAAATTGAAAATCCCACCGGTTTTATCTCTGGTCCGATGTTTTCGACCATGCATGTCTATATGTCAAAAAGATATTGTTCATATCTTTTAAGTTTTTTTTTTAAAAAAAAAAATTTTAATTAAAAAATAAGAGAAAGACAAAGTGGAGTGGAGTAGAGTGCCGTGCACTCCACTTTATCTTTTTTTTTTTCGTCATTGTACTTTTTAATTTTTTTTTTATATATTTTCACCTACACTTAATTTTTGTAATCTTTATTGTTTTCATTTTCCTTACCAAAACAAAACGTTTTGGCTTTTGTCATTATTAAAAATAAAAAATAAAAAAGCTAGCTCTCGGGAAGAGAAGAAGAAATATCAAAAAAGAAAAAAAAAAGAGGAAGAAAAGAAGATAAGAAAAGAAAAGAAAAGAAGAGAAGAAGGAAGAGAGGGAAACCAGTGATGGAGTTTAGGTCAAATCCAAGCAAATCGAAACCGTTTTCGATCATGGCATGGCTTGATCCGGCTAAAGGAGGCATTTTTGGTTATTTTTTCAATTTTTCCTTTTTAAGTTTTGTCTGATCCTATTTTATTTTTTTGAATTCATATTTCATTAAATCTGACCCTTTGAGATCGTTTTCTATAACCAGTGATTTTATACAACCTTCAACAATTGGGGACAACGTTGATACTCTGACTACTCTCCCTCCAATACACGACTGAAGGATCGATCGGAAACCCTTAGCTCTCGTCCAAAATCGCAAGTTAAGGGTAATGGGTATAATATATATTTTTGTTTGGTATGTTTTTGAGACAGACTATGTTTAGGTATTAAGGTTCTCCACATATATTGACCAGAATTTCTTTGGGGTTCATGAAAATCACTTAACAATTAACACAGCTTAGTGAGAAAAACTATCTAATTCTTATAGGTATATTTAATTTGCATTCCGTTTCCCCTTTCAAATTTCATAATCTTGGTTTAACTTAATTAAATGCCTTAATTCTGTTTCCCCTCAATATCTAATTGTCTTCTTTAAAAGCATTATTCTAAAATTGACATGATTGAATTTTTCTTTCTTATTTTTTCTCTAACTACTTTTTTTTATTTGTTATGGAGTTGATGAGGAATGAAGGACAAGACTAAAGAGGTACTCATGTTGCTAAGGTGATTTTGAGATTGTAATATGGCAGCAGTGCCTAAACAGATAGTTATGGCCATAAGGTCTTACCAAAACCAAGCTCAGTTGTTGGTTAAGAACTACTTATTTGCACATACCTTACTTTTACTATCTATTGAATATTATATTTGATACTACATATAATCTAATTTTTTGCAAGTGTACTTGACAGGGGAGAAGAGAGTTTCCAGCCATTTCAAAGCTGTCAGAGTGATATACAGTTTGTTTGGCCCGACCAGTCTGGTTGATACCAGATAATGGATTTGTCTCATGAATTGGAACATATAATCTTTAGATAACAATTTAAATGTTTTTAGCAGCAGACTATGCTTTCCTTATATAATCAATTTGTTTATGATTTCTATATTTTTCAGTACATCTACCCTCATATTCGATTTATTTTGGTATTTTTTAATCATGTTTGAGTTTTGTTTTGTTTTTTTTTTCTCAAGGAAATAATATATATATTTCAAGTAGGATATATATTTGGAAGTTTGATTTGGGCAAGCTATTTTAAGTTGTTTAATTATTTAGATTTAAAGTTTTTAAATTGTTTAAACTGATTTTTGTCAAATGGATATAATTATTTGATCTTATGTTTTGTTTTTTGTTATTTTTTCAGGTGAGTATTGAAAGGCTATGGCTACTTTTATTAGAGTTTTATTGTTAATGTTTACTTTCGAATGTGTGATCACAGTGTTGTTAATATATTGTTTTATTCTTTATGTGGTATGACTGACTTACCAAGTGAATATGACTACAATTTTGTTTGGACAGATATGGGTGTGGTAAGTTGAAGGCTTTTTATTGTGGGAAGATTTTATTATTGTTGGTGGATTGATAGTACTTCTCTAGGTAAGTTCTTAGCCTTCCAAAGAATGAGGATTGAAGATGTTTTAATTGGATATGATAGGATTCATAGGCTTTGGGTTGCCATCAAATTGTTTATGACATGCCTTTAACAACTTATATTTATTAGATTTGTAGTAATTTTGATTTTTGATTTTTTTTTCATTTTCTATTGTTTGTTTAAATATGTTTTTCAGAGTTTATTTGATTTGATTGCAGTACATTAAAGCTATAATCATAGAGGAGAGGTTAGTTTATTTATATAAATTTAACATTTTAATAAATTTTATATATAGTTTGCTCTGTTCTGGACCTTTTAGCTATCAATATAGCAATATTTATTCTTTATTTGAATATTGGAAGTGGATTTTGGTTTTGGAGGTAAGTTGTGTGATTTATTCCATGATATGTATTACTTAGAAATCAATTAGATGATACTCAAATGAGGTTTGATTGTGTTCTTTTTATTAGTATATTATTTAAAATCATGTTATCTTTCACTTTTTTAAATCTGATCAATTCTTTTTATGTGGTTTCTAGGATTTTATTTTTGATGTGGAGTTATTGTTTGGAATTGCATAATGAGGTGAATTTACTATGTAAATTTAAGCATTCGAATTTATTATTATATTATTTAAAATCATGTTATCTTTCACTTTTTTAAATCTGATCAATTCTTTTTATGTGGTTTTTAGGATTTTATTTTTGATGTGGAGTTATTGTTTGGAATTGCATAATGAGGTGAGTTTGCTATGTAAATTTAAGTATTCGAATATAATTTCACTATTGGATTTTAGCAGTGACATTGAGACGAGATTTATCGTGTATGAATTGATGCAAAATGATTTTTTGGAAACTCAACTACATGGTAAGAACTCTCTCTTTCGTTCTCTCGTGATGAAGATATAAATGAAAGAAAAACTCTTTGGTAATGAAAAAAGAAATGTAATAATTTGACTTCTGAAATTTTTTAATTATACTTTAGGACCTTCTCATGGATCGTCATCAACTTGGCATAGGCGTATAAAAATTGCTTTGGATACAACAAGGTGAGGTTTTGATAGATTTTACTTATTGCTTAGTTAATGAGCAGTATTAAATAAATCTCCATTGTTGACCAGAGGATTAAAATATCTACATGATCACTGCAATCCACCAGTCATCTATAGAGATCTGAAATCATCTAATATTCTTTTGGATTCAGATTTCAACGCAAAGGTAATAATTATAACTTAAATTATTTGACCTCTTACTTTTTGTTTGTACTATTGCTGCTGCACCTTATAAAAGTCTTCTATTAATAAATCTATGAAAAGCTCACTTTCTTTCATTTTTCTTCTATTAATAAATCTATTGAAGCTCACTTTCATTCATTTTGTCTGGATACACCTTTCAGATTGGTCTTGCAATAACTGATACAACCCAGAACGAGAATAATTTGAAGCTTTCAGGTACTTTAGGTTATGTAGCTCCAGAATACCTTTTAGATGGTATGTACACTAATATCGGGTATAATTGCACAATCAATTATGATAGGTTGTTATGGATCCTAAGGAGTTCAATTATGTTTTTCCATGTTCTGTTCTCAATAAATATATGCTATAGATTAGTTACTCTAAGTTGGCTTCACATGAGTGTAAACTATTATATGTGAATTATATTATTTAAAATCATTTAAAACCATATCAAGAGTTCTTCCTTTTTAAATTTGTGACTGTGAATGATTCGCTTTTACTTCTTGGTTATTATTTTCATTGCTTTAACTTTAACTATAATTATTTGCCTATTTTCTCACCGTTATTGTGAAAACTTTAACTTTTGTTATCTTTTGATTTCATGGTAGATAATTTGATTTCTATTTGTTAAAGATCTCATTGATTCCATCTGAAGATGATCTCTTCTTTTGAATTTATTTGGATACAATTGTCCTAAGTTGACTCTTTGATTTTTTTTGTAGATAATCACTCTTTCCTTTAAATGTAATGTCTTAATCTTTAAATTGTTGAAATTTTATGTTCTTGAATGCTAATAATATCAACCCTTTATACCTCTGTCTAAAATATTTGCATATTAATTTTGTGGAATGTTGGAGCCTATATTGTTTCTTACGTTGAGTCATGGAACTTTCAAAGACTAGGTAAGTATCTTATATGCTGGAGTGTGAGGGCTAATAAGTTTAGGGTAGACTACACCATGAGAAATATTCAAGGTAAGTATCTTATCTATTTTTTATTTTTAATAATTGATTAGGTTTAATTCATCATATCAATAAGAGGTTGGTCTTTTTTTATATATAGTCAAATCCAGTAGCATCAATCTTGCATCTTAGACAATTTTTCTTTTCAACACTATGTCTATTTTATTTGAGATTTTTTTGACTTAAAGATATATAGAGATTGTTGCTGCTGTCTTAAGATGGTTTCAATCTGTGCATGATATTTTTCAACACTTCTTATTTTTTGCTTTCTTTTGGACATTAAGATTTTAGATTGTATTTAAAAATTCGTTTTCATTTGTTGTACATTTTATAGCTCTAAATGAAAGAAAGAAAAAAAAAAAAGGAGGAAAGATATTATAAAATGATTAAAAAAATAATGAATTAAATTTAATTGAATATTATCGCAACATCGCGGGTCTCCTTCTAGTTCATTTGAATATTTGATTATAGTTCCTGAAATTTTCCAATATTGATCACTTAATTAGCTATATTAATAGCAATTTGTTTCCCACAAATCTTTAGTTTCAATAGAGACTTTTCATATATATTTTGTGAAGTGCCGCATCTTTTCCATGGACAAAATGGCCTAACGTGTGAAAAGGGTCTGAAAAGTTGCTGGAAAAGAACATAGGATGGGGAGGATAGAAAATTGATATTGTTTGAAGCTATGCTTTATGTTTGAAGAAACTAAGAGAAGAACTTGAGCACCTAGCTGAGCAAGAACAAATCCACTAGATGCAAAAATCTAGAATAAATTGGATTATTCAAGGAGATAGAAATACCAAGTTTTATCACATTGTCACAGCTAGAAGAAGAATCAGGAATAAAATCTCAAGATTGCTTATCTCGTATGGTAACTGGAAAGAAGATCACCAGAGATTAAAAAGAGCCTTTTTGGAGTTTTACAAGAGTATTCTCTACACAAAAGACACCTCAGGAGGTGAAGAGATCAAAGGTTGCTTATCTGAGTTAGGATTGCCCACATTGAGTGATGATCATCAAGAAAGACTCAACAAACCTTTCTCTGCATAGGAAATCAAGCAGGCAGCCATTCAAATTGGTCCTCTGAAAGCACTTGGAGTGGATGGTAAACCTGCACTGTTTTACCAAAAATTTTGGGATATAGTTGGGTCGCTCACAACAAGCTCTGCACTATCCTTCTTGAATTCAGGACATTTGCTGAAAGAGTTTAACAAAACTCTCATCACTTTGATCCCTAAAGCCAAGAATCCTCAAAAGGTTTCAGACTACAGACCTATCAGTCTATACAACGTTGCGTACAAGATTATAGCAAAAGCCATTGTCAACATACTGAAGCCAATCATGGAAGATGTTACCTCACCTTTTCAAAACGCATTTGTCAAAGGAAGACTCATCTTTGATAATATCATCATGGGTGGGGAAATCATAAATACAATTCAAAGGAAGAAAAAAGGTAAGGCAGTGTTAGGAGCTCTAAAAATTGACATGAATAAGGCTTATGATAGGATAAGCTGGACTTTCATCCAAGTTGTTATGGAAGTCATGGGTTTCAATAGGAAGTGGATTCAAATCATCAGTGAATGCATAGGCACGGTCAGTTATCAGATCTTGATCAATGGTGAAGCCTCAGAACCAATAAATCCTAACAGAGGACTAAGGCAAGGTGACCTTTTATCAACTTATCTTTTCATTCTTTGCCAAAATGTGTTATCTCTCATGCTTAGAAAGGCTGAAGAAGAGGGTAAAATTCAGGGTGTTAGAATAAGTAGAAACGGACCTGCTTTCAGTCATCTCCTCTTCGCTGATGATAGCTTCCTTTTCTTCAAAGTTAACGTCCACTCCTGCAGAACTATTAGAGGTATACTTAATAAATTATGTATTTTATATGGACAATTGATCAATGGAAGCAAATCTGAATTTTTCATGAGCCCAAATTGCAAAGCAAATGCCAAACGATGGTTCTGTGGAATTCTGGGGGTTAGAAAATAGAAACACAAATAAGCCAGGAAAATACTTAGGAATTGAATTTGGAAAGATGAAGTCTAAAAGGGAATTCTTCCAACCACTGTTGGACAAGATTCAAAACAAATTGGCCAGCTGGAAATCTCATTGCCTTTCTCAGGGAGAAAGATTAACCATGGTAAAATCTACCTTAAGTGCCCTTCAAATTTATTCGTTGCCATGCTTCAAAGCTCCTCGATATATATGCAAAAAGATTGATCAGACTGTGAGAAGTTTCTGGTGGGGTCACAAAATTGGAGAAAGGAAGCTTCATTTGAGGAATTGGAACCATCTATGTCAACCTATGTACAAAGGTGGACTCGGATTTCGGAAAACAGAAATTATGAACAAAGCTCTTCTCGGTAAGCAAGCATGGAGAATAATGACCAATCGGAATTCTATAGTACCAAGTGCTCTTCAAGAAAAATATTGTAGAAGGAACAATTTTGATCAAGTGCAGCCGAAAGCTGGGGACTCCTGGATATGGAAGAGCATTCTGGAGGGAAGAGATGTTTGCCTCAAAGGATTGGATGTCCAGGTTTGGAGAGGAAACCATTCCATCATCAAAAATGGTAAATTATCACTTGCCCCGTATATATTTGAAGGCGATCAACAACAGTTGCCCCTCAAAGTTCTCATTTGTCCTATTCAAAAGTCATGGCATACAACCATGACCAGTGTGTTGCTTGATTCGGATAATGCTCAGAACATTCACAAGAGAACATTCTCCTTCTTTGGAGGAGAAGACAAGCTGATCTTGAAATTTGATTTCAAATGAGAGTTTTATGTCAAGCCAGCCTATTGGGAAATCTGGCAAGAGGAGCATTCTCAAGATGGTTTAACTGATTGTAATGATATATGGGGAAAACTCTGGAAACTGAAGCTGCCATTTAAAATAACTTTATTCCTATGGAAGATTTGTAATGATTGCTTACCAATACGCAGTGAACTTCAGAAACGTAATATTGAGACCTCGGGGCTATGTCCCTTTTGCAATCAAGAGGAGGAGACTCTTAAACATCTTTTTGTTCAATGCCAACTAACAAGAGCAGTGTGGTTCGCCTCAGACCTTTCCCTCAGAATGGATAGATTTGCTCCAGATAATCTCAAGAGCTGGATCAAACAATGGCTTCTAACCATGGATCTTCAACAATTGAAAGCACATAACTTCTATAGTCAGTTCGCAAGCGTTCTATGGTCGGTTTGGAAGCATAGGAATGAATGTATCTTTGATGACATTGCTCCCAACCCCCTAAAGGTTTTTCATGCGGCATAAATATCAATGGGCAGGAATAATGGAAGCTTTCACCAATAACAGTTAAGGAGCTAAAGTGATCAAGGTTGCCAGTTATCACCCAAGGGATGTTATTAGAAGTTTCGATCAGCTTGATAAAAATACATGGCTAGTATTTTTGGGAATTCAAAAAAGCCGTGGTCACAACTGGTTTGGAATAAGCGCATTAATCAGAGATCCGTCTGGGAACACCATGGTCTTATGTAGGAGTGTTGAAACACCAAGTGCATGCCAGGCCAGAATCCTTCTCATTAGACAGGTACTATACAGACTGTTTGACCTAAAAGTTGAAATACTTGTTTGTAGGGATACCAAGAATAAATGGAAGAACATCATCCAAGGACACACAAAAGTTCACTTGAAGTTAAAGCCAGCAATGGATGATGTACTTAGAATGACCGAAACAGACATAAAAGTTCTATTCACCACAGAATGGCACCCACTTGTTGGAGAAGTCACGAAAATGGCACAAAGCGCAGCAAGAGCAAAGATTTCATTCAGCTGGCCATAGTCTTGAGGCATATGTTTTTTTTTTTAATTGTCTTTAGTGTTTTAAACTTCCTTGTCTCATTACCAAAATATATATATATATATATATATATTTACAAGAATCTTTGTTATGAAATTAAGGAACACGTATGCCCTTGTCTTGTGATGCTGATGATTATGTTGTGGCGCCATTAATTATCACCATAAAACGACAGTTAGCAGTGTGGAGATCAGTAAGAAGTAAACTGTTTGAACTTCACTTTTAATTTAATCCGTTAAAGTATTTAAACAGTTTTTATATTATATTAAAAAATATATTTTAGTTTCTTAATTATAAATATGAGTAATTTAATTTTTGTACTTTTGAAATTGATGTAAAAAAGTAAAATTGATAAAACTATTAATGAAAAATCGTCTAAATGCTGACGTGAATATGTGAAACAGACAAAAAAAAAATAATTTGGAAAAAAAAATATGACGTGTCAATTTTTTTTACTCAAATGAGTTTTTAAAAAAATTAACCCTTTTTTACCCAAATCCCTCCCTTACCCATAAAAATGTCATAATTTTTTTTCGATGTCATCTATTCTATAAGTTTTTAAATTTCATCTGAACAAAAAAATTTGATACGTCATTATTTTTTTTCAAGTCATCTATTATGTCAGTTTCACATATCTACATCAACATTTAGACGATTTTTCATTAATACTGTTATTAATTTTACTTTTTTACACTAATTTTAAACATATAAAAATTAAATTACTCACTTCAATAATATAAAAATTAAAATATATTTTTAACTATATTATAAAGATTATCTAAATACTTTAACAAATTGTATCACTTTGTCAAGCCACTCATTTCGTCCTGCCCACTGCCCATCATTTGTACGATGTATACTATGAACTAGGGGTGAGCGTTCGATCGAGTCGAGTCGAGTGAAAAAAATTCGGATTAATCGAATTGACGAGTCCTATTTTGTAAACCAAACTCAATTTGAAATTTAGAGAATCGAGTCGAGTTAAAACAAATTCGAGTCGAGTCGAGTCGAATAATTTATTCGAGTTAAAATGTTATCTTGTAAATGTTGATTGACTAGATCATGTTACTGTTATCTTGTAAATGCATGTATATCCATCATTTTTTTTTTGTTCTATCTTTTCTTATAAATATAACTATCAAAGACTTGTCATACTAAATAAATAACCTACTATTGACTTAAGAGAATTCATTATCTTTTGAATTTTATCGTTTGGTTAGCTTGGTAATGTGCATGATATCAACCAAAAGCTTCAATCTTTAACTGAATGAAGCATTGAGTGATAGCCTTCCCCTTTTGAAACCCAAAAAATTCAATGTAAACTTTCAATCTAGACCTGTCAATTTCAAAGGGGAAAAAAAATGAATGATCAAACATTAAGACAATAAGTATGCAGTTAACAGCTCATGTGAATTTATTTTTCTACTGAATGGTGACAAACAACAAAAATAAATGACCCAACAAAAATGGGCTAAAGAGTAAAAAGAGAAGAAGAAATAAGGAAAACGCAAAACTCAAGCTTAGTATCAAACTCAAATGAGTAAAACGACTTCGTATAAAAATATCTTATTCGGATTTTCGAGTTATTCGAGTTGTATAAATCAAATCCTAGCTAAACTATATAACTCAAATTACTTAGTCGAGTTGATCCGAAAATCCGAATAACTCTAATAAACCGAACTATTTAATTCGAAATTTGAATTTTTTTTCGATTTTTTCGAGTCGAGTCGGATTTTGCTCACCCCTACTATGAACCTGCCAGATTTTGCCTAGAAGTTTTTTTTGTTTTGTTTTTTCACCAATTGAAGTTTAAAAAATATATATATATATGGAGTAAAAAAATAGTATAGTCGGTATCATATTGGTATAGATCATATCAATTTTAAGATAAATCGAAATAATATAAGTATCATACTGTTTTGATTTTTATACTAATTGCATCAATCTGTATCGATTTGTATCAGTCTATATCAATTAGTACAAAATTTTGATTTTTGATTTTTTTTAATTTATTTGTTTGATTTTTTTAAATCAATTTTTAATATTTTTCTATCATAATCATTTTTATTTTTTACATAATTACATTTTAAAATAAATATATTTATTAAATTAAATTATTGAATTTTATTAATAATAATTTATTATATTTTTTAATATTTATTTTTTTATTTGATATTTTAAAATTTTAAATTTTATAAAATATATATATAATAGATATATATTTGTATATGTATATAATATATTTTTTTATTAAAATGTTAAAAATAAATTATATATATGTAAAAATATTTTAAAAATATCGATAAATTTAAAATGATACATCAAAACACATTGATATCAATATGTATAAATATGAAAAGAAAAAAATATTAATACATACTGATTACCTTAAAAAAATACCGTATCCCCGCCCCGGTCCGCACCAAAAAAGAAAGAAATGTTTTTGAGAAAAAAAAAAAAAAAAAAACAAACAAGGAAAACCGAGAAAACCAATTTATCCTCGTTAAAGATGGATTTCCTCGGCTGTGACCCGGCACTAAACCCTGCGACCTTCAGTACTTCTCCCAGCAATAAACCCTAACATTAAACCTCAGTAAGGCCTCAACCACAAGACCCCGTAAAACTCCATTTCCCTCGCTCCAAAAGTAAAACAAAAGGGAAAGACAACCGGGCAAATTTGTTTATGGATTCCTTTTGAAATTTCAACATTCCAATGGTAGCTGCTTCAAGGTGCTTCAAGCTTCTTCTTCGATGCAAAAGCACTTTCAATTTCAATTCCAGTTCAATTCTAGATTTGGGTAACCGTGTAACAATCGGCCATTATCCTCACGGTGTAAGTCAAAAGACATCCTTTTCTTTTTACCGCCAACAAATACTCGCGTTTACTTTTTGGGTAGAAATTGTTCATAAGGCAGGATTGGATTTTTCTTTTTCTTAAAAAAAAAAAAAAAACAGAAGCTGCTTTCCTAGAAATTTATTTGTTATTCGTTTAAGCCGCGGCTTGAGTTAAACATGTGATTTTGATTGATTAATTTCTTACGTTTAATTATATGTTTAGCATGTAATAATTGATGGCCATGCTTCTAATCCCAGAATTATTTCCCATCCATCCCAGTTGGATTCCCTTGCATCCGCCTATTTTACCCCATTGTAAGTAAAACCATCGGAAATTATAACTCGCTTGCAACTCAGGCTGCTCCTAATGAAGAGGAAGTGACAGATGAAGTCTTGAATCAAATTCTCTCTACCTACGAAAACGCGCCAAAGTCTAGCAGGGAAAGGTGTAATGCTTATGTTCATAAGCTGTGCAAAGCTGGAAATCTTTCTATGGCTATTAGATTACTGCAATCTTTGCGAGATAAAAATATCTTCATCCCCAATGCGTATAATACCCTTTTGGCGGCAGCTGCTGAAAGAAATGAGATTGACCTTTCATTTCAGATATTCAAAGATTTATTGGTGTTCCTTGGACCCTTGAACTCGACTTGTTATCTTAATCTTGCAAGGTCTTTTGCTAAGACTAATGACTGTACAACATTGATTAGATATGTCAAACAAGTATCGGAGTTAGCTTTCCCGAGTAGCACGACAGTTATAAACCGAATCATCTTTGCCTTTGCTGAGTGTAGGCAGATAGAAAAGGCCCTTTTGATATTTAATCAGATTAAGAGTTTAGGCTGCCAGCCTGATGTAATAACATATAATACTATTTTGGATATCTTAGGTCGTACTGGTCGGGTGGATGAAATGGTCCATGAGTTTGCCTCTATGAAGGAAGCTGGCTTTGCTCCAGATTTCATTACTTACAATACGTTATTGAACAATCTGAGAAAGATTGGGAGGTTGGATATGTGCTTAGTGTTTTTCAGAGAAATGATTGATAGTGGAGTTGAACCAGATTTGCTTACTTATAGAGCAATGATTGAGACTTTTGGCCGATCAGGGAACACTGAGGAAGCATTAAGACTTTTCAGTGAGATGAAGCAGAGGCAGATCCGTCCATCAATCTACATATATCGATCCCTAATTGACATTTTGAAGAAGGCAGGGAAGGTGGATTTGGCAATGTCTTTTTCGGAGGAAATGAATTCATCTCTTTCAGACTTAGCTGGTCCAGAGGATTTTAGAAGAAAACGGAGGTAGTTAATGTACTTGATTCAGGGATTAAATTTTCAAAGAATTCTTTAATGTCACCTGGAGTAAATTCAGTTTGGCTCAAAGCAGAATAGGGATGTGTTATGGAGGTGCCCTCATGCATTACTACTGATATTGGTATGTATATTCTGCTATCCACCTTTTCTTTTGTCCCTTTGTATAATTGATTTGTGATTATCACAATGCACCAATATGGGTTAAAACATGTTCCTATATGGTTGTTGTTGGTTCCATCCTTGTAAATTTGTAATGTTACATTACATGTGATTTGTGTTAGATGATTGATAACATGCATTTGTCATGCAAGATTATGCTTTCAGTGCGCAACTGCTGTAACATATGAGGGTCAAAGTATCTGAAAAGTCTCTATACTATATCATCTAATGCAAATTAGTTCCTCTACGATAAAATTGAATAATTTAGTCTTTGTTCTTTTAAAATTGAAGCAAAAAAGTAAAATCAGTAACTAATGTAACGGGAATCGTTAAAAAAACTGACGTAGCATTTAACCTATTGTTGGTGCCATCCTTTTAAATTTGTAATGTTGCATTACATGTGATTTGTGTTAGATTATTGATAACACGCATTTGTCATGCGAGATTATGCTTTCAGTGCGGAACTGCTGTAACATATGATAGATGTCTTCAAATGCTAATGATATGTTGTTTTTCCCTTTAGGTATTCTTGACATGAGAAGTAGAGGCAGGCAGAGCCAAAGGCCAAGCCTCAACCATGGACAATATACAGTGCAAATTGGCTTTTCATACCTTGAAATACAACTCAGTCATCAGTTTGCAATGATCGACATGCTTTAAATTCATGACAACAATGGAAAAGGATCATAGATTTGAGATTTCTGAGTAGTGTGCTTGTGACAATACCCATTACCTTTGCTATGATAGTTCATGCAACATACTTTCGCACTGCGTGTATTATTTTTTACTCAAATAGATTTCACCTAGTTTCACTTCATCTGTGCATTTTTTTACGTGGTGCATGAACCAAAATAATGTGTCACCCTCCTTAATGGTGGCCAGTAAGCTTTGTGATTTGATGCTTTTATTTTGGAGTATATGTATCGTATTTACAGGTGGAGTCATGTAAAGAAACACAATTTTTTCAAGCAGACAGTAAATTAGCATAGTGGAGAGATTAAAAGATACATAATAGACACGAAATAATAATAGTGATACAACGGATGCAATTGTAAACACACACGATGGAAGAAGTGGTGAGTCCCCCAACTTATATCCAAGGTTCTGGTGTTGCTTTGCCTCAAATGCGGCTTGAATCTCTTCCAAAAATGAATCTTCGAGTCCAATCGGATACCACCAAAACCCTAGTACGCCAGCTCACTTGTTTGCTGAATGTGTGAGAAAATTATGTCAAAAGATATCCCTCGATATGCACATTACTTACCACAATTTTCTGAGCAGGCAAGCAAATGTAAAACACTAGGAGGAGGAGGAGGAGGAATCACCTTGCATATACAGAATACCAGAGCCACTGTGTGCTATGACCCATGGAAACCCAGTCTCCAGGCAGCTCAGCAGCTGCTTGCTCCCCTCCTAAAGGAGCAAATTGCCCAAGATGTTTGTATCTTGCAGTTGCAAAGAAAATCAAATTAGAAAGTAAAAGAGATGAAATTGGTACATTTAATTTGATTCTCTACATGCTACATTATGCTATTAGGCGAAATTAATTCATTCAGTCAGGTCTCAGCTCTTGTGCACTGGCCATAAAAATTAAAAACTCATAAAGGGAATGAACCTGCCATGCTGCCTGGATGAAGATCAATTTCAAGAAAAATTTTCCAAACTCATTTTATGGAGGCAGAGAACTTAAAAAATAAGTGGCGTTTGCTAAAATTTTCAGCTGGTTTTAAGATTTAGCTCCACATTCATTACCTTCAAACTAAGCAAATTAACTATCTATTATACTGTCTCTAACTTTGAATCGAGAACAGCTAATTATGCTGCCATATGTATATATAAAATGCATAACAAATCCAGTCAGAAGATCTTGAGAAACATTATGAGATAGAAAGAGACAAGATGGATAAAAAAGAATAACCAGAATACATCATATATGACCACAAGTTTAGCCACTGATTAAGGCCATTATGCCCCAGTAACCGACTAATGTTGTGCAAAGGACAAGCTCAATAACAGCTGATGGTTCATTTGTACTTTTTCATTTCTCCAAGAAATATGAATATTTACGGATGCACTCATATAATGGTATAATGTACTTCATCTAAATACTTGTATAGAATACAACTAAGAGCACATACCGAAATGGATGGAATTGATGACGACCAGACCCTCTGAAACGCAGTGGGCCTTCAGGATTATCTTCACACTGGTGCCTGCGGTTGAAGCATCTAGAAAGATATGCACCTTGTTGTGCCGCAACCTGAATATGAAATGATGAGAATGAATGAGTAGTCTCTCTATACTACCTATTGACAGTGGAACCCATAAACCCAAGTGAAAACCTAGTCCAACTTGTATATCAAAGACAAATACCTGGGCAGTTGCAGGTAGATTCTTTGTTTGTGAATCAACATGAGAAAGGGCCAACTTAAACCCTTCAATGTCCACTTCATCTTTATCATTCCCCTGGGGATCTTTCAACAGATCTGTTACATCACTCAGGTGCTTGCTCTTCAAATAGTGTTCCACTTGAGGATACCTTTCAAGGATGTCATCTATAACATCTTTAAATTCTTTAATCGTTAAGAGACCAGAGTTATCTTTGTCTGCAGCCTTAAATATGGTGGCGATATCTTCCTGAAGGAACATAATGGCAAATTACGAACTATAACACTACTAGAAAGTACACACACAGACGTAATATGGAAAAATAAGAGCTTCATGCCCCCATCACTGGTATAAAGGACCAGCTTATAGAGAGGCAAACAGGAGAGAAAAATAAAAGGTATAAAACTGCCTTTGATTACGTTTGCTAAGAAGAATTTCTTTTCAAGCACTAGTGACACTGCCATATTTTTTCGGCATTTTAATACTCTTGAAACCGCCTTGCATCCATCATTCACTTTACAAAGTAACGCACATCAAAACCCAAAACCAGCTGTTGTTTGGCTTAGTAACAACAACATAAATACTTGATAGATCTGAATATGAAAATTCAAAGGGTGATTCACATGACTTGAAAGTACTCTGGTCTTCAGTACAACATCATTTTTCCAAAGTAAACATGTACCACAAATCAGTGTCGCATCAGGTATACCAACACATGCTCATTTTCCTCATTGACAAAGTTAAGATTTCTTCGTCATGAGATCATATGAAGTTATTTAAAACTCCACCAGTTGAGGAATGAGGGTACAGGATAATTGAACTCCTAGTGAGATTATGTGCGTAAATAGTTTGGTAGTTTCAACCAATATAAAATTGATATTACTAAGAAATGCTTCTGTAAAGTGGAACAACAAGATGCAACTGAAGCCTAACAACAATTTGCAAAATCTGATCAGTGATCACTTCACAAATCAAAAAATAAACTCCAATGGTCAAAGGCAAATACCATTATTCTACGCTGATTTATAGTGGCACAATCACCAAGGGCATACACATCTTCACATCCTTTTACTCGCAACCATTCATCAGTTGCTAGAACACGTCTGTTAGCCTGAAATGTGAAATCTTATCATGAGTGACTCAACTGCAAGATAACCACCAATTTCAAAACATACCAACTGAAGACAAGAATATAAGAGGTAATTTCATCGGAAACTAACATGCAATCAGTTCTAGGGATTATGGATAAAATCATCATAGACAGTTAAAACTTCATATTCAAAGTCATTACAATCACAGAGAATTTTTGCACCTGCCCAATTTGCCCCATCAAGTCCTTCACAACAGGGCGAGTCTCAACACCAGTAGACCAAACAATCAATCCATGGGGCATCGAACAAATCTCTCCTTTTGACTTGAGCTTCATAGTGATTTCCTTATCAGAAACACTAATAACACGACATCCAGTTTGAACTTCAATACCATCTCTGCAAAATTTCTGCTCAGCAAAAGAACTTATTCGTTCATCAAACCTACAGAGATAGAGGGCAAAATCTGCTAAGTTCTTATTTGTGATCTTGTCTATAAACTGCACTGCAATTTATAAGCAACACTGCAAGTACATCAGGTGGAATAAAATGGAACTGATACCCTAACATATTTGGATATAGAATATGACAGAGCAATTAGTACATTATTTTTCATAATATTATAATTCATATTGCATTTACAGAGAATGAATAAGAGTAAGATAAACAGAATAAGTGACTTACAAAAAATAAATGGAAGAAATAGTAGAGTGCAGTCACTGAAATTCAAAAACCGTAAGAGGAAATAAAATGAAAAATTGCAGCCACTTACATGTTCAGGATATGGTCCCCTGATTGAATCACCGTTATTTTCACTAGATCTTTGACTGTAGGATATAAGTTGACCAAATCCTCCTGAACATAGTCATGCAACTCTGCTGCAAACTCCACACCAGTAGGACCCCCTCCAACAATTACAAAATGAAGGTTTATCCTTTGCTCTTCTTCACTTAGTCCAGGAAGGACAGCCTTTTCAAAACAGTCAATAACACTCCTGCGTATCTTCTGTGCATCCTCTACTTCCTGCATACAGTTTTACAGTTCTCCACAAGTTAAAAGGAATTTCAATACCTCATTACTGAATGGTGCAGAAATCTAATGACATTCCAAGGTTTCAAGAGGCAGCCCAGAAAGAATTTTTTAACAAAAGGAAGAGCTTTGGAATGTTAACTAACATCCATTTTACTATAATATGTAATGATATATATGATTAAACATGACTCTACCTTCAAAAAATTGCAGTTCTCCAGGACACCGGGGGTGTTAAATGTGTTTACTTGTGCTCCCACTGCTATAACCAGATAGTCATATTCCAAAGAGAATTCTTCATTTCCAACCAAGTTGTTGTCAATAATAGAACGACACAGAATTTTCTTGTTTGCAGCATCAATCTTCATACATTCTGCTTCACAAAACTGTATTTCTCTATTTCTCTGTCAGCAAAAATATAGATTGCTTTTCAACAACATTCTATTCTCTTACAATTATTCTGGTAAATTAAGTCAACTATATGCCTTAACTAACCCCTTGGTGCAATTACAATGTAGTTTAACAGCAGTGCCAAGCCATTTGCTATATGCAATGTAGAAAAGTATTGGTAGTACGATAGTAACTAGAAGACTTCATCACGAAATGAAACTATATGCCCTTCAACAATATATAGATTATGAAAGTCAAAAAGTGTCAAAATATTGCAATTCAAAGAACCAAAATGGAAAGGCCCATATAACCCCACTCAGTACTTTTAATCCCATTGCTGCCCGCAAAAAAAAAGAAGGAAAACAAAAAGAGAAAAAAGAACAAAGAAAATAAAACACTGGAATTATCTCAAATTCTTTTTCCTTTATTTTCCAATAATATCTTTCAACGTGACAATAGAATGATATGTCAAATATCCATGAAAATGTAATTATGTATGCATGTACATCATATATGGACATGTATATCATTTAGCACCTATCATACAATTAACAAGAAGATGAAAAAGATTTTGAGCAGCTCTAGTTTCTTTCAGCTACCTTCTTTATAATGTTTCGGACAGGCTCCACAATGCTCCGTGCTTCAACAGTTCCACAGGTGACACTAGGCAATAATGGGGTGAATGCAAAATAATTTCGAGGTGAAACAACCTGAACATCATATGTTGAAATATCAAGATCTTTAAGGAAACTAATACCAGCCCATCCTGTTCCCAGAACCACCACTCTCTTTTTCTTGCAGTCATTTTCATTCATTTGAACACTGGTTTTGCTACCATCTGCTTGTGATTCGGCGTAGGCCACAAGACCTCCACTACTGCACTAGGTCAGAAGGAAGAATGGAAACCATAAAAAGTAATTAGTGCACTTTGTTAAACGGGTGTGCTTTATCTAAAATTTACATAGTAGAACATGTGGGAAAGCAAAGTAAAACTTTAACATCTCTCAGGATTTCGTTTTTCTATTCTGAAGGCCAAAACATTTATACTTCTTGCTTTTAAAATAGCAGCAACATATGACTGAGATATGCAAAATAAAGATATCAAATCATTTCCAAGGATACAAATTTGCATCTTTAATGGGGAGTATGCCAAGTATGTAAGCACCTTTTCAAGAAAAAGAAAAAAATTAAATGAAAGTTTGCCTTTTGAAGATGGACATTTTGTTTGCTTACCCCTCGTTCACAGTTCAGCAGATAAAAGCATCAGAGAATTAAATCCTTCATTATATTTAACTATAGATACCAACATTTGAAAGCAGGATCACCCTTTTGACGTAGTAAAAACATGATTCTTTTACTTCATTTAGTCAGGAAAAAATAGTAGTTATCAAATCAATGCATATTTTTGGCACTTACATTTCCCATTATGATCAGCAAAGTATAAAGAGAAAGGAAAGGTTTTTTGATCACCTTTCTACTTAACAAATAAACAATTAAAAGAAGGGGAGGGGGGGGGGGGGGACACCTCAGCTCCACTAAAGTTAAAGTGTAGCAGCTAAACAAGGCTAAAAATCTAAAATTTTAGAGAACTAAGAACCTAAACTTTGATAATATCATATTTACTCTGCTGTGATCCCACAAAGATAAAATCCTGATCTAAACTAAGCACCAGATGTAGACAAGTCAAAGTTCAAGTTTTGACAATCTAAAAATAACAAAAATAATAATAAAAAATCCAGAATTTCACTTTTAACTATTCCCTTCCAATGTCAGCAAAGAACACAAAATAAACAAGAAAAAATGAAAACAGGAAAAGGGTATTTCCTCAAACAGAGAAAAAAGAAGGGACCTGAGAGTGCAGAGAAGCAGAAGCTTAGAGGAAGCAGGGTAGCCATTGAAAGCCCGTGAAGCTCTGCTAAAGAAGGAGAGGATTGTCATTTTAAAGAAAGAAGGAGAATTATGTGTGATGTTTCAAAGAATCAGAAGATATTCGATCTTCTTCTTTTCAAAACGACAGGAACAGAGGAGAGAAAGAAATAAATTGTTAGAGTGAGAAAGAAGTTTATAAAGTTTATTAAATTTATCAATATAATATATTTTAAAAATATTTAATATGATTCTTGTATTATTATATTATTTATTAATATAATATTTTGATTTAACATCGTTAAATATAAATGATGATGTGACATTGACCAATCAAATAATAACACGTGACAACACCTGATTTTTTAAAAATTAATATCTGAATTTTTATAAAAAAATAAAAACATATATTTAAAAAATAAAAACATATATTTAAAAATAAAAGTTATTTTAAAAATTAATATTTAATTTTTTAAAAAACTTAAAAAATTATATTAAAATAATAATAATATTTTTTAAAATTAAATTTTATTTTTTAAATTCAAAATTTTTAAAAATAACAAAATTAAAATATTTAACTAAAATTATTTTTAAATTATAAAATATTTTAAAATTAAATATTAAATAATTTATAATATCTAAAAAATTTAAAAATATATTTTAAAAAAATTTTATTTTTGAAAATTACAAAAATTAAATGATGAAATTATTTTAATTCTTTTAAAAAATTACAAAAATTAAATATGAAATTTTTTTAATTTTTTAAAAATATTTATTAAATTTTTTTATGACATCATTATATGGTGTCACGTGTCATCATTATATTTTTAAAATAATATTATTTTTATTTTTAAAATTAAAATAATAGATTTTTAGTTAGCACACGTGGCATCTTTATATGGTGTCACGTGTTAAATTTTCATTGAATACAAAAGTCACATAATCAATTTTTAATGGTGTTACTGACAGGTATTATAATAACACACGAAATATAAACTTTAAATACTAAAATAAATATTTTTAAAATAAAAATATTATATTAATAAATTTAATAAATTTCAGAAGCTATTTATAATATTATTTTTTTTCCTGCATCTCTTGAATTCCTTTTTACCTAAAAAAGGGGGAAAAACTAATAATGTGATAGAAGAAGCTTCAAAGCTTTGTTGCAGTTGAGATAAAATAGAAGAGCCATAATTTAATTGCTGATCAGCTTTCTAGAAACTTTACACGTGTCTACTTTTTAGTTGTGGTTTAAATGTCTTACACTTTTGGACTTTATTACTGTTATTGGTAGAAAAAGCATATATTTATAGTCGAGCACCGATGGATTCATGCAATCGTCTCCTTAAAAAAATAATATTTAACATGTTTTAATTTTTTTCGTGGATTTCTTTTATAAAAAAATATATATTTATATATTTAAATTTTGTTAAAAAAATAAATAAATTTTCTACCACTATTTTAATTATTAAACTCTTGCATTTGCATTTCTTTCAAAAATAAAAAGAAAAAATTCAAAATAGTACTCAGTAATTAAGCATTGTATTATTAGCAAATAAACTAAGGGCTAGTTTAGCATTGCTGTTGGAAAAAGCTTGGGTTGGAAAAAGCTCGAGTTGAAAAAAGTGTGTTTATAAAATGTGGTGAAAAAATGTGGTTTAAAAACTTTTAAGTGTTTAGCATTGCTGTGAAAAAGTGTTGTTGAAAATTGAAATGTCAAAAAAAGATATGTTTAAAATAATAAAAGTATAGAGATGTGAGGATAATAAAGTCATTTTATCCAAAAGCCAGCTTTTAAAGCCCAAAAGCTATATTTTTTGGCTTTTTGGTTTGGCTTTTCAAACCATGGTTTCAACAGCAAAACCTAATTTTTTTTATCTGTTTAGCATTGCGTTTGCGGTGAAAAGCAGCTTTTAACCTCAAAAGTTGTGCCAGAAACAATGTTAAACGAGGCCTAAGAACATCTTAAAATTATAGAATGAAGATTATGACTTTCTTTTTGGTTCTTTTATCCAAATATAGCAAAAAAAAAATTATATACCAAAATACCGTTATTTTCAGATTAATTCTCAAAATTTGCTTTTTCTTTTTAGCTGGAAAATCGTCATCCTCCATGACGATTTTTCAACGTAAAAATTACAAAAAACACCAAGAAAAATCGTCATGGGGGGTGGCGTTTCTCTTGGTGTATTTGCAAAAATTGAAAAAAAAAAAAAAAAAAAAAAAAAAAAAAAAAAAAAAAACTAAGAGAAATCGCCACCTCCCATTACGATTTTCCTTGGTGTTTTTTGCAATTTTCACCAAGGAAAATCGCCACGGGGGGTGGCGGTTTCCCTTGGTATATATATATATATATATATATATATATATTACTTAAATTAAAAAAAATTGTAAATTTATTTTTAAAATTTTTATTTTAATTTTAAAAATTGTAAATTAAAAAAAAATTAAAAGTCCAACATATATTTTTCTTATTTAAAATTTATGACACTTTTTTTAAAATTTTTTTAGTTGATTTTTACTATATAAACTTTAAATTTATTTTTAAAATTTTTATTTTAATTTTAAAAATTGTAAATTAAAAAAAAAATATTATATTATCAATTTTTAGTTATTTTTTAATTATTATTATTTTGTAATGTTATAGTTTTATTGTTTTATAATTTTTATATTTTTAATGTTATAGTGCTTATTATAGTTTTATCATTTATTAATTAGTATTATTTTTTCATTTCATAATTTTATAATTATTTATTTTTTATATTGTTTAATTTTTTATTATTATAGTTATTTAATTTTTTAATTATTTTTGTTTTTTCATTTTATAGTTTTATATAATTTTAATTTTTATATTATATTGTTTTTTTATTATTATATACAATAATAATTTTTTAATTATTACTTTTTTTCATTTTATAGTTTTATATAATTTTAATTTTTATATTATATTATTTTTTATTATTATAGTTTTATAATTTTTTAATTATTATTGTTTTTTCATCTTATAGTTTTATATAATTTTAATTTTTATATTATATTATTTTTTATTATTATTGTTTTATAATTTTTTAATTATTATTGTTTTTTTCATTTTATAGTTATTTATATTTTTTATTATTTAATTATTTAATAATTATATAAAAAAATAAATTTTTTATTATTATTGTTTTGTTATTTTATAGTTTTGAAGTTTTTTAATTTTTAATTGTTATAGTTTTATAATATATTAATTTTTATTATTGTTTGATTTAATTTAATTAATTATCAATAGTAAACTTGCCGCGTGTTACGTTCGAGGAAATTTACATTGGAGGATCCGCATCCATCTATTATCGACCACTTAAGAAGAGCCGGATTTTATCACGCAACTCAAATTCGACGATTTTTGATACAACCCGACTTAATCAGTGGGTTGATCGAACGATGGAGACCCGAGACGCACACTTTTCATTTTGCATTTGGTGAATGCACAGTAACTCTAGAAGATATTGCCCTTCAACTTGGACTTCCGGTCCATGGCGATGCAGTTACAGGCGGAAGCTTGCTAGACTGGAATGAAGTGTGTCAAAATCTATTGGGCTCGGTACTTCCAGATGAGTATGTATCTGGCTCAACGGTGAGACTAAATTGGTTGAAATCCTTTCAAAATCTTCCATTACACGCAACTGAAGAACAGATACAATATGCTGCTAGAGCATATATTTTACGTTTGATTGGAGGATTACTGATGCCTGACAAATCGAGCAGTCAGGTACATTTAATGTATCTTCCATTACTACGTGATTTAGAGCATGCGACAAATTATAGTTGGGGTTCTACGTGTTTGGCGGTTTTGTATAGAGAACTTTGCTGGGCTACAGTTCCAAAAAGCCATGACATAGGTGGATGTTTAGTGCTTCTACAATCATGGGCTTGGTATCGGCTACCATTTCTTGCTCCGCGCGTGGATGTTTCGACTGTATACCCCCTTGCAAGCAGGTAATATCTTTACTATTTTATTAATTTTGTACAAAGTTGTATTTTTATAGGTCTATTAAGATTTTATATGCATTTTAACAGGTGGAGTAGGAGTAGAGATTTTATAGAGACTCTGACCGACCTTGCAAGTATAAGATTGCGACTAGATCAGTAGGATATGATAAGGTAAATATTTCGATTGTTACATTCAAGTATTTTTTTATTTAATCCATATGAAACTAATAATTTGTAATAATTATTCGCAGTTTCTGTGGATGCCATATTCCTCAAGTGAAATTATGGCATGCCTCCCATCTGATGCCTACAATAATTGTAATATATGGAAAGCAAACACAGCATTGATATGCTTTTCGTATGTAGAGTGGCACCAAACTGACAGGGTGTTGCGACAATTTGGGATGCAACAACCAATTCTTGCAGCCCCGGTGAACCTTGATAAGCTTCACAAGATCGACATGCGTGGTCGTCATAAGGAATTCTGGCCTGCGAAGCATGAACATTGGATCTATTGGTGGAATATACGTTTTCAACGAATTCCGACAGGTTATCCGATTGTTGGTAATAATTTCAACACATCTAATGATTACATAAGATGGTATAAAAATGAAGATCGGCCTTTTGTTTGTCCACCGTCGGTGTATGAGGATGTTAGGAGTATGCCATTTACCGGACGAACTTCAGCTTCAATCCCTCCTACACAGGATATGGAAGCTCCTAGACCTAGCCGACAACGTGGGCGAACGCGTCAACCGGCCTTATCAGAGTTCACAGCACCGAGGATGTCATTTAATCATCCTGAACCTGAATGGGATCATGGAGTACCATCCAGTCATCGTTATTCAGTCAGTCACCCCGAATATGACGTTGATGAGTGTTACCGACCACCACCGCCAACAACGAGGTTAGATGACCAGCTCCCCATCCTAAGTCCAAGTTCAGCATATCTAACATCAATGTATCAGTTTGGAACCCCTTCGTCAGCATTTGATGGTACATCATTTCTAGGTCCATCTAGTAGTCAGGTTCCCGTTATGGGTGAACTAGGTGTTGGCTCATCCAGCAGTGGGTTTCAAATTTTTGATACGGAAGAAATGACTGATGACATACAACCGGAACCAGTGGCCGTTATAGCAGGAGGTTGTGGTCAACTGCGAATACGTGCCACTGACGAGATTGAACGACGGGTGCAACCACCGCGCACTAGAAGAGCTCGACATTGTTGCTCTACACCATGCAATAATTAGAATAAATGTACTTTGAATAATGTATTTTAAATTTCTAATATATAAATTTATATGTTTTGCATTTCATGTTATTTATTTTAAATTTGTTGGAAAATTAATTGTTATTTTTAATTTTTTTATTCAGCATATGTAACTAAAATCTTAATGTTGTTATTTAATTTATAAAAATGTAAAAAATATATATTATTGAATATATTTTATAAATTTTTTTAATTTTAAATAAAATAATAATCCAAATTACATGATAAGTTGACAAAAACTTGCATAACATTTTCCCTTAATGACAAAATATGTTAATATTACAGGTTATGAAAACATGTAATTCATTTATTGTTGATGCGAACTCTCCCCCAATGTGCCAGGTTGATGTGGACAATTTCAACGGTTATGACCTTCATTTTTGCATAATCCACAACGTTTTGGTTGGCCTTTCTCCCTGAGATCCATTTCATTACGAATATGACTTGATTTTGGCCGACCATGTGGATTTCTCCGCATTTCTTGATTGGGACACACTTCTGGACCATCATATTGAGGCCAGTAACCTTCATTTCCAACTGCTTCGAACTCATGTCTATAAACATTCAATATAGTTTCCAGTCTATAGACTTTGTCCACATATTGCATGCAATCTACATGGACATGTGCACAAGTAGCAACTACATGTGAACAAGGGAACCTTTGTGCTTGAAACTTCCAACAGTCACACCACATGTCACTAAACTTGAAAATTTACTTCATTGCAGAAACACCCTTTTGTGGATCAACTAACTCTTGAACCAGAAAAGATTGATTTGCTCGCGTAAAATTACGAAAAAGTGGGAGTTAGCTTTCCTGCGATTTTCTTGCATAGCCTGTGTGATTGTTTCACAGTATGTGTGCCCTCCCTCCATCATTGCAATTTGCTTATTCCCCATTTTAACAAAAAGTGAAGCCAACCTATAATATGTTGATTGCACTAAAGCAGTAATGGAAAGATGACGCGTTCCCTTCAACATCGAATTGATAGATTCAGCTAGGTTGGTTGTCATATGGCCATAACGTCTTCCTTGATCATATGATTGGGCCCACTTCTCCTTGGAGATCTTATCAAGCCAATTAGCCGCCTCTGCATTTTCTCTACGAAGATTCTCATACATGAAATGAAAATTCGGTCGCCTCAACTCGTATCCTAATAAAATTAAAAACAAAAGACTTGTGAATTTCAGTATTATTTTATATACTAAACGAAATATAAGAGATAAAATAACTATGATTCGATTCGATACCCATGTTAACAATGTGTCGACCCAATTCCTTATTGTTAAACTTTTTCATAAAGTTAGCTGCAATGTGTCGAATGCAGTACACTGAATATGCATGTGGAGGATTTCATCCACTACCATCGTGTCTAATCGCAGCTTTGATGGCTTCATGTCGATCAGACATCAAGCATATGCCAGGCTGTTTTGTCACGTGTGTACGCAAATTAGTGAGAAAGAATGACCAAGCCTCTATTGTCTCACCCTCCACAATGGCAAAGGCAATTGGCAGTATGTTTCGGTTGCCATCTTGTGCAATAGCTAACAATAAGGTTCTTTTGTATTTTCCATATAAGAAAGTACCATCTATTTGGACAATAGGTTTACAATACGGATACCCTTCAATGCACGACATAAATGTCCAAAATAGTCGATGGAATATTCTCTTACCCTGGACCAGTCGATCACCGTGGTATGCAGGTACCGTTTGCAATTCCACAATTGTACCAGGCACGAAATGTTGCATTGCACCTAACCATTTAGGTAGCTCATTGTACGATCTTTCCCAATCGCCAAAAACTCGAACAATTGTCTTTTGCTTTGCTTTCCACGTTTTCTTGTAGGAAGTGATGTATCCATACCGGATTCGCATCTCAGCGATCAAAACTGAAACGGAGATCTCCGAATTTGCTTGGACCAATGATAGAATGCATGAACAGTTCATGTTACAATCTAACTTGCAATGATCTTGTGAAATCCTCCCCGATGTGCAAGTATGAGGCCCTTCATATTTTCTAATCTCCATGCTTGTTTCTTCTTCATAAAAGTTGCCATTATTCTCCAATTACACCATTTTCCATACATTACGCACTTGGCATAATATTTGGTCCGCTCAGATTCAATTACTCTGTAATCTACAGAGTTTTTGATGTTATAGTGCTTAATAGCTGAAAGCACAGCCTCTTTCATTGGAAATTGTAACCCAACACACAGATCAACTGCAGATGGATCAAATGTCAGAGGCGTGGCTAATGTATGAGCATACTCAGGAAATTTTGGCACATGCATTGCCTCCAAATCCAGGGTATGCATATGGGATGCAGCCTCATATGGGGGAAGATCTCTATGAGTGTTGATCTCAGCAAGGACGACGTCTGGGTCAGAATCACTGTTGTCATCACTTGCGAATTCAGCATCCTCTTCCTGCTCACTAAATTCACCAACATATTCACCATGGACTCCACGTGGCGGAACAAGATCAACACCAGCTGGCTCATCTTCGAGGGTAGTAGGAATTGTTTGTGAGACTAATGAATTCTGAAACGTTGTGGCTTGAGATAACGGAACGACTTCTTCTGTGGGAACGTCGTATGTAGTGTGAACATAGAACGGCCTAGAATCATTATCTTCTATGGGAAAGTTTTCTGTTGTACGAACATTTGAAGGCCCACAATCATCGTCAACATCCTCTATGTCAGCATATAACTCAAGTACACCAATATTTGCAAATGTCTCATGAGCATAAAACATGCATCTGACATCATCATCATCTTCAAGTGGAAATGTTTTATATCGGACACATCCTTCACCAATAGAAAGAGGATGCCTATACTTAACCTCTGAAACTCTTTTTCTATTTCCAGCTTTAATTTTTGTATGAATTTGCAGCTTCAGTTCCTCTAATGTGACGTCTTCTTCAACATGAAAACTTTTAGGACGTTCACAATCAAAGGTAGCACCTTCGTCAGTATTATGAATTTGGCCATTATAGTAGACCAATGCGATCACTCTATTGCTCATGTTGTGTAGTAATGAAACTAAAAAGGATGAGAATGGAGATATTATTACTCGGCAAAAGAAAAAAGAAATATAAAAGGATGAGAATGAGGAGGTTTTAGCACTCAGAAAAAATCTGATTGAAATACTGATGTAGGGGGTATTGTAAGCCTTCATCAGTATTATGAATTTATAATGGTTCATTATGTTGTACCAGATGACAAATCCCATCCTTTGTATAGGATGGAATCTAATTCTCATATTCTGGCTAGGGTTATTTGACTGAAAAAGTGATAACTCATTCAATTCAAAAACTGATGATAAATCCCATCCTTTGTACAAGACTGTCCAATAGTCCCATCCATTGCAGAAGGAATCTAATTTTAATATTTTCTGCAGCCTTTTATTGATTGAAAAATAGTTGAAACCTATCCCTAACCCTAAATCATTAGTCTCATCCATTGTAGAAAGAATCCAATTCCAATATTTTCTGCAGCATTTGATTGACTGAAAAATAGCTGAAACCTATCCCTAACCCTAAATCATTAGTCTCATCCATTGCAAAAGGAATCCAATTCTAATATTTTCTGCAGCATTTGATTGACTGGAAAATAGCTGAAACTTATCCCTAACCCTGAACCATTAGTCTCATCCATTACAGAAGGAATTCAATTCCAATATTTTCTACAGCATTTGATTGATTGGAAAATAGCTGAAACCTATCCCTAACCCTAAATCATTAGTCTCATCCATTACAAAAGGAATCCAATTCCAATATTTTCTGCAGAATTTGATTGATTGAAAAATAGCTGAAACCTGTCCCTAACCCTAAATCATTAGTCCAATCTATTGCAGAAGGAATCCAATTCCAATATTTTCTAGAGCATAAAATTAAAATAATAAAATATTTAAGTATATATATTTTTAAAAAAATTAAAACAATCGAAGATAAATTTTTTTATATCTGTTTGTTACAGATCTCACATATAAAATTTAAATAAGAAATCAAAATTTGTATTTATATAAAATTAAAATAAGAAATAAAATTTTTATTTATATAAAATTAAAATAAGAAACAAAAATTTTTATATAAAAATTTAATAAGAAATATAATTTTCTTTTTTAAATTTTAATAAGAAATAAAATTGTATTTTTTATAAAATTTTAATAATAAATTAAATTTTATTTTTTATAAAATTAAAAAATTATAAGAAATAAAAATTTTTATATAAAAATTTAATAAGAAATATAATTTTATTTTTTAAATTTTAATAAGAAATTAAATTTTATTTTTTATAAAATTTTAATCATAAATTAAATTTTATTTTTTATAAAATTAAAAACTTATAAATTTTTAATATATATTTAAAAAAATAAATAAACAAACCTAGATAATTTATTTTATTTAATTTACAATTTTTAAAATTAAAATACAAATTTTTAAAATAAATTTATGATTTTTTTTAATTTAAGTAAAAAATATATATATATATATATACCAAAGGAAATCGCCACTCCCTATGGCAATTTTTCTTGGTTTTTTTATAATTTTTGCAATTTACGTTGAAAAATCGTCATGGGGATGGCGATTTTCCAACTAGAAAAAAATAAATTTTAAAAATTAATCTGAAAACAACGATATTTTAATATATAATTTATTTTTACTATATTTGGATAAAAAAAAATCCTTTCTTTTTTGTTTTTCATTAGATGAGTTAATTCCGTACTTCAAATCCAAAAAAAAAAAAAAACCCTTCTTTAGTTGTCACTAATTTTTAGGCTCTATGCATATGCGTTGACGTGAGCAAGACGGAAAACATTGTGCAACCTTACTGCAAAAGGAAAATTTTAAAGATAGATCCTTAAAATAAGTTTTTTTTTAGATTTTATTATATATATATAATTTATGTTATATTTATATGTAAAAAAAATTATATGTAAAATAAAAAATTACATAAATATATGATATATTTATCATGTTTATACTTAATTTATCATGTTTATATGTAATTTATCATATTTATATATAATTTGTCATGTATATATGTTTATATATAATTTATCATGTATATATATATTTTATTATGTTTATATGTAAAAAAAAAAATTACATATAAACATGATAAATTTATATAATTATCATATTTATATTTAATTTTATCATATTTATATATAATAAAATATATTTTAAACTCACTCAAAAAAAACTTACCTTACAACTCCCCACTGAAAAGGGATCATTGTGCTTCGTTTTTATTTATAAACATGAATTTTACTGCTACAGTAGAAACTATTACCGTGAAACCGTCAGAAGTTTTTGGATAAAGAATCAAAACTCTCTCTATTTTTTTAGAGAATTACAAAAAAGATTAATGATAAAAATATTATTTGTTACTATTATAACAAAAAATTTATTAAAATGAAAAAAATATTAAAAATTAATTAAATAAGATATTGTCATTAGATTTATTTATAGATCAAGTTAGTTATCAAGCTTACAGGAATAAATTTGTTAAACTCGACCTAATTTATAATATTATTTTGCTAAGAAATATTTTTTATTTTAATAAATTTAACACATGTAAGTCTAGTAATCTTTATTTTCGTATTATATTCGTATTATTTTTGTATCATAATCATATTTATACTGATATATGTTTATATATATTTCGACACGTTGATAATTAATGTTATATAGATTTTCACACGTTCGTGTATTTGTATGGTGTTCGTGTAATTTTTTCATGTCATGTCGTATTTTGTATCGTGTTTTAGTTATTTTTCTCGTGTCTTGTCCAACATTGCCAACATGTTGATTTTAGTAGATACTTTTTCTAAAAATTTTAAGTCATTTTATTTTAATGGTAAAACTATAAAAATATTATATATTTTTCTGTAGGGTCAAGCGAGGTTCATGTCGGACCTAGGCATGGTATCAATACTTTACATGCTTGCTCAAGCCTGAGTCGACAAAAAATTTAGGCTCAAAATTCTGTCCAAGCTAATCAAATACTAATAAATGTTATAATTTAGACCTATCCACGAGCTAGACTATTCGCCCAAACTCGAAAACTTGTCTTGGACAAAAAAAATTGTAATTCTTTTAGAATTTAAAGTAACAAAAAATAACTGAAAACTTAAAAATTATTTTTTACAAATAAAAAAGACAATTTCTAAACTCATTCAAGCACAAAATAAACTTTTTCTCAAATTAGACTTACCCACAAAACAAGTTTTGAACAAAAATTTTAAGTTTAGACTCAACTTGATATATTATTTATTTATAAATAATTATTTTAATTAATTTTATTGAGAAAGTATATTTAAAAATATTAAAATATTAATATTCAACTAGTTTTATATTTTAAATAATACTTTTGCAATATTAAAAATATTTAATATTAATATAAACATATTTTTTAATATTTTAAATGGTATTATTATTATAAATATTTTACTAATATTTGAGTACTAAATCTCATTATTAATAATAGATCTACTTTTTAAGATGATTTTAATATAATTTAAATTATTTTTAAAATATCAATTTCATTTTCTTTTAATAAATTTTTTTATCATGATACATAATTAGTAAATAGGTTTTAATTATTAACCTTTTATAATTTTTTTATATTTATATATTATGTAATTTATATAATATAAAGAATAAATATATTTATAATATTATAGTGTAAACATAAAATAAATAAATAAATGGTCTTAAACTAGGCTACCCATTTACAAATATGATCGGACCTGTGCAGAATTTGAGACTCATATTTTGGATCGGACCTGACTTGGGCAAGCATATATGGTGATATCATATTTAAACTCGGCCCGAACCCGATCCAACCCGACTCATGGACATCTCTATTACAATCCTAACATGTTCAAATAACCTTTGTTTTTTAGAAAAATAAAATAAAATAAAAACATTATATTTTTTATTTACTCTATAATGTTTTATTTGTTAATTTTTTTTGTAATTCTCCTATGTTATCACGTGATCAAATCAAAGTGTGAAAATGAAAAGAAAAAAAAAAATCTATGGCTATAATTGATACTGTCAAATTTAAAGGTCAAGATTTAAATGATTTGCACGGTTCTCATTGTAAAAATTCTTATTGTAATTGTCACCGCAAATACTGAAACTATATACCTTGACAGTTTAATGATCTTCCTAGTTCTCATTTGTGGCAAAATATCTATATAGTGGTTCCCATTTGTGGTAAAAGGATGACACGCACAAATCGAGAAATGATTCAAATTTTGAGGATTGAGAAAGGGTGCGCACGTTAACGGTTTCTCTCGGCTCATGTTAGCAAGTCTCATGGTTGGTCATTGTTTTTCCTATTCTTCATCAATTCTCATCATTTTCTACTGAAATTTCACGAATTTCTTTGCGAATTTCTTGTTTTTTCTTGCTTTTTCTTCTACAATGAATGGAAGTTTGGTATCTGATAACTTTATAAAATAAAGTTATTTTATTATATTTTATATATTTAAATTAGCTAAGTCCTTGTATTTTAAATTTTTATTTAATTATTTTGAGTTGTTTTTAGATTATTTTTATTTATTTATTTTATGTTTTAATTAGTTATTAATTTAATATCTTTTGTATTTTTGTAGAGTCCTAAAGCAAGAATGAGAATATCAGTTCATATATGGAAAGTCCAAGCTGAAAGCTGTTATTTGCCCACAAAGTTTTCCTACTTCAGGCTTTTGGAGTTTATAAATAGGAACCTTTAGGACTTTATAAAGGACTTCTCCCTAACTTTTAACCTACTTAGCTTGTAATTAATTTTCTTTAGAGGAGAGCAGCCACCACAAGTTTGCAAGAGGCTAAAGAGATTTTGGAAGATTGAAGACTGAAGACCTGACAAACCTTAGTTTTCTCTTATCCCTTCCTCTTTTTTATCTTTCTTGTAATATTTATGATGGTGAAACTCTTTTGTTTTATATTTTTATTATTTAGCATGAACTAAATATATTTTTTTAGGATTGCAATGGAACTCAACATGTAGTTTGGATTATTTTAGTTTCTTTCTTGATTTAATGATATTTGATGTTGTTTATTCAATCTTATGCTTAATGCTTCTATTTGCTTAGCTACCAATTAGATTGATTTGGTAACTTAGATACAACTTGAAAAAGGGAGTTTAGTGTTAGACATGGATTGAATAACACATGTTTCATATTCATTTATTAGGATGAATTGAGTTGCATGTAGGGTAGGAATATACTTACGTGTCATGTGTAACCAATTTTAGAGTCTAAACTTAATGAGTTTGTCTTTAATTCAATTATCATAGGAATATAGTTAATTGGTTAAGAGATATATTTTTATAAGACCATCGGAAGATCCTTATAAATAGATTAAAACTCTAGGTTAACAACTCAAGATCATTAATCAAGTTAAGAGGGTAGGAGAAGTTCATACGAAGTGTTGAGAGAAATTGTAATCCTAAGCTTTTCTCAAGTAATTAATCCTAATTTTAATTTTCTTTTTTTTCTTATTATTTTCAATCTTTAATTAATTGTTTGAATAAGATTAAGTTGTTCTAATTTTAGTACTTAACGAATTTGATAACAATTCATCGTGGGAACGATACTTTACTCTTCACTTTATTTATTGTCAATGATACGTGCACTTGCGATAAAACTCAACAACATTATCTCCTCAGTGGAAGTCGTCGGTGGTCCATTCTCTGGAAAGATTAATGGATAAATTTGGTAACATCGCTCATAATGTAGTTCAATCCTCTTCGATTAGGGATGATTCAAGTTCAAAGCAGCCAGTTGAGTTGGAAGAAAAAAGTTCGATGGTGGGAGACCAAATCCTAGCAAAGATGGAGGATGGAAGAAATTATTCGAGAACGAAGAGAGATCCACTAAGCTGGATTTCTTTCCTCCATTCCAGGAAGGTTGTAAGAGAATAGTCAAACCTCCTCAAGCTGTAATTGAGGAAGGTATTAATGCTTGGAATTCAAGCTTAGTCATCCAATTTATAGGCAAGCCACCAAATTTTAGCTAGATGCAAGTAACTGCTAATATGATTTAGGGTGGGAACGGTGCAATTGAAATTAAATCAGCAGCTCTTGGGATTAACTTGTTTAAATTCCCTTCAGAGGAAACTTGTGACTGGATCTTGGATTCAAGACCTTGGCACATTGGTAATAAGCCAATTGTTATACGAAGATGGTACCCAAGGAAGAACTTCTCTGAAATACAGCTTACAAAGTTCCCAACCTGGCTGGTATTGAGGAACATACCATTGGAGCTGTTCACCCATGCTGGTATCAGTTATGTGGCCAGTGCAGTGGGTAAGCCTTTATGTATGGACAAAGCCACAGCACATCAAAGGCATTTGGACTTTGCAAAAGTCTGTGTTGAACTTAGTTTTGAAGATGAAGTCCCTAGCTCTATTGAGGTTGATCTAGGTAGTGGGAACCCAATATCGATTGGTGTTGAAGTCCCATGGTGGCCCTTTAAGTGCCAACTCTGTAAACTCTTTGGTTATACAACACAAAGCTGTGGGAAATATGTGCTACCCAAGGCCGAATAGATTCCAAAGAAGCAAGATGTGGGCATGGGAGAAGATTGGAAAGTTGTCCAAGGTCCTAAGAAACAGACAAACAACAAAGAGGAGGTAGATCTAGAGGTTGTTACTGGAAATCAGTTTCAGGCTATTGCAGAAGACGTGGAGAACTGTAAGAGTGTAGGGAAGCGAGTGGTAATTTCTGAACCTTCCCCTTATGACCAGAGCTTGATGGAAGGGAAAATGCAGTTGCAGATACTAACCAAGACCAAGAGAGGGAACTTTCACCAAAGAAAGCTAGAGCTGCATCTGAGGGGGTGGCTCAATTAGTAAAAAAGCTAGCACCAACCAAAAGGAAAGCTAAGGCTAATAAGCCTAAAGTACATCCAGATAAAAATGGAGCTAGTGGTCCTGCATTTTTTTTGCATTGAAGATTCTTGTGTAGAATGTTAGGGGTTGTAATGACCCCTTGAAGCAAAAAGAAATACACAAGATAGTTAGACTTAATAAAGTAGAATTAGTATGTTTAGTGGAAACTAGAGTAAAACAACCTAAGCACCAGTTGGTTTTATCCAAAAGGTTTGCTCACTGGAAGGTACTTTGTAATTATGAATTTGCTGAAAATGGTAGGGTCTAGTTACTATGGCTTGACTTAGTATCTGTGCAGCAAGTTGCATTAATGGATCAGGCAATCTCTTGTCGAATTTCATGCCCATCTGGTTCCTTTTGCTTTAGTGCTATTAGCTTCACTAGTAGTCCATGGTTAATTGCTGGTGATTTTAATATTATTAGAAGTCCTGATGAAAGTTTAGACTATGATGGCCATCAAGTGGCCTCAGGGGACGTGAATGAGTTTAATTAGTGCCTGTCTAATGCTAGCCGTATGGATCATACATTTACAGGATCGAGGCTGACCTAAAAAAAAATACAACAGAGGGGTATTTGACTAGAAAGTTAGATAGAACCATGGTGAATGACAACTGGCTGTCTTTTTTCCCTACTTCAGAAGTGAAATTTCTCCCTCCAGGTATCTCTGATTATTGTGCAATTTTGGTAGATCTGCATTCTCCCTGATTCTCTCCCCCTAAGCCCTTCAAATTTTTTAATTTCTGGACTGCTCATCCTGACTTTAATAACATTGTAAATAAGGTATGGGAAACCGAAATCAGAGGTTCATACATGTTTAGCATGCACCAGAAGCTCAAGTTGTTAATAATTGAACTTAAGAAGTTAAATAAAACTTCTTATAGCATGATCTCGAATAGAGTTCATGAGAAAGGTATTGAGTTGCAGGGTATCCAAGCCACCATATTGGAAGGAGCTCAAGAGATCAATACTCTAGAGGATGAGAAGAAAATACTGTCTGAATATATTAATCTTTCCTTAGTTGAAGAGTCTTTCTTCAAGCAAAAATCAAGGATTTAGTGGCTTAGACTGGGTGACCAAAATACAGGATACTTTCACAAGGTTACAACAGCAAGGAATTCTTATAATACTATTAAGGTGCTACATAATGCTCAAGGCCAAAAACTGGAAAAATTTGAAGAAATCAAAACAGCAGGCTGTTCAATTTTTTAAACAATTGTTAGGATCACAAGATGAGGCTGTTCAAGGTTCTTCTCTTGAGGAACTTAAAAATATCCTAGCAAAGGGCATCACTGACCAGCAAAGATGTATTCTAGCTGCTGAGATTACACCTGAAGAGATTAAAGCTACTTTATTCTCTTTGAAGAAAGAAAAGGCACCAGGACCTGATGGGTATAATGTGCATATTTTTACTGAGTCTTAGAATACTGTAGGGTGGAATTCACCAAGGCTGTTCTACAGTTCTTTAACTCAGGCTACTTGCTTAAGGCAATGAACTCAACAGCAATCACACTTGTTCCCAAAGTTCAAAACACAAGTCAGATGGCTGACTTTCGACCTATTTCTTCCTGCAATACCTTAAGTTGTTGGCTAATAGACTTAAGTAATGTTTGCCTACCATCATTAATGCCAACCAAAGTGCATTTGTCAAAGGTAAGAGTATTGCAGACAACATTATGCTTGCCCATAAGTTGGTAAAAGGGTACCATACAAGACAGGTTATGTTGAACAAAGCTTTAGAGGAGAAAAGGATTAGCTACCATCCTACATGCAAAAGGGTGAAGCTAACTCATTTTTGCTTTACAGATGATCTTTTAGTTTTCACAAATGGTAAGGAAAGTTCTATTATGATATCTTATTTCTACATTTCAGCTCTTTTACACGATGTCAGGTCTGCAATTGAATAATGCAAAGTCTGAAGTATTCCATGCAAACATTGATTTTGAGGCACAAGAATTCATACAGTACAATACAGGCTTTAAAATGGGTACCCTGCCTATCAGGTATCTTGGTATTCTCTTGATCTCAAGTTGCTTAACTGCCAGACACTGTGATCCACTTATTCAAAACATCTCTAAAAGAATTAATAGTTGATCATCTGAGAGGCTATCCTGTGCAAGTCGCCTACAACTTGTACAATCTGTACTTTTCAATCTGCAGAACTTCTGGTGCTCCAAATGTTCATATTGCCAAAAGAAGTTATCCAGAAAATCATCCAGCTGTGCTCTGCTTTCCTTTGGAAAATAAAGGAAACACATGCAAAAAAAGCTAAAGTCAGCTAGGACTTCATATGTAATCCAAAATGTGAAGGAGGATTGGGATTGAAAAACTTGACAATTTGGAATGTAGCCTGTATCCTGAAGCACATATGGTCTATAGTTCTATACATCAAGATCTATCTAGGTTGCATAGGTTAAAGCCTATCCATTGAGAAGAACTAATTTGTGGCAAGCAACAATGCCTCATTTATGCAATTGGGGTTGGAGGAAAATTCTCAAGCTCAACAGCATAGAATAATCTTTATTGTTTTATTCCAATAATGCATCTGGATCTGTTATCTCTTCTAGTACTTTCTCTATTGCTGCTGCCTAGAAACGCTTGAGAGCAAGGAAAAGGTTATTTGGGATCAATTGATTTAGTTCTCTCCAAAAATGCCAAAATTCTCCTTTATTACATGGCTAGTTATTCTCAATAGATTGAGCACAATGGATATTATGAGCTATTGGGCATGCATATTCAAATAATGGAACGTGTGCTTTGTAATGAACATGATGAAATCACATATCATCTATTTTTTTATTGTCATTTTTTTTTTTGCAAGTACGGTAAAAAGTTCATCTACCATTGAAATTAAGAATCCTTTCTCCTTAAGCTCAAAAGAGAAAATTCAAAGGAAAATAAAGGACAATTAACGTACATGGTTATTTTCAAAATTGGAACTTAAAATTCAAATCACTAGAAGCATAGGCATTATACTTGATGTCCATGTTTAAAGATGCTATGGTCAGTCAATCTATGTCTCCATGATTGTACGGGAATTCAATTATAAAAGATAAAAAAAAAAACCAACACAAGAATAAAGACACTTTCATTTTATTTTTATATTGTTTACATTAATGTTTAAAAAATTCAATCAAAAATTAAATTAATAAAATCTATAATCATCGATGCAATTAATTTCAATTCGATTAATTAAATCGATCAATTATATTAAAAAAAATTTAAATAAATAATTTTAATATTAAATAAACAATAAATATTCAATAAAAAAATAAATATAAATTTGAATAAATGATATAATTTTTATTATCTAACTATAATAGATATTGACTATAAGTTTCCTTTTTTGCATGTAGAGGTGATCATGGGCCAGGCCGCGATCCGGTTTTCTTTTTTTTCTCTATCCAGGCCCAGCCCTGGGTAGCCCAAGTCCGCCCGTTTAGACCCAAAACACTGTTTATTGGAATAAAAAAATAAATTTTTTTATTTTTTTATTTTTTTATAATTAAAATTAAATAAAATAATATTATTATAATAAAAATCACTGTTCTTGGTCGGACCGAAACATAAAATATTCTGCCCAGGCCCGACCCAATACGAGCCGGGCCTGCCGGGCAGAGCGGGCTGCCCAGCCCGTGAGCAAGTCTACTTGCATGACATGTCTTTTAGAATAAGAAATGAATTGTTTTTTTTGTTAAGTATATTTATTGGATTTCACATAAAAAGGTAAAAGAAATATTATGGAAATGAAAGAGAAAAATAAAAAATAATAAGAGAAAAGTAAAGAGAAAATTTTGTATTTTTTTATATGTTTAAAATATTATAAATTTATATAATTTTTTACACATTAATAATTTATTTTATATATATTTTAATTAATTCGCTTATTCATATAATATTCATATTATTTTTTATATTTGATTTTAATTATTTTTTTATATTATATTCATGTCGTATCTCTATTCATTTTTATATTTTATATTTTATATAATTTATCATTATAATTCAACTTAAAAAAAAAATTGATGTATTTATATTCTCTCAGTTTATGAAATATTTTGTACAATTTATTATAACGATTCAATTTTTAAAAAAATTATATTCATGATATATTATTATATATATTCAAACTATTATAAATTTATATAAATTTTTATACATTAATAATTTACTTTATATAATTTTTATATAAATTTCAATATGTTCGTAGATTCATAACATATTTATATTATTTTTCATGTTATATCATGTTTTAATTATTTTTTTATATTACATTTATTTATTTCATATCTCAATTCATTCTATATTTTACATAATTTACTATAATAATTTAATTTTAATTTTAAATTCAATTAAATACAATATTAAAACATATAAAATTAATTAAATAATAATTATTTAATATAATTCAACTTAAACTTATTTATGATTATTAATTTAATTAAAATTTTATAAATATTAAAAAAACTTCGTTAAATTTAAAACTTCAAATTTTATAACATACAAATTTTAAATAAAAAAAATATTTAAACCAATTTTCAGTTTTTCTAAATTTTTAATTTTATGATATGTATGGGATTCAATAAACAACCAATTCCAACCGATCCGATTTTTAAAAACTAATTTGGACTTTGAATACAACTTCCTCTCGAAAAATACATATCTTCAAATCTTACATACAATCTTTTCAATGCAAAATTTACAAAACAGATAAATTTAGTGCTGTTATTTAACTCCAATCTCGTAAAAAATGCAAGAGAAGAAGCTGATGACAACACAAAACTATTTGAGTTTTTTCAGACTCTAAACCAAAATTACCATTTAAGTAAAAGATTTAGAGTATAGTTAAAACTCAATCGAAACAAATATAAAAACTTATAGCCTCAGTTGAATCCACTTATAACATTGAATTTGCAGCTTCTACCAAGCAGGTTGTCCCTGTTAGATAGGGTCTTGGCTCCACTGTACCTCATCCAACTGGATTACTAAATCATAATTGGCTCACAAAATATGTATAAACTTTAAATATAACACAGAATTATCTTTAATTAAATGATGGAAATCTTATTATTATAATAATTTAAAAGGTCTCAGGTAGATCCAGTAATTTCATGAATGATGTAGCACCCCAAGTAGGTTCACCCTGAAAACAGGGTCTTGAGGAAATCTACACCCTCAAACAAACGGATCAGATCATCATAGACTACTTTAATTAATTAAATTAGACATTAAGCGTTAAAAAAAGAAAACATTTTAGTTAAAACTTGCTTCTAAATTAAAGAGGCTCAGCTATCAAACAGCTTATCAATCAAGAATTTTCAGAAGCAGAACTGGCATTTAAAAGCTGCATATGAATCCTCATTGCCAAAATCAAAAAAAAAAAAAAAAAAGGCTGGCTCATATCAAGAAATTCAACCATTTTATCATTTATTTGCTTCATGGATTGCTCTCAGAAGCGCGGATAAAATAAATGTAATCATAGCCAACACTACTTATAAATAAAAGTTCGATAAACTATAAAGATGGAGATGTAGCCGCCGATTTGACACAAAAGAGCCAGTGGAAAAGCAAGGCTATTCAGCAACACGTAAAACGGCATGGTTTTAGCACGAACATTGGGGCTTTTTTCTTCACATGTATAGATTCAGATAAGCCCGGGAGAGTTCGTGCAGAGATAACTTTTGCTATCCATGGCTTGAATTTTTATCATATCATAACAAATAAAATAAACAACAATTGCTGAAGATATAGGCCAGCATACCTTTGGGGCTCTCAAACAACAATTGCTGAGGATATAAGCCAGCATACCTTTGGGGCTCTAAGATGAGAGGGTGAAGAAGGGAGGCGCTCTTGAATCGTTTATATAGAACTCTTTTCAAACCCTAGATGATAAATTTAAAACCCTAGCTTTGGGGCTCTAGGATGAGAGGTGAAGAAAAGAGGCGCTCTTGAATCGTTTAATATTGAGCTCTTTTCAAACCCTCGTTTCTATAGAGCTCTTTTCAAACCCTAGATGATAAAGTTAAAACCCTAGTTTGGATACTTGAGTTGGGCTCTAATCTAACTGGGTCAAGTTAGGTTATGGTTTTATTTATTCATTAGTGGTCTAATCTTTTAGACCCACAACTTCTTTTATTTGGGCCTTTCAGCCCATCTGGAAGTCTTTCTCTTCTGTTTCCTAAAACTCCTACACTCCATTACAGCTACAGTAATGCCACCGTTTGGTTCGCAAAATAGCTATTCAGCGAAATGCCTGATTCCGGGCTTATTCCTCAAAAGCACATAATAGCCATTCAGCACCTCCCCCTCTAAATGGCTATTCGGTGCAAGCATGGAATACAAAAAAAAAAAAATTGTTCCTAAAATACCCCAAAACCAAAAAAAGAAAAAAAAAAGTTTGAAAACAAAAAATCAACAAAAACCAAAACAAAATCAACACAACAGACTAGACCAGCAAAATGATTTTGGGCAAAAAATCGAAAGAAAATAAGATAGAGAAAATTTTCTCTCTCCTATGGATTTCGGGTTAAGGTAGTTGTAGGGAGTTTTAGGGTTTAAAATTTAAGGAGGAGGAAGAGGATACAAAGGAGAATAAAATATCAAAAAGTTAAAGCTTTTGGGACGACGACGGACGGCGAAAAAGAGGTAGAAGTTGCGAGTTGTTTTTGTAGATCAACGGCTTTTCGAGTGATTTTTAGAAAAAACCAATTAGAAAAATGGAAAGAGGAGATTGAAAGGAAGCTTTCGGTGAAATCTGGAGGTTTTCTGGGTTTAGGCTACGGCGACGGCGGCGGTTGAAGATCGGAATCTGGGTTTCGGTTTTGGTCTGCTGAAGAAGATGAAGAGGAGAGAGAGGGAGGGAGAGAGAGAGTAGAGAGAGAAAGTGGGAGGAAAAAATGAGAGGAGAGAGAAAGTCAATGACATTTATAGGAGAATAATAAAATTAATAAAAAATAAAAATATTTTATTATATAATATAATTTAAAGATTCTAGCGAAAGTTCCCCGAAAATTTAGTTGAAGTCGTGACGGCTGAATCAACTACTGCTCTTTGTGCTGTTCTTGCTGACCTCTTAGACTGAGAAGGAGACTGACTTGGAAGAGCTCGTTGCATGGAGGTAGCTTCTACCGAAGCGATTTTTCTATGTGCCAGCACCTATGTGATTCTACTGCGAACCAAACTCTTAAGAACAATCGGGCGGGGGATTCTTGAACAAGAGATTCGTCTTCGTCTTTTGCGAATGAAAGCACTATGTCTCTTGGCGGGGAAAAGGAATTGAATAAGAAGAAGATGATTCTAGTCCTCTTGCTAGTGCATTGTACACTTCATACTTCCTAGAAAAGTTGTAGTAGTCTTTCACTTCCCAGGAGGGGCCCCTGACTGATTATTCCAACGATTAGGCTAGCTATATGCTGTGTATTATCAACGATTTCCACAGAAGGTGGTAAGATGATGTCTTGAGTAGTTATATATCCGGGACCCTTGGCACAAATAAAGGCGTTACGAGTTCCATACAAATTACTTCTCAATACAATTTCTTTCAAATTCATTAAAATTTCATGTACTGATTCTTGAATACCTACTATGGTAGAATATCTGTGTGGTATTTTCTCAGATTTGCACGTGTAACGCATGTTCCTTCTATTTCTCCAAGCAAAGCTCTTCGCATCGCAATGCCTATTGTGTCGGCTTGGCCTTTCATAAGTGGAGATAGAATAAAGCGTCCATAATAAAGACGCTTACTATATGTTCTTGATTCAACACACTTCCACTGTAGTGTCAGAGTAGAGACTTTTACTTTCTCTCGAACCATAGTAATATTATTTTATTTGATTAGATCATTGAATCATTTATTTCTCTTGAAATCTCTTTAGTGTTTATTTCTACACACGTCTTTTTTTAGGGGGTCTACAGCCATTATGTGGCATAGGGGGTTTAGGGTTTTATTTATAAATATTTTAGATATATTATATTATAATTTTAATTTAAAAAATATTAAAATAATGCATTAAATAATTTTATATTTTAATATATTTAATATAATTTTAAGAGATTAATAAATTAATTTTATTTTTATTAAATAAAAAAATATTATTTATGTTAAGGGTAAAATAGTCTTTTTATATTTATTCTTTACTTATTCCATAACATCATTTTAACCAACCAACCAAACAAATAGTATTACCCCTTTATTCCATTCAACCAATAATATCTATTATCACTTTATTTCATTTCTCCTCTATTCTATTTTCGTGCTACTAGTTGTAGAAAATGTATGCATCTTGGTTCCTAGTCCTAGAAAATGTATGCATCTCGGTAGCATCGGGCTTGCTAATGCTGATTTGTTGTCTATTTGATTTTTTTTTATTCGCTTTATTTTTATTTTTCTCCCTACACCATCATATATAGGCCTATGTTACGGCCATTTTTGGTTGTGAATTCTTCCTACTTAAATCATTAATATTGTATCAGGGTTTCCCATGATACTCTTGTCATTACCAGTTCTTACCTCTGGATGACATGAAGTTAATCAAATTGGAGGAATGTCAATTTGTCACAAGTAGCACAGAGCAGAACAGAAACAGAGGGGGAAATAGGCTACTCTACCCAAAATCATGAAAAGAATTAACAGGATACAAAATTATTTCCCGAAAGAGACCTGTAATACTACATCAGCCATTAGAAAACCAAACAGACGAAAGATCACTGTCGTTATAAACAATGTTTGAAACAGATTCTCTGCCCTCATACTATCATCCATGTCAAATGCCGGTAACCAGCCCACTTGGCAGCAAGATGGATTCCAATGGCCAAGGCTGCACCTAATAATGGCATTGGAAGCCGCTTCTCTGTAGCTACACCTTCTGTTTGCTCCTTTACTTTTGAAAGCTTCTTTGAATGGTGAAAGATAGCTAGAGCTAGATAATAAGTTATCACCAGGATCCTAACCCAAGGCTCACCAATGGCAGCCATTACAGCTACAACAGGCAGTGCTGATGTAACATCATCACGCTTTTTAATTAAGCGTGAGAAACCATATAACCCCAACAAAAGAGTCCAGTAGAGTGGCTCAGAAATGTAGCCAGTCACGGCTGCATAGCCAATTAGACCAGATAGTATGAGCATATATGGTTGACAGCTTATGGAGTTCAGAACAGTAGCCTCAGCAATCACAAGAACTGCTGATGCAAGCACAATGATCACAGTCAGTTCTTTAACAGGGGCATATGCCACAATCCCAGAGTAGAAAGCTCTAATACTGTAGATCACAGTCTCTATACATCTGATCATGGACGTGATCGGATCTCCTATGAAATGGAAAATTAGGGCAAGTGCAAGTTTCAAGAGGTATCCCACAAAACGAACAATACCAAAAGCAGCCTTTCTCTAATTAGAAAGCTCTAACAGAACTGCTCTCCATGCATATAGAAGGAATGCCAATGCTGCACATAGTCCAAAGAGAGTGAATTAGTTAGCATTATTCTAAACTTTTGATTTAAACTAGCTTGAAATAAACTTAATATGATGTTATCAAATTATCAGCCAGTTCCTCATTACTTCTCTTCGCAAAAAGAACATGTTTTCCTTTCTAAAAAATGAAGCAATGGTGTCACTCAGTGGTAGTAATTACATTACAGCCTTTAACAACAACCTAAAATCATCTTAAAACTTATTAGGACAGAGTACAAACATTTCATTCCCATTATTATGGTAGCTAACATAGTTATCAGCCAATATTTCGCTCCCTACACATGTAAGATATGCATGGTTTACAAGTCTTTTTTCACTTGAAAATTTTGCTTCGGATTTTACTTTAACTTTCTAGGAGACATCAGTCTTTTCTTCTATTCAAACAAAATGTTAAGTTTCATAGCTGAAACTTCACGTGAACAATAGGTGGATAAGAATCACCAGAAATTACTCTTAAGAATGGAGTAATAAGATAATGAATTTAAACAAGCACCGTTAGCTTCTGGGAAGATAATAATGTAACAAGAATCCGATACTGATATAAATAAAAGGTTATATATTTATATTTTCCAATAATATTTTTCATGGGATTTTCACTAATTACATTGTTAATAGAGGTATAAATTTTTAAATGTCTAATATTAAGCTCACTAGGGAAGATGACGAAGCTCACCAACAAAGAAAGGCCACCTAACAGGAGGATCAGGAGCTTCTTTGGTCAAGTATCTGAACCTCTCTGGCATTGTACTTTCTCCTCTTGCCAATTTCTCTGCTTCATCAACACCACCATATTCTCCTCCATTGCCAGCATTAGCATAAAACTCTGATTTTCCTTTGCGAGAAAACCCCAATCGTTTCCCAGAAAGTGTTAAGGAAATTGAGGGTCGGCTTGGGGTTGAAAGCTTGGATTTTTGAGGGAAATGAAGCAAGGGTTTGGTGACGGGATAAGACTGTGTGCCGAGAAATTGAAGTAGTTTTGAGAGGACAGAGAGCATGGTTGAGTGAGAAATTAGAAGCAATTGTGGGGATCGTCATTGAAATTATAGGCTGGTTTGGGTTTAGAGAGGTTTTGCCATTACCAGGGAATTTAGGGACTTCCAGTCTTTTTTTCTTTCTTTTTTTTGCTTGAGATTAGTAACTTGGGCTACTTTCATCTCGGCTTTCTTGGGTATTACTGTTTAGGCCCATGAACAAGCTCTTCATTCAGTAATATACAGCTACGCGGCAGGTTCGGGAACAACCCAGAAAAATGTTCTTTCTCTCAACATAAACGACAGGCCCTGAAACCTGGGCAACCTTCCAGGCCCTAAATTTAAATACCATATGTTTCTTGCATGCAAAGCAACATTCCTTTCTCTTCTGTTGAGTCGCTCAACCGAGAGACTCTCCCAAATATGGCTCCCCCAACAGCTATGGTACTCTCTGCTCCGAGCTGTCCCAAAATCGCCAAAGCTTCTCCGCTTCTGGCTCCTACCGTCTTCTCATCCTTTGCCGCTCTCCGGTACACTCTTTTTCATTTCTATTTTTTATTTCAAATTTATTTACTGGGGTTCTTTTTTCATTAACGGGGCTGTGAAGCTTCTCATTTCGCAGTTGATTGAAAATTTTCGTGGTTCAGAAATTATTGGAATAGATCATATATATATTCGGTTCGGGTTTAGCCTTTCTAGTGTTTGTGGGCATCTTGGGTTATGCTTTTTGTTTCTTTTTTCTTCTTTATTTGGTTTTGTTTTATTTTTATCTCTTTATAGCTAGCTATGTCGTTATTGTTTTTATGTTTTGCAATTTCTTCTTTCCCTAACACACAGACAAAGGGAGAATTTGGTCACTCCGGTTATCTTGTTTCTTTTCTATGTTTTCGGGTCTTTATTACAAATGCTTTTAATTTTATTTATTTCAACATTAGTAAGCAATGGCTCAGAATTGTTCTTACAAAGTAAATAAACAAGCTAGTGCAGTACCCTTGGGACAAATTATCTAGGAAGTCTATGTACTATATCATCTAGTGCAAATTAGTTCCTCTGCTATAAAACTGAGTAATTTAATTCCTGTACTTTTAAAATTGAAGCAAAAAAGTAAAATCATTGATTAGTGTAACAGAAACTATTAAAAAAGCTGACGTGACATTTAACCTTGTGTTTATTTGATGATATGGCATTAATAAAATATATTATTTTAAGCTGACGTAGACAAAATAATAAACTAAGTTGGCAAAAAATAATTTGATGTGGCATTTTTGCCAACTTAGTTTGTTATTTTGTCCACGTTAGCTTAAAATAATATATTTTATTGGTGCCACATCAGCATTTGATATCCACGTCATCAAATAAACACAAGGTTAAATGCAACGTCAGCTTTTTTAACAGTTTTTGTTACATTAGTCAGTGATTTTATCTTTTTGCTTCAATTTTAAAAGTACAGGAACTAAATTACCCAATTTTATAGTGAACAGACTAATTTGCACTAGATGATATAGTACAAGGACTTTCCAGGTACTTTGACCAGTGCCCTTGTGCCGAATAATTTACCTGCAAAAACTTACATATCTGGCCCTGAATGTATCTGATTTGCTGAGATTGTTAGGCTTCTGTTTTCAAGACTGTTATTAAACAGCTTAAGCTCAATCTGGACCATTACCACTTGATCAGAGTCCTTTGCTAATAGTTACAATTTCTTAATTCTTACTATCCTATTTCTTTGCCTAACTTGGTGGCATAGTTATTCAGCTTTCTAATGTCTACTTTTTTTTTTTCCTTTTTAAGTAGCTTGTAAAGGTTAAAAAACTCACTTTTCTTATTTAGATATTTGAGTGAGTTTTGTCATAGTTAGTTGTGAAACTGTAATTGGACATATTATTGTGCCTACTTTATGGCTGTTATAATCTATCCCCTATTCCAATTTATGGGGAATAATTGCTAGTATTGTAGGAAGTCTTTGGTTATTTAATCAGTCAGACCATTCAAACATATTTGTTTGTTCTTTGCTTCTTTTTTTTATTCTGAATTATGTTGCCCTGGTAAAATTTGTATTTAACCAGGTCTAAGGATTTGAATTTAGAGCGACGCGGCAGTATCTACATGGGATATAAGCCCTCGGTTGTTGCATGCAACTCAAGTTTGCAAGCCAATCTTATGTTGTCAATAAACGCTGGTGCAAAGGGTTTCTTGTCTTCTACAAGTATACTAATTTGCATCAAGTTCTTTGTTTGAACTTTTCTTTTTGGATGAAGTTCTGATTACTGAATAATTGATCACTGACGCAGTTGTTGCTGCTACAGTGTTGGAAAAAAAAAAGGATATTAGAAGCTACTTCTGAAACTAATTTGTTGTTGTTGAATAATATTGAAGAATAAATAAGATTTCACTCTGAATCCATGGCTCTTCTCCTTAGTACTAACCCCTCTCTGTCTTTTAAAAAAAGCTGGCTTTGTATCTGCTAGGTTGCTGCATCATTGACATATAAAAATAATCTGTTTATTTAAGAAAACATCCTGACATAATTGTCGGGGAGCACTCTGGTCTACCAGCAATATTGGCTTTTTGCTCCATCAATATTTTGTTAATGCTTAAAGCTCTCCAGAATTTTCATTTGAGTTATAAGTATTTCTAGGGGCCAAATGAAATCATGTATCCTTTATCACTCGAGGTTAAGCATTGAGCATTATTAATGAAGTTTTATCATATTTTCTCTCTTCCTCTCTTTTTCTTTTCCCTCCTCAGAAGATCATTGCTTTAATAAAGTTTGAAGGCCATTTACATTAAAATGATGCTCAAGTTATATGTGTGTATATATATATATATATATGTTATTTATTTATTAATAATTTATAATCCATTGGCAGGCACACAGTATAACCACCTTGCTGCCTTATCATCACAGTTTTTAGGTGAAGATGAAGATGAATTGTGGCGTAAAAACCACGTCTTACCTAGACAACAGAGATGCTTTCACCAAAGGCATATAAGGATAATATATTCAAATTTCGCTACCCTGTGATAACCGAGAAGCCAGAATGGTGGTGGAGGACTTTGGCATGTGTTCCTTATTTAATAGCTTTACAGATTTCTGATACAGGATATTTTCTCCAGCCCTTCCTAGAACATTATGAGATTTTCGAAAATTTGGTTTATCTTGTCCCGGGAGCCATAAAGAGATTACCTCCATGGTTCTCAATGATATATTGCTACTTTGGATATATTGGAATTGTGAAGAACAAAGATTGGCCTCACTTCATAAGGTTCCATCTGATGATGGGCATGTTATTGGAAACTGCTTTGCAGTTAATATGGTATACGAGCAATTTTTTCCCGGTGATACACTATAATGGCAGGTTTGGGATGCACTTTTGGGCTGGCATTGGATTCTGCTACATCTTCGCCTTGTTAGAATGTGTTAGGTGTGCTCTTGGTGGCAAGTATGCTCACATCCCTTTTGTTAGTGATGCTGCATATATACATACTCTGTTTAATATAGGAAGTTTTCAGAGGCCGTTCTAGGAAGCGCCCAGCTATCTTTCCAGATTTCAAATAGCAAGGTCCAGGGTTTATTTTCAAAAGACAGAGCAATTGCTTAAGGTTATTTGAGGAGTTCTAGAGTTCTACATTATTCTTTCTATTTTCTTGAGTCGTTGGTAAAAATGTTGTATCAAAAACAATTTTATGGGTGAAACTTATGTATGATTGCAAATGGAATAACCTTTGTACTTGTTTAAGGAAAATTTACTTTTTCTTTTTGGAGTAAGGATGTTGAGCTTAAGTTAGCCAGATTATATATTGGTGATCGGATTTAAATTATAGTCGGAGACATGCATTGCATTTATTGTAATTGCGATGTAATGGATATTATTGTGGTCAATTGCGATAAATATCAACAATAAATACTAGCGATGAAGAGAGTCAAAACTGTAAAATAACGATTGTAATATCTCGTTTCAATCGTTATTTAAATCCCTTATAGGTGATATTATGGGCTATATCATCCTTTGTTTGGCCATGACTTTAAGCCGATTTGTATATCAACATGGAGGAGTTGAACTCAAAATCTTTAGAAGGCTAATAGTTTCCCGGTGAGAAAATGATGTGGGTGCAATTAGGGACGTAAACAAAACACTTATGCTCGCAAGTTACTCGAGTTCGATTCGAAAAAAACTCGAATTCGGTTAGGTCATTGTCGAGTCGAGCTCGAGCTATCGAGCGAGTCGAATTCGAGTATCTTAATGTTTGACTGGAGTAACTCATGAGCCTAATCGATTTTTTTTAATTAATATAAAAAAAAAATCTCAATTCGAACTCGAGTTCGAGCACAAATAATCGAGTTTGAAGTCGAGTATGGAAATCGAGCTCATTTTTTACTAGGTAAACAAGTCTAATCGAGCTTAATAGATCGAGCTCGAGCAGTTCGATTTTTATTTCGAATCAAGCTCGAGCTTTAAAAGTGAAACTCGATTGAGCTTAAGCCGAGATTCGAGCCTCGAATTTTGAGTCGAGCTTCTTACAACTTGAACTTGGTTCGGCTCGATTAGACCCTAGATGCAACATCTCTCATCGGTTACAAGTATTACTTGATAATTTTAATATGACTGTCAACAATTAAAATTAGGGATTCTTCAAACAAAAAAAAAAAACAATTAAAATTAGGGAGTATTTTTTAGGTTTGATAATATTGGACATGATAAGATTACACAAACACGACACAGAAAAAATAACAAAAACACGACATGAAAAAGAAACATGAACATGATATGAATACATGAACATGTCAAAATCTATATAACACAAATTATTAACACGTCAAAATTTATATAAAATATAAAATACCTTAAACAAGATTATGACATGAGAAAATACATGAATATGATACGAATACACGAATTATCGGGTCTACTATTTTCTGATAATTTATAAGTATACTAGTAAAAGCTCGCGCTTCGCCGCGGGTGGTAAACCCTTCAAATTTGATTTTCGTATTTGTTTATTTTATTATTACATATTAGGGTAAAATATATTTACCCCTCAAGTTTGATAGAAAATTCACTTACCCTCTTAAGGTTTGAAAAACACCCACTTAGCCCCTTAAAATTTGGCACAAAATACATTAACCCCCTAAAATATACAGGTTAATTTTAAATGAAAAGACAAATATGCCATTTGTTAATTATTAATTATTAATCGTTTATTTTTATTTTTTTTGTTTTTAATTTTCATTCTTTTTTTTTTTCAAAATTTTTTTTAACTACAAAATAATGAGAATTTATTTGATGTTAAAATTATCTTTAATTAGTATTAAATTAAATTCTAATTAAGTTATATTCTAATTCAAGTGCCTGTTAAATATTTTAAACTTATTTTAATTCAATTATATATTAACTTTGAAATGAATTTATTAAAATATCTTTATTTAATTAATTAATTACTGTTATTTAAAAATTTTAGTGATAATGAAATTGATTAAAGAAAAAAATGAAAAAAATGGAAGAAAGGAGAATAAAAAAGTATATAATTATATTTCATGAGATTTTACTGAAAAAATAATATTATCCCTATTACTTTGAAAAATACATTTTATCTCGTGAAAAAGTAACTATGATAGCATTCTTTTAATCAAATTAATATTTATTCAAATTTTACTTAAATATTAAAAATACTATCATTTTTTATTTTTTTGTCTATTTTTCATTTTTTTTTCTCAATTTCTTTATCATTACACTTTTTTAAATAATGGAAATTGATTCGTTTTTAAATAAAAATAACATAATATATTAATATCAAAGTTAATATATACAATTGAATTAAAAATAAATTTAAAATATTTTTTTGATACAAAAAGTTTAAGTGAGGAGAGACTACTCAATCCAGGGTCATGGCATGCCACAGGTCTTAGAGAGGGCTAACAGTGATACTTATAGATCACCCACCAAGTGAAACTGCGGATGAGACTCGAACCCTGATGCTTGCTAAGACGTTAATGAGTATTCAACCAATTAGACCAATTCACATTGGCATAAGTTTAAAATATTTAACATGTATACTTGAATTAGAATATAATTTAATTTGATAGTAATTAAAGATAATTTTGTAGTTAAAAAAAATTGAGTAAAAAAAAGAATGATTAATAATTAACAAAAGGTATATTTGTCTTTTTATTTAAAATTAACTTAGAAATAATACCTTAGGGGGGTTAGTATATTTTGTGCCAAACCTTAAGGAGGTAAGTGAGTGTTTTTCAAACCTTAGGGGGGTAAGTGTATTTTCTATCAAAACTTAGGGGGGTAAATATATTTTTTCCTACATATTAAGACATATATGTATATGTATACATACATACATAATATATACAAATGCTCAATATATAAATTATTAATTTTTTTACAAGATTTTGCATAATTAGATGGTGGAGGTCAATAACTTTGCGATTGATGTGTATAATAATATTGTTGAGTTTGATATTTAAAAAACACACGCCTCGACACAGGGAAAGAGTCAACTTAGTTTCACCATAAGGTAGGCATTGCATTACAAAAAAATGTTGCATTAAGCTAGCAATTTCATTAGTAGTCATATCTAAGAAAAAAAATTAAATTGATGATAATCAGGTAATCGATATTAGAAATGCAAGAATTGACACAATAAAATTTGGACAAGAATATGGACACAATTACAAATATCATGTGATAATTTCTGATGCTTATAATAGTTGACTTTATGTAATCTTATTTTTCTTTTTCTTTTTCAAACTTATGCCCTAACAATATATGTGCTCCACATATATATATATATATATATATATATATATATATATATATATATTCTTAGCTATGTTATTCTATAAATTTGATTATTCAACACTTTTTTTTATTGTATAATTTATTACATCATGCCAAGCTATCATATTTCATTTGACAAATTATATTTCAATCTATAATTTTTTTATTTTTTATTATAATATTATTCTAATTAAAAAATCAAGGGTAAATTTGAAAAACATGCTTTCAATAGTAGCATAATTGCTCAACGGTATAATGACTAATAATAATTTGTAAAATGGAAATGAAGAAAGAAAAAATTGTTGTTAAGGAAATTGTAAAAACATTTTTACTCTTAACAAATCATTTAGAGTTAAAAAAGAAAAAACCTAAGTGGCAACTTTGCCACGTCAGCATTTTAGAAAATTTTAATTTTTTAAATTTATTTTTTTTAATTAAAAATTTTTAAAAGATAAAAATTTTTGAGAATAAATTTTTTATTTTAAAAAAATATTTAAATATTTAAATTTCCTTTCTTTTATTAAAAAAATAATATTTTTGAAATTAAAATTTTAAGTTTATTGACTTGGAATGAGAAGGGAATGGGAGATTTTTTCATTAAGGACAATTTTGTCTTTACAACTTCTTTCCTAACAATTTTTTCTAACCTTCTTTCCTTTTTCTTTTTTTTTTTAATTTTAATTTTAATTTTTTTAATAAATTATTTCATGTTATTAGACATTTGAACAATAATTCTACTGTTCATAGGATGTTTTTCAAATTAACCCAAAAATAAACTTACTTATCTTTTTTTCATTTGAAATACATTTTGATTACCACATTAATTAAACAACGATATTGTTATTTAAGTATTATACATTCTTTATACCTTATTTGCAACTGTAATGAGGGACGTTACATTGTAAAATAAAACTCTTATTACATTAATTTATTTATTTTCTTAGGCAAAAATGGAATGGTGCTTTAATTATTTGGTATTCTATCTCTACAAATCATTAACCATAATTCTTTGCAAGCAAACCCAAATAAATAAAACAAAATCCAAGTTGTTTGACAAACCTAAAAAAAAAAAAATCAGCCCAATGTATTACCCTCCCCAACTTAACCCAAAAAACTACACACAAACGTTGTCGTCCTCACACAACCAATGATTCAGCTCTTTTAATCCTCAAACTTTTCAAAAGTGGACAAAAAAGCATTAGACTTAGCATGAGATTTAATGCAAAAAAACGAGAAATGTTCACCGGACAAATAGGTAACTCATTAATAGAAAAAAAATGTTAAATAAATCAACGACTAAAAAGATGTTTGAAGGCTATAGTTACTTTTATTTAATTAAAGATGTTCATAAGCAAGTTGGAAAACGCGTGAGAATTAGGTTTCATTTGGATATCGTCGTACCTCCGATAATTTTGTAAGGGATTTTCTCACAATTGACCGGCCCCCACTAAGGGTGCATTTGGATTTCCTCACCATTTGCCTCGGGTGGTAAATTTTTTAATTTAATTTTTTGTTCTCGTCTATTATAACATTTCAAGAAAGTAATAAGTATCAAAATCAATGAACCATTTCATCACTTGTATTTTTAGGTTTGAGAGCCATTTACACATATTTGTATTTTTCCTTTTTTGAAGTAATTTGTCGCATCTAACCTAAAAACACGAAGTAAACAAATTGGAAATATTAATAGAACTTTATCCATATGTTTTCGGGCTTATTAACAGAACTTGATAACCATATTCTTTCATTAAAAATAGTTACACTTATCATGAAGGGAACACATTGAGTTCATAGGAAGGGGAACATACATACACACACACACACACACACACATATATATATATATATATAAAATAAGATTTCCTAAAAAATCTGATCAAACATATTACTTCTGCGGACAAATAGTTCATTAGATACCAAAGAGGGTGTGATTCTCGTCCTTTCAGATCTCACTTAGAAAGCTTTACAGATCAATAACTTCAAACCTCAGAGCATAATGTAAAAAAATAACACCCAGCTCTGCAGCGGTTCCAAACGATTCAATCAAACTTGGAGCAAAATGACCATAAATACGAGAGGGACCAAATTAGCTCCAAAGTGCTCTATACTAGAAATTGGTTCAGGCATAAGTAATTTCTCAGCAACTTCTTCAAGGATGGTCATAGTTTTCATGTTTTCCAGCCTGTAAAAAAAGTCATTTTAAAAATAAAAGAAAAGTTAGGTTAGAAAAGTATTTGAAATATAGCAAACCAATTTTGCAGAGAAAATGGCAGAACTTTTCGATTCACGGTGTTTATAAACGACAAAACCATTATCATTAATGGTTGTTTGGTTGTGGAATTGCTTTGGATAAAACTTAGTACACTTCCCGTTAGCCATGCAGGGACATGATGGATTAGCCAAGCCACAGAAGCCATTTATCATAAACCTTGCAACAACCTCATGACCTCGAGGATCAACATGATAATCAGGCAATTCAGCAGTAATAAATTAATCAATTTCATTTGTTGATACTTCCTTGCATGTGCGATGCAACCAAACAAGATATGCACATGAGGCAAGCTTTTTTTTTGAAACTCGATTGTATACACAGCTACATTAAAGACAAAACAAATTAGGAGCGATTATTTATTAATCAGCAAAAATAATTAGCACATTCAAACCGCACCTGCTAGACATTTACCCAAGCAATGTTTGTTTGTTATATCATCCATAAGAACATCGACCTTTATCTTGAACACCCTGCTAACAAGGTCCGGCCTGTCTTCAGCACGTTGCCCAGGAATTAAAAGTAATGCCTCATGTATCTCAACCTACAACGCATTGCATGTAAATGTAATGAACAAGTCGGGGGACCCAAACCATTTGCATTTTGCCATAGCATCATGTTAATTTTGCATCATATATCGCACGCCCCCTATGAAACTGGATGGCAAAATAACTCTTTTTCCAACTGCTGAGCTATCCAAATTACCGTTGTAAACGACATCTCTAAGACCTTGGTAAAGGCCGGAACCCATTTTTTTTGTTATACCGAATATAATCAAGACGGACTTGTTCAACACAAGAAAAGGCATCAATAATAATTGTTGGAATAAACGACCACCCATTATCAAAGTCCGTTTCATGTGCTCTTTGTTGGATTCTAAAAGCATAAAATTCCTTTTTGGTAACAAACCCCATTTTTATTTGACTCGAACTTGCTTGTTTGAAATATCTAATTTCAAGGTGATAGCCATCCAAGTCATAAGAAAAAAGGAGGGGGTATTGCATAGCCATAAAGCTAGGATGCAAATCACTAATATGTTGCAAACCACCGGAACAATGCTCAACAATTATATCACGATGCTAATCAGTTGCGCCAAAATCACCAATCATCAAACCAACGACTTCAAGAAAGCCCAGGCTTCATATTGAGACCCATTAATAACGCGCTTACCAAGCAACCGTAATCTAACAGGGACGTGATCAGATTCCCTAAAACAACCACCGACCATGCGAAATGCTTTGGCTATGATATTAATGCGATCAAACATAGCCATCAAAGACTGAATAACATCCTTGTCCAATGAACTTGAGTGGCCCTCCTGGTTAAAGGCTCGTAGCTTGTTATCAACCTCATTCTCAGTGTCATACATGTAATAACCTAATTTTGTCCGAGTCATTCTCGGATTCAATCCGAAAAACATCTCTTGGTCAAAATCCGAACGAGGATCGAATTCAAATTCACTCCACTTAGTAAATTGTATCATTTGTATTTATCTTTTATTTATTTATATTTATTATTATTATTTATTTATTATTTTTATCGGGCCTGGATTAGGGGTGAGCGTTCGATCGAGTCGAGTGAAAAAAATTCGGATTAGTCGAGTTGACGAGTCCTATTTTTTCAACCAAACTCAATTTGAAATTTTAGCGAATCGAGTCGAGTTAAAACAAATTCGAGTTGTCGAGCCGAATAATTTATTCGAGTTAAAATGTTATCTTGTAAATGTTGATTGATTAGATCATGTTACTGTTATCTTGTAAATGCATGTATATCTATAATTTTGAAATTTAGTTCTATGAAATTACAAATATTTTTTTTTGTGTGTTCTATCTTTTCTTATAAATATAACTATCAAAGACTTGTCATACTAAATAAATAGCCTACTATTGACCTTTAAAAAAAGAGAATTCATTATCTTTTGAATTTCATCGTTTGGTTAGCTTGGTAATGTGCATGATATCAACCAAAAGCTTCAATCTTTAACTGAATGAAGCATTGAGTGATAGCCTCCCCCTTTTGAAACTCAAAAAATTCAATGTAAACTTTCAATATAGACTTGTCAATTTCAAAGGGAAAAGAAAATGAATGATAAATTATTAAGACAATAAGTATGCAGTCAACAGCTCATGTGGATTTATTTTTCTACTGAATGGTGACAAACAACAAAAATAAATGACCCAACAAAAATGGGCTAAAGAGTAAAAAGGGAAGACGAAATAAGGAAAACGCAAAACTCAAGCTTAGTATCAAACTCAAATGAGTAAAACGACGTCGTATAGAAATATCTTATTCGGATTTTCGAGTTATTCGAGTTGTATAAATCAAATCCTAGCTAAACTATATAACTCAAATTACTTAGTCGAGTTGATCCGAAAATCCGAATAACTCTAATAAACCGAACTATTTAATTCGAAATTTGAAAAAAAATTCGGTTTTTTCGAGTCGAGTCGGATTTTGCTCACCCCTAGCCTGGATCTAGAGCCCATTTGGGCCTGTTGGCCAAGCAGGCCAATCAGGCCTGCTGGCCAAGCAAGCCGATCAGGTCTGCTGGCCTGGCAGGCCATCTGGGCTAGCAGTAGGCTGACCCAATCGGCCTGCTGGCCTAGCAAGCACAACGAGCCTTACTGCTGCCTGTAGGCAATAACTGCCCAAACCCTAGACAGCCAATCCCTGCTACCTGTGCCCTAGCCCCTTGCAACCCTAACCCCACACGACAGCCACCCCCCAACACGCCACCAGCCTAGTTGCTAGCCCTGCACCAGCTGCTTTGCACGCCACCCCCAGGCAGCCTGCCCACCTGCACACCTTAGCCTACTGCCTGTCCTAGCCTTCTCCCAAAACTCAGCCTACTGCCATAAAGAACACAGCCAAGACCCCCTGCTCGGGGCCCCGATGACCTAACCCAAAAAAACCCACTAAAACCTCTTCACTTACACCACCAAACCTACAGCCACCCACCACTGAACCCACATCAACCCACCACACCCCAACATCAACAAAAGAAAAAACCACATTAACAAAAAAAAAAACACAAAAAAAATCGAAAAAAACAAAAAAAGGGTTTCAATTTTTTGAGGCTAGATTTACTCGGATCAAGCCCTATTCGGGGAAAACTAGGGGGATATTCAGGTAGAGTAGGTCACGACGAGCTTTTTGGACCAATTTTGGACCGGAAAGCTCATCGGAGCACGGCGGTCCACGACGGAGCCACCAACGGATTCCGGATTTTCTCATCGAAATCTGGAAAACCTTGGTTTTTTCGACGAGAGAGGGAAGAACAGGGGAGAGGATTTTGGGATTTGGGAGAGAGAGGGTGGGAGGAGAGAGAGGGAAAAAAAGGAAAATGGGGATTATATAGGCGCCTAAAACGACACCGTTTTGAGGAGAAAAAAAAAGGGAGGCGGGTTAGGACGACTCACGCGTGGGTCCGCGCCTTGACCCTTTGAGGGTTCGACCCGGATGTGACCCAGGCAGGGAAGAAGAAGAAAAAAAGAGGAAAAAAAATGAAAAAAGAAAAAGGAAAGAGAAAAAAAAGGAAAAAAGAGAAAAAGAAAAAAGAGAAAAGAGAAAAATAAAAGGAAAATGAAAATGAAAAAAAAAATTTATTTCTCTTGGGGAATTTATCCGACCCATAAACCTTCAAATTTTTGCATTTTTCCGAGGTAAGTTTTTATTTTTGTCTATGTTCGTTTTTATTTGTTATTATCAATTTTGTTTTGTTTTATTTGATTATTTATTTGATTTCCTTGTTATAAGTCATTATTATTATTATTATTATTTATAGATTTTGTTTTTATCTTTATCTTTATTTTTGTTTTTGTTTTGTATTTATTGTTATTTTTATTTTATACATTTTATGTATCATTAATCTTTTTTTTTAAAGGGCTTTTCATTAGTTTTTTTTTTACATGAATAATGATTTCACAAATAAAAAATAAAATAAAATATTTTACACAAATAAAATGATCTTGCAAAAGGAAATCAAGAAATAAATGTGGATGACGAATCGTGCCGACGACGAAATTTGAAAGATGTCACAGTGATGATTCTTAAGATATCTTGAGGTGAGAGGATCTCGTTAAATACCACCAAGAGTGTTGGGAATATTTAATGAGTGTTCTCGATAAAAGATTTGTGTTCCTTTCATTTTCAAAAAAATATAACAATTCCTTTTTTTTTTTAATAAATAATAATAAACATGTTTTGGAAAAGAAATAAAAAAAATAATTTTAAATACCGCTGTTGAGTCCATTAAATCGAGATATAGGGCAACACATGATTAATTGGTACCATTTTCTAAACGGACGTCATGGGGGTGCTAATCCTTCCCCGTACGTTACCGACTCCCGAACCCGATTTTGTTTTCTCTCTGGTTTAAAGCGTAGACTTCGAAATTGGTTTTAAAAAATGTTTTAATTAATTTAAAAATATTTTACTAAAATCGGTTTTAATAGGTGATCAATCACACCTAAACAAAAAAAGATTGGTGGCGACTGCATGTGTATGTTTTAAAATCGTCTGGCGGTCGAAAAATCGTTATGACAGCTTGGCAACTCCACTGGAGACCTTTGAGAGTCGAGCCATTAATTAATCATGCATTATTATAAGTTTTGATTTAATGGATTTAATTGGTATTTAATTTTTATTCTCTTAATTTTAAATTTTTTTTATTTATTTTGCTTGCATTTATGTCTTGATATTTGTTATTTCTTTATTCGTGTTTTTTAATTATGTTATCTACCTATTACTTTATATATTATTGATTCTAATAATTATGGGATGTGTAGAATAAAGGGTCGTAAACAAATAGTCAAAGGTTTGTTCCTTCTCACACACGAACACGTGCATTTCATACATAAGCTCTATACTCGAGCTTTATCCCTTTAGGTGGAAGTAAAGTACCTATGCTCTCGTGAGGTAATAACCTCCGCATAGGCTAGCGAAACTCTTCCGGAGTAATAAAGCACCTACGCTTCCGTGAGGTGATAACCTCCGCATAAGCCTGAAAAATATACTCTAACAAATTGGACCCGTTTAACTCGGGATGCCTTACTAGCCTTCACGGGCGACAGTGAGGAGCAATTTGGGGCCTTTAGAACCTAATTCAACCTTATATAGTGAACTTAGGTAGAGCCATATCGAATTTTCGATCAGATATCCCTGAAATTAGGAACACATGGAGGAACATTTGTGATTTTTCGCTATTTGTTTTACATTCCGAACAGACACTGTAGACCGGGCAATGATGAACGTATATTGTGCTGCCCGCAATAAGTTTCATATTTCGCCCTGAAGGCACCGTGATGCCTAAATAAGTTGATACTATTGGGGCAAATGTTCATTAACCTTTTGAACTTGTAAATATGAAAATTTTTCCTTCAAGCACCCTTGCATTTCATACATCTCGTACATTTCATGCATTAATGCACTTGTAAATAAAACATGTACATTTATAATTGTATTTTTGATTTCACGGTGATAATAATCTCATTTGTTAAATTGCATAAACACATGTTGATTGATTAAATAAGAATTGTAGACCAGTAGTGTTGAATAAATATTTGGACACCCGTGCCATAATAAGATCCACTACCCCAAAAGTTTTTGATAAAAATTGGTTTTTGAAAATAATATTTTGATTTTTGTGGGGAAAATATGTTTTAAAAAAAATCATGGATTTAATTTGGGGACAAATTTTGTGCAATGAAATTGTTGAATAATTAAGTTCAGTCCCATCATGTTAATTTAATTATTGAATTTTTTTTGCATATATTCATTCATTAATTTGTTTATTCTTTAGACAAATCAAATTAGCGTCACGTTGCAGTCATAATATGCGTGGTCATTCATTGTAGAATACATTTGTGACATACATGGTCGCTCGCTGTATATATTCATACATTAATTTGTTTATTCTTTACACACATCAAATTGGCATTATATTGCAGTCATAACATGCATGGTCATTCATTGTAGAATACATTTGTGACATACATAGTCATTCTCCGTATATACCCATGTATCAATTTATTTATTCTTTACATGCATCGTATTGACATCATGATTGCATTCATAACAATATGGTCATGCATTCGTGACATACGTGGTCACTCACTGTATATGTTCATGCATTAATTTGTTTATTCTTTACAAGCATCATATGGGTATCGTGTTACATTCACGACATTCATAGCTTATTCATCATGAAACACATTTAGGGATAAAACATAAATTGGCTTTGCTTTAAGAGCTTTGAAGAAGTTTCTTTTCCAAACCAGAGGTATAAGAATTACTGAGCACCTTTATAACACATGCCAGGATCATGGATAATGAGTAGCAAAATAGACTGGATAGAATGGAGACAGCACAAAGAGAATTACAGGAACGATAGGCAAAGTCACAAGAACAATCGGCAAGGTCCCAAGAGGAATCTAGAGAACAGATGACCAAGCTCATGGAACTGGTGTCCACCGCGATTAAGGGAAAGGGATACACCGAAAACTTGGCCACTAAAGAAGGGTCAGAGGCACAAAAGAGTCAAAAAGAGGTCGTAATGTTAGATGCCAGTCTTATCAAAACACGGTTAATCATGTCAACATCTTGAACTTAGATGATCCAGCTGAACAAGTAAAGTTGAAAATGGTTGCGTTGAATGGGGCTGAGTCGGCAGATACCCAACGAAAATATCAGCTGTTAGAGGAAAGGCTCCGGGCAGTAGAAAGCACAGATGTATTTGGGAGTGTAGATGCAAGTGAACGTTGCTTGGTTCCTGATTTAGTCATTTCTCCTAAATTTAAAGTCCTCGATCTTGAGAAATATGATGGGATAACCGATCCATCAGCCCATATCACTATGTTCTACCAAAAGATGACGGCCCATACGGATAATGATAAGCTTTTGATCCACTGTTTTCAGGAGAGCCTCAGTAGATCCGCGATCAGGTGGTATAATAAATTGAGCAGGGATCATATTCGCTCTTGGAATGATCTGGCTAGAGCTTTTCTAAGCCAATACAAGCATGTGACTGATATGGTACCTGACCGTCTCACCTTGCAAAATATGGAGAAAAGGGCCACTGAAAGCTTCAAAGAATATGCTTAGAGGTGGATGGACATGTCCACCCAAGTATGACCGCCCCTGACTCAAAAGGAAATTACTCTACTTTTTGTGAATACATTACAGGCCCCGTACTATGATAGACTCGTCGACAATGCCACGAAGAATTTTGCGGATATGGTAATCTCAGGGGAGATAATTGAGAATGCTATCAAGAACGGGAAATTTGAAGGAGATAAGACATCCAATGCCGAGAGAAACGGGGCACCTAAAAAGAAAGAGGAAGATGTCCAAGCTATTGGAGACTTTGTCCTATATCCCTTATTCCCTTCATGTCAATCATACTACCCTACCGTAAACAATGTCTCTCTAAGCCTTTATCCTTGCTTGCCAAACGTTGTTCCCCAAACACCTAACTTAAACCGATCCCAGCAACTAGCCATGCTTCCCAAAAATGACCACGAGACAACCAAGAGAAATTTTCAATCCCAATCCCTGACCTGTTGCATTACTAATAAAGAACCAGTACCTTACCCATGTGCCTTTGAAAATAGCTCCAAACCCATCAACAAGGAGTTATGACCCAAACAGCAAGTGTGAGTATCACATGGGGGCAATTGGACATTCGATTGAAAAATTTAGACAACTAAAGGAAAAGATTGAAGGTCTTGTCCACGATGACATTTTGACTCAGAGCTTACCGAACAGTGAAAATCTGCCTTGCCATAGATCGGTTTCTTCTTTAGGGGTTTTGAGGATAAGAATTGTTACCTTTAAAAGCATGTCAACAAGCATTGAGGAATATGCATGTAGTTCTATGCCTCATCATGAAAGCACTTGTCATATGTTAGCATCCACATGAAATAAATAAATTTTGAATTTTCAAATGCTTTGTGTTTATTGTGTTTTAACAATAATTAGAATTTGCAAAAATAAACATTAAGGAAATTCTTGATTTTGAAGAATGTTTTCTTAAAAGAAAAAATTCTTTCTTCACATTAAGAAATAATAGGGAGTCTTGAGAATATTGATGATCATTGTTAGAAATGACCCAATACTCTTCCACCTCTCTTTCGAACTTTCCTATGCTTGAATCCTTTGAATTTGAAAAAATCAATGCTTTATATTGTTGAATTTCATAAACCATAGTCAGTGCAATAAGAAAAATGCAGATCCTAGCTTAGGCTATGAGCAATAGAACAAACTTTTTGAAACAATTCGAGCTCTTTGGAGTTTCAAACAAGTGAAACTTTTTTCAAGAATTTAGATTATGGTAAATTGATGTGTGTCAAGGTTATGCCAAAACCATTCATATCCCTTTCAATAACCACAAAACACAAGCTGCCCAGACATCACTTCATGATTAACGTCTCGGGGCACAATGACTAAACTTGATTTTCTCATGTTTCCATAAAAACTTATTTTTGAGCCATTTTATTTTTCGTCACTTCGAACAACCCAGAAAAGACTTGAGGTGTTCCTCGTAATGATACTAATTCTCATTTGTATGACCAATTAAAGGGTGCATCATTTGTAGATATGAAGGACATGTGGTGAATAAGGATGAAGTAATTTTCGGGGCATGCATCAATCAAAGGAAAAAAAAACCAAAAAAACCAAAAAAAGAGAAAAAAGAAATGAAAAAATGAGTGTGACATCATGTATTTACGAAATTCAAGATGGTTTCAAGAAAAAACCGTTTTTAACATTTTTCAAGGAAAAAAAAAACTCTTCAGTTTAAGTGGTTGTGTTTGAGATGAAAAATAATCATCTTTCATCATCCTTTCTTCCAAAAGTATTCCCTTTGCTACCCTTGTTGAGCCTAAAGAATTCCTTCTTCTTTTTTTGAACCCTGATCAAGGATCACCCTCCAAACTAGAGGCAAATGCGATGAATTATCTTTTCAAAAATCGTGGATAAATGAGTCCTAGATCAAAGATGAATACGAAGCAAATGGAGCTCTCAAATAAGTATGACTTACTTTGTCAAAGTGGAAATGCACGAGAAGAAAAAAGAAAAGAAAAATGTGAGAAAAAAAATGACGAAATGAAGAAAAAAAAAGACAGAGAGAAAAAAGAGAAAGAAGAGGAAAAAGAGTAAAAAATCAGAAGATGAAAGAGAAGTTTAGGAAGGACCAATGTTTCGAAGGGAATCCTTCTCATGAAATGATCATTGATTTGAATACCCTTAAATACATGTTTGGGTCTGTTTATCCTTTCTTTCTAAACCTAGAACCTTGGCCTAATTTACGTACCTTAAAAAAGACCATTTTGATCGAGCATGGCTTTTTTAAACTGATGAGTTTATTCCTAGAGAAATGGACGAGGCTTAGGTCTTTTTTTGGTTGTTGCTAAAACTATTCTTTTTGGATAAGTTTTGATTTCTTAAGTGCATGGTGAAGCATTCAAAAAAAGAAATGAAAAATGGAAAGAAAGAGACTTTAGGGTGAAAACCCAAAATGGGCAGTCTAGAGTAAAATGAGAGATTTTCCGATGCCACCTATGTATTTTCGAGGCCATGACCAAAGATGAGGTCATTTTGAAGAAATCAAGGACACCTCGGAATTCCAAAATATCCCAAAACTATCAACTCTCATTGGGAGGTTTGACTTCAAAAACTAAGACCTTTTTCCTTCCAGAATTAACTTTCCAGTTTGAATATCACGGCTAGTCTTGACGCTTGTCAAAATGCCATGACTTGGAAACTAAAAGAATGTTGAATTTGTTTGATTCTTAAGGAATTCATGTTCTATAAAACCTGTTCCATTTGTGAATCTAGAAAGGACATACATTTTTCTTGTTGTGAAGTCTCATTGGATCAACCAAAATCTTGTTGTACCAAGCCTTTTGACTCAATTTGAAAAAGCCAAATTGACACTTAGAAAAACTTCTAACAATGATCATCAATCTTCAAGAGATTTGGATATCACAACATGAGGATAACATTTTTAGCTCAAAAGTTTCAGTAAATGAGCAAATATTTTTTTAAAAAAAAGCAAGCAAAAACAGATAAAAAATGAAAATATTTTTGGAAGAAACCGTTTTGAATAAAAATGATGTTGGCATGAGGCAAAGGTTCTTCTGGCCCAAAGGTATGAAACTACTGAGGTAGAAAAAATGAACATTCGGTTCAGACTTCTGTCGATAAGATTTTGAAAACTATCGGGGCAAAGAGATAGTACCAGATTGAAGAAAAGGGATGATCTCTTATGAGGCACGAGTGTTTTAGGATACACTCAGGTTTGAAAAGGAAAAACGAATTAGAAAAGCTAAACCAAAGTCAGGAAAAACAATTGGAGACATTTGCATTTGCATCATTCATGAACATTTGCATATTTATTGAGTTTTGCATCTGCATCGTGTCATGAAACATTTACATTATTCATGGATACTTGCACATGCATCATCAGGGGGCATATGCATTGACTTCGCATGACATTCACATTTCATGCATGACATTGGCTATTTGGAATTTTGACATTTGAATTTGAACCTTCAGTGAGATTTTCTTCAAAGTTATGATTGTGAAAGATTTTCAGGTATGATCACCAAGACCTCCGGGCACCGTTTTTAAAACCTCCAGGTTATCTTTCTCAAGACCTTCGGGCATCGCTTTTAAAACCTCCGAGTTACCTTTTTCAAGACCTTCGGGCACCTCTTTTTCAAGACCTCTGGGCACCGCATTTAAAACCTCCGTGTTACCTTTTTTAAGACCTCCGGGCACCGCTTTTAAAACCTTCAGGTTACCTTTTTCAAGACCTCCGGGCATCTCTTTTTCAAGACCTCCGGGCACCGCTTTTAAAACCTCCGGGTTACCTTTTTCAAAGCCTCCGGGCACCTCTTTTTCAAGACATCCGGGCATCGCTTTTAAAACCTCCGGGTTACCTTTTTTTCAAGACCTCCGGGCACCTCTTTTCCAAGACCTCCTGGCACCGCTTTTAAAACCTCTGGATTACTTTTTTCAAGCCTCCGGGCACCATTTTTAAAAACCTTGGGGTTACCTTTTTCAAGACCTCCGGGCACCTCTTTTTCAAGACCTTCGAGGACCTTTTTTGAGACCTCCGGGCACCGCCATTTTCAAAAAAGAAAAAAAAAACATTCGGCTTACCCTTTCTTAAGACCTCTGGGCATTTGTTTCAAGACCTCCGAGTATTATTCTAAAAAATCATGGATAAAACCTCCGGGCACTTTTAAAAAGAAAATACATTTTTTAAGACCTCTGGGCATCTGTTTAAGACCTTTGGGCATCTGTTTCAAGACCTCCGGGTACTATTCTCAAAAATATGGATAAGACCTCTATACACCATTTTCAAAATCATGGATAAAACCTCCGAGCATCATTTTCAAAGAAAAAACACTTTTTAAGACCTCTGGGCATCTATTCTTAAGACCTCTAGGCACTATTCTAAAAAATCATAGATAAGACCTCCGAGCATCGTTTTCAAAGAAGAAACACTTCTTTAGGATCTACGAGCATCTATTTTCAAAATCTCCAAGTATAACCTTTCAAAATGATATTTCTCAAGACCTCCGGGTACCAGTTTCAAAGATGAGTTTCTTGCAAAATCGAACTCGTTTCCTTAAGACGGGTCGAGCCTTGGTATGTTAGTTAAGGAAATCGGTTTAAGGCAAATCCTTTATTTTACAGCCTATATATGAAAAAATGAAAAAGATGATCGAAAAATGAAGAAAAAAAGAAATAACTGAAAAAGAAAGAATGAGCAACAAAAAAAAAAAGAGTTTTGTGTGGATCCATGATCTCGGACAAAATTGTTACTTATGTCTTTTCCCTATTCCTAAGTCTCAGCAATGTGCAAACAGGGGCAGCTGTAATAACCTAATTTTGTCTGGCCATTCTTGGATTAAATCCGAAACACATCTCTTGGTCAAAATCCAAACGAGGATCGAATTCAAATTCCCTCAACTTAGTAAATTTTATCATTTGTATTTATCTTTTATTTTTCCTTTTATTTATTTTTTTAGTTATTTTTATTATTATTATTTATTTATTATTTTAATGGGGCCTAGACCTAGAGCCCATTTGGGCCTGTTGGCTTGGCAGGCCATCTGGGCCAACAACAGGCTGGCCCAATCGACCTGCTGGCCTAGCAGGCCCAGCCAGCCTTGCTGCTGCCTGTAGGCAGCAACTGCCCAAACCTTAGGCAGCCAGCCCCTGCTCTGTGCCCTAGCCCCCTGCAACCCCAACCCCACATGGCAGCCACCCCTCAACACGCCACCAGCTTGGTGGCTAGCCATGCACCAGCTGCCTTGCACGCCACCCCCAGGCAGCCTGCCCACCTGCACACCTTAGCCTGCTGCCTGTCCTAGCCTTCTCCCAACACTCAACCTACTGCCATAAAGAACACAGCCAAGATCCCGTGCTCGGGGCCCCGATGATCGAACAAAAAAAAAACCCACTGAAACCTCTACACTCCCACCACCGAACCCACAGCCACCCACCACCGAACCCACAGCAACCCACCACTGAACCCACATGAACCCACCACACACCTCTACATCAACAAAAGAAAAACCCACATCAACAAAAAAAACAACAAAAAAACAAAAAAAAGGGTTTCGATTTTTCGAGGCTAGATCTACTCGGATTAAGCCCGATTCGGGGAAAACTAGGGGGATATTCGGGTAGAGGAGGTCACGGCAAGCTTTTTGGACCAATTTTGGACCGGAAAGCTCGTCGGAGCATGGCGGCTCACGGCGGTCCACGACGGAGCCACTACCGGATTTTGGGTTTTCTCGCTGGAATCTGGAAAACCTTGGTTTTTTCGGCGAGAGAGGGAAGAACAAGAGAGGATTTTGGGGTTTGAGAGAGAGAGGGTGGGAGGAGAGAGAGAAAGAGAAAAATAAATATAAAAAAGAGGAAAATGGGGATTATATAGGCGCCTAAAACGACACCATTTTGAGGAGGAAAAAAAAGGGGGAGATGGGTCAGACGACCCGCGCGTGGGTCCGCGCCTCGACCCATTGAGGGTCCGACCTGGATGTGACCCAGCAGGGAAGAATAAGAGAAAAAGAGAAAAAGAAAAAAGAGAAAAAAAAGGAAAAAAAAGGAAAATTTTAAATAAAAAAAATAAATTATTTCTCTTGGGGAATTTATCCGACAAGTAAACCTTCAAATTTTCGCATTTTTCCGAGGTAAGTTTTTATTTTTGTCTATGTTCGCTTTTATTTGTTATTATCAATTTTGTTTTGTTTTATTTGATTTATTTATTTTATTACCTTGTTATAAGTCATCATCATTATTATTATTATTATTATTATTATTATTATTACCTATAGATTTTGTTTTTATCTTTATTTTTGTTTTGTATTTATTGTTATTTTTATTTTATACATTTTATGTATCATTAATCTTTTTTAAAATAAAAAGGGCTTTTCATTAGTTTTTTTTTTTTACATGAATAATGATTTCACAAATAAAAAATAAAATAAAATATTTTACACAAATAAAATGATCTTGCAAAAGGAAATCAATAAATAAATGTGGATGACGAATCGTGCCGACTATGAAATTCGAAAGATGTCACAATGGTGATTCTTAATATATCTTGAGGTGAGAGGATCTTGTTAAATACTACAAAGAGTGTTGGAAATATTTAATGAGTGTTCTCGATAAAAGTTTGTGTTCACTTTCATTTTCAAAAAAATATAACAATTCCTTTTTAAAAAAAATAAAAAACATGTTTTGGAAAAGAAATTAAAAGAGAAATAATTTTAAATACCGCTGTTGAGTCCATTAAATCGAGATATAGGGCAACACATGATTAATTGGTACCGTTTTCTAAACGGGCGTCGTGGGGTGCTAATCTTTTCCCGCACGTAACCGACTCCCGAACCCGATTTTGTTTTCTCTCTGGTTTAAAGCACAGACTTCAAAATTGGTTTTAAAAAATATTTTAATTAATTTTAAAATATTTTACTAAAATCGGTTTTAATAGGTGACCAATCACACCTAAACAAAAAAAGATTGGTGGCGACTCCATATGTATGTTTTAAAATCGTCTGGCAGTCGAAAAATCGTTATGACAATACACATATAGTTGAGCAAATTTGGGAGCTTCACCATCAACGGGTAGAAGTGATCCCATTAGAAGATGAGTTGGTCCATTAATTCTAAATACATAAGGGCCAAGCCTTAAATTAATTGCATGATCTATATTAGTACCAATAAAGGTAAAAGCGAACATTGAATTATAAGCCCTAATATTCTAATGAAATTTGCGAGATTCTTACCCCCTTTAAAACTCAGAAGAGAATCAAGGGGTGAAGGTGTTTTGCTCAACAGGGGTATAGATACTCTGCCACTTTGACAACACAGAGTAAACAATAAATCACCACGACGACGATGCTTATCTACTCGCTCCTCGAACTAAAAGAATGAGCCGCAATGACGGCAACAAAGATCAAATTTGCCAAGATAGTGTGGAAAATGATGATTAATTGTTCGGGCATCGGGAACTTGGTATTTTAAAAAGCAATTAAGTGGAAGTCAAAAACTAAGAAAAACATAAATAGAAAACCAACATGAACATAAGTAAAACAAATAACTATCCGTTGTAGACCCTAAAATATCATTTCTTGTCAAGATTGTGTTTGAGAAGATTTGGTCGTTCGCAGAATCAATCAATGTTTGAGCACGAGGAGCCCGATTGCCTATACCAGAACGACTGCTATTTTTTTTCCAAAATCGCCTTACGAAGCAGTGCATTTTCCTTAAACTTGACATAGAAGTTCATACCCTAGCCTTTAAAAATTCTTCAAAATCGCCACACCATAATTAGTTGGATGAATCTATGAAGAACTTGCCAGGAGCATTATATTAGAATGCGTAACAAATACCATTTTAATTAAAGTTTGGAATCAAATGATAATGAGAGGTTAAACAAAAAAAAAACAATAAACTAGAGTTAAAATGAATGGTATAGTTTATAAATTGCAAATGGTATAAACATGGACTGCGTTCTGAAACAATTTTTAAGAAATAATTTTTTTTTTTATTTTTAAAATAGATCAGATATTAATGCATAAGATTTGTGTATATATATAAAGGAAATTATAAAAGTTGCTTGGGAGAAGCATTATATTAGAATTTATAATAATATACATTTTTAAATTTAAGTTTGAAATAAAATGATAGATGAAAGTAAAACTAAAAAAAATCATAAATGTATGATAAATCAAATCAAAGGTTTTGGGAATAGCATTACATTACGATTTATAGTGAAATACAATTTTTTTTTTTTTTTAATTAAAGACCGAATAAAATGATGATGAAGCTAAAGAAAAACAATAAGGCAAAGTTAAAAACGATTTTTGCACGGTAAATTCAAATGCTAAAATAAGTTGAACAAAATTCATTTAAAAATAGGTTAAACTATCAACTGATTCAAATCCAACACTTAAATCGGATGAGCATTCTATCCGAATGCATGAGATGTGCATATGTACGAAGGAAATTATAAAAGGTATTTGGGAGAAGCATTAGATCGGAATGTACAAAAAAAATTAATAAATAAAAAAATTGAACAAGGAAGGGTAAAAATAACTATTTGTATATGAAAAGGCAAATAAGTGAAATGCAACAAAATAGAAAATTTCGCATAACGGCAAATAGCTCATATAAATAAGACCGAATATTGGAATGATGAACTTCAAAATGTTTGTATATAACAAGGTTAATAAGTTAATGTGTACAACATTTTTTCTAATATTCGGAAATTTTGCTCTGCGTGCTAATGGAGGCGTTCAATGACAAAAATAGATGCCTTATTATTAGTAAAAAAAATAAAATAATGCTATAAACTTGTGCCTCTAAAAATAACAGCTTAATAAAACTGACAAGATCGTGTTACAATTTATTAATAAATAATAATTTTTTAAAAATATACTTGACCATTTTAATATTTTAGTAATAAACCAAACTTAAATGGATGAACTGATCTCAAGTTAAGTTTTAGAACCGTAATGAGTCGAAAGCTAAGACCGACATATTAAGGGAGAAAATAATATGATTTACTTTATTTGTCAATTTAATCTATTTAGGAAACATGAATTTTCATGGATTGAGAACTTATTGGGCTTTTGGGTGGGTACAATCATCTTAAAACAGAGTGTCAAAGGCAAATTTACCCAAAATCCTTCATTCTTTTCTTCACAAATGAAAAAAAAAAAAAAAAAAATCCATAAAATTTTGGGACCATTGATATACTTCCTATCTAAACTTCTAATAAAATGATAAAAACTAACTTATTTTAATGTATTTTAATGTTTTAGTTTTTCGTTCCAGAATAATAGAAAGTATTTTTCCTTAAAACCAATAAAACATTTGAACTTGTAATCTTCATTAATCATATGTTTGCATCAATAATAGTTTTCCTTAATTCATGTTGTCACATAATAAATATTAAGCAATGGAATCAAATATCAGCAAAAAAACCAATGGAATCATATCTAAAAACCAATTTTCATGTTAAATCTGTGCTTGATGAGCTTTTGATATGAAAATTTGCTTTAATATTTTGGTTTCTTACCTTAATAATTTCTAGAATTTTGGTGTCTAATTAACTGGAAACTAAATGAACGGAAAATAGAGAAGAAAAAGTAAACTAAATACTTCAAATAAAGTTATATTCTTACAATTAATTTATTCAATTTCATTCACAATGGATTGTGATATTGAGACTTAAAGAGTTACACTAATGCAGTAGCAGTGATAAGGAATCTTTTTCATCACCATAAATTTGACAAAAGCAACCACTTTCTATGAAAATATTATGAATGAGTCGTATGAAAGTGTGAAAATTTATAGAAGGAATATTCCTATACCATACGTGGCAGACCAATAACAAATATTAACTCACAACAAGCACTCGAAAAAAGAGAACATAATATGTTTTAATTTGAAGAGGGTCATAAAATGGTCAGATATCATATTTTGTTTTCAGGACTAGCTTGGGGGTTTAATCACCTCATCTCTGCAGTGACATATGACTTGTTTCTGTTTACATCTGATATGTGGCATAGAAGAGTTATGCATTGTAATTATATGCAGTTGAGGAGAAATAGTTTGGTATACCGGTTTTATTCTTAGCAGTTGAGTGAGCATATTAGGATCATACTTCTTTAGTGAAGAGGATTACTCATGGGCCCCTGTATACATTAGTGGTTTTAGGCATCTTTTGAAGCTGTAGGACAGAAAGAGGTGTTTAAGAAGCATACATGGGAAATGAATTGATCCTTAATAAGAGAAAGAGAAAATAACCAAAAGGAATGCCAATAAGCAATGGTGTGCTTCTGTCATGCTACCTTTTGCTTTGCGCTATAGGTCATCAGGATAGAGAAATAAAGAGTGCATGATCATGAGACTGGGAGTGGATAACTATTACTGTCAAGAAGCATGGTTTTTATAGAATTTTGAAGATCCGGAATTCATGTTGATGTAAAGCAGCAATTTTAAAGATATTTTTGATCCTGTAAAAAATTATAAGTGTAGTGTTTAATATGCAGTGGCAACATTTATGTGGACAGGCCATTCGTGATTAGAATAAGATAGTCTAATGCTGGATCTGCAAAGTTGCATAATGATGCTAATATATTTATTTATTACCTTTTACTTTTGCCAAGTTCCTTGTAAGTGATGAATCTATATGGACTGTGTTTACTTTCTCTGTTCGTGTTAAACTGAATTGCAGCTGATAAATCCTGCTGTAAATCATAGAATAACTATTGCATGGACAAAATCTGGTAGAAAGGTTGTACTGGCATGTAGAAAAGCCCTTTAAGATAATACATTCCTTTAAAGGTTACTGTTATGAATATATGTGTCAAGGGACTTCAGTTTAACATTTCATATGGTAATTCCTCCGATTTTGTAGAAGAAAACACCAAAGTCATTTTTTTTCTCCATTCTCTCTCTCTCTCTCTCTCTTTTTTTTTTTTTTTTTGTTGTTGTTGTCTAGTAGCATAAGGTCTTCTTGTTTAATGGCATCTGTTCTTTTCTTTCCTACACACACTGTATTGACACTTGAACTTACTGGAAGAAATTAAGAAACAAAAGCGGAACTCTTTCAGTTTTTTTAAAAACATTATAGTAGGAGTACTTTGTCTTACATTCTGAATGGAAATTTAGCATGACTCAAATCATATGACTAGATAACATTGTTAGGATGCCTCTGTTCTCTAGTGGCACTAATTCCATTTATAGCCATATTGCTAAAAAGAAGTAGAAATTCTCTTTTGCTCCCCTGCCATTCAACCATCAGCTTTTATCTTTTCGAAATTGACAAAATATGCGTTTGTATTCCTTATTTGCAGAGACCTTATCGGCATGACAGAATTATGGAAAGCCTAAACATCACTGATGAAATGTTAAGCCCCAACTCTGTCACTAGGCAACTTAGTGACCAAATCTCTCTTGCGAAGGCTTTTGTTGTGATAGCAAAAGAAAGCAACAATCTCCAATTTGCTTGGGAATTAAGTGCCCAAATCCGTAATTCACAGGCCCTTCTGTCAAATGCTGCAACTAGGCGAACTCCTTTGGCAGTTGGAGAATCAGAGATTGCTGTTCGTGATATGGCACTTTTGCTCTACCAAGCCCAGCTGTTCCACTATGACAGTGCAACAATGATCATGAGATTGAAAGCCAAAATCCAAGCTCTTGAAGAACAGATGAGTTCAGTAAGTGAGAAAAGTTCGAAGTATGGACAAATAGCTGCGGAAGAAATTCCCAAAAGTCTATATTGTCTTGGTGTTCGGTTGACGACTGAATGGTTTGGAAACCCAAATCTACAAAGGAAACTCAGGGAAAGAAAGCAATTGGAAGCAAAACTTAAAGATTACAGTATGTATCATTTCTGTGTCTTCTCCGATAACATCCTTGCAAGTTCTGTAGTAGTTAACTCAACCGCTTTAAATTCCAAAAATCCAGATAAGGTTGTTTTTCATCTTGTAACCGATGAAATAAACTATGCTGCAATGAAGGCCTGGTTTGCCCTGAACAATTTTCGGGGAGTGACTGTTGAGGTTCAGAAGTTTGAGGACTTAAAGTGGCTGAATGCTTCTTATGTACCGGTTCTTAAGCAGCTCCAAGATTCTGAGACTCAGAGTTATTATTTTTCTGGCCATAATGATAATGGCCGGACTCCAATCAAGTTCCGAAATCCTAAGTACCTCTCAATGCTTAATCATTTGAGGTTTTATATTCCTGAAGTTTTTCCGGCACTGAAGAAGGTGGTATTTCTTGATGATGATGTTGTGGTTCAGAAGGATTTGTCTGGCCTATTTTCCATTGATCTGAATGGCAATGTTAATGGAGCGGTTGAGACATGCATGGAGACATTTCACAGATACCATAAGTACCTGAATTACTCTCACCCTCTTATAAGAGCACATTTTGATCCTGATGCATGTGGCTGGGCATTTGGGATGAATGTCTTTGATTTGGTTGAGTGGAGGAAGAGGAATGTGACTGGCATCTATCACTATTGGCAAGAAAGGAATGTGGAGCGGACATTATGGAAACTTGGGACACTGCCACCTGGACTGTTGACATTCTATGGATTGACAAAGGCATTGGATCCCTCATGGCATGTACTGGGGCTGGGCTATACAAATGTTGATTCCAAGTTGATCCAGAAAGGTGCTGTTCTACACTTCAATGGAAATTCAAAGCCGTGGCTGAAAATAGGGATGGAGAAATACAAACCCCTTTGGGAGAAGTATGTTGATTATTCTCACCCTCTATTGCAACAGTGCAATTTTCATTGATGAATTGTTATGCAAATCTGGAGTGTTCCACGACAACTTCACTGCCTTAGTATGCTTGTACAGTTTTAAAGAAGTCAAGCATGGCTGTCGGTTGTAACATGGTACTATTTAATTCATTTCAACTAGCTTCTTGTAGTATAGTTTGTTCATTCATATCAATTATCTAAAGATCCTTCATTAACAAAAAAACAATTTGATCTATATCATTTAGGTCAAGCTGTAAACTTATATAGCATCATAATCTGCAATCCGATCGACTTTCTTTCTAAATTTAGGCATATGCGTATCTTTGCTTCTAAGCTATGTTGTTTTGATTTTTCATTTTTTTTAAAATATTCGTGTATGACATTCGTGTCCGATGCATATCTGAACATGGGTATGAGGATATGAACTTTAAAAGATTCTCCAAATATATGGAAAAACTTAAAAAAAAAAAAATTGAACATATCCGTGTCGGACACGTATCCATATTTTATACTCACTAATAAATGCATCATAAAATCCGGTTCATCATCATTCACCGCACATTCTTTACAGCCAACTATATGAAAACGAAGAGGGTTGCCCGACATCAGTCTTTTTGCAGCCCTTGACTGTTCAAGTTGAACTTTGCCATTGTTTTATTTGACCGAGTGAAGACCGAAGAATAACAAATAGAAATAGAATAGGCTGAGTACAGCAAAATTCTATTTTCAGGTTATAAGGTTTATCTAAGAAAAAAAAACCCGAAAAAAGAGTTATTTAGCCACATGTCACAAGCTCCAGAAGGCCGGCACCAAAAATCAACAGAAGAGAATCCTTGTAGAACAACAACATTCTTTCGCTCTTGTCTGCTAAGTGCTAACGCCCAATGTCTTTTTTTTTTTCTTCCAAAACTCCAACCACTTGAAGGGCATATCAATAATTTCGATTTCTATCCCATGTCACTCGCCGGCCAAACTCTAATCTAATATCTATTTTGCTTTTGCCGCCACTTTCAAATGTTTTGTTTTTCTTCTCATCCATTTCCATATCAAAAACATCGGTTCTGAAACCTACGCTTTCTCTCTGATCGACCCATCTCTCTTCAGAAACCATGAAAACCGACAATGAACCATCAACAACAGAGCAATCTCTGAAGCCCAGAAGATCCAAGTCCCGTGAGGTTAGCTCTCGCTTCCTTTCTCCTACCTCAACTCCGACCCATGACTCCGGACTCCAGTCTCCAAACAATGCTTTATCCCCTCTCCGCCGCAAATCCACCTCTACTGACACGAGAAAGCATCGCAGCCTTGAAGACCCCAGCGGTTTACTTCGAGGCCTTTGGCCTTCATCAACCACCACTACCTCTTCTTCATCAAACCCAAAACTTGATACTCTGGCCGATCATCTTGGAAACGAGAGGCTAAAAGATTTTATCGAGCGAAAAGGCCATGAGAAAAGAACAAATAATGGATCCTTTTCACTTATTAAGCAAAGAAGTCGTACGGAATTCAGTAGGTTTATTGAGAATGAGAAAGAGAGTGCCAAAGAAAATCATAGGCCTTCTCTTGGAGGATCCATAAGATTTCCCAAAAAATCATCCTCGTCTACTTCTTCTCCGAATATTTTACCTGGAAGATTTTTTTTTTTTTTTTTTTTTTGGATAAGTAGATTTTCATTTATCCAAGAAAGCAGCAGTGCTGCTACATGTTACAAAGCTAGCTTAGCCTTGCTAAATAAATCAAAAAACCAATGCCATTAGACAAACATGTCTGGATTTAACCTCCAAGAATTACATAAAAACGTATTAACTGAATCTCTTTTAATCTTCCTAAGATCATTTAACCTGGACGAGATCATGTCTCTCACTTGCTCAGTGAGGTGCTCCTCCTTTTGCTCAGTTGAGTTGAACAAACGATTGTTTCTTTCCTTCCAAACTAGGTAGATAACTGCGTTCCAAGCAAGCCTCAATATTGTTGTGATTAGAGCTTTACCTCTGAGGTTGACAGAGGCCCATTTAAGCTCTACATTCCAACATGCAACCTGCCTTTTTAACCTACAAAGAACCATCACTCTCTGCCATATCTGTTTCGAGTAGGAGCAAGTGAAGAATAGATGATCCCTGGTTTCCCTCTCTTGTTTGCACAGCAAACATTTATCATCCACTGCCATTCCCCAGGAGATAAGCCTATCCTTTGTGGCCAATCTATTTAGGATTGCCATCCAGGAAAGCATAGAATGCCTAGGAATATTAAAATTACACCATACCAACTTATACCAAGCCACTTTCCCAGCTGAAGGTCTGATCTTGTTCCATACTGCTGACACTTGGTACTTTCCCTCAGGGAAAGGCCATTTACAGCTTCCATCAGCAGTTGTGAGAACTATTCTGGCAGCCACCTCTCTCAATTGCATGATCTTCCTCCAATTCCAACTGCTCCCACTCTGGATAGAGATGTGCCATGGATCTCTATCCTTCAATACATAAGTCTTGATCCAGGCTATCCATAGGGAGCCTGCTTCAGTCAGTACAGCCCAGAAATTCCTTAGAATACATGCCTGATTCCAAGTGACAGTGTCCTTTACACCAAGTCCCCCTTCTGATTTTGGTAGGCAAATAGACTTCCAGCTAACTTTAGCTCCCTTAGCTTGGCCTTCCTTCCCTTTCCATAAGAAGTTTGAGCATAGTTGCATCAACTTCCTTATGCACTGCTTGGGCAGAACAAAATGTCTGCACCAGAAGTTCTGCAGGTGAAACAGAACTGATTGGATAAGTTGAAGCCGTCCAGCATAAGACAAGAACTTTGTTGCCCATCCTCTAACCCTTGCTGTCACCTTCTCCAAAAGTGGCTCACAGTCTGTCATGGTTAATCTTCTAGTGACTAATGGTACCCCCAGATATCGGACAGGCAGTGTGCCTGTTTTGAATCCTGTGGACTCTCTGATGAGCCTTAATTCTTCTCTGTCAATTCCTGTGGAGAAGAACTCACTTTTGGTGCTATTAAGTTGGAGCCCTGAGTAGGTGTAAAATTGACTTAGCACTAGCTGAATACCCTTCACTGAATCAAGATTGCCCTTGGCAAAGATTAGCAGATCATCAGCAAAACTCAGGTGAGTTAAATGAAGCTTTTTGCACTTTGGATGATAAGAGAAGACCCCATACTGTGCTGCTGAGTCCAGCAACTTGGACAGGACATTGATAGCAATCACAAAGAGGTAGGGGGAAAGGGGATCACCTTGCCTGACTCCTCTTGCCCCCTTAAAGAAGCCCATAAGTCCTCCATTAATAGATATAGAGAAGTAGCTGGTGGATAGGCAACTTTCAATCCAATCTAGGAACTGCTGAGGGACCTGCATTGCCTTCAAGACTGCTAAGATGAATTCCCAGCTGATAGTATCAAAAGCCTTCTGCAAATCCACTTTTATGGCACATCTTGGGGACAGAGTATTCCTACTATAGCCTCTGACTAACTCTTGAGCAAGCAGGATATTGTCTGTGATACTCCTGCCTGGAATGAAGGCACTTTGATTGAGACAGATCACCAATGGAAGACTGCTCTTGAGTCTGTTAGTCAGAATCTTGCTGATGCATTTGTAAAAGACTGTGCAACAGGAAATTGGTCTGAAATCTCTCATTGTGCTTGGATTAGGGCATTTTGGAATGAGAGCCACACTAGTTGAATTGAAAGCTTTGTGCATCACTCCTGTCCTGAAAAAGAACATTGCAGCCTCTATGACATCCTTACCAACAATTTGCCAAGCTGTTTTGAAGAAGTGAGCTGTGAATCCATCTGGCCCTGGACTTTTGTCACTATGAATCGAAAACATTGCGTCTTTTATCTCCGCAGGAGTTACCCTTTTAATTAGTTCTGCTTGGTGCTCTTCAGTGATGGAAGTCTGAAGAAGTTCAGCAAGCAAATCCTGATTACAGCCCTTGACCATATGATCTTTGGATCCCAACAAGTTCTGGAAGTAGGAGACAGCTTCTGTAGCAATCTGATCAAAGTTTTCAAGTCTGTTTCCTTGTGCATCCGTCAAAGAATGTATGGTATTTTTGCTCAACTTTGCCCTCACCATCCTATGGAAGAAGCCTGTATTTTGGTCTCCTTCCTTTAGCCATTGTATTCTGGATTTCTGCTTGTAAAAGCTTTCCTCATCTTTGAGAAGATTATTGAAATCCCTGGAAAGGATATCTTTCTTTGCTGCCAGTTCAACATCTGCAGGCTTCCTTAGTAGTTGGAGCTGCACTTCTGCTAATTCCTTTCTTTTGGCTTGTACCTTCTCAGTAATAGCTCCATACTTCTTGAAATTGAAATTCTTAAGCTTCTGCTTCACTCTCTTCAGTTTGATATACAAATTGGACATAGGATCGCCTCTGGTAGGATCCTGCCATGAGCTCTCAACAATATCCATGAACTCTGCATCCCTAGTCCAGTAATTGAAAAACTTGAATGGTTTGGGGGGGGAGTGATTCTCCAAGCTGGTTTTGATTAGTGCAGCACAGTGATCAGAGGTTTCAGGTGCAATAAATTCCACATAGGAATATGGGAAAGAGAGGAGCCATTGATCATTGATCATGACCCTATCAAGTTTCTTGGCAAGATGATTCTCTTGATGATTTGACCAGGTAAAGATTGGACCAACAAATTGGTGATCCATCAATGCATTCTGTTCAATGCAAAGTTGGAAATCTTTCATATCTGAGGTACTGTGTTGGTATCCATTAAAACATGAGCTTTCTGATGGATGAGCTACCACATTGTAATCTCCTGCCAAAATCCATGGCGCACCTTGAGTAGTTCCACTGAGGGAATGCAAGTGTGACCAAAGCAATTTCCTTCTGCTTCCTTCATTACTTCCATAAATGGCAGTCAAATAAAACCTCAGAGAGTTCAGTTTAATCTGACATGTGATGGACTGTTCTGTTGAGTCCTTCATATCTACATCCAGGTGAACCTTACTAAGGATCCAAATTCTTCCATTTGAAGCTTCAGAGTAGTTATGATGGAGTTTCCATCCCTTAAAATGCATGTCAACAATCTTCTGCACTTTAGGTAACTTTACTCTAGTCTCAATAAGACATACAATATCAATCTGCAACTTAGAAATTCTACTGACTACCTGTTTCTGCCTTAGAGGACAATTGAGTCCTCTAACATTCCAAACAAGGAAGTTCATTAATGAAGAGTTGGAGAGTGACTCCCCAAGGTAGAAGCCTTACCTCGAGCCTTTCCTTTGTCAATAGGCCCTTTCCTTCTCTTCAAGTTCTTCATCAGATCTGCCACTCCTGCTGCAGCAGCCCTAGGCTTTCTTGTTTCTTCTGAAAAAACAACCTGATGAGAGTGGCTTTCAGTCCTATCCTCTATAAGTGACTCTGTGTTACCAGTATCCTCCTCATTTTCAGGAACAGATTCCAATATTGCAAATCTGTTGTCTGAGCCCATAGCTTCTGTGGCTGAGGTGGATCCTCGTTCTGTCCCAGATGGAACTGGCCTTTCCAATTGCTCTATGATTACCTGAGCAGGTAATTCTATCTGCTTTTCAGAGGTCCTTGGAATCGTCTGCTCATCAGGAATCCTCAACTCTGTCTGCTCGTTCTGAGCCTTCTGCTTAGGAATCCATTGTTTGGTTGGAATTTCCTTTGGCTGGCGAGGACAACTTTTGTTGTTGTGGCCAAAAATACCACAGTGAATACACTTCTGGGGCATCCATGGTGCCTCAACTGTGATAGGGATCACTGAGCCATTTCTGAGCTCCACTGCAATCGAATTGGGCAATTCTTGAGCCACATCTATCTCAATACAAACTTTAGCATATGCTAGCCTTTGCTTGTTTGCAGTTATTTTGTCCATATAGAGAGGGGTGCCAATGGCGCTAGCTATATAGCTCAGACCTCTCATTGTGAATAATTCCAATGGGACATTGCTCAGATGAATCCAGATAGGAAGCTTTTCCATGTTGAATTCTAAGGTGTTCAGGTCTGGTTCCCATTTCCTCAAGATGATTGGGCTATTTTGGATGTGCCAAGGTCCATGTTCAAGCACCCAATCCCTTGTCTCTACATTATGAAATTGAAGAACATAGAGATTCCTTCCTACTGGCTTAATTTGGAGATCTCCATCCTTTCCCCATAGCATATTAGCCAGCTTATTGAACAAACTGAAATTTGGAGGTTTCCCTATAAATTGCGCAATCAGTGAGTTCTTCCATTGAAGAATTCCTTCTTCAAATACTTCATCTGGTGGTTTTACAGTAACTTTCCCATCCATCTTCAGCGGAGGAAAGAATCTCAGAGTTTGATTTTCACCTGCAGCAAACAATTTCCTCCAATCAGGAGCTGCCACGTCATCAGAGTTAGATACAACTGACTCTGTTCTTCGTTTTTTTTCAATCTCCCTTGATCGTTCCACCAATTTACCACGATCCATTCCAGCTGCAATGGAGGGATAATCTCCAGTAACAACGTGTTTAAAGCTTCTTTGCTGGGAGTCCTCACCTTCCAATCTTTGATTAGCTGTCTTCTCCAATGGAGTCATCAAAAGGTTCATCCCCAATCAAAAAACCAGCGGCTGACCCTGGATCTGGTGGTTATGGTGGAGGTGGATACGGTGGAGGAGGAAGGAGCTGGCAGCAGCTTCACATTTCTCACCAGATGAGGTTCAGGCTTCTGGGTTTTTTTTTTTTTTTTTTTTTACTTGTAATCAGAGAAAGTTTGAAAATTTTCCTCACTGGGTGGTTGATGTACCTAGTGAGGGAACTAATATGAAGGGTTCAAAGTCTCAACTTTGCAGGCAAGGGCGTTGAACACAGCTAATCAACTTTTGCTGTAAAAAGAAGAGCAAAAACGTACCTTGAAGAGAACCCAGTTCATAAAGAGGGAAAGACGCCTTGCTTTTTAGGCGTGTAGATAAGATGCGCCAGCCATCGTTTTCCACTTCCTTGCGAGGGTGGTTGGATGCCAGAGGACAGAGGCTGACTTTGGTGGTGGCGCAGCGATCGCCGGTCTCTCACTCTTTGTGGGAGAGAGCAAACGCAGATCCAGATCTGGTTTTGTTGTTGATGGAACTCAAACGGCATAAAGAGAATATCACCCACCACGCAGAGATGAGAATTTTCACCGATTGTGACTTTCGATAGCTGTTCCTTTGATTCCTTTCCCTCTCTCTATCTCTCTTGCTCCGCCTCTCCCTTTCTTTTCCACTAAGATTTTCTTTCCCCGGAAAATCTAACGTCCAGGAGGGCGATGAGAACAGTGAATAGACCAAGTTTTCTTCATTAACAGAGGGATTTTCTCCTGGAAGATTTTCTGTTGACGAGAATGCTCTTCATAGAAAATCAGATTTTTTTACGGATAATTATTTTGTTCTTGATTCTGAATCTGAGTTTAGTGACCAATGTTCAGCCTCAAATAATAATTCTCCAGCTATAACTAAAACTAATTCTTCTCCAAGTTTTAGAAAATCTGGTATAGAGGTTTCTTCCAAGTATTTGCAAGAGGTACCATCAAGGAATAGATCGAGAGGTACTACATGGGATTCGAATACTCTTAATCCGGTGTCAGCTGATACTTCTCAAAAGATGAATAAAAAGTTTACCATTAAAAACGCCATACGAAGGGCTAATTCACTCACAGGACATGGCACTGCTACGTCACAGTGGGCGTTGTCACCAGGGCGGTCAGGATCACCACCAATGTCAGTTGAAAACAAGGTCAAGCCAATGTCATTTTCGAGTTTGAAACCACCTACTAATCCTTCCAGGACCATAGGTGTGGAGAAATTCTTGAATTTGGGATTAATGGATTTGTTCAAGAGTAGAAAGTCATCTGCTGTGCAAGTGGATTCGGGTGATGTGGAAAGTGTGCATCAGCTACGATTGATCCATAACCGTTTGATACAGTGGCGGTATGCAAATGCTAAAGCTGATGCTGTGAATAAGAACATAAATAATCAAGTTGAGGTATGCATATACTGTGTTGTTTTTCATATTAAGAAAGAAAAAGTATTAAATTAGGTTTAATGGGAAGGTTGATCTTAGATTTTAGTAATTACTAGGACTAGGAGCTGTGTATTTCTAGGATAATACCTCAAATACTATTAAGTTAGTTAACAGTTGGCTTGCAAACATATTTTGACTCCAAAGGCAACCAAATACATTAATTAGAATTTGGTACATGTCCTGCCTATGTTAAAACTTAAAAGGGATTGAAAATCAGATGCTTCAATTTCTCAAACTCTCTAACTTATTATCATGAACCAATGTTGAAAAAGATTGAGAAAAGCTGGTTAGTAAGAATTAGAGATAAGGATTCCACCAAAAGAAAATAATGATGGCAAATCATTGATGTTGAAGATTGTTCTTGTGGTGACTACCATCAATTTCACTCTAATCCACAACTTTTGCTTCTTTAACTAATTTGAAAGTCAGAATTACACCAGAGAAATGACTATATTTTTGCTAGATTTTAGAGAGAGGTTCTTTATTGCTAGAGATGGAAATGGCACTGCTAAAATTGGAAGGGGATTGCTCAACTTTTTGGACGAACTTTTAGGCATTTTCCTTTTTTTTAATGGTTGATTTGCTAGATTTGGTAGCTCTTGGTTGCTATATTTACTGATGACTTGCTTATTTTGGAGATGGGATGGTGGCAAGCTAAAACCAACCCTTTAATGATTTTTACAGAACTATCTGTTATCTGGGTGGAATAGTCTTATGAAACTGCAACAATCAGTGCTACTAAAGAAATTAAAGCTTCAGAAGGAAAAGCTTGAGATCAAGATGGACTATTTACTTCAATCTCAAGTCAGTGCCAGCTAAACCATCTTTAATCATACTTGAATGTTTACATAATTGTTCTGTTCATAGACTAATGTCAATTGATTTGGTAATCATATCTGCAGATGAAGGCATTGGAATCTTGGGCAGATATGGAAAGACAACACCTATCAGCTATTTCCAAGATGAAAGAATGTTTGCATTCTGTTGTTTGCAAAGTGCCTCTTGTAGAAGGAGCAAAGGTAGACAAAGAACTTTCAGCAGTTGCTTTTACTTGTTGATTAGCTATACATACAAATCAGTTTTAGTGACAAAAACTGGGCATGCAGGTTGACACACCATCAGCTTCAATGGCACTTCGACATTCATTTGATCTCACTGCTTCCATCAAGTCAATGCTAACTGCTTACTCACCTGGGGTATGAACTATGAAGATTTTCAAATGTTATACTAAACCAGTATTCTCTGTAGTTTTTAAGGGCCCTTACATGGCAGATGTTATCTCAGACTGAGAAGACCGTGTCATTACTTTCGCAATTAGCAGAGGTTGTTGCACAAGAAAAGCTACTGCTAGAGGAGTGCCTTGAACTTTTCAGGATGATATCTATCATAGAGGTAAAATTGATTAGTTAATAACTTGTAGCTCTATTTTATTACATGAATTGGATAGAATGATATTTGAATCATCAAACTAATTAAGACCCAACCCCAAGTTGCATTATAAGCTTAGCACATATAACTATATATATTTTGCTGTGGATTGTGTTTGGTTCAGAAATCAAATATGATTTTCATCTGATGTTTAATCTGGCAGATTCAGGATAGGAGCTTAATGTGCTATGTTATTCAACTAAAAAAATCACAGCAAAGGCAGATGCAGCAACAGCAACAGCAACAAGTACAACAAGAAATTCTTCCGTGACTTCTTCATTCATGCATCTACAAATAGGAAAAATGAAGAAAACATTATTACATGGATTGAAAAGAAATCTCTCTGGTGGTGCTTTTGCACTATATATGGCAACGAAATCACCAGATGAAATGTTGCAATATCTGGTTGTATAAAATTTGAGGCCTGATTTACTTGGAGATGTCATGTAAATCTGATCATATGTGCCCAAATGAGGGAAGAGAAAATCCTATATTCTACTACGAATACATGTTCCTTCATGGCATAGTCTCTTCCCAGCTATGTTGTTTCAACTCTTCATTTTTCTTGAAGTATCCGTGTCTAACACCTGTGTCTGACGCATATCCGGAATATGGGTATAGAGTTATGACCGTCCGAGGATCCTCCAAATATATGGAAAAGCTTAGAATAAATTGAACTTATCCTCGAACACATACCCATATCCGACATTCATACCTGAATCCGAGTATCATAGCTTCACAATGATGCACGTATACACACATGTATACGTTCACTCACTAATAATTGTTAACAACAACGGCACTAGCAATGTTCATTTCCGCTTTATATCAGTGAATTGACATGTTATCGTAGCAAGCTGTACCCTTCTGTTTACAGCAGGGAAGAAAAGGAATGACTCGGTATAACCTTTTAGGATAATTGCCCTACATGTTTGATGCTCTATACTTCTATTTTATATTTTTCGGTTAAAACATGTATAGTGTCGGAGGCCACAACTTTGGCAATGCCAACAAAGAATGAAGACACCGAACATACGAACAATTACTGATAATTTAAGCACTGCCGTATGTTTGTTATCAGAAAGTAAATCAGCTACAATAAAAAGATTTGAAAAATAATAAAATTTTCCTTTGTTAGCCTGTTAATTGCAGATACATTGACCCTAATTATCATCAGGAAGAACGCAAGGCCAAGTAAGAATGTAATCTGAAATATATTGCAGGAAGGACAAGTTGCCATTTGGCATGTTATCGCTACTACAGTAACGATCCTCTCCATGTTGATTTGGTTGGTAACAAGCTTACAATTAAATAATCTATATGCAAGCCCCCTACCTACTAAACATGAACCTTAGTTTGGTTCCCTCGATGAAGGGCTTGCTTTTGTCGCCGTTTCCTCCAAATGTCATGGGGAAGAAGCCCACAACATGTTAGAACCTAGCTATAGCAGGTGCAGCAGGAGGAAAGATCATCGAAACTAAAGTCCTTCTCAAGCCATAAGACCAGTTTGAGACTAGAGAGAAGGACATTGATCCATCAAGGCTGCAGAAATGAATGGTCTCTTTTCTAGTTCATTCAAACAATATTCAGATCTCAAGCAACAAGTTCACTTGGATGACTTGGATGTTGTATATTAATTAAAGAAATTTAGGCAAGGCATTTTCAGAATTTTTTTTTAGGATAATAGTTTTTTATTATGGTGCAAATGAAATCTTGAAAACATTATTCTCGGAACATAATGCTTAAACGAAGAAATTTAAGATTGCACATCAAAAATTTCTGAAACACACATGAATTATGAACCAAAAAATGAGAGAGAGAATGGAATGATTCTTCAAGAGATTGGATGTAAAATTATATTAAATGAACGTTTATGCAAGTATTTATAAATCTCAAACGTTGTTAGAAATATCTCTTCATGAATAGACATATTGAAGAATTATCAGCTTCGGATATATTTTTTGAATTCTCATATAAAATATTCGAATACCGAACCATGACATTCGGATGCTCTATGCAGACTTTCATACAAAACAAATTATTTGCAGGACATTTGGATGCCTGAGGTGGCATTTTGATGTCTTAAGCAAAACTTTTAACCGATTGCCTTTTAAGTTTAACATTCAAACTTTTAACAGATGGCATTCGAATCTTTTTATTTATTTATCATTTCAAAGACTATTAATCACTTTCAAACATCATTTTTAAACACATATGCATATTACATGATTCAAAACATTTTCCACAAAAAAAATATTTAAGAACACTTTAGAAATAAATCTTTTTGATAATATATACAACAATCCTTATTTATTACCAAAAAAATGCAAATGTATTCAATTCAGTTTTTATGTAAAGTGTATGTCTAAATTGGTCAACGCTTAAACCTTTAAATAGAAAGGAAACATATTCACACTCTACAATGTTCTGTGTGTTCTTCAAAGGGTAGCACATTAATATGGATCTTCGCTTTATCCTGTGCTAACAAGTACTTTATGATTAACCTATCAAGAGTGTTCACAACCCCCTTTTTTACTTAACACTCTACTCAACAAGCCAAATAAGAGCTTATGTCCAACCTTCTTATTGTGAAATAACAATGCATCTAGATATGAGACTTTAAAAAGAATAGTTCTTTCTTTGATTACTCTTAGACCTGCTCACGGGCCGGGTAGTCCGTCCGGCCCGAAACAGTATTTTTGTATTATAATAATATTATTTTATTTTTTTAATTATAAAAAAATAAAATTTTATATATAATAAATAGTAAATTCGGGCCCACGGGCCGGCTCGGGCCCACCTAGGATCGGGCTTGGGCAAAGAAATTGAAAAAAGTTGAGCCACGACCCGGCCCGACCCATGAGCACCTTTAATTACCCCACTATTCCAAAAGTTGTTGCATTAGGAATGTTATATATCTCATATATGTATATCAGGCTTTACTATTCATGGTATAATCAAGAAAAACACATGTGGTAGCTTTATTATCCAATTTTGATCTTTTATTAGTAGTATTAAGAATATATGCAATGCATTCAAACACTTTGAAACAATCTAATACAATATTCTACCTTTCATTAATTCATAAAGAGATTTATCAAAGCCTGTATGCAATATTTTATTTGAAATATAACATGAAATAAATAATGTTTCACCCAAAAACTCATAAGCAATTTAAAATGTAAAAGCATAGAACTCATTATTTCAAGCAATGACCTATTTTTCCTTTCCGTTATTCTAAACATAAGTACATTTTAAAAAATTATCAATAAAAATAATAAAATAATGTTTTGTTTCTAGTCAAAACATCATTTTTGGCACATAAATCGATATGAATCAATTCTAATAAAGAATTGATTTTGAAAACTAATTGAGAAAAGGATTTTATAATCTTCACTTGAGCAAAATATTCACAAGTTTTAGTGCTAATAATAGTATATGATTTAAGAATCAAATCATAAATCATGAGAAGACATGCGACTTAATGTATTCATGCCAATATGTCTTAATTAGACCTGCTCATGGACTAGGCCGCAGCCTGAATTTTTTTTTTCATCTTACTCAGGCCCAGCTCTTTGGCCAGGGTTACTGTTCATATAATATTTTTAAAAAAATAAAAAATTATTAATATATTTTTATAATTAAATTTAATTAAAAAATTATTTTTTATTATTTGAACAGTGATCCAGGCCGGATCATAAAATATCCTGCCCAGACCCGATCCAATACGGGTCGAGAGGTCTAGTCCTAATCTATGATGCTATAAGTAAATTGAATCATTCACATCAACAATATAAGCATAATTAGAAACATCTTTATTGATATTGAGAACACATATATTGTCTTTAACATAGTCTTTTCCCCCAAATGATCAATTTTTTTTTTATTTTATAGAAATCATCTTTTAGGAATCAAATACAACTTTAAAACCATGATCATCAAGTTTCTTAACAGAAATTAAACTCTTCCTTAGGTTCGAATTGTGATACACATCATGCAAAATTAAAAATTTGCAGGAAGTTCGATAGTCACTTTGCCAATAACTTATAGGTGGAGGAGTTTCCCATAAAGATTGATTTATCCTCTTTAATCCGTTCATAGTTTTTGAAAACACCTTTGAATGGAGTGATCTGACAAGTTGCACCAAAGTCAATCCACCAATCTTTTTGGTTATCAACCATAAGATTTTCGATGAAAATTGTAACCATGTTATCTTTAGTTACAATGTTGATTTAAATTTTCTTACATTTATTGAAGTGACACACTTTTGCAAAATGACCATTTTTTTCACGAGTAATGCTGCATGACCCGTTCATTTAACCTGTATTTTTGTACCGTCTGATTATTTTTTTTTAAATGTTTATAAATTAGAATTTGCTTTATTTTAGTTTGATGTTTCATTTCATCAAAAAATTTCTTTATTTTAGTTTTTATAAAATACATATTTTTCATATTGTTTACCCCCTTTACCAAGTTAGTTAGGCGAGATAACAGGCGAGACCTTAAGGGGCGGGTCATGAAGCATTTTCCTTTTTTCACACACAACAATGACCTTTCATATTCTTGAAGACCTTCCAAATCTTTTTGAACTTCCTTTTTCTTTTTGAAGATTTTTTTTTTGTCTCTTGTTGTAAGTTTTGTTCTCACTCTTAAGAGAAAATTATGAAAAAAGACATTCAATGTTATGCACATTGTTGTCCTTCACATTATAGGGATTTCATCTCTCTTTCAGACTACAGTTTCAATTTGAATGTGCTAAACCAATTCATCTAAGGAAAATGATTTCTTCATGTGCTTCAAATACCTTTGGTAATCTTTTCAAGATAGTGGTAACTTACCAATGATGGTGTACACATGGAAGTTTCAAAAATTGGTTCATCGACATCATTGCATTCAGTTGCAATATCATTTAACTCCTTAACTTGATCAAGGATAAGTTTAGAATCCGTCATTTTAAATTCTACATACATGTTCACAAGGAATGACTTGTTCTCAGCATCCTCATTTTCATACATCTTCTCTATATAGCATGTCAAAGTTTCAAGGGTGAATTATGTTTGTATAACACATTAAAGAGAAAATTGCTGAAGGCTTGAAGGATGATTAGGCGACAAATATAATCATCTTCAATCCACTTTTGTTATTTTGCATATAGTTGTCATTTCTCATTAGCATCTTGTGGATAGTAATCTATTGCCATCCCAACATATGAGTCTGTCTTGAACATTAGGCTTAATAAGTTAGGTTTTTTTATTAGAATATAGCAAAAAAAAAATTACGAAATTACCCTTGGTTTTAGATTATTTCCCAAAATACGGCCATTTTTTTCTAGCTGGAAAATCGCCATCCCCCATGGCGATTTCCCAGCGTTTTTTTTTTTGAAAATTTGTAAAAAATACCAAGGCAAAATTTGCTAAAATCATGAAGGGAAATCGCCATGGGGGGTGGCGATTTCCCTTCATGTATAATTTTTTTTTTAATTAATAAACAAAAATTAAAATTTAAACAAAAATTAAATTAAATTTGATAAATTTATTTTTAAAAATTATAAATTAAATTAAAATATTTTTTTATAGGTTTGGTTATTTATTTTTTTAAAATATATATTAAAAATGTAATTTAATTTATTATTACAATTTTATAAAAAATAAAAATATATTTCTTATTAAAATTTAAAAAGAAGATTATATTTTTTATTAAATTTTTATATCAAAATTTTTATTTTTTATAATTTTGTAATATTATAAAAAAGAAAATTTAATTTATATCAAAAATAATTTAATGATGTAAAATGTAAAAAAAAAAAAAATAAAGAAATTTATCGAGTCACTTTTTTAAATAAAGAAGTTATTTTTAAGTTGGTATCGTAAAATAATTTTTTTAATTTGATTAGTTTTTTTGAGTTGGTATTCGATTAACTCGTGACATCAATTTAATCATTGTTTTTAATAATAGTATATATTGTTACAGTTTAAAACTAGATATTTGATAAAATAATTTTAATTTAATTTATGATTAAAAATTTATTTCTTATTAAAATTTAAAAAGAAAATTAAATTAAAATGAAAAAAAGAAAAGCAACTTATCATGTAATTTGGATTATTATATTAAAATTAAATAACAACATTAAGATATAAATTAAAATAAAATATAACAATTAATTTCCGAACAAATTTAAAATAAATAACATGAAATGCAAAACATATAAATTTATATTAGAAATTTAAAACACATTACAATTATTCTAATTATTGCGTGGTGTAGAGCAACAGTGTCGAGCTCTTCTAGTGCGTGGTGGTTGCACCCGTCGTTCAACCTCGTCAGTGGCACGTATTCGCGGTCCACCACGACCTCTTGCTATAACCGCCACTGGTTCCGGTTGTATGTCATCAGTCGTTTCATCCGTATCAAAAATTTGAAACCCACTGCTGGATGAGCCAACACCTAGTTCACCCATAACGGGAACCTGACTACTAGATGCATCCATAAATGATGTAGCATCAAATGCTGACGAAGGGGTTCCAAACTGATACATGGATGTTAAATATCCTGAACTTGGACTTAGGACGGGGAGCTGGTCATCTAACCTCGTTCTTGGCGGTGATGGTCGGTAACACTCATCAACGTCATATCCGGGGTGACTTACGGAATAACGATGGCTGGATGGTACTCCATGATCCCGTTCAGGTTCAGGATGATCAAATGACATCCTCGGTGCTGTGAACTCCGATGAGGTCGGTTGACGCGTTCGCCCGCGTTGTCGGCGAGGTCTAGGAGCATCCATATCCTGTGTAGGAGGGACTGGAGCTGAAGTTTGTCCGGTAAATGGCATACTCCTAACATTCTCGTGCATCGACGGTGGACAAACGAAAGACCGACCTTCATTTCTATACCATCTTATGTAATCAGCAGATGGGTTGAAATTATTACCAACAATCGGGTAACCTGTCGGAATTCGTTGAAAACGTATGTTCCACCATTGGATCCAATGTTCATGCTTCGCAGGCCAAAATTCATCATTACGACCACGCATGTCAACCTTGTGAAGCTTATCAAGGTTCACCGGGACTGCAGGAATTGGTTGTTGCATCCCAAATTGTCGCAACACCCGGTCAGTTTGGTGCCACTCTACATATGAAAAGCATATCAATGCTGTGTTTGCTTTCCATATATTGAAATTATTGTAGGCATCCGATGGGAGGCATGCCATAATTTCACTCGAGGAATATGACATCCACAGAAACTGCGAATAATTATTACAAATTATTAGTTTCATATGGATTAAATAAAAAAAAAAAAACTTCAATGTAACAATCGAAATATTTACCTTATCATATCCTAGTCGATCTAGTCGTAGTCTTATACTTGCAAGATCGCTCGGAGTCTCTGTAAAATCTCTACTCGTACTCCTACTCCACCTATTAAAATGCATATAATATCTTAATGACCTATAAAAATACAAGTTCGTACAAAATTAATAAAATAGTAAAGATTATTACCTGCTTGCAAGGGGGTATACAGCCGAAATATCCACGCGCGGAGCAAGAAATGGTAGCCGATACCAAGCCCATGATTGTAGAAGCACTAGACATCCACCTATGTCATGGATTTTTGGAACTGTAGCTCGGCAAAGTTCTCTATACAAAATCGCCAAACACGCAGAACCCCAACTATAATTTGCTGCTTGCTCTAAATCACGTAGCAATGGAAGATACATTAAATGTACCCGACTGCTCGATTTGTCAGGCATCAGTAATCCTCCAATCAAACGTAAAATATATGCTCTAGCAGCATATTGTATTTGTTGTTCGGTTGCATGTAATGGCAGATTTTGAAACGATTTCAACCAAGTCAGTCTCACCGTTGAGCCAGATACATAGTCTTCTGGAGGTACCTCACCCAATAGATCTTGACACACTTCATTCCAATCTAGCAGGCTTCCGCCTGTAACTGCATCGCCATGGATCGGAAGTCCAAGTTGCAGCGCAACATCTTTGAGACTGACCGTGCATTCACCACATGAAAAATGAAAAGTGTGCGTCTCGGGTCTCCATCGTTCGACCAACGCACTGATTAAATCGGGTTGTATCACAAGTCGTCGAATTTGACTTGCGTGATAAAATCCGGCTCTTCTTAAGTGGTCGATAATAGATGGATGCGGGTCCTCCAATGTAAATTTCCTCGCACGTAACACGCGACGAGTTTCCTGTTATAATAATAAAAATTAATATATTATAAAACTATAACAATTAAAAATTAATAAATAAAACTATAAAATAACAAAATAATAATAATATAATATAAACAATAATAATATAATATAATATAAAACAATAATAACATAATATAATATAATATAGTATAATATAAACAATAATAATATAATATAATATAAAACAATAATAATATAATATAATATAAACAATAATAATATAATATAATATAAAACAATAATAATATAAAAAACAATAATAATATAATATAATATAAAACAATAATAATATAAAAAACAATAATAATATAATATAATATAAACAATAATAATATAATATAATATAACACAATAATAATATAAAAAACAATACTAATATAATATAATATAATATAAAACAATAATAATATAAAAAACAATAATAATATAAAAAATAATAATAATATAAAAAACAATAATAATATAAAAACAATAATAATATAATATAATATAAAGCAATAATAATATAAAAAACAATAATAATATAAAAAACAATAATAATATAAAAAATAATAATAATATAACAATTTACTTACCTCGTTAAATATAACCTCCGAGATGTGATTTTCTTGTAACCTCAATAGTGAAGCCATTTCAAAATATTGTTGTAGGAAAAAAAATATTTGTAGAAAGAAATTTTTTTGGTAGAAGAATGAAAAATTGTTGAAAGAAAATGAAAATTTGAATGAGAGGAATGAAAATTTGAAGGAGAGGAGGGGGTATTTATAGATAAAATGAGTGGGTGGGGGGTGTGGGGGGAGGGGGGACGTGGTTCTTTTTTCTATTTTCAAATTTAAAATTTAAAAAAAATTTTCAAAATATTAAATTATAAAAAAACCTAAAATATATTTTACTAATTTTTAATTTTTTTTAAATTATAAAAAAAATATTTTAATTTAATTTATAATTTTTAAAAATAAATTTATTAAATTAAATTAAATTATTGTTTAAATTTTAATTTTTGTTTATTAATTAAAAAAAAATTATACATGAAGGGAAATCGCCACCCCCCATGGCGATTTCCCTTCATGATTTTAGCAAATTTTGCTAAAAATACAAAGGGAAATCGCCATGGGGGTGGCGATTTCCCTTGGTATTTTTTTTTTTGAAAATTTGCAAAAAACACCAAGGGAAATCGCCACCCCCCATGACGATTTTTCTTGGTGTTTTTTACAAATTTTCAAAAAAAAAAAACGCTGGGAAATCGCCATGGGGGATGGCGATTTCCCAGCTAGAAAAAAAAATCGTATTTTGAGAAATAATCAGAAACCAACGGTAATTTCGTAATTTTTTTTTTTTGCTATATACTAATAAAAAAACCTAATAAGTTATCCCTAACAATAATAAATTAACTTTTAACTTTTTAAATTTAAGAATATAACTAATTGATTGAATGAAAACACCTGAATGATTAAATTGATGACGAATGCTTGCTCTCCAAAATTTTTTAATGATTGAATTTTGACTGTTAAAAAAATTGGATGGGATCGGATAGAATCAAATCGATCGATCTAATTTAATCGAAAATTTATTCGATTCGATATATAATTTAAAATCGAGGTTTTAGCATATCGGTAAAAAAATTGAGTGAACCAATAAAAAATTGATTTAAGTTTATTTTATTATTTTTTATTTTACTTTTCATAAGTATTAAGGTTTAAACTTTTAATCTTCTATTTTTTTATATGAAAAATTATATTATTAAAACAAATGCATATTTTTATTAAGTATTATTTTATTTAATATTTAAAATTTTCAAATAAATTAATGGATTAAACCAATAACCAAGTTATTAAACGGTTAAACTTTGAATTCGATTTTTTAATATTGCGGATTTACCTTTTGTCAAATAAAAAACTTGAATGAAAAAGTAGAGTCCAGTTCGCCGGGGACTAATTGACTAATGATACGGTGTGAAGTTCCATTTTTCCAAAGAATAGCCTATTTCTTCGTACCTCCTATCCTATCCTAGTCGTCTTCTCTCTCCCATTTCCGTTGTAAAACATCATCGATTCCCTTCTGCTCTCTCCCTCTTAACAAAAAAAAAACCCTAGACAGAGAAAAAAAGGAATATAAAAAAAAGGAACTACCAATATGGCTACTTTGTTGGCGGTTGCAGCTCGTAGAGTAGCGACTCTAGCTCGAAAACCGGCTCCGTCTCAAGCCGCTTCTCTCATTTCTCGCCGTGGTCTTGCCGGCGCTGCAGGTATTCTCCATTTACCCATTTTTGTTTTTTAAATTAAAATTTATATTTACCTTCAATATATGTAAAGTTTGTCTGCAAATTTTAATCTCATTTACCTTAGATCATAGTTGAAACTAAAAGATCTTAGAAGTGAAGATCATGTTTTCACCGAGCATTTCTTGAACTCTTTTGCTTTTTGCAGATCACCATGGACCCCCAAAGGTTAATTTTTGGGAAGATCCAATGAGCCCATCTAAATGGAAAGAAGAGCACGTCAGTTTGTTTCTTTTCATGTTTATATTTCAGTTTTGTCCTTTATTTCTTACCCTAGTTCCAGTTTTGTTCCCTGTTCTTTTACTTTGCAGATTGGGAAATTGGGATTTTTTCTTTGATTTTATACACCTAATTTAAATCCTCTCCATGGTCAATGCTACATATCATTTATTTGAAGTTAAAATTTTGTTGAGTTTGAGCAGCTGTTACATCACAGCATACATTATGATGCTTGACTTACTATTTATTCTGTATAAGTTCATAGGCACTGTTTCTGAATCAGTGTAATGTATATTGGTGAGAAAACAATGCAGTAGAAATTAGAGAAGTCGTAAATGTGGAAACTGTCTTGACTTTTTTGTATGATTGTGCAGTTTGTTATTGTCTCTTTATCCGGTTGGGGTCTGCTTTTCTTTAGTGGATACAAGTTCTTCACTAGAGGCAAAGGCAAAAAGGAAGAGGTACTTTTATATACTCTGAACTTTGATTGTTATTAGATTGGAATCTCTGCAAATTTTTTCCATTGTCCATGATATGATGGAATTCAAGGTTTTCCGATCCAGTTCCTCCACCACCGCGAACCCCGGTAATGGCGGTTTGGAGTGTCAATCGAATTCTTTTTTTTTTTTTTTGGGTTAAATGATAGTTGTGTTCATCCAAAGTAGGCAAGCCTACTACAAAATGTAATAACTTCACTAAGCAGCACAAACGTTTGAATCTGTAACTACAATGAAAGAAACAGTCATTGAACAAGCATGTCTTACTCTAATCTCCAATTTGTATTAAGCATCATGTTAATATCATCCCCTGTAATCTGTTGCAGTCCCTGAAGTCTGAATCTAACGGCTTCCTCGACTTTGTTGAGAATGCTGAAGCAGACTTTGCACCTTTACCCTGAAGTCTGAATCTAACAGCTTCCTCAACCTTGTTGAGAATGACTGAAGCAGACTTTGCACCTTAATCATAAAGACTGAAATTTCTTTGTTCTTTCCTATCCAAAGTTGAGATAAGCACTCCAAGCTATTCTGAGCACAACTGCAATTAAAGCCTTTCCCCTTAAGTCTCTGCTGCACCCAACTGAACTCACTAGACCAATCCCCAACTTGTTTATGAATTCCACAAAGTCGAAGAATTTGATTGCAAACCTACTTAGTGTAGGAACAAGAAATAAATAAATGATCCCTGATCTCCAAATTCTCATCACAAAAGAACAATGTCTTTGCTCGCAGTAATTGTGGCCTCTCGGGAGAATCGATGACTGCATTTTTCAGGCATTTGCTAGTACTAGTATATCTGAGAATTCTTAATTGGCTGGTTCTAAATAGCCCCGAGACTATGGAACAAAGGATTATCCCGGACTTACACCGAGCTATTGACAGTGATTCTCAAATATTGTAGAACGGAATGTGATATGATAAGATAGAATGCAATAGAAACAAAGACACAAGGAACGGGTTACCTACTCTTAACGGTCAAAGCGAACCCTTTTATTCTCACATTATGAATTCTTTACTTCAAAATCTAAAAGATTGGCGATATAACTAGGAAGATGTTTCAAATACCGTACATGAATTATTGGACATGCCAACTTTATTTATCCCATTTGATATCTTCGTATCCGAGAATCAACAAATTTAACTCTGCATTGTTCACAAAATTTAGGGCCCTCTTTTTCGTTTCCAATTACTCGATAATGTCCACCAGTGTAAATTCTACTTTTTATAGGTCCAAAAATTCTTTCACAAAATAATCCATCCTTTTTCGGTTTATTGGTTTTGTAATGAAAAGTATAGGGTTTTGTCACCTCTCCAACCGTTTCTCCATTAGGTAGGATTTTATTGGTCCAAGAACTTATTTGTTGGGAAGGAAAATAATTCGTGGTAAAGACAAGAGACACTTGGACCAGAAAAATCCGTGCTCAAAATAAATCTTTCTGAGCACGGGTTTTTTCAGTAAAAAAAATCAAATGGATTCAAAATGTATTCAAGTGGGGTTTTTTGGAATGTATCAATAAGCTAGACCCATACTTCAAGTTGTTTCATGACAATTATTGTTAGTACGAGACATCCCCCATGAGCTAAGTCTGTCCTTAGTAGGAAGTCTGTCTAGAATAACCATCCAAGCAATGATGGCATGTCTAGGAATGTGGTGCTTGAACCATATAATCCTATACCAATCCATCTTCTCCAGCTTATGCCTGATTGCATTTCAAGTTCTAGCTGCTTGATAACTGTGAGCAGAATTGAACCAAGTACCTTCCTAGTCTGCTTGCTTGACTCGATCAAAATTTCCTTTTCTAGAAAATGCCTTAGGTTAGGTCAATATTTGTTGTGGCTTTTCTGTGGAGCCTGACATATATCTCATTTTGTTGGAGATGTTTGTACTTTCTACTTTCTGATTGACTATATTGTTTAATATTTTACAAATTCTAAATTTCCAAAAGTTTATTTACTGCTAAATGTTACAACTATAAATCATTTATAAGGTCATTCTATCACACTAATTCTCAGTTCACTCGACCACCTTGGCATGAATACTATTACCTGCAGTAAATATCCAGATCCATGAATTGGAGCTATCAGGATAATTTATACTTTATTTTGGATAGGTGGTTTTCCATACTATATAAGCTTATGTTTATGCTTTTGTTTTGGAGCCCAAGTTCAGTCGATGTCCCCCATCGCTCTTCCACTTGTTGATGGTCTCTACTGGGATGACCCTGTTTTATTATCTAACAAGGAATTGATAATAGGGTGCTTAGCAATTTCTAAAAGCATGATGAAATGCCTAAGCATGCCTTCAGATTTTACATTATTGTTGTATATCTATTATGGCTTCTCCCTTCATTTTAACTTTTGTTTTGTGGCAGAACGTGGTGGAAACGGCACATTAATCAGGTTGGAGCCTTTATTTTTTAAAAATATTCCACTAATAATGTGTGGCTGGAACTTTCATGTCCTTGGATATCGTCTCTTCTTTGCTGGCAAATTACTCTGTTTTCCTTTCCCCCCCCCCCCCCCCCTAGGAGAATGATTAGCGAGTAAACTTGGAGGTCAGTTTCTTATCAGTGAACATACAGCCTGTTTCATTGGCTTGTCTTGTTGATAATGGGATGTAACAGTTTTAAAGACCCAAAAGCTGTTGATGAATTTGAAAAGTTAATGAACTATGCTTTTGTGCATGTTGTCTTGATTTTACTTGACCCGATCATCCATGAATTCTTATGAAAAATATAAAAATTAATGGAGTAATCTTTATTTTATTTTGATCAATAATTATGATTAGTGATATGTGATACAATAGGTTTGAAGTTTGATATTATAAATAGCAGGAGCTTAAAGTAATGTGGATACAGCTGACCATAGACTAAAGGTTCTCTTTGTATCTGGCATTTGATTTGTTATATGGGTGATTATTTTTTTGCATTCAAGTCCCAAGCTAGGAAACTGGAGGTATGCACAAGCAATATTTTCAGGGAGAGTAGGTTTTGGTTGGCCATGGCAGTGTTGGTCCAGCACTTGGTGTTTCTTTAGATTTATTGAACTAAAATGTTTGAAAAAAGAATTACCATGAGAAATGCCCATTATGCCTGGTAGGAAGAGATTGGGGATGTTTTAAAGTCCTGAGTTTGGACCATACAGTGTGGACCTTTGGTTTCTGAAAATGGCTGGATTATTTCCAGATAGGCCTTTTTTAATCTGGGTTCGACAAGCAATGGATGTTAATCGGAACGAAAGAGAAAAATCATTGGGAGGGATGACAGTGTTTCGATTGAGAAAATTCATGGGTTTGGACCATACAGTCTGAACCCTTCTATTTGCTTTGTCTACTTGTTCCATGTGCTTTGTATCTTGCTCAGTAGAATATCCAAAACATAAACCACATATTTGGCCCCATGATAGAATGTAGTGATTTCTATTAATTCTAAACATAATTGTACTGCTTAAAGAAAGGCATTTAAAAGCTCTACAGCTAGGACATAACTCTTAAAAAGGTTCTGTTAATTAAAACTCAGATTCATCTGTTTCCTCCTTGTACCCTTCTTTATCTTCAGAAACAGACATAAAGTCGCTGGAAAGGTCACCATTTGCTGCTTCTCTCTCTGGCTCTTGTTTATCTGCAACCTCCATATCTTCTTCCATTTCATCTCTGTCAGCAGAATTAAGTTCAGCTTTCTTCATATTCTGTTTGGTTTTGATTGCTTCTTCAATTTTCTGCAGCTTGGCATCATGTCTGTAGTTACTGGCTTCTCCATTGACACCAGTGTTATCTGATACTTCTCTTGCCTGAAAGTTATAATGGTTTCTTGACATTGCGTTTTCTCCCTCGACCTGATGATTTGTCTCGACACTCACTTTTCTGTGTTTCATATCTTCAGTGTCTTCAGAGTTCTGATGCTTGATCAAATTAGTTTTTGCAGCATCCGTTTCCTTCCTCAGACCTGTTTCTGTTTCTCTTCTTTCGGCTTTCCCCTCATCGGAAACTGCTCCCTCTTCCCTGCTTCTTGCAACATCTTTATATTCTTTTGAAAATCTTCTACTTCTGCTTTCCACTCCATCTATTTCAGAATTTACATTCTTCTTTAGGAACCTTTTCCTAGCAAGTATTCTCCATCTTTTCCCCTTTGTTCTGCTTAAATAGCCAAATCTCCCTGGCAATCTTGAAATTCTAGAATTCTCAGCTGTTTCCAGTTTCTTCCCACCTTGATGACTTAGTTGGGCTTTTTGAACCTCACCTTCTTGGTGGGGACTATTAAGTTTTCCAAGCTGCCCAGTAAAGCTACTTTTCTTTTCGTGTTCATCCATGTCATCAATTGTTTCAGTAGCATTTGCATGATTCTTTTCCCTATCTGTTCTAGAAGTACTTCTATGTTTAGAATACTTCATTTTCATTTCTCCCGCGGCTCCCTCGCTTCTGGCATTTTCTCCACTTTCCGGTTTCTGCAAATGTCCTCCACCCATGTCCATTCTAAGGGCAGTCTCACCCTTTTTCTCATTTCCATCTTCAACCCATTCTCTGTTGTCTTCCTCTTGAGAAAAAATGGATTTAGTCTCATTTCCATCCCGACCTTTTGTTGGATTGCCACCACCTTTATATGCGGAAGATTCATGTACTCCCCCACCCTCCTCATGGCTGAACTCTGTCTTTTCCTTTTGTTCCATACTTTCCATGATTGTTATATTTACTGGAGGATTTGATGGGTCATCAGTACTCACTGACCAAACTCTAACAGAGGAGTTGAGACGGTGCTTCAAGTCCTCAATTTCAGCCTCCTTTTGCTTCAAAGTTGCTGTTAAAGCTATCATCACCTGAGGATTTTCATTTCCTGAATCCATGTCTTCATCTCTTAGCAGTTTGATCTCGTTTTGTTTCTCCTCCAGTTCAGACTCCATGGTCTTTTGCTCATCTTTAAGGGAATCAATTGTAGATTGCATTTCCAAGAGCCTACGATCAAGCTCCATTTTCTGTTTTCTAAGGGAGTATATCTTTGCTTTTGTCTCTTCAGCTTTCCTTTTCATTTCTTTGGTGTATTCTGTTTCTTTCTGTGATCGAAAAGAATACAACAGTATTAATATGTAGAACCATAATAGCGTCGAAAACATCAATTTTATTTTAACACCTAAATTTCATCTGCAGTTCGGCTCTCGCATTGTATGTATGACTGTATGTACACATCTACATACTTATTATGTGTAGCATAGAGCATAAGGAAACGACTGTATGGGCAAAAGGTAGGGAAGAGCAAAACTTAGGAATTACTTTACTACTGAATTTTACAGTTTTTTCAGCCAAATGAAGGTGGAGAAACTATACATCACAGATGTATTATCTTTCATTCCCAAAAAATTGCATGCTCTGCATTTGTACTCTGTTCTAGACTGTGGCAAACAAAGAAAACTATGCTATTAGTTTGTTTCATTGTCACATTTAAATTAAATTAAGAGCAAAGAACAAGGAAATGGAAACAAAGGGATTTTAATGTTTAAGCTCAGCCAAGTAGTAGTCAACTGTGATGGGATTCAGTCCAGCCTTACCCCCCCCCACCAACCACCATAACAACGTAAGCTGAGACACAATTCCAAGAGGCAATCACATGGGAAGACTTGCATCTCACCAGAATGCGAAAAATGTCAAACCATCATTAAGGTAAAAGGAGTGAGTTTTGCTCTATAAAGACGCAACATTGGCGATGAACGATGCATGTTGAAGAACATTAAGAGCCCATGCGATTCCTCATTCCCACAATTTCAAGCGTTTTCAACTCTCAAGAATTATATAATTATCAAATTCAGGAAGGCATGGACCCAATAATATTTTAACTAGGCTAAAGTTAATCATTTTCATGCAGCATTGACTACAAATTGCCTTTATGATTTCACAACACAAGCACATGATCTTGTGTTTCACTAAACATTGTAAAGCAAGAGATTTCCTCTATGAATTGCAGAAAGTAACTTTTATTTTCATTTTAAAATGGAATGATTTTACCCCTTTTTCCCCCCTTATAAAAGAGAATTGCATGCATGATGTTTCTGGTTCGTCATTGAAAAAGAGTGAGTCGTAAAAAGTAACATTGCATGATGCATGCATGGTGGAGAGAGAAAGAGAAGAGAGAGAGAGAGAGAGACCTGCAGCAGCAGCTGAAGGGAAATGAGCTGACGGTTCTTCTCTTCGACAAGGAGGTTGAAGATGCGTCTCTCCCTCAGCTTGTGCAGCGCCATAATACCAACCATGGCAGCCCCAAATGCCAAAAGCAGCATCAAACCATATGGTCTTCCCCTGTGCCCGTTTCCATTTCCTTTGTGAGATATTAATCCTCCTCCCATTATTGCCATCTCTCCTTCGACTCTCCCCCTCTATTTTGAACAAGGAAAAGAAACAATAAGAAAAAATGGATGGGTCAGTCTCTCTTTTTGTGAACTAAGATGTTTAAAACATGAGCTGGGTTTAGTTTTTGCTAATTGTCATGTAAAAAGAACCATGCAACTACTCTGTTTCTTTCTCTCTCTCTCTCTCTCTTTCTCACTGGAGCGGAGTAAACAAGGTTGGTTGAAGAAGCATGGGCTGATTCTGGAGACTAAGCATTTATTTCAAGTTTCAATGTTCCGCTATTTTTTTTTCCAGGTTTTGAGTTAAGTTACTCTTCTAAGTTCTAACAGCTACTCACACCATGCCACATATAGTCTTACAGAAATCGCAAAAAGAAATTCTGCACTGTCAAATGTCAATATAGCCCTTGTCTTTTTTTTTTCCATTTTTTTTTTGCCAATAATATAGCCCTTGTCTTTCACTTCAACTTCAACTATTAATTACATTATAATTAATTAATTAAAATTAGAAATACATAAAATTTATTAAAATATTATATAGAATTCACACTTACCTTTACATTATTCTTAAATGATTGATTAATTGTATAAATAATAAATTTTTACATAATTCTTAAATGTAATTTAATAATAGATTATTATTTTGTACATTGATAGTGAAATTTTTTAATTTTACAAACGAAAATATTTAATAATTTTTTAATCTCGTTTGTGAAATTAAAAAACTTCACTGGATAATAATCCTTAAATAATTGCATGATTACAATAGAAAATAATTACAAATAAAATGATCCTCAATAAAGGCATACAAAGCCTGTTGTTGGTTGTGACGCAGAAAAGGTACATTAATTTGCTTTCTAATTCTAATAATAACTTTTTTTTGAGAAAGTAATTTAAACTGGTCCAAGTTAAGTTATTGAACCAAATAATTTATTCATACAACTCTTTTTTTTTTTTTCCTTAAGTTGATTCATTAAACTCTTTAATTTTACTTAAATGCCAAACTCTACTTAAGTATCTCCACTTTCAGATTTTGATGTTATATTTGTCAAATCAATCTTCAAAAAGATTGTAAAATACTCATTAATTTCATCTCTTAATTTACTTCTTTTTTGGTGCTTAAATTAAGGATTTATATTTGATGCATTATCAGTGTATAGGTTTATACACTGATAGTGCATCCTACGATGCCACATGTTAAAACTTAAGTTGTAGGGGTAGGATTAGAGTTAACGTTAGAGTTAAGGTTAGGGATTAGTTTTTTAATGAGGCGTCATTGTAGGATTCACTGTCAGTGTATAGACCTATACACTGATAGTGCATCAAATACAAACTCTTAAATTAAACCCAAAATTCTAAATTTTCTTAATTAAAATATCTTAAGTAAAAAAATCCTAAAAATTATATGATATATTGATAGTGGAGTTTAAAAATATCACCAACAAGTTTAGCAAAATAACATATATAGGAGTAAGGGGCACACGTTTATTTTCTCTCAGCGCATGTTAGCGAGTCTCACGGCTGAGTCTCAAATTCCACTTTTTCCATCATTTTCCTACGATTCTTGCTCATTTTCACTCAGATTTTCTTGTTCTTCTTTATTTTGTTTAGTTCTTATTGATCTTCATGGTGAGAAGCTTGGATTCACCTCCGATGAGGTCTTCGGTGATACGTTCGTTGGATGGATTGTTGGATAAGTTCAACTCCAGTGCTCAGAATGTTGTGCAATCTTCCAAACAAAACCAGGAATTGATGTATGAAGGTAGCTTCAGCAAGGCTATGGGGGGAAACTCTATTGGAGAAAGAGCATACCCCAAGGTGGATTTTGATCCAATGAAAAATGAGAGCAGAGGCAGTTGGAGGAACTTTTTTGGGGGAGACGAGGAACCCACAGAGCTTCAGTATTTTCCTTATGTGCACGAAGAAGATAAGAAATTTGTCAAGCCTCCATCAGTGGTTATTGAAGAAGGGGTGAACTCTTGGAGCACTAGTTTGGTCATACAGTTCATGGGCAAGCCACCAAAATTTAGTTATATGCTAAAAATAGCAAATCTGCTTTGGGGGAGGAATGGAGCTATCGAGATCAAGCCTGTAGCTAATGGATTTTTCTCTTCAAATTTCCAGCGAATGACACATGCAAATGGGTTCTAGGATCAGGTCCTTGGCACCTTGAAAATAAACCCATCATAATACGACGTTGGGTTCTTGGTATGAAATTTTCAGATTTACAACTAACGAAATTTCCTGTGTGGTTGAATCTTAGGAACATACCACTCAAGCTTTATACTCAAGCAGGTATCAATTATGTGCCAGTGCTGCTAGTAAGCCATTGTATATAGACAAAGCCACAGCTCAACAGAGACATTTGGAATTTGCTAAAGTTTGTGTTGAAGTGCACTTTGATGATGAAATTCTGAGCACAATAGAAGTAGATATGGGGAAAGATCACCCAGTAACTATTGAGGTTGATGTTCCTTGGAGACCCCAAAAATATACCATTTGCAAGTTGTTTGGACATATTACCAGTGGTTGTTCAAACTTTGTCCTTCCTAAGGCTACCTGGGTACCAAAGAAACAGGAGACAGTGGATAAAGGGGGTTGGAAGATTGTGTCTGGATCAAAGCAACGTCCAAATGATGAAAATGAGCCAGTAGCAGGTATATCTACTACCAACTCTTTCCATGCTATCTTTGAACCCGGTGATATTGATTTGAGCTGCACAAGTAAACAAGAGGTCATCCCTGAATCTATGGGAGGTCCATCTAAGGATTTTCCTCCTCTAAATCTAAAGAGTGCTGGAAAAAGCTCAGTCCAAGAGGAAACACAACATATCTCACCAAAAAGTTCTGAGGTGCAGGGAATGAACTCTGATGAAGACAGTGTAGTGAACCTTCAATCCCTTAAGAAATTGAGGGCTGATGCCATGGGGGTTACTCAGATAGTTCAAAAATTAGCTCCAAACAGAAGAAAGACCAAATGAAATAAGGCTAAGGTCCCACCAGATAAGGGTGGTTGGGCACCTGTTAATTTGAATTGAAGATCATTGTTTGGAATATCAGGGGATTCAATTATCCTCTGAAGCAAAAAGAGGTGGCAAAGGTAAGCAAAGTGGAAGTGGTATGTTTAGTTGAAACGAGATTAAAACAACACAAAAAAGCTTCAGTTCTCTCCAAGAAGTTTGTACAATGGAAGTGCTTGGACAATTATAGTCATGCTATAAGGAAGAATATGGGTGTTATGGCGCGATACTATTATTTTACAACAGGTTTCTGCCAATGATCAGGCAATAACTTGTTACATCTCTAGTTCATTAGGGAGCTTTCATTTCAGTTTTATTTATGCAAAGAACTTGGCTTGTGAAAGAATATCTTTGTGGACTTATTTGGAAGATTTGTCTCGGTCTTTATCAGGATCTTCTTGGATGATTGCTGGGGATTTTAATATCTATAGAAGTCCTGCTGAAAGTTCAGATTGTGATGGTAATCAGGTGGTCACAGTTGACATGGAGAAGTTTAACCAGTGTTTGAGCAATGCTGCTTTGATAGACCATCCATTCACAGGTCCACTTTTTACATGGAAGAATAACAGGATTAAGGGGCATTTAGCTCGAAAGTTGGATCGTGTCATGATGAATGGCTTACTACATTTCCAAATTCTGAAGTACAGTTCATAGCTCCTGGTATTTCAGATCACAGTGCTGCTATGATAAATTTACAGATCAAGGATAGCTCTCCTCCAAAGCCCTTCAATTTCTTTAACTTATGGGCAGATCATGAAGAGTTCCACAGTTTGGTTAAGAAGGTGTGGGAGATTGAAGATACTAGCTCTTCTATGGGTAGACTGTACAAAAACTTAAACTTTTGAAAGTTTATCTTAAGAAGCTTAACAGGATATCTTATAGCCAGTTATCTAACAGAGCTCATGAGAAGTATTTAGAGCTTCAGGGGGTCCAGACTACTATACTAGGAGGAGCTCATAATTAAATTTTGCTGGAAAAGGAAAGTCAACTGTCAGTAGAATATGTTGCATTGATTTTAGCTGAAGAATCATTCTTCAAGCAAAAATCAAGAATCCAATGGCTCAGATTGGGGGATCAGAATACTGGTTACTTTCACAAAGTCTCTGCTGCTAAGAGATCGTACAACACAATAAAGGTGTTGCATGACTCTCAAGGGAGGAAGTTGGAGACCTTTGAAGATATTAAACAAGAGGCTATCCAGTATTGTGAAGGTCTACTAGGAACACCTGATGCTGTAGTGCAAGGTTGTTCAATCGAGGAGCTACAGGAAACTTTGAAGAAGAACATCACACCAGGACAACAAATGTCCCTTGTTGAGGACATTACACCTGAAGAATAAAAAATGTCTTATTCTATCTGAAGAAGGACAAAGCACTAGGGTCAGATGGGTATAGTGCTCACTTTTTTAAAGTGGCATAAAGCATAGTTGGAGAAGACTTTACTGAAGCAGTCTTATATTTCTTTAGAACTGGATCCCTCCCAAAGGCTGTTAATTTCATAGCTATCACTTTAGTTCCCAAAAGGCCTAACCCTGCCAAGATGACAGACTTCAGGCCTATCTCTTGTTGCAATATAGTGTATAAATGTATTACCAAGATATTAGCAAATAGGCTAAAACTTTGCTTACCTACTCTGATAAATGCAAATCAGAATGCCTTTGCGAAATGGAGGAATACTGTAGACAGCATTCTACTTGTGCAAGAATTGGTGAAAGGTTACCATACAAAAAAGGTATCCTCTAGGATGACTATTATGATTGATTTGATGAAAGCTTTTGATTCAGTTGACTGGAACTTTCTCTTTAATATTTTGGAAGCTCTGAAAGTCCCTGCAAGGTTCTTGAGGTGGTTGAGAGCATGTGTGTTCTTGAGGTGGTTTAGAGCATGTGTCACAACTCCACATTTCTCAATGGTGATTAATGGAGGTTTGATGGGTTATTTTGCTGGGGGAAATGGCATAAGGCAAGGTGATCCATTGTCTCCCTATTTGTTTGTGATTGTATTGGATGTATTATCTACTATGCTGAAAAATGCTGCTGTGGAAAGATAGATTTGGTATCACCCCTCCTGTAAGAAAGTGCAGTTAAATCATCTTTGCTTTGCTGATGACCTTATGGTATTTACAAATAGGGCCAAATAGTCTATTCTGAATTTGCATTCTATCTTTCAAAAGTTCTATACTATGTCTGGCTTTCAGTTAAATAATGCTAAGTTTGAAAATTTTCAAGCAAATGTAGAACCCTTGGTGCTTCAGGTGATTCAACAAAGGACTGGGTATAAACTTGGAAATCTGCCTGTTAGGTACTTGGGAATCCCCCTCATCTCTGGGAGACTCACAGCAAAGCATTGTGATCCTCTAATTCAAAAGATATCTAGGAGAATCAACAGCTGGTCATCAAAAAGATTGTCTTATGCTGGGAGATTGCAACTTATACAGTCTGTTTTATTCAGCTTGCATAATTTTTGGTGCTCGATGTTCATACTTCCAGTAAATGTGATCCAAAAAATTGATTAGATGTGCTCAGTTCTCCTATCGAAGGGAAATGAAGCTAGTACCAGAGGAGCTAAAGTAAGCTGGGATAGTGTTAGTAACCCAAAGAAAGAATGAGGGCTTAGTTTAAAGAACCTAAAGGTATGGAATGTAGCATGTATCTTAAAGCATATCTGGGCAATGTTTAGTGCTTCTGGTTCAATCTGGGTTGCTTGGGTTCAAGCATATCCATTGAGGAGGGCCAGTTGTTTGCAGGTTAGAGTACCTCAGCTATGCAGCTGGAATTGGAGGCGAATTCTCAGGCTAATAGACACTGCACATAGCTTGATACCTTACCTAGCAACGCAGATGGAAGAGCTAGATAGAATACTTCAAAATTCGAGGAATTTTATCAAAGATACATGGGAATTTTTTAGGACAAAGAGAGCTCGAGTTCCTTGGTACCACCTATTGTGGTTCCCTCTAAATGTGCCAAAATTTTCATTCAGAGCTTGGTTGACTATTCTTGACAGGTTAAACACTTTCACTCAGATTCGGAGCTGGGGCATTCAAATGCAATCTACACATTGTTTACTATGCTAAGAGGAGGAGGAGTGCAGGGACTATTTATTCTTTTCTTGCAGCTACTCTACTCAGATTTGGCAAAAGGTGGTAAGCTTATCTTCTATTAATAGGGTGTTTGTTAATTGGTCTGATGATCTCTAATGGTTAGTACAAAATTTCAGAGAAAGATCCTTTAAGTCTAAACTCTTTCGTTTTACATGGACAGCCTCCATATATTATATTTGGTGGGAGAGGAACTCAAGAAAACATTCACAAAGGCAGAAGACTTCAGAAGACTTATTCTAGTTAATAGCAACGGATGTAAGAGCTCGTTTTGTACAGTTTCAAACAAGAGTATAAATGCTGTTACTAATTCTCTTTGTAGGAAGTGGGGTATTAGCCAATAGTCTTGAACTTGCTTTGGATTTTGAAATAAAACTTCAATTATCCAAAAACAAAATAACATATATTATTGTAAGGTATAATAAAAATATTAAAATATTAATATAACAAAAAATATTTATCCATTTCTTAATCTCGTTAATCATTTGTAAAGTTTTAAAAGTTCATCGACTGTGTACAGAAAACGAACTCTAAAAATCATCCAAAACACAACAAAGCAATTAGAGGTGGCAATTGGGCGGGGTCGGACCCATTTGGGTTCGGGTTCATTCGAGTTCGGGCTCATTCGGGTTCGGATCTATTCGTGTTCGGGCCTATTCGGGTTCGGGTATGTTTTACATCAATTTTATTTTATGTTAGATATAATCATTTTTACGTAATTTAAATATTTACTTTTAAATATAAATTAAATATTTTATTATTATTTTTAAAAGTAACTTTTTATTATAATAGAATATTTTTAATTATATTTATTTATTAAAATCAATATTTGTTATCACCAAAAGAATATAAAATTAATTTTTTATATAAAATAAAATTTTAAAATAATTTATTAATAAAAAATATGATATATTATAAATTAATCATATTAATATTTAAAATAATTGATTTGATGAACTCGAATTTCAACATGTAATTTATAAAGCAAGAACTTTATTTATCAAAAATAAATTTTAATTTAATAAAATTTAATTAAAAATATATATATGATAAAATAATAATTTTATCAAAAATAAAATTATATTTTGTACTTATAACTTTAACGGTGAATTCACCATCTAAAGATTCTAAACTCATGAAGATGTGAATTTTTTTTTCACATAAAGTATTACTTATCCTTTATTTATGTTATTTTAAGAGCATCATTATAATAGTATAATAGAATAATATTGTTTTACATTATATTAAAATTAATTAACAACAATTCATTTATTTTAACTTATCTCTAGTATAATAATATTTCTTATATTAAAAAATAGATAAAACTACTTTTAAGAAAATTGTGTTGCTCTTTGCAACATATATATAGTTTTCTTCGACAGATTATTAAATTAAGTCATCAAATATTGATTTATAAAAGTATCATTTTTTTTAGAATTTAAAAATATTTAACATAATTAGTTAATTTAATTTTGTAATTGATTTATTATTTATTTTATTTTGGATAAGTATTTTTTAATATTATTAATATTTTATTACACTTGATATAATTAAAATATAATTTACTTTTAGTACCATATTATATCAAAATTCAAGATTGGTTGACTTAATAATATCCTTACTAATAAAAGTTGAATGTTAGGTTCGATTCTTTACATAAACATAAAATTTTTACATTTTAAAAATATATAAACGGATAGTTGAATGCCAGGGTTTGTCCCTAAAAGTCTTTTTATTTTGTAGTGAATATAATTATAATTTGATAATTTTTATTTTTAGTATTCAATTCGGGTTCGAGTCGAGCTATGGTTTTTTCGGGTTTGGGTTTTTTTGGGCTCGGATTCGGATTTTAATTTTTGACTTTTTAATCAAATCAGATTTGAACGGGTTCGAATTCAAATATTTTTGGATGAATTTTAGAGTTTGAATTTATTTTGTCGTCTCTAAAAACAATTAAATGTCCACCAGCGACATAAAAGAACAGCTGAGTCCAACTAACTAGTTGTCGCCCATTGGGCCAAGGCAAGGCTTCCAGCCCAATGAACTTCCTTTGAAGTTTGAATCACTCTAAATAGATAAGCCCCGCATAAAAAATCCTTTTTAAAAAAACCCCAAAACTTACCGAAGTTGGCGTTCCTACATGCGAAAGATTCTTCTTCCATGGACTCTGCCGAAGATATTTTCGATTCATCGCTAAATCTAGAAGAAACCCATTACCAAGAAGGTTGCAAAGAAGGCTACAACCATGGCGTAACGACCGGCAAGGAAGAGGCAACGGAAGTGGGTCTTAAAACGGGCTTCGAAACAGGCGAAGAGCTCGGTTTCTACAAGGGTTGTGTCGATGTGTGGAATTCCTCCATACAAATCAGCCCGACCCGGTTCTCCAATCGGGTCCAAAAGGGTATTAAGCAAATGCAAGAATTGATCGAAAAATACCCAGTTATGGATCCGGAAAATGAAAGCGTCCAAGACATTATGGAAGCTTTGAGGCTTAAGTTTAGGGTTATCCGTGCAGCTTTGGGTGTTAAATTGGAATATGATGGATACCCAAAATCCAAGGACATTGAATTTTGATTTGAGCTACTTATATTTTTAGGGATTTAATTGCTAGGTATCAGATGTTCTTTGTTTTTTTTTTTTTGTATAAAGATAGTGTAAACAAATTTTTGTTGAATTTGAAAACCAATTATTTCAGAACCTTTTTTTTGTTTTTGTACAAACTAATTAACCTTGGCAAACATACAGCAATAATGTCATTAAGCAGCTGTATTTTTAGTATCCATAATTCCATTTCAAGACTTCTTCTTATATGGCTTTAATTGCAGCCCAGTTTTTCTCTTGTAGCAAGTTGCTAGGTGCTAAGGTGTTTGATTGGGAAATTTTCAGGTTGAAGTGAGAAAAGAAGATGAAAAACCACGAGCAAAGGGAAGCAATGGATCTCAGCTCAAGTTGCAAGGTAAGGCCCTGCTGTTTCTAACTCCACATTGGCCACACATCAGTACATCTCTTAAGACAAACAAATTGACCCTTTTTCCTTTTTTTCTTTGAGGATTGCTGGGATGAGGCTAAGAGTAGGTTCAATTAAAGGTGAAAAAACAGGGTGATTTACTATATTTCTCATTTGGAAAGGAGAAAGAGATGACCGGTGATTTACTATTTCTTTTTCCAGCCCCTCTCTCCCTTCCTCATAGTTTTTTCAGTTTCCATCATATCCAATCCAACTGGAAAATTAAGTACAAAATGGCTTTTTTTTTTTTTTTTTTTGGTAAAGGCTACAAATCAACTCTAGCTATGGAATTTTCAATTACATGCTAAATTTGTTGCTTAAACAAATTCACATGGCAGACAGTATTTTTCTTCCTAAAACAGGGCTAACCAATCTTGGAATAGATCCGTGAATCTTATGCATTTCACTCTAATTTACGGTCATTTATAAATTGTTAACTGATAGAAAGATAACTATTGAAACATATAATAAACTTTTCCAGGAAACAGACTTTAGTCAGCACTTTTTCACAATCTCAAGGTTTAAAAAAATACACATTCTCAAGGTTTTGTCATAAATTTCCTTTTCTTTTTTTTCTTTTTCTCACCAGAACAAGAAGGCTGCAAATCAGTCCATGCTGCAAGATCTTTTTCTCCGAATCACGTACCCGTGCTGCCCTTTGACGCCATACAAAGAGCTGCAAGGCTAGACCCAGAAACTGTCATCGTGAACAAATTTGAAGACAGGAATGACAACGTACCTGATATTTGAATTTATTTATTATTTTTTAAATTCGAATTAAATAACAATATCAATAGGATATTCAAATTCGTTAAATATCTGAATTTTTTAAAAATTTGAATGCCAAAGTAATCTCTACATAAATATAACATAAAATTTGCATGTCACGTAAAGACATGCGAGTATGTGACAGTTTTTCAACTCGGCTTATGGAGTTAAAATATTTCACTGTCAGTAAACATCGGATTTTATCCGAGCTTTATTTATTTTTTAAATAAAAAAAAATCAGAAAATAAAAAAAGGAGAAAATTAGAAAAAAAAATCAGATAATTTTGAAATTAAAAGAAAATCAGAAAAAATGAAACGAACAAGTTTGGATTGGAACTCTTCTTTGGATTGAAATGGGACTTTGAAAAATGTGATTGAAACAAAATATACTTGTTGATCAGATTGAAAATTCCTAACTAGAGTAGAACTCAATTTCCTTCTCTATATAATGAACCCAAACATCACACATCAAGGATCACAAGCAAGAAAGCATAGTAAATTTCAAAATAAAAAGAAGATCAAAAGATTTTTTTTTTTTTTTTGAAAAATTCGAAATTGAGAGTGGTAGTGCTAGGATTTGTTTTGAAAAGGTTTTGGTAAAGGAAAGTCTAGATTTTAATTAGAGGAAGCATAGGTTAGAAGTTGGTGACCATTCGGCGGTCAACGAAGTTAGATCGGAGGAAGTAGAGTTTCGGGTTTTGATTTCAGATCTAGGAAATTCTAGAGAGATTCGGGTAAAACTAGTTTGGTTTTTGAATTGAGAAGATCGAAAGGAATTTTTTGAGATTTTTTTTCGGATTTTTTCGACCAAATGAGATTGGCGGCGGTGGCGGCGACGACGACGGTGATCGAAATCTGGGTTTGGAAGAGAATTCATCAGTTGTTCTTGAGGAAGAAATTTCAGGAAAAAAAAAGTTTTCTTTTTCAAAACAGGTAAAAAAATGAAAGGAAAAAAAAAATTGGCTTATATAGCCAGCAGCAGGGTCGGGTCAGGTCGACCCGGGCGCTGACCCGACCCGTATGCTGCTGGTTCTTCTTTTTTTCTTTTTTTTTTTTGTTATTTTTGTTTATTTCCTTTTTACTATTTATATTACATTTATGATTTACTTTGTATTTATTATTACTAACAATATTTTAAGGTTTTTTTTTTACAGGTTAATTATTTACTAATTATTTATTATTAAATATTTTATTAACTAATTTTTATTATTTAGTAACTACTATTATATTATTAATTATTCTTATATTTATGATATGATATTATATTTTTTATTATTAATTATTATATTTATTTAGTATTATTAACCATTTATTTATTGATTGATAAAAATAGTCTAATTAATTAAGTTTTTTTTTTATTGAAGATTAGTTATTTTAAATTAATAAATTTAGATTTTTTCAATGATGAAATTCAAAAAAACTACGAATGGTTGATTTCTGAGAAATTTTTAGGTGAAAAATTTCTCTTAAAAATTCTCCAGAATGAATGGAATGATTTTTTTAAGAGATTATTTTCAATACCAATACCAATACCAATAAAAAAATAAAAAATTTATTTTTTTAAGAATATTTAATTTTCAATGTCTCTTTCTCTAAAATGATTTTCCATAATAAATGCTTAGTTAAATTGAAGGATAAATTAAATTTTTTTTCGATGATGAAATTCAAGAAAGTCGCGAATGGATGACTTTTAAGAAATTTTTAGGTGAGAAAAATTCTCTTAAAAATTCTCCAGAACGAACGGAAGAATATTCTAAGGGATAATTTTCGATATTAAGATCAAAATTTATTTTTCGAACAAACATTAATAAAAAGGTAGATTAATTTTGGAAAGATTAATTTAAGAGAAATAATTTTGTTAAATGATCTAATCTTTTCTGACGACGGAGCCTTTCAATAGAACGAATGGTTTCTTTTGAATACTCTCGAGGTGAGGAAACGTTTTTTTAGTAATTTTTCCAGAATGAATGGAAGGAAGACCTAAAAAATAATTTCCAAGATTTCTAATTTTAACAATTAAAATGAAATAGGATAGATAAGACCATTTAATTAAGACTTTTTAAGTATCACAAGAGTAATTAGGTACTATCTCTTAGATAGGCGTTGTGAGGGTGCTAATCCTTCCTCACACGTAACCATACTCCCGAACCTAATTATGACAAGTAGACCAAAACATATTCTTTTTAAGGTGCCTTAGTCAAGCTTAAGATTACTTTAAATAGGATAGATTCGTATAGGTGACTAATCACACCTAGATTAGATGACTAGTTGCGACTCCATTGATTTGCGTCTAGCATGCTGAATTCGTATTTGGCACGTTATGACACTGTCAGTATACATGATAATCTATATCTATAATCTATACTATATATAAAAGCACGAATGTGGATAATCTTTTGAACTGACGAAAATATAAATTATTGTTCATTATATTACTAATTTATCATTTTAAATATTTTATTATTATTAATAAGATTTATCTAATTTATAAGGAAGAAATTTAGTTTTAATAAATTACTTTCATTAAATATGAAAAATCTTTTGAACGGATAAAAATATTCATTATTGTTCATATACTACTAATTTACCATTTTAAATATTTTTTTTATTATTAATAAGATTTATCTAATTTATAAGAAAGAAATGTAGTTTTATTAAATAGTTTCGTTAAATGGATTAAATTTGATAATAAATAAAAAATAAAGTTTATATGAAACTGTTTTACCTTAAAAGTTTATTTTTTTATTAACTTTGAAAAATAAATCAATTTATTTAATATGAATAAAAAAAATAAAATTTACATTAATTTTGCATTGATATTAAAAATAATAACTTTATATTAATTTAATATAATTTACATATGAAATAAATTTTATCAAATTTTAGTTAATATACATTTTATTAGTTTTATTTATTTTTAAAATATGCAATTATATATTAAAAAATAAATAAAACAATGAGTGCAAACGCATGTGATAACAAATACTAGTATATATAAAGTACGAATGTGAAGAATCTTTGAACTGACGAAAATACCCATTGTTATTTATTATATTACTAATTTATCATTTTAAATATTTTTTTTATTATTAATAAAATTTAACTAATTTATAAGGAAGAAATTTAATTTTATTAAAATACTTTATTAAATAGATTAATTTAATAATAAATAATAAATAAAGTTTATATTTATCTTAAAAGTTTAATTTTTCATTAATCTTGATAATTAAATCAATAATTAAAATTTACATTACATTTTTTATATTCATAATTAATTTTACATTGATATTAAAAATAATAAACTTTATAATAATTTGATATAATTTGCATATGAAACAAATTTTACCAAATTTTAGTTAATATAAATTTCATTAGTTTTATTTATTTTAAAAATATATATAATTAAAAAGATAAATAAAATAATAAGCATTCACATGCAAACGCATGTGATAACAAATACTAGTATAAATAAAAGCACGAGTGTGGAGAATTTTTTGAGCTGACGAAAATACCTATTGTTATTAATTATATTATTAATTTATCATTTTAAATATTTCTTTAATTATTAATAAGATTTATTTGATTTATAAGAAAGAAATTTAATTTTATTAAAATACTTTCATTAAATGTATTAATTTGATAATAAATAAATAAAAAGTTTATATGATGTTGTTTTATCTTAAAATTTTAAAATTTTCACTTGAAAAATAAATCAATTTATTTAGTATGAATAAAAAAAATTAAATTTTATATTAAATTTTTTATATTCATAATTAATTTTGTATTGATATTAAAAATAATAAATTTTATAATAATTTGATATAATTTGCATATGAAACCAGTTTTACCAAATTTTAGTTAATATATATTTTATTAATTTTATTTATTCTTAAAATATATAATTATATATTCAAAAATAAATAAAATAACGAACATTCACATACAAACGCATGTGATAACAAATACTAGTTCATTTACAAATATGTAAAATGATATTGGATTCGAATATCTAATAATATTCGTATAAATCAAACGAATTCAAATATTCGATATTATTTGAATAAAAATCAAAACGGATTTGAATAATAAAATTTGGAGAGTTCCTATCAAAATCTGTTTCAAATTTGTCATTAATAATAAATTTAATATCTGAATTTAAAATTTATCTGAATTCACAAAAACCAATTCAAATAATATGAATATTTAACATTTTCCTATCCATTATCATCCTATTTGAAGATCGAACGTACAACAGAACTCGCTACGCTCTTGTTTCATATGTTGTTCATGACAGCACGGGTAGTCCTAATTATAGCCCCTTGCAACAAGCTGTCCTAGCCATTGGCTGCTTATGGAGCCATAAACCTTGAGCTGCATTCTGGTGCACACCCTCGGCTCGGCGTGGCTGATGACATTATTTTGCATCCCTTGGCTCGTTCATCCTTAAATGAAGCAACTTGGCTTACTAAGGCTGTCGCAGCAGACATTTGCAACAGATTTCAAGGTTGGTATTCCAAAATCTTATAAGTTGAATTAATCAAATTTATTTTTTCTCGTATCCATTCACTCAAAATTGGTTTGCCTCCGTTTTCACTTTTCGTAAGCAGGTTTGGGCTTTTTCCAGTTATTAATGGTCAATTAATATTTTATTAAATATTAAATTTTTTATAAAATATATCTTATTATATTAATATAAATATATGCAAGCAATATATTAAAAATATAAGCTTTCAAAATTATAAATTTTATCAATTTATAAATAAATATATAAAAAAATACATCTAATAAATAATTTTATTTAAAATTATGAACAACTTTTAATATATATATATATATATATATAAATATATAAATTTAAAAGTTAAGTTAAGCCATAAATATTTTATTAAAATAATAAAATTGAAAATTTAAGTTTAGAAGTTAAGGTATTTTTATAATATTTAATAAAGTGGTTCTAATCTGACTTTTGTGTTAGTAAAAAGTTGCATCGTAACAGTATAAAAAGATCTACGATAAAATTAATAGTGAAAAATTATATGAAAAGAAAAATTTTAATAAACTTAAAAAAGAAAAAAATATGTTTGATACTTGGTTAGAGTCATATTGAAAAAGCTAGCGTATGTTAAATTTACATAATTTTAATTTAACCTTTGTGACAAATTTTTTGATTTTAACGATTTGTGAATTATGATTAGTTAGTACAATAAATAGACAAATAGTAATTTAATCTTAACCATTTTAAATTGCAATACATAAAATTAAATAAAGAAATTATATAAACAAACAAAATTAAAAATTTTAATAAAAAAAAACCATTTAAATCTAATTAATATATATACTAAAAGAATTTAAATTTTTTTAGGGGTCTCTGCACATTGTGATTTTTCTTTTATCAATGTACTTAGGGTGTGTTTAGCAATGTTTTTGACTGTCAAAACGTTGTTTTTGCCCGTCAAACAATGCTAAAACAGATTTTTTTTTTTTTTTTAAAGCTGTTTTTCACAATTGATTTTGAACCAAACCCAAAAATTAGAATATTAATTACTTAAAAAGTATTTCAAATTTGTATTTTGATATATCCTATATTAAATTACTTAAATAACATTAAAATTAATTTATTTTTTACTTTCCAACATCATGTCTAAAATAGACATTTTAACTTTCAACAATAATTTTTGACAACAATATTAAACACACAAAATTCTGATGAAGATTACAATGGGAATTTATTTGGTGAGAACCAAATGAGAACTTTTTTTTTTTATTTTCGATAAACGTGTAAAAAGTAAAATAAAATTATTAGTTAAAAAAAATTATAAAAAGGGTAGAAATAATTTATTTATTCATAACAAAGGTAATAATGAAAAAAAAAATATGTATTCTTACATGATGAATTAATAATAATAAATATTTTAAAAAAAATAAAAGATTAAAAATTAGATTTGTGATTAGATTTGTTCACGAATTACATTATTTGTCAAGCTTATTAGTATAGTCGATTCAACCCATGATATTTTTTTATAAATAAATAAATAACTAAATAAATATTTTAATTTAATTTTAAAATATTAATATTAATATAAAAATATTTTTAATTAAATAAAATTTGAATGAACTATTGAGTCAAATTCGATTTCAAATTTAAATTTTAGAGGTATCAATCGAGTGTGATGCGATTCGATTTATAAACATCTTCAATCAGTCAATATCTAAATCAAAGTTTTTTCTCTTATTTTTTATGTTTGTTAAGACAATATCTAATAAGCATTTGAGTTACTTATTTCAAATGCTTTTCTTTTTTTTTTTTTTTGTGTAAGATAAATTTCATTTTTTTCTTCGTGAAATGGGTATTAAGGGGTAACTCAGATGCTTTTCAATTTTTCGTGAAATCATATTGTCCAATAGAAAAAATTTGATGTTTTTATTTTTAATTAATTTCTATGTCAGTTTTAAAAAATATATTATTTTTAGTGCCATGTCAGATGTGTTATGACACATCAGCATTTTTGAACATGTCAAATTGTCTAGTCAGCTTTTTAACAGAAACTATTATGAATGTTAACAATTTTACTTATTTGCTTCTATTTTAAAAGTAAATGGATCAAATTACTTACAATTTTGGTACAGGGACTAATTTACACCAAACTCTAAAGTATAAGGATCTGACAAATACTTTGACCGTTTATTAGATATTGTCTTAACAAATATAAAAAGTAAGAAGAAAAATTTTGATTTAGACATTGACTGTTTGAAGATGTCTATAAATCGAGTCACATCACACTCGACCGAGGACCTTTAATATTTAAATTTGAAATCGAATTTGGCTCAATAGTTCATTCAAATTTTATTTAATTAAAATATTTTTATATTAATATTTTAAAATTAAATTAAATTAAATTAAAATATTTATTTAGTTATTTATTTATAAAATAATATCATGGGTTGAATCGATTATACTAATAAACTTGACAAGTAGTGTAATTTGTAAACAAATCTAATCACAAATTTAATTATTTTTTAATCTTTTATTTCCTTTAAAATATTTATTTTTATTTATTCATCATGTAAGAATACATAATTTCTTTTCATTATTACTTTTGTTATGAATAAATAAATTATTTCTACTCTTTTTATAATTTTCTTAAACTAATAACTTTATTTTACTTTTTAAACGTTTATGAAAAATAAAAAAAAAATCTTATAGTTCTCACCAAACAAGTTGCCATTGTCTTCACTCAAAATTCTCAAATCATAATTTTTCAAACAATTTTTTTTTAAACCAAACTTTTTACAACCGCATCATCAATGTTTTTCCGCACCACCGTCCTCTGAAGATCCTTGTCAGAAAAGTTCTTACCTTTTCTTTGATGTTCCAGTACCAGTGTTTCTGTACGGTGCAGTACACCCAACAGGGAAGGCCCTGGACACCATCACGATTCAGGCGGGAGCTTGGTTACTCACTCAAAAGCCCGACGAAGAACCAACCCGGAGGTGAGTGCCCGAGGCGGTGGTCTGCCAACTGTCCAATCCAAACATTGGCCCTGGCAACGGTGAGGGTTCAACTGAGATAGCTTGCATTCTTCTGGAGCCAAACCGGGTTGGAGCGGACAGGATCCAGTCCCGGGTTGAGATGCTTGCTGCCCAAGAAGGTGGTTGGATGTGGAAAAAGGCTATTTCACTGATTCTTCAGTCTTCACATGAAATGATTCATTTTGAGTCTAAATATAATTTCTGCTGACAGAGCTTAATCATAAAATGGTCATGGTGCAATTATTACATTTGACCCTTCCAATAAAATTTGTAACTTGTAAGGATGCTCGAATTTGACTATTAGTTGCATAAATCTTTAACATCGTGCAACTTGTATTTAAACCATTCTCAGCTGAGTTTTGCACTCTGTTTAGACCACAATCCCAAAAGCTGCTCCGTAGAGGATATTCTGTCCACTGGCATCATCATAATAACAGTCTATATACCCTTTATCGATTTTATCCAAGACTGGATCATTCCTATGGAACTTACGAGCAAAGGGCGCATTGTTTTTCCCCATTTTTATCAGTGTTCCATTGACAATGAGATTGGATGTTGCTTGGGAGGAGTGTCCCACTCCCAAGCAATGTAGTGGAGATCATGGCTTATTGCAGTGCTACGAAATTCGTCAGTATTGCAAATAACAGTATGGAAATAGCCTTCTGGAGAGGAAATGAAATTTGTATAATACATAAGGATGGTTCGTGCAAGAAAGTGCCTACCCATGCGGAACCTGCACACAAAACAAAGGCAAAAAGACCATATGAAAATTTTCTATTCATTGTCATACATACTACATAGAGACATCATGTTCCAAAATTCAGTGTAAATAAATACACAATGCAATAGTGTCTTGTTTATATACATACTGAAAAGCAACAAAAATTCATACAACAAGGCCAGCATTGCAAAGGCAGAAAAGAAACCAATCTAAAGTCTGCATTCAGTATCCCCAAGACACTTTACTACTTACTTACTAGCAAAGCTTATGGGAACCGTCTACAAGATTTGGTTATTCAGATCAGAATCATTACATGGAGCAAGAAATTATGATTTTTGCAGATCTGAGTAGTTGTAGATGCTTTCTGATGTACTAGCTTAACCAATTATTGGCAGAATTCAAAATGAGTGATTTCTTTATGTTATTTTTAAACTTAATAGAATGAAAGAACAGAATACCCAGGGGAGCCAACTGATAAAGAGATTCTCAAATTTGTTATTTCCAGCAAGGGAAGGAACTTCTATGGGTTTGTGTTTGATGCACTATCAGTATATAGTTTTATACACTGACAGTGAATCTTAAGCTGACACATTATTAAAAAAATAAATCCTAAATCCTAAGCTAAATTCTACGTCCTAAACTTAACTTTTAACAGGGTCATAATGTGATGCACTGTCAGTATATAGATTTATTTACTGATAGTGCATCAAATATAAATCTATTTTTTTTTATTAGAGATGCAACAGAATAAGTTATAGCTACATAATACCTATAGTTAAGAATAAATAAATACCAGTTCAAATTTATGTTGTTTTGACTCTTCATTTTTCTTGAAGTACCCGTGTCCGACACATATTCGGACATGAGTACGAGGATATGATCCTCCAAGGACCCTTCAAATATATGAAAAAACTTAAAAAAAACTGAAGATATTCATGTCGGACACATATCCGTATCCGACACTCACGTCCGAATCCGAGTAATATAGGTTCAAATAATTGTACACATAAATTAAGATAAATGATGATGACATCTTGCAAAAAGAAACTGAAAGGACTGCATACTTCACCAAGTTTGTTTGCAATGAGTTAGCTATGACACTTAAAAGCAGAGTCAGAATAAAAGAGTATATGATGACAAACTCTCCTACATCGCAGCTGGTCTCACCCAAGATCGTATCTCCTTCCCCTCACAGGTCCATGTGGAACGCCAAAGATATAGTTACAACCTTAGGATTTGAAGCAGCATTTAGAGAGCTAGATGTGTGGCAATTCCCAAGCAGCTTGTTCCAGCTGATGTCAGAGCATCAAGCAATCATTGAGTGTTAGGAGTTAGGTTAAGGCTCAAGAAGGTTGGCTTTGCCGAACCTCAAGCAATAGCAAGGTAAAGGTGATCTTTCAACCTTTCCTCTAGTCTCTGGCAATAGCGAAGGATGGAGAAATCAGCAAGTGACACACAAAGATGAATGATGGAGTACAGCCTCGTGTTTGTAACTATAAGCACCTAAATCCTGAGTGTAGGTTCTGGCCCCAGGCAAAAACATCGCTTTCACAGTTTTTACTTTCAGAGTCAACAGCTAATTGAAGCTTTTCAGTTCCCTACGATAAAATTAGGATAGGAAGGAACCCTAACATAGAAGACTTGATTCTAAAATGCAAAAAGAAGTTTCTTACACCAAGGAACAACACATGGGTTGGCCCAAACCACAACAGGCAGAAAGAACATTAAATTCCAGCATATACTACTAGCAAAGCAAAAAAAAATGCACCCTAAGTCTTAAGCTCAACAAGAGAAATCATTACACGTGATCCTTATTTTGCACAGTTTTTGGATCTAATCACTAATCAATCCCAGAAAATCGATAATGAAGAACCAGAAAATAATATACTTAAAGAGTCTTAAGTTTTCGGGGTTAAAGTATATAAACAGTTTTTATATTATTTGAAATTGTATTTTAGTTTCTACATTATATAAGTGAATAATTTAATTTTTGTATATTTGAAATTGATGCAAAAAAATAAAATTAATAACGGTATTAATGGAAACAGTTTAAATACTGATGTGGATATGTGAAACTGACAGAAAAAATGATTTGAAAAAAATCATGACATGTCAATTTTTTTTATTCAAGTGAAATTTAAAAAATATATAAATTATTTTACCCAAAACCCTCCCTTATCCGTAAAAATATTTCATCATTTTTTTTTTCAAATCATCTATTTTATTAGTTTCTAAATTTCATTTGAGCAAAAAAAAATGGACACATCATCAAAAAAAAAATTTCAATTCATTTTTTCTGTCAGTTTCATATGTTCACGTCAGCATTTAAACGGTTTTTCATTAACACCGTTATTAATTTTACTTTTTTGAACTAATTTCAAACGTACAAAAATAAATTACTCATTTTTATAAAACTAAAATATATTTTTAACTGTAATACCATAACTGCTTAAGCACCTTGACCAAATTTTCGGATACTTCAAATACACGAGAGTTTAAAAGGGAGAGATAGAGAAGCTTACTTTGAAACAAAAATGCCCCATAAAAGGAAATGAAGAAAGTGATATGAAAAATATAAATGAAGAATAATTGGGAGCTTTCAGAGTCAGCTTTTTAGGGTGAGTTTTTCGTAAGTTTTAATAATCATACCAAATCAGTGTTTTGGTTATGGATATATATTTTTAAAATTATAAAAATATTAAATATTATTATAACTATATAATATTTTACATATTTACATAATTACATAATATATTATGATAAAATAATAAAAAATAGTATTATAATTTTTATTATATTTACATAATTTATTTGTTAAACTACATAAATTTTTATAAAATGATAATATTACTGTTTACATAATTTATTTTACTTAGTTACATAATTTATTAAGATAAAGTAATACAAAATAGTATTACAACTTTTATTATATTTATATTTTTTTTCTTAAGAAGTATTTTATTTGCAACTTTTATTATAGAGTGTAAATACTAAATGTTGTTATAATTACTTGCTTTTATTATGAATAACATGTATATATATATATTTTTTTTTTACAAAAGATAAAAAAATATGATAATAATAACTTTTATTATATTTACATAATTTATTTGCTAAGTTAGATAAATTTTTACAAAAGATAAGAAAAAGTGATAATATCAATTATTATGTTTACATAATTTTTTTACTTAGTTACATAATTTATTAAGATAAGATAATGTAAAATAATATTACAATTTTTATTATATTTACTTTTTTTCTTTCTTAAGAAAGTATATTTTTTACAACTTTTATTATAGAGTGTAAATATTAAATGTTATTACAATTACTTGTTTTTATTATGAATAATATAAATTTTTTACAGTTATAAAAAAATGATATAACAATATTTTATTACATAAATATGTTATATGCTACTGTAACAATTTACATAAAAGGTAATAAATTTATATAACAATGATATTATAAGTTGTAATTCTTCTTAATAAAGAATTTCAAGTAAATTACAACAAACATTATTTTTACACATAATATATTTTATAATTTATAATAAATAAATATAATTATAATAAAATGTGTAAAGTTGGATTACATAGTTTTATTATCTGATACTGTAATAATTTCCGTAATATGTAATGAATTCGAGTAATATGATAACAAAAGTTGTAATTCTCCTAGAAGCATAAGAAAGTTACAAAAAATAATACATTTGTATATAATGTATGTTGTAATTCCTCAACAAACTAAGTAACATGAAAGAATAATAATTTATATTTTCATTATATAAATATGTTATATGTTAGTGTAAAATTTTACGTAAAAGGTAATAAATTTTTGTAACGTAGATAATATAAGTTGTAATTCTTCTTAATAAGGAAGTTCAAATAAATTACAACAACTATTTTCTCTTCACATAATATATTGTGTAATTTCTAATAAACAATTGTATTTATGATAAAAAAATGTTAAATTAAATTACATAATTTTGTTATCCAATATTGTAATAATTTCAAGTTATTCAAAATAAAAATTGTAATTCTCTCCGAATCATAACAAACTAATATAGGTTTTTTTTTTTTTATTTTTTTTTTATCACAATATAGCTAAAAAAATTATTTACCAAAATACCGTTGTTTTCAAATTAATTCTCAAAATTCGCTCATTTTAAAACCAGCTGGGAAACCGCCATGAGGGATGTCGATTTCCCAACGTAAAATTTTTAAAAAATTCAAAAAACACCAAGAAAAATCACCATGGGGGGTGGCGATTTCCCTTAGTGTATTTTAAAAAAAAATTCAAAATACACCAAGGGAAATCGTCACCCCCATGGCTATTTCCCTTGGTGTAAATTGATTTTTTTTTTTTTTTTCAATTTCACCAAGGAAAATCGCCACCCCATGGCGATTTTCCTTGGTGGTATATTTTTTTATTTTTTTTAATTAAATTTAAAAGTCCAAAGGTTAAATCAAAATTACAAATTTATTTTTAAAATTTGTATTTTAATTTTAAAAATTACAAATTAAATTAAAAAAAATTTATCATTGTTTGTTTTTTATTTTTTTAAATATATATTATAATTTTTTAATTTTATAAAAAATAAAATTTAATTTATTATTAAAATTTTATAAAAAATAAAATTTTATTTCTTATTAAAATTTAAAAAAGAAAATTATGTTTCTTATTAAATTTTTATATAAAAAATTTTATTTCTTATTTAAATTTTAAATTTTATGAAATTTTTTTTATAAATTTTTTTTTATAATTTTTTTAGTTAAATTTTATTATATAACCTTTTGAAACAAAAAAAATAAATAATAAAATACAAATTTAAAAAAAAAAATTCAAAACTTTTTGAAGGCAACGGTAACTTGATCGTTGCCTTTAAACCCCCCCCACACACCACTCTTCTATAAATACCCCCCATCATTTTCTACAACTTATTTTTATTTTCTTTCTTCTTTCTACAATCAATTTTTTTTCTACCAACAATATATATTTTTTCTAAAACAATATTTAAAAATGGCTTCATCATCACTATTGAGGTTGCAAGAAAATCACATATCCTCGCTTATATTTAAAGAGGTAAATAAATTGTTGTAATATTATTTGTATTACATTATCAATTTTTAGTAATTTTTTAATTATTATTATTTAGCAATTTTATAGTTTTATAATTTTATAATTTTATATAATTTTATTTTTTATTATTATAGTTCTATAATTTTTTTATTATTATTGTTTCTTATTTTTTATATCATTTAATTTTTAATAATTATATAAATAATTTTAAAATTTTATATTATTATTGTTTTGTTAATTTATAGTTTTATAGTTTTAGAATTTTAGAATTTTTATATTGTTTAATTTTTTAATTATTATAGTTTTATAATATATTAATTTTTATAATTATTTAATTTAATTTAATTAATTATCAACAGGATACTCGTCGCGTGTTACGTTTGAGGAAATTTACATTGGAGGACCCGCATCCATCTATTATCGACCACTTAAGAAGAGCCGGATTTTATCACGCAACTCAAATTCGACGATTTTTGATACAACCCGACTTAATCAGTGTGTTGATCGAACGATGGAGACCCGAGACGCATACTTTTCATTTTCCATTTGGTGAATGCACGGTAACTCTAGAAGATGTTGCGCTTCAACTTGGACTTCCGGTCCATGGCATTGCAGTTACAGGCAACTGTGAGACTAAATTGGAATGAAGAGTGTCAAAATCTATTGGGCGCGGTACCTTCAGATGAGTATGTATCTGGCTAAACGGTGAGACTAAATTGGTTGAAATCCTTTCAAAATCTTCTATTACACGCAACTGAAGAACAGATACAATATGCTGCTAGAGCATATATTTTACTTTTGATTGGAGGATTACTAATGCCTGAAAAATCGAGCAGTCGGGTGCATTTAATGTATCTTCCATTATTACGTGATTTAGAGCATGCGGCAAATTATAGTTGGGGTTCTTTGTGTTTGGCGGTTTTGTATAGAGAACTATGCGGGCTACAGTTCCAAAAAGCCATGACATATGTGGATGTTTAGTGCTTCTACAATCATGGGCTTGGTATCGGCTGTTATTTCTTGCTCCGCGCGTGGATGTTTCGGCTGTATACCCCATTGCAAGCAGGTAATAATCTTTACTATTTTATTAATTTTGTACGAACTTGTATTTTTAAAGGTCTATTAAGAATTTATATGCATTTTAGCAGGTGGAGTAGGAGTAGAGATTTTAACGAGACTCCGACCGACCTTGCAAGTATAAGATTGCGACTAGATCGAGTAGGATATGGTAAGGTAAATGTTTCGATTGTTACATTCAAGTATTTTTGTATTTAATCCATATGAAACTAATAATTTGTAATAATTATTCGCAGTTTCTGTGGATGCCATATTCCTCAAGTGAAATTATGGCATGCCTCTCATCGGATGCCTACAATAATTGTAATATATGGAAAGCAAACACAGCATTGATATGTTTTTCATATGTAGAGTGGCACCAAACTGACAGGGTGTTGTGACAATTTGGGATGCAACAACCAATTCCGCAAGCACCAGTGAACCTTGATAAGCTTCACAAGATCAACATGCGTGGCCGTCATGAGGAATTATGGCCTGCAAAGCATGAACATTGGATCCATTGGTGGAATATACGTTGTCAACGAATTCCGACAGGTTATCCTATTGTTGGTAATAATTTTAACCCATCTGATGATTACATAGGATGGTATAAAAATGAAGGTCGGCCTTTTGTTTGTCCACCGTCGGTGTATAAGGATGTTAGGAGTATGCCATTTACCGGACGAACTTCAACTCCAGTCCCTCCTACACAGGATATGGAAGCTCCTAGACCTACCCGACAACATGGGCGGACGCGTCAACCGGCGTCATCGGAGTTCACTGCACCGAGAATGTCATTTAGTCATCCTGAACCTGAACGGGATCATGGAGTACCATCCAGTCATCATTATTCCGTCAGTCTCCCCGGATATGACGTTGATGAGTGTTACCGACCATCACCGCCAATGACGAGGTTAGATGACCAGCTCCCCATCGTAAGTCCAAGTTCAGCATATCTAACATCAATGTATCAGTTTGGAACCCCTGCGTCAGCATTTGATGGTACATCATTTCTGGGTCCATCTAGTAGTCAGGTTCCCTCTATGGGTGAACTAGGTGTTGGCTTCTCCAGCAATGGGTTTCAAAATTTTGATACAGAAGAAATGGCGGATGACATACAATTGAAACCAGTGGCGGTTAGAGCAATAGGTCGTGGTCGACCGGGAATACGTGCCACTGACGAGGTTGAACGACGGGTCCAACCACCACGCACTAGGATAGCGGAACGACTTCTTCTGTGGGAACGTCGTATGTAGTGTGAACATAGAACGGCCCAGAATCATCATCTTTTGTGGGAAAGTTTTCTGTAGTGCGAACATTTGAAGGCCCACAATCATCGTGAACATCCTCTATGTCAGCATATAACTCAAGTACAACAACATTTGCAAATGTCTCATGAGTATAAAACATGCATCTGACATCATCATCATCTTCAAGTGGAAATGTTCTATATCTGACACATCCTTCACCAATAGAAAGAGGATGCCTATACTTAATCTCTAAAACTCTTTTCTATTTCCAGCTTTAATTTTTGTATGAATTTGCAGCTTCAGTTCCTCTAATGTGACGTCTTCATCAACACGAAAACTTTTAGGACGTTCACAATCAAAGATAACACCTTCGTCAGTATTATGAATTTGACCATTATAGTAGACCAATGCGATCACTCTGTTGCTCATGTTGTGTAGTAATGAAACTAAGAAGGATGAGAATGGAGGTATTATCACTCGACAAAAGAAAGAAGAAATAAAGAAGGATGAGAATGAGGAAGTATTAGCACTTAGAAAAAATCTGATTGAAAAACTGATGTAGAGGGTATTAGAAATCTTCATCAGTATTATGAATTTATAATGGTTCATTATGTTGTACCGACATCCTTTGTACAGGATGGAATCTCATTCCCATTTTCTGGCTAGGGTTAATTGACTTAAAAACTGATAACTCATTCAATGCAAAAACTGATGATAAATCCCATCCTTTGTACCGGACTGTCTAATAGTCCCATCCATTGCAGAAGGAATCCAACTCCAATATTTTCTGCAGCATTTGATTGACTGAAAAATAGCTGAAACCTATCCCTAACCCTAAATCATTAGTCCCATCCATTGCAGAAGGAATCCAATTCCAATATTTTCTGCAACATTTGATTGACTGAAAATAGCTGAAACTTATCCCTAACCCTAAATCATTAGTCCCATCAATTGCAGAAGGAATTCAATTCCAATATTTTATGTAGCATTTTATTGACTAGAAAATAGCTGAAACCCTAACCCTAAATCTGGTCAATAGTCTCATCAATTGCAGAAAGAATCCAATTCCAATATTTTCTACAGGATTTGATTCACTAAAAAATAGCTGAAACTAGGGGTGAGCGTTCGATCGAGTCGAGTCGAGTGAAAAAAATTCGGATTAGTCGAGTTGACGAGTCCTATTTTGTCAACCAAACTCAATTTGAAATTTTAGCGAATCGAGTCGAGTTAAAACAAATTCGAGTCGAGTCGAATAATTTATTCGAGTTAAAATGTTATCTTGTAAATGTTGATTGACTAGATCATGTTACTGTTATCTTGTAAATGCATGTATATCTATAATTTTGAAATTTAGTTCTATGAAATTACAATTTTTTTTTGTGTGTTCTATCTTTTCTTATAAATATAACTATCAAAGACTTGTCATACTAAATAAATAGCCTACTATTGACCTTTAAAAAAAGATAATTCATTATCTTTTGAATTTCATCGTTTGGTTAGCTTGGTAATGTGCATGATATCAACCAAAAGCTTCAATCTTTAACTGAATGAAGCATTGAGTGATAGCCTTCCCCTTTTGAAACTCAAAAAATTCAATGTAAACTTTCAATCTAGTCTTGTCAATTTCAAAGGAGGAAAAAAAAATGAATGATAAAACATTAAGACAATAAGTATGCAGTCAACAGCTCATGTGAATTTATTTTTCTACTGAATGGTGACAAACAACAAAAATAAATGACCCAACAAAAATGGGCTAAAGAGTAAAAAGGGAAGACGAAATAAGGAAAACGCAAAACTCAAGCTTAGTATCAAACTCAAATGAGTAAAACGACGTCGTATAGAAATATCTTATTCGGATTTTCGAGTTATTCGAGTTGTATAAATCAAATCCTAGCTAAACTATATAACTCAAATTACTTAGTCGAGTTGATCCGAAAATCCGAATAACTCTAATAAACCGAACTATTTAATTCGAAATTTGAAATTTTTTTCGGTTTTTTCGAGTCGAGTCGGATTTTGCTCACCCCTAGCTGAAACCCTAAACCCTAACCCTAAATCATTAGTCTCATCCATTGCAGAAGGAATCCAATTTCAATATTTTCTATAGCATAAAATTAAAATAATAAATAAATTTTAATTTTATATAAAATTCAAATAAGAAATTAATTTAATTTTTATATAAAATTTAAATAACAAATCAAATTTTAATTTATATAAAATTTAAATAAGAAATACATTTTTTAAAATAAAATTTTAATAAGAAATAAAATTGTATTTTATATAAAATTTAAATAAGAAATAAAAAAATTTATATAAAATTTTAATAAGAAATATTTTTTTTTATATAATTTTAATAAGAAATAAAAATTTTCTTTTTATAAAATTAAAATAATAAATTTTATTTTAATTTTTATAAAATTTCAATAAAAATTAAATTAATTTTTGTATAAAATTTAAAAAATTAAATAATTTTATTATATATATTTAAAAAAAATAAAAACAAACCAAGATAATTTTTTTTTATACCTGTTTGTTACAGATCTCACATATAAAATTTAAATAAGAAATCAAAATTTTTATTTATATAAAATTTAAATAAGAAATCAAAGTTTTTATATAAAAATTTAATAAGAAATATAATTTTCTTTTTTAAATTTTAATAAGAAATAAAATTTTATTTTTTTATAAAATTTTAATAATAAATTAAGTTTTATTCTTTTATAAAATTATAAAATTATAGAATTTTAATATATATATTTAAAAAATAAATAAAAAACAAACCAAGATAAATTTTTTTTAATTTAATTTTCAATTTTTAAAATTAAAATACAAATTTTAAAAATAAATTTGCAATTTTTTTTTTAACCGTTGGACTTTTAAATTTTATTAAAATATATATATACCATCAAGGGAAATCGCCACCCCTATGGTGATTTCCCTTGGTGTTTTTTAAATTTTTTGAAAATTTTACGTTGGGAAATCGTCATGGGGGATGGCGATTTCCCAGCTGGTTTTAAAAGGAACAGATTTTGGGAATTAATTTGAAAACAACGGTATTTTGGTAAATAATTTTTTTTAGCTATATTGTGATAAAAAAACCAACTAATATATGTTGTAACGTTAAGAAATAATTATTGAAGTTTTCATTATATAAATATGTTATATATTACTGTAATAATTTATGTAACAGAAATAATATAAGTTGTAATTCTTTTTAACAAATAACTTCAAGTAAATTACAACAAATATCCCCTCTAATAGGAGAGACCAAATATGCATTAGACCTGTCTAAATGTCGGACTTGGATATGAGTTTTTGTAATCCGAGTTGACCCGAATTACTATTCATTAAATAACAAAATCCAAGTACCATACTCTCTTTCCTGTTATTCTCTTATTAAAGTAAATCTCTAACTTTGTTTATTGCAGAAAACATAAAATAAGAAAGATCTTTATGTCCCTTATCAAAAATGTTCAATGGTTTGATTGCATTTTTCACTACTATAAAGTGCAATCAAACATAAATTTCACTGTATTCTAAGGATATTTTAATACACCCTTGTTGCATATTGTTGTCGGTGAAACAAAATAAACTTCAAAAAAATGCCATTTCGTAGCACACCTTGAAGTCATTTTTTTTTTTCTCCTTTTGGACTTAAAAACCTTTTTCTCCATTAATTAAATTCAACATAAAATAAGGGATTCATCCTTTCTTTTACAAATTAAAACATGATATTTTAAATTAAGAAAATCTTGCTTTGCTTCTTTATTTAATTTTTTTTCTTTTATCGACCTTTTTCAATTTCAAAAATAATTTATTTATGAGTTATTTTAGAGTCAAAATTTGAGATAAAAAAATAAAAAATTTTGATATTTTTCACTTAATATTAGAGTCCAAAAATAAATACTTGCAAAGTAAAATTCTTTAGCCATTCTTTTTTTAGCTTAATTATGAAAATACTTTTCCACTTTCAATTTTTTCAAAATTTGATTTCTTAAAGAAAATGTTAGAGTTCAAGAACAATTTCCTTTTATAATTGAAAATTCTCTTTTTCTTGAAATCAGTAATGTTAAAATTATATTAAATCCAAGAAAGAGCATTTTTCTTTAAATATCAATTGGACTTGTATTTTCAAAAAAAAAAAAAAAATACATAACGTAGATAATATAAGTTGTAATTCTTCTTAATAAGGAAGTTCAAATGAATTACAACAACTATTTTCTCTTCACATAATATATTGTTTAATTTCTAATAAACACTTGTATTTATGACCCCAAAAAAAAATGTTAAATTAAATTACATAATTTTGTTATCCAATATTGTAATAATTTCAAGTTATTCGAAATAAAAATTGTAATTCTCTCATAATCATAACAAATTAATATATGTTGTAACATTAAGAAATAATGATTGAAGTTTTCATTATATAAATATGTTATATGTTACTGTAATAATTTATGTAACAGAGATAATATAAGTTGTAATTCTTTTTAACAAATAACTTCAAGTAAATTACAACAAATATCCCCTCTAATAGGAGGGGCCAAATATGCATTAGACCTGTCTAAGTGTCGGACTTGAATATGAATTTTTGTAATCCGAATTAGCTCGAATTACTATTCATTAAATAACAAAATCCAAGTACCATACTCTCTTTCCCGTTATTCTCTTATTAAAGTAAGTCTCTAATTTTCTTTGTTGTGGAAAACATAAAATAAGAAAGATCTTTTTGGCCCTTATCAAAAATGTTTAATGGTTTGATTGCATTTTTCACTATTGTAAAGTGCAATCAAACATAAATTTCACTGTATTCTAGGGATATTTTAGTACACCCCTGTTGTATTTTGTTGTTGGTGGAACAAAATAAACTTAAAAAAAACTGTCATTTCGTAGCACGCCTTGAAACCTTTTTTTTTTGTCTCTCTTTTTGGACTTGAAAACCTTGTTCTTCATTAATTAAATTCAACATAAAATAGGGGATTCACCCTTTCTTTTACAAATTAAAACTTGATATTTTAAATTAAGAAAATCTTGCTTTGCTTCTTTATTTAATTTTTTTTCTTTTATCGACATTTTTCAATTTCAAAAATAATTTATTTATGAGTTATTTTAGAGTCAAAATTTGAGATAAAAATAAAAAATTTTTTTGATATTTTTCACTTAATATTAGAGTCCAAAAATAAATACTTGCAAAATAAAATTCTTTAGCCATTCTTTTTCTTTCGCTTAATTATGAAAATACTTTTCCACTTTCAATTTTTTCAAAATTTGATTTTTTAAAGAAAATGTTAGAGTTCAAGAACAATTTCCTTTTAAGAACAAAAGCTTTAGTCAAGTAATGAAAATTCTCTTTTTCTTGAAATCAGTAATGTTAAAATTATATTAAATCCAAGAAAGAACATTTTTCTTTAAATATCAATTGGACTTGCATTTTCAAATAAAATACATAGGAAATTTATTTTCTCAAAACTAATAAAATTAAAATTATATTAAGTCCAAGGATTTTTTTTTTGAATATTAATTAAACTTGCATTTTTAAGTTAAGCGAATAGAATATTGTATTTGTCAAAACCAATAGTATCACAATATATCGAGTCAAATGAAAATATATATATTTTTAAAATAACATTTGAACTTGTATTTAGACTCAAATAAATAATCTTTGAAGTGAAATTTTGATTTTAGAAAAACAAATATAATTTTAAAAACACAAGTTTCTGTCATTTCAAAACAATGATCAATTTAATATTAACATCTTTCTAAATATTTAAAATTTCAAAAAGTAAATTTATCTAAGTCTTTCAATCAGGATAGTCGGTATCGTACCTGTATCGACCGTACCGATTTTAAGGTAAAACGAAACGGTATCAGTTGTGTATCATTTTGGTTTTTGTACCGGTCCGTATCGATCATACCGGCTTGTATCGATCACTACCGGCACGTACCGGTTCGTAAAATATTTTAATTCTATTTTATTTTTTTAATTTTTTCCCCTTATTTGATTGTCTTAAATCAATTTCTTATGTTTTCTCTATCATGATCATTTTTATTTTTTTCATAATTTCATTTAAAAATAAGTATATTTATTAATTTAATCTATTGAACTTAATAATAATTTATTATATATTTATTTATTTATTTATTTGATGTTTAAAAATTTTGGATATTAAATATTTAAAATTTTATATTTACATATATATTTTATGTAGGTAATTGAGCTATATTTGCATATTATATGTTATATATTTTATTATGAAACTTGAAAATAGGTTTTATATATATATATATATATATATGAAAAAATATTTGAAAAATACCGTTAAACTCGAAACGGTACGTCGAAATACATCGATACCGGTACGTATCAATACCAGAAAAAAATGATACGCCCTCCAATACGGTACTAACTACCTTGCTTTCAACCCTTATATACTTTATCTTAATTTAAATCACACAAAATTCATCTATCGACTAAATTATTTAAAAAAACTAAAGTAGCTAACTTTGTTCCAAAATTCCATACACCATATAGACCTTTCAGTCTATAATCTTTAAAATAAATAAAAACATTCACAATCTTTTTTTTTTCAAGAAATTCACATGCTTTAATTAGTATCCATGTTTGAATTATAATTTTATGTAATTACTTTACTAATCACTCCAAAATTTGAATTTTTAAAAATTTAAATTAAATTCATTTTACTATAATCTATTAATTATTAGGTTAATTTGAAAACAAATAAATATATTTCACCAAAAGCATGTTAGTATTAATATATTCACTTGATATAAATAATAAGAAATAATCAAAGATTAAGTATGGGCAAACACTTAACCTAATAAATAGAATTTATTTTTTATACAAAATATTTAAATAATTTTTCTTTTTTGTGTTTATAAAAATTTATTTATGTCAAACTATCTTCTGCTTGTCATAAGTTAGTTTATAAAGTATATAGTTTTTTTTTAATATATTTTATAAAGATATTATGGAGATAATTTCATCTTTTATCATTTTATAAAAAATATATCTCAATCTAATAGTAAATCTGAATTATAAATCAAATCCGATAAATTTAAATCTCACGTAACACTTAATTTTAGGCAAATGGAAATCCAAAAATGATTTAAAATGTCACTTTTGAAATCACATGTGAAAAATCTAATTTATTACTCAAATTTTAATGGCTAGGGTGTGTAATTTAGACCCTTTTAGTTATGTAATGTACTTGAACCATGTGAATTTTTATACTAGGCATACTCTTCCAAGTTAAATCTATAGAAAAACATATGGACGATGAACACAATCTTGCCATTTATTAGATGATCAGATATAATGTTATTATTTTTATAAATTACGAGTCCGTTTGTCTCACTGAAAATGATTTCCGAAAAATAATTTCTACATTTTTTGGTGTTTGGTTGGCGAAAAATTGATTGGTCAATGAAAAATGACTTGTTGGTCAACGAAAAATAAGAGCTTTTTTCTGAAAATTGTCTTTCCCTTTTCAAAAGGAGAAGACAATTTCCTGAAAACAACTGCCATGAGTAGAGCTACTCGAACCGGAATTTGGACATCATATTTTAGATCGAAACTTAACATGACTCGAGCCAAATATTATTATATTAATAAAAATATTTATTTTTTAATTATAAAAATATATTAATATAAACATATTTTAATATTATAATTTTCAATATTTTATTTAAATATTATTAAAGCTACATATTTATATTGGTATATTTTAATAATATAATATTATATTTATATTTTAATAATAAATAATAAATTATTAATATAATGACTATCATTTATTATTTTAATAAAAATATTATTTCATATAACAATATCATTATTTTAATAATAAATTGTAACACTATAAATATTTTAAAATTTAAATAATATTTTTAATATTTTATTGAATAATAAATTTTATATTACTATTTTAATAATAAATATATATAAATTGTACTTTATTATTATTTAATAATAAATTTTTTTTTAGTATAAAAAGATTATTATTTGAATAGTATAAATATTAATTAATATAAATAATATTTTAATAATTATTAGAACACTTTAAATATTTTTAAATATTAATATAATTAATGTTTTAATAATAAATAATATTAATAGAAATTATATTATTATTTTTAATATTTTAATAATAAATATTTTAATATTTATGCCATATTACTATTTGAAAAAAGTAGAAGTAATATTTTAATAATAATTATATTAATATAAATAATATTTTAATATTTATATTAATATTAATATTACTATTTGAAAAACTAAAAATAATATTTTATAATAATTTTATTAATATAAATAAAATTTAATAATTATTATATTAATCAAAATAATATTTTAATAATTATTATATTAATAGAAATAATATTTTAATAATTATTATAATATTTTAAATATTAATCTAATTAATGTTTTAGTAATAAATAGTATTATTTTAAGTATTTAATATTAATATAATATTTTAGTATTAAATATTATTATTAAAATATTAATATTTTAATAAGAAATTATTTTTAATATTTTAATAATTAATATTTAATATTTATGTCAATATTGATTTTTGAAAAAAAAATAGATTTTTCAGAAAATAACCAAACAACAGAAAATATTTTTCAGTAAATCATTCAAACATTAAAAAAAAATTATTTTTTCAAAAAATCTTCACATTTTACAAAAAAATATTTTCTAAAAATTAATTTTTGCGAAATATGGACACTACATATTATATCATTCGCGTATAAATATAACATTGTGTAGATAAAACTAATATCAATAAAAAAATCAAAATTTTCTTTTTCATTGAGATGGATTGGCAAATTGATATTTTTTGCTCCCATTGCTGCACACCTGCCGATACTACGAACGATATAAAATCATAGCAAATCTGAAGATAAAGCATTGATGCCGATGATGCTACAAACATTACCAAAAAACTGAGTTTACTGTACCTTACGTTTAGATTCGCAAAAAATCTTTCGACTTCTGCAGATTTATCAGAGCTTTTGCAGCCTGTCCCTCGATGCAGTACAAAAGTGACCATCATTTTGCGCACACAACACTAAACTAGTCACAATCTATTTGTTATCAACTGGAAAATTCTAAAAAAAAAAAAATTTTACCGTCAACCTCTTATAAGTTTAGAAAAATTTTATCCTTCAGATGAAAAATGATTCATCGTCTCCCCCGATTTCTTCCTCTAAAAAATTCAAACCTCAAATTTAAAAAACCCTCACCCCAATTTCTTTTTTTGAACAACCTAAACCCCAAATATAAAAAAACTCTTGTCCTGATTATGAGACCTGCGAAAGAGAAGAACAAGAAGAAGGCAAACACCCAACCCCGACTCTCTTCCTCTCAAAGTCATCAAACCCAGATTGTCATATTTTTGTTTGGTCATCTGGTTTTTTGTTTCTTTGTTTTTTTTTTTTTTTTTTTTTTTTTTCTGGGTGATTCTAATTATTTTTGGTTTGGGTTTTATTTTTATTTTTTTGACAGAAATATCAGCATAAATTTTGGATGACTGCAAGTGGCAGAAGATAATTGATAAGTACTTGAGCATTTATGTGTGCCATGCTATTGAAGTTTGCATTCATTTAGTTCTCCCCTAATTGTGATAATTTCTTGAAATAGGGGAACCAACGGCTAAGTGAATCTGTTCTTAGTCATGCTGAAATTGGTAACGAATCACATGGACCTGTGAATACTTCAAAACCTGGTTTAACTGGCAGTGAGAGTGGGAACCAGGCAGTGGAGCGTCTAAAGCTGAATATAAAGCCACGTTCACAGCCCATTGAACAATTGGAAGGGAACATTGAGAAGGAAAGGTCAGTATTTGTCTAGACTTTGAATTAATGTTACTCTATATGAGTGTTCTATAGATGTGTATTCCTGTTATTATAAATCATGAGCAGTTTTGGAATTTGAATATATTAAGTCTGCTTCGAATTAACATCTTTGATAACAGTAAATCAACGAGGGTGAGGGACAAAATCGTTGAGATATTTGAGCGACAAATACAATGCATTAGAAATTTGATGTCAATCTGTTCTTTTTCAAGGAGTTGGTTTTAACAATTATGGATAAAAAATAATAGATAAGGATAATTTGTTGTGTTTAGGGAATATCACCGAGCCTCTCTAATTGCAGTTTTAGTTCTTTAGTTGTTAAAATATGTTTATTTGTCCAACACGTTGTGTCTTGTGTTTGGTTTCCTCCTTTTCTTGGCATTTTTTTTTTATTTTGTGCAATTTTCATTTGCATTTTTTTTTTTGCCCTGTCTACTATGAATGCTAGTGCTGTCTCTATTTACTTACACATGTGGAGAAAAAAATGAATAAATTTGTGAGTTTGAAGGAGGTCAAATTAGGAGGGTTATGTGGAATTTGTTACACTGTAATAGATATATACTTACTGTTGAAGAAAGGGAAAACTTTTGACATAAGAGCAACATGAAGTTCTTTAATTTCACAAAAGCAAATTTAGGTGATTTGTAAATTTTGAATGTAATAATAGGTTTATAGGACTAAATATGGAAAAACTTTGAGCTTAGGCATTAAATTAACTGTGAATCATTGAGTCACAATTAATCTTCTTATGAAGCAACTAATGCACAATGGAAAGGTGAAAGAGTGACATTTATGATTTACAGTATAGGACGTAATAATGCAATTTTACAATAGTTCTTAAATTTTTTTGTCACCAATTTGCCACGCAAAACTCATCTATCATTACTGAATTCGGATAATAGGTTAGATCTTATGCATCTTACCTGGCTAATGACCAATAAGAGGTTGCATCTAATGGTACAATATTTTGTTTGCATGTCCTATCAACTTCTACAGTAATCTTTGAATGAACGGCAGTTTTTAGTTTATTTTCTGGACAATCCTCACATTAGGTTTATGGATAACTACTTAGCTAAGTGTTACTGATGCAGAAATGCCTGCTTATTGGATTGTTTAATCATTTTGTGGATTCATCACTCCTTTGTTGATCTCAACATAATTTAATTTATTATTATAGCTTCACACTTTTTTTTTTTTTGTGATTTTCATAATAACAGCTGATAGAATTGCTGGTCTGCTTCTCAGGTTTTGAAGGAGAGAGGGATTGATAATAGCACCCATGAGCCAGGCCAACAACCTGACAGGTAGTGAATACGATTCTAGGACACTTTGCCTTTTGTTTTTGGGTTTGTTCACTAATTGGCTAAAACTTAATAGTAGCATGTTGTTATTGTTACGTGAAGGGTCAAACATAATATTCTGAGGACTGAAAAAGCTGCTGAGCAAGCAGCTCCTCGCCATGGTGAAAGAGTTGAGAATCCTCCTGTTACCATCTGTTACCATCTGGCATGGGAGAGATTTAGAAAGGATCTAATTTGTCTGATATTCCTTGGTCTAATGATCATACTAGATCGTAATTTGTAGTAATCATTGAAGTTTGTGCGATTTTTTCATTATATTCACAATAAATGTAATGTCATGGATGCAAAAAAAGAACTAATTAGTATTATTCGGTTTCAGCTTTGCAATAGACTACGGAAAGATAGTTATATTCCATGAACCCTTTGCACAGTTGCTGAGAGCGTTCATCTTTTCTAGATTTTGATCCCTTTGAATTGTTTTATGCCCTTCCCAATTGCCCAGGCCACTGCCAGCCCCCACTACTTGGATGAACAAATTTCCTATTAGGAAAGGAAAAATACAAGCCTTTTCATCTCCCAATGATTTTATCTTATTTGTTTTATTGGTTGTAAAAGCAAATCAAAGCCTTTAGACTTACTTGAATTGAATTAATTTTTGGTGTCCAGTGAAAAAATATTAGATTTATCAAAGGATTGATTTATTTGTCTAATTCAATGGGTTTAATTTAATTTGGATCAGACTTTAGATATGATTTCCAATTTTAAACTTAATCCGACTCGTATGATTATTTAATTAATAAATTTTTTATTTAAATATAATTATAAAAATATAAATGCATTCTAAATAATAAGATAGATTTTTAAATACGACGATTATCGAACTTAGTTAAATAAAATTTTACTATATGAATTAGTCTGATCGAATCCTAATCACGAATAATTTAATAAAAGAATTAATTGATGGGTTGCATCAAATATCGTCCATCCAATCTAATATCAAAATAAGTTCACACTTGAATAACTTGATTAATTTAATAAGTTTGCTTTAAATGTTTTAACAATGAACTTGGTTTGATTTCACTTGACCATCGACAGGCTTAGCTTCAGTACTTAAATTACTTATGTATGAAAAAAAATATTTTTATATATAATTTTCAGTTACATAAATACATGTTTATATGTAATTTGTCATGTTTATATGTAATTTGTAATTTGCCATGTTTATATGTAATTAGTCATGTTTATATGTAATTTGTCGTGATTGTCATGTTTATATGTATTTTGTAATTTGTCATGTTTATATGTAATTTGTCATGTTTATATGTAATTTATCATGTTTATATGTAATTTGTCATGTTTATATGTAATTTCTCATTTGGTCATGTTTATATGTAATTTGTCATCTTTATATGTAATTTGTCATGTTTGTCATGTTTATATGTAATTTATCATATTTATATGTAATTTATCATTTGATCATGTTTATATGTAATATGTCATGTTTATATGTAATTTGTCATGTTTGTCATGTTTATATGTAATTTCTCATGTTTATATGTAATTTATTATGTTTATATGTAATATTGATCATGTTTATATGTAAAAATTGATAACCTGATAACCTGCTATTCAAATTTTCTAATTTTGAAACCTACCAAAAGCCTATTTTAAAGAGTTCATGATAGAACTCCCTATAAACTAATCCATTGCCTAAATTGATTTCATCTAGTTCTGAACTTTTCTTTGATCCCTCCCAGTTCCACACAAAATTAAAAATAAAAAATAATAAAATAACAATAATAATAATAATAAAATAAAAAAATAACAATAACAATAATAATAAAAAATAAAAAATAACAATAATAATAATAATTAAATTACTTATGTATGAAAAAAAATATTTTTATTACTTTTATAGTTAAATTTGTGTTAAGTGATAAAAAAAATTACATAAAAGATGACAACTATTTGATTTTTTTTGTTCCGTTACATAAATACATTACAATATTCTGTAATGATTATATAATTTTAATCATGTTAGATGGTAAAAAAATATTACATAAAACATGACAACTTTTGATTCTTTTTTTTTCGTAACATAAATATATTACAATATCCTGTAATGATTTATGTAATTTGTCATATTTATATGTAATTTCGGTCATATTTATATGTAAAAAATAATTACATAAACACATGACAATTTTTTATTCCCTTTTTTCAATTACATAACATGACAATATCCTTTAATGATTTATGTAATTGGTCATATTTATATGTAATTTGTCATGTTTATATGTAAACAAAAAATTACATAAATACATGACAACTTTTGATTCCCTTTTTTCAGTTACATAAATACATAACAATATTCTTTAATGATTTATATAATTTGTCATATTTGTATGTAATTTCGGTCATGTTTATATATAATTAGTTATGTTTATATGTAATTTGTCATTTTTATATGTAAACAAAAAAGTACATAAATGCATGACAACTTTTGATTCATTTTTTTCAGTTACATAAATACATAACAATATCCTTTAATGATTTATGTAATTTGTCATGTTTATATGTAATTTCGGTCATTTTTATATGTAAAAAAAATACATAAATACATGATAATTTTTTATTCTCTTTTCTCAATAATATAAATACATGACAATATCCTTTAATAATTTATGTAATTTGTCATGTTTATATGTAATTTCAGTTATGTTTATATGTAAACAAAAAATTACATAAATACATGACAACTTTTGATTCCCTTTTTTCAGTTACATAAATACATGTTTATATGTCATTTATAATTTGCCATGTCTATATGTAATTTGTCATGTTTTTATGTAATTTATCGTGATTGTCATGTTTATATGTATTTTGTCATTTGTCATGTTTATATGTAATTTATCATGTTTATATGTAATTTGTCATGTTTATATGTAATTTCTCATTTGATCATGTTTATATGTAATTTCTCATCTTTATATGTAATTTGTCATGTTTGTCATGTTTATATGTAATTTGTCATGTTTATATGTAATTTGTCATATTTATATGTAATTTGTCATTTGATCATGTTTATATGTAATATGTCATGTTTATATGTAATTTGTTATGTTTAGGGCTGTAATCGAGTCGAGTCGAGCTCGAATATTGAGCTGCTCGAGCTCGAGCTCGACTCGAAACTCGCTGCTCGAAACTCGGCTCGAGCTCGATCGAATACCATTTTTTAAGCTCGAGCTCGGCTCGAAATATAATCGAACTATTCGAGCTCGGCTCGATAAAGCTCGTTTACTCAATTTATGTACTCGAGCTCGAGCTCGAGCTCGTTTCATATACAATTTTTTCACATTTACATAATAAATTTTTTCTAAAATGGCGAACCCAAGCCTGCCTTATTCAAACAAAGCTATCAGAAAAACCAACAACCAAACAATGTCAAGAACCAGTAGTATACGCCAGAAATCAGCTTAGGCTCTTTGAATCGAGCTCGAGCTCGTTTCATATACAATTTTTTCACATTTACATAATAAATTTTTTCTAAAATGGCGAACCCAAGCCTGCCTTATTCAAACAAAGCTATCAGAAAAACCAACAACCAAACAATGTCAATAACCAGTAGTATACGCCAGAAATCAGCTTAGGCTCTTTGAATCGCATTAACTTAGTAGGAACCGATGCTGGGGCAACAATGTTCGTCCGTAGTGGCATCATGTCAGGCGAGTCCCTAAGGTTGTTGCTGCTGCTGTATCAATATTTATACCAACAGGCGACAGCTCTCACAAGTACCAAAAACAATAAAGAAATAATTAAAAGAAATAAACAACAACACTGCTAATTTATTACATCAAACACGGTTCAGTGCAATCACAGTTCTCGGTTTTAAGAGCAATTTCAATTAATAGATGAAAATATTTCATACCATTCAAGACAGTACATATCCTCACTTTACGGGGTTTTAAGAGCAATTTCAATTGGTTTCTTCTCTTTCTATATAGACAAAGCAAAAAAAAAAAAAAGTTAAAAGTAAGATAAAAGCAAAAATAACCACAAAATAAAAAAATAATCACAACAAATAAACTCACTTTATTCTTCTTTTTCACTCCATGAAGACTCCGACACCAATCTCCTCCACAAAGTAATGCTTGCACTGTATCAGGAGCTAAGGAGGCACGATAAGTATCAATAACTCTACTTCCTGCACTAAAAGTAGCCTCTGAAGCCACTGTAGTGATAGGAATTGCGAGTATATCACGAGCCATCATGGACAAAATACGATACTTTAAAGTACTCGTTTTCCACCATTCTAAAGCATCAAACTTATTGGAATCTCCTTTACAAATAAAGCAACCTTCAGCTAGGTAAACATCTAGATCAGATTGTTGTGGTTGAGCAGTTTCAACTGATTTTACATAATCTGCAAATTCAGACCAACCTGAAGAACAAGCACCAACATTCGCACCACTAACACCACTATTAAGCACTTGAGTTTCAGCACTATACTCGATGCCATGTTGATACTCACGAACATATTCCTCATAAATCTCATATAGAGCATCTCGAACTCTAGCAACATTTTCTCTTGCTTCTCTATCAGGGTACATTCGAGGAAAACAAAACTCAACCACCCTCATTTTGCACCTTGGATCCAAGATAGCAGCTACAGCCATTAACAAATTGCATTCTCCCCAGTACTTATCGAATTTACTCTTCATTCGACGAACCATTGCTTGAACAAACTCATTTTCATCATCCGTTTTTTTATCCAACAAAACTTTCACACGATATACTTCATTCAAAAATAAGTTTGAAGTTGGATAATCACTTCCGGAGATGATTTTAGTGGCTGAATTAAAAACTTCTAAAATCTCACAAACTTTCTCTACTTTTTCCCAATCTTCAGAACTTGGACAACAATGATAATGAGATTCCCGATCTTTGAACCTTGGAAATACTTCTTTGAATTTGATTGCAGTCGACAACATCTCAAATGTTGAATTCCAACGTGTTTTACAATCGAGAATTAGTTTCCTATCAGGCAACTGTAGCTGTTGTACAATGTCAGAAAATGAGTTAAGTCTTGCCTCATTTTGATTAATAAAACTAACACTTTCATGAACATCTTCAATCACATGCTTAATCTCAGAAAGACCATCTTGAACCATGAGATTTAAGATGTGTGCACAACACCGAACATGAAACATTTTTCCTCCACAAAGCAACCTCTTGTTTCTTGAAAATGCGTCCTTAAGAATTCTAATAGCCACATCATTGCTTGAAGCATTGTCAACAGAGAGTGTAAACACCTTGTTTTCAATTCCCCATTCCTTCAAACACTTAAAAATGCAATCAGCAATATCAACACCACGACGAGGAGGAGGTATGTGAACAAAGCTTATGACACGCTTTTGCAACTTCCAATTAATATCTATAAAGTGTGCTGTGAGAACCATGTACTCAATCTTTTGATTACTTGACTTCCACAAATCTGTTGTCAAACTAATCTTGTTAATAGTCTTCAACAATGACTTCAATTTCTTTTTTTCTGCTTCATAAACTTGCATACAATCCTTCTTAATAGTATTACGTGATATCTTTTCCCATTCAGGCATCCCACGTTTTTGCATTATATTAAAACCTTCTTCTTCCATAATTGAAAATGGATGTTCATGCATGAGTATCCAATGCGCAGCCGCCTCTCTCATCTTTACCATATCAAACTTGCCATCTGTGAGAGCAGGTAAGATTTGTACATCACCACTTGTGTCTACTGGCTGGAAGTTGATCCTTTTCTGTTGATTCTGAAAAAATTTTCGCTGCACACAAGATGTCAAGTGCCTCGAAAACTGAGTTGTGGTTTTACTTGCAGTAATAGCTAGCTTCTTTTTGCAATGGACACACTCTCCCTTTTTAGAACCATCAGGAAGATTGATTTCCTTGAACTCCAACCAAACAACAGATGTCTTTTGTCTCTTTTTCTGTTGACTTTCCTCGCCCTCATCAAGATTAGCAACATCACATTCTTTATCATTGCCATCAGTGGTTGGTGTTTTATTTGTGTTACCATCAGTAGCCCGACTTGTAGAAGCTGTTGTTGGTTGACATGGTACGGAGGAGACATCTGGTGTGGTTGATGACATGCCTACAAAAAAAATAATACAAATATCAAACACCAATGATAAACAACTTAGTGATAAACACAAGGCAGAAGAAGAATCAAAAGAAAAAGAATCAAAAGAAAAAACTTAAAAACTGAGTAAAGAAAGAAAAAGAGAGCTAAGAAAAATGAGAGAAAAATTAACTACCCTTAATCTGTAGAGTATTATATGGAAAGTTGGGGATAATTACTCTTTCAGCTAAACCAGATTCCATGTTTCATTGGATATACAACTAAGGGTTTAAGTTTCATTAATTGTTTGTAAAAGAAACATTAATAAAAACCCCAAACATTTATTTATAATTTGGTGTAGATGAGTCCCCACGAAAAAACTTTTGATAATCAAGAAGCTGTAATTTGTGGGGTTGATCTTTCATGTGAAAAAAAGCACCTTTAAGGGCAGTTAAAAGGATTTAGTATTTAGTTAGTTACTTCATGCTTCCTAGCTAGAATGCAGATGCAGCAGAGTGGGGGAGAAGTCAAGTTGATTGATAAAAAGTGGTCGAATCCAAATGCTAATCAGTTTGCAATTGATGAGGGTACTTGGGATTTTAAACATCTTCAAATCCACTCATTGTCTTGCAAAAGGGACCCTTCCACACACGAGGCTGCAGCCTTCTGATGGAAAACACCTCAGCCATTTCCTAGGCATAATCATTACAACAATCTAATTTTTTAACACTGTGGATCGATTGACACTGACTTCATAGTAATTGTGAGCAGTTCATAACAGTAATGCTATTAACATACAAATATGTAAAGCTTAGATGTATTGAACTGGATCAAATGTCAAATTTAAGTATGACATGTTTTTGACAAACTTGAGATCACCCGCCCACTCTAACAAAAATTTAATCTGCTCAACAAAGTTTTCGAAATAGACGAGTAATTGTATATAACTCTGCAAAGTCTTAAATTCATTTTTTCTAGCTAGAGAGGTCAGGGTTTCAACACTGCTCAGAATTGACCACATTTCTAGCGGAAATCTGGATTCTTATGTATAAGAAAATGACCATTGATCAGTTGTATTTATTACAGGTTACTTGAGGACTGCATGTGCTCCCACTCTGGTTCTTATGCATGAAAACTTGTCTCAATGCATGAAGATATCTTCATAATTAAATTACTGGTTTTTTTTACCGTTGCTTTGACTTGTCTTAATTTTAATCATTGAATTTAGGCACTAGCTAGATTCAATCTTCTTGAACTGTGGTTACCTATAATATTATCTAATATTTTATATTACAAAAAGTTCCATGAAAGTTCCTGGAAGAGTTTTGATGAATACTTTAACTGATTAACATGATATGCTTTTCATAAAGTTATAGTTCAGAAGAAGACGACAATGAAAAATGAGAACAAATGAAGTGGGTCCTTTTTATTAACTACTATGTATAAGGTAGCTAATTAACTATGTTTATAGAATAACAATGGATTAGATTATGGAATTAAACTTGGATTAATTATATTACTAAGAAGAAGCTCCTGCTCTGCCGGTGCCATTAAATTTTGTCAAAGTTGCAAAGTGCAAACAGATTCATCTAAAAGATAAAGTAAACATGCAGTGCAAGCTAACCAGATAATTACTACTACAAAAACAATAAAATAAGTTTATATTTATGATGGATCTGCAATTCTGCATTCTCCAGAGAGAGTTAATAAGAGTCTGTGGCTATGTGGATGTGGTGAATTGAAACGATCGAGGAAATAAGCAAATTAGAGAAGGGGAACATTCAAAGTTGAAAAGAACAAAAAAGAAACATATTAATGCGTAAGGGGGTTAAACAGGTGAGAAAGAAATTAATATAAACAAAAAGGGTCCAAGAAAATTGAGATAAATCTTACCTTTTAAAAGCCCAGCGACAAGAAAAACTGAACAACGAAGCAGCGACAAGAGAGAGCAACTTGGATTACATCAGATAGCTAACACTCTGCTCAGTTAATGAGGAGTCAGGAAAGATTGAAGGAAACGGCAGAGAAGGAAAGAAAAATTAGGGTTATGGGTTTTAAGGGGTATATATATATATATATATTAAGGGTAGAACTGTAAATTAATATTAAAATATTAAAAATATGTATTATAAAATAAAAAGCTCGATTAGGCTCGCGAGCCACTCGAATCGAGTATTGAGATACTCGAATTCGGCTCGCTCGATAGCTCGAGCTGCTCGAGCTCGAGCTCGGCTCGATAATGACCGAATCGAATTCGAGTTTTTTTCGAACCGAACTCGAGTAGCTTGCGAGCACATGTGTCTCATTTACACCCCTAGTTATGTTTATATGTAATTTATTATGTTTATATATAATATTGATCATGTTTATATGTAAAAATTGATGATCTGATAACCTGCTATTTAAATTTTCTAATTTTGAAACCTACCAAAAACCTATTTTAAGGAGTTCATGGTAGAATCCCCTGTAAACTAATCCATTGCCTAAATTGATTTCATCTAGTTCTGAACTTTTCTTTGATCCCTCCCAGTTCCACACAAAATTTAAAAAAATAAAAAAGAAAAATAAAATGAAAACCCATCAGCCAGAATTCAAACTTTTGTCAAAGTGATAAATGAAACACCTTTTATATATATATATATATATATATATATATATATATATATATATATATATTCAAGGATTGAGTTATTTGTCAAAATTTAAAGATTCATTTCATATTTAAGAGAGTTTAAATAAAAATATTAAGTTCAAAAATTAAATTTGAGAAGAAAAAAAAAATGAAACCCATTCTGGGCCTCGAGGATAGTATTTTTTGCATAAGCCCAATCAGACCCTATTCGTTTTACTAATAGTAGAAATTTTTAAAAAGAATTGATATTTTTCAAAGAGATTAATCGTTTTTAAGAGATTGATATTTTTTAAGAAGAATCAAATCTTTTTTAAGAATAATAGATTTTTTTGGGGTTAAATACTCAATTGGTTCATGTACTTTATATCTTTTATTTGTTTGGTATCTAAATAAAAAAATTCACTTGGTACTTCAACTTTTTTTTCGTCAAACACTTCACCCTAAACTCTAACTCTGTTAAAAAAAATTGATGTGGCTGAAATGACCAATAAAATGTTTACATGTGAGCAATAAATCCATATCATTTTAAGAGAAAAAGCCAGATCATATTTTTCTTTTATAAATAATTAAAAAAATGGAATTTTCTTCTTCTTCTTGTTGCTCAATATTTTTTTTAGGAAAATCATTTTATTCAGAGAGAAATAATTTCTTCTTCTTCTTCTTCTTCTTTTCTCTCTTTAGCTTCAGATTCAGTTGACGCTTCTTCTTACCATCAATCTTTCCCTATCAATAAGCTTTTATTCAACAACACCAAGTTATCATAAACCCAAACAAACCATCAAAATCAAATCTTAAAAAAAAAAAATTAATGTTTGCAGCTCTTTTATCCTTCTGTATGTTCAATCCAAAATTCATTCAATATATGCCTTTTGGTATATTTTTTATACAAGACTAGCATTAGACCCGCGCTATGCTGCGGACGAAGATATCACTGTTCAACTTTAAGTTTTTTAGCTGAAAATATTGCTCCAATTTATATTAATAATTACAAATTGATAATGAAAAAAGCAAAGATGAAATAAAGTTTTTTTGAAGGTAAATTATTTTTTTATGGAGATGGGAGTGTTGAAATTAAAAATTTGGTATATATATATATGTTGGTGTATTTATTCTTTTAAGAGTGAATCACATATTATTGTTACATGTAAGGCAAGTAGTAATAAACGGTAAATCAGAATAATAGATCATATGGAATTGTTTATCAGCATAAGATGTAATCAGTAAAGTTTGAGTATGTAAGCAATCAAATATCTCACTATGTGATTTCAAAAAGCAGGGTAAAAACATTTTATATAGATATGCTTACATTGTTTGGAAAACTAACAGTCAAACTGCAATTTCTGGATAAGTATAATTTGAATTTCCTATATAATCATAATTTCTGCCTAAATATCTACATTTAAAATCTAGTACTATCACACAGGAATTTATGGAAGAATGTGTATTAATAGCACTGATTTTTAAAATCAAGAAATACAGTAATAATCATAACTACCAACATTAAGGAAACTATTTTAACACATAACATATTGAAATTGAGGAATTAATAACCATAAGAATGGTAACTTACAACTGCATATTCAGGTCCACGGTTGGATCAACTGAGGCTGTCTCAAAAGCCATTTTTAAGTTTCGAATCATATAGTATCTGATTGCATAATCAAAGCAGAAAAGGCAAAGAAAATATCTGATTGCAAATCAGAATTATCGTCATTGTAGTTGGAGGAAATCAAACCATACAACAATTGGATTAAAATCAAACAGCACAGCAAATCTAATACCAATAAATATGATCACATGACAATAATAAAATGTGAAAAGAGAAAACAAAGAAAAAGAAAAGACAATGCAAACAACAAAGAAATGCATCAATTACCTCAAAACAACTTCTGACTTCCAACCGTAAACAAATGAGGCTGCATGCATGAGAAAACAATAAACAATCAAAATTTCAAAAACAGTATCACAGCAAACTGAAACTGAAAGCTAACAAAGCAAACCTAACACATCAAACAGAATGCCAAAACAATAAAGTTTAGTTCACAAAAATTCATGATATAATTCCAAACTCAATGTACTCAAAATTTTGCTATGACCTTTTTTATTTTAACTATATGTACCCAAATTGACCCAACAATAAAGCCGCCAAGAGACTTATATATACATAAATATATATGTATATTATAGCATATCAAACATACTTTATATTTATATATACATATACATATATTCTATGAAATCAAATATACTTAAGACTTGCAATCAAGTATACATATATTCACTGCAAGTTTTGCAATCATGAGTAGGTTTGAGTTTTTTTTTTCCCTGTTTTGCTAAGCACTATAAACATTATAATAAAAATATCTAATAAACAATATAATCATTTACCTTTTGCATGAAAGCCTTTTGAGTGTTGAGTTAACAATTTCACCACATATAAATAACAAATTAAAAATAATTTTCAATGTTTGGCAATATGATTTGCAGTGTTATTAACTTCTAGAATTGCAAACATATGAACATTTTCTTTGTAAAGATATTGATTAATCAAGATAAATCAAGATAATCTACATTTTTTTTATTTAACTCAAGTAATGATAGAAATGCAGAAATCAAGAAAAAATTTCAAAAGTATCCTTTTTGCAACAACAAAACTATCAAAGAATAAAATATAATATGGCATATATTTTAATAAAATTATTCTTGAAGCTAGCGACATTAGTATTTAGTTCACTTATAGTTTAGATTAAGCATTCAAATACATTAATAAATTAATAATAGAAACAACTTGTTATTTAAAAAAAAAAAACATAGATTTGTTATAAGTACCTATACCAGAACAGTCGCAGCAATGTAGCAATGCATAACAAATCTGTCAATGAGAAAGATAACAAATACAATTGACATAAATATATATAGAAAGTTTAAGAGAGTAAAAAATTAAAAAAAGTTAATTACCATTAGGTAAAAAGTTTAAGAGCATCTAAAAATATAACATTATAAAACTCAAGCAAATACAACTTTCAATGTAGGACAAAAATGTAAAAATCAAAATCGCTTCTTTTAATCAAGCACATGCAGTCTTTCCTTGAGAGCTTGGGTACATGCTAAAATTTATGCTATGAATGTAAAGTAAGAATAGAACAGGTAATGTTTAATAGAAAGAAAGAAATGTTGTAGAAAAAGCATTTGTTGAGCATAATATTGGAAGATCATATTCGAAAAGTAAGAAAATGCTTGATGCACAACATACTGGGATACTTTCAAAGTCCTGTCTCCACATGTTCTATATACTTTATTGAATGTTTGTTTGATTGTCAGTTTTTTGCTATATCTCTCTAAAAGAAAACTTTTGCAAAACAATAAGCTATACTAATCAGATTGGTAAAACAGAAACTAATATTTTGAATTCAAGATTACGAATGAAAGATTCTAAACTAAAATTGTATACTGTTAATTTGATTTTTTTTTTTTGTTTTGGAAAATAATAGCATTATACATCACACGCAAAGGACCTTTGTTCTATCTTGTTTAGGCCTACCATTTACCTAAAAGATGGCCTAATCTAATGGAAACGATTAAGTTGTAAAGACAAAACCTCTCACCAAGAATAGGTAAAACATCATCGCTTTGTTGGAGAACCCATGCTAGTGCCATTGAGCGGGAGTGCATTAGTGCTCTTTCGCCTGATTTTCTACTTGGATAATACATATGACATATGACACTTGTATAAGGTACAGGCTGATATGGAGTCATTTTGGGGGTCATAGTTGTAAAGCCAACATTCTAACTTGTTCAATTAAAACATACATTAACTAAAGTTTATCAAACCCAAATGAGTTATGAATTGCAAAATTCTATGTTAAAGTTTATGCTGTGAACAAATAAGTTTATCAAACACGTTTTTTCTTTTCTTACTTTATCTATTTTAATTTTTTTAACCAAAACTCATGAAAGTAAAAGAAATTCAAAAAGTACAAAAAAGAAAAATAAAGTTTCAGACCACAAATCTCAGACTTTACTTTTGAGGCTCTAAAAGCCACAACTTATTTACATGCATATGCAGAAAATGTGGACAGGAAGAGTGATACAGAAATATACCTTTATAGCTTTAGATAGGTTTCCTTAATAGTTGCTGCAAAAGGAAAATATTAAATACAATTTAGTATATTTTAACTGGTTTAAAGATAAAACAACCCATGATATCATAGCATTAGAAATTTCTTTAATGGGCACAACATCAAAATTTTCTAAAAGTTTCCCATTCTATCATAGTTTCTGTCACGTTATATCTCTTCAATGGGTACAACTTCATAAACTTCTTTTAGGTTTTTTGCTATGAGTTTCACTCTCAAAGAGATGATATTCAGATCTAGGTTCTTAATCTTAGTTGTTCCTAAAAAAATTCAAAACAAATCTAAAGTAAGAATATAACAGGTAATGTTTATACAAAGAAAGAAATATTGTAGAGATATCAACAGGTAATGTTTATACAAAGAAAGAAATGTTGTAGAGATACCATTTATATACATGTCGCATCCTAAAAAAAAATAACGACGAGTCTCATCGCAATACTTTATTATTCGTTAGGCGTGACATTAAAAAAAAATCGAGGAAAAGTCGACTTAATTCCTCTAGAAAAATGAAGGTTTTGAAAATGACCTTAAAAAAGACATGGAGTCGCCACCAATCTTTTTTAGCTAGGTGTAATCGGCCACCTATTAAAACCGGTTTTATAAAATATTTTAAAAATTAATTAAAACATTTTAAAAACCAATTTCAAGTCTGCGTTTTAAACCAGAGAAATCAAAGAAGCGGGTTCGGGAGTCGGTTACGTGTGGGGAAGGATTAGCACCCCCACAACGCCCGTATAAATCGGTACCTTATTAATCGTGTGTTATCTCAAGTCTCGGTAAAAAGTTGGTTTTAAATTTAGTATTTCAAGTTAATTCCCAATTTAAAGAAAAATAATTTCATTTTTTTTATTGAAAATGATCCGGAATTTATAAATTCAAAATTTTCCTATATTCCCCAACAAACGTGGCAAAATATAAAATTTTTTATTAGTTTTGGAAAACTTTCCGAATCATTCTCTTTATTAATGATAATTGATGATATTCCCTCCAGCAAACCCGATAGAGAACTCATGAATTATTTTAACTCGGGAATATCTTTATATTTTTTATTGAAAACCATTATCCTTTTTTGAAAACATTTAAAAGAAATGAATATGTATATGCATGACATAAATAAAATGACATAGTACAGTCTAAATAATATAATGCAACCTAAATGACATGACAAATATGAATGGTATGGCATATAATTTAAATGACATGGAATAAAATAATGCTATCATATAATATGCATGAAAATAAAAATGCAATGCATGAAATGTATTTTTTCCTTTAATTAAGGAAATCCGTATATCTAAAAAGATATCCGGCTACCTTAGGAAAATATGTCAAATTAAATATTCTAAAACCAAAATACTTTGTGATTGTTTGAAAACAATTTTGAAAAGCTTGAATTATCAATAAAAACTGGGCTAAAAATTTTAAAATGGCTCTAATTTCCTAAGTTTAAAAAATCCGGACTTGACTACCCTTAACCCGGGACTTGAAAAACCATTTTTAGAATTTGAAAAGGCTTAGAAACCACCCTAAGTCAGTAGCTAACTCTCCTAATCAGCCCACTCTAAGTAAATTAACCAAAACAGAAAAATGGTTTTTTTTAAAAATTCAATTCTGACTCCACTGTCCAGTTTTAATCCACGATTTTTTATCATATTTTTAAAAATCCCAAAAATTCTAAAAAAAATACTGGAGACTCAAGACATGTAAAACTACACGAGAAAAAATTGGCTTAATTTGTTGATCAAAGATGAATTCCCAGAAAAACCAGAGATGTACGAGTTTTTGGAGGAAAAAAAACTGCTTTGTTTTTCTTTAAATTCAATTATGACACCACTGTCCAGTTTTAATCCACGATTTTTTACCCTATTTTTAAAAATTCCAAAAATTCTGAAAACATTATTGGAGACTCAGGACATGTAAAAATACACGAAAAAAAATCGGCTTAATTGTTTGATCAAAGATGAATTCCCAGAAAAACCAGAGATGTACGAGTTTTTGGAGGAGAAAAAAAAACTGCTTTGTTTTTCTTTAAATTCAATTCTGACACCACTGTCCAGTTTTAATCCATGATTTTTTACCCTATTTTTAAAAATTCCAAAAATTCTGAAAAAATTATTGGAGACTCAGGACATGTAAAAATACATGAGAAAAAATCGGCTTAATTTTCTAATCAAAGATGAATTCCCAGAAAAATCAGAAATGTACGAGTTTTTTTGAAGAAAAAAAAACTGAAAAAAACTATTTTGCCAACACATTTTTTTTGTCTTTGATAAAATCATTTAAAAACCAAAATAAAAATATTTGAAACTCATAGAATGACTTGAAGACAGTAGCTAGGACTTTTTGAAAGTTAGATAAAAATTGGCTAAGTAAAAAAAAAAATCACAAAGGTAGAATAATCAATTTGACAAACTTAATTTTCCACAAGTGTGCTCAAGAGAGCATGACCTTGAACCATTAATTGGCTCAAGTCATTATTCAAGTGGCATGAACATGAAATGCATGAAACAATGCAGCAAACATAATGCATGAAATGCATGGATCTAAACCTAAATGTAAGGAAAATGCATGACACAAATAATATGGCCTAGACCTAACATGAACTTGCATGACATTTAATGTAACCTAAACCTAAGACATGCATGGCATTTTCACAAACACAAGGCATGCTTAATTCAAAAATCCAACCAAATATCATGCAAATGCAAAAACCTAACAACTAGCATGACAAAAATACAACACACAATGCAAAACACATGGAGTAGCCAAATGGCCCCAAGCTTCAACAAGCATGGCATTTTCACAAACACTTGGTATGCTAGCATGAAAAACTAAGTCATAACACAAAAATCACACAAGCATTTTCACAAACACCTAATATACCAAATCTAAAACATGCTCACTAAGATATAAAACAAGAATCATGCAAAGAATCACACAAGCATTTTCACAAACACTTAATATGCTAACTCTAAAACATGCTCAAATTTAAACAACATGAAAACAGAAAATTAAAAATGCAAAAACATGATATCTAAGACATAAATGGCAACAAACAAAGCAACCAAATTAAATATAACTTAAGAACATGAAATAACATAATATTTAAAACATCAAAAATAAAGAAAATAGCATAAACAACATGGTAAAATGAATCAAAAACAACAACTTAAAATAAATAATGTAGGCCATTTGGCCATGGTGAGTTTTTTAAAAAAAAATGTAAGAAAAATATACTTAAGAAAGGAAATGAAGGAAGAACAAGAAACATTATTTTAAAATGAAAACTCACCAAGTAGCTTTTGAACGGATTAAGCTATAAACCCTCAGAGTAGCTTTTGAATGGATTAAGCTATAAACCCTCAGAGTAGCTTTTGAACGGATTAAGCTACAAACCCTCAGAGTAGCTTTTGAACGGATTAAGCCACAAACCCTCTCACAAGTAGCTTTTGAACGGATTAAGCTATAAACCCTCAGAGTAGCTTTTGAACGGATTAAGCTACAAACCCTCTCAACAAAAACACTATGACTCACCACCCGGATAATCCTAATACAAGTGTATAGACTATCTCACAAGGGGTAGTGGGTGATCTCAACCAAAGGCCAAGACTCCTTATTTATAAGGTGAGCACCTCCTTGGCTTGACATTACAAAGGGATGTGGGATTGGGACTTAGGCTCAAAAATGAAAATCTCTAACTTAACTCTTGATTTTTAATCACTTGATTGAAAAAATCATAAGCTTCCTCCTTCCTTTGGGCTTGGGCAGGCCAGCAATTCTCTTTTCCAGCCCAGCTCTGATTTTTGAAAGGCCCAAAGAAGCCCTTTTCGGTTGCTTGGGTGAAACGACCATTTTGCCCCCCGGATGCAAAATAAATATCAAACGGGCTCCAAATTCAATTTTTATTTTTTTAATACTTCCAAAATAATAAAATATTGAGTTCTGGAAGTTTTCAAAATTATCCGAGTCCGTTTGCTATTTATTTGGATTTTTTCTTCCCAAAATGTCCTTTTATGCCCCTACTTTTTACCATTTTTTAAACGAGCTCCAAATCAAGATTTTTCTTCACCAATCTCTTCAAAATAATTAAAAAGTGTGATCTGGAAGTTTTCATAATTTTTGGAGCTCATTTGGTATTTTTTCGGGATTTATCGGCTTGAATTACTGCATAGGAGGCTCGGGATTTAGCCATTTTGCAAACGAACTCGGAATCAAGATTTTCTTTCGCCAATCTCTTCCAAATAATTTAAAAATGAGATCTGCAAAATTTCAAAAGATTTGGAGCCCATTTGCTATTTTTCCGGGATTTATCTTTTTGAATTATTGCATAAGAAGCCCGGGATTTGGCCATTTTGCAACCGAACTCGGAATCAAGATTTTCTTTCGCCAATCTCTTCCAAACAATTTAAAAATGAGATTGACAAATTTTTCAGAATTTTCGGAGTCCATTTGCTATTTTTCCCAAATTTTTCCAATTTTGCCCCTTTAACCTCCGAAACCCGGTTTTGCTCAAAACAAATCCGATTTTCAGATTTTCTTCAATCTGAGCCTTGGGCCATCCTTTTTAACCATTCTTCATCCATTGGGGGCTTTGGTCTTACCAAGTCGGGCCATTTCTGTGATTCTTCCCGATTTCACCGAAATCCACTAAAACCCTAATTCTCGGTTTTCTCCCGGATTGACTTTTCTCTCGGTTTTTCTTGCAAGTGACTTCTCCATTACCCGTAGTCAGTGCTTATCTTTCATTTGGAACCTTCAATTTCGATCAGTTTGATCGTTTAAGCACTTTTCCCCAAATTTCTCGGATTAGGGTTTCTTTTCTACTGAATCTCCAAATCCCAACTTCCGAAGTCCATATTTTTCAATGTAGACCTCGGATTATCAAAATTCTTTCTCCATTTTTCAATTGAACTTAAAATCTTGATTTTGAAAGTGGGTTGACTTTTTCAGTAGTTGACTTTCTAGGGTTGACTTTTTCGGGTTTGACTTTTTCGGGGTTGACCTTTTTTTTAAGTTTGACTTTTTGTGCTCGCCCTCTTAAACTAAGTCTCGGAGTACCACCTGCAGGATGAAAACAGTCTTTTTATACTCGGAAACATCAATATGGGAAGAAAACATACTTGTTTAGTGGTCCGGACAAAATTAGGTGTCTACAATACATAAAGAAAGAAAAAGAATAAATGAGTATAAATAAAAATCTAAGTTAAAATTTGGAAATATAGTCTAATGAACCAAGTTCAGAGTTGAGGGTAATAAGATTTTCATTTTTCTTCAACAAATTCAAAAAACATCTTAATGCAAAGAACAGTATCTAATTTCATACATTTTTTTTATAAAAAAAACAAAGTAAAACACAACTCAAATGTAGCAAAACAAAAGCCAGTAAACAATCTTAAAAGCAATGAACAATTAGAACCAAAACTCACCTCAATCCTAAGTGCTACAATAGTTGGAACAATCCTTGCAATAACAAAGGTCAATAATCACTCATAGAATCAATGAACTATAAAAATAGAACTAACTTGAAACAATCCAAAAAAGAACTACTTAAGGTAACTAAAAACACTACAACCAAAAAAGAACTATATTTCAGAGCTCCAATTACTAAAAGCAATAGTAAAGAAACTCAAGATTCAAAAGTAAAATCAAGCAGATACAACACAACAATATTTCACAGGTATAGTGTAAAAATTTTCCCTTACAATCAGTCATATTGCAATATCAGAAGAATCATGCACTCAATGTAACTTAATCCAACATAAAACATTTGAAGGCACAAAAAAGAATAATAAACCTTAAGGTAGTAGAAAATATATTGGAGTACCAATTAACAGGTAAAATCATCTTTTCATAAGGTTTAGAAGTGAAGAAAAGCAATGACCATGTGAATGATCCCTTTTATTTTTAAAAGATTTGGAATCAGCTTTGAAATTTAATTATCCATACTCTAAACTACCAAAATAGAAGTCAATTACCAATATGAAAACTAATCAACAGTCAAAAGCACATCCCAACCTAAACTTAGATGTTGTAATACTTGGAAGACTCCATACAATAATAAAAAACAAAAGTCATTAATAAATCTGAAAAAATGAAATCAAAATTCACCTTAAACTTAAATGGTCTAATACTTGAAACAATGCTTGCATAGCAAATCACTACAAAACCAAAAACAAAACCAACTTTCAATTGTACTAAAAAAATAAATAAAGCATCAAATGCACACAAACAAACTATATTATGTACATACATGTCAAATGGCACAACAAAGCTTTTTATCCTCTGAGTGTTTAAACAAAGCTTTTTTTAGGATTGAATACTAAATTTAAAAATATTCGTTTTATCATAGAAATTACAGATACCACTATTGCTTTTGTACATACATGTCAGATGGCACAACAAAGAATAATAGACTGAAAATATAAATCTTAAATAAATATAACTCTAAGAAAAAAAAGAAGGTAAAGAGATATAAATTACCTCAAATAAAAATATATATGAGCTCGTCACATCTGTTAAAATTCACAACTAACAAAATTGCAACATAAAGAACTAAACATTAACAAAATCAAAGTGCATGAAATTAAATTACCGAATTTTTTAGCATCTGAAGTCCATACATCTCTGCACCTGTAAAAAGTCACAACAAAACCGAATTAAAAAGTTTCAAAATTTAGATCTAAATTGAAACAAAATATATCTAAAAAAGTGAAAACAATCATTCAATAAATTGAAAAATGTGAATAGTAAAAAAAAAAAAAAAGGAAATCCGAAGAAAAAAAATTCCATCCTCATCTCCTCTCATTTTTGGATCAGACTTTTAAAAAATGATTTTTTTCAAAACAAAACATATACCAAAAAAATGATATTTTTGAGATAAAAACATATACCAGATCCGGCCAATTATGGTGGATCCAATCTTTGTATCGCCATAAACGATTCCAAATAGGCTGGATCTAGCCAAATTTTTTTTTTAAATAGCAAATCCGATGACCATAGGCCAAATCCGACCAACCCATCAAAGCAAATGGCCTCCTCATGATCAAAAACGAATTATAATGGACATGCGTGGTTCAAATCCAACATTTGTATGGTCGAAAACGATCTGAAATTGATCGGATTAGACCAAGCTTCCTCGTTTCTTTTTTTTTTTCCTTCATCTCCTCTCCCCTTGATCCATCAACCTTTTTTTGTTTCAATTTTTAAAATCAGAAAAGGGATAAAAACCCAAGAAGATGAGAAGGAAAGAAACAAAGAAAAGAAAAGAAAGAAACAAAAGAGAATCGGATGAGAAGGAAAGAAACAAAGAAAAGAAAGGAACAAAAGAGAATCGGATGAGAAGGATTCAAAGGAAAAAAAGAAAGTGGGTGAGTGATAGGGATGGAAGCAGGATTGAAAGGAAAAAATTGAGTGACGACTGATAGGATGGAAGCAGGTGAAGAGAAACCAAAACAATGTGTTTTGACAAAAAAAAACCCCAAAAAAAGAAGAAGAAAGAAACGGACGACGTGGATAGCCTGGAAGGGCTGGAAAACTTCCAAAATTTATATATAGGATTGGACCAATATCTTTGATCAATATCCATATTCTAGAAACCCCATTAATACAATCTCTCCCTTTCTAGTATAGTATCTGCTTCTATTTGCAAAGAATAAACAAAGCTCAAAAAGTCATTAAAATCACCTTTGCTTTTCTACGTCTATCAACCCCATCTATCCCTATTTATTCTATTCTTTTGCAACGAAAAAAAAGACAAACAAGAGGAAATTATAAAAACCCTAACATTTCCCCCAAATTTCTAATATTATAAATTCTATTTATTTATTTTTGTTTAAGGGTTTGGAACATTTACAGTCATTTCATTTGAAACCCTAACAAAACCTCCAAATTATAACCCCTATTTTGAAAAGTTTTTTTTTTTGTTATCTTTCATATTTATTTTTTCATTTTTTTCAATAATTTATAAAAGAAAAAATGATGTGATTTTTTCTTAAAAAATGATGTGGCTTTTTTTTTTTTTATTATTTATAGAAATGACGTGGTTTTATTAATCACGTTGAGACATTTAATTGGATATCAAATACACATCAGCTTTTTTTTTTTTAACGAAGTTACACTTTAAGGCAAAGATCTACACGGAAGGAAAGTTTGAGTATCAAGTTGACAACTTTTTTTCTTCAAGTACCAAACGAACAAAAGGTGTAAACTACAGGAGCCAAATGAGTATTTAATCAATTTTTTTTAAAAAGGATTGATACATTTTTAAGAAAGATCGATCTTTTTATGTATAAATTTAGATGGACCTATATGGATCTGAGTAATGTTTTTACATTATCAAACCGAATATGGGTAAAACATTTTGCCCATATTTTAAGTTGGGCCGAACCTAAACAATTATAAAATTCGTTAATATAGAATCTGGACTCAACCAGAACCTGATCCGATCTTACTCATGGACAATTCTACCTTCAAGGCTCTATCTATGTTCTAGTTAACAGGGTACAGACTTTTCCTATTTTTTGGTCTGCCTCTAGAGTCTAGACCAACGACAATAAAATGTACCAATCATCTGAATGTTCAAAGCGACCTAACTTATTTATAATATTGATGACCTAAAAGATCTGCAAAATTTTGGGCTTTGGACTATTAGGCCTCTCTGGCCTGAATTGACTAGGAAAGGAGCCGGGTTGTGGGCATTTCATGGTGTACTTGGTGGTTCAGATACAACTTGAGGTCTTTGTTCTTTAACAATATTAACGTAGTTTTTAGCAACTCGTCAGCAGGTTGGCATCATTGGGAGTCCTGACCTGAGTACCTGACCCTGTGATATGAGCTGCTTCAGGCTCCTTCAACATTCAAGCTTCTCATTGGATTCTATGAAAAGGGATGCTCACTGTAAGACAAAGCTTAAGTTGGTGGCCACCAAACATTCGCCAAAGTACCAATGCAAATGTCAAAGAATATGGCACTAGAGAGCTAGAGTGTGGGTATTAATTTCAAAATAGTAGGCCAACTATCGAAGATAAAAGTGAAGCGGTCCTTCAGAGTCAGAATCCAACGCCAAGACAAAGCTAGCTAGCTCCTTCAACGTTTGAAAGCAATTGCTGTAGCTGCGTCGAGCATCAGGCACCCGCGGCATCTCTCCATGTGCCAAAAGTCATTGATAAATTTTTTTTTTCCCAGTGGCGCCGATTTCGTATGGCTTGATTGTTCTAAAATAAAAAAGTTAGCAATCATTGTAATCAGCAATATGATGTATTCTATTTGTAAAGTGATATGGACCTACTTTAAATGTTTCAAATGCATTATTTTTAGACGCTTTTTGGGTAATAATCTATCCACATTTTTTATTTTTTAAAAATATTTATATCCGACACTTTTATTCGATACATATTCGGATATGTGTATGAGATATGATCCTCTAAATATATGAAAAAGTTTTTAAAAAAATTATTATACCTATCTTATCCGACATTAATCTCGAATCTAGGTAACATAGATAATAATTGGTTAACTTGGCAAAACCTTTTTTCAAGTGCAGAGGAGTCACCTCCTTTATTATAATATTAGGCCACTTTGATCTGTATATCTAGCAAATCATTAATCGAATCGCCACTGGTTTATCGCGTATTCTAGAAGGTGAGACAATTGAGTCATGTCTCTCCTACTTTCCTTTGAGATTATGGTGGCATATCAATCTGATCAGGGCCGCTGCATTAGCCATGCTACTATATATCAAAGATTTGTTTGGGAGTGGCATAACGATGCAGTCCAAGTTATGCAGCACTGGTTCAATGGATGCAGACCATATAAGCTTAATCCATTATAATTACATTTTCTGTTGAGTTATTTGTAATCATCCTATCTTCTTTTTTTTTTTTTTTTTGGTCATGAAATGAACTAATGTATAGCAGGAAGTTAGTAAAGAATATCTGCCCCTGCAGAGCCACAAGATATGTGGAGATTTCAAGTGCAAAGGAAGACATAACTTCTACCAAAAGAAAATCTAAAGCTGAAGCAAATCCCGACTGACATGCCAACTAGAGGAATATATACAAGCAAAAAACTAGAGGAATATAAGGCTAAATGCAGAATATGCACAAGCTTATAGATACCGCTTAGTTTAAATGATTCAGTTCAAGGCATATTTCAAGTACAAACAAGAATGTTCTTTTAGGAAGCAAATGTTGAGCACCGCCGCAACTACAACGTGAAGATACAGCATGAGGACGACTTCATGCGTGCAATAAACATTGTAGTGATCATTCAGTCGATATATATTAATAATAATACAGTAAAGAATGTGGACATGCCTACTTTGAAACTGTGGGAGAATAAAGAATAAAAAAGAAGTAAGTTCATACCTAAAGATCGAAAGGGGTTAATCCCACTCTAACACCAGACTGCATAGCTACTGGTTTGAACCTCTGTATTTTTAAGATCATGCGTATGCTGGACATCGTGTTATGTTAAATTTATTAAGAATGAGTAACCAATTTGAGCTTTAAATATTTCAACCTATAGTTTACTGAATATAGATTGTGCAAGATGTTCAAATCTATCCTTGAAGACAAAACATAATCTAATTATGGATGTCTTTTTTTTTTTTTTTTTTTTACAAAAGAGGCGGCAGCTTGAAGATAGGAAAATGATTACAAATATTAATATTCGAATTTTAAATTTTTTAGATATTATCTTTTAAAAGTGACTGTATGAATCAATTGGATTAGATTCTAAATTTTAATTAAAGATTTTTTGTAATAAAAGCGACTTACACGAAGAAAAAAAAAAGAGAGATTATAGGTTAGGATTTTTTTTCTCTCTTGGAAACATGGAATGATATCTGTCGCAACCTAAAAAAAAACAAGTCTCACCGCAAGACTTTATTACTTGTTAAGCGTGACATTGAAAAATAAAGGAAAAGACGACTTAATTCCTCTTGAAATAAATGAAGGTTTGAAAATAACTTCGAAAAAAACATGGAGTCGCCACCAATCTTTTTTTGGCTAGGTGTGATCGGTCACCTATTAAAACCTGTTTTGTAAAATATTTTAAAATTAATTAAAACATTTTTAAAACCAATTTCAAATCTGCGTTTTAAACCAGAGAAAATCGAAGAAGCGGGTTCGGGACTCGGTTACGTGCGGGGAAGGATGAGCACCCCCACAACACCCGTATAAAACGGTACCTCATTAATCGTGTGTTATCTCAAGTCTCGGTAAAAAGTCGGTTTTTAATTTAGTATTTCAAGTTAATTCCCAATTTAAAGAAAAATAATTCCATTTTGAATTGAAAATGATCTGGAATTTATTAATTCAAAATTTTCCTATATTCCCCGACAAAATCAGCAAAATATAGAAATTTTTATTTATTTGAAAAAAATTTCGAATCATTCTCATTTTTTGAAAGAAAAATATTCCTTTATTAATGATAATTGATGATATCCTCTCCAGCAAACCCGGTAGAGAACTCATGAATTATTTTAACTCGAGAATATTTTTATTTTATTGAAAATCATTATCTTTTTCAAAATATTTAAAATATATATATGAATATGTGTGACATAGTAAAGATGATATAACAAAGTCTAGATAATATAATGCAACCTAAATGATATGATATAATTTAAATGGCATAGCATATTCTAGATGAAATGAAATATCCTAAGTAACATGATATATTCTAAATGAAATGAAATATCCTAAGTGACATGATATATTCTAAATGAAATGAAATATCCTAAGTGACATAATATATTCTATATGAAATAATATGATTTAAATGACATAGCAAATTTAAATGACATGGCATATTTTAAATAATATAATCTATATGATATGGAATATAATCTAAGTGACATGAAATGATATGAAACATAAAATAATGTTATCATGGAATATGCATGAAAATGAAAATAATAATGCATGAATATAGTATATGCTAAATGATGTGACAAAAATAAATGACTAAATAAAAAGCATAGGATAGCATGAAATATTCAAAACCATATAACAAACAATATAACATCATAAAATATAAATCAACATAATAACAATACCATAGAAACTATCATAGCAAAATCACATATTATATAGTAGCATGAACATAGAAAATGCAATGCATGAAAGTATATTTTTTCCTTTAAATAAAGAAATCCGTATTCCTAAAAAGATATCCGACTACCTTAGGAAAATATATCAAATTAAATTTTCTAAAATCAAAATACTTTGTGATTGGTTGAAAACAATTTTAAAAATCTTGGATGAAAACTAGACCATAGCCGAATTCCCTTTTGAAAATAGCTCTATTTTCCCAAGTTTGTAAACTCGGACTTCACCACCCTTGACCCAAGCTTTATAAAATCATTTTTAAAGATTAAAATGACCTAGAAACCAACCTAGGACAGTGGATAAGGTTCCTAACCAACCCCCTCTAAATGCCTTAGCAAAAACTAACAATTATTTTTCCTTTGAATTCAAATTTGACTCTACTGTCCAGTTTTAAAGCGTGATTTTTTAACCTATTTTTAAAATTTTAAAAAAATCTAAAAAGAATACAGGAGACTCAGAACATGTAAAACTACACGGAAAAAATTTTCTTAATTTTTTGACTAAGTATAACTTCCCAGAAAAATCGGGAAAGTCAGAACACTAGGTGAAAAACTGTTTTGTTAAAACACATTTTTTTGCCTTTGATAAAATCATTCAAAAATCAAAGTAAAATATTGGAGACTCTTATAAGGACCTACAACGGTAGCTAAATTTTCTAAAAAATTGAACAAGATTTGCCTAAGTAAAAAAAAAAATCACAAAGGTAGAAAAATCAACTTGAGAACTCTTTAGTTTTCCACAAGTATGCTCAAGTGAGCATGACTTTGAGCCATTGGTTGACCTAAGTCAAAAATCAAGTGGCATGATATGATATGCATGAACAAACAGCAAGTTAAATGCATGAAATGCATGATTTAAAACCTAATTGACATGGAAAATGCATGGCATAAAGAATATGACCTAGACCTATCATGAATTTACATGGAAATAAATGCAACCTAGGTCTAAACATGCATGAAATGCATGGCAATGCCAACGAAACCTAGACCTAAAAATGTATGGCAATAACACAAACACATAGCATATTAAATCAAAATACACAAAATCATGGCATGAAAATGTAAGCATATCAACCAACAAGATGAAAAATGCACATACATGACACAAAATGTAGGGTAGCCAAATGGTCATAAATTTCAAAGATAATATCCTAGCATGGCATTTACACAAACACATAACACACTAAATGCAAGACTAAAAATGAAATATGCTAAACCAAGCAAACATGATGTAAAGGTATGAACATGACTAGACATTTTCACAAACACATAGTATAGTAAAAAGCAAATCATGAACAACTCAAACATGTTGAAAATAGAAAATTAAAAATGGTAGACAAGGAAAGTAAACATGAAAACAAGATGATAAAATAAAAAATAGAGGTAAGTAAGTAAAAAGATTAAAATAAGCTCTATGTTTTTTATTATTTTTAGAAAAATATAGAACATCAAAACATGCTAGACCTCACAAACAACATGAAATGAAGATCAAACACCATCCATATCAACAACAACAACAAAAAAAAAAAAACCATTCGGCTACCTCCAAAAAAGTAAAGAAAATTATTTTTTTCAAGAAAGCATAAGAGAGGAGCTTGAAGAGAAAGCTTAAAAACACTTATTTCAAAATCAATAGAAAATCGCAAAAATATCAAATGAAAACAGCAAATTAAGATGGAAATGCAAAAACAAGTACAAGAGTAAGGTGCTTTTAACTACCTCTAAAAGCTATATTGCAAGTTTTTTTCTCTTCTTACTTTCTTCACCTTTCTAAACTTTCTATTTGCCTTCAACAATTGAGAGTATTCAGCCAAGAAGAAGCATGAAAAAATGAAATCCCCTCCTCTAAAATGCTTTGGCCGAATGGCCTATAGTAGTGTAGGAAAAGTTGTCATTTTTTTACACCAATTTTGATCCAATGGTCCCTAATCCAAGATGCCTTCTATGTATAATTCCCACCTTTGGATTGGAATAATCAGCCCCTAAATATGATGTCATGAAGATGATGTCATAAATATAACATCACCCCATCTCCATCCATTGGTCCATGTATAACAAATTCAAAGGCTTGATAAAAAAAATAACTACCTTCCTATTCACTCTTGGCCTTTAGATGAAATGGCTCAGCAAAATCACTCTCCATCATGGGCTTGGCTGATTGCCCTCTTAAAATCCAGCCCAATCTCTATTGCAAGAAATGCCATTTTCGGTTTCTTCAATAAAATGACCTTTTTGACCCCTAAACCTAATTAAATAGAAAATGGACTCCAAATCCAAATTTCTTTTTTTTAATACTTCTAAAATAATAAAAAATTGAATTCTGGAAGTTTTCAAAATTTTCCGAGCCCATTTTCTATTTTTTTTGGATTTTTTCTTCCAAAATTGCCTCTTTGTGTACCCGAACTTTTACCATTTTTTAAACGAGCTCCGAATCCAAATTTTTCTTCACCAATCTCTTCCAAATAATTTAAAAATGAGTTCTGTAAGTTTTCATAATTTTTGGAGCTCATTTGTTGTTTTTTCAAGATTTATCTGCTTGAATTTCAACATAGTGGGTTCGGGATTTGCCATTTTGCAAACGAACTCCGAATCAAGATTTTATTTCGCCAATATCTTCCAAATATATTAAGAATGAAATCTGAAAATTTTAAAAAATTTTGGAACTCATTTGCTATTTTTTCCCAAATTTTCTAATTTTGCCCTTTTGTCTCCAAAGCTCGATTTTGCTCAAAACAAGGTCAATTTTTAGATTTTCTTTTTTTGTGCCTTTTTCATATATTGAATTGGAGTTGGTCTAAAAATGCCCAATTTTTCCGATCAAACTCTCTTCCGATTTGATTTTTCTTTTTTTCACTATCGGAAATTTCCTCGTTTTTTTCGTTTTCCCTCCAATCGGCTTTTTTCTCGGAATTACTTCAAACTGAGCTTTGGGCTATCCTTATTTAATCACTCCTCATCAATTTGGGGCTTTAGTTTTACCGAATCGGGCCATTTCTGCAATTTTCCCCCACCAAAATCCACCAAAAATCCTATTTCTCGGTTTTCTTCCAAATTGACTTTTCCTTCAATTTTTCTTCCAAGTAGCCTTTTCATTACCCGTAATCATTGCTTATCTTTCATTTGTAACTTCCAATTTTGACCAATTTGATTGTTTAAGCACTTTTCCCCAAATTTTTCGAACTAGGGTTTCCTTTCTACTGAATCTCAGTAACCCAACTTTCGAACCCCATATCTTTCATTATAGACCTCGGATTATCAAAATTCTTTCACCATTTTTCAATTGAACGTTGAATCTTGATTTTGAAAATGGGTTGAATTTTTAGGGTTTACTTTTTCGGGGTTGACTTTTTCAAGATTGACTTTTTATGTTTGCTTTTTAAAATTAAGTCTCAGAGTACCTGCAGGATGAGAAAAGCCTTTTTGCATTCTAAACATCACTTTAAGAAGAAAATATACCTGATTTAGTGGTCCGGACAAAATTAGGTGTCTACAGCTGCCCCTCTTTGGTTATTCTGAGAATCAGGAATCAGGCAAAGATAAACAAACACTAATTTTGTCCGGTTAGTGAAATCACATGTGAAGAAAAGGGAAAGGGAGTTTTCATCTTCATTTTTTTTTCATTTTTTTTTTCATTTTTCCTTTTTTTCATTTTTTTTTATGAAAGCTGTAAATTGAAAATTTTGTCCTTAAATTGAGTTCCCTGACTATTCAAGCCTCGACCCGTCTTAAGGAAACGAGCTTGATTTGCAAAAGAAGAAAATATAAAATTTTGTCCTTAAATTGTGTTCCCTGACTAATCAAGGCTAGACCCATCTTAAGGAAACGAGTTCGATTTTAAAACAAAATATTTGACTCATTTGAGAAGCAAGACGAGTTTGATTTTAAAACAAAATATCTCTACAGTAAATCTCATGATTCGACTCATTAGAAAAGCAAAACGAGTTCGATTTTAAAACAAAATATCTCTACAGTAAATCTCGGGATTCGACTCATAAGAGAAGCAGAACGAGTTCGATTTTAAAACAAAATATCTCTACAGTAAATCTTGGGATTCGACTCATAAGAGAAGCAGAACGAGTTCGATTTTAAAACAAAATATCTCTATGGTAAATCTCGGGATTCAACTCATTAGAGAAGCAGAACGAGTTCGATTTTAAAATAAAATATCTCTACGATAAATCTCGGGATTCGACTCATTAGGGAAGCAAAACGAGTTCGATTTTAAAACAAAATATCTCTACGGTAAATTTAAAATCATCAACCAAATATAAATGCCAAATTTAAAAAGCCAACTTCATTGAGCTTAAACATTTTTGTATCAGCTATATTGGGCTCAATCACATCTAACGGGCCAACTTCACTAGGCCTAACCATTTTTGTGCCAGCTATATTGGGCTCAACCACATCTAACGTGCCAACTTCAATGGGCCTAACCATTTTTGTGCCAGCTATATTGGGCTCAACCACATCTAACGTGCCAACTTCACTCGGCTTAACCATTTTTTATGCCAGCTATATTGGGCTTAACCACCTCTAACGTGCCAACTTCACTGGGCCTAAACATTTTTGTGCCAGCTACATCGGGCTTAACCAAATCTAATGTGCCAACTTCACTGGGCCTAAATCACTTTTATGCCAGCTATATTGGGCCCAACCACATCTAACGTGCCAACTTCACTGGGCCTAACCATTTTTGTGCTAGCTACATCGTGCTTAACCAAATCTAACGTGCTAACTTCACTAGGCTTGAATCACTTTTATGCCAGCTATATTGGGCTCAACCACATCTAACGTGCCAACTTCACTGGACCTAACCATTTTTGTGCCAGCTATATTGGGCTCAACCACCTCTAACGTGCCAACTTCACTAGGCCTAACCATTTTTGTGCCAGCTACATCGGGCTCAACCACATCTAACGTGCCAATTTCACTGGGCCTAACCATTTTTGTGCTAGCTATATTGGGCTCAACCACATCTAACGTGTTAACTTCACTGGGCCTAAATTACTTTTATGCCAACTACATCGGGCTTATCACATCTAACGTGCCAACTTCACTGGGCCTATATCACTTTTGTGCCAACTACATCAGGCTTACTCACATCTAACGTGCCAACTTCACTGGGCTTACTCCCTTTTATGCCAGCTACATCGGGCTTAACCAAATCTAACGTGCCAACTTCAGTGGGCCTAAATCACTTTTATGCCAGCTACTTGGGCTCAACCAAATCTAACGTGCCAACTTCACTGGGCCTAAATCACTTTTATGCCAGCTACATTGGGCTCAACCACATCGAACGTGCCAACTTCACTGGGCCTAAATCACTTTTATGCTAGCTACATCGGGCTTAACTAAATCTTTCGCTTGAAAAAACTCCTCCTTCGAGGCTCCACAACTTTAAAAAATCTCATCTAAAATCATTTTCATTTTTCAAAATTTTTTATCATCTTGGAATTTTTCAACACTTTCTTGGCTTCATCTTCCCAAAATATCTCAATACTCACATCTTTTCTTTTTAGATAAACTTTTGTTTTTCTTATTTTCTTCAACAGATTCTTTCTTCTAAATCTAAAGAAAGCTATTCCCCTTTTTTAGGAAACCTATCTTCTATTCCTTTGTGTCTTTTCAATGCTTGACGAATGTAATGATCAAATGTATGGATGCAAAAACCGATGTAACTTGCAAAAAATGCAGATGCATATGTTCATCATATGATGCATGAATGCTCATGACACCATTTCACATTAAGAGAATGTTAAAAGGGTTTATCATCTCCCTTTTTTCGTGTCCTGATGAGGTTTCCTATTGGAGGGAATGATTCTTGCCCCTTGTCTATATTTCCAATTCATCTTGTTGGAAGAAATCGCATGGTTTCGTATTCCCAATTTGTCTTTGCCCCAGCAGATTCTTTCTTTTCAGTTATCTGGTTAAAACCAAAACATAGAGTCAAACTTCATTCAAACTCAAAAGTTCATGCCCTTGAACAAAATAAACTTTTTGCTAGAGCATATCCACATCTCAATTTTATTTTGTTCTTCCTAAGTCATGTCAATTTTATTTCTTCTAAAACATGTGAAATTGAAGTCTTTCAGAAATTGGTGATCACCATTAGAGACATTTCTAAGCGAGATGGGAAATCAGCCTCACTTTTTCGAGTGATTTGAATGGTTTAATGCAACAAAGTCAATGGGCTGATGCAATAAGGTTTGGATTTGTCTAGGAAAGCTTTTAATCTTAACAAAGAGGGGAAGGTGAATGTCCTTTTGTCTCGGCTCATGAGTAAGTTTTCTCAAAACATGAATTCCTTAAAACCAAATGTTTTTTCTAGAAAAATTTTAATTAAATCTCATCAATCTTCCCATCTCTAAATATGGCATTTTGATAAGTGTTAACCTTAGCCATGATGGGTTCAATGTTGGAAAGAAAAAGGTTTAACTTTCAAAATCAATTCCAAAGAAAAGGCTGTCCTTTTGGTATGTCTAGGAGTTCCTTTATGCTCCTTGTATTCCTCAAACAGATGGTTTTGGCAATACCAATGTGTGGCATTAGAATTTCTTCTTATTTTGCTCGAAACTGCCCGTTTTTGGGTTTTCACCATAGAGCTTCATTGTTTCTCTTTTTTATCTTTTTTCTTATTGTTTCACCATGTATCTGAGAATTCTAAATTCTTCCACAATGAAATGATAATTCAATGAGATGGGATAAAATCTGAGGAAAACTTTCCAAGTTAAATATCCATGCTTGATAAAAATGGACTTTTAAAGCACGTAATGTAGGCCATGGCTCGGGGTTCTGAAAGAAAGGATAAATAGGCCCAAAATATATGTTTGAGGGTAATCAGATCAAGGATCATTTCTTGAGGAGGATTCCTTTTTAAGGCAGTTGTCCCTTTTGGACTTCTCTTTCCTTCTTTATTCTTGGCTTTCAATTTGCCATCTCTTTCACACACATTTTTTTTTGTGTTTCGTTCTCGGCTTTCAATTCGCCATCTTTTTCCTTTTTTTCGTCTTTGTTCTTTGTATCTCCATTTTGACAAAGTGAGCCCATACTTGTTTGGGAACTCAAATTTGCTTTGTTTCTGTCTTCCAGTCGGGGCTTATTTCACCATGATTTTTTAGAAAATCCTTCCTCATATTTACTCCCCAGTGTGGAGAGTGATCCTTGATCAAGGTTTAAAGAAAAAGAATTCCTTAAGCTCAAAAGGGGTGACTATGGATAATTTCTCTTTGTGAAAGGGATATGAAAGATGGTCATTTCTCATATCAAGTATGAATACTCTTCTTGAAAAGCAATCCTTAGGGGAAATAGATAATTAGAATTTCATTTTGTATTTGGAATCATTCGAATTCTCACATTCATGATGTCCCAATATTTTTCTCTTTTTTTTTTCTTTTTGCTGTATGCCTCCAAAAAATTCATTTGATTCATTTTCAGCCACCAATGACGTCTTACTTTGATTTGCCATTGAAGTGAAGGTTTTTTGGTTTGCGAGAACCTTGCTGTGAATGAACATCTTAGATTTTATCTTTGAGCTTCTTGCTAAATGAACTTGTTTGGGTTTCAATCTCTTCAAAGTGTTTTCAACATATGAGGAGAGAAAAAAGAAAGGTGTTTTGGTTCATCCTTTGGTTTAGGATTTGGCATTTGGATTCTTTCAAAGGGATTCGAAAGTTTTTAATCTTTGAGTTTTTTCTATGATTTGTAACATGGCATAAATTTAACACATATCAAACTACCTAATCTAGATCTTTTGGAAGATTGTCATGTTTGCTTGACTTTCAAGAAATCCACAAAAGAATTTTTCAAATTTTCATTACTCATGGCCTCAATAAAGGTTATTCTTTGTGACTTTTGAGTGGTATTTATTCAACTGGTCTATGATCTATGTATATGGTAGAGACAACGTGTATCCTAGGAATCCATCCCTCATGGTGATCACCCGTCCTTTAGAAACTCATTTCACTATTCAAAGAAATATCCTTTTATTTTCAACATGGAAAAAATCATCCGTATGGACTTTTTTTTTTCAATCTTTTTTTTTTCACAAATCGTATAAACAAGGCTTAAGAAGAATATTCAAAACTTCAAATGAGATATGATATATGATGCTTGGAATTTAAAAGTTCATTCATTTCAAATAAATTGAAAGTAAGTACAAAAATTTAAACAAAGTTAAGGATTGCTCTTGATTAGCATGCTACCCTGAGAACAAATGATCTTTAGCCCCGTCGTCCTTGATAAGCATCCATGAGTTCCTTGAACTTTGTCGGGTTCACATCAATTACAGCCTGAACTTTGTCTTTGAATGCAGTGCAGTTCTCCGTGGAATGCCTTTTAACCCTGCTATGATACTCGCATGTGGTATTAGAATCATACCATTTCGGGTAAGGAGACTTCCTGGGCTTTGCAGGTACAACGGAGATCATTTGGTTTTGGACAAACAATGGAAGAAGTTCTATGTAGGTCATCGGAATTGAATGGTACACCTTTGCCTTTTTTCTCTTACTGCTCTGAGAACGGACTAAACTAAACTCCGGATCATTTGGCATGACGAAACCTTGAGGTGATATCAAAGGCCTTGGAGCATGATGATGACCGTGCTGAACCCAATGGTCGATATAAGGTCGGGGATAACCACCAAAAGGATCATCTTGCAATGTACTGAACCCTCTTTTATTTCTACATTCAACATTTATGGCTTGAACGTGCCCCTTGGCAACATCCTTTTTCTTTTCGAAAAATATTCCGGCATTAGTGCCCACAATTTTCCTTTTTTTTTTATACCATCCTCAATCCTACCCACTGCGAACAATATATCTGCAAATTTTGAGAAGACATTGCCGATCAACTTGTCATAGTATGGATGTGGGAGGGTATCCACAAATAAAAAATTCATTTCTCTATCAGTAAGAGGTGGTTGGACTTGCAAGGCTACATCTTTCCATCTATGAGCATATTCTTTGTAGTTCTCATTGGGCTTCTTTTTCATTTTCTGGAGTGTCAATCGATCTGGAGCCATTTCCAACATGTGCTCGTATTGTTTCAGGAATGCCCGGGCTAAGTCTCTCCATGTATTCACTTGGCCTTTTTTCAACTGACAATACCAATTAAATGCCCCTCATATTAGGCTGTATTGAAAAACATGGATAAGCAATTTCTCATCATGTGCGTGCCCCACCATCCTATTACAATATCCAGACAAGTGTGTTTTGGGGTTTTTAAGTCCATCATACTTTTCGAATTCCGGAACCTTGAATTTTGGCGAGATAACCAGACCAGGGATCAAAATAAGCTCTCATACACTTACTTCATCTCCACCTTCAACAGCTCGAATTCTTTCCTTTAACAGCTGATACTTTCTTTGGGAATCTGCTGACTCAGCCCCATTCAGCTCAACCATTTTCAACTTTTCTTGTTCAACTAGATCATCTAAGTTCAGGATGTTGCTAGGATTAACTGTATTTTGGCCATCCAACATCATGACCTCCATCTGACCCTTTTGTGCCTCTAACCCTTCTCTGGCAACTAAGTTTTCAGTATATCCCTTTCCCTTGATTGCAGACATCAGCTCCATCAGTTTAGTCATCTGATCTCTAGATTCTGCTTGAGACTTTGCAAACTGTTCTTGCAATTCTTCTTGTGCCTTTTCTATTCTTTCCAATCGGGCAACTTGTTCATTCTCCATAGCACCATCCTCTATTAAAAAAAAGTACTCAGTTATTCTTATACCTCTGATTTGAAATGGAAATTCTTTCAAAGTCTCTTAAAGCTTAGCCAATTTTTGTTTTATTCCTCCAAATGTGTGACATGATGAATGGGCCATGAATATCATTTGACGCATGTGAAGAATAAACAAAGTGATGTATGGACATATGCAGTGGAAACATGCTGACCATGTATGTAATAAAAACAATGATGACAACATGATGCAAGCAAAGAATAAACAAATTAATGCATGGATATATGCCATGAATGACTATGTATGCTCTAGATGCATTTTCCAATGAATGACCTTATGAATGCAACACGATATCAATATGATGCATGTAAACAATGAATGATATTCACAGAGTATATACAAAGAGAATCATGTGACTATGTGTGTCATGAATGCATCCTGATGTTAATATGGTGCATGTAAAGAATAAGCAAATTAATGCATGGATATATACAGAAAAATCATGCTGACTATGAATGCATGAATACAACCTGATGCCAATATGATGCATGTAAAGAATGAATAAATTGATGCATGGGTATATACAGATAATGACCATGCGTGTCATGAATGTATTCTACAATGAATGAGCCTGCATGCTATGACTGTAACATGATGTCTATATGATACATGTAAAGAATTCATAAATCAACACAAGGGTATATACAAAGAATGACCATGTATATTACAAATGTGTTCTACAATGAATGACCATGCATGTTAGGATTGTAACATGATGTCCAAATGATACATGCAAAGAATAAATGAATTAACACAAAGGTTTATACAAAGAAATTAATCAGCGATTACACGAAATTGGTGGGACCAAATTTTGATTATTCAAAAATCTCATTATGCAAGATTTGCCCCTAAATTTAATCTATGATTTTTTGAAACATGTTTTCTCCATAAAAACCAAAATATTATTTTTCAAAAGAATTTCGGGATAGTGGATCCTACTATGATACAATGTCCAAATGTTCATTCAACACTACCGGTCTACAATTCTTATTCAACCAACGAATGTTTATGAAATCATTAAATGAGATTATTATTACCATTCGTATATTGCAAAGAATGAGATCAGAAATACAACCATGAATGTACATGCCTTATTCACATATGCATGGATGTGATGATGATTGATGCATGAAATGTACAAGATGTGAAGATGTTTGAGGGAATGAATTTTCATATTTAAAATTGCTTGCATGTTATGCAAAAATGCAAATGAAAAGATCAAGGAAAAAAGATCCTAACATCACTTTTTTTATTTTTTCTTCTTTCTATTTTTTTCTTGAATCTTCTTGACAACTATTTTTTGACATTTTTTTATTTTCTCAAAAGTCTAAAACTAAAAGGAGATTTTTATTATTCTTACTCACTACTCCATTACAAAAGAATTTTTTCATCATTTTCCCTCATTTCTTATTTCCAATTTTTTTCACTTTTCAAAGAGAAAATATTTTTCTATCATCTTTTCTTTTTTTTTTTTCAAATTCCTTGTAAAGCAATAAAAGAGTGGAATAATTAATGCAAAGTAAGAAAATTAATGAATGTGTGCCCCAACAGTATCTAATTATTTAGGCATCAAAATGCCTTTGGGATGGATTATCACATTTATTATTACAAGTGATGTACGTTCATCATTGCCCGATCTACAACACTTATTCAGAGTGTAAAAAATAAATGGCAAAAGATCAGACGCATTTCTCCATGTGTTCCTAGCTTCAGTATATCTAACGAAAACCCGACATGGCTTCACCTAGGTTCACTATATGAAGGTGAACCGGTTCTAAAGGCCCCGAATTGTTCCTCACTGTCGCCTGTGATGGCTAGTAAGGCACCCTGATAAAAGCAGGTTCAATTCGTTAGAGTATATTTTCCTAAGCCCATACGGAGGATCATCACGAAGGCGTAGTTACTTTGCTCCCACTTAAAGGATGGAACCCGGGTAGAGAGTTCATGTTATGCAAATGCAAGTGCAGTGTGTGTAGAGGAACAACAAACCTTTCACCACCTATTCTACAATCTTTATTCTAAATGCCCTAACAATTTATTAAAAGAATATTCAAGAATAGTATAACGCATTAACCAACAAGCAATTATAATATACAACCTTAAATAACTAGAGAACAATAATAAAATGCATGCACATGAGTATGACCATATTCAAAAATATTTTATTATTTTCAAAATTCTCCTTACTTAAAAAAAAAAAAAAAAGTGGGAATTAAAAAACTAAATGTCAATTAAACTAACAAAACCGAGACTTTGATAACACACGACTAATTCTACGCCTGACTCTCTAAAAATCCCCAGCAAAGTCGTCAAGCTGTCGCAACCTAAAAAATAACAAGTCTCATCGCAAGACTTTATAACTTGTTAAGCGTGACATTGAAAAACAGAAGAAAAGACGACTTAATTCCTCTTGAAATAAATGAAGGTTTGAAAATGACCTCGAAAAAGACAAGGAGTCGTCACCAATCTTTTTTTGGCTAGGTGTGATCGACCATCTATTAAAACCGGTTTTGTAAAACATTTTAAAATTAATTAAAATATTTTTAAAACCAATTTCAAGTCTGTGTTTTAAAACCAGAGAAAATTGAAGAAGGGTTCGGGACTCGGTTACGTGCGGGGAAGGATTAGCACCCCGACAACGCCCATGTACAATGGTACCTTATTAATCGTGTGTTATCTCAAATCTCGGTAAAAAATCAGTTTTTAATTTAGTATTTCAAGTTAATACCCAATTTAAAGAAAAATAATTCTATTTTTAATTGAAAATGATCCGGAATTTATTGATTCAAAATTTTCCTATATTCTCCGACAAAATCGGCAAAATATAGAAATTTTTATTTATTTAAAAAAAATTTCGAATCATTCTCGTTTTTTGAAAGAAAGATATTCCTTTATTAATGATAATTGATGATATCCTCTCCAGCAAACCCAGTAGAGAACTCATGAATTATTTTAACTCGGGAATATCTTTATTTTATTGAAAATCATTATCTTTTTCAAAACATTTTAAAAAAAAAATATGAATATGTGTGACATAGTAAAGATGATATAACAAACTCTAGATAATATAATGCAACCTAAATGATATGATATAATTTAAATGGCATAGCATATTCTAGATGAAATGAAATATCCTAAGTAACATGATATATTCTAAATGAAATGAAATAACCTAAGTGACATGATATATTCTAAATCAAATGAAATATCCTAAGTGACGTAATATATTCTATATGAAATAATATGATTTAAATGACATAGCAAATTTAAATGACATTGCATATTTTAATAATATAATCTATATGACATGAAATTTAATCTAAGTGACATGAAATGAAATGAAACATAAAATAATGTTATCATGGAATATGCATGAAAACAAAAATAATAATGCATGAATATAGTGTATGCTAAATAATGTGACAAAAATAAATGACTAAATAAAAAGCATAGGATAGCATGAAATATTCAAAACCATATAACAAACAATATAACATCATAAAATATAAATCAACATAATAACAATACCATAGAAATTATCATAGAAAAAATCACATATTATATAGTACGCATGAACATAGAAAATGCAATGCATGAAAGTGTATTTTTTCCTTTAAATAAAGAAATCCTTATTTCTAAAAAGATATCCGGCTACCTTAGGAAAATATATCAAATTAAATTTTCTAAATTCAAAATACTTTGTGATTGGTTGAAAACAATTTTAAAAATCTTGGAAGAAAACAAGACCATAAAATAGCTCTATTTTCTTAAGTTTGTAAACCCGGACTTGACCACCCTTGACCCGAGCTTTATAAAATCATTTTTAAAGATTAAAATAGCCTAGAAACTAACCTAGGACAGTAGCTAAGGTTCTTAATCATCCCCCTCTAAATGCCTTAGCAAAAACTAACAATTATTTTTCCTTTGAATTCAAATCTGACTCTACTGTCCAGTTTTAAACGTGATTTTTTAAACTATTTTTAAAATTTTAAAAAAATCTTTAAAAAAATACAGAAAACTCAGAACATGTAAAACTACACAGAAAAAAATTGGCTTAATTTTTTGACTAAGTATAACTTCCCAGAAAAATCAGGAAATTCATAACACTGGGTAAAAAACTATTTTACTAAAACAAATTTTTTTGCCTTTGATAAAATCATTCAAAATCAAAGTAAAAATATTCGAGACTCTTCTAAGGACCTACAACCAGTAGCTAAATTTTCTAAAAAAATTGAACAAGATTTGCCTAAGTAAAAAAAAAAAATTACAAAGGTAAAAAAATCAACTTGACAACTCTTTAATTTTCCACAAGTATGCTCAAGTGAGCATGACTTTGAGCCATTCATTGGCCTAAGTCAAAAATCAAGTGGCATGATATGATATGCATGAACAAACACAAGTTAAATGCATGAAATGCATGATTTAAAAATGCATGGCATAAATAATATGACCTAGACCTATCATGAACTTACATGGCAATAAATGCAACCTAGGTCTAAACATGCATGGCAATGCCAATAAAACATAGACCTAAAAAATGTATGGCAATAACACAAACACATAGCATACTAAATCAAAATACACAAAATCATGGCATGAAAATGTAAGCATATCAACCAACAAGATGAAAAATGCACATACATGACACAAAATATAGGGTAGCCGAATGGTCATAAATTTCAAAGATAATATCCTAGCATGGCATTTACACAAACACATAGCACACTAAATGCAAGACCAAAAATGAAACATGCTAAACCAAGCAAACATGATGTAAAGGCATGAACATGACTAGACATTTTCACAAACACATAGTATAGTAAAATGCAAATCATGAACAACTCAAACATGTTGAAAACAGAAAATTAAAAATGGTAGACAAGGAAAGTAACATGAAAACAAGATGCTAAAATCAAAAATAGAGGTAAGTAAGTAAAAAGATCAAAACAAGCTCTATGTTTTTTGTTATTTTTAGAAAAATATAGAACATTAAAACGTGCTAGACGTCACAAACAACATGAAATGAAGATCAAACACCATCATATCAACAAAAAAAAAAAGAAAAACCATTCGGCAACCTCCAAAAAAGTAAAGAAAATTGTTTTTTATAATATTTTTTCAAGAAACCATAGGAGAGGAGCTTGAAGAGAAAGCTTAAAAATACTTATTTAAAAATCAATATCAATATAAAATCACAAAATATCAAATGAAAACAGCAAATTAAGAATGGAAATGCAAAAAAAAGTGCAAGAGTAAGGTGCATTTAGCTACCTCTAAAAGCTATATTGCAAGCTTTTTTCTCTTCTTACTTTCTTCACCTTTCTAAACTTTCTATTTGCCTTCAACAATGGAGAGTATTCAGCCAAGAAGAAGCATGAAAAAATGAAATCCCTTCCTCTAAAATGCTTTGGCCGAATGGCCTATAGTAATGTAGGAAACGTTGTCATTTTTTTTACACCAATTTTGATCCAATGGTCCCTAATCCAAGATGCCTTCTATGTAAAATTCCCACCTTTGGATTGGAATAATCAGCCCCTAAATATGATGTCATGAAGATGATGTCATAAATATGACATCATCCCTCTCCATCCATTGGTCCATGTGATGCAAATTCAAAGGCTTGATAAAAAAAAATAACTACCTTCCTATTTACTCTTGGCCTTTAGATGAAATGGCTCAGCAAAATCACTCTCCATCATGGGCTTGGCTGATTGCCCTCTTAAAATCCAGCCCAATCTCCATTGCACGAAAGGCCCTTTTCGGTTGATTCAGTAAAATGACCTTTTTGACCCCCCAAAACTAATTAAATAGCAAACAGACTCCAAATCAAAATTTTCTTTTTTTAATACTTCCAAAATAATAAAAAATTGAATTCTGGAAATTTTCAAAAATTTTCAAGCCCATTTGCTATTTTTTTGGATTTTTCTTCCAAAATTGCCCCTTTGTGCACCCGAACTTTTACCATTTTTTAAACGAGCTTCGAATCCAAATTTTTCTTCACCAATCTCTTCCAAATAATTTAAAAGTGATATCTGAAAGTTTTCATAGTTTTTGGAGCTCATTTGTTATTTTTTCGGGATTTATCTGCTTGAATTTCAACATAGTGGGCCCCGGATTTGCCATTTTGCAAACGAATTCCGAATCCAAAATTTCTTTCTCCAATCTCTTCCAAACAATTTAAGAATGTGATCTGAAAATTTTCAGAATTTTTGGAACTCATTTTCTATTTTTCTCAAATTTTCCAATTTTGCCCTTTTGTCTCCAAAGCCCGGTTTTGCTCAAAACAAGTCTGATTTTTAGATTTTTTTTTTCTGTGCCTTTTTCATATATTGAATTGGAGTTGGTCCAAAAATTCCCAATTTTTACGATCAAAATCCCTTCCGATTTGATTTTTCCTTTTTTCACTATGGGGAATTTCCTCTTTTTTTCCGTTTTTCCTCCAATCGGCTCTTTTCTCAGAATTACTTCAAACTAAGCCTTGGGCTATCCTTGTTTAATCACTCCTCATCAATTAGCGGCTTTAGTTTTACCGAATCGAGTCATTTCTGCAATTTTTCCCAATTTCACCAAAATCCACCAAAAACCCTAATTCTCGATTTTCTTCCAAATTGACTTTTCCTTCAATGTTTCTTCCAAGTAGCCTCTCCATTACCCGTATTCATTGCTTATCTTTCATTTGGAACTTCCAATTTTGACCAATTTGATCGTTTAAGCACTTTTACCCAAATTTTTTGAACTAGGGTTTCCTTTCTATTGAATCTCTGTAACCCAACTTCCGAACCCCATATCTTTCATTGTAGACCTCGGATTATCAAAATTCTTTCACCATTTTTCAATTGAACTTTGAATCTTGATTTTGAAAGTGGGTTGACTTTTTAGTAGTTGACTTTTTGGGGTTGACTTTTTCGGAGTTGACTTTTTCAAGATTGACTTTTTATTTCTGCTTTTTAAAACTAAGTCTCGGAGTACCACGTGTAGGATGAGAAAAGCCTTTTTGCATTATGAAACATCACTTTAAGAAGAAAACATACCTAATGTAGTGGTTCAGACAAAATTAAGTGTCTACAATATCCATGACTGAAAACTGCTTCTGTTAATTGTCATAGGAAATAGTTCTTTCATAGGGTGGCTCCAAGGTTGTCATTTGGAATTTCAAACCACAACTACATTGAAAATCAAAATATTATATGACCCTTTAAGCCAAGATCAGTGTGATGATCATTTGATTATTATTGTCAATTGTCAGACCAAACAAAAGTAATTGTTGTCTGTCCTAATAAAAACTAAGATAAAACAATAGCTTTTAAGTGTAGCCTCAAAGGTTTTCAATAATATCCTCCACATATATTAAAGGCCTATTTTTTGAAAACAAATTTCATTGCTTTTATAGATTTCATTTAAGGCTTTATATTTGATGCACTGTTGGTGTATAAATTTATATATTGATAGTGCATTTTACGACCTGTTGGATTAGAGGTTAGTGATTAGGGTTAGGAGTTAGGATTAGGGGTTAGTGGTTAGTTTTTTAATGAGGTGTGAGTGTAAAATTCACTATCAATATATAGACCTATACATTGATAGTACATCAAATACAAACTATAATCTGTCTTACTTTTAAACTTTCTGCCATCCACACACTATGCCAACAACCTTACAATATATATATATATATATATGTTATACATGCATGAGGTAAATGAATTTATTTGGTGGATAACTAGATTAGGATGAATGCATATGGTGAATGAATTAGATTAAATATTATGTACCTAATAATTATGGTATATTGTATTGAGAAATGTATTCTCCTCCCCCTATTCATTTTTGGAGTCCTATATAAGGGTGGTTTGCATCCAAGAAGTGATATAGAAAAGCTTAGTGACATAGCTAGTTCCTGAAGAACTAGACTTTGAAAGTTCATATTTCCTCTATCTCGATCTCTCTTTATTTCCTCTATTTATTTATAATACGTTATCAGCACGATCAAGTCTCTAACGGTAGTAAAATCCCTCAAGTTTCCTTTCATTATATCAAGGTAAGAATTTTGCTTTCTGTAACATATGTTATCTAGAAATCTATTAAATCTTCTTATTTGCAAAAGTATATATCTATACATGTTCTATAATATGATATATGTGAGATGAGTAATTTTTTAGATTTTTAATGTCCACCTGACTTTGGACTTTTTATTTATTATATCAAGTATCTTTACAATGACAAATCTTACTAATTTTGAATTTGTTGCTTTTGATATTTCTGGAAGGAATTATTTGTCATTATGCTGAGATTCATCTTAAAGCTATGAATCTTGAAAATACTATTGAAGAAGGAAATTTTGCATCCCTAAAGGATCGCACAAAAGGAATGATTTTCCTTCGATGCCATTTACACGAAAAATTAAAAATTGAGTACCTTACTATTAAAGACCCATTAGCCTCTTGGAATAACTTAAAGGAAATATATGAACACCAAAGACGGTGATTCTTCCAAAAGCTCAATATGAGTGGATACACTTACGACAATAAGATTTCAAAATCGTAAATGAATATAATTCAGCATTGTTTAAGATTAGCTCTCAATTGAAATTACGTGGAGAGAATATTATTGATGAAGATATGTTGGAAAAAACATATATAATTTTTCATGCCTCGTATGTGCTCTTGCAGAAGCAATATCGAGTGCGTAGATTCACAAAATATTCTGAGCTAATTTCTTGTTTACTTGTGGCTGAATAAAACAATGAATTTTTGATGAAAAACCATCAATCTCATCCTACAGGCTCAACACCATTCCTTGAAGTGAATGTGGCATTTTCTCAAGGTCGTGAATGAGGTCGTGGTGGTAAAAGGGGTCGCGGTAGAAAAAATTATTGGACCCATGATAATCATCATTCAAGTCCTGAAATCAAATGTGCTAAATTGAATCAAAAGAAGTGGGTCAAAAATGAGAAAATTTCAGAATAGAGTAATAAAGTGCAAAGTAATGACAATATTTACTATAGATGTGGAACAAAAGGTCATTCTTTAAATATTATAAATATCACTGGTCTCGAATATTTCTGAACCTGTTGATCCTACTTATGATAATAAATCTTCTCTAAATATTGATTTTGATGTTTCTAATTTTTTCGAAAATCCTGATGGCAAAATTGGTCATTTGATTTGGGATGGAAAATGTCTACTAATGAGATATATTTATGTTTATGTTATCATATGTAAGTTTTACTTGATATCATGGAGGATAACATATGTTTAGTGGATAGTGGTACAACTCCCACAATTCTTCGTGATAGAAAATATTTCTTGCAATTAACATTAGCTTAAATTAATGTTAATAGAATATCTGATTCTGCAAATGTAATTGATGGCTCTGGAAGAGTCCACATTATGTTCCCAAATGGAACAAAATTATATATTGATGATGCGTTATATTTTAGTAGATCCCGAAGAAATCTACTAAGTTTCAAAGATATACGTTGCAATGGGTATCATGTTGAAACAAAAATGAGGGAGAAGTGGAATATCTTTATATTACCTCTACAGTTTCGAACCAGAAGTACATATTAGAAAAACTTTCGAGTTTCTCATCTGGCTTATTAAGGATGGTTGAATCAAATTTTATGCACCGGAAGTGCTCATATCCTAAAATATTTATACTTTTGCATGATCGCCTTGGTCATCCAGATTCAACCATGATGCGACGTATCATTGAAAATACAAATGGATACCCATTAAAGGATCAGAAAATCCTTTTGCCTGATGATTATTTTTGTTCTTCTTGTGCTTAAGGTAAATTAATTGTTAGACCTTCTGCATCTAAATTATCTTCTGAGTCTTCCACTTTTCTACAAAAGAATACAAGGAGATATTTGTGGCCCAATTCATCCATCTTACGGACCATTATGATATGGTTTTAATTGATGCTTCTTCATGATAGTCACATGTTTGTTTGCTTTCAACTCGTAATATTACTTTTGCTAAATTTCTTGCTCAAATTATAAAGTTAAGATCAAGTTTTCCTGACCATTCTATTAAGATAATCCGTTTAGATAATGCAGGTGAGTTCACTTCAAAAGCATTTTATGATTATTGCATGTCTATTGGAATTAATGTTGAACATTCCATTGCACATGTTCATACTCAAAATGGTTTGGTAGAATCTTTTATTAAACGTTTACAATTTATTGCTAGACCTATGCTTATGAGATCAAAACTTCTTGTATCTGCTAGGAGACATGCTATAGTACGTGCTGCATATGACATGCTGTATATTAGAGTTTCTGTATATGTCCCTATTGCACTATCATTAGAATTTATGTTGGTTTTGACTCTCCATCTATAATTAGATATCTTGAACCTTTAACAGGTGATCTTTTTAGAGCAAGATTTTTAGATTGTCAATTTGATAAATCAGATTTCCCATCATTAGGGGAAGAAAAAGGCAAAGGATCTAATGCATATGAAATTTGTTGGTATACACCAACATTGTCCAATCTTGATACACGTACAAATCAATGTAAACTTGAAGTTCAAAGAAGAATTCATTTGCAGAATGTTACAAATCAATTGCCAGATATTTTTACAGATACCCAAAAGGTTACTAAGTCACATATCCCGGCTGCGAATATTCCTACTCGTTTAATTGTCCCTGTAGGATATCATGTGGGTATGGCAACCAATGAATCTAAAATACGCTAGAAGCGTGGTAGACCTTTTGGTGCAAAGGATTCTGTTCCTCGAAAGAAAAAGGAAATGAAAACACTTCAAAATGACTTTCCAGAAGAGGTCAAAGATAATATTAGATCAACAACATCATATTTCCAGACAAGCAACCCTAAAAGTGGTTCCGGTACCGGTAAATTATGAGATTTCCTTAGAATCTAGAAATATGAGGGGAAGAAATGAAGTTGTTGATAATGCGTTTGCATATACAATTGCTTCTAATATTGTCAATGATAATGAGGCTGAACCTCAAACTGTAGAAGAATGTCGATATAGAAATGATTGGCCAAAATGGAAAGAAACAATAAAGGTTGAGCTAGACTTATTAGCCAAACGTAAAGTATTTGGACCAGTAGTCCAGACACCTGAAGATGTCAAACCCCTTGGGTATAAATGGGTTTTTGTACGTAAAATAAATTAGTTAAATGAAATTGTGAGATACAAGACACGACTTGTAGCACAAGGTTTTTCACAAAAACCTGGTATAGATTATGAAGAGACATATTCTCCTGTTATAGATGCATGAAACATATATCCCTGAAGGAATTCAGATGCCTGAAGCATATATCCCTGAAGGATTTCAGATGCATGAAGCATATATCCCTGAAGGATTTCAGATGCCTGAAGCATATATCCCTGTAGGATTTCAGATGCCTGAAATATATATCCTTGAAGGATTTCAGATGCCTGAAGCACATAATCCAAAAACTCAGCAGATGACTCTGTTAAACTACAAAAATCTTTGTATAGATTAAAGCAGTCTCGACTCATGTGGTACAATCGTCTAAGTGAATATCTGTTGAAAAATGGCTATGAAAATAATATCATTTGTCCTTGTGTTTTCATCAAGAAAATAAATTCTGGATTTGCTATAGTCGCAGTGTATATTGATGACTTAAACATAGTAGGGATTCCAGAAGAGATCTCTATGACTGCTGACTACCTAAAAAAGGAATTTGAAATGAAAAATATTGATAAGACGAAATTTTGTCTTGGACTTCAAGTTGAACATTTGACAAGTGGGATCTTTATTCATCAATCATCTTATATAGAAAAGATTTTGAAACAATTTAATATGGATAAATCTTATCCATTAAGCTCTCCAATGGTTGTTCGCTTACTCGATCTAAAAATAGATCTTTTTCGTCCTCGAGAAGAGGATGAAGAAATTGTTGATCCTGAAGTACCATATCTTAGTGCAATAGGAGCACTTTTGTATCTGGCAAATTGCACTAGACCAGACATAACTTTTACAGTCAATTTACTTGCAAGGTTTAGTTCTGCACCAACACGAAGACATTAGAACGAAGTGAAACATGTTTTTCGTTATCTCCGTGGCATGACTGACATGGGTTTGTTTTACCCGAATAGAGTGAAATCAGAATTAATGGGATATGCTGATGCTGGATATTTTTCTGATCCTCACAAAACTCGATCACAAACAGGTTATATCTTCACATGTGGTGATACTGCTATCTCATGGCGGTCTGTAAAACAAACAATCATCACTACCTCATCAAACCATTCAGAAATATTGACTATTCATGAAGCAAGTCATGAATACGTGTGGTTAAGAACTGTGATTCAACATATTAGAAGAGCATGTGGAAAATGACAAGCCAACTATATTGTATGAGGATAATACAGCATGCATTATACAAATCCAAGGTGGCTACATAAAAGATCTATTCACAAAGGCATTGTCAACTTCAATTTTCAAGAAGCACGTACATAACTTTGGAATGTGCCGGCTTAAAGACATTAAATTATTGATTTTATTTTTGAGGGGAAGTAAGTTTCTTATGAATATTGTACTCTTTTTCCTTCGCTAAGTTTTTGTTCCACTGAGCTTTTCTTAGCAAGGCTTTAACGAGACATATTCATAGTGAATAGTCATCCAAGGGGAAGTGTTATACATGCATGAGGTAAATGAATGTATTTTGTGGATGACTAGATTAGGATGAATGCATATGGTGAATGAATTAGATTAAATATTATGTACCTAATAATTATGGTACATTGTATTGAGAAATGTATTCTCCTATTTCTAATGATTCTTGGAGTCCTATATAGGGATGGTTTGCATCCAAGAAGTGATAAAGAAAAGCTTAGTAACATAGCTAGTTCCTGAAAAACTAGACTTTGAAAGTTCATATTCCCTCTGTCTCGATCTCTCTTTATTTCCTCTATTTATATATATATATATATATATAATTATGGGTAAATTAAGCCTGATGGCTCAAAAAAATCATTTAATTTTACTTCAATCAAGAAAGAGTTAAGAGTTAAGACTATACTTAATCTCATTTTTCTTGGAGACGAGGGGTTTCAAACACAATTCTAGAATTGAGATACATGCATGCATCAATATAGAATTAAATTATCAATCTTATTATCATCAAGTCAAAATTTAATTTGTCAGAATAACTTTGATCACTATGCACTTGAATATTCACTCTAATAATATTTTATCTAATTATAAAGTGCATGTATCCTTTTTTTCAAAGAACTTAATTCCTCTTGAAATAAATGAAGGTTTGAAAATGACCTCGAAAAAGACAAGGAGTCGTCACCAATCTTTTTTTGGCTAGGTGTGATCGGCCATCTATTAAAACCGGTTTTGTAAAATATTTTAAAATTAATTAAAATATTTTTAAAACCAATTTCAAGTCTGCATTTTAAAACCAGAGAAAATTGAAGAAGCAGGTTCGGGACTCGGTTACGTGCGGGGAAGGATTAGCACCCCCACAACGCCCATATACAATGGTACCTTATTAATCGTGTGTTATCTCAAATCTCGGTAAAAAATCAGTTTTTAATTTAGTATTTCAAGTTAATACCCAATTTAAAGAAAAATAATTCCATTTTTAATTGAAAATGATCCGGAATTTATTGATTCAAAATTTTTCTATATTCTCCGACAAAATCGGCAAAATATAGAAATTTTTATTTATTTAAAAAAAATTTCGAATCATTCTCGTTTTTTGAAAGAAAGATATTCCTTTATTAATGATAATTGATGATATCCTCTCCAGCAAACCCAGTAGAGAACTCATGAATTATTTTAACTCGGGAATATCTTTATTTTATTGAAAATCATTATCTTTTTCAAAACATTTTAAAAAAAATATGAATATGTGTGACATAGTAAAGATGATATAACAAAGTCTAGATAATATAATGCAACCTAAATGATATGATATAATTTAAATGGCATAGCATATTCTAGATGAAATGAAATATCCTAAGTAACATGAAATATTCTAAATGAAATGAAATAACCTAAGTGACATGATATATTCTAAATCAAATGAAATATCCTAAGTGACGTAATATATTCTATATGAAATAATATGATTTAAATGACATAGCAAATTTAAATGACATTGCATATTTTAATAATATAATCTATATGACATGAAATTTAATCTAAGTGACATGAAATGATATGAAACATAAAATAATGTTATCATGGAATATGCATGAAAACAAAAATAATAATGCATGAATATAGTGTATGCTAAATAATGTGACAAAAATAAATGACTAAATAAAAAACATAGGATAGCATGAAATATTCAAAACCATATAACAAACAATATAACATCATAAAATATAAATCAACATAATAGCAATACCATAGAAATTATCATAGAAAAAATCACATATTATATAGTACGCATGAACATAGAAAATGCAATGCATGAAAGTGTATTTTTTCCTTTAAATAAAGAAATCCTTATTTCTAAAAAGATATCCGGCTACCTTAGGAAAATATATCAAATTAAATTTTCTAAAATCAAAATACTTTGTGATTGGTTGAAAACAATTTTAAAAATCTTGGAAGAAAACAAGACCATAAAATAGCTCTATTTTCTTAAGTTTGTAAACCCGGACTTGACCACCCTTGACCCGAGCTTTATAAAATCATTTTTAAAGATTAAAATAGCCTAGAAACCAACCTAGGACAGTAGCTAAGGTTCTTAATCATCCCCCTCTAAATGCCTTAGCAAAAACTAACAATTATTTTTCCTTTGAATTCAAATCTGACTCTACTGTCCAGTTTTAAACGTGATTTTTTAAACTATTTTTAAAATTTTAAAAAAAATCTTTAAAAAAATACAGAAGACTCAGAACATGTAAAACTACACAGAAAAAAATTGGCTTAATTTTTTGACTAAGTATAACTTCCCAGAAAAATCAGGAAATTCATATCACTGGGTAAAAAACTATTTTACTAAAACAAATTTTTTTGCCTTTGATAAAATCATTCAAAATCAAAGTAAAAATATTCGAGACTCTTCTAAGGACCTACAACCAGTAGCTAAATTTTCTAAAAAAATTGAACAAGATTTGCCTAAGTAAAAAAAAAAATTACAAAGGTAAAAAAATCAACTTGACAACTCTTTAATTTTCCTCAAGTATGCTCAAGTGAGCATGACTTTGAGCCATTCATTGGCCTAAGTCAAAAATCAAGTGGCATGATATGATATGCATGAACAAACAGCAAGTTAAATGCATGAAATGCATGATTTAAAAATGCATGGCATAAATAATATGACCTAGACCTATCATGAACTTACATGGCAATAAATGCAACCTAGGTCTAAACATGCATGGCAATGCCAATAAAACCTAGACCTAAAAAATGTATGGCAATAACACAAACACATAGCATACTAAATCAAAATACACAAAATCATGGCATGAAAATGTAAGCATATCAACCAACAAGATGAAAAATGCACATACATGACACAAAATATAGGGTAGCCGAATGGTCATAAATTTCAAAGATAATATCCTAGCATGGCATTTACACAAACACATAGCACACTAAATGCAAGACCAAAAATGAAACATGCTAAACCAAGCAAACATGATGTAAAGGCATGAACATGACTAGACATTTTCACAAACACATAGTATAGTAAAATGCAAATCATGAACAACTCAAACATGTTGAAAACAGAAAATTAAAAATGGTAGACAAGGAAAGTAACATGAAAACAAGATGCTAAAATCAAAAATAGAGGTAAGTAAGTAAAAAGATCAAAACAAGCTCTATGTTTTTTGTTATTTTTAGAAAAATATAGAACATTAAAACGTGCTAGACGTCACAAACAACATGAAATGAAGATCAAACACCATCATATCAACAAAAAAAAAAAGAAAAACCATTCGGCAACCTCCAAAAAAGTAAAGAAAATTGTTTTTTATAATATTTTTTCAAGAAACCATAGGAGAGGAGCTTGAAGAGAAAGCTTAAAAATACTTATTTAAAAATCAATATCAATATAAAATCACAAAATATCAAATGAAAACAGCAAATTAAGAATGGAAATGCAAAAAAAAGTGCAAGAGTAAGGTGCATTTAGCTACCTCTAAAAGCTATATTGCAAGCTTTTTTCTCTTCTTACTTTCTTCACCTTTCTAAACTTTCTATTTGCCTTCAACAATGGAGAGTATTCAGCCAAGAAGAAGCATGAAAAAATGAAATCCCTTCCTCTAAAATGCTTTGGCCGAATGGCCTATAGTAATGTAGGAAACGTTGTCATTTTTTTTACACCAATTTTGATCCAATGGTCCCTAATCCAAGATGCCTTCTATGTAAAATTCCCACCTTTGGATTGGAATAATCAGCCCCTAAATATGATGTCATGAAGATGATGTCATAAATATGACATCATCCCTCTCCATCCATTGGTCCATGTGATGCAAATTCAAAGGCTTGATAAAAAAAAATAACTACCTTCCTATTTACTCTTGGCCTTTAGATGAAATGGCTCAGCAAAATCACTCTCCATCATGGGCTTGGCTGATTGCCCTCTTAAAATCCAGCCCAATCTCCATTGCACGAAAGGCCCTTTTCGGTTGATTCAGTAAAATGACCTTTTTGACCCCCCAAAACTAATTAAATAGCAAACAGACTCCAAATCAAAATTTTCTTTTTTTAATACTTCCAAAATAATAAAAAATTGAATTCTGGAAATTTTCAAAAATTTTCAAGCCCATTTGCTATTTTTTTGGATTTTTCTTCCAAAATTGCCCCTTTGTGCACCCGAACTTTTACCATTTTTTAAACGAGCTTCGAATCCAAATTTTTCTTCACCAATCTCTTCCAAATAATTTAAAAGTGATATCTGAAAGTTTTCATAGTTTTTGGAGCTCATTTGTTATTTTTTCGGGATTTATCTGCTTGAATTTCAACATAGTGGGCCCCGGATTTGCCATTTTGCAAACGAATTCCGAATCCAAAATTTCTTTCTCCAATCTCTTCCAAACAATTTAAGAATGTGATCTGAAAATTTTCAGAATTTTTGGAACTCATTTTCTATTTTTCTCAAATTTTCCAATTTTGCCCTTTTGTCTCCAAAGCCCGGTTTTGCTCAAAACAAGTCTGATTTTTAGATTTTTTTTTTCTGTGCCTTTTTCATATATTGAATTGGAGTTGGTCCAAAAATTCCCAATTTTTACGATCAAAATCCCTTCCGATTTGATTTTTCCTTTTTTCACTATGGGGAATTTCCTCTTTTTTTCCGTTTTTCCTCCAATCGGCTCTTTTCTCAGAATTACTTCAAACTAAGCCTTGGGCTATCCTTGTTTAATCACTCCTCATCAATTAGCGGCTTTAGTTTTACCGAATCGAGTCATTTCTGCAATTTTTCCCAATTTCACCAAAATCCACCAAAAACCCTAATTCTCGATTTTCTTCCAAATTGACTTTTCCTTCAATGTTTCTTCCAAGTAGCCTCTCCATTACCCGTATTCATTGCTTATCTTTCATTTGGAACTTCCAATTTTGACCAATTTGATCGTTTAAGCACTTTTACCCAAATTTTTCGAACTAGGGTTTCCTTTCTATTGAATCTCTGTAACCCAACTTCCGAACCCCATATCTTTCATTGTAGACCTCGGATTATCAAAATTCTTTCACCATTTTTCAATTGAACTTTGAATCTTGATTTTGAAAGTGGGTTGACTTTTTAGTAGTTGACTTTTTGGGGTTGACTTTTTCGGAGTTGACTTTTTCAAGATTGACTTTTTATTTCTGCTTTTTAAAACTAAGTCTCGGAGTACCACGTGTAGGATGAGAAAAGCCTTTTTGCATTATGAAACATCACTTTAAGAAGAAAACATACCTAATGTAGTGGTTCAGACAAAATTAAGTGTCTACAATATCCATGACTGAAAACTGCTTCTGTTAATTGTCATAGGAAATAGTTCTTTCATAGGGTGGCTCCAAGGTTGTCATTTGGAATTTCAAACCACAACTACATTGAAAATCAAAATATTATATGACCCTTTAAGCCAAGATCAGTGTGATGATCATTTGATTATTATTGTCAATTGTCAGACCAAACAAAAGTAATTGTTGTCTGTCCTAATAAAAACTAAGATAAAACAATAGCTTTTAAGTGTAGCCTCAAAGGTTTTCAATAATATCCTCCACATATATTAAAGGCCTATTTTTTGAAAACAAATTTCATTGCTTTTATAGATTTCATTTAAGGCTTTATATTTGATGCACTGTTGGTGTATAAATTTATATATTGATAGTGCATTTTACGACCTGTTGGATTAGAGGTTAGTGATTAGGGTTAGGAGTTAGGATTAGGGGTTAGTGGTTAGTTTTTTAATGAGGTGTGAGTGTAAAATTCACTATCAATATATAGACCTATACATTGATAGTACATCAAATACAAACTATAATCTGTCTTACTTTTAAACTTTCTGCCATCCACACACTATGCCAACAACCTTACAATATATATATATATATATATATGTTATACATGCATGAGGTAAATGAATTTATTTGGTGGATAACTAGATTAGGATGAATGCATATGGTGAATGAATTAGATTAAATATTATGTACCTAATAATTATGGTATATTGTATTGAGAAATGTATTCTCCTCCCCCTATTCATTTTTGGAGTCCTATATAAGGGTGGTTTGCATCCAAGAAGTGATATAGAAAAGCTTAGTGACATAGCTAGTTCCTGAAGAACTAGACTTTGAAAGTTCATATTTCCTCTATCTCGATCTCTCTTTATTTCCTCTATTTATTTATAATACGTTATCAGCACGATCAAGTCTCTAACGGTAGTAAAATCCCTCAAGTTTCCTTTCATTATATCAAGGTAAGAATTTTGCTTTCTGTAACATATGTTATCTAGAAATCTATTAAATCTTCTTATTTGCAAAAGTATATATCTATACATGTTCTATAATATGATATATGTGAGATGAGTAATTTTTTAGATTTTTAATGTCCACCTGACTTTGGACTTTTTATTTATTATATCAAGTATCTTTACAATGACAAATCTTACTAATTTTGAATTTGTTGCTTTTGATATTTCTGGAAGGAATTATTTGTCATTATGCTGAGATTCATCTTAAAGCTATGAATCTTGAAAATACTATTGAAGAAGGAAATTTTGCATCCCTAAAGGATCGCACAAAAGGAATGATTTTCCTTCGATGCCATTTACACGAAAAATTAAAAATTGAGTACCTTACTATTAAAGACCCATTAGCCTCTTGGAATAACTTAAAGGAAATATATGAACACCAAAGACGGTGATTCTTCCAAAAGCTCAATATGAGTGGATACACTTACGACAATAAGATTTCAAAATCGTAAATGAATATAATTCAGCATTGTTTAAGATTAGCTCTCAATTGAAATTACGTGGAGAGAATATTATTGATGAAGATATGTTGGAAAAAACATATATAATTTTTCATGCCTCGTATGTGCTCTTGCAGAAGCAATATCGAGTGCGTAGATTCACAAAATATTCTGAGCTAATTTCTTGTTTACTTGTGGCTGAATAAAACAATGAATTTTTGATGAAAAACCATCAATCTCATCCTACAGGCTCAACACCATTCCTTGAAGTGAATGTGGCATTTTCTCAAGGTCGTGAATGAGGTCGTGGTGGTAAAAGGGGTCGCGGTAGAAAAAATTATTGGACCCATGATAATCATCATTCAAGTCCTGAAATCAAATGTGCTAAATTGAATCAAAAGAAGTGGGTCAAAAATGAGAAAATTTCAGAATAGAGTAATAAAGTGCAAAGTAATGATAATATTTACTATAGATGTGGAACAAAAGGTCATTCTTTAAATATTATAAATATCACTGGTCTCGAATATTTCTGAACCTGTTGATCCTACTTATGATAATAAATCTTCTCTAAATATTGATTTTGATGTTTCTAATTTTTTCGAAAATCCTGATGGCAAAATTGGTCATTTGATTTGGGATGGAAAATGTCTACTAATGAGATATATTTATGTTTATGTTATCATATGTAAGTTTTACTTGATATCATGGAGGATAACATATGTTTAGTGGATAGTGGTACAACTCCCACAATTCTTCGTGATAGAAAATATTTCTTGCAATTAACATTAGCTTAAATTAATGTTAATAGAATATCTGATTCTGCAAATGTAATTGATGGCTCTGGAAGAGTCCACATTATGTTCCCAAATGGAACAAAATTATATATTGATGATGCGTTATATTTTAGTAGATCCCGAAGAAATCTACTAAGTTTCAAAGATATACGTTGCAATGGGTATCATGTTGAAACAAAAATGAGGGAGAAGTGGAATATCTTTATATTACCTCTACAGTTTCGAACCAGAAGTACATATTAGAAAAACTTTCGAGTTTCTCATCTGGCTTATTAAGGATGGTTGAATCAAATTTTATGCACCGGAAGTGCTCATATCCTAAAATATTTATACTTTTGCATGATCGCCTTGGTCATCCAGATTCAACCATGATGCGACGTATCATTGAAAATACAAATGGATACCCATTAAAGGATCAGAAAATCCTTTTGCCTGATGATTATTTTTGTTCTTCTTGTGCTTAAGGTAAATTAATTGTTAGACCTTCTGCATCTAAATTATCTTCTGAGTCTTCCACTTTTCTACAAAAGAATACAAGGAGATATTTGTGGCCCAATTCATCCATCTTACGGACCATTATGATATGGTTTTAATTGATGCTTCTTCATGATAGTCACATGTTTGTTTGCTTTCAACTCGTAATATTACTTTTGCTAAATTTCTTGCTCAAATTATAAAGTTAAGATCAAGTTTTCCTGACCATTCTATTAAGATAATCCGTTTAGATAATGCAGGTGAGTTCACTTCAAAAGCATTTTATGATTATTGCATGTCTATTGGAATTAATGTTGAACATTCCATTGCACATGTTCATACTCAAAATGGTTTGGTAGAATCTTTTATTAAACGTTTACAATTTATTGCTAGACCTATGCTTATGAGATCAAAACTTCTTGTATCTGCTAGGAGACATGCTATAGTACGTGCTGCATATGACATGCTGTATATTAGAGTTTCTGTATATGTCCCTATTGCACTATCATTAGAATTTATGTTGGTTTTGACTCTCCATCTATAATTAGATATCTTGAACCTTTAACAGGTGATCTTTTTAGAGCAAGATTTTTAGATTGTCAATTTGATAAATCAGATTTCCCATCATTAGGGGAAGAAAAAGGCAAAGGATCTAATGCATATGAAATTTGTTGGTATACACCAACATTGTCCAATCTTGATACACGTACAAATCCATGTAAACTTGAAGTTCAAAGAAGAATTCATTTGCAGAATGTTACAAATCAATTGCCAGATATTTTTACAGATACCCAAAAGGTTACTAAGTCACATATCCCGGCTGCGAATATTCCTACTCGTTTAATTGTCCCTGTAGGATATCCTGTGGGTATGGCAACCAATGAATCTAAAATACGCTAGAAGCGTGGTAGACCTTTTGGTGCAAAGGATTCTGTTCCTCGAAAGAAAAAGGAAATGAAAACACTTCAAAATGACTTTCCAGAAGAGGTCAAAGATAATATTAGATCAACAACATCATATTTCCAGACAAGCAACCCTAAAAGTGGTTCCGGTACCGGTAAATTATGAGATTTCATTAGAATCTAGAAATATGAGGGGAAGAAATGAAGTTGTTGATAATGCGTTTGCATATACAATTGCTTCTAATATTGTCAATGATAATGAGGCTGAACCTCAAACTGTAGAAGAATGTCGATATAGAAATGATTGGCCAAAATGGAAAGAAACAATAAAGGTTGAGCTAGACTTATTAGCCAAACGTAAAGTATTTGGACCAGTAGTCCAGACACCTGAAGATGTCAAACCCCTTGGGTATAAATGGGTTTTTGTACGTAAAATAAATTAGTTAAATGAAATTGTGAGATACAAGACACGACTTGTAGCACAAGGTTTTTCACAAAAACCTGGTATAGATTATGAAGAGACATATTCTCCTGTTATAGATGCATGAAACATATATCCCTGAAGGAATTCAGATGCCTGAAGCATATATCCCTGAAGGATTTCAGATGCATGAAGCATATATCCCTGAAGGATTTCAGATGCCTGAAGCATATATCCCTGTAGGATTTCAGATGCCTGAAATATATATCCTTGAAGGATTTCAGATGCCTGAAGCACATAATCCAAAAACTCAGCAGATGACTCTATTAAACTACAAAAATCTTTGTATAGATTAAAGCAGTCTCGACTCATGTGGTACAATCGTCTAAGTGAATATCTGTTGAAAAATGGCTATGAAAATAATATCATTTGTCCTTGTGTTTTCATCAAGAAAATAAATTCTGGATTTGCTATAGTCGCAGTGTATATTGATGACTTAAACATAGTAGGGATTCCAGAAGAGATCTCTATGACTGCTGACTACCTAAAAAAGGAATTTGAAATGAAAAATATTGATAAGACGAAATTTTGTCTTGGACTTCAAGTTGAACATTTGACAAGTGGGATCTTTATTCATCAATCATCTTATATAGAAAAGATTTTGAAACAATTTAATATGGATAAATCTTATCCATTAAGCTCTCCAATGGTTGTTCGCTTACTCGATCTAAAAATAGATCTTTTTCGTCCTCGAGAAGAGGATGAAGAAATTGTTGATCCTGAAGTACCATATCTTAGTGCAATAGGAGCACTTTTGTATCTGGCAAATTGCACTAGACCAGACATAACTTTTACAGTCAATTTACTTGCAAGGTTTAGTTCTGCACCAACACGAAGACATTAGAACGAAGTGAAACATGTTTTTCGTTATCTCCGTGGCATGACTGACATGGGTTTGTTTTACCCGAATAGAGTGAAATCAGAATTAATGGGATATGCTGATGCTGGATATTTTTCTGATCCTCACAAAACTCGATCACAAACAGGTTATATCTTCACATGTGGTGATACTGCTATCTCATGGCGGTCTGTAAAACAAACAATCATCACTACCTCATCAAACCATTCAAAAATATTGACTATTCATGAAGCAAGTCATGAATACGTGTGGTTAAGAACTGTGATTCAACATATTAGAAGAGCATGTGGAAAATGACAAGCCAACTATATTGTATAAGGATAATACAGCATGCATTATACAAATCCAAGGTGGCTACATAAAAGATCTATTCACAAAGGCATTGTCAACTTCAATTTTCAAGAAGCACGTACATAACTTTGGAATGTGCCGGCTTAAAGACATTAAATTATTGATTTTATTTTTGAGGGGAAGTAAGTTTCTTATGAATATTGTACTCTTTTTCCTTCGCTAAGTTTTTGTTCCACTGAGCTTTTCTTAGCAAGGCTTTAACGAGACATATTCATAGTGAATAGTCATCCAAGGGGAAGTGTTATACATGCATGAGGTAAATGAATGTATTTTGTGGATGACTAGATTAGGATGAATGCATATGGTGAATGAATTAGATTAAATATTATGTACCTAATAATTATGGTACATTGTATTGAGAAATGTATTCTCCTATTTCTAATGATTCTTGGAGTCCTATATAGGGGTGGTTTGCATCCAAGAAGTGATAAAGAAAAGCTTAGTAACATAGCTAGTTCCTGAAAAACTAGACTTTGAAAGTTCATATTCCCTCTGTCTCGATCTCTCTTTATTTCCTCTATTTATATATATATATATATATATAATTATGGGTAAATTAAGCCTGATAGCTCAAAAAAATCATTTAATTTTACTTCAATCAAGAAAGAGTTAAGAGTTAAGACTATACTTAATCTCATTTTTCTTGGAGACGAGGGGTTTCAAACACAATTCTAGAATTGAGATACATGCATGCATCAATATAGAATTAAATTATCAATCTTATTATCATCAAGTCAAAATTTAATTTGTCAGAATAACTATGATCACTATGCACTTGAATATTCACTCTAATAATATTTTATCTAATTATAAAGTGCATGTATCCTTTTTTTCAAAGAACTTAGATTTAAATATTTTCCCTTACAAAAATTCTATTTTATAAAAAATGATGGCTACCAATATTTTTCTTGCAGACATATGTTGAATTTGATTCGAATCTTCTTCTTACAAAAAATCCTATTATATATATATATATATATATATATATATATATATATTATGGCCGTTACCAATATTTATGTGGCAACCACATGTTTCACATATTTGTTGAATCTAATAAATACATAATGGACAGGATATAGGCAGGGAAAAAGGAAGAAAAAGACCCCCTTGACCTTGAGTTCCTCTTTAGAAACAAAACCTAAGTTGAGTTTTCCTCCATAACAGTGAAATCCACTGCAAGCACAGTGATATTATAGTGATATTAATGTAATTAATAAGTTTTTTAATTTAATAAAAGTAATATTTATTAAATATAAAACTATTTTTTAAATTAATAATAATTAAATAATCTTTAATCAATTATTATAAATAGAGGTGGCAAAATAAACCCCAACCCGAAAATTCGTCCAGAAAAATTCGAACCCGTCCAAATCCGATTTGACCAAAAAGTCAAAAACCCGAACCCAAAAAAACCCGAACCCGAAATAGCCCGAGCCCGAAAGAGCCCGAACCCGAAATTACCCGAACCCGAAAAAACCCGAACCCGAAAATACATGAGCCCAAGCCCGACCCGAACCCGAATTTAATACTAAAAATAAAAATTATCAAATTGTAATTAAATAATTTTTTTTTATAAAGCAAGAACTTTATTTATCAATTTTATTCTAATATCTTTTTTAATTTATATTATATATATATATGATAAAATAATAATTTTATCAAAAATAAAATTATATTTTGTACTTATAACTTTAATGTCCCATATCTTGATGAATCCACTATCTAAAAATTCTAAACTCATGAAAATTTTAGAAATGTAAATTTTTTTGACATAAATATTATTTTTCCTTTATTTATGTTATTTTAAGAGCACCCTTATAATAATATAATAGTATTTTTTTTATATTAAAATTAATTAATAACAATTGATTCATTTTAACTTATCTCTAGTATAATAGTATTTGTTATATTAAAAAATAGATAAAAATTACTTTTAAAAAAAATGTGTTGCTCTTTGCAACATATATATAGTTTTCTTAGGCATATTATTAAATTAAGTCATCAACACTAGGGCTGTAATCGAGTCAAGCCGAGCTCGAATAGTGAGCTGCTCGAGCTCGAGCTCGACTCGAAACTCGCTGCTCGAAACTCGGCTCGAGCTCGACCGAATACCATTTTTCAAGCTCGAGCTCGGCTCGAGATATAATCGAACTATTCGAGCTCGGCTCGATAAAGCTCGTTTACTCAATTTATGTACTCGAGCTCGAGCTCGAGTTCGAGCTCGAGCTCGTTTCATATACAATTTTTTTACATTTAAATAATAAGGGTAATATAGTAAATTATTATAAAAATATATATTATAAAATCAAAAGCTCGATTAGGCTCGCGAGCCGCTCGAATCGAGTATTGACATACTCGAATTCGGCTCGCTCGATAGCTCGAGCTGCTCGAGCTCGAGCTCGGCTCGATAATGACCGAATCGAATTCGAATTTTTTTCGAGCCGAACTCGAATAGCTTGCGAGCACCAGTGTCTCATTTACACCCCTAATCAACACCATATTTACTTGCCCAAACCCGGACCGATCCGAACTATAGGCCTCAAATTCTATCCAAATCCGCTCATATTTGTAAATGGGTAGTGCAAGCCCGTTTAGGCCTCAAAGTTGAATGTCAAGGTTCGTCCCTAAAAATTTCTTATTTTGTAATGAATATAAATTATAATGTATTTACATGTTGAAATTCGAGTTCGTCAAATCAATTATTTTAAATATTAATATGATTAATTTATAATATATAATATTTTTTATAATAAATTATTTTAAAATTTTATTTTATATAAAAAATTAATTTTATATTCTTTTGGTGCTAACAAATATTAATTTTAATAAATAAATATAATTAAAATTATCATATTATAATAAAAGATTATTTTTAAAAATAATAATAAAATAATTTTAAAAGTAAATATTTAAATTATGTAAAAATGATTACATCTAACATAAAATAAAAATGATGTAAAACAACCCCGAATTCGAACCGAACCCGAACCCGATTGGGCTCGAATCCAAACAGACCCGAACCCGGACGGACCCGAACATGAAAGAATCCGAACCCGAATGGACCCGAAACCGATTGAATCCAAACTCGAATAAATCCGAACTCAACTAAACTCAAACCCAAATAAATTTGATCCAAATTCACCTGAACCCGAACCGTCCAATTGCCACCTCTAAATATAAACGCAAACAAACTCATAAATATTTAGGCCTCGTTTAGCATTGCTTCTGGCAAAGCTTTTGAGGTCAAAAGCTGTTTTTCACTGCAAACGCAATACTAAACAGATAAACAAAAAATTAGCTTCTTGAAACCATGGTTTAAAAAGCCAAACCAAAAAGCCAAAAAATATAGCTTTTGGGCTTTAAAAGTTGGCTTTTGGATAAAATAACTTTATTATCCTCACATCTCTACACTTTTATTATTTTAAACATATCTTTTTTTGACATTTCAATTTCCTACAACACTTTTTCACAGCAATACTAAACACTTAAAAGTTTTTAAACCACACTTTTTCACCACATTTTATAAACACACTTTTTTTAACTTAAGCTTTTTTCAACCCAAACTTTTTCCAACAGTAAACTAGGCCTTAATCCCACTCTCTTTTCAATAAACCTCGTCTCCTTCCCATGAAAGGGATTTTCCCATAAACAAAAAACCCTGACCTGACCTGACCTGACCTGACCCCAAAACCAAAGTCTCTCTCTCATGTTATGTCATGTCATGTCATGCAAAGAGCACCTAAGCTTTTAACCCCATGAGATTTGTTTCTCTTCGCCAGCTCATTCACATCTCAAAAACACGCTACTCCAACACCAGTCCCCCCCTTTTCTCTCTTCACAACGTATTTTCCGTAAGATCTCCGGGAGTAACCCCATAAAGATGCGTGCTTTTTCACCCCTCTTTTTGGTTTAGGCCTCTTATAAAATCTTCTCAGGCAACAACCATCTCTTTTCAACATTACCCATATGCTTCTTTTTTCTTGTTGATTCGATTTTTCTCTTCCTTGGGGTTTCTGGGTTCTCTTTTTCTGAGGAAACCTAATAAGGCAGAGTGTGTGTGTGTGTGTGTCTGGGGGGTTTTGTTAGAGATAGAAAATGGAGAATGGATTAGACAGAGAAAGTGGATCGATGATGTTTAGCGAAGAGGAGTTGAGAGAGGTAAGTGGATTGAAGAAAGGAGGAGATTTTATAGAAGTGACATGTGGGTGTACCAGTCATAGATATGGTGATGCTGTTGGCAAGCTTAGGGTTTTTTCTAATGGTGACCTTGAAATCACCTGTGAATGCACCCCTGGCTGCAATGAAGGTCTCTCTCTCTCTTTTAAGCCCTTTTTCCATCCTTTGTTTCTTTCTTTCTTTCACCATCCTTTTCTTTTCCTTTGATGCTGTTGGGAAAATGGGTTTTGATTTTTGTGCATGTTTAATGCGTGCTTTATTCAAGCTATGGTGCATTTGACGTTGATGGGTGTCGCTTTCTCTTATTTAATCGAGTTTTGGGTGGAGTGAGAAGTGGATAATGGGGAAGTTCGTTTTGGTCACCGTTTATGTGTATGTTGTTTTGTCTCAGTGACTTGAATTTTCTTGGTTGTAATATAAGGTGATGTTCATACATATATTGGGACACTCCATAAGTGACTTTGTGGGTTAAAGATCTGTTGATGTTCAAATTTTTATGGTCTTTTGGTGACATTATAGGAGTACCTGTAAGATGGAGATGGTTAGGAGTGCCGGAGTCGGTGCTCTGGCGCTCAAGTCAGTATTTACTCGATAGTTAGAGAGATCAACTAAATGAATAAGTGTAGAGAGTAAAGGGAGAATATCATAGAGGCTCTTACCTTTATATACATTTTATATACAAGGCATATAGGTAGCAAGGTAATTTATGGTCATAACAAGATCTTATCTCTAAGCTTGTATCTTCAGAATAACACCTGCATGTCTGTTATTGTTGTGATTCTAAGGTCTTCGACTCAGTTTTTTCAGAATCTGGTTTTGAAAACTTCAGTTCTGTTTCCTGTCGCTAGACAGTAATTTTTTTTTTTAAGAAACACTTTTAGCCGTTCGGGTTCTGCGTATGTTTTAGTTCTTCCTATTCTGATGGCATGTCATTGTAAAATGCGGCTGTTGAGGGATGCTTTTGAGTATATTCATGCTTCGTGTTATAAGGACAGCTATGTTTCCCGGGGATGAACGTCTTCTTTTATGTGTTCTTTTTGTGTGCATGTGTTTGTCTTTACATAATGCTACCATGTGAAAGTAGTACGAATATGGCTTGGAGGTTAAACAGTACTTCTACTAGCTGATATTCTATTATTTTAAGACTTTAGATCATACCTCCGAAGTATTGCGTCAAATTTATTTATCATTGAAACAGTGTTATTCGGGAAATCAAGTTTGGCAAAAGGAAAGCTTTAAACATTTGTCAACTATTGCAGTTTGATCAATGATTAATGTTACAAATATTTCTCATCCAAAGGATGTTTTGTTAGGAGTAGATTGCATACCTATATATTGTCTGCATATTTAGGAATCTTAGGCCTGTAAGGAGGCTGTGTTTTGTTCATAAGAAAGAAAGAATGCCCATGTCGAATGAAAAGAAAAAAATGGTCATACACTTCAACCTTGAAGGTAAATCTTCATCTCGTGGATCCACCCCAACTTTGAGCCCAAAGTCAGGTGAATATTTTCTTTATACCGTTGGTCATTTTGGGGCTTGTGAAAAGCACACGGTGAGTTTGGTGGCTACAGTCAGGGTCCTTTCAACTAAATATAACTATAACTGGCTTAAGCTGTCTGTACTGTTTTCTCTGCCTTTACTGTTTAATAGAGCCTTCCAATGTCAGGTGCATATGATATCATCTTTTCTCCTTATTCTGATCGTCCTAGTTCTTTTTTTTTTACTTCCCTAACAAATGTTGAAGCTTTCCTTTTTTTATTCCTTTTTCCTTTTCTAATTGTTTGAATGTTATTCTCAATGACTAGACAAGTTGACTCCTGCGGCGTTTGAGAAGCATTCTGGAAGAGAGACAGCTAGAAAGTGGAAATACAATGTTTGGGTGATAGTTAATGGGGAAAAAGTTTCATTATCAAAGACTGCTTTGCTGAAATACTACAACCAAGCATCTAAAAATGCCAATGGTACTCACAGATCTCATAATGGAAGAGTTTGTCATCGTGATGAGTTTGTTTGCTGTAGCAGGTGTAACAAGGAGAGAAGATTTCGATTGCGGACAAAGGAGGAATGTCGGATTCACCATGATGCTTTAGCAGATGTGAACTGGAAATGTTCTGATCTTCCATATGACAGGTTTGTCTCCCCATTATTGGTTATGTTCTTATTTGATAAATTGGGTTTATCAAGTCCAAGCCTGTTGCCTTTTACACATTAAGGTATTAGTCATTCTAGAACATTCTTCTGGACTTAGTTCTTTTTTCCCCTAAAAAATCCAATTGTTAAAAATTAAAATGTAATTTGTAGATAATGCATGTGGTAACAAAACACATCTTGATCTCCAATTTGATATATGTTGAAGTATGACTTTTCTGATTCCAAAATATTCTTCCATGATCTGTTTTTTATTACTTCTCTATCATGAAATCATTTCTTGTGCTGTTGCTCCCTATATGGCTACAGGAAACAGATGATCAATTCATTCTTTTCATGTTATCTCCTTCTGAACTTTGCTTTGCTGAACTTATTTTTTGTGTATCTGTATCATTTTGGCCCTTTCATATGGAGTTTTTTCTTCTGCTTAATATGCATTTAGTTGAATTAAAATGGATAGCATCTTTTACTGCTCATGAAAACCCATGTGGTCACAGCTTCTGAAAATTATCAATATTCTTTGCTAATGCTATAAGCACCAATATTTCTGCATGATTTTCACTTAAAATCTGTGACTGAATGTTGAGAAACATACCAAGTAATTTTGGGTGAAGAACCTAGTATAGAACATGAAGTATAGTTTTGGTCCAACTGCAGTTCATGATTATTCACTTTTTAGGCAATTTGACAACTATGCTTCATCTAGTACCCTGGCTTTGTGTAAAACTGGATGCCATTATGAGAAGCATAAAATCTTACTGTTTCATCTATTGGAACATGTTAATAGCATTTCTATATGCTCCTATTAGAACCACCAGATAAGAAGGTTAGAAGAAATGAATTGGGCTTGATAGAGTGTCCTTCAGTCGGAGGCAATTTGCGGTCGAACACTCTATTTGGGGCATTACTCCGTAATGTGAAATGGTGACAGGTTATTTTTCAACGTTCATAAAAGTGGGGTTGTGGATAGATAGATCTTTCTCAAGGAAGGGCTCTAGATGTCCTATTTGACATATTCAAGTAGTTCCATTCTTTTACTGATATGCCAGATTTGTTTCATTGGTAGTATCTTAGAAAAGCGGCCAGGTATTCTTCTTACTTGGGTATCTAGCATAAATTTTTGGCACCAAAAGATGTTTTACTTACTTGCTATGTTTTCCTTACTTGCTGTCAAGTAGAAGCCGTAGGTCTATCCAAACCAGCTATGTTTTCCTTACTTGCTGTCAAGTCCTACAGTTCTTGCTTTCATGTCTGTTTGATTGTAGGTGTTTTGGTCAACTTATGCATTAACTTTCAACACTATGTTAGGATTGGATATGCACATGTTAAAGGTTTCGCACAGAAATTTAATCCCCATCAATTCTTCCAAGTGCTTATAAATTATGCTATTGAAGAATTTGCTTGCTTGCAAAAGTAGAATAGTCTCATCATCTGCTGGGAAAATACTCATTAGCTCATAATTGTTTTCTAAATGTCAGAATAACATGTGATGATGAAGAAGAGCGAGCAAGTCGCAGGGTATACAGGGGCTGCACCCGATCTCCAACATGCAAGGGTTGTACTTCCTGTGTGTGCTTTGGGTGTGAAATCTGTACGTTCACTGATTGCAGTTGCCAAACTTGCATCGACTTCACTAGGAATGCCAAAGTTTGAGTCCTGAGTGCCAGTCCTTTTTAAGGGTGGGTTCTTTATTTGCTGCTTTAGCTGGAGCCCATCCTCAAAGAAGAGGCCTTCTAAAACCTTCTCTTTCATGTTATTAGACTTTTAAATTGCCAGTCCCTGAGTTCTGCATTCATGGTGATCATTGACTTAATATTAATTAAAATTGATCTCCACATTGATGTTTGTGTGGTCCATATTCCCATTTTTCTGCTCAGCTATTTTGTTTCTTTCATCGCACTATTAAAAGTATATAACTATTTAAATTTGTTTATTCCTTAATATAATTGACAGATTCCATATTTCTCAATCTCATCGCCGGACTGTAAACCGACTTTTCAGAGTTTTTTTTCTTTCTCTTTTTCTTTAGCATTAAAAAAAAAACCACCAAGATCAGCATGCTCTTCCAAGACCGCATGCATCTTGCAGCTGGACCCGCCTAGTTCATGAAAAGATAGACGTTATGTACAAGATAAGCAGCGCCCTGACATGGTTTGCTAAGGTCCAATCAATATAATAGGCCCAGTAGGGCCTCCTGTGAATTTAGGGGGTAATCGGATTCTCCTCCTTATTACTAGTATCACTTTTTGATACGTTCAGTCTTATGTTGAAACTGAAAGAGCCTGATTAATCATCAGTAACATGCAATGCTAATTACCGTAAAATAGATAATATAATATTATAAAAAAATATAATATAGCATTTAACAAATATAAATTTTATTTATATTTACATAAAATATAATTTTAATTCCTATTTTATAGAATTATGTACTCGATAAATTTTATTTAAAAAATATCTTAAGTTGATATATTTAATTAAATATATCAACTTTAAGTTCATTATTCTACTCTTTCCAGATTTATTATCTTTGCTTTGGTTTGTGAATATAGTTGACATTTTATTATGAATATATACATCTTTAATTATAATGAATATAGCCTGATCATGGTTTAATATTCAAGTTTTATATATAATCCTTCTTTGAAAACAAGAGAAAGGAAAGAAACATAAGGGATTTGCATGTCAATAACATCCAAAAATTCCAACAACAACCAAAAAAAAAAAAAAGGAGAAAAAGAAAAAGACATTTGGTTTCTTACAATTGAAAGATATTTCAATCAAAATTAACTGGACGCCATTTGAAAACTCTTTTTGATTGTGTAATAGACCCTAAATCATATAGATCGTGTACAAATGTATAAGAACATTGAAATATGGGTAAAACACAAATGTTAAGGTTAGCCTGCTAAAATAAACTGACTTCTTACCACAAACTTTGATCGTCATTGTGTCCAACTTTATCTGATTTTGTCAACATTCTTCATTCAGCAAATATATTTAAACAACACATCAATAAAGTGAATAGGCAAGAAAGTCACCAATGGTATAGGAAGAAGAAGTGAATATCAAGTAATGGCAACTTCTCGGACAAATCAAATCCACCTGCAAATACCATCTTCTGCTATAATGCTGCCATCATGGTTCTTCTTGCAGCCTCACGCTTCATCTCAGAAGCTTTACCACTACCTCGGAAATACATGTAAACTTGCTGCAAATTCAAAAGAGAAAACAGAGAGAGAGAGAGATAGGCTTTAGAAGAAACCAAAGTGGAGCAGTTTCGCTGAAAAAAGCAATGAAAGAAGAGGGATTAATGAACCTGAATAACCCAGAGACTGAGCAATGATTCAACGCAAAAAAATCCAAAACCAATAAAGTAGAATGTCTGCAAGTCGAAACGAAGCAAGACAATGTCAAGCCTTCTCAGAGAGATGCAATGAATAGTAAACCAGAAACATGAAAATGGCAAACATATTTTACATAAAATCATGATCCTAAATAATATTTGATACTACAACGTGCTTTAAAAATGACTATGGGGTCCTAATGGCTTGAGTCTTACCCCCACCAAAGCATGTTTGCCGAAGAGATCAATTGCAGGCAAAATACCTCTGCACAAAGAATTACACCATGAAGACATCAGCTACAGATTACCATAGAGGAACTAAAATACAAGATTAAAGTTATTCCTATATGAATGATAAAAACATCTTTTCCAGCAGAACAATTAAGAGACAGTAAAAATGTATTTGGTTGGAAATTCAAGGATAGACTTGCTTCCATTCAGATTGTGTAAAAGTGTAGAACACAAAATATGGCTGAATATTCAGGGAGAAACATTCAAACCCACCCGTGGAAACCTTAAGTTTTAAGAGGCAAGACATCTACTCTGTCAAAACTGTTACCTTCTCTATAAAAGAATTAAACAAAGAATAACCTTACGCAAAATTGTAACAAGCAAAATTCCCTAGGGAGGAAAAAGGTCAAACAAACTTACGCAAGGGATTTTCCCTTGAAAATAATTGGAGGAGCAACTGAAGCAAAGATGCAAAAGCCAATATGCAACTGCAAGGAGGAAGAGAAGAGTCAGAAATGAGGAGCTTTCCAACATATCTTCATGAATATGGAACAATTACAGTGAGAAAGCAAGAAGCATACCAAGTAAAACAAAAAAAACCATCCAAACTTCAATGCACTATCAGTCCTGTAAAAGGAACAGGAACATAACAATATAAGATAAGATTAAGGATTAGGGTAAAAACTTATATATATATATATATATATATATATATATATATATAGCAAACATGTTTTATGATCACTAGGAATAACCCAAAAGTAGTACCTCATAGCACGATAAAGAGGGCGATACCATAACACATAGCCTCCAGGGACCCCAGATATGAAATATATAATGGCAAGAAACCAAATTGTTGGACCTGGAATAAAATATAAACTCATACTATGATATAGATGCCAAAATAGCAATTAAATACTTAATGATTAAGGGCTATACTGAGTAACTTTCAAAACCCACCTTCTCCTTTGATCCAGGCTGTAGTAACAGCTACTATATTCCACGTGAGACAAAGAACCAAACCTTCCCATGTCCAAATAAATTTATAGACTTAAGTCAGTATTGACCACCATAACAAATTGGCAATTTAGACATTTTTGAAGACATGAACAGGAAATGAACATTACAACCAATGCGATCCACCTTTTAACTGAAAGACTCACCGAAGGCTTATATGTTAGAAAGAGAAAGAGAGAAATAAATAGGCAGAGAAAAATAAACTGAAACAATAAGAGAATCCAAAACCAAAATCCAAGCACTGCCATGTTAAACTATTGAAACCTTTTTCAAAAGAAACAAAAAAACCTGAACTTGAACTTGAACTTACCTAACAATGTTGTGAAAGCAACATACTGCAACTTTTGTAGGTGGATTGGTATTTCATTTGCAATGTCATGATGGATAACAGGAAAATATGGTGGCCAATTTTTCTCCTCTATTACTATTCCAGCTACCAAGACGAAGGCAAGAACATATGTCAAAATCAAATTGGTAATGCACAAGCTCATCAAGTCATCAATAATAAAAATAGAACCTACCTCGTGCTATTGCATCCTCCTTCCTTTTCAATTCCTACAAAATATAAAGATAACACTCAGTTACTACGAGCACAATTTATTCTAAAGCAAAAGGAATTGCAAAACCACCTTACAAACAACACAGTTACATATGGCATCCAAACGTACATTTAAGGATCAAGTTATTGTAGAATTTAGAATTTTCACAATGAAAAAGCAAAGAATTCAGAACATAAAAATATTTTAAAAGCATTCAGACAGAAAGAAAAAAAAATTAAACTAAAATGAGTCAGAAATTGAGATTCAAAAACCATGGTTTTGAGTTTTTGTGCCAAGTTAGCAATAATTAAATTACTTCAGAAATGGTATAATTTGAACTGCAATGCGAAAGTAGAAACTTATCACCATTGATACCAAATACCGCAAATAATTAATTGGAAGCACCAGATTTATTATTCATCAGCCAGCCTTGCTCAAATGCAAACAGACAACAAGAAATTACTTGTTCTCGCTTTTTCAGGTCAGCCTCTTTTGCTTGAAGTTCCTTCTCCTTTGCTTTCAAATCCTAGAGTTGATAAGACAAAAAAAAAATCAAAAGAAGTCTTTTGCTTAAACATAATATCCAGAAACATGATAGTAGGCCATTCAATATATGGAAACTTTTAGGATACCTTGGCAGAATCAAGAGGAATATCTATTGTTGCACCACGGTCATATGGTTCAGGAGGAAGGGGTGAAAGCCTTGATGTTGCAGGAGGAACACTACCGGGGTTCTAAATTTTGTGTATTTATAATTAAAAGAAAAACAAGCAAGAGTTTAAGCACTTGCACAGGATCATTAAGTCATGCGTACACAAGCATAACACATAAATGTAACAGCATGTGCAAGACAAGAAAGTAAACCAGTCATATGAGAAACTATTACATTGTCAACAAGCACTCTTGCAAAAAATTTCACAAAGCAAGCAAGGTATAAGCTAATGGGAAAATGAGTCCTATACAAATTTTGGATAAAGAATGACGCACAAAACTGCACCTACAATCAGGTTTCAACAGGTTTTATTCCTAAATATCAGGATATACATACTTTCGAGCCACGTCTCCTGTCTCAGGGAGAAAGCAAGCTTATCCTCTATAATAGCTCTCCTTGAGCTTTGCGTTCATTCCTCGCTCTGGGTAATTTGATCTTTTGTGTAGCACCTATTTTTGGATCTATCTGATTCCCATTATAAGAAAATGTGCTACTTATGAGCGGAGAAAGAAAAGAATTTATTGAAACCCAGCAAGATAAAGTGTAGTGGCTGAGAAGGGTTATGAATTCATCCAAAAAAAGAATTTTGGTAGCACTAGCAATACTAACAGTAGCAACCACCATAAAGACCATTAAAAAATGAAGGCATTTCCAATCATGTTATCAAATATTGTTAGCATCTTCGCCGTAATGACAATCAATCTCATCACTGCAACTACTACAACAACTAAAAATCTAGTGCCACTACTATTCATTAGAATCCAGTGTTGTCAAAGGCGCAAGGCGCACTCTAAGCGCTAGAACCCTTATATTGCCTTAGGTGCAAGGCGCAAAAAAAGCGCTCGCCTGAGTGAAGTAAGGCGCAATATGTAAATGTGTGTGTATATATATGTATATATATAATAAGCTTAAGATATATAATTATGATAATAAACTCTAAAGAGTGATCCAGTTTATTTACAAAACATGAAAAAAAAAAAATTTTGCCCAATATGCATGCTTTCCTTACGGTCCCATATCTGTTGTTGAATTCTCAAATATTGAGAAGTGGAGAGTTTGATACTATCCCCTTTCTTATTATAAAAGGTACATCTAATGAAAAAAGTTAAAATTAAAGAGAACTTCAATCAGGCGAGCTTTTTTTACGCCTATCGCCTTACAAAAAAGCGCGCCTAGGCGCACCAGGCGTACGCCTGATCAAATGAGCCTCGCCCGAAAGGGTCTGAGGCACTTTTGTTATCTGACGCTAAGGCGCAAGGCGTAGGCGCGCCTAGGCGCACGCCTTGACAACACTTAGAATCTAGGAAGCACGAACATTCCTGTCAGGGAAGTGTCCAAGTGTCAGACACACGACACGGACACAATTGCGACACCGCGGAATACGTGTCAGACATGCGAAGACACGTCAAAAAATAAAAATAAAATCGGACACTGTCAAAACATGACCAAGGCACGGGTGAACACGTCCGGACATGGACGGACACGCAATGAAGGGTTATTTTTTTGTATTTTTTCCCCTAAATTTGAAATCAACAATGAACAAAAGTTCATATCCTAAGGAAGTCAAATGCTTGAAATTCATAAAGAAAAAAGAAGAAAACAGAAAGAGAAACAACAAGAACAGAAAGTTAAATGCTAGAAAGAGTGGGAGTAGAAAGTAAAGTGTCAACGTAAATATGCTACAGAGATTGAGAACGAGAGAGAAAAAAGACAGAGGCAGTACAAAATGAGACAAGCATGAAAAGAATTCTCTTGTTGAGTAATTTAGTATGATAATTTAGAGCCTTTCGGCATTTGAGTTTGAGCTATTTGGTCTTAATAGGTTTTTTAAATTTTAAGTTCAAAACTGATTTTAAAAAATTAAAAAGTTATTTGCATGTTAATATTTAATTGAAAAATATCAAATTTACATTTGTATTGTATATTATTATATAAAATATTTTTTATTGCCGTATCATGGCGTACCCATGTCTTAATTTTCTAGAAATTTCCGTGTCACCCTATCCATGTCGTACCCGTATTACGTGTCCGTGCTTTCTAGATTAGAATCAAGTCAAAGCATGACCATCATGTGAAAATCAATGATTGACTTTCACTAGTCATTGCAACCAAGTACCAACCTATGCGTTAATAGACACATACAAAAGAGGTTAGTATGTTAACCATTCTCTATCAGCCACCATTTTTTGCTGTTCCCAACAATTGAAATCCCAGTATCAAACATTATGTAGGTAGAGGTAACCAGACAATTGTAGGAAAAAAGTACTTACTGTAGTATAAAAGGCACCTCCACCATAATTTGATTGCCCTGATCCTTTCCTAACTGCTGGGTCCTGCAATAAATAAAATGGAAACATACAGGTCATTATAAGCAAAAACAAAATCAAGAGCTTCAACAAAAATTCATCTTGCACAAGTTAAATCATTACTTAAATTTTTAAGGATATACGGTGACAAAGTTCTGCGTGTTCAAGCTTAAGAAAAACAAGTAAACCTTATTCACCAAAGAAAAGCCACATACCATGAATTCACATGTATCAGTTTTACGTATCAGAAACAAAGGTTATTTATCTTGTTTTTCTTAAACAAAAATCACCATCAACTTGTCTATGTTTAGAAAGTACATGACAGAATAATGGCATTATTAGAGTCTAACCTCAGTTTCTTTCACTTCGTAGCTTTACATTTCCCGCAATGAAGAAAAAAATAACATGAACACAATTATTAGAGCTACATTATGGAAAACAAGAAATCCTATCTTAAAATGAATTAATTCTAACATAAAGAATTCCAATCGGCAGCGGAAATAAAACAGATCTAGCAATTTAGCTAATCAGTCATCCAACTCAACAAAACCTACTGATCAAATCTCGCAAGAAGAGAACAGAAAAATGCACAAATCTACAATCGGAGGCACTGGCATTTATGGAAAGTCGGATACATATAAGTAAATACGTGCGTACGGAACTTACCGAGAAAGGATTGACCTCTTCCTCCTCGAAAGGGCTAGAATCGTAGCGGCTCATCAAATCTAAAAAATGAAATTACTAACACTAGAACAATGCGAAATAGATCTGAGTTTGAGACACTGAGAAAGAAGAGAAAATATTTGGCGGAAAAAAAAATATATATATCGATTTCGAGAAAATATAGGAGAAGAAGAAAGAAGGGATAACAAGATAAAAAGGAGTTTCGTAGGCCGCTGCTGGTGCTTAAATACGAATTTGTAATGGGCTTGATTGAACTTTTAGTTTATAGATTCTGAAGGCCTCGTTTAGCATTGACACAATTTTTGAGGTCAAAAGCTGTTTTTTATCGCAAACGTAATGTTAAACAGAAAAAAAAAAATTTAACTTCTGCGGTTGAAACCATGGTTTAAAAAGCCAAATTAAAAAGCCAAAAAATATAGCTTTTGGACTTGAAAAGCTGGCTTTTTGATAAAATGACTTTATTATCCTCACATCTCTACACTTTTATTATTTTAAACATATCTTTTTTTGACATTTCAATTTCCAACAACACTTTTGAAACACATAAAAGTTTTTAAACCACATTTTTTCACCACACTTTATAAACACACTTTTTCCAACTCGAGCTTTTTCCAACCCAAGCTTTTTCCAACAGCAATGCTAAACTAGCCCTAAGTCCAATTTTGAGCCAATTCGGCGTTTTTTTTTTAATAATTAGTTTTAAGCCCATCACGAATATATAATTATGTATAAAAAATTCAATTATAACATTATTAATAAATTTTAATATAAAATTAGTAAGAAAAAAATTTGAGATCAATACATAACTATAATTTTAAAATATATATTTTTGGATCATATATCATCTAATATTTATATTTACTCAAAATCTAATAATTTCTTTGATTCCAAATAAGTGGAATGTACTCTTCTTAAAATCAACTCTATCTATGAACTTTTTTTCATTCTTTCGTTGGGAGTTATTTTATAAAATGTTGCAAATGATTTTTTTAGGGATTTTTATTATTTTTGAAGAAGTGTTATTTCATTTAATGGCCTAATAGATAAAGTAGCTGATAAAGTTTAATCTTTTTTATTTATTTTAAATTAATAAAATATGATCTAATTAAATGTTTCATTTAAAAATTTTAACTTTATAAAACATATATAATCTTAGGTAATTTATAACTACTTCTTCCAATAATTTGCGACTCACTTTTAGGATTAAAATTTGATAAATATGATTTAATTTAAAAAATAAAATAATTTCATAAAAACATCAATTAGTTTAAATCTTATCATGTAAAGTAAACAACATAATAAACATTAATTTATATAAAATGAAAAAGCTAATGTTAATTTATGCAAACTGTTATTATAAAAATGCTAAATCAAAAACCATAAGAACATATATACTAATAAGTTAAATTGAGGCAAATTAAATGTTTTAAGATTAATTTTTGCTCGTTTGCCAAAAAAAGATTTTGTGCTCAAATTTTATCAAAATAAAGACTACTGCAAGATTTTATCTATGCCGCCGCCATCACCATTTTAACCTGCTCCTCCTCCACCGTTCCCTTACTCTCCTCCACCGTCTTCAAATCCTCAGCCACCATGACTCTTGCAGCAGCACTTCCATAACTATACTCACTATTATACGCTTCACTAGAAACCTTGAGCGGATCGTTATATTCTCCCTGGTTCACGAGCCTCCACCTCTCTCTCCTTCTCCTGTTTGACTCTGTTGGGTTCTTGTAAACAAGATCCTTGAGCAAGGAATTGGAAACTGAATCCGTATCAGTTTCTTCTCCGTTGTCAGGATCGTTTAGAAGGACATCCTGATCATCAACAGAGAAGGGTAAAATCTTTAAAGAAAAAGAAAAGAAAAGAGGTTCAATTCCAGATCTGTTAGCCCAGAGAGTGCTGGTGCCGGAGTAAGGTCCAGGAGGCGGCGCCATCGCTTTGCTTTGATTTGCTTCCGTGCGTTGGGACTTTGAGCGACGGAGATCCCAAAGAAATAGTCTGCAGTGAAGGAAGAAAAAGCAAGCGGGGACATATTGTGCTTCTTCCTCAATCTTTGCCGCTGTTACTCGACCGATTTTGGCTTCAAAACCTTGGGTGTTTTGCGGTTGTTCCTCAATCCTTGGGTGGCTGCTTTCTTACAAACCCTCTGTTCCTCCCCCGACTGCCAAGATTCAACATGAAGGGAGGTAAATCCAAGTCAGATACCAGGAGCGCCAAGTATGGAAGATTGATTTGAGAAAAACCCAGATTGATTTGAAAAAAAAAAAAAAAAAAAACAGCGGCTGCCTTGAGAGATTGGCTGGGGTTCCGGTTTATGCTTTGAGTATTTCAGAGGAGGAATTCGCGTTGGTTTCGGGTGTTTCAACAGAAAAAAAAATCACTTGGGTTGTGTTTCAAGAAAGAGGATGCTGAGGCTCTTTTGGAACAAATGAAGAGTATGGATCCTGGCATGAGAAAAGAAGGTTCTACAGTGGTTGCTGTTGCTCTCAACAAGGAACCAGGTCTTCATGATCTCATCAATGGTGATCCAAATACTGAATTATCCAATGTTCGAGAGGATCGTGAGACAGATACGGAGTGCTTGCACATTCCAGAAAAGTTAGTTACAACCATCTTTGCTGACGTGGCATCAGTCAAGACCGATTTTGATTGGAAGAAGCTCTTCACAATCTCCTCCGATCAATCGTTGCTGTTTTTCCCACCTCAACACTCAAATGGATCCATCACCGTCAAACCTCCAGCTAAGGTTTTTGAAGAAGGAGCAATTGTATGGATGAACTCAGTTGTGGCGCAGTTTGTTGGCAAGGCACCAAACTTCAGCACATTTCAGAGACTTGCCAACATGTTATGGGGAAAGAATGGAGCAGTGGTGATCAAATCTGCTGGCCTGAACTTATACCTAGTTCAATTTCCGAATGCTGACACCAGAGAATGGATTCTTGAGCAGGGACCTTGGCACATTCAGAATAAGCCACTCATTCTGAGAAAATGGGAGCCAGGTATGAAATCATTAGAGTTTAATTTGAAGAAATTACCTGTTTGGATCCATTTGGGAGGAGTTCCTCTGGAATTGTACACCAGACGTGGCCTCAGCTATATTGCTAGTGCCCTAGGAACTCCATTGTATATGGATAGAATCACTGCTAGCCAACAGAGATTGGCCTATGCAAAGGTATGTGTGGAGATTGCAGTGGATGTCCCCATCCCAAAATGTATTAATGTTGAGTTATGTGATGGCACTATTGCAAATGTTGTTGTGGATATCCCTTGGTACCCTCCAAAATGCAAGCATTGCAATTTGTTTGGGCATACAGACAGAAATTGCACCAAACAGCCTGTAGGGGCTACCAAAGTTTGGATTCCAAAGGAGGGGCCTAAAGCAGAACTGTCAAAACATGATGCACAGGCTACAAGCAGTGTAGAAGTCGAAAGCAGTGCCCTGCCTATGGCTCAAGAACAGAAAGAGGCAAGTATGAAGGAAACAGAAGTTAATGAGGGCAGTAAAGGGAGAGGAAGCAGAAGCATACAGAAAAGCAAGAAGTCAGTATTAGCTGGTTCCCAAAACAGATTTGACATCCTGAGTGACTCAGAGAGGACAAATGTAGACCCTGGACAAACTAGTGGCTCTGAGCAATGGAGAGAGGAGGAACAATTGGTGGAAATCCTTCCAAACTCTCCTAAGAAGCAAAGGGCAGCAGCAGCAGGAGTTGCAGACTTGATGAAAGCCTTGAAGAATAAGAAGAAAAGGCCCATTGACAAGGGGAAAAGAGGTAAGGCAGTTTTACCTGCCTTTGGAGTGACCCCCCCTCAACTTTCATGAATTTTATAGTATGGAATACTAGGGGGCTAAACAACCCTCAAAAGCAGAAAAGTATTATACAGAGAATAAACTGCCTGAAGGCAGACCTTGTTTGCTTACTGGAAACAAGAGTAAAACAACAAAACATGCCAGCTATAGTAGATAGGCTCTTTCAGGGATGGAAGCTACATCACAACTACTTAGAAGCTTATAATGGGAGAATATGGTTCCTATGGAGAAATCAGATGCAGGTTGATCTTATTGCAACATCTGATCAGAGCATTACATGCTGCACCACTTATAATTCTACCAGGTTCTACATTACAGCAATTTATGGAAGCAATGAAGGCATAAGTAGAAGAAGGCTTTGGCACCATCTTCAGGACATTCAAGGCAGAATTAATGGCTCTCCTTGGCTTTTGGCTGGAGATTTCAATGTTATAGCAAGACCACAGGAAAGCTCAGATTTTAATGGCTCCTACATGCTTACCTCTGATATGAAGGATTTTCAGGACTGCTTGACACAGCTATCAGTGTTTGATCATACCAGTACTGGACCAGCATTCACTTGGTCCAACCACCAAACTGATGCTTACTTGGCTAAAAAGCTTGATAGGGTCTTGGTGAATGATTGCTGGCATACACAGTTTGCTCACTCATTTGTTGAGTTTTTAGCTCCAATGGTTTCTGATCACTGCCTAGCATACATAAAGATGAACTTGACTGCTCATTCTCCCCCAAAGCCATTTAGGTTTTTTAATTTCTGGACTAGGAATCCAGAGTTCCTGAACATTGTGGAAAACTCTTGGCAAGAGCCTTTCATTGGCAATCCTATGACCACTCTATTCCACAAATTGAAGAGATTAAAGGCAGTACTGAGGGCATTTAACCTGGCCATATATGGAAACATTTCAGGGAAGGTTCAAGATAAAAGGCAAGAATTGGAGAGCATGCAGATGAGCAATCTGTATCAAAGGCCATCTAATACTCTTGTTGAAACAGAAAGAAGACTCTATGCAGAATTGATGGAACTCCAAAAGGCTGAGGAAAGTTATTACAGGCAGAAATCAAGGATAAAATGGCTGCAGGAGGGGGATCAGAACACTCATTATTTCCATAAAATGGTGTCAGCAAAGCATAGCAAGCAATCCATCAGAGTCTTCTATGACGATGAGGGAAGGAAGTTGGAAGATTTTGACCAAATCTCAAAGGAGGCTGTAAGGTTCTTTCAGAAGTTGATTGGGACTGAGGACAAACAGGTCACAGACTGCCCTAGGGAGCTTCTTACTGAACTTATTCAGCCTGCCTTGCCTGCTGAAGCTAAGGACAATTTAGCTAAGGCTGTTACAAAAGAGGAGGTGAAAAGAGCCATGTTTGAGCAGAATGGGGACAAAGCCCCAGGGCCAGATGGATACACTGCACAGTTTTTTAAAACTGCTTGGCCTATTGTGGAAGAGGATGTCACTGCAGCAATCTTATCCTTCTTTCAATCAGGGAGCAGGATATCATTCTTTAACTCTACATGTATTGCTCTTGTCCCAAAATTCCAGAATCCTAATCATATGAAGGACTTCAGGCCTATTTCATGCTGCTCTGTCATTTATAAATGTATTACCAGGATCATCACTGCCAGGCTCACTCCACTCCTTCCTGCTATGATCTCCAGCAATCAGAGTGCCTTCATACCAGGGAGAAGCATCTCAGATAATATTCTCATGGCTCAGGAACTGGTCAAAGGGTATGGAAGAGCAACCTTATCCCCCCATTTTGCAATGAAGATTGATCTCCAAAAAGCTTTTGATTCATTAAATTGGGACTTCATTCTCACTGTTTTATCAGTTTATGGATTGCCTGATAAGTTCATAGGATGGATCAAGGCATGCATCACTTCCCCAAAGTTCTCAATTTCTCTTAATGGGGGATTAGTAGGGTACTTTGAAGGAGCAAAGGGGTTAAGGCAGGGAGACCCTCTCTCTCCTTATCTTTTTGTCATTGCTATGAATGTTTTATCCAGACTTCTGGATGCAGGGGCTCTTCATGGAGTTTACAGCTACCATCCTAAATGTCACAGAATCAAGCTTACTCACTTGTGCTTTGCAGATGATCTGCTGATTTTTGCAAAGGGTAACTTGGATTCTGTTGTGGGCATACAGGGTATTCTCCATTACTTTTATACCATTTCTGGTTTGCAATTAAACCCTTCCAAGAGTGAAGTCTTCTCCTCTGGTGTTAGTAGGACCACTCTACTTGAGATGCAAGAGTTGACAGGGTTTAAACTTGGCAAACTACCTGTTAGGTACCTTGGGGTCCCTTTGGTCACAAGAAGACTCTCTGCAAAGGATTGTTCTCCTTTGATCGACAGAATTACTCAGAGAATCAATAGCTGGGCAGCACGCATGTTATCCTATGCAGGAAGGCTTCAGCTCATTCAATCTGTTCTTTTTAATGTGTCCAATTTCTGGTGCAGGCACTTTGTATTGCCTAAGCCTGTTCTTAAAAGAGTTAATCAATTATGCAGCAGGTTCTTCTGGAAAGGAAGAGATGACTCAGCTAAGGGAGCAAGAGTCAAATGGAGTTCCATTTGCTGTCCAAAGTCAGAGGGGGGTCTTGGATTAAAAGACTTGGGAATATGGAATAAGGCTTGCATTATTCAGCACTTATGGGCACTTCTCTCTCAGGCAGGTTCATTGTGGATTGCCTGGCTTCATGCCTATGTGCTGAAAGGAAGAATAGTGTGGCAGGTTCAACCTTCCCCAGGAAGCAGCTGGACATGGCGTAAAATGCTTCAGCTGAGGGCTTTGGCTTTGAGGTTCACCTCCAACCAGAATGGTGCTCTAACTTGGAAGTTCCCTGGGAACAGATTTATGGTGGCTAAGGTCTGGAATGATCTCAGGCCTAGGCAGGACAAGGTGGAGTGGGATAAACTGATCTGGTTTCCATTTCATATTCCTAAACATGCACTGGTAGCTTGGATGGCTATATTGGACAAACTGCCTACAAAGAACAGATTGATGTCATGGGGTATGGAGGTGGATGGCAAATGTGAGCTATGTCAAACTGAGCAAGAAACCCGGAATCATATATTTTTTGAATGTGACTATTCAAAGGAAATCTAGGGGCATATACTATGCTTATGTCAACTTCATAGAAGCATAAGGAGCTGGCAAGCAGAGCTGCAATGGGCAGTAAACAGAATCAGAGGAAAAACTCTCATTTCTGTTATTTTGCGTTTATCATGGAGTGCCTTTCTTTACTCGATCTGGAGGGAGAGAAATAATAGGTGTTTTAATCGCCTTCAATCCACACAAGGAGCCATCATTGAGCAGATAAAAGAGATCATCAGAATGCGATTGTTGGGGCTCAAGAACATTAGTCCTGATGAAGTGAACCGAAGATTGGATGCAGATTGGGGACTGTCTCTTTTTTCCTAGGATATTTGTCCATTCTGGTATAGCTTTACGTATTGCTGAAGTATGTTGCTATTGTTCCCTGATTGATTAGTGGTATTAAGTTTTGTTCAAGTATTGTTTAAGTATGTATAGCTTTAAGTACATGTTGCACATGATGTTGGATGTAGCAGTTTAACTGCTTCCTGGATAAATAAAACACTTACTTATCCAAAAAAAAAAAAGATTTTATCTATTAGAAACTTTGAATTGAATGCTCAAAAATTAGAGAAAAAAAAAAACAAAATTTTATAAAATAGAAAAATATTATTCATCCTACCATTTTTGTTCAAAAAATTTGTACTGCTTGACATAATATATAATCATTAGTTTGATTGTAATATCTCATTTATGAATTAATTGACTTACTCATGAATTGGTAAATCTCACCTTTGAATTTATTCAATAATTTATGTCATATTAAAGAGTTTAAATATTTCGGACAAAATTGATGGGGCAAGTATCATGACTATTATATATTAAATTCAACTTGTTATGGAATTGCTCTGATTTTATATTAAATTCAACATAAGCCAATGAAGAAAATTCTACAATAGAAAAGAAAAAAAATTCTAAAAACTTGTAAAAGAAAAATGAAAAAATTCAGTCATTTATACCTTTGAACATGTCGCAACTTTCATCTTCGCTCTATTTGAAAGATCTTTCATGACTTCAATGAGACAAAAAAAAAGGTGATTATTGCTAGAACTATTCATAAAAATATATGTAAGTTTATTGTCTAAAATAATTCATAAAATTCTATGCTGTTCAAAAAAATATTAATAATTCGTAAAATAAATCTCTTGAAGAGATATGAAAATAATAACAAAAAGTCATATACAATAAATTTTAACAATGTAAGAAGGCAATGGTGCAAAACATCACATATTCACTTTTTCCATTCCATGAGAATTACAATCTTTACAAAAGTTACAAAACACAAATAAAAACAAAAATAATAACATGATATGCTAAGTGCTAGAAAACCTACAAACCATAATGAAAGTTATTAAGGTTGAGGCATCTATTTATAATAGTGAATAAAAGACAAAATAATTAAGATTTTAAATATGAATTAAAAACAAAATAGTTAAGATTTTAAATATGATTTTTTAATGTATTTGATCGTAAAAGGAAAAGAAATATTTAAAATTTAAATTGATTGGAAACCGAAAATGGGAGTAATTTATGGAATGTAATAACACGTAAAAAATTTCTAAAAATGAAAATATAAAATAAAACATTAAAAAGTATAAATGGATCAACATATATTAGAGTGCTTAAAAGGGAAGAAAAAAAACATATTGGACAGCTTTGATTAGAAGAAATGAAAATATATTCATGATTAATTAACGATTTATTTAATTTCATTTTTTATTTGTATTATTAATAAATTAATTGTAACTTATTCATATAAGATAAGAATATTGGATATTTAAAAGGTAATAGCTCTAATCAATTTAGTCAAAAATTATTTTTAATTAATAAAAATATATCAATTAAAATCATTATATATACATAATAAATGTATTTACATTTACAAAGCTTAAAAGGAGCCAATAAATAAGTTATAGGTTAAAAAAGTTGGAAAGTGAATTTTTTTTTTTTTACATAAATGTAATTTAAGAGTTGAATATTTATAATTGAAAAAAGATTACACAAAATTATTCTATGTATTAATGATGACAAATTAAAGTTTTATTACCTTTAATATCATTTTAATTGATAGGTATTTAAGATAAATAATAATAAAAAGTAAATGTAATGAGTTTAATTTTTTAATTTTTTAAATTAAAAATACATCAAATAAAATAAATTGCATTTATTAGAAGACATATGAAGATTTTTTAAGACCGTCCATATGTCAAAAATATAAACCATCCATGTAGGATTTTTTCCTTTTTTGCCAAAAGCTTTGGCTTTTATATATTTATATAAGATATATAAGATTAAAAAAAATCCTAAAATCTCCCTATTAATATGAAAAATAAGATAAACTTTAAATCTAAATAAGATTTATTGTAATTCTCTTTTCTTAATTTAAATAGAAAGAAGATAATACAAATCAAAGTAAATTTTTATATACTATAGATTTAGACACATAAAAGTTAATTTTTTTTTTAACGTGGGTGATTAATTAAAAATTATATCTTAAAATAAATTATTTTAAAATAGTCAACTTGTCAAAGTATATAGTAAATAGTAGCTTTAATTTTGGTAGTCAATTAATGTAAAAAATTTAATTGATTAATGAGTATATAACATTATATCAATTTAGGTAATCCACGTGTCAAAAGAATAGACTGTCCACATAAGATTGTTTCTTTTTTTGTCGCTTTGCTTTTTATATATTTATATAAGATTCTGCCTTTTCTTTAGTACTATTTATTCTTTTTTGGAAAAATAATTAAAAAACTATTTATTGACTGATTTTGTTTTGGAGTTCTCTAACAATTAATACTAATTAGTTATTTATTTGAACTTCTTCATGCTTGGAGGAGGGATTTTAAGGAAGTAATTCATTTGTAAAAATACTTTTAAAATTTTAAAATAGAATTATTTTGTTTGACAAAATTAAAATTAGAATTCTTAAAATTCTTGAAATTTGAAAGAGGATTTTTAGAGGGCTCAAATTCTCTTTTCAAATGCCACCTCCAGATGTGGAATTTGTAAATTTTTTTGATTTTTTACTAAAGATATTAATATTTATTATATATTTTTTTTACACAACTTTTTTTTTCGATTTTAACTATGAAAACTCATTTTAATTTTTTATATTATTAGTAATATCTATATATTTTTACAAATCTATTGATATCCATATTGCATATTTTTCTCAATATTTTTTTATTTTATCTCTAATATTGTTTTTTTATCTCATCAGATTTCAATATTCAAAATTTTTTTTCTAAATCCAAACAATACAATTACAAATGCTAGTATTTTGAATTGATGCATTTTAAAATACTAGTATTTCAAAAAAATTCAAAATTTGAAAATCCCTCATTCAAACGGATGGTAAAGGTTTTAGATTTCCCAAACGATTTAGTAAAATGATACATACCTTTTATGATATATTAAAAAATTTTAAAAATGAGACGTGTGGCAATATCTTTATCTCGTTTGTAAAGTTAAAAATTTCATTGTCCTTGTATAAAATACGAACAAAATTATTAATACAATTTTTTTTTGATAAATGTAGATCTTACAAATCAGAATATATATATATATATATATATATATATATATATATATATATATAATTTTATACTAAGAAGGGTTCAAAAACCATTCAGGTAATCAGATGTTAAAGAGTCAAATTCAAAGGTCATTTCCTAAATCCAAACAAATTTAAAGCCAGCCAGCATTGATCCAACTGATCAGCTTCCCTGATCTCAATTTTATTATTATTATTATTATTATTTCCATAAATTGGATAATGTTTCTGCAGTCCTGCAACCTAATAAATTTGCATTGCAAATTCAGGGCAACCATTTAGGACATCGTCGTAATTATGGCCAAAATCTATGTTTCAAACAAAACACATCATCTGCCCAACCCCAACAACATGATAATCCTAATAATATTAATATTAATCCAACAAACACCAAGAATATGTTCATAAGTTGTCCACATCAATGGACCAATCAATTCAGGCAATTTTAAAAAACAAAATGGACGCATCTATCACGTTTAGAGATGATAATAGAACAGAACGAAAACAAATAATTTATTCATTTCAATCTCACTCTTGCGTGAATATTAAAGCCCTCTACTTTCATGATGCAAGTTATATCCATAACTGTTCTACATTGCTCCACGTCGCTCCACACTATTTTTTTATTAATTATTTTTAATTTAATATTATAAAAAAATATAATATAATTTATTCATAAACATAATTTTCATTCAATACATTCTTGAAAGTGTTACTGTAATGTGATTTTGTTACTAATACTTGCTACGTTCATAAATACACAGAAGACATTCTTGAAAGTTACAATTTATAGTAATATTTTCATCTAATACATTGTAAATTATGAATTAAGTTGTCAACTATTACATTTAATAAAAAATTATTATTATAAATAGTATATTAACTACTCCTAATTCCTAAAGAGTGTTCTAACCGCAATCTTTAGCAAAACCAATAATAATGTTATGAAACAAATGATTAGCATATTTCTGCCATAGCAAAGACATTGTTACATGATTTAATGAACAACAGAATGATTACAAAAGTAACAGACCTGAAAACTCAGACTGCTCATAGTAACAGCAATGAGGTTCCTTAGTTGATAACCCTTCAAAACTCCTCTTGCATAAGAGCTTGGGATGTAACTTGGGTGTGTTAGTTGGAGCATTTTCTGCTGCCTCTTTACAATGGATGTATTTTCTCAGATCAGAATCTGATGGATCAAATCTGTCAGTTCCATTCATAAACTGATAACACCAGGTTTATTGCCAACTACAAGTCAGTCTCCATTTGATTCATTACTGGGACGCTCTCTTCGTACAATGTCCAATAGATCTTGAACAACTTCAGACATTGGTGGCCGGAATTCTGGTTCAGACTGCAAAAATGAAGTTGAGGTTAGACAAGCAATTGTACTTTAAAATGGGGAGAGAGATAGAGAGTGAGATCCCAAATTACATATTCTCTCCTTTTTTTTTTTTTTGCTGCAAAAGAGGTCGTAACTTAGAGATAGGGAAAGGAATTGGGATTCGAACTCCAGACTTACTGGATACCACCTCCTAAGGGTGGCTGCCAACTGGGCTAAAGCCCGGGTTCACATATGCTCTGTTTTTAATAAATCATTCATGGTTACACCATTAATATGAAATACAGCATGCATAAAAGCAAGTAATTGACACCCTTTATTAACTTTCCTGCCATTTAAGATCATGAATGCAAATTAAAACAATTTAAAGTAATACATATTGTCAACCAAGTCAACCATACGTAGAAACAGACTAACTTTTGTTTGCCCTTTAAACCTTCCAGGCTTCGTATTTATCAAGAACCATACTTCTTCATGGCGAAGTGCAAAATATATGCAGAAGAATATATCCAAGATGTTTGGATGCTTAGGCAGGGATGTCCTACCTAAAAATATGTCTGATATCAAAGAGCTACATGCTCAATCTCACACCTTTTTATATCAATTATCATCCTTTGAATCTTTCCAATGGCCATAAAAAATCTAGGTAATATTGAAATTTTGGAATTCAGTGGGCTCTTGTCATTTGGAAGGCAATTCGTCGAGAATCCAAGTCTTCAAACTACTGTCAGCTTTTACTTACTATATCTAGAGAGAAAGAAAAAAAAAGGAAGTATAGTGTTTCTCCTTTAACTGACGCCTCTTTGGTTTCTCAAATCATTGAAGTTGTTTGACTGAAAATTAGCAGCCACAGCAAGCTCTAAAAGACCATCTCTAACTCCTCTTTTCAGCTACAGTGGGAAGAATTAAGTTCTTTGGTAAAAGTTTATTTTTGATTTTCTTTGTGTGTGTGTGTGTGTTGCTATTTCTTGCTAAACTCTATTAGCTTTGTATCTTTGTAGCAGGAAATTTCCCTGCTTCTTTTGGATATATAAATTCTTACTTATCCAAAAAAGGAAATGTAGGTTAAATTAGACAAACACAAAAAGATGAATAAATTCCTACCCTCATCCCCACTATAATCTATATTCATGCCATCATAGACTATATTATACAGTAACACATTCCAATCTAATTTGCTCTGCATTTCAGAAGCCTATTGTAAGTCTACCATTCTGTCAGCGTATATTAGGTTCTGGAACCAATTTTACATCCTAAATAGAATGCTTAATTGCTTATAAGCAAATAGTATTTGTGTGTGTGCACGCAGCGCACATATATAGCATATAAAAAACTAACCATGTTATTCTCACCTGAACACACCGAGAAATGATATCAACAAAGCGTGACAACGACTTAGCAGGATATTCTCCATTGAGAGAAGGATCAACCATCCTAGATAATGCTTCAATATCATGGAGTTGAGGGATTGCCCATCTCACTAGAAATTGCTCCCCTCTACTCCTTGTCCTAAATAACATTTTCAAGAAAATATATATTAATCAGATTATTGAACTGGACATATAATGATAAACTGCAATAAGGTTTCACCCCTTTACCTGTCATAAGATTTCCGGCCAGTTAAGAGTTCCAACATAAATACTCCAAAGCTGTAAACATCACTCTGGAAAGTGTAAATTCCGGACTCAAATTCTGGAGCTCCATAACCATAAATTGATTGTAGTTGTCCCGACAACTGAAAGTAGAACAGTTTCAGAATTGCTAGCTGAATGCGCAAGAAAGATTTAGGTAGCGGCCCCCAACCAAATGATATTATGATGGCAGAGTACAAAACTCAACAATAAGCATTTAGTTTCAATATTTTCCTAACTTCAAGCAAAATAAAATATCTTGAACATTTTCCCTACATGACTGATCACAAACTTTTCCTAGCCAACAATACCACCATTTCTGCCAGAAAAACATTAAAAATGTAATTATGCCATTGAGTGCAGCTGCTTATTACTGCACTAGTAATAATGCTGACACTTTTATAGAAGATATGGCATAAAGCTTGTTTGTCTAGCTCAATCTTTTTAAATAAACAAAGACTACATAATTGATTTCAGAGGCACATATATTACCAGCACAAACATGATTCAGTTATTGGCTGCAAACAAATCAACAACAAAACTTACAGGATACAATAAGCATATCTACAAATTCCTGAAAAGATTAGTTTGGGGGAGATTGCTGTTGCTGCTACTCAAACCAGCTTTAGGTAAACAAGTAATTAGAGGAAAGGTGAGGCACTCTTTTTTTATGCTTACACTAGTAGGCATGTGAACAGGCCAGTTTCCTCTCCCAGATATAGAATTATCTGGGACTTCCTCTGAATAATATTCATACCAAAGAAAATGCCAAAGTACCTGTCCTTAGTGTTAATATCATGCTGTCGCGGACAATTGAAACCTCCAAAATTTCTCTTTATACTAAAAGTAAGAAGGCTAGATGAATAGTCAAATGAGCAAATAAAGAAGAGACCCAAAAAAAAAAAGTAAAAAAGTAAAAGATTATCTCAAGAGCTTAAATCAGACATTCACCATTACAGCTGCTTCCATTTAATATTCAGACTCATGTCAATTATTTTCCTCAAAACTGATGTTTCCTAGAAAAATGTTGTTATGTTGTTTAACTTTTTTCATTTTTGAGGAATTTCTTTTAACTTATTAATTGCACAACAGCCACTTCTGAAAATGCAAACAATCCAGTCTCAATAAAATTAGAAATTTGTGTTCTACCCCAGTTAAAGTTTTAAGCTTTACCACTGTCCCATGTTCAAAGAGGCAATAATAAGGTGATGACAATCTTAAACCTACCTGACTTACAGAACCTGATGCTATTAATGGAGCCAAGCCACAATCAGAGACACGCACATCGAGATCATCATCAAGGAGAACATTGGCAGACTTGAAATTTCTGTGTACAATAGGTGGCTGGCAGGCCTCATGCAGATACCTTCTCATATAAAACAAGAAAATCAGGACTGAGATAGTGTGCACTTCAACAACAAAGCTTAAGGACAGGGTCAAAGATAATTAACAAATCCCCCCCCCCCCCCCCCAAGAAAAAAGGAAAAGGAAAAAAGTGTTTGTGTGTGTTGAGGGGGAAGAAACCATGAATTTATCAGTTTAGTTTACTCTGTAGGTTCTGCAATGATGTCAATCTGCAGATCTAAGAACTGCCCAAGTATTTTTACTATTACATGGCACTGTTAAGTATATAAATTACTAGACTCATAGACTAATTTCACTCTTAATTCTTTTTCCACTCCAGCATACTTTGGAACAGAAAGGTAATTGGCAGAAAATACAAGAAGGTTCATCAGAAAACCTCCCACCTGCAGTTAGTCATTGCTTTCTTTTGACCTGTTCATAATTATCTTAATTTTACTCCCACTACTAACTTAGATTTATTGTATTTACAATTTAGTCTTTATAAACTAAAGCAGTGAGGTTCTAATCAGATTCAATTTCATAATATAACTCCTTGTTAATAACATCATGCTCAAGCGTTTGCACAATGTAATTGATGACACCCCTTCCACTTAAAGAAAGATTCCAACCACAGCAGCCCAACCAATTGAAATCTAAAGTTGAACCTACTAGAATAGAGAAGAAGCAATGCAAGATATAGCCATCTCATCTTAATGGTAACTTGACTTACTCTAAGGCTCTAGCAGCTCCAAGTGCCATTCGAATACGGGCATTCCATGAAAGCTTCTTTCTAAAGTCATCATCTGCGTGCAGCGCATCCTGCAGTGATCCATCACTGCAATACTCATAGATCAAAAGCTTCTGACCATGCTCTGCACAGTAACCCATCAGCCTGACAATATTCACATGCTGGATACAATCAATATTTTCTACCAGCTCAATAAATTCATCATCCTTCTGTTGGCTGGCCACTCTCTTGTCTAGTTTCTTGACTGCGAGTAGCTACGAAATGCATCCAGCACGATATGCATCAGAACATGAAACTGCTCCATACGTATATACTATCTACAATGTCTACTTAATATGCTATGGCACCATACACACAAGTTCAACTCTGTGTATATAGCAAATATGTGGAGAATGGGGTAAAGCAAGGGAAAGACGGGGGAGGAGAAGATGGCATTATAAATTCTAAAACTAACAAACAATAGATTATTTATGGCCATTAAGATTTGAATTTACCAGCTCAGGTTAACTCAATATTTCTGTTAGATCTAGCATTTTTTTTTTTCCAATTGAAAGCCTACGAAGCAATGATACAGACATGGGAATGGGTAGGATATGTAGCACTCACTTTGAAAACTTTATTAAAGCAAAAGAAAGACCCTGCTTCTAATGAAATCAAATCTATTTAAAGTAAACAATTATACCTTCCCATCCGGAAGTTCTGCCCTATAGACACTCCCTAGCATGCCACCCCCTATAAGATTTTCTTGAGAAAAGCTGTTTGTATATTGTTGAAGGGCTGCAATGGTGAAAGACTTTGCAAATGTAGATGGCTTTGGAGTTTTAATAGAAGGCCTTGCAGTAGTTACTTCATCAGGCACAATTGGTTTCACAATGACCTTTTCAGAAAGTGGAGGAGGAGGTGGAGGGGGTGGAGGAGGCGGAGGAGGAGGGGATGGTGGTGGTGGTGGGGGCTCCATCAACATCATATCAAATCTACTCATGTCTATCTCATGGTCAAATTGCTTAGGCGTTGTGCCTATGCTTTCCACATTTCTCTCTTTCTCATTCTGTGGCTTTGCAATCGCCCCCATTCTTCCCCTCTCTGTTTGGTTACCTCCCACTGGTCTTGTAACTGCCTCTTTTGGGACTGTTGACAAAATTTTTAAAGAACATTATTGCTTAAACTATTGAAACCTGACAATAATAGCAAAGAATCTATATCTAAATGGAATTGGAGTAAAAGCACAGTCATTTGCCTTTCTCTGCTTGACTGGTTGTGGTGGGTAAGGGCCCATCCTCACCAAGGTTCTCTCTGTTGCCTCTATATGCACCTACTTGATGCCTTTTGAAAATTCTGCTAGCCTCTTCCCTTCCTCTGCTACACTTTGGCATAAAAAGCAAAAGTCCTAAAGCCAATATTGTAAACAACAAAACACCTGCAATTGATATCCACACCACTCTTTTAGAGGTTAAAAATTTCTTCTTCTCTCCAGAATTAGATCCCTCTGACGCAGAAGGCCCATTGGCATGTTTCCCAGGTGTTTGATCAGATGTTGGCACTTGATCAGAAGTTGGTGCTTCAGAATGTGGTGGTGCTAACGGTGATGTGGGAGCAGGCAATGGAGCAACAGTGGAATTAAACGGGTTTCCATCTTTTCTGTGCATAGAATCAGTATAAGCAAACAAACATATAACAGAAAGAAATGAAGTTTACAATAATTACATTTAGATTATCTATGGAAAAAATGAAACCAAATAAAAGAAAAAGTATGCAATAAGTACATTTCGATTATATCTATGGAACAAAAATGAAAAGTGGAGCAAGAGTCATCCTCAAAAGAAGATTATGTTTAGTTAGGGTGCCATAATAAATTGGGCTCCATACATGCATAAATCCATCATCCAGATTTTAACCAATTCTTACAAAATGATTGGTCTTCATGGTGTTTCTGAACTAAAAACCATATAAGTTCCCTAAATTTGGGAAGCTGTGAAACATCTCTAATATCTGTATCTAAGGATTGGATGTACATCTATCAGCATGACCTTTACTGATGCGTGCTTCGTTAAAATTGGCGAATGAAAGATTAATCTCTTCAAATATAATGATAGCACAGTGCTCACCTGAAGCTTGGGATACTCAGCATCTTCTCAGGTATGGGTCCAGAGAAAAGGTTATTTTCTATGTTCCTGTTCAAACCAGGATGAAGAAGGTAAAGAAACTTTTTAGCCAAGATTCCTCATAGAAACTTCTAAAAACCATTATAATGTGGTTCTTGAAATGTACAAGAATTAGAGAAACAAATATCCATTCTAAAAGATACAAATGGCATAGTAGAGAAGAGTACAAATCTCTTAGGGGTATATCTTGTAAAACATCTAGTGTCCCATACAGCTGATTGACCTGCAAACGTCTGCCAAGTGAGACAGTCAGCTTTATTATCCATACAAATAAAATTGCCATTCAGAAAGGAGGAGAACTCACAAAGTGGTCAGACGAGACAAATTTTCCATAGATGGAGGCAGTTGCCCACTCAAATTATTATTGGACAAATCCCTATAAAGAAACAATTCGCTCCAACTATGAATAAACTATAAAAAGAACCAGGAAATTAACAATTAAATAGAAATTTGGGACCTACAGATTGACCAAGCCAGAAAGGGCTTGAAAGGCATCCGGTATCTCTCCACTCAAAAGATTGTTGTTCAGTGACCTGAAAGCACAAAGGAAAATAACTTAGCAATATGTTCTGTTTTGAAGTAAGAACAGCTAGGCATCTTCTCAAACTACAGAGAAGCAAAAACTTACATGGCTGTCAACAGGGTCAAAGAAGATAATGAATCTGGAATGCTTCCACTGAACTGATTGGCTGAAAGAAAACTGTCAAAATTCAAAGAGTGTTAAGAATTTGCTAAAGAGATGAAAAGATATGAATTCAACTGAGGAACTGAGGATAAAACATACAAGTTTTGTATAGTAACAGGCAAATTGGATGGAATATTGCCCCCAATCTGGTTGTTGCTTAGAGCTCTGAAACGGGACAAATTACAAAAAATCAATGACAGTGTCCATCCTACATATCAGAAAGAAATAGTATAATCTAATATTTCAGAATCAGAAAACGTGATAATATTACTGTAATATGGAGAAGAGATACTTTACATATATTACACCTCCCCCTTATTTTCCATGAATATCTATAGCACATTATTCACTCACTTAGCAGCTGATTATCTGATGGCTGAATGCATGAATAATTGCGTGTATTAAGCATGATACAATTATTTGTTAGAGGAAATTCCTCAATATGAGATCTTATGTTTGAGGAAATCAATTTAGTGTTTAACAAGTTTAAAAGTCAATAATTTAACTTCTTAAAAATCCCCATGCATTTGAAATCAATCCAAAACCTAAACACAGAATAAGTGCCAACCAAGTGTATTGTGTGCTCTTTTTCCCATTATAGCCTAGTATGAAGATTATTGTGGAAGGGATACAAATAACAGTGAATAAAGAGTTAGTCTCTTTCTTAAGTGCAGGGGAAGCCACTTCAGTCAAGCCAATGATATAACATCACAATATTGTTCATTTGACAGGCATAGGCACAGAAATTGGTTTGTGAGCGGAGGAGAGCGAAAATACCACTTACATTGCCTTGATAGAAGCAAACATTCCTAAGTTGTCACCCAGTTGTCCACCCAAATTAGCACCGTTTAGAACTCTGCAAAAACCAAACTATCATATTAGAGATGTAAACATTGGCAATGTTGCGCAATATTTATTAACCTAAAGAGTCAAAGAAGTGGCCTCCCACATGCCCACTATGTCCGAACCGTTACATTGTACGCCTTGCCATGCTTCAGCACAGGGGTCTCCACCAGAAGCAACCCATCCAGGAAGTAAGGGAGATCCGAATGCAGTATATAAGCTATTAATCGCAGCAACTAATTTGATCAAAACAATGCAGGCAGTTAGATAAAAAGCTCCAAATGATAACTAGAAAGCGTCATGAGAATGGAATGAACCAAAATCTCCAAGAAAATTGAAAGAGAAAAATCCCAGCTACAAGCTTCATTAGCAGAGAATACAGGAAACAATTAAAGAGAGCAAAATTTATAAAATCGAAGCTTCTTAATTATTCAACTATTTGACTTAGTCAAACCGACTATGCCTGTTTCGCCAGCTTTAGACAGTCATATAACTCATGTTCCACATCTTTCATTTTCTTCCACTTTCCCACATTTTCTCAGCAACCAAACAGATTAAACTAAAAGACAAAAAAAATGCTGCAAGATTAGCTTTACCATCACTAGGATTGGTGAGTCCAAACGAAATCCTGGCTGCACAGATCAGCAAAAACCCCACAAAGATCTTCAAATTCTTCCACTCTATACCAGATCTCTTACTACCCATTGATCTCTAAACCCAACTTCAAAAATCCTCCAATATTCCAAATCTCTCCTTCACACCATTAATCACACAACAATAAACTTCGAATATGAAAAACAAAACAAAAGCCAAAAAAAAAAAAAGTCAGTGATCTAAACTCAAAACGATCTTAACAAAATTAAACAACTTAAAAAAAAAAAAAAATCCTATCCACTGCAAAAAACATGTAAAGACCAAAAACAGTTACAAGTGTATGTTGATATGTACACGTATATAAGTATATTTCAAATCTTAAGGGAAGTTGAAGAGGGAGAAAGTTTTAGAGAAATGTTGAAGGCAATTGAAGTAAATGAGGCCAATAAGGAAGAGAAAAGTGTTCAAAGAACTTTCAGAAAGTTGTAGAGATTTTTACATTTCAATGCTTTTAACCAAAAAATAAATAAATACTAAGTAAAAACTTAGCACCTAAGATTCCATGAATTTGTGAAGGGAAAGCCTAATAAGAAGATAAAATATAAAATAAAAATACCTAAGAAAAAGAGAGAGAATAAAAAGATAAAAGGTACAGAGTGGAAAAAGGTTCAGCAGAGGTTCTCTTATGAATCTCTTTTTCTTTTTTTCTCTCACTTTTTTTTTTTTTTTTAATGAGAAAATTAAGACAAAACAGAAACAGTGTGTTATTTCTGTGTAAGTGTGACGATGTGCTTCATGTCTATCACTTCATCTTCTATACTCTCTTCTTTTTTCTTTTTTTCATTTTTCTCTACTCTCTTCGCTAACGTTAAAATAACCAAAAACGGATACCGGACACGCGCTTTGAGGGCGCGTGATTGGTCAGATACATGTTCCTTTTAAACATCTTTTTGTTAGAAAAAGAAAAACGAATTTTAGGCTTCCGGGTGGATGGGCGTCATGTTTTCAGGGTCTCGGATTATTTTTTTTCCAAACTGAGTTCCTGCGCCATGGGAAATAAGAAATTATTATTTTTCAGTGGAACTCAACTCAAGACTTATTGGAAAATGTAATTTTTATACCTCTTTTTCTAAAAAAAGATTTGTGCTTATATATGAATTTGGATTTGAATGGCGGCAAAGGCTGATGCTGATGGCCGGTGCAGGAGAGTGGATTCTACGCGCTCTGAATGTACAAATTGAGAAAGTGTAAAGGCAAGAAGATAATGAAAACCCTTACACTTAAGGCTGCTCACTATTCGATTTTAACCGAATTAATTGAGCGAAATTTAATTCGGTTCGGTTAATTGGTTAATCGAATAAAATTCGGTTCGGTTAACGGTTAAAAGTTTTGAAGAATTTCTGTTATCGGTTAATTCGGTTCGGTTAAGCGAAAATAATCGAATTACACGAATTAACCGAAATTCTTCAAAACGATAGTATTTTATACGTTTAGATAAAAAAAATTTAAATTAATTTATATATTAATAAATTAATAAATTAATTTTTTTTTATTGGTTGGATTTGGATGGATAATTTGGATACAAAATCATGTAAAAAAAAAGTAGCAAAATAAATTTATTATTTATTTCGGTTAATTCGAAAACCGATCGAATTAACCGAAATAATTTCGGTTCGGTTAATTAACCGAACTAACTATTCGGTTCGGTTAACGGTTAATAGAAAAATAATTTCGATTAATTCGGTTATGGATAATTTGGTTCGATTATTAACCGAATTAACCGAATGAACATCTCTACCTAAACTAAACTAATTTACAAACTGTAAATTTTAAAAAATAAAGAATAGCCGCCAGTTTTTCAATGAAGTTCACGTGCTTTGTCGAACCACTGTTTCTGGGTTATCTATTTATTTTAGCTCGTTCAAGTAGATGAGTGGCGGATTCCGGCGGATATGCATTGGATTGGATTGTTTTTGGATTTGATTATTTTTGTTTTTGGATTGAAGTTCGGATAATTTTATATTTGAACTATTTTAGATTTGTATTATTTTTGGTTCAATTTCATTAGAGTTTAGATAGTCGTTATCGAATAATTTTGAAATTTTTTAAGTTATAGATATTTTTTATAATTTCAAATGTTATTTTTTGGCAAATTTATTCTAATATTATTATTTTTTTAATTTTTAAAATATCGATTTTTTGAAATTATGTGTTGAAATGCATTTGTTTTTTATCATATTAGAAAGTCGCTATAGCTATATCATATGACGATTTTTCAACTTAAATTTTTTTTTTTAAATAAACACGAAAGTCGTCATAAAAAAATTTATTTTTTAAGTTCGAAAGTTGCCATATGAAATGAAGACTTCCCAATTTTTTTTTTTTTTTTAACTTGTTGGGAAGTCGCCATTTCATACGGAGACTAGACCTGCTCACGGGATGGGCCTGGACAAGAATATTTGTAATCCGAGACAGCTCGGATTACTGTTCACATAATAAAATAATAATATTTTTAAAAAATTTAATTACAAAAATATATAAAAAATAATTTTAAAAAATTTAATATAAATGAACAATGATTCGGGCTCGCGGGCCGACCTGGGCAAAGAGTTTAAAAAAATTTCGAGCCACAGCCCGGCCCATGAACACCTCTAACGGAGACTTCCCAACACTTATTTTTTTAATTTTTAAAAACTAATATTTTTTAATTATATATAAAAATAAAATTATTTTTTAAAATATTATTTTAAAAGTCTAAATAATTTTTTTATAAGATTATTATTTTTATATATAATTAATTATTTATATATATAATAAAAAATTATAAATTTTTTTAAAAGCATATTCTAAATTTTTATTTTAAAAATTTATTTAATTTTTAAAAATTCGTATTATATAAATTTTGAGATATTCGTGTCGTGTTCGTGTTTTTTTTCGTTTCGTGTCGTATTTTTAATTATTTTTTCGTGTCGTGTCCAATGTTGCTAGGTCTTATAAAACTAATGCAGACTGATATTAAATAGTTGACATAAAGCTAAAGCACAATAACATAAAGCTAAAGCAACGAAGCAGTGTCTTCTTTTTCAGAACTCTTTTTTTGAGGAGAATGTATGCAAAAATTCTTCTGTAGAGGCTTGCTTTGAGCAAAAAATATTCTCTTGTTTGTCCAATAAGGATTTCTGGGAAAGTACAAGGCTTCTGATGGGAGCAGGATCGAAAGATTGACATATCTGGTTTGCAAAAGTTCTTCATATCAATCATCCATTAACCATTGTCTGTTTATAGTCACGTAGGTGTTAAGGTCTATTCGTAACTTACGAACATACTCTGGAGTCTGGATGGTAAGATCCCCATGGTTCTTCCTGGTGTAGGGGGTATTGTTTGTGGGTGGAGTACTGATTCTTTTGGCACAGTAGGTCAAGAATTTCATTGTGAAGTTCGGCCTTTGTAAAAGGATTCTCGTATATAGAGAAGGGAAATTTCTTGTATGGTTGTGCTCATGGTTGAAAATCATCTTTTGTATAAAGTCTGTGGAAGAGAATGGTGGTGTAGGTGTATAGAGTATCAGTATAGTCTTGGAAGATGGACTACCATTCTGTTAGAGGGTAGAACCATTGCAAGAAGACTGGTAAGTAATCTGTTTGGAACCTATGTTCAGTTGCCCAATAAAGGTTCAAGGTTGGGAATTCGATGGCGATGGTATAGACCTGAAAGAAATATCATAGAAATGGAAGAAGTTCTGGGGGGAAGACAACGTAGTAGGGTATGCGAAAAAGGTGAAGGAATGGTAACTGAGGGTTAATCTCAATCGATATGAAAGCATTGTCACCATGTTTTTTGATTATAAGGGACTGATAAAGGAAAATTCTATTTTTGGCCCTTGTATTGATTGTTTTCTGGGCTATCTCATTTTTGAGCTCTAAAGAGAGTAAGTCAAGAGGAAAATCTGGGTGAGAGTCTAGCTTTGAGGATGAGGGACCAGCTGAGGGATTCATAATTGTTATAACAGGGATGACCTTTGAAACTTGTTGGGAAGGTGTGGATAGCATGTCTAGGACCACATTGTTGTTGCCTTTTATATGCTTGAAGGTTTTGCTGAGGGAGTCATACGTTTTTCAGTCAGATTCCTTCTGGTACAAAGGATGAGATTTATCATCAGATTTTTCAGTCAATGAACCCTAGCTGCAAAATGGGAATGAGATTACTTCTGGTACAAAGGATGGGATTTATCATCAGACTTTTCAGTTAATGAGTGATCAGTTTTTCACTCAATTAACCCTAGTAGGAAAATGTGAATCAGATTCCGTCCAGTACAAAGGATTGGAATTATCATCAGATTTTTAGTCAATGAGTGATCAGTTTTTCACTCAATTAGCCCTAGCAGAAAAATAAGAATCAGATTTCGTCCGGTGCAAAAGATGGGATTTATCATCAGATTTTTCAGTCAATGAGTGATCAACAATTAACCCTAGCAGGAAAATGGGAATAAGATTTCGTCCAGTACAAAGGATGGGATTTATCATCAGATTTTTCAGTTAATGAGTGATCAGTTTTTCATTCAATTAACCCTAGCAGGAAAATGGGATTCAGATTCCGTCAGGTACAAAGGATGGGATTTATCATCAGATTTTTCAGTCAATGAGTGATCAAATTTTCACTCAATTAACCCTAGCAGGAAAATTGGAATCAGGTTCCGTTGGTACAAAGGATGGGATTTATCATCAGATTTTTCAGTCAATGAGTGATCAGTTTTTCACTCAATGAACCATTATAAATATGATATTACCTCGTCATGTTCTCATCATTTTTTGCTGAGTGCTAATACCTTTTCATTCTCATCATTCTCTATTGCTTATTTCTTTTACTGAGTGATAATACCTTGTCATTCTCATCCTTCTCAGTTTTATTACTACACAACATGAGCAACAGAGTTGTCGCATTGGTCTACTATAATAGCCAAATTCATAATGCTGATGAAGGTGATACATTTGACTGTGAACGTCCTAAAAACTTTTGTGTTGATGAAGACGTCACATTAGAGGAACTAAAGGTGAAAATTCATACAAAAATCAAAGCTGAAAATACAAAAAGAGTTTTAGAGATTAAGTATAGGCTTTCTCTTTCTATTGGTGAAGGATGTGTCCGATATAGGACTTTTTCACTATAAGATGATGATGATGTGAAAGGCATGTTTCATGCTAACGAGACATTTCAAAATGTTGGTGTACTTGACTTATATGCTGAAATTGAGGATTGTGGGCTTCCAGAAAATGATGATTCTCAGCCGTTGTATGTTCTCACTTCATACAACGTCCCCACAGAATAAGTGCCATCTCAAGCTACAACGTCTCATAATTCATTTGTCTTACCAACAATTCCTACTGCCCTAGATGATGTGCCAGCTGGTGTCAATCCTATTCCGTCATGTGGAGCCCATGGTGAATATATTGGTGACTTTAGTGATCAAGAAGAAGAGTATGCTAAATTCGCAAATAACAGTGATGAGAGCAATGATTCTGACCGAGACGTCGGTCTTGATATCAACACTTATGGAGTTCTTCCCCCATATGAGTCTGCATCCCATATGCGCACCCTAGATCTGGAGGCAATGCAAGTGTCAGATTTTTCTGAATATGGTCATACATTTGCTACACCTCTGAGTTGGAATCCATCTACAATTGATCTCTGTGCTGGGTTACAATTTCAAATGAAAGAGGCTGTACTTTCAGCTATTAAGCACTATAACATTAAAAACTCTGTAGATTACAAAGTTATTGAATCTGAGCCAACCAAATATCATGGCAAGTGTCCAATGTATGGGAAATGGTGCAATTGGAGAATAAGGGCAACATTCATGAAGAAGAAACAAGTATGGGAGATTAGAAAATATAATGGGCCTCACACTTGCACATCGGGAAGAATTTCATAGGATTATTACAAATTAGGTTCTAACATGATCTGTTCATGCACTCTATCATTGGTCCAAGCAAATTCGGAGATTTTTGTTTCAGTTTTGATTGCTGAGATGCGAATCCAGTATGGATACATCACTTCTTATAGGAAAGCGTGGAAAGCAAAGCAAAAGGCAATTGTTCGAATATTTGGCGATTGGGATAGATCGTACAATGATCTGCCTAAATGGTTGGGTGCAGTGCCACATTTTGTTCCTGGTACAATTGTGGAATTGCAAACGGTATCTGCATATAATGGTGATTGAGTGGTCCAGGGAAAGTGTTTTTTCCATCTATTATTTTGGATATTCAAGTCGTGCATTGAAGGGTTTTCGTATTGTAAACCTATGGTGCAAATAGACGGTACGTTCTTATATGGAAAATACAAAGGAACACTGTTGTTAGCTATTGAACAAGATGGCAACCGAAATATACTACCAATTGCCTTTGCCATTGTGGAGGGTGAGACAACGGAGGCTTGGTCCTTATTTCTCACCAATTTGCGTAGACATGTGGCAACACAATTTCGCATATGCTTGATGTCTGAATCGACATGAATCGATCAAAGCTGCAACCAGACGCCATGGTAGTGGATGGAATCCTCCAAATGCATATTCTGTGTACTGCATTTGACACATTGCAGCTAACTTCATGAAGAGGTTTAACAATAAGGAATTGCGTCGACAAATTGTCAACATGGGTATGTAATCAGATCATAGTTATTTTATCTCTTATATTTCCTTTAATACATAAAATAATACTGAAATTAACAACTATTTTTTTTAATTTTATCAGGATACGAGTTGAGACGATCCCATTTTCATTGGATGTATGAGAATCTTCATGGAGAAAACATAGAGGCGGCTAATTGGCTTGATAGGATCCCCAAGGAGAAGTGGATCCAATCATATGACGAAGGAAGACGCCATGGGCATATGACAACCAACCTAGCTGAATCTATCAATTCAGTGTTGAAGGGGACGTCCCATCTTTCCATTACTGCTTTGGTGCAGACAACATATTATAGGTTGGCTGAACTTTTTGTTAAGATGGGCAACAAGCAACAAGCAATGATCGAGGGAGGGCACACATACTGTGAAACAGTCATAGAGGCAATGCAAGAAAATCGCAGGAAAGCTAACTCCCACTTGGTTCATAATTTTACGTGTGCAAATTAAACTTTTTTGATTGAGGAGTTACTTGACCCACAAGAGGGAGTTGCTGCAATGAAGTACAAAGTAAAGCTTAGTGAGATGTGGTGTGACTGTGGGAAGTTTCAAGCATAAAGGTTTTCTTGTTCACATGTAGTTGCTGCTTGTGCACATGTCCATGTAGATTGCATGCAATATGTGGACAATGTCTATAAATTGGACACTATATTCAATGTTTATAGGCATGAGTTTGAAGCAGTTGCAAATGAAGGTTATTGGCTTCAATATAATGGTCCAGAAGTGTGTCCCAATCCAGAAATGCGAAGAGATCCACATGGTCGACCAAAATCAAGTCGTATTCGTAATGAAATGGACCTCAAGGAGAAAGGTCAAAATATTTTTTAATTAATTTTATTTTTTGAAAATATTCATACATGAAAAAAATTATCCGCTACTTTCATAATTATGTAACTTCTTTCCTTTAACTTTTTTTCATTTTTTTTCTTTCACCCACCTACTAGTGTTAAAATCTATTACTTATAATATGAACAGAAAATAATTTGTACATGTTGATATTTTTATTATTTGACAATGATTATATACTTATATATTTAAAAATTTTATGATATTTGATATTGAATATAATTATAATTATAATTAATGATTTTTTATTTTATAAGCGAGCTAAAAATATATAAAGTAATACTAAAACAATGTAAAAGTCCAAAACTATTGGACTATGTAAAAAATAATTTTAAGGAAACAAGTTAAAAATAAAAGCCTACTAAATATTTATATAAATGAATTTTTACTCTTAACCTAATAATCTATTGGACACTTAACCACTTAGACTTAGTCCATCAAAATTTTCAATTTTAACTTTTATATTATTTTTTTAATCACTGTATTATAATTCTTTTAACAGTACTTTAAATTTTCAAGATTTTTTTATATTTATTTTGTTTTTTGGTTTGGACATAAAGTATATAAATATTAAAATAACTATAATGCATCTAATCGTATACACTATTTGACTAAATGTTCAATTAGAATATTGAAAAGTAGACATTAAAAAAATATCAATTAATTGGTTTAACCCTAATAATTAATACTTACAAATTTTTAGGAAACCATAATATGTAAAAACTAATTGATATAGTATTGATTTAATTTATATTTGACTATTTTGACATTAACATTAGATATAGGATCATATACACCAATTATCAAATGTTCAATTATAATGTTGAATAGTAGATATTATTAAAAATGGTATCAATTATCATTCATAAAAAAATACTTAATATGAATAACTGGTCAATAAATTAGTTCACCTTAATAGTTAAAAACTTTAAGATAATATGATATGTAAAAACTAACTGATATAGTATTAAACTATTTTAACATTAACGAATAAATAAATATGTGTTATCATGAAAAATAACTTAATAGTTTAATACATGTAATCAATCAGATAGTATGTATAGCATTAATTAAAGTTTGTAACAATAAAAAATCATGTTATTTAAAATTAATTAATATAATGTTAATAATATTATATTAGTTTTATTTTGCTTAAATATAAGATACTTAAATTTTATTTAAAAATTTTAAGTTAACAAATCTTAATACTTAAACATAATTATTCTTAATATCAATAAATTAATTATGAAAACTAATTACACTTAAAAGTAAAATTTATTTTATTAAAACATATAATTATTGGTAGTTAAAATGTAACCTTTCGAAGTTTCTAATGCAAATGTTACGTAATGTTGCATCTATTATAAATTACTAACTATAAAAATTATCTCCCAATTGCATGAGAATGCTCAATTAAGAATTTTGGATCATGGTTTAAGTGACAAATAAGCATAGGTATTAAAGATGTTGAAGAGGTTAGCTTGGGTATTTTTATTAATTTTTATTTTATTTTATGAAGAAGTAAAGAAAGAAAAGAAAAGAAAGAAAGGAAAAAGGAAAAAGGAAAAAGAAAAAAGATGTTGAAAAATTTGTGTGTTGGTGTTGTTTTTGTGTTCGTTTTATTTTTATGTGTTCAAAATATTATAAATTTATACAATTTTTACACGAATTCGTTTTATGTAGATTTTGACACGTTCTCGTATTCGTGTTGTGTTCGTGTTATTTTTTCGTGTATTCAAAATATTATAAATTTATATAATTCTTACACGTTAATAATTTATTTTATGTAGATTTTGATACGTTCGGATATTCGTTCGTATTCATATTATTTTTTGTGTCGTATTCGTGTTATTTTTTTGTGTTCAAAGTATTATAAATTTATATAAATTTTTACATATTAATAATTCATTTTATGTAGATTCTGACACGTTCATATATTTGTGTTGTGTTCATATTATTTTCATGTCGTGTCGTATCGTATTTTAATTATTTTTTCCATGTATTCGTGTCGTGTTTTAATTCATCCAAATATTTTGCATAGTTTGTCATGGTAATTCAATTTAGAGAAAATTATGTGTGTTCATGCCGTGTCTCAATTCATCCCATATTTTACGTAATTTGTCATAATGATTTAATTTAGAGAAAAAATTATATGTACGTAACGTGTTCTATTATTTTATAGTGTGTTTAAAATATTATAAATTTATATAAATTTTTACACGTTAATAATCCGTTTTATGTAGATTTTGATACGTTCGTGTATTTGTGTCATGTTCATGTTATTTTTCGTGTCGTATTTTAATTTTATTCATGTTGTGTTCGTGTTGTATAATCATGTTGTGTCCAAAATTGCCAAGTCTAATTGACACTATTCAAATAACTCCCAAATTTATGTCGTGTATCGTCATGTTCGTGTTTTTTTTCTATCATAATCGTATTCGAGGTATATATATTTATATAAATTTTGACACGTTAATAATTTATTTTATGTAGATTTTGACACGTTCATGTATTTGTATCTTGTTCATTTAACTTTTTTGTGTCTTGTCGTATTTTAATTATTTTTCTCATATTATGTTTGTAACTTATAATTATGTTGTGTCTGAAATTACTGAATTTAATTGATCATATTCAAATAAGTCTCAATCTTATACCAAGTATCGTATAAGGATAGAAGTTATTATTTTTTAAAATTATCTTTACTTCTCTTATTTTTTTATCTTTTAATTTTATTATAAAATATCAATTCAAATTCGATAACATGTCCGCAGTAAAACGCGGGTATTTATCTAGTTACATAGTTTAAAAACAATCCCCAATTAATGTTTGTAAATGGGGAATTCCTTCAAATTGACTTGCCACGCGGCAAGCCAAATTTTTTTTTTTTTTGAAAAAAAAAATAAAGAGATGAAATTTTTTTTTTTTGTGTATTCATGTCGTGTTTGCATTATTTTTTATGTTCGTGTTTTTTTTTGTTCAAAATATTATAAATTTATTATATAAATTTTTATATGTTAATAATTTATTTTATATAGATTTTTACACGTTCGTATATTTATGTTGTGTTCATGTTATTTTTGTGTCGTGTCGTATTTTAATTATTTTTTTTCATGTGTTCGTGTCGTGTTCCAATTCATCCAAATATTTTGCATAGTTTGTCATGGTGATCCAATTAAGAGAAAATTATGTGTGTCTGTGTCGTGTCTCAATTCCTCCCATATTTTGCATAATTTGTTATAATGATTCAATTTTGTGTGTTCGTGTTATTTTATTGTGTGTTTAAAATATTATAAATTTATATAATTTTTTACACGTTAATAATTCGTTTTATGTCGATCTTGACATGTTCGTGTATTTATGTCGTGTTCATGTTATTTTTCGTGTCGTGTTTTAATTATTTTTTTCATGTTATGTTTGAGTCGTATAATCATGTTGTGTCCGAAATTGCAGAGTCTAATTGACACTATTCAAATAACTCACAAATTTGTGTCGCGCATCATCATGTTCGTGTTATATATTTATATAAAATTTGACACGTTAATAATTTATTTTATGTAGATCTGGACACGTTCGTGTATTTGTGTCGTGTTCATGTTATTTTTTATGCTATGTCGTGTTTTAATTATTTTTTCCATGTTATTTTGTATCTGAAATTACCGAATGTAATTGATCATATTCAAATAACTCTCAATTTTATACCATATGTCGTATAAGAATAAGAATTATTATTTTTCTAAATTATTATCTTTACTACTCTTATTTTTTTATCTTTCAAATTTATTACAAAATATTAATTCAAATCCGATAACATTCCGCAGCGAAGCGCAGGGCCCAAATCATGTTTAATGCTTCAATTTAAAAAATTAACTCATCAATTTTTTGACAGTTAAGAAATGACATAAACCATAATTCTAAGGTTAATTGGGGCATGTTACTAATTTATTATTATTATTATGGATGAACTAGACTTATATAATATAACATCTATATCTATATCTATAACTATCTATAAACTATCCCCAAATGCATGAGAGTAGAATTTGTGATTTTGAAACATTATCCATATGCCACATAAGCCATGTCATTAACTATAATTTGAAGGATAATTATGGTATTTGGATTTTTGTCATATGATTTATAAAATTAATTAGGTTACTTTAGATTTTTTTTTTTGGTTTTGTTTTATCTTTTGATTAACAGTAATGAGATATTTTGGATATCAAATTATTTCGGGTTTGGATCATATCGAGTTTAGATCTTTTTTGGTTCGTACCTTTTTTTATTCGGATTTTTTGGTTTCAAATCATTTCGGTTTCAAATATTTTGTGTCTTGTTCATGTTATTTTTCGTTTCATATTTGTCTTATTTTTTCGTCTGTTCAAAGTATTCGTGTTCGTGTTATTTTTGTGTGTGTTCAAAATATTATAAATTTATATAAGTTTTACAAGTTAATAATTTGTTTAATGTAGATTTTGACACATTCATGTCGTGCCCATGTTATTTTTTCGTGTATTCAAAGTATTATATATTTATATAAATTTTTACATGTTAATAATTCATTTTATGTAAATTTTGAGACGTTCGTGTATTTGTTTTGCGTTCATGTTATCCTTTGTGTTGTATTTTAATTATGTTGTATTCGTGTCGTTTTCAATTCATCCAAATATTTTGCACAATTTGTCATTGTGATTCAATTTAGAAAAAAATTTGTGTGTACGTGTCATGTCTCAATTCATCCCATATTTTACATCATTTCTCATAATAATTCAATTTAGAGAAAAAAATGTATATTCGTAATGTGTTTGTATTATTTTATCGTGTGTTTAAAGTATTATAAATTTATATAAATTTTTACACGTTAATAACTGATTTTATGTAGATTTGATACGTTCATGTATTTGTGTCATGTTCATTTTATTTTTCGTGTCATGTTTTAATTATTTTTTCATGTTCTGTTCGTGTCGTATAATCATGTTGTGTCCAAAATTGTCAAGTCTAATTGACATTAATCAAACAACTTCCAATTTTGTGTCACATGTCGTCATGTTCGTGCTATTTTTTCTGTCATAATTGTGTTCAAGCTATTATATATTTATATAAATCTTGATACGTTAATAATTCGTTTTATGTAGATTTTGAAACGTTCATATATTTGTATCATGTGCATTTTATTTTTCGTGTTGTGTCGTATTTTAATTATTTTCTCATGTTATATTTGTATCGTATAATTATGTTTTGTCCAAAATTACCAAATCTAATTGACCATATCAAATAACTCTTAATTTTATATTAGGTGTCGTATAAAGATAGGAGTTATTATTTTTCTAAATTATCTTCACTACTCTTGTTTTTTTTTATCTCTGCAATTTATTATAAAATATCAATTCAAATTCGATAACATACTCGAAATGAAGCGCAGACATTTTTCTAGTTTGAATGAAAGCCAACCCTTGCAAATATACACTTTTTTTATTGCATGTTTGCATGCATAATACTAATACAAGTTCATTCAACTTTGAAATTATGACAAAGAAAAAATTTCATCAAAGGTATTGATGACTTATTTTATTTGTCAAACAAACCAAAAAAAAAAAAAACAATAATTGAGCGCAGTGTAATCTAAACTTTTGGGATGTTTCGAATTCTTTTTCTTTAAAAAAAATAATTATGATGATTTTATAATTGACAATAAAGAACATATCAAAATAATTATTGTTATCCAAAATTTTTTTTATAGTATTTCACTTAGGGGGTGTAGACACCGAATTTTATCCGGATTACTTGTTGATAATGTTAATTAGTTAATTAATTTTGTAATTAATTTTATGTTATTTTCGAATTTAAACAAAAAAAAAAGGAAAATCAGAAGAAAAAAATAAAGAGAAATTCGGATAATTAAAAAAATAAAAAAATGATAAACCAAGTTTTTGTGGGACTTGATTTCTTCTTTGGATTAAACTTGGACTCTAAGAAGTGTGATTGGAATAAAAATCCTATCTTGATCAGATTAGAACTCCAGATGAGAATGAAACTCTAATTCTTTTTCTACGCTCAACAACAAAAATCATCAGAGAATCATCAAAATTTTGGAGCAATCAAGCAAAGATTGGTAGAAAGGGAAAATTTTCATTTTTTTCAAAAAGGCTAGTAGATTCGAAATTTGGGGGTTCTTAGCTTTAGGAGTTGTTTCGAAAGGGGAAAAATCTTGGTTTTAATTAGATGAAGCTTAGGTTGGAGTTTGGGGATCGTTCGGCGGTCAACGGAGGAGATCGGAGAGGTTAAAGCTGAGACTTTCAAATTCAGATCTAAGATTATCGGGTTCGATTCGGGAAAAACTAAGTTGATTTTTGGGTAGAGGAGATCGAAAGGAATTTTTTGTGATTTTTTTGAAAATTTTCTGAACCAATTGAACGGCGACGGCGACGGAGGTCAACGATGACGATGGTGAATGGCGGCAGCGGCAGTGATCGGAATCTGAAAATTTTTCTGGGTTTGTTGCTTGGTGTTCTTGAGGAGAGAGATTAGAGAAACGAAAGAGTTTTTTAAATAAAAAAAAAAAGAGGTGAGAAAGTGGACCCAAAAAATTTGTTTAAGAAGGGGGGCCAGCAGCCGGGTCGGATCGGACCCGCGCGGGGCCTACACCTGGGCCCGACCCGGTTGCTGGCTGCTTTGTTTCTTATTTTGGTTATTTCTTTCCTTTTTATTTCCTTTGGTTATTTATTTCCTTTTTATTTCCTTTGGTTATTTCTTTCTTTCCTTTTGTTCCTTTTACGTTTTTTATATGTTTATTTGGGTATTTCCTTTATATTATTTGTTTTAATTAATCATTATTTGTTTTAATTAATTATTTATTGTGACTAATTTATTTTTTTAGTTTTGATGTTTGCAGGTATATTTTTACGAATCAACTTTAATATGAATTATTTTTTTTACTATTATTTTTTTAACTATTATTAATTATTTTTAAATATTTTTTTAAATATATTTTATTAACTATAAATTTGATTATTATTAGTAAGATTTTTTTTAAAATTAAGTTTTTTATTAATTGACGATTAATTAGTTTGAAAACAATAAATTGAGATCTTTTATGAAGATGAAATTCGAGAAGATCACGATTGGTTGATTTTCGAGAAATTTTTAGGTGAGAGAATTCTCTTAAAAATTCTATAGATTGATGGAAAAGTTTTTAAATGATGATTTTTGATACAAAGAGGTTAAAATTTATTTATTTTAAAATAATTAATTTTTAATAAATTTTTAAGTCATAATTTTCATAATTAATGTTTAATTAAAAATCAAAAGACTAAATTAAGATTTCTTCCAATGATGAAATTCAAACAAATCGCGATTGGTTGATTTCTAAGAAATTACTAGGTGAGAAAAAGTCTTTTAAAAATCTTCCAGATTGGTTGAAGGATTTTTGAGAAATAATTTTAGATATTGAGATCAAGGTTTATTTTTGAACAAACATAAATAAAAGTTTTTAATTATGAAAATTGGACTTATGATTAAATTTTAATTTTTTCCGACGACAGAGCCTCTTCAATGGAAAGGTCGATTTATTTTGAATACTCTCGAGGTGAGGAGACATATTTTAGCAATTCATTCAGATTGATGGAAAAGAAGACCTAAAATATGGTTTTCAATTTTTTTTTTTTAAAACTTAAAAAAGGATAGGATAGATAAAACCAATTAATTAAGACTTTTTAAGTATTACAAGACTAATTAGGTACTGTACTTTTGGATGGGTGTTGTGAGCGTGATCCATCCTCACACGTAATTGTACTCCCGAACCTAGTTCTAATAAGCACATCAGAACTTATTTTTTCAAGATGCCTTAGTCAAGCTTAGGATTACTTTAAAGAGGATAGATTCGTATAGGTGACTAATCATATCTAGATTAGATGATTAGTGGAACTCCATGATTTGTGTCTAGCATGCTGAATTTGTATTTGGCACGTTATGACAGTTTGGCGACTCCACTGGGAACTACTGAGAGTCGAGCCATAGATTAATCTTGTGATACCTTAGGTTTTAATAATTGGTCAAAAAAAATGTTTAATCTTTTATTTTTATCTTCTTTTTAATTTTAATTTTTTTTTATATTTATGCTAACAACTTTTGTTTCTTGTACATTGGTGGAAAAAAAGAAGGTTTGAATGTTCCTTCGCACACACTACACGTTGCATATAATAAAGCCTTATACCCGGGCTCGTCCCTTTTAGGATGGGGTAAAGTACGTACGCCTTCGTGAGGTGATAACCTCCGCAACGGCTAGCGTAACACCTTCAGAGTGTAAAGTACCAAAGCTTTCGTGAGGTGATAACCTCTGTAGTAACTTTGGAAAATACTCTCATCCGAATTGAACCCTTCCGGTTGGAGCCTATAATGGGTGAGGAATGGGGTGCCTTACTCATCCTACGTGGATGATGTTGAGGAGCAATTTGGGGACATTTTTAGCTTGGTTGAATATCTTAAAGCCCAGCTTATAAATGACACTTAAGAGCCCAGCCTAAGTTAGAGTCATGTCCACCCATTTCATAGATAATAACCCGAAATAGGACACATGTAGGAATGTCCTTGTATTTTTATTATTTTTCTTTATTTTCGCATTTTCTTGTTAAAATTATTTTGAGTATCACTTCACTTGTGTCAAGCTTTGTAAAGTCATTGCGTATGTCATAAACTTCATCATTTAGATATTTTCGTCATGCATTCACCAAGTACATTTTTTTTTACCATTCTCATACATTTACCATGTACATTTTTTAACCATGCTCATGCATTAATCATGAACATTTTTTAACCATGCTCATGCATTTATCATGTACATTTTTCATAATAATCATGCATTCACCATGTACATTTTTCATAATGCTCATGCACTCATCAAGTACATTTTTCATAATGTTACTGTTAAAACTTTATGGATATTTTTGGTATTGTCATTTAAATTAACTTCATTCTTTTATTTATTTGCATCATACATGTGCATTTCATGAAAGCATTAGATTTTAAATTGTGGTAATGAAGGATTCAAGGACAGCTCAAACAATCCAAGATCTTGGGGCATTTCTACAATATTCGTTCACGGGTTAAAGCAATGACAGAGGAACAGGCTGCTAGGATTCGTTCATGGGTTAAAGCAATGGTAGAGGAACAGGTTGCTAGGATGAACGAAATAGAAAAGGCACATGATGAAATGAAAGAATAATTGGCCAAGATGATGGATTTGAACAAGCAGAGAGGGGGAGAAGAAGTAACTACTCAAAAAAAGAATCAGTCACCAGATGATGAAGATCCTACATATCTCCCTGATTTAAGTCAATTTCAAGCTCAAACTGGGATGCCAATGACATCATCAGCTATTCAACACCGATATACCATTCCTGCGCCTGGGACAAAATTGTCAGATCTTGTCAGAGTTTTAGATTTAGATGATCCCGAAAAGCAAGAATGGCTAAAGGTAGTTGAAGAGATTGACTCTTGCAAAATGAGTCTTATAGAGGAAAGACTCTGGGCTGTTGAGGGGTTAGATTTCTATGGTTATATGGACGCTGAAAGGCTCTGTTTGGTATCAGATGTGATTATCCCACCTAAGTTCTAAACTCCTGATTTCGAGAGGTTTGATGGGTCCAAGTGGCCCATATCTCACATCACCATGTATTGCTGGAAGATGGCTGCTCATACGAAAGATGATAAGTTTCTCATCCATGTCTTTCAGGACAGTCTTATAGGTTCTGCTGCTAGATGGTATGTTCAACTTGATAAGAACCGCGTCAGTACTTAGAAGGAGTTAGCCAAGTCGTTCTTCAATCAGTATAAGCACATTGTTGACATGGCCCCTGATCGATTGTCATTGCAAAACATGGAGAAGAAACCTACTGAAAGCTTCAAAGAGTATGCTCAGAGATGGATGGATATTGCTGCCGAAGTCTAACCACCTTTCACTAAAAAGAAAACTACAGTTTTGTTTGTAAGTAGAGGTGGCAAAATGAACCTGAACCCGAAAACCCGCCCAGGAAAACCGAACCCGAACCCGCCCAAACCCGATTTGACCAAAAAGTCAAAAACCCGAACCCGAAAAAGCCCGAACCCGAATGGGCCCGAACCCGAATGGACCCGAACCCGAATGGGCCCGAACCCGAATGGGCCCGAACCCGAATAGACCCGAACCTGAATGGGCCCGAACCCGAATGAGCCCGAACCCGAATGAGCCCGAACCCGAATGGACCCGAACCCGAGACCGGCCCGAACCCGAACCCGAATTTAATACTAAAAATAAAAATAATCAAATTGCAATTAATTTTTTTTTTTTACAAAGCAATAACTTTAATTATTAATTTTATTCTAATTTTTTTTAATAATTTAATTAAAATTTAAAATTTAATATATTATATTATATATATATATATATATATATATATGATGATGAAATAATAATTTTATCAAAAAGTAAATTATATTGTGTACTTATAAGTTATAACTTTAACGTCTCATATCATGATGAATTTACAATCTAAATATTTTAAATTCTTGAAAATTTTAGAGATGTGAAAAAAAATTTGACAATAATTCAATTAATCTATAAGGGTAAAAAAAATTGACAATAATTCAATTATTTTGGCCTTTTGGGTTATACTTAGACCTGCTCACTGGCCGGGCAGCCCGGCAGGCCCGGCCCGTATCGGGCCGGGCCTGGGCAGGATATTTTATGTTCCGGGCCAGTCCGGCCCGGAACAGTAATTTTTATTATAATAATATTATTTTATTTAATTTTAATTATAAAAAAATTAAAAAAAATAAAAAAATTATTTTTTTATTCCAATGAACAGTGTTTCGGGCCTAAACGGGTGGGCCGGGCCGACCCAGGGCCGGGCCTGGGCAGAGAACATAAAAAATAAAACCGGGCCGCGGCCCAGCCCTGCCCATGAGCAGCTCTAGTTATACTTATACGGTTAGGTTAGAGTGGGTTTAATTGGATTATGGCTTTCATGTGATTTTATTTTAGCGGGTAGGTTTAATGGGGTTTTGGGTTTTATGGCCTTTTGGTTTTGGGTATATTTATTATATATTAATAAATAATCATATTAAATATATATTTATTACGTATAATTTAAATATAAATTATATTTTTTAGTACTACTTTATAATTTATACTTTAGACTGATGAAAAAAATATAAGTACTCGATATATATATATATATATATATATATATATCTTGACTATAAGCATAATTTTTTTGCATTTTATAAGTATATAAACGAATAGATGAAAGCCAGGATTTATTTTTAAAAGTTTTTTATTTTATAGTGAATATAAATTATAATGTATTTATATTTTGAAATTCGAGTTCATCAAATCAATTATTTTAAATATCAATATATTAATTTATAATATATCATATTTTTTATAATAAATTATTTCAAAATTTGATTTTATATAACAAATTAATTTCTTATTCTTTTGGTGCTAACAAATATTAATTTTAAAAAATAAATATAATTAAAAATATCATATAATAGCAAAAGTATAAAAATAAAAATAATAATAAATTAATAATTTGTTTTTAGATATAAATATTTAAATTACGTAAAAATGATTACATCTAATATAAAATAAAATAATGTAAAACATACCCGAACCCAGATCGAACCCGAACCCAGACCGAACCCGAACCCGAACCCGAATGGGCCCGAACCCGAATGGGCCCGAACCCGAATGAGCCCGAACCCGAATGGGCCCGAACCCGAATGGGCCCGAACCCGAATGAGCCCGAACCCGAATGAGCCCGAACCCGAATGGACCCGAACCCGAATGAGCCCGAACCCGGATGGACCCGAACCCGAATGAGCCCGAACCCGAATAAACCCGAACCCGAATGAACCCGACCCGAACCCGCCCGAACCCGCCCAATTGCCACCTCTATTTGTAAGTACCCTCAAAGCTCCCTATTATGAAAGAATGATTGGGAATGACACCAAGAATTTTGCAGACATGGTAATCTCCGGGGAGATAATTGAGAATGCTATAAAGAGTGGGAAGCTTAAAGCTGGAGAGATATCCGATGCAAAGAATGAGGCATCTAAAAAGAAGAAAGAAGATGTTAAAGCTGTGAATTATGGAGGACAACAAATAGGACGTCTTCCTTCATATCATCCATATCCCATGTACCAACATTATTACCCTATTGTAAATAATGTTACACCTCAACCAACTTTTCGGCCAAACTTTTACCCACAACCACTTGCTTTCATGACTGGTCCATGTACACCTGCAGCTAGGCCTATTCCACAAAGAAGACCAATAGACAGTCAAGAGAAAGTTTCGATCCCAATTTTTGATCTTTTGCCTTTGCTGATAAAAAACCAGTACCTTACTCCTGTGCCTTTAAAGACGATTCCAAATCCATCAGTAAGGAATTTTGATCCTAATAGCAAGTGCGATTATCATATAGGGGCAATTAGGCATTCAACGAAAAAATACAGGCAGTTGAAAGAAAAGATTGAAGATCTCATTAATGATGGTACCCTGACTTTGGATGTTTTGGAACAATAGAGATCTATAGTTTAAATATGGAAAATGTCATCTCAAATACTTAGTCTGGGAAATTCCAAATTTGTGATGTTTTCATTTTTTTTTCCAAAGGCATGACATTTTAAACATTGGTTAGGTGTTTGGTAGTTTTGTTGGAAATTTTTTATTTTTGCATTAAAAATGGTTTGGGTCTTAAAGAAAATTGGTGATTATTCTCCAAAATGAACTTTGCAGCCCATTCCCTTATCCAGTTGCAAAGCAGACCACTTAAAAGCTTGATTCTTTTGATGGTACATGCTTGAAATTTCATGAATTTTCCTTTTTATTTGACCATGAAATGAATTCAAAAGGTCAATGATCTTCGTCTCAGCAATGAGCAATGAAATGAACATTTGATTTGAAAACATTTTTTTTTAGAAGCAATTCATGAGGCACTCTCTTGAAAGAATCTAGATTTTGGTAATTTGATAAGTGTCAAGGCTATCTAGAGCTTTAAACACATCACTCCTAAGTTTTTCAACCCCAAACTTTTCCTTTCCTGAATGGTGTCCTTTACTCGCATATTGGGGTAAAATTATCTTAATGGTTGTATCTTTCCAACATCCTTGAATGCCTTGACTTGAGAAACATACATTTTCACCTAAAGTTATCCTTTGCCCACATCTTGGGACAGGATTACCAAAAAGTCAAATTACCCGATGTTTCTAATATCCTTGCATACCATTTTGACTTGTGCAAACTTCGTTTTCCTCTATGAATGAATGAAATTTCATGGACACCTTGAGAAAGCCGGAATAAGAAGAATTGTTGGGTTGGGCCTTCATTTGGATAGGCACATTGAGAGGATGTATGAGTTGCAAAAAAAAAAAAAAAGACTGTGATATCATGCATATGAGATATTCAAATGATTTTAAAGGCAATTTTTATTATCTACTTCACCTGGGGTTTGCTCCTCAATGGAAATATTCATACTTGACATGAGAAATGGCCATATTTCATATTCCTTTCACAAAATGAAAAATTACCCTTTGCTACCCCCTTTGAGCCTATTGGATTCTTGTTTATGGAATGAACCTTGACCAAGGATCACCCTCTACATCGAGGCGCAAGTATGAAAAATATCTTTCTAAAGAAGAAGGAATGTTTAGATCATATTTCTACACCAGGGGGGCAAATATGAAGAAGTATCCTTCTGTGGAGGAATGAATGTTTGGATCATATTTCTACACCACGAAAAGAATGCCTTATGTTAGGGAGGAAAATGTTGAGATGGATTGAGTTTCAAAGTTTTAAACTCACTTTGTGATAGAAAAGTCTGTGAAAAAAAAAAGAAAAAAAAAGTTCACAAGATGAAATCCTCATGAAGAGAAATAATCTATGGTTTGATGAAAAGAGAGATGAGAAATATTATGGGAAATAGAAATGATGAAATCCTCATGAAGAGAAATGATTCATAGTTTGATTACCTTCAAAATGAAGGGAAAGATATGAATGTTGAAGACATGGTCCTCGGTTCAATTACCTTTAAACACGTTTTTGGTCTTGGTTATCCTTTCTTTCATAACCCCAAACCTTGGCCAACATTACAAGTTTGAAAAGTCCATTTTGATCAAGTATAAATGTTTAAGTTGGAGAGTTTTTCCTCAGACTCTATCTCATTTTTTTGCATTGTCATTGAAGAAGTTTGAATTCTCAAATGCATGGTAGAGCAAAAAAAAAAAAAGAAGAAGAAGAAGAAGATCTAGGGTGAAAACCCAAAAAAGGGGTAGTCTAGATCAAAAAATTGAAAGCAACTCTGCATTATTATGCCAAGGCCCAACAAGAAGTACAAGAGAAATGATGGCTTGAACCTACGAGGGAACACCGAACACTCTTGGGAGACTTAAGAAGGTCAACATCATTTGGATGACTTGGCCCAATCCTTTTTCCTTTCTTGTCCAAATTTTGAACCCATCATAGATAGTCTTGACATTTGTTGAATTGCTATATATCAAGAAACTTAGGAAGAGTGCCAAAATGGATTGTGTTTTCAAAATAAAACTTTTTGTGAAAACCTAATTGTTGAAGGAAATTCATTGTGAGTTTAAATGAAGAAACATTGATTTTTCCCTTATGTGATGAAACCTCTCTTGATAACCAAAACCTTGACAAATTGAAATACTCAATGAGCCAAATTGTGATTCACCTTGTCCATCCTTGCAAAATCACCAGTTTTTAAGAGATCCAAAGTTGCATTTTTGTTTAGCAAATGGGGATTTGATTTTTGAACATGGAAAATAGTGACGTTTCTGGGTACAATTTTGATTTACCATGGGGGCATTATTTGAAAATGAGAAAAGTTTTTTGGAAAAATTCTTTCTTTTCAAAGAATTTTCAAAAATTTAACATGAGAACATTAAGGTTTGAAATGATGCATATTTGAGTTTTGAACCAGTATGATAAGAGTGCCATTTCTGGGGGAAAAGAACGAGAAGGCATTTTACCATGATGAGAGGAATGGTTTTCAAAGAATAAGATCTATTGAGTCGGCAACCGGCAGAGTAGGCCCATTTGCATCATTGTCATTGAAGATTTTTCAATTGAAATTTGAATGTACTTGAAGATGACATTCCGGGAAGAAAGGAGAATGAGACGAGAACAATGAAAAAGACTGAAAATATGAATGTTCAAAGCCTTGGAATTAAAGAGATATCCTCTTGAGAAAGAGAAGGTGGTGCGATTGACTGATAAAATTGGTGGAGGTTAATCCAGTTCTAAGTCTGAGCATTTGGAAGATTAAAAGATGATGACATGATGAGCTTGAGTATTCCTTTGTCATAATTGAAATTCATGATACTCATGGCATTCAGGGCATGCATTTAATATTTCAATAAGGGATAAGATTTTGTCATTAATGGCGATTAAATGAACTTTTTCTTGAACCTCGATAGGGAAAAACTTCCAGTGAGATCTTAAGCCTCATTTGAGAAAAACATTTTCAAAATAAGATTTGTGGGCCTTAGTTGAGAAAAACAATTTCAAAATGGATTTGAATCTTGTTAGAAATGAGATGAGAATTTTTGTGAGATGAGAATTTCTATGATGAAATGTTAAGCCCAGTTAAGCTGGCGTAAGATGAGACAGGGATTGATTGGTGTTTTGAAACCTTTGAGAAAGGAAACTGTTCACATTCAGCAGATTTTGAAAAAAAAAAAAAAAGAGAAAGTAAGATTCGCTCTATCAGTTTGAAGCAGATAAAGAGATGAATAATGAGCATGAGAACCTTCTATCTTGATTAGAGATTGAGGGAGTTTATATCGTTTATAGTATATTCATGACATCCATTGCATGGTATGCACATGCATCTCATTCATGACATTCATGTATTGCATTACATTCAAAAAAGATTATTGCAGATATTCAGTATGATTTGGACAAGAATTTTAATTTGGAATTTCAATTTGCAAGATTAACAACTTATTTTGGGATTCAAGGTATAATTCTTGAAATTTCTTTATTGTTTGTACGGATTTTATCCTTGACCTAGAAATAACAAAAGAAGGAAAGAGTTTGTCAAAACAAAAAAAAAATAGAAAAGAGGAAAATAAAACAAAGTGAAATGATACTTTTTCAAGAAAAATAAGAAGAGAAAATGAAAGAACATGCTGAGAATTTTTTTAAGATATTAGAGTTTAAGCCCTGCTTAGCTGGCACCATAAGCCCAGTTAAGTTGGCACAAGATAAGATAGTTTAAGCCCCGTTTAGCTGGCACTTTTGAAATGTTGAAGCCCAGTTAAGTTGGAACAAGATGAGAGATTTTAAGCCCCGTTTAGCTGGCACGATAAGGATTTCAAGCCCAGTTAAGTGGGCATTAAAAACTTATTCAAGCCAAATTTCTTTGGCACTTGTAATTTTTAAAGTTTTTTTCTCGTTAGGTATTTAAAGTTTATGCCTCGTTGGGAGGAGTTTTTTCATCGTTGGGTATTTAAAGTTGATGCCTCATAGGGCGGAGTTTTTCGTCGTTTGGTATTTAAAGTTGATACCTCGTAGGGCGGAGTTTTTCGTCGTTTGGTATTTAAAGTTGATGCCTCATAGGGAGGAGTTTTTCGTTGTTTGGTATTTAAACTTGATGCCTCGTTAGGAGGTGTTTTTCTTTGTTTGGATATTTAAAGTTGATGACTCGTAGGGAGGAGTTCTTTCTCGTTTGGAATTTAAAGTTGACGCCTCGTTATGAGAAGTTTTTTCTCGTTTGGAATTTAAAGTTGATGCCTCGTTGAGAGGAGTTTTTATTTGATTGGATATTTAAAGTTGATGCCTCGTTGGGAGGAGTTCTTTTTCTTTTGGAATTTAAAGTTGATGCCTCGTTGGGAGGAGTTCTTTCTCATTTGGAATTTAAAGTTGATGCCTCGTTAGGAGGAGTTTTTTCTCGTTTGGAATTTAAAGTTGATGCCTCGTTGAGAGGAGTTTTTCATCGTTGGGAATTTAAAGTTGATGCCGTTGATGCTTCGTTGGGAGGAGTTTTTTCATCGTTTGGTATTTAAAGTTGATGCCTCGTTGGGAGGAGTTTTTTCATCGTTTTTTATTTAAAGTTGATGCCTCGTTGGGAGGAGTTTTTCATCGTTTGGTATTTAAAGTTGATACCTCGTAGAGAGGAGCTTTTCATCGTTGGGTTATTTAAAGTTGAAGCCTCGTAGAGAGGAGTTTTTCTTTTTTGGGTTATTTAAAGTTGAAGGCTCGGTGGAGGAGTACATTTTCACATTAGGTTTAATTAAAGTTTATGCCTCGTTTAGAGGAGCATTTCTATGATGGGATTTTCTTTAAGTATATAGTGTATTTTTAATGTTTGAGAACTTAGTAGGGTGTCTACGTCTTTGCACATCCTCTGTTTCTCAGGGAATGTTGATAACTCGTATAATTATATAGTTTTTAGTTATGTTTTATTATTGTTTTGTGTCAAATATGAGTTATTATTGCTTAGTCTAATTGTGTTTATGATCTTTTATATTTTTATGTAATTTGATGTTTTTCACGAGTTTCTTTGAGTGATTTCAGATTACTAGGTTAAATCAAGAATTAAGGGCAAATCCAGTTCAGTTCCAATTCCGACACCTTTTGCCATATCAGCCATATCTGGAGTTTCACTGAAGCATTAAGGCTGAAATTTTTAGAGTGCAAATTTAAGAGGCATATCTATCTTTTTCATGCTTTACACTTCTTGAAACGGAGTCGTTTTCCCTAGCGAAATCAACCATCAAGTTGGCTGATGTGCAATGACGTCTGTGCTGACCAGTTTTCGTATTTTGACCATATCTTCTGATCCACATCAGCAAATTAGCTGATTCCAACGGCTATGGATCACAAACTGATAGGGGAACATTTTTCTAGAAGACCATTTGATCAGATCAAGCCTCCAACATTGACAAAATCAACCATCAAGCTGGCTGATCAGAATTGTCATACAATATGACGAAAATTGTTAGAAAAATGCACCCACCTATTATACCTACCTTTGAAATTTATAAAGCTTGTCTCTTGTCATTTAGCTCTCCAAAATGTGTATAAATAGAGGGCCTTGGATGATTGTAAGAGTATTATTGTACATTGGGAGGATATTAGCCATTGTAATAAAATTCTCTAAGTTTTCTTCTTCTTTCCTTTCTCTAGTTTTTTTTTTGCTTTACTTATGTTTATTACATTTCTTTTCATTTTATTCATATCTAGTATGTGTTGCTAATCATATTGTTGAGGTGATGAGGTGAAGCTTTTGGTAAATGCTAAGGTTAGTCTCTTAAACATGAGCTAAAATGAATTATCATTTATAAACACTAGTATAGATAATATTTTCTTTTGGTTTAAAATCATACTTGCAAAGTAGAGATCTTGATTCATTATTGACAATGAAAATGGCACAGTAAATGCTTGGTTTCATAACCTTGATTTGTTGTAGACATATACCTTGGCATAAGGAATGCTTGGACTCTTTTTGTGAGTTTTGAGGACACCAAATGAACATAATATCATATGCTATGGACGTTGGACAATTTGGACTGAATTGCTAAACCTTCCGATTGGAATCTCCCTTATGTGTGAATTTCAATTGTGTAATAAAACAAGATTAATCTTAGCATAACACCAATAGTGGATTCTCTAACCTCAACATCTTTTCTTATTGTTTTTATATCTTGTTTAATTTCTTTTATGTTATTTTGTTTATTTTGTTCTCTAATATCTTGTTTATCTTGTTTTGTTGTTGATTCCCTAATATTTTTTTTTACTTTCTTTTTCTTATATATTTATAAACTTATACTTACTAATACGCTTCCCTGTGGTTCGACCTCGGACAACCGAGAATTTATTACTTGAACATAACCTGCACTTGGGTTTACAACTCTTAATTGAGTCTCCATCAAATGTATAAAGAGGGGCAACTGTAGACACCGGATTTTATCCAGGTTACTTGTTGATAATGTTAATTAGTTAATTAATTTTGTAATTTAAATTTTGTAATTTATTTTATGTTATTTTCGAATTTAAATAAAAAAAAGGAAAATCAGAAAGAAAAAAAAAAGAAAAAAAGAGAAATTCGGATAATTAAAAAAATAAAAAAATTATAAATCAAGTTTTGGTGGGACTTGATTTCTTCTTTGGATTAAACTTGGACTCTAAGAAGTGTGATTGGAATAAAAATCCTATCTTGATCAGATTAGAACTGCAAATGATAATGAAACCCTGATTCCTTTTCTAGGCTCAACAACAAAAATCATTAGAGAATCATCAAAATTTCAGAGCAATCAAGCAAAGATTGGTAGAAAGGGAAAATTTTCATTTTTTCAAAAAGGCTAGTAGATTCGAAATTTGGGGGTTCTTAGCTTTAGGAGTTGTTTCGAAGGGCGTTAGTAGAGGGAAAATCTTGGTTTTAATTAGACGAAGCTTAGGTTGGAGTTTGGGGATCGTTTGATGGTCAACGGAGGAGATCAGAGAAGTTGAAGTTGAGACTTTCAAATTCAGATCTAAGATTATCGGGTTAGATTCGGAAAAAACTAAGTTGATTTTTTGGTAGAGGAGATCGAAAGGAATTTTTGGTGATTTTTTGAAATTGTTCTGAACCAGGTGAACGGCGACGGAGGTCGACGACGACGATGGTGAACAGCGGCGGCGGCAGTGATCGAAATCTGAAAAATTTTCTGGGTTTGTTGCTTGGTGTTCTTGAGGAGAGAGATCAGAGAAACGAAAGAGTTTTTTTTTTTATTTTAAAAAAGAGGTGAGAAAGCGGACCCAAAAAAATTGTTTAAGAAGGGGGGCCAGCAGTCGGGTCGGGTTGGACCCGCGCGCGGCCCGCACCTGGGCTCGACCCGGTTGCTAGCTGCTTTGTTTCTTATTTTGGTTATTTCTTTCCTTTTTATTTCCTTTGGTTATTTCTTTCCTTTTTATTTCCTTTGGTTATTTCTTTCCTTCCTTTTGTTTCCTTTTTGTTTTGTTCCTTTTACGTGTTTTTAATATGTTTATTTGGGTATTTCCTTTATATTATTTGTTTTAATTAGTCATTATTTGTTTTAATTAATTATATATTGTGACTAATTTATTTTTTTAGTTTTGATGTTTGCAGGTATATTTTTGCGAATCAATTTAATATGAATTATTTTTTTTACTATTATTTTTTTTAATTATTATTAATTATTTTTAACTATTTTTTAAATATATTTTATTAACTATAAATTTGATTATTATTAGTAAGATTTTTTTTTAATGAAGTTTTTTATTAATTGATGATTAATTAGTTTGAAAATAATAAATTGAGATCTTTTACGAAGATGAAATTCGAGAAGATCAAGATTGGTTGATTTTCGAGAAATTTTTAGGTGAGAGAATTCTCTTAAAAATTCTACAGATTGATGGAAAAGTTTTTAAAGGATGATTTTCGATACAAAGAGGTTAAAATTTATTTATTTTAAAATAATTAATTTTTAATAAATTTTTAAGATTAATTTTCAAAATTAATGCTTAATTAAAAATCAAAAGAGTAAATTAAGATTTCTTCCAATAATGAAATTCAAAGAAATCGCGATTGGTTGATTTCTAAGAAATTTCTAGGTGAGAAAAGTCTTTTAAAAATCTTCCAGATTGATGGCAAGATTTTTGAGAAATAATTTTAGATATTGAGATCAAGGTTTATTTTTGAACAAACATAAATAAAAGTTTTTAATTATGAAAATTGGACTTAGGATTAAATTTTAATTTTTTCCGACGACGGAGCCTCTTCAATGGAAAGATCGATTTCTTTTGAATACTCTCGAGGTGAGGAAACGTCTTTTAGCAATTCCTTCAGATTGATGGAAAAGAAGACCTAAAATATGGTTTTCGGTATTTTTTTAACTTAAAAAAGGATAAGATAGATAAAACCATTTAATTAAGACTTTTTAAGTATCACAAGACTAATTAGGTACTGTACTTTTGGATGGGCGTTGTGAGCGTGCTAATCCTTCCTCACACGCAACTGTACTCCTGAACCTAGTTCTAATAAGAAGATCAGAACCTATTCTTTTTAAGGTGCAGGTGCCTTAGTCAAGCTTAGGATTACTTTAAAGAGGATAGATTCGTATAGGTGACTAATCACATCTAGATTAGATGATTAATGGCGACTCCATGATTTGTGTCTAGCATGCTGAATTTGTATTTGGCACGTTATGACAGTTTGGCGACTCCACTAGAACTACTGAGAGTCGAGCCATAGATTAGTCTTGTGATACCTTAGGTTTTAATAATTGGTCAAAAAAATGTTTAATCTTTTATTTTTATCTTCTTTTTAATTTTAATTTTTATTTTATTTATGCTAACAACTTTTGTTTCTTGTACATTGGTGGAAAAAAAAGAAGGTTTGAATGTTCCTTCGCACACACTACACGTTGCATATCATAAAGCCTTATACTCGGGCTCGTCCCTTTTAGGAAGGGGTAAAGTACGTACGCCTTCGTGAGGTGATAACCTCCGCAACGGCTAGCGAAACACCTTCAGAGTGTAAAGTACCAATGCTTTCGTGAGGTGATAACCTCTGCAGTAACTTTGGAAAATACTCTCACCCGAATTGAACCCTTCCGGTTGGAGCCTATAATGGGTGAGGAATGGGGTGCCTTACTCATCCTACGTGTATGATGTTGACGAGCAATTTGGGGACCTTTTTAGTTTGGTCGAATATCTTAAAGCCCAACATATAAATGACACTTAAGAGCCCAGCCTAAGTTAGAGTCATGTCCACCCATTTCATAGATAATAACCCGAAATAGGACACATGAAGGAATGTCCTTGTATTTTTATTATTTTTCTTTATTTTCGCATTTTCTTGTTAAAATTATTGTGAATATCACTTCACTTGTGTCAAGCTTTGTAAAGTCATTGCTTATGTCATAGACTTCATCATTTAGATATTTTCGTCATGCATTCACCATGTACATTTTTTTTTACCATGCTCATGCATTTACCATGTACATTTTTTAACCATGCTCATGCATTAATCATGAACATTTTTTAACCATGCTCATGCATTTATCATGTACATTTTTCATAATGATCATGCATTCACCATGTATATTTTTCATAATGCTCATGCACTCATCAAGTACATTTTTCATAATGTTACTGTTAAAACTTTGTGGATATTTTCGGTATTGTCATTTAAATTAACTTCATTCTTTTGTTTATTTGCATCATACATGTGCATTTCATGAAAGCTTTAGATTTTAAATTGTGGTAATGAAGGATTCAAGGACAGCTCAAACAATCAAAGATCTTGGGGCATTCCTACTACATTCGTTCACGGGTTAAAGCAATGACAGAGGAACAGGCTGCTAGGATTCGTTCATGGATTAAAGGAATGGCAGAGGAACAGGTTGCTAGGATGAACGAAATAGAAAAGGCACATGATGAAATGAAAGAATAATTGGCCAAGATAATGGATTTGAACAAGCAAAGAGGGGTAGAAGAAGTAACTACTCAAGAAAAGAATCAGTCACCAGATGATGAAGATCCTACATATCTCCCTGATTTAAGTCAATTTTGAGCTCAAACTGGGATGCCAATGACATCATGAGCTACTCAACACCAATGTACCATTCCTGCACCTGGGACAAAATTGTCAGATCTTGTCAGAGTTTTAGATTTAGATGATCCCAAAGAGCAAGAAAGGCTAAAGGTAGTTGAAGAGATTTACTCTTGAAAAATGAGTCTTATAGAGGAAAGACTCTGGGTTGTTGAGGGGTTAGATTTCTATGGTTATATGATGTTGAAGGGCTCTATTTGGTACCAGATGTGATTATCCCGCCTAAGTTCAAGACTCCTGATTTCGAGAGGTTTGATGGGTCCAAGTGGCCCATATCTCACATCACCATGTATTGCTGGAAGATGGCTGCTCATACGAAAGATGATAAGTTGCTCATCCATGTCTTTCAGGACAATCTTATAGGTTCTGCTGCTAGATGGTATGTTCAACTTGATAAGAACTGCGTCAGTACTTAGAAGGAGTTAGCCAAGTCGTTCATCAATCAGTATAAGCACATTGTTGACATGGTCCCTGATCGATTGTCATTGCAAAACATGGAGAAGAAAGCTACTAAAAGCTTCAAAGAGTATGCTCAGAGATGGAGGGATATTGCTGCCGCAGTCCAACCACCTCTCACTGAAAAAGAAACTACAGTTTTATTTGTAAGTACCCTCAAAGCTCCCTATTATGAAAGAATGATTGGGAATGCCACCAAGAATTTTGCAGACATGGTAATCTTCGAGGAGATAATTGAGAATGCTATAAATAGTGGGAAGCTTAAAGCTGGAGAGACATTTGATGCAAAGAATGAGGCATCTAAAAAGAAGAAAGAAGATGTTAAAGCTGTGACTTATGGAAGACAACAAACAGGAGGTCGTCGTTCATATTATCCATATCCCACGTACGAACATTATTACCCTATTGTAAATAATGTTGCACCACAACCAACGTTTTGCCAAACTTTTACCCATAACCATTTACTTTCATGACTGGTCTATCTACACCTGCAGCTAGGCCTGTTCCCCAAAGAAGACCAAGAAATAGTCAACAGAAAGTTTCGATCCCAATTTCTGATCTTTTGCCTTTGTTGATAAAAAACCAGTACCTTACTCCTGTGCCTTTAAAGACAATTCCAAATCAATTAGTAAGGAATTTGATCCTAATAGCAAGTGCAATTATCATATAAGGGTATTTAGGCATTCAACGAAAAAATGCAGGCAATTGAAAGAAAAGATTGAAGATCTCATTAATGATGGTACCCTGACTTTGGATGTTTTAGAACAATGGAGATCTAGAGTTTAAATATGGAAAATGTCATCTCAAAATACTCAGTCTGGGAAATTCCAAATTTGTGATGTTTTCATTTTTTTTTCCAAAGGCATGACATTTTAAACATTGATTAGGTGTTTGATAGTTTTGTTGGAAATTTTTTATTTTTGCGTTAAAAATGTTTTGGATCTTAAAGAAAATTGGTGATTATTGTCAAGAATAAACTTTGCACCCCATTCCCTTGTCCAGTTGCAAAGCAGACCACTTAAAAGCTTGATTCTTTTGATGGTATATGTTTGAAATTTCATGAATTTTCCTTTTTATTTGACCATGAAATGAATTCAAAAGGTCAATGATCTTCGTCTAAGCAATGAACAATGAAATGAACATTTGATTTGCAAAACATTTTTTTTAGAAGCAATTCATGAGGCACTCTCTTGAAAGAATCTAGATTTTGGTAATTTGATAAGTGTCAAGGCTATCTAGAGCTTTAAACACATCACTCCTAAGTTTCTCAACCATGCCCGAACTTTTCCTTTCCTGAATGGTGTCCTTTACTCGCATATTAGAGTAAAATTATCTTAAAAGTTGTATTTTCCCAACATCCTTGAATGCCTTGACTTGAGAAACATACATTTTCACCTAAAGTTATCCTTTGCCCACATCTTGGGACAGGATTACCGAAAAGTCAAATTACCCGATGTTTTTAATATCCTTGCATACCATTTCGACTTGTGCAAACTTTTATTTCCTCTATGATTGAATGAAATTGCATGGACACCTTGAGAAAGCCAGAATAAGAAGAATTGTTGGGTTGGGCCTTCATTTGGATAGGCACATTGAGAGGATGCATGAGTTGCACAAAAAAAGAAAAGGCTGTGTTATCATGCATATGAGATATTCAAATGATTTTAAAGGTAATTCTTATTATCTACTTCACCTGGAGTTTGCTCCTCAATGGAAATATTCATACTTGACATGAGACATGGCCATCTTTCATATTCCTTTCACAAAATGAAAATTACCCTTTGCTACCCCATTTGAGCCTATTGGATTCTTGTTTATTGAATGAACCTTGACCAAGGATCACCCTTTACATCGGGGGCAAGTATGGAAAAATATCTTTCTAAAGAAGAATGAATGTTTAGATCATATTTCTACACCAGGGGACAAGTATGAAGAAGTATCATTCTGTAGAGGAATGAACGTTTGGATCATATTTCTACATCACGAAAAGAATGTCTTATGTTAGGGAGGAAAATGTTGAGATGGATTGAGTTTCAAAGTTTTAAACTCACTTTGTGATAGGAAAGTCTGTGAAAAAAGAAAGAGAAAAAAAAGAACAAAAAGAAGAGAAAAAAAAAAGAGAAAAAAAAAAGAACAAAAAAAGAAAGAAAAAATAGAAAGAGAAAAAAAAAAGTTCACAAGATGAAATCCTCATGAAGAGAAATAATCTATGGTTTGATGAAAAGAGAGATGAGAAATATTATGGGAAGTAGAAGTGATGAAATCCTCATGAAGAGAAATGATTCATGGTTTGATTACCTTCAAAATGAAGAGAAAGATATGAAATGTTGAAGACATGATCCTTGATTTAATTACCTTTAAACACGTTTTTGGGCTTGGCTATCATTTTTTTTTCATAACCCCAAACCTTGGCCTACATTACAAGCTTGAAAAGTCCATTTTGATCAAGTATAAATGTTTAAGTTGGAGAGTTTTTCCTCAGATTCTATCTATTTTTTTGAATTGTCATTAAAGAAGTTTGAATTCTCAAATGCATGGTAGAGCAAAAAAAAAAAAAAAAAAAGAAAGGAGCTCTAGGGTGAAAACCCAAAAAACGGGCAGTCTAGAGCAAAAAATTGAAAGCAACTCTGCATGATTATGCCAAGGCCCAATAAGAAGTACAAGAGAAATAATGGCTTGAACCTACCAGGGAACACCGAACACTCTTGGGAGACTTAAGAAGGTCAACATCATTTGGATGACTTGGCCCAATCTTTTTTCCTTTCTTGTCCAAATTTTGATCCCATCATAGATAGTCTTGACATTTGTTGAATTGCTATATATCAAGAAACTTAGGAAGAATGCCAAAATGGATTGTGTTTTCAAAATAAAACTTTTTGTGAAAACCTGATTGTTGAAGGAAATTCATTGTGATTTTAAATGAAGAAACATTGATTTTTCCCTTATGTGATGAAAACTCTCTTGATAACCAAAACCTTGACAAATTGAAATACTCAATGAGCCAAATTGTGATTCACCTTGTCCATCCTTACAGTAATCACCAGTTTTTAAGAGATCCAATGATTTTTGAAAATGGAAAATAGTGACGTTTCTGGGTACAATTTTGATTTACCATGGGGGCATGATTTGAAAATGAGAAAAGTTTTTTGGACAAATTCTTTCTTTTCAAAGAATTTTCAAAAATTTAACATGAGAACATTAAGGATTGAAATTATGCATATTTGAGTTTTGAAGCAGTATGATAAGAGTGACATTTCTGGGGGAAAAGAACGAGAAGGCATTTTACCATGATGAGAGGAATGGTTTTCAAAGAATAAGATCTATTGAGTCGGCGAGCGGCAGAGTAGGCCCATTTGCATCATTGTCATTGAAGATTTTTCATTTGAAATTTGAATGTACTTGAAGATGACATTCCGAGAAGAAAGGAGAATGAGATGAGAACTATGAAAAAGACTGAAAATATGAATGTTCAAAGCCTTGGAATTAAAGAGATGTCCTTTTGAGAAAGAGAAGGTGATGCGATTGACTGATAAAATTGGTGGAGGTTAATCTAGTTCTAAGTCTGAGCGTTTGGAAGATTAAAAGATGATGACATGATGAGCTTGAGTTTTCCTTTGTCATAATTGAAAATCATGATATTCATGGCATTCAGGGCATACATTTAATATTTCAATAAGGGATAAGATTTTGTCATTAATGACGATTAAATGAACTTTTTCTCGAACCTCTATAGGGAAGAACTTTCAGTGAGATCTTAAGCCTCATTTGAGAAAAACCTTTTCAAAATAAGATTTTTGGGCCTTAGTTGAGAAAAACAATTTCAAAATGGATTTGAATCTTGTTCGAAATGAGATGAGAATTTCTATGATGAAATGTTAGGCCTAGTTAAGCTGGTGTAAGATGAGACAGGGATTGATTGGTGTTTTGAAACCTTTGAGAAACGAAACTGTTCACATTCAGCAGATTTTAAAAATATGAAAGAGAAAGTAAAATTCGCTCTATCAGTTTGAAGCATATAAAGAGATGAATAAATGAGCTTGAGAACCTTCTATTTTGATTAGTGATTCAGGGAGTTTATATCGTTTATAGTATATTCATGACATCCATTGCATGGTATGCAGATGCATTTCATTCATGACATTCATGTATTGCATTGCATTCAAGAAATATTATTGCAGATATTCAGTATGATTTGGACAAGAATTTTAATTTGGAATTTTAATTTGCAAGATTAACAACTTATTTTGGGATTCAAGGTAAGATTCTTGAAATTTCTTTATTGTTTGTACGGATCTTATCCTTGACCTAGAAATAACAAAAGAAGGAAAGAGTTTGTCAAAACAAAAAAAAAAAAAAAAAGAAAAGAGGAAAAATAAAACAAAGTGAGATGATACTTTTTCAAGAAAAATAAGAAGAGAAAATGAAAGAACACGTTGAGAATTTTTTTAAGATATTAGAGTTTAAACACTACTTAGCTGGCACCATAAGCCCAGTTAAGTTGGCACAAGATAAGAGAGTTTAAGCCCTGTTTAGCTGGCACTTTTGAAATGTTGAAGCCCAGTTAAGTTGGCACAGGATGAGAGATTTTAAGCCCTGTTTAGCTAGCACGATAAGGATTTCAAGCCCAGTTAAGTGGGCATTACAAACTTATTCAAGCCCAATTTCTTTGGCACTCGTAATTTTTAAAGTTTTTTTCTCATTAGGTATTTAAAGTTGATGCCTTGTTGGGAGGAGTTTTTTCGTCATTGGGTATTTAAAGTTGATGCCTCGTAGGGCGGAGTTTTTCGTCGTTTGGTATTTAAAGTTGATGCCTCGTAGGGAGGAATTTTTCGTCGTTTGGTATTTAAAATTGATGCCTCGTTAGGAAGAGTTTTTCTTCGTTTGAATATTTAAAGTTGACGCCTCATTAGGAGGAGTTTTTTCTCATTTGAAATTTAAAGTTGATGCCTCGTTGAGAGGAGTTTTTATTCGTTATATTTAAAGTTGATGCCTCGTTGGGAGAAGTTTTTTCATCGTTTGTTATTTAAAGTTGATGCCTCGTTGGGAGGAGTTTTTTCATCGTTTGGTATTTAAAGTTGATACCTCGTAGAGAGGAGCTTTTCATCATTGGGTTATTTAAAGTTAAGCCTCTTGGAGAGGAGTTTTTCTTTTTTAGGTTATTTAAAGTTGAAGCCTCGGTGGAGGAGTACATTTTCACACTGGTTTAATTAAAGTTTATGCCTCGTTTAGAGAAGCATTTCTACGATGGGATTTTCTTTAAGTATATAGTGTATTTTTAATGTTTGAGAACTTAGTAGGGTGTCTACGTCTTTGTACATCCTCTGTTTCTCAGGGAATGCATAAAGAGGGCAACTATAGACACCGGATTTTATCCAGGTTACTTGTTGATAATGTTAATTAGTTAATTAATTTTGTAATTTAAATTTTGTAATTTATTTTATGTTATTTTCGAATTTAAATAAAAAAACAAAGGAAAATCAGGAAAAAAAAAGAAAAAAAAGAAAAGAAATTCGGATATTTAAAAAAATAAAAAAAAAATGATAAACCAAGTTTTGGTGGAACTTGATTTCTTCTTTGGATTCAACTTGGACTCTAAGAAGTGTGATTGAAATAAAAATCCTATCTTGATCAGATTAGGACTCTAGATGATAATGAAACTCTAATTCCTTTTCTATATAAACAACCTTAGGCTCAACAACAAAAATCATCAGAGAATCATCAAAATTTTGGAGCAATCAAGCAAAGATTGGTAGAAAGGAAAATTTTTCATTTTTTCAAAAAGGCTAGTAGATTCGAAATTTGAGGGTTCTTTGCTTTAGGAGTTGTTTCGAATGGTGTTAGTAAAGGGGAAATCTTGGTTTTAATTAGACGAAGCTTAGGTTGGAGTTTGGTGATCGTTCGGCGGTCAACAGAGGAGATCAGATAGGTTGAAGTTGCGACTTTCAAATTCAGATCTAGGATTATCGGGTTAGATTTGGGAAAAACTAAGTGGATTTTCGGGTAGAGGAGATCGAAAGGAATTTTTTGTGATTTTTTGAAATTATTCTGAACCCGGTGATTGGCGGTGGAGGTCGACGGTGATGACGATGAACGGCGACGGTGGCAGTGATCGAAATTTGAATTTTTTTTGGGTTTGTTGCTTGGTGTTCTTGAGGAGAGAGATCAGAGAAAAAAAAGAGTTTTTTTTTTTAAAAAAAAGAGGTGAGAAAGTGGACCCAAAAAAAATTGTTTAAGAAGGGGGGCCAGCAGCCGGGTCGGGTCGGACCCGCGCGCGGCCCGCACCTGGGCTCAACCCGGTTGCTGGCTGCTTTGTTTCTTATTAAAGTTGAATTTTTTTTGGTTATTTCTTTCTTTCTTTCTTTCCTTCCTTTTTTTTCCTTTTTGTTTTGTTCCTTTTACGTTTTTTTATATGTTTATTTAGGTATTTCCTTTGTATTATTTGTTTTAATTAATCATTATTAGTTTTAATTAATTATTTATTGTGACTAATTTATTTTTTAGTTTTGATGTTTGCAGGTATATTTTTGCGAATCAACTTTAATATGAATTATTTTTTTTACTATTATTATTTTTAACTATTATTAATTATTTTTAACTATTTTTTAATTATATTTTATTAACTATTAATTTGATATTATTAGTAAGATTTTTTTTAATTAAGTTTTTTATTAATTGATGATTAATTAGTTTGAAAATAATAAATTGAGATCTTTTCCAAAGATGAAATTCGAGGAGAACACGATTGGTTGATTTTCGAGAAATTTTTAGGTGAGAGAATTCTCTTAAAAATTCTCCAGATTGATGGAAAAGTTTTTAAAAGATGATTTTCGATATAAAGAGGTTAAAATTTATTTATTTAAAATAATTAATTTTCAATAAATTTTTAAGTCATAATTTTCATAATTGATGCTTAATTAAAAATCAAAAGAGTAAATTAAGATTTCTTCCAATGATGAAATTCAAAAAAAATCGCGATTGGTTGATTTTTAAGAAATTTTTAGGTGAGAAAAAGTCTTTTAAAAATCTTCCAGATAGATGGAAGGATTTTTAAGAAATAATTTTTGATATTGAGATCAAGGTTTATTTTTGAACAAACATAAATAAAAGTTTTTAATTATGAAATTTGGACTTAGGATTAAATTTTAATTTTTTCCGACGACGAAACCTTTTCAATGGAATGATCGATTTCTTTTGAATACTCTCGAGGTGTGGAAACGTCTTTTAGCAATTTCTCTAAATTGATGGAAAAGAATACCTAAAAGATGGTTTTCAAAATTTTTTTAACTTAAAAAATGATAGGATAGATAAGACCATTTAATTAAGACTTTTTAAGTATCACAAGACTAATTAGGTACTGTCCTTTTGGATGGATGTTGTGAGGGTGCTAATCCTTCCTCACACGTAACCGTACTCCCGAACCTAGTTCTGATAAGCAGACCAGAACCAATTTTTTTTAAGGTGCCTTAGTCAAGTTTAGGATTACTTTAAAGAGGATAGATTCGTATAGGTGACTAATCACACCTAGATTAGATGATTAGTGGCGACTCCATGATTTGTGTCTAGCATGCTGAATTCTTATTTGGCAAGTTATGACAGGGGGCATTTGATGTTTTTGTCATGATTCTAATATAAAATATAATTGATGGGAATGTGATTACTGAGAATGTTATTATTGAAAAAATAACATTACAGCATTTGATATACATGAAAAAATGCTGATTAAAATTTTGAGAAAGTTATATTGACACATTTAATTCACTAAGTACTTTACTAAAAATGTGATGGTAATTTTTGAAATTAACTTTATCAAATAAAATGTAAATTTTATTAATTTTAACATTTTTTAATGATATTTATTATTAACAAATATTTGTACTAAATATTTAAAACTAATATTTCAATTTGTAATTTGAATTACTTTAAGATAAAAAAAAGTCTGTTAGTAATAAATTTTTGAAATTATTCCTCTGTAATTGAAAAGTTAAAATGTTGATTGCAAATTAAATATTATTTAAATATTTCAATGATATTTATTGTTAACAAACATTTGTACTAAATATTTAAAAATAATATTTCAATTGGTAATCTTAAACCAAATAAGAAAAATGGTAATTTTGTCTTTTTTTTTTTACTTTTTAACTGCATAGGAAAGTTACTTTCCCATCTCTCCTCATGAGAATCACATTTTCAATAATTATGGAAAAGTAATTCCCAAAGGAAAATTACATTCTCAAAAAAATGAATATTTTTCAGTGAAAATCAAATTCTCACTAGTTAAATTAAAAAAAAAAAAAAAGAGTACTTTTCATCATACCAAATACATTTTTAATTTCACCAACAGTCGTATTAAGGCACTCACCATTATAACAACTAACAAGAAAATAGAAGGCATTAAAGATAATTTTATATATATATATATATATATATTGCTTTTCAAAATGGTGTTTAAAACTTTGACATGTTATTTTTTATTTTTCTTAATATATTTAAAATATATATGATAATTTTCTAATTATGTTAGAGTTTAAAATTTTTATTGATAATGTATGAAATGATTTACAAAACAAAGATAATTAGTAATTAGCTGTGAAGTAGAAGTGTTTATATAGGTTGGGTTAGGCCCGATTAGCAAAGAATTATTTGTCTAGCCCGACGCAAGCTGGGTTTATCAAGTTTCAAAAGCTCTTTTTATTATTTAAAATATATAAAAATATATATAAATTAATTTTATATTAATATTTATATATTTTATAATTAAATTTAAATAATATTTTGAGTTCGATCAGATTACAAAAATTTTATCATAAATTCAGTCTATTCGAATCGAATTTATCAGACAAAACAAGCCGCGTAAACAGATCTATTGTGAAGACAATTGCCTTAATTTGTCATTTACTTTAAATCTGACAATCAGTGTAATCATATTATGTTCGTGTATTTTCAAGTATTATAATAATATTTATGATATTATATATTTATATAAATTTTGATATGTTAATAATTCGTATTATATAGATTTTGATATATTTATATATTCGTATAAATTTTTTATACTATTTTATATTTTATTTTTTTATATCGTATAATCATATCGTATTTAAAGTTGTAAGATTTAATTTACTCGGAAGATAAAAATTCCAAGTCAGAAAAGACACTTTTGAAAAAGCTATAATATAATTTTTTTTAAAATCCCTTTCAAGTTTCAGCGGACAAAAAGAAAGTCTTAAAAGGTAAGTAAGGCGGTGCTTATCTCTTTATATATAGACCCTTACACAAGCAAATCAATTCGATGGTTTTAACCACCAAATTTTACTCAAAACTCCATCTCTTATGTACCTCATAATGTACATAATCAAATTACTAAAATATTCTTTGTTTTGTTTTGGGAATCTCTTTCCTTTCCTTTTTATTTTGTTCCTTTTTTCTTTTCAACTATGCTTTTAACTCTCAATTAGATCTACTCATGGGTCGGATCGCGACCCGATTTTTTTCAAATTCTTTGTCCGGACCCGGTAGGCTCGAATTCATTTTTCATCATATTAAAAAAATATTTTTTTAATATTTTTTAATATTTTTATAATTAAAATAAAATTATTATAATAAAAAAATACTGTATTCGGGCTGAGCCGGACCAGCCCAGATCAAAAATATCTTGTCCAGACTCGACCCAATATAGGTCGAACCTGTCGAGCCGGACGGGCTGTCCGAACCATGAGCAGGTCTACTCCCAGTAGAGTCATTGGCATTTTAGAGATTCAAAATACAATCTGATTTTTACTTTTTCAGTATTTCTATAGTAATACTAATATGTGTTAAATGTTACAATCGTTAAAATCATAAAAGTTAATCTAATAGATAAAAGGATGAGTTTTTTTTTTTTCTTATCAATCAATATCGATTTTTGTGAAAAATATTTTGATAATAAAATTTTAATTTTATCAAGTTGATGAAAAAGTGTGTTTTTTTTTTTTGCTCGATGTAAGGCTTATGCTTAAGTAAAGCTTGAAAATACTTTTGACTATATTACAAAAATAAGAATAAATAAAACTTCAACTTGTACTAAATGCGCCCATGAATAAATCTTTATGTTTATAGTAGATCAATTAGACATCAGATTTGACTTTTTTTTTTTAATGTAGCAAAATTGGTCAAGGATATAAAACATTGTTGTTATAATATAAAAAAATGTTGTTATATTAGGATATATAAATTAAATAGTGATCACGAACTCAAGATTTAGTTTAATTAGTTTATGTAAATGTTTTTAAAAGATAGAATTTAATAAATTTGAGGTTCGAATCTTAATATTTATAATCTCTTTCGTTATTTCCAAACTACAGCTTCATTTGAAGAAAAAAAAAATAGTGATCACCATAGTGTTTGATGTGTCTTTGTTTATAAATTTATTCTTAAATTAAATTCTCCTATATTTTTGGTGCAAAAATGGTTTTCCCACATTTGTTTCGTATAGATAATATATGAGTATTTTTTAAATTATAAGTTGGCGAATTTTGTCATTTTCACGGCTTATCTATATTATTATTAAAGGGAATGATTGAATTGGAGTCATTGAGTCAAGTGACACCAACTCAGTCACTAAAAATATCAAAAAATTTATTAAGTATTAAAATTTATATTATTATTAAAGGGAATGGCTGGGTTGGTGTCACTGAGTCGAGTGGCACCAACTTAGTCACTAAAAATACCAAAAAAATTATTAAGTATTAAAAAATAAAAAATAAAATAAGGATATATATGTCTTTTAATATTTTATATAATAATTTTTTACAAACAAAAAAATCTAATTACTTCTAAAAAAATACCAATTTACAAAAATTATCCACTTACAAAAACTACTTTTTTTTTTACATTTAATTTTTTTAAAACATAATTTATTATATTTAAAAAAAAATATAATTTCACTCACATTGTGAGTGTATGGAATTTTAGTATATATAAAGTCGTTGATTGAGTTAGTGTCATAAGTCAAGTGACACAAACTCAATTAAGAATCGTCAAAAAAATTTAAAGAAAACTATTATAAAAATTTAAAATTAAGTACATGTATATTTACATTAAAAAAATACCCACTTAAAAAATTTATCATTTTTTTTTCATTTTTCAAAACACTTTTTCTACTCACATTTTTTTTATCCACTTAAAAATCTAGTTAAACAATAATATTACGTACTTTTTATATTTAAAAAAAAAAAACTACTCATAAATTTAAAAAATTACTCACTTTTTTTTAACAAACTACTTAATTTTTTTATTTTATAAAATATTTTCTTTCACATATTTTTTTTCTTTTAACCACCCACAGAGTGTGAACATGTTTCTAGTTAGTTAGGAATGCTAAAACATTTGCATCTAATCCAGAATCCATATATATATATATATATATATATATATATATATATATATATATATATGTACGAGGAAGAAAAAAAATGGATGAAATTGAGAGATAGAGATGTCATTTGTCATAAATTGTCTCCTAACTCTGCTAGGTTTGAACAAATTTGTGTTCTAATCAACACAATCCTAGTCACACTAGTGTCTTATTTGACCACATCAACTAACATATATATATATATATATATATATATATATATATATATATATATATATATATACCTGTGAATTTCAAGATAAAGGAGGACATAGTTCTCAGCAGGTAGAAAAGGAGGATATGGATAGTTAGATATGATGATTCGAATATGCGGTGTTTGTGTTTCGTGTTTTTTTTATCAGCGGTATAAATATAAACATAATATAAATTATTAAATATGTTAAAATTTTAAAATATAAATATGATACATATATTAAATGCATTGCATTAATTATATTAATAATATTTAAACGTATCGTATCGTATCGTATCATATTTATTATATTATTTTTATATTTATTAAATATATTATATTTTCGTATTATGTCCAAATCTAACCATAGCAATCTTGTAACTGAGTTTAGACATTAATATCATTAGGGGAAGTTATGTCACTCTCGGTGTATTATTTTGGATATTTATAGTTTATAAGTAGTTTTCTGCTCTTTCTATTAATTTAATGTCTTCTCAAGGTGGACTGGTGACACCAAAGGACCAATTAAGAAGCAATGACTCGTTGGAAGGGGATGCAAGTGCAGTCCCACCAACGTTGATGCTCTTCCTGTCTTTAGTTTATTGGCTTTGATTGCGAAATGCGAAGCAAAACGACTGTTTCATTATATTGCTGCCGATGAAATGACAACGGGCCACCCTCTCTATCATGGCCTTGCTATATTAAATTAAATAACAACTCGGTTAACGAGACGAGAGTCAATATATATTTAATAAAATTTTATATTTTATATTTGGCCTAACAAAATTGGACACGTAAAGAGAGCAAGAAAGGAAGAAGAATGAAGTCTGATTCCTGAAGCATTTTTCTTAACTTGGGTTGGGCCTAATATATTTTTAAGTTTATAGGCTCATTTTAAGGCAACTTATCGGCCCATTTATTGTATTGTTTTACTTGAGTACTTTTGACATAGCACTATTTGACCCGAAATCGGGCTTGAATATCCTATAATCGGATAATTATTGAGTTCAGGTAGGAAAGCTTACTACCCGTGTCAGGTTCGGGTAAGATTCGGTAACACCCTTTGAGTATCCCAATCAATTAACTTTTGGTTCGAGTAGGGTACCCAAATTTGTTACCCGTTTACACTTCAAAATATGTAAAATTTTAGTTTCTAAAAAGATTCTAACCCTGGCAAGAAACTCTAATTACTAATAGTTTTACCAATAGAGCCAATCTTAAAATTTGAAAAGATATGCTACGAAAATTGAATTATATCTGACAATTTTATTTAAAAGTTTAATTATCAAATGTAATGAAATATAATAATAAAATTAATTATGAAATTAAATTAATTGTTATGTTTAAAAAATTTTAAATTCTAAACATAATGTATAAAATTAAATTAATAAAAAATTCATAATAAGTAAGGATGCAATTCTTAATACATGATACTTTAGTATAATGTATAAATCTTAACATATTAATGTATACATATATGCATATATATTGTTCTCTTTGTAGCTCTTTGGAGCAATTGTTGAGACAAAAAAAATAATTAATAGAATTTACGTAAGGAATTTAGCTGAAAAAGTCCAAACTAGGTCTAACCCAATCTAATTAATTAATGTTAATTAAATTGAAATTGATTAATTAAGAAAAATGGATCATAGTTTGAGCCCGATCCGGAATAGACCCATTGACTTTGGGTTACTGAGGATCCGAATGGAAGAAAGAGTCCATGATACTTTGATTAAATTCAAGTTAAAGCATAGGGAGTCCAATCTGGTTATAACTCTATGGCAATTAATCTTTGCTACAAAAAATCTAGCATGGTGGAAGTTATTGGCAGTTACATGATTAATGATTGAGAATATTTAGTGCAACAAAGAGGCAAAGCTAAAACCAAGAAACCAAGTGAGTTCCAACATAACGAGATTCCCATTACTATAGGAAGTTACTAAAAGTGGTTTAATGTTGGAGAAAATTTAGCATTAGCGGAGATATTTTAGTTTCTTACTAGCTTTAAGGCAGATAGAAGTCTAGCCGAAAGGCAAAGAATTCAGTAGCCTTTAATATGGAGATTCAACCAGCATGTATATGAAGTGGAAAGCAGCATGAAAGACGATTATTACCATGTTCAAGCACGTGAAGGCAAAGAGACGATTATTACCATGTTCGAGCACATGAAGGTCAAGAAGTAGTGGTCGATAATTAGGATTGAAATTTTCTTAGAGTAACTGTTTTTTTTTTCTTCAATTTTTTAAACTATAAATATGATTTTTCAAGTTACAAATGAGTTCAAGAAACCACAATTAACATGCAATTTCAATAATTATTTTATCTTTCAATATTTTTATGTTTTGTCTTTATCTTTCAATGCATTTTATCTTATGTTTTATGCATTAAGCATAATAGTAAGTTAGAAAATTATCTAACAAATTTTTTTTTTTTTTTGTGATGCATATCCCGCTCTTGTTAGAAGTATCAAAGGTGAGATCCTTTGATTGCCTTGAGTAGTTAGATAGTTGTAAGATTTTTTTTAAAAAAATCAACCAACAATATCAAATAACTCTATTTGTCACTTTAAATAGTGTAAATATAAATCAAGAAGTACCAATAAATACATGATTTGCTAATTCATACTTCATATAGTTAAGAAATCAGAATTTGAATAAATATAGATATAAATAATGTAGGAGTTATTATAACTTTTATAATAATACTACTCTCTCATGGTCTTCTACTCTTCTACTTTGAAAACAAAATCAATGTTAATAGCTGAATTATTACTTACCCGTGAATGAAATATTGAGAGAGAGAGAGAGAGAGAGAGAGAGAGAGAGAGAGAGAGAGAGAGAGAGAGAGAGAGAGAGAGAGAGAGAGAAGGCAAGAGGACTACAGTTAGACGTGGAATGGTAGGGCATGGGCAAATCTAGCGTGTGGGAATTAGCCTGTTGAAGTTGAATGCACACTCACCAACCACAGCTAACCTCCATCATTTCTCCCTTTCACTTCTTTTTTCCCCCATTCCTGCTTAGGATCCATTTTCATTGGCGAAGAGATTGATTTCGATGAGATTAAAAATAACGGTGACGATGAAATTAATTATTGTAGCGGTGAGATTGGATACTGTGCGGTGAGATTAAAATCAGTTGTGAAAATATGTGATTGGATGCAAAAGCAGCGGTGACTGTGAGATGAGAATAAAAATGATCATTAAAGACATTGATATAAGTGTATTTTGATAAATTATTTTTATAATATTAATATTTAAAATTTTAATACATGTTATTTTATATATTTATTTAAATATTTAATTAATTAACTAATTATTATATAATTATATAATATTTATTTATCATATTAAATAAAATATAAATATATATTTTTTAAATAATTAAAAAATTAAAAATTAAAAATTAATAGAATAAAAAAGAATAAAAAATTAAAAAGAAATTAAAAAAAGGAGGTAAAGTGTAACTTTACCCCCAAGCAAGGTCCATCGGAAGTCAGTGGACCTTGCCTCCTCCAATTATCAATTGAAGGAGCAAATTAAACATTTGCACTGCAAGATGCTATTCAAATGCATCCTACGGTGCGTTTACTTACATTAATGCATTGGAGATTCGGGAAAATCCAAATGCAGCTTTAGATATATTCATTTCAATGTCGTCCTATGCTTTAATTAATTAAAGGTTTCATATATATATATATATATATATATATATATATTATATAGCTAGAATCCCAAACTAAATTCAGAGTATTTATGATTTGTCTAGTTGAACATTTGTTAGAGAATCATCCATATCTATATCTCACTTTCTCTTTTTTTTTTTTTTAAAGAGGGTGTTAGGGGAGAAAGGGAAGGGGTCCACATAATAATATTTGCTTTGAATTTATTAGCTATCCAATTGTATGGTGGAAGAAAAACACTTATATAAAAAAGTTATTTATGAGTATATTTTTTAAAAGTTGGTAGTTATTTAAGAAAAAATTAAATAATTTTTTTAAAAAAAAAATTTAAAAATAAATATCCCTATTATATATTTGATATTATTAAATATTTAAATTTATTTTATATTTTTCTTAACTGAATCGATATGATTTGACTCATAACACTAAATTCAATCATATATTTTATTATAATAGAGATATTCTCTTTCAAAATTGGTTTAACTGGAATTAGAGAAACAAATTACTAATCTTATATAAATATATAAAAGCTAAAGTTTTTGGTAAGTAAGGTAATTGTCTTACATTGATGGTTTAACTTTTTGACATGTGGTTTGCCATTTAAATTCAATTTTTAAAATAAATCAAGTTTAATAACCAACAATAATTCCAATAATTAAGGATATAAAAATATTTCAATTAAAAATTATTGCAAAATCCATATTGTAAATATTTCTTTTTCTTTTACTATCAAATAAATTAAATTTTCATATATAAAATCTTAACTATTTTGTCTTTTATTCACTATTATAAATAGATGGCCCAACCTCAATTACTTTCATTGTGATTTGGAGGCTTTCTGGAATTTAGCAAATCATGTTGTTTTTTTTAATTTGTGTTTTGTCACTTTTGAAAAAGATTGCTATTCTCATAAAATAGAAAAAATGAAATTGTGATGCTTTGTACCATTGCATTCTTACATGGTCCAAAATTTTTTATCTATGATTTTTTGTTAATATTTTCATCTCTTCAAGTTTTTTTTTTTAGACAATGGACATACTGTACATATATTTTTATGAATAGTTCTAACAAGAACCATCCTATTTTTGTTTGATTGAAGCCATGAAATATACTTCAAATAGATCAAAGACTGAAGTTGCAACATGTTCCGAACTACAGAAGACCGAATAATCTTTAGTATTGATTAATTAATATTTTCTTATATTTGTGTTAGACGAATTGTCTTTAACTTCTTTTTTTTTTTTTTTTTTTCACTTTACAAGTTTTTAAAATTTTATTTTCTTCTATTTCCCTATTGTAGATTTTTTTACTGGCCTCCTTTGAATTTAATACAAAATCAGAGCAATCTTTTAGCAAGTAGTCATCATCTTGGACATTCAAATCGTGCATAGCCAATTCACGGCAACTTCATTTGTGTTTTGTGCTTGGTGTGAGAAATTATCAACGTGTTAAATTTTATTTTTTTCCCTTTATTTATAGTACAATGCAACTATAATAATTTTACAGGTTCAATCTCATTTATATTATAATATTTCTATTCATCTTTTTTATCATCATTCTTTAACATTTACTGATTCAGTCTCATTTCCATTCTATGTTGGATGAAAATCACATAATTAGTAATTATCGTTTCTCATAATATTTAATTTACTCAAATCAACATTTTAAGCTTTTGACCACCATTCAACATTAACTTTTATGTGAATTCTATGACTTTACGGTGTACTGTTTACATATTTATTTTACCCTTTAGTGCAACCAATTTAAACTGTAATTAAATATGTGTTACATAATTATAAGTTGACTTCATTTTAGAATTTAAACTGTCAACCGAAAGGAAATTTAAACAATAAACAATTAAATGTGTATTAAAAATTTATGGCGCTAATTGAGATAGTAAATATTGATAATAAAATTAATTTTATTCTGTTGCCAAAATAAATTGTTGTTAGGCTAAATGTTTTTTAATGAACTTTGACTGTAATTATGGAACAAATTTCTTCTGTCCTTTTTCAGTGTCTTTTTTGGTGTTCCTCCAATAGTTTTTTAACACGTGTTTATAAACAGTTAATTAACTGAACACATGACAAAATTATAATGAAGAGGCACCAAAAGGGACAGGAAATAGGGGCAAAGGATATCTATTCATCATTATGGAGAAAAAAATGAATTTAGGCATGAAAAATAGAGAGAATAGTGTATAATAATTAGCATATGACAAAGATGACATAATTAATTATAACCATAATTTTAGATGTGTCATAACGATTTTTCGACCGCTAAGACGATTTTGAAAACACAAAATGGAGTCGCCACCAATATTTTTTCCTAGGTGTGATTGGCCACCTATTAAAACCGGTTTTAGTAAAGTATTTTAAAATTAATTAAAATATTTTGTAAAACCAATTTCGAAGTCTGCGCTTTGAACCAGAGAGTAAAACATAATTGGGTTCGGGAGTCGGTTACGTGCGGGGAAGGATTAGCACCCCCGCAACGCCCGTTTAGAAGACGGTACCACTTAATCACGTGTTATCTTAAATCTCGATTTAATGGACTTGACATCGCTATTTAAAAATAAATCTCTTCTATTTTTATTTTTTAAAAAAAACATGTTTATTATTTTTTGAATTTTTTGAACTGTGATTATTTTTTTTTCAAAAAAACGAGAGTGAACATAAATTTGTTATCGAAAATACTCATTAAATATTCCCAACACTCTTGGTGGTATTTAACGAGATCTTCTCACCTCAAGATCTCTTAGGAATCACAACCGTGATATCCTTCGAATTCCGTCGTCGGCAATTTACATCCATTTTTTTATTTAAATGCGTACGATGCAAATATTTAAATATCGGATGCACACGACTTAGCATATAACTGTAAAATTAAACATGCAAATCATAATATTAAAAACACGAGCATAGCGAAATATCGAGCGCATAAACATTCACTATTTATTCATTTTATTATTTCTCTTTTTTTTTTTTTTAAATGAAAACGAATTTTTGTATCGAGCATGTCGCTAAATACTCCCACCACTCGTGGTGATATTTAACGAAATTCTCTCACCTCAAGATATCTTAGGAATCACTACCGTGACGTCCTTCGAATTCCGTCGTCGGTTATTCGCATTTATTAAAAATCTTTTTTTTTTCGAAAAGTAAATTAAAATGCTTTTAATAATTATTTCCGAAATAAAAGAAATTATCTATGTAAGAATAATTTTCGAATCACTCCGATATTTTCGATCAAGTTTCGATTATTATTCTTACTCGGACCATTTCAAAGAACCATTGATACTCTGACCATCCCGAGAAAGAAATCCGTTTTTAGAGAATTTTATTTATCGAAAATAATTTAAAAGACATATATTACTTTAGAAGAATTATTATTTTATAACTTTTAAATCGAAACAGAACATGAAAAATATGTCGAATGCCGCACAAGAATAAATAAATAAAAAAGGTAATATAAATAAAAATAAACAAGGAAATTAAAATCATACCTGAAGAAATGTCAGGAATCCGAAAATTAGAATGCCGAACTTGATTTTCGTAAAATTCTTTGCTCGTTCTCGACCACCTGAAAAATGTCGAAAATCCAAAAGAATCAAAACTTCAAAATCGATAATCGTGAATTTTTTTTTATTTTTTTCTCCTTTTTTTTAATTTTTAATTTTTTTTATGTATCATTATTATTATTTTTTTAATTTTTAATTTTTTTTTGATTTTGGTTTTGATTTTGATTTTAATTTAATTTTGATTTTCCTTTTTTTTCTTTTTATTATTTTTTTTAAAAAAAATTTAATTATTATTATTTTTATTATTTATTTTTATTTTTAATTTTAATTTTCTTTCTTTTTTTTTTTTCTTTCTTTTTCTTCCCTGGCCCTCCTCCCTGGCCTGTTGGGCCCAAGGCCTGGGCCGGTTTGGCGCAGGCCGGATCCGGTTTGGGCCGGATCTTCTATTCCCTTTTAAATATTTTTTTGGGCCAGGGGGGTACCCGCGCGGACCCCGGGTCGGATCCGGGTCCACACGCGGACCCTCCTTGTGTGAAACGGCGCCGTTTTGGCGCCACACATTTTTTTTTTAAACCGGGTCGGGCGCGCGGACCCTCCCTTGGGCCAAAAACGGCACCATTTCGGTGCCGTTTTCCTTTTTTTTCTTTTTTTTTGAACCCGGGTCGGGCGCGCGGACCCCGGGTCGGATTCGGGTCCACGCGTAGACCCTGGGTGAAACGGTGCCATTTTGGCGCCGTATATTTTTTTAAAAAAGAAACGGGTGACCCGCGCGGACAATGGGTCGACCCGCGGGTCGACGCGCGGGTCTTCTGACCCGCTTCAAGGGGCTATAAATAGCCCTTTTTTATTTTTTCATTTTTTTCTTTCTTTCTCTCTCTCTGCTCAAAACCTCCCCAGAAACCACCCCCAAACCCAAAATCCGGCGGTTGGACCACCGTGCCGACCGCCGTACCTCATCGCCGATCGCCGAGTCGAAGCTCCGATGAGCTCCAAAATCACCTCGTTTGAACCGTCTCGATCTCCCCTTTTCGGATTCGGGCTTCGTTTTGCCCGAATCCCTACCGAATTTCGTAGATCTAGGTTTCAAAAAAAAAATCTTTTTTTTTTTTGGTTTTGTTGTGGTTTTTTTGGTTGGTTTTTTTTTTGCAGGTTTTTGGTTTTTTTTTGTTGTGCGGGTTTCGAATCGAAAAGGGGGGGTGCTTAGATCTGGGTTTTTGCCCAGGGGGAGTCCGGATCTGGATTCCTCCCCTCCTCCTTTTTTTTTGAGGATGCTTTGAAAAAGGGGGGGGTCCGATCTGGTTTTTTTTTTGCTCAGGGGGAGTCCGAACAGTGGGGGTTGTTTTTGGGAGGGGTCTGAATCCGGCTTCTGGCTGGCTGAGGGGCCTCCCTCTTTGTGTTGTTTTTTTTGGCTTTATGGTGGGTTGAGGAGGGGGGTTGAGTGTATGGATGGTTGAGTGGCAGTGGCAGTGGGTAGAGGTGGCGTGTGGGGGAGGGTGGCGTGTAGCAGGGGAGGGCTGTCAGGTGGCTAGGGTTTTTGGCTGGGGGCAGTTAGGGTTGGTAGAGGTAGGGTTATGGGTTGGGCCTGAGGTTGGGCCAGTTAGGGATTGGGTTTACTGTTAAGGGTTTGGGCCCGCTGGTGGCCCGGGTTTGCAGATTGGGCCTGCTAAATAGCAGGCCCTGTTCGTAAATGGCCCGGGTCGGATTCGGATCCGAACCGGGCAAAAATTGGTTATTATAGCTGCCCCTCTTTGCACATTGCTGAGAATCAGGAATAGGGCAAAGACAATATAACCAATTTTGTCCGGTTATAGAGATTCGTTTTTAGCGAGGCTCTATCATTTGGAAAATAAATTGCTCCTCTAATCAGAGGCTCCATTACTTGGAAAAATAAATTGCTCCTCTCATCAGAGGCTCTATCACTTGGAAAATAAACTGCTTCTCTCATCAGAGGCTCCATCACTTGGAAAAAAAAATTGCTCCTCTCATCAGAGGCTCTATCACTTGGAAAAAAAAATTGCTCCTCTCATCAGAGGCTCTATCACTTGGAAAATAAATTGCTCCTCTCATCAGAGGCTCTATCACTTGGAAAAATAAATTGCTCCTCTAATCAGAGGCTCTACCACTTGGAAAATAAATTGCTCCTCTCATCAGAGGCTCCACAACTTTGAAAATAAATTGCTCCTCTCATCAGAGGCTCCACAACTTTGAAAATAAATTGCTCCTCTCATCAGAGGCTCCACAACTTTGAAAATAAATTGCTCCTCTCATCAGAGGCTCCACCACTTTGAAAATAAATTGCTCCTCTCATCAGAGGCTCCACAACTTTGAAAATGAATTGCTCCTCTCATCAGAGGCTCCACCACTTTGAAAATAAATTGCTCCTCTCATCAGAGGCTCCACAACTTTGAAAATAAATTGCTCCTCTCATCAGAGGCTCCACAACTTTGAAAATGAATTGCTCCTCTCATCAGAGGCTCCACAACTTTGAAAATAAATTGCTCATCTCATCAGAGGCTCTATCACTTGGAAAATAAATTGCTCCTCTCATCAGAGGCTCTACCACTTTGAAAATAAATTGCTCCTCTCATCAGAGGCTCCACAACTTTGAAATTTAAAAACGAACTTTGATTTTTTGACAATGAGTTTAAACACAACTTAGATCATCACCTCACTTACTACATTAGTCTTACGAAAGTGAAGACTCACTCTGGATATCCCCCTCTCTTTCTCGTTTAGTTTTGAAATTCCTTGTCAGATTCTTCGGATGTCGCCACTTGAATAATCATACCGAGGCTCGACCCTTCTTAAAGTAACGAGTTTGACTTCGCAAGAATTGAAAATGGTACCTGGAGGTTTTGAAAGCAGATACTTGGAGGTCTAAAAATGTTACTTCTTTGAAAGTGGTGCCCGAAGGTCTTATTCTTTACTTTGAGAATGATGCCCAGAGGTCTTTATCAATGATTTTTTTAGAAAGGTGCCCGGAGGTCTTGAGAACATGATTTTTGAGGATAATGCCCGGAGGTCTTGAAACAGTTACCCGGAGGTCTTAAAAATGTCTTTTCTTTGAAAATGGTGCCCGGAGGTCTTGAGAACAGATGCCCGGAGGTCTTATAAAAATTATCTTTTCTTTGAAAATGATGCTCGGAGGTCTTAAAAGAGGTAACCTGGAGGTTTTAGAATAGGTGCCCGGAGGCCTTAAAAACGGTGCCCGGAGGTCTTAGAACAGGTGCCCGGAGGTCTTTTTTCTAATTTCCCTTTTTTTTGGCTGTGTCCGGAGGTCTTAAAAAGGTAACCCGGAGGTTTTAAAACAGATGCCCGAAGGTCTTCTTTTTTAATTGTCTTTTCCTGTGCCCGGAGGACTTAAGAGAGGTAACCCGAAGGTTTTAAAAGAGGTGCCCAGAGGTCTTGGTGATCATACCTGAAGATCTTTCACAATCATATCTTGGAAGAAAATCTCACTAAATGTTCGAGTTCAAATACCAAAATTTCAAATAGTCAATGTCATGCATGAAATGTGAATGTCATACGAAGTCGATGCATATGCCCCTGATGATGCATGTTCAAGTACCCACGAATGATGTACATATTTTACGACACGATGCAGATGCAAAACTTAATAAATATGCGAATGTTCATGAATGATGCGAATGTTCCCAATTTTTTTCCTGATCTTGGTTTAGTTTTTCCAAATCATTTTTCCTCTTCGAAACAGAGTGTATCCTGAAACGCTCGTGCCTCGTAAGAGATCAACCCTTTTCTTCACTTTAGAACTATCTCTTTGCCCCGATAGTTTTTCAAAATTTTATCAACTTAAGTCCGAGTGTTTATTTCTTCTACCTCAATAGTTCCATACCTCTGGGCCAGAAGAACCTTTGCCTTATGCCAACATCGAAAATGGTTTCTTCCAAAAATATTTTCATTCATCTGCTTTTGCTTGCTTTTTTTTGAAAAATGTTTGCTTATTTACTGAAAGCTTTTGAGCTGAAAATGTCATCATCTGATATCCAAACCTCTTAAAAATTGATGATCACTTGTTAGAAGTTTTTCTGAGTGTCAATTCGGATTTTTCAAATTGAGTCGAAAAGTTTGGTGCAACAAGATTTTGATTAATCCAAGGAGACTTCACAACAGGAAAAATGTATATCCTTTCTAGACTCACAAATGGAACAGATTTTGTAGAACGTGATTTTTTTTGGACTCAAACAAATTCAACCTTCTTTTAGTTTCCAAATCATGGCGTTTTGACAAACGTAAAGGCTAGCTGGGATGTTCAAACTGGATAATTAATTCTGGAAAGGAGAACGGTCTCAGTTTTTAAAAGTCAAACCTCCAAATGAGAGTTGACAGTTTTGGAATATTTTGGAATTCCCAGATGTTCCTTGATTTCTTCAAAATGACCTCTTCTTTTGTTATGGCCTCGACAATACCATAAGCGGCACCGAAATTCTCCCATTTTACTCTAGACTGCCCATGTTGGGTTTTCACCATAGAGTCTCCTTCTTTCCATTTTTTCATCATTTTTTTTAAAAATGTTTCACCATGCATTCAAGAAGTCAAGACTTATCCAAAAAGGATTTTTAACCAGAAAGGAGACCGAAGTCTCATGCATTTCTCTAAGAATAGACTCATCAATTTAAATGGCCATGCTCGATCAAAATGGTCTTTTTCAGGTACGTAATGTAGGCCGAGGTTCGAGGTTCTGAAAAAAAGATAAATAGGCCCAAACATGTGTTTAAGGTGATCAAATCAAGGATCATTTCATGAGGAGGATTCTCTTCGAAACATTTATCTTTGCTGAGCTTTTCTGTTTATCCGATGATTTTCATCCGTTCTTTTCTTCCTTTCTATTTTTTGCTTTCATTTTTCTTTTTATCTCCCATTTTTTTGCATTTCTATTTTGACAAGGTGAGCCCGTAGTTGTTTGGAAGCTCAGATTTCTCTTTGGTTCACGGCATTCTTTTTTCGTTTTTGAACCAAGACTTCACTATCCGTGACCTTTGAAAAGATCCTTCCTCGTATTTGCCCCCTAGTGTGGAGGGTGATCTTTGGTCGGGGTTGAAAGAACGAAAGTATTCATGAGGCTCAAAAGGGGTAGCAAAAGGATATTTCATAATTTGTGAAAGGATGATGAAAGATGGCCATTTTTCATCTCGAACACAAGCACGTAAATCGAAGAGTCATTCCTTAAAGGAAAATAATGAAAAGGTTTTTTCTTTCTTGAAACCATCTTGAATTTCATAAATGCATGATGTCACACTCGTTTTTCATTTTTTCATTTTTTAATTTTTCTCTTTTTTTTTTTGTTGATATATGCTCCGAAAATTACTTCATCTTTATTCACCACGTGTCCTCCGTATCTATAAATGAGGCACCATTTGATTGGTCATACAAATGAGAATTCGTATCATAACGAGGAACACCTTGAGTCTTTTTTTTTGCTCTTCGAAGGGACAAGAAAGAATATGGTTCAAAAACAGCTTTTTTCTAGGAACACGAGAAAATCAGGTTTAGTCCTTGTTACCTGAGACGTTAATCATGAAGTGACGTCTGGGCAACTCTTGTTTTGTGGTTACGAAAAGGGATGTGAATGGTTTTGGCATAACCTCGACACACATCAATTTACCATGATCTAGATTTTTGAAAAAGGTTTCACTTGTTTGAGACACCAAAAAGCTCGGATTTTCTCAAAAAGTTTGTTCCATTGCTCATAACCTAAACTAGGATCTGCATTTTTCTTATTGCACTGACTATGGTTTCTGAAATTCAACAATATATTCCTGGAAGCATTGACTGTTTCCAAACTCAAAAGATTCAAGCATGGGCAAATCCGAAAGAGAGATGGAAGGATGTTGGGCCATTTCTAACATTGATCATCAATAATCTCAAGACATCTCATCATTTCTTAACGTGAAGAAAGATTTTTTTCTTTTAAGAACGCGCTCTTCAAAATCAAGAATTTTTTTAATGTTTATTTTTGCAAATTCAACTTAAAACACAATAAACACAAAGCCTTTGAAATTCAAAATTTATTTATTTCATGTGGATGCCGACATAAGACAAGTGGTTTCATGATGAGGCATAGAACTACATGCATATTCCTCAATGCTTGTCGACATGCTTTTAAAGGTAACCATTCTCATCCTCCAAACTCGTGGCGAAGAAACCGATTTATGGCAATGCGGATTTCCACTGTTCAACTAGCTCTGGAGTCAAAATGCCATCATGGACAAGACCTTCAATCTTTTCCTTCAGTTGTCTACATCTTTCAGTTGAATGTCCAATTGCCCCCATGTGATACTCACACTTGCTGTTCGGGTCATAGCTCCTTGCTGATGGGTTTGGAGTTGTTTTCAAAGACACAGGGGTAAGGTATTGGTTCCTCATTAGTAATTGCAACAGGTCAGAGATTGGGATTGAAAACTTCTCTTGGTTGCCCCTCGGTTGTTTCTGGGAAGCAGGCCTAGTTGCAGGAGCTGAATAGGATTAGGTGTTTGAATATTTGGAAGGTAAGGATAATGACTTGGAGAGACATTGGTAGAGTAACATGATTGATATGGAGAGATCCAGGGATACGGAGTGAATTCTCCCATAGCCTGGACATGTTCCTCCTTCCTTTCAGGTGTCTCGTTTCTCTCGGCATTAGATGTCTTATCTCTTTCGAGTTTTTCGTTCTTGATAGCATTCTCAATCATCTCTCCTGAGGTTACCATATCTGCAAAATTCTTTGTGGCATTGCCAACGAGTCTATCATAGTACGGAGTTTACAGTGTATTCACAAAAAGGACAGTAATTTCCTTTTGAGTCAGAGCCGGTCGTATTTGGGTGGCCATGTCCATCCACCTCTGAGCATATTCTTTGAAGCTCTCAGTGGCATTTTTCCCCATATTTTGCAAGGTTAACCTATTCGGTGCCATGTCGATCATGTGCTTATACTGAGTCTTGAAAGCTTTTGCCAGATCTTTCCAAGAACGGATACAGCCCCGATCCAACTGATTACACCATCTTGCAGCTGACCCTGTTAAACTGTCTTGGAAACAGTGGATTAACAGCTTGTCATTGTTGGTGTAGCCAGCCATTTTCCGACAAAACATCGTGACGTGAGTTGATGGACATTTTGATCCGTCATACTTTTCAAATTCAGGGGCCTTGAATTTTAGCGGAATCACCAAATCTGGGACCAAGCTGAGCTCATTCGGATCCGTATTCCCGAAAACGTCTATTGCTTCTATGGCTTTGAGTCTTTCTTCAAACAGATCATATTTCTGTTGCACTTCTGCGTCTTCCACTTGCTTTGCCACACGTTTCTTCAGCTTTTCTTGTTCTAGTGAACCATCTTGGCTTGGAATAACAGCTGAGTCTGAGGGGTGAAATTCCGAGTTCAACTGAAATTGTCCTCGGCCTTGTTGACTTGGTAGGTAGATCGGATCTTCATTGTTGTTTACTTGAGGTCGAGGTTCTTCCCCTATGATCGATCCTTCAGCAATCCATTTTCCTCGGGTCAGCCTAGTCATCATTTCAATTATCTTGTCTATTTGCTCACGTGACTCCTCTTGAGATTTTGTTATCTGTTCTCGTGTTTCTTGCTGAGATCTGGCTAATTGTTCTTGTAATTCCCTCTGTGCTCTTTCCACTCTATCCAGTCTATTTTGTTCATCCTCCATGGTTCCGGCCTGTGTCATGGAGGTACGGAGTGATTCTTATACCTCTGATTTGGAAGAGAAAATCCTTTCAAAGTTTTCAAAACTAAGCCGACTTCTTTTTTTATTCTCCAAGTGTGTTTCATGATGCATGAGCTATGAATACCGTGAATGTAACACGATGCCCATATGATGCATGTAAAGAATAAACAAATTAATGCATGAGCATGTACAATGAGTGACCATGTATGTCACGAATGCATGACCTTATTGTTATGACTGCAATCACGATGTCGATATGAGGCATGTAAAGAATAAATGAATTGATGTTCTGGTATACACGGAGAACGGTCATGTATGTCACTAATGTATTCTACAATGAATGACCATGCATGTTATGACTGCAATATGGTGCTAATTTGATTTGTAAAGAATAAACAATATAATGCATGAATATATACAAAAAAAAAAATTTATTCGATAATTGGATTAACATGATTTGGGACTGAACTTACTTATTCAACAATTTCATTGCACAAACCTTGCCCCCAAATTCGATCCGCAATTTTTTTTTTTTTAAACATATTTTTCCCGCAAAACCAAAATATTATTTTCAAAAACCAATTTCCATCAAAACTTTCGGGGTAGTGGGTCTTATTATGGCACAGATGCCCAAACATTTATTCAACACTACCAATTTGTAATTCTCATTTAATCAACAACAAGTGTTTATGCAATTTATCAAATGAGATTATTATCACCGTGAAATCAAAAATACAATTATAAATGTAAATGCTTTATTTACAAGTGCATCAATGCATGAAATGTACGAGATGTACGAAAAGAAAGAATTTTCATATTTACAAATTCAAAAAGTTAACGAACATTTGCCCCGACGGCATCAACTTATTTGAGCAACACGATGCCCTCGGGGCACAAAATGAAACTTATTGCGGGTAGCACGATGTACGTTCATCACTATCCGATTTACAGTGTTTGTTCGGAATGTAAACAAATAGCGAAAGATTACAAATGTTCCTTCCTAATTTCGGGGATATCCGATCGGAAATTCAATATGGCTCTACCCAAGTTCACTACATGAGGTTGAGTTAGGTTCTAAAAGGCTCCAAATTGCTCCTCACTGTCGCCCGTGAAGGCTAGTAAGGCATCCCGATTTAAACGGGTTCAATTTGTTGGAGTATATTTTCCAGGCTTATGCGGAAGTTACCACCTCACGAAAGCGTAGGTACTTTCTTACTCCGGAAGTGTTTCGCTAGCCCATGCGGAGGTTATTACCTCACGAGAGTGTAGGTACTTTACTTTCACCTAAAGGGATGTAGCTCGGGTATAGAGCTTATGTATGAAATGCATGTGTCCGTGTATGAGAAGGAACGGAGAAACCTTAGACTACTTGTTTACGACTCTTTATTCTAAACATTCCACGATTAAAAAAAATATACGACATAAAAAAAAAATATGAATCAAGAATTAACAAATATCAAAGTGTAATTGCAAGCAAAATAAAAATAAAGAAAGAAAGAAAATAAAGAGAATTAAAATTAAATACCAATTAAATCCATTAATTCGAGATTTTAAAATAACACATGATCAATTTGTGGCTCGACTCTCAAAGGTCCCCAGTGGAGTCGCCAAGCTGTCATAACGGTTTTTCGACCGCTAAGACGATTTTGAAAACACAAAATGGAGTCGCCACCAATCTTTTTTGCTAGGTGTGATTGGACACCTATTAAAACCGGTTTTAGTAAAGTATTTTAAAATTAATTAAAACATTTTGTAAAACCAATTTCGAAGTCTGCGTTTTGAACCAGAGAGTAAAACATAATTGGGTTCAGGAGTCGGTTACGTGCGGGGAAGGATTAGCACCCCCGCAACGCCCGTTTAGAAGACGGTACCACTTAATCACGTGTTATCTTAAATCTCGATTTAATGGACTTGACATCGCTATTTAAAAATAAATCTCTTCTATTTTTATTTTTTTTTAAAAACATGTTTATTATTTTTTGAATTTTTTGAACTGTGATTATTTTTTTTCAAAAAAACGAGAGTGAACATAAATTTGTTATCGAAAATACTCATTAAATATTCCCAAAACTCTTGGTGGTATTTAACGAGATCTTCTCACCTCAAGATCTCTTTGGAATCACAACCGTGATATCCTTCGAATTCCGTCGTCGGCAATTTACATCCATTTTTTTATTTAAATGCGTACGATGCAAATATTTAAATATCGGATGCACACGACTTAGCATATAACTGTAAAATTAAACATGCAAATCATAATATTAAAAACACGAGCATAGCGAAATATCAAGCGCATAAACATTCACTATTTATTCATTTTATTATTTCTCTTTTTTTTTTTTTTTTATAAATGAAAACGAATTTTTGTATCGAGCATGTCGCTAAATACTCCTACCACTCGTGGTGATATTTAACTAAATTCTCTCACCTCAAGATATCTTAGGAATCACTACCGTGACGTCCTTCGAATTCCGTCGTCGGTTATTCGCATTTATTAAAAATCTTTTTTTTTGAAAAGTAAATTAAAATGCTTTTAATAATTATTTCCGAAATAAAAGAAATTATCTATGTAAGAATAATTCTCGAATCACTCCGATATTTTCGATCATGTTTCGATTATTATTCTTACTCGGACCATTTCAAAGAACGATTGATACTTTGACCATCCCGAGAAAGAAATCCGTTTTTAGAGAATTTTATTTACCGAAAATAATTTAAAAGACATATATTACTTTAGAAGAATTATTATTTTATAATTTTTAAATCGAAACAGAACATGAAAAATATGTCGAATGGCGCACAAGAATAAATAAATAAAAATAGTAATATAAATAAAAATAAACAAGGAAATTAAAATCATACCTGAAGAAATGTCAGGAATCCGAAAATTAGAATGCCGAACTTGATTTTCGTAAAATTCTTTGCTCGTTCTCGACCACCTGAAAAATGTCAAAAATCCAAAAGAATCAAAACTTCAAAATCGATAATCTTGAATTTTTTATTTTTAATTTTTTTCTCCTTTTTTTTATTTTTAATTTTTTTATGTATCATTATTTTTTTTTTCATTTTTCATTTTTCATTTTTTTTTCATTTTTTTTATTTTTATTTTGATTTTAATTTAATTTTGATTTTCCTTTTTTTTCCTTTTTATTATTTTTTTAAATAAATTTAATTATTATTATTATTTTTATTTTTATTTTTATTATTATTTTTAATTTTCTTTCTTTTCTTTTCTTTCTTTTCTTTTTCTTTTTCTTTTTCTTTCTTTTTCTTTTTCTTTCTTTTTCTTTTTTCTTTCTTTTCTTTTCTTTTCTTTTTTTCTTTTTCTTTCTTTTTCTTCCCTGGCCCTCCTCCCTGGCCTGTTGGGCCCAAGGCCTGGGCCGATTCGACGCAGGCCAGATTCGATTTGGGCCGGATCTTCTATTTCCTTTTTTTTTTTGGGCCAGGGGGTACCCGCGCGGACCCCTGGTCGGATCCGGGTCCACACGCGGACCCTCATTGCGTGAAACGGCGCCGTTTTCGCGCCACACATTTTTTTTTGAACCAGGTCGGGCGCGCGGACCCCGGGTCGACCCGCGGGTCGACGCGCGAACCCTCCCTTGGGCCAAAACGGCACCGTTTCGGCGCCATTTTCCTTTTTTTTCCTTTTTTTTTTTAACCCGGGTCGGGCGCGCGGACCCCGGGTCAGATCCGGGTCGACGCGCGGACCCTGGGAGAAACGGCGCCGTTTATTTTTTTAAAAAAGAAACGGGTGACCTGCGCGGACCCCGAGTCGACCTGCGGGTCGACGCGCGGGTCTTCTGACCCGTTTCATAGCCCCCTTTTTTATTTTTTTTCTTTCTCTCTCTCTCTCTCTGCTCAAAACCTCCCCAGAAACCACCCCCAAACCCAGAATTCGGCGGCCGGACCACTGTGCCGGCCGCCGTACCTCATCGCCGACCGTCGAGCCGGAGCTCCGATGAGCTCAAAAATCACCTCGTTTGAACCGTCTCGATCTCCCCTTTTCGGATTCGGGCTCCGTTTTGCCCGAATCCCCATCGAATTCCGTAGATCTAGGTTTCAAAGAAAAAACTTTTTTTGGTTTTGTTGTGGTTTTTTTGGTTGGTTTTTTTTTGCAGGTTTTTGGTTGTTTTTTTTGCTGTGCGGGTTTCGAATCGAAAAGAGAGGGTGCTCAGATCTGGGTTTTTGCCCAGGGGGAGTCCGGATCTGGATTCCTCCCCTCATTCCTTTTTTTTTTTAGGATGCTTTGAAAAAGGAGGGGTCCGATCTAGTTTTTTTTTTTTGCTCAGGGGGAGTCCAAACAGTGGGGGTTGTTTTTGGGAGGGGTCTGAATCCGGCTTCTGGTTGGCTGAGGGGCCTCCCTCTTTGTGTTGTTTTTTTTGGCTTTATGGTGGGTTGAGGAGGGGGGTTGAGTGTATGGATGGTTGAGTGGCAGTGGGTAGGGGTGGCGTGTGGGGGAGGGTGGCGTGTGGCAGGGGAGGGCTGTCAGGTGGCTAGGGTTTTTGGCTGGGGGCAGTTAGGGTTGGTAGAGGTAGGGTTATGGGTTGGGCCTGAGATTGGGCCAGTTGGGTTGGGCCTGAGGTTGGCCAGTTGGGGATTGGGTTCACTGTTGGGGGTTTGGGCCCGCTGGTGGCCCGGGTTTGCAGATTGGGCCTGCTAAATAGCAGGCCCTATTCGCAAATGGCTCGGGTCGGATTCGGATCCGACCCAGGCAAAAATTGGTTATTACAAGATGTACACAATTTTGATTGAAATTTCATATGCAAATGCTTATTTTAATTTAATAAATTCTTTGAAATTATTTTTTGCTATTTACATATTCATTTAATTTCTTTTAAATTATAGAAAATATTCAATTTGGAATCAAAATCCATTTATTATTGTTTAAATTAAATCATGCTCATATATTATTATAATCTTATTAGTGGTATTTTTGGATATGTAAGGAAAAAATACAATGTAATCAATAAACTCACATTAATTTTAAAAATAAATTTAAGGAAAAAATTTACTATTACTTATTAACTATCACAATTGTTGGCATAATAAATTATTCTATATTTAAAACTGCTTATAATTAACCCAAACGTATTTAAGGTTAAAATTAAGGCATATATAGTTGGCTAATTTATTTGTTTATATATGAAAAGTATCCTTTGCAATTATTCAAATTGAGTAAATTTTATTGCCAAATTGGTCAATATACAAAAAATATTCGTTGCTTTAGACAATCCTTTAATTGCAGACTGATAATGATCGATACATGCAAAAATTTCGATTCCGACACCTCCTATGTCCTAAGATTAGCTAGCAATTAAATATATATTTTTATTGAAATTGTTTTTAATTTAAAACCCTGACTCAAGTACCTCTCACTATATATAAGCCAATACTTCAAGTTTCATGAAAAACTACACATTTCAATGCACGTTTATTTTTTTATGCTAACTCTTTTTAGTAATTGAATCAAGCTATATTATATATAGACAGAGGCGAAGTCAAAAATTTTATTTTGAGGCCGTTCGATGTAAACATGATTAATGTAAAAGTAAATAGCATATAAAACATTAATTTTGGTTTATTAATGTAAATTTCATAAAAATATTGAAAGAGTTAAAAAATTAAAGAAAAAGAAGAAAAATTTACTGCACAATTATTTTTGTATAAAGACTATAATAATTTAACTTTCTTTAATTAATTTTCTACTATTACCATAAAAGAAAATATTATTTGACACAATATAATTGATATCAAATATATTTTTTGATTGTTTAATTTAATGAAGTAAATATTATGTTAAAGAATTAAAGAGAATCAAATTAATAATGATAAGATTTAAAATTGATAAGTTTAGCAAATTAATCGTATTAATATATAAATTTTACAAAGAGATGGCAAAATTTAAAAAAGTTGAAGGGACCAAACTAGAGTTTTACGTTTTTTTTTAGTCATGAAAAATTATTCTTAATTGGCTTTTCATTAACTTAGGGGGCCAAGTCCAACCCCCTTAACTCGCCCCTATATATAGATCAGTCAATTATATTGTGATATTTTTACAAATTTGTTACTAAACTATCTTCATGAAAATATATATAGTGTTTTCAACAGTCCTCAAAACGATATCACACATACAAAACTTTCCTTTTAGTTTATCCATTTACATTTACTTAGTTTTAACTATAATTAATCTTTATTCAGGCTTCTAAATATTTGTTTAGTTTTTTTTGTTAGCATTTAATTTAACTAATAATTTAGTCTTATATATATTTATGAAATTTCTTTTATGATCTACACTTTTGTCGATATATATCCTTTAATTAGTAATCATGTCTTTTATATAAAAGGAAACAGTCAACAATAATATTAAGCCAAAAACAATTATTCTAAATTAATGCAGTGTTTTCTATTTTTTTTTGCCTAAAAAAATAACTCTTTTTTTTTTGTTCTATATATAATAGTCATGATATTTGCCCCACCAATTTTGTTTCAAATATTTATATTCTCTAACATGATATATAATTATTGGATAAATTCAAAGGTAAGATATATCAATTCATGAGTAAGTCAATTAATTCATAAATGAAAAATTACAATCAAACTAACGGTTATATATCATGTCAAGCAATACAAATATTTGGAATAAAAATAGTGGGACGAATAATATTTTCCTATATGATAAGGTTTGGGTTTTCTTTTTTCTAATTTTTGAGCATTCATTTCAAGGTTTTTAATAGATAAAATCTTGAAATAGCCTTTATTTTCATAAAATTTGAGCACCAAATCTTTTTTTCGCCAATGAGCACAAATCTTAAAACATTTCATTTGTCTTCAATGCACTTAACTTATTACCATATATGTTCTAATAGTTTTCGATTTAGCATTTTATTATAAAAGTTTGCATAAACTAACACTAGCTTTTTTTTCATTTTATATAAAGTAATGTTTATTATATTGTTTACTTTACATGATATTATTTAAACTAAATCATGTTGATCAAATTTTAATCTTAAACTTGAGTCGCAAATTATTGAAAGAGGTAGGTATAAATTAGTTAAAATTATGTATGTCTTAGAAAGTTTAAAAAAATTTAAATGAAACTTTAATTAGATCATATTTTATTAATTTAAAAAAAAAATCAATTTCATCAATTTTATAACTACTTTATCTATCGGGCCATCAAATAAAATAACACCTTCTTCAAAGATACTAAGAATTACTAAAAAATCAATTGCAACATTTTATAAAAAATCTCCCATGTTATTTGGAATCAACATTTTAGTATATATACATATTCTAGTAATATTAAGTGATTACTTCTCATACGGGGATGGAGTCAACAAGGCTCGACCAACTTTTCAAGTGCATTTCAATTTGGATATGTTGATCCCTTGACTTTCCAACGAATCTTATAAAATGTCAAAAAAAAAAAAAAAAAAGAGTAAAAGTTGGAGTCGTAGAGATAGAGTTAAGAAAAAACATTGATAGGTTCTCTCTTTAGAAAAGGGTAAGAAACCAGATCTGCTACTGCGACTCGGAGAAGACAAAGTTTCTCCACGTGGCAAAACCCTATTGGAAGAAACAACAACAAGCTTACGCTCATTGGCCAGTTTTCACAAGAACACGTTGCAAAAAGTTCAGTGGTTTAGTGGGTTCGCGGCTCAGACTATCATAGGGACGGGCCGCCGGAAATGCGCCATTGCTCGCGTGGTTCTCCAAGAAGGAACCGGAAAGTTCATCATCAACTACCGTGACGCGAAGGTAAAATTGAAGTCTTCGGTTTCTGGGTTATCTTTAGGCGTCAGTATCTGGTGTTCTGTAACAATTAATTAGTTGTCTTCCAAGAAGGATCGGAATTGAAGGAGGCGGAAGTGGAGAGAGATTTGGAGGAGGAGGTACGGCATACAGCGAGGAAGACGTAGTAAGCGGTGAGTCGGAGGTCGGAATCGGCGAGTTGAGAGGCGAGTTGGCCGAGTGGAGATTGGAGATCGGTTGAGGTGAGCTTGCTCGGCATTGGTTGAGGTTTAATTTGCAGTGGCGGTGGCGTTGACTCTCTCTTTGAGTGGCAGAGTGAAAGGTCTCTGAAAAAAAAAAAAGTCTAAAAAGCAAGAAACTTTTTCTCTCAAAAAAGTAGCCGTTACCTTCCTATCGTTGCAGGCCCTAGTGCTCAGCTTCTGATATGTCCTCTGGTTCTCTGCGTTTGCATGGGGACGTTAGTGACTCTTTATCCACTGAGGAGGAAGATGAGCTATATCGCAGCACTAAAAAGATAGACGAGCACCTCCCGACATCATCAAACCAGCAACAGCCAAAGGTCTCCTCCTTCAAAGAGTCTTTGTTGGGGGCCAGTTATGGGGCGTATGAGCAAGGCTTCACTCACCAAGGAATGGAGTCACCTGAAGCCATACCAGAATATACAAGCATGGAGCAGGACCACACTGCCAGCGACGGCAGTATTAACATTGTTCTCAGCAAGGATGAGAAGCTTCGCATCAGAAGTAAATGGTCTCAAACTCTCATTGTCAAAGTCTTTGGCAAGACCATGGGCTACCATTTTCTCTCTAACAAGCTCCACTCTCTTTGGAAACCTCAAGGTCGAATGCTCTTTATTGACCTGGGCTCCGATTACTTCCTTATTAAATTCCAAACAGGATCAGATTATGAAGCAGTCATTAAGGGAGGGCCTTGGTTTGTCGGGGGACACTTCCTAGCTGTTAGAAACTGGGAGCCAAACTTCAAAGCCTCTGAAGCCTCCTTCTCTTCAGTTGCAGTATGGTTAAGACTTCCTGAGCTCCCGATCGAATACTACGATGTCGAAATCCTCAAGAAGATTGGCAGGCACATCGGACCACTGCTAAGAGTCGACAGCCACACACTTTCGGGAGAACGAGGGAAGTATGCCCGACTTTGCGTCCAGCTCAACTTGGACAAACCACTCCCAAAATACGTGATCATTGAAGGGCTCAAGCAAGCCATTATCTATGAAGGCATATATTCCCTATGCTTCCACTGTGGAAGAATCGACCACCGAACAGCAATGTGTTCAGCAAAATCACCTCCAACAAATACCGACCAGCCTGCCATGGTCGACAGCATTGAAACCCCAGCTCCAGCTCTGGCCAAAGAGGATGAAGGCTTCGGTCCTTGGATGCTAGTGCAAAGGAGACGCCCCAAGAGCCAAGCAGGTAAAACCATTGTCCAAGAGACAAAGACCCCTGCCAAGGACCACCCCAACGGTCAACCTAGAGGAAATGTGACAGACAAAACCCACAACCCCCCAAAAACCGTAATAGGCGTTGACATTGGTGCCATGCACAGCATGCAAGCTCAAACAAGGGCAGCACCTCAAGCTGGCATACTGCCAAAAGCAACCAAAGCCTTACACGTCAATACCATTAAGGAAAGTGGCAGCTCCCAAATCGCACGTCAGGTATCATTGGCCCCCACAACCGCTCCTCAAATGCTTGCTGGGGATAGCCAAACTCATGATGGTATGTGTGTCGACACTTTATCTTCCCCCAATAGCAATAGCCCCACCTCCATGCAAGTTTGCTTTAATCCACAACATCCTCTCGTACCCCAAAGTAAGACAAGTTATAATACCCCCATGCAACAAACAAACGAACCCTTTCCTTCACGACCTAGCTCCTCCACTGCCCCTTGCACTGATAACCCCACACCTTTCTTTACTAATGGCCCTCCGATGGAACCACAAGCGCCTTCAGAGACCCGAGTACAGGGGCCTCAATGCCAGCCAAAGAATGAGAGTATGCTTGGAAATGAGGCAGAGAAGGGACCGTCTCAGGAGTTCCACCATCTCCCAAACAAATGCTCCATCCCTGCACCCTCCATCATTCCCTCTACTATCACTTCTTGGCCAAGCCCACGATCCATTGAGACTAGCTCTGAACGAGATGAGACTCGCCGAAAGTTTAGAAGATCCGTTTCACCCAGAGACCGTAAACCAAGCGGGTATTCAACCCCCTCCTCCACCAACATTAGCATGCCTGATCTTGCCGCCTTCACTGCAGCAATTGCAACTTCCAAGCTCATCTCCCTCAGCTCCAACAACATGGACCCCCCACATACCAGTCTACCAGCTTGCAACCCACCCATTGGAAATTCACTTGCGCAACACGCAGCCCGCAGCCTTGCTTTTGCTAGTCAATGTGAACCTCCATATTCTGAAGCTCTATGCCAGCACTCTCCTCATCCAGGAAACGCAATCTCTCCTTTACAAGGTAGAACTTCTTCCAAAGATAGATCAAGTTCAGGGGCCCAGCTTAAACAGGACTCACCAACGGGTCCTGCACCAACCGAATCTTAATCCCATGTCCATTCTAATATGGAACTGTAGAGGTACCAAGCACCCTAACTTTATTCGCACTGCTAGAGACCTGGTCCATACTCATCATCCGGATATTATGGTCATCACGGAAACGAAGGCCCGTGGGGTGGATGTCCGGCACATCATCGATAGGCTGCCTTTCGATGCTTGGAAGGACACCACTACCATTGGGCTCAAGGGTGGTATTTGGATGCTATGGAGCTCAAATAATGTCTCTATTCAGAATCTATGTGACACTGAGCAAGAAATTCATGCTACTGTTAAGGTACTTTCCTCAAACCACTCTTGGTTATTTTCAGCTATTTATGCAAGTCCACGTTTCCATGAAAGAACTGCTTTATGGCATAACCTAGAAACTGTTGCTTCACATCACTCTCTTCCTTGGCTTGTTGTGGGTGACTTTAATGAGGTCCTTTCTTCACAAGATAAACTGGGAGGACTCCCCCTCTCGGCTTCTCGACAGAAAGTTTTCCATGAGTGCCTTGACGCTTGTCAGCTGACCGACCTTGGCTTCACTGGCCCCCGCTTCACCTGGTCGAATCTTCGTAATCAGAATTGTCTCATTCAGGAAAGAATTGATTTTGCCCTTGCAAACCCCTCCTGGAGAATTCTTTATCCTGAAGCTTCTGTTAAGCACCTTCCTAGAACCCACTCCGATCACTGCCCCATCCTTCTTTCCCTCAAGACAAATCGCTTTCTTTTTGGCGAAAAACCCTTTAGGTTCCAAAAAATGTGGTTTGATCACCCTGATTTCTCCCGCATTATCCACAACAATTGGACAACAAATGACCTGTCACTTGGATCCTCTCTTGCAAATCTGACACAATGCCTTAGAAACTGGAACCATTTTGTCTTTGGTAATGTGTTGTCCCGAAAGCGCAAAACCCTGGCTAGTCTTAATGGGATTCAAAGATCTTTAGCAATGCAACCGAACCCTTACCTGGTGAGCCTTCAACGCTCCCTGACCGAGGAATATCAGTCTATTCTCAAGCAGGAGGAAGATCTTTGGGTTATGAAGTCCCGTGTCCACTGGCTTATTGAAGGAGAGAGGAACACTAGATTCTTTCACACCACATGTATGATTAGGAGGAAGCACAACAGAATCTCTTCCCTGAAGGACAGCTATGGCAATTGGATCACTAATGAAGCCTCCCTCGGGTGCTTGATTAACAATTTTTTCAAGGATATCTTCACCACATCCAATGATTCGGAAGCTTTCACTATTGAACAAAATTCGCTAAACTGGGCTCGCCTGTCAACTGATGCTAAGGCTACTCTCGGACAACCAGTTACTGATATTGAGATCCAAAAGGCCCTATGGTCTCTCAAACCCCTCAAAGCCCCGGGTCCTGATGGGTTCCACCCTATATTTTTTCAAAGATGTTGGCCTACTTTACAGAACAAAGTCTGTGCCGCGGTTAAAGCTATCTTCACCACAGCTACAATGCCGAGCGAGCTTAACCGAACTTTGATTTCTCTCATTCCTAAGTGCCAGAATCCAGCCTCCATCACCCAGTTCCGTCCGATAAGTCTTTGTAATACCACTTACAAGATTGTTACAAAAATTCTCTCTCTTAGGCTAAGACCCCTTCTGGACAAGCTAATCTCTCCTCTCCAATCCAGTTTTATCCCTGGAAGGCAAACGTCTGATAACTTCATAGTGGTCCAAGAAGCTATCCACTCTATGAAGAGCAAGAAAGGAAAATGGGGTTCTATGGCCATTAAGCTTGACCTGGAAAAAGCATTCGACAGACTCGAGTGGGGCTTCATCCGTAAGGTCCTCACCTATTTCAATTTCCCTTCAAGCTGGATCCAACTTATTATGAGTTGCATCTCCTCTTCTTGCTTATCCGTCTTAGTGAATGGTGGCCAGCTCGAAAAATTTTATCCTTCTCGGGGAATCAGACAAGGTGATCCAATCTCACCCTACCTCTTCATCCTTTGTATGGAATTTCTAAATCATAAGATCCTGGAAGCTGTGGACAACAAAAAATGGTTCCCTGTCAACATTGCCCGATCCAGCCCTAAGCTCTCGCACATTTTGTTTGCGGACGACATTGTTCTCTTTGCAAGGACTGATAAGAAAACAACTTGTACCATTATGAAGGTTCTTGAAGACTTTTGTAAGGAATCCGGTCAGAAAATTAGCAACCAAAAATCAAGAGTGTTTTTCTCTCCAAACACCAATGAAAATCAAAAGAGACGGATCCTGCAGACTCTCAACTTCACCGAGACTGATGACTTAGGAAAATATTTGGGCCATCCGATCCACCATAGGCGTATGAACAAACAAGATTATGCCTTCATCATTGAAAAAGTCCGCTCAAAGCTTGCGGGGTGGAAAGCAAGTTTGCTCTCCCCAGCGGGGCGCCTTTCTCTCATCCAATCTACCACTGCTGCCATCCCTTCTTATTACATGCAATGTAAGAAGCTCCCAAGTAGTGTTTGCGAGTCCCTTGATAGAATCAATCGCAATTTCCTTTGGGGAGGTACTGAACGATCTACCAAACTGCATCGTATCAATTGGAGAGTTGTAACACTTCCAAAAGGTGAAGGGGGACTTGGCATTAGGCAGACAAAAGCACAAAATCAGGCTCAACTTACAAAGCTCTGTTGGCGGCTCCTAACGGATCAGGAATCCTTATGGGCACAACTTCTCAAATCAAAATACCTTTCAAGGAAAGGACATAACAACAGAGCTTCTATTACTTGGCGAGCTTTGAAAAGTGTCCAGCATCTTATTGAAAAAGGGATCAGATGGGTTGTGAGAGTTGGGTCAAGCATAAGTTTTTGGCTGGATAACTGGACGGGCCTTGGTCCCCTTAGAAGCTTTGTTGCTGGTCCATTCAATATTAATGAAGAAGCCTTCACAGTCAAGGAGTTTAGAACGATCTTAAACGATACTGGCTCCATCTCAATTTCTCTCCTCCTACCGACCCATATTGTTGATTCTCTCTTGGGTACCCCCTACTCCCTGCATACTGGAGCTGACTCCATTTGCTGGAATTTCTCCAGTAAGGGCGACTTCACCCTTAGTTCTGCCTATCGCATTGCTCTTGAAGCTTACACCTCCTCTCCAACAAAGGACACGAACACGTGGGATTGGGTTTGGAAACAGCGTCTGATCCCCAAACTGTCTTTCTTCCTTTGGGAGTGTGCCCACCAAATTTTACCAACAAAAACCCTCATTCACAGGCGCGGTATCATCGACAATTTTCTTTGCCCCCTCTGCGGTCTTGAACCCGAAACCATCAACCACCTCTTCCGAGACTGTCCCTCTACACAGTGTCTGTGGCTCTCTCTTCACCCGCCTTCACAGCTCTCTAACTCCACAAACCTCTCTTTTATTGACTGGATCAAGACCAATATGTCCTCTAAGCTCTTTTTTCATGCGCATAGAATCCCCTGGAGGTTGGTGTTCATCTACTTTCTCTGGTGTGTCTGGCTCTCGAGAAATGCTGTTGTTTTTGGCAACCCCGAGCACCACGACACCATCATTCATCGAGCCGTCTCTTTGGCAGCTGAGTTCTTTGCCATTACCTCCAGGCCTTCCTCGCCATCCCTACCTACTTTTATTCAGGTTAAGTGGAACCCCCCTTTGCATGGTTGGTTTAAGCTCAACACTGACGGTTCTGCTATTGGTAATCCGGGACGAGCTGGTGCAGGTTCCATCATAAGGGATCATGATGGACTGTGGGTTATAGGCTCTCATAGGTCCATCGGCCACACCACCAGTGCTATTGCCGAGCTCTGGGCTCTTCGTGATGGTCTCATGTTGGCAAAACAAAAGCAGATCACTCACCTTGAAATTGAGCTTGATGCGCTGTCTGTTATAAGCCTTGTTTCAAATCCATTGTCAATTAATCACATACTTGATCCTTTAGTTTCTGATTGCAGGACTCTGCTGAATGAGCTTCATCACAAGAAGATCCTACATGTTTTCTGGGAAGGAAATAAGTGTGCTGATGCCCTTGCTAGAAAAGGCAGTGACACTGCTCCTACCGTCTCTCCTCATGACAGGACTTATGTTCCCTCTTTTGAGTTGTATTATGAAACTCCTGCTTTTATGTTTTCTTTTGTGGCTGCTGACGCAGCTGGACTTTATATGTATCGCACTATTCCTTAATCTAATTATGTTCTTTTTTTGACCAAAAAAGAGATAGAGTTAAGATTTGAGAGTTAAAGACTAAAGCTTGCGTCGATTGCACATGCGGTTGCAGCTACAGTGTTACAAAAAAAAAGTTTCCAACTTTGTCATGTCATAATTCATATCCATTCATATAAATAAAATTAATTCCATTTTGCTTGACCATTAAACTATCTTTTTCTATAATTTTCAAATTTGCAACTTTCTTGATTATGTATCTTTAAACACGATACGAATAGAACACATTTGATAAATAAAAAATAATATAATAAACGTAACATGATATTTTTAAACACAATTAACACAACACATTAAATATATGTATTGTATTTAAAATTTTGATATATTTAATAATTAATATTGTATTTGTATTTGTACAATTAACATTGAAAAAATGAAATACAATATGCATATATATATATATATATGAAATGTCATGTATATTCTTAAATTATTGCAGGATTTAAGAATTTATGCATGGAATACTTGGTATGGCAATAGCATTAGAGTATGAAGTATGATGGCTGTCTAAGGAACTTTTTTAAAAGCCCAAGAATAAAACCCAGTCAAGTCTAATGGAACCAGGTAGCCCAAATCTATTACCCGAAGCCCCATGTGTCCTGAAAAGTGAAAACTGAGCAATGAGCAGTGATCATCACCAGCCACCCATTACAAACCAACCAATCCATCGCAACATCCCTTTCCCACCCACCTTCTCAGTTCTCTTTCTCATCCACGGACAACAACAGGAAAAAAAAAAAAAAACTAAAGAGAGAGAGGGAGGAGAAATGATGCAATCTCGCTTTACCTCAATAGCTCGCACCCTCCTATCATCCGCCACAAAGTCAAGACCCTTCTCAACCACAATCGAATCCCCTACTACCAAACCTGATTTCCCTCCCACCCTAGCCGGCCTCCGGGCCCGCCTCTCCGCCGAATCGCCAACCCTCTCCGATTTTGTCATTCTCCAATCAAATAACCAGTATTCCGTTGATGTCGGGACCAAGAAAAAACCCCTCCCTAAACCCAAATGGATGAGAGAATCCGTTCCCGGCGGCGAAAAATACGTTCAGATTAAAAAGAAATTAAGGGAATTAAAACTCCACACTGTCTGCGAAGAAGCTCGATGCCCCAATCTCGGCGAGTGCTGGTCCGGTGGCGAGACTGGGACCGCCACCGCCACCATAATGATCCTGGGTGATACTTGTACTCGCGGTTGCAGGTGATCTTTTTTTTTTTTTTTTTTTTTAATTTAAGTAAAAAATAAATGTGAAATAAATAGGAAATACTTAAATTCAATTTTCTTTTGTGGTTTTTCAGGTTTTGCAATGTGAAGACGTCGCGTACGCCGCCTCCGCCGGATCCCGATGAACCGAAGAATGTTGCGGAGGCAATTGCCTCGTGGGGTTTGGATTACGTGGTGATTACGAGCGTGGACCGGGATGATTTGGCTGATCAAGGAAGTGGGCATTTTGCGGAAACGGTTGAGAAGTTGAAAGCTTTGAAGCCTAATATGCTTATAGAAGCCTTGGGTATCATTACCTTTTAAACTTGTACTTAATCCTTAACTTATTGGCATGTCCTCTGACATCGAAGTTTGAAGCTTTGCTCCTTTTAGATAATACGTAAATGGCCTTATTGATTCATAGAAGTAAAATCCTTATCAGGTTTTGGCATTGATGATTTGGTAGGGATTCATTTTCACGCTACTATGATAGTTGACATAAATAAAATTGCAATGGGGGGCTGTTCTTGCTCATTTGCATCTTTAGAGTTTCTCATGCAGTCCGAGTTCGTACATTTTAGCTGATATTGCCTGCACTATTTTCAATTGTGTAGTTCCTGATTTCCGGGGAGATGCTGGCTGTGTAGAGAAAGTTGCAAAATCTGGATTGGATGTCTTTGCTCATAATATTGAGACTGTTGAAGAACTTCAAAGGGTTGTACGCGATCACCGTGCTAATTTTAAGCAATCTTTGGATGTTCTAATGATGGCCAAAGACCATGCTCCTGCTGGAACACTTACCAAGACTTCGATAATGTTAGGGTGTGGGGAAACACCTGATCAAGTTGTGAAAACAATGGAGAGGGTGAGAGCAGCAGGTGTTGATGTGATGACATTTGGTCAGTATATGAGACCATCGAAGCGCCATATGCCTGTATCAGAATACATTACACCTGAAGCTTTTGAGAAATATCGAACTCTTGGCATGGAAATGGTATGCAGTGATGTTTTATTCTAAAACTTATAGTTTTCTTCATTAATTATACCCATATCTCTGCTCATATTAATTGAATGTCTAACCAATTCATCTTATCTAGTTTCTTTTGACACATTTTCGTAGTCTGCCTTTGGCTTAGTTGACTTTAATTGCCTGTTGAAAAAAGGGTCTCTTCCATAAGCAGATCTTGTTAAGTTGCTTTTACTCATGGTTCTTAAGTGCTTCTGCAGAAAGGGATCTAAAATCGAGAAAAGGAAATGTTAGAATAGATGACAATATAATTACCAAGGCTAGCCTTGTCAACTACATTCATCTCATCTTTTTGCTTCCCCCTTTTAAAACACCTTAGCCATTCATGATTGGAGCTGGCAGTTAATGAGTTCTAATGATTGGTACTACTGGTATTCTTATCCATTCAAGGTTGATGGAGAGCTTTCTGAAGGTATTTTAAAAATGTTTGCTACTTGGGATATATGTAATTAAGCACTGTAGGCACTAGGCAGTACTATTATTTGATCTATTTTCAGTCTACTCAAGTGATCTCGTGTCTTTTAGTTCTATGCCTGTATGCAAGCTAAATTTTTGCTTCCTTCTATATGCTTGTTCAAGATAGATCGTGTAAGCTAGATGGTTGATGTCTTGCTATTTCTTGCTTAAAGAAACCAATTCTTGCAATCAAAAAAGAAACCCATTGTTTGCTATTGTTGGTTCCTTAACCTTTTATCTTGCATAAGACCTAAAGTTTAGCATTTTATTTGTTTTTAACGCCATTTATGCTATATCAGACAGTTAGTAATATTTACTGTTGAAATATCATGTTAATTTCATATTAATGTACAGAATATCATGTTGATAACTTCCTATTGCATTAGTTCTTTTTTTGGCCAGAATATCAGCCATTTAGATCATTACTTGGAGTTCTAATACTTTTTAAAAAGTGTATCATCATAGTTGAACCAAAAATTATTTCCTCACCTGTATCCAACTGTGTGTGCGCTTAAATTTGTCTTATTAAATTTCTCCTTTGGATGGGTCAGGGATTTCGATATGTGGCATCTGGTCCCATGGTCAGGTCATCATACAAGGCAGGAGAATTCTACATCAAATCTATGATAGAATCAGATCGGGCTGCTTCTTCATAGTTTCTTTTCTCTTGATTGTTATTCTTTTACAGTATTTTCTTTTCTTCTGCATGTATCATTAACTTGCTTCGGATACAGTTTGGTTAATGATTGCCCATGTTGACTCATTGTGCCTTAGCAAATTTCAAGAGAATTGATTTAGTTGGAAGAAAAAAATGAAAAGAATAAATTGCTTGGAGCCAGCCGAGATATTGGTACTCCCATGTTGCAGGATCTGCCACTCAGTTGTGATTCAAATTTGTTCCCGCTGTATACTCCATTTGTTGTAATTATAAGCTACAGTTTTTGTGCTTTCTGATCAAGGTTTTAGTTGTATAATATGCTTTTTAGCATGGAGATACTGACATGGGAGAAGATAATAGTTGATCAATCATTTGTAACAAGTTCAGATCAGGGTTCATTTTATTTGTCCCACGACCCTTCTGCTAACAGTTTTGGGGGAAAACCCTGAATCTAGTTCGATAATGATGGACAGTAAAGGTGCGCCTAACAATCAGATAGTTTTCATGTTACAAGGCCTGGAAGGATGCTGCTTTCTGGGTGTATGTATTGTATCCTAATTAATGAAAACCAAGTGGTCCGTGTGGGGATGGTGGTCTAGGTTTTTCAGGGCTGCTAGCGATTTGGTTTCAATGGAAGAAAGGAAAAATGAAGCGGTCAGGATGTTTTGTTCTTCAAAACTTATTGATGTTGGGTTATCAACTCAACGGTTCTAATTTCTAATAGAAGCAGACACACTCCGGCCTTTGCTTTCATCAAAGGGGCATCATGCCAACCTCGAGAATAAATATTTGCTTAAATCATTTACGTGATGATGAATTTGTCAGCACAAGATGCCTTGCCCACCAACAATGGTGGCCATGTCCTTAAAACTCCAAATGGGCTGTAAAACATAAAAAGGGAAGCTACTGGGTCCAACCATGGATGCATTGCATGCTATTGCTAGCCTCCAAACATCAAAATTATAAGCAAAACTTCCAAAGTCTTTCCGTACTGCCCAGCCTAATACCATTTCCAAAGTAATATAAATCCCCTTCACATAATAATCACTTTCAATCCGTCTCCTTCAATACCCCCTCACCCTCTAATAACTCCCAATGAAGCTCTCAAAAGTCTGAAGTCCCAACAGCCCAATAGCATAACTTTTTTTTTTTTTTTTTTAATTTTCTTTATAAAGTAGTAAGATGTATTGAGTACTAGTATTACAAATCATCCACCACGATTGCATGTTCATTAGCCAATAACTAGCCTAGGATACCTTTGGCCGGTCAAAATATTTTGGAGATATATGTACTATATTATTTAGTGTAAATTAATTCTCTATTATAAAACTGGTAATTTAATTATTATTCTTTTAAAATTGAAACAAAAAAGTAAAATTATTAATTAGTGTAACGTGAACTATTTAAAAAGTTGACGTGACATTTAATCTTTATTTAGTTGATGACGTGGATGCCAAATGTTTACGTGGCACTAATAAAATATATTATTTTAAAATGACGTGTGTAGACATCTAATTTTGCCCGGACCACTAAAACATGTATATTTTCTTCCTAAATTGATGTTTCAGAATGTAAAAAGACTTTTTTCATCTTGCAGGTGGTACTCCGAGACTTAGTTTAAGTGGGCGAGCATAAAAAGTCAAACTTGAAAAAAGTCAACCCCAGAAAATCAACCCCGAAAAGTCAACTACTGAAAAAGTCAAATCACTTTCAAAGTCAAGATTTGAAGTTCAATTGAATGGAGATATAATTTTGATAATCCGAGGTCTACATCGAAAGATATGGAGTTCGAAAGTTGGGTTATGGAGATTTAGTAGAAAGAAAATCCTAATCCGGGGAATTTGGGGAAAAGTGCTTAAACAATCAAATTGATCGAAATTGAAGGTTCCAAATGAAAGATAAGCACTGACTACAGGTAATGGAGAAACCATTTGAAAGAAAAACTGAAAGAAAAGTCAATTCGGAAGAAAACCGAGAATTAGAGTTTTTGGTGAATTTCGGTGAAATTGGGAAGAATTACAGAAATGGCCCGACTCGGTAGGACTAAAGCCCCTAATGGATGAGGAGTGATTAAAAAAGGATAGCCCAAGGCTCAGTTTGAAGAAAATCTAAAAATCGGACTTGTTTTGAGCAAAACCGGGTTTCGAAGGTAAAAAGGCAAAATTGAAAAATTTGTGGAAAATAGCAAATGAACTCCAAAAATTCTGAAAAATTGCAAATATTATTCTTAAATCATTTTGAAGAGATTGGTAAATAAAATCTTGATTCGGAGTTCGTTTGCAAAATGGCCAAATCCCGGGTCTCCTATGCAGAAATTCAAGAAGATAAATCCCGAAAAAATAGCAAATGAACTCCAAAAATTTTGAAGATTTGCAAATATCATTTTTAAATTATTTGGAAGATATTGGTGAAATAAAATCTTGATTCGGAGTTCGTTTGCAAAATGGCCAAATCCCGGCCCCCTATGCAGTAATTTAAGTAGATAAATTCCGAAAAAATACCAAATGAGTTCCAAAAATTATGAAAACTTCCAGATCACACTTTTAAATTATTTGGAAGATATTGGTGAATAAAAATCTTGATTTGGAGCTCGTTTAAAAAATGGTAAAATTTGGAGGCATAAAAGGGCAATTTTGGAAGAAAAAATCCAAATAAAGAGAAAATGAACTCCAAAAATTTTGAAAACTTTTAGAATTCAATTTTTTATTATTTTGAAAGTATTGAAAAAAGTAAATTTGAATTTGGAGTCCGTTTGCCATTTATTTATATTCGGGGGGCAAAAAGGTCATTTTACCTAAGAAACCGAAAAGGGCTTTCCTTGCATTTTAAAAAATGAAACATGGGCTGGAAAAAAAGGGACTGGCCGGCCAAGGCCCAAAGATGGGTAGGAAGTTTCTGATTTTTTAATCAAAAGGCCAACAATGAAGAGTTAGTTATTTTTTTATAAAGCTTTTGCAAATAAGCGACATGGACCAATGCATAAAGAGGGAGAGTGTCAACATAATGGCTTAAGATTCTTGAATAGCTGTAATTGTGGATAGCTGATGGCCTAATCTAAGGGTGATAATTTCATGTTTTAAACATCTTGGATCAATAGCCTTTGGATGAAAATTGGTTGATGGAAAAATGACAACATCCTAGCCTTGGGGAAGGGGGCATTTGGCCACACTAAGAAATGGGACTCTCTCTTTCATTTAAAAAAAAAAAAACTCATTCTCTATTCTCTCTTGCTTTTGGCTGATTTTCTCTCCATTGTTGATAAGCAAAAAGAAAAGTTTAGAAAATAAAAGAAAGTTAGAAGAGAAAAAGCTTGAAAGATAGCTTCTAGAGGTTGCTTTTAGCACCATACTCTTGCACTTTCTTTGATTTTCCATTCTTGATTTGCTGTTTTGATTATTATTTTGGTGAGTTTCCTTTGATTTTTCTTTTTAAATAAGTGTTTTTGATGTTCTTCTTTAAGTTCCTTCTTGATCATTTCTTATAAAAAGCTCTTGAAATATTTTTTTCTCTTGTTTTTTTGATAGGGCCGAATAGCCCATTTTTTTTTAGTTGCTGTTTGCTTTGTTATTTCATGTTATTTTTGATGTTAAATAAGTTTTGATGCTTTAAATCTTCTTCACTACATAGACCTGAAGTTTGTTTTAATGTGGTTGCTTGCTTATTTCCATTTATGAGTCTATTATCATGTTCTTGCATTTTTGATTTTCTGTTTTCAAAATGTTTAAGTTTGTTATGTTTTATATTTTGAAATCCATGTGTTTGTGAAAATTCTTGTTGGTTTTCATGTCTCTACTTTACATTTGCAGGATTTGAGTTCTATTCTTTAGTTAAGTATGTTAGTATATCAAGTGTTTGTGAAAATGCCATGCTCATTTTTGAACATAAGGCCATTCGGCCACTTTACTTTATTTGCTTTGTGTGTGCATTTTTGTTATGTTAGTTGATAGGTTTGCATTTTCATGACATTTGGTTGAGTATTTGGTTTAAGCATGCCTTGTGTTTGTGTTATTGCCATGCATAATTTAGATGTAGGATTGGTTTGTTTTGTCGTGCATATCCATGCATTTTAGACCTAGGTAGCATTAAATGCCATGCAAGTTCATTTAGGTGTAGGTCATTTTATTGATGCCATGCATTTTTCATGACATTTAAGTTTAAAATCATGCATTTCATGCATCATATTTTCTGTATCTTTCATGCATTTCATGTCCATGCCACTTGACTTATGATTTAGGCCAATCAATTGTTCAAAGTCATGCTCTCTTGAGCATACTTGTGGAAAATTAGAGAGTTGTCAAATTGATTATTCTACCTTAGTGATTTTTTCTACTTAGCCAATTTTTGTCTAACTTTTCAAAAGTGTTAGCTACTCTTTGTGAGTCATTTAGAGAGTCTTAATATTTTTACTTTGATTTTTAAATGATTTTATCAAAGGCAAAAATGTGTTTTGGCAAAACAGTTTTTTCACCCAGCACTCGTACTTTTCCGATTTTTCTGGGCAGTCATCTTTAATCAGAAAATTAAGCTGATTTTTTTCGTGTATTTTCTACATGTCTTGAGTCTCCAGTATTGTTTTCAGATTTTTTAGAATTTTTAAAAATAGGGTAACAAATCGTAGTTTAAAACTGGACAGTGGAGTCAGAATTGAATTTGAAGGAAAATTATTTTTCTGTTTTGGTTAAGTTACTTAGAGGGGGCTGATTAGGAAGTTTAGTGATGGAGACTCAATTAAGAGTTGTAAACCCAAGTGCAGGTTATGTTCAAGTAATAAATTCTCGGGTGTCCGAGGTCGAACCACAGGGAAGCGTACTAGTAAGTATAAGTTTATAAATATATATGAAAAAGAAAATAAACAAGATATTAGGGAATCAATAACAAAGAAAGTAAACAAGATATTAGAGAACAAAATAAACAAAATAACATAAAAGCAATTAAACAAGATATAAAAAAAACAATAAGAAAGGATGTTGAGGTTAGAGAATCCACTCTTGGTGTTATGCTAAGATTAATCTTGTTTTATTACACAATTGAAATCCACACCTAAAGGAGGTTCCAATCGGAAGGTTTAGCAATTCAGTCCAAATTGTCCAACGTCCATAGCATATGATATTATGTTCATTTGGTGTCCTCAAAACTCATAAAAAGAGTCCAAGCATTCCTTATGCCAAGGTATATGTCTACAACAAATCAAGGTTATGAAACCAAGCATTTACTGTGCCATTTTCCTTGTCAATAATGAATCAAGATCCCTACTTTGTAAGTATGATTTTAAACCAAAAGAAAATATTATCTATACTAGTGTTTATAAATGATGATTCATTTTAGCTCATGTTTAAGAGACTAACCTTAGCATTTACCAAGAGCTTCACCTCATCACCTCAACAATATGATTAGCAACACATACTAGATATGAATAAAATGAAAAGAAATGTAAGAAGCATAAGTAAATAAAGAAAAAGAAAACTAGAGAAAGGAAAGAAAAAGAAAACTTAGAGAATTTTATTACAATGGCTAATATCCTACCAATCTCCTTTAATGCTCATCCAAGGCCCTCTATTTATACACATTTTGGAGAGCTAAATGACAAGAGACAAGCTTTATAAATTTCAAAGGTAGGTATAATAGGTGGGTGCATTTTTCTAACAATTTTCGTCATATTGTATGACAAATCTGATCAGCCAGCTTGATGGTCGATGTTGTCAATGTTGGAGGCTCGATCTGATCAAATGGTCTTCTAGAAAAATATACCCCTATCAGTTACGGATCCATAGCCGTTGGAATCAGATCATTTGCTCATGTGGATCGGAAGATATGGTCAAAATACCAAAACAGGTCAGCACAGACGTCATTGCACATCAGCCAACTTGATGGTCGATTTCGCTAGGGAAAACGACTCCGTTTAAAGAAGTGTAAAACATGAAAAAGATAGATATGTCTCTTAACTTTGCACTGCAAAAATTCAGCCTTATTGTTTCAGTGAAACTCCAGATATAGCGGATATGGCAAAAGATGTCGGAACTTGAACTGAACTGGATTTGCCCTTAATTGTTGATTTAACCTAGTAATCTGAAATCACTCAAAGAAACTCGTGAAAAACACCAAATTACATAAAAATATAAAATATCATAAACACAATTAGACTAAGCAATAATAACTCGTATTTGACACAAAACAATAATAAAACATAACTAAGAACTATATAATTATACGAGTTATCATTTAGCTACTGACTTAGGATAGTTTCTAAGCCTTTTTAAACTCTAAAAATGATTTTTTAAGTCTCGGGTTAAGGGTGGTCAAGTCTGGGATTTTAAACTTAGGAAATTAGAGCCATTTAAAAAGGGTTTAGCCAAGTTTTTATTTTTAATCTAAGATTTTCAAAAAAATTATTTTCAAACAATCACAAAGTATTTTGATTTTAGAATATTTAATTTGATATATTTGCCTAAGGTAGTCGGATATCTTTTTAGATATACGGATTTCCTTAATTAAAGGAAAAATACACTTTCATGCATTGCATCTTCCATATTCATGCATTTTATATAATATGTGATTTTTGCTATGATAATTTGTATGGTATTGTTATTATTTTGATTTATATTTTTGATGTTATATTGTTTATTATATGATTTTGAATATTTCATGATATCCTATGCTTTTTATTTAGTTATTTTTTGTCATATTATTTAGCATATACCATGTTCATGCATTATTATTTTCATGCATATTATATGATAGCATTATTTTATATGTCATGTCATTTCAATTATATGCCATATCATTTATATTTGCCATGTCATTTAAATTATTTCATTTCATATAGAATATATTATGTTACCTAGGTCATTTCATTTCATGTAGAATATATTATATTACCTAGGTCATTTCATTTCATTTAGGATATATTATGTCATTTAGGATATTTTATTTCATTTAGAATATATCATATGACTTAGGATATTACATTTCATATAGAATATATTATGTTACCTAGGTCATTTCATTTCATTTAGAATATATCATATAACTTAGGATATTCCATTTCATTTAGAATATGCTAAGACATTTAAATTATATCATATCATTTAGGTTGCATTATATTATTTAGACTTTGCCATGTCATTTTATTTATGTCATACATATTCATAGTCATATTTTTTAAAATGTTTTCAAAAAAGTAATGATTTTCAATAAAATAAAGATATTCCCGACTTAAAATAATTAATGAGTTCTCTGCCGGGTTTGCTGGGGAGGATATCATCAATTATCATTAATAACGGAATATCTTCTTTAAAATAAGAATGATTCGGAAAGTTTCCCAAAATAATAAAAAATTTTATATTTTGCCACATTTGTTGGGGAATATAGGAAAATTTTGAATTTATAAATTTCGGATCATTTTCAATTAAAAATGGAATTAATTTTCTTTAAATTGGGAATTAACTTGAAATACTAAATTTAAAACCGACTTTTTACCGAGACTTGAGATAACACATGATTAATAAGGTACCGTTTTATACGGGCGTTGTGGGGGTGCTAATCCTTCCCCACACGTAACCGAGTCCCGAACCCGCTTCTTTGATTTCTCTGGTTTAAAACGCAGACATGAAATTGGTTTTAAAATTGTTTTAATTAATTTTAAAATATTTTATAAAACCGGTTTTAATAGGTGACCGATCACACCTAGCTAAAAAAAGATTGGTGGCGACTCCATGTCTTTTTCAAGGTCATTTTCAAAACCTTCATTTTCAAGAGGAATTAAGTCGACTTTTCCTCGGTTTCTTGTCACGTTTAACAAATAATAAAGTCTTGCGATGAGACTTGTTATTTTTTTAGGTTGCGACAACTTGGCGACTCCACTGGAGACTTTTTGAGAGTCAGGCCTAGAATTAGTCGTGTGCTATCAAAGTCTCGGTTTTGTTGGTTTAATTGGTATTTAATTTTAATTCCCCCATTTTTTTTAAATAATAAAGAGAATTTTGAAAATAATAAAATATTTTAAATATGTCCATATTCATGTGCATACATTTTATTATTGTTCTCTAGTTATTTAATAATTGTATATTATAATTGTTTGTTGGTTAATGCGTTACACTATTCTTGAATGTTTTTTTTTTATAAATTGCTAGGGCATTTAGAATAAGGTTTGTAGAATAGGTGGTGAAAGGTTTGTTGTTCCTCCACACACACCACACGTGCATTTGCATATCATGAGCCCTATACCCGAGTTTCGTCCTTTTAGGTGGAAGCAAAGTAACTAAGCCTTCATGATTAACAATCCGCATGGGCTAGTGAAACACTTCTGGAGTACTAAATTACCTAAGCCTTCGTGATTAACAATCTGCATGGGCTAGGGAAATAGATTCTAACGAATTGAACCCGCTTTTATCAGGGTGCCTTACTAGCCTTCACCGGCGATAGTGAGGAGCAATTCGGGACCTTTAGAACCGATTTACCCTCATATAGTGAACCTAGGCGAAGCCATGATGGATTTTCGTTAGATGCACCGAAGTTAGGAACACTTAGAGGAATGCTTCTGATCTTTTACCATGTATCTCTACATTCTGAATAAGCGTGGTAGATCGGGCAACGATATACGTACATCGCCAGTAATAAATGTAATAATCCGTCCCAAAGGCACTGTGATACCTATATAAGTAGATATTGTTGGAGCAAATGTTTATTAACTCTTTGAAAAAAAATAAAAATCTTTTTTCAAGCATTTTTGCATTTTGCACATTGAATTGCATGTGTGAATAGAGCATGTACATTTTTGGTTGTATTATTGATCTCGTTTTTTGCAATAAACGGATGGTTATAATAATCTCATTTGATGATTTCATAAAACCGGTAGTGTTGCATGAACATTTGGACATTGTACCATAGTAGGATCCACTACTCCGAAATTCTTTTGAAAATAATATGATTATTTTTTCATAGAAAAAAACACGTTTCAAAAAATCATAAATTTGGAGGCAAATCTTGCATAATGAGATTTTTGAATAATCAAGATTTAGGTCCCACCAATTTCATGTAATCATTGATTTCTTTGTATATACCTTGGTGTTAATTCATTTATTCTATATTTGTATCATTTTGACATCATGTTACAGTCCTAACATGCATGGTTATTCATTGTAGAATACATTTCTGATATACATGGTCATTCTTTGTATCTACCTTTGTATTAGTTCGTTTATTCTTTGCATGTATCATTTTGACATCATGTTACAGTCATAGCATGCATGGTCATTCATTGTAGAATACATTTATGACATGCATGGTCATTATTTGTATATACTTGTGCATCAATTTATTCATTTTTTAAATGCATCAGGTTGCATCCATAGCATACATAGTCATCATAATTTCTCTGTATATGTTCATGCATTAATCATCAGTATATTCATGCACATAGGAATAGAGCATGTACATTCATAATTGTATTCTTAATCTCATGACATGTTCATTTGCATGAAAGGGGTTCGAGATATGAAGAAAGAATCGGAGGAACGATTGGGTGCTCTGGAACGAAATCAAGAGAAATTTGGACATGAAATCCGAGAAGTGAAAGAACAACTCGCCAAATTGCTGAAAATGTTTGAGCATATGGGTAAGAGTAAAGGGGAACTTTTTTAGGGCTCTGCATCGCCTTCGGATCAACCAAAACCATTAGGTCCAGAACATACAATCCTTGCTGGATCCTGCGCTTGTCAATGCCACAAAGGTTGCAATCCTGATGAAGTTATGGACAAAATCGTGAAAATGATTAAGCCCAAGAGCCTAATACCAAAGATAGAAACCTCGAATCCTGTACCATACCTGCAAACTGTTCTAGGTCCAAACCAATATCCCCACCCTACTATGGTCCGATCGTCCATTGGGATAACCACTACGGGTTCCTGAATCTCACTCCATCACCACCAACTGTCAGTTCGTACTATTTCCCTCATCAATCACCTTATCAAACATTCGGGATAGGAACCTCAAGCTATGTACAATCTCCAAAGGCCCCGTGTCCAAATCCATAACTTTGCCTTGTTATTCCTCCATCTACCTATGTAAACACTCCGTTTCAAACCTTAGTGCCACCACCAAGTGCCCCAACTCCTAGGCTCTGTGTGACTAAGAAACGACCCCAGGATAATACCCAAAGGCATTTTGATCCCCTTCCAATAAGCTATCAAGAGCTTTTCCCAATGTTGGTCCGAAATCACCTGGTTGCCTATGTGCCGTTGAAACCCCTGTCACCACCATACCAAAGTGGTATAATTCGGATGCAAGATGTGATTATCACTGGGAACTGTTGGGAATAGCATTGAGCACTGCAATGTACTCAAGAACAAAGTACAATCCCTTATAAACGCCAAGTGGTTGGATCCAACGACACTGATTGACAGAGGACTAGAAAAGGGTAATTAGGATTGGGAGATTTACAGCAATGATGTAGAAAGACTTCAGTCTGATATGATGTAGTAGGATTTCACTTTTTCAGTAGCCGGCTCTTATAGCCTTAGAATGCTAGGAAGAATAAAGTGCTATTAAAAGACAGTTTTATCTATTTCTCAGATTTTGTAAAACATGGTTTATACCATTGTGAACGTTGATATGGGAATGAATTGACTATGCTTCAAGTTTATGAGATGTTGATGATTAAGTTCCTCCGATTCTTATTTCCTCCGTGATATCTTCCCCTTTGCATGTTACATCCGATCAATTATTTGTCATACCATACATTCATACGTGTATCATGTTAGCATCAGGTTGCATTCATGCATTCATAATCAACATGATTTTTCTGTATATATCCATGCATTAATTTGTTTATTCTTTACATGCATCATGTTGACTTTGGGTTTCATTCATGACAAACATAGTAAGCATGATTTCTCTCTCTGTATATGCTCATGCATTAATCTGTCATATTAACATCAGGATGCATTCATGACACACATGGTCAGCATGATTTTCTTTGTATATACTATGTATCAATAATTCATTGTTTGCATGTATCATAATTGACATCGTGTTGCATTCATAGTGTATATGATCATTCATTGGGAAATACGCTGAAATGTACATGATCAGTCATTGCATATATCCATGCGTTGATTTGTTTATTCTTTGCTTGCAACATGTTGGCATCGCATTGCATTTATTACATATATGGTCAACATGTTTCCACTGTACATGTCCATACATCATATTGTTTAGGCTTCACGTGCATCAAATTGCATTCATGGCTCCTTCATCATGACACGCACTTTGGGGGAATAAAACAGAAGTTGGCTTGGCTTTAAGAGTCTTTGAAAGAATTTCCATTTCAAATCAGAGGTATAAGAAGTACTGAGTACCCTTCTAATACAGGCTAATGCTATGGAGAATGAACAAGTTGCCCGAATGGAAAGAATGGAAAGGGTACAGGAAGAATTGCGAGAACAGCTGGAAAAGTCTCAAGCAGAATCTAAAGATAAGATGACTAAATTGATAGAGCTAATGTCCACCGCAATCCAGGGATACACTGAAAACTTGGCCGCCAGAGAAGGGTTAGAGACATGAAAGGGTCAGAATGAGGTCGTAATGATGGATGCCCAGAACACAGTTAACCCCGTTAATGTCTTAAATTCAGATGATCCAGCTGAACGGGCAAAGTTGAAAATGTTAATGAGGTAGAATTGGCAGATTCCCAAGGGAAATATCAGTTGCTAGATGAAAGGCTCCGGGCAATAGAAAATACAGACGTATTCGGGAGTGTGGAGGCAAAAGAATGATGCTTGGTCCTCGATTTAGTCATTCCTCCTAAATTCAAGGTCCCTGACTTTGTGAAATATGACGGGACGACTGATCCGTCAGCCCACATCACTATGTTCTGCTGAAAGATGACAAATCATATAGATAATGATAAGCTTCTGATTCACTACTTTCAAGATAGCCTCAGCGGGTCCGCAATTAGGTGGTATAGTCAGTTGAACAAGGATCAAATTCGCTCTTGGAATGATTTGGCTAGGGCTTTTCTAAACCAGTACAAGCATATGACCGATAGGATAGCTGATCGCCTCACTTTGCAAAATATGAAGAAAAGAGCTACTGAGAGCTTTAAAGAGTATGCTCAGAGGTGGAGGAACGTGTCTACCCAAGTACAACCACCTTTGACACAAAAGGAAATCACCGTCCTTTTTGTGAATACACTGCAGGCCCCGTACTATGATAGACTCATTGGCAATGCCTCGAAGAATTTTGCGGATATAGTAATCTCAGGGGAGATAACTGAGAATGCTATCAAGAATGGGAAACTTGAAAGAGAAGGAACATCCAATGCTGAGAGTAATAAGGCACCTAGAAGTAAAGAGGAAAATGTCCAAGCTATGGGAGATTTCGTCCCATATTCCCAATTTCCCTCATACAAATCATGTTACCCTACTAAGGTATCTCCAAGCCTTTATCCTTACCTACCAACCCAAGCACCTAATCTTATACCAGCCCTTGCAACAAGGCCTACTTCCAGAAAACGACCGCGGGAAAACCAAGAAAGAATTCCAATCCCCATCCCTGACCTTCTGCCATAACTAATAAAGAATCAGTACCTTACCCGATACCTTTGAAAATAGCTCCGAATCCATCATAGAGGAGTTATGACCCTGGCAGCAAGTGTGATTATCACCTGGGGGTAGTTGGGCATTCAACTGAAAAATGCAGACAACTGAAGGAAATGACTGAAAGTCTTATCTGCGATGGTATTTTGACACCGGAGCTTATCAATCAGCGGAAGACCGCTTTACCGTAAATCAGTTTCTTTCAGGGTTTTAGGGGAAGAATTACTCTACCTTTGAAGGATGTCAATATGAGAATTTTAATGCATGTAGTTTCAGTTCTTATGATGAAAAACACTTGTCTCATATCGATATTCATATGAATTTTGAATTTTAAAAGCTTCGTGTTTGTTGTATTTTAACAATAATCTGAATTTGCAAAAACAAGCATTAAGGAAGTTTTAATAATGGATAGTCTGAAGAATATTGATGATCATTATTACAAATGACCCAATACCTTCTCCCCTCTCTTTTAAGCTTTCCTAGGCCTAAACCCCTTGAATCAAGAACACTTGAAAGACCTAATGCTTCAAGGAATATGAATGATTGAACTTCATAAAACCATTGTCATCATAGAATAAGCAAAGATGTAGATCCTAGTCTAGGCTATGAACAAAGGAACGAACTTTTCGAATTTTTTTTTGAACTCCTTGAAATTCAAACATATGAGACTTTATTTCAAGAATTTAGATCATGGCAATTTGGTGTGTGTCAAGGTTGTGCCAAAACCATTCATGTCATTTTGAACAACCACAAAACACTAATTGCCCAAACATCACTTCATGATTGACACCCTGGGGGCACAATGATTAAACTATATTATCCCATGTCCTAGAGAAAACCCAAATTTAGGTCATATTTTTCTTTGTCTCTTCAAAGAACTCAGATTTGAAACTCCGCCTTTTCAAAATAGACCTAGACTTGCTATGTTCCTCGTTGATACAAATTCTCATGGTTAATCAAATTGGGGCATTATATGTGGAAATGATGGATACATGGTGAATAAGGATGGATTGACGCATGAATCATTGGGGCATGCAATGAAAAAATAGCAAAAAAAGAAGAAAAAGTGTGATATCATGCATAGGAGAATTCGGATGATTCCAAAGTGTAAAATGAAATTTTGATTATCTATTTCCCGTGGGGATTGCTTTCCAATGAGAATATTTGTGCTTGATATGATAAATGGCCATCTTTCATATTCTTTTAGCAAAAAACAAAAAAATTATCCATAGTCACCCATTTTGAGCCAAAAGAATTCTTTCTTCTTTGAACCTTGATCAAGGATCACCCTCTACACTGGGGGCAAATGCGAGGAAAGATCTTTTTAAAAGATCATGGAGGAATGAGTCCTGGCTCAAAGACAGATACAAAATAAATGGAGCGTCGAATGAATATGGGCTCACTCTGTCAAAAAGAAGAGGAAAAGATGGCGAAATGGAAGCCAAGAACAAAAAAAGTGTGTGAAAAAGTATGGCAAATGAAAGCCAAAAGCAAAAAAGAAAAAGAGCAAAAATAAAAAGGAAAGAAGGGACAAATACTTCAAAGGAAATCCTCCTGAAGAAATGATCTTTTGATCTGATTACCCTCAAACACATATTTTGGGCCTATTTATCCTTTCTTTTTGAACCCTAAACCATGGCCTACATTACGTGCTTTAAAAGTTCATTTTGATCAAGCATGAATATTTAATTTGAAGGGTTTTTCCTCGGATTTTATCTCATCTCATCGAATTATCATTTCACTAAGGAAGAATTTAGAATCCTCAAGTGCATGTTAAAACAATGAAAAACACAAAAAAAGGAGAAAGAATGGGACTCTAGGGAGAAAATCCAAAAATAAGCGTTCTAGAGTATAATAGGAATTTTCGATGCCATCTATGATAGTGCCGATACCACAAAAGAGAAAGTCATCTTAAAGAAATGGTCATCAAGGAACATCTAGGAATTCTTGAACTTCCCAAAGTGTCAACTCTCATTCGGATGATTGATTTCAAAAACTGAAACTCTTTTTCTCCAAAATCAACTTTCCAGTTTAAACATACTAGCCAATCTTGACGCTTGTCAAAATGCCTTGATATGAAAACTAAAAGAATGTTGAATTTATTTGATTTTCAATGAATTCATGATTTATAAAACCTGTTCCATTTGTGAGCCTAGAAGGGACATACATTTTTGTTATGAAATTTCCTTTGATCAACCAAAATCTTGTTATACCAAGCATTGCCAATTCAAATTAAAAAACCCATATTGACACTTAGAGAAGTTTTTAACAATGATCATCAGTCTTTAAAAGATTTGTACATCACACACTGTGGGGTTAATATTTTTTGTTCAGAAGTTTTCAAAATGAGAAAACAAATAAAGATATTTTTTTGAAGCACCCATTCTTGATGTTGACATGAGACAAGGGTTTTTATAACCCAAAGGTATAGAACTGCTAGGATAGGTCTTGACTTCCAGATATGATAAGAAGAAATAGAACCCGTTTCAGACCTCTGTTCATGAGAGTTTGAAAACTGTTGGGGCAAAGAGAATAGCCAAAATGAATTGAAGATATACTCTGATTTGAAAAGGAAAAATGAATTGGAAAGGCTAAGCTAAAGTCTAGAAAAATAATCAGGGGCATTTGCATCTTTTCATGAAGCGTTTGCATCATTATCGATCTTTGCATTTGCATCATGTAGAAGCATTCTACACGTTGTCAAATCCTTGCATTTGCATCATTTAGAAGCATTTGCATAATGCCAATATTTGCATCTACATCATTCCATGACGTAGTTGCGTTAACACCAATTTTCGCATTTGCATCATAAAGAAGCATTTGCACATTATTAACCTTTGCATCCTTATGAGAAGTAATTGCGTTATTTGAGGATCATTTGCATTTGCATCATTTAGAAGCATCTGTATCTTATTCAACATCTGCATCTGCATCAATAAGCATTTGCATCAATCTAAGCCATTTTCGTATACACCACGAAGCATCTGCATTTTATCCAACATCTGCATCTGCATCAAGAAACATTTGCATCAATTCAAAACACTTACATTTGCAAAATGAGGTATGTGCATCCTGTTAATCATTTGCACCAGCATCAAAAAGTATTCGCATCTTCTCAAAATCTTCAGGTTAATTTTCAACAATTCTTCAAAGACCATTTTAAGACCTCCAGGCATCATTTTTAAAAGTCGCATACAGCGCATTTTTTCCAAATTATGGGTAAGGTCTTCGAGCACCATTTTTAAGACCTCCGGGCATCATTTTTAAAAGTCGCATACAGCGCATTTTTTCCAAATTACGGGTAAGGCCTCTGGGCACCATTTTTAAGACCCCCGGCATCATTTTTAAAAGTCGCATACAGCGAATTTTTTCCAAATTACGGGTAAGGCTTCCGGGCACCATTTTTAAGACCTTCGGGCATTATTTTTAAAAGTCGCATACAATGCATTTTTTCCAAATGACAGGTAAGGCCTCCGGGTACCATTTTTAAGACCTCCGAGCATTATTTTTAAAAGTCGCGTTCAGCGCATTTTTTCCAAATGACAGGTAAGGCCTCCGGGCACCATTTTTAAGACCTCAGGGCATCATTTTTAAAGTCATATACAGCGCATTTTTTTCACGGATAAGGCTTCCGGGCACCATTTTAAGACCTCCGTGCATAATTTTTTCTTTAAATTATAGATAAGACCTGCGGGCACTATTTTTAAGATCTCCGAGCATCATTGTTAAAGTCACATAAAGAGCATTTTTTTAAAACACAGGTAAGCCCTCCGGACACCATTTTTAAGACCTCCGGGCATAATTTTTCTTTAAATTATAGATAAGACCTCCGTGCACTATTTTTAAGACCTCCGTGCATCATTGTTAAAGTCGCATATAGCGTATTTTTTTAAAACATAGGTAAGGCCTCCGGGCACCATTTTTAAAACCTCCGGGCATCATTTTTAAAGTCACATACAGCGTATTTTTTTCACGGATAAGGCCTCCGAGCACTATTCTTAAGACCTCCGACATCATTTTTAAAGTCGCATACAACGCATATTTTTCACGGATAAGGCCTCCGGGTACCTCCGGGTGTAATTTTTCTCTAAATTATAGATAAGACCTCCGGGCACTATTTTTAAGACCTCCGGGCACAATTTTCATTTTGAAAATCAAACTCGTTTCCTTAAGACGGGTCAAGCCTTGATTAGTCAGGGAACTCAATTTAAAAACAAAATCTTCAATTTACATCTTTTCCAAAATAAAAAAAATGAAAAAATGAAAAAAAAAACCTCTTTCCCTTCTCTTCACATGTGATTTCACTAACCGGACAAAATTAGTGTTTATTTATCTTTGCCTGATTCCTGATTCCTGATTCTCAGCAATAGTCAAAAAGGGGCTACTGTAGAGACCTAATTTTGTCTGTTTCAAAATGAAAAAAAGACTTTTTTCATCCTACAGGTGATATTCCGAGACAGTTTAAGAGGGCGAGCATAAAAAGTTAAACTTGAAAAAAGTCAACCCCGAAAAGTCAACTACTGAAAAAGTCAACCCACTTTCAAAATCAAGATTTGAAGTTCAATTGAAAAATGGTGAAAGAATTTTGATAATCCGAGGTCTACATCGAAAGATATGGAGTTCGAAAGTTGGGTTATGGAGATTTAGTAGAAAGGACACCCTAATCCGGGGAATTTAGGAAAAAGTGCTTAAACGATCAAATTGATCGAAATTGAAGGCTTCAAATGAAAGATAAGCACTGACTACACAGGTAATGAAGAAACCATTTGAAAGAAAAATTGAAAGAAAAGTCAAATCGGAAGAAAACCGAGAATTAGGGTTTTTGGTGAATTTCGGTGAAATTGGGAAGAATTACAAAAATGACCCAACTCGGTAGGACTAAAGCCCCTAATGGATGAGGACTGATTAAAAAAGGATAGCCCAAGGCTCAGTTTGAAGAAAATCTGAAAATCGGACTTGTTTTGAGCAAAAACGGGTTTCGGAGGTAAAAGGGCAAAATTGGAAAATTTGTAAAAAATAGCAAATGAACTCCAAAAATTCTGAAAAACTGCAAATCTCATTCTTAAATCATTTCAAAGATATTGGTGAATGAAAATCTTGATTCGGAGTTCGTTTGCAAAATGGCCAAATCCCGGTTCTCCTATGCAGAAATTCAAAAAGATAAATCCCGAAAAAATAGCAAATGAACTCCAAAAATTTTGAAGATTTGAAAATATCATTTTTAAATTATTTGGAAGAGATTGGAGAAATAAAATCTTGATTCGGAGTTCGTTTTCAAAATGGCCAAATCCCGGCCCCCTTATATAGTAATTCAAGCAGATAAATCACGAAAAAATACCAAATGAGTTCCAAAAATTATGAAAACTTCCAGATCACACTTTTAAATTATTTGGAAGATATTGGTGAAGAAAATTTTTGATTTGGAGCTCGTTTAAAAAATGGTAAAATTTGGGGGCATAAAAGGGCAATTTTGGAAGAAAAAATCCAAATAAATAGCAAATGGACTCCGAAAATTTTGAAAACTTCCAGAATTTATTTTTTTTATTATTTTGAAAGTATTGAAAAAAGAAAATTTGAATTTGGAGTCCGTTTTCCATTTATTTACATTCGGAGGACAAAAAGATCATTTTACCCAAGAAATCAAAAAGGGCTTTCCTTGCCTTTTAAAAAATGAAACATGGGCTGGAAGGAAAGAGGCTGGCAGGCCAAGGCCCAAAGATGAGTAGGAAGTTTCTGATTTTTTAATCAAAAGGCCAACAATGAAGAGTTAGTTAGTTATTTTTTGATCAAGCCTTTGCAAATAAGACACATGGACCAATGCATAAAGAGGGAGAGTGCCAACATAATGGCTTAAGATTCTTGAACAGCTGTAATTGTGGATAGCTGATGCCTAATATAAGGATGATAATTTTATGTTTTAAACATCTTGGATCAATAGCCTTTGGATGAAAATTGGTTGATGGAAAAATGACAACATCCTAGCCTAGGAGAAGGGGGCATTCGGTCACACTAAGAAAAGGGACTGTCTCTTTCATTTAAAAAAAAAAACTCATTCTCTATATTCTCTCTTGCTTTTGGCTGATTATCTCTCCATTGTTGAGAAGCCAAAAGAAAAGTTTAGAAAAGAAAAGAAAGTTAGAAGAGAAAAAGCTTGAAAGATAGCTTTTAAAGGTTGCTTTTAGCACCATACTCTTGCACTTTCTTTGATTTTCCATTCTTGATTTGCTGTTTTGATTATTATTTTGGTGAGTTTCTTTTGTTTTTTCTTTTTAAATAAGTGTTTTTGATGTTTTTCTTTAAGTTTCTTCTTGATCATTTCTTATAAAAAGCTCTTGAAATATTTTTTTCTCTTGTTTTTTTGATAGGGCCGAATAGCCCAGTTTTTTTTAGTTGCTGTTTGCTTTGTTATTTCATGTTATTTTTTATGTTAAATAAGTTTTGATGCTTTAAATCTTCTTTTACTACATAGACTTGAAGTTTGTTTTAATGTGGTTGCTTGCTTATTTTCATTTATGAGTCTATTATGATGTTCTTGCATTTTTTATTTTCTGTTTTAAAATGTTTAAGTTTGTTATGTTTTATATTTTGAAATCCATGTGTTTGTGAAAATGCTTGTTGGTTTTCATGCCTGTACTTTACAGTTGCACGATTTGAGTGCTATTCTTTAGTTAAGTATGTTAGTATATCAAGTGTTTGTGAAAATGCCATGCTCATTTTTGAACATAAGGCCATTCGGCCACTTCACTTTATTTGCTTTGTGTGTGCATTTTTGTTATGTTAGTTGATAGGTTTGCATTTTCATGACATTTGGTTGAGTATTTGGTTTAAGCATGCCTTGTGTTTGTGTTATTTCCATGCATACTTTAGATGTAGGATTGGTTTGTTTTGTGATGCATATCCATGCATTTTAGACCTAGGTTGCATTAAATGTCATGCAAGTTCATTTAGGTGTAGGTCATTTTATTGATGCCATGCATTTTTCATGACATTTAGGTTTAAAATCATGCATTTCATGCATCATATTTTCTGTATCCTTCATGCATTTCATGTCCATGCCACTTGACTTATGATTTAGGCCAATCAATGGTTCAAAGTCATGCTCTCTTGAGCATACTTGTGGAAAATTAAAGAGTTGTCAAATTGCTTATTCTACCTTTGTGATTTTTTTTACTTTTTAGCCAATTTTTGTCTAACTTTTCAAAAGTGTTAGCTACTATTTGTGAGTCATTTACAGAGTCTTAAATATTTTTACTTTGATTTTTAAATGATTTTATCAAAGGCAAAAATGTGTTTTGGCAAAACAGTTTTTTCACCCAGTACTCATACTTTCCCGATTTTTTTGGGCAGTCATCTTTAATCAAAAAATTAAGTCGATTGTTTCCCATGTAGTTTTACATGTCTTGAGTCTCCAGTACTTTTTTTAGATTTTTTAGAATTTCTAAAAATAGGGTAACAAATCGTGGTTTAAAACTGGACAGTGGAGTCAGAATTGAATTTGAAGGAAAATCATTTTTCTGTTTTGGTTAAGTTACTTAGAGGGGGCTGATTAGGAAGTTTAGCTACTGACTTAGAGTAGTTTCTAAGCCTTTTTAAACTCTAAAAATGATTTTTTTAAGTCTCGGGTTAAGGGTGGTCAAGTCCAAGATTTTAAACTTAGGAAATTAGAGCCATTTAAAAAGGGTTTAGCCAATTTTTATTTTTAATCTAAGCTTTTCAAAAAAATTGTTTTTAAACAATCACAAAGTATTTTGATTTTAGAATATTTAATTTGATATATTTTTCTATGGTATCCGGATATCTTTTTAGATATACTGATTTCCTATTTAAGGAAAAAATACACTTTCATGCGTTGCATCTTCCATATTCATGCATTTTATATAATATGTGATTTTTGCTATAATAATTTATATGGTATTGTTATTATTTTGATTTATATTTTTGATGTTATATTGTTTATTATATGGTTTTGAATATTTCATGATATCCTATGCTTTTTATTTAGTTATTTTTTGTCATATTATTTAGCATATACTATGTTCATGCATTATTATTTTCATTTTTATTTTCATGCATATTATATGATAGCATTATTTTATATGTTATGTCATTTCAATTATATGTCATATCATTTATATTTTCCATGTCATTGAAATTATTTCATTTCATATAGAATATATTATGTTACTTAGGTCATTTCATTTCATGTAGAATATATTATATTACCTAGGTCATTTCATTTCATTTAGGATATATTATGTCATTTAGGATATTTTATTTCATTTAGAATATATCATATGACTTAGGATATTACATTTCATATAGAATATATTATGTTACCTAGGTCATTTCATTTCATTTAGAATATATCATATAACTTAGGATATTCCATTTCATTTAGAATACGCTAAGACATTTAAATTATATCATATCATTTAGGTTGCACTATATTATTTAGACTTTGCCATGATATTTTATTTATGTCATACATATTCATATTCTTATTTTTTAAAATGTTTTCAAAAAGGTAATGATTTTCAATAAAATAAAGATATTCCCGAGTTAAAATAATTCATGAGTTCTCTGTCGAGTTTGCTGAGGATGATATCATCAATTATCATTAATAATAGAATATCTTCTTTAAAATAAGAATGATTCGGAAAGTTTTTCAAACTAATAAAAATTTCTATATTTTGCCACGTTTGTTGGGGAATATAGGAAAATTTTGAATTTATAAATTCCAGATCTTTTTCAATTAAAAATGGAATTATTTTTCTTTAAATTGGGAATTAGCTTGAAATACTAAATTTAAAACCGACTTTTTACCGAGACTTGAGATAACACATGATTAATAAGGTACCGTTTTATACGGGCGTTGTGGGGGTGCTAATCCTTCCCCACATGTAACCGAGTCCCGAACCCGCTTCTTTGATTTCTCTGGTTTAAAACGCAGACTTGAAATTGGTTTTAAAAATGTTTTAATTAATTTTAAAATATTTTATAAAACCGGTTTTAATAGGTGGTCGATCACACCTAGCTAAAAAAGATTGGTGGCGACTCCATGTCTTTTTCAAGGTCATTTTCAAAACCTTCATTTTTCAAGAGGAATTAAGTCGACTTTTCCTCGATTTTTTTGTCACACTTAACGAATAATAAAATCTTGCGTTGAGACTTGTTATTTTTTTAGGTTGCGACAACGTGGACAAAGTAAATAACCAAATTGACGTGACAAAATCAATTTGATGTGGCATTTTCAACAATTTGATATTATTTTTAGAAATGGGATTGTGTTTGAAAAATGTGATTAAAAAAGAGGACATTCGGATGTCTTAGAGGTGGCATCCGGTTATCTTTTCTGGGATTGTGTTTTTGGTTGAGGAGCAAGAGACCATCAGAATGTCCAGACAAATTTTCTCTTAGAATTGAAAATTATCATGGCATCCGAATACCTAAGGTAAGACATTCGAATGTCCTCATCAAAGCATTCGAATGCTCAACAGGAAAATTCAAAATTTTGAAATCCATCCAAATTAGGGGTGTAAATGAGACACCTGTGTTCGTAAGTTACTCAGGTTCGGCTCGAAAAAAATCGAATTCGACTTGATCATTGTCGAGTCTAGCTCGAGCGAGCCAAATTCGAGTATCCTAATGCTTGACTCGAATAACTCGTGAGCCTAGTTGAGCTTTTTTATTTTTAATATATATATATTATTTAATATTGAAAAATCTCAATTCAAACTCGAACTTGAGCTCGAGCACAAATAATCGAGTTTGAAGTCGAGCATGGGAATCAAACTCATTTTTTATTAGGTAAACGAGCTTAATTGAGCGAGCTCGAGTAGTTCGATTTTTATCTCGAGTCGGATTTTAAAAGTGAAACTAGATCGAGCTCGAGCCAAGTTTCGAGTCTCGAATTTCGAATCAAGCTCAAGCTTCTTACAGCTTGAACTCGACTCGGCTCGGCTCGATTACACCCTTAATCCAAATGCATCAACAAATTCTAAACTTAAAATACTCAAATAAATTAATGAAACAAAATTATAAGAGAGTTTTGATATTATAAAAATAATACAGGTTCAATAATATTATATTATTTATAAAATCAGAGTTTTTTTTTTTATTTTTATAAATCAAATAAAAGTCGTATAAAACAATTATGAATATTATAATATTAAAATATAATATTAAAATATACAAATAAATTATTTTTGAAAAAATATGTTTAAAATTGCAAACGTTGATATTTCAAACGTTGGTATCATATTTAAAATTATCAAAATTTTTAAAGATTAAAAATAAAATATTTTTCTTGTATGTGGAAATAGTTTGTTGGTACTTGTTATAATTTGTCCTAATAATCTAAATTAGGTGATTTTGAAATGTTGTGGGAGCTGTAAATACTTTATCAGTTAAATCTTTAATCTCCCCTCTTGGTAAGAATTTTCCATGAACCCTTAAAATGGGTTAATCAGATTATAAAATAATACATGGGTTAATTCATCCTATTTTTTGGGCTCACATAGAAGTAATAGGCCCAAGGTCACAAAAAAAAAAATCAATGGAAACCGGCCTATATCATCTGCAAATAAAAATTATATTTTTATTTCTCAAAATATTCGATGAACAATTTAAGAATTACTTCAATCAGCACTACCCATTATATTTACATATCACATAATAAAGTAATTTTTTTTTTTCAATTTGCATTCTCAAATTTTGGCAAGAAAATCCAATTTATAATTTTTTCGAAATTGTCTACATTTCTTAAAGATCTTATTTACAAGATATATATAGATTTTTTCAAACATAAAATAATATCATTCTTTTAATATTTTATTATTTGAAAAGGTTATCGAAACTAATTTAGAAAAATTAAAACTTTAAATATATCAACAAACCTGCTTCACAACTTTAAAAATTAAAACTTTAAAGGATGAAAGGAACTGCTTCTAAGACAATTTTGAGCTTTGAGCCTTTGACTAAGCCCAATATTCCCTAGATAGGATTATGAAAGAAAGAGTTGTTTAGGGATCAAAATGTGGAGGTGGCAATTGAGCCAGTTTGGGTTAGGTTCATTATTTACGTAATTTAATATTTATTTTTAAAAATAAATTAAATATATATATTTTTAAAAAGTAATCTTTTAATATAATATAATATTTTTAATTATATTTATTTATCAAAATCAATATTTGTTAGCACCAAAAGAATATAAATTTATTTTTTTATATAAAATAAAATTTTAAAATAATTTATTATAAAAAATATGATATATTATAAATTAATCATATTAATATTTAAAATAATTGATTTGATGAACTCGAATTTTAACATGTAAATACATTATAATTTATGTTCACTGCAAAATAAGAGACTTTTAGGGATGAACCCTAACATTAAACTATCCGTTTATATATTTGTAAAATGTAAATTTATACTTATGTAAAGAATCGAACTTAACATTCAACTCTTATTAATAAAGATATTACCAAGTGAACCAATCTTGAATTTTGATATGATGTGTTATTAAAAGTAAATTATATCTTAAATTATATCAAGTGTAATAAAACAATAATAAATTAAAAAATACTTATCCAAAATAAAATAAATAATAAATTAATTACAAAATTAAATTAGCTAATTATGTTAAATACTTTTAAATTTTAAAAAGACATAATATTTTAATAAATCAATATTTGATAACTTAATTTAATAATGTGCTTAAGAAAACTATATATATGTTGCAAAGTGCAACACATTTTTTAAAAAAGTACTTCTTATCTATTTTTTGATATAAGAAATACTATTATACTAGAGATAAATTAAAATGAATGAATTGCTGTTAATTAATTTTAATATATAGAAAATACTATTATACTATTATAAATAGAGGTGCTCATGGGTGGGGCCGGTTTCAGGCCGGGCTTAGGTATGATCATATATACTTGTCCAAGCCCGGCCTGGCCCAAAATATGAGTCTCAAATAGGGCTGTAATCGAGTCGAGTCGAGCTCGAATACTGAGAAGCTCGAGCTCGAGCTCGATTCGAAACTCGAGGCTCGAAGCTCGGTTCGAGCTCGATCGAGTATCATTTTTTAAGCTCGAGCTCGGCTCGAGATAAAATCGAACTATTCGAGCTCGACTCGATTAGGCTCGTTTAAATACTCGAGCTCGAACTCGAATTAAGGGTTTTTAAATATGTATATATATTAAGGGTAAAATAGTAAATTAATAATAAAAATATTATAAATAAAAAAAGCTCGATTAGGCTCGCGAGCTGCTCGAATCGGGTATTAAGATACTCGAACTCGGCTCGCTCGATAGCTCGAGCTGCTCGAGCTCGAGCTCGGCTCGATAATGACCGAATCGAATTCGAGTTTTTTTCGAGTCGAACTCGAGTAGTTTGCGAGCACAGGTGTCTCGTTTACACCCCTAGTCTCAAATTCTACCCAAGCCAGCCCATATTTGTAAATGGATAGTCCAAGCCCGTTTAGGCCCTCCTATATTATTTTTTTCCTAAAAAAAAATTTAACAAACATTTTTTTATTATTTAATTTTTAGTAATTTTATCTCTTTATTTTTTTAATTAAGTTCTAAAACATAGATAGCTTAGCATATTTTTAAATGTTTACACTATAGTATTATATATATTTATTTTTATATGGTATAAATTACATAATATATAAAATATAAAAATAATATTATATAAATGAAAAATGGGTCAGGCCTTAATTGTTGGAGTCAAGGCCCGGTCTATTTTCTAAATAGGCCTCATTTTTTTTGCCCAAGCCTATATTTCGGGCCTAATATTTTTGTCCAAACCCTCCAAAATATGGACAGACTTTCGTGTTTGGGCAGGTAGCCCTGTCCTTGAGCAGATTTAATTATAAAGGTACTCTTAAAATAACATAAACAAATGACAAATAATATTTTGTGAAAAACAAATTTCACATCTCTAAAATCTACATAAGTTTAAAATCTTAAGATGATGGATTTATTAAGATATGGGACGATAAAGTTATAAGTACAAAATATAATTTTATTTTTGATAAAATTATTATTTTATCATATATATATATAAAATATAAAATATAAATTTTTAATTTTAATTAAATTATTAATGAAGAGATTAGAATAAAATTGATAAATAAAGTTCTTGATTTATAAAAAAAATTATTTAATTACAATTTGATAATTTTTATTTTTAGTATAAAATTCGGGTTCGGGTTGGTCTCAGGCTCGGATATTTTCGGGTTTTGATTTTTTCGGGTCTGGATCATTTCGAGTTCGGGCCCTTTCGGCCTCAGGTTTTTTTTAGGTTCGGGCCATTTCGGATTCGAATTTTTTCAGGTTCTGGTTTTTGATTTTTTGGTTAAATCGAGTTTAGAAGAGTTTGAATTTTTTTGGATGGGTTTTGAGTTCGGGTTATTTGCTACCTCTATTAAAATGGGATTGCAATTAGGCCCTCAAATCCTTGAACTTTCACAAAGGTTTCACGTATGGACCACCTCAGCACATTTTTAGGCCTAAGTTTTTACTGTTTAGTATGCAGGCTATGGGCTTAGGTTGCACAATTAATGGTTCATCTACAAAGATCAAAGAATGGTTCGGGTGCATGGATTTAGACACTTCCTAGTGTTGTGTTCTTGCGGATAAGTATTAATATAACTGAAGCACTAAAATTCTTGTCACTATAAAGTTATATGGAGCATTGATCCCACTTTTAGTCTCTACTCTCTAGTTAGTTCAAATGGTTCACATATTTCTCTTAAAAAATGGATTTCTACGAGGCTGGATCCGGGATTTGCAAATTTTCCTATCCCAATTAAGCTATCTTCTTTGTACCAAAAAAAAAAAAAAAAACAGCAAATTGACATTTCATTTTTCTTCAAATACAAATGTACAAATATCAAAAGGCATATCTCTGGGGCCTCATTTTCCTTCTACGACATTCTGGGTTCACTAGTAGTAGACTTGAATTTAATAGATGGCATCAATAAAAAATATTTGAGAAAAAAACCCTGGTGCTCTACTACTCAGCTGCTTTATTTTCATGCCATGCTATGTTCAGCTTGCGGACACACCAATGCTTTGATTCTGTTGATGCAGAGGCTTCAAGATGCGCTCTGGCTGACATGGCGCCGGAGCAGGGTGTGCAATGAAAGTAGGAGTTACCTCACCAGGCATCAGAACTAACACCCCAGTGGCATAAATTGTCATCTGCATAAACAGATTTATAAATATTTAACCAACAAAACAGGCAAAGCATATGCAGTGCAGGTGAGGATACGGAGACGCAAATCAACTCAGAACAAAAGTCTAGTTATGGGGTTAATGTGCAAGTCAGTCACCAGATCCAATTCTAAAGAGTTACTACATTCAAGAAACTAGACAAAGTCTTAATTATGATTGAACTTTTTATTAGATTGTTTTTCCATTAACCAAGGCAGTTGAAAACCATAGAAGAGACAAAAAGATGAGTTTGTCATTCTTGGGATACAAGCATAGCATATAAAATAGTGAAGGTAAGATAAGAATAATTTTCTAGCAAACACCATTCCCCACTAAAATAAAAACCATTGTCTGCAGATTTTACGACCTTTTTCCACAAATCAAGGGGTTCTAACAACCAGATGACATTGTATAGACATTGAAAATAGGCAGAACTAGCCAAGTAGCAAAGCTATAGATGATATATTAAACTAACAATTGAACGGGGACAGATGAAGGCGTGCCATGCTTTGATCATAGAAAGTGGGGAACATATGGAAAATGGGGAATCCATAGTATTCTATACTTCAATTTAGTAACACATCAGGTGATGATGTTGGCCAATAGTTTAGCGAAAACTTGCATCTAAGCAACAATTCAGCATGGGAAGCTTGACCATTTTGTCAATGCACTTAATGCAAAAGGACAATAAATATTAGGATGGCATTGAGAGGAAGTAGCATAAATGGTTTAAAAAATTTAGGAAGATTTTGTTGCTCCTGTTAGGATTATAAGGCGGTATTCATGCATTTTGACCTTTATTTGCAGACCTGATTGGATGGAAGTTCAAAAAGTCAAAATGATTGAGCACTACAATGGATGGTTTTAGATATGAAATAAACAAAGTTAGGCAAGACTTCAAGTCTGCCTGTCATTAAGTATGACATTTGAGACAAAAATCACATGCTGTTGATGGATAATGCTCCCATTAGCCCTAATGAACCAACATAGACAGCATATAATTAATACTTATCTGTGACACTGTAGAAAAAACAGGTTTAGTTAAAAACATTAGCAATTATTGTTGTTTGTCCTTCATTTAAAGAAAAAAAAATAGATTAAAGGTTTAAGAAAACTATGGTTGTTAGCAGATAAACAACTGAAAATAAGATTCTTATCAGCAGCAAAAGAGATTTTGGCAGCGGACCACCATGTGTAGTATGAGATGTTAATAGTTTCTACAAGCATTGTAATGCAAAAAATGCTAATAAGAACAGTTAGAAAATTAATACTTATATGACTAATTATCAGAATACTAATATAATAATATCTTAAAACTCTTTTTTTTTTTTATTTTTTTTATTTTTTATCAGAAGCCTACCATAACTTTTGATACAGAGAGAAATTTGCTTTGTTATGATAAAAATTGAGAACTCCAAGCCATCTCCTGTCAGCTTCCATGGAGATAATGGGATTACTATTTAATTGATATGCCTTATCCACAAATTAAGCCCCAAACCCGCAATCAACTAAGCTAAAGCCTAAATGCTACTAGAGTCATAGAATAAACCACCCATTAACACTGTGGGTAATAAATTAATAACTCATTTTTGGTTAAAAAAAAAAAGAAAAAGCCATGGTGTTATCAGTGAGAAAAAGGAGGCATGGCAAGATGGACAGTCAAATAGAGAGCTCTGTAAAATGGATGGTGTGTATACATGTAGAAGAGGGGTCCTTGCTTAACCTTTTCGTCTAAGGAAAAGAGATTTTGTCCTCAACAAAGACCAAAAAGAAAGTTGTCCACAATGAAAATTGAAATATATATGAATTAGAGACATCAAGAAATACTTAAACGATACTTACTTTACTAGTAGAAAATATTCGCCGATCCAAAGAAAAAAAGAAAAGAAAAGAAGAAATGATGAAAACATAAGAGGGAGATAAAAGAAGAAAAGCACTAATTTATGATACTCTAGTAATCAATTCAATTCGTTTTCATGCAACAATGCACTCTGCATAATGACCAGTCAAACTGATGCACCAAATTAGCTATAATTACACACTAAAAGGAAAGCAAAAGAAGGGTCACAATCATGCTCCCAAACCAACTCATTACCTCTGCTAAACAGAAACAAAAGATCAAATTTCGATATATATTTTTTCTAATATTCTGGATCACTCATTCCATTTCCTTTCATACACCAAGAAATCTTATGGCAAATTTCGATACTTGGAAAAAAAAAAGGTGTTAGAGAGAGAGAGAGAGCTTACTTTGGGAGAAGGGTAATTAAGCTTGCCATTGAAAATTGTCTGAGACTCGAGATCATTACGGGTTCTAGTATTGGAGGACAATGATCTTGGCCTGAGAAACCTCTCAAAGATAGCCATAACAAGGAACATTGATATGAGAATTGCAGTGGCTACAAAACCAAACGAAACCGCATTCACCGAGTTGTCAAAACGTCTCCAATGCTCTTCCCTCTCTAAATTCAATGGAGCCACTGTTGGTGGCACCGTTTCCCAGTAATATTCAGCACCCATTGAGAAAACCAAGCTTATAAGTAGCCACCACCCTCCCTTTCTCACATTACAAAGTAAACAGGGCAGAATCAGGCAAAACAAAACCCCAAAAACAGGAAACAGAAAAACAGAGCAGGAAAGAATATATATCAGAGAGCAATCCCATTCCCATGTATGGTGTTCTCCATTATGACATGCATGAACAAATAACAGTTGTTGAGAGTTGAGGCAGAGGAATCTTCTTTCTGGTCACGGCTTTACTTATATAATTTGTACCAAGACTTGTGCTTCTAAAGCAATGTTCTTTGCCCTTCAAGGTTCAAGGAGAGAAGATGGATGAAAAAAAGTGACAAGAAAAGAGACTACCGTAGGTTGGAAAAGAGAGCTTTTTTTGGGCTGTAGGTTGTCTGAAAATAGAGCTTTTTGTACTCCCTCTGACAATAATCTTTGCGAGCTTTGGGAAGAAAACTATATATATATATATATATATATATATATATATATGTGCAAGAGCCACTATTATAACCTGAATTTAGATTCTTTACTTAAATCATTTGAGGTAAGCACCAAGTAGTCCAGGTTTTTACTTTTTAGTAATTATTTGTGTCTTATTTTAGGGACAATTCGTTTTAAACCTTTTTTTTTTTCAACCTGGAATTGGGAGTTCTTGGCAAGATATGCGCCTAGGGATCATTAATTACAAAATTAGTTGTGAATTAATTTTGAGCAGCATTTGTTTGAACTTTGAACTCGAAAGTCGAAACAGTACAACTTTGGATTTAGGCTTAGCTAAAATGGTTTACATACGACTATATGATTAAATTATAAAACAAGAAAGATTCAAAACTTACGTCTTTGATTTTTCGTTTTAAGGAGAGAGCAATCAAATTCTTCAATTAAGTGGATATATATATATATATATATATATATATATATGAAAAATTATTTTATATATTGTCAATGAAATCTTTATATTTGACAAACAGAGTTAGAAAAGTAACATATTTTTAAAGTATAATAAAAAAAAATTTTAAAAAAATGCATGTGACAGTCTTTAATCTCATTTGTGGAGTTAAAAAACTCATAAAAGAATTAAGGTATTTTAAAATTTTGTTTGGGTTTAATTTTTTTTGGATGATTTAAAAAATATATTTTTTCAAATCAATATGATGCATTTAAAATTTTATTTTCTAAATGCTTTTCACAAAGATTAAACTCAAGTGGACAAAAAAAAAATCCTCATTTTATCAACTAAATTAACCTTCTAGTTCAAATAATTGATAGTATATATATTGGTACATAATCCAAAGAGTTGATGAAAAAATTGAAATGTCGAAATAGTTTCAATAAACAAGTATTTGACATGCAAAGAAGATGGGAAAATCATGACATTGCCAATTTTAAACAACAATTGAAAGTTTCCAAATTTGACTTAATTATTTGCCAAATTTTGTGTTTGATACTTGAAAGAATAAAGCTCAAAGTGGGGAAAAGGCAATTGTGCTCTAACTTTCGTTCGTGGCCATGCCACGCTCACCAAAACAAAAAGGATCTCACTACATGAGGTGGTCCCTTAAAGACATCTAAGTTGATTTTCTAGCACTCAAAAATAGCTTATTTTGTAGTACAAAAAATAAAAAATAAAATGATTTTATTTATGGATCACTTTCATTTGGGTTTTCACTTTTCATCAATTTGTGCAACCTACAAGTCTAAAATTTGACGACTGCTTCTTTAATGATGTAATTGACGTTTGCATGTCAAGTAAAATTATTTATCCTTATTATGCATAAAAAAATAATTTATTTATCGTTTATCTATATTTAATAATATAGATATGAAATGATTATTTTATCATTTAATAATATTTTATTTTTTGTACTAATTTTTTTATTGATTATTATTATCTATTATAGTATTACCCTAGATATGAAATGATTTGGCCATAACATTAACAGTCTCATTACATTAAAACAGAAAAAAAGAAAATTCTTCATGTGTCATCTCGTGTCACGTGTGGTCCTATTCTAACTTCAAAACTTCACATGCCTCCCGTGTAAGGCCTTACAGTCTCTACAGGGGTGGGACCACGTAGGACACGTGTGAATTGATTTATGACTAATTATCATGCCACATGTTGTTACCCTATTGGACTGTCACTCTACCACCTGCCCTCCCACAGAACTCCTCGTTATCACGTTAACAGAGATGAGATTAAATCTGGACCCTCCATACCTGAATTCGGTCACCGTTAAAGGAAGATCAACCGTTGGGCTTGTGTGGGGGGTCAGGTCAGTCGGCCCGTGCGAGTTTTGGGGCTCATGTGAATGTGAACCACATTTTTTTTTTGTTTTTTCCTCTTTCCTTCTTCGCTCTATCACACTCAAGTCTTTCTCTTCTTTTGATGGTATTAGTATATAGTAAAATGCAGAAGCTGATGATTGGGTCTTGCGATGAAATTATGGGCCCACTTTTTGAGAACTGGGCCCAGTTTTGAAACATTGCTCGTTTAGTTATTGAGTAGAAAATTTTATACCTTTGCTCTTTCTAAGTTTAATGAATCATAACAAAACTTCTTATTAATAAGTAAAACAATGTCAAAGATGTTGTTTTCAAAAGATCACAATGCACCTTACTTTGTTAGTAAAGATGTTAGGGAAGTGCACTTGGGCTCTTGTGAAGCAATTTTCAGGAGTACTCTTAGCATGTACGAGCCCAAATGAGCACAAAGCCAATTTTTGATACATTGTTTGTTACTCGTGCGAAGGGGTGAGTGAGCCCTTGGGGTTATGGTAAATTTGAAAATTTGTGTATTTATATCATGTTTGTATATTTTTATATGTCATAATTATATTTAATGTATTATATATTTATATAAATTTAGATATATTAATAATTCGTATTATATATATTTTGATACGTTCGTATATTCGTATCGTATTTATGTTATTTTTTTATATTTTGTTTTAATTATTTTTCGCTTATAATATTCGTTTTGTGTAATCATGTCGGGTTTAAAATCATCAAATCTAGATTATGATCGTCTGGCACCTATGTTCGAGTAGACCCACTTATTTTTTTTATATAATTTTTTGGCTTTTAAATGGTTTTGGACGGTTACAACTACGGTGCGAACTATTATAATGAGAACTGTGTGTTCTATTTCAACTCAGCCTATTGGATGTGACAGCTTCAGTTTTTACCGTTGATTCTTTGTTGGTAACAAAGATTCCTAACCGGCTGTAATGTACTAGATTATAGCAAACCAAGACAAAAATATAAAAAGACAAAAAAATGAACTGTCAATAAACGCTGTTTCATCTTTCTATACTACTACTATTACACAAACTAGAAAAAAGACCCTTTGTCAGGGTACTTTTAAATTTAATGCAATTTTTTAATTAATTAATAATAATAAATTAATTTTAAATTATAATTTATTAAATAATTATAATTTTTTATTTTTATATTTAAATTATAATAATATTTTGTTAATTATAAAAATTAAATTTATGATAATTATTTATTTAAAAATTACGTAATATAAATGCATTTTCAATTGTTATTTACATATATATATATATATATATTTTAAAGATATTTAAACTTTATTATATACTGTATATTTTTATTTATAAGAGGTAAAAATAATAAATAAGAAAATAAAATTGTGGTTCGTATTTTATTCTCTCGTAGGATCGATTTTTTCACATAGATTAGCAGCGAGTTTTTTTTTCCTTTTTTTTTTTTACTTTTTTTCTGAGCGGATCGGATACGAATTCTAAATTGACCCGCGACTCAACGTGCGGATCTACGCCTTTAAATACATCATTTAAAATAAAAATAAAAATAATTAATAAAATAATTTATTTTTAACTTTTTCCCCAAGTCGGTTGGATACGGATCCTACATTGACCCGTGAATCAATATGCGAACCAACCCCTTTAAATACATCATTCACAAATGGAGAAACGATTGGTTCATAGAGGTTCGTGCTTGGGAGCCATGTGATGCTGCTCAGTACTATTTTGTATGGATTCAAATTGAGAGGGTCCCATTGTGTTATTGGAATATGGACTTCTTCAGGATTTTAGCGAAACACTTCGGGAATTTATTGCAGTAGATCATAAGACATTATCCAGAGAAAGGTTCGACGTGGTCAGGATTCTTACATCCTGTTCGAAACCTGTCTCTTTCAATGGGGTGTATTCTTGTGTCGTTAATGGAGAGGTTATTCCTCTTCATATTTCAGGTGATTTTTCTTCTACATTGCATTTTTCGAACATCTTTAAGCAGTTTTGGGAGACCAGTGACAGCAGTGAGTCGGATGAAGATGTCAAAAATAGTGATGAAGAGACGAAAGCGAAGACAGCCGAACACAGACATTTGCTTTCGATCCAGGATACTAGACACGAGATTGTAGAGGAAAGTGGGAAAGAGCCAGTAGACAGTCCTTTTGAAGATAGGGGTACTGTTATTTGTAGTCAGCGAGAGGCAGAGATATGCTTGCAGGATGAGGTACATGTTTTGAAAGAGGACGGGTTAGTTCCAATCGTGGAAAGTCAGGTGGAGGAGGAGCAGACAGAGGCAACGACCACACCGAAGAAATGTGGTAGACCCAAAAAAAGTCTAGGGCTGATAACTAACGCTGTTAATACAAATTATCCTAGAACCAGATCGAGGGGTATATCTAATAATGATGATACAAAGCTGAGGGGTGGAGGCCTTCTGGATGAAGGACAGTTAACATGGTTACAAGGTCAGAAAATGGGGTTGCACAACAATGGGAATGACAGAGATATTGAAAAAAAGCTAATGGAGATGGAAGAGAGAGACGCAGAGATGGTTCATGAATGAATGTGAGTTTTTAAAAAAGGCAACAGCTTAATAAAGGGGGTTAATTTTTATTATGAAGATTTTATCTTTTAACGTTAGGGGGTTGGGAAAAACTGAGAAGGTTAGAATGGTGAGACGTTTGTCATCGAAACACAAACCTTGGTTGCTTCTTTTGCAAGAAACCAAGTTGGAGAATGTTGTTCAAAGTTTTGTTAGGCAGTTATGGTATGATGGAAACGGTTTAATGGAGACAGTTGCGTCAGAAGGGAGTTCTGGAGGTCTGATAACATTATGGGACAATAGGGTTTTTGTGGTGTCGGAAGTCACAAAGGAATTCAGATTTCTGATAGTAGTGGGGGCTTTCATTCAGTCAAATTTAAAGGTGGCTATAGTCAATATCTATGCGTCAAACACTGAGGAGGGAAAACGATTTTATGGGAGAGATCCAAAATTTGATGGGAATCCATTCATGTATATGGCTGCTTGGGGGTGATTTCAATGAAATTTTGCACTTTGAAGAACATACAGGCATTCATTGCAATATGCAAGCAATGTCTGATTTTCAATCTTTTGTGGCCTCAGTCGGGTTAGTTGAGGTTTCAATGAGGGGTGGAAATTTTACTTGTTGCACATCTAGGGAAAACATCTCATGGATCAACTTGGACAGGTTTTTATTCTCACCAGATTTGATGCTTCATTTTCCAGATATTTCAGTGAAGAGATTGTCCAATTATCTATTAGATCACAATGCAATTTGTCTGATGACAGAATCTACAAATTGGGGTCCCTTGCCTTTTCGTTTCTATGATCATTGGCTTTTGGAAGATGGGTTCGATAAGATTATAATAGATGCATGTGAGAAGGAAAAGACGGGTATTGCATGGGAAAAATTCAGAAGTTTGAAGTTGGTAATCAAGGATTGGCGAAGAAGTAAAAGAAACACTCTATAGGATTGTATCAGAATTGAGAAGGAGGAACTAGCGGAGATCGATGCCAAGTGGATTCAGGGAGTGGTGACCAAAGCTGATAAAAATAGCAAAATTCTGTTAATGTTTAAATTGTCGAGTTTGTTCAAGATGGAGGAGATGCAATGAAAACAAAAATCAAGGATGAGCTAGTTTCAATGTGATGACAAGAATACCAAATTCTTTCACACAACTGCAAGAATAAGGAAAAGGCACAACAATATGGAGAAGCTCTTGCATAATGACATAATGGTATCTGAAAAAAAACAACGTTCGACAACTACTGTTTGATCACTTTTCTAGCCATTTCAGTACTAGCCAGACAGATTTGCAAATTACAATGCCAGGTTGTGGTTTCAAAATGTTATCAAATGAGAGCAGCAAGTTTATGGAGAAAGAAGTGACAGAGGAAGAAGTGTGGTTAGCTGTGCAGGATTTTGGTAGCTCGAAGGCACTAGGGCCAGATGGTTTCAACATGGGTTTCCTCAAACAGAAATAGGCTATCTTGAAAGACGACATCCTCAATTTTGTCTTTGAGTTTTGGTAGACTGGTGTCATGGCTAGATGCGTTAAGGCATCTTTCATCGTCTTAATACCAAAAGTACAGTCTCCAACAGTAGTCTCAGAGTTTCGGTCAATTTGTTTGGTGGGATGTTTGTATAAAATAGTTGCAAAAATTCTGGCCAATAGACTGAGACATGTTATGAGTGAGATCATTGGGCAATCACAATCTGCTTTTATAAGCGGGCGTCAGATTCTGGACAGTATGTTAATTGCTAATGAAACAATAGACTAGGCAAGAAAACAAAAACAGAGAATTTGCGTCATGCAATTGGATTTTGCTAAAGCCTATGATTGTGTGCAGTGGGATTTTCTTGACTACATAATGGGTAGGATGGGATTCGGAGGCAAATGTAGGCAATGGATGAAGGGTTGTATCCATTCGGTGCCTTTATCTGTTTTAGTAAATGGATCACCGACAGCTCAGTTTGACATGAAGAGAGGTTTACGACAGGGATGTCCTTTATCCCCTTTCTTTTTTAACATGGTGGCAGAAAGTCTCAGTGTGCTTCTATGTAAAGCGAAAGACTTAAATCTTTTCAGAGGACCAGTGATAGGAGATCAAGGCATTGAAATCACCCACTTACAGTTTGCTGATGATACGATAATTTTTTGTGAGGCAGTTGGTACTTCATTGAGGAATGTAAAGCGAACTCTCAAATGTTTTGAACTCATGTCAAGTCTAATTTCACTAAAAGCTGCATGGCAGGAACCAATATTGATATGGAGGAATTGAAGGAGTGGGGTGACATGTTGGCTTGTCGTACAGTGGAGTGGCCTTTAAAGTATCTTGGATTGCCTTTAGGGGTTGATTCAAGAATCACCACTATATGGGAGCCAATGATCAAAAAAATTGAGACTAGATTGGGACATTGGAAGAAAAGATATTTATCCACTGGCAGTAGATTGACGTTGATAAAGTCGGTAATGGGGAGCATGTCGTTGTATTTTTTATCTTTGTTCAAAGCATCGATTGCCGTTGTTAAAAAGATTAAGAAGTTTTAGAGAGATTTCTTTTGGGATGGAAACAATGAAAGACACAAGCTTCATCTAGTAAACTGGTCATCTGCATGCCGAAGTGTGAATAATGGAGGTTTGGGTATAATACCAATTAAAGTCCAGAACAGAGCTTTACTCAATAAATGGATATTCAGATTTTTAGAAGAATACGAAAGTAACTGGAAAAGGGTGCTATGCGCAAAATACAGAATGGACAATGGTGCAATCATTCCAACATTATAGCCACGGCTTAACAACTCTATCCTATGGAAAGGCATCATGGATCCGTTTTGTGAGGGGGGTAAATTTCGAAGCTCTTTACTTGATAATATGGGGTTATTGCATGGAGATGGTTCATCCATTTTGTTTTGGGAGGACAAGTGGTTAAATGGGGAAACATTAAAAGAGAAGTTCCCGAGAATACATGCTTTATCAGAGTTAAAGAATGTAGTGATCAATAAGTTCGGGTGGTGGGATGGAGATTCTTGGCACTAGGAAATAAAGCTGTGGAGGAATATGTTTGATTGGGAATTTACATAATGGCAACATCTGATATGACTTCTCAACAGCATTCAGCTAGATGCCAACATGAAAGATAGACTGATTTGGAAACCTGCATTGAATGGTCGCTATAAAACGAAGTTATTTAGACAAGCAGTGGAAGGAAGCACCTCGGCAGAAAGCTCTTTTGATTTGGTTAAATGGCGTGGTTTAATTCCACCAAAAGTGGAGATTTTCTTATGGATTTTATTTCAAAATAGGTTGCCTGTTTATATGTATTTTCATAAATGCAATATTCTACCTGCTAATAATCTTATATGTTCACTGTGTAAGAAAGCTTGGAATCAGAAGATCATCTATTTTTGTGCTGCAGATGTGTTTGGTTAATATGGTCGCTTGTCTGTGCATGGTGGAGGATAGCTATGGTGCAACCGAACACAATCAATGATTAGTTCACACAATGGATGGGATTATTATCGAAAACTACTAATGAGGAGGTATGGTTTATGTTATTTGTAGTAGTAGTATGGACTATATGGTTGTGGAGAAATGGTGTGGTATTCAATGATAAGGCTATAGATGTCAATTCTTTGTTATTTCTGATAAAGAGCAGGCTAGCATGGTGGTGTTGGGCAAAATGGCCATGTGATTTTCAATCCATGGAGGTTTTTTTTAGTAATCCTGGGTCCTTTGTATTTCCAAAAAAGTGCAACAAGGCTAAAATTTCCATAGAATGGACAGTGCCAGAAGTAAATTGGTGGAAGTTTAATGTTGATGCATCAGTAGTTGGAAAGTCGGGACCAGCCGGTATTGGAGAAGTATTAAGAGATGAGAGAGGTATAGTTATACCTACATTTTCGAAGTCTGTGGGGGTGAGGGAATCAAATGAAGCAGAAATGAGAGCCATAAAGAAAGCTTTTGAGATTATACAAGCGAAACAGCTTGTAGGCATTAACTTGGAGGTAGAAAGTGATTCCATGACAGCAGTAGCCTGGTGCAACTCTAGCCAGTTAAGACCGTGGCGTCTTAACACACTATTTATGGTGATTGGCAGGATAATGAAGAATTTAAATGGTTGCAGGGTGGTACACAAGGGGCACTCCGCTATTTTTTTTGCGGATGCATTGGCAAGGCAAGGAATGAGTAGAGAGACGGATATGATGGCATGGTTAAATGAGTAAAGGACAAACTGGGGGTCGTTTTGAAGGTGAAGGGAGTGTACGATTTTTATTGACTGTTTGTTTTATTTTGCAGGTACAGGTGATCACTAGTGTTTTCACAGCTACTTTCAGCTCAACGACCAAATGTTCTGGGGGGATAAGGGATATTGTTTCCTCAAACAAGACGGGTAGCAATTTCATAGGTTTTTTCCGATTCATTGACGTTTGGGGATATAAAGCTGGTGGTCTAGCACTCTTTTCGCTAGATGGGTAGATCATATATAGGTCTCTTCATAGTTCTCATTTGGTCATTTCATAGGTTACAAATTGGAATTGGGGATTGAAATTTCTTCTTAACTTGAAAGGTAGATTTCATTAGGTTGTAAATGTTGAGTTTTCTGGTTCAAGAATAATTTGTTTCTAACACTGTCTCTTTATGTACTGATTGTTATTCTTTTGGTTTGTTACAGGTTTATGACCAAATACTTTTTGGGGGGTTAAGGGCTTTTGTTTCGTTTACAAACAAAAAGGGTACAAATATTATAGGTTTTTTTGGATTACTTTTTGGGGTTTTAATGCTGGGAGTCTAGCATGTCGTTTGCTAGATAGGTAGACATTATATAGGTTCTCTTCATATTTATGTATCTGGTCATAAATCAGCAGTTTTTTTCGGAAAAGCTACAACAAGCTTATCAGTTATCTGTGGAATAAAAGAATTTCGTGAATAGATGCAAAGCATTATTGCAGTTTCGGTATTCATATATTGTCTCGAATGCAATATGGTGGGGGGGATCACTTTCTTTTGTGGGAAGTGCAGTTTCATATGCTCTTGTAATTTCTTTTTATATGGGTTTGTATTCGGGCTCTAGGGGAACTTTGGGTTATTAATTGTATCATTGGGTTTCAATGTGGTTTCAAGCTTTTACTTGAAAAGTTGACAGAGATTACATCAGAGCAGAATTATAGGGTTCGGACTTTTTATTTGTTAAGTAGTTTCCATTTTAGGTTTCGAGCTTATGTTGGTATACCCAACTTTGTGACTTTCTTTCTTATTCAATAATCATACTATGCTGTTCAAAAAATAAAATAAAATAAAAAACTAAAAATAATTAATAAGATAATTTTTTTTAAAATTTTTTTTCAAGCATGTCGATTACGGATCCTAAACCGATCCGTGAGTGAACGTATGGGCTAACCCTTTAAATACACCATTTAAAATTAAAACAAAACTAATTAATAAAATAATTTTCTTATTTTAACTTTTTTCCTCGAGTGGCTCGGGTACAGATCCTAAATCAACTCGCAAGTCAACGTGCAGACCAACCCCTTTAATATACATCATTTAAAAATAAAATAAAATAAGATAAAAATAATTAATAAAATAAATTTCTTGTTAATTTTTTTCGAGCATGTCGGATATGGATTCTACATCGATCCGCGAGCCAACATGCAGACCAACTCCTTTAAATACATCATTTAAAAATAAAACAAGTTATAAAAAAAAAATTCATTTTTAACTTTTTTTTTTCCTTGTGGGTCGAGTACGAATCCTAAACTGACTCGCGAGTCAACATGCGGACCAACACCTTTAATACATCATTTAAAAAAAGACTAAAAGTAATTAATAAAATAAATTTCTTTTTTAATTTGTTTTCTCTAATAGGTCGGATACGGTTCTTAAATCGATCCGTGATTTATCGTGCAGACCAATCCCTTTAAATACATCATTTAAAAAAAAAATTAAAAAAAAAAATCTTAAAACTAAAAATCTAAAAAAAAATGCAGTAATTGTTTTTCATAGTAGGACAAAATTGCCCTTGACATATTTGAAAAAAGTCCCTTAAAACTCAAAAATATAAATTCCTTAATTAACCCTCAATTCATAATTAATGTCTAAGGTGAGTTGTTATTAAAATAATGTCTTTAAATTTTAAATTAAGCAATCCTATTGAATGGGGATAGCTTTTATTGTTAGTTATAGATTTTGTGATCTTTTTACCACTCAGAGTCAAGAGATAAAAAAATCCAATTGCTGGTTAAGTTTGCTTATGTAATTTTCATGCATTGAGTATTGTTGGAGAGAAAAAAAATTAATATTATATGCATGCCATATGGTAAGTCTCCTACTACTTAACCAGCAATTGAATTTTTTTCTCTCTTTTGTCTTTGAGTGGTAAAAAGATTACAAATTTTATGTAATAGTAGTAGTATAGAGAGATGAAACAGTGTTTACTGACAACTTCATCTTTTTGTCTTTTTATATTTTTGTTTTGTCTTGTTATAATCTAGTACATTACAACCAATTAAGAATTTTTGTTACCAACAAAGAATCAACGGTAAAAACTGAAGCTGCCACATCCAATAGACTGAGTTGAAATGAAATGCACGGTTCTCACTATAATAGTTCGCACCACAGTTGTCACCGTTTTGGACTAAGCTCTAATTGCATCAATTTTTTTCCAAATAGGGTAATGTCTGATTTAATTAAACAATCAAAAGCACATTTTTAATATGTTGAAGGGAAATCAAATCTTGAAATTTCCTTCATTATTTAAACATTTAATATCTCTTGATTTGTTGAAAATTATTTTCTTTTCAAATTAAACCAAACCTTCTTCTATAAATACCTTGCTCTTTTTCGTTTCAAAGCATGCAAGAAATAAAAAGTTTCTCTTTCTTCGGTATCTAACTCTCTCTTTCAATTTTCTTGATTCCTTTTTAAGCATTCTTTTTTGAGTTTTTGCATTGAGTGTATATACTTACAAGAAATGGTTAAATAATTTTCGAGGAGCTCTATCTACTCTTAAATATAATGACTCTACTCTTTAAACAAAAGCTTGATAAATTTACTTTCTTGCATTTGCATCTTACTTTAATATTATATATTTTATATAAATATCTCATTGCAAAGAATACATAGAAGATTCATCTTATAAGCAGGCTGGGATCTTATCGTTAGGATTTATGATTCAAAATATCAAAAGATTTGATAATATATGTTTCAAATATTTTTCACTATAATTATTTTGGATTTTAGTGACGTTTTACTGTTAGCATTTCATTGAAAAAGGCCGCCACGCGAACATTTTTTTGCCGCCAAAGTATTTACCTTCATTTCTAGCAAGAGAAACGCAGCATTTGATCAATGTATTTAGCGACGTTTATGGACGTAAATGCCGCTAAATATATTAGCTTAGCAACATTTGCTAAAAAAATGCCACTAAATATGTTTAATAGCGACATTTCTAGACTTAAACACCGCTAATTTGAGATGACATGTACCACTCTTTTTTTTTTCAAAGGTTGAAGCTGGTTTTATTCTCTGCATTAGCGGTGTTTCTCACAGCCAATGCCGCTAAATGAGAAAACTTAATGGCTTTTTATCTGCGAAATGCCACAAATATTGAAGGAATAATTTTAATTGTAAATCACCGTTTATTGTTCATTATTAAAAGCCTAGGCAAAACACAGTATTTTGCCTAGACACTTAGCGGCATTTTAGAGACAAAACATTGCTAAAGTGAGTAAAAATCGATACTTTTTTTGTTTTGTTTTTGTTTTTGAAGCACCAAAATCTATCGCTATTTTTTTAAATGGTTTTTTATTCTCTATATTTAGCGGCGTTTTTCATGAAAAACGTCGCTAAATGAGAAACTATAGCATCGTTTAAGATTAGAAACGTCGCTAAATGATAAAAATTTTAGGGGTTGCTGTCTGTAAATTGACTTCTCTCTCTATACTTCATGAGATTAATTGTTTTCAACATACATACAAGCAAGCCTTGCAGTATTACAAAATTATTCCCAAGCAAAATTCAACAACTTCAAGAAGTTCATTGTTCGCCTTAAACAAGTCTTCTTCTCCAAATTCTTTTAACATTTCAGCGATAAATGAAAATGAGGTATTTTCTCTTTTGAATAAACTATGTTCTTTTCTTTTTCTCATAAACTGAAATTTGGAACGTTGAGGCTGGAATGCTTATTGCCTTTTTTTTTTTGGTTTTCCATTGTAGGTGAAGTTCAAAACTGCTTCTTGTCATTTTTCTCTAAGTGAAACTAAAGTGGCCTTTGCTGTGGTTTCCTTCGTCTTTAACTTACTTTATTTCTCTGTTGATTATTTCTGTTGACTTGTTTTGGTGGAGGTTGTAGTTTGAATTTGTAAATATTTGTTTAGTAGTAAAGTCTATTATTTGTTAAGCTCTTTTTACTTTACTTTACTTTACTTTTCTTTTCACATTTATTTTTGTCAAATCTTCATTTCATTATTTTGAACTTGCAGATGGAGGGAATACCTAGCAAAGCAACAAATTTGCAGATGAGTCTATTGATGGCAAAACTTTATCTAAATACTAAACATAATCGTGGTGCTGTTACTAGATGTCCATGGGCCGGGTCGAGTTCGGGCCCAGGCAGGATACTAACACCATTTATATCTGCCCAAGCCTAGCTCGCTCGAAATATAGGTATCATTATGTGACCAGGCCCAACCCTAATTACCCAAGGGATACCCAAGCCCGACCTGGCCTGCCCAAAATTTTTAAGGAATTTCTTTCATAAATAACCCATTTTTTTAGCTAGATCTACCAAGAAAACCAAAACATGCTCAAGAAAAAAAATCAATTTTTTGTATTGAATCCTTATAAATTTGCCAAAAGTTTCAAAACCCATCAAATTCTTGAATCTTCCCCAAATGGACTTTAGTCAGGTGGAGTTTATCATTCTCTCTCTTTTTTTTTTTTTTTTTTTTTTTTTTTTCTATTTTCTCTAGTTTATCAGATTTCTTTGGTTTGTAAACACTTTTTAATTGCTGTTAAACTAAAGATATCATCACAAACCCAACCCTCTGGATTGAATATCTCAAACAAGACTTCATCGAAAATCAAGCTATGGTGAGACACAACATTAATATAATACTAACTAGATAAGATAAAACTAAATGAATAGAATTTTAGATGAAAACGTAAGACAAATCCAAGCAAATCTAAGTAAAAGAAAGAAACCAAATTTACAGAAACAATGGAAGAAGGTTTGCAAAAGTGAGGAGAAGAGAGTGAAATGAATCTTTTTGGTGCTAGAGAAAAGGAAAAGAGAGAATTTAGGGGAAGGGTCGACTGTTGGGTTTGCAAAAATGAGAGGAGAGTGAAATGGGGGTTAGGAGAATTAGGATTGAGATGAGAGGTTACTTTTTATCGGGTGATGGGGTGAGAGAATTTGAGAGGTAAGTGTAAGGTTATTTTTTTTATCAGTTTACTGGGTGAGAGAATATATTTAATTATATTTTATATACTATTTGGACCGAGCCAGTTTAGAAAATGGGTTTTTTACTTTGCCCAGGCCCATTTTTCGGGCCTAATATTTTTGTCAAAACCTTCCCAAATATCGGACGAGCCTTCGGGTTTGGACAGGTAGCTCGGCCTATGGATAAGTCTAGCTGTTACTTGTTACAGGGAATGTTTAAGGTCTGCCAATTTGTGATTCCTATTTTCTCGATACTTTCTTTATGCTTTGGGGATGATGTGTCGTAATAGTTATTGTATTTCTCTTTGTTTTTACTAGTATTCACTAAAAATTATTGTGCTAACTAAAAAGAATTGTTGTATAAGGATACTTTATAATATACTTTAATTTTTGATACATTTCTATATTATGTCTTTTTATAATTTCTGTTATATGTTGATTGTAAACTATAATGTAAATATAGTTTTTACTATTGTAGACACTTAATTTTGTTTGGGCCACTAAACAAGGCACGTTTTCCTTCAATTTAGATTTTTCTAAGCTTACCTCTTCTTCATAGTCCTAGTGGCTTAACATTTGGGTTCGGTGAAAGTATGCCATTTTTGACACTTCGGATTGAAAAAGTCAAAGTTGACCAAAAGTCAAAATCAAAGTTGACCAAAAGTCAAAGGTCAAAAAGTCAACTTTGAATATCAAGATTAAAAAGGAATTTTGGGTTTAAAGAAGTGATCTTGGTGATTTTAAAGTCAACTTTGAACGTTAAGGTGATGAGATCAAATGGAAATGAAGTGAATGAAAATGGTAGAGAGTTTTAAGGTGGGTTTTGGCCAAGGTGAGTTAGAGTAAGGGGGAAGCCCATTATTTTAATCCAAGTGGATGGAAAATTTTTGGTGGAAATATGGAAGCCCATTTTTTGCTTAATTAATGGAAATTTTGGTAGAACCATGCCCATTCTTTAATAACTAAGCGGTAGGATTTTTTTGGTGGAAGAGGATGGCCTATTTTTTCAAGACCTTTTCAAGACCAAATGGAAGGATGAAGGGTAGGAAATGAAGAGCCCAACTTGTGTAAAAAAAAAATATATGAAGAGCCCAACTTTAAGAACCCATGTAGGATTTTTTTTTGGGGTAGAGGGTCCAAACTTAAGGTCCATGTAGGAAAATGGATGAGAGGAAGAGGGGTGAGTTTTGACATAAACAAAAGTTGTAGGAATATTTTGTAAATAAATGAGGTAAAGTTGTAATAAAAAAAGGAAGAGTGGAAGATGTCCATGAAGGGCTAAATGGCATGGTAGTAAATAAATGGATAGGTCATAAAAGTAAGGACATGAGTCATCTTATTAGTACATGAGTTGGCATTTTTGGTCAATCAGAGCCATTCTTGGAGGCTATGTTGGATGACCATTGGCTAGCCAATGGGTGATAAATTAATGAGGAAGGGGTGAATCCCATTGGCTAAAGCATGTGATGTTGCCAAGTGGCTAAAAAAAAGACGAGATTAGAACACCCTAGGTGGTTTTCGGCCAAGAGGTCTATAGGCAAGGGGAGGCTATTTTTTTTTCTTCCATTCATTCACTCTCATTTGGATGCTAAGGCAGTATCTAAAATCACTAAAGAGAAAAGGAAAGGAAGGGAGAAAAAGAAAAAATGAGGAAAAGGTTGAGAGGTTTTTTGAGAAGCTTACCTAAGGTAGCTTCCTTTCTTTTCTTCTTCATTGCTTTTCTATTCATTTCTTCTTCTTCTTCTTCTTCTTCTTCTTCTTCTTCTTCTTCTTCTTCTTCTTCTTCTTCTTTTCTATGTGATTCTCACTTTCTTTTCTTCCAAAACAAAAGGTTTTAAATGGTTTTTCAAAGAGTTTTTCTTTTCCTCTTTTTTTTTTTTTTCAAAGGAATAAAGTTGTACAAAATTTTCTCTTCCTTTCTTTCATGATGGCCGAACCTATTAGTGTTTATGGTCTTATTTTTTTGCTCCATGCTTTCATCTTTGATATTTGATGCTTGTGGTCTATTGGGTTGTTTGATGTTATTTTCTTAATTTTTTCCTTTTTGAAATGAAGAGGTTATGAGCTTGATGATCTTGGTTTCATCCAAGTGATGGTTAGGCCGGATTAATATCCAAGAGGTCAACCTTGAGCCAACCTTTGTTTTTGTTGCTTATCTATGTTTTTTGCTTATATCTTGTCATTTATGTGCATATTTTCTGAATATGGTCTATTGTGGAGCATCCTTTATGTTGCATATCATCTATTTTCTTTGGAAAAATGATTATGAGCTTAATGATCTTGGACTCTTCCAAGTGATGGTTAGGCTAGATTAACATCCATGAGGCCAACCTTGAGTCAATCATTTTGTTTGTATTAAAATATGTTTTTAAAATGATTTTCAACATGATTTTGGTTAGGATTAATCAATGGTCTATAGCCAAAATCTTGTTTTTCAAAGTGTTGGAAAAATCAATGTTTTAAAGGTTGGATGTAAGATTTGTGGACAACATGAGTCTATGTATTTTTTATCCAAATAAAAAACTATTTTAACCCCATTTAAGACACACTTGGCCGAACCTAGGGTTAAAATTTTAGATTTTGTTTTTTGAGTTTTCCTTAAGGGTAAAAAAAATAATTAGATTAAGCCGGTTTTGGGTAGCTAAAATGAGCTTAAAAATAAATTAATGTTTGGATTTTTACTAAAAGGGGGAGGGGCTGGCTGAGACACTTTGGGGGCTTGGGTGTTTAAGTTTAAAAATATGGTTTTGATAAACCGGGCTATGGGTAGTTAAAACGGGTTTCAAAATTGAGTCAAAATTTGGGCATTTTGCTCTAGGGAGTTTCGACCAAATAGTTTTCACTTTAAAAAAAATTGCATCTTTTGTTTTATTTGGTTTTAAAATATTGCATTATGACTCACTTAGAGGTACTCGGATGCCAAACAAGGCCATTCGAATACCCTCTCTAATTCGAGCAAAATCCGTGCCCAAAAATTCAGTTTTCTTTAAGTGTAATTTAAGCTTCTTTCAAAAGTACTCGGATACCTCCACAGGAATTCGGATGCCCTCTCTTCAAGAGAGAAACACATTTCGATAAAGATCATGTTTTTATGCATTTCATACTTTAAAAAATGTGTTTTTCAAAATTCTTCATTAAAACGTGCTTTCTCGGGTTTCATAAACATTTGGCGAGAATTATTTCGTAATCTTTGCCGAGTTTGTCGGGGAGGTTGAGAAATCCTTCAACGCACGTGTTTATGAAATTTGCAAAGTATGGTTTTATTTTACTCGAAATTACATACGTGTTATGCGAAAGAATATTTTTCTATGCTTTGTCAGGTCTGCCGGGGAGTTCGATTAAATTTTTTGACGTTTGCTATTTATGTAATTTCACAAAGAAAATACATGAAAAAGAAAGTTTTAAAAAAATATGGTTGTGTGCATATATTTTTTTATGTTCTTAAATAATTTTTGCTTATACCATGTTCTTAATTATGCTATTTGATGATCATGCCATATGATTTTTGTTTATGATATTAATAATTGATTTTCATGTTATTTTCATGGTCATGATATTTGTGAATTTATGATTCGTTGTTTATAGTATGATTTTGTTTATGCCATGCCATATATGTTGCTTAGGTTAATTTCTTATTCATGCCATGTGAAAATTATTGTCCATTTTGATTTTCTCATGTTGCATATTAATATTGTTTTGCATGTTCATGTTTATTTAAATGAGTTTTAATGCACATGAAAAATCACGTTTTAAAAAAAATGAGGTAATGTTCCTTAGTTAAAATAATTCATGAGTTCTCTGCTGGGTCTGCCGGAGATGATAGCATCAATTATCATTAACAACGAAAAATCCTTTTCTAAAAAGGAAAATGATACCGAGGATTTTAAAATATGAAAAATTTCATATTTTGCCGGGTCTGTCGGGGAATATGGAAAAATGTTATGTTAATAAATTCCGCATCATTCTCAAATAATATGATTGCTTTTAAAAAAAGGAATTACCTTCGTATACCAAATCTAAAACCAACTTTTATCGAGACTAATGATAACACGTGATTAATAGAGTACCATTTTATACGAGCGTTGTGAGGGTGCTAATATGTTCTCCGTGATGTAATCGACTCCCGGACCTGTCTTTGTTTTTCTCTGGCTTAAAGCGCAAACTTCAAAATTGATTTTTAAAAAGATTTTAATTAATTTTAAAATGTTTTACATAAAATCGATTTTAAGAGATGACCGATCACACCTAAATCGATTTTAAGAGATGACCGATCACACGTAGCCAAAAAAAATCGATGGTGACTCCCATTTTTCCAAGGTTGTTTTCAAACTCTCATATTATTTACGAGGACCCTCATTATATTTTCTTTTCCCCCCTAACGTCATTTAGCAGTCGCGAGATCGTTATGACAGCTTGGCGACTCCACTGGGGACTATTAGAGAGTCAGGCCTAAAATTAGTCATGTGTTACCAAAAGTCTCGATTTGTTGGTTTTAATTGGTATTTATTATAATTCCCATATTTTGTAAAATAAAGAGGATTTTCTTAAATAATAAATTTTTTTAAATTTGTTCATGTGCATGCATATTATTGCTGCTCTCTGATTAATTTATGCTTTACATTATCTAATCCTTGTTTTTAATAAATTGTTGGGACTTTTGGAATATAGATTGTAGAATAATTGGTGAAACGTTTGTTTGTTCCTCCTCACACACTACACTTGCATTTGCATAACATGAGCTCTATACCCGGGCTCCGTCCTTTTTAAGTGAAAGTAAAGTAGCTATGCTCTCGTTATGATCCTCCGCATGGGTTAGCAAAAAACTTTCGGAGTATAAATTACCTAAGCTCTCGTGATGATCCTCCGCATGGGCTAGGGAAATATACTCTAACAAATTGAACCATTTTTTTTTGGATCGGGGTGCCTTACTAGTCTTCACAGGCGACAGTGAGGAACAATTTGGGGCCTTTTAGAACCCGATTCAACCTCATATAGTGAACCATATGAAGCCAACCTAAGCGAAACAATGCTGAATTTTTGACAGATATTTCGAAGTTAGGAACACATGGAGAAACTTTTCCAATCCTTTGCTATCTATTTTACATTCCAAGCAAGTTTTATAAATCGGGTGATAATGAACGTACATCGTATCGCCTGTAATGAGTTTCATACTCTGTCCCAAAGGCATCATAATGCCTAAATTTTGTTAACACTGTCGGGGAAATTACTTATTTTGTCATATATTATTTGTTTATACTTTTGAATTCATTCCCTTACTAAATTGTTTCCTTTTTTTCATGCATTGTTTGTCATCATCATGCACTAGGAAGGTTATTGGTCTCAGGATAGTCTTCAACCAAAAAGGACTTTCACAGAGGGTCAGGTTACGTCAGCAGTTGAGAAGCACATAGTGGTAAGGGAATGCTCAGAACAAGCTCAGCGAGAAGACGGGGATTGCTTAAAAGAGGTTTACGTATCAATGTTGCCAGAACGGGTAAAGATAGATCTCTGACAAAACTATCTTTGTGGGTTGGTCAATATTTGGAACGAGTGGGATTTGTCAGAGAAAGAGGGCCTTCACTCAGATGTATGGGGACGTAGCATTGTTGATCTGGGTCAGAGTCAATAGTGAGTTAATTCGGGCCATGGTGCAGTTTTGGAACCCCTCCTACCGATGTTTCACCTTCAACAAGGAGGATATGATCCCGACCATAAAAGAGTGTATTCGGTTTTGTTGTGTATCGAGCACGCCATCCCGGAACGGATCTACTAGAAAGATCCGAAGTCATAGGGATTCAAGAAAAAGTTAGCTAAGATTGTGGGAATGGATATCAAATGGGTCGAAAGCCACTTGGTCAAGAAAGGGAAAAGTAAGTGTATTCTGTGAGATGCCCAGCAATCTTTGATCCAAATCCACCCGAGTAGAGAGACCGCTAGGGATATCTTCGCCTTAGCCATATATGGTTTGGTTATCTTTCAAGGGACGTTGGGATTTATGGAGGTAGCAGTGGTTCACCTCTTTGAGAAGTTAAGATCTAAGATAGATCCTTTCCCGAAAATTATAGTAGAAACAATCCGATTTATGATTTTTTGTAAATAGGGAAGAAATGGGCTATTTATGGGATGCGCACAACTCCTCTATGTTTGGATTTAGAGCCACTTTTGGAAAAAGGAGAAAGTTCCCCTTCGACCTTATTTGAAATCCCTAGTGCTGATCAGCGAGTTTCTCAAGAGGGATTGGCCCGAAGATAGAACCTAGGGGCATTAGGTTGATATGCTCTGAAACCTAAGGAGCAAGTGGGTATCTTGGAGAGCTCCGTGGATGCCTCACGTGCCGATATTGTATAAATGTAGGGAAAAGTCATGGGTTCCACTACTCAGAATATGGGGAGCCGTGAGCTACCCACCTCTGTTGGTGTAAAGACAGTTTGGGTCTCGTTAGTTCACACCTCTGACCCACGAGCTTCATCTGATGGAATTTACATATGGAGAAAAGGGGTATGCAAAAAAGGTGCGTGAGGTTGTGGATCTTGGAAGCAAACCTTTCAGGTAAGTTGGCCCGATATGTCGATGATGTCACCTTGGATTATATGGCATGGAGAGCCAAGAGAACCAACGATACATTGTTGGCACCCAATAGAGAGGATACTCAGCCGATGGATCTATAACTGGAAGAAGCACCATCAAAAGTAGAAATCGTGAAGCAAGAGTTTGAGAAAGAAAAAGCCCGATTGACTAAAAAAATTGCCCGACTTCAAGAAGAGGTCAGTGATTTGAAGGTCAAGGACTTGATTCGAGAAACTAAAATGAAGGAGGTCAGGAAGGATCGAGACACGCCAAAGGGAGATCTTAGGGACTTGCACTTTGAGAACAAAAGGCTCATATTCAAGAGAAAATATGAGGGGGTGATCAAGTCTTTCGAGGATTGGAAGAGAGAGGTCGAGGGGTTCAAGAAAAGAACTGAATTCTGGAAAGGCAAGGCCAAGAAAGAAGAGGATAGGGTTGTTAGACTTTCATAAAAAAATAAGCTAAAGAAGGCATGTACTATACTAGAAGTGCTCATGGGCCGGGCCACGGCCCGAATTTTTTTTTTTAACTTCTTTGCCCAGGCCCGGCCCACGGGCCCGAATCACTATTCACTTTATATTAAAAAAAATATTTTTTTACTTTTTTATTTTATTTTTTATATATTTTTATAATTAAAATTTTAAAAAATATTATTATTTTAATATATGAACAGTGATCCGAGCCGGCCCAGATCATAAATATTAGTGCCCAGGCCCTGCGGGCTACCCGGCCCGTGAGCAGGTCTATCCTATACTATTTCTGCTGAGTTGATAAAATGCCAAATAGAGAACGAGAAATTGCGGGCCAGACTGAAAATTGAAGATGAGAAGCAGCTCAAGAGAGAGTCTCTTTTGAAGAGAGTTCAAGACCTAGAGGGATTACTGATGGAGACTCAATTAAGAGTTGTAAACCCAAGTGCAGGTTATGTTCAAGTAATAAATTCTCGGGTGTCCGAGGTCGAACCACAGGGAAGCGTATTAGTAAGTATAAGTTTATAAATATATAAGAAAAAGAAAGTAAACAAGATATTAGGGAATCAACAACAAAACAAAATAAACAAGATATTAGAGAACAAAATAAATAAAATAACATAAAAGAAATTAAACAAAATACAAAAAACAATAAGAAAAGATGTTGAGGTTAGAGAATCCACTCTTGGTGTTATGCTAAGATTAATCTTGTTTTATTACACAATTGAAATCCACACATAAGGGAGGTTCCAATCGGAAGGTTTAGCAATTCAGTCCAAATTGTCCAACGTCCATAGCATATGATATTATGTTCATTTGGTGTCCTCAAAACTCATAAAAAGAGTCCAAGCATTCCTTATGCCAAGGTATATGTCTACAACAAATCAAGGTTATGAAACCAAGCATTTACTGTGCCATTTTCATTGTCAATAATGAATCAAGATCCCTACTTTGCAAGTATGATTTTAAACCAAAAGAAAATATTATCTATACTAAATGATGATTCATTTTAGCTCATGTTTAAGAGACTAACCTTAGCATTTACCAAAAGCTTCACCTCATCACCTCAACAATATGATTAGCAACACATACTAGATATGAATAAAATGAAAAGAAATGTAAGAAGCATAAGTAAATAAAAAAAGAAAACTAGAGAAAGGAAAGAAGAAGAAAACTTAGAGAATTTTATTACAATGGCTAATATCCTACCAATCTACCTTCAATGCTCATCCAAGGCCCTCTATTTATACACATTTTGGAGAGCTAAATGACAAGAGACAAGCTTTATAAATTTCAAAGGTAGGTATAATAGGTGGGTGCATTTTTCTAACAATTTTCGTCATATTGTATGACAATTCTGATCAGCCAGCTTGATGGTCGATTTTGTCAATGTTGGAGGCTCGATCTGATCAAATGGTCTTCTAGAAAAATATACCCCTATCAGTTACGGATCCATAGCCGTTGGAATCAGATCATTTACTCATGTGGATCGGAAGATATGGTCAAAATACAAAAACAGGTCAGCACAGACGTCATTGCACATCAGCCAACTTGATGGTCGATTTCGCATGAAAAAAGATAGATATGCCTCTTAACTTTGCACTGTAAAAAATTTAGCCTTATTGCTTCAGTGAAACTCCAGATATAGCGGATATGGCAAAAGGTGTCGGAACTGAAACTGAACTGGATTTGCCCTTAATTGTTGATTTAACCTAGTAATCTGAAATCACTCAAAGAAACTCGTGAAAAACACCAAATTACATAAAAATATAAAATATCATAAACACAATTAGACTAAGCAATAATAACTTGTATTTGACACAAAACAATAATAAAACATAACTAAGAACTATATAATTATACGAGTTATCACACCCCCACACTTAGATTGTTGCTAGTCCCTAGCAACGACTCAATAAAAATAAAATAAGAAAATCTAATCTAATCCATTTTCGTTGGAAATCACGGTGGCACTTAGCATGTGACACAAGCCTTTAAACCCCTAGGTGTCCCTAGTGGACGAGTTTTGTCTCGTGAGGGTTTGCTAGAACGATACCCACAAACATTGAAAAACTAAAATATAAGTAAACTACATACACTAAAAATATTTACTCCTAATCCTTTCAATATAAATTAGAGACAATCTTTGAACAAGTCTTATAAACTAATCAATAGCTCAAAGAATTTCACAAAAATTCATGCTTGAATGTAAATAAATGAGTTAAGCCAATATTAACATAACATATTTCAATCAAAATAGTGCATATTCAACTTAATCTCAACTTCTCACTATACTCTTATGATTTTCACTCTTTAAAGTAGTGGTAAAGTGTTTACAGTCAATCAATCTCATGAAAACAGTTCTACCATATGCTTGCTTGTCCACCTATTCTCCACTATTTAGATCATACAACTTCATAAATCAAGAGGTCTTTTTTTCAAGGTTGTAATGGGGCCAAAGGGTTATAATGTGGTTAAAGAACAAAAGAATAAAGATATCACAAAGGTTCCAAAGAGTTCATAGAGTTTAGAGACATAATAAGATCATACAAATAAAACTTCTCAAAACTCTTATAAAGCACATAATAACATAGGCTAAATATTCATGTTGAGCCTTTGCTTCATTCTAACCAACTTTGTAACATCTTTTTCTTTACTTTAACTAGAAGTTCAAGAGAAGATTTTTTTTTTTTTAATATGGGAATGTATTTGACAATGATCCCTTTCTTTTTCTCTTGACTTTTGCCTCTCTCCTCCCCCACACTTATCTTTCGTTCTAACCCAAATTTTCAAAAAGTATCCCTTGTTTTTGCAATATGTCTCAAAATATATAATCCATCTTTAGAACAAGGGTAAGGATATAAGTATATTTAGGCTGGGTGTAAGTTCTGGTTACCAATAAAATAGCATATTTAATATAGGCTCAAATTGGCTCACTAGTGGGGATGTTCTCTTAGAACATTATTAATGGATGGCTGTTTGGCTCTGGTTATAATCCTAATGCCTCTATCATATTCATGTTGTCACATGTATCAATATAGTCTCAAACGGTTTAAAGCAAGTTCTAGAGAATCATGTAATCATAAGAGCACTCAAGAAAGAAATTAGATTGATTTGTATAATGCATCAATCATTATAGGCTCAAAAACTCACAAGGATGATTATACAAGTCAGATTAAGTCTAAACATGCTTCTTTGAAGATGAATATCTTCTTGTTTTGCATTTACCAGGTACAGGTAGAAGCACTTTTGCAAAGAAGCGACGAGCAAAGCGCATGAGTTCAAATTGCCACAAATGTGCACGATGGACGTGTAACGGTAAATGTCGTTCTATTGGGATTTCGTCCTCTAATCGAGATGATAAAATTGAATTCATTAAGGATGGACTGAGTAAGGAGAATTTGGGTAATATCCAACTTTCTCTTGAGACGCATCCTAGTGGAGACGTACAAAGAGAAATTCTTGATTTATGGCCGTAATTCCAAAGGGAATGGCAACATCTTGGGAATCTGATGTTAAAAGACCCTGTTTGCCAGCTTGTAAGAAAACTGGATGGGAAGCATATCCTCGACTCATAGAAGGCGTTTAAGCCGTTTCTGGACGTAAAACCAGAGGAAGATGTGAGTCACAATCACAACTACAATAAATGACTTCTCAGCTTTTGGTTTGATTTGCAATAACTTCATTTCGGTTTAATTTACGATTTGTGTAATTATTCTCGTTTTTTTTTTTTTGCATTGGTCTTTTACGGTTGCTTTTTCTTTTCTTTGGAGACTCAATTAAGAGTTGTAAACCCAAGTGCAGGTTATGTTCAAGTAATAAATTCTCGGGTGTCCGAGGTCGAACCACAGGGAAGCGTATTAGTAAGTATAAGTTTATAAGTATATAAGATAAAGAAAGTAAACAAGATATTAGGGAATCAACAACAAAATAAGATAAACAAGATATTAGAGAACAAAATAAACAAAATATAAAAGAAATTAAACAAGATATAAAAAAAATACAATAAGAAAAGATGTTGAGGTTAGAGAATCCACTCTTGGTGTTATGCTAAGATTAATCTTGTTTTATTACACAATTGAAATTCACACATAAGGGAGATTCCAATCGGAAGGTTTAGCAATTCAGTCCAAATTGTCCAACGTCCATAGCATATGATATTATGTTCATTTGATGTCCTCAAAACTCATAAAAAGAGTCCAAGCATTCCTTATGCCAAGGTATATGTCTACAACAAATCAAGGTTATGAAACCAAGCATTTATTGTGCCATTTTCATTGTCAATAATGAATCAAGATCCCTACTTTGCAAGTATGATTTTAAACCAAAAGAAAATATTATCTATACTAGTGTTTATAAATGATGATTCATTTTAGCTCATGTTTAAGAGACTAACCTTAGCATTTACCAAGAGCTTCACCTCATCACCTCAACAATATGATTAGCAACACATACTAGATATGAATAAAATGAAAAGAAATGTAAGAAGCATAAGTAAATAAAGAAAAAGAAAACTAGAGAAAGGAAAGAAGAAGAAAACTTAGAGAATTTTATTACAATGGCTAATATCCTACCAATGTATAATGATACTAATACTCATCCAAGGCCCTCTATTTATACACATTTTGGAGAGCTAAATGACAAGAGACAAGCTTTATAAATTTCAAAGGTAGGTATAATAGGTGGGTGCATTTTTCTAACAATTTTCGTCATGTTGTATGACAATTCTAAGCAGCCAGCTTGATGGTCGATTTTGTCAATGTTGGAGGCTCGATCTGATCAAATGGTCTTCTAGAAAAATATACCCCTATCAGTTACGGATCCATAGCCGTTGGAATCGGATCATTTGCTCATGTGGATCGGAAGATATGGTCAAAATACCAAAACAGGTCAGCACAAACGTCATTGCACATCAGCCAACTTGATGGTCGATTTCGCTAGGGAAAACGACTCCGTTTCAAGAAGTGTAAAACATGAAAAAGATAGATATGCCTCTTAACTTTGCACTGTAAAGAATTCGGCCTTATTGCTTCAGTGAAACTACAGATATAGCGGATATGGCAAAAGGTGTCGAAACTGGAACTGAACTGGATTTGCCCTTAATTGTTGATTTAACCTAGTAATCTGAAATCACTCAAAGAAACTCGTGAAAAACACCAAATTACATAAAAATATAAAATATCATAAACACAATTAGACTAAGCAATAATAACTCGTATTTGACACAAAACAATAATAAAACATAACTAAGAACTATATAATTATACGAGTTATCACACCCCGACACTTAGATTGTTGCTAGTCCCTAGCAACGACTCAATAAAAATAAAATAAGAAATTCTAATCTAATCCATTTTCGTTGGAAATCACGGTGGCACTTAGCATGTGACACAAGCCTTTAAACCCCTAGGTGTCCCTAGTGGACGAGTTTAGTCTCGTGAGGGTTTGCTAGAACGATACCCACAAACATTGAAAAACTAAAATATAAGTAAACTACATACACTAAAAATATTTACTCCTAATCCTTTCAATATAAATTAGAGACAATCTTTGAACAAGTCTTATAAACTAATCAATAGCTCAAAGAATTTCACAAAAATTCATGCTTGAATGTAAATAAATGAGTTAAGCCAATATTAACATAACATATTTCAATCAAAATAGTGCATATTCAACTTATTCTCAACTTCTCACTATACTCTTATGATTTTCACTCTTTAAAGTAGTGGTAAAGTGTTTACAGTCAATCAATCTCATGAAAACAGTTCTACCATATGCTTGCTTGTCCACCTATTCTCCACTATTTAGATCATACAACTTCATAAATCAAGAGGTCTTTTTTCAAGGTTGTAATGGGGCCAAAGGGTTATAATGTGGTTAAAGAACAAAAGGATAAAGATATCACAAAGGTTCCAAAGAGTTCATAGAGTTTAGAGACATAATAAGATCATACAAATAAAACTTCTCAAAACTCTTATAAAGCACATAATAACATAGGCTAAATATTCATGTAGAGCCTTTGCTTCATTCTAACCAACTTTGTAACATCTTTTTCTTTACTTTAACTAGAAGTTCAAGAGAAGATTTTTTTATTTTTTTTTATTTATTTTTTTTATGAGTCTTTATTATTATTATTATTTTTTTTAATGTGTTCTAGTTCCTTTTTAATACAATGATGAGATATGAATTGCATAAGTCTAAAACAGATTTATTAGTGAGAAGATTTTCATGAGAATTGAGCTTGATGTCAACCTTTTTATGAGCCAATGTTAATATGATATGTTGATTGAGAAAGAAGCATGTTTAGACTTAATCTGACTTGTATAATCATCCTTGTGAGTTTTTGAGCCTATAATGATTGATGCATTATACAAATCAATCTAATTTCTTTCTTGAGTGCTCTTATGATTACATGATTCTCTAGAACTTGCTTTAAACCGTTTGAGACTATATTGATACATGTGACAACATGAATATGATAGAGGCATTAGGATTATAACCAGAGCCAAACAGCCATCAATTATTAATGTTCTAAGAGAACATCCCCACTAGTGAGCCAATTTGAGCCTACATTAAATATGCTATTTTATTGGTAACCAGAACTTGTGTTTATGATCTTTTATATTTTTCCCAAAAAGGAATATTTTAGCTCGGATGGCAATGGTTTTAAATCCAGCTTGGGCGGTTCAATAGTGGATGGTACAGTGACATTTGTGAGTGATGGGAGTTCCTCAAACTTTTGTTTCCAACGATGCTTATCCTGAAAAGAATTTAACAAAGAATCAGTGTGTGAAATTTCTGAAGCATTATCAAACTCACATTTAATTAAATAAGCTTCTAAAGGATCATGGAATGTGGTAGTGGTGAGATGTTCATGAACAAGTTCTTCCATGAAATCCACTTCATGTACTTCTGAATCATCACCAGGTTGCTTGCAAATGTTGAACACATTTAATTCTAAAGTCATATTTCCAAAAGAAATGTTCAAAATACCATTCCTGCAATTTATCAGAGCATTAGAAGTTGCAAGAAATGGACGGCCTAATATAATGGGAATTTGAACATTTGGATTTGAAACAGGATGTGTGTCCAAAACAATAAAATCAACATGGAAGTAAAAATTATCAATTTGAACCAAAACATCTTCAACTATCCCTCGAGGAATTTTTACAGAACGATCAGCTAGTTGAAGTGTAACAGGTGTTTCCTTGAGTTCACCTAAACCTAACTGTTGATAAACAGAAAAAGGCAAAAGATTAACACTAGCACCAAGATCAAGCAATGCACGTTCTATTCTAGTGTTTCCAATGATGCATGAGATTGTTGGACATCCAGGATCTTTGAATTTTGGTGGAGTAAGGTGCTGAATGATTGAGCTCACACTTTCCGTCAGAAATGCTTTCTTTTGTACATTATGTTTCCTTTTAACTGTGCACACGTCCTTCAAAAATTTAGCATAAGATGGAACTTGTTTGGTTGCATCCAATAAAGGAATGTTAATCTTAACTTGTTTGAAAAGTTCATATATTTCTGCATTTTGATTCAAATTCTTTATTGTTTGCAACCTTTGAGGAAAAGGAGCAGGATGCATACCTTTTTCTTTGTCCAAATTTTCAAGAAGTTCAGACTTACCATCATCCTTACCATTACTTTTCGGAGGGGAAGGAGGATCTTGGTCTTTTGATGGAATGTTTTTGTCAATTACCTTTCCACTTCGAAGAGTTGTGATAGAACTGGCATTTTCCTGTTGAGTTTCATTGGAGCAAGAAACAAGACATTGAGTAGAAGGGTTAGGCTGAGGTTGAGCAGGAAACTTACCTTTTTCTTGAGTGCGTAATGAAGCTGTCAATGTGGACAAGGTGTTTTTGATCTCATTGATGTCCTGTGAAGTTTGGTTATTCACATTTGCTTGTGTTTGCATGAATGCTTGCAATGTCTCTTCCAAGGTTTGTACACGTGAAGGTTGATAGGAAAAAGTGTTGCCCGGCTTTTGAGATTGTGGTACCTGAACATGATTATTATTCCGCCAACTGAAGTTGGGATGATTTCTCCATTCAGGGTTATACGTTTCAGAGTAAGGAGAAGGAAAAGGCTTTTTAAATGTGTTTATGGAATTTACTTGATCATGCAACGCTTCTTTAAGAATGGGAATGTTTGGACATTCAGAAGTGGGGTGTCCCATGATTTCACAAATTCCACAACTTTCTTCATTTTTAACCGTTTTGACTTCTTTTACTTCTCTAAGTTCCATGGCTTCAATCTTTCTAGCCAAATTAGCTACTTTAGCTTTTATCTCATCTTCTTGACTAAAATGATATTTACCTCTGTTAGAAACAAGATTAGATCTATTGAAACTTTCAGAGGAATTATCTGTGTGCCAGGCTTGAGAGTTATCTGCCAAATGGTCTAGGTAGTCAAAGGCTTCTTCAGGTTCTTTTTCTAGAAACTCACCGTTACACATTGTTTCAACAAATTGTTTAGTTTCGGGAGTTAAACTTTCATAAAAGAAACTAATAAGACGCCATTTTTCAAAACCATGATGTGGACAAGAACTTAACAAATCTTTAAAACGCTCCCAGCACTGAAAAAATGCTTCATTTTGATTTTGATTGAAATTTTGAATCTGTCTTTTCAAAGCAGTAGTTTTATGTGCTGGGAAAAATTTCTTTAGAAACTCAGTTTGTAATTCTTGCCATGTGCCAATTGACCTTGGTTTTAAATTATGAAGCCAAATTTTTGCTTTATCTTTTAAAGAAAAAGGAAATAATTTTAGCTTGACAATTTCATTTGTACATTGTTGGTCATTAAAGGTGACACATACATCTTCGAAGTCTTTTAGAAACGAGTAAGCACTTTCCGATTCTAACCCATGGAAATTTGGAAGCAAAGCTATCATACCTGGTTTAAAACGAAAGTTGTTTGCATTGAGAGGAAAAATAAAACAAGAGGGTGATGAGCTTCGAGTTGGTTGCAAGTAGTCACGCATGGTGCGTACTTGTCTGTTCTCATCTTCAGCATGAACACTTTCATTGTCAGCCATGGTAGGAGTTGTATTAGAAAGATTACCTGAAAAAGTTTCACAATAAAATCTAACTAAACGACGAGATCTAAAATCACGTCGCCAAACAAGCATAAAACAAAGTTAATATACAGATTAGGCGGTATAACCAGTCAATAAAAATAAAACAAAGTTAATATACAATATAAATATAAATATATAGAAAATTACTGCAAAAGATTAACACTAGCACCAAGATCAAGCAATGCACGTTCTATTCTAGTGTTTCCAATGATGCATGAGATTGTTGGACATCCAGGATCTTTGAATTTTGGTGGAGTAAGGTGCTGAATGATTGAGCTCACACTTTCCGTCAGAAATGCTTTCTTTTGTACATTATGTTTCCTTTTAACTGTGCACATGTCCTTCAAAAATTTAGCATAAGATGGAACTTGTTTGATTGCATCCAATAAAGGAATGTTAATCTTAACTTGTTTGAAAAGTTCATAAATTTCTGCATTTTGATTCAAATTCTTTATTGTTTGCAACCTTTGAGGAAAAGGAGCAGGATGCATACCTTTTTCTTTGTCCAAATTTTCAAGAAGTTCAGACTTACCGTCATCCTTACCATTACTTTTCGGAGGGGAAGGAGGATCTTGGTCTTTTGATGGAATGTTTTTGTCAATTGCCTTTCCACTTCGAAGAGTTGTGATAGAACTGGCATTTTCCTGTTGAGTTTCATTGGAGCAAGAAACAAAAGATTGAGTAGAAGGGTTAGGCTGAGGTTGAGCAGGAAACTTACCTTTTTCTTGAGTGCGTAATGAAGCTGTCAATGTGGACAAGGTGTTTTTGATCTCATTGATGTCCTGTGAAGTTTGGTTATTCACATTTGCTTGTGTTTGCATGAATGCTTGCAATGTCTCTTCCAAGGTTTGTACACGTGAAGGTTGATAGGAAAAAGTGTTGCCCGGCTTTTGAGATTGTGGTACCTGAACATGATTATTATTCCGCCAACTGAAGTTGGGATGATTTCTCCATTCAGGGTTATACGTTTCAGAGTAAGGAGAAGGAAAAGGCTTTTTAAATGTGTTTATGGAATTTACTTGATCATGCAACGCTTCTTTAAGAATGGGAATGTTTGGACATTCAGAAGTGGGGTGTCCCATGATTTCACAAATTCCACAACTTTCTTCATTTTTAACCGTTTTGACTTCTTTTACTTCTCTAAGTTCCATGGCTTCAATCTTTCTAGCCAAATTAGCTACTTTAGCTTTTATCTCATCTTCTTGACTAAAATGATATTTACCTCTGTTAGAAACAAGATTAGATCTATTGGAACTTTCAGAGGAATTATCTGTGTGCCAGGCTTGAGAGTTATCTGCCAAATGGTCTAGGTAGTCAAAGGCTTCTTCAGGTTCTTTTTCTAGAAACTCACCGTTACACATTGTTTCAACAAATTGTTTAGTTTCGGGAGTTAAACTTTCATAAAAGAAACTAATAAGACGCCATTTTTCAAAACCATGATGTGGACAAGAACTTAACAAATCTTTAAAACGCTCCCAGCACTGAAAAAATGCTTCATTTTGATTTTGATTGAAATTTTGAATCTGTCTTTTCAAAGCAGTAGTTTTATGTGCTGGAAAAAATTTCTTTAGAAACTCAGTTTGTAATTCTTGCCATGTGCCAATTGACCTTGGTTTTAAATTATGAAGCCAAATTTTTGCTTTATCTTTTAAAGAAAAAAGAAATAATTTTAGCTTGACAATTTCATTTGTACATTGTTGGTCATTAAAGGTGACACATACATCTTCGAAGTCTTTTAGAAACGAGTAAGCACTTTCCGATTCTAACCCATGGAAATTTGGAAGCAAAGCTATCATACCTGGTTTAAAACGAAAGTTGTTTGCATTGAGAGGAAAAATAAAACAAGAGGGTGATGAGCTTCGAGTTGGTTGCAAGTAGTCACGCATGGTGCGTACTTGTCTGTTCTCATCTTCAGCATGAACACTTTCATTGTCAGCCATGGTAGGAGTTGTATTAGAAAGATTACCTGAAAAAGTTTCACAATAAAATCTAACTAAACGACGAGATCTAAAATCACGTCGCCAAACAAGCATAAAACAAAGTTAATATACAGATTAGGCGGTATAACCAGCCAATAAAAATAAAACAAAGTTAATATACAATATAAATATAAATATATAGAAAATTAGGCGGTATAACCAGCCAATAAAAATAAATATACTTATAAACTTATATACTTAGTATTGCCTCCCCGGCAACGGCGCCAAAAACTTGATGGAGACTCAATTAAGAGTTGTAAACCCAAGTGCAGGTTATGTTCAAGTAATAAATTCTCGGGTGTCCGAGGTCGAAACACAGGGAAGCGTATTAGTAAGTATAAGTTTATAAATATATAAGAAAAAGAAAGTAAACAAGATATTAGGGAATCAACAACAAAACAAAATAAACAAGATATTAGAGAACAAAATAAATAAAATAACATAAAAGAAATTAAACAAAATACAAAAAACAATAAGAAAAGATGTTGAGGTTAGAGAATCCACTCTTGGTGTTATGCTAAGATTAATCTTGTTTTATTACACAATTGAAATCCATACATAAGGGAGGTTCCAATCGGAAGGTTTAGCAATTCAGTCCAAATTGTCCAACGTCCATAGCATATGATATTATGTTCATTTGGTGTCCTCAAAACTCATAAAAAGAGTCCAAGCATTCCTTATGCCAAGGTATATGTCTACAACAAATCAAGCTTATGAAACCAAGCATTTACTGTGCCATTTTCATTGTCAATAATGAATCAAGATCCCTACTTTGCAAGTATGATTTTAAACCAAAAGAAAATATTATCTATACTAAATGATGATTCATTTTAGCTCATGTTTAAGAGACTAACCTTAGCATTTACCAAAAGCTTCACCTCATCACCTCAACAATATGATTAGCAACACATACTAGATATGAATAAAATGAAAAGAAATGTAAGAAGCATAAGTAAATAAAAAAAGAAAACTAGAGAAAGGAAAGAAGAAGAAAACTTAGAGAATTTTATTACAATGGCTAATATCCTACCAATCTACCTTCAATGCTCATCCAAGGCCCTCTATTTATACACATTTTGGAGAGCTAAATGACAAGAGACAAGCTTTATAAATTTCAAAGGTAGGTATAATAGGTGGGTGCATTTTTCTAACAATTTTCGTCATATTGTATGACAATTCTGATCAGCCAGCTTGATGGTCGATTTTGTCAATGTTGGAGGCTCGATCTGATCAAATGGTCTTCTAGAAAAATATACCCCTATCCGTTACGGATACATAGCCATTGAAATCAGATCATTTGCTCATGTGGATCGGAAGATATGGTCAAAATACAAAAATAGGTCAGCACAGACGTCATTGCACATCAGCCAACTTGATGGTCGATTTTGCTAGGGAAAACGACTCCGTTTCAAGAAGTGTAAAACATGAAAAAGATAGATATGCCTCTTAACTTTGCACTGTTAAAAATTCAGCCTTATTGCTTCAGTGAAACTCCAGATATAGCGGATATGGCAAAAGGTGTCGGAACTGGAACTGAACTGGATTTGCCCTTAATTGTTGATTTAACCTAGTAATCTGAAATCACTCAAAGAAACTCGTGAAAAACACCAAATTACATAAAAATATAAAATATCATAAACACAATTAGACTAAGCAATAATAACTCGTATTTGACACAAAACAATAATAAAACATAACTAAGAACTATATAATTATACGATTTATCAATTACTTCAATAGCCACAAGGGTCATATTGATACTCTGTTGAGGACCTTGGATGAGAAAGAGAGGGAATGGAAATTCACTCACTGGACGACCATCGAGGCTTTCCTGAAAAGGCATGAGTATATTGAGCACATCACGACACAAATCCGTAGAGCAGGTTGGAATGCCGGAGAGATGGTCGAGAGGGCAAAAGATCTAAGGTGTGAGGTCATCACATTGAAACACATGGACAACAGATGTTAAACTTTTTAGATGTGGACATAGCGCAATATAGGCAGAGTTAGTATTTTTATCAATGATGTAATCAACTTCGATGATTAATGAAAGACTGTTTGGTTGGAATTATCCCTTGGCTAATACCTTCCATATATTCATACATTTATTCATTCATTAGCTCTTTCATTTATTCATCTGTTATTCATTCGTTCATTTACTTGTTTGTCTATCCGTTTTTCATACATTCATTCCTACATATATTTAATAAGTATAAAAGAATAATACGTCATGAAGTTCTAATCTGTGATGTTTAACCTAAGGTATAAAGATTGGGATCCCTTCAAAGAACCTAGATATTCAGCACCGATATCATACTAGATCACAAGGAAAATGAACAAACAGTTTGCATAGGAAAAATGGAAAGGGCTCAAAGAGAATTACAAGAACAATTGGCAAGGTTAGAAGAACAATTGGCAAAGTCTCAAGAGGAATCTCGAGACAGATAATCAAGCTCATGGAACTATTGTCCGCCATATTTTGGGGAAAGGGACACAATGAAAACTCGATCGTCGGAGGAGAGTCAGAAGGCCAAAGAGGTCAACATGAGGCCGTACTGATAAATGGCCAATCTTCTCAGAGCACTGAAATCGTACCCCCAGCAGGTGCAATGCCCTACGACTATATTCAGCCCATGGCGGGAGCACAGAATCAGGCGCCAACTGGCGCAAATCTTGGAGCCGCTCCGGTTAATCCCATCGAGGTCCCAGACTTAGATGAGCTCGCCGAACTGGAGAAGTTGAAATTTGCTGCTTTGAAAAGGGCTAAATTGGCAAACTCAGAAGACAAATATCAACTATTGGAAGAAAGACTGTGAGCCGTAGAAGGGGCAGAACTGTCTGGTAGCTTTAATGCTAAGGAGCTAACTTTGGTTCTAGATCTGGTGATCCCGCTAAAATTTAAAGTACCCGATTTTGAAAAGTACGATAAGACCACCAACCCTTTTGTACATCTGACCATGTACTGCCAAAAAATGACCGGACACACTCATGATGACAAACTACTCATTCACTGCTTTCAGGACAATCTGAAGAGGTCGACGACTAGATGGTATAATCAACTGAGTAGGAGTAAAATTTGCTCATGGAGAGTGTCGTAACGAAAAATTGTCCTGTCACGGGATCCATCGTCACAGGTGACATTGAAAGGGGGAAAGAGGAAAAAATGACTTAATTCCTCTTAAGTAAAAAAAATGAAGGTTTAAATACAACCTCGAAAAAGAAATGGAGTCGCCACCAATCTTTTTTTTAGCTAGATGTGATCAGTCACCTATTAAAATCAGTTTTTATAAAATATTTTAAATTTAATTAAAACATTTTTTAAAAACCAATTTTGAGATCTGTACTTTGAACTAGAGAAAAGTAAAAGATGGGTTCGGGAGTCGATTACGTACGGGGAAGGATTAGCTCCCCACAACGCTCGTATAAAACGGTACCTTATTAATCGCGCCTTATCGTGAAGTCTCGGTGAAAGTCGGTTTTGTATTTGATATTTAAAAATTAGTTCCCTTTTAAAAAAAATAAAATTATAATATTTGAAAACGATCCGGAGTTTATTAACAAAATTTCCCATATTTTTCGGGAAAACTCGGCAAAATGTGAAATTTTCTTTATTTTGAAAATTTTCGAAACATCCTTATTTTGAAAAAGAGATGTTCCGTTGTTAATGATAATTGATGATATTCTCCCCGACAAACCCAACAGAGAACCCATGAATTATTTTAACTCGGTAACAACTTTGTTTTATTAAAAAAAATCATTAGCTTTTTATGCATTAAAAACAATATATAGAAATGACCATGGATGTACAAATTATTACTAAGGTACAAATTGAACAAACATGCATAATTATCATGACATGGCAAGCATTTTATTATGACATGGCAAAAGAATCAATGACATGGCATACATGACATGGCAACTTCATTACAACATGGCAAAGAATTAATGACATGGCATGCATAACATGGCAAATAACTCATGACAGGGCATATATGATGTGGCAAATAGCTCATGACAAGGTAAGAGAACTTATGTCATGGGATACATGGCATGGCAAAGATTTAATGTCGTGACATACATAACATGGTAAGTGACTCATGACATGGCAAACATGATATGGCATATGAATTATGACATGGCAAATATTTCATCACATGGCATACATAACATGGCATATATGACATAAGCACCAATCATAAAAATGACATCATCATAGAATATTCACAATTACATCATGATCAAAATGGAAACATGATTCATATTAGATCATAAAATGATATCATCATGGAATATTCATAAACATAGGATTTTCATGATTAAGATGGCAAATGTAGACATCATGGAATATGCATGATCATGGAATATGCACACATCATTATTTTGAAATTCATTTTCATGAGTTTTCTTCTTGATGAAATTATATAAATGGCACATGTTAGGATATTTTACCGAACTCCCCGACAAACCGGCAAAGCTTTGGAAAAATATCTTTTCGCATGACACGTATATAATTCCGAGTAAAACGAAAACCATACCGTTCGATTTCATAAATATGTGCGTTGAATAATTTCCTAACCTCCCTGACAAACCCGGAAAAGATTAAGAACTAATTCTCGCTAAATGTTTAGGAAACCGAAAAATACATTTTTTTACACTAAATTAAATAAAAAATTTAAAAATATGCAATGCATGAAACGAAATGTGTTTCTCTCTTGAAGAGAGGATTTACGAACACCTAAAAAGATGTCCGACTACCTTTGAAAGAAACCTAAGTTGGATATTAAAAATGAGAGATTTCGGGCAAGGATATTGGCTCGGATAGGGGGCATTCGAATGACCTTAGTTGACATCTGAGTATTTTTTAAACAACCTTTGAATGTAATACTTTGAAAGCCAAAATAAATAAAAAAAATGCAAGTTTTGGAGTGGACAATTTAAGGTGACCGAATGGTGTCTAGATGAAATCCTAATTCTTGCTCGATTTCGAAGCTCGGATTGACTACCCATGACCCGATTTTCTTAAAAATAAAATTTTAAAACTTAGAACACTATGAAAACAACCCTAAAACAGTGGCTATAGGTCTCAACCAGCCCCTCCCCTTTTTACAAAAATCCAAACCGTTGCTAGTGTTAAAAGCTCACTTTGACTCCAAAAAATCAGTTTTAGAAAGCTATTTTTTAGACCCTTATAAAAAATTCAAAAAAATATAAAAAAATCAACTTAGACTCAGAAAGTGATGAATTAAATAAGGTAGAAATATTTTTTTTTTTATTTTGACAAGAAATGCCTAGGTAAAGTTGTCTCAAAAACAGCACAGTGAACTAAAATCTGTTTTACCGAAAACTATTTTTTAACCCTTGAAATAAAATTCTAAAAATTCTATAAAAAAATACCAGAGACTCCTATAAGGGTATAATAAATAAGGTTAAAATATATTTTTATTTTGATTAAAAATTCTTAAGCTAAAGTTGTCTAAAAAAATAGCAAAGTGAACTAAAATCTATTTTTTCGAAAACTATTTTTTAACCCTTGAAATAAAATTCTAAAAATTATGTAAAAAATACCAGAGACTCCTCTAAGGGTATACTAAATAAGGTTAAAATATGTTTTTATTTTGACAAAAGATGCATGGTGAAAATATTGCCCAAAATCAGGATATCCAACTTGTAACAATTGATTTCCTCCAACTAACTTGAAAAATAGATTTTGGCTATGGACCATTAATTAATCCTAGCCAAAATCAAGCTGGAAATGAGTTAAAAACATATTTTTACAGCAAACACAAATGATGGGCTCAAGGCTAGCTCATTGGAAATGAATCCCACTTACCCATCTCTTGGTGGGAAACCAAGGTCATCAAGCACTAACATCATTTCCCAACAACACACAATATGCCATGTATGAAACGTAACATGAAAATCAGCAAGACAAGCATATAAATATAATGAAATAAGAGCTAGAAATATAAGCAAACAAGAAAAAAACAAGGTTAGCTCAATGGTTGGCTCTTTGGATATAGTCCTACCTAACCAAAATCACTTGGTAAAACCAAAATCCTCAAGCACATCAAACCTTTTATTTTATTTTTTTAAAAAGAAAACAAAGTTGAAAATCTATCCTACCACAATAGTGAAACCTACATCCAACATGCAAGCAAAAAAATCAAGCAAATGAAAAGAACAATAACAAGCTACTTGTTTCGGTCATGAAGAAAATGTGTTGGAATTTTTTTTGCAAACTTTGATATTTTGTAGAGAATAGAAGAAAGCCTTTTAAGAACTCATTTTTTAAAAACCATTTTTTTTGAAGAAAAGAAGATGAACATGACATATAAGAAAAGAAATCATAGACATGAAAATGGAAAGAAAATCATAAACAAGAGGAGAAAGGAAAACTACCTAGCAAAGCTTCCAAAATCCTCTTAGAATTCCACCCTTTTTTTTTCCTCCTCTTCCTTTCTTTCCTTTTCTTTAAAGAGGTTTTAGCTACTGCCCTTGTTTTTAAAATATAGTGAATGCCCTCCTTAAAAATGAATTCTCCCCTCCCTCTTTCCATGCTGGCTGAAAATGGCCTGGAATATTCTAGGCCATTCCTTTTTTTATTTTATTTTACGAATAGGTCATTTTTTATTTTTTCGATAAAATTAAATTTTGACCCTCAAACTTGATCTATTTGCAAATGGACCCCAATTTTGGATTTTTCTTTTTCAATCCATTCCATCCAATATAAAACTCAGTTCTGGAGGTTTTCATAATTTTCTGAGCTCGTTTTCCATTTTTTCGGATTTTCTCTAAAATTGCGAATTAGCTCCCCTCGAACTTTGCCTATTTTATTTCTGCCCCATTTTTGGATTTTTCTTCTCCAACCCATCCTATCCAATATAAAACTAGTTATGAAAGTTTTCATATTTTTTCGAGCTCGTTTTCTATTTTTCTCGAATTTTTCTCTAAAATTACGGATTAGTCCTTCGAATTTAGCCTATTTGCATTTCGGTCCAATTTTTCTCTTTTCCTTCTCATTTCCTTATTTTCATCCTAAAACTTAATTCTGGAAAGTTTAGCAATTTTTCGAGCTCGGATTCTATTTTTTCTAGATTTTCCAAAATTTCCCTTTAGTTCTTGAAACCTCGGTTTTACTCAAAACGTGCCAATTTTTTGGATTTTCTTTTTCCATTGCCTTTTTCATATACTGAATTGGAGTTGGACCAAATTTTCCCAATTTTTACAACCGAATACCTCTCCGATTTAGTTTTTCCCTTTTTTCTCAAAATTGGGAGTTTTCTCGATTTTTTAGTTTTTCCTCTAATCGGCTCTTCCTTTGGATCCACTTCAAATTGGAACTTGGGGTATCTTCATTTATTTATTATTTATCAACTAGGGACTTCAATTTTACCGAATTGGATCATCTCCGTAGTTTTTCCCAAATTTATGATTTTCCCATTTATTCACTAAATCTTTATTTTCTTTTCAAGTTGATTCCTCATTCAACTCCACTTCAAATTGGACCTTCCAATATACTTATTTATTGATCTTATTCCATTCCGAACATTCAATTTTTTTCAATTTGATCGTTTACGCACTTTTCCCCAAATTTGGAAATTCCATGCTTTTCTCCTACACTGAATTTTGGAATTTGTCTTTCCACCTTCAATTTTTCTCTTTATCTTTAATTGTAGATCTCTGATTATCAAAATTCATTCACCATTGTTCAATTCATCTACGAATCTTGATTTTCCTGAAAGTTGACTTTTTTAGTGGTTGACTTTTATGGAGTTGACTTTTTTAGGGTTGACTTTTTCGTATTGACCTTTGAATCAAAGTCTTGGAGACCCATCTATGGAATGAGGGGAGATTCTTTGCATTTCGAGAAGTTGAAGGAAGAACTTACCTTGTTTAGGGGGCCCGGACAAAATTAGATGTCTACAGAGAAATCTGACAAAAGCATTCTCAAGTCAGTACAAGCACGTCTCTGATATGGTTCCAGACTGAATCTCTTTGCAGAATATGGAGAAGAAAACCATTGGGAGCTTCAAGCAATATGCCCAAAGAATTAGAGATGTGACCACCCAAGTTCAGCCTCCCCTTACAGATAAGGAAACCACTGTCATTTTCGTGAATACATTGAAAGCCCCGTTCTATGACAAACTTGTGGGTAACGCCAAAAAGAACTTTGCTGATATGGTAATTTTGGGAGAAATGATTGAAACCATTGTTAAAAGAGGAAAGATGGAGAGTAGAGAGTCTACAGTCCCCAAGAAAACTTTCTCGGCAAAGAAGAAAGAAGGAGAAACCCATGTGGTCAGTTTTGGCAGCCACCCACATCTGGCACCATATTCGCCTTATCTAGCATACAACCCGTACTACCCCACCATAAACAACCTTACTCAAAATCCTTTCCCTTACACGGCTATACCACAACAAGTGTACCTAATCGGCATTTTGCCTCAAATAGCCATTCCCTCCAGCGTGAAACCCAGCACTCAAACCACTACCCCAAGAAACAACCAAAGACCACCAAGAAACAACCAAAGACCATAATTCGACCCAATTCTAATGCCCTACGATGAGCTATACCCTAAACTACTACAAAGATAGCTTGTCACACTCGTCTACCTCAACCCCTGAAACCACCATATCCTAAATGGTATGACTCTAGTGTCCACTACACATACCATGAGGGAATTCAAGGGCATTCGATAAAAAATTACACTGCTTTGAAACACAAGGTCCAAAGCCTTATAAATGCTGGAATTTTAAAGTTTGGATCGAAAGCAGGACCGAATGTTAGGGGCAATCCATTGCCCAATCACAATGAGGCTAAGGTTAATGTCGTAATGTCGAGAGAAATAGGGAGGATAAAAAAGAAGGTCAGTGAGGTGAATACGCCGATGGTTAAAGCCTGCGCAGAAATGGTCAGGGCTAGGTTGTTTTAGCAAGAAAATCAGTATCTTTCTATCAGTTTCATAGGTGCGAGGGGCACGCCATTCAGAATTGTGAAGAGTTCTCAGCAAAGATTCAGAGAATGATGGACATGGGTAAGGCCCAATTTTATGAAGAGTTTGAAGAAGGAGATGTAAGCATGACCGAAAGAGGAGTTAGCTACAGGGTAGATAGACCCATAATCATATACTATGGCAGCTGAAAGTAAAGTCTATCCCAACTGATAAGGAAACCACACCTAAACTGATCATAGAGGTGTGCCATCTCCTTTTCTTTATAAGGAAGATAAAGCAATGCCCTGGAAATATGATTGTAATGTGGTAATGCCAGGGTCTTCGAGCCATCGAATGACAACAATTGTTGATATAACGGGAGTGGGCCATCTGACTTGGAGCGGTAGATGCTATGCCTCGGAGACGGTTGAACCTAGTCAAGTACGGAAGACCTTAGGGCTCGATAAGTGGAAAAAGACAGTGGAACCAATCCCTATAGAAGAAGAGCAATCAAGAGAAGCGGAGATAGATTTTTCTCCCACCAGAAAGATGAAAGAGCCGGTAAATGAGAAAGAGGCCTGTGAATTTCTCAAGTTTATCAAACACAGTGAGTATAGTGTAGTGGAGCAGTTGCACCGTCAACCGACGAGAATACCAGTCCTCTCACTACTGCTAAACTCAAGGCCTCACTAAAATGCTTTACTGAGAATACTGAACCAGGCTTATATGTCCAATAATATCTCGATAGAAAAGCTAGACCGTTTGGTGGGCAACATTACTGTCAATAATTTCATTTTCTTTAGTGACGATGAGATACCGCACAATGAGATGGGATCCACCAAAGCTCTCTACATAACTACTATTTGAAAGGGGCATATCATGCTGAGAGTATTGATAGAAAATGGGTCGTTGCTGACTGTGTTGCCTATAGTGACATTGTATAAGCTGCCAATAGATGTCTCCTACATGAAGTCGAGCCACACAATCATGAGGGTTTTCGATGGGACTTGACGGAATATTATGGGGAATATCGAGATCCCATTCTAAATTGGTCCATGTACCTATGAGATCAACTTACAAGTGATGGACATTACCCCACTTATAACGAAGTTGAAATTATTTTGAGATGGCCTTGGATCCATTTGGCCGGGGCTGTCCCATCATTCCTCCATCAGAAGTTGAAATTATTGCTGGAAAAATGTCTCGTTAGTGCGATAGGAGAAGAGGACATAATTGCCTCTACATCGACGGACACTCCTTATGTCGAAGTAAGTGAAAAATCCCTGGAGTATTCATTCAGGTCCCTTGAGTTTGTAAATGCCACATTTATGACTGAAGAATGCAAGATCCCAAAGCCTCAACTATCTAAGAGCACAAAGATGGGTGTTAAGATGACCATTGGAAAAGGAAGCCGAGCTGGAAAAAGGATTAGGAAAGTACTTACAAGGGATAGCCAGGGTAATGAAGGTCGCTGGAAAAAAAAGACTGATTTGGTCTTGGATACCTCCTCAAAGCACATGAGAAGAGAAAGCAAATAGAGTAGAACATACAAAGAAGGTTGGCTCGTCTTTTTGGTATGGTTGTGGAGTGGGACCCCATGACTTTCCCTCCGATCTTTCACACCTTCTTCTCTACAGGCTATGAGCATGGAAAGCTGGATTCTGATGATGTGTTGGTGATTCTGGAACTAGCATTTCAGAATTTTTTTTATAGAAGTGGATGAAGAAAAGCTGCAAAGGAAGATGGTGATCGACATGACTGGAGAAGAAAAAGTGGGGAAAGCAAGTATGAGTCACATGGTGCACCCGTGTCCCCCGGGCTTTGTGTTGAAGAATTGAAGTGTTACTGAACTTCCTGTAATTTTTAAATCTACTCCAAAGTAATGCTTTGAAACAATCTTAATTGCCTTTGCCCAAAGGCATTAAGAATCATTTTGTATTGGCTTATGTTTAACAATGATCATTAAATATATGACAATCACGATGCATTTTCTTCATTTGATCTATCTATATTCTTTTATTCTTTCATTATTATTTTTGTCTATACTTTTTTATATTGTTTCCTTCTCACCTATTTCCAGGTGCCCCGAAACGGAATATGAGGACCATCGCATCAATAATTTTGAAGTTGATTTTGAAAGACCTATTTGCGCGAGCGATTTTGACACTGACGAAGATGTTGAAGATTATGTTTTCCCCCTGATATGTTAAGAATAATAGAACAATAAGAGAAGCAAGTTTTGCCTAAAAAAAAGCCGTTGAAAGTCATAAACTTGGGGAGTGAAGAGGAAATAAAAGAGGTCAAAATTGGAACCTCGATTTCATCATCCATTAGGCAAGAGTTGATAGCCTTACTTCGAGAGTATGTAGACGTATTCGCATGGTTCTACCAAGACATGCCAGGGCTAGACTCTGATATTATGGTCCATAAACTTCCTTTAAGGACAGATTGCAAGCCGATTCCGCAAAAATTGAGAAGGATGAGGCCTGAAATGTAGCTGAAGATAAAAGAAGAAGTGAAGAAGCAGTTTGATGCCGGATTCTTGTAAGTGGCAAAATATCTGGAATGGGTAGCAAATATCATCCTGGTGCCGAAAAAAAATGGTAAAGTATGAATATGCATCGACTATCGGGATTTGAATCGGGCAAGCCCTAAAGATAATTTTTCGTTGCCGCATATCAACACCTTGGTGGATAACACTGCAAAGAATTCCATTTTCTCCTTCATGGATGGATTCTCAATATATAATCAGATCAAGATGGCTCCGAAGGATATGGAGAAAACCATATTCTTAACGATGTGAGGAACTTTCTACTATAAAGTAATGCCATTTGGATTAAAGAATTTCGAGGCAATATACCAAAGAGCCATGGTAACCCTGTTCCATGATATGATGCATAAAGAGATAGAAGTTTATGTCAATGACATGATTGCAAAGTCACAAGGAGAAGATAAGCATGTTGCGAATCTTAAGAGACTCTTTGAAAGGTTGCGAATCTTAAGAGACTTTTTGAGTTACATTGCTCGATTCATCTCTCAACTCACTGATAAGTGTGACCCAATATTCAAGCTACTCATGAAGCATGATTCAGGGGAATGGGATGAAGACTGCCAAAAGGCTTTTGATAAAGTTAAACACTATTTGTCAAACCCAACAATATTAATGTCGCTTGTTTTGGGAAACTCGCTGATATTGTATTAGTCAGTGTTTGAAAAATCCATGGGTTGTGTGTTGGGGCAGCATGATGAGACTAGAAAGCAAGAACAAGCCATCTACTATCTCAACAAGAAGTTCACAGATTATGAGCTAAAATATTCATCGGTAGAAAGGCTCCTTGGCTTGGATTGCCCGTAGACTCAGACAATATATGTTGTATCACACGACTTGGCTGATTGCAAAATTAGATCCCATTAAATACATATTCGATGCACCTTCATTGTCAGGAAGAAAGACGACATGGAAAATACTGCTTTTCGAATATAACATCGTATGTGTGAACCAAAAGGCTATAAAAGGTAGCACAGTAGCTGAATTCCTAGCAAGCCGGGCTGTGGAGGATTATGAGCCTTTGAACTTTGACTTCCCAGATGAGGACTTAATGTGCATCTCTCAATAAGATGAGGCTCTTCTAGAGGAAAAGATATGGAAAATATATTTTGATGATGCGTCAAATGCCATGAGGCATGAGGTTGGTGTAGTGCTTATATCCCCGGAAGAAGATTATTATCCTTTCACTGCCAGGTTGGATTTTGACTGTACTAACAATACCGCAGAATACTAGGTGTGTACTATGGGCCTTGTGCTGCTATTTAAAGAAAGATTAAGACACTAAAGGTCCTTGGAGATTCAGCTCTGGTAATATACCAACTGCGCGGGGAATGGGAAACTCGAGATACAAAGTTGATCCGATATTCGGAACTCATACTGGGTCTGATCAGAGAATTCAAAGAAATAATTTTTAATTACTTACCTGAGAAGAAAACCGAATGACCGATGCCCTAGCCATTCTAGTTGCAATGTTTAAAGTGAACGAGGGGCCGAGGTTGTGCCTATTAAGATAAGTATATATAAGTCTCCTGCCCATTGCTTAAGCATCGAAGAGGAGGCAGATGGTCTCCCTTGGTATCATGATATATTGCAATACATCAAGAGTCAACAATACCCGAAACAAGCAACAGAAAATGATAAGAGAACCCTGAGGAGAATGGCGATGGGTTTCGTCTTAGATGGGGGGATTCTCTACAAGAAAGGGAAGGATCAGGTGCTACTGAGGTGTGTTGATTCTGTCGAAGCTAAGAGGATCGTCGAGGAAGTCCACGATGAGATATGTGGCACTCTTGCCAATGGCTACATGTTGGCCAAGCAGATTATGAGGAAGATATATTACTGGCTAACGATAGAAGGTGATTGCATTAATTGTTCCTGAAAAAGCCATAAATGCCAATTATATGCGGACAAGATTCATGTTCCCCCATCACTATTGCATGTCATGACCGCTCCATGGCCATTATCTATGCGGGCGATGGATATGATCAGGCCCATTACCTCGAAAACTTTAAATGGACACCGTTTCATCTTCGTGGTTATAGACTACTTCACAAAAATGGGTAGAAGATGCTTCTTATGCCAAAGTGACGAAGTCAGTAGTGTGCAGATTCATCAAGAAGGAAATTATATGCCGATATGGGCTTCCGGAGAGAATAATTTTAGATAATGCTCTCAATTTGAATAATAAGATTATGAAAGAAGTGTGCACTCAGTTCAAGATCGAACACCACAATTCAGTTCCTTATCGCCTGAAAATGAATGGGGCAGTAAAAGCAACCAACAAAAATATAAAGAGGATTGTCCAAAAGATGGCTGATGTATACAAGGATTGGCACGAGAAGTTGCCTTTTGCTCTTCACGCATATCGCACTTCGGTCCGCACATCCACGGGTGCTACACCTTTCTCTTTAGAATATGGAATGAAAGCAGTGTTGCCTATCGAGGTTGAAATTCCTTCCCTCTGTATTTTGATGGAGGTCGGCTTAGAAAAAGTAGAATGGGTCAGGGCCCGTTACGAGCAGTTGAATCTCATTAAGGAGAAAAGGCTGAAGGCTATATGCCATGGCCCGATATACCAAAAAAAGATGATACGAGCCTATAATAAAAAGGTTCGCCCTATGCAGTTTCGTGAGGGGGAATTGGTATGTAGACACCCATTTTTGTCCAGGTAGTTTAACTTTATTTTAATTTTAATTTTTAATTTTAATTTTAATTTTAATGTTAATTTTTGAAATAATCAGAAATAAAAAAAAGAGGAATAATAATAAATAAAAAAACAAAAGGAAAAATAAGAAAAAAAAAGTTTAGGTCAAATTGAAACTCTTATTTGATTAGGATTGAAATCCAAAATTTGGGATAAATGTGGAAAAAGGATTTTTTATCCTGATCAGGATTAGAACTCCAGATCAAAGTGCACTAGAACTCTCTCATGATTTTTCCTATAAAAGGACCTTGGATTCAAGAGAGCAAAAACACAAAGTCTCAGAAAACATAATCATCAGAGAGCAAACAAGCAAGAAATCGATGAAAAAAAAGGGATAAGCAAATTTTCTTTTTTTGAGAGCTGTGGGATTCGAAATTTTTTGGGTTTTAGGTTCTAGGAGTTGTTTCAAGAAATCCAATGGTAGGAATTTAGGATAGGGTGAGAGGAAGCTTAGGTCAAATTTTGGAGATCATCTGTCGGAGAAGATCGGAAGGGTTGAAGTCACTGGTTTCAAACCTAGATCTAGGATTTTTGGAGGTGATTTTGGAAAAACCAAGTTGATTTTCGAATAGAGGAGGTTGAGAGGAAGATTTGGTGAATTTTTGGATTTTTCTGGGTTCAATGATCGGCAACGAGCAGCGGTGATCGATGATGAGCGGCGATGACGACAGTGGAAGATGGCTATCGATTTCTGCGTTTAAAGAACAGTGAGTGTTGTTCTTGGGGAGGGGAGAGGAAATTCAAGAGGAAAGAGTTTTTTCTTTTATAAAAAAAAGAGGGTAAGAAATGAAATAAAAAAAAAATCTAGTGTTTCAAAGGAAGCAGCAGCCGGGTTGGGTCAGGATGCTGCTATTTGTTTTTTTTTTTTGAGTTATTTTCTGTTATTTTAATTTCTTTTCTGTTTTTGTTGTTTTTTATTTCATGTTTATTTTATTATGATTATTAATTTATTTTATTTTATTTTACTTTATTTTATTTTATTTTATTTTATCTTATATTATTATTTGTTTAGTTTTTATTAATTATTAATTTTGACTAATTTTATTTAGTGTGATCATTGCAGGTATTCTTTTATGATTGACCTTTTTATTTGAATTTTTTTGATAATTTCTTTTCTTTTCTTATTTCTTTTATTTTATTTGGTATAGATTATTGTATATTGATTCATTATAAATCATTTATTATTTATTATTATTATTATGATATTTGTAATTGAATTAGATTAATTTTTAATTGAGTTTTTATAGTTGATTATTAATTAAATCAAAATAATAAATGGAGATCTTTTCGGAAGATGAAATTTGAGGAGATCACGATTGGTTGATTTCTAAGAAATTTTTAGGTGAGAAAACTCTCTTAAAAATTCTCTAGATTGATGAAAAGGTTTTTAAGGGATAATTTTCGATACCAAAAAGGTCAAAATTTATTTTCTTAAAATAATTAATTTTCAATGATCATTTCTAAATCATAATTTTTTATAATTAATGCTTAATAAAAAAAATCAAGAATAAATTAAGATCTCTTTTGAGGATGAAATTCAAGGAGATCCCAATTGGTTGATTTCTAAGAAAATTCTAGGTGAGAAAACTCTCTTAAAAATTCTCTAGAATGATGGATAGATTTTTAAGAGATAATTTTCGATATTGAGGTCGAGATTTGTTTTTGAGCAAACATGAAAAAAATATAAGTTTTTAATTATGAAGATTAGACTTAGGTTTAAATGTCTTGCATAAGACTTAACTTTTTTTGACGACGAAGCCTCTTTATAGGAAAGATTAATTTCTTTTGAATACTCTCGAGGTGAGGAAACTTTTTTAGCAATTCCTCCAAATTGATGGAAGAGAGACCTAAAAAATGATTTCCGATAATTTTAACTTAAACAATTTAAAATGAAGATAGGATAGATAAGACCATTTAGTTAGACTTTTTAGTATCACAAGACTAATTAGGTACTATCTTTAGGATAGGCGTTGTAGGGTTGCTAATCCTTCCCCACACGTAATCGAACTCCCGAACCTAGATAAGTAGACCAGAACCTATTCTTTTTAGGGTGCCTTACTCAAGCTTAGGATTACTTTAAAGAGGATTGATTCGTATAGGTGACTAATCACACCTAGCAAGATGATTATTGGCGATTGCATGATTTGTGTCTAGCATGCTGAATTTGTATTTGGCACGTTATGACAATTTGGCTACTCCACTGGGGACATTAGAGAGTCGAGCCATAGATTAGTCTTGTGATACCTTGGGTTTTAATAATTGGTCTTAAAAAATGCTCAGTTTTTATCTTTATCATCATTTTAATTTTAATTTTGTTATTGTGCTAACAACTCTTGTTTTCTTGTACATTGGTGGAAAAAAAAAGGTTTGTTATGTTCCTTCGCACACACTACACGATGCATATCATAAGTCCTATATTCGGGCTCGTCCTTTTAGGAGGGGGTAAAGTACCTACGCCCTCGTGAGGTGATAACCTCCGCAATCGCTAGCGAAAAACCCTCAAGATGTAAAGTACCAAAGCTTTCGTGAGGTGATAACCTTCGCAGCAGCTTTGGAAAATACTCTCACCCAAATTGAACCCTTTCGGTTGGAGCCTGTGATGGACGAGGAATAGGGTGACTTACTCGTCCTCCATGGATGAAGTTACGGAGCAATTTGGGAACCTTTTTAGCTTGGTCAATTCTCCTAAATCCAACATATAAATAACACTTAAGTGGCCAATTTTAGGATGAAGCCTTGCCAACCCTTGTATAGAAGAGAACCTGAAATTAGGACACATGAAGGAACACTTCTTACCTTACACATGTATTTTTATACTTATACCTTTTCATTGACATGATATAATGTTTAGTACTTGTTTGTCTTACACCTGATTGTTTTGTTGGTGTATTCTTATTGATATGATGTAATGCTCCTTACTTACACATGTTGTTGTTGTACTTTTATCCTTACATTGTTTGTTGATATGATGTCTAACTTTTTTATTTCGTTTTATTTTTTTCATACATCATGCATCATCATAGAACTATCTTGCCATATAACGATTTAGACAAAAAGAATTTCGACTAAATCCATGGAAAGTCTAACAGTTGCCAAGCATGAGTCTGCTAGTAGTCTGAAGCTTAGATCTGAAGCAGTCCAGCGAAATACAGGAGATTGTCTTCTAGCAGGGTATGTTTCCACTCTTCTTGAGAAGGTTCATATGGATCTAACACAGATTGACCTTGGGGATTTGATCAATATCTAGAAATCTTGGGATGCAACCCGACAAGAGGCATTTAGAGAAAAATATAGGGATCTAGGTTTGCTTCTCTCCATTGAAGTCGATAATACCTTGATAAGGGCCATGATACAGTTCTGGGATCCCTCATATAGATGTTTAGTGTTCAATGAGGTAGACATGGTTCCAACTATCGAAGAATACTCAGTGCTACTTCGTTTGGATCCCTCGAGTCCGGACAAGGTTTACTGGAAGAATAAGATGAGTTATTGGAAGAAGTTAGCTAAGATTATGGGAGTCAGCTTGCCAGAAGCTGACAAATTTGTGAAGACAATGGGTAAGAGTACTTGTATTCCATGGAACATTCTACGAGACTTCATTATCAAACACTCAGATGACGATGAAGGTATGAGGGTGATGGCCCTAGCTATTTATGGACTGGTAATCTTTTCGAAGATATTAGGATATGTTGAAATTACTGTAGTGATTTTTCAGTACCAGGTTAATGTGGCACCAGCTATCCTAGCCGAGACTATCAGATCACTGAACCATTGTAGACATACTGGGAAAGGACGTTTCACCGGATGTGTACAGTTGCTTTACATCTGGATGAAAAGCCATTTTGAGTGTGAAGAGTCAAGGTTCCAAAAATCATACTTCACCACCAACACCCCTATCAAGGAGTTCTGCGAAAGTACATGGCCTGAGTCGAAGATAAAGGAAGATTGGGTATTCATGTTGCAAGAGCTTACGAACCATTAGGTAGTTTGGAAAGCACCATGGATGAGACATGACTCAGTACTATTTAGCTATGGGGATCAATCTTAGGTTCCTCTCCTTGGACTTTGGGTGCCATAAGTTATTCTCCTATCATGATACGAAGACGAGCAGGGTATGAACAGTTCGTGCCAATGGCCTATGGACTTAACCAGTTAGATTTCTCCTATTCAGATAAAGGGGTTACCAATAAAATAGGGGAAGTTACGAAGGCTTGGAGGCAAATGGTTAGAGTGGATGGAGGTAGACTCTCATATAACACTACTCCTGAATACTCTATATGGCATGCCAAGCGAGCAAAAGATGTTGTGATTTCTTGTGAAAGAAGTCCTGATGGTCCAGCCCAGGCTATAGTCCCTGTGTCACATCCTAAATCCGGGAGTGTGACCGGCCAGAGACAAGTATGTGCCTTTGCCTCCGAAGCCTTAAACATTCCTCTACCTAACAAAATTTTGGCATGACCTCACCCGATATGGGGGGTTACCGAACCTGCAAAACATGCATAATAATAATAACACATGACATCCCGGTTAGGACACCTCCAACTAGGGAGTAACCGAGATGCCCCATAGCAGACGCACAAAGTGAACCATGATGCATATATATATACAATACCAAAATGCAGACAACAATCTCGGTCTCCGACCGAAAAACTACATCACACATAATACAACATACATAGACAAAATAATATATGACATCCTTGGGTGACTGTGCACGGCTCTTCCATCAAGCAACGCATCACCTCGTCAAAACGGTATGCCATGCTCACCGACTATTGGTCACGAGCTAAGCTGACGGGGAGGATAAGGGATCGGGTCGATCAATATCTGAAAAAGAAAAATAACTAAAGGGTGCGTCATAAGGATCCAGTGAGCAAACGCAGGATTAGTAAAGTCTATGGAAAAGGCTCGTAAATCATATTAACCAATACCACATTGATGTTCCTATCCAACATCACAAACATCCATAACATCCGGTAGGGTCCGTAGACTCCTACAAATCGGTAAGGCTCGAAAGCTCCTACAAAACCGGTAGGGCACGAAGGCTCCCACATATCCAGTAAGGCACGAAGGCCATAACATCTAGTAGGGTCTGTAGACTCCTACAAATTGGTAGGGCTCGAAAGATCCTACAAAACTGGTAGGGCACGAAGGCTTCTACATATCCAGTAGGGCACGAAGGCAGCCTACAATCTGGTAGGGCACAATGGCAGCCTACAAATCCAAGCATAGCTCAACATTACAATAAACATGCATCACAAAGCATTTAAAGAAGCACACAAGCAAGGAAACAATGTGGCACCATACGATCGACCACTCATACATCAATCCAAATGCAACCTTGTTACCGAATGAGTTTCTGTGCTATCGGAATCCATTTCATTCGATGTGAGCCTTTTCTACCTTACTAATCCGCGTACGCTTTCATAACATTTTCTAAAACTTAGTATTGTGTCTAAATCACCAAGGTCTTATTAATATCATCCATCTATCTCGGATTAGTACATAATCATCACTTATCCATTCCTTGGACCTTTTTCTCGCGTCTTTACGAGAATTGAATACCATAAGGCAATTCTACGTCATGCACATTACCATTTACCAACTCGAGTGCATTATAGTCCATCATCGATACATTCATACAATCACAATTAGTAAGTCAGAACGTAATCTAGCGATCCTACGTTTATCGCTACACGTTTACTCACAGTGCTCTTAGCGAGATAAACTAGATCCTTGTGCTCCGGAGCTCTTCTAACCACGGACTCAGCTAATCCGCGCTCCTAGCACATAAACAGACATTTCATAAATATTTTATAATTATGAAACATTCACATTGTCCAAATTGTAGCTAATTAGCTACTATCCGAAATTTTAGAGCTTAGCTATTTAAGCTTTATAATTTTTACACCTAGCTCGGATGGAAATCTGGAGCAATGATCAACTGGAAAGTTGCTCCCCCGAGCCTAGAAAAGCCAATGGTGGCCTCGGATGGTGGTGGTAGGTGGCGGCACCACCACTCTTCTACTAAAGAGCTTCGGCCAAAGCTATATCTTGGCCTCCTTTCACTTCCAATGCCGTATAACACTAGTATATGACTTAACGGAGTGGAGGAACACCTCCCGTGGTGGTGAAAGTGGTGGCACAAAGTGGTTGGCCACCATGATGCATTCGGCCAAGCTTGGATTTCCACCTCCAAGCCACTTTTTCAATCAACCAACCCCAAATAATGGATGTAGAGGTTGATTTAGGACCACCCATGGTGGTGGTTTAAGTGGTGGCTATGTTGGAAACCACCTAAGGCAAAATGGCCATAAAGAGAAACACATAGCTTCTCCTAGTTTCTTGAAAAACTAGCACCCAATAAGTGATCCTCACCTTCTAGATAGTAAGAATATGTATTTTGTTGGCTTGGTGATGAGTATAAATCAAGAGATCAAGCTTACTAAGCTTTTAGCTATGGAGTTTTTCACTTTGGTTAGGTTTTCTCAAGGAGGAAGATGAAGCAAATCCTTTAGGCATAAGAAAATGAGACCCATGGAAAAACATGGGGTATTGGCTGCATTTTGTAGCCATTTCCCCATGCCAAATGTCAAGCAAGGAGCCTATGGCCCATTTTTTGTCTTTTAGTGCCTAAACGGGCGCTCATGAAATTTTTATGTTTGGAAGCTCGTTTTTCACTTTTCTCGACACGGATATGTTTAAAATATTATTAATATAACAATAAGACCACATGGTCGTGTGCTTTTTCTACAAGCATATATAAACTTGATCCACCGTCTATGAATCGTTTAAAGAGACACGAGTCGATCTTTGTCTTACGAGGGTCTTACACCCGGACACCATGCTGAGGATAGAATTGGCAAAAAGGAAGTTACAAAAAGAGAAAGATGAACTAGGGGAAGAAAATTAGAAACTACTATCAAAGATAGAAGAGTTAGAAAAAGGTTTGAGCAAGAAAAAAGGAAGAGTCAAGAAGCTTCGATCAAAGGTTCAGAAGTTGGAAGATGGTTTGATAGAACGAGACGAGATTATTCAAAAACTTACTGAGGATAGTGACACTTTGAAGGTATCTTTGGAGAATATGGAAGAGGCATCTTCATCCATGACTCTGGAACTTAAACGTCTGGAAGAGGAAAATGAAGAGTCACAAGAAGAACAAAGGAAACGAGAATCAGAATGCTTAGAATTGACTATCAAGATCATGGATTTGGAAAAAGAATGCTTACAACTCCGAGAAGCGAACTCGAAGAAGCAGAATCTTCTGAACAACATGTTTGATCACTTTAGTGTAGCATCTTGCAAGGCAGAAGATATGCATGATAGAATCATGGAGCTAAAGGCAAAAGTGCACCCTTTCTAAGAAAATGGCCAGCTTATGTTCGAACTTTTGGATGAAGCACAATTTTGTTACCGTCAAATTGTCAAGTTCCTTCGGAAACGTTAGATTTATCATGTTTTTAGGATTACTGTAAGGATCTTCATATTTTATGGTTTGACTTAAGATTTTTAGAGTTAGTTGGATTTTTATATCCTTTAGGATTTTTATTATTGTTTTAGGATTGTTTTGGCTTTTAGGGTTTCTATGGATTTTGTGATTTTTTTTATAAATTAAGATTCATTTTGTCTACAATTGTTATGTGGCTGGTATCCCATCATATACATGTCATCTATATATATACATTATCATTCTAACTTTACATTTTTAAACATGACATCCTGATTTAAAAAATTTTGATAAAGGTTCAAGGATAGCTCGGCAATCGAAATCTTCGGGACAGCCCGCTCGTCATCCTTATAACACTAGATCAAAAGCTAGAGTAATGGCCGAAGAGCAAGCCTCAAGGATAGTTAGGGTGGAACAAGTTCATGATGAGATTGGAGAAAATTTAAGCACATTGTTAGAAATGATGAGTAGTTTGAAGGGAAAAGATAAAGCAGATGAATCCGGTTCTCAAGGGAAAGACCGAAATATAGGCGAATCTTTGTGTCCACCAGGTTTCCCATCTCAGGTTCAAATGTCTCAACAGGATCAGTCACAACAGGCGCCATTGATGGCAGGATTCAACTATCCATATGCTCAACCTCAAGTCTCAGGATATACCATTCTTGCTCTTGGGGTAAAGACGGATCCTGTTCAAGTCTCAGACTTAGATGATCCTAAAGAGCAAGAGAGGCTAAAAGTAGTTGAAGAGATTGACTCTCGAAAGATGAAACTGATTGAAGAAAGACTTCGGGCTGTTGAGGGGTTATATTTCTATAGTTCTATGGAAGCTGAAGGGCTTTGTCTGATGCCAGATGTGGTAATACCGCTTAAGTTCAAGAATCCTGATTTTGAAAAGTATGATGGGACCATATGCCCCATATCTCATATCACCATGTACTATCGAAAGATGGCTGCTCATATGAAAGATGACAAGCTGCTTGTCCATATCTTCCAGGACAGTTTTACAGGTCTTGCTGCCAGATGGTACGTAGCTTGATAAAAAATGGGTTCACACTTGGAAGGAGTTAGCCAAGGCATTCACCAACCAGTACAAACACATTGTTGACATGGCCCCTGACTGCCTGTCTTTACAAAACATGGAGAAAAAGTCCACGAAAAGTTTCAAGGACTATGCTCAGTGATGAAGGGATATTGCTGCCCAGATCCAACCACCTTTAACCGAGAAGGAGACCACTGTGTTGTTTGTTAGCACTCTTAAGGCCCCATAATATGATAGAATGATTGGAAATGCCACGAAGAATTTTGCCGATATGGTGATTTTCTGAAATTATAGAGAACGCCATCAAGAGTGGTAAGATTGAAGGAGGGGAGTCCACCGTAAAGAAGAGTGGCACTTCCAAGAAAAAAAAAGCTGATGTTCAAGCCGTTGCATATGGAGGGCAATAAATGGGAGGCTATATTCCATAACCCATGTACCAGCCTTACTTTCCAAACACGAATGCCATTGCCCCGATTCCATACACATATCCACCTACACCACCACAAGCATTTCAGCCAAAATTTTGCCCCAGATCGCCAGTTTCTCCAGTCAGACCACTAATACAAACTCATCAACCTATAAATAACCCGCGACGACCACGAGTTGGCCAGGAAAAAACACCTATTGATCCGATTCCCATGTCTTATACAGACTTACTCCCTGACCTTATCAAAAATAATTTGGTTGCACCGGTATACTTGGAGCCTTTGAAACCTCTAAATCCCAGGTGGTATGATCCTAATGCCAGATGTGACTACCATTCAGGAAATATTGGACACTCTACAAAAAATTGCACTGCATTGAAGTATAAGGTGCAAGGCCTCATCAAGACCGGTTTGATAAACTTCGAGGAGAAATGTGGGCCAAATGTTAGTGGTAATCCTCTACCAAACCATGTTGGGCCAGCGGTCAATGCTTTGGGGGATGATAAAATCACTGTCATTGAGAGAAATTTGGATAAAGTTACAACTTCAATGAACCATATTTTTGATGTTTTGATCGAAGCCGACATGATTCGTCCTGTATCGACCAATTTGAATAATCACCATGGCCGGTATGACCCAAGTAAGACTTGGAAGTATCACAGGGGGCAGTTGGTCATTCTATTCAGAATTGTGTTGAGTTCCGATGGGAATTGCAAAAATTGATGGATTTCTCCCATATTGAATTCTATAAGGAGTATGGGGCATATAAGATTAATGTCGTGATTGAAGAATCTTCATTGCCCATTGTAAAACCAATAACGTTCTTCTATGAGAAAATGACAAGCAGATTGAAAGTGAGAAGCCAGTTTGTGCTAAGAAGCCTGTTGTTACAATCAGTGTCCCGAGCCTTTTCTCATACCAAATGACAAGGCAGTACCTTGGAGATACGGATGTGATGTCATAACTCAAGATCCTAATGGTGGTACAATCGTGATTAATTCTGAAACAGCCAAGACTGCAAATTTGACTGGGGTAGGGGTTATGACTAGGAGTGGGCGTTGTTATTCGCTCGAAATGCTTGAAAGGGATAGGAAAAGCAAAAGAAGAAGAAAATAATGAAGATCCAGGAAGCAAGACAAACCCATTGGTGGTTGAATATGTTGAGTATAAGAAGCCAGTGACTGAGAAAAAAACTTGTGAGTTTTTGAAGTTGATAACACAGTGAGTATAGTGTTGCAGAACAGTTGAACAAAATGCCAGCCCAAATTTCACTATTGTCTTTACTGTTTAATTCCAAGCCTCATAGAGAGGCTTTGTTGAAAGTGTTGTATAAGGCATATGTGGCTTACAACATTTCTGTGGAGAATGTGAATCACATTACAGGGAATTTGGTAGCTGCTAATTTTATAACTTTTAATGATGATGAGATCCCTCCAGAGGGCAGGGCTAGTACCAAAGCTCTCCATATCACAGTCAAATGCAAGAGCCATGTTATGGCCAAAGTTCTTATAGATAATGGTTCTTCCATTAACGTCATGCTAATGACTACATTATCCAAGTTGTCGATTGATGTGTATCACCTCTAACCTAGTCATATGATTGTGAGAGCCTTTGATGGAACCAGTTTAGAAATTTTGGGAGATATTGAGATGCCTTTGTAGATCGTCCCTTTCACTTTCAATATAAAGTTTTAGGTTATAGAGATCTCGCCATCTTATAGTTGTTTGTTGGGAAGGCCATGGATTCATATGGCAGGAGCGACCCCATCATCATTGCACCAGAAAATCAAGTTTGTTATGGAAGATTATTTTGTATGTGTTAATTGAGAAGAAGATTTGTTGGTAATAAAGTCCCCGACCACTCCTTATGTGGAGGCAGCTGATGAAGTGCTGGAATTTTCATTCATATCTTTTGAGTTTATCAACGCGACTTATGTGGGTGAAGGGTCTAAGGTGCCTGCTCTATGTTTTTCTCGAATAGTTAGCATGTTGTTCAAGCATACTATTGGAATGGGCTGGTTTGTTGGATTCAGATTAAGGAAGAATCTTCAAGGGATCAGGGAGATGCCAGTGATACAAGAAAACAAGGAAAGGTTTAGGATAGGTTACAAGCCGACCAGGAAAGATTGAGAGATGATTGAAGCTGAGAAGAGGGAAAAAAGGATTGTTCTCATGATGGGGTATGAGTGGGAGCCAAAGAAGTTGGTCATTCCTTATTTCTGTTCCACTTTTCATTCAGGAGGATGTATTTACCCTGATATGCCTCAACTAAGCTTAGAATGAGCTTTTTCAGAGCTTTCGATTCAAGTGGTAGAGAAAGAAGGAGTGAAGTATGATAGTGAAGGAAATTTGTTCGTGTACCCATGTCCACCCGAAATGGACTTGGGTGATTGGAAAATGACAAAGCTGCTGGTTATCCTTGAATCTCATAAAATGTAATGCAGTGAGTCAAGTCCCTAGTTGCTCATGCCCAAGGGCATTAGGGATGGTCTTTTATATATGGGATATTTTATTCGTTATTATTTTAATAAAATAGCAATGCGATGCATTTTCATTCCCTCTTTCATTCATCATTGCCGTTTTTTCTTCTTCATATACCAATAAATATTCTTTCAATTTCGTTCAATTTCAGGATTCCAAGTAATGAATACAAAGACAATCATAACAATAATTTGGGATTCGATTTTGAAAATTAAGTTCTTGTTGGTGAATTTGATAACGAAGAGGATTCAAATGATTATACTTTGTCTCCAGATTTATTGAGATTAATGGAACAAGAAAAGAAACTGATTAAGCCACATCAAGAGGTTACTGAGATGATCAATTTAGGAGATGAAGAGAATAGAAAAGAAGATAAAATCGACACGTCATTGTTGCCTGCTCAAAAGAAAAGATTAGAAGAGTTGCTTAGAGAATTTGTGGATATGTTGGCATGATCATACAAAGACATGCCGTGTTTGGATACAGATATTATGGAGCACAAATTGCCTTTGAAGCCAGAATGCAATCCAATGCAACAAAAGTTGAGACGGATGAAGCCATAAATGTTGTTGAAGATCAAAGAAGAAGTGAAGAAGTAGTTTGATGCAGGCTTTCTGGAGGTAGCTAAGTACTCGGAGTGGGTAGCCAACATAGTCCCAGTTCCTAAGAAAGATGGAAAGGTGAGAATGTGTGTGTATTACAAATATCTGAACAGGGCAAGTCTAAAGGATAACTTTCTTTTGCCTCACATTGACACTCTCATGGATAACAGTACCAGACATTCCACGTTTTCATTCATGGATGGTTTTTCATGGTATAACCAGATTAAGATGGCCTCGGAAGATATGGAGAAAACCACATTTGTTAAAGTGTGGGGAACCTTTTGCTAAAAGTCATGCCTTTTGGGTTGAAAAATACTGGAGCTACTTACCAAAGGGCAATGGTGACTCTGTCCCATGACATGATGCATAAGGAGATTGAGGTGTATATGGATGATATGATAGCAAAATCCCGTGAGGGAGAAGATCATTTAGTTAATCTCAGGAAATTGTTTGAAAGATTGAGAAAGTTTCAGCTGAGATTGAATTTTGCCAAGTGCACGTTCGGTGTCAGGTCAGACAAGTTGTTGGGTTTTGTGGTTAGTGATAGAGGGATCGAAGTGGATCTAGATAAAATACTGGCAATTTAAAATTTATCTCCCCCTCATACGCAAAAAGAAGTGAGAGGTTTCTTGGGAAGGTTGAACTATATAGCATGCTTTATTTCCCAACTTACTTTCAAATATGATCCTATCTTCAAGCTTCTTAGCAAGCATGATATCGGTGAATGGATTGAAGAATGTCAGGAAGCTTTTGAAAAAGTTAAAAAATACCTATCAATCTGCCAGTGTTGTTTCCTCCAATTCCAGGGAAACTGTTGATTCTGTATTTGACAGTATTTGAGAAATCCATGGGATGTGTTCTGGGGCAACGAGATGAAACAAGGAAGAAAGAACATGCCATCTATTATCTGAGTAAAAAGTTCATTGATTATGAATCTAGATACTCATCACTAGGAAATATTTGTTGCGCTCTAGCATGGACAGCTCACCGACTCAGGCAGTATATGTTGTATAGTTCAACGTGGCTCATAGCAAGGTTAGATCCTCTGAAGTATATTTTGAGAAGCCTTCGTTATCAAGAAGAATTGCAAGATGGCAAGTCACTTTGTCTGAATATGACATTGTCTTTGTGACTAAGAAAGCAATAAAAGAAAGTGTGATAGCTGAATTCCTGGCGGATCGAGCTTCCGAAGAATATGAGCCAATGTAATTTGATTTCTCGGATGTGGATTTGATGGCCATTTTAGATGGAGATGATAAAGAGTGTGAAGAAAAACCCTGGAGGATGCTCTTTGATGGAGCTTCTAATGCTTTGGGGCATGGAATTGGGATAGTCTTGATATCCCCAGATGGTCAATATTATCCGATTACTGCACGATTGGATTTTAATTGCATTGGATTTTAATTGCACCAACAATATGGTTGAGTAAGAGGCATGCGTCATGGGTTTGCAAGAGGCGATTGAAAGAAAGATTGATGTGTTGGAAGTATATGGTGATTCAACTCTGGTTATTTATCAGTTGAAAGGAGAATGGGAGACAAAAGATTCAAAGTTGATCCTATACCAGAAATACATAACTGAGTTAATCAAGCAATTTCAGAAGATTCAGTTTCAACACCTTGATGCATTCAAATTAGTGTATCTTATTTAACCTTGAACTAGAATGATCAATTGTTAAGTATAGTAGTAAGCAAGGGTCGAATCCACAGAGATTGGTTTTAATTTATAAGTTGGTTAAAAAACTTTAGTTCTAAGACAATAAAAGAAAAGGGGTTTTAAATTGTTTTGAAATTAAATTAAACAAGAAAAGTAAGAAGCAAAGAAATAAGATAATATCAAATAAGATAAAAGTATGGTTAAGAGGTCATTCGCCACCATTAAACATCATTAAGAATCAATATCAGATTTATCAACATCAATAATCTATCAAAACTATCAACCGTAGATAACAACAAACAGTGTTACCCTAGTCCTTCCTTAGTTCATTGTTAAATAGGATAAACACCACTACTTAATCTCTAACAATCAAATAACCTAGGATAAACATCTCTAAAGTTCGTTGTTAAATAGGATAAACACCACTACTTAATCTCTAACAATCAAATAACCTAGATAAACATCTCTAAATTTAATTTGTAGCAACCTTATGATGAGAAAGATAGGTTGATCTAAGAAACAAACACATAAACATGGATTGTTTAACTTAAGTTATGTTACACTTTGCAATTATTGAAAACTTGACCATAATCATTGTCGCAACCTAAAAAATAACAACAAGTCTCATCGCAAGACTTTATTATTTGTTAGGCGTGACATTGAAAAAATCGAGGAAAAATCGATCTCATTCCTCTTGAAATAAAACGAGGGTTTGAAAACAACCTCGGAAAAAGTCATGGAGTCGCCACCAATCTTTTTTGCTAGGTGTGATCGGCCGCCTATTAAAACTGATTTTATAAAATATTTTAAAATTAATTAAAATATTTTTAAAAATTCCAAGTCTGCGTTATAAACCAGAGAATCGAGTTCGGGACTCGGTTACGTGCGGGGAAGGATTAGCACCCCCACAACGCCCTTATATAACGGTACCTTATTAATCATGTGTTATCTCAAGTCTCGGTAAAAAATCGATTTTTAATTTATTATTTCAAGTTAATTCCCAATTTAAAGAAAAATAACTTCATTTTTTATTGAAAATGATCCAAAATTTATTAATTCAAAATTTTCCTATATTTCTCGACAAAATCGGCAAAATATAGAAATTTTTATTTATTTGGAAAACTTTCCCAATCATTCTTGTTTTTTGAAAGAAAGATATTCCTTTATTAATGATAATTGATGATATCCCTCCAGAAACCCGGTAGAGAACTCATGAATTATTTTAACTCGGGAATATATTTATTTTTTATTGAAAATCATTATCTTTTTTTTTTTATTTATAAAAAACATTTAAAAAATGAATATGAACATGTGTGACATAAATAAAATGACATAGCAAAGTCTAGATAATATAATGCAACCTAAATATTATGACATAATTCAAATGGCATAACATATTCTAAATGAAATGAAATGAAATGGTTTAGATAACCTAATATTCTAAATGAAATGAAATATTCTAAATGAAATGAGATATCCTAAATGACATAATATATTTTATATGAAAGGAAATAACCTAAGTAACATGGTATATTCTAAATGGAATAAAATGATTTAAATGACATGGCAAATGTAAATGATTAAACCTAAATGACATGGAATATAATCTAAATGACATGAAACATAAAATAATGCTATCATGTAATTTGCATGAAAATAGAAATAATAATGCATGAACATAGTATATGCTAAATAATGTGACAAAAATGAATAACTAAATAAAAAGCATAGAATAACATATAATATTCAAAGACATATAACAAACAACATAACACCATAAAATAAATCAAAATAATAACAATATCATAGAAATGATCAAAAATCACATATTATATAGTATGCATGAACATGGAATATGCAATGCATGAAAATGTATTTTTTTCCTTTAATTAAGAAAATCCGTATATCTAAAAAGATATTCGGCTACCTTAGGAAAATAAATCAAATTAAATTTTCTAAAATCAAAATACTTTGTGATTGTTTGAAAACAATTTTGAAGATCTTGGATTAGAAATAAAATCTTGCCAAACCCTTTTAAAATGGCTCTAATTTCCTAAGTTTAAAATCCCGGACTTGACCATCCTTAACCCAAGGTTTATAAAATCATTTTTAAAGTTTAAAAAGGCTTAGAAACTATCCTAATACAGTAGCTAAAGCTTCTAACAAACCCCCTTGATGGAGACTCAATTAAGAGTTGTAAACCCAAGTGCAGGTTATGTTCAAGTAATAAATTCTCGGGTGTCCGAGGTCGAACTACAGGGAAGCGTACTAGTAAGTATAAGTTTATAAATATATATGAAAAAGAAAATAAACAAGATATTAGGGAATCAATAACAAAGAAAGTAAACAAGATATTAGAGAACAAAATAAACAAAATAACATAAAAGCAATTAAACAAGATATAAAAAACAATAAGAAAGGATGTTGAGGTTAGAGAATCCACTCTTGGTGTTATGCTAAGATTAATCTTGTTTTATTACACAATTGAAATCCACACATAAGGGAGGTTCCAATCGGAAGGTTTAGCAATTCAGTCCAAATTGTCCAACGTCCATAGCATATGATATTATGTTCATTTGGTGTCCTCAAAACTCATAAAAAGAGTCCAAGCATTCCTTATGCCAAGGTATATGTCTAAAACAAATCAAGGTTATGAAACCAAGCATTTACTGTGCCATTTTCATTGTCAATAATGAATCAAGATCTCTACTTTGCAAGTATGATTTTAAACCAAAAGAAAATATTATCTATACTAGTGTTTATAAATGATGATTCATTTTAGCTCATGTTTAAGAGACTAACCTTAGCATTTACCAAGAGCTTCACCTCATCACCTCAACAATATGATTAGCAACACATACTAAAAATGAAAAGAAATGTAAGAAGCATAAGTAAATAAAGAAAAAGAAAACTAGAGAAAGGAAAGAAGAAGAAAACTTAGAGAATTTTATTACAATGGCTAATATCCTACCAATGTATAATGTATCCCAATACTCATCCAAGGCCCTCTATTTATACACATTTTGGAGAGCTAAATGACAAGAGACAAGCTTTATAAATTTCAAAGGTAGGTATAATAGGTGGGTGCATTTTTCTAACAATTTTCGTCATGTTGTATGACAATTCTGATCACCCAGCTTGATGGTCGATTTTGTCAATGTTGGAGGCTCGATCTGATCAAATGGTCTTCTAGAAAAATATGCCCCTATCAGTTATTGATCCATAGCCGTTGGAATCAGATCATTTGCTCATGTGGATCGGAAGATATGGTCAAAATACCAAAACGGTGCAGAACAGACGTCATTGCACATCAGCCAACTTGATGGTTGATTTCGGTAGGGAAAACGACTCCGTTTCAAGAAGTGTAAAACATGAAAAAGATAGATATGCCTCTTAAATTTGCACTGTCAAAATTTCAGCCTTAATGCTTCGGTGAAACTCCAGATATAGCTGATATGGCAAAAGGTGTCGGAACTGGAACTGAATTGGATTTGCCCTTAATTCTTGATTTAACCTAGTAATCTGAAATCACTCAAAGAAACTCATGAAAAACACCAAATTACATAAAAATATAAAAGATCATAAACATAAGTATACTAAGCAATAATAACTCGTATTTGACACAAAACAATAACAAAACATAACTAAAAACTATATAATTATACGAGTTATCACTAACCATTATCACTTGATTTTCATCAAGATCATGAAGCCTAACCATTGTTTTATTTATTTTTTGAAAAGAAAGAACAACAAGAAAGATGCAAAAAAAATGGTAGGAAATCACATAGAAAATAAGAAAAAAAGCATGAGGAAGAAGAAGAAAAAAATGTACTAGCAATGGTAGAATGGCTACCTTAACAAAAGTTTTTTTTTTTCAAAAACCTTTTCTTTTCACCATTAGCTACTGAATTCTCCTCTCAAATGCTCAGCCACTTAAGGAAAAATAAAACATTCCCCCCTCTCTCATGCTTGGCCGAATGGCCCCTCAACCATAGGATAGGTTGTGCACTTTTTCTCCTCCTTTTTTGGCCCTTAGATTAGGATTCTTTCATGACAACATAAAAATGTCATCTTGCCATTTGATAGCAGCCCTTAAGATGTGTAGTCAGCCCTTCTAATAACCTCAGGCCTTAGATGAAATAAGGACACAATCCCATGCATTCTCTTGCTTGGCCAAATGGACCTCTACCCTTGGATGAGTTGTGCTCATCTTTCTTCTTCCATTCTTGGTCATTGGATGAGGACAACATAAAAATGACATCTTGTAGATTAAATCCACCCCTTAAAATGTGTACTCATCCCTTGTATATGGCCTAAGCCATTGGATGAAAAGAGACAATCCCATGCACTCCCTTGCTTGGCCGAATGGATGCCCACCTTTGGATGAATTGTGCTCATCTTTTTTCTTCCATTCTTGTCCATTAGATGAGGGTTCTTTCATGACAAATAAAAATGTCATATTGTAATTTAAACTTGGCCATTGGATGGTGCATTCAACTTTTCTACAAGGCACCTAAGCCATTGGATGAAGGGGTGACCATTTGCAATGTACTAGTGGTAGCATGTGAGCTTGACAGTGACTAAGGAATTAAATTGATCAAGCTTCCTTCTTATCTTCTATGCTGACTGATCAAAGGAGGTAAAATCCCAGCAATTCCTTCTTCTTTAATATTTTTCTTAATTACAAATTTGCCTTTTTCGATTTCTTCGATAAAATGACCTTTTTGACCTCCGAACCTAAATAAATAGCAAACGGACTCCAAATTCAAAGTTTCTTTTTTCAATACTTCTAAAACAATAAGAAATTGAATTCTGGAAGTTTTCAAATTTTTTTGAGTCCATTTGCTATTTATTTGGATTTTTTCTTCCGAAATTGCCTTTTTATGTACTCGAACTTTCACCAATTTTAAACGAGCTCCAAATCCAGATTTTTCTTCACCAATATCTCACAAATAATTTGAAAGTGTGATCTGGAAGTTTTCATTATTTTTGGAACTCGTTTGCTATTTTTTCAGGATTTATCTGCTTGAATTTCTACATAATGGACCTAGGATTTGGCCATCTTGCAAGGGAACTCCGAATCAAGATTTTCTTTTTCCAATCTCTCCGAAATGATTTAAGAATGAGATATGCAAATTTTCAGAATTTTTGAAGCTCATTTGGTATATTTCCTAAATTTTCTAGTTTTGCCCTTTTGCCTCCGAAGCCTGATTTTGCCCTAAACAAGTCTGATTTCCAAATTTTCTTTTTTTGTGCCTTTGTTATATACTGAATTGGAGTTGGTCCGAAAATGCCCAATTTTTACAATCAAATTCCCTTCCGTTTTGATTTTCCTTCTTTTCAGTATCGGGAATTTCCTCATTTTTTTCGTTTTTCCTCCAATCGACTCTTTTCTCGGAATCTCTTCAAACTGAGCCTTGGGCTATCCTTGTTTACTCACTCCTCATTAATTAGGGGCTTTAGTCATTACCGAATCGGGTCATTTTTATAATTTTTCAAATTTCACTAAAATCCACCAAAAACCCTAATTCTCGGTTTTCTTTCGAATTGACTTTTCCTTCAGTTTTTCTTCCACGTAGCCTCTCCATTACCCGTAGTCAGTGTTTTTCTTCCATTTGGAACCTTCAATTTCAACCAATTTGATCGTTCAAGCATTTTTCCCTAAATTTCCCGAATTAGGGTTTTCTTTCTATTGAGATTGCGTAACCCAACTTTCGACCTCCATATCTTTCAATGTAGACCTCGGATTATCAAATTTCTTTCACCATCTTTCAATTAAAATTCAAATCTTGATTTTGAAAGTGGGTTGACTTTTTCAGTATTTGACTTTTTTGAGGTTGACTTTTTTGGGGTTGACTTTTTTTGAGTTAGACTTTTTTTGTTTGCTTTCTTAGACTAAGTCTCGGAGTACCACCTGCAGGGTGAGAAAAGCCTTTTTGCATTTTGAATCATCAATTTAGGAAGAAAACATACCTGATTTAGTGGTCCAGACAAAATTAGGTGTCTACAGTTGCCCCTCTTTAGCTATTGCTGAGAATCAGGAATCAGTCAAAGATAAACAAACACTAATTTTGTACGGTTAGTGAAATCACGTGTGAAGGAAAGGGAAAGGGGTTTTCAATCATCATCATTTTTTCATTTTCATTTTTCATCAATTTTTTTTTTTGTGTTGAAAAAGCTGTAAATTGAAGATTTTTTACTCAAATTGAGTTCCCTGACTAATCAAGGCTCGACCCGTCTTAAGGAAACGAGTTCGATTTGCAAGAGAACAAAAGACCTCGACGATGGTCTCGGGGGCTTAACCTGTCTTGTGCTAAGCTATGTTTAAAATTTTGGGTATCTCCTCCAGAAGCTTCGGCTATCACCACCAAAAACTTGCTCAAGCAAATGTAAAACTCTGGATATCTCCACCAGAGGCTTTGGTTATCCCACCAAAGACTTGTTCATTGTTTAAAACTATAAAAACTCTGGAAACTTGTGCCTGGAGGTCTTAAAAATGGTGCCCGAAGGTCTTATCCATGATTTAAAAAGAAAAATACCTTGACGACGGTCCCAAGGCTCGACTCATTTGAGAAGCAGAATGAATTCGATTTAAAAACAAAAGGAAATACCTTGACGATGGTCTCAGGGCTCAACTCATTTGATAAAATAGAATGAATTCGATTTAAAACATAAGGAAATACCTCGACGATGGTCTCAGGGTTCAACTCATTTGATAAAACATAATGAATCGATTTAAAACAAAAGGAAATACCTCGACGATGGTCTCGGGGCTCGACTCATTTGATAAAACAGATTGAATTCGATTTAAAACATAAGGAAATACCTCGACGATGGTCTCGGTGCTTGACTCATTTGATAAAACAGAATAAATTCGATTTAAAACAAAAGGAAATACCTCGACGATGGTCTTGTGGCTCGACTCATTTGATAAACAGAATGAATTCGATTTAAAACATAAGGAAATACCTCGACGATGGTCTCGGGGTTCGAGTCATTTGATAAAACAGAATGAATTCGATTTAAAATAAAAGGAAATAGCTCGACGATCGTCTCGGGGCTCGACTCATTTGATAAAACAGAATGACTTCGATTTAAAACAAAAGGAAATACCTCGACGATGGTCTCGGGGCTCGACTCATTTGATAAAATAGAATGAATTCGATTTAAAACAAAATAAAATACCTCGACGATGGTCTCGGGGCTCGACTCATTTGATAAAACAGAATGAATTCGATTTAAAACAAAAAGGAAATACCTTGACTATGGTCTCGAGGCTCTACTCATTTGATAAAACAGAATGAATTCGATTTAAAATGAAAAGGAATTCCTCGACGATGGTCTTGGGGCTCGACTCATTTGATAAAACAAAATGAGTTCAATTTGGGGAAGCCAAAGTTTTCCTGATTCCTGCAGTGTTAGCTAAATGCAATGATGAGAATGACATGCTTTGTAAATGCTTGTATGTTTCCTAAGGATGAATGCAATCAAATGATTGTGTCATGATTTCTAATCCACGGTTTCTTTGAGGTTTACAGATTATCTGACTTCATGACGGAGTCGTCAAATGTTCACTGATGCCCCACTTAAGTAACCCTTTACTCAAGATAAATTGTCAAACAGTCTCAGTTTCTGACTTCGCTGAAATTCACAAATTTCTGACTTCATGACGGAGTCTCCAACACATTCACTGTTTTCCTTTACTAGATGAAATTTCCATCAGGATTAGTGGTTTCCAAACCTTTTCTAAGATTTAAATCTATTCCTTAGTAATACTCTGAAATCCTTTTGTTTAAAGGTTTTTATGTTTACTAATCATCATTCAATTTATTAACAAACAAAATGCATCTTAAAAATGTATGAAAGAAAGTATGAAACAAGAAAACGTCATAAAAGGGATAACAAAAATTTATTGTAACAAAATGTTTTAAAATGATAAAAGTGGATATCATGGATATAAGAAACAAATGTAAAGTTATAGGTTGTAGATGCCCCGGATGCGGAAGTTCTTGGACCCCTCTTTTTTCAAATCATCAGAAATTTCTCTTGAACGAGCAATTTACTTGGGTAATCTCTCGGGTTCCGTAGTTACGTTAGACTGAGTTGTTCCCTTTTTCTTCTGATTTTCAAATACTTTCTCCCCCTTTACACGAAGCATTGATTCAATCCTTAATCAGTACTTGAGTCGCCCTTTGCGGGTTGTCAACTCAAGTGTCCCCCATTCGGTATTAAGTCGCCCTTTGCGGGTTTTCGGCTTAAACCACTCCTTTTTTTTACCACGCATCTGAGAATTTTAATTGCTTCCAAGGTAAAAATGTCAATTCAAAAGATGGGATAAATTCTGAGAACAGTCTTTCAAATTAAATATCCATGCTTGATCAAAATGGACTTTTAAAGCACGTAATGTAGGCCAAAGTTCGGGTTTAGAAAGAAAGGATAAATAGGCCCAAAGTGTGTTTAAGGGTTATTGGATCAAGGATCTTTTCCTGAGGAGAATTCATTCTTGAAACATTTGTCGCCCTTTTTATTGGACTTTTCTTTTTTCTTTTTCAATCTTTTTTTTTATTGTTGGCTTTCATTTGCCATTCTTTGATTTCACATTTTTCGATGGCTTTCTTTTTTGCCATGATTTTCGATTATTTTTCCTCGTATTTTCCCTCCGATGTAGAGGCTGATCCTTGATCAGGGTTCAAAGAAAGAAATAATTCCTAAGGCTCAAAAGGGGTGACTAAGGATAATTTCTTCTTAGTGAAAGGAATATGAAAGATGGTCATTCATCATATCAAGCATGAATATTCTCATTTAAAAAGCAATTCTCAGGGGAGATAGATATATAGAATTTCCATTTCTACACTTGGAATCATTCAAATTCCCATGTGCATAGCATCACACATTTTTTTTTCAAGCATAATACTTCTTCAGTTCACTAGCATTCACGGGATTTCTAAAATCATCCCCGTCCATCCAAGTTAGAATCAATGCTCTTCTAGAAAAAGCTCTTTTTACCACATAGGGTTCTTCCTAATTTGGAGCCCATTTTCTCGTGGATCCTTCACTATAGGGAGAATCTTCCTCAGTACCAACTCTCCTTCTCAGAACTGTCTTGGTCCAACCTTCTTGTTATGGGCTCGAATCATCCTTTTTTGATACAACTGCCCGTGACAAATTGCCTTCAATCTTCCTCGATGAGATTCAGCTGTTCATAACGAGCTTTAACCCATTCTGCCTCTTCTAGGCCAACCTCCATCAAAACCCGAAGTGAAAGAATCTCAACTTCAATAGGTAGCACTACTTTCATACCATATACCAAAGAAAACGGTGTTGCCCCTGTAGATGTGCGAACAGAAGTGCGATATGCGTGAAGAGAAAAAGGCAAAATCTCATGCTTATCCTTGTACAAATCAGTCATCTTCTCCACAATCTTCTTGATGTTTTTGTTGGTTGCTTCTACTGCCCCATTCATCTTTGATCGGTAAGGTGTCGAATTGTGATGCATGATCTTGAATTGAGTACACACCGATCTTATTGTTCAGATTGAGAGCATTATTTGAAATAATTCTTGCTGGCAATCCATATCGGCATATGAATTCCTTCTTAACAAATCTGGAAACCATCGACTTTGTTACATTCACGTAGGAAGCAGCTTCTACCCACATTGTGAAATAATCTATGGCCACCAAGATGAAGTGATGTCCATTTGAAGCTTTCGGGGTAATAGGCCCAATCATATCCATTCCCCACATTGAAAACGGCCATGGTGTGATTATGACATGCAATGGCGATGGCGGCACATGAATCTTATATGTATAGATCTGGCATTTATGACACTTCCAGGAATAACTGATGCAATCTCTTTCCATTGTCAGCCAATAATATCCTACCCTCATAATCTGCTTAGCAAGCATGTGACCATTAGCATGGGTGCTACATATCCCTTCATGGACTTCCTCTATGATTCTCCGAGCTTCGACAGATCTGACACATCTCAATAGGACTTGATCTTTCCCTTTCTTATAGGGAATCTCACTATCTAGAACAAAACTCATTGCTAGCCTTCTCAGAGTTCTCTTGTCGTTTTCTGTTGCTCGCTCTGGATACTGTTGATTCTTGATGAATTGCAAAATGTAGTTATACCAAGGGAGACCATCTGCTTCTTTTTCGATACTTAAGCAGTAGGCAGGTGATTCATATATGCTTATCTTGATCGACACGACTTCAGCCCCTTCATTCACTTTAAACATTGATGACAAAGTGGCCAGAGCATCCGTCATTCGGTTTTCTTCTCGGGGGAAAAAATTGAAATTTAGTTCTTCAAATTCCTCTAACAAACTCAGTATGAGCTCTCGGTATCAGATTAACTTTGTATCTCGAATTTCCCATTCTCCGTGCAATTGATATATCACTAAAGCTGAGTCTACAAAAACCTCTAATTTTTTGATCTTTTTATCTACAACAGCACGAAGGCCCATAGTACATGCCTCATATTCTGCAGTATTGTTTGTACAATCAAAATCCAATCTAGTAGTGAAAGGATAATAATCTTCTTCTGAGGATATGAGGATTGCACCAATTCCGTTCTCTATGGCATTGGATGCCCCATCAAAGTACATCTTCCATATTTTCTTCTTCGGGGGAACCTCATCTGCTTGCGAAACATACATCAAATCTTCATCTGGGAAGTCGAAGTTCGATGGTTCATAATCTTCCACTGCCCGACTTGCTAAAAATTCAGCCACTGCACTGCCCTTGATAGCCTTATGACTTACATATACAATGTCGTATTATGACAACAGAACTTGTCATCTTGTCGTTCTCCCCGACAAAGAAGGTGCTTCCAACATGTACTTGATTGGATCTAGCTTGACGATCAACCACGTCGTGTGGTACAACATGTACTATCTGAGCCTCCGAGCAGTCCAAGCTAAGGCACAATACAGCTTTTTTACCGATGAATACTTCAGCTCATAATCTGTGAACTTCTTGCTGAGGTAGTAAATTGCTTGTTCTTTCTTCCTAATCTCATCATGTTGCCCCAAGACATAACCCATGGATCTCTCAAATACTGATAAATACAGTATCATTGGTTTATCCGAAACAGGTGGTATTAATACTGGTAGGTTTGATAGATAATGCTTAACCTTTTCAAAAGCGATCTGACACCCTTCATCCCATTCTCCTGGATCACGTTTTCGAAGTAGCTTAAATATTGGATCACATTTATCGGTTAACTGAGAAAAAAACCGATCAATGTAATTCAATCTCCCCAGAAAACCTCTTACTTCTTTTCGAGTACGTGGAAGTGGCAAATTCTGGATGGCCTTCACTTTGTCCGGATCAATCTCAATTCCCCTTTTGCTAACAACAAAACCCAACTTTTCGCCGAAGTGACTCCAAAAGTGCATTTTTCGGGTTCAGCTTGAGTTGAAACTTTCTTAGTCTTTCAAAGAGTTTCCTAAGATTCGCAATATGCTCCTCTTCTTCTCGTGACTTTGCAATCATATCATTAACATAGACCTCAATTCCCTTATGCATCATGTCATGAAACAAGGTCACCAAGGCCCTCTGATATGTTGCCCAACATTCTTCAAACCAAATGGCATTACCTAGTAGCAGAATGTTCCCCACATTGTAACAAATGTAGTTTTCTCTATATCTTCCGGTGCCATCTTAATCTGATTATATCCCAAGAATCCATCCATGAAAGAAAACAAGGAACTCTTTATCATATTATCCACCAAAGTATTAATGTGAGGCAAAGGGAAATTATCTTTGGGACTAGCCTTGTTCAAAATCGGTAATCGATGCACATACGCACCTTGCCATCCTTCTTTGGTACTGGAACAATGTTTGCCACCCATTCTGGATATTTTGCCACCTTTAAGAATCCAGAATCAAACTGCCTTTTTACCACATCTTTTACCTTTAACAGCATGTCTTGCCTCATTCTTCTCAACTTTTGCTAAATTGGCTTGCACTCTGGCCTTAAAAGGAGCTTATGTATCACAATATCTGGATCGAAACCCAGCATGTCTTGGTATGACCATGCAAATACATCTACATATTCCTGGAGCAAGGCTATCAATTCACCCTTTATTGATGATGACAATGTAGTCCCAATTTTAACCTCTTTTATCTCCCCACTACTTCCCAAATTTAACAATTCCAATGGCTCCTCATGAGGAAGTACTTCTTTCTCTTCTTGTTTTATTTTTCTTAATAAGTCTGGAGGTAGACCATAATCCTCAATATCTTCGTCGGCTTCAAAATCAATTTCAGAATTACTGACAGGAAGGTCCTCATATTCCGTATCCGTACACCTGTAAATAGATGGGGAAGAAACAATATAGGAAAACATATATACAATGAAAGAAAAATAAATAGCATAAATGAAAGAATATGGACACATCAATATGAAGAAAATGCATCGTGTTTGTTATTTATTGAATGAAAACTTTTAGACAAAAGCCCATTACAAAAGAAATTCTTAATATCTTCGGGCAAAGATATTTAAGATTTGTTTAAAAGCATTACGTTGGAATATACCTAAAGACTATGGTCAACTCAGTCGCACTCCAATTGGTCAGTTTATATCCTGGTGGACAAGGTCCCACCATTTAGTTAGCATTCTCACTTTCAATTTTTTCCTTTCTGGTCATGCAGATCTCCATATCCTGTATCTACTCATCCCTATTCACCTGGAATCTCTCGAAGGCTTGCTCAATCATTATAAGTACATCATCAGAATTCTTTTCTCCAAACATAAAATCGGCCAAGCAAAAACTGTGAAGGATTGGTGGGAGTGTCATAGGCTCTCACTCAATATCCATACCCGCGAGACGAGCCATCCTCCTTTGTCGGTTCTTTTCAATTTGTATCCTTTTCTCATGGGCCTTCAAAAGATATCCTAAGCCAAACCGGTCCTTCTTTCCCACTATGTCAATTGCCTGAGCCATCCCCTGAAAATACTTTTCGAGACCTTTACCAGCCCTGTAGCCTTTTCCTACGGTAGTCCTCACTCTCAATCTTGTATTCTTGGACTACTTCGGTTTTGGAATTTTTCGTCCCTCAGCGGCGAATATTGCATTCACAAACTCCAAAGATCAGAAAGAGCATTCCACAACCTCCTCATTCGGCTCAATGTAAGGGGAACCAGTAGATGCAAAGGCTATGATGTCCTCTTCTCCCGATACAGTGACCAAACGTCCCTCCATAACAAATTTCAACTTTTGGTGGAGAGATGAGGGTACAACCCCTGCTGAATGTATCCAAGGCCTTCCTAATAAGCAATTGTAGGACGGGGGTAATATCCATGACTTGGAAATTGACCTTATAGGTGCAAGGACCTATCTCCATCGGGACCTCGATAGTTCCCATTATCTCCTGTCTAGTTCCATCAAAAGCTCTAACCACCGTGCAACTTGGCAGCATATAAGAAATATCAACTGGCAATTTGAACAAGGTTGCCAAGGGTAACACATTTAATGAAGAACCGTTATCCAAAAAGACCTTCGGTAATATGTGCCCTTTGCAGGTGGTTGTTATGTGAAGAGCTTTGGTTGATCCAATACCATTGGATGGTATTTAATCATAACTGAAATAGATATGATCGTCTGCTGCAATGTTTCCCACCAGCCTATCTAGTTTTTCCACCGATATATTGTTGGCAACATATGCATGATTCAAAACTCCCAACAAGGCATTTCGGTGTGGCTCTGAATTCAATATCAAAGATAGGATTGAAATTCTTGTTGGCTGACGCTGCAGTTGCTCAACCACACTATACTCACTATGCTTTATGAACTTTAAAAACTCGCAAGCTTCTTTTTCGTTCTCCGGCTCTTTTATGTTGTTAACCGGGGCTGACCCCCTCTCTACTTCTTTTGATGAATCCATCTCAATATGGATTGGTTCAGCTGCCTTCTTCCCTTTGTCCATTCCTCCATCCTTTCTCGTTGATCCCTGTTCAACAACATCAGAGGCATAACACTTTCCACTTCGTGTTAAGTGCTCTACACCTGTTATATCTTACTGACTCAAAGACCCTGGCATAACCATGCTGCAGTCATACTTCCATGGTGTAGCTTTGTTTTTCTTGTATGAGAAGGAAGAAGGCAAATCTATGATTAACTTAGGCTCAATTTCCTCAATAACTGGCATAACTTTCTCCTCTGGTTCATCGTAATAGATAATAAAAGGTCTTCCTATTCCGTAGCCAACTGCATTCTCAATAACCTCTACTTCCTCCTCTATTTCTTCATAAAACTGGGCCTCCCCCTCATCTATCATCTTTTGGACTTTAGGCAGAAAGTTCCCGCAGTCCTGTATGATATGACCTATACATTTATGGAACGGGTACCAATTCTGCACCCTCTTTGCAACCATTTTTAAACTGTCTGCGTCCCCCACCATTCCTGCCTTATCCATCTTGACCCACACTGTTAACATTAGAGTCTTGACTTCACCGATATTCTTTTTTACCTTTCTGACTTCCCCTGACCATACTGCATTTACCCGATTCAAAGCATGATTGGGCAACAAATTTCCTGCTACATTCGGCCCATTCCTTGTCCCGAACTTCACAACCCCAGTGTTGATCAGGCTTTGGACTTTCTTTTTAAAGGCCAGGCAATCTTCAGTCGAATGTCCTTGAATTCCTGTGTGATACACGCAGTTGGTATTTGCATTGTACCATCTTAGATATGGCAGTGTCAGAGGTTTGAGGTATACGGGTGCAACAAGTTGATCCTACAACAGTTTGGGATATAGCTCACCATAGGTGGTAGGAATCGGATCAAATTGGGGTTTTTGATCGTTCCTTGGAGAACGTTGGTCATTGCGCCCGACTCCCTGAGTGTTTGGGACAGTATTTCGGGGAAGGGTTATCTGTAGGGATATGCCAGTTGGAAGCGACTGTTGTGGTATATTGGTATAAGGGAATGGATTTTGGGTAAGGTGGTTCATATTGGGGTAGTAAGGGTTATACCCCGGTAAGGTGTGTAGGGTGCAGGATGTGCATAAGATGTAGTAGGAGTATAGGGCCTTGGTGGTGTATATGGTGTGAGAGGTGTATATTGGTTGATACTAACTGCGTGGGTCTCCTCTTTCTTCCTAGCAGGAAATACCTTCTTCGGAGTAGCAGACTCACCCCTTCCATTTTCCCATTCTTAATGGCAGACTCTATCATCTCCGTGGATATCACCATGTCTGCAAAGTCCTTGGTGGCACTCCCCACTAATTTATCATAATAGGGTGCTTTCAAGGTATTGATGAAAAGCACTGTAGTTTCTTTGCTAGTTAAAGGGGGTTGCACTTGTGTAGCCAGATCCCTCCACCTTTGCAAGTATTCCTTGAAACTCTCAGTAGTCTTCTTTTTCATGTTCTGTAGTGACAGCCTATTAGGTACCATATCAGATACATGCTTATAATACTCCATGAAAGCCCTGGCTAAATTCGTCCACGGACGAATCTTGGTACGACTCAGTTGATTATACCATCGGGTTGCAGACCTGTCAAGCTATCTTGGCAACAATGGATAAGCAGTTTTTCATTATCATCGTGCCCCGTCATTCTTTTATAGTACATAGCTAGATGTGCTGATGGGTTGGTAGTCCCATTATATTTCTCAAAGTCTGGTACTTTGAACTTTGGGGGAATTACCAAATTGTGTACTAAACTCATCTCTTTTGCATCCAGACTACCAAATAACTCCGCCCCTTCAACGGCCCTCAGCCTCTTCTCCAACAGTTGATATTTTTTCTGGGATTCTGCCATTTCAACCCTCTTCAGCTCAGTCATTTTTGCCTTTTCCTTTTCAGCTAGTTTCTCAAAGTCTGGAACATTAACATCATTTGGGTCAGCTCCAATATTACCTTTTCCGGGAACATAGTTCTGTGCCTCAGCAGCTGGCTGGATATAAACATAGGAAGCTGCCCCAATTGGCAGCTCTTGGCCCTTTTGCTGTATGTTTTCAGGTTGATCCTCTTCATTTACCACCTTTTTCTCGGTGACCGAATTCTCCCCCGGCCCTTTTTGTTTCATCATGGCACTCATCATTTCCATGAGTTTAGTCATCTGTTCTCGTGACTTCTCCTGCGACTTAGCCAACTGTTCCTGCAGTTCCCTTTGAGTTTTTTCCATTCTTTCAATTCTAGCAAGCTGATCGTTCTTCATAGCTCTGGCTTGAGATCGAGTATTGTAAGGGTGTCAAAAATTCGTTTCTTTCACAGTGCGACCAATTGTACCTTTAGTTTTGAAAACCATGAATTAGAAATCATTGACACATCTTTTTTTTTTATGTTTTATTAAAAATGGATGAATGACTAAATGCGAATGAATAAATAAAATGAATAAATAAATGACTAAGTATAAAAATATGAAAGAGTAAATGAATGAACAAATAAATGACTAAATAAATGACTAAGTATATGAATATGAATGAATAAACATGCAAAATAAATGAATGAATAATTATAACGATGAATAAATGTATGAATGAACGAACAAAATATATAAAGGACAGAATAAGTGAATGATAAAGATATGTATGCATTTGAAAGTATTGGCCCCGGGATAATTCCAACAAACGGTCTTTCATTGATTTCCTGGAACTAAATACATCAAAGATAGAATAAAAGATCACTGCCTAAGACAAGTCCATAATTTGCCTTTCAAAGTGTTGTTACAAAATATTAGTCCTAGTAACTCCCTCGGATCTTGGACTTTTTTTCACTGTCTCTTTTTTATTGCCTTGCTCTTCAGTCTGACCCCTACTTGTTCATGGCCCCTTGACATGTCAGCAGAAACATCATTGTGAAAGCTTTCCTTAGCTGGCTTCTCAAGCTGATTGGCTCGGGCTTCTTCATGCTTCGCTCTCTCTTTATAATAGTTACTCTCCTTCTTGAGGTTTTTGACCTCTTGCTCCCATTCCCCGAAAGCCTTGAGTGTCCCTTCAAATCTAAGCTCGAAGCAGTACCTTTTGTTTTCCAAGTGCAAATCCCTGAGATCTCCCTTGACAGTGTCCTTTTCTCTCTTGATCTTTTCCTTTTCTCTTTCCCGAGCTAATTCCTTATTTTTCATGTCCTCAAGCTCTTCTTGCAATCGAGCAATTTTTTTGCTCATCTGGGTCTTTTCTTTTTCGAATTCTGCCCTTACAATTTCTAACTCTAATGGCACTTCCTTTGGTGGCGGATTCATGAACTAGACCTCTTCCCGATCTGATGTCAACAACCTATCATTAACCCTTAATTCCCTCCATACTAGGTAATCAGGTGTGACGATGTCAGCATATCGGGCCACTTTTATCCGGTGAGTTTTCTTCCATGCTTCAATCATTTCCCGTACCTTTCCAAAATACCCATCATCTCCATAAGTGAACTCTGATGATCCTAGCTTATGAGTCACTGGTGTGAATTGTCGATACTCAACCTGTCTTTGCACCAACAGAGGTGCATAACTCACAGACCCCCAAATTCTGAGTAGTGGAACTCCCGGGTTGTCTCCACATTTATACATAATCAGCATAGGAACCATGCATGGAGCTCTCCAAGTTACCATCTCCCTTTTCAGATTCTGGAACATGCTAACCCATTTCTCTTCATCTCCGTCTTCAGGCCAATCATTTCGAAGAAATTCCCTAATCGGAACTAAAGACTTCATGTACGATTTGAAGGAAACCTCTTATATCTTCCAAAAGTGACTTTGAATCCAAATATAAAGGAGTTGTACACACCCCTTGATTCTCCCTTGTCCTTCCCTTTTACAAAAATTCAAAGATCGGATAGTTTCAGCTATGATGGCCGGAGATGGGTTGATCTTCTGTTCCAACTTTTCAAAGAAATCAAACACGGCTATATCCACATGACCTAATATTTTCAGGAATATGATTAATCCGTAGATGGCTAGAGAGAAGATGTCCCTGGCTTTTTCTTTATCAGAATAACCCAATATCAATTGTCGAAGAGTTTCCCACGGAATGCATCCATTTTTCTGCTTTGTATCCACATGACTCTCAACCCATGTTGTATCCATTCCTGTGATCCTAGCCACATTCCTCTTAAAACCTAAAGGTTTCACTTCCTTCAAATATACCCGATCAGGATTAGGACATTCAATACGTAACAGTGCTGAATATTCTTCAATAAGTGGGGTCATATCCTCCTTGTCAAAGTAAAACATCTATAAGCAGGATTCCAAAACTGTACCATAGCCTGAATCAACCCACTATTGACCCTAATCGGAATTAAGAGTGCTATATCTCCATATTTCTGAGTGAAGGCTTCTTTCTCTGATACATTCCACTGATTCCAAATATCCGTTAACCCTCAGAGATTATTCTATCTAAAATCCACTTTGACCCTTTCTGGCAATACTGACACATAGTCTTTCTTCAGGCAATCACCATCGTCCCTCTGATCTTTCTCCGATCGTGCCCTAACTACTGCATGATCTTCTATTATTGAAATAACCTGACACTCCATGAAAGTCCTTTGGATTGATGACTATCCCGAGGCCAATAAACTTCAAGTGTATGATGCACGTCAAAGAAAAGAAAACAAAAAGAAATAGATTAGTAAAGAAATGAATTCACAAATATAACATAAATAACAACATGCTTTTTTAAAAAAATATTCGAAAATTTTAACAGAGTTTCAGCATTATGACGCCTTTGGGACAAAATAATAAATTTTATTACGAGTGATATGATGTTCGTTCATCATCACCCAATTTGTAAAATCTAACATATAGAAAGATGGTAAAAGGTTGGAAATGTTCCTCCATGTGTTCTTAAACTTCGGGTATCTAACAGAAATCTGGCATGGCTTCGCCTAGGTTCACTATATGAAGGTGAATAGGTTTTAAGGCCCCGAATTGTTCCTCACTGTCGCCTGTGAAGGCTAGTAAGGCACCCCGATAAAAGTGGGTTCAATTCGTTAGAGTATATTTTCCTATGCCCGTACGGAGGATCATCATGAAGGCATTAGGTACTTTATACTCCGGAAGTGTTTCACTAGCCCATACGGAGGATCATCACGAAGGTGTAGTTACTTTACTCCCACTTAAAAGGATGGAACCCGAGTAGAGGGTTCATGTTATGCAAATATAGTGTGTGCGGAGGAACAAAACCAACCTGTCACCACCTATTCTACACCACTTATTCTAAATACCCCACTAAAATCAAACAATGTAAAGCATTAGTCAAGCAAACATATAAATATATGCAACAAAATAACCAGAGAACAAATAATAATGAGCATGCACATGACAAATGAACATATTTAAAACATTTTATTATTTTCAAAATTCTCTTTATTATAAAAAAATGGGAATTAAAATTAAATACGTATTAAAAACCAACAAAACCGAGACTTTGATAACACACGACTAATTCTAGGCCTGACTCTCTAAAGTCTCAGCGGAGTCGCCAAGCTGTCGCAACCTAAAAAATAACAAGTCTCATCGCAAGACTTTATTATTCGTTAGGCGTGACATTAAAAAAACCGAGGAAAAGTCGACTTCATTCCTCTTGAAATAAAATGAGGTTTGAAAACAACCTCGAAAAAAGTCATGGAGTCGCCACCAATCTTTTTTGGCTAGGTGTGATCGGCCACCTATTAAAACCGATTTTATAAAATATTTTAAAATTAATTAAAATATTTTTAAAAATCAATTTCAAGTCTGCGTTATAAACCAGAGAAAATCGAAGAATCGAGTTCGGGACTCGGTTACGTGCAGGGAAGGATTAGCACCCCAACAACGCCCGTATAAAATGGTACCTTATTAATCATGTGTTATCTCAAGTCTCGGAAAAAAGTCAATTTTTAATTTAGTATTTCAAGTTAATTCTCAATTTAAAGAAAAATAACTCCATTTTTAATTGAAAATGATCTAAAATTTATTAATTCAATTTTTTTTTTATATTTCCCGATAAAATAGGCAAAATATAGAAATTTTTATTTATTCGAAAAACTTTACGAATCATTCTCGTTTTTTGAAAGAAGGATATTCCTTTATTAATGATAATTGATGATATCCCCTCCAACAAACCCGGTAGAGAACTCATTAATTATCTTAACTCGGGAATATCTTTATTTTTTATTGAATATCATTATCTTTTTTTAAAAAAAAATATTTAAAAAATGAATATGAACATGTGTGATATAAATAAAATGACATAGCAAAGTCTAGATAATATAATGCAACCTAAATATTATGACATAATTCAAATGGCATAACATATTCTAAATGAAATGAAATGATTTAGATAACCTAATATTCTAAATGAAATGAAATATTCTAAATGAAATGAGATATTCTAAATGACATAATATATTCTATATGAAAGGAAATAACCTAAGTAACATGGTATATTCTAAATGGAATAAAATGATTTAAATGACATGGCAAATGTAAATGATTAAACCTAAATGACATGGAATATAATCTAAATGACATGAAACATAAAATAATGCTATCATGTAATTTGCATGAAAATAGAAATAATAATGCATGAACATAGTATATGCTAAATAATGTGACAAAAATGAATAACTAAATAAAAAGCATAGAATAACATATAATATTCAAAGACATATAACAAACAACATAACACCATAAAATAAATCAAAATAATAACAATATCATAGAAATGATCAAAAATCACATATTATATAGTATGCATGAACATGGAATATGCAATGCATGAAAATGTATTTTTTCCTTTAATTAAGGAAATCCGTATATCTAAAAAGATATCCGGCTACCTTAGGAATATATATCAAATTAAATTTTCTAAAATCAAAATACTTTGTGATTGTTTGAAAACAATTTTGAAGATCTTGGATTAGAAATAAAATCTTGCCAAACCCTTTTAAAATGACTCTAATTTCCTAAGTTTAAAATCCCGGACTTGACCATCCTTAACCTGAGGTTTATAAAATCATTTTTAAAGTTTAAAAAGGCTTAGAAACTATCCTAAGACAGTAGCTAAAGCTTCTAACTAACCCCCTCTAAATGCCTTAGCCAAATTCAACCATTGATTTTCTTTTGAATACAAATTTGCCTCTACTGTCCGGTTTTGACACACAATTTTTTAACTTATTTTTAAAAATTCAAAAAACACTAAATCAAATACTGTAGACTCAAAACATGTAAAACTACAAGATAAAAAATTGGCTTAATTTTCTGATTAAAGACGACTACCCAGAAAAATTGGGAAAGTACGAGTACTGGGTGAAAAACTGTTTTGCCAAAACATATTTTTTTGCCTTTGATAAAATAATTTAAAAATCAAAGTAAAAATGTTGGAGACTCTCCTAAAGACCTACAAACAGTAGATAAAACATTTAAAAACCTTAGACAAGAATTGGCTAAGTAAAAAAAATCTCAAAGGTAGAATAATCAATTTGATAACCCTTTAATTTTCCACAAGTATGCTCAAGTGAGCATGACTTTGAGCCATTGATTGGCCTACGTCATAAATCATGTGGCATGACATGGAATGCATGAAAATACAACAAAGTGAATGCATGAAATGCATGGTTTAAAGTCTAGTGATATGGAAAATGCATGGCATAAATAACCTAAATGCCTAGCATGAGTTTACATGACAATAAATGCTATCCTAACTTAATATGCATGACCTAGTGTCTAAATGACATAGCAAACACATGGAATAATGAAAATGGCCTAGTGCCTAAATGACATAGGAAATGACATGGCATATGAAAATGGCCTAATGTCTAAATGTCATGGAAAAAATGACATATGAAAATAGCCTAATGCTTAAATGACATGTAAAATGACGTGGAATAATAAAAATGGCCTAAAGCTAAATGACATGTGAAATGACATGGCATATGAAAATGGCCTAATGTTTAAATGTCATGGAAAAATAACATGGCATATGAAAATGGCCTAATGCTTAAATGACATGTAAAATGACATGGAATAATAAAAATGGTCTAAAACTAAATGACATATAAAATGACATGGCATATGAAAATGGCCTAAAGTTTAAATGACATGTAAAATGACATGAAAATGGCCTAAAGATAAATGACATGTAAAATGACATAGAATAATAAAATGAATTAAACTTAAATGACATGGAATAATAAAAATGGCCTAAAGCTAAATGACATGTAAAATGACCTAGATGTCTAAATGAAATAGCAAATATCATGGCCTAGAAAAATGACCTAAAGCTTAGAGAAAATACACATGGCCGAATGGCTAGGAACCAAAGTGTTGTGAAAAATGTCATGTAAAATGACCTAACTCTCTAAATGAAATAGCAAATATCATGGCCTAGAAAAATGACCTAAAGCTTAGAGAAAATACACTTGGCCGAATGGCTAGGAACCAAAGTGTTGTGAAAAATGTCATGTAAAATGACCTAACTAAATGCTATGGAAGATGATATGAAAAATGGAAATGGCCTAAACAATATGACAATAGCCCCAAGATGCAAAAATATGACATAAGTCAAAAGAACAAGATGGTTAGCAAAAATATAAATATACATAAAGATAAACAATAATAAAAATAAGCAAGTTAAAGTAAGCAAATAAATAACAAAGAGATGAGCTCCGTGGTTGGTACATTGGACAAAGCCCCCCTAACCATTATCTCTTGATTTTCATCAAGGTCATGAAGCCTTTCCAATCTCAAAATCATAAAAAATAACTAAGGTAAAAAAAAATTTGGAGATGAGCTCCATGGTTGGTATATTAGACAAAGCCCACCCTAACCATTATCACTTGATTTTCATCAAGATCATGAAGCCTAACTATTGTTTTATTTATTTTTTTAAAATCAAGAACAACAAGAAAGATGTAAAAAATGGTTGGAAATCACATAGAAAACAAGAAATAAAGCATGAGGAAGAAGAAGAAAAAATGTGGTAGCAATGGTAGAATGGCTACATTAACGAAAGCTTTCTTTCTTTTTTTAAAAACCTTTTCTTTTCTCCATTAGCTACTGACTTCTCCTCTCAAATGCTCAGCCACTTAAGGAAAAATAAAACATTCCCCCCTCTCTCATGCTTGGCCGAATGGCCCCTCAACCATAGGATAGGTTGTGCCTTTTTTCTCCTGCTTTTTTGGCCCTTAGATTAGGATTCTTTCATGACAACATAAAAATGTCATCTTGCCAATTGATAGAAGCCCTTAAGAAGTGTAGTCATCCATTCTAATAACCTCAGCCCTTAGATGAAATAAGGACACAATCCCATGCACTCCCTTGCTTGGCCAAATGGACCTTTACCCTTGGATGAGTTGTGCTCATCTTTCTTCTTCCATTCTTGGTCATTGGATAAGGAAAACATAAAAATGATATATTGTAGATTAAATCCAGCCCTTAAAATGTGTACTCAGCCCTTTTAGATGGCCTAAGCCATTGGATGAAAAGAGATAATCCCATGCACTCCCTTGCTTGGCCGAATGGATGCCCACCTTTGGATGAATTGTGCTCATCTTTTTTCTTCCATTCTTGGCCATTAGATGAGGGTTCTTTCATTAAAAATAAAAATGTCATCTTTGCATTTAAACTTGGCCATTGGATAGTGCATTCAACTTTTCTACAAGGCACATAAGCCATTGGATGAAGGGGGGACCATTTGCAAGGTACTAGTGGTAGCATGTGAGCTTGATAGTGAGTAAGGAATTAAATTGGTCAAGCTTCCTTCTTATCTTCTATGTTGGCTGATCAAAGGAGGTAAAATCCCAGCAATTCCCTCTTCTTTCATATTTTTCTTAATTACAAATTTGCCCTTTTCGATTTCTTCGATAAAATGACCTTTTTGACCTCCGAACCTAAATAAATAGAAAACGGACTCCAAATTCAAATTTTATTTTTTCAATACTTCTGAAATAATAAAAAATTGAATTCTAGAAGTTTTTAAAATTTTTTGAGTCCATTTGCTATTTATTTGGATTTTTTCTTCCAAAATTACCCTTTTGTGCACTCAAATTTTCACCAATTTTAAACGAGCTCCAAATCCAGATTTTTCTTCACCAATGTCTTCCAAATAATTTAAAAGTATGATCTGGATGTTTTCATAATTTTTGGAACTCATTTGCTATTTTTCGGGATTTATCTGCTTGAATTTCTGACCTAGGATTTGGCCATTTTGCAAGCGAACTCCGAATCAAGATTTTCTTTCGCCAATCTCTCCAAAATGATTTAAGAATGAGATCTGCAAATTTTCAAAAAATTTGGTGCTCATTTGGTATTTTTCCCAAATTTTCCAGTTTTGCCCTTTTACCTTCGAAGCCCGATTTTGCCCTAAACAAGTCCGATTTCCAGATTTTCTTTTTTTGTGCCTTTATCATATACTGAATTGGAGTTGGTCCAAAAACACCCAATTTTTACACTCAAATTCCCTTTCGTTTTGATTTTCCCTCTTTTCAGTATCGGGAATTTCCTTGTTTTTTCGTTTTTCCTCCAATCGGCTTTTTTATCGGAATCTCTTCAAACTGAGCCTTGGGCTATCCTTGTTTACTCACTCCTCATCAATTAGGGGCTTTAGTTATTCCCGAATCGGGCCATTTCTACAATTTTTCACATTTCACTAAAATCCACCAAAAACCCAATTTCTTCGTTTTCTTCCAAATTGATTTTTCCTTCGGTTTTTCTTCCAAGTAGCCTCTCCATTACCCGTATTCAGTGCTTATCTTCCATTTGGAACCTTCAATTTTGACCAATTTGATCGGTCAAGCATTTTCCCCAAATTTCCCGAACTAGGGTTTCTTTTCTACTGAGATTTCGTAACCCAACTTCCGACCTATATATCTTTCAATGTAGACCTCGGATTATCAAAATTCTTTCACCATCTGTCAATTGAAATTCAAATCTTGATTTTAAAAGTGGGTTGACTTTTTCAGTATTTTATTTTTTGAGATTGACTTTTTCGAGGTTGATTTTTTTTTGAGTTTGACTTTTTCTGTCTACTTTCTTAGACCAAGTCTCGGAGTACCACTTGCAGGGTTAGAAAAGCCTTTTTGCATTTTGAATCCTCACTTTAGGAAGAAAACATACATGATTTAGTGGTTCGGACAAAATTAGGTGTCTACAATCATTAATCACAAATTGCCACTTATGAATAGGAAATCAAGACAATTACGGATGAAGACTCCTAAACTAGTATTAGACAATTTTCAAGATATATCTAGTTTGCAACCTAAACAAATCAAGACAAAGATCATGAACAATTCTTATAGCAGAACATAAGCAATTTTGATAGAAAATCAATAATAGATAAGATCTGAATATCAATTACAAAATATGTCTAGGGCTTTGAAATCACCCTTAACCAAAAAGAAGTTTATCCAAGCACATAGACAATATATACATAAAACTATAAAAAAAAAAAAAGAGAATAGAGAAGAAGAAGAAGAAAAAGAAAAAGAAGAAAAAGAAGAAGAAAAAGAAAAAGAAAAAGAAAAAGAAAAAGGAAAAGAAAAAGGAAAAGAAGAAAATTAATGATGATCTTTGAGTCTCCTCAAAAGATGTCTAGTTTGTGTCTTAAAAGATGGTATTTATAGAGCTTCAAAACCCTAAGAACAAGTCCTTGTCGCAGAAGTAAGTTCAGGGCTGCAAATTTGCATTTTTGGTAGGTTTTCTCGAGTTTTTTGTGAATTTTGGCGTCGCAACGCCAGCGGCCAGCCATTTCTGCTGTTGCATCTTCTCACACTTCCTCGGCTGATTTGGATGACCATTTCTTGTCTGATTTGGGTGTATGATATATATCGTTGGAAAGGTATTCAAGTAAGCTTCAAAAGTCGAGAATGAAGTTTCTTTGAATAAAGACTTTAACATCATGTTTTCTTAGCAACAAGCTCGAGAGGTCAAATCTGCATTTTTGCTTTACAACAAGAAATTGATCTTTTTGACTCCCAAGTGTTCTTCCATCTTGTGATTGTGATTTTGGAAGTTCTTTACCATCATTATTGACGTGTTTTCACTTCATTCTCTTAAATATACCTAAACTTCAAAAACATAATATAATTAACTAGAATAAGGATAGAAAACATAACAAAAACTAAGAATAGAAAGAGCATAAATGTGTAATTTATGAACTTATCACACCTACCCCAAGAGGAAAATCAGATGGTTGATGCTTTAGCCACTTTGGCTGCGATGTTTAAGCTAGATGCAAATGCCGAGATTCAACCAATCAAGTTGGATGTGAAAGGGTCTCTGACACATTGTTTAGATGTCGAAGAAGAAGTTGATGGCCAGCCTTGGTATTATGACATCATACAATATGTCAAATATCAACGGTACCCAGAACACGTCTTAGATAATGATAAACAGCTCATCCGAAGATTGGCTATGGGTTTCTTCCTTGATGGAGAAATATTGTATAAGAGGAGTAAAGATCAGGTGCTTTTGAGATATGTTGACACAGTAGAAGCAAAGAAGATACTGGAAGAAGTGCATGATGGAATTTGTGGGGCACACGCGAATGATCATATGATGGCTAGGCTGTATTGATTATGCCTAAAAATGTCAAAAATGTCAGATCTATGCAGATAAGATTAACGCTCCTCCAAATAAGTTGCATGTTTTGGCACCTCCATGGCCATTCTCAATGTGGGGCATGGATGTGATTTGACTTATCACCCCAAAGACAACGAATGGGCATCGATTCATTTTTGTGGTTATTGATTATTTCACAAAGTGGGTAGAAGCAGCCTCATATGCGAGTGTAACACGAATAATAGTATGAAATAAAGAAAGAGATAATTTGTCAATATAGACTACAAAGAAGATTATTTCAGATAATGCACGTAATTTGAATAGCAAGATGTTGAAAGAGATCTGTGAACAATTCAAGATCAAGCATCACAACTCAGCACATATCGTCCAAAGATGAATGGAGCTGTGCAAGCAGCCAATAAGAACATCAAGAAGATTATGAAAAAGATGACTGATGTCTACAAAGATTGGCATGAGAAGTTTCCTTTTGCCCTGCATGCTTATAGAACTTCGGTTCGCACATCCACAGGGGCAACCCCATTTTCATTGGTGTACGGAATGGAGGCTGTGTTGCCTGTTGAGGTAGAGATTCCTTCTTTGAGGGTACTGAAAGAGGTTGAATTGGAAGAAGAGGAATGGGTACGAGGTTACTATTTGTAGTTGAATCTTATTAAAGAGAAGAGACTTACAACGCTTGCCATGGTCAGTTGTACCAAAAAGAATGATGCGAGTGCATGATAAGAAAGTCTATCCTAGACACTTCAGGGAAAGAGAGTTGGTCTTGAAAAAGATTTTTTCATATCAGCATGATCATTGAGGGAAATAGACGTCGAATTGGAAGGGTACGTATGTGGTGAAAAAAGCTTTTTTAGGTGGAGCTTTAATTCATGGCTGAAATGGATAGGGATGATTTGCCAAATCTGATTAATTCAGATGCTGTGAAGAAATATTTTGCTTAAACAAAAAAAGGGAAAAAAAAGAAAAAGAAAAATGAGGACTCAAATTGAAAACCCGAATAAGACAGTTTGGGTCATTGGGGGATGTCTGAATTGAAAACCCGAAAGGGCGGCTTAGATATGAGGAGGAACAACGTCACTCAGAAAGTTTCATAAGGATAGGGGCAATGTCTGGTCTAATGAACTCAGAAGGATTGAAGACACCGATGAGATTGGTTTTTGAAAGAGAATTTTGAATGAATTGTTAAGATTGTCTGAGTATTCATTGTTTGGATACTAATTTACTATCCTAACATCTTTATGATAAACCTTTGATATGTTCTTTTGTTTCTTCAATATGAATTCTTTTCCTTATTTTTGTCAATAAAGACCTTTCTTTTCTATATTATCTTGTTTTTAACCGTATGTTATTCTCAACTTTATACCTTTTGCATTGAATAGAGGGAATACATGATGCATTGCATTTTTTATGGAATTAGAATAATGATTGATAAATTGGAATGATAGTTTCAAGAGATCCCTGTATTTATTTTTATGAGAAATCTGTGGATGACTGAGCAGAAAATGTAAGGAGATAAGATGAGAATCTTTAAGGTGAGAATTTTCGAGAGAAGAATTTCTATGATGAGATGTTAAGTCTAGTTAAGTTGGCATAAGATGTGATATGGAAAGTGAAAATGATTGGTGTTTCGAAACCTTTGAGAAAGGAAACTTTTAACATTCAACAAATTTTGAAAAAGGCAAAGAGACAGTAAAATTCAATCTAATAGTTTGAAGCCAAGTACAGATGAGGAACGAATAATGAGCTTGAGAACCTTTTTATCTTGATTACAGATTCAGGGAGCTGATATCATTCATACAGTGTATTCATGACATCCATTGCATGGTATGCATTTGCATTTCATTCATGACACTTATGTATTGCATTACATTCATGCATTGCATTCAAGAAGAACTATTGTAGATATTCAGCATAATTTGGACATGAATTTCAATTGTGAGAGAATAGCAAATCTTTTTGGGATTCAAGGTAAGATTCTTGAAATTTCTTTTGAAGAAAGCATTTACATTTGAGAATTTACAAATTTCTTTTGGTATTTAAAGTTGGTGCCTTGTTGGGAAGAGTTTTTCTTCGTTTGGTATTTAAAATTGATGCCTCGTTGGGAGGAGTTTTTTCTCGTTTGGTATTTAAAGTTGATGTCTCGTTGGATGAAGTTTTTTCTCGTTTGGTATGTAAAGTTGAAGCCTCGGTGGAGAAGTACATTTTCACATTGGGTTTATTTAAAGTTTATGCCTCGTTTAGAGGAGCATTTTTACGATGGGGATTTGCTTTTAATTTTTGAAGAACATGTAAGATGTCTACGTCTTTGCACATCTCTTGATTCTCAGGAAATGCACAAAGAAGGGCAGCTGTAGACACTCGATTTTGTCCGGGTAGTTTAACTTTATTTTAATTTAGTTTAATTTTTATTTTTAAATTTAAATTTTAATGTTAATTTTCGGAATTATCAGAAAGCAAAAAAAAAAAAAAGAGGAAAAAAAATCAGAAAAAACAAAAACCAAAGGAAAAATCGAAAAAAAAAGAAAAAAAAAGTTAAGCTCAAATCGAAACTCTTCTCGGATTAGGATTGAATTCTGAAATTTGGGATAAATGTGGAAAAAGGAATTTTTATCATGATCAGGATTAGAACTCCAGATCAAAGTGCACTAGAACTCTCTCATGATTTTTCCTATAAAAGCACCTTGGATTCAAGAGAGCAAAAACACAGTCTCGAAAAACACAATCATCAGAGAGCAAACAAGTAAGAAATCATTGAAAAAAAAGGGAGAAGAAATATTTCTTTTTTGAGAGCTGTGGGATTCGAAATTTTTTGGGTTTGAGGTTCTAGGAGTTGTTTGAAGAAGTGCAATGGTAGGAATTTAGGAAAGGGTGAGAGGAAGCTTAGGTCGAATTTTGGATATCATTTGACGGTTGCCGGAGGAGATCAGAAAGGTTGTAGTCGCGGGTATCAAACCTAGATCTAGGATTTTTGTAGGTGATTTTGGAAAAACCAAGTTCATTTTCGAATAGAGGAGGTTGAGAGAAGATTTGGTGAAGTTTTGGATTTTTTCTGGGTTCAGTGATCGACGACGAGCGACGATGGTGACGATGGCAGAGGGCTGTCAATTTTTGGGTTTGAAGAACAGTGAGCGTTTGTTCTTGAGGAGGGGAGAGGAAATTCAAGAGGAAAGAGTTTTTTTTTTTTTTTAAAAGGTAAGAAATGAAATTAAAAAAAAAAAATCTAGTGTTTTAAAGGAAGCAGCATCAAGGTCGGGTTAGGACCTGTGCCTAGGCCCAACCCGGATGCTGCTGTTTTTTTTTTAGCTATTTTCTATTTTTTATTTCTTTTTTTTATTTTTTTTTATTTTTTTTATTTCATGTTTATTGTATTATGATTATTGATTTATTTTATTGTATCTTATATTATTATTTGTATAGTTTTTATTAATTAATTTGGACTAATTTTATTTAGTGTGATCATTGCAAGTATTCTTTTATGATTGACCTTTTTATTTGATTTTTTTTATAATTTTTTTTATTTTATTTTGTATAAATTATTGTATATTGATTCATTATTTATCATTTATTATTATTATAGATTAATTTTTAATTGAGTTTTTATAATTGATTATTAATTAAATTAAAATAATAAATGGAGATCTTTTCCGAAGATGAAATTTGAGAAGATCACGATTGGTTGATTTCTAAGAAATTTCTAGGTGAGAAAACTCTCTTAAAAATTCTCTAGATTAATGGAAAGGTTTTTAAGGGATAATTTTCGATACCAAAAAGGTCAAAATTTATTTTTTTGAAATAATTAATTTTTAATGATCATTCTAAGTCATAATTTTTCATAATTGAAGCTTAATCAAAAATAAAGAATAAATTAAGATCTCTTATGAGGATGAAATTCAAGGAGACCAGGATTGGTTGATTTCTAAGAAAATTCTAGGTGAGAAAACTCTCTTAAAAATTCTCCAGATTGATGGAAAGGTTTTTAAGAGATAATTTTCAATATTGAGGTCGAGATTTATTTTTGAGCAAACATGAATAAAATATAAGTTTTTAATTATGAAGATTAGACTTAGGTTTAAGTGTCTTGCATAAGACTTAACTTTTTTCCGACGACGGAGCCTCTTCATGGGAAAGATTACTTTCTTTTGAATACTCTCGAGGTGAGGAAACGTTTTTAGCAATTCCTCTAGATTGATGGAAGGGTGACCTAAAAAATGAAGATAAGATAGATAAGACCATTTAGTTAAGACTTTTTAGTATCACAAGACTAATTAGGTACTACCTTTAGGATAGGCATTGTGGGGATGCTAATCCTTCCCCACACGTAATCGAACTCCCGAACCTAGTTCTAATAAGTAGACTAGAACCTATTCTTTTTAGGATGCCTTAGTCAAGCTTAGGATTACTTTAAAGAGGATAGATTCGTATAGGTGACTAATCACACCTAGCAAGATGATTAGTGGTGACTCCATGATTTGTGTTTAGTATGCTGAATTCGTATTTGGCACGTTATGACATGGTATTGAGGAAGATTCTCTTTATTGTAAAGGATCCTCATGGAAAATGGACTTCGAATTGGGAAGGACTTTATGTGGTGAAGAAAGCTTTTTCTGGAGGGGCATTGATCCTGACCCGGATGTATGGCGATGATTTGAGAAATCCCGTAAACTCCGATGAGTTGAAGAAGTATTATGCCTAAAAAAAGAATTAATGAAAAAAAGAAAAAAGAAAAGGAGAGGTTTAAGCTGAAAACCCTAAACGGTGACCAAAAACCGAAAGGAGGACACCTGGGTTGAAAACCCGAAAAGGGAGACCCAAGTACGTGCCAAGTTGGATCGTGTGGGTCAATGTTCCGTGAAAGGGGAATGAAGCTTCAGAGGGTCAGAAAAAGGGGCAAAGTTCAATTAGACAAAGCTGCGAAGGCTAAGAAGTTGCCTAAGTAAATGGCTCGTCTAAAAGAAATTTCAGATGAATTAAGGCATGAAGGTCCGAGATATTCCGCATCCGAGGCATCTACGACCTATAGCTTTCCATCTGTCTATTAAATTCTTGATACTCTCTTTGTTATATGAAACATAATTACAAAGAGACTTGTTATTGCCATCTCTCTTATTACATTTGGCTATTTCATACCATCTTTCTTACATTTTTCTGATGCTTTTTGAATTTTATTGAATTGAATGATGATTGGTAAACATAAATATCTTAAAAAGAAAGGATTTCTTTGTATTACTATGAAGTAGAGTTAAATTTTAGAAGAGGTTTGGAAACCACTAAAATTTGAAAAAACACAAATCCATAATATTGGGAAGCTCGTCAAAAGGGCAAATAGTGAAAGGATCGAAGACATCGTCATGAAGTCAAAAAATTCGTGGATCACATTTGAATCATGGATTAGAACTCATGGCATAAACATGTAATTGCATTTGTCTCTAGGGATCATGAGTTCACAAGTATTTGCAAAACAAGTCATCAACATCGTTGCATTTAACTAACATTGCAGGAATCGTGGAATATTTCATTTTGTTTTATATCGAACTTGTTTTTTCCAAATGGATCGAGCCTCAAGACCGCCGTTGAGGTATTTATTTTTGCTTTCAATTAAACTCATTTGTTCCAAATGGTTCGAGCCTCGAGATCGCCGTCGAGGTTTTTTTTTTTGTTTTAAATTGAACTCGTGTTTTTCAAATGGGTTGAGCCCCGAGACCGCCATCTTGGTATTTCCTTTTGTTTTAAATCAAACTCGTTTTTTCCAAATAGGTTGAGCCCTGAGATAGCCGTCGAGGTATTTCTTTTGTTTTAAATAGAACTCATTTTTGAAAATAGGTCGAGCCCCGTGATCGCCATCGAGGTATTTAATTTTGTGTTAAATCGAACTCGTTTTTAAAAATGGGTCGAGCCCCGAGATCACCGTCGAGGTATTTTTTTTTTTTTTAAATCGAACTTGTTTTTTTTCAAATGGGTCGAGCCCTAAGATCGGCGCTAAGGTATTTCTTTTTTATTTATATCGAACTTGTTTTTTCCAAATAGGTGAGCCCTAGGATCGCCGTTGATGTATTTCTTTTTGTTTTAAATCGAACTCATTTTTTCCAAATAGTTCGAGCCCCAGGATAGCCGCTGAGGTATTTCTTTTGTTTTAAATTGAACTTGTTTTTGAAAATAGGTCGAGCCCCGAGATAGCCGTCAAGGTATTTCTTCTATTTTAAATTGAACTTGTTTTTTTTAAATGAGTGGAGCCCCGAGATCATTGCCGAGGTATTCTTTTTGTTTTAAAAAAAGTCAAATTCGTTCCCTTGAAATTAGTCAAGCCTTGTGTTGATACGTGATCCTCGAGGGGGCCCGTTCAAGCGAGGGGGAAAAACAAGCAGAGGAAAAGACGACTTAATTCCTCTTAAATTAAAATTAGGAGGTTTTGAAAACAGCCTCCAAAAAAAAAAATGGAGTCACCACCAATATTTTTTGGCTAGGTGTGATCGGCCACCTATTAAAACCGATTTTTATAAAACATTTTAAAATTAATTTAAACATTTTTTGAAACCAATTTTGAATTCTGCGCTTTGAACCAGAGAAAACAAGTGCGGGTTCGGGAGTCGGTTACGTGCGGGAAAGGATTAGCACCCCCACAACGTCCGTAAAATATGGTTGCTTATTAATCGTGTGTTCTCTCGAGTCTCGATAAAAGTCGGTTTTAGATTTGGCATTTTATTTTTAAAAAAATAATCCCATTTTTTAATTTGAAAATGATACAAAATTTATTAATAAAATTTTTTCTTTAAGTTCCTTCTTGATTCTTTCTTGTAAAAAACTTTTGAAAATATTTTTTCCTCTTGCTTTTGGGTTGGCCGAATGACCTAGTATTTTTTAGAGTTGCTGTTTTGCTTTGTTATTTCATGTTATTCTTGATATTTAATAAGTTTTGATGCTTTAAATCTTCTTCTAATACATAAACTTGAAGCTTGTTTTAATTTGGTTGTTTGCTTATTTCCATTTTTGAGTCTATTATCATGTTTATTTTACTATTCTTGCATTTTTTATTTTATGTTTCCAAAATGTTTAAGTTTGTTTATGTTTTATATTTTGTAATCCATGTGTTTGTGAAAATGCTTATTGGTTTTCATGCCTTTACTTTATATTTGCATGATTTGAGTGTTATTCTTTAGCTAAGCATGTTAGTAGATCATGTGTTTGTGAAAATGCCATGCTCATTTTAAACATGAGGACATTCGGCCACTTCATATTGTTTGCTTTGTGTGTGCATTTTTGTTATGTTAGTTGATAGGTTTGCAATTTCATGATATTTGGTTGAGTATTTTGTTTAAGCACGCCATGCGTTTGTGTTATTGCTATGCATATTTTAGGTTTAGGATTGGTTTGTTTTGCCATGCATATTCATGCATTTTAGACATAGGTTGCATTAAATGCCATGCAAGTTCATTTAGGTCTAGGCCATTTTATTGATGCCATGCATTTTTTCATGTCATTTAGGTTTTAAATCATGCATTTCATGCATCATATTTGTTGTATTTTTCATGCATTTCATGTCCTTGCCACTTGACTTATGACTTAGGCCAATCAATAGTTCAAAGTCATGCTCTTTTGAGCATACTTGTGGAAAATTAAAGAGTTGTCAAATTGATTATTCTACCTTTGTGATTTGTTTTTTACTTAGCCAATTTTTTGCATAACTTTTCAAAAGTGTTAGCTACTGTTTGTGAGCCTTTTAGAGAGTCTCTAATATTTTTACTTTGATTTTTAAATGATTTTATCAAAGGCAAAAGAATGTGTTTTGGCAAAACAGTTTTTTCACCTAGTACTCATACTTTCCCGATTTTTCTGGGCAGTCATATTTAATCAAAAAATTAAGCCGATTTGTTCCCGTGTAGTTTTACATGTTCTGAGTCTCCAGTATTTTGTTTTAGATTTTTTTTTATTTTTTAAGAATAAGATAAAAAATCGTGCTTTAAAACTGGACAGTGGAGTCAGAATTAAATTTGAAGGAAAATCATTTTTCTATTTTGGTTAAGTTACTTAGAGGGGGCTGATTAGGGGGTTTAGCTATTGACTTAGGGTAGTTTCTAAGCTTTTTTTAAAACTATAAAAATGATTTTTTTAAGTCTCGGGTTAAGGGTGGTCAAGTCCGAAATTTTAAACTTAGGAAAATAGATCCATTTAAAAGGGGTTTAGCTAGGTTTTAATTTTTAATCTAAGCTTTTCAAAATTCTTTTCAAATAATCACAAAGTATTTTGGTTTTAGAATATTTAATTTGATATATTTTCCTAAGATAGCCGGATATCTTTTTAGATATACAGATTTCCTTAATTAAAGGAAAAAATACATTCTCATGCATTGCATTTTCCATATTCATGCATATTCTATAATATGTAATTTTTTCTATGTTTAATTTTCATGATGGTGTTATTATCTTTGATTTAAAATTTTGATATTATATTATTTGTTATATGGTTTTGAATGTTTCATGATATCCTATGCTTTTTATTTAGTTATTTTTGTCATATTATTTAGCATATGCTATGTTCATGCATTAGTATTTTTATTTTTATTTTCATGCATATTATATGATAGCATTATTTTATATTTCATATCATTTAGATTATATGCCATATCATTTATATTTGCCATGTCATTTAAATTATTTCATTTCATATAGAATATATTATGTTACCTAGGTCATTTCATTTCATGTAGAATATATTATGTTACCTAGGTCATTTCATTTCATATAGAATATATCATATAACTTAGGATATTTCATTTCATTTAGAATATGCTAAGACATTTAAATTATATCATATCATTTAGGTTGTATTATATTATTTAGACTTTGCTATGTCATTTTATTTATGTCATACATATTCATATTTTTTAAAGTGTTTTCAAAAAGGTAATGATTTTTAAATAAAATAAAGATATTCACGAGTTAAAATAATTCATGAATTCTCTGCCGGGTTTGCTTTGGAGGATATCATCAATTATCATTAATATCGGAATATCTTCTTTAAAATGAGAATGATTCAGAAAGTTTTCCAAACTAATAAAAATTTCTATATTTTGCCACATTTGTTGGGGAATATAGGAAAATTTTGAATTTATAAATTCTGGATCATTTTCAATTAAAAATGGAATTATTTTTCTTTAAATTGGGAATTAACTTGAAATACTAAATTTAAAACTGACTTTTTATCGAGACTTGAGATAACACACGATTAATAAGGTACCGTTTTATACGGGCGTTGTGGGGGTGCTAATCCTTCCCCACACGTAACCGAGTCCTGAACCCGCTTCTTTGATTTCTCTGATTTAAAAAGCAGACTTGAAATTGGTTTTAAAAATGTTTTAATTAATTTTAAAATATTTTATAAAATCGGTTTTAATAGGTGGCCGATCACACCTAGCTAAAAACGATTGGCGGCGACTCCATATCTTTTTCAAGGTCATTTTCAAAACCTTCATTTTTCAAGAGGAATTAAGTTGACTTTTCCTCAGTTTTTTTTAATGTCACGCTTAATGAATAATAAAGTCTTGCGATGAGACTTGTTATTTTTTAGGTTGCGACAGGAATATTCATGAACATGGAATTTTCATAATTAAAATGAAAAATGTAAATATTATGGAACATGCATGATCATGGAATTAATTTTTCATGTGAGGAATCACATAAATGGCATATGTAATATTACCGTACTCCCCGGCAAAGCTTGGAAAATAATTCTTTCATATGACATTTACATGATTTCGAGTAAAACGAAAATCATACATTTTGATTCCATAAACACGTGCGTTGAATAATTTACTAACCTCTCTAGCAAAGCCGGCAAAAATTATGAACTAATTCTCGTCAAATGTTTAGGAAACCGAAAAAAACATTTTTATGCCAAAATAAGTAAAAACATTTTTAAATATGCAATGCATGAAGATGTATTTCTTTCTTGAAATAAGGACATCCGTATACCTAAAAAGGTATCCGACTACCTTTGGAAAAAATTAAATTGGATTTTCAAAAACCGAAAGACTTTGGGCTCGGATTTAAAAAAAAATGGAATTTTTAGGATGAAAATTAGGCCTTGGCCGAACCCCCTCTTTAAAAGCTCTATTTTTCCTAGTTTTGAAACCCGGGAATACCACCCTTGACCCAACTTTTATAAAATCAAATTTTATGATTGAAATGACATGGAAATTAACCTAAGACAATAACCAATGTCCCAAATCAGCCCCCTCTTAATATCCTAACCAAAACAGAAAATTACTATTTCTTAAAAACAAATCTGACTCTCACAGGCAATTTTGAAAACTTTTTTTTTTGCCCTTCTAAACAATTTCAAAATCTGTAAAAATTAGGGTAGACCTAGGACATGTTGACCTCTATGGGAAAAAATCAGCTTAATTTTTGGAGCATGGATACTATAACCGAATTATACCAAAATCAGGACAGTGAGTTAAAAACTGCTTTGTCAAAATCTATTTTTTTAACCATGATAAAAAAAATCTACAAATCATGAGAAAATACCATGTCATCCCCTAAATGACTACTGCATGTGATAAAAAAATCAATTTATTTTGACCATGGACAAGTAGTGAAAAAATCCAAAAGTCAGAATACCCAATCTAAACTATCACTCTTCCAACTAGCATAGGCCAAGGATTTTTGGCTTGAGATCATTAGTTGATCTTGGCCAAAAACCTAGTTGAAATGTCATGAAATGCATGATTTTCAGCCAACCAACCATATGACAATGAATCAACCAAGAGTTAAGAACATGAACACAACCAACCAAGCAAGAAATATCAAGCAAGAACAAGCACAAAAACTCTAGCACAAGGAATGTAAGAAAATTTTGTCAAAACGTGGTTATTTGATAAAGAATGAGGAATAAATGATAGAAAACCTTTGAAATTTATTTTTTAAAAACCTTTTTATTCAACAAAAGTTGACAAATCACATAATAAAATAGAAGAAAAAGAAATACAACATCAAAGAAAAACATTAAAGAAGAAGAAAGAAGGTGATAGCTACCTAGCTATTGCTTTCCAAGTCAAGATGGCCAAATTTTTCTCTTCTCTTTTCTTTTTTCTCGTCCTTTTCTCTCAAGACTGAAAATGCGTTAAGAAAAAAAAAAATGAAACCTCCTTTCTCCTTTCATGGTATGGCCAGCTGCCCTTTTTTGTAGAAAGTGTGTGTGTTTTTCTTTTTTTCCCTTGTCATGCTTTGCATGCTCTCCTATCTCTACAAAATATCTAGGCCACTTGGAAAAATCATATGGCTTGCTATTAAAATATCTTTCTATGTGGCATTTTTAATCCTACTTGTCATTATCTCATAGCCTTCACATGCTCTTCACATGGCCTTGCAAATTGGAGCCCTCACATTAGCTTAAAATGCCATGTAGGCAAAGTAGTGGAGAATCTTGTCCTTGCAAAAATGTCATCTTGCTATCCATCCTTGGCCATTTGATCCAAGATAATCACACTCCCTCCCATTGATCAGCTGCATGCCAAAAATGGCTTGGAAATTTCCAGGCCATTCATCCTTTTTATTTGCAAAATGGCCTTTTTTCGGTTTATTCAGTAAAATTGCATTTTGGCCCCCAAACTCATTTTAATTGCAAATGGACCCCAATTTTGGATTTTTCTTTTTCAATTCATCCCATCCAATATAAAACTTAGTAATGGAGGTTTTCATATTTTTTCGAACTTAGATTCTATTTTTCTTGGATTTTTCTCTAAAGTTTCGGTTTAGTGCCTCCCAAACTTTGCCTTTTTTCATTTGAGTTCCGATTCTAGATTTTTCTTCTCTAATCCCTTCCATAAAATAAAAAAAATCCAGATATGGAAGTTTTCATAATTTTTAAAGCTCGTATCCTATTTTTCCCGAAATTTTCCTTTGGAATTTTGGATTAGTGCACCCGAACTTTGCCTTTTTTCATTTGAGCTCCGATTTCGAATTTTTCTTCTACAATCCTTTCCATAAAGTATAAAACTCGAACCTGTAATTTTCCATAATTTTTCGAACTCGGATTCTATTTTTCCCAAATTTTCCAAAATTGCCCTTTAACCCCCGAAACCTCGGTTTTACTCAAAACGAGCCCTATTTTTGGATTTTCTTTTTCCACGGCCTTTGTCATATATTGAATTGGAGTTGGTCCGAAAATGCCTAATTTTTACATCCGAATTCCTTTCTGATTTAGTCTTCCCCATTTTCAATATTGGAAATTTTCTCGTTTTTTCTCCATTCGCCTCTTCCTTGGGATTCACTTCAAACTGGGACTTGGGATCTTTTTATTTATTTATCCTTTATCAACTGGGGCTTCAATTTCACTAAATCGGGCCATCTTTGCAGTTTTCCCCAAATTTGTGAAATTCCTATTTATCGATTAAATCCTTATTTTCCTTTTCCTCTTCAAACCAATTCTTCCTTCAACTTCGCTTCAAAAATGGACCGTCGAATATCCATATTTATTGATTTATTCTATTTGGGACCTCTAATTTCATACAATTTGATCGTTTACGCATTTTTCTCCAAATTTGCGAAATTAGGTATTTTCCCTACACTGAATTTTGCAATCTGTCTTTCAAACACTCTATCTTTCGTTGTAAACGTCTGATTATCAAAATTCTTTCACCATTGTTCAATTCAACTTCGAATCTTGATTTTGACTGAAAGTTGACTTTTTTAGTGGTTGACTTTTTAGGGTTGACTTTTTTGGAGTTGACTTTTTCTCTTTAATCTCTGAATCAAAGTCTTGGAGACCCATTAATAGAATGAGGGAAGATTCTTTGCATTCCGGGAAGTCGAAAAGAGAAAATCACCTTGTTTAGGGGGTCGAACAAAATTAGGTGTCTACAGCTGCCCCTCTTTGACTATTGCTGAGAATCAGGAATAAGGCAAAGATAAAATATACAATAATTTTGTCCAGTTAGTGAAATCGCATGTGAAAGATAGAAAGGAGAATTTTCTTCATTTTTTATTCATTTTATTCATTTTTTAAACTATAAAATAAAAGAACTTTGTCCTTAAACTGAGTTCCCTGACTAATCAAGGCTCGACCTGTCTTAAGGCAACGAGTTTGATTTGCAGGAGAAGATAATACCTCAGCGAAAGTCCTGGGGCCTATTCTTATCTTGGTATGATTTTGTTTAAAAATAGTAAGATATGTCCTTAAATTGAGTTCCCTGACTAATCAAGGCTCGACCCGTCTTAAGGAAACGAGTTTGATTTGCAAGAGAAGACAATACCTCGACGGAAGTCCCGAGACCTTATCTTACCTTGGAGGTTTTGAGAAGATGCAAAAGCTTCTTGATGCAGACGCAAAGATTAACAAAGATGCAAATGCTCCATGATGCTAATGCAAAGGATAATAAAGATGCAAATGCAGAGATTAAAGATGCAACTATTTCATAGTGCAAAATGCAAATGTATTTGATTGGTGCAAATGCTTCTTGCTGTAGATGCAGAGAGTAACAAAGAGGTGAATGCTTTATGAAAAGATGCAAATGCAAAGATCCATAATGATGCAAATGCCTCATGAAAAGATGCAGATGCCCCTTACGAATCGTGTTCATGTAAGTAGTCCACGAATGGTGTAACTATAGTTACCACACAATAATGAAGATGAATGATCCTAGGAATGATGCAATTACTTGAGATGATGCAAATGCAAATATCTGTGAAGGATATAATGGTAAAATACAGACGCTCATGGAATGGTGCAAATATCCTCGAATTATACATCTACTTCATGGAATAATGCAGATGCAAAGGTCAACAATGTGCAAATGCTTCTAAATGATACAAATGCAAATATCCTCGAATGATGCAACTATTTCACGGAATGATGTAGATGCAAAGATCAACAATGTGCAAATGCTTCTAAATGATGCAAATGCAAATATCCTCGAATGATTCAACTACTTCACGGAATGATGTAGATGCAAAGATCAACAATGTGCAAATGCTTCTCAATGATGCAAACGCAGAGATTATCAATGTGCAAATGCTTCTAAATGATGCAAATGCAAATATTATCAAATGATGCAACTACTCCATGGAATGATGTAGATGCAAAGATCGACAATGTGCAAATGCTTCTAAATGATGAAAATGCAAAGTCTTATCTTATCTTCTACCAACTTTTCTGGGCTTATATCATCTAATATGCCAATTTCACTGGGCTTAAATCACTTTTATGCCAGCTTACATTGGGCTTAATCTCATCTAACATGCCAACTTCACTGGGCTTACCTTCTTTTTGTGCCAGCTACATCGGGCTTAATCTCATCTAACGTGCCAACTTCACTCGGCTTATCTCTTTTTTGTGCCACCTACATCGGGTTTAATCACATCTAATGTGTCAAATCCACTAGGCTTAAACCATAACTGCCAGCTTACATTGGGCTTAACCAAATTTAAAATGCCAACTTCACTGGGCTTACATCCTTTTGTGCTAGCTACATTGGGCTTAATCACATCTAACTTGCCAACTCCACTCGGCTTAAACCATAACTGCCAGCTTACATTGGGCTTAACCAAATTTAAAATGCCAACTTCACTGGGCTTACTTCCTTTTGTGCCAGCTATATTGGGCTTAATCACATCTGACGTGCCAACTCCACTGGGCTTAAACCATAACTGCCAGCTTACATTGGGCTTAACCAAATTTAACATGCCAACTTCACTGGGCTTACTTCCTTTTGTGCCATCTACATTGGGCTTAAATTCTTTCTTTTGAGAAATTCCTCTTTCGAGGCTTCACAACCTTTTTTTTAAAAATAATAAATTAAAAGCTCTTCTCAATAGAGGCTCCACAACTTTAAATTTTCTCATCAAAAAAATCATTTTCCTTTTTCGAAAATTTTCATCATTTTGAAATTCTTCAACACTTTCTCGATTTTTTTATCTCTAGGAAATTCTCAAGACTCACATGTTTTCTTTTCAAACAAGCTTTCGCTTCTCTTTTTTCAGCAAATTTTTTCTAAATCTAAAGAAGACCCTTCCCTCTCTAAGAAACCTATCTTCTTTTCCTTTTTGTCTTTTCAATGCTTGGCGAATGCAATGATCATTTGTATCGATACAAAATTCAATGCAACCTAAGAAGATGCATATGCGAAATGTTCATTATATGATGCAGGAATGCTTATGGAAATGCATGACATTATTTCGCATTGGGAAAATGTTAAGAGAGTCAATCATCTCCTTTTTTCCTCGTGTCCTGGCGAGGTTTCCTCATTCCTTGCTATCTTGTCTTATTGGAGGAATAATATCCGCCCGACATCCGCATTTTCCAAACCATCTTGTTGAAAGAAATCGCATGGTTTCGTATTCCCAATTTATCCTTGCCCCAGTAGATTCTTTCTTTTCAATTATCTGGTCAAAACCAAAACATAGAGTCAAACTTCATTCAAATATAAACTCAAAATTTAATGCCCCTGAACAATATGAACTTTTTGTTAGAGCATATCCACATCTCAATTTTAGTTTGTTCTTCCTAAATCATGTCAATTTCATTTCTTCCAAAACATGTCAAATTGAAGTCTTTCAAAAATTGGTGATCACCATTAGAGACATTTCTAAGCGAGATGGGAAATCAGCCTCACTTTTTTGAGTGATTTGAATGGTTTAATGCAATAAGGTCAATGGGCTGATGCAATAAGGTCCAGATTTGTCTAGGTAAGTTTTTCATCTTGACAAAGAGGAGAAGGTGAATATCCTTTTGTCTCAGCTCATGAGTAAGTTTTCTCATAACATGAATTCCTTGAAACCAAATGTTTTTACCAAAAAGTTTTAAAGTACAATTAAATCTAAACAATCCTTCAATCCCTAAATATGGAAATTTTGATAAGTATTAACCTTAGCCATGATAAGTTCAATGTTGGAAGGTCAATTTGGAAGGAAAAAGGTTTAGCAAAATCAATTCCAAAGAAAAGGTTGTCCTTTTGGTATGTCTAGGAATTCTTTGATGCTCCTTGTATTCCTCAAAGTGATGTCTTTGGCAATACCATGTGTGGTATCAGAATTTCTTCTTGTTCTGCTCTAAACTGCCCGTTTTGGGTTTTCACCCTAGAGCTTCATTGTTTCTCTTTTTGTTTTTATTTTATTGTTCCACCATGCATCTGAGAATTCTAAATTCTTCCATAATAAAATGATAATTCGATGAGATGAGATAAAAACTAAGGAAAAACTCCTCAAGTCAAATATCCATGCTTGATCAAAATGGACTTTTAAAGCACGTAATGTAGGCCATGGTTCAAGGTTCAGAAAGAAAGGATAAGTAGGCTTAAAATATGTGTTTGAGGGTAATCAGATCAAGGATCATTTCTTGAAGAGGATTCCCTTTGAAACACTTGTCCCTTCTGGACTTCTTTTTCCTTATTTTGACTTTTACTTCTTTTCCTCTTTGTTTTTGGCTTTCATTTTGCCATTCTTTTCACATTTTGTTTCTTCTTGCTTTTGTTCTTGGCTTTTAATTGGCCATCTTTTCTACATTCTTCTTTTCTTTTTTGTTTTGTTCTTGGCTTTCAACTCGCCATCTTTTCTACACTCTTCTTTTCTTTTTCTTTTGCATCTCCAATTTGACAGAGTGGGTCCGTACTTATTTGGGAGCTCAATTTGCTTTGTTTTTGTCTTCTAGCTGGAACTCATTTCACCATGCTCTTTGAAAAAGATCCTTCCTTGCATTTGCCCCCCAATGTAGAGGGTGATCCTTGATCAAGGTTCAAAAAAAAACTTCCTTATGCTCAAAAGAGGTGACTATGGATAATTTCTTTTCTTTTTGTGAAAGAGTCATGAAAGATGGCCATTTCTCATATCAAGTACGAATATTCTCATTGAAAAGCAATCCTCAGGGGGAATAGATAATCAGAATTTCATTTTACATTTGGAATAATTCGAATTCTCATGCGCATGATATCACAATTTTTCTTTTCTTTTTTCTTTTTTTGCTGCATGCCCCAAAAATTCATGCGTGATTCATCTTCTGCCACAAATGATGCCTCATTTTGATTTGCCGTTCAAGTGAAGGTCTTTTGTTCTATGGGAATCTTGCTGTGAAGGAATATCTCATGTTTTATTTTTACGCTTTTCGCTAAGTAAGCTCATGTCGGTTTCAATTTCTTCAAAGTGTTTCCAACACATGGGGAGAGAAAAGAAAGGTGTATTGGTTCATTCTTTGGTTCAAGTGTTCATGAACCAAGGGTCTTGGAAAAGGCCTGGGGATTTGGCATTTGAAACCTTTCAAAGGGATTCGGGAGATTTTTGAATCTTTGAGTTTTTGTTATGATTTGCAGTACGGCATAACTTTAACACGTATCAAACTACCAAATCTAGATCTTTTGGAAGATTGTCATGTTTGCTTGACTTTTAAGGAATTCGCGAAAGAATTTTCCAAAATTTTCATTACTCACGGCCTCGATAAAGGTTATTCTTTGGGGCTTTTGAGTGGTCTTTACTCAACTGGTCTATGATCTAGGTTAATGTAGAGATCAGGTGTTTCCTAGGATTTAGTCCATCCCTCATGATGATCACCAATTCTTTCAAGACTCTTTTTTCACTTTTCCAAGAAGTATATTTTATTTTCAATACGAAAAATTATCCATACAAATTTTATTTTCAACCCTTTTGTTTTGTTTTTTCTTTCAAAAAATCCTAAAAACAAGGCTTGAGAAGAATATTGAAAACTTCAAATGAGATATGATGTATGATGCTTGCAATTTGAAGTTCATTCATTTCAAGCAAAGTGAAAATGTGTACAAAACTTAAAACCAGGTTAAGGATTGCCCCTGATTGGCATGCTATCCCGAGAACAAATGACATCTAACCCCTTCGTCCTTAATAAGCATTCATGAGCTCTTTGAACTTTGCCGGGTTTGCATCAATTATGGCTTGAACTTTATCCTCGAATGCAGTGCAGTTCTCCATGGAATGCCCTTTAATCTCGCTATGATACTCGCAAGTGGCATTAGGATCATACCATTTCAGGTAAGGAGACTTCCTGGGCTTTGCAAGTACAATGGAAATCATTTGGCTTTGGACAAGCAATGGAAGAAGTTCTATGTAGGTCATCGAAATTGAATGGTACACCTTTGCCTTCTTTCTCTTACTGCTCTGAGAACAAACTGAGTCAACCTCCGAATCAATTGGCATGACAAACCCTTGGGGTGGTGTGAAAAGCATTGGAGCATGATGATGGCCGTACTGAGGCCACTGGTCAACATAGGGTCGGGGATGTAAATAACCACTATCGCAACCAAAAAATAACAAGTCTCATCGTGAGAAATTACTCGTTAAGTGTGACATTGGGGAAAACAGAGGAAAAGACGACTTAATTCCTCTTGAAATAAAATAAGGGTTTGAAAACAACCTCGAAAAAGAAATGGAGTCGCCACCAATTTTTTTTTGGCTAGGTGTGATCGGCCACCTATTAAAACCAGTTTTGTAAAACATTTTAAAATTAATTAAAACATTTTTTAAAACCAATTTCAAAGTCTGCGTTTTTAAACTAGAGAAATCAAAGAAGCGGGTTCAGGAGTCGATTACATGCAGGGAAGGATTAGCACCCCCACAATGCCCGTATAAAAAGATACCTTATTAATCGCGTGTTATCTCAAGTCTCGGTAAAAGTTGGTTTTAGATTTGGCATTTTAAAATAATTTCCAATTTAAAGAAAAATAATTCCATTTTTAATTGAAAATGATCAGGAATTTATTAATTCAAAATTTTCTTATATTTTCCAACAAAACCGGTAAAATATAGAATTTTTTATTTATTTGGAAAATCTCCTAATCATTTTCATTTTTGAAAGAAAGATATTCTTTTATTAACGATAATTGATGATCTCCTCCCCAGGAAACCCGGTAGAGAACTCATGAATTATTTTAACTCGGGAATATCTTTATTTATTATAAAAAAATGATCTTTATTAAAATAATTTTAAAAAAAAAGATGAATATGCAAACCATTACTAATGATATCGCAAAATCTAGATGACATAACATAATCTAAATAACATGGCAAAACCTAAATGACATGATATAATCTAAATGACATGATATAATCTAAATGACGTGGCATAATCTAAATGATATGGCATAATCTAAATGACATGGCAATAGAATTAATGACATGATAAGAAACATAAAATAACATTACAATAAAATAAAATACGCATGAAAATGAAAAAGGTAATGCATGAACATAATAAATCCTAGATGATATGACAAAATAATTAAAGACTAGGCAAGAAGCATAGAATATCCATAACCATATAACAATCAATATAACATCATGAAATCTAAATCAAAGAAATGACATCATTATAGAATATTCATAGAAAAAATTATATATTATGAAATATGCATGAACATGGAAATAATGCAATGCATGAAAGTGTATTTTTTTCCTTTAAATAAGGACATCCGTATACCTAAAAAGATATCCGACTACCATAGGAAAAGACTTAAATCAGATTTTCTAAATCAAAGATACTTTGTGATTGGATTGAAAACAATTTGTAAATTTTTGGATGAAAATGGAACTATGGCCGAAACTTTCTTTTAAAAAGGCTCTATTTTCCAAAATTTGAAAACCCGGGTTGACCACCCTTGACCTGACTTTTATAAAATCAAAATTTATAATTAAAATAACTTAGAAATTAACCTAAGACAGTAGTTATTGTTATAAATCAGTCCTCTCTTAATATCCCAACCAAAACAGAAAATTATTTCTTTCTTGAAAACAAATCTGACTTTTCAAACCAGTTCTAAAACGTGATTTTTTTACCCATCTAAAAATTTTCAAAAAAATCTGAAAAAATTATGGGAGACTTAGAACATGTCAATATCTATGGGAAAAAATCAGATTAATTTTTGGACTAAGGAAACTATGACCGAATTAACCAAAATAGAAAGCTACCAATTCTAAAAAACAACTTTGACTCTCACAAACAGTCTTGAAAAAATGATTTCTTTACCCTCCTAAAAATTTCAAAAAAATATGAAAAAATTATGAGAGACTTAGAACATGTCGACCTCTATGAGAAAAAATCATCTTAAGTTTTTGACTAAGGATGACCTACCCGAAAATTCATGAAAGACATAATACTGGGTGAAAAACTGCTTAACTAAAAAATATTTTTAAACCTTTGATAAAAACGTCCAAAAATCAGAATAAAAATATTAGAGACTCTTCTAAGGTCCTATAACCAATGGTAAAAAGATATAAAAATTTAGACAAGGGCTGCCTAGTGAAAAAAAAAATCCTAAAGTTAGAAAATCCAGCTTGTACAAATCTTAATTTTCCACAAGCATGCTCATGAGAGCTTGGCTTTGAGCCATTGATTGGCCTAAGTCAAAAATCAAGTGAGATGAAATGAAATGCATGAACAAACAGCAAGTTAAATGCATGAAATGCATGACCTAATGCCTAAATAACATAGAAAATATGCATGGCATAAAAGATGACCTAATGCCTAATATGACATGAAAATGTACATGCATAAAAGATGACCTAATGTCAAATATGACATAGAAATATGCATGGCAATAAATGATGACCTAATGTTTAATATGACATAGAAATATGCAATGACATAAAATGATAACCTAATACCTAATATGAGATAGACCTAATGCAATAATATGACATGAAAATATGCATGGCATAAAATGATAACCTAATACCTAATATGAGATAGAAGATATGCATGACAACATATGATGACCTAATGCAATAATATGACCTGAAAATATGCATGGAAGCAACATAAGATGTAATGATCGAATCACATGGTATAATGATGCAAAGCATGAATGGAAGCATGGTAGCCAAATAATCATGATGAAAATGCAATTACACAAGGCAAGAATAAAGCATGGCAGCCGAATGGACATGCTGAAAATGTAGGAATATGGCATGGCAATAACCCAAACATATGGCATGGCAAATATGCAAAACATGAATGAAAGCATGGTAGCCAAATAATCATAATGAAAATGCAAAGATATGGCTAAGCAAATACACAAACATATGGTACGGTAATAATGCAAAGCATGAATAACTTGATATAATAAAAACAAAAAATTAAAGTTAGTAAATAAAGCAAGTAGACATGAAAATAAATGATAAAAAAAAAGAGTAAGTAAAGAAAATAGAAATGAGCTCCATATTTTGATTACTGTAGAAAGCTAAATCATCAAAACAAACTAACCTACCACAACCAACATAGAAATAAAACCAAACACAAGATAATCATACTCAAGAAGCATTCGGCCCATTACTAAAAAAATGTTGTAGAAAAAATGTTTTTGATATCTTTGATGAAAACAAAAGATAGGAACCATAAAAGGAATCTTTAAAAACCTTTATTTAATAAGAAAAGAATAAGAAATCATATAGAAAATCAGCATAGAAAAATAAAGAAAAATGAAAGAGATTGGTGCCCAAAGGATACCTTTCAAAGCAATCAGCCAAAAGCCTATTTTCGAGCTCGTTTCCTATTTTTCCCGAATTTTTCTTTAAAAGTTTTGGTTTGGTGCCTCTCAAATTTAGCTTTTTTCAATTGAGCTCTAATTCCATATTTTTCTTCACCAATTCCTTCCAAATAATATAAAATTGAGATCTATAAGTTTTGGTAATTTTCCGAGCTCGTTTTCTATTTTTCCCGAAATTATCTTCTAGAATTTCAGCTTAGTACACCCGAACTTTGCCATTTTTCAAATGAGCTCTGATTCCAGATTTTTCTTCCCCGATCTCTTCCAAAAATTATTAAACTCAGAACTGCAAGTTTTCATAATTTTTCGAGCTTATTTGCTATTTTTCTTGTCTTTGGGATTTTCCAATATTGTCCTTCAACTTCCAAAGCTTCGTTTTTACTCAAAACAGGACCGATTTCCAGATTTTCTTTTTCCATTGCCTTTGTTATATATTGAATTAGAGTTGGTCTTGAAACGCCTAATTTTTACGACCAAATTCCCTTCCTAGTTGATTTTTCCTTTTTCCAATATCGAGAATTTCTTCGTTTTTTCGTTTTTCCTCCAACCGGCTCTTTTCTTGGAATTACTTCAAACTGAGCCTTGGGCTATCTTTGTTTACTCACTCTTCATCAATTAGGGACTTCAATTTTACCAAATCGGGCTATCTCTGCAATTTTCCCCAATTTTCAAAATTCACCAAAAATCCTAATTTTCGGTTCTCCTTCCAAATTGACTCTTCCTTTGGTTCTGCTTCCCATTGGCCCTTTCAATTCTCGTAGTCATTGATTATATTCCATTTGGAACCTCCAATTTCGACCAATTTGATCGTTTAAGCACTTCTCTCCAAATTTACTGAATTAGAATTTCCTTTTCACTAAATTTCCACAATCCCTCTTCCGATCTCCATATCTTTTGTTGTAGACCTCGTATTATCAAAATTCTTTAACCTGTTCAATTCAACTTCAAATCTTTATTTTGACTAAGGGTTCATTTTTTTCGTGATTAACTTTTTCAGGTTGACTTTTCTGGATTGACTTTTCATGCTGACCTCCTAAACAAAGACTTGGAGTACCATCCGCAGGTTGAGAAGAGATTTTCTACATTCTAAAATGCACAAGGAATAATTTACCTGGTTTAGGGGCCAGGACAAAATTAGGTGTCTACAACTACCCCTCTTTGGCTATTTCTAAGAATCAGGAATCAGGCAAAGATGAATAGACAATAATTTTGTCCGGTTAGTGAAATCACATGTAAAGAAAAGGAAAGAGAATTTTCATTCATTTTTTTTTTTGAAAAAACTGTAAATAGAAGATTTTATCCTTAAATTGAGTTTCCTGACTAATCAAGGCTCGACCTATCTTAAGGAAAAGAGTTCGATTTGCAAGAGAAGAAAATACTCGACAGTGATCTCGGGGCCTTATCTTGTCTTGTGCTAACCTTACTGGCGAAACCAGAAATTGAAACAACCTTGGTGAAACTAGTAGTCGAAAAATGATCCAGGCGTAACCCGAAAATGGACATGAGATGACTTGGGCGGAACCAATGGTCGAAAAGTTACCTAGGAGAAACCGTAGATAATTTTCAAAGAGATGACTTGGGCAGAACCAATAGTCAAAAAGTTATCTAGACGAAACCATAGATAATTTTCAAAGAGATGACTTGGGCGAAACCAGAAGTCGAAGAAGACTTGGGTGAAACCAGGGGTATTTTCTGAATATGGCACCCGAAGGTCTTATCCATGATTTTGAATAATTGTGCCTGGAGGTCTTTCAAAATTGTGCCCGAAGGTCTTATCCGTGATCTGGAAAATTATGCCCGGAGGTCTTAAAAATGGTGCCCAGAGGTCTTCTCCGTGATCTGGAAAATTGTGCCCGGAGGTCTTAAAAATAGTGCCCTTAGGTCTTATCTGTGATTTGGAAAATTATGCCCGGAGGTCTTAAAAATGGTGACCAGAGGTCTTATCCATGATTTTGAAGAATTGTACCTGGAGGTCTTTAAAAATGGTGCCCGGAGGTCTTATCCATGATTTTTGAGAATTGTGCCTGGAGGTCTTATGCATGATTTGAATAATTGTTGAAAATTAATTTGAAGGTTTTGAGAGGATGCAAATGCTTCTTGATGCAGCCACGAATGTCCTTAACTGATGCAAATGCTTCATGATGCAGGTGCAGAGATCAACAAGATGCACATGCTTCATATTGCAAATGCAAATGTCTTGGATTGATGCAAATGCTTCTTGATGCAGATGCAGATATTGAATGAGATGCAAATGCATCATGGTGCAAATGCAAATGTCTTAGACTAATGCAAATGCTTCTTGATGCAGATGCAAATATTAAATAAGATACAAGTGTTTCTGAATGATGCAAATGCAAATATCAACATTGACGCAATTACTTCATGTGGCGATGCAGATGCAAAGATTTACATTGTGCAAATGCTTCAGAATGATGCAAATGCAAAAAACTAGTAATGGGCAAAATGCTTCTACATGATGCAAATGCAAAGATTAACATTGATGCAACTACTTCATAGAATGATGCAGATGCAAAGGTTGGCATTGTGCAAATGCTTCTGAATGGTGCAAATGCAAAGATTAGTAGTGTGCAAGATGCTTCTAAATGATGCAAATGCAAAGATCAATAATTATACAAACGCTTCATGAAAAGATATAGATGCGCCTCGAAACCTAAAAAATAACAAGTCTCATCGCAAGACTTTATTATTCATTAAGCTTGACAATAAAAAAATCGAGGAAAAGTCGACTTAATTTCTCTTGAAAAAATGAAGGTTTTGAAAATGACCTTGAAAAAGACATGGAGTCGCCACCAATCTTTTTTAGCTAGGTGTGATTAATCACCTATTAAAATCGGTTTTATAAAACATTTTAAAATTAATTAAAACATTTTTAAAACCAATTTCAAGTTTGCGTTTTAAACCAGAGAAATCAAAGAAGCAGGTTCGAGACTCGGTTACGTGTGGGGAAGGATTAGCACCCCCAAAATGCCTGTATACAACGGTACCTTATTAATCGTGTGTTATCTCAAGTCTCGGTAAAAAGTCGATTTTTAATTTGATATTTCAAGTTAATTCCCAATTTAAAGAAAAATAATTCCATTTTTAATTGAAAATGATCCAGAATTTATAAATTCAAAATTTTCTTATATTCCCCAACAAACGTGGCAAAAGAAAAGAAATTTTTATTAGTTTGAAAAACTTTCTGAATCATTCTCGTTTTAAAGAAGATATTCCGTTATTAATAATAATTGAAGATATCCTCCCCAGTAAACCCGGAGAGAACTCATGAATTATTTTAACTCGGGAATATCTTTATTTATTGAAAATCATTACCTTTTTCAAAACATTTAAAAAAAAAATATGAATATGAATATGTGTGACATCAATAAAATGACATAGCAAAGTCTAGATAATATAATGAACCTAAATGGTATGATATAATTTAAATGTCTTAGCATATTCTAAATGAAATGAAATGTCCTAAGTGACATAATATATTCTAAATGAAATGAAATGACCTAGGTAACATAATATATTTTACATGAAATGAAATGACCTTGGTAACATATTATATTCTATATTAAATGAAATGAAATGACCTAGGTAACATAATATATTCTATATGAAATGAACTATCCTAAGTCATGTGATATTTTCTAAATGGAATAAAATGATTTAAATGACATGGCAAATATAAATGATATGACATATAATCTAAATGATATGAAACATAAACTAATGCTATCATGTAAATATGCATGAAAATAAAAATAAAATAATAATGCATGAACATAATATATACTAAATAATGTGACAAAAACAAATAACTAAATAAAAAGTATAGGATAGCATGTAATATTCAAAACCATAAAAAAATTAATATAATATCAACAATTTAAATCAAAGATAATAACACCATCATGAAAATTAACATAGCAAAAATCACATATTATATAGTATGCATGAATATGAAAAATGCAATGCATGAGAATGTATCTTTTCCTTTAATTAAGAAAATCCGTATATCTGAAAAGATATCCGGCTACCTTAGGAAAATATATCAAATTAAATATTCTAAAACCAAAATACTTTGTGATTGTTTGAAAACAATTTTGAAAAGCTTAGACTAAAAATAAAAACTTAGCTAAACCCTTTTTAAAATGGCTCTAATTTCCTAAGTTTAAAATCACGGACTTGACCACCCTTAACCTGAGATGTAAAAAATCATTTTTAGAGTTTAAAAAGGCTTGGAAACTACCCTAAGTCAGTAGCTAAACTTCCTAATCAGCCCCCTCTAAGTAACTGAACCATAACAGAAAAATGATTTTCCTTCCAATTCATTCTGACTCCACTGTCCAGTTTTAAAGAATGATTTTTTACCCTATTTTTAAAAATTCAAAAAATTATAAAAAAAATATTGGAGACTTGGGACATGTAAAACTACATAGGAAAAAATCGGCTTAATTTTTTGATTAAAGATGACTACCCAGAAAAATCGAGAAAGTACGAGTACTGGGTGAAAAAACTATTTTGTCAAAACACATTTTTTTGCCTTTGATAAAATCATTTAAAAATCAAAGAAAAAATGTTAGAGACTCTCCTAAGGACTCACAAACAGTAGCTAACACTTTTGTAAAGTTAGGCAAAAATTGGCTAAGTAAAAAAAAAAAAAAAATCACAAAGGTAGAATAATCAATTTGACAACTCTTTAATTTCCCACAAGTTTGCTCTAAATGAGCATGACTTTGAACCATTGATTGGTCTAAGTCATAAATCAAGTGGCAATGACATGAAATGCATGAAAATACAGCAAATAAGATGCATGAAATGCATGATTTAAAACCTAAATGACATGAAAAATGCATGGCATCAATAAAATGACCTAGACCTAAATGAACTTGCATGGCATTTAATGCAACCTAGGTCTAAAATGCATGAATATTCATGGAAAAGAAAACCAATCCTAAACCTAAAGAATGCATGGCAATAACATAAACATATGGCATGCTTAAACAAAATACACAACCAAATATCATGAAAATGCTAACCTATCAACTAGCATAACAAAAATGCACACACAAAGCATACAACATGAGGGTGGCCGAATGGTCTTATGCTTAAAATGAGCATGGCATTTTCACAAACACATGATATACTAACATGCATAGCTAAAGAATAATGCTCAAATCATGCAAATATAAAGTAAAGACATGAAAACCAATAGGCATTTTCATAAACACATGGATTACAAATTGTAAAACATAAACAAACTTAAACATTTTGAAAACAGAAAATCAAAAATGCAAGACAAGTAAAATAAACATGATAACAAGATAATAGACTCAAAAATGGAAACAAGCAAGCAACCGAATTAAAACAAGCTTCATGTTTATGTATTAAAGGAAGATTTAAAGCATCAAAACTTGTTAAATAACAAGAATAACATGAAATAAAAATGCAAACAACAACTATACTAAAACCATAGGCCATTCAACCACTTAGAGAAAAGTAGAAAAAAATTGATTTTCCATAGTTTTTCAAGAAAGCATGAAGGAATAACTTGAAAAGAAAGCTTAAAAACACTTATTGTAAAATCAAAATCAAAAGAAACTCACCAAATATCAAATGAAAATGAAAATAGCAAATCAAGAATGGAAAATCAAAAAAGTGCAAGAGTATGGTGCTTAAAGCAACCTCTAGAAGCTATATTGGAAGCTTTTTCTCTTCTAACTTTCTTTTATTTTCTAAACTTTTCTTTTTTGCCTTTCAACAATGGAGAGAAAAATCAGCCAAAACCAAGAGAGAATAGAGAGTGAATAGCTGAAAATGAAAAGAGAGAGAGCCTCCCCTTGTAGTGGCCGAATGGCCCCCTCTTGCTAGGATGTTGTCATCTTTTCTTCAACCAATTTTGATCCAAAGGCTATTGATCCAAGATGATTAAAATGTGAAATTATCATCCTTAGATTAGGCAATCAGCTATCCACAATTACAGCAGTTCAAGAATCTTAAGCCATTATGTTGACACTCTCCCTCTTTATGCATTGGTCCATGTGGCTTAATTGCACATGTTTGATAAAAAAATAACTACCTTCCTCTTCATTGTTGGCCTTTTGATTAAAAATCAGAAAATATATACCCATCCTTGGGCCTTAGCCGGCTGACCCCTCTTCTTCCAGCCCATGCTTCATTTCTTTAAAAGGCAAGAAAAGCCCTTTTCAATTTCTTGGGTAAAATGACCTTTTTGCCCCCCGAACATAAATAAATAGCAAACGGAATCCAAATTCAATTTTTATCTTTTCAATACTTCCAAAATAATAAAAAATTGAATTCTGAAGGTTTTCAAAATTTTTCGAGCCCATTTGCTATTTATTTGGATTTTTTCTTCCAAAATTGCCGTTTTGTGCTCCCAAAATTTACCATTTTTTAAACGAGCTCCAAATCCATATTTTTCTTCACCAATCTCTTCCAAATAATTTAAAAGTGTGATCTGGAAGTTTTTATAATTTTTGGAACTTATTTGGTATTTTTTTTTTTGGGATTTATCTGCTTGAATTACTGCATAGTGGGCCCGGGATTTGGCCATATTACAAACAAACTCCGAATCCAGATTTTCTTTCGCCAATATCTTCCAAATAATTTAAGAATGAGATCTACAAATTTTTAGAATTTTTGGAGTTCATTTACTATTTTTTCGGGATTTATCTTCTTGAGTTTCTGCATAGCGGACTCGGGATTTGGCCATTTTGCAAACGAACTCCGAATCAAGATTTTTCTTTCCCAATCTATTCAAAATGATTTAAGAATGAGATCTGCAAATTTTCAGAATTTTTGGAGTTCATTTGCTATTTTTCCCAAATTTTCCAATTTTGCCCTTTCGCCTCCGAAACCCGATTTTGTTCAAAACAAGTCCGATTTTCAGATTTTCTTCAAACTGAGCCTTGGGCTATCCTCGTTTAATCACTCCTCATCCATTAGGGGCTTTAGTCTTACCCAATCGGGCCATTTCTGCAATTCTTCCAAATTTCACCAAACATCAAAAATCCTAATTCTCGATTTTCTTCCGGGTTGACTTTTCTTTCAGTTTTTCTTCCAAGTAGCTTCTCATTACCCGTAATCACTGCTTATCTTTCATTTGGAACCTTCAATTTCTACCAATTTGATCGTCTAAGCACTTTTCCCCAAATTTCCCGAATTAGGGTTACCTTTCTATTGAATCTTCATAACCCAACTTTCGAACTCCATATCTTTCAATGTAGACCTTGGATTATCAAAATTCTTTCGCCATTTTTCAATTGAACTTCAAATCTTGATTTTGAAAGTGGGTTGACTTTTTTAGTAGTTGACTTTTTAAGGTTGACTTTTCGAGGTTGACTTTTTTTCAAGTTTTACTTTTTATGCTCGCCTTCTTAGACTAAGTCTCGGAGTACCACCTGCAGGATGAAAAAAATATTTTTACATTCTGAAACATCAATTTAGGAAGAAAACATACATATTTTAGTGGTGCGGACAAAATTAGGTGCCTACAGCTTCCCTTTTTGGCTATTGCTGAGAATGAGGAATCAGGCAAAGATAAACAAACACTAATTTTGTCCGGTTAGTGAAATCACATATGAAGAGAAGGGAAAGGGGGTTTCTTTTTTCTTTTTTCATTTTTCATTTTTTCAAAATTTTTTTTGAAAAGCTATAAATAGAAGATATTGTTCTTAAATTGAATTCTCTAACTAATCAAAGCTCGACCTGTATTAAGGAAACGAGTTCGATTTGCAAGAGAAGAAAAGACCTCGATGATGGTCTGGAGGGTTTAACCTGTCTTGTGCTAAGCTGTGTTTAGAATTCTGGGTTTCTCCTCCAAAAGCTTCGGCTATCACCACCAAAGACTTGCTCAAGCAAATGTAAAACTCTAGATATCTCCACCAGAGGCTTTGGCTATCACCACCAAAGACTTGTTCAAGCAAATGTAAAACTCTGGATATCTCCACCAGAGGCTTTGGTTATCACCACCAAAGACTTGTTCAAGCAAATGTAAAAACGCTAGAAACTTATGCCTAAAGGTCTTAAAAATAGTGCTTGGAGGTCTTAAAAATGGTGCCCGGAGGCCTTACTCGTGATTTGAAAATATGCGCTGTATGCGACTTTAAAAATGATGCCCGGAGGTCTTAAGAATGGTGCCTGGAAGCCTTACCCATGATTTCAAAATACCTCGACGGTGGTCTCAAGGCTCGACTCATTTGATAAAACCATATGAATTCGATTTAAAACAAACGGAAATACCTCGACGGTGGTCTCAAGGCTCGACTCATTTGATAAAACAGAATGAATTCGATTTAAAACAAAAGGAAATACCTCGACGGTGGTCTCATGGCTCGACTCATTTGATAAAACAGAATGAATTCGATTTAAAACAAAAGGAAATACCTCGACGAGGGTCTCAAGGCTCGACTCATTTGATAAAACAGAATGAATTCTATTTAAAACAAAAGTAAATATCTCGACGGTGGTCTCAAGGCTCGATTCATTTGATAAAACAGAATGAATTCGATTTAAAACGAAAGGAAATACCGCAGCTGTGGTCTCAAGGCTCGACTCATTTGATAAAACAAAATGAATTTGATTTAAAACAAAAGGAAATACTAAGAATGATTATGGGTTTGGTTCAAATAAATTTAACTTGAAAATGAAAGGAACATACCTCGACGGCGGTCTCGGGGCACTCATTTGAGAAGCAAAATGAGTTCGATTTGGAAAGGAACGTACCTCGATGGTGATCTCGGGGCTCGACTCCTTTGAAAAGAAGAACGAGTTTACTTTGGGGAAGTTCAAATTTTCCTGATTTTTGCAATGTTAACTAAATGCAATGATGAGAATGACATGCTTTGCAAATGCTTGTATGTTTCCTAAGAATGAATGCAATCAAATGATTATGTCATGATTTCTAATCCATGTTTTCTTTGAGGTTCGCAGATTATCCGACTTCATGACAGAGTCTTCATTTGTTCATTGATGCCCCACTTAAGGAATCCTTCACTCAAGATAACTTGTCAAACAGTCTCAGTTTCTGACTTTCGTTGAAATTCACAAATTTTATGACTTTTTGATGGAGTCTCCAACACGTTCACTGTTTTCTTTTCTTGGTGAGCTTTCCAAACTTTTCCCAAGATTTAAATCTATTCCTTAGCAATACTCTAAAATCCTTTTATTAAAGATTTTTTTTTATTACTAATCATCATTCAATTTAATAACAATCATGATGCATCTCAAAAATGTATGAAAGAAAATATGAAACTAGCAAGATGTCATGAAAAAGATGACAAGAATTTATTGCAAGAAATGTTTTAAAATAGTAAAAATAAATACCAAGCATATAAGAAACAAATGTAAAGTTATAAGTTGTAGATGTCCCGGATGCGGAATATCTTAGACCAATTGTTTTTCAAACCATCTGAAATTTCTCTTGAACGAGCAATTTACTTGGGTAACCTATTGGCTTCCGTAGTTACATTAGACTGAGTTGTTCCCATTTTCTCTAATTTTCAGATACTTTCTCCCCTTTTATATGGAGCATTGATTCGAACTTTAATCAGTACCTGAGTTGTCCTTTGCGAGTTTTCAACTCAAGTGTCCTCCATTCGGTATTAAGTCGCCCTTTGCAGGTTTTCAGCTTAAGCATCTCCTTGTACATTCTTTTTTTCATCTTCATTTTTTTGTATTCTACCATGCATTTGAGAATTCTAAATGCTTCCAAGGTAAAAATATCGATTCAACATATGGGATGAATTCTGAAAATAACTTTTCAAATTAAATATCCATGCTTGATCAAAATGGACTTTCTAAAGCATGTAATGTAGGCCAAGGTTCGGGTTTAGAAAGAAAGGATAAAATAGGCCTAAACTATGTTTAAAGGTGATTGGATCAAGGATCATTTCCTGAGGATAAATCTTTCTTGAAACATTTGTCCCTTTTTTGGACTTTCTTTTCTTTTTTTGCTTTGTTGGCTTTCATTTGCCATTCTTTGATTTTCACATTTTCCGATGGCTTTCTTTTTGCCATGATTTTTGATTTTTTCCTCGCATTTACCCTCCAGTGTAGAGGGTGATCCTTGATCAAGGTTTAAAGAAAGAAATAATTCCTAAGGCTTAAAGGGGTGACTAAGGATAATTTCTTCTTAGTGAAAGGAATATTAAAGATGACCATTCATCATATCAAGCATGAATATTCTCATTAAAAAGCAATCCACAGGGGAGATAGATATATAGAATTTCCATTTTTACACTTGGAATCATTCGAATTTCCATGTGCACAGCATCACACTTTTTTTTTTCAAGCATAATACTTCTCCAGTTCATCATCATTCACGGGATTTCGGAAATCCTCCCCGTCCATCTAAGTTAAAATCAATGCTCCTCTAGAAAAAGCTCTTTTTACCACATAGGGTCCTTCCCAATTGGAGCCTATTTTCCTCGTGGCTCTTTCACTATAGGGAGAATTTTCCTCAGTACCAACTCTCCCTCTCGGAACTGTCTAGGACGAACGTTCTTGTTGTGGGCTCGAATCATCCTTTTCTGATACAACTGCCCGTGACAAATTGCTTTCAATCTTTTCTCCTCGATAAGAGTCAACTGTTCATAACGAGCTCTAACCCATTCTGCTTCTTCTAAGCCAACTTCCATCAAAACCCGTAATGAAGGGATTTCAACTTCAATAGGTAGCACTGCTTCTATCCCGTATACCAAGGAAAATGGCGTTGCCCCTGTAGATGTGCGAACTGAGGTACGATATGCATGAAGAGCAAAAGGCAAGATCTCATGCCAATCCTTATACACATCGGTCATCTTCTCAACAATCTTCTTGATGTTCTTATTTGCCGCTTCTACTGCCCCATTCATCTTCGGACTGTAAGGTGCCGAATTATGATGTGTGATCTTGAACTGAAACACACTTCTCTCATCATCTTATTGTTCAAATTGAGAGCATTATCCGAAATAATTCTTGCTGGCAATCCGTAATGGCATATGATTTCTTTCTTAACAAATTTGCATACCACCGACTTGGTTACATTCGCATAGGAAGCAGCTTCAACCAACTTTGTGAAATAATATATGGCCACCAAGATGAAACGATGTCCATTTGAAGCTTTCGGGGTAATAGGTCCAATCATATCCATTCCCTACATTGAAAAGGGTCATGGTGCAGTCATGACATGCAATGGCGATGGCGGCACATGAATCTTATCTGTATTTATCTGGCATTTATGGAAGTTCCGAGAATAAATACAATCTCCTTCCATTGTCAACCAATAATACCCTGCCCTCATAATCTACTTAGCAAGCATGTGACCATTAGCATGAGTGCCACATATCCCTTCATGGACCTCTTATATAATTCTCCGAAAATGCCTAATTTTTACATCCTAATTCCTTTCTGATTTAGTCTTCCCCATTTTCAATATTGGAAATTTTCTCGTTTTTTCTCCATTCGCCTCTTCCTTGGGATTCACTTCAAACTGGGACTTGAGATCTTTTTATTTATTTATCCTTTATCAACTGGGGCTTCAATTTCACTAAATCGGGCCATCTTTGCAGTTTTCCCCAAATTTGTGAAATTCCTATTTATCGATTAAATCCTTATTTTCCTTTTCCTCTTCAAACCAATTCTTCCTTCAACTTCGCTTCAAAAATGGACCGTCGAATATCCATATTTATTGATTTATTCTATTTGGGACCTCTAATTTCATACAATTTGATCGTTTACGCATTTTTCTCCAAATTTGCGAAATTAGGTATTTTCCCTACACTGAATTTTGCAATCTGTCTTTCAAACACTCTATCTTTCATTGTAAACGTCTGATTATCAAAATTCTTTCACCATTGTTCAATTCAACTTCGAATCTTGATTTTGACTGAAAGTTGACTTTTTTAGTGGTTGACTTTTTAGGGTTGACTTTTTTGGAGTTGACTTTTTCTCTTTAATCTCTGAATCAAAGTCTTGGAGACCCATTAATAGAATGAGGGAAGATTCTTTGCATTCCGGGAAGTCGAAAAGAGAAAATCACCTTGTTTAGGGGGGTCGAACAAAATTAGGTGTCTACAGCTGCCCCTCTTTGACTATTGCTGAGAATCAGGAATAAGGCAAAGATAAAATATACAATAATTTTGTCCAGTTAGTGAAATCGCATGTGAAAGATAGAAAGGAGAATTTTCTTCATTTTTTATTCATTTTATTCATTTTTTAAACTATAAAATAAAAGAACTTTGTCCTTAAACTGAGTTCCCTGACTAATCAAGGCTCGACCTGTCTTAAGGCAACGAGTTTGATTTGCAGGAGAAGATAATACCTCAGCGAAAGTCCTGGGGCCTATTCTTATCTTGGTATGATTTTGTTTAAAAATAGTAAGATATGTCCTTAAATTGAGTTCCCTGACTAATCAAGGCTCGACCCGTCTTAAGGAAACGAGTTTGATTTGCAAGAGAAGACAATACCTCGACGGAAGTCCCGAGACCTTATCTTACCTTGGAGGTTTTGAGAAGATGCAAAAGCTTCTTGATGCAGACGCAAAGATTAACAAAGATGCAAATGCTCCATGATGCTAATGCAAAGGATAATAAAGATGCAAATGCAGAGATTAAAGATGCAACTATTTCATAGTGCAAAATGCAAATGTATTTGATTGGTGCAAATGCTTCTTGCTGTAGATGCAGAGAGTAACAAAGAGGTGAATGCTTTATGAAAAGATGCAAATGCAAAGATCCATAATGATGCAAATGCCTCATGAAAAGATGCAGATGCCCCTTACGAATCGTGTTCATGTAAGTAGTCCACGAATGGTGTAACTATAGTTACCACACAATAATGAAGATGAATGATCCTAGGAATGATGCAATTACTTGAGATGATGCAAATGCAAATATCTGTGAAGGATATAATGGTAAAATACAGACGCTCATGGAATGGTGCAAATATCCTCGAATTATACATCTACTTCATGGAATAATGCAGATGCAAAGGTCAACAATGTGCAAATGCTTCTAAATGATACAAATGCAAATATCCTCGAATGATGCAACTATTTCACGGAATGATGTAGATGCAAAGATCAACAATGTGCAAATGCTTCTAAATGATGCAAATGCAAATATCCTCGAATGATTCAACTACTTCACGGAATGATGTAGATGCAAAGATCAACAATGTGCAAATGCTTCTCAATGATGCAAACGCAGAGATTATCAATGTGCAAATGCTTCTAAATGATGCAAATGCAAATATTATCAAATGATGCAACTACTCCATGGAATGATGTAGATGCAAAGATCGACAATGTGCAAATGCTTCTAAATGATGAAAATGCAAAGTCTTATCTTATCTTCTACCAACTTTTCTGGGCTTATATCATCTAATATGCCAATTTCACTGGGCTTAAATCACTTTTATGCCAGCTTACATTGGGCTTAATCTCATCTAACATGCCAACTTCACTGGGCTTACCTTCTTTTTGTGCCAGCTACATCGGGCTTAATCTCATCTAACGTGCCAACTTCACTCGGCTTATCTCTTTTTTGTGCCACCTACATCGGGTTTAATCACATCTAATGTGTCAAATCCACTAGGCTTAAACCATAACTGCCAGCTTACATTGGGCTTAACCAAATTTAAAATGCCAACTTCACTGGGCTTACATCCTTTTGTGCCAGCTACATTGGGCTTAATCACATCTAACTTGCCAACTCCACTCGGCTTAAACCATAACTGCCAGCTTACATTGGGCTTAACCAAATTTAAAATGCCAACTTCACTGGGCTTACTTCCTTTTGTGCCAGCTATATTGGGCTTAATCACATCTGACGTGCCAACTCCACTGGGCTTAAACCATAACTGCCAGCTTACATTGGGCTTAACCAAATTTAACATGCCAACTTCACTGGGCTTACTTCCTTTTGTGCCATCTACATTGGGCTTAAATTCTTTCTTTTGAGAAATTCCTCTTTCGAGGCTTCACAACCTTTTTTTTAAAAATAATAAATTAAAAGCTCTTCTCAATAGAGGCTCCACAACTTTAAATTTTCTCATCAAAAAAATCATTTTCCTTTTTCGAAAATTTTCATCATTTTGAAATTCTTCAACACTTTCTCGATTTCATTATCTCTAGGAAATTCTCAAGACTCACATGTTTTCTTTTCAAACAAGCTTTCGCTTCTCTTTTTTCAGCAGATTTTTTCTAAATCTAAAGAAGACCCTTCCCTCTCTAAGAAACCTATCTTCTTTTCCTTTTTGTCTTTTCAATGCTTGGCGAATGCAATGATCATTTGTATCGATACAAAATTCAATGCAACCTAAGAAGATGCATATGCGAAATGTTCATTATATGATGCAGGAATGCTTATGGAAATGCATGACATTATTTCGCATTGGGAAAATGTTAAGAGAGTCAATCATCTCCTTTTTTCCTCGTGTCCTGGCGAGGTTTCCTCATTCCTTGCTATCTTGTCTTATTGGAGGAATAATATCCGCCCGACATCCGCATTTTCCAAACCATCTTGTTGAAAGAAATCGCATGGTTTCGTATTCCCAATTTATCCTTGCCCCAGTAGATTCTTTCTTTTCAATTATCTGGTCAAAACCAAAACATAGAGTCAAACTTCATTCAAATATAAACTCAAAATTTAATGCCCCTGAACAATATGAACTTTTTGTTAGAGCATATCCACATCTCAATTTTAGTTTGTTCTTCCTAAATCATGTCAATTTCATTTCTTCCAAAACATGTCAAATTGAAGTCTTTCAAAAATTGGTGATCACCATTAGAGACATTTCTAAGCGAGATGGGAAATCAGCCTCACTTTTTTGAGTGATTTGAATGGTTTAATGCAATAAGGTCAATGGGCTGATGCAATAAGGTCCAGATTTGTCTAGGTAAGTTTTTCATCTTGACAAAGAGGAGAAGGTGAATATCCTTTTGTCTCAGCTCATGAGTAAGTTTTCTCATAACATGAATTCCTTGAAACCAAATGTTTTTACCAAAAAGTTTTAAAGTACAATTAAATCTAAACAATCCTTCAATCCCTAAATATGGAAATTTTGATAAGTATTAACCTTAGCCATGATAAGTTCAATGTTGGAAGGTCAATTTGGAAGGAAAAAGGTTTAGCAAAATCAATTCCAAAGAAAAGGTTGTCCTTTTGGTATGTCTAGGAATTCTTTGATGCTCCTTGTATTCCTCAAAGTGATGTCTTTGGCAATACCATGTGTGGTATCAGAATTTCTTCTTGTTCTGCTCTAAACTGCCCGTTTTGGGTTTTCACCCTAGAGCTTCATTGTTTCTCTTTTTGTTTTTATTTTATTGTTCCACCATGCATCTGAGAATTCTAAATTCTTCCATAATAAAATGATAATTCGATGAGATGAGATAAAAACTAAGGAAAAACTCCTCAAGTCAAATATCCATGCTTGATCAAAATGGACTTTTAAAGCACGTAATGTAGGCCATGGTTCAAGGTTCAGAAAGAAAGGATAAGTAGGCTTAAAATATGTGTTTGAGGGTAATCAGATCAAGGATCATTTCTTGAAGAGGATTCCCTTTGAAACACTTGTCCCTTCTGGACTTCTTTTTCCTTATTTTGACTTTTACTTCTTTTCCTCTTTGTTTTTGGCTTTCATTTTGCCATTCTTTTCACATTTTGTTTCTTCTTGCTTTTGTTCTTGGCTTTTAATTGGCCATCTTTTCTACATTCTTCTTTTCTTTTTTGTTTTGTTCTTGGCTTTCAACTCGCCATCTTTTCTACACTCTTCTTTTCTTTTTCTTTTGCATCTCCAATTTGACAGAGTGGGTCCGTACTTATTTGGGAGCTCAATTTGCTTTGTTTTTGTCTTCTAGCTGGAACTCATTTCACCATGCTCTTTGAAAAAGATCCTTCCTTGCATTTGCCCCCCAATGTAGAGGGTGATCCTTTATCAAGGTTCAAAAAAAAAACTTCCTTATGCTCAAAAGAGGTGACTATGGATAATTTCTTTTCTTTTTGTGAAAGAGTCATGAAAGATGGCCATTTCTCATATCAAGTACGAATATTCTCATTGAAAAGCAATCCTCAGGGGGAATAGATAATCAGAATTTCATTTTACATTTGGAATAATTCGAATTCTCATGCGCATGATATCACAATTTTTCTTTTCTTTTTTCTTTTTTTGCTGCATGCCCCAAAAATTCATGCGTGATTCATCTTCTGCCACAAATGATGCCTCATTTTGATTTGCCGTTCAAGTGAAGGTCTTTTGTTCTATGGGAATCTTGCTGTGAAGGAATATCTCATGTTTTATTTTTACGCTTTTCGCTAAGTAAGCTCATGTCGGTTTCAATTTCTTCAAAGTGTTTCCAACACATGGGGAGAGAAAAGAAAGGTGTATTGGTTCATTCTTTGGTTCAAGTGTTCATGAACCAAGGGTCTTGGAAAAGGCCTGGGGATTTGGCATTTGAAACCTTTCAAAGGGATTCGGGAGATTTTTGAATCTTTGAGTTTTTGTTATGATTTGCAGTACGGCATAACTTTAACACGTATCAAACTACCAAATCTAGATCTTTTGGAAGATTGTCATGTTTGCTTGACTTTTAAGGAATTCGCGAAAGAATTTTCCAAAATTTTCATTACTCACGGCCTCGATAAAGGTTATTCTTTGGGGCTTTTGAGTGGTCTTTACTCAACTGGTCTATGATCTAGGTTAATGTAGAGATCAGGTGTTTCCTAGGATTTAGTCCATCCCTCATGATGATCACCAATTCTTTCAAGACTCTTTTTTCACTTTTCCAAGAAGTATATTTTATTTTCAATACGAAAAATTATCCATACAAATTTTATTTTCAACCCTTTTGTTTTGTTTTTTCTTTCAAAAAATCCTAAAAACAAGGCTTGAGAAGAATATTGAAAACTTCAAATGAGATATGATGTATGATGCTTGCAATTTGAAGTTCATTCATTTCAAGCAAAGTGAAAATGTGTACAAAACTTAAAACCAGGTTAAGGATTGCCCCTGATTGGCATGCTATCCCGAGAACAAATGACATCTAACCCCTTCGTCCTTAATAAGCATTCATGAGCTCTTTGAACTTTGCCGGGTTTGCATCAATTATGGCTTGAACTTTATCCTCGAATGCAGTGCAGTTCTCCATGGAATGCCCTTTAATCTCGCTATGATACTCGCAAGTGGCATTAGGATCATACCATTTCAGGTAAGGAGACTTCCTGGGCTTTGCAAGTACAATGGAAATCATTTGGCTTTGGACAAGCAATGGAAGAAGTTCTATGTAGGTCATCGAAATTGAATGGTACACCTTTGCCTTCTTTCTCTTACTGCTCTGAGAACAAACTGAGTCAACCTCCGAATCAATTGGCATGACAAACCCTTGGGGTGGTGTGAAAAGCATTGGAGCATGATGATGGCCGTACTGAGGCCACTAGTCAACATAGGGTCGGGGATGTAAATAACCACTATCGCAACCAAAAAATAACAAGTCTCATCGTGAGAAATTACTCGTTAAGTGTGACATTGGGGAAAACAGAGGAAAAGACGACTTAATTCCTCTTGAAATAAAATAAGGGTTTGAAAACAACCTCGAAAAAGAAATGGAGTCGCCACCAATTTTTTTTTGGCTAGGTGTGATCGGCCACCTATTAAAACCAGTTTTGTAAAACATTTTAAAATTAATTAAAACATTTTTTAAAACCAATTTCAAAGTCTGCGTTTTTAAACTAGAGAAATCAAAGAAGCGGGTTCAGGAGTCGATTACATGCAGGGAAGGATTAGCACCCCCACAATGCCCGTATAAAAAGATACCTTATTAATCGCGTGTTATCTCAAGTCTCGGTAAAAGTTGGTTTTAGATTTGGCATTTTAAAATAATTTCCAATTTAAAGAAAAATAATTCCATTTTTAATTGAAAATGATCAGGAATTTATTAATTCAAAATTTTCTTATATTTTCCAACAAAACCGGTAAAATATAGAATTTTTTATTTATTTGGAAAATCTCCTAATCATTTTCATTTTTGAAAGAAAGATATTCTTTTATTAACGATAATTGATGATCTCCTCCCCAGGAAACCCGGTAGAGAACTCATGAATTATTTTAACTCGGGAATATCTTTATTTATTATAAAAAAATGATCTTTATTAAAATAATTTTAAAAAAAAAGATGAATATGCAAACCATTACTAATGATATCGCAAAATCTAGATGACATAACATAATCTAAATAACATGGCAAAACCTAAATGACATGATATAATCTAAATGACATGATATAATCTAAATGACGTGGCATAATCTAAATGATATGGCATAATCTAAATGACATGGCAATAGAATTAATGACATGATAAGAAACATAAAATAACATTACAATAAAATAAAATACGCATGAAAATGAAAAAGGTAATGCATGAACATAATAAATCCTAGATGATATGACAAAATAATTAAAGACTAGGCAAGAAGCATAGAATATCCATAACCATATAACAATCAATATAACATCATGAAATCTAAATCAAAGAAATGACATCATTATAGAATATTCATAGAAAAAATTATATATTATGAAATATGCATGAACATGGAAATAATGCAATGCATGAAAGTGTATTTTTTTCCTTTAAATAAGGACATCCGTATACCTAAAAAGATATCCGACTACCATAGGAAAAGACTTAAATCAGATTTTCTAAATCAAAGATACTTTGTGATTGGATTGAAAACAATTTGTAAATTTTTGGATGAAAATGGAACTATGGCCGAAACTTTCTTTTAAAAAGGCTCTATTTTCCAAAATTTGAAAACCCGGGTTGACCACCCTTGACCTGACTTTTATAAAATCAAAATTTATAATTAAAATAACTTAGAAATTAACCTAAGACAGTAGTTATTGTTATAAATCAGTCCTCTCTTAATATCCCAACCAAAACAGAAAATTATTTCTTTCTTGAAAACAAATCTGACTTTTCAAACCAGTTCTAAAACGTGATTTTTTTACCCATCTAAAAATTTTCAAAAAAATCTGAAAAAATTATGGGAGACTTAGAACATGTCAATATCTATGGGAAAAAATCAGATTAATTTTTGGACTAAGGAAACTATGACCGAATTAACCAAAATAGAAAGCTACCAATTCTAAAAAACAACTTTGACTCTCACAAACAGTCTTGAAAAAATGATTTCTTTACCCTCCTAAAAATTTCAAAAAAATATGAAAAAATTATGAGAGACTTAGAACATGTCGACCTCTATGAGAAAAAATCATCTTAAGTTTTTGACTAAGGATGACCTACCCGAAAATTCATGAAAGACATAATACTGGGTGAAAAACTGCTTAACTAAAAAATATTTTTAAACCTTTGATAAAAACGTCCAAAAATCAGAATAAAAATATTAGAGACTCTTCTAAGGTCCTATAACCAATGGTAAAAAGATATAAAAATTTAGACAAGGGCTGCCTAGTGAAAAAAAAAATCCTAAAGTTAGAAAATCCAGCTTGTACAAATCTTAATTTTCCACAAGCATGCTCATGAGAGCTTGGCTTTGAGCCATTGATTGGCCTAAGTCAAAAATCAAGTGAGATGAAATGAAATGCATGAACAAACAGCAAGTTAAATGCATGAAATGCATGACCTAATGCCTAAATAACATAGAAAATATGCATGGCATAAAAGATGACCTAATGCCTAATATGACATGAAAATGTACATGCATAAAAGATGACCTAATGTCAAATATGACATAGAAATATGCATGGCAATAAATGATGACCTAATGTTTAATATGACATAGAAATATGCAATGACATAAAATGATAACCTAATACCTAATATGAGATAGACCTAATGCAATAATATGACATGAAAATATGCATGGCATAAAATGATAACCTAATACCTAATATGAGATAGAAGATATGCATGACAACATATGATGACCTAATGCAATAATATGACCTGAAAATATGCATGGAAGCAACATAAGATGTAATGATCGAATCACATGGTATAATGATGCAAAGCATGAATGGAAGCATGGTAGCCAAATAATCATGATGAAAATGCAATTACACAAGGCAAGAATAAAGCATGGCAGCCGAATGGACATGCTGAAAATGTAGGAATATGGCATGGCAATAACCCAAACATATGGCATGGCAAATATGCAAAACATGAATGAAAGCATGGTAGCCAAATAATCATAATGAAAATGCAAAGATATGGCTAAGCAAATACACAAACATATGGTACGGTAATAATGCAAAGCATGAATAACTTGATATAATAAAAACAAAAAATTAAAGTTAGTAAATAAAGCAAGTAGACATGAAAATAAATGATAAAAAAAAAGAGTAAGTAAAGAAAATAGAAATGAGCTCCATATTTTGATTACTGTAGAAAGCTAAATCATCAAAACAAACTAACCTACCACAACCAACATAGAAATAAAACCAAACACAAGATAATCATACTCAAGAAGCATTCGGCCCATTACTAAAAAAATGTTGTAGAAAAAATGTTTTTGATATCTTTGATGAAAACAAAAGATAGGAACCATAAAAGGAATCTTTAAAAACCTTTATTTAATAAGAAAAGAATAAGAAATCATATAGAAAATCAGCATAGAAAAATAAAGAAAAATGCAAGAGATTGGTGCCCAAAGGATACCTTTCAAAGCAATCTTTCAAGCTTGCTACTCTTCAAAAAATTTCTTTGCTTTTCTCACTTTAGCTACTGCTCATACATGAAATAAATCAGCCAAAAGCCTCCCAAAAATCTAAAAAACCCCTCTATTTATAGGCTAGCTGAATGGACACAATGTTGTAAGGATGTTGTCTTTTTTTTTTTCTTTTCTATCTAGCAAGATCCAAAGGCTACCAACCAAAGATGATAAAAATGTGAATTTGCAACCATAGGATGAAGTGATCAGCCCCTAACCATAACCATCTGGCCAAAAATCCTAACCATAATGTGCTCATCTTTTCTCTTCATCACCTTGGCCACTTGGCATGGTCACAAGGGCTCAATCAAATAAAAATGTCACCTTGCTATCCAATTTTTGCCCTTGGATGAGAGAATCAGCCATTCCTTCCACTCTTCATGGGCTGGCCGAATGGCCTTGAAATTTCCAGCAGCTTCTCTATTTTTTTAAATTGCAAAAATGACTCTTTTTCGGTTTCTTCAATAAAATTGCATTTTAGCCCCTAAACTTGATTAAATTGCAAATGGACCCTAAATCCGGATTTTATTTTTCCAATACCTCTTAATCAATATAAAACTCAGTTCTGGAAGTTTTCATAATTGTTCGAGCTCGTTTTCTATTTTTTACGAATTTTTCCTTAAAATTGCGGATTAGGCTTCCCCGAACTTTGCTTTTTTCCAAATCAGCTCCAATTTGAGATTTTTCTTTTCCAATACCTCCTAATCAATATAAAACTCAATTCTGAAAGTTTTCATAATTTTTCGAGCTCGTTTCCTATTTTTCCCGAATTTTTCTTTAAAAGTTTTGGTTTGGTGCCTCTCAAATTTAGCCTTTTTCAATTGAGCTCTAATTCCATATTTTTCTTCACCAATTCCTTCCAAATAATATAAAATTGAGATCTATAAGTTTTGGTAATTTTCCGAGCTCGTTTTCTATTTTTCCCGAAATTATCTTCTAGAATTTCAGCTTAGTACACCCGAACTTTGCCATTTTTCAAATGAGCTCTGATTCCAGATTTTTCTTCCCCGATCTCTTCCAAAAATTATTAAACTCAGAACTGCAAGTTTTCATAATTTTTCGAGCTTATTTGCTATTTTTCTTGTCTTTGGGATTTTCCAATATTGTCCTTCAACTTCCAAAGCTTCGTTTTTACTCAAAACAGGACCGATTTCCAGATTTTCTTTTTCCATTGCCTTTGTTATATATTGAATTAGAGTTGGTCTTGAAACGCCTAATTTTTACGACCAAATTCCCTTCCTAGTTGATTTTTCCTTTTTCCAATATCGAGAATTTCTTCGTTTTTTCGTTTTTCCTCCAACCGGCTCTTTTCTTGGAATTACTTCAAACTGAGCCTTGGGCTATCTTTGTTTACTCACTCTTCATCAATTAGGGACTTCAATTTTACCAAATCGGGCTATCTCTGCAATTTTCCCCAATTTTCAAAATTCACCAAAAATCCTAATTTTCGGTTCTCCTTCCAAATTGACTCTTCCTTTGGTTCTGCTTCCCATTGGCCCTTTCAATTCTCGTAGTCATTGATTATATTCCATTTGGAACCTCCAATTTCGACCAATTTGATCGTTTAAGCACTTCTCTCCAAATTTACTGAATTAGAATTTCCTTTTCACTAAATTTCCACAATCCCTCTTCCGATCTCCATATCTTTTGTTGTAGACCTCGTATTATCAAAATTCTTTAACCTGTTCAATTCAACTTCAAATCTTTATTTTGACTAAGGGTTCATTTTTTTCGTGATTAACTTTTTCAGGTTGACTTTTCTGGATTGACTTTTCATGCTGACCTCCTAAACAAAGACTTGGAGTACCATCCGCAGGTTGAGAAGAGATTTTCTACATTCTAAAATGCACAAGGAATAATTTACCTGGTTTAGGGGCCAGGACAAAATTAGGTGTCTACAACTGCCCCTCTTTGGCTATTTCTAAGAATCAGGAATCAGGCAAAGATGAATAGACAATAATTTTGTCCGGTTAGTGAAATCACATGTAAAGAAAAGGAAAGAGAATTTTCATTCATTTTTTTTTTTGAAAAAACTGTAAATAGAAGATTTTATCCTTAAATTGAGTTTCCTGACTAATCAAGGCTCGACCTATCTTAAGGAAAAGAGTTCGATTTGCAAGAGAAGAAAATACTCGACAGTGATCTCGGGGCCTTATCTTGTCTTGTGCTAACCTTACTGGCGAAACCAGAAATTGAAACAACCTTGGTGAAACTAGTAGTCGAAAAATGATCCAGGCGTAACCCGAAAATGGACATGAGATGACTTGGGCGGAACCAATGGTCGAAAAGTTACCTAGGAGAAACCGTAGATAATTTTCAAAGAGATGACTTGGGCAGAACCAATAGTCAAAAAGTTATCTAGACGAAACCATAGATAATTTTCAAAGAGATGACTTGGGCGAAACCAGAAGTCGAAGAAGACTTGGGTGAAACCAGGGGTATTTTCTGAATATGGCACCCGAAGGTCTTATCCATGATTTTGAATAATTGTGCCTGGAGGTCTTTCAAAATTGTGCCCGAAGGTCTTATCCGTGATCTGGAAAATTATGCCCGGAGGTCTTAAAAATGGTGCCCAGAGGTCTTCTCCGTGATCTGGAAAATTGTGCCCGGAGGTCTTAAAAATAGTGCCCTTAGGTCTTATCTGTGATTTGGAAAATTATGCCCGGAGGTCTTAAAAATGGTGACCAGAGGTCTTATCCATGATTTTGAAGAATTGTACCTGGAGGTCTTTAAAAATGGTGCCCGGAGGTCTTATCCATGATTTTTGAGAATTGTGCCTGGAGGTCTTATGCATGATTTGAATAATTGTTGAAAATTAATTTGAAGGTTTTGAGAGGATGCAAATGCTTCTTGATGCAGCCACGAATGTCCTTAACTGATGCAAATGCTTCATGATGCAGGTGCAGAGATCAACAAGATGCACATGCTTCATATTGCAAATGCAAATGTCTTGGATTGATGCAAATGCTTCTTGATGCAGATGCAGATATTGAATGAGATGCAAATGCATCATGGTGCAAATGCAAATGTCTTAGACTAATGCAAATGCTTCTTGATGCAGATGCAAATATTAAATAAGATACAAGTGTTTCTGAATGATGCAAATGCAAATATCAACATTGACGCAATTACTTCATGTGGCGATGCAGATGCAAAGATTTACATTGTGCAAATGCTTCAGAATGATGCAAATGCAAAAAACTAGTAATGGGCAAAATGCTTCTACATGATGCAAATGCAAAGATTAACATTGATGCAACTACTTCATAGAATGATGCAGATGCAAAGGTTGGCATTGTACAAATGCTTCTGAATGGTGCAAATGCAAAGATTAGTAGTGTGCAAGATGCTTCTAAATGATGCAAATGCAAAGATCAATAATTATACAAACGCTTCATGAAAAGATATAGATGCGCCTCGAAACCTAAAAAATAACAAGTCTCATCGCAAGACTTTATTATTCATTAAGCTTGACAATAAAAAAATCGAGGAAAAGTCGACTTAATTTCTCTTGAAAAAATGAAGGTTTTGAAAATGACCTTGAAAAAGACATGGAGTCGCCACCAATCTTTTTTAGCTAGGTGTGATTAATCACCTATTAAAATCGGTTTTATAAAACATTTTAAAATTAATTAAAACATTTTTAAAACCAATTTCAAGTTTGCGTTTTAAACCAGAGAAATCAAAGAAGCAGGTTCGAGACTCGGTTACGTGTGGGGAAGGATTAGCACCCCCAAAATGCCTGTATACAACGGTACCTTATTAATCGTGTGTTATCTCAAGTCTCGGTAAAAAGTCGATTTTTAATTTGATATTTCAAGTTAATTCCCAATTTAAAGAAAAATAATTCCATTTTTAATTGAAAATGATCCAGAATTTATAAATTCAAAATTTTCTTATATTCCCCAACAAACGTGGCAAAAGAAAAGAAATTTTTATTAGTTTGAAAAACTTTCTGAATCATTCTCGTTTTAAAGAAGATATTCCGTTATTAATAATAATTGAAGATATCCTCCCCAGTAAACCCGGAGAGAACTCATGAATTATTTTAACTCGGGAATATCTTTATTTATTGAAAATCATTACCTTTTTCAAAACATTTAAAAAAAATATATGAATATGAATATGTGTGACATAAATAAAATGACATAGCAAAGTCTAGATAATATAATGAACCTAAATGGTATGATATAATTTAAATGTCTTAGCATATTCTAAATGAAATGAAATGTCCTAAGTGACATAATATATTCTAAATGAAATGAAATGACCTAGGTAACATAATATATTTTACATGAAATGAAATGACCTTGGTAACATATTATATTCTATATTAAATGAAATGAAATGACCTAGGTAACATAATATATTCTATATGAAATGAACTATCCTAAGTCATGTGATATTTTCTAAATGGAATAAAATGATTTAAATGACATGGCAAATATAAATGATATGACATATAATCTAAATGATATGAAACATAAACTAATGCTATCATGTAAATATGCATGAAAATAAAAATAAAATAATAATGCATGAACATAATATATACTAAATAATGTGACAAAAACAAATAACTAAATAAAAAGTATAGGATAGCATGTAATATTCAAAACCATAAAAAAATTAATATAATATCAACAATTTAAATCAAAGATAATAACACCATCATGAAAATTAACATAGCAAAAATCACATATTATATAGTATGCATGAATATGAAAAATGCAATGCATGAGAATGTATCTTTTCCTTTAATTAAGAAAATCCGTATATCTGAAAAGATATCCGGCTACCTTAGGAAAATATATCAAATTAAATATTCTAAAACCAAAATACTTTGTGATTGTTTGAAAACAATTTTGAAAAGCTTAGACTAAAAATAAAAACTTAGCTAAACCCTTTTTAAAATGGCTCTAATTTCCTAAGTTTAAAATCACGGACTTGACCACCCTTAACCTGAGATGTAAAAAATCATTTTTAGAGTTTAAAAAGGCTTGGAAACTACCCTAAGTCAGTAGCTAAACTTCCTAATCAGCCCCCTCTAAGTAACTGAACCATAACAGAAAAATGATTTTCCTTCCAATTCATTCTGACTCCACTGTCCAGTTTTAAAGAATGATTTTTTACCCTATTTTTAAAAATTCAAAAAATTATAAAAAAAATATTGGAGACTTGGGACATGTAAAACTACATAGGAAAAAATCGGCTTAATTTTTTGATTAAAGATGACTACCCAGAAAAATCGAGAAAGTACGAGTACTGGGTGAAAAAACTATTTTGTCAAAACACATTTTTTTGCCTTTGATAAAATCATTTAAAAATCAAAGAAAAAATGTTAGAGACTCTCCTAAGGACTCACAAACAGTAGCTAACACTTTTGTAAAGTTAGGCAAAAATTGGCTAAGTAAAAAAAAAAAAAAATCACAAAGGTAGAATAATCAATTTGACAACTCTTTAATTTCACACAAGTTTGCTCTAAATGAGCATGACTTTGAACCATTGATTGGTCTAAGTCATAAATCAAGTGGCAATGACATGAAATGCATGAAAATACAGCAAATAAGATGCATGAAATGCATGATTTAAAACCTAAATGACATGAAAAATGCATGGCATCAATAAAATGACCTAGACCTAAATGAACTTGCATGGCATTTAATGCAACCTAGGTCTAAAATGCATGAATATTCATGGAAAAGAAAACCAATCCTAAACCTAAAGAATGCATGGCAATAACATAAACATATGGCATGCTTAAACAAAATACACAACCAAATATCATGAAAATGCTAACCTATCAACTAGCATAACAAAAATGCACACACAAAGCATACAACATGAGGGTGGCCGAATGGTCTTATGCTTAAAATGAGCATGGCATTTTCACAAACACATGATATACTAACATGCATAGCTAAAGAATAATGCTCAAATCATGCAAATATAAAGTAAAGACATGAAAACCAATAGGCATTTTCATAAACACATGGATTACAAATTGTAAAACATAAACAAACTTAAACATTTTGAAAACAGAAAATCAAAAATGCAAGACAAGTAAAATAAACATGATAACAAGATAATAGACTCAAAAATGGAAACAAGCAAGCAACCAAATTAAAACAAGCTTCATGTTTATGTATTAAAGGAAGATTTAAAGCATCAAAACTTGTTAAATAACAAGAATAACATGAAATAAAAATGCAAACAACAACTATACTAAAACCATAGGCCATTCAACCACTTAGAGAAAAGTAGAAAAAAAATTGATTTTCCATAGTTTTTCAAGAAAGCATGAAGGAATAACTTGAAAAGAAAGCTTAAAAACACTTATTGTAAAATCAAAATCAAAAGAAACTCACCAAATATCAAATGAAAATGAAAATAGCAAATCAAGAATGGAAAATCAAAAAAGTGCAAGAGTATGGTGCTTAAAGCAACCTCTAGAAGCTATATTGGAAGCTTTTTCTCTTCTAACTTTCTTTTATTTTCTAAACTTTTCTTTTTTGCCTTTCAACAATGGAGAGAAAAATCAGCCAAAACCAAGAGAGAATAGAGAGTGAATAGCTGAAAATGAAAAGAGAGAGAGCCTCCCCTTGTAGTGGCCGAATGGCCCCCTCTTGCTAGGATGTTGTCATCTTTTCTTCAACCAATTTTGATCCAAAGGCTATTGATCCAAGATGATTAAAATGTGAAATTATCATCCTTAGATTAGGCAATCAGCTATCCACAATTACAGCAGTTCAAGAATCTTAAGCCATTATGTTGACACTCTCCCTCTTTATGCATTGGTCCATGTGGCTTAATTGCACATGTTTGATAAAAAAATAACTACCTTCCTCTTCATTGTTGGCCTTTTGATTAAAAATCAGAAAATATATACCCATCCTTGGGCCTTAGCCGGCTGACCCCTCTTCTTCCAGCCCATGCTTCATTTTTTTAAAAGGCAAGAAAAGCCCTTTTCAATTTCTTGGGTAAAATGACCTTTTTGCCCCCCGAACATAAATAAATAGCAAACGGAATCCAAATTCAATTTTTATCTTTTCAATACTTCCAAAATAATAAAAAATTGAATTCTGAAGGTTTTCAAAATTTTTCGAGCCCATTTGCTATTTATTTGGATTTTTTCTTCCAAAATTGCCGTTTTGTGCTCCCAAAATTTACCATTTTTTAAACGAGCTCCAAATCCATATTTTTCTTCACCAATCTCTTCCAAATAATTTAAAAGTGTGATCTGGAAGTTTTTATAATTTTTGGAACTTATTTGGTATTTTTTTTGGGATTTATCTGCTTGAATTACTGCATAGTGGGCCCGGGATTTGGCCATATTACAAACAAACTCCGAATCCAGATTTTCTTTCGCCAATATCTTCCAAATAATTTAAGAATGAGATCTACAAATTTTTAGAATTTTTGGAGTTCATTTACTATTTTTTCGGGATTTATCTTCTTGAGTTTCTGCATAGCGGACTCGGGATTTGGCCATTTTGCAAACGAACTCCGAATCAAGATTTTTCTTTCCCAATCTATTCAAAATGATTTAAGAATGAGATCTGCAAATTTTCAGAATTTTTGGAGTTCATTTGCTATTTTTCCCAAATTTTCCAATTTTGCCCTTTTGCCTCCGAAACCCGATTTTGTTCAAAACAAGTCCGATTTTCAGATTTTCTTCAAACTGAGCCTTGGGCTATCCTCGTTTAATCACTCCTCATCCATTAGGGGCTTTAGTCTTACCCAATCGGGCCATTTCTGCAATTCTTCCAAATTTCACCAAACATCAAAAATCCTAATTCTCGATTTTCTTCCGGGTTGACTTTTCTTTCAGTTTTTCTTCCAAGTAGCTTCTCATTACCCGTAATCACTGCTTATCTTTCATTTGGAACCTTCAATTTCTACCAATTTGATCGTCTAAGCACTTTTCCCCAAATTTCCCGAATTAGGGTTACCTTTCTATTGAATCTTCATAACCCAACTTTCGAACTCCATATCTTTCAATGTAGACCTTGGATTATCAAAATTCTTTCGCCATTTTTCAATTGAACTTCAAATCTTGATTTTGAAAGTGGGTTGACTTTTTTAGTAGTTGACTTTTTAAGGTTGACTTTTCGAGGTTGACTTTTTTCAAGTTTTACTTTTTATGCTCGCCTTCTTAGACTAAGTCTCGGAGTACCACCTGCAGGATGAAAAAAATATTTTTACATTCTGAAACATCAATTTAGGAAGAAAACATACATATTTTAGTGGTGCGGACAAAATTAGGTGCCTACAGCTTCCCTTTTTGGCTATTGCTGAGAATGAGGAATCAGGCAAAGATAAACAAACACTAATTTTGTCCGGTTAGTGAAATCACATATGAAGAGAAGGGAAAGGGGGTTTCTTTTTTCTTTTTTCATTTTTCATTTTTTCAAATTTTTTTTTGAAAAGCTATAAATAGAAGATATTGTTCTTAAATTGAATTCTCTAACTAATCAAAGCTCGACCTGTATTAAGGAAACGAGTTCGATTTGCAAGAGAATAAAAGACCTCGATGATGGTATGGAGGGTTTAACCTGTCTTGTGCTAAGCTGTGTTTAGAATTCTGGGTTTCTCCTCCAAAAGCTTCGGCTATCACCACCAAAGACTTGCTCAAGCAAATGTAAAACTCTAGATATCTCCACCAGAGGCTTTGGCTATCACCACCAAAGACTTGTTCAAGCAAATGTAAAACTCTGGATATCTCCACCAGAGGCTTTGGTTATCACCACCAAAGACTTGTTCAAGCAAATGTAAAAACGCTAGAAACTTATGCCTAAAGGTCTTAAAAATAGTGCTTGGAGGTCTTAAAAATGGTGCCCGGAGGCCTTACTCGTGATTTGAAAATATGCGCTGTATGCGACTTTAAAAATGATGCCCGGAGGTCTTAAGAATGGTGCCTGGAAGCCTTACCCATGATTTCAAAATACCTCGACGGTGGTCTCAAGGCTCGACTCATTTGATAAAACCATATGAATTCGATTTAAAACAAACGGAAATACCTCGACGGTGGTCTCAAGGCTCGACTCATTTGATAAAACAGAATGAATTCGATTTAAAACAAAAGGAAATACCTCGACGGTGGTCTCATGGCTCGACTCATTTGATAAAACAGAATGAATTCGATTTAAAACAAAAGGAAATACCTCGACGAGGGTCTCAAGGCTCGACTCATTTGATAAAACAGAATGAATTCTATTTAAAACAAAAGTAAATATCTCGACGGTGGTCTCAAGGCTCGATTCATTTGATAAAACAGAATGAATTCGATTTAAAACGAAAGGAAATACCGCAGCTGTGGTCTCAAGGCTCGACTCATTTGATAAAACAAAATGAATTTGATTTAAAACAAAAGGAAATACTAAGAATGATTATGGGTTTGGTTCAAATAAATTTAACTTGAAAATGAAAGGAACATACCTCGACGGCGGTCTCGGGGCACTCATTTGAGAAGCAAAATGAGTTCGATTTGGAAAGGAACGTACCTCGATGGTGATCTCGGGGCTCGACTCCTTTGAAAAGAAGAACGAGTTTACTTTGGGGAAGTTCAAATTTTCCTGATTTTTGCAATGTTAACTAAATGCAATGATGAGAATGACATGCTTTGCAAATGCTTGTATGTTTCCTAAGAATGAATGCAATCAAATGATTATGTCATGATTTCTAATCCATGTTTTCTTTGAGGTTCGCAGATTATCCGACTTCATGACAGAGTCTTCATTTGTTCATTGATGCCCCACTTAAGGAATCCTTCACTCAAGATAACTTGTCAAACAGTCTCAGTTTCTGACTTTCGTTGAAATTCACAAATTTTATGACTTTTTGATGGAGTCTCCAACACGTTCACTGTTTTCTTTTCTTGGTGAACTTTCCAAACTTTTCCCAAGATTTAAATCTATTCCTTAGCAATACTCTAAAATCCTTTTATTAAAGATTTTTTTTTATTACTAATCATCATTCAATTTAATAACAATCATGATGCATCTCAAAAATGTATGAAAGAAAATATGAAACTAGCAAGATGTCATGAAAAAGATGACAAGAATTTATTGCAAGAAATGTTTTAAAATAGTAAAAATAAATACCAAGCATATAAGAAACAAATGTAAAGTTATAAGTTGTAGATGTCCCGGATGCGGAATATCTTAGACCAATTGTTTTTCAAACCATCTGAAATTTCTCTTGAACGAGCAATTTACTTGGGTAACCTATTGGCTTCCGTAGTTACATTAGACTGAGTTGTTCCCATTTTCTCTAATTTTCAGATACTTTCTCCCCTTTTATATGGAGCATTGATTCGAACTTTAATCAGTACCTGAGTTGTCCTTTGCGAGTTTTCAACTCAAGTGTCCTCCATTCGGTATTAAGTCGCCCTTTGCAGGTTTTCAGCTTAAGCATCTCCTTGTACATTCTTTTTTTCATCTTCATTTTTTTGTATTCTACCATGCATTTGAGAATTCTAAATGCTTCCAAGGTAAAAATATCGATTCAACATATGGGATGAATTCTGAAAATAACTTTTCAAATTAAATATCCATGCTTGATCAAAATGGACTTTCTAAAGCATGTAATGTAGGCCAAGGTTCGGGTTTAGAAAGAAAGGATAAAATAGGCCTAAACTATGTTTAAAGGTGATTGGATCAAGGATCATTTCCTGAGGATAAATCTTTCTTGAAACATTTGTCCCTTTTTTGGACTTTCTTTTCTTTTTTTGCTTTGTTGGCTTTCATTTGCCATTCTTTGATTTTCACATTTTCCGATGGCTTTCTTTTTGCCATGATTTTTGATTTTTTCCTCGCATTTACCCTCCAGTGTAGAGGGTGATCCTTGATCAAGGTTTAAAGAAAGAAATAATTCCTAAGGCTTAAAGGGGTGACTAAGGATAATTTCTTCTTAGTGAAAGGAATATTAAAGATGACCATTCATCATATCAAGCATGAATATTCTCATTAAAAAGCAATCCACAGGGGAGATAGATATATAGAATTTCCATTTTTACACTTGGAATCATTCGAATTTCCATGTGCACAGCATCACACTTTTTTTTTTCAAGCATAATACTTCTCCAGTTCATCATCATTCACGGGATTTCGGAAATCCTCCCCGTCCATCTAAGTTAAAATCAATGCTCCTCTAGAAAAAGCTCTTTTTACCACATAGGGTCCTTCCCAATTGGAGCCTATTTTCCTCGTGGCTCTTTCACTATAGGGAGAATTTTCCTCAGTACCAACTCTCCCTCTCGGAACTGTCTAGGACGAACGTTCTTGTTGTGGGCTCGAATCATCCTTTTCTGATACAACTGCCCGTGACAAATTGCTTTCAATCTTTTCTCCTCGATAAGAGTCAACTGTTCATAACGAGCTCTAACCCATTCTGCTTCTTCTAAGCCAACTTCCATCAAAACCCGTAATGAAGGGATTTCAACTTCAATAGGTAGCACTGCTTCTATCCCGTATACCAAGGAAAATGGCGTTGCCCCTGTAGATGTGCGAACTGAGGTACGATATGCATGAAGAGCAAAAGGCAAGATCTCATGCCAATCCTTATACACATCGGTCATCTTCTCAACAATCTTCTTGATGTTCTTATTTGCCGCTTCTACTGCCCCATTCATCTTCGGACTGTAAGGTGCCGAATTATGATGTGTGATCTTGAACTGAAACACACTTCTCTCATCATCTTATTGTTCAAATTGAGAGCATTATCCGAAATAATTCTTGCTGGCAATCCGTAATGGCATATGATTTCTTTCTTAACAAATTTGCATACCACCGACTTGGTTACATTCGCATAGGAAGCAGCTTCAACCAACTTTGTGAAATAATATATGGCCACCAAGATGAAACGATGTCCATTTGAAGCTTTCGGGGTAATAGGTCCAATCATATCCATTCCCTACATTGAAAAGGGTCATGGTGCAGTCATGACATGCAATGGCGATGGCGGCACATGAATCTTATCTGTATTTATCTGGCATTTATGGAAGTTCCGAGAATAAATACAATCTCCTTCCATTGTCAACCAATAATACCCTGCCCTCATAATCTACTTAGCAAGCATGTGACCATTAGCATGAGTGCCACATATCCCTTCATGGACCTCTTATATAATTCTCCGAGCTTCGACAGATCTGACACATCTCAACAAAACTTGGTCTTTTCCTTTCTTGTAGAGAATCTCACTGTCTAGAACAAAACCCATTGCTAGCCTTTTCAGAGTCCTTTTGTCATTTTCTGTTGCTTGTTTTGGATACTGTTGACTCTTGATGTACTGCAAGATGTCGTTATACCAAGGGAGGCCATCCGCTTCTTTTTCAATACTCAGACAGTGGGCAGGAGACTCATATATACTCATCTTTATTGGCACAACTTCAGCCCCTTCATTCACTTTAAACATTGATGAAAAAGTAGCCAGAGCATCTGCCATTCGGTTTTCTTCTCGAGGGAAGTAATTGAAATTCACTTCTCAAATTCCTCCAATAAACTCAGTATGAGTTCTTGGTATCGGATTAGCTTTGCATCTCAGGTTTCCCATTCTCCCCGTAGCTGGTATATCACTAAGGCTGAGTCTCCGAAAACTTCCAATACTTTGATCTTTCTGTCCACTGTAGCACGAAGGCCCATAGTACACGCTTAATACTCGGCAGTATTGTTTGTACAATCAAAATCCAATCTAGCAGTGAAAGGATAATAATATTCTTCTGGGGATATGAGCACTGCACCGATTCCATGCCCCATGGCATTAGATGCGCCATCAAAGTACATTTTTCATTATTTCTTCTTTAGGGGAATCTCATCTGCTTGCGAAACATACATCAAATCTTCATCTGGGAAGTCAAAGTTCAACGGCTCATAATCTTTCACTGCCTGACTTGCTAAGAATTCAGCCACTGCACTGCCCTTGATAGTTTTTTGACTTACATATACAATGTTGTACTCTGACAATAAAACCTGTCATCTTGCTGTTCTCCCTGATAAAGAAGGTGCTTCCAACATGTACTTGATTGGATCTAGCTTGGCAATCAACCACGTTGTGTGGTACAACATTTACTGTCTGAGTCTTCGAGCAGTCCAAGCTAAGGTACAGCACAACTTTTCTACCGATGAATATTTCAACTCATAATCTGTGAACTTCTTGCTGAGGTAGTAAACTGCCTGTTCTTTCTTTCCAATCTCATCAAGTTGCCCCAAAACACAACCCATGGATCTCTCAAATACTGATAAATACAGTATCATTGGTTTATTCGGAATGGGTGGCATTAATACTGGTGAGTTGGATAGATAATGTTTAATCTTTTTAAATGCAATTTGACAACCTTCATCCATTCTCCTGGATCACGTTTTCAGAGTAACTTAAATATTGGATCACATTTGTCGGTTAACTGAGAAATAAATCAAGCAATGTAATTCAATCTCCCCAAAAAGCCTTTTACTTCTTTTTGAGTATGAGGTGGTGGCAAATTCTAAATGGCCTTCACTTTATCCGGGTCAATCTCAATTCCCCTTTTGCTGACAACAAAACCCAGCAATTTCCCCGAGGTGACTCTAAAACTGCATTTTGCCGGATTTAGCGTGAGTCTAAACTTTCTTAGTCGTTCGAAGAGCTTCTTAAGATTCGCAATATGCTCCTCTTCTCCTTGTGACTTTGCGATCATATCATCAACATAGACCTCAATTCCCTTATGCATCATATCATGAAACAAGGTCACCATGGCTCTCTGATATGTTGCCCCAGCATTCTTCAACCCAAATGGCATTACCTTGTAGCAGAAGGTTCCCCACATTGTAACAAATATGGTTTTCTCCATATCTTCCGGTGCCAACTTAATCTGATTGTATCTCGAAAATCCATCCATGAAAGAAAATAAAGAACTCTTTGCCGTATTATCCACCAGAGTATCGATATGGGGCAAAGGGAAATTATCTTTAGGGCTAGCCTTGTTCAAATCTCGGTAATCAACGCACATCTGCACCTTGCCATCCTTCTTTGGTACAGGAACAATATTTGCCACCCATTCTGGATATTTTTCCACCTCTAAGAATCCAGCATCAAATTGCTTCTTCACCTCCTCTTTTATCTTTAACAGCATGTCCGGGCCTCATTCTTCTCAACTTTTGCTGAATTGGCTTGCATTCTAGCCTTAAAGGGAGCTTGTGAACCATAATATTCGGATCCAACCCTGGCATGTCTTGGTAAGACCATGCAAATACATCTACATATTCATGGAGCAAGGCTATCAATTCACCCTTTATTGAAGATGACAATAAAGTCCCGATTTTGACTTCCTTTATCTCTTCACCATTTCCTAGATTTATCATTTCCAATATTTCCTTATGAGGAAGTACTTATTTCTCCTCTTGTTCTATTTTCCTTAATAAATCCGGAGGTAGAACTTAATCCTCAGTATCTGCGTTAGCCTCCAAATCACTTTTGCAAATGGGTCTTTCAAAATCAATTTCAAAATTACTGACAGGAAGGTCCTCATATTCCGCATTCGTACTCCTGTAAATAGGTGAAGAAGAAAAAATATAGGAAAATATATATAATGAAAACAAAATAAATAGCAAAAATGAAAGAATATGGACACATCAATATGAATTGTCGCAACCTAAAAAATAATGAGTCTCATCGCAAGACTTTATTATTTGTTAAGCGTGACATTAAAAAAAACCGAGGAAAAGTCGACTTAATTCCTCTAGAAAAATGAAGGTTTTGAAAATGACCTTGAAAAAGACATGGAGTCGCCACCAATCTTTTTTAGCTAGGTGTGATCGGCCACCTATTAAAACCGATTTTATAAAATATTTTAAAAATTATTAAAACATTTTAAAAACCAATTTCAAGTCTGCGTTTTAAACCAGAGAAATCAAAGAAGCGGGTTCGGGAGTCGGTTACGTGTGGGGAAGGATTAGCACCCCCACAACGCCCGTATAAATCGGTACCTTATTAATCGTGTGTTATCTCAAGTCTCGGTAAAAATTGTTTTAAATTTAGTATTTCAAGTTAATTCCCAATTTAAAGAAAAATAATTCCTTTTTTGTTGAAAATGATCCGGAATTTCTAAATTCAAAATTTTCCTATATTCCCCAACAAACGTGGAAAAATATAGAAATTTTTATTAGTTTTGAAAAACTTTCCGAATCATTCTCTTTTTTTGAAAGAAAGATATTCCTTTATTAATGATAATTGATGATATTCCCTCTAGCAAACCCGGTAGAGAACTCATGAATTATTTTAACTCAGGAATATCTTTATTTTTTATTGAAAAATCATTATCATTTTGAAAATATTTTAAAAGATATGAATATGTATATGTATATGCATGACATAAATAAAATGACATAGCAAAATCTAAATAATATAATGCTTCCTAAATGATATGATATAATGTAAATGCCTTAGCATATTCTAAATGAAATAAAATATCCTAAGTTATATGACATATTATAAATAAAATGAAATGACCTAGGTAGCATAGTATATTTTATATGAGATGCAATATCCTAAGTCATATGATATATTCTAAATGAAATAAAATAACCTAAGTAAAATAACATATTCTATATGAAATGAAATAACCTAAGTAACATGATATTTTCTAAATGAAATAAAATAACCTAAGTAACATAACATATTCTATATGAAATGAATAATTTAAATGACATGGCAAACATGAATGATATGGCATATAATTTAAATGAGATGGAATATGATATAATGCTATCATATAATATGCATGAAAATAAAAATGAAAATAATAATGCATGAACATAGTATATGCTAAATAATATGACCAAAAAAAATAACTAAATAAAAAGAATAGGATATCATGAAATATTCCAAATCATATAATAAACAATATAACATCAAAAATATAAAAACAAAATAATAACAATATCATAGGAATTATTATAGCAAGAATCACCTATTATATAAAATGCATGAATATGGAAAATGCAATGCATGAAATGTATTTTTTCCTTTAATTAAGGAAATCCGTATATCTAAAAAGAGATCCGGCTACCTTAGGAAAATATCTCAAATTAAATATTCTAAAACCAAAATGCTTTGTGATTGTTTGAAAACAATTTTGAAAAGCTTGAATTAAAAATAAAAACTGGGCTAAATCCTTTTTTAAATGGCTCTAATTTACTAAGTTTAAAAATCCGAAATTGACTACCCTTCACCCGAGACTTGAAAAACCATTTTTAGAGTTTAAAAAGGCTTAGAAACTACCCTAAGTCAGTAGCTAACCCTCCTAATCAGCCCACTCTAAGTAACTTAACCAAAACAGAAAAATGATTTTTCTTTAAATTCAATTCTGACTCCACTGTCCAGTTTTAAGCCACGATTTTTTATCCTATTTTTAAAAATTCAAATCATTCTGAAAAAATACTGGAGACTCAGGACATATAAAACTACACGGGAACAAATCAGCTTAATTTTCTGATCAAAGATAAATTCGCAAAACAAATCGTAGATGTACGAGTTTTGGATGAAAAAAAAAACTGTTTTGTCAAAACACATTTTTGCCTTTGATAAAATCATTTAAAAATCAAAGTAAAAATATTTGAAACTCATAAAATAGCTCACAAACAGTAGCTAGGACTTTTTGAAAGTTAGATAAAAGTTGGCTAAGTAAAAAAATCACAAAGGTAGAATAATCAACTTGACAAACTTAATTTTCCACAAGTGTGCTCAAGAGAGCATGACTTTGAACCATTAATTGGCTCAAATCATTATTCAAGTGGCATGAACATGAAATGCATGAAAAATACAGAAAACATAATGCATGAAATGCATGAGCTTAAACCTAAATGTCAGGAAAAAATGCATGGCATTCATCAAGTGACCTAGACCTAAATGAACTTGCATGGCATTTAATGCAACCTCGACCTAAAATGCATGAACATGCATGGCAAATAAACCTAACTTAATAACTAAAATATACATGGAATTTTCACAAACACAAAGCATGCTTAAACCAAAAACTCAACCAAATATCATGCAAATGCTAACCTATCAACTAACATGGCAAGAATGTACAAAAAATGCAAAAATTCCAAGAGGGCCTAATAGCATAATGTAACTAGCAAACATGGCATTTTCACAAACACTTGGTATACTAGCATGCAAAACTAACTCAAATGGCATGTAAATGCAAAAACCTACCAACTAACATGGCAAAAACTGCAACACACAATGCAAAACACATGGAGTAGCCAAATGGCCTCAAGCATGGCATTTTCACAAACACTTGGTATACTAACATGCATAACTAAAATATAACACTTAAATCATGCAAAAACCACACAAGTATTTTCACAAACACTTAATATACTAAATCTAAAACATGCTCAACTAAGATATAAAACTCAAATCATGCAAAGACCACACAAGCATTTTCACAAACACTTGATATACTAAATCTAAAACATTCTCAAATTTAAACATAATGAAAATAGAAAATTAAAATGCAAAAACATGATATTTAAAACATAAATGGCAACAAACAAAGCAACCAAATTAAAATATAACTCAAGAATATGAAGTAACATAACATTTAAAACATCAAAATCAAAGAAAATAACATAAACAATATGGTAAAATAAATCAAAACAGCAACTTAACTAAATAATGTAGGCCATTTGGCCATGGTGAGTTTATTGTAAAAAGAAAATGTAAAAAATATACTTAAGAAAGAGATGAAGGAAGAACTTAAAAGAACAACAAAAAAAACATTTAATCAAAATGGAAACTCACCAAATAGAAATCAAGATAGCAAAAACAAGAATGGAAAATCAAGAAAGTGCAAGAGTTGGTGCTCAAGAGCAACCTCAAGAAGTTATATTTCAAGCTTTATCTCTTCAAACTTTCCTTTTTTTTCTAAACTTTTCTTTTTTGCTTTCAACCAAGAAGAGAAAAACTAAGTTAAAACTCTAAGAACTCAGCAAAATGAAGATGAAAAAATGAAATTCTGACCTCCCCCTAGAGTTGGCCGAATGGCCCTCTATATTCCCCAAAGATGTTGTCATTTTCCTTGTAACCAATTTTCCATCAAATGGCTAATAATTCAAGGTGAAAAATCATGAAATTACCACCTTTAGATTAGCATCTCAGCTCTCTCAAATTATAGCTGTTCAAGAATAATGTTGACATCTTTCTTAGCCTATGTGGCTTAATCACCATGGCTTGATCAAAGAGAATCTCTAACTAACTCTTGATTTTTAGCCATTTGATTGAAAAATCAGAAGCTTCCTCCTTCCTTTGGGCTTGGGAAGGCCAGAACTTCTCTTTTCCAGCCCAACTCTGATTTTTTGAAAGGCCCAAAGAAGCCCTTTTCGGTTGCTTGGGTGAAATGACCGTTTTGCCCCCCGGATGCAAATAAATATCAAACGGACTTCAAATTCAATTTTTATTTTTTTAATACTTCCAATATAATAAAATATTGACTTCTGGAAGTTTTCAAAATTATCCGAGTCCGTTTGCTATTTATTTGGATTTTTTTTCCAAAAATGCCTTTTTATGCCCCTACATTTTACCATTATTTAAACGAGCTCCAAATCAAGAGTTTTCTTCCCCAATCTCTTCAAAATAATAAAAAAGTGTGATCTGGAAGTTTTCATAATTTTTGGAGCTCATTTGGTATTTTTTCGGGATTTATCGGCTTGAATTACTACATAGGAGGCCCGAGATTTGGCCATTTTGCAAACGAACTCCGAATCAAGATTTTCTTTCGCCAATCTCTTCCAAATAAATTAAAAATGATGGAGTCCATTTACTATTTTTTCGGGATTTATCTTTTTGATTTATTGCATAGAAGGCCCGGGATTTGGCCATTTTGCAAACGAACTCCGAATCAAGATTTTCTTTCGCCAATCCCTTTAAAATAATTTGAAAATGATATTTGAAAATTTTCAGAAGATTTGGAGCTCATTTGCTATTTTTTCGAGATTTTTCTTTTTGAATTACTACATAAGAAGCCCGGGATTTGGCCATTTTGCAAACGAACTCCGAATCAAGATTTTATTTTTCCAATCTCTTTCAAATAATTTAAAAATGAGATTTGCAAAATTTCAGAAGATTTGGAGCTCATTTGCTATTTTTTCGGGATTTTCCTTTTTTGAATTACTACATAAGAAGCCCGGGATTTGGCCATTTTGCAAACGAACTCCGAATCAAGATTTTCTTTCGCCAATCTCTTTCAAATGATTTAAGAATGAGATTGAAAAAATTTCATAATTTTCGGAGTCCATTTGCTATTTTTCCCAAATTTTCCAATTTTGCCCTTTTGCCTCCGAAACCCGGTTTTGCTCAAAACAAGTCCGATTTTCAGATTTTCTTCAATATGAGCCTTGGGCTATCCTTTTTAATCATTCTTCATCCATTGGGGGCTTTGGTCTTACCAAGTCGGGCCATTTCTGTGATTTTTCCCGATTTCACCGAAATCCACTAAAAACCCTAATTCTCGGTTTTCTCCCGGATTGACTTTTCTTTCGGTTTTTTCTTGCAAGTGACTTCTCCATTCCCCGTATTCAGTGCTTATCTTTCATTTGGAACCTTCAATTTTGACCAATTTGATCATTGAAGCACTTTTCCCCAAATTTCTTGGATTAGGGTTTTCTTTCTACTGAATCTCCAAATCCCAACTTCCGAACTCCATACCTTTCAATGTAGACATCGGATTATCAAAATTCTTTCACCATTTTTCAATTGAACTTAAAATCTTGATTTTGAAATTGGGTTGACTTTTTTAGTAGTTGACTTTCTGGGGTTGACTTTTTTGGGGTTGACTTTTTTCAAGTTTGACTTTTTATACTCGCCCTCTTAAACTAAGTCTCGGAGTACCACCTGCAGGACGAAAATAGTCTTTTTACACTCGAAAACATCAATTTAGGAAGAAAAGATACCTGTTTAGTGGTCCGGACAAAATTAGATGTCTACAGCTGCCCTTCTTTGGCTATTGCTGAGAATCAGGAATCAGGCAAAGATAAACCAACACTAATTTTGTACGGTCAGTGAAATCACATGTGAAGGAAAGGGAAATGGGTTTTTTTTCATTCTTCTATCATTTTTTCATTTTCTATTTTTTTCTATTTTTTTTAAACAGTAAATTGAAGGTTTTGTCCTTAAATTGAATTCCCTGACTTATCAAGGCTCGACCCGTCTTAAGGAAACGAATTCGATTTTCAAAACAAAAAATTATGCACGAAGGTCTTTAAAATGGTGCCCGGAGGTCTTAAAATGGTGCCCGGAGGTCTTTAAAATGGTGCCCGGAGGTTTTAAAAATTGGTGCCCAGAGGTCTTTAAAATTGGTGCCCGGAGGTCATTAAAATGGTGCCCGGAGGTCTTTAAAATGATGCCCGAAGGTCTTAAAAAACTGGTGCCCGAAGGTCTTTAAAATGGTGCCCGAAGGTCTTTAAAATTGAAAATTGTGCCCAGAGGTCTTTAAAATAGTGCCCGGAGATCTTAAAAATTGGTGCCCGGAGGTCTTTAAAATGGTACCCGGAGGTCTTAAAAAAACTGGTAACCGAAGATCTTTAAAATGGTGCCCGGAGGTCTTTAAAATGGTGCTTGGAGGTCTTAAAAAACTGGTGCCCGAAGGTCTTTAAAATGGTGCCCGGAGGTCTTTAAAATTGAAAATTGTGCCCGGAGGTCTTTAAAATAGTGCCCGGAGGTCTTTAAAATGCTGCCCGGAGATCTTAAAAATTGGTGCCCCGAGGTTTTTAAAATGGTGCCCGAAGGTCTTAAAAAATTTGGTGCCCGAAGATCTTTAAAATGGTGCCTGGAGGTCTTTAAAATGGTGCCCGGAGGTCTTAAAAAACTAGTGCCCGAAGGTCTTTAAAATTGGTGCCCGGAGGTCTTTAAAATTGGTGCCCGGAGGTCTTAAAAATTGTGCCCGGAGGTCTTTAAAATTGTGCCCGGAGGTCTTTAAAATAGTGCCCGGAGGTCTTTAAAATGGTGCCCGGAGGTCTTTAAAATTGGTGCCCAGAGGTCTTAAAAAACTGATGCCCGAAGGTCTTTAAAATGGTGCCCGGAGGTCTTAAAAATTGGTTTGAAAATACCTTGTCAACGGTCTCAAGGCTCGATTTATCTGATAAACAAAATGAATTTAATTTAAAACAGGAGGAAATACCTTGATGGCGATCTCAAACTCTGAATCTTTTGAGAAACAAAACGAGTTCTCTTTGGAGAAGTCCAAGCTTTCCTGATTTCTGCACTGTTAGCTAAATGCAATGATGAGAATGCCATGCTTTTGCAAATGCTTGTATGCTTCCTAAAATAAATGCAATCTAATGATTGTGCCATAATTTCTAATCCATGGTTTCTTTGAGGTTCACAGATTATATGACTTCAGGACAGAGTCTTCAACTGTTCATTGATGCCCCACTTGAGGAATCCTTCACTCAAGATATCTTCTCAAATAGTCTCAGCTTCTGTCTTTCCCTGAAGTTCACAGATTGTCTGACTTCACGACGGAGTCTCCACCACGTTCACTGTTTTCTTTTCTTGATGAACTTTCCAAACCTTCCCAAGATTTAAATCTATTCCTTAGTAATACTTTGAAATCCCTTTATTTAAAGATTTTTATTACTAATCATCATTCAATTCAATAACAACCATAATGCATCTCAAAAGTATATGAAAGAGAATATGAATCAATAAAAAATTGTCATGAAAAGGATAACAAGAATTTATTGCAAGAAATGTTTTAAAATGGTAAAAATAAATATCAAGGATATAAGAAACAAATATAAGGTTATAGGCTGTAGATGCCCCGGATGCGGAATATCTTGGACCCCTCCTTTTTCAAACCATCTGAAATTTCTCTTGAACGAGCAATTCACTTGGGTAACCTTTTAACTTCTGTAGTTACATCAGACTGCATTGTTCCCCTTTTCTCTGATTGTCAGATATTTTCTCCCCCTTTACGCGGAGCATTGATTCAACCTTTGATTAGTACTTGAGCGCCTTTTGTAGGTTTTCAACTCAAGTGTCCTCCGTTCGGTATTAAGTCACCCTTTGCGGGTTTTCGGCTTAAACCTTTCCTTTTTCCTTCTTTTTTTTTTGGTATTCTACCCAGCATCTGAGAATTCTAAATGCTTCCAAGGTAAAAATATCAATTCAAAAGATGGGATGAATTCTGAGAATAACCTTTCAAATTAAATATCCATGCTTGATCAAAATGGGCTTTTAAAGCATGTAATGTAGGCCAAGGTTTAGGTTTAGAAAGAAAGGATAAATAGGCCCAAAATGTGTTTAAGGGTGATTGGATCAAGGATCACTTCCTGAGGAAAACTCATTCTTGAAACATTTGTCCCTTTTTGGACTTTCTTTTCTTTTTTGCTTTGTTGGCCTTCATTTGCCATATTTTCTGATGGCTTTCTTTTTTTATTGCCATGATTTTTTATTATCTTTCCTCTTATTTTCCCTCCAGTGTAGAGGGTGATCCTTGATCAAGGTTTTGAAGAAAGAAATAATTCTTAAGGCTCAAAGAGGTGACTAAGGATAATTTCTTCTTAGTGGAAGGAATATGAAAAACGGCCATTCATCATATCAAGCATAAATATTCTCTTTGAAAAGCAATTCTCAGGGGAAATAGATATATAGAATTTCTATTTTTACACTTGGAATCATTCGAATTTTCATGTGCACAGCATCACACACACATTTTTTTTTAAGCATAATACTTCTTCAGTTCATCAGCATTCATGGGATGTCTAAAATCATCTCCGTCCATCCGAGTTAGAATCAATGCTCCTCCAGAAAAAGCTCTTTTTACCACATAGGGTCCTTCCCAATTTGGAGCCCATTTTCCTCTCGGGTCCTTCACTATAGGGAGAATTTTCCTCAATACCAACTCTCCCTCTCGGAATTGTCTGGGACGAACTTTCTTGTTGTGGGCTCGAATCATCCTTTTCTAATACAACTGCCCATGACAAATTGCTTACAGTCTTTTCTCCTCAATGAGATTCAACTATTCATAACGAGCTTTAACCCATTCTGCTTCCTCTAGGCCAACTTCCATCAAAACCCGAAGTGAAGGGATCTCAACTTCAATAGGTAGCACTGCTTCCATCCCATATACCAAAGAAAATGGTGTTGCCCTTGTAGATGTGCGGACCGAAGTACGATACGCATGAAGAGCAAAAGGCAAGATCTCATGCCAATCTTTGTATACTTTGGTCATCTTCTCAACAATCCTCTTGATGTTCTTATTAGCTGCTTCTACTGCGCCATTCATCTTCGGACGGTAAGGTGCCGAATTATGATGTGTGATCTTGAATTGAGTACACACTTCTCTCATCATCTTATTGTTCAAATTGAGAGCATTATCCGAAATAATTCTTGCTGGAAACCCATAACGGCATATGATTTCTTTCTTGACGAATCTGCATACCACCAACTTTGTTACATTTGCATAATAAGCAGCTTCTACCCACTTTGTGAAATAATCTATGGCCACCAAGATGAAACGATGTCCATTTGAAGCTTTCAGGGTAATAGGCCCGATCATATCCATTCCCCACATTGAAAAAGGCCATGGTGTAGTCATGACATGTAAAGGCGATGGCGACACATGAATCTTATCTGCATAAATCTGGCATTTATGACATTTCCGGGAATAACTGATGCAATCTTCTTCCATCGTCATCCAATAGTACCCTGCCCTCATAATCTGTTTAGCAAGTATGTGACCATTAGCATGGGTGCCACATATCCCTTCATGGACCTCTTCTATGATTCTTCGAGCTTCGGCAGACCTGACACGTCTCAATAGGACTTGCTCTTTCCCTTTCTTGTAGAGAATCTCGCCATCTAGAACAAAACCCATAGCTAACCTTCTCAGAGTCCTCTTGTCATTCTCTGTTGCTTGTTCTGGATATTGTTGACTCTTGATGTACTGCAAGATGTCATTATACCATGGGAGACCATCTGCTTCTTGGATACTCAAACAGTGGGCAGGAGATTCATAAATGCTCATCTTGATTGGCACAACTTTCGCCCCTTCATTCACTTTAAACATTGATGACAAAGTAGCCAGAGCATCCGCCATTCGATTTTCTTCTCCAGGAAAGTAATTGAAATTCACTTCTTCGAACTCCTCTAATAAACTTAGTATGAGTTCTCGGTATCGGATTAGCTTTGTATCTCGGGTTTCCCATTCTCCTCGTAACTGGTAAATCACCAAGGCTGAATCTCCGTAAATTTCCAATACTTTGATCTTTCTGTCCACTGCAGCACGAAGGCCCATAGTACATGCTTCATACTCAGCAGTATTGTTTGTACAATCAAAATCCAATCTAGTAGTGAAAGGATAATAATCTTCTTCTGGGGATATAAGCACTGCCCCGATTCCATGCCCCATGGCATTAGATGCGCCATCGAAGTACATTTTCCATACTTTCTTCTTCAAGGGAATCTCATCTGCTTGCGACACATACATCAAATCCTCATCTGGGAAGTCAAAGTTCAACGGCTCATAATCTTCCACTGCTCGACTTGCTAAGAATTCAACCACTGCACTGCCCTTGATAGCTTTTTGACTTACATATACAATGTCGTATTTTGACAATAAAACCTGCCATCTTGCTGTCCTCCCTGACAAAGAAGGTGCTTCCAACATGTACTTGACTGGATCAAGCTTGGCAATCAGCCACGTTGTGTGATACAACATATACTGTCTAAGTCTTCGAGCAGTCCAAGCTAATGCACAACACAACTTTTCTACCGATGAATATTTCAACTCATAATCTGTGAATTTCTTGCTGAGGTAGTAAACTGCCTGTTCTTTCTTTCCAGTTTCATCAAGCTGCCCCAAAACACAACCCATGGATCTTTCAAATACTGATAAATACAGTATCATTGGTTTATCCGAAATAGGTGGCATTAATACTGGTGGGTTTGATAGATAATGCTTAATCTTTTCAAAAGCAATCTGACACCCTTCATCCCATTCTCCTGGATCATATTTTCGAAGTAACTTAAATATTGGATCACATTTGTCGGTTAACTGTGAAATAAACCGAGCAATGTAATTCAATCTCCCCAGAAAGCCTCTTACTTCCTTTTGAGTGCGAGGTGGTGGCAAATTCTGAATGGCCTTCACTTTATCTAGGTCAATCTCAATTCCTCTTTTGCTGACGACAAAACCCAACAACTTCCCCGAGGTGACTCCAAAAGTGCCTTTTGTCGGATTTAGCTTGAGTCTAAATTTCCTTAATCGTTCAAAGAGCTTCTTAAGATTCGCAATATGCTCTTCTTCTCCTCACGACTTTGCGATCATATCATCAACGTAGACCTCAATTCCCTTATGCATCATATCATGAAACAAGGTCACCATGGCTCTCTGGTATGTTGCCCCAGGATTCTTCAAACCAAATGGCATTACTTTGTAGCAAAAGGTGCCCCACATTGTAACAAATATGGTTTTCTCCATATCTTCCGGTGCCATCTTGATCTGATTGTATCCTGAGAATCCATCCATAAAAGAAAATAAAGAACTCTTCGCTGTATTATCCACCAGAGTATCAATATGAGGCAAAAGGAAATTATCTTTAGGGCTGGCCTTGTTCAAATCTCGATAATCAACGCACATCCGCACCTTACCATCCTTCTTCGGTACTGGAACAATATTTGCCACCCATTCTGGATATTTTACCACCTCTAGGAATCCAACATCAAATTGTTTCTTCACCTCCTCTTTTATCTTTAATAGCATATCAGGCCTCATTCTTCTCAACTTTTGCTGAATTGGCTTGCACTCTGGCCTCAAAGGGAGCTTATGAACCACAATATCCGGATCTAACCCTGGCATATCTTGGTAAGACCATGCAACTACATCCACATACTCCTGGAGCAAAGCCATCAATTCACCTTTTATTGATGGTGACAATGAAGTTCCAATTTTGACTTCTTTTATCTCTTCACCATTTCCCAAATTTATTGTTTCCAATAATTCCTTATGAGGAAGTACTTGTTTCTCCTCTTGTTCTATTTTCCTCAATAGAACCGGAGGTAGACCATAATCCTTAGTATCTTCATTAGCCTCAAAATCACCCGTGCAAATGGGTCTTTCAAAATCAATTTCAGAATTACTGACAGGAAGGTCCTCATATTCCGCATCCGAACACCTGTAAATAGGTAGAGAAGAAACAATATAGGAAAATATATAATGAAAACAAAATAAATAACAAAAATGAAAGAATATGGACACATCAATACGGATAATGCATTGTGCTTGTTATTTATTGAATGAAAATGTTTAAAAAGCCCATTACAGAAAAACTTTTAATATCTCTGGGTAAAGATAATTAAGATTGTTTTTTTAAAAGTATTACTTTGGAATAGACTTAAAAACTATGGGCAACTCAGTCGCACTCCAGTTGGTTAGTCTATATCCTGGTGGACAAGGTCGCACCATCCAGCTAGTACTCTCTCTTTCAATCCTGTCTTTCTCGGTCGTGCAGATCTCCACATTATACATCTGCTCATCATTATTCACTTGGAATCTCTTGAAAGCTTTCTCTATCATTACAAGCACATCATCAGAATTTTTTTCTCCGAACAGAGAATCGGCTGAGCGGAAACTGTGAATGTTAGGTGGGAATGTCATAGGCTCCCACTCAATATCCATACCCGTAAAACGGGCCATCCTCCTTGGTCGGTTCTTTTCAACTTGTCTTCTTTTCTCATGGGCCTTCGGAAGATATCCTAGGCCAAATCGGTCCTTCTTTCCTTTTACTTCTATGGTTCGAACCATCCCCTGAAGATATTTCCCGAGACCCTTTCCAGCCCTACAGTCTTTTCCTATGGTGGTTCTTACCCCCAACCTTGTATTCTTGGACAGCTTCGATTTTGGAATTTTCTGTCCTTCAGCGACAAAAACTGCATTTACAAATTCCAAAGACCGAAAAAAACACTCTACGGCCTCTTCATTCGGCTCCACATAAGGAGATTCAGTGGATGCAGAGGCTATTATGTCTTTCTCCCCGGATACCGTGATCAACCAGCCCTCCATCACAAATTTTAGTTTCTGGTGAAGAGACGAGGGTACAGCCCCAGCTGAATGTATCCATGGTCTTCCCAACAAGCAGTTATAAGATGGATTGATATCCATAACCTGGAAATTCACTGCATATGTGCACGGGCCTATTTCCAGAGGAACTTCAATGGTTCCCTTAACCTCCCTTCTTGTTCCGTCAAAAGCTCTGACCACCGTGCAACTTGGTATCATATAGGATAAATCCACTGGTAACTTGGATAAGGTTGCTAAAGGCATCACATTTAGTGAAGAACCATTATCCAAAAGGACCCTCGGTAATATGTGCCCCTTACAAGTGGTGGTTATATGGAGAGCTTTTGTTGATCCAATACCGTTGGGTGGTATTTCCTCATAGCTGAAAAATATGTAGTCATCAGCTGCGATGTTTCCCACCAACCTATCCAGCTTTTCCACTGATATATTATTGGCCACGTATGCATGATTTAATACTCTTAACAAAGCATTTCTGTGTGGTTCTGAGTTTAAAAGCAAGGATAAGATTGAGATCCTAGCTGGTTGACGTTGCAGTTGTTCAACCACGTTATATTCACTATGCTTTATAAATTTCAAGAACTCACAAGCTTCCTTCTCACATACTGGCTCCTTGATTCTGTTAACCGGGGGTGATCCCCTCTCTGTTTCCTCTGGAAAATCCATCTCAACATGGATTGGCTCGACGACCTTTTTCCCTTTATCAATTCCTCTGTCTTTCCCTGCTACCCCTTGTTCAACGGCTCCGGAGCATAACATCTCCCGCTTCGGATTAAATGCCCCACACCTGTAATATTTTGCTGGCCTGAAGACCCGGGCATAACCATGTTGCAGTCATATTTCCATGGTGTAGCCTTGTTTTCCTTGTATGGAAAGGAAACAGGTAAATTAATGATTAATTTGGGCGCATTTTCTTCAATGGCTGGTGATAACTCGTATAATTATATAGTTTTTAGTTATGTTTTATTATTGTTTTGTGTCAAATACGAGTTATTATTGTTTAGTCTAATTGTGTTTATGATCTTTTATATTTTTATGTAATTTGGTGTTTTTCACAAGTTTCTTTGAGTGATTTCAGATTACTAGAATTAAGGGCAAATCCAGTTCAGTTCCAGTTCCGACACTGTTTGCCATATCAGCTATATCTCGAGTTTCACTGAAGCAATAAGGCTTAAATTTGTAGCCGTGAAAAGCTAAGAGGCATATCTATCTTTTTCATGTTTTACACTTCTTGAAACGGAGTCGTTTTCCCTAGCGAAATCGACCATCAAGTTGGCTGATGTGCAATGACGTCTGTGCTGACCTGTTTTCGTATTTTGCCCATATCTTCTTATCCACATCAGCAAATGAGCTGATTCCAACGGCTATGGATCAATAACTGATAGGGGTATATTTTTCTAGAAGACCATTTTATCAGATCGAGCCTCCAACATTGACAAAATCGACCGTCAAGCTGGCTGATCAGAATTGTCATACAATATGACGAAAATTGTTAGAAAAATGCACCCACCTATTATACCTACCTTTGAAATTTGTAAAGCTTGTCTCTTGTCATTTAGCCCTCCAAAATGTGTATAAATAGAGGGCCTTGGATGAGTATTGGGATACATTGGTACATTGGTAGGATATTAGCCATTGTAATAAAATTCTCTAAGTTTTCTTTTTCTTTCCTTTCTCTAGTTTTCTTTTTCTTTATTTACTTATGCTTCTTACATTTCTTTTCATTTTATTCATATCTAGTATGTGTTGCTAATCATATTGTTGAGGTGATGAGGTGAAGCTTTTGGTAAATGCTAAGGTTAGTCTCTTAAACATGAGCTATAATGAATCATCATTTAGTATAGATAATATTTTCTTTTGGTTTAAAATCATACTTGCAAAGTAGGGATCTTGATTCATTATTGACAATGAAAATGGCACAGTAAATGCTTGGTTTCATAACCTTGATTTGTTGTAGACATATACCTTGGCATAAGGAATGCTTGGACTCTTTTTATGAGTTTTGAGGACACCAAATGAACATAATATCATATGCTATGGACGTTGGACAATTTGGACTGAATTGCTAAACCTTCCGATTGGAACCTCCCTTATGTGTGGATTTCAATTGTGTAATAAAACAAGACTAATCTTAGCATAACACCAAGAGTGGATTCTCTAACCTCAACATCTTTTCTTATTGTTTTTTTATATCTTGTTTAATTTCTTTTATGTTATTTTGTTTATTTTGTTCTCTAATATCTTGTTTACTTTCTTTGTTATTGATTCCCTAATATCTTGTTTATTCTCTTTTTCTTATATATTTATAAACTTATACTTACTAATACGCTTCCCTGTGGTTCGACCTCGGACACCCGAGAATTTATTACTTGAACATAACTTGCACTTGGGTTTTCAACTCTTAATTGAGTCTCCATCAGCTGGCATAACTTTTTCCTCTGGTTCATCATAGTAGATGATTAGGGGTCTTCCTATCCCATAGCCACCTGTATTTTCAATGACTTCTATTTCCCTTTCTATCTCCTCATAGAACTGGGCTACCCCACTATCCATCATCTTTTGGACTTTAACCCGAAAGTCCTCGCAGTTCTGTATATCATGGCCTTCAACTTTATGGAACGGGCACCAATTATGCACCCTTCTTGCAACCATTTTCAGATCTTCCGTACCTTTCACCAATCTTGCCTTGACCATTTCAGCCCATATTGTCATCATCGGAGTCTTAACCTCCCCAATATCCCTTTTTAATCTTCTGTCCCCTCCGGTTGCATTCACCTGATTCCCAACATGATTGGGCAATGGATTTCCAGCTACGTTTGGCCCATTTTTTGATCCAAACTTCACTACCCCAGCATTAATCAGGCTTTGGACTTTCTTTTTGAAGCCCAGACAATCTTCAATTGAATGTCCTTGGATTCCTGCATGGTATGCACAGTTGGTATTTGCATTGTACCATCTTGGATATGGAGGTGTCAAAGGTTTTAGGTACACGGGTGCAACAAGTTGACCCTGCAACAGTTTTGGATATAGATCACCGTAGGTAGTGGGAATCGGATCAAATTGGGCCTTTTGATCGTTCCTTTGTGAACGTTGGTCATTACGCGCAGGCCCTTGTATGTTGGGAACAGCATTTCTAGGAGGGGTGATTTGAGGGGATATGCCAGTTGGGAATGGTTGTTGTGGTATATTGGTGTAGGGGAACGGGTTTTGGGTAAGGTGATTGATATTAGGGTAATAAGGATTATACCCCGGGTATGGTGTGTAAGGTGTCGAAGGTGCATAAGGTGTGGTAGGGGTATAAGGCCTCGGTGGTGTGTATGGTGTAGGAGGTGTATAAGGGTATTGGTTGAAGCTTACTGCATGGGTTTCCTCCTTTTTCTTTGTAGGAAAAGCTCTCTTTGGGGTAGCAGACTCACCCCCTTCCATCTTTCCACTTTTAATAGCTGACTCAATCATTTCTCCAGATATTACCATATCCGCAAAATCTTTGGTAGCGTTTTCCACCAATCTGTCATAATAAGGGGCTTTTAATGTGTTGATGAAAAGCACCGTGGTTTCTTTGTTGGTTAAAGGGGGTTGCACTTGTGTGGCCAAATCCCTCCACCTCTGTGAATACTTCTTGAAGGTCTCATTGGATCTTTTTTCCATGTTCTGTAATGACAGCCTATCTGGTACCATGTTAGAAACGTGCTTATAGTATTCCATAAAAGCCCTGGCCAAATCCGTCCATGAACGAATCTTGGTACGACTGAGTTGGTTGTACCATCAGGTGGCTGACCCTGTTAAGCTGTCCTGGAAACAATGAATAAGCAATTTTTCATTATCCTCATGCGCTGTCATCCTTCTACAGTACATAGTCAGATGAGCCGATGGGTTGGTGGTCCCATTATACTTTCAAAATCTGGTACTTTGAACTTCGGTGGAATTATTAGATCATGTACCAGGCTCATCTCTTTGGCATCTAGACTTCCAAACAACTCTGCTCCTTCCACTGCTCTTAGCCTTTCTTCCAACAACTGATATTTTTTTTCTCAGATTCAACAGTTCGACCCTCTTTAGTTCAGTCATTTTGGCCCTTTCCTTCTCTGCCATTTCTTCGAAGTCTGGAACCTCAACCTCAATTGGATCAACTCCGATGTTACCCCTTTTTGGACCGAAATTCTATGTTTCGGCCACCGGCTGGATGTAGATGTAGGATGCTGCCCCAGTTGGGATTTCATTTCCCACAGGGTGGGATGTCTGGCTATTTCTCTGTACCAGTTCTGGTCTATCCTCCTGATTCACTGCCCCCATTCCAGCAAATGAATTCTCTCCGGGCCACTTCTGTTTCATCATAGTGCTCATCATCTCCATGAGCTTTGTCATCTATGCTCGTGTCTCCTCTTGAGACTTAGTCAACTGTTCTTGTAGTTCTTTCTGGATTCTTTCCATTCTCTCAATTCTGGCAAGCTGATCGTTTTCCATGGCTTTTGTTCGAGACCGAGTATTGTAAGAGTGTTGGAAATCTGGTTCTTTCTGAGTGCGACCAATTGTACCTTTATTTTTTAAAAACCATGGATTAGAAATTATTGACACATTTCTTATTTTATTTTATAAAAAAAGAATAAATGAATGAATGAATGTATGAATGAATCGGTGTTATTGAATGAAAAACTAAGTAAATGACTAAGTGTATGAACATATAATGAATAAATGAATGGACCAATAAATGACTAAGTGTATGAACAATTTATAAATGAATGAATGATTATGAAAGAATTAGTGAATAATGAATGCATTTAAAGTATTGGCCCCGGGATAATTCCAACCAAACGGTCTTTCATTGATTTCCTGGAACTAAATACATCAAAGAAAAGATCTCTGCTTTAGACAACATAATAACCTATCTCTCCTAAAAACTATTACAAAACACTGGTAATTCCCTCAGATTTTGGACCTTCTTCACTGTCCTCTTTTGATTGCCTTGCTCTTCCATCTGATCTCTACTTGTTCACGACCCTTTGACGTGTCAGCAGAAGCATCGCCGTGTAAGCTTTCCCTAGCTTGTTTCTCCAGTTGATTTGCTCGAGCTTCCTCGTGTTTTGCTTTCTCCTTCCAGTAGTTATTCCCCTTCTTGAGGTTTTTGACCTCATGTTCCCACTCCCCGGAAGTTTTGAGAGTCCCCTCAAATCTGAGCTCAAAGTGATACCTCTTGTTCTCCAAATGTAATTCTCGAAGACTGCCCTTTACGGTGTCCCTTTCTCTCTTAATCTGTTCCTTCTCTTTTTACAGAGCTGATTCCCTATCTTTCATGTCCTCAAGCTCTTCTTGCAGTCGGGCAATCTCCTTGCTCATCCGGGCCTTTTCTTTTTCAAATTCCGCTCTTACAATTTCTAACTCTGATGGCATTTCCCTCGGTGGCGGATTCATGAACTGGACCTCCTCCCCATCTGATGTCACTAGTCTATCATTAACCCTTAATTCCCTCCATACCAAATAATCAAGTATGACGGTGTCGGTATATCTGGCCACTTTTATCCGGTGAGTTTTCTTCCATGCTTCAATCGCTGCCCGCACTTTTTCGGAATATCCGTCTTCCCCATACGTGAACTCTGATGATCCTAGATTATGAGTCATGGGTGTGAATTGCTGGGACTCAACCTGTCTTTGCACCAACAAAGGAGCGTAACTCACAGATCCCCAAATTCCGAGCAGTGGAACTCCTGGGTTGTCCCCACATTTGTACATAATCGGCATAGGAATCATCCATGGAGCTCTCCAAGTCACCATCTCCCCTTTTAAATTCCAAACATGTTGACCCATTTGTCTTCATTCCCATCTTTAGGCCAATCATTTTGAAGGAATTCCCTAATCGAAACTAAAGTCTTCATGTACGGTTTGAAGGAAACATTTTCTATCTTCCAAAAGTGACTTTGAATCCAAATATAAAGGAGTTGTACACACCCCTTGATCCTCCCTTGTCCGGCCCTTTTACAAAAATTCAAGGATCGGATAGTTTCAGCTATGATGGCCGGAGATGGGTTGATCTTTTGTTCCAACTTTTCAAAGAAATCAAACACGGCTATATCCACATGACCCAATATCTTCGGGAATATGATTAACTCGTAGATGGCTAGAGCGAAGATGTCCCGGGCTTTTGCTTTGTCAGAACAACCCAATATCAACTGTTGGAGAGTTTCCCACAGAATGCACCCATTTTTCTGCTTTGTGTCCACATGACTCTCAACCCATGTTGTATCAATTCCCGTGATCCTAGCCACTTTCTTCTTAAGACCTGAAGGTTTCATTTCCTTCAAATATACCCGGTCAGGATTAGAACATTCAATACGTAACAGTGTCGAATATTCTTCGATCAGTGGTGTCATATCCTCCTTGTTAAAAGTGAAACATCTAAAGCAGGATTCCAAAACTGTACCATAGCCTGAATCAACCCACTATTGACCTGAATTGGAATTAAGAGTTCTATGTCTCCATATTTCTGAGTGAAGGCTTCTTTCTCTAATACATTCCACTGATTCCAAATGTCGGCTAACCCTTGTAGATTATTCTGTCTAAGATCCACTTTGACCCCATCCGGCAATACTGACACATAATCTTTCTTGAGGCAATCACCATCCTCCCTCTGATCTTTCTCCGACCGTGCCCTGACTACTGCATGATCTTCTATCATTGAAATAACTTGACACTCCATGAAAGTCCTTTAGGTTGATAACTATCCCGAAGCCAATAAACTTCAAGTGTATCATGATGTCTATGATGCATGTCAAAGAAAAGAAAACAGAAAGAAATAGATTAGTAAGAAAATGAATTCACAAATATAACATAAATAATAACATGCTTTTAAAAAATGTCCCACAAATTTAAACAAAGCTTCGGCATTACGACGCCTTTGGGACAAAATAATAATAAAAAAATACGAGTGGTATGATGTTCGTTCATCATCACCCAATTTGTATATAACATATAGAAAGATGGTAAAAGGTTGGAAATGTTCCTCCATGTGTTCTTAAAGTTCGGGTATCTAACAGAAATCCGGCATGGCTTCGCCTAGGTTCACTATATGAAGGTGAATTGGTTTTAAGGCCCCCAATTGTTCCTCACTGTCGCCGATAAAAGCAGGTTCAATTCGTTAGAGTATATTTTCCTAAGCCCATACGGAGGATCATCATGAAGGCTTTAGGTACTTTATACTTCGAAAGTGTTTCACTAGCCCATACAGAGGATCATCACGAAGGCGTAATTACTTTACATCCACTTAAAAGGACGGAACCCGGGTAGAGGATTCATGTTATGCAAATACAGTGTGTGCGGAGGAACAAAACAAACCTGTCACCACCTATTCTACAACCCTTATTCTAAATACCCCACTAAAATCAAACAATGTAAAGCATCAGTTAAACAAACATATAAATATACGCAACAAAATAACCAGAGAACAAATAATAATATGAATGCACATGAATATGGACATATTAAAACATTTTTTTATTTTCAAAATTCTCTTTTATTAAAAAAATATGGCAATTAAAATTAAATACCAATTAAACCAACAAAACCGAGACTTAGATAACACACGAAAAATTCTAGGCCTAACTCTCTAAAAAGTCCCCAACGGAGTCGCCAAGCTGTCGCAACCTAAAAAATAACGAGTCTCATCGCAAGACTTTATTATTTGTTAAGCGTGACATTAAACAAAACCGAGGAAAAGTCGACTTAATTTCTCTAGAAAAATGAAGGTTTTGAAAATGACCTTGAAAAAGACATGGAGTCGCCACCAATCTTTTTTAGCTAGGTGTGATCGGCCACCTATTAAAACCGGTTTTATAAAATATTTTAAAAATTAATTAAAACATTTTAAAAACCAATTTCAAGTCTGCGTTTTAAACCAGAGAAATCAAGAAGCGGGTTCAGGAGTCGGTTACGTGTGGGGAAGGATTAGCACCCCCACAACGCCCGTATAAATCGGTACCTTATTAATCGTGTGTTATCTCAAGTCTCGGTAAAAATTGGTTTTAAATTTAGTATTTCAAGTTAATTCCCAATTTAAAGAAAAATAATTCCTTTTTTATTGAAAATGATCCAGAATTTATAAATTCAAAATTTTCCTATATTCCCCAACAAACGTGGCAAAATATAGAAATTTTTATTAGTATTGAAAAACTTTCCGAATCATTCTCTTTTTTTTGAAAGAAAGATATTCCTTTATTAATGATAATTGATGATATTCCCTCCAGCAAACCCGGTAGAGAACTCATGAATTATTTTAACTCGGGAATATCTTTATTTTTTATTGAAAAATCATTATCTTTTTGAAAACATTTTAAAAGATATGAATATGTATATGCATGACATAAATAAAATGACATAGCAAAATATAAATAATATAATGCTTCCTAAATGATATGATATAATGTAAATGCCTTAGCATATTCTAAATGAAATGAAATAAATGCCTTAGCATATTCTAAATGAAATAAAATATCCTAAGTTATATGACGTATTATAAATAAAATGAAATGACCTAGGGAACATAGTATATTCTATATGAGATGCAATATCCTAAGTCATATGATATATTCTAAATGAAATAAAATAACCTAAGTAAAATAACATATTCTATATGAAATGAAATAACCTAAGTAACATGATATTTTCTAAATGAAATAAAATAACCTAAGTAACATAACATATTCTATATGAAATGAATAATTTAAATGACATGGAAAACATGAATGATATGACATATAAATTAAATGAGATGGAATATGAAATAATGCTATCATATAATATGCATGAAAATAAAAATGAAAATAATAATGCATGAACATAGTATATGCTAAATAATATGACAAAAAAAAATAACTAAATAAAAAGCATAGGATATCATGAAATATTCCAAATCATATAATAAACAATATAACATCAAAAATATAAATCAAAATAATAACAATATCATAGGAATTATTATAGCAAGAATCACCTATTATATAAAATGCATGAATATGGAAAAATGCAATGCATGAAATGTATTTTTTTCCTTTAGTTAAGGAAATCCGTATATCTAAAAAGATATCCGGCTACCTTAGGAAAATATGTCAAATTAAATATTCTAAAACCAAAATGCTTTGTGATTGTTTGAAAACAATTTTGAAAAGCTTGAATTAAAAATAAAAACTGGGCTAAATCCTTCTTTAAATGGCTCTAATTTCCTAAGTTTAAAAATCTGGACTTGACTACCCTTAACTCGAGACTTGAAAAACCATTTTTAGAGTTTAAAAAGGCTTAGAAACTACCCTAAGTCAGTAGCTAACCCTCCTAATCAGCCCACTCTAAGTAACTTAACCAAAACAGAAAAATGATTTTTCTTTAAATTCAATTCTGACTCCACTGTCCAGTTTTAAGCCACGATTTTTATCCTATTTTTAAAACTTCAAAAAATTCTGAAAAAACTACTGGAGACTTAGGACATGTAAAACTACATGGGAAAAAATCAGCTTAATTTTCTGATCAAAGATGAATTCCCAGAAAAATCGGAGATGTACGAGTTTTGGGTGAAAAAAAAACTGTTTTGTCAAAACACATTTTTGCCTTTGATAAAATCATTTAAAAATCAAAGTAAAAATATTTGAAACTCATAAAATAGCTCACAAACAGTAGCTAGGACTTTTTGAAAGTTAGATAAAAATTGGCTAAGTAAAAAAATCACAAAGGTAGAATAATCAACTTGACAAACTTAATTTTCCACAAGTGTGCTCAAGAGAGCATGACTTTGAACCATTAATTGGCTCAAGTCATTATTCAAGTGGCATGAACATGAAATGCATGAAACAATACAGCAAACATAATGCATGAAATGCATGAGCTTAAACCTAAATGTCATGAAAAATGCATGGCATTCATAAAGTGACCTAGACCTAAATGAACTTGCATGGCATTTAATGCAACCTAGACCTAAAATGCATGAACATGCATGGCAAATAAACCTAACTTAATAACTAAAATATACATGGAATTTTCACAAACACAAAGCATGCTTAAACCAAAAACTCAACCAAATATCATGCAAATGCTAACCTATCAACTAACATGGCAAGAATGCACAAAAAATGCAAAAATTCCAAGAGGGCCAAATAGCATAATGTAACTAGCGAACATGGCATTTTCACAAACACTTGGTATACTAGCATGCAAAACTAACTCAAATGGCATGTAAATGCAAAAACCTACCAACTAACATGGCAAAAAATGCAACACACAATGCAAAACACATGGAGTAGCCAAATGGCCTCAAGCTCCAACAAGCATGGCATTTTCACAAACACTTGGTATTCTAACATGCTCAACTAAAATATAACACTTAAATCATGCAAAAACCACACAAGCATTTTCACAAACACTTAATATACTAAACCTAAAACATGCTCAACTAAGATATAAAACTCAAATCATGCAAAGACCACTCAAGCATTTTCACAAACACTTGATATACTAAATCTAAAACATGCTCAAATTTAAACATAATGAAAACAAAAAATTAAAATGCAAAAACATGATATTTAAAACATAAATGGCAACAAACAAAGCAACCAAATTAAAATATAACTCAAGAATATAAAGTAAAATAACATTTAAAACATCAAAATCAAAGAAAATAACATAAACAATATGGTAAAATAAATCAAAACAGCAACTTAACTAAATAATGTAGGCCATTTGGCCATGGTGAGTTTATTGTAAAAATAAAATGTAAAAAATATACTTAAGAAAGAGATGAAGGAAGAACTTAAAAGAACAACAACAAAAAACATTTATTGAAAATGGAAACTCACCAAATAGAAATCAAAATAGCAAAAACAAGAATGGAAAATTAAGAAAGTGCAAGAGTTGGTGCTCAAGAGCAACCTCAAGAAGGTATATTTCAAGCTTTATCTCTTCAAACTTTCCTTTCTTTTCTAAACTTTTATTTTTTGCTTTCAACCAAGAAGAGAAAAACTAAGTAAAAACTCTAAGAAATCAGCAAAATGAAGATGAAAAAATGAAATTCTGACCTCCCCCTAGAGCTGGCCGAATGGCCCTCTATATTCCCCAAAGATGTTGTCATTTTCCTTGTAACCAATTTTCCATCAAATGGCTAATAATTCAAGGTGAAAAATCATGAAATTACCTCCTTTAGATTAGCATCTCAGCTCTCTCAAATTACAGCTGTTCAAGAATAATGTTGACATCTTTCTTAGCCTATGTGGCTTAACCACCATGGCTTGATCAAAGAGAATCTCTAACTAACTCTTGATTTTTAGCCATTTGATTGAAAAATCAGAAGCTTCCTCCTTCCTTTGGGCTTGGGCAGGCCAGCACTTCTCTTTTCCTGCCCAACTCTCATTTTTTGAAAGGCCCAAAGAAGCCCTTTTCGGTTGCTTGGGTGAAATGACCGTTTTGCCCCCCTGATGCAAATAAATATCAAACGGACTCCAAATTCACTTTTTATTTTTTAATACTTCCAAAATAATAAAATATTGAGTTCTGGAGGTTTTCAAAATTATCCGAGTCCGTTTTCTATTTATTTGGATTTTTTCTTTCAAAAATGCCCTTTTATGCCCCTACATTTTACCATTGTTTAAACGAGCTCCAAATAAAGATTTTTCTTCACCAATCTCTTCAAAATAATTAAAATGTGTGATCTGGAAGTTTTCATAAATTTTGGAGCTCATTTGGTATTTTTCGGGATTTATCGGCTTGAATTACTGCATAGGAGGCCCGGGATTTGGCCATTTTGCAAACGAACTCCGAATCAAGATTTTCTTTCGCCAATCTCTTCCAAATAAATTAAAAATGATATTTGCAAAATTTCATAATTTTTGGAGTCCATTTACTATTTTTCCGGGATTTATCTTTTTGAATTATTGCATAAGAGGCCCGGGATTTGGCCATTTTGCAAACAAACTCCGAATCAAGATTTTCTTTTGCCAATCTCTTTAAAATAGTTTAAAAATGAGATTTGCAAAATTTCAGAATATTTGGAGCTCATTTGCTATTTTTTCGGGATTTTCCTTTTTGAATTACTACATTAGAAGCCCGGGATTTGGCCATTTTGCAAACGAACTCCGAATCAAGATTTTCTTTCGCCAATATCTTTCAAAAAATTTTAAAATGATATTTTCAAAATTTCAGAAGATTTGGAGCTCATTTGCTATTTTTTCGGGATTTTCCTTTTTTGAATTACTACATAAGGAGCCCGGGATTTGGCCATTTTGCAAACGAACTCCGAATCAAGATTTTATTTCGCCAATGTCTTTAAAATGATTTAAGAATGATATTGAAAAATTTTCAGAATTTTCGGAGTCCATTTGCTATTTTTCCCAAATTTTCCAATTTTGCTCCTTTGCCTCCAAAACCCAGTTTTGCTCAAAACAAGTCTGATTTTCAGATTTTCTTCAATCTGAGCCTTGGGCTATGCTTTTTAATCATTTTTCATCCATTGGGGGCTTTGGTCTTACCAAGTCGGGCCATTTCTGTGATTCTTTTCGATTTCACCGAAATCCACTAAAAACACTAATTCTTGATTTTCTCCCGGATTGACTTTTCTTTCAGTTTTTTCTTGCAAGTGACTTCTCCATTACCCGTAGTCAGTGCTTATCTTTCATTTGGAACCTTCAATTTCAACCAATTTGATCATTGAAGCACTTTTCCCCAAATTTCTCGGATTAGGGTTTCCTTTCTACTCAATCTCAAAATCCCAACTTTCGAACTCCATATCTTTCAATGTAGACCTCAGATTATCAAAATTATTTTGCCATTTTTCAATTGAACTTAAAATCTTGATTTTGAAAGTGGGTTGACATTTTTAGTAGTTGACTTTCTAGGGTTGACTTTTTTGGGGTTGACTTTTTTTGGGGTTGACTTTTTTCAAGTTTGACTTTTTATGCTCGCCCTCTTAAACTAAGTCTCGGAGTACCACCTGCAGGATGAAAATAGTCTTTTTACACTCGGAAACATCAATTTAGGAAGAAAACATACCTGTTTAGTGGTCCGGACAAAATTAGGTGTCTACATGAATAAAATGCATTGTGCTTGTTATTTATTGAATGAAAATGTTTAAACAAAAAGCCCATTACAAAAAAAAAAAAAAAAAAAAAAAAAAAAAAAAAACTCTTAATATCTTTGGGTAAAGATAATTAAAATTGTTTTTTTTAAAAGTATTACGTTGGAATAGACATAAAAACTATGGGCAACTCAGTCGCACTCCAATTGGTCAGTCTATATCCTAGTGGACAAGGTCGCAACATCCAGTTCGTACTATCACTTTCCATCCCTTTTTTTCCCGATCATGCTAATCACCATATCCTGAATCTGCCCCCTTTATTCACATGGAAATTTTCAAAAGCTTGCTCGATCATTATGAGTACATCCTCTGAATTTTTTTCTCCGAATAGAAAACCAACAAAGCGGAAGTTGTGAAGGATTGGTGGGAAAGTCATGGGTTCCTATTCAATATCCATACCCGCGAGACGGGCCATCCTCTTTTATCGGTTCCTTTCAACTTGTTTCCTCCTCTCATGGGCCTTCGAAAGATACCCTAAGCCAAACCGATATTTCTTTCCCACTACTTCCATTGCTCGGGCCATCCCTTGAAGATATTTTCCAAGACCTTTTCCAGCCCTGCAGCCCTTTCCCATTGTGGTTCTTATTCCCAGCCTTGTGTTCTTGGACAACCTTGGTTTTGTAAATTTTCTTCCTTCACCGACGAAAATCGCATTTACGAATTCCAAAGACCGAAAAGAACATTCTACAGCATCTTCATTGGGTTCAACATAAGGAGATTCACTAGATGTAGAGGCTATTATGTCTTCTTTTCTTGATACAGTGACCAAATGGCCCTCCATCACAAATTTCAGCTTTTGGTGGAGAGACGAGGGTACAGCCCCTGTTGAATGTATCCATGGCCTTCCCAACAAGCAATTATAGGACGCATTAATATCCATGACCTGAAAGTTCACCGTATAGGTGCATGGGTCTATCTCAAGAGGAACCTCAATAGTTCTCATTACCTCTCTCCTGGTACTATCGAATGCCCTAACTACTGTGCAACTCCGTAACATATAAGACATATCAACTGGCAACTTCGACAGGGTTGCCAAGGGCATTACATTTAATGAAGAACCATTATCCTGAAGCACCTTTGGTAGTATATGCCCCTTGTAGGTGGTGGTATTTCATTATAACTGAAGTATATATGGTCGTCGGCCGCAATGTTTCCCACCAGCGTGTCTAACTTTTCTACCAATATGTTGTTAGCCACATATGCCTAATTCAACACTCTCAATAGGGCATTTATGTGTGGCTCTAAGTTTAATAGCAAAGATAAGAAGGAGATTCTTGCTGGCTGACGCTGCAATTGCTCAACCACACTATATTCACTATGTTTTATGAATTTTAAAAACTCGCAGGCCTCCTTCTCTTTTACCAGCTCTTTTATCATGTTTACCGGGGCTGATCCCATCTCTGCTTCTTTTGACAAATCCATCTCAATATGGATTGGTTCAGCTGCTTTCTTTCCTTTGTCTAGTCCTCCATCCTTTCTTGTTGATCCCTGTTCAACAACCTCAGGGGCATAACACCTTCCACTTCGTGTTAAGTGCCCCACACCTGTAATATCTTGCTGGCTTGAAGACCCGGGCATAACCATGCTGCAGTCATATTTCCATGGTGTAGTTTTGTTTTCCTTGTATGAAAAAGAAAGAAGACAAATCTATGATTAGCTTGGGCGCAATTTCCTCAACAAGCGGAGTAGTTTTCTCTGGTTCATCATAATAAATAATCAAAGGTCTTCCTATTCCATAGCCAGCTGCATTCTCAATAACCTTTACTTCCTCCTCTTTCTCCTCATAAAACTGGGCCTCTCCATCATCCATCATCTTTTGGACTTTAGCCAGAAAGTCCCCACAGTCCTATATGATATGACCTAAACATCTATGGAACGGGCACCAATTCTGCTCCTCTTTGCAACCATTTTTAAACTGTCTGCATCCCCCGCCATTCCTACCTTAACCATCTCGACCCATACTGTTAGCATCGAAGTCTTGACTTCCCTGGTATCCCTTTTTAACCTTTTGACTTCCCCTCTTAATACTATATTTACCCGATTCTCAGCATGATCAGGCAATGGGTTTCCCGCTACAGTCGGACCATTCTTTGACCCAAACTTCACAACTCCGGTATTGATTAAACTTTGGACTTTCTTTTTGAAGGCAATACAATCCTCAGTCGAATGCCCCTGAATTCCTGCATGATATGCGCAGTTGGTATTTGCATTGTACCACCTTGAGTATAGTGGGGTCAAAAGTTTAAGATATATGGGTGCGACAAGTTGGCCTTGCAGTAGTTTAGGATATAGCTCACAATAGGTGGTAGGAATGGGATCAAACTGGGGTTTTTGATCGTTCCTTGGTGAACGATAGTCAATGCGCGCGAGACCTTGAGTATTTAGGACAGTGTTTGGACGAAGGGTTATTTGTGGGGATATACTAGTTGGAAACGGCTGTTGTGGTATATTGGTATAGGGGAATGGATTTTGGGTAAGGTGGTTCACATTAGGGTAGTAAGGATTATGCCTAGAGTAAGGTGTCTAAGGTGTAGGAGGTGCATAAGATGTAGTAGGAGTATAGGGCATGGGAGGTGTGTATGGTGTAGGAGATGTATAGGGGTATTGATTGAAACTGACTACATGTGTCTCCTCCTTCTTCTTTGCAGGGAAAACCCTCTTCGGGGTAGCAGACTCACCCCCTTCCATTTTCTCGTTCTTAATGGCAGACTCTATCATCTCCCGAATATCACCATATCTGCAAAGTCCTTGGTGGCACTCCCCACCAATTTATCATAATAAGGTGCTTTCAGGGTATTGATGAAAAGCACTGTAGTTTCTTTATTGGTCAAAGGAGGTTGTACTTATGTAGCCAGGTCTCTCCATCTCTGAGAATATTCTTTAAAGCTTTCAGTAGCTTTCTTTTCCATGTATTGCAAAGTTAGACGGTCGGGCACCATGTTCGTCACATGCTTGTATTGTTCCATGAAAGTTTTGGCTAGATCCATCCAGGAACGGATCTTAGTACGGTTAAGCTAGTTATACCACCAAGTTGCGGACCCTATCAAGCTATCTTGGAAACAGTGGATAAGCAATTTTTCGTCTTCATCATGTCTGATCATCTTCCGGCAGTACATGGTCAGATGCACTGATTGGTTAGTAGTTCCGTTGTATTTTTCAAAGTCTAGTACTTTGAACTTTGGAAGAATCACCAAACCGTGCACTAAACTCATCTCTTTGGCATCCAGACTGCCAAATAGCTCCGCTCCATCAACTGCCCTTAATCTTTCCTCCAGCAATTGATATTTCTTCTGGGGTTCTCCCATTTCAACCCTCTTCAGCTCAGTCATCTTTGCCCTTTCCTTTTCAGCCAATTCCTCAAAGTCAGGAATGTCTACATCAATTGGACCAACCCCAATATTATCCCTTTTAGGAACAAAATTCTGTGCTTCAGCCGCTGGTTGGATGTAAATATAGGATGCTGCCCCAGTCGGAAGTTCATTTCCCATAGGCTGGGATGTCTGGCCATTCTTCTATACCACCTCTGGTCGGTGTTCCTGGTTTACAGCCCCCATTCTTGTAACTGAATTTTCTCCTGGCCATTTTTACTTCATTATGGTACTCATCATCTCCATGAGTTTGGTCATTTATTCCCATGACTCCTCTTGAGACTTAGCCAACTGTTCCTGAAGTTCCCTTTGAATTCTTTCCATCCTTTCAATTCTAGTAAGCTGATAGTTCTCCATAGCTCTTGCTTGAGATCGAGTATTGTAGGGGTATCGAAAGTCTGATTCTTTCTGAGTGCGACCAATTGTACCCTTAGTTTTAAAAACCATGGATTAGAAATTATTGACAGATTTTTTATTTTATTTTATAAAAATGAATGAATGAATGATTAAATGTTAATGAATGAACAAATAAGTAAATCACTAAGTGTATGAATATGAATGAATAATTATAAAGAATAAATGAATGGACAAATAAATAAATGACTAAGTGTATGAATAATCTATAAAGGATAAATGAATGAATGATTATAAATATAAATAAATGAATGAACAAACAAAATATATAAAGGAAGGAACAAATGAATGATGAATGCATTTAAAAGTATTGGCCCCGCGATAATTCCAACCAAACGGTCTTTCATTAATTTCCTGGAACTAAATACAACAAAGAAAAAAGATCACTGCTTAAGACAATCTGATAATCTATCTATCCTAATTCAAAAATGCTATTACAAAACATCAGTCCTATAGTAACACCCTCGGATCTTGGACCTTTTTTTACTGTCCTCTTTTGATTGCCTTGCTCTTCCATCTGACCCCTACTTGTTCACCCCTTTTGACATGTCAACAGAAGCATCACTCTGTAAGCTTTCCTTAGCTTGTTTCTCTAGTTGATTGGCTCGGGCTTCCTCATGATTTGCTCTCTCTTTCCAATGGTTCTTCTCCTTCTCGAGGTTTTTAACCTCTTGCTCCCATTCCCCTGAAGTCTTGATGGTTCCCTCAAATTTGAGCTCGAAGCATACCTCTTGTTCTCCAAGTGTAATTCCTAAAGACCGCTTCTAGCAGTGTCCCTTTCTCTCTTGATCTTTTCCTTTTCTCATTCTCGAGCTGATTCCCAATTTTTCATATCCTCAAGCTCTTCTTGCAATCGAGCAATTTCCTTGCTCATTTGGGCCTTTTCTTTTTCGAATTTTGCCCTTGCAATTTCTAACTCTGATGGTGCTTCCTTAGGTGGTGGACTCATGAACTGGACCTCCTTTTCCATCTGATGTCAACAATCTATCATTAACCCTCAATTCTCTCCATACTAGGTAATCAGGTGTGACGATGTCGGCATATCTAGCTACCTCCACCCGATGAGTTTCCTTCCATGCTACTATAATCTCACGTACCTTTCCTGAGTATCCGTCTTCTCTATAAGCAAATTCCAAATTACTAAGGTCATGGGTCATAGGAGTAAACTGACTAGATTTCGATTATCTTAGTACCAACAGTGGTGCATAGCTCACTCCTCCCCATACTCCCAATAATGGAACCGAAGCTTTATCTCCGTATTTGTACAATGTCGGCATAGGAGCTATCCATGGAGCTCTCCAAATTATCATCTCAGCCCTGATATTCTGGAATATGTTGATCCATTGTTCCTCAGTCCTATTTTCTAGCCAATCCCTCTTAAGAAATTCACCAATTGGTGTAAAAGACTTCCAATACGAGCGAAGAGGGAAATTCTCCTGTTTACAAAAATTGCTCTGAACCTATATGTAAAGGAGCTGTATACAACCTATAAAACGCCCTTTTCCTTCCCGTTTACAGATAATCATAGATCGGATTGTTTCTGTTATAATTTCCAGGGCTAGGTTTATCCTCTGCTCAAGCCTCTCAAAAACATCAAATATCGCCACATCCACATACCCTAATGTCTTTCGGAAGATAACTAAACCATAGATAGCCAAAACAAAAATATTCCTAACTGTCTCCTTACTTGAATGGCTATAGATTAGGGTTCGTAAAATATCCCATGATATACAGTAGCTTACCCCTTTTTGGACAACATGGCTTTCGACCCAATTTCTTCCCACTCCCAGAATCTTAGACACCTTTTTCTTGAAACCCGACGTCTTTGTATCCTTCAAATAAATACGATCGGGAATAACGTTCTCAATATGTAGCAAGGTCGAATATTCCTCTATGGTTGGAGTCATATCCTCTCGGTTGAAGGTAAAACACTGATAAGCGGGATTCCAGAATTGCACCACAGCCCAGATCACCTCACCACTGACCTTAACCTGAACTAACAGTGCTATGTCCCCATAAGTCTGAGTGAAGGCTTCTTTTTCTGATATGTTCCATTGATTCCATATATCCATCAATTCTCGAAGATCATTTTTCCTGATAGTAAGATCAACCTCGGCTGGCAATACTGACACATATCCCATTTTCAAACAATCCCCATTATCCTGCTGACCTTTCTCAGACTGTTTCCTAAACTCTAAATGCTTCTTGACCACTGAGACATTTTGACCCTCCATGGAAGCCCTTTTGGTTGAATATTATCCCGAGACCAATAACCTTTCATGTGCAAAAATGATAACAATAATGTAAAAAAGAAAACAAAAAACAACAGCAAAAAGAAAATGAATTAGTAATGGGAATAAATTCGAATAATACAAAAAACATATAATTCAAAACAATAATTATCCCTGAGGATGCCAACAAAATTTCGACATTATAACACCTCTGGGATGACACACCAACACTTATTACAGGCATTGTGATGTACGTTCATCATTGTCCTATTTTCAAAAATAAACTTATTCGAAAAGTAGAATAGAAGGTAAAAGGATTGGAAATATTCCTCCATGTGTTCTTAACTTCGGGATATCTAATTGGAAATCCGGAATGGCTTCGCCTAGGTTTACTATATGAAAGTGAATTAGTTCTAAAAGCCCCTAATTGTTCCTCACTGTTATCAGTGAAGGCTAGTAAGGCACCCCGATAAAAGCGGGTTCAATTCGTTAGAGTATATTTCCCTAACCCATGCGGATTGTTAATCACGAAGGCTTAGGTAATTTAGTACTCCGAAAGTGTTTCACTAGTCCATGCGGATTGTTAATCACAAAGGCTTAGTTACTTTGCTCCCACCTAAAAGGACGGAACCCGGGTATAGGGCTCATGATATGCAAATGCACGTGTAGTTTGTGAGGAGAAATAACAATCCTTTCACCACCTATTCTACATCCCTTATTCTAAATGCCCCAACAAGATTAAACAACATAAGTCATCAATTAATTAATAAATGAATATATGCACCAAAATAACCAGAGAACAATTATAATATGTATGCACATGAATATGGACATATTTAAAAACATTTTATTGTTTTTGAAATTATCCTTTTTTTATAAAAAATGTGGGAATTAAAATTAAATACCAATTAAACCGACAAAACCGAGACTTTGATAACACACGACTAATTCTAGGCCTGACTCTCTTATGTCCCCAATGGAGTCGCCAAGTTGTCGCAACCTAAAAAATAACAAGTCTCATCACAAGACTTTATTATTTGTTAAGCGTGACATTTAAAAAAACCGAGGAAAAGTCAACTTAATTCCTTACGAAAAAATGAAAGTTTTGAAAATGACCTTGAAAAAGACATGGAGTTGCCACCAATCTTTTTTAGCTAGGTGTGATCGGCCACCTATTAAAACCGATTTTATAAAACATTTTAAAATTAATTAAAACATTTTTAAAACCAATTTCAAGTCTGCGTTTTAAACCAGAGAAATCAAAGAAACGGGTTCGGGACTCGGTTACGTGTGGGGAAGGATTAGCACCCCCACAATGCCCTTATAAAATGGTACCTTATTAATCGTGTGTTATCTCAAGTCTCGGTAAAAAATCGATTTTTAATTTGATATTTCAAGTTAATTCCCAATTAAAAAAAACATTATTCCATTTTTAATTGAAAATGATCCAGAATTTATAAATTCAAAATTTTCCTATATTCCCCAACAAACGTGGCAAAATATTAAAAAAATTTATTAGTTTGAAAAACTTTTTGAATCATTCTCATTTTAAAGAAGATATTCCGTTATTAATAATAATTGACGATATCCTCCCCAGCAAACCCGGCAGAGAACTCATGAATTATTTTAACTCAGGAAAATCTTTATTTTATTGAAAATCATTACCTTTTTCAAAACATTTTTAAAAAAATGAAGATGAATATGTGTGACATAAATAAAATGACATAGCAAAGTCTAGATAATATAATGCAACCTAAATGGTATGATATAATTTAAATGTCTTAGCATATTCTAAATGAAATGAAATGTCCTAAGTGACATAATATATTCTAAATGAAATGAAATGAAATGACCTAGGCAACATAATATATTCTACATGAAATGAAATGACCTAGGTAACATTCTATATTAAATGAAATGAAATGACCTAGGTAACATAATATATTCTATATGAAATGAACTATCCTAAGTCATATGATATTTTCAAAATGGAATAATGACATGGCAAATATAAATGATATGACATATAATCTAAATGATATGAAATGACATGAAACATAAACTAATGCTATCATGTAAATATGCATGAAAATAAAAATAAAATAATAATGCATGAACATAATATATACTAAATAATGTGACAAAAATAAATAAATAAATAAATAAAAAGCATAGGATAGCATGTAATATTCAAAACCATATAACAATTAATATAATATCAACAATTTAAATCAAAGATAATAACACCATCATGAAAATTAACATAGCAAAAATCACATATTATATAGTATGCATGAATATGGAAAATGCAATGCATGAGAATGTATCTTTTCCTTTAATTAAGAAAATCTGTATATCTAAAAAGATATCCTGTTATCTTAGGAAAATATATCAAATTAAATATCCTAAAACCAAAATACTTTGTGATTGTTTGAAAACAATTTTGAAAAGCTTAGATTAAAAATGAAAACTTAGCTAAACCCTTTTTAAAATGGCTCTAATTTCCTAAGTTTAAAATCCCGAACTTGACCACCCTTAACTCGAGATTTAAAAAATCATTTTTAGAGTTTAAAAAGGCTTGGAAACTACCCTAAGTCAGTAGTTAAACTTCCTAATCAGCCCCCTCTAAGTAACTTAACCAAAACAAAAAAATGATTTTCCTTCCAATTCAATTTTGACTCCACTGTCCAGTTTTAAAGCACGATTTTTTACCCTATATTTAAAAATTCAAAAATCTATAAAAAAATATTGGAGACTCGGGACATGTAAAACTACACAGAAAAAAAATCAGCTTAATTTTTTGATTAAAGATGACTGCCCAAGAAAATCGAGGAAGTACGAGTACTGGGTGAAAAACTGTTTTGTCAAAACACATTTTTTTGCCTTTGACAAAATCATTTAAAAATCAAAGTAAAAATGTTAGAGACTCTCCTAATGACTCACAAACAGTAGCTAACACTTTTGTAAAGTTAGGCAAAAATTGGCTAAGTAAAAAAAAAATCACAAAGGTAGAATAATCAATTTGACAACTCTTTAATTTTCCACAAGTATGCTCAAAATGAGCATGACTTTGAACCATTGATTAGTCTAAGTCATAAATCACGTGGCAATGACATGGAATGCATGAAAATACAGCAAATAGGATGCATGAAATGCATGATTTAAAACCTAAATGACATGAAAAATGCATGGCATCAATAAAATGACCTAGACCTAAATGAACGTGCATGGCATTTAATGCAACCTAGGTGTAAAATGCATGAATATGCATGGCAAAATAAATCAATCCTAAACCTAAAGAATGCATGGCAATAACATAAACATATGGCATGCTTAAAGCAATGGAGAGAAAAACCAAAGAGAGAGAGCCATAGGAGAGAAAAAGAAAAGAGAAAAAGCAAATGAAAACAGCAAATCAATAATGGAAAATCAAAGAAAGTGCAAGAGTTTGGTGCTTAAAGCAACCTCTAGAAGCTATATTGCAAGCTTTTTCTCTTCTAACTTTCTTTTCTTTTCTAAACTTTTCTTTTTTGCCTTTCAACAATGGAGAGAAAAATCAGCCAAAACCAAGAGAGAATAGAGAGTCAATAGCTGAAAATGAAAAGAGAGAGAGCCTCCCCTTGTAGTGGCAGAATGGCCCCCTCTTCCTAGGATGTTGTCATCTTTTCTTCAACCAATTTTGATCCAAAGGCTATTGATCCAAGATGTTTAAAATGTGAAATTATCACCCTTAGATTAGGCAATCAGCTATCCATAAGTACAGCTATTCAATAATCTCAAGCCATTATGTTGACACTCTCCCTCTTCATGCATTGGTCATGTGGTTTAATTGCAAAGGTTTGATCAAAAAATAACTATCTTCCTCTTCATTGTTGGCCTTTTGATTAAAAATCAGAAAATATCTACCCATCCTTGGGCCTTGGCCGGCTAACCCCTCTTCTTCCAGCCCATGCTTCAGTTTTTTAAAAGGCAAGAAAAGCCCTTTTCGGTTTCTTGGGTACTATGACTTTTTTGCCCTACGAACATAAATAAAGAGAAAACGGACTCCAAATTCAATTTTTCTTTTTTTCAATACTTCCTAAATAATAAAAAACCGAATTTTTGGGGTTTTCAAAATTTTTCGAGCACATTTACTATTTATTTGGATTTTGTCTTCCAAAATTACCCTTTTGTGCTCCCAAATTTTACCATTTTTTAAACGAGCTCCAAATCCAGGTTTTTCTTCACCAATCTCTTCCAAATAATTTAAAATTGTGATCTGGAAGTTTTCATAATTTTGGAACTCATTTGGTATTTTTTCGGGATTTATCTGCTTGAATTATTGCATAGTGGGCCCGGGATTTGGCCATTTTGTAAACGAACTTCGAATCTGGATTTTCTTTCCCCAATCTCTCCGAAATAATCTAAGAATGATATTTGCAAATTTTTAGAATTTTTGGAGTTAATTTGCTATTTTTCCGGGATTTATCTTCTTGAATTTCTATATAGGGGACCCGAGATTTGTCCATTTTGCAAACGAACTCCGAATCAAGATTTTTCTTCGCAAATCTCTTCGAAATGATTTAAGAATGAGATCTGAAAATTTTCAGAATTTTTGGAGTTCATTTGCTATTTTTCCCAAATTTTCCAATTTTGCCATTTTGCCTCCGAAACCCGGTTTTGCTCAAAACAAGTCCGATTTTTAGATTTTCTTCAAACTGGGCCTTGGGCTATCCTTTTTGAATCACTACTCATTCATTAGGGGCTTTATTCTTACCAAATCGGGCTATTTCTGTAATTCTTCCAAATTTCACCGAAATCCACCAAAAACCCTAATTTTCGATTTTCTTCCGGATTGACTTTTCTTTCAGTTTTTCTTCAAAGTAGCTTCTCCATTACCCGTAATCAGTGCTTATCTTTCATTTGGAACCTTCAATTTCGACCAATTTGATGTTTAAGCACTTTTCCCCAAATTTCTCGAATTAGGGTTTCCTTTCTACTGAATCTCCATAACCCAACTTTCAAACTCCATATCTTTCAATGTAGACCTCGGATTATCAAAATTCTTTCGCCATTTTTCAATTGAACTTCAAATCTTGATTTTGAAAGTAGGTTGACTTTTATAGTAGTTGACTTTTTGTGGTTGACTTTTTGAGGTTGACTTTTTTTAACGTTTGACTTTTTATGCTCGCCTTCTTAGACTAAGTGTCAGAGTACCACTTGCAGGATGAAAAAAGTATTTTTACATTCTGAAACATCAATTTAGGAAGAAAACATACCTGTTTTAGTGGTCCGGACAAAATTAGGTGCCTACACCCCTTCGAATCGTGTTCATGTAAGTGGTTCATAAATGGTGTAATTGTAGCTACAATAATGAAGATGCAATGATCCTAGAAATGATGCAATTGCTTAAGATGATGCAAATGCAAATATCTATGAAGGATGTAAATGTAAAGGTAGAATGCAGATGCTCATGGAATAGTGCAAATGCAAATACCCATGAATGATGCAAATGCTTGCTGACACGGTGCAGATGCAATGCTCAATAAAGAGGCAGGTGCTCATGAATGATGCAAGTGCCCTCGATCATTTTTTTTCTAGACTTTGGCTTGGCCTTTCCTTTTTCTTTCAGAGTGTATCTTGAACACTTCGTGCCCCATAAGTGATCATTTCCTTTTCAGTCTTTGGCAATCTTTTTGCCCCAATTGTTTTTAGAATCTTATCGATAGAAGTCTGAGCCAAATGTTCATTCCTTCTTCACATTTCCAGGAGTCAAGATCTACCTCAGTAGTCTCATACCTTTGGTTAGAAAAACCTTTATCTCATGTCAACATCAGAAATGGTTATTTCAAAAAATATATTTTTTTATTTGTTTTATCATTTTGAAAAAATGTGCTCACTTAATGAAAACTTCTGAGCCAAAAATATCAACCCCACAGTGTGTCAGGAATTTTTTTGAATGTCAATTTGGGTTTTTCAACTTGGACTGAAAGGCTTTTGGTTGATCGAAGAAAACTTCACAACAAAAATGTATGCCCCTTCTAGGCTCACAAATGAAACAGGTTTTATAAAATACAAATTCCTTGAGAATCAAACAAATTCAACATTCTTTTAGTTTCCAAATCATGGCATTTTGACCAGCGTCAAGATTGGCCGGGATGTTCAAACTAGAAAGTTGATTTTGGGGGGAAAAAGTCTCAGTTTTTGAAGTCAATCCTCCGAATGAGAGCTGACAATTTGGGAGGTTCAAGAATTCCTAGATGTTCCTCGATGACCACTTCTTTTGTTGTGGCATCAGTACAGACATAGATGGCATCAAAAATTACCATTTTACTCTAGATCACCTATTTTTGGGTTTTCGCCCTAGAGTCTCATTCTTCTCATTTTTTCTTTCTCTCTTTTTTGTTGTTCTACCATGCACTTGAGAATTCTAAATTCTTTCAAAGTGAAATGATAATTCTATGAGATGGAATAAAATCTGAGAAAAAACCCTTCAAGTTAAATATTCATGCTTAATCAAGATGGACTTTTAAAGCATGTAATGTAGGCCATGGTTCGGGGTTCAGAAAGAAAGAATAAATGGGCCCAAATTCAAGGATCATTTCTTGAGGAGGATTCCCTTTTGAAGCATTTGTCCCTTTTGGACTTTTCTTTCCTTTTTTGACTTTTGTTCCTTTTCTTCTTTGTTTCTGGCTTTCATTTGCCATACTTTTTCACACACCTTTTGTTTAGAAGATCTTTCCTCTATTTGCCCTCCAGTGTAGTGGTTGATCCTTGATCAGGGTTTAGAGAAAAAAGAATTATTTAGGCTCAAAATGAGTGACTATGGAATAATTTATTTTTGTGAAAGGGACATGAAAGATGGCCATTTCTCATATCAAGCACAAATATTCTCATTAAAAAGCAATCCCCAAGGGGAATAGATAATCAAAATTTCATTTTGCACTTCGGAATCATCCGAATTCTCATATGCATGATATCACAATTTTTCTTCTTTCTCTTTTTTTCGCATGCCCTTAATGATTCATGCATTATTTCCATCCTTATTCACCATGTATCCATCATTTCTACATATGATGCCCCAATTTGATCAACTTTGGGAATTCGTATCATTACGAGGAACATCGCAAGTCTAGGTTTACAATGAAACTGCTGAGTTTCAATCTTGGGTTTGTTTGAAGTACCAAGGAAAATATTACCTAAAAATAGGTTTTCTCTAGGACATAGGATAATCTGGTTTGGTCATTGTGCCCCGGGGTGTCAATCATGAAGTGAGGTTTGGGCAATTGTTGTTTTGTGGTTATTGGAAAGGATATGAATGGCTTTGGCACAACCTTGACGCACATCAAAATACCATGATCTAAATTCTTGAAAGAATGTCTCATTTGTTAGAGTTTCCAAAAAGCTCAAAAAATTGTCAAAAATTTTATTCCATTGTTTATAGCCTAGATTAGGATTTACATCTTTGCTATGGTTTATGAAGTTCAATCATTCATGTTCCTTGAAGTATTAGGTCTTTCAAGTGGTCTTAGTTCAAGGGACATAGGCATGGGAAAGCCTAAAAGAGATGGGAGAGGGTATTGGGTCATTTCTAACAATGTTCATCAATATTCTCGAGACTATCCATTATTAGAACTTCCTTAACACTTGTTTTTGCATATTCAAATTACTGTTAAAACAACAAACACAAAGCATTTAAAATTCAAAATTTATTTAATTCATATGAATGTCGACATGAGACAAGTGTTTTCATCATGAGGTATGAAAATACATGCATCAAAATGCTCCTGTTGACATCCTTCAAAAGTAGTAATTCTCCTCCTAAAACCCCGAAAGAAACTGATTTATGGCAAAGCGGACTTCCACTGATCGATAAGCTCCGGTGTCAAAATTCCATCATGGATAAGACCTTCAATCCTTTCCTTCAGTTGTCTGCATTTTTTAGTTGAATGCCTAACTACCCCAGGTGATACTCACACTTGCTATCAGGGTCATAACTCCTTGCTAATGGACTCGGAGCTGTTTTCAAAGGCACAAGGGTAAGGTACTGATTCTTTATTAGTAATGGCAGCAGGTCAGGGATTGGGATTGGAATTCTTTCTTGGTTGTCCCGCGGTTATTTTTTGGAAGTAGGCCTTGTTGCAAGGACTGCTATAGAATTAGGTACTTGGGTTGGTAGGTAAAGATAAAGGCTTGGAGATACCTGGTAGGGTAACATGATTGGTATGAGGGGGATTGGGGATATGGGACGAAATCTCTCATAGCTTGGACATGTTCCTCTTTCTTTCTAGGTGCCCTATTTCTCTCGGCATTAGATGTTCTTTCTCCTTCAAGTTTCTCATCCTTGATAGCATTCTCAATCATCTCCCCTGAGATTTCTATATCCGCAAAATTCTTCGTGGCATTGTCAACGAGTCTATCGTAGTACGGGGCCTGTAGTGTATTCACAAAAAGGACGGTGATTTCCTTCGGTGTTAAAGGTGGTCGTACTTGGGCAACCATGTCCATCCACCGCTGAGCATATTCTTTGAAGCTCTCAGTAGCTCTTTTCTCCATATTTTGCAAGGTGAGAGGTCAGGCGCCATATCGGTTATATGCTTGTACTGGCTTAAAAAAGCCTAGCCAGATCATTCCAAGAGCGAATATGATCCTTGCTCAACTGACTATACCACCTAATTGCGGACCCGCTGAGGCTATCCTGAAAACAGTGGATCAAAAGCTTATCATTATCTATATGACCCATCATCTTTCAGTAGAATACAGTGATGTGGGCTGACGAATCGGTTGTCCCATCATATTTCTCAAAGTCGGGGACCTTAAATTTAGGAGGAATGACTAAATCGGGGACCAAGCAACGTTCTTTTGCATTTACACTCCCAAATACGTCTGTACTTTCTATTGCTCGGAGCCTTTCCTCTAACAGCTGATATTTCTTGTGGGAATCTGCCAACTCAACCTTATTCACCACAACCATTTTCAACTTTGCCTGTTCAGTTGGATCATCTGAGTTTAGAATGTTGACAGGATTAAGCTTGGGAATCTAACATTGTGACCTCATTCTGACCCTTTTGTGCCTCCGACCCTTCTCTGGCGGCCAGGTTTTCAGTGTATCCCTTCTCTTTGATCGAGGCGGACATCATCTCCATCAGTTTAGTCATCTGATCTCTAGATTCTGCTTGAGATTTTGCCAACTGGTCTCGCAATTCTTCCTGTGCCATTTCCATTCTTTCAATTTGGACAACTTTTTCATTCTCTATAGCTCTGGCTTGTATCATAAAGTTGTTCAGTACTTCTTATACCTCTAATTTGAAAAAGAAATTCCTTCAACAACTCTTAAAACTAAGCCAATTTCTATTTTACCCCTCCAAGTGCGTGTCATGATGAAGGAACCATGAATGTCATTTGATGCATGTGAAGAATAAACAAAGTGATGTATGGACATATGCAGTGGAAACATGCTGACCATGTATGTTATAAATGCAATCACGATGCCAACATGATGCAAGCAAAGAATAAACAAATCAATGCATGGACATATGCAATGAATGACCATGTAAGTTCCAGATGCACTTTCCAGTGAATGATCCTATATACTATGAATGCAACACAATATCAATATGATGCATGTAAAGAATAGACAAATTAACATATACAGATAAATCATGCTGACTATGTATGAACGCAACCTGATGCTAACATGATGCATGTAAAGAATCAACAAATCGATGCATGGAAAACATACAGAGAAATCATGTTGATTATGTATGTCACGAGTGCAACCTGATGCCAACATGATGCATGCAAAGAATAAGAAAATTAATGCATGAATATATACAAAGAAATCACGCTGACTATGTATGTCATGAATGCAACCTGATGCCCCCAAGATACATGTATGAATGAAATGTATGGTATGACAAATAATTGATTGGAAACAAAATGCAAAGGGGAAGATACCACAGAGGAACTTAATCATCAACATCTCATAAATTTGAAGCATGAACCAATTCATTCCCATATCAATGTTCACAAGGTATAAACCATGTTTACAAAATCTAAGCAGTGGTTAAAACTATCTTTACAAGCACTTTATTTTTCCTAACACCCTAAGGCTATAAGAGCCGTCTACTGAAAAGATGAAATAATATTACATCATTAATTTCCCGACCCTAGCCTTCCCTATTCCTCCATCAATCAGTGTCATTGGATCGATCCACTTGACATCTATAAGAGACTGCACTTTCCTTTTGAAGGCTTCACAGTCTTCAATGTTATGCCCAGCAATTCCGCAGTGATAATCACATTTTGCATTTGGGTTATACCACTTGGGATATGGTGGTAACAGGGGTTTCAACAGCACACAGGCAACCAGGTGATCTTGTAGCAATATATGGAGAAGCTCTTGCTAGCTGATTGGAATGGATTCATAATGCCTTTGGGTCTTGTTCTTAGATTGTTTCTTGGTCACACATGGCCTAGGGGTCGGGGCATTTGATGGTGGTACAAAGACTCGAACCAGAGTGTTTGCATGGAGAGGCGGCTGAACAGCATGATAAAGGTATGGATTTGGACATGAGACCTTTGGAAGTTGTACATAGTTCGAGGTTCTTATCCCGGATGCTTGATAAGGTGCTTGATGAGGGAAGCAGTACGAACTACCAATTGGTGGTGATGGAGTGGGACCCAGGGATCCCATAGTGGTCATCCCAGTGGACGATTGGACCAGAGTAGAGTGAGGACACTGGTTTGGACCTAGGACAAATTGCAGGGACTGTTTGGGATCTGAGGTTTCTGTCTTTGGTATCATGCTCTTTGTTTTAATCATTTTCATGACATTGTCCACAATTTCATCAGGGTTCAGACCTTTGTGGCATTGACAAGTGTAAGACCCAACAAGGATTGTATGTTCTGGACCTGATGGTTTTGGTTGATCCGAAGGCGATGAAGTGCCCTGAGAAAGTTTCCTCTTACTCTTACTCATATCCTCAACCATTTTCATCAATTTCGCAAGGTGTTCTTTCACCTCCCGGATTTCATGTCCAAATTCCTCTTGATTGCGTTCCAAAGCACCCAACCGTTCCCTCGATTCATTCCTCATATCTCGAACCCCTTTCATGAAAATGAAATTGACATTATTATCATGAGATCAAGAATACAATTATGAATGTACATGCTCTATGAATATAATGATGATTATTGCATGAAATGTACAAGATGCGAAGATGCTGGAGGAGATGAATTTTCATATTTACAATTGCTTGAATAATGTGTATGTTATGCAAAAATGCAAATGAAAGAATCAAGAAAAAGAAGATCCTAATATCACTCTTTATTTTTTTATTTATTTTTTATTATTGTTTTTTGTTGATTTTTTTGACATTTTTTGTTTTTCATATTTTCTCAAAAATCAAAACTAAAAGGAGATTTTTATTATTCTCACAACACTACTCCACCACAAAGGGATTTTTTATTATCTTCTCATTTTTTTCCTTTTTTTTTCTTTTTCTGAAAAAGAAATATTTTTCATAAATGTACAAGTATTATGGGTGAATAAGTAAATCACAAATGAATGAATGAATGAGTAATCAATGAAATGAATGAAAGGGCTAATAAATTAATGCATGGATATATATATATATATATATATATATATATATCAAGGAATCATGCTGACTATGTATGTGATGAATACAATTTGATGTCAACATGATGCATGAAAAGAATGAATAAATTGCTACACAAGTATATACAAAGAATATCCAAGTATGTCACAAATGTATTCTACAGTGAATGACCATGCATGCTATGACTGCAAAATGATGTCAAAATGATATATATAGAGAATAAATGAATTAACACAAGGGTATATACAAAAAAAAAATAATTAATGGTTAAACGAAATTGGTGGGACGAATCTTGATTATTCAAAAATCTCATTATGCAAGATTTGCCCCTAAATTTAATCCACGATTTTTTTTTAAACCTGTTTTCCCCACAAAGAATCAAAATATTATTTTTCGAATCTAATTTTTTAAAAACTTTGGGGGGAGTGGATCTTATTATGGCAAGGGTGTCCAAATATTTATTCAACACTATCGGTCTGCAATTCTTATTTAATCCATCAACATATGTTTATGCAATTAACAAATGCGACTATTATCCTAGTGAAATCAAAATTGCAATGCTCTATTCACATATGCATGAAATGTCCAAATTGCAAAACTGTTTAAAAAAAAAATTATTTTCAATTTCAAAAAGTTAGTGAACACCTGCCCCCAATAATATCAACTCACTTAGGCATCATGATGCCTTCGGGGCAGGGTATTAAACTCATTACGGGCGATGTACGTTCATCCTTACCCGGTTCATGATGCTTGTTCAGGATGTAAAAATAAATAGCAAGAGGTCAGAAGTGTTTCTCCATGTGTTCCTAGCTTTGGGTATCTAACGGAAATCCGGCATGGCTTCTCCTATGTTCACTATATGAGGTTGAATTCGGTTCTAAAGGCCCCAAATTGTTCCTCACTGTCGCCGGTGAAGGCTAGTAAGGCACCCCGATAAAAGTGAAATTTTACCTTGGGCATCCGAATGCCTTCGGGAGGGTATTCGAGTGCCTCATCAAAGTTACTGCAGTTTTGAAATTTTCATCGGGCATTCGAATTTCTTAACAAAAATTTACAATTCTTTACAAAAAAATATAGGGCATTCAAATCCCAATTTTTTTAATTAAAAAAAAAACACGATTTCAATCCCGATTTTCATAAAATAAAAAAAAATCACATTTTCTAAAACCGAACTTAGGATCCAACAAATCCAAAATTGTTATATTACGCAAGTTTCATGGTCTTATACACGTTTGTATAATAATCCATGAAATCCGGACGTGTTCCGGTGAATTTAAGCATTTCACTAGAAAATCGGTTTAGTCATGTTTATATTCTTGTTCTTAAACAAACATACCAAAAATCAAAACCTATAGGCTCTGATACCAATGACGATTATCACTTAAATATAATCTATATAACAATTGCGGAATTAAAAAACTTACAAGATCGTTCGATGATGATGAAGCCAGTTTTGATTTACTAGTCGGAGACAAGATCACATAATCGAAAATTGTCTATTTGTCACAGCACTAAATTCTTCGAAAATGGAAAGAGTTTCGAGTAGTGCTTTCTTGATTTTAGAGAAAACTTGTTTTCTCACTTTTTCTTCTTTTCGGCCTTAGCCTTGCCGAATGAAGACATATTTCATTCTCTTTGCCTTTTTTTCCTTCACGGCCTTAAGCCGAATGAAAAACTATTTTAAGGAAGATATTCTTCCTTTGTTATTTTGTTAACTGCCCATAGGCAGTTTATTTATATATATAATATAAACATCTAATAACTTCCTTTGAGAAGTTAAGTTGGAAAACGGTTGCCCATTATGGCACCGTTTCCAACATATAAGTCTCATCGCCCGTCGGCAATTAACTATGGCTGACCTCCCCAAGCTACAAAAGTAAACCATATCGACAAGAAGCTATACAAGCAAATGTGAAAGTTTGATCTCCTCGGTTTATGGCGACTACAATCTAAAAGCTAAAACTTTTCAAAGCTATATTGCCTACGAACTACAATTACACGACAATGATCGACATTTGAAAAATAATCTATTCACAAAGGCGACCTCCTAAAAGATTAAAAATTGTGCACCCGAGCACATGCCAATGGCGACCATATCTCAAAGACCAAATCTTATAGCAGACCTGAAGGCAATCACTTTATAATCACTCTCACACCTAGAGACAATTGTTATGCCTAATAACTACAAAGGCTGAAAGCCCAAAATCATACCCAACTGCCAGACAGTTAAGGCCCACAAATCAAAATCCTAAAAGGTGGATAATCTTAATCATTATTAATTGCTTAGAATCTGAGAAATAAAAGGAATGAGATAATAACACTAAATCTTAAGTCATATTTTTATTTTCCAACAGTTGCTGCTCTTTAGAGCCTTCTTCATGCTTCTTTTAATATTCACTGACTTATAGGAATGCATCCCGAAATTCAACCTCCAATGTCCCTTTGATTGTTTTCCTTATTCTCATATAGATCCTCTTTTCAAACTCTCCTTCTACAACCTAAAAATCTCTTAATAGAGTATTATCACTCCAAATATTTTTTTTGCCATTTTGATGGGAATCATAATCTCTTAACATCTTTATGCCAAAAATAAATAAACAATTAATCTCCAATTAACTTTGTCCTCTCATGTATTAAAATTTTGATTTTCAAACAAATCAAGTTGTAGGCTCTCTCTATTTATGGAATAAAATGGTTATTGGACTTTTATACTAGTTTTGAATCCTATTGCTTTCTTAACATTAAGTACTACTATTACTTCACAACTTTTTGCATAAGAACAGCTGGTACAATTCAAACTTAGCTTAATAATTAAATAATTAATTAAATTCGAAACTTAGTTCAAACGATTCACTCATCCATAAATGGTAATTTTTCTGTAGGTATAAGGTTTTAATTCCAACTCTTGTACTCATTCCTCAATCTTTAATATTAAATAATAATAATAAAGAAAAAAAACTTGAACATGCATATGTTATAACTGTTTAATTTGAATACTCATATGCATTGAACGTATAAAAATTTGAAGTATCATATATATATAATAGAGAGAGAGAGAGAGAGAACAAATAAAACAATATTAAGACTAGTAGTCTTCATGACAAACTTTCTATGAATACACATAAAATTAAGCAATAATAACCAATTTAAATAATAATGTTAATGAGTAATTATTTAGTTAAATATTCAAAATATTTGCTTTTTTAGTTATGTACATCTCGCATGTGCATTGATGTGTAAAAACTTGAATATTATTTTTCATGATATATGTCATTGGATGACAACTTGCAACAAACGACGAATTGTCATAAAAACAAAGTAAGAAAGGACGACATGCTAGCTAGCTCTTTGTAATTTTTACGAACATTTTATGATAATCAGTAGAAGTTAAGCTTACCTGAAAGTGGTATGCACACATTTTGAAAATATTTATGATATAATTTAGTCAAGATCAGGAAGAACAGAATTGATGGCTTTTGTAGTAGATCAGTATAGACTGTCAATTGGGCGGATCGAGTTGGGTTTAGATTGGGTTAATTTGGATCGAAAAAAATTTGAGTTGATTTCAAGTTCGGGTCATTTCGAGTTCGGATCGTTTCTGATTTGGGTCATTCGGGGTTGACACTTGGGTCATTTCGGGTTTGTCACTCGGATTATTTGGGTTCGATCGTTTAGGTCATTTAGGTTCAATTTATTAATTTTGAAATAAAATTAGATTAACTTTAAACAAATTATTTGATCGAGTCATATTTAATTAAAATTTTATCAAAATATAGAAAATAAATAATAAATAATTTTAAAAATAAATATAGATATAATTTTAATTTAAAAATAAATATTTATCTAACCCGATTTTTCTGATTCGAACATAATCGGGTAATTTTTTGAATTCGAGACTTAAGTATCTATTTTACAGTTTTACTCAAATGGGTATTATTGTATAACTGAAAGCTGAAACCATTACCTTAAATTCTTAATCAGTTTACATATTTGAATTTGATATTTGTAAATATATTATTAATATTATAATATAATGTACAATCATTATAACAACATACACATCAATGATTTATTTTATATACTCTTAAAAAATCACATGATAAAATTTTGAAAATTATATATTTAAATATTTATCCTAAAATAACATGTATAACAATAACCTTTGTTTCAATATCTCTACTAGTGTCAACACATATCAATTAACACGTTTAAAACACGATAATTTAACTTATCTTAAACGTGTAGACATGTTTAAATAACACGTTTAACATATTTATATATATAACACATTTAATTTTTAATATAACATATATAAACTATCAATATTATTTTAAACTTTTAATTATGATACTTATTTAATATATAACTAAATAAAAAATATTTTAAGCATTTAATTTAATATAGCTCTACTCGTTTTAGTTAATAGTAATAATATGATTATTAAAACAAAGGATAAGTAGAGCAAACTTAATTTCTCCTCATATAATATCCGATTTCAATATTTTTATAATAGAAAAATTAATTTAATTAGTATAAATATCATGACCTTTAGACATATATCAACAAAAAAAAAAATCAAAGAAGCAAAACTTAATTAATATGAGGTATTAAAACTAATTATTATTTAGTACTTACTAGTAAGTAGTTACTTCTCAATAGTATAATTTTTTATATATTTTTAAAATAACTTTTAGACATATCACACTGACACACATATATCTAATAAATAATTAAAATTTAAGATTTAAGATTTTTCATATACCCAATATATTTTTAATCTATACTTTTCTTTTTTATTTAAAAACTATAATTCTCTCTTTAATTTTAAAACATAAAAACTAAATTTTAATTAATTTTATCCTATAAATATTATTTTATGTTTTTAAACTTAATAAATTTAATAATTTTTTTCTATAATTTATTTTTTTTTTTAATTTTAAAACAAAAAAGGTATTATGTTTTGATGACTGGACTTTGAAATGTATCTATTAAAAGGTTTGATGAATTTAATTTTCATCTTTTTTCATTGAATATATTTTAAATTTGTTTTATTTCTGCATCTGTTAAAGATGTAATTCTGTTGATCAATTGGTAATATGCTTGTTTAGTTTTTGCATTAGAAATTAAATGACATATCATTTTACCTTCTGTAGTGTATTTGAAAAATAGATGTTTTATATAGTAATTGCATACTTTATCATACTCTAAAATGATAATTATAAGTTATAAAATTAAAATAAACTAATAATTTATGTTATAGTCATAGGTATTATTTTTATTAAATTTATATTTTCAAAATAAAATTATACTTAATTTAAGTTCAGTCATTTCGGGTTCGGATCATTTCGATTCGGGTCATTTCGGGTTCGGGTTGATCGGTTTCGGGTTGTTGACTTTTTTTTATCAAGTCGAGTTGGGTCAATTTTGGATTCGGGCGGGTTGGGTGGATTTTTTGGGTTCGGGTCAAAATTGGCTGTTCTAGATTAGTACTATATCTTATGAGTCGATTAGTGGAATCCTTCATGGCCTCATTACAATCTGCAATAAATTCCCAGATTTTTTTTATTAATTATATATACATCATCACCACTCACCAGTAGATCAGGAATTTAAATAAAGATCGCAACGCGATGTTATGAGCGTTATTTTGCAGTTTTGTTTCTTTCCGTAGTCGATATTTACAATCGATATTTACCGCAAGTGACTATGATAACATTCATTATATTCGCAATCGTGATAAACATAACACTACCAAAAACGTGTCCTCAACCATAATTTAAATCCCTGCACTAGACACTGTCATGCAGATTAAATCCATATAAAAAGGTGCGTTAAGTTGATGCATTATTGCTAGCCAACTTTGCAAAATGGTCTAGTAGTTCCCAAACTTATACGTGAAAGATATTGGCTTGAAAGTTGAATGTGCATTATATAAAATGATCAAGTTTGGAGCTCACATCACTTGACAATGTGTTATTTACTTGGAGCTCACGAATTGGAAATGTCCTTAAAACAAGTTCATGTGCGTGTGGATGTGGATGTGCAAGGAGGGGCCATCAAGAAAATTGAAAAATTACAGTTTCGATCGACTCCATCAATTACTATTTATTTCATCAGTTATGGTTTCTGAAAAGAGGAACAATTCAAGGCCGGAGACCTGAAAACTGAAAGATAATAGAAAAAATTAGGAACAATAAAAGTCTCAGACTTTGCAGCATCTCAGTACAGCTAGCTACGGCTATGCTCATCAATGCCCAATCTCTGCTGGATGATCAGTTCCCACGTCCCATTTCCCCATACATATCATGTCATTCACTTTCTGGAAAACACATTACCTTTATGAATTTCCCCTCTGTGTATTTACCGTGGGAAAAATATTGCTGGTTTCGGGGGGGGGACAAGGCAATGCAAGGTAATTAATAAGCATGGAGCTGCTGGTGATTAATTCGCACCTCCGTGCATGTAATGTTTACGTAAGGGTTTTTTTTCTTTTTTTTTTTTTTGTTGCTAAATATGTAACGTAATGTAAAGCAAGGCAAGGCAATTAAAAGTCCGAAAATTGCGTTCAGATATTTATAATGCATCAAAACTCTGCAAACTGTCAAATATACGTATGGTTTCTGTACCAGACAGGCTCAGTGAATGCATTATTGTAGTTTCAAGTTCAAACTAGTAATAAATATTTCTTGCATTACAAGATTTAGCAATAATTTTTGTTATCGTTACAAATATAATAAGAATTCACAACAACAAAAGTTATCGTTGTATAAAATATAATATATTAGGTGTTTTTACATTTTGTACCTTTCATGAGTGGGTATTAGATATTACTAAGTCAAAAGCTTACAATTGTTCACATATACAATTAAATGTGTTAGATTTTGAAATTTTGACTTCATAATTCTGGTATTTCAAATTCAAAATTTTGGGGGAACAAAGAAAGCAAGGTTTAATTTGTGAGATAGGTAAAATTTTATTCACAATTGTATGGCTCAATGTCCAATTAAACAATTGTGACTTTAACATATAAAATTTATTGTTCTTACACCATAACATTTGATTCAATTGATTGATACATGATTCTCTACTCAAAACACTAAAAAAATATGTTTAGGATATTGGAATCTATAAGAGGGAGCTAGAACAAATTCCTAGATTAGGATTAGGTCTTCCTCTTTGCTCTTCTCTTTTAGACGGCTCTCAATGGATAGAATTCGTGTGTTAGGAGTAAAGGACGGGCCTTAGATGTATTTATATAAAACCCTAATAGAGCGCCCCTTCATCAAGGCTTTCATTGGGTTAAGGCCTATATACCACCTAATCACACTGGCCCAAATGAGATGTACAAAATCCATGACTAAACTGATTACTTTAATTTAATTGGACTTATCCGTATGTTTTTGTTAGGAATAAATCTATCAGCCCATTTTGTAAACCAAAATTCCAATTAATGATAACCCACAATTATAGAAAATTCTAACATTCTCCCACTTGAACAACATTAATTGAGATTTTCAATTTAAAAAAAAAAATTTGATTTTCAAAACAATAATTCTAGGCTGATTTTTGAACTAGATGTGCTCACAATTTTGAAAACCAATTTAGTCCATAGAAATGACATTTCTAAACATTATCCTGTCCAATAAGATCATCAAATATCGAATCATGGTAACCTTTGTGCCCTTTAATGACACAAGACCAATCCATGATTACAAGTACCAAAAATCCTATCGGCAATGGATCTCATTGTAGCTGTTTAGAAAGAAAATAACATCCATATGTGATCTTAATGTATTATTTTCATTGTCGGTCCTCTTACTGATTCCTTTATATTGTTGAGTAATGTACATGGTATAGAAATGTGCCTGTATGTAGTTTCTTAATGGTGTCATTCATGAAATATACGCAAATAAATTAAAGCCATACTTAAGATATACACCAAATCTTAAAAATATTATGATATGAGATACGCACATACAACAAAATATAATAAAAATGATGATGATGATGATATATATATTTATATATAGAGAGAGAGAGATCCACTTACATTAGTGTAAAACTAAATTAGTTTTACACACTTCTTAAACTTTTTATAGGATTTATATTTTAATAAATCAACCGTTGGATTTAATATTATAATTGTACTCATCGTGCACGTAAAATTTTGAATCGATGCGATATCTCTATCATATTCGATCGTGAATATTGTCTTTTTCAATATATATTTAATGGTTGAAAGTTTTTTACATCGAACAAATAGTTAGACATTTTTAATTTACTCGAAACTCGACGTGCATGTTCTACGTGAATAAAACATGAAATACTACGGTCAGATTAAACAAATATAAACGAAAGTGTGTAAAATTAATTTAGTTTTACACTAGTATAAGTGGATAGCTCCTCATATATATATATATATATATATAATTATACGATTTATATTTTAAAAAACCGACCGTTGGATTCAACAATATAATTGTACTCGTCGTAAATGTAAAGTTTCGAATCAATCCGATATCTCTATCATATCGATCGAGAATACTGTCTTTTTCAATATATATTTAACGGTTGAAAGTTTTTTACGTCGAACAAATAGTTAGACATTTTTAATTTACTCGAAACTCGACTTGTATGATCTACGTGAATAAGACATGAAATACGACGGTCATGTCGCAACCTAAAAAAATAACGACGAGTCTCATCGCAAGACTTTATTATTCGTTAGGCGTGACATTAAAAAAAACCGAGGAAAAGTCGACTTAATTCCTCTAAAAAATGAAGGTTTTGGAAATGACCTAAAAAGACATGGAGTCGCCACCAATCTTTTTTAGCTAGGTGTGATCGGCCACCTATTAAAACCGATTTTATAAAATATTTTAAAAATTAATTAAAACATTTTAAAAACCGATTTCAAGTCTGCGTTTTAAACCAGAGAAATCAAAGAAGCGGGTTCGGGAGTCGGTTACGTGTGGGGAAGGATTAGCACCCCCACAACGCCCGTATAAATCGGTACCTTATTAATCGTGTGTTATCTCAAGTCTTGGTAAAAGTTGGTTTTAAATTTAGTATTTCAAATTAATTCCCAATTTAAAGAAAAATAATTCCATTTTTTATTGAAAATGATTCGGAATTTATAAATTCAAAATTTTCCTATATTCCCCAATAAACGTGGCAAAATATAGAAATTTTTATTAGTTTTGGAAAACTTTCCGAATCATTCTCTTTTTTTTTTTGAAAGAAAGATATTCCTTTATTAATAATAATTGATGATATTCCCTCCAGCAAACCCGGTAGAGAACTCATGAATTATTTTAACTCGGGAATATCTTTATTTTTATTGAAAATCATTATCTTTTTTGAAAACATTTAAAAGAAATGAATATGTATAGGCATGACATAAATAAAATGACATAGCAAAATCTAAATAATATAATGCAACCTAAATGTCATGACACATAGAAATTATTATGGCAAGAATCACATATTATATAAAATGCATGAATATAAAAATGCAATGCATGAGATGTATTTTTTCCTTTAATTAAGGAAATCCGTATATCTAAAAAGATATCCGGTTACCTTAGGAAAATATATCAAATTAAATATTCTAAAACCAAAATACTTTGTGATTGTTTGAAAACTATTTTGAAAAGCTTGAATTAAAAATAAAAACTGGGCTAAAATTTTTAAAATGGCTCTAATTTCCTAAGTTTAAAAAAATCCGGACTTGGCTACCCTTAACCCGGGACTTGAAAAACCATTTTTAGAGTTTAAAAAGGCTTAGAAATTACCCTAAGTCAGTAGCTAACCCTCCTAATCAGCCCACTCTAAGTAAATTAACCAAAACAGAAAATTGGTTTTTCTTTAAATTCAATTCTGACTCCACTGTCCAGTTTTAATCCACGATTTTTTACCCTATTTTCAAAAATCCCAAAAATTCTAAAAAAAATACTGGAGACTCAAGACATGTAAAACTATACGAGAAAAAATTGGATTAATTTTTTGATCAAAGATGAATTCCCAGAAAAACCAGAGATGTACGAGTTTTTAGAGGAGAAAAAACTGCTTTGTTTTTCTTTAAATTCAATTCTGACTCCACTGTCCAGTTTTAATCCACGATTTTTTACCCTATTTTTAAAAATTCCAAAAATTCTGAAAAAACTATTGGAGACTCAGGACATGTAAAAATACACGGAAAAAAATCGACTTAATTTTCTGATCAAAGATGAATTCCCAGAAAAATCGGAGATGTACGAGTTTTGGGTGGAAAAAAATCTGCTTTGCCAACACATTTTTTTTTTTTGTCTTTGATAAAATCATTTAAAAACCAAAATAAAAATATTTGAAACTCATAGAATGACTTGAAGACAGTAGCTAGGACTTTTTGAAAGTTAGATAAAAATTGGCTAAGTAAAAAAATCACAAAGGTAGAATAATCAATTTGACAAACTTAATTTTCCACAAGTGTACTCAAGAGAGCATGACCTTGAACCATTAATTGGCTCAAGTCATTATTCAAGTGGCATGAACATGAAATGCATGAAATAATGCAGCAAACATAATGCATGAAATGCATGGATTTAAACCTAAAGGTAAGGAAAATGCATGACATAAATAATATGGCCTAGACCTAACATGAACTTGCATGGCAATAAATGCAACCTAGACCTAAGATATGCATGGCATTTTCACAAACACAAGGCATGCTTAATTCAAAAATCCAACCAAATATCATTCAAATGCAAAAACCTAACAACTAGCATGACAAAAAATGCAACACACAATGCAAAACACATGGAGTAGCCAAATGGCCTCAAGCTCCAACAAGCATGGCATTTTCTCAAACACTTGGCATACTAGCATGAAAAACTAAGTCATAACACAAAAATCACACAAGCATTTTCACAAACACTTAATATGCTAAATCTAAAACATGCTCAACTAAGATATAAACAAGAATCATGCAAAGAATCACACAAGCATTTTCACAAACACTTAATATGCTAACTTTAAAACATGCTCAAATTTAAACAACATGAAAACAGAAAATTAAAAATGAAAAAACATGATATCTAAGACATAAATGGCAACAAACAAAGCAACCAAATTAAAATATAACTCAAGAACATGAAATAACATAACATTTAAAACATCAAAAACAAAGAAAATAGCATAAACAATATGGTAAAATGAATCGAAACAACAACTTAAAATAAATAATGTAGGCCATTTGGCCATGGTGAGTTTATTGTAAAAACAAAATGTAAAAAAAAATACTTAAGAAAGGAAATGAAGGAAGAACAAGAAACATTATTTTAAAATGAAAACTCACCAAGTAGAGATTAAAATAGCAAAAAATAAGAATAGAAAATGAAAGTGCAAGAGTTGGTGCTCAAGAGCAACCTCAAGAAGCTAATATTTCAAGCTTTTCTCTTCAAACTTTCCTTTTTTCCTAAACTTTTCTTTTTTTTGCTCTCAACCAAGAAGATAAAAACTAAGAAAAACTAAGAGAAATCAGCCAAAATGGAAAAGAAAAAACAAAATCTGCCTCCCTCCTTTAGGGTTGGCCTAAATGATGCTTATATAGCCTCAAAGATGTTGTCATTTTTGTGTAACATATTTTCCATCAAATGGCCAATAATTCAAGATGAAAAGTCATGAAATTACCACCTTTAGATTAGCATCTCAGCCCTCTCAAATTACAGCTATGCAAAAATAATGTTGACATCTTTCTTAACCTATGTGGTTTAATCACCATGGCTTGATCAAAGAGAATGGTTAACTAACTCTTGATTTTTAACCACTTGATTGAAAAAAAAAATCAAGCTTCCTCCTTCCTTTGGGCTTGGGCAGGCCAGCACTTCTCTTTTCCAGCCCAGCTCTGATTTTTGAAAGGCCCAAAAAAGCCCTTTTCGGTTGCTTGGGTGAAATGACCATTTTGCCCCCCGGGTGCAAGTAAATATCAAACGGACTCCAAATTCAATTTTTCTTTTTTTAATACTTCCAAAATAATAAAATATTGAGTTCTGGAAGTTTTCAAAACTATCCGAGTCCGTTTGCTATTTATTTGGATTTTTTCTTCCCAAAATGTCCTTTTATGCCCCTACTTTTTACCATTTTTTAAACGAGCTCCAAATCAAGATTTTTCTTCACCAATCTCTTCAAAATAATTAAAAAGTGTGATCTGGAAGTTTTCATAATTTTTGGAGCTCATTTGGTATTTTTTCGGGATTTATCGGCTTGAATTACTGCATAGGAGGCCCGGGATTTGGCCATTTTGCAAACGAACTCGGAATCAAGATTTTATTTCGCCAATCTCTTCCAAATAATTTAAAAATGAGATTTGCCAAATTTCAGAATTTTTGGAGTCCATTTGCTATTTTTCCGGGATTTATCTTTTTGAATTACTACATGAGAAGCCCGGGATTTGGCCATTTTGCAAACGAACTCGGAATCAAGATTTTCTTTCGCCAATCTCCTTCAAATGATTTAAGAATGAGATTGACAAATTTTCCATAATTTTCGGAGTCCATTTGCTATTTTTCCCAAATTTTTCCAATTTTGCCCTTTTACCTCCGAAACCCGGTTTTGCTCAAAACAAATCCGATTTTCAGATTTTCTTCAATCTGAGCCTTGGGCCATCCTTTTTAACCATTCTTCATCCATTGGGGGCTTTGGTCTTACCAAGTCGGGCCATTTCTGTGATTCTTTCCGATTTCACCGAAATCCTCTAAAAACCCTAATTCTCGGTTTTCTCCCGGATTGACTTTTCTTTCGGTTTTTCTTGCAAGTGACTTCTCCATTACCGGTAGTCAGTGCTTATCTTTCATTTGGAACCTTCAATTTCGACCAGTTTGATCGTTTAAGCACTTTTCCCCAAATTTCTTGGATTAGGGTTTCTTTTCTACTGAATCTCCAAATCCCAACTTCCGAACTCCATATCTTTCAATGTAGACTTCGGATTATCAAAATTCTTTCGCCATTTTTCAATTGAACTTAAAATCTTGATTTTGAAAGTGGGTTGACTTTTTCAGTAGTTGACTTTCTGGGGTTGACTTTTTCGGGGTTGACTTTTTCAAGTTTGACTTTTTGTGCTCGCCCTTTTAAACTAAGTCTCGGAGTCTCACCTGCAGGATGAAAACAGTCTTTTTATACTTGGAAACATCAATATGGGAAGAAAACATACCTGTTTAGTGGTCCGGACAAAATTAGGTGTCTACAGCTGCCTCTCTTTTTTAAAACTGTAAAAAATTCTGGGTATCACCTCCAGAAGCTTCAGCTATCGCCACCAAAGACTTTTTACCTTTTCAAAGGATTTTAAAACTCTGGATATCTCCACCAGAGGCTTCAGCTATCACCACCGAAGACTTGTTCATAATAATAATAAAAAAAGTACCTCGACGATGATCTCGGGGCTCGACTCGTCTTAAGAAAACGAATTCGATTTGCAAGAAAGAAATTTACCTCGACGATGGTCTCGGGGCCTTAACCTGTCTTGTTCTCAGCTGTGTTTAAAATTCTGGATATCTAATCCAGAAGCTTCGGCTATCACCACCAAAGTCTTGCTCATTTTTTAAAACTGTAAAAAAAAATCTGGGTATCACCTCCAGAAGCTTCAGCTATCACCACCGAAGACTTTTAACTTTTTCAAAGGATTTTAAAACTCTGGATATCTCCACCAGAGGCTTCAGCTATCACCACCGAAGATTTGTTCATAAATAAAAAAAGTACCTCGACGATGATTTCGGGGCTCGACTCGCCTTAAGGAAACGAAATCGATTATACCTGAAAGCTTTAAGAGATGATGCAAATGCTTCATGATGCAAATGCAAATGTCTTTTGTTGATGCAAACGCTTCTTGATGTAGATGCAAATGACTTAGATTGGTGCAAATGTCTTTGATGCAAATGTAAATGACTTGATTTGATGCAAACTTTCTTGATGCAGATTTAACTAACTTAGATTGATGCAAATGCTTCTTGATGTAGATGCACATGTTGAAAAAATTCTGTATAACTCCTTCAAAAGAAGATTTCTCATTTTTCAAAATTATAAAACCCTGGATATCTCCACCAGAGGCTTCAGCTATCACCACCGAAGACTTCTTCACTTTTAAAACTGTAAAATTCTGGATATCCCCACCAGAAGCTTTGGCTATCACCACCAAAGACTTGCTCAATATAAAATTCTAGATAACTCATCTAGAAGAAGATTTCTCATTTTTCAAAATTATAAAACCCTGGATATCTCCACCAGAGGCTTCAGCTATCACCACTGAAGACTTGTTCACTTTTAAAACTGCAAAATTCTGGATATCACCACCAGAAGCTTTGGCTATCACCACCAAATACTTGCTCATTGTAAAATTCTGGGTAACTCTAAATTTCTCATTTTTCAAAATTATAAAACCCTGGATATCTCCACCAGAGGCTTCAGCTATCACCACTGAAGACTTGTTCATTTTTAAAACTGCAAAATTCTGGATATCACCACCAGAAGCTTTGGCTATCACCACCAAAGACTTGCTCATTGTAAAATTCTGGGTAACTCCTTCAGAATAAAATTTCTCATGTTTTCAAAATTATAAAACCCTGGATATCTCCACCAAAGGCTTCATCTATCACCACCGAAGACTTGTTCACTTTTAAAATTGTAAAATTCTGGATATCCCCACCAGAAGCTTTGGCTATCACCACCAAAGACTTGCTCATTGTAAAATTCTGGGTAACTCCTTCAGAATAAAATTTCTCATGTTTTCAAAATTATAAAACCCTGGATATCTCCACCAGAGGCTTCAGCTATCACCACCGAAGACTTGTTCACTTTTAAAAACTGTAAAATTCTGGATATCCCCACCAGAAGCTTTGAGAAATGATGCAGATGCACATGTCTTTTAACAAGGTGCTCATGCTTGATGGTGCAAATGTAAAATATTTCTTAGTGCAAATGCAAATGGCCTGGATTGATGCCCATGTTTCATGATGCAGATGCCCCTACTAATTGTGTTCATGTAACTGGTTTATGAATGGTGTAACTACAATTACCACACATTAATGAAAATGCAATGATTCTAGAAATGATGCAATTGCTTGAGATGACACAAATGCGAATTCCATGAAGAATGTAAATGTAAAGGTAAAATACAGATGCTTATGGAATAATGCCAATGCAAATACCCATGAATGATGCAAATGCTTGCCGACACTGTGCAGATGCAAAAGCTCGATAAAGAGATGAGTGCTCATGAGTGATGCAAATGCCCCCGGTTGTTTTTCTAGACTTTGGCTTAGCCTTTCAAATTCATTTTTCCTCTTCAAATCAGAGTATATCTTCAATTCATTTTGGCTATTCTCTTTGCCCCAACAGTTTTCAAACTTTCATCAACAGAGATCTGAACCGGGTTCTATTTCTTCTTCTCATATCTGGAAGTCAGGACCTATCCTGGCAATTCTATACCTTTGGGTTAGAAAAACCCTTGTCTCATGTCAACATCAAAAATGGGTATTTCAAAAATATTTTTATTTGTTTTCGCATTTTGAAAACTTCTGAACAAAAAATATTAACCCCACAATGTGTGATGTACAAATCTTTTGAAGACTGATGATCGTTGTTAGAAATTTCTCTAAGTATCAATCTGTTTTTTTTTTTTTTTTCAACTGGGATTGGCAAGGCTTGGTATAACAAGATTTTGGCTTTTCCAGGAAAATTTCATGACAAAAATGTATATCCCTTATAGGCTCACAAATGGAACAATTTTTATAAATCATGAATTCATTGAGAACCAAACAAATTTAACATTCTTTTAGTTTCCATATCAAGGCATTTTGACAAGCGTCAAGATTGGCCGGGATGTTTAAAACTGGAAAGTTGATTTTGGAGGAAAAAAGTTTCAGTTTTTGAAGACAATCCTCTGAATGAGAACTGACAATTTGGGGGGTTCAGGAATTCCTAGATGTTCCTCGATGACCACTCCTTTAATAAGATCTTTTCTTTTGGGGTATCGGCACTATCATAGATGGCATCGAAAATTTCCAAATTTACTCTAGACCGCCCATTTTTGGGTTTTCGCCCTAGAGTCCCATTCTTTCCATTTTTTTTTGTTCATTGTTTTACCATGCACTTGAGAATTCTAAATTCTTCTTTAGTGAAATGATAATTCGATGAAATGGGATAAAATCTGAGGAAAAACCTTTCAAATTAAATATTCATGCTTGATCAAAATGGACTTTTAAAGCATATAATGTAGGACATAGCTCAGGGTTCAGAAAGAAAAGATAAATAGGCCCAAAATATGTGTTTGAGGGTAATCAGATCAAGGATCTATTTTTTTGAGGAGGATTCTCTTTGAAGCATTTGTTCCTTCTTGGACATTTCTTCCCATTTGACTTTGCTTTTTTTTTTTCTTCTTTGCTTTTGGCTTTCAATTTGCCATATCTTTCACACACATTTTCTTTTTCATTGTGTTTTTCTTGGCTTTCATTTTGCCATCTTTTTTCTCTTCTTTTTCTTTGACAGAGTGAGCCCGTATTTATTCGGGGCTCCATTTGCTTTGTATCTGTCTTTGAGCTAGGACTCATTTCACAATGATCTTTAAAAAGATCTTTCCTCGCATTTGCCCCCCAATGTAGAGGGTGGCCCTTGATTAGGGTTCAAAGAAGAAAAAATTCTTTTGGCTCAAAAGGGGTGACTATGGATAATTTCTTTTTGTGCGAAAGGGATATGAAAGATGGCCATTTCTCATGTCAAGCACGAATATTTACATTGAAAAGCAATCCCCAGGGGAAATAGATATTCAAAATTTCATTTTGCACTTTGGAATCATCCGAATTCTCATATGCATGATATCACAATTTTTCTCTTTTTTTTTTGTTTTTTGTTTTTTCGTCGCATGCCCCAATGATTCATGCGTTTAGTCCATCCTTATTCACCATGTATCCATCATTTCCACATATGATGCCCCAATTTGATTAATCAATGAGAATTTGTATCAACGAGGAACATAGCAAGTCCAGGTCTGTACTGAAAAGGATGAATTTCAAATCTGAGTTCTTTGAAAAGACAAGGAAAATATGACCCAAAAAACGATTTTCTCATGGGGCAAGGGATAATCTAGTTTAGTCATTGTGCCCCAGGGTGTCAATCATGAAGTGATGTTTGGGCAATTAGTGTTTTGTGGTTATTGGGAAAGGTCATGAATGGTTTTAGCACAATCTTGACACACACCAAATTATCAAAATCTAGACTCTTGAAAGAATGTCTCATTTGTTTGAATTTCAAGGAATTCGAAAAATTTCAAAAAGTTCATTCCTTTGTTCATAGCCTAGACTAGGATTTACATCCTTGCTTATTTTGCAATGACAATACTTCTATGAAGTCAAATCATTCATATCCCTTGAAGCATTAGGTCTTTCAAGTGCTCTTGGTTTAAGAGATTTAGGCTTAGGAAAACCTAAAGAGAATGGAGAAGGTATTGGGTCATTTGTAACACTGATCATCAATCTTCTTGAGACTATCCATCACTAAAAATTCCTTAATGCTTGTTTTTGCAAATTCAAGTTATTGTTGAAACACAACAAACACAAAGCATTTAAAATTCAAAATTCATTTAATTCATGTAGATGTTAACATGAGACAAGTGCTTTCATCATCACCGTGTATAGAACTACATGTGTCAAAAACCTAATATGATCATGCACAATGTTTCTTATGACACTTGGCTTCCCCATCTTCAAAACTTATCGAACCAGCCTTGATGAGATCTGATAACTCGTATAATTATATAGTTCTTAGTTATGTTTTATTATTGTTTTGTGTCAAATACGAGTTATTATTGTTTAGTCTAATTGTGTTTATGATCTTTTATATTTTTATGTAATTTGGTGTTTTTCACAAGTTTCTTTGAGTGATTTCAGATTACTAGAATTAAGGGCAAATCCAGTTCAGTTCCAGTTCCGACACCGTTTGCCATATCAGCTATATCTCGAGTTTCACTGAAGCAATAAGGCTGAACTTTGTAGCCGTGCAAAGATAAGAGGCATATCTATCTTTTTCATGTTTTACACTTCTTGAAACGGAGTCGTTTTCCCTAGCGAAATCGACCATCAAGTTGGCTGATGTGCAATGACGTCTGTGCTGACCTGTTTTCGTATTTTGCCCATATCTTCTTATCCACATGAGGAAATGATCTGATTTCAACGGCTATGGATCCGTAACTGATAGGGGTATATTTTTCTAGAAGACCATTTTATCAGATCGAGCCTCCAACATTGAAAAAATCGATGATCAAGCTGGCTGATCAGAATTGTCATACAATATGACGAAAATTGTTAGAAAAATGCACCCACCTATTATACCTACCTTTGAAATTTGTAAAGCTTGTCTCTTGTCATTTAGCCCTCCAAAATGTGTATAAATAGAGGGCCTTGGATGAGTATTGGGATACATTATACATTGGTAGGATATTAGCCATTGTAATAAAATTCTCTAAGTTTTCTTCTTCTTTCCTTTCTCTAGTTTTCTTTTTCTTTATTTTTCTTTTCATTTTCTTCATATCTAGTATGTGTTGCTAATCATATTGTTGAGGTGATGAGGTGAAGCTTTTGGTAAATGCTAAGGTTAGTCTCTTAAACATGAGCTAAAATAAATCATCATTTAGTATAGATAATATTTTCTTTTGGTTTAAAATCATACTTGCAAAGTAGGGATCTTGATTCATTATTGACAATGAAAATGGCACAGTAAATGCTTGGTTTCATAACCTTGATTTGTTGTAGACATATACCTTGGCATAAGGAATGCTTGGACTCTTTTTGTGAGTTTTGAGGACACCAAATGAACATAATATCATATGCTATGGACGTTGGACAATTTGGACTGAATTGCTAAACCTTCCGATTGGAATCTCCCTTATGTGTGAATTTCAATTGTGTAATAAAACAAGATTAATCTTAGCATAACACCAAGAGTGGATTCTCTAACCTCAACATCATTTCTTATTGTTTTTTATATCTTGTTTAATTTCTTTTATGTTATTTTGTTTATTTTGTTCTCTAATATCTTGTTTATCTTATTTTGTTGTTGATTCCCTAATATCTTGTTTACTTTCTTTTTCTTATATATTTATAAACTTATACTTACTAATACGCTTCCCTGTGGTTCGACCTCGGACACCCGAGAATTTATTACTTGAAAATAACCTGCACTTGGGTTTACAACTCTTAATTGAGTCTCCATCAAGTTTTTGGCGCCGTTGCCGGGGAAGCAATACTAAGTATATAAGTTTATAAGTATATTTATTTTTATTGGCTGGTTATACCGCCTATATTTATTTTTATTGGCTGGTTATACCGCCTAATTTTCTATATATTTCAATTTATATTGTATATTAACTTTGTTTTATTTTTATTGGCTGGTTATACCGCCTAATCTGTATATTAACTTTGTTTTATGCTTGTTTGGCGACGTGATTTTAGATTTCGTCGTTTAGTTAGATTTTATTGTGAAACTTTTTCAGGTAATCTTTCTAATACAACTCCTACCATGGCTGACAATGAAAGTATTCATGCTGAAGGTGAAAACAGACAAGTACGCACCATGCGTGACTACTTGCAACCAACTCGAAGCTCATCACCCTCTTGTTTTATTTTTCCTCTCAATGCAAACAACTCTCGTTTTAAACCAGGTATGATAGCTCTGCTTCCAAATTTCCATGGGTTAGAATCGGAAAGTGCTTACTCGTTTCTAAAAGACTTCGAAGATGTATGTGTCACCTTTAATGACCAACAATGTACAAATGAAATTGTCAAGCTAAAATTATTTTCTTTTTCTTTAAAAGACAAAGCAAAAAGTTGGCTTCATAATTTAAAACCAAGGTCAATTGGCACATGGCAAGAATTACAAACTAAGTTTCTAAAGAAATTTTTCCCAGCACATAAAACTACTGCTTTGAAAAGACATATTCAAAATTTCAATCAAAATCAAAATGAAGCATTTTTTCAGTGCTGGGAGCGTTTTAAAGATTTGTTAAGTTCTTGTCCACATCATGGTTTTGAAAAATGGCATCTTATTAGTTTCTTTTATGAAAGTTTAACTACCGAAACTAAACAATTTGTTGAAACAATGTGTAACGGTGAGTTTCTAGAAAAAGAACCTGAAGAAGCCTTTGACTACCTAGACCATTTGGCAGATAACTCTCAAGCCTGGCACACAGATAATTCCTCTGAAAGTTCCAATAGATCTAATCCTGTTTCTAACAGAGGTAAATATCATTTTAGTTAAGAAAATGAGATAAAAGCTAAAGTAGCTAATTTGGCTAGAAAGATTGAAGCCATGGAACTTAGAGAAGTAAAAGAAGTCAAAACGGTTAAAAATGAAGAAAGTTGTGGAATTTGTGAAATCATGGGACACCCCACTTCTGAATGTCCAAACATTCCCATTCTTAAAGAAGCGTTGCATGATCAAGTAAATTCCATAAACACATTTAAAAAGCTTTTTCCTTCTCCTTACTCTGAAACGTATAACCCTGAATGGAGAAATCATCCCAACTTCAGTTGGCGGAATAATAATCATGTTCAGGTACCACAATTTCAAAAGTCGGGCAGCACTTTTTCCTATCAACCTTCACGTGTACAAACCTTGGAAGAGACATTGCAAGCATTCATGCAAACACAAGCAAATGTGAATAACCGGACTTCACAGGACATCAATGAGATCAAAAACACCTTGTCCACATTGACAGCTTCATTACGCACTCAAGAAAAAGGTAAGTTTCCTGCTCAACCTCAGCCTAACCCTTCTACTCAATGTCTTGTTTCTTGCTCCAATGAAACTCAACAGGAAAATGCCAGTTCTATCACAACTCTTCGAAGTGGAAAGGCAATTGACAAAAACATTCCATCAAAAGACCAAGATCCTCTTTTCCCTCTGAAAAGTAATGGTAAGGATGATGGTAAGTCTGAACTTCTTGAAAATTTGGACAAAGAAAAAGGTATGCATCCTGCTCCTTTTCCTCAAAGGTTGCAAACAATAAAGAATTTGAATCAAAATGCAGAAATTTATGAACTTTTCAAACAAGTTAAGATTAACATTCCTTTATTGGATGCAATCAAACAAGTTCCATCTTATGCTAAATTTTTGAAGGACATGTGCACAGTTAAAAGGAAACATAATGTACAAAAGAAAGCATTTCTGACGGAAAGTGTGAGCTCAATCATTCAACACCTTACTCCACCAAAATTCAAAGATCCTGGATGTCCAACAATCTCATGCATCATTGGAAACACTAGAATAGAACGTGCATTGCTTGATCTTGGTGCTAGTGTTAATCTTTTGTCTTTTTCTGTTTATCAACAGTTAGGTTTAGGTGAACTCAAGGAAACACCTGTTACACTTCAACTAGCTGATCGTTCTGTAAAAATTCCTCGAGGGATAGTTGAAGATGTTTTGGTTCAAATTGATCATTTTTACTTCCCTGTTGATTTTATTGTTTTGGACACACATCCTGTTTCAAATCCAAATGTTCAAATTCCTGTTATATTAGGCCGTCCATTTCTTGCAACTTCTAATGCTCTGATAAATTGCAGGAATGGTATTTTGAACATTTCTTTTGGAAATATGACTTTAGAATTAAATGTGTTCAACATTTGCAAGCAACCTGGTGATGATTCAGAAGTACATGAAGTGGATTTCATTGAAGAACTTGTTCATGAACATCTCACCACTACCACATTCCATGATCCTTTAGAAGCTTATTTAATTGAATGTGAGTTTGATAATGCTTCAGAAATTTCACACACTGATTCTTTGTTAAATTCTTTTCAGGATAAGCATCGTTGGAAACAAAAGTTTGAGGAACTCCCATCACTCAAAAATGTCACTGTACCATCAACTATTGAACCGCCCAAGCTGGATTTAAAACCATTGCCATCCGAGCTAAAATATTCCTTTTTGGGAAAAATTCCTTCTCAATGGAGCCCCCAAGATAAAAGGAAGTTTCTGAATGAGGTAAAGAAGTTCTACTGGGATGACCCTTACTTGTTCAAATATTGTCCTGATCAAATTTTTCGAAGATGCATTCCCGACAATGAGGTAAGTAGTGTAATTAAGTTTTGTCATTCTGAGGCATGTGGTGGTCATTTTTCTTCAAAGAAAACTGCTGCAAAAATTTTACAGTGTGGATTTTACTGGCCAGCTTTATTCAAAGATGCATATGAGAATTCTAAAATTCATAAAGAAAGAACTAAAGCCTTTCATGACAAGTTAATTTCAAGAAAAACATTTGATGTTGGGCAAAAAGTTCTACTTTATAATTCTAGACTTCACATATTTCCTGGTAAGTTGAGATCAAGATGGACTGGACCATTTGTGGTTAAGCATGTGTATCATTATGGAGCAGTTGACATTGAGAATCCTCAAAATGGTAATGTATTCAAGGTAAATGGACAAAGACTCAAACTCTTTTTAGAAAATCATGTTACTCAAGAAGAGGTTGTTTTTCTTTCTGATCCTTGTTTTGAAAATAACTAGATGTAAATATAATTTTTACTAATCTTCAAAAAAAAAAAAAAAAAAAACAAACATTTTTTTTAACCCCGGTTAAATGGCGGATAACGGTACTCCGTGATTATTTAAGTCGGTTCCATCAGCTACCCACAAAACTGATATTGTATATAAATTTCTCTTTCAATTTCTTTTTCATTTTTTTTCAAGATGGATGATATTCTCACAAGATTGCAGAAACGATTTCCTCCTTTTCCTCGAAATATTTTACTGAAGCTTTACCAAGTTCGATTTGAAAGATTAAGAATGCTTATGCACAAAGGGATTCCTGAAGACATACGTTGGATAATTGAAGCCAAGGTACGTGAAGATGAATATCTTCCTGTTTTGCATTTACCAGGTACAGGTAGAAGCACTTTTGCAAAGAAGCGACGAGCAAAGCGCATGAGTTCAAATTGCCACAAATGTGCACGATGGACGTGTAACGGTAAATGTCGTTCTATTGGGATTCCGTCCTTTAATCGAGATGATAAAATTGAATTCATTAAGGATGGACTGAGTAAGGAGAATTTGGGTAATATCCAACTTTCTCTTGAGACGCATCCTAGTGGAGACGTACAAAGAGAAATTCTTGATTTATGGCCGCAATTCCAAAGGGAATGGCAACATCTTGGGAATCTGATGTTAAAAGACCCTGTTTGCCAGCTTGTAAAAAAACTGGATGGGAAGCATATCCTCGACTCATAGAAGGCGTTTAAGCCGTTTCTGGACGTAAAACCAGAGGAAGATGCCAAATACACTTTCGGCGACATTATTACTTTTGACTTTTACGGTTGATTTTTCTTCTCTTTTTGATTTTCTTCCTGAAATCACGCAAAAATCTTTTGTTAGGTTAACATTTTCTTCTGACAGGTCAAATACACTTTCGGCGACATTATTACTCTTGTCTGATTCACTACTCAGTCCTCTATATATTACACCATGTACTCATTCTCTTTCAGGCACTCGAAAAAGAAAAAAATGGAAAGCACTTCGTCCCAGCACATTAAAAAAATTTGTGTCTTTGGAGGTGCTTTTCCAGGGAAAAATAACATATTCGCTGATGAAGCCATAAGAGTTGGAGTAATACTTGCCCAACAAAAGATCTAGTTGATTTATGGAGGCGGTAATACGGGTTTAATGGGAGCAGTCGCTACAGCAGCACACGCCGGAGGAAGTCCAGTTCTAGGAATCGTGCCAAAACTATTCACAGATTTTTGTGGACCTACCGTGGGTAAGGAAATACAAGTCTGGAGTATCCCTGAACGGATGACAATAATGTACCATTCTGCCGATGCATTCATTGCTTTACCAGGAGGTCTGGGTATATTGGAAGAAATAGCTTGCGTGGCTTCTTGGTCATCTTTGGTCACAAATAAGAAACTCATTGGTTTGCTTAATATTAATGGTTATTTTAGTAATTTGCTTTTATATTTAGATAATGCTGTGGATAATGGATTCATGTTTTCAGAGGCAAGGAGAACCATAATTTCTGCTACAACCATTGAAGATTTACTCAAAAAGCTCCAAGCTTATGAGTATTTATCTGCTACGGTTGTTTCGCAAATGCTCGAAAAAAGAAAAAGAGATATGGACAAGCAAGGAGTAGATTGCACTTTGTCTTTGTGACATTATCTAACATTTTGCTTGTTGTGTCTCAGTTATAATAAGTGGTTAGCAACCTCTGCAGGTAATATCTCCTAAATTCTACCTTTAAAATTTGACATTGGGGACAATGTCATATTTTAGTAGGGGGTAAGGGACATATTTTTGCTAATAAAAAAAAACAAATTTGTTGTGTTTTAAGACATTTAGAAGTATTCATTCTGAACAAGGTCTGAGTAAGGGAGACTTGAGACATACCTTGTCAGTTTGATTTAATCTTCTTCTTCTTCAAAAAAAAAAAAAAAAAAACATGTTTAGACTTAGTGTGTTTTTTAGTTACTTTCAATACTATAATGAGATATGAATTGCATAAGTCTAAAACAGATTTATTAGTGAGAAGATTTTCATGAGAATTGAGCTTGATATCAACCTTTTTATGAGCCAATGTTAATATGATATGTTGATTGAGAAAGAAGCATGTTTAGACTTAATCTGACTTGTATAATCATCCTTGTGAGTTTTTGAGCCTATAATGATTGATGCATTATACAAATCAATCTAATTTCTTTCTTGAGAGCTCTTATGATTACATGATTCTCTAGAACTTGCTTTAAACCGTTTGAGACTATATTGATACATGTGACAACATGAATATGATAGAGGCATTAGGATTATAACCAGAGCCAAACAGCCATCCATTATTAATGTTCTAAGAGAACATCCCCACTAGTGAGCCAATTTGAGCCTACATTAAATATGCTGTTTTATTGGTAACCACAACTTACACCTAGCCTAAATATACTTATATCCTTACCCTTGTTCTAAAGATGGATTTTATATTTTGAGACATATTGCAAAAAAAAAACAAGGGATATTTTTAGTTGAAAATTTGGGTTAGAAACAAAAGATAAGTGTGGGGGAAGAAAAGAAAAGAAAAAGTCAAGAGAAAAAGAAAGGGATCATTGTCAAATACATTCCCATATTAAAAAAAAAAAAAAATCTTCTCTTGAACTTCTAGAAAAAGATGTTACAAAGTTGGTTAGAATGATGCAAAGGCTCAACATGAATATTTAGCCTATGTTATTATGTGCTTTATAAGAGTTTTGAGAAGTTTTATTTGTATGATCTTATTATGTCTCTAAACTCTATGAACTCTTTGGAACCTTTGTGATATCTTTATCCTTTTGTTCTTTAACCATATTATAACCCTTTGGCCCCATTACAACCTTGAATAAAGACCTCTTGATTTATGAAGTTGTATGATCTAAATAGTGGAGAATAAGTGGACAAGCAAGCATATGGTAGAAGTGTTTTCATGAGATTGATTGAGTGTAAACACTTTACCACTACTTTAAAGAGTGAAAATCAAGAGAGTATCCCATGTGAGAAGTTGAGATTAAGTTTGAATATGCACTATTTTGATTGAAATATGTTATGTTAATATTGGCTTAACTCATTTATTTACATTCAAGCAAGATTTTTTGTGAATTTCTTTAAGCTATTGATTAGTTTTTAAGACTTGTCCAATGATTATCTCTAATTTATATTGGAAGGATTAGTTATAATTATTATTTTTAGTTTTTCTTATGTCTTCAATGTTTGTGGGTATCGTCCTAGTAAACCCTCACGAGACTAAACTCGTCCACTAGGGACACCTAGGGGTTTAAAGGCTTGTGTCACATGCTAAGTGCCACCGTGATTTCCTACGAAAATGGATTAGATTAGATTTTCTTATTTTATTTTTGTTGAGTCGTTGCTAGGGACTAGCAACAATCTAAGTGTGGGGGTGTGATAACTCGTATAATTATATAGTTCTTAGTTATGTTTTATTATTGTTTTGTGTCAAATACGAGTTATTATTGTTTAGTCTAATTGTGTTTATGATCTTTTATATTTTTATGTAATTTGGTGTTTTTCACAAGTTTCTTTGAGTGATTTCAGATTACTAGAATTAAGGGCAAATCCAGTTCAGTTCCAGTTCCGACACCGTTTGCCTTATCAGCTATATCTCGAGTTTCACTGAAGCAATAAGGCTGAACTTTGTAGCCGTGCAAAGATAAGAGGCATATCTATCTTTTTCATGTTTTACACTTCTTGAAACGGAGTCGTTTTCCCTAGCGAAATCGACCATCAAGTTGGCTGATGTGCAATGACGTCTGTGCTGACCTGTTTTCGTATTTTGCCCATATCTTCTTATCCACATGAGGAAATGATCTGATTTCAACGGCTATGGATCCGTAACTGATAGGGGTATATTTTTCTAGAAGACCATTTTATCAGATCGAGCCTCCAACATTGAAAAAATCGATGATCAAGCTGGCTGATCAGAATTGTCATACAATATGACGAAAATTGTTAGAAAAATGCACCCACCTATTATACCTACCTTTGAAATTTGTAAAGCTTCTCTCTTGTCATTTAGCCCTCCAAAATGTGTATAAATAGAGGGCCTTGGATGAGTATTGGGATACATTATACATTGGTAGGATATTAGCCATTGTAATAAAATTCTCTAAGTTTTCTTCTTCTTTCCTTTCTCTAGTTTTCTTTTTCTTTATTTTTCTTTTCATTTTCTTCATATCTAGTATGTGTTGCTAATCATATTGTTGAGGTGATGAGGTGAAGCTTTTGGTAAATGCTAAGGTTAGTCTCTTAAACATGAGCTAAAATAAATCATCATTTAGTATAGATAATATTTTCTTTTGGTTTAAAATCATACTTGCAAAGTAGGGATCTTGATTCATTATTGACAATGAAAATGGCACAGTAAATGCTTGGTTTCATAACCTTGATTTGTTGTAGACATATACCTTGGCATAAGGAATGCTTGGACTCTTTTTGTGAGTTTTGAGGACACCAAATGAACATAATATCATATGCTATGGACGTTGGACAATTTGGACTGAATTGCTAAACCTTCCGATTGGAATCTCCCTTATGTGTGAATTTCAATTGTGTAATAAAACAAGATTAATCTTAGCATAACACCAAGAGTGGATTCTCTAACCTCAACATCTTTTCTTATTGTTTTTTATATCTTGTTTAATTTCTTTTATGTTATTTTGTTTATTTTGTTCTCTAATATCTTGTTTATCTTATTTTGTTGTTGATTCCCTAATATCTTGTTTACTTTCTTTTTCTTATATATTTATAAACTTATACTTACTAATACGCTTCCCTGTGGTTCGACCTCGGACACCCGAGAATTTATTACTTGAACATAACCTGCACTTGGGTTTACAACTCTTAATTGAGTCTCCATCAAGATCTCTGACCTTGTACTTCAAAGCGGGGCAGTTCTCTGTTGAGTGACCTTGATTGCCATAATGGTACCCACAACACTCATTAGCATCATACCAGCTCGGATAAGGGGGCTTCAGAGGCGCTATTTGCATGGGTGTCACAAGGTGATTCTGGATGAGTTGAGGTAGTATCTCACTGTATGTCATAGGAATCGGGTCAACCTGATTTCTTTTTCGCTTTTTATGCCCCTTCGATTATTCCCAAGGGTGTTCGATTGATAGACAGATGTAAATTCTGGTGTAGTTGCAGTCATTGGTTGGTAGGGATAAAAACCATGAGAGACATTATTCAGGGTAGAGTAAAATGGCTGATATGAGGAGAATTGGGGAGGTGGGGCAAAGTCTTCCACGACTTGGGTATCTTCATTTTTCTTTTCAGATGCCCTCTTTTTCTTGGTATTGGATGTTCCTTCTCCTTCAATTTTCCCATCCTTGATAGCATTCTCAATCATTTCCCCTGAAATTACCATGTCTGAAAAATTCTTTGTGATGTTGCCAACAAGTATATCATAGTACGGGGCCTGCAGTGTATTCACAAAAAGGACAATGGTTTCCTTCTGAGTTAAGGACGGTTGTACTTGGACAGCCAAGCTCATCCACCGTTGCACATATTCCTTGAAGCTCTCAGTAGCTCTTTTCTTCATATTTTGCAAAGTGAGACGATCAGGCGCCATGTCGGTCATATGCTTGTACTGGTTTAGAAAAACCCTAGCCAGGTCATTCCAAGAGCGAATATGATCCTTGCTCAACTGACTATACCACCTAATTGCGGATCCGCTGAGGCTATCCTGAAAGCAGTGAATCAAAAGCTTATCATTATCTATCTGACTTGTCATCTTTCGGCAGAACATAGTGATGTGGGCTAATGGATCGGTTGTCCCGTCATATTTCACAAAGTCAGGGATCTTGAACTTAGGAGGAATGACTAAATCGAATACCAAACATCGTTCTTTCGCATCTAAACTCCCAAATACATCTGTACTTTCTACTGCCCGGAGCCTTTCATCTAACAATTGATATTTCCCTTGGGAATCTGCCAGCTCAACCTCATTTACCGCAACCCTTTTCAACTTTGCCTGTTTAGCTGGATCATCTGAGTTTAGGACATTGACGGGGGTAACAATGTTCTGGGCATCACTTATTACGACCTCATCTTGGCCCTTTTGTGCCTCTAACCCTTCTCCGGCGACAAAGTTTTCGGTGTATCCTTTTCCCTTGATTACAGCAGACATTAGCTCCATCAGTTTAGTCATCTGATCCTTAGATTCTGCTTGAGATTTTGCTAGTTGTTCTCGCAATTCTCTCTGTTCCCTTTCCATTTTTTCCATTCGGGCAATTTGTTCATCCTCCATAGCACCAGCCTGTATTAAAAGTGTACTCAGTACTTCTTCTGATTTGAAATGGAAATTCTTTCAAAGACTCTTAAAGCCAAGCCAACTTCTATTTTATTTCCCCCAAATGTATGTCATGATGAATGAGCCATGAATGCAATTTGATGCATGTGAAGCCTAAACAATATGATGTATGGATATGTACAATGGAAACATGCTGACCATATATGTAATAAATGCAATCACAATGCCAACATGTTGCAAACAAAGAATAAACAAATCAACACATGGATATATGCAATGACTGATCATGTGCATTTTAGCATATTTCCCAATGAATGATCATATATCCTATGAATGCAACACGGTGTCAATTATGATACATGCAAACAATGAATGATTGATATAGAGTATATACAAAGAAAATCATGCTAACCATGTGTGTCATGAATGCGACCTAATGCTAACATGATGTATGTAATAAGCAAATTAATGCATGAACATATACAAAGAAATCATGCTGACTATGTTTGTTATGAATGCAACCCAAAGTCAACATGATGCATGTAAAGAATAAGCAGATTAATGCATGGATATATACAGAAAAATCATGCTGATTATGAATGTATGAATGCAACCTGACAAATAATTGATCGGATGCAAAATGCAAGGGGGAAGATATCACGGAGGAAATAAGAATCGTAGGAACTTAATCATCAACATAGCCAATTCATTCCCATATCAATGTTCACAATGGTATAAACCATGTTTTACAAAATTTGTGCAGTAGTTAAAACTGTCTTTTACAAGAAATTTATTCTTCCTAGCATCCTAAGGCTATAAGAGCCGGCTACTGAAAAAGTGAAATCCTATTACATCATATAAGACCAAAGTCTTTCCACCTCAATGCTGTAAATCTCCTAATCCTAATGGAGTTTTCCCAGTCCTTTATCAATCAGTGTCATCGGATCCAACCACTTGGCATCTATGAGAGTTTGCACTTTCTTTTTGAAGGCCATACAGTCTTCAATGCTATGGCCAACAATTCCACAGTGATAATCACATCTTGCATTTGGATTATACCCCTTTGGATATGGTGGTGACAGGGATTTCAATGGGACACAGGCAACCATGTGATTTTGGATCAGTATAGGGAGAAGCTCTCGGTAGCTGATTGGAATGGGATCAAAAGGCATTTGGGTCTTATCCTGGGGTCGTTTCTTAGTCACACATGGCCTAGGAGTTGGGGCACTTGGTGGTGGCACTAAGGTTCGAACCAGTGTGTTTACATGGAGCTGTGGCGAAACAGCATGGTAAGGGTATGGATTTGGACACGAAGCCTTTGGAGGTTGTACATAGCTCGAGGTTCCTATCCCAGGTACTGGATAAGGTGATTGATGAGGGAAATAGTATGAACTGGCAGTTGTTGGTGATGGTGTGGGATTCTGGAGTCTCGTAGTGGTCATCCCAATGGACGATTGGACCATAGTAGGGTGGGGATACTGGTTTGGACCTAGAACAGTTTGCAGGTATGGTACTGGATTCGAGGTTTCTGTCTTTGGTATCGGGCTTTCAGGTTTAATTATTTTCATGATTTTGTCCACAATTTCATCAGGATTGCAACCTTTGTGGCATTGACAAGTGCAGGATCCAGTAAGGATTGTATGTTCTGGACCTAATGGTTTTGGTTGATCCGAAGATGATGCGAAGCCCTGAGAAAGTTCACATTTACTGTTACCCATATCCTCAACCATTTTCAGCAATTTGGCAAGTTGTTCCTTCACCCCTCGGATTTCATGTCCATATTCCTCTTGATTGCGTTCCAAAGCACCCAATCGTTCCTCCGATTCATTCCTCATATCTCGAACCCCTTTCATGCAAATGAAAATGTCATGAGATTAAGAATACAATTATGAATGTATATGCTCTATTCCTATGTGCATGAATAAACTGATGATTAATGCATGAACATATACAGAGAAATTATGATGACCATGTATGCTATGGATGCAATCTAATGCCAGGTATATACAGATAATGACTATGCATGTCATAAACGTGTCCTACAATGAATGACCATGCATGCTATGATGTCAAAATGATACATGCTAAGAATAAATGAATTAATACAAAGGTAGGTACAAAGAATGACCATGTATATCACAAACGTATTCTACAATGAATAATCATGCATGTTATGACTGTAACACGATGTCAAAATGACACAAATAAATTAACCAATGATTACACGAAATTGGTGGGACCTAAATCTTGATTATTCAAAAATCTCATTATGCAAGATTTGCCTCCTAATTTATGATTTTCTTTTTAACATGCTTTTTTTTGTGTTTTTTTTTTTTATTTATGAAAAACCAATCACATTATTTTCAAAAGAATTTCAGGGTGGATCCCACTATGGTACCATATGCAAATGTTCATGTGACACTACCGGTTTTATGAAATCATCAAATGAAATTACCAACTGTTTATTGCAAAGAATGAGATCAATAACACAACCAAAAATGTATATGCCCCATTCACACATGCATGAAATGTGCAACATGCAAAAATGCTTGAAAAAAGTTTTTTTTTTTTTTTAAAAAAAAACAGCTAATGAACATCTGCCCCAGCAATATCTGCTTATTTAGGCATCACGATGCCATCGAGGCGGAGTATCACATTTATTACGGGCGATGTACGTACATCGTTGCCCGATCTACCACACTTATTCGGAGTGTAAAATAGGTAACAAAAAGTTTAGAAATGTCCCTCCATGTGTTCCTATTTTCGGTATGTCTAACGAAAATTCGGCATGGCTTCGCCTAGGTTCACTATATAAGGGTGAATCGGTTCTAAGGCCCCGAATTGTTCCTCACTGTCGCCGGTGAAGGCTAGTAAGGCACCCAGAAAAAATCGGGTTCAATTCGTTAGAGTATATTTTCCTATGCCCATGCGGAGGATCATCACGAAGGCATTAGGTACTTTATACTCCGAAAGTGTTTCACTAGCCCATACGGAGGATCAATCACGAAGGCTTAGTTACTTTACTTCCACTTAAAAGGACGGAACTCGGGTAGAGGATTCATGTTATGCAAATGCACGTGTAGTGTGTGTGGAGGAATAACAAACCTTTCACTACCTATTCTACAAACCTTATTCTAAATGCCCTAGCAATTAAAACATTCAAGAATAGTGTAACGCATTAACCAACAAGCAATTATAATATACAACCTAAATAACTAGAGAACAATAATAAAATGCATGCACATGAGAATGAACATTTTTAAAAACATTTTATTATTTTCAAAATTCTCTTTATTAGAAAAATGTGGGAATTAAAATTAAATACCAATTAAACCAACCAAAACTGAGACTTTGATAACACACGACTATTTCTAGGCCTGACTCTCTAATAGTCCCCAGTGGAGTCGCCAAGCTGTCGAAACCTAAAAAAATAACGACGAGTCTCATCGCAAGACTTTATTATTCGTTAGGCGTGACATTAAAAAAACCGAGGAAAAGTCGACTTAATTCCTCTAAAAAATGAAGGTTTTGGAAATGACCTAAAAAGACATGGAGTCGCCACCAATCTTTTTTAGCTAGGTGTGATCGGCCACCTATTAAAACCGCTTTTATAAAATATTTTAAAAATTAATTAAAACATTTTAAAAACCGATTTCAAGTCTGCGTTTTAAACCAGAGAAATCAAAGAAGCGGGTTCGGGAGTCGGTTACGTGTGGGGAAGGATTAGCACCCCCACAACGCCCGTATAAATCGGTACCTTATTAATCGTGTGTTATCTCAAGTCTTGGTAAAAGTTGGTTTTAAATTTAGTATTTCAAATTAATTCCCAATTTAAAGAAAAATAATTCTATTTTTTATTGAAAATGATCCGGAATTTATAAATTCAAAATTTTCCTATATTCCCCAACAAACGTGGCAAAATATAGAAATTTTTATTAGTTTTGGAAAACTTTCCGAATCATTCTCTTTTTTTTTTTTTTTTTGAAAGAAAGATATTCCTTTATTAATAATAATTGATGATATTCCCTCCAGCAAACCCGGTAGAGAACTCATGAATTATTTTAACTCGGGAATATCTTTATTTTTATTGAAAATCATTATCTTTTTTGAAAACATTTAAAAGAAATGAATATGTATAGACATGACATAAATAAAATGACATAGCAAAATCTAAATAATATAATGCAACCTAAATGTCATGACACATAGAAATTATTATGGCAAGAATCACATATTATATAAAATGCATGAATATAAAAATGCAATGCGTGAGATGTATTTTTTCCTTTAATTAAGGAAATCCGTATATCTAAAAAGATATCCGGTTACCTTAGGAAAATATGTCAAATTAAATATTCTAAAACCAAAATACTTTGTGATTATTTGAAAACAATTTTGAAAAGCTTGAATTAAAAATAAAAACTGGCTAAAATTTTTAAAATTGCTCTAATTTCCTAAGTTTAAAAAAATCCGGACTTGGCTACCCTTAACCCGGGACTTGAAAAACCATTTTTAGAGTTTAAAAAGGCTTAGAAATTACCCTAAGTCAGTAGCTAACCCTCCTAATCAGCCCACTCTAAGTAAATGTGAGACCCTCGTAAGCCAGAGATGACTCGGGTCTCCTATAACACTCTAATGGCTCGGAACTACACATGTAAAATCCACTAGGAAGGACGGACTATCATGTGGTATACATGTTGTATGATAGGTTATAGAATTTGAGGTTAAATCTGGTGGTTAAACGATCTGACCCTAAAATAGTTTAAACTTCAGACTAAAATCGAGAAGGGCAAAATTTCATAAAATATGCTAAATTGAGTGGATATGATGAGAATATACTATATAGAACCCATACCTATTATCAGAGTAACAATCGGCATCAAATTCAAAAAAATATGCATTAGGGGTATTTTGGTCATTTTACACCCCTTTTCATTTTTAGTCCGAGAAATGGTATAAATGGGCTTTTCGGCTATATAATATGTTAATATGACATTTGGATCTAATATTTGGCAATATATAAATAAAAAAAAAGTCAAATTTGGTCAACTTTTTTTTGACCAAGCTTAGGCAAGATGAGAAACATGGGATAATTTCCCATAAGTTTCAGCCCTAATATGAAGACACAACGTCTTCTTCTTTTTTTTCATGCCGTAAGGCATTTTCTCCCCAAAAACACCATTAAAGCTTGCTAAAGCTTTCTCTCTCCTCCAAATTTCAAGGGAAATCACCAAGTATTGCAAGGATTCCACTAACCTATAGGTAATTTCATATTCTAAGCTTGATTTTGATATTAGATTTTGAAGAATTTGTCTCTATATATGAGAAATCATTTTGGCTGAAAATTGGTAGTGATGAATCACCATGTTGCCGCCACTTTTTTCGTTATGGGAGGTGTTCCTCCACCTCCTTAAACCGTAAATTAGTATCGGATAGCTTTGAATCAAATTTAGAGGCTAAAACAAGCTTGGTTAAAACCCTAGCTTGCCCATGAGGTGGTGCCGCCACCTACCTTGGTTGTCCGAGGCCACCGTTAGCTTCATTGTTATTGTGTGAGCACCTTTTCAGTTGATTGTTGCTCCGAATTTTGACTCGAGCTAAATGTAGGAATTTATTTGTAAAAATTCTTAAGCTGAAAATTTTTGGATAGTAGCTAACTATTATAAATAATGGGAATTTGAGTGTCCCGTAGTTGTAAAATACTTACAGAATATCCTGACGATGTCATAGGTACCCATATCGTGGAGTTCGCCTGGGATCGCGACAGAGTAACAAAAGTGTCGCTTTAATACTCGAAATAACACAGTGAGTATTTAGGTTAATCTAGGAAGTAGTTATTGTTTTATATGCAATGTTGACTGATATGGAAATTGAAACACGAAAGATTGCTCGGATTACAAATATGGTAAGTTTCGAACCTTACGCGGATTAAAGGCGTAAGTGTGGTGTTAGTATGGTTACATGAGGTAAGTGTTGTGGAGTTGAATAATAATGAATGTTAGCTATTTGTAATGCTTTGAGAAACATAAGTAGAAATATATTAGTGTAGAGATTGTTTCCTAGCATAGTATATATATATATATATATATATATATTACTCCATGATATTAGAGAATTAATATATCATACTATTATTGTACGGACAGGGTGATGTCCGGGATGCTATTTTATATTGTACGGACAAGGTGATGTCTGGGATGCTATTTTATATTGTACGGACAGGGTGATGTCCGGGATGCTATTTTATATTGTACGGACAAGGTGATGTCCGGGATGCTATTATTGTACGGACAGGGTGATGTCCGGGATGTTATTTTATATTGTACGGACAAGGTGATGTCCGGGATGCTATTATTGTACGGACAGGGTGATGTCCGGGATGTTAATATTGTACGGACAAGGTGAAGTCCGGGATGCTATTGTTGTTCGGGCAAGATAGTCCAGGATAACAAATATTACGGACTGGTATAAATCCGGGATATTTTGATAATGTAGACATGAGAAATTCTTCATTTATAATTGTGAAGGTATACACGTAAAATCGATTGCTAAATATTTTTGGCTATCAAGTTAGGCTAGCCAATAGCTTATTTATAATCAACACTCAGTATAGAAGATTTCATATGGGACAAATAATTTTTATAAGTCCCGGAACAATTTTTAAATATTACTTTTCGGTTAATTAGTCATACTTGATATGTCATGTTTATACTTTAATGGTCAAGAAAGGAAGTACGAAATTTCCAAGTACTCATCCTAGTTACCTTATGCTCACTGAGTTTTTCGACTCACTTTGTTTATTTTTAATTTTTTTTTTTTTAGATTCTAATAGACCCAGCTCTTCCCATATTCCGGATAGCTAGCTGCTCACATACTTGTGGTGAGCGAATTGACCCAAGACGTGGTAAGCAGTGGCGATGGTTGGGTACATTTTGCAGTCACTAGGGTATCATGGGTCCTTTGTATTTTGTGTATGTTGAATATGTTCTGTATATTTATAAGCGGATGTAATTAATTGACGTATGATGTATAACAGTCTTAGAGGCCTGGTATGACATGGTGATGTTTATTTTGTTATGATATAGTATAAATATATGTTTGTATATAAGATGTCATAAAGGTTGAGTCTGCTGCGGGGCATTTCGGTTACTCCTTATCGGAGGCGTCCAAACCGAGATGTCATGTGTTGATGAATTATTATATTGTGAATGTTGATGATTTAACGGCAAACGCCCATGTAGGTCGAGATCATGCCAAAATTTTCTTTAATTTGGTTTGATGAGTATAGACAGGCTTCGGAGGCAGGGGCATACCTTGTCTCTAGCCGGTCACATGCCCTGAATTTGGGGTGTGACAAAGGTGGTATCAGAGCATGGTCTAGAGGTCAGTGACTGCAAAAAAAAAAAAAAAAAAAAGGTGTAGGGTAGTAGTGCATTGCTTACAAGTAATCCCGAGATATTAGTAAGTAGTGTACTACCCCTATGGGTGTGTATCGTCACATGCTACTACGTCCGGTGATTTTTAAGCTAGCTAGCACATATTGAACTTTATAAATAATATTATGGAGTTATTGACATATGTTTATTTTCTAGATACGATGCCTCTTCAAACAAGAACTCGTAGACCTAGAGATAAATCAAGGGACCGAGAGCTTGAGGTCCCGGATCAGATTTCTGCTGGCCCTGAGATTAGAGGCCAGAGTGGGGAAAGTAGTAGGACTTCTACTAGGAATACTACAGAGACGGAGATGAGATTTGACAGGATGGATGCTAAAATGGATGAGGTATTACACCAGGTAGAGGCTCTGACGCAGGTTGTGGCAGAGCAACAGAGGAAATTAGATCAGGGCCAGCAGGCACAGCCACAGCCACAACAGGCAGCTGCACCGGTAGAGTCAGAGTAGGGCCGACCAGAGGGATACCTTCAGGTTTCGTTATCTGAGTTTAAGAAGAATCAACCACCTTTGTTTACAGGGAAGGATGCGAATGCAGATCCGAATAACTTTTTGGATCAATGCAGTAGATTGTTCATATCATTGGGATGTTCTCCGATTCGATCTGTAGAGTTAATTAGTTTCCAGCTTAGGAGTATAGCTGGGACGTGGTATACGACCTTGCTTAAGAGACGACGAGCTACTGATCATCCATTAGCGTGGCCAGAATTTTGTACTGAGTTTCTTCGTAGGTTCTTACCACAGAGTGTTCGCGAGACTAGGGCTGGCGAATTCGAGCAGTTAAAGCAGACAAAGACCATGACTGTGACTGATTATGATATTCGATTTTCTGATCTTTCTGTATATGCACCACAGTTGGTATCCACCGAGTATGATAGAGCTAAGAGGTTTGTGGATGGTCTTCGGGAGTATTTGTTTAGGTCAGTTCAGTTGACAGAGACATACACATATGCTGATGTCCTAAATTCTGCTCTAAGGTTCGAGCAGCGAGCTCGAGATAGGCAGAGTGATAGGGGCCTACAAAAGAGGCCCAGATTTGGTGGACAGGGTTCTAGGGCAATAGGGTTATCAGGGCCAGTTGGTGGTATCGTGTCTAGAGGAGAGACATTTACTAGTGGTGTACAGAGGGACTGGGGTCAAAACAGTTAGCATAGACCTGGTGGTCGCCCTCAGAGTACATCAGCAACTACTACTACTGGGGGAGCTTCTACCCCATTATGTCAGATTTGTGGACGCCGACACAGAGGCGTATGTTGGAGATCAGATTTATGTTTTAGATGCGGTAAATCGGGGCACATGAGGAGAGACTGCCCATTGGGTTCTGGCTCACTCCCATCAGTAGTAGCTCCACTCCCAACTACAGCTGCACCAGGACAGTCAGCAGGATCAGTCGCACAACAGGCTGTCAGAGGTACTCAGGGTCGGGGACAGCAATCTGCTGGTAGGGGACAGACGTCAGGCGGCAGGGGGCAGGCTCGAGTTTTTTCACTGACACCTAGGGATGCCCAGGCATCCAATGCAGTTGTGACAGGTATTATTATGGTTTGTTTACAGCCTGCACATGCTTTATTTGATCCGGGTGCCACCCATTCATTTATTTGCCCTCGATTTGTGGATATTTTGCTCAGAGATGTTAGTGAGTTAAATGAACCTTTGCTAGTTTCAACACCTGTCGGGGTAGAGTATGTAGTTAGTCAAGTTTTGAAAGGGTGTGATATTGAGATTGGTGGGGAGGTGTTCATAGCCGATCTAGTGATACTAGATATACTAGAATTTGATGTGATATTGGGCATGGATTGGCTAGCTGCCAATTATGCTGTGTTAGATTGTTTCGAGAAGGTTATTACCTTCCAGATACCAGGAAAATTAGTTTTAAAATATCAGGGAGATCGAAGTATGAATACAACAAGAATAATATCGGTCTTAAAAGCTGAGAAGTTATTAAACAGTGGCTGTCAGGGCTATTTAGCCTATGTGTGTGATATTGAAGGCAAGGTTTCGGATTTGGATAAAATACCAATAGTATCTGAATTTCCAGATGTATTTCCAGAGGAGTTACCCGGACTGCCTCCTGAACGAGAGATTGAGTTCTCTATTGATGTGTTGCCAGGAACCCAACCTATTTCAATTTCCCCTTACCGTATGGCTCCCCTTGAACTGAGGGAATTGAAGGTACAACTTCAGGATTTGTTGGACAGAGGATTCATACGCCCGAGTACTTCACCCTGGGTGCTCCGGTATTGTTTGTTAAGAAAAAGGATGGATCCCTGCGCCTATGTATTGACTATAGGCAACTTAATAAGATGACTATTAAAAATAAGTACCCACTACCGAGGATTGATGATTTGTTTGATCAGTTGCAGGGAGCTAGTTGTTTTTCTAAGATTGATCTTCGATCAGGTTATCATCAGCTCCGTATTAGGAGGGAAGATGTGCCTAAGACTGCTTTTCGAACGCGTTATGGGCACTATGAGTTTCTTGTAATGTCTTTTGGACTGACTAACGCCCCTGCAGCTTTTATGGATCTAATGAACAGGGTATTTAAACCCTATTTAGATCATTTCGTGATAGTATTTATTGATGATATTTTGGTGTATTCACGGACTGAGGATGATCATAGCCAGCATCTTAGGGTGGTACTTGAGACCTTGAGAACACAGCAGTTATATGCTAAGTTTTCAAAGTGCGAGTTCTGGTTGAGTAGTGTAGGATTCCTTGGACATATTGTATCCAAGGAAGGTATTAGTGTGGACCCTAAAAAGGTAGAGGCAGTACGTGACTGGAAAAGGCCTACCACCGTTACTGAGATTCGGAGTTTCTTGGGGCTGGCAGGGTATTACAGGAGGTTTGTTGAGAATTTTTCAAGATTGGCAGCTCCATTGACTAGACTTACCCAGAAGGATGTCAAGTTTGAGTGGTCAAACGAATGTGAGAGGAGCTTTCTAGAGCTCAAGGAACGTTTGACTACTGCTCCAGTTTTGACATTACCCACGGGATCCGGTGGATATGTTGTATATTGTGATGCATCTAGGGTTGGATTGGGATGTGTATTAATGCAGGGTGGCAAGGTTATAGCATATGCCTCAAGGTAGTTGAAGAAACATGAGCAGAATTATCCTACACATGATTTAGAGTTAGCAGCCATTATCTTTGCATTAAAGATATGGCGACATTACCTATATGGCCAATCATGTGAGATATACACCGATCACAAGAGTTTAAAATATATTTTTGATCAAAGGGAGTTAAATTTAAGACAGAGGCGGTGGTTGGAATTACTCAAGGATTACGATTGCACTATCCTTTATCATCCAGGCAAAGCCAACGTGGTTGCAGACACTTTGAGCCGTAAATCTATGGGAAGCATGGCTCACTTGTCCCTAGAGAAGAGACCGTTGGCTAAGGCTATTCAGGATTGTTTGGGAAGAGGTGTTACCTTGAGTTTTATCGGGACTGGTGCACTGATTGCACATGTACAGGTTAGATCCTCCTTAGTAGAGGAAGTTAAAGCAAGGCAGCATGTCGATGCTTTTTGTACTGAGACTATAACTAGTGTGAAACAGGGTAAAGATGATGGATTTCAAGTAGATGAAGAGGAAAGTCTCCGTTTCCATAGTCGATTAGTAGTTCCTGAGATAGAGGGAATTCGAGGTAAGATCCTTGATGCAGCACATAATTCATCATATACGATGCATCCTGGTGCTACCAAGATGTACCGTGATCTTAAGCAATTCTACTGGTGGCAAGGCATGAAACGTGATGTAGCAGATTATGTGGCTAAATGCCTAATATGTCAGCAAGTAAAGGCTGAACATTTGAGACCAGCTGGTCTATTGCAGAGCCTTGAAGTCCCAGAGTGGAAATGGGATCATGTTACCATGGATTTAGTAATTGCTTTGCCTAGAACTAAGACAGGATATGATTCGATTTGGGTGATTGTCGACAGATTGACTAAGTCGGCATATTTTATTCCAGTGAAAACTACTTATCCAGCTAATAAGTATGCTAAGCTTTATTTGGATCGAATTGTGCCTTTACATGGTGTACCATTATCGATTATATCAGATAGAGGTTCGCAGTTTACAGCAAGATTTTGGAAATCATTCCAGGAGGCCCTCGGTACGCAATTGCGGTTTAGCACTGCTTTTCACCCCCAGATAGATGGACAATCTGAGAGAACTATACAAACCCTTGAGGATATGTTGCGGGCCTGTGTATTAGATTTTGAAGGGACTTGGGATGATCATTTACCTTTGATTGAGTTCGCTTATAACAACAGTTATCACAGCAGTATACAGATGGCACCATTTGAGGCACTATATGGTCGGAAGTGTAGATCACATGTTGGTTGGTTTGAGGCAGGCGAGTATCGGCTACTTGGTCCAGATATTGTGCAAGATGCAGTGCAAAAGGTTGGAATAATAAAAGAGAAGTTGATGGCTGCCCAAAATCGACAAAAGGCCTATGCTGATAACCGAAGACGTGATTTAGAGTTTGATGTTGGAGATTATGTGTTCCTAAAAGTTTCACCTTTCAAGGGGGTTATGAGATTTGGGAGACGAGGTAAGTTGAGTCCAAGATACATTGGACCATTCCAGATATTGAGCCGTAAAGGTGCGGTAGCATATGAGTTAGCGTTGCCTCCAGACTTGAGCTTTGTACACCCTGTATTCCATGTGTCTATGTTGCGAAAATACATTTCAGATGATTCACATGTTTTACAGCCGCATGCAACACAGATAGACTCTCAGTTAGCATATATTGAAGAACCCGTAGCCATTGTAGATCGTCAAGTGCGAAAGATGCGGTCCAAGGAAGTTCCTACAGTTAAAGTTTTGTGGCAGTATCACAATACACAGGAGGCTACATGGGAACTCGAGGATGAGATGAGACAGCAGTACCCCCAGTTATTTCAAACATGAGGTAATTCTTTATAGGTTAATTTTATGTAAAATTCGAGGACGAATTTTATTAAGGGGGGAGAAATGTGAGACCCTCGTAAGCCAGAGATGACTCGGGTCTCCTATAACACTCTAATGGCTCGGAACTACACATGTAAAATCCACTAGGAAGGACGGACTATCATGTGGTATACATGTTGTATGATAGGTTATAGAATTTGAGGTTAAATCTGGTGGTTAAACGATCTGACCCTAAAATAGTTTAAACTTCAGACTAAAATCGAGAAGGGCAAAATTTCATAAAATATGCTAAATTGAGTGGATATGATGAGAATATACTATATAGAACCCATACCTATTATCAGAGTAACAATCGGCATCAAATTCAAAAAAATATGCATTAGGGGTATTTTGGTCATTTTACACCCCTTTTCATTTTTAGTCCGAGAAATGGTATAAATGGGCTTTTCGGCTATATAATATGTTAATATGATATTTGGATCTAATATTTGGCAATATATAAATAAAAAAAAGTCAAATTTGGTCAACTTTTTTTTGACCAAGCTTAGGCAAGATGAGAAACATGGGATAATTTCCCATAAGTTTCAGCCCTAATATGAAGACACAACGTCTTCTTCTTTTTTTTCATGCCGTAAGGCATTTTCTCCCCAAAAACACCATTAAAGCTTGCTAAAGCTTTCTCTCTCCTCCAAATTTCAAGGGAAATCACCAAGTATTGCAAGGATTCCACTAACCTATAGGTAATTTCATATTCTAAGCTTGATTTTGATATTAGATTTTGAAGAATTTGTCTCTATATATGAGAAATCATTTTGGCTGAAAATTGGTAGTGATGAATCACCATGTTGCCGCCACTTTTTCGTTATGGGAGGTGTTCCTCCACCTCCTTAAACCGTAAATTAGTATCGGATAGCTTTGAATCAAATTTAGAGGCTAAAACAAGCTTGGTTAAAACCCTAGCTTGCCCATGAGGTGGTGCCGCCACCTACCTTGGTTGTCCGAGGCCACCGTTAGCTTCATTGTTATTGTGTGAGCAACTTTTTAGTTGATTGTTGCTCCGAATTTTGACTCGAGCTAAATGTAGGAATTTATTTGTAAAAATTCTTAAGCTGAAAATTTTTGGATAGTAGCTAACTATTATAAATAATGGGAATTTGAGTGTCCCGTAGTTGTAAAATACTTACAGAATATCCTGACGATGTCATAGGTACCCATATCGTGGAGTTCGCCTGGGATCGCGACAGAGTAACAAAAGTGTCGCTTTAATACTCGAAATAACACAGTGAGTATTTAGGTTAATCTAGGAAGTAGTTATTGTTTTATATGCAATGTTGACTGATATGGAAATTGAAACACGAAAGATTGCTCGGATTACAAATATGGTAAGTTTCGAACCTTACGCGGATTAAAGGCGTAAGTGTGGTGTTAGTATGGTTACATGAGGTAAGTGTTGTGGAGTTGAATAATAATGAATGTTAGCTATTTGTAATGCTTTGAGAAACATAAGTAGAAATATATTAGTGTAGAGATTGTTTCCTAGCATAGTATATATATATATATATATATATATATATATATATATATTACTCCATGATATTAGAGAATTAATATATCATACTATTATTGTACGGACAGGGTGATGTCCGGGATGCTATTTTATATTGTACGGACAAGGTGATGTCTGGGATGCTATTTTATATTGTATGGACAGGGTGATGTCCGGGATGCTATTTTATATTGTACGGACAAGGTGATGTCCGGGATGCTATTATTGTACGGACAGGGTGATGTCCGGGATGTTATTTTATATTGTACGGACAAGGTGATGTCCGGGATGCTATTATTGTACGGACAGGGTGATGTCCGGGATGTTAATATTGTACGGACAAGGTGAAGTCCGGGATGCTATTGTTGTTCGGGCAAGATAGTCCAGGATAACAAATATTACGGACTGGTATAAATCCGGGATATTTTGATAATGTAGACATGAGAAATTCTTCATTTATAATTGTGAAGGTATACACGTAAAATCGATTGCTAAATATTTTTGGCTATCAAGTTAGGCTAGCCAATAGCTTATTTATAATCAACACTCAGTATAGAAGATTTCATATGGGACAAATAATTTTTATAAGTCCCGGAACAATTTTTAAATATTACTTTTCGGTTAATTAGTCATACTTGATATGTCATGTTTATACTTTAATGGTCAAGAAAGGAAGTACGAAATTTCCAAGTACTCATCCTAGTTACCTTATGCTCACTGAGTTTTTCGACTCACTTTGTTTATTTTTAATTTTTTTTTAGATTCTAATAGACCCAGCTCTTCCCATATTCCGGATAGCTAGCTGCTCACATACTTGTGGTGAGCGAATTGACCCAAGACGTGGTAAGCAGTGGCGATGGTTGGGTACATTTTGCAGTCACTAGGGTATCATGGGTCCTTTGTATTTTGTGTATGTTGAATATGTTCTGTATATTTATAAGCGGATGTAATTAATTGACGTATGATGTATAACAGTCTTAGATGCCTGGTATGACATGGTGATGTTTATTTTGTTATGATATAGTATAAATATATGTTTGTATATAAGATGTCATAAAGGTTGAGTCTGCTGCGGGGCATTTCGGTTACTCCTTATCGGAGGCGTCCAAACCGAGATGTCATGTGTTGATGAATTATTATATTGTGAATGTTGATGATTTAACGGCAAACGCCCATGTAGGTCGAGATCATGCCAAAATTTTCTTTAATTTGGTTTGATGAGTATAGACAGGCTTCGGAGGCAGGGGCATACCTTGTCTCTAGCCGGTCACATGCCCTGAATTTGGGGTGTGACAGTAAATTAACCAAAACAGAAAATTGGTTTTTCTTTAAATTCAATTCTGACTCCACTGTCCAGTTTTAATCCACGATTTTTTACCCTATTTTTAAAAATCCCAAAAATTCTAAAAAAAATACTGGAGACTCAAGACATGTAAAACTATACGAGAAAAAATTGGATTAATTTTTTGATCAAAGATGAATTCCCAGAAAAACCAGAGATGTACGAGTTTTTGGAGGAGAAAAAACTGCTTTGTTTTTCTTTAAATTCAATTCTGACTCCACTGTCCAGTTTTAATCCACGATTTTTTACCCTATTTTTAAAAATTCCAAAAATTCTGAAAAAATTATTGGAGACTCAGGACATGTAAAAATACACGGAAAAAAAATCGACTTAATTTTCTGATCAAAGATGAATTCCCAGAAAAATCGGAGATGTACGAGTTTTGGGTGGAAAAAAAACTGCTTTGCCAACACATTTTTTTTTTTTTTTTGTCTTTGATAAAATCATTTAAAAACCAAAATAAAAATATTTGAAACTCATAGAATGACTTGAAGACAGTAGCTAGGACTTTTTGAAAGTTAGATAAAAATTGGCTAAGTAAAAAAATCACAAAGGTAGAATAATCAATTTGACAAACTTAATTTTCCACAAGTGTACTCAAGAGAGCATGACCTTGAACCATTAATTGGCTCAAGTCATTATTCAAGTGGCATGAACATGAAATGCATGAAATAATGCAGCAAACATAATGCATGAAATGCATGGATTTAAACCTAAAGGTAAGGAAAATGCATGACATAAATAATATGGCCTAGACCTAACATGAACTTGCATGGCAATAAATGCAACCTAGACCTAAGATATGCATGGCATTTTCACAAACACAAGGCATGCTTAATTCAAAAATCCAACCAAATATCATGCAAATGCAAAAACCTAACAACTAGCATGACAAAAAATGCAACACACAATGCAAAACACATGGAGTAGCCAAATGGCCTCAAGCTCCAACAAGCATGGCATTTTCTCAAACACTTGGCATACTAGCATGAAAAACTAAGTCATAACACAAAAATCACACAAGCATTTTCACAAACACTTAATATGCTAAATCTAAAACATGCTCAACTAAGATATAAAACAAGAATCATGCAAAGAATCACACAAGCATTTTCACAAACACTTAATATGCTAACTTTAAAACATGCTCAAATTTAAACAACATGAAAACAGAAAATTAAAAATGCAAAAACATGATATCTAAGACATAAATGGCAACAAACAAAGCAACCAAATTAAAATATAACTCAAGAACATGAAATAACATAACATTTAAAACATCAAAAACAAAGAAAATAGCATAAACAATATGGTAAAATGAATCGAAACAACAACTTAAAATAAATAATGTAGGCCATTTGGCCATGGTGAGTTTATTGTAAAAACAAAATGTAAAAAAAAATACTTAAGAAAGGAAATGAAGGAAGAACAAGAAACATTATTTTAAAATGAAAATTCACCAAGTAGAGATTAAAATAGCAAAAAATAAGAATAGAAAATGAAAGTGCAAGAGTTGGTGCTCAAGAGCAACCTCAAGAAGCTAATATTTCAAGCTTTTCTCTTCAAACTTTCCTTTTTTCCTAAACTTTTCTTTTTTTTCTCTCAACCAAGAAGATAAAAACTAAGAAAAACTAAGAGAAATCAGCCAAAATGGAAAAGAAAAAACAAAATCTGCCTCCCTCCTTTAGGGTTGGCCTAAATGATGCTTATATAGCCTCAAAGATGTTGTCATTTTTGTGTAACCTATTTTCCATCAAATGGCCAATAATTCAAGACGAAAAGTCATGAAATTACCACCTTTAGATTAGCATCTCAGCCCTCTCAAATTACAGCTATGCAAAAATAATGTTGACATCTTTCTTAACCTATGTGGTTTAATCACCATGGCTTGATCAAAGAGAATGGTTAACTAACTCTTGATTTTTAACCACTTGATTGAAAAAAAAAAAATCAAGCTTCCTCCTTCCTTTGGGCTTGGGCAGGCCAGCATTTCTCTTTTCCAGCCCAGCTCTGATTTTTGAAAGGCCCAAAAAAGCCCTTTTCGGTTGCTTGGGTGAAATGACCATTTTGCCCCCCGGATGCAAGTAAATATCAAACGGACTCCAAATTCAAATTTTCTTTTTTTAATACTTCCAAAATAATAAAATATTGAGTTCTGGAAATTTTCAAAATTATCCGAGTCCGTTTGCTATTTATTTGGATTTTTTCTTCCCAAAATGTCCTTTTATGCCCCTACTTTTTACCATTTTTTAAACGAGCTCCAAATCAAGATTTTTCTTCACCAATCTCTTCAAAATAATTAAAAAGTGTGATCTGGAAGTTTTCATAATTTTTGGAGCTCATTTGGTATTTTTTCGGGATTTATCGGCTTGAATTACTGCATAGGAGGCCCGGGATTTGGCCATTTTGCAAACGAACTCGGAATCAAGATTTTCTTTCGCCAATCTCTTCAAAATAATTTAAAAATGAGATTTGCCAAATTTCAGAATTTTTGGAGTCCATTTGCTATTTTTCCGGGATTTATCTTTTTGAATTACTGCATAAGAAGCCCGGGATTTGGCCATTTTGCAAACGAACTCGGAATCAAGATTTTCTTTCGCCAATCTCCTTCAAATGATTTAAGAATGAGATTGACAAATTTTCCATAATTTTCGGAGTCCATTTGCTATTTTTCCCAAATTTTTCCAATTTTGCCCTTTTACCTCCGAAACCCGGTTTTGCTCAAAACAAATCCGATTTTCAGATTTTCTTTAATCTGAGCCTTGGGCCATCCTTTTTTACCATTCTTCATCCATTGGGGGCTTTGGTCTTACCAAGTCGGGCCATTTCTGTGATTCTTCCCGATTTCACCGAAATCCTCTAGAAACCCTAATTCTCGGTTTTCTCCCGGATTGACTTTTCTTTCGGTTTTTCTTGCAAGTGACTTCTCCATTACCCGTAGTCAGTGCTTATCTTTCATTTGGAACCTTCAATTTCGACCAGTTTGATCGTTTAAGCACTTTTCCCCAAATTTCTTGGATTAGGGTTTCTTTTCTACTGAATCTCCAAATCCCAACTTCCGAACTCCATATCTTTCAATGTAGACCTCGGATTATCAAAATTCTTTCGCCATTTTTCAATTGAACTTAAAATCTTGATTTTGAAAGTGGGTTGACTTTTTCAGTAGTTGACTTTTTGGGGTTGACTTTTTCGGGGTTGACTTTTTTCAAGTTTGACTTTTTGTGCTCGCCCTTTTAAACTAAGTCTCGGAGTCTCACCTGCAGGATGAAAACAGTCTTTTTATACTTGGAAACATCAATATGGGAAGAAAACATACCTGTTTAGTGGTCCGGACAAAATTAGGTGTCTACAGGTCAGATTAAACAAATATAAACCGTATAAAAAGTTACGAAAATGTGTAAAACTATTTTAGCTTTACACTAGTGTAAGGGTTCCCTCCTCTATATATATATATATATATATGTCCATTCAGCTTGTAGTACCTTATAGACTTACTCAACTCAAGCTATACCAAATAGGTATTTCAACAAGCACATAGGATGCATTCAATAAAGCAAAGAAACCTAAAACAATAATGGTTTCAAAATTAAAATTCATAATGCATCTATTACCATAATAAACCCAAATCCTTACAGGTCTTCATTTTCACAACTATATGGATATACATCTTACATAACGAAAATATGTCACGATATAATCAAATCGCAATGACTTCCTCTAATCCAGTGTATCAAAAACATGTTCCCAGCAAGATTTCAAATATTGAATGAGAAGCTCAATGATAAATGGAATCGTAGCAAATTATAGAATGTCTGCCCTCATGTTAGATGTGATAATTACCTATTATTTTTGGATTTTCCATAATGTCACATTAATAAATCACTTACAAACTATTAATATTTTATGAGCGAACTTCTCATATTCATATATTGATACAATTCAAATTTCTAAATAATTGAACTTGAGAACATTTTTAATAAATTTATAGATTCAGTAAATATATATATATCTTATAAGTCTCTGAATAATAAATCTTTTAAGCAAGTGCCAAACCAATAGCTTATGTACTCCCACTAACCTTAACACGTATAATATCTCTAAAACAATAATAACTTTAGGGCATTTATGAGTTCTCACTACTTTAAAAAAAAAAAATGTAAGAAGACTCCCATTGATTTTAACTTCCTTTAAAAGTATAGTTTTTTATGGCCAAAAAAAAAAATATAGTTTTTGACTTAATAGAATAATAGAAGTCAAAACCTTTAAGCATATTCTTCTTTTCAAATTTTCAAAACTTAATTCAATATATTGTTCAAAATAAAAGAGGAAGAGACATAATAGGAATTATAAAATTCTTATTTTCTTTTAAAAATCAATTTAGTTTAGAAATTAAAGTATGTAGTATAAATCAAGACAAAAGTCGAGGAAAATTATCAAGCAAGGAAACAACCAATAAATACAAAACAAATAGTTCACTTATTTGCTTAAAATTAATTATCCAAAACTCCCACACGTGTAATTAGCATATTACAATATTCTACCCCTCACGTGTGAGTTCCTCAAAAGAAAATTTTTAATTTCTTTGAAAATAAATTGTCAACAAATGAACAGTATGTTCTTAAAAAATGATAACTACTAAGTTTGATAGTATTAGCTAAGATAATCAAACCAATATTTTAATTAAAAGTTAAAAAACCAAAATAATATTGTCAAAATACAACTATATTTCAGTATCTTTCAATTTTACTTAAACATTTAAAATGAGATATCATAATAGGTCTAAAACTTTCTTATTTGGAAGCTAACCAGCTTGGCTATCAGAAGACACAACACATTAAATGCATATCCCAAGATGCGATAAATTAAAGTGACTAACATTCAAGAACTTATCCCTTATGGAAGATATTAAATTATGATGACAATTATCTAAATAAACTCAAACTAAGTATAAAGGTCAATCAATAATCAAAACAATTAAGACCTTCATCAATTCAATATTTTTATTAGTCTTATCAGTAATAGCTAATGTATCTGATCAACAATTATATCTTGGAGAAGCTCAATATGTAAAAACACGTTATACCTTATATATATATATATATATATATATATTTTTTTTGATAAGTATATACCTTATATGTTCTCAACTCAAAATAATTAAAAATACAAGTACTTTCGAAATTTTATCCTCTTTGGGCAAATAAATTCTCTAGATCCATGTACCTTTCCATTTTACAAACATGGTTTATGACTATCTCCAAATTAAAAACACATAACCACCCATTTTGGGCAGGTAATCACATGTTGTAACTAGACCTGCTCATGGACCGGGTTGGATCGGGTTGCGACCCGAATTTTTTTATTTTTCCTTACCCAGGCCCGGCCCGTCGACCCATATTTACTGTTTACATATATTAAAAAATTATTTTTATATATTTTTATAATTAAATTTTAAAAAATAATATTTTTTATTGTGTGAACAGTGATCCGGGTTGACCTGACCCGGATCACTAAAATATCTGCCTAGGCCCGGCCCAATACAAGCTGAGTCGAGCGGCCTGCCCTACCCTTGAGCAGATCTAGTTGTAACTAGACCTGTCCATGGACCGTGCCAAGCCGGGCCACGGGCCGGAAAATATTTTTCCCTCTTGCCCAAGCCGGGCCCGGGCCGGCCCATATAGACCCGTTTTACTATTCAAAATATTAAAAAATCATTTTTATATTAATATTTATATATATTTTATAATTAAATTTAAATAAAATAATATTTTTTATTTAATAAATAGTAATTCGGGCAGGGTCGGATCGGACCGGACCGGCTCGAATTACTAAATACCTTATCCAAATTCGACCTAATACGGGTCGGACGAGCTACCCAATCCGTAGACAGGTCTAGTTGTAACTTACTGACAATCTCATAGAAACATAAAAAATTTCACAATTATATGGTTCTGTTGATTTTCTTTTGTCCATTTATGCATGTGATCACTCCAAGTAAGATATCAATCTAAATGTACCTCTATGAATCACTTTTAAGAAAGACAACTTACAATATCCATTATCATTTTAAGCACCTTAAAAATCTTTCAAATCATTCTTAATAATCAAGCTATTAATAAAACGTTAACACTTAGCATGCCATATTACCAAGTAAATTATTTTAACAATACTTTAATTATGGCATCTTAAAACTTACAAGCATGACTACAAGAAATTTCAAAATTAAAGCTGACTGGCCCAACGATGTCTATCAATGTAAATACCTTTTACTTACATGAAATTTAAAAATGTTCATAATTCTCATACATAAATCTCAATATAATAGCATATGATAGATGCCAATAATACATATATTTCTGTAGACAATCATATGCACTCAACAATTACACTACAAGAGGACAGATTTTTACGGACGGAATTTTCTGTCGGTAAAAATCCGTATTCCATCAGTAATGATCATTACCGACAAAAAAGTCCATTGAAAAAGTTCGTCGGTGATTCTTAAGTCAATGATACTATTTCCGTCAAAAATAAAAATTCCGTTGGTAAAACTATTACCGACGAAGTTTTCCCGACAGGCATGTTCGTCGGTAATAAGTTATTACCACGGAATATTCCGTGGGTAATAATAAATTATCGACGGAATATTCTGTCGTAAGAAAAAAATTGGTCTAGAATATTCAGCCAACAAATCTTTTACTGATGGAACATTCTGGTTGGTAATTTATCTTCACCGATAGAATATTTCGTTGGTAATTCGTTATTACCGACGAAATATTTCGTCGCTAATTAGAGATTTGCATAAAAAAATAAATTATTAATTAAAATTATTTAAATAATATCAAAATATATTATTATACCATAAAAAATAAATTCAAATTCATAAAATTATAAATAAAGAAATATTTTAATAAATTAAAAAATTATTAATAAAATAATATTCAAATGTTGAACTCGAATATAAAACAGATGCTGTCATCATTGGGTACTGTTGTCATCGGCTTCATTGTTTACGTCGGCATTGCCTCCAGCATCACTGCCTCTGACACCACCTCCGACAGCAATGAGTCCGGTACCACTGCTTCCGATAGCACCGACTCCGACAGCACTGTTCGATCCCGCCTAATGCAGCTGCTAGCTGTGACTGCAGCAAAGGTGCTAACATCGTACTCCATGTCGTCATGAAATTCTCAAGTCTCACGACTGATGTCAGGAGTTGCGAAATATCGGACCTCAATGCATTATACTAGTACTCAGACTGTGTTGCTGGCGGCTGCTGTGTAGTACTAGGACCACATGGAGTGTAACTGGCTGCAACTGAACTTTGCTGACTGTTGGGTAAATAAAAAATTTGCCGATTCTTCGGTCTTGTTCCAAACCTATAAACATGCGTCCGCATAGTTTCAATGCCCCCAATAGCATTAGACCAGGACTGAGGATCGAAATCGGGATATGAAGACGTATCGTCCTCATATTTTTGCTTGCAACGAGATAGTATAGTTTTCCTAAAATCACAAATGTTTAAATATATAAACAATTAATATAAAAATATTAATGAACACGTACATAAACAATTCAATAATATAATCAATTAATGTAATATATAAAGTATTGATATAGTTAAATACTTACACTAACAGTTTTAGACTTGTTGTCTACGTAATCACCTTGACTTTTTGCATGTTTATGGGTTTTGTTAAATAGTTCCAGGAAACTCACGTTGTGCTGCAACTTTTGTGACTACAAATTTATATTTTTTTGAAAATGATATTAATAAAAGAAAATAATCAAAAATATTATATAAAATAATACTTTTAAACAATAAATTGCAAAGAAAATAAATCTTACCATCCTGTGACCTATAACTAGAAAAGGCACTGATCCTCCAGCGTGCTTCGTAATGCTTCCATCCTTCTCCCTTGTTCCTATTATCCTTGGCCCTTTGGGACCTATTTTTTCAAGCGTCAGTACTCCGAACGCTGTCAATAAGTTGATCCCAAATATCAACTGCTATCCAATCACACTTATAACCCTTGCAGTCTTCTATTCGATTCGTCTTAAAGAAGGCCATGGCATTGTCCCTCTCAAAATTTATCATGTCCTTGAATCGATCTTTGCATGTGGCCTCTCATAATTTCCTAACCAATGGTGTTTGCTCGGGAGACCACTGGCATTTTTCCTACAATGAGACAATATGAATTAATATATACTATTAAACATAATTAAATTATAATATGACTCTTAACCAAATCATACCTCAAATATAGTCCACATAGAATGTTTCACGTCAGCAGGTATTTTTGACCAAGTAGGCCACATTCTATTATAGTGTTGTCTGATCACCGAGGCAATGGTCGATTTTACACAACTCTCCATGAAAGTCCTAAAATAAAGGATACGTGTTAGTGAACAATAATTTATTTGTTACTTAAAAAATGGAATTATCATAATGTAATTAACTTACGTGTTTTGAACAATTGACAGTTGACCTGTCATCCGGATTACTCGGTGTCGGTAATCCTTTTATCCGACCACTACCCTGTTTCCTCTACTCAGTGGCAGGAGTGCGAGAAGGAGAAAGATGTGATGCAGGTACCTCTGACTGCTGCCCCGTGCCATCATCCGCTAAATACGTCGGTGGTGGGTCATTGACAAGATACTGTGAAATGTCATCCAGTGGTGGGGTAGTCGATGGTACTGCGGGATCCGCCTGAGTCGTCGGAGAAGATGTCGGCCGTGGCAGTGGGGAGGGAGTCGATGCGGACGGACGTACTGTAGACGGATTTACAATGGTGAATTTCTCTCGATTAATTCACACCGGACAACAACTGATTGACGAACCTTATGTTTTTTCATCTTAAGTCAAACAAGTTTTTTATTCCGAAGATCCGAATGATGCGGGTTGGTAGGTTGTACTCCGTAACACACCTAGAGACTTGTTTGATATGGATGATCAAGTAGAGATGATATTGAACAAAGAACTGATTGCTTGTCTATTACCGATCAAAACTTGGATTAAAATATCTCTAGTACCAGTACAGATGTTCAGTGGGTTCGAGAAAATGTTGATGAAGACATTTATGAAGCTTGATGAAAAAACTGAATTTAGTAAGATTATTTTGACACAAATACTGTGTATATAATATGTTTTTATACTGTAAATATTTTATTATTAATGTTCTTTACATTATAGTATTTTATTCTTATACTAATGTTGTTTACTTAAAATTGTTGCAGATAGCATATCGCGGAGAAGATTAAAGGGTATCAATATCATTCAGACCGGTTCAAAATCGACAGGTGCTAATGTTGAGGGCGACACTAGAGTGACATCTTCAGAGATGCCGAATTTGTCCACTCTAGATGCTAACACAGAGTTGCCTACTGCAAATACGACTGCAGAAACTGTAGTTCATACTACAGCAAATTGGTCTTTCATTTATGTTTTTTTTTTTAAAGCTTAGGGGCGTTTATAAACGCCGCTAAAACAATGGAGGCGTTCCAAAAAAAGGCCGCCACAAACCACGGTATATTAGCGCATAGTTTGAGAAGTGAACATTCTCAAAAGTACTAGTTAAGAGCATACGTTGTTTGATAAGTCTGGTCGACTTTAGGGGCCATGTTTTTCATTAATCAATTTCGGGTACATCTCCTAATACCTCTTTAGCCTTATACATGCATGAAAAAGTTACACTTTTACCATCTATTTTTCCAATTGAAAGGGTCCATGTTCGATCCTCTTAGTTTCAATTTTTTTTAAGGGCATAGCTAAAAAGAAAATTTAAAAGTGGCAGAATTTAAAGTTCAGCTTATATAGGCTTCGAAAACATAAATCATTCATTTAAGACCATGTAAATGCAAAACATGACAAAAATAGAACAGATAGATAGATAGATAGACAACATTACAAACCTAAAGATAATATCCAAATGATAGCTTGGAATTAGAGAAAAGCAAAGGAAAGAGAGAGAGAATGTAAGAAATTAGGGTTTTTACCTTTGAGAAAGAGGAAATATGGAGAAAGGATCTGATTTGGGGCTGTCCGCTCTGTTTAGACTCTGATTTGGGGCTGTCGGATCTGATTTGAGAAAGGAAAGGGACGATGGAGAGAGAGAGAGATATCTAATTTGGGGAAGGGGACGGGGGAACATTTTAATTTGGACTTAGCGGCGTTTGCTCGACAAATGCCGATAAATCTATTATTAAACATTCAGCGACGTTTTTCACTTACAAACGCCGCTATATGAAATTATTTAGCGATGTTTGTGATCCAAAACGACGCTATATCAAATTGTTTAGCGGCGTTTGTGTATGCAAACGGTGCTAATACAAATGCCTAAATGCAGCGTATCACCTTAAAAATTTGGCGCCAAATTTTGACAGAATTAAATTGAAGTAGAAAAATTGATTATAGTTTAGCAGCGTTTATAATATTAAAACGCCGCTATTTTTACATATTTAGCGGCGTTTTTGTACATAAAACATCGCTATTATACAAGTGCCCGGCGTTTCTTATAAAAACGCCATCGGGTGTGCAAAAATATGGTACCCCGCGACATTTTTATATAAAAAACAGCTATATTAGCGTCACTGAAAACCAAATTTACTGTAGTGACATACGAACTTGAATACATGTATCATGTTACAGAAGTGTTAAAAGTACACAATATACTTTGACAAAAAAAGTTGGACAATTGCTAATATATTTGATTTTGTGCAGTTGATAATACTGGACAATGTAGAACTTGAGGTCCTACCACATTAAAGGAGTTATGGGCACTACCTCTTTTGATCCGGAAGTACAACTATTGGCTAGCTTTCTTGGCCTGATTGCTCAAAATGGGATTAAGTGTCCAATTCATTATGAAACATGACGTGATGTGCCGAATAATGAGAAGGTCGAGATGTTAAAATTTATTGAGGTATAAGCGTGTTAAATTAGTATTGCATTAATTTTAGAAATTTGTTTATGATTGAAACTAACTTTGTACAACTTTTCCATTTCAGTCAAGATTTTCATTGCAAATTTCAACATTATTTGTTCTGAAGTCATTGGGAAAAAAATAGAAAAACTATAAGCATGACTTGAAAGAAAAAGTATTTCGATTGAAATATTGCTCCTGCTATCATATTACGAACCATACCGCGTGGTGTGGTTATGTGGCAGTATGAGATATTGGTTAGATTCTGATATTCAAAAAAAGGATAAGTATCATTTATAATTTATTTTTGTCATTTACTTATAGTACTTTATATAATACAATTGTATGAAATATGTATACATTAATAATGTTTGTGTCCAATGTACAAGAATGATAACAGATAGGGGTAAGCAGTAGAAAGCAACAGAAATGCAGTCACACAAGTGGATCAAAAAGCTTTGCCAGACAAGCTAATGAAAAAATAAGTTTTCATTCATAATATATTATTATATTAGTGTTAAGTACATTTGATTTCGTAATAGGACAAAATTGTCAAATAGTCCATTTAGTTCACTTTAAGTCTCGTAAAAGCATTCAAATGTCAAACATGCAATGTTAGTGTATTTTATGCACGTAAATAGCTCTAGTATATTATATTATAGTTGTTGAAATTGAGAAGTTGCCATAATACTTATTTTATCAGATAATTATTTGTTCTCAATTGTTTTAATACAATTTAGTATTAATTATTATTATTTTGTAAAAAGTTAAGCGAGGAAAAAAATTGGACGAGTTGAACTATTTCAGTTAACTCATACTAAGAAAGATGGATCTTATTTGAACGTTGAGACTCAGGAAATTATGGTATATTTTGTTCAAACTTATTTTCATTTAAAAATATATTACACAAAATATTATTAATTTTATTATTTTATAGGAGAAAGCAAAATAAAAAATTGCTGAGTATCAAGCCGGATCATTAGATGCCGCAGTCAATATGCAAGATGTCGAAAATCAAGTTTTCACTAAAGTTGTTGGGAAAGAAAGACATGGACGGGTTCGAGGTCTTAGACTAGGTCCAACACCATCTAACTACTATGAAATTAGTTCTCAACTATTTACTGAGAGAAGAAATGAAAAATATGCATCAACGTTTTGAGGAAAAGGAAGCAGAGAGCCAGGCAGAGATGGCAAGGCTTGAAGCAGAGATGGAAAAGAGACAAGACAAGCAGAGAGAGAAAAAGAGAAACGAAGATATCAAGAACTGTAGACATAGTTTGCGTCGTTGATGAGTTTAGTGCAGCAAAAGTTCCCGCGAGGCACAACGAGTTCACAAAATCCTTCATCTCAGATAATATAATATATTTGTTGTTAACTATCTTACTTTCATAACTTAATATATTATATATTAATTACGTATTTTAATTTTTTTTAGTAGGGCTCATAACATAGGAACGAACTTGCTGTGGAAAAATGTTCTTCTTAGCTGTTCTCGAACTTTTAACATTTGTAACTTGTAATTTTTTTTAGTTGTAACTGGATTTGATGTGTTAAGTAATAAAATTATTGTATAATGATACTTTAAATTAAATATATTTATATTATGGTTCTTTTTATAATTTGTGTTGTTTGTGTATTGTTGGACAGTTCTCTAAATAATGTTGGAGGTATTATTGATAAATATAAATTTTTAAATGAAATAAATAGTATATATAAAAAATTATTCTGCTCTGATAGTGGCATTTCAAGAACAAAACGCCGCTAAATCTCTAATTTTCATAAGGAATACGTGCAAAAGTTAGCGGCGTTTTATGAAGAAAAAAAAAGCCACTAAAACATGCCTATTAGCGGCGTTTGTGTGTCATAAAACGTCGCTAAACAATTTTAATTAGTGGCGATCTCTAAAATAAATTCCAATAAATTTTCAAAAATAGCGGCGTTTGTGAGGCACAAACGCCGCTAAAGGACCATCGAATACTGCATTTCGACATCCTATTATGGCGTTTTAAAACGTCACGGATGTACATACAAACACCGCTAATTTTGTGACTTTTTTGTTACAAACGCTGATAAATTCTCAAGCGTGATTTTCAGCGGCGCTTTTGCAGCGTATTATTTAAGCATTGCTGCTTATTTGACGGTGTTTATAAACACTCCTAAAGTAAGAAAAAAAAAGCTATTGAAACACTCATTTGCTGCAGTGGAGACACTAATTAATGACATATATCTTTATAGATATGACATCTGAGATACAAAAATCGAAAATCTCTTTGGATCAACAAATAATTATTGTATTCTGATCTAGTGTCTTGCATTTTATTTAATATTCAATAATTTACGATCTTATGTATCATGTGTCAAAAAAATAAAAATATTACAAATCAACAATGGTACATAACTCCAATCCATTCATGGAAAAATCATCTCAATTTAAGCAAAATTATAAACTCTAATTTTTCAATAGCATTTAAGCCTAAACAAAATTATCAATTTGATACTAATTGTATTCAAATCCTTATAGAGTTTAACCATAACTTACCCTTCATGTTGCATTTAAATGAAAATCTAAAAAATAGTAAAATAAATTATACTCAATTATTCAATTTACGCAAATAATTTTAAGTTGCGAGTACATAAACTTTAAACATTGTATAAGAAAAGTACATATTGCAGATAAACTCCTAGCATGCCAAAATAATTTATTATAAGATAAAAAAAAGTGCTTAAAATATAATAATTACAGAATTAAACATGAATATAAAATGATAAATATTTTATGCTATTAAAATATTTCATAAAATATAAGATAAAATAAAGTCGTCAGATGAGGCGACACGCACCTCTCTCTCCGCGTGGGCCTTTCTTGGCTGGCTTCCAGTCTTTCTCCAATCCAACCTCCAGCCGGATCTTCTTGACCCGACGGGTATGGTAATTGACCCATGCGGGTCTGTTTTGATTTTCTGTCCAGTTCTAAGTTCTTGCGTTTAAGGTCATTTGATGCAATTTGACACCCCATACACGTGGTTTAATCTTATTGTTCGTAAACCCATGCGTCAAATTAGATTTAAAGAAGCAAAAAGAAAATCAAACTTTTAAGCTTTTCGGGTTTCATACTCCCGCATAACTCGTTTCACATGTTCCCAACTTTCTTCGACTTTCATGCTTTTTTTTTTTTTTTGTGTGTGTTTTAATGCAATTAAACACTTAGAAAACTCAAAGCTACTTTGTTTTAAAACCCATGCATCAAAACACATTAAAACAACATCAATCGACATCAATTTGAGTCAATTAAAAGCCATACATAACCGTTAATGGTTTCATTCCAAATCTTCCAATTAAAACCATGTTACATGCAATTAAACACATGTTTCATTTCTCAGTACAATTATCTGAGATCAAATCAAAACAAAACACATGAAATATCAAGGGTTTTTTTTTTTTAAAGTGGTGTTATCCCACATTGATTAAATTTTGAATTGCTTGTGGTCTTATATTTAAGTTGTGCCTTTTCACTTATCACCAATTGGTTTTAGGTTGGATGCTTAACATGGTATCAGAGCTCAGGTTATGTTATGTTATTTCTGCCTTATACTCCTTCTGAATTTGTTACGTGGTAGGCTCCTCGGTATCCGTCTACACGTGATAAGGGCCTGTTAAAGTGGTGTTATCCCACGTTAATTAAATTCTGGATTGTCTGTGATCTTATATTCAAGTTGGGCCTCTCCACTTATCACCAATTGATTTTAGGTTGGATGCTTAACAGCTTTGATACAATTTTGAATTCAATTTGAAACTTGAACTTGAATGCTTATTTTGGGCTCAAAAGAGATCGAGGTTCAGTGAAGCAGTTCATGATCAAGTCAGACTTTCAATATGATAGATATGTAGCGGATACTTGACAAGTTTTCAACTTCTAACCATTCCATCAAGTTTCAATGGCAAGTAACACTTGATTTACACCTATCAAGACTTAAAATTCTCAATATAAACCATAAATAATATAAATATTCTTAGTTAAGTTTGATATGATGTAAGTAAATACTAAAACCTACTGAAATTCTGTCAAATTCTTTTTCCACCTAATATCCTCTGAAACCTATTGACTTAAGCATTTGAGCACACCCCGAAGACATAATTCCGATGCCCTCTAACATCTCTCTGTTTTTTAAGGTTGCCCAGCCTTTATCTGACATTCTAACAACTTACTTAATTCGCATATCAACAAAACCTCAATTTTTTTTTCTACAAAACGAGTTACTGAAAATTGTTGGTACATGTTTAATCCTTGTTTCATGAAAAACAAAAATGCTAATGTTTTGTCCAAAAAAGATGATAGAAAAATAGGATTCCGACAACCACAAAAACACATCCCAAACTTAACAAATTCATGACAAATCACAAAAAATAATATTTAATCGGATCCTAAATCCACATATGATCTATATAAGCTAATTGTCAATTTTCGGATCTCATATACTTGTTTAGGATGTTGAAATTTATAAGCGAAAGTTAGGACAAATTCTTAGATTATGGTTAGGTCTTTTTATTCGCTCTCCTCTTTTAAGTGGCCCTCAATGGTAGAATTCATGTGTTATGAGTGAATATGAGAGTTCAGCCATATTTATATAAAATCCTATTAGAATCTCCATCGAGGCTTTTATTCGATTAAGTCTATACATACAATCTAACTACACTGATCCAAATAAGATGTGCAAAACAATAACTAAACTGATCATTTTAGTTGGACTTACTAAATCTATCAACTCATTTTATAAACCAAAATTTCAATTAAGGTAACCCACAATTACGAAAAATTCCTTTTGGAGAAGGTGACAGCAAGGGTTAGAGGATGGGCAACAAAGTTCTTGTCTTATGCTGGAAGGCTTCAGCTTATCCAATCAGTTCTTTTTCACCTGCAGAACTTCTGGTGCAGACATTTTGTTCTGCCCAAGCAATGCATAAGAAAGTTGATGCAGCTATGCTCAAGCTTCTTATGGAAAGGGAAGGAAGGCCAAGCAAAGGGAGCTAAAGTTAGCTGGAAGTCTATTTGCCTACCAAAATCAGAAGGGGGACTTGGTGTAAAGGACACTGTCACTTGGAATCAGGCATGTATTCTAAGGAATTTTTGGGCTGTACTGATTGACGCAGGCTCCCTATGGATAGCCTGGATCAAGACTTATGTGTTGAAGGATAGAGACCCATGGCACACCTCTATCCAGAGTGGGAGTAGTTGGAATTGGAGGAAGATCATGCAATTGAGAGAGGTGGCTGCCAGAATAGTTCTCACAACTGCTGATGGAAGCTGTAAATGGCCTTTCCCTGAGGGAAAGTACCAAGTGTCAGCAGTGTGGAACAAGATCAGACCTTCAGCTGGGAAAGTGGCTTGGTATAAGTTGGTATGGTGTAATTTTAATATTCATAGGCATTCTATGCTCTCTTGGATGGCAATCCTAAATAGATTGGCCACAAAGGATAGGCTTATCTCCTGGGGAATGGCAGTGGATGATAAATGTTTGCTGTGCAAACAAGAGAGGGAAACCAGGGATCATCTATTCTTCACTTGCTCCTATTCGAAACAGATATGGCAGAGAGTGATGGTACTTTGTAGGTTAAATAGGCAGGTTGCATGTTGGAATGTAGAGTTTCAATGGGCCTCTGTCAACCTCAGAGGTAAAGCTCTAATCACAACAATATTGAGGCTAGCTTGGAACGCAGTTATCTACCTAGTTTGGAAGGAAAGAAACAATCGTTTGTTCAACTCAATTGAGCAAAAGGAGGAGCACCTCACTGAGCAAGTGAGAGACATGATCTCGACCAGGTTAAGTGATCTTAGGAAGATTAAAAGAGATTCAGTTAATACGTTTTTATGTAATTCTTGGAGGTTAAATGCAGACATGTTTGTCTAATGGCATTGGTTTTCTGATTCGTTTAGCTAGGCTAAGCTAGCTTTGTAACATGTAGCAGCACTGCTGCTTTCTTGGATATATGAAAATCTACTTATCCAAAAAAAAAAAATTACGAAAAATTCCAATTAACAATAACTAAAGGATTTCTAGGATACTTTAGTCTTTCGCTTTTCTTTTCTTTTCTTTTTTTTTTATTTGTTTCTAATTTTCTTCTTTTCTTTATTTTTTTTCTTTTCAAATGTTCTCAAATTACCAAGTTATCTCTTAAAGGATTAAAGGTTTTTTAAGGTGTTTTTGTCTTTTGGATTTTTTCTAATTTTTTGCTTTTCTTCCAATTTTTTTATTTTCAAATATCTTGAATTAAAAATAATATAATTTAGAATGATTTAAGAAAAAAAATTAAACATGTACATTTAGTCAATGAATTCATTTGATTTGTTTTTGAAAAATATTTGAGCAAAACTATTTTGAAAAAATAAAAAATCAAATAAAGAAGAAGAATATACTTATTAATTAAAAGAAAAAAAGAAGTAAATGAAAGTATGAATCTATTTTATTATTCTTATATGTTTTCTCATACTTTATTTTTACTTTTTTATGTTTTCTTCCTTTTAGATATTTTTGTCAAGAAAATATAATTTAAAAAAACTTTAAAAAGTTTAAAATTTTGGATATTTTAAAATTTAAACAATTACATATAATGTGAACTTTTCGTGGTTTTTTTTTTATTATAAAAAATGGACCTTTTTCTTTGCTATTTTCCTTTATTTTTTGTAGTTTTTTTTTTTAATTTAAATTTGAAAAAAAAAAGTTTTGGTTTTTTGGTAAAAGAAAGATACAATGAAAGAACAAAGAAGAAACAATAAAAAGATATGGAAGTACCAAACTATGGAAAAAGGAGTTGATTTTATGCAAAAAAAAAAAAATTATCAAATCTTCATTTCTATTTATAATTTTCAAAAGTAAGGTTTAAACTTATTATATTTAAAATTTTCAACTTATGAATTTATTGCAATTTGTATAATGAATTAATTAATAAATATAATCTTACAAATATTCGAATGTATGCCTATTTTAACTTTAAAAAAAAAGAAAAGAAAAATAATATGTTAAATTAAATTTATGATATACGGATACTCAATTTTAACTATTAAATGCATAAAAAAATTAATCATTAAAAAATAAAAATTAAATTAATATCCAATAAATTATTATCAATACATATTAATTTATATTTTTAATCATTGAATTTGCATATGTTAAAATAATAGTATTCATAAAAAAAAAAATCCCCATAATAAAGCGTGATGCATTGGGATTTGGGATGCATTCTAGTTTGGATAAATATGAAAAACATGTCTTTAATAGGTAAATTATTATTAAATGATCTAATGAATAAAATTTATTTAAAAAAGAAAATTGAATAATTAAAAATTATTATAAATGATATTGTAAAAATAAAATTACCCTTAATGAAAAAATTTACTTTTTCTTTCTCTTTCATTGAGGAAATATTATTTTTTAAAAATTTTAATTGAAAATAAATTTAAAAAATAAAATATTTAAATATTTATTTTTTTAAATTTAAAAAAATATAAAAAAATAAAGAAAAATTAATTTAAGGAATAGTATTTTTATTCTTTTAAATTTTTTAATTAAAAAAAGTAAATAAAAAATTTTAAAATTTATTTTTTAAAATTAAAAATTTTTTATTTTCAGAATATTTATTTTTTTATTAAAATGTAAATTAAAAAATAAAAAAAAAAGAGAAGTTTTTTTGTTAAAAATAATTTTATCTTTATAATAATTTTTAATTATTAATTTTTTTTAAATAATTTTTATTCATTATATCATTTAACAATAAATTATTTACCGAAACATGTTTTTCATATTTAGCGGCAATATTGAAGTTTGTCAACTCGAGTGGTTAGGATTGCTCAGTTGTTTCAGAGATAAGATGTAACTTGTCAACTGACAGTTGGCCGGGGCTCACACACACACACACACGTAAAGCCAGCTCAGGCATCGTATGTTCAAAGGAAAAATTCTAGCTAGCGGCACAAATCACAATCCCATATTAATTATGATTGAGCGAGGGACACAAAAGTCTGAAACACATTTGGTTTCAAATATTAAGCTTACAAGTAGTGTCCCATTTACCTGCTTCATCGTTTTATTACCATCATCAGACATTTTCAGCTACAGCTTTGTAATTTGTATGTATATTAGATAAGAGTAATATACATGCATCTACTTTTTCCTCCTTATTCTTGCAGTGAATGAATGAGAATCCCAACTGTTTGGTGGGCCGCATCATATCTTCCATCTATTTCACCCTACACTCCCCAATCCATTCTCAGCATTTAATTTATAAACCATTTACCGAAAGAAAATTTATATTTCATTAGTTATTAATTGATTTTTTTATTTTAATATAATTTAAAATATTTTTTAAAATTCATTTTTTTAACCTATTGGAAAATCAACATGTACCATTACTATTTTTCAACAGGTTTTGAATTTTTTTTAAAAAAAATTGATCAAGAGAAATCGTCATGACCCATGATGAATTTTCTTGATCATAATAAAAAATTTTGACAATTTTAAGTTGAGAAATCGCCACACAGAGTGGTGATTTCCCAACACACAAATTTCATTTAATTTTTTTAGTTATTAAATAATAACTATTTAAATTAAAAATTATATAATTTTAAAAAATAAAAAATTTAATAAAATTTAAATAAAAAATTTAAAAATAACAACTTACAAAAAATTTAAAAATTATATTCGTAATGTCAATCATATTCTTTCAACTTGTACTCGTAATAAACGGACTTTCAGGAGAAAGGTCAACCAAAGCGTTGTGAATTATGCAGGAATAAAGGTCATAGCTAGACCTATCCACGGGTTAGGTAGCTCGCCCGGCTTGGTAAGCCCTGATCGTATTGGGCCGGGCTTGGACAAGTGTTTTTGTAATTCGGGCCGACCGACTTTGTCCGAATTATTATTTATTAAATAAAATTATTTTTATTTAAATTTAATTATAATATATATATATTATTTGTAATTCAGGACAAGTGTTTTTGTAATTCGGGCCGGTCCGGCCTAGCCGGAATTACTATTTATTAAATTAAAAATATTTTTTGTTTAACTTTAATTATAGAATATATATAAAAATAAAATTGTATTTTTTATATTTATATATATATATATAAAAATGTATATCATTTTTAAAATTTTTGTAAATTGTTATTATTAAAATTTTACATTTTATTAATTTTTAATTTTTTAAATTATATAATTTTTATTTTCGGGCTTGGGTAAGGGAAATAAAAAATTTTCGGGCCTCGGTCCAACCCAGACAACTCTAGTAATAGCCGTCCAAAATTTCTTTATCAATTTGGTACATCGGGACACATTCGGGCTTATCAGGTCGGACGGGCTACCCAGCCCGTGGATAGGTCTAGTTATGACCTTCATTCACGCATAATCCACAATGTTTTGGTTCGCCTTTCTCCCGGAGATCCATTTATTACGAATACAAGTTGAAAGAATCCGATTGACATTACGAATATAATTTTTAAATTTTTTGTAAACTAATATTTTTTAAATTTTGTTATTTAAATTTTATTAAAATTTTAAAATTATAAATTATATAATTTTTATTTAAATATTAATATTATTATTTAATAAGTAAAAAAAAGTTGAAAAATCGCCACCAGAGGTTTTCCAACGGTAAATTTAAATAATAACAATTTTAAAAATTATATAAATACGATCCGGATTTACCGGGCCGGACTTACCATCATAGGATAAAAATTATATATAAAAATTATTAATTTTTTATAATTATAAATTATTTAAATTTTATTATTTAATAATTAAAAAAATTAAACAAAATTAAACAAAAGGTGAAGAAGTGACGATTTTCCAAGGGAAGTTCTTCACTTACGAAGAATTTTCCCACTGTAAAAATTAAAAAAAAAAATAAAGTTTTAGTTGAGAAATCGTCATAACCATGACGATTTTTTAATTTAGTTTTTTAAAAAATTAAAATTTATAGTTGAGAAATCATTATGGACCATTACGATTTTTTAACTGGTTAAAAAATTAAATTTTAAAAAATAATTTAAAAACAACGATCTTTTAATAATTAAAAAAATTAATTATATTATGATAAAAAAATCGTTATTAATTAGATGGAATTGTACTTTATCAGTATTATTATTTTGGAAAATATTTTATTATACTACCAATACCATTTATTAGTACTATGTAATATGTCAGATATGATGTCCTCCACAACTTTAATATTTACTGTAATACTATCAAATATTTAAATAATGATCGCAACACGATGTTATGATAATTATTTTACAGTTTAATTTTTTTTATTATCGATATTCATCATAATTAAGATATAAATGATCAGCGATCCGTAATGATTAAACTTACTATCGTAAATTACATATATATATATTCAATTTATAATTTATGAATAATTTTTTTATAAATAAAAAATTATAAAATATCATAAATTATTTTAAAATTTATTAAAAAAAATTTTATAATTTTTATTATTATATTTTATAATAAATTGTGTAAAATAAAAAAATTCACAACCGTAATAATTATAATAAAATTCATTACGTTTTCAACCGCAATAAATATGACACAATTAAAAATATATATGTAATCGTAATTTAAATGGTGGGGTCTACTCCTATATTTATCTTTATATTCTTGATTCTGTTGAAAAAGGAGGGGTGTTCAAAAATATCCTTGCTTTGTGAATAAGCTAGCTATGGATTACTGAAGCTAGTCTTAACATAATGGGATCTTTTTGTGAGCAAAAAGTTTTTACCATCAATCGATCATCATCGGATCACGTTTGTTGCTTACTGCAATTAATTGTGATTTTTTTGGATAGAGATAATTATAATTTTAGTTTTAAAATAATTTTTTTTTTTTTCAGTTTTAAATTTTTTAGATATAAATATTTAATTTTAAATGTGTTAAAAATTAAATTTTTAGTTATTGTTCAAACGAAAATATTAACAAAAAATTTAGTTGGCGTATAATGAGTAAACGTGAATATCATTTAATTAATTTATAAAATATTAAAAATTATTTTTAAAAAAACCAATATCATTATAAAAAATAAAAAAATTACTATTTCATTTTTTACTATTCTCTTCTCTTACTAAACCAACAGTTTCTCTCCCTTTCTCACTAAACCAACATCCCATCCCCTTTTAAATTGCTACTTTTATCAAAATTTAACTATTAAAAACAAAAATGAAAGAAAAATAAACTTTAGACCTCTAAAATTATATGTGAAGTAAGTTTTTCAAATAAATTTTCAATTAATGTTTTCGTTTGAAGAATGATAAAAAAAAATTAACTTTTAATACATTAATAATTTTTAGCATTGAATATTTACAAATAAAATTTTTAAATTTACATTAATTTTTTTTTTATATATATATTTTAAGACTAAAGTTATAATTACCTGTTTTTGGTATTTAGTTTCTTGTGACTTTTTCTGCTGTCATTTTCAAACATGTGTTTTTTATTTCACCATTTTCAAAGATAAATGTGCGAAATCGATAATTTGGGATGTATAAGTAAAGTCTAAATGGAATAGTGATAAAAGCAAATTCCTAAAAGGCACCGCATATGCATTCATATATACCCATCCACTATATACCAAATATAAACTTCGTATATACAGCTTATTGTTTGAAAGGTCCATCCAAAAAATGTATATATTATTGTACTTATCTTTTGTAATAGCCATGGTATTTTTCTAGACACATTTGGAGTTATAAACCACATTTGTTGGGCATAAACTTGATAATTTTAGATACAATATAATATAAATATGACATATTTAATAAATATGAAAATAAGATAATAAACACGACATGATATATTTAAACATGATTAATACAACACGTTAAATATACGTATCTTATTCATATTTATAATTTATATTTATATGATTGACATAGAAAAAATATAAAATACGATACGAATACACGAATTATCATATTTAATTGAGCGTTGACTAATTTTCAAAACCCAATTATATATACTAATTTTTCATCATATTAATTAAATATTATATATGCACGGTAGTCCAAATTAAAGTGACTTGAGCCTCACCTAAATTTGAGTAAATCATATATGAGATTCAAAATTTAGAAGAATAATGACAATCAACGTAATCTACTCGACTGATATGGGCAAGGATCGATGGACCATAAACATGAATATATATATATATATATATATATATATATATATATATCAATCTATAAAGTGCAGGCCAGGGTTATGGAAAGCAAAGGATCAACAAATTAATTGATTGCTTTAAAATGTGGAATTTGCATTTTGAGGCAAACAAGAATTCCATTTCAAGTGGTACCATAACGATATGGAATTTCTGGTAGTATTTGGCTTTGGGACGTTATATGGTTGTGCATAACCCTACCTTAGACATCTATCCTGCACGTATCTATCGATATATAGTGTAGCCTTCCTTGTTTGACAAGCAAATCCTTTCATCAATCTTCATCACGCCTCTCTGCCCCTCCTCATACTTGCAAGATCAAACCAACCCTCCATATCACAATCTTAAAGCTAGCATTACCATTCAACATTAATATATATTTGCTTATACTTAATTCCTTTTGAGTTATAAATATTTTAAGAACAAAAGTAAGATGTTATTTGACGCTTCAACCTTATTAATTATTTCATACAAGATCATTTTTTAGTTATTTTTTCACAAATTAATTATGTGATCATTTAATATTTTGAGATTTGTAAATTTTGATTATTTAATTATGAAAATTAGTGTTACAATCTCAAGTTATTTAAGTGGTGTATTCTTAAACACCTAATCTTTAAACATTATGGAGCTTACATTTTAACATCCCACGTTATCATTCACGTGTAAGGTAACAAATCCAAATCATGCATCATTGACATGACAACAGGGGGGAAAAGTACTAGTATTGATAGCTATACATATTTTTGTCAAGACATGGAAAAGGAGGACACAGAGATAATTATCAATGCACTTTTTATTGTAATTATGCTATCATTTTTCCAAGTTAAAACAATTACTTAGAGGACCTACAAGTTTGTCTTCATAATAAAATTGTCCATGATTCTTTTATCAACTCCTTTCAGTTTGGAATAAAATTTCTTTAGTAAAAAGGAAGTTTATAGAGGTTTCAGATTCTGGATTAGATCTGCCTACGGATATGGTTATCCATCCGACTCGGTCTAAATTGGGTTTGGTCTAGATAAAAAAAAAAATTCGAATCGATTTGTCTCGGACCGAATATTACTGTTCATCCAATAAAAAATATTTTTATTTGAATTTAATTCTAAAAATATATATTCGTATAAAAATAATTTTTTTAATATTTATGAACAGTAAACTGAGTCTACTGGTCAGCCCGGACCGAACTTGGATAAAAAAAAAAAAATTAGATCTTGACCCATTCCATAGACAAGTCTATTCTGAAGTGGTATATATATATATATATATATAATCCTCCACTGGATTTAAAAATGTTTTTAAATAAAAGAAAATGTATTGGACTGCAAATTTTCTTTCATTCCTTTGATAGAACAAAATGCTTAATTTTCACTAAGCAAATAGAATTTAGGGTTTACCCCAAATGACTGTTCACCTCAATTAAGGGATGAAATATGGGTTCAACTCATTTGTTAAAAAAAAATAATACTGGTTATCAACTTAAACATTGCCAAAAAGAAAACATTCAACCTAAACTCTAAAATATGTTCAAACATTTTTTTTTATTTTTTTTGTATTACACCTGAAAAATTAATGAATTGTATTTTGATAAAGGGAAAAAGAAAGGAATATCTCAAATTTAGAACACTTGGTAATATAAATGTACTTAAATTAGAGGTAACCGACCAACCGAAACATAAAGCTAGCTGTTTGTTGTTGTTGTTAACTTAACTGTAAGCTGTGCTGCGGAACCTCTTAATGGTGCAAACATTAAGGATTCTAAGGAGCATCTGGTTGCTGGTGCACCTTGGTGTCTTGAATTGGCTAAGTGCTGCCCCATTCCCTATGAAATAATCCAAAATCTTGTTGAAAGTTCCTCTTTCAACAATGCAAAGCTCCAAAGGTCCAATCGAGTTGGTTCTCCTTGATACAACATAGCCGTGATCAACAAAAGAAGCATCCATTTCGCGGCAGCATTCACCTAGCACCCTCTCCTCCACTTCTCCTTTGATTTCCCAGTAAATTATGTAGTGCCCTGGTTGATGCATCACATCGGCATGGCTCGTGAAATCAACCAGCTCCGCTCTATACTTGCTTAGCAGCTGAGACCCTCTTTCTACCACTAGCTGAAGGTCCTTTTCAGTGTTCTTGTCAATGTTAACAGTTAATATTAGCTTTCTCCTGCATATGAAGTTTAATTTCGGGGTCCCGTTATGAAATCCAGCAACTTCCACCACATCTCCTAGCCGACATCTGTAAAGCCCTGCCAAAAGTTACAAAGTAAAACAAGTTATTTAAGGATCTTGAAAGAAAATTCCAACAAATGACCTGTCATCGTTGAGAACTAACAAACCTTACTAGTTACTAGAATAAGCAATAACAATTAAAGCATGATGTATTTGTTCCGATATGTATTGAGCTATCCTCTATCCCAGACTAACTTTCCTAAATTCTACTAGTGATTAATATTATCCCTAAAAAAGATTTAGATTTTGTCCGAGATTTATTCCATTTGCGGTTTCAGCAGTCCGTACTTTGTCAAATCAATTGTTGGCTTGTAGTAGGATAATACGGTAGTGCTGCAGCGAATCCACTATGAAAAAGAAGAGGGTAATTTTATGTATCAGGATAACTTGTCGATTCTGCCTAGGTGGATCAAAAGTTCAATGATCAAAGTGCTAAAAACTCTGACTTGAATCTAACAGTCATGTTAGACATCATAGTGATGTTGAAAATTTGAACTTGCAAACAAGGATTTAAATTGCGATGGTAGAAGCGTTTTCGATCGTGTCGTGATTATTGTGGATGACGATTTCATTGATGTAAAAGAGGGCAAAAAGAAACAGAAGCATACCAGTAAAAGTAGTAAGGACAATCTCATATTCTTGTCCAACCTTGACTTGGGAGAGTGGCACTGGTTCATCTTCTATGAAGTCAACAGTGGTTGAAGTCAAATGATCATGCTTCTGTCTGTAGAGGGGTATAAACTCGAAATAAGAAAAAGTGGGCATTACAGCAAAAGTGACATCCTCAGGCGGTAAAGAAGGATCCAAATTCACCCCAATCCAACTCTCAGTTGACCCGTAGTCAGCACTCACTAGCGGTAAGGAACCAGCATAATGCCTTAGCTTTTTCAGGTACGGTTGCATTGAGCCCGTCATGATTGAATAGACATACTTTGCATTTGGCCACAGCTTAGGAATTAAGCTGTACCAGTCTGAAGCTTGTGACTCCACGCAAATTGCTTCAATCTTTGAAGCCAAAGATGGGTTTGGGGAAATTATATCCAACACGGTTTTTCGCATCCTTGGCAAGGTTATTCTTGAGCTCAGAGTGCCTTCCTTGATATCATTGCATATTTCCTCCCATTGCTCTTCGAACGAGGCGAAGGCCTGGACTATGCTATAAGCGAAGGTTGAAGTGATGAACTCTACTTGATCGGAAAAGAAGAGCCCAAGTAAGAGATGGCAATAAGTAGATTGTTTATAGTCTCCACCGGAAATGACTTCTTGCGGGCTGCAAGTGAATGACTTTGTCTTCTCTTGTTTGATCTTGAATTCTTCACTAGCGTAATAGTGGGTTGTTGCTGTTCCTGCTGTTAATCCTCCCTTTGTTTTGAACCGTTTACTGCTATATATGAATTCCAAGATTCTTCCTCCGTCTCTTATTGGATAAACCCTGTAAAATTAAGAGAGAGAAAGGAATCAGCACACAACTAAAGAAAAACAACTTTTATCGGTTGCTGACTTAAAGAGAGGTAAAGCCGTTAACGTATACTGACGACTGAACTTAACAGATTAATAAAAAAAAACGTGGATACAGCTCTACGGTGAAAGAGGACAATATATTTGATCGTTGAAAAGAAATTTGAGTTATGGATTTGATTGAGAGAAGGAGGGATGACCTTGATCTATAAGCTGCTGCCAAACTAAAAACCTGCAAAGTAGTCTGGGAGCTATGGCGAGTAAAGGGTACGAACTTCTGTCTCCCTTCTGTGGTACCGGAGCTACAAAGAAAAGCCACAATGAACGAACAAATACAAAAAAACATTAGCAAATCATCAAGAAATTAGATGATGAGAACAGTAGTGAGTTTTACAAAGCGAAGCAAATAAAAAGCGAGGGATTGATTTTATTTCAAATCAACAAGACAGGGAGATACGAGTACTTCAACTTTGGTTTCAAATGAGAGGTCGCTCTTGTGGCAAATCAAACGCAAAAGTCTCATATATTCCATATTCTGGTTCGTTTCTTCACATGCTAAATCTAAAAGATGACTTTATGGGATAATGAAGACCCGAAACAGAAAAAGAAAAAAAAATAGTAGAAAAGAACAGGAATAGTGAAAAAGATGTACGTACCTTAGAGAGAGAGTGGTTATAGGTTGTTGGGTGAGAATAGGAGCAGTGTCCCCATCTGCAATTCGTTGAATAAAAGGCTCCAAATCTGCATGGGAGGCTAGAGGAACTAAAGAGGTGTAAAGAGATTCCAATGCACATGCATCCATCTCTTGGATTTTGATGTCCCCAAACCATTTTTTCAGGTACTCCACACCATAATTCAGATCAAGAATCCGGCGAAGTGTCTCCCTCTGAACCATGGCGGCGTTCTCCGATACACTATCGAACCAACTAATGACGTCGTAGTCATAGCTACCATTGCCATTACTAGTCACAGCTTGAGCTGGTTCCATTAAGATGGTGGTGCTGCCTGCAAACAACTGAGGAGCCAAAAACAAAAACAAAAACAAAAAAAATAATATGTTATTTGCTCTAGCAGCGAGTGGGGTGTTTCTCTGTCTCTCTCAGAAATAGTGACAAGCCAAGGAGCCCACACTTGAAAATATCATTCTCATGCTTATGGCCTATTTAATCTAAAGTCTTTGTCCCTTATTGAAAACCTCAACAAACCTCCAAATATTGCAGAAGCTCCATCGTAGAATGGTACGATGGGTTCTAGACCACAAGTCATGGTGTTATCATTTTAGAGAGAGATTCTTCTTTGAAAAAGGTACGGAGAAGAATGTGCCAGGGGACCAAAGCCAACCAGGTCTGACAGCTTGGCACCATGCCCATTGTCCCTCCAAGTTTACAAGCCATCAATTGAAAGTGATAAAGTTTCCATCCTCATTTGTTGCAATTTGGATTTAGCTTTTCTAATCTTTGATCAGAATTTGGAATGCTCAACCGAAGATTACACGCCAGTAATATTATTCATTTATGATTTATACTATATGTTATTGCCATATGATGGAGTTATTACATGGAGGGTCGTGATGAAGGTTCTCTTTTTGTTTTGTTTTGTTTCTTTTCTTGGCCCAAGGTCCTAAAGTTCTAAAACAGGATAGTAAACTAACTCCCTTCTAAGTTGTAATTATTCTCTTTCCCCTAAACCCTGCTGACATGGATATATTATCTCCAAATCATTACTTAATTTGTTGTGGACTTTTTGACGAGGAAAAGAAAGTGTAATCAGAGTTAATTATAACAAATATTAATGATGAAACCTTTTATAATTAGGATTTATATTTGATATTTTCACAATTTATAAATCTATATTTATTAGTGAATGAAATGATGCAATTTTATTAAAAATAAAATTATTTGTATTTATTTTTAAAAATTTCTAATGAGGTGATATCATTTGATTCACTAATAGTATATAGATATATACAGTGTCGATACTTCAAATATAAACCCAAATAATTAATTGTGTCTATGTCACTTGGTATTTCGGACAATGTTACATATATATTTTTTAAATGCATAAGCTTTATAATAATTTTAAAAAGTTGATCATATAATTTAAAATTTTAAAATGGATTAAATTAATTAAAAAATAAACGAATCATCGCTTTAAATAATATATCTAGAATTAATTATAATCGGGGATAATTTTTAATATTTTTCAACATTATTTTCATAAAAATAATGAAGAAATTGTTTCAATTTTAATAACAAATTTCAACATTATTGAAGTAGCAAACTTTTTTTTTTGAAATACAAATTAATTTATTAAAATATTCGTATTTGATATTTTTTGTCATTTAAGAAAATTATTACTTTTTTTAAAAGGTTTTACTATTGAAGTAATTTGATATTTTATAAAATAATTTTTTATTTTCTCATTATTGTTTTTATTGTTAATATTTCTATTTTACAATTTCAGTTTTTCTTACTTTTTTATAGTATTCTAATTATTATTTTTACTTTTTCAAACAATTTTATAAATTTAATTTACGTTAAAACCATTATTTCGTGTTGGGACAAATTTCTTTTAAATATTTATATATTTTTAATTAAAATAATAATAAAATTTTAAATTTAAATTTAATAATATTATAATTAATAAAAAAATAATAAATCATATTTTGCTATCTTTTGGAGTGAGCTCAAAACAAAGATTTAACCAAGGGCCCAACACTAAAACAAATCGGGTCGAATCTGGATGGGTCCGTTTCTCTTTTTCTTTTTTTATCAATCCTTTTTTTTTTCATTTCTTCAATTCTCCCCCTCTCTGAATTTCACTTTCTCTCTCTATCCCAAACTCCCTCTTTTCCTTTTTCCTTCAAGTTTCAAATTTCGAGCAACTATCATTGTTGCCTTCGATGACATAATTATCCCAAAATTCACATACATGCTTTTGTCAACCTCTTTTACAACCCTACCAACCTCGATTTTTTAAAAAAAAAATTGCTACATGCTGCAGGATTTCCAATTTTAATTATTTTTGAATTTTTGTTTTGTTAGTTAGAATAACTGAGTTGGTTTAGTATTGGGAATCGACTAGTAGAGCCTGTAACTAATGATCCATGTTTAGGGATGGTTTTGACAGGTGTGGGCATTTTGGTAACTTCATTGTCTTGGATCTGGTGCAAAATCGTTAAAAACTCTATCAGTGAGGAAATGGTTATGCTGAATGGAAATCATGAATTGATTCCTCTCTCTCCCTTCTTCTCTGAAGTTCTTCTTTCTTTTATTTGTTTTTCCTTCTCTGTTTCTGTATTACAGTGCAGCTCAGCTAGCTCGAGGATCAAGCCGTAACATTAGTATCAAAGCTTGCGAACTGGCACCTATGGTAGATAGCATTACCACGAGATTACAGAAAGAAGTTCATCAGAATCAACAGGATTTGGGGCGGCTCCAACTGGAGGTGCAACAGATGGATAGGAAGCTGGAGGACAAGTTAGATGGTATCCGATCAGAGATGAAATCCTAGTTCAAAAAGTTCTTTGAACTCATGGCCTTGCGTGATGAAGCTTGAGCAGGACAGCAGGGGATGATGAAGCTTGAGCAGGATGATGGCCTCAACCCCTATTAATGTCTCGATAGCTTCTGGTGCGGATCAAGCTAGTGGAGAGTTTGTGCTGCCGTTATAGTTTGCTATAAAGTTTGGTTCTTACGATGTGCCTAGAGTGTTCAAGCTGGAATGTCCTAAGTTTCAGGGAGAGATTTCAAGGGATGGATAATGAAGATCGAATAATACTTTTTGGCTGAACGTGTTCCTGATACTCTTAAACTCAGAGTGGTGATGTTGAGTTTAGAGGGAAAAGCATTACAATGGCATCAATACTACTGTAAATCCAAAGGAGGTTTCGACAAGCTTGAATGGCAGGGTTATCTAGAAGAGATGAGGACTAGGTTTGCTTCCGAGGAATATGATGATCCAATGGTAGAGTTGGTAGAACTGTGACAGACAGGATCGGTGCAGCAGTTTCATGATGATTTCATTGGTATTCTCAACCTTCTTCAATTAAATGATGCATATGCTTTAAGTGTTTTTATAAGTAATTTTAAACTTGAAATTTCTCAATCTATGAAGCTATTTTTACCAAAAAAATTAAACCAAGCCCTTTACCTAGCTAAACAACTTGAATTAATGATGTTCCCATCCACCAAGAAAACTTTCACTACCCAAAAAACCAACACCACTGTGTCCACCACAAGTTCATACACCAACCAACTCAAGCTAAACACCTTACCAACTACCTTACCTCCCTTACTGCCTACCCCCAAGACCCTCCCATCTATGAATTTACCCAAACCTTTCTCGTACAACCCTACTTGACCTACCTTCTCAAACAGTAAGCCTAACCCAAATAGACTTACCCCTGCTGAGATTGAAGATAGGAAAAAGAAGGGTTTATGCTACTGGTGTGGAATGAATTATACTACTAATCATAGATGTATGAGATCTAGTCTTTATCAGATCTTGACTGAGAATCTAGATGAGGAACCAGAACATGAAGAATTCTCGGATTGTCAAGAACAATCCTGATATATTGTCTCCTGCCAGTGACAATAGTGAACAAGCTGTAATCTCATTGCATGTCATTCTCGGTACTTCTGATTTTCAGACTATGAGAGTAAATGGCCAAATTAGGAAGCAGACTGTGGTGATGTTAGTGGACTCAGGAAGTACTTATAATTTTATTGACAGTGGGGTAGCTAAAGCATTGGGTCTTCATATAAGACAACAACACAGGGTGAAGGTCACTGTAGCCAATAGGGAGAAACTTTCAACACTAGGAAACTGCCAAGAGATCTACTGGTCAGTACAAGGCTTACAGTTTGAGACCAGCTTTATGGTTTTGCCTCTAAAAGGATGTGATGTTGTTATGGGAATAGAGTGACTAGTGACGTTGGGACCCATTCTTTGGGATTTTTCAACAATGCGCATGCAGTTCAAAGTGCATGAGCAATGGCAGACATTGCAAGGTATTTCTCCTAGTAAAATTGAAATATCTAGCAGGAAACAAACCTTGAAACTTCTGCAATGCTTAACCACCAGCAATTTCCATCCATATACACTGTTATTCATGGAAAGAAGCCACTGCCAGCTAAATGCAATGACTCAGGGTAGCATAACATCAGCTAAAAAGTTATAGTTGCAGCAACTGTTACTAGAATATGACATACTGTTTGAGGCACCAACAGGGTTACCCCCAAAAAGGATACAAGACCACCAGATTCCTTTGAAAGATGAAGGACAGATTGTGAGGATCTGGCCCTATAGACATCCCACCATACAGAAGGATGAAATTGAGAAGATGGTAAAGGAGATGATGGAAACAGGGGTGATCAGGCACAATTGCAGTTCGTTTGCATCCCCCAATGTCATGGTTAAGAAAAAAGATGGATTATGGAGACTCTGTATAGATTATAGACAGCTCAATCAGCTGATTATAAAAGAAAAATTCCCTATCACACTTGTAGAAGAGTTATTGGATGAATTAGCTGGGGCAAGTATTTTTTTCTAAGCTAAACCTGCGATCTGGTTATCACCAGATCAGAATGCATGAGAAGGAAATATACAAAAATGCCTTTAGGACTCACGATGGTCATTACGAGTTCCTAGTCATGCCATTCGGATTAACCAATGCCCCCTCTACATTACAAAGTCTGATAAACAACCTCTTTAAACCCTACCTCAAAAAGTTTATACTGGTGTTCTTTGATGACACTCTCATCTACTCCACAGACTGGGAAACTCATTTGCTGCACTTGAAGATGGTCTTTGAGGTGCTGATGCAAAATTATCTCTTTCTTAAGAGGAGCAAATGTGATTTTGGGGCTTCTGAGATTGAATATTTGGGGCATGTTATCTCTGGATCAGGAATCACTATGGACGAGGCAAAAGTACAGTGTATTGAGAATTGGCAACAGCCCAAATCACTAAAAGAGTTAAGAGGTTCCTTGGTCTCATTGATTACTACAGGAGGTTCATAAAAAACTATGGGTTGCTTGCAAGACCCTTAACAGACCTACTCAAAAAAGATGCATGGGGGTGGAATAGTAAGGCATCTGAGGCTTTTGTGAAACTCAAGAGAGCAGTGACCACATCATTAGTATTGAGCCTGCCGAATTTTTCACAACTATTTGCAGTTGAGACTAATGCTTCTAGGGAAGGAGTAGGGGCTGTCCTTACTCAAAATGGTAAGCCCATTGCTTACTTTAGCAAGGCTTTAGGGCCTAATTGTTGGTATATTCCCTAGAACCAATCAGATTGAGCATGGGATATACATTCAATAAAGCATACCCTTCACTATGAAGATAGTGATACTAGGTTTTCCTTCATGTTAGTACAATAATAAGGAGTTATTAAGTACTAATCGGATGAAGCCCATGGAATATAATGGCCTTGCAAAGGAATTATAAAGAGTTATAATTATGAGATCCTTATGCATCAAAGCCTTGTTCCTCAAACTGTTCCTGATCATCGTATAGCCAAGACGGGGCATTTGCAATGCTCAAAAACCTAAGCCTTCTTAATTATGAAGTAAGCAATCGATCTCATATAGGTTGAAGTATGGGATACTTGGGATAATATATAGGTGCTTGTTTGTTAAACAAGTTCACTGAATATGGCCCGCCAAGAGAACTTCATTTGGTAATATCACTCCAGTGTCTATGATAATGTTCTCTAGTACCAGTTGTGTAAATTAGTCCCCAGACTTATGATACCAGGTTATCTTGTATGGAGAGTGTTATACTTAAATTCCATCATGAACGGGTCCCAAAAAAGGATTCTTACAGGAAGGTGATATTGGGTATGACATGAACCATACGAAGATGAATGAGTGATCCAGAAAGGATTCACCACTCCCCGTGATAATGGAGACATGTCTCGTTTGTTCTTGACTACGATTAACTTCATTAAGTCCTTGGCCAAAGCATGATGAATTTGGGAGAAAGTTCTTTCTCTAAATTCGTAAGTTTAACCATAAGTTGCAAAGAACTAATATGGATTGATCATGAGTAGACACTTCACCATGTTCATGCTCTATCCGGGATATATGGTGAAAGGACAGTATTACACTGACAAGCTGGTTGCTGAAAGGTTTCTAAAATGTTAGGTTGACTTCACAATATTTGGGTGGTCATGATGGGTTGCTAAATCCCGCTCATGATCTATGAAAACAAGTTAATGAGATTAACTTATGTTCATTGCCAACATATTAGGAACCTAGAGGGTCACACACATAAGGACAGTAATGTATGGATTAAACATGGTATTCTATTAAGGTAAAACTTAATGGAATAAAATATCTATGTTGATGATTTAATTGAAGAAGTTCAATTAAAATAGATTAAGACATAATTGAGATTTGAGAAATCCAAAGACAATGTCTTAATGAGATAAGAGGAATCAAGAAGTCTTGCATAGACTAGTATAGTCAACGTTGACATTGTGATGTGCAAGGTGTATCTCGAATGACTATGCTATATTGGATTAATGTCATGAGATGATATTAATATATTAATGTCATGAATTGTTCATGAGGAGAAAGAAATTTAATTGAGAATTAAATTACTTTTGTTTAGAAATTAATCTATCCAATAAATATGCATGAGAAATTAGAAAGGGTCCAAAGAGACTATTCTAATTTAAGACTGTCTGCTAAGGATAGTTGGCACAGCTTAAGGCATTAAGGTTGATGGACCATTATTATTATTAGATAATATAATGGACCTATTGATCCATCTTAGAATTAAATTGTTTAAGTCCAAGTGGATTAATGAAAATCTTGTGCAAGAAGCTACAGTGGCCAGCCAAGCCTTAGGGAGAGGGGGTCAGGGTTTGCGCCTGTATATATATCAGATATAGAGGCTGTAGCCGCAACCTAAGGACTTTATTCTACTTGAGATATTCTGATTTTTCTTGAGAGAAAGTTGGTTTCAAGAAGAGAACCCTACCCTAGCAAAAACAAGATATCGCCATCTTCCTATAAGATTTTGGTATTGCCGCAATTCCTCTTCCTTTAGAGTTTTTCTCGCCGCTTCTCTTCCTTGTTGATTAGATTGGTTTAGGGAGATAAACACAATAAATAGATCTTTTGATTGTGATCTTAGGATCAACTTGCTAGCACAAGTGAATCACCATACCTTAGAGAATGATCCATCAGCTGTTCGTGTGGACTAGCTCTAGAGGAAGGACAATTGTGCTTCTTGTGATCTTGTTCGTATTGGATCTTGGACTCGAGAGCAACTTGCGATTTGGATATGCAACTTAAGGTTATGATATCTGAAGTAGGTAACTTCTAAATCATATAGGTGATTTAAATTTTTGAATGCTATAAACCTATGCTAAACACAAGCCTAAGATCTTGTTGTACTTCAGGTGCTTCTTTGTTTACTTCTGCTGCACTTTGATAATTTTGTTTAAGCATGAGCCCGAGAGTAGCATAACCCAACACTAAGCACCAGATTCTGTCCATCTATGAGAAAGAGATACTTGCTATGATCATGGTAGTAAAAAAATGGAACACTTACTTGGTGGGGAGGCACTTCCTGATTTAGACAGATCATCAAAGCCTCAAGTTTTTGCTAAGTCAGCAGGCCACTACACCTACCCAACAACTATGGGTAGCCAAGATGATAGGCTACGACTATGAAGTCTGCTATAGACAAGGCTCCTCTAACACTATTGCTGATGTTCTATCTCGGAAACCAGAGGAATCGCCTGCATTGTTGGCCATTTCTACAGTTTTTTCCAATCTTTTGGAAAAAAATAGGTCATTCATGGGAACAGGATGAGCATCTCCAAGGTCTAATTCATGATCTTACTGTTGACCCTAGCTCCAGCTCCAGTTCTAAGTTCACTTGGCATGGTCAACAATTGAGAATGAAGGATAGACTTGTAGTGGGGCAGGACTTAATGCTCAAGAAATAACTTTTTCAGTACTTTAATGCTAGTCCCACTGGAAGGCATTCATGAGTCCAAGCAACTACTCACAGAATCACTTGAGTGTTGTACTGGAAAGGGTTAAGGAAAGACGTGAGAAGGTGGGTGAGAGAATGTGTTGTGTGTCAACAACACAATTATGAATGCATTGCAACTCCAGGACTGTTACAGCCTCTACCAATCCCTGAGCGAATCTGGTCAGACATTTCCATGGATTTTGTTGAGGGCCTATCAAAATCTGGGAATAAGGACACCATTATGGTAGTGGTGGATAGGCTTAACAAGTATGCTCATTTTATTTCATTCTCACACCCCTTTACGACTTTGTCAGTAGCTTAGCTGTTCATGGACAATGTGTTTAAGTTGCATGGTGTCCTTTCTAGTATTATTTCAAATCGTGATAAAGTCTTCATAAGTCATTTTTGGCAAACCCTTTTCAAGAAATTGGTAGTTGATCTCAAGTTCTCTATTGCTTACCATCCCCACCGATGGACAAACTGAGGTGGTCAACAGGTGCTTGGAGTCCTACTTGAGATGCATGTCCAGTGAACAACCCAGAGAGTGGAACCAGTGGCTAGCTCTAGCTGAGTGGTGGTACAACACCACCTTCCACTTTGCCACCAACTCCACACTATATGAAGTTGTCTATGGGCAACCACCACCCCTACACTTACCATATCTGGCAGGAGATTCACCTGTGGAGTCTGTGGATCGAAGTTTGAGGGCTCATGAAGCTGCAATACAAATGCTTAAGTTCTATTTGAATAAAGCTCAATCCAGGATGAAAAGTATGGCGGATAGAAGGATGAGTGATAGAGAGTATTTTTTAGGAAAGTGGGTATATGTCAAGCTACAACCTTACAGACAAACATCAGTGGTCAACAGATATTGCTTGAAGCTTTCAGCCAAGTATTTTGGACCCTACCAGATAATTGGGAAAATTGGTAAGGTGGCCTACACAGTACAGTTGCCACTGAGTTCAAAGATTCATCCCACTTTCCATATCTCTAAGCTCAAAAAGCACGTAGGAGACACAACTTCTTTTGGTAGACGAGGTTGGAACAATCATCAAGGAACCATTACAGGTGCTTAGCAGGAGAATGAGCAAGAGAGGGAACAGGGTTGTCACTGAGGTATTAGTCAGCTAGACTAAATCTTTCCTTGAAGATGCTACCTGGGAGATTCTTTATGATCTGTAGAAGAGGTAACCTAGTTTCAATCCTTGAGGACAAGGTTATTCTTCAACCAGGGAGTGATGTTAAGTGCTGCAGGATTTCCAATTTTAATTGTTTTTGAATTTCTGTTTTGTTAGTTAGAATAACGTGAGTTGGTTTACTTTGTACTTAGGCCAAACTTTGTATTGGGTATTGGCTAGTAGAGCCCGTAACTAATGATCCATGTTCAGGGATGGTTTTGACAGGTTTGGCATTTTGGTAACTTCATTGACTTCGATCTGGTGCAAAACCGTTAAAAACTCTGCTAGTGAGGAAATGATTATGCTGAATGGAAATCATGAATTGATTCCTCTCTCTCTCTCTCTCCCCTTTATTCTCTAAAGTTCTTCTTCCTTCTATTTGTTTTTCCTTCTCTGTTTCTGTATTACAATGTAGCTCAGCTAGCTAGAGGATCAAGCCGTAACAAAAATCTTCATTTTTTCATGAAAAATCTAAGAAGCCTGAAACCTAAAAACTTAAATCTACTATTGTTATCGTCTTCGCCGATGACCAACAAACTTCTACAAAGCTTTCCTCTATTATTTTCTTAGGCTTCCACCGTTGTGATTTTCCAAACTCCTCTTAGAAAATCCTAAACCTAAAACTCTATGAGAGAGAAAACACCAAAACCTTTTCTCTCTAATGTATATGTTAATTGGCTACTATTGCGTAGCTTGCCCTTAAGGTATAAGGCTGATTTTTTTTTTTTTTTTTTTAAGTTTTGTAGGTTCTAATTCTTATTTGGATTTTTTTGGTATTTTTTGTTGGTGTTTTTTTTTTTTTTTTGCAAAACATATATTTTTCTTTGAAAATTAAAAAAACAGATCTAAATTTTTAAAAAATAACTTCAAATCTAGAAGAAAAAAAAATTGTTTTATTTTTCTTTGTTTTGGAAAGATGATTTTTTCCAAAAAATTTTGAAATTTTTATTTTGTGTCTTTGTTTTACAAGTTTTTTGTGTTTTCTATTTTTTTTTCTTTGAGGTTTCTGTCAACTAAGGGGCCAGCTATCAATTTAACTGATTTTAATTATGCGATGTGGCAATGAAGTGGTTAGTTAATTAAATTAAGGTGGCAATTAATTGCTGAGTTGGCATTCAATTGTGAATAGTGAAATTGCTGATTTGGCAGCCAATTGAGGGTTGAAATTGATTGGGTTTCCTTAATTGTGTGGTATTGATTGATGATTATAATTTATTTCTAGTTTAAATTATCTAACATTGACTTTGACCAGAGCTATCAAATATTGGGGTTTTTTTTGTTGGTATGCCTTCAAAATTTTGGAGTAAAACGCTTCAGTTATCTAAAATTTTTGTGTGATGTTTCGTGTTTGGTAAAGTAAAAAAGTGAAAGAATGAAAAGAATGAGGGAAAATAGAAAAAAAAATAGTGAATTTTGAGTGTGCTTGGTAGGGATGAAAAATGAGAGAAAAAAATAAGAAAGATTATTATTTTCTACACCTATTAACAAAAACAAATCATTCCAATTTTTTTTTTTAATAAAAAAAACAAGAGGAAAGAAAATGAAAATGGTGTGAGTCAAGTGTGTATATTTACGAAATTATTCATAATTTTTAAATTTAATTTTTTCATCTTAACTTATAATAAGTATATACTTTTCATTGTTTTTTTCCTTTCATTTTTTAACTCTACTAAGTAATGAATAGAAAAAAAATTATTTTTTCTTTTCACTTTCTTATCTTTTCTACAAAACAGACTAATGAAAACAAAAAATATGTTTTTTATCTTTTTATTTTTTTCTCCTTCAATTTTTCATCTTTCTAATTTTTTTTTTTCACCCTACCAAATAAAACTTAAAATTTAATTTTTGAACCACTAATTTTTAAAAATGTGCCAACTCCAACTATTCCGTCAATCACCATTAAAAATTTAACGAAATATACCACGTCAGTGTCCATGAACATCAAATATGCCATAAATTTCAATCTGAAAAACAAATGAATCCATTTTTTTTTAATCACGTGAACACCCACAATAATATCCACGTGATGTTGAGGTGACAAATTTTATCATTACTAATGTCGATGAATAAAAATAGATGAATTTAAAATATCATAAATAAAAAATAAATATTACAAAAAAGTCATGAATGTGTAATGTTTTTTTTTTTTTTTTTGTGTTTGTGGATAATTCATGAATATGTAATGTAATTTACTCGTAAAAAACTATATATATATATATATTTTTTTTTGCTACAGGTGAACAAACTATATGAAGACTATAAATTCATAATAAGGGCATAGGCAAAAAAAAAACTGAAACAAATTCCTAGGCTTAGGGTAGTGGGATTGTAGCCACAAGAAGTTAATCTAAGAAAAATTGTCCTGATCATCCCAATCTAAAAACTAGTAGTACTAGTTGTCCGGGCTTTTGCAATTTCTGCTCTAATCATCTCACTCAAATATGTATAAAGTGTCAAAGAAAGGTGGCATTGGGTTGGCATTCATAAATTCTAGTACGTCCGGGTAATATCACTCATGCATAGGCGAAAATGAAGGATATAAATATAACATAAATAAATAATTTAAAACACGACACAAAATATGATACGATATAAAAAATAATACGAATATAAAAATGTATCAAAATTTATATAACACGAATTATTAAATGTTAAAATTTATATATAATAACTTACATACGATTATGACATGAAAATATACGAACATGACGTAGATACAAATATTTATATATACAGAGCAAACTGATCAAACAAATGCCATTGATAATTATAAACATAAAATTGAGATGATGTTATGAAGGAAAAGGAGAGTAATAAGAGGGCTATGGATCTCCATTCTCCTAATTTCTGGTTATCTATGAAGACAATGTAGGCATTACAAAAGAAAAGAAGAAAAAAAAAAACAGCAAAGCCAAGATTATAAAAACTCTGCTTGGTTCATGAAATTTTTTGAAGAAAAGAATAACAAGGAAAAAGAAAACTTAATTTTTTTTTTTTTTGCTAAATCAAAATTTTATTATGACAGAATCATGCTATACTGACAAAGCCAGAAGTCCCAATGAGGAGCAGAAAACTCCGAACAAAAAAATTACAACCATTCACCTAAAAACAAAAACAGCAACTCGGCTACATCCACAACACCTACCCAACAGCATGAAACTAAACAATTACACACCAAAGTCACCACCATGCCACTGTTGTCAGGCGCGCGCCTATGCCGTCTACACCTACCTTGAGTCTTAGCATAAAAAAAACGTTTTCATTTTTTTAGGTAAAACGTATTTGATCATATGCATGGCTAGTGCACCTAAACGTGTTTTTTTAGGATGATTAACGTAAAAAAACCCAATTAATTAATGTTCTCTTTAATTTTTTTGTTGGATGTACTATTATTAATACAAAAGGAGATAGTATCAAACTCTTTACTTCTCAATATTTGAGTATTCAACAAAAGACATAAGATTATAAGAAAATCTTACTTATTGGCCAACAACAAAAAATATATGTTTTGTAGATAAACTGGATCACTTTTTAGAATTTATTATCATAATTATATATGTTAAGCTTATTTTATATATATATATATATAAACTACAAAAACACACGTATATACATATTGCATCTTACTTCACTCATACGAGCGCTTCTTTTGAGCCTTGCGTCTAAAATAATATAAAAATTCTAACGTCTAAAATACGCCTTGCACCCTTGACAACACTGCACCATGCTATAAAATTCTCATCTCGATCAACACCTGCCTTCATTAATGCATCCGCCATCGCATTTACTTCCCTGTAGATCTTCATCAGCCTAACATCCTTAATTTTATACAAAGACCATCTATATCATTCAGAATATCCCACAACTTCCATGGTCTAGACTCCGTTTTTTGCACCAGTTTAAAGCAATAATAGAATCAGATTCAACAATTAATCCCATGCTACAATTCCCTCCCTGAATTCATAAAGATCTCCAATGCAAATTTGATAGCATGCAATTTAGCCACATTTGAATCAGTAACACCCAAAGGACAAGAAAACAAAGCCACAACAATACTATTAGAGTCGCTCAAAACCCCTCCAGACCCGGTAGGCCTCGGCTTACCACGAGCAGAGCCATGAACATTAAACTTCAAAATACCAGGTTTAGGGGGAGGCCAAATAGAATTAGGTCTTTCACAGTTCCTGATTGAAGAAGAAGCACAAGCTGCCGAATTCAACTACAACAAAGAATCCGATAAGATCATATCTTCATTAAAGGCCTTAATGCAAAACAATGACCTATGCTTAACGAGGAATTCTGTCTCTTCAACATTAAATTTCTTATTTTTAAAAAAATACTTCATTTCTTACTAACCTCAAAGACCAAAGAGCAGCAGCACAAATAGTGAACCACCAATATTTCACAAATCCAGTAAAGGGAGACTCAAAGCAATAGAGTAAGAAATGGGACAATTAAGAGGGAAAGCACCACTTAACATACCACCTGAGCATAAAGCAGCACCAAAATTTATACATCCAATGACAGCAGAATAAAACAAGATTAGCATCTTCTTCCACCAAATTACACCAGGGGCAAAAACTTTGTGACAGGGGTATTGGCACTCCTCTATTTTGGAATTCTCACTAAAACAAGTAACCACAAAAAGCTTGGACTTTGGGAGGTATTTTAAACTTCCACAAGTGATACCAATCATGCAAATCAAGAAATTATTGGACTGATCAAATAAAGCTGATAACTTTTTGACAGAAAACATGCCTAACTTGTTGTGCTCCCACACAATTCGATGTCTTTTCAATGGCATCAGATGTATTCCTTCAATAATGGCAGCCAGATCTTTAATCCAAACGAGTTCCCTCTCGAGTAAAGGTCTAGTAAAGAAACTGCTCCAATTCTGTTGGCAGAAACTGTTGTTGGATGAATACTCGATCAGTTTTGCATATTTATTCACCGCCAGCAAGAACAATCTTGGAAACACAACCCGAAATGGTTTATCACTTCCCCATTTATCAAACCAAAAAGGATATCTTTTCCATTCCCCACTAACCAACTGCAGCTTTCCAGGCCAATAAACCTCTTAATAGGCTGATGATCATGTCCAATATTTATCAACTCTCTCCATAAAATGAACATTTTCCTTTTATTTCTATCACAGGGCACCCAGGTTTGAATACTTGCACCATATTTGGCTATCTCTAGCCTTCGCCATAAGGAATTAGATTCTGTAGCATGTCTCCACCACCTCCTAGCAAGGAGAGCAAAACTTTTTATGTGAAGATTAGTGACCCAAGACCACCCAACTTCTTTGCTTTACAAACCTTCAACACACTTCACCTTAGCCATCTTTTTCTGCTTATCATGACCACCGCACAAGAATGTTCTTTGAAGCTTATCAATCTTCTTAGTGACACCCACTGGAGCCTTAAAGATTGACATATAATAAATAGGCATGCTAGAGAGGACTAAGTTAATGAGAGTGACTACTTCCAAAGGATAAATATTTTCTCTTCCAAAGAGCAAGATTTTCTTGGATTCTGCATATAACCGGTTTCCGTACTGCTAAACTACTTGGATTTGCACCAAGGGGGAACGGGGGATGCCAAGATACTGGAAAGGTAGCTGACCAATTTTACGTCCACAAGTACTGGCCAAATTCTCTACAATTACTTTTTAGCCCAGAACACAGCTCAAAGATCTTCAAAATCTGTTTACTATTTCTCAACACCACCTCCTCTGCCTCTATAAATAGAATAGTGTCATCTGCAAACTGTAAATGAAAAATAGATAAAGATGCAGAAAAAGCAAGAAGCACCTTTGATGAGATTGAGACTCTATGCCTTCACCAGAAACAAATGTAATGCTTCAGCAACCAAAATGAACAAGGCAGAAAGAGGATCCCCTTGCCTCAACCCTTTTTGCATGTGAAATTCATGTGTAGGAGATCCATTCACCAGAACTGACACCCAAGCAGTTGAAATACATTCCATTATCCAGCTACTCCATTTCGTGCCAAAGTTCATACAATTCATTACATGTTCCAAGAATCCCCAGTTAACACAACCATAAGCTTTTTCAAAATCACACCTCCAGTTACACTCTGTTCTTTTTTCAAAGAGTCAATCACCTCATTGGCAAGCAAAATGCCATCTATGATCTGTCTACCAGCAATAAGGCAGATTGTGTGTCACTCACTATATAACCAATCACATATATGAGCCTTTTAGCTATAACCTTGGCAAGAATTTTATACAAAGAATGTACCAGACTAATATACCTAAATTCGTTCAAGCTGACAGGATTCTCCACTTTAGGAATGCGAGTGATGAAAAAGGAATTCAATCCTTTCTCCAACATGCCAGTTCTATGAAACTCCAGCAAAAATTCCAGCAACTCATCCTTCATGAAATCCCAAGCTTTCCTAAAGAAAATTTTTTTCCACGGTGCAGGGCAGCATCTATGATAGAGGAAGTTCATAGGTTCGTCAGGTAAAATACAGCCACTCGTTTAGGTCATAGAAGAGAGGCAGAAAAGAACATATTTGGGAGATCACACCTCCAGTACAACCTCCTCAAGTCGAGTAAGAGGTTCACAAAAAGTCGGGGCAATTAAGGGCTCTAAAATAGGATAAGTAACATAGCATGCCTGCTTTAGCAGGAATGCTATTTTGGGAGATCAAAGGAATATAAGTTCCTAGCTCTATTATATATTTTTAGAACATGGGTATGAGCTACAGCTACTTATGTGTGTTTATGTGGATTGATGTAAAATAATACTCTCAAATCTTATTAATATCTGATGGCCTCTTTTGAATATCTCAATCAGCACTCTACCAACACCTAAAGAATTGTGCCTAAATTTTATAGAATAAAATTATTAATGGAAATCCATCTAATAACAACGGCATAAAAACATTCAGAAATCAGAAATACTTATCATCATGTAATTCTAGATATTCTCAACAGTATAGGTGACAAAGCATGTTGAACTTCATCATATGTCACTATTCTTCTTATTTATTTATTTATTGTCAATTGGTGACATTTGAAGCTAGAACGCACAGTAATCCTATCCCATGTAGAACCACTTGAGCTAATCTTCAAGAGGAATCAATTCTTGTAGGTTGTTGGTCTTTGGTTGAAGAAATTTCAAGATTCTACACCTAGCTGTATTGCTTAAAATTAATTTCTGAATTTTTTTTATTTTTTGATACAATTAATGGTTTAGCAAGATGAGATATTATAACCAAACATTGCAATTTTCAACCAACTTGTCCAAACAAATAATTAAATAAGTTGTGGGTGGTTATGTTCTCATCTTTGTTTTCCTTGCTTATCTTTCATCTCAGAAACATAAACATAATAAAAGCTGAGGAAAAGATACCGAAGCGAGCAGCAATTTATTCATGTAATAATAAACTTAAGAGGTAAACATCAACATAGTATATCATTGCGCCCCAAGTTAATGTGGTTTAGTTCATAAACCATAACAACTAGTAATATACCGTTGAAATAGTCCCAAATTAATCTCAATGACCATATGAGAATTGTAGGAAGCCATTAAGCTCATTACTTTCAATACGAAGAAATTTAAAATGAGACTTTCATGAATATTCTAAAAGAAAGATGAGGGTAATTTGAGTATTGCTTATGTAGGGTTTTCTAGGGCCTTATAAGAGTTGTTGAGAAAGGATGACAAAAGAAATTCAAAATCTGGGGCACTAGCCTTTTCTCATAGAAAGGATAATGATGATAAGAAAAGCTTCAGCTTCCTTTCTTGACACCAAAAATATTTGCTTCTAAAGCATTTTCTACACAATTCAAATAAGAGTACCAACTTTGAACAACACCACCTTTGTATAATACAATAAAAACGAAGGCACAGAGCTTACTCAACTTTCAACAAGAGTCGGGAATTTCACTCGCCTTTTAATGCTACCCACTCTATCATAACCTATACCAATCTTACTATGCATCAACTTCATGGCCAAATCTGCATTGCCTGCTTTTCTCAAGGCATTGATAAGAACAGTTGGGATTCTTCCTGGTATTTCTCTACCCCTATTAGCAACTTGCAGGCCTCCTTGACACGGCCTGCTTTGCACAGCACATGGATCATATCTTCAAAAGCTGTCTCCAGAATAACACCCATTGGTGCTAGATCATCCAAAATCTTGCAGGCCCTGGTTACCTTTCCTGATAGACAAAGCCCAATTGAGAGGGCCCTAAAAGAAGCTGCAGTTGGTGTGATACCTTTATTGATCATCATATCCCAAAGCTTCATTGCGTCCTCATTTTTATGTTCCATGAAAAGCCCACTTATGAGTATTGTGCGTGTATAAACTGTCTGATCGCATCCTTCATCTTCCATCCTATTAAAAAGGGCTAATGCTTCATTGACCCTCCCACACTCTGCAAGGGCGTCAATAAGGGCATTGTAACAATATGAATCCCGTGGCAGCCTTTCTCGACCATATCTTCAAAAAGTTTCTGAGCTTCATCCACTCTACCAGCCTTGCCCAACCCATCAATGAGGCTAGAATAAAACAGCTCTACAAAACTTGAGATACTCCATGGCCTCGTCTAACCTTCCAGTCTTACACAAACCATTGACAATGGCCCCATATTAAACCTCATCTGGTTCAAGCCCATCAGTTTTCATCCTCTCAAATAGTTTTAATGCCTCTTCCATCCTTCCACATTTTGCAAAAGCATCTATCAAAGTTGTATAAATCACCAAATTTGCTTTAACCCCTTTCTGAATCATATTCTCAAAAACAGCATATCCTTCTAGACATTTCCCTTCTTTACACAGTCCTCCAATAATCAAACTATAAGCATGAGACGGAACTTCACATCCCTTCTCCCCCATTTGATGATACAAACCCAAACAAGAATCAAAATTCCCCTCTGAATAACATGCCTGCATCAATGTCATATAAGTAATCTTATCCGGCTCCAAATTTATTGTCTCCATAGCTCGTAACATTTCCATTGCTTTCTGGGTTTTTCCAGCCTAACAATATCCTTTAATCATGGTATTATAACTCACTACATCTGGTCTAATTTTTCCGTTCTCCATTACCTCGAAAACCCGCTCTGCAGATTCAATAAACATAGAATTGAACAATCCATTAAGTAAAAAATTGTACGTATATAAACTAGGTTCAATGCCATTCTCTTTCACTCTTCGCCACACCCACAATAACTCCTCAACCAACCCAAGTCCCCCAAAGTTCTTAATCAAAGAATATGCCGATGACATTGACATTACAAGCCCCGTTTCTTTAAGCTGGCCAAATAAAAAGCTCACTTTTACCAAATCATTTGCTAAAGCTAAAACACTTATCAAAGAAACATAGCATTCCAGCTTATGGGTTTATTTTTATTGCTTAGCAGCCCATGTAAAGAATCTCAAAGCCACGTCAGGTTTGTTTTGAACCTCAACAGATGTTAAAACAAAAGCAACAAAATTTGGTGACAACTTGATCAAGAACTTGTGGCAGAAACAGGGGCGGATCATAATGGGGCCAGGGGGAGCCCTGGTCCCCCAAAATTTTTGAAATCCCTTATTATAAATATGTATTTATATTAAATACATTTAAATTGACATCTTCAAAGTAAAATTATTATTTTTAATTTTATGCATTGACAAAATAAATTAAAATAATATTGTTGTTTATTTATTATTTACAAACACTTAAGATTAATAAATTTATTACAAATATTAAGTCACAACCATATAAATTTTAAAAAAATCAAATTGATTTTTTAATTTCTCGACATAACTTCTCTTTTTATATATTTTAATTTATTTTATATTTTTGTGACCGTTTTCAATGTGTTTTGCTTAATCTTTTGAGTTACCACTTGTCAACCATCTTTACAAAGCTAAAATTATTGTTATAGTTTTTTTAAAATGTATGTACATGTATTTTTTTTTTTTCATATGAATAATCTTAAATCTTGTGTTTTGTCAAAAATTAGGGATAATTCTTTCTTAATTTCGGTTATAGTACTATATAAATTGACTTGTCTTAACCACTTATAATTTTTTTTTTTTTACAAAACTTGATGCTTTCGATTATTGAGATTTTATTATGAAAATTAAATTGATAAATTTATAAATCATTAAAATTTATATGTTTTTTTATTTTTTATTAGTATATTATTTGGATACATCTTTTAGATTAAAATTTGTTTGAAAAATATCTCAAACGAAAATAAGATAAATATAATTTTAATTGACCCTTCAAGATGCGTCACTGGACGGAAAGAGTCTAAATTTGATTCCATGTTAGAAGAGCCATCCAAAAGATTAAGAATTTGGCTTACCCAAGGAGATGGCTGCAAGTCTTGAGGATTTGTAGAGGCTAAACCAGAGATATTAAGGAAGGGCTCTATCCACTAGAGAGGAGCAAGATAACTAGGAGGGAGTATGAACCTGGAGGAGAAAATGGAGATTGAATTAGATAACAGTTTGGAAGGAATTGGTCATAGAGCTGCTCATGGGCCCGGCCCGTGAACAGGTCTATGTGGAGACCGGAGTGAGGCGGGATATATAAAAAGTAGGTAGGTTTCACCTGGGTTCTTTTCATCATGGCTTTCGGGTGCTGAGCTGACTGGTGAGAGAAGTGTGATAAAATTCAAAAATCACCTCAGAAAAAAATAGTATGAAATGGTTATTTTATGTCATTATATATTTTTATTATTTAAATCATGTTACGTAATTAAATTTTAAGAAAAAATTAATTATTTATTACACATTATATTAATAAATTGTTGAAATAAATATTTATTATTTAATTATTATATATAATATATAATAAATAATTGATTTTTTTTAATTTAATTACATGATATAATTTAAATAATAAAAATATATGTTCACGTGAAATAACTGTTTCATACAATTATTTTTCTCAACTTATATATCTAATAATAGACACTTCAAAAATGAAAGTTTTGACCGTTAGACTGTTTGACAAAAAAAATATTAAACAACGCCACATCACCTTTAACATAACAAAAATGCTAGTCAAAGTGTAGGGGTTTTTATGTAAAGACACGTCTGTTTTGACTTAAATTTCAAAAACTCGAATCAGAATTCAATTTAATTATATAAAAAATTAGCAACTCAAATACGTGCAATCCGAACTTGAAATAACTTAAATATGAAACAATTTGAATTCGATTTGATTTGAATCCGAATAATTTAAAAAAATTAATTCAAAATTATTCAGATATAAATTAAGAATAATTTTATTTTAAAAAGTAATTTAATAAATATAATATAAATTTTTAATTTATTTTAATTTTATAACTTTAAATTATCTTTTAAAACTTTTTAATATTATTACAACTTTATATAGTTTTGAATATTATCCTTCTTAATTATGATTAAAAAATAAAAAATAAATTTTTATTATTGTAATTAAATTAATTTTTTATGTTTATTAGTATATATTATAATTTTTTTTTTTACTTTGATAAAATAATTAAATAGATCGATAATGATCATTTAAAAATAAAAAATAATTGATAATAATTCATTAAAACAAATTATAATTTTTTTTTTATATTGTTGTATTTGACTTACTACTTGATAAATTTATTTCAACAATATCATTCATCGTATGATATATATCGTAATTCAAATAGACTCATATGGGCATATTAGTATATTACACATATGACTTATAATTGGTGGTATTCTATTAATATTGGATTGATTTAAAAAATGATGATCTTTTGAAAATTTTACATTGAATCTCGTTGGTATAAAAATTGAAACCTGAGAAGATTTTGTTTGATTAAAAGTGAACCAATACCTATAATGAAATATTAAGTAAAACTATTTTAGTTTAATAAAAAAAGTAAAATCACTTATTTTTTTATTAATATAAAAAATTAATTTTAATTTAAAGCATATAAATTATAATGTTTATCTTTATTTTTTTACTTTTTATCTCTCAATGAAATTAATACCATTATATAAAAGTTGTTCCCAAGTGGTAGACCTGCTTAAGAGTCGGGTTACTCGCTCAAGTCCGAAGGTTCGCCCATATTTAGGAGGGTTTGGACATAAATATTAGATCCGAAATATGAGCTTGGGCAAAAAAAATGAGGCCCGTTTAGAAAATGGACCTGGCCTTGGCTCCAACAATCAAGGCCAGGCCTTGGTCCAACAATCAAAGCCGGAGCCCGGTCTGGCCCGACCCATTTTTCATTTATATAATATAATATAATATTTTTATATTTTATATAATATGTAATTTATATGATATAAAAAAATATAATATTATAGTGTAAACATTTAAAAATATGTTAAGTTATTCATGTCTTAAAATTTAATAAAAAAATATATTAAAATTGAATAATAAAAAAATATTTATTTAAATTTTTTTAGAAAAAAATAATATGGACGGATTTGGACTACATATTTGTAAATATGAACGGACTTGAATAAAATTTAAGACTCATATTTTAGAGAGGGCCGAATTTTGACAAACATATATCATATAGATACCTTATCTCTATCCGATTTGAATGGCTAATTGAAGGGCAATCATAATTGAGTTGCTCTATAGCTTGCCACGTGTGTGTCAAGCTTATCTTTTCTTTTTCTTTTTTATAATTTTGATGGAAAAAAAAAAGCAAAGAAAAAAAAAGGAAAAAGAAAAAAAAAAGGAGAAAAAAAATAAAAATTGTTATTTGAAAATTATTTAAAAAATTGTAACTGATATCTTTAAAAAAAATCTATTAACTTTGATTATGTAAGTAAATAAAATAATAACTTTATTGAAAATAATAATAAATAAATAAGAAAACCATATCAATAATAATACAATTAAAATGAATAAAAATATTCAATTAATATTAATTATGAACAAATTTTAAAATCCTATATACGTTATGCACAATAATAATAAAAAAATATATACTTATATACATAGTCATTTAAAAAAGAGTAAACAGCTATGATACGAACGAAGAATTTGATATAAACATTAATATGTTTTTTGAGAACAAGAATATCAATATACACACATTAGTTATTAATAACTAATGTGTGGCTGCTGTCACTTATTGATAACTAATGTGTGGCTGCTGTCACTTAATGTGTTTAAATATAAACCTACATGAATTCTTAAGCTAGGTATGCTAAGTAATTAAAAGAAACTAGGGCTAAACAACAAGCTCAAACAAACTAATTAAAAGTAGTCCACCTAATAAATAACATAAGCCAACATGCCTAATAGATTAATGAAATAACATAGGCCCACATTAAACAACTAGGCTAGGCTGCCCCCTATACAGCTTGTATCACATGGATTAAAGCTGGACCTTTTTCATTCAAGCCCATCTTGAATGTTGAGATCGTGCTTGATAGATTTGTAGACTTGGCCCAAGTGGATTGCACCAACCTTTGCATTGCTTCTTTGATCTTCTTAGCTCTTGAACTTGTGATTGGCCCATCTAGAACTTGCAATGGATTTTTAAGACTTGATCCATCATGGTTCCCATCACCTACTTTTTCTTCTTTCAGCATATTCATGCTCTTCACCTGAACCAGTACCTATTAAGTTCCTATGATCAGAGGAATCATAGTATTCAGTCTCATATCCATCTTCATTCATTGTACCTTCCACATGCTCTTCATCCTCCTGCTCTTTACCCTCATTCTGAACCTTATAAGTTTCATCATCAGTTACATCTTCCACATGTGCAAAAATAGGGACAATAGATTTCCCTTTGAATTGCCTGAACTTCACTAATCACTCTAGCTAATTGTAACTCCTCATCACTATCACCATCAGACAAATACCTTACTTTAAGAAGATAAACATCGTCATCAACCTCATGCTCATCATATTCACCCTCTTCACCAGTCCTATCAACAACCTCATGTTCATTCCCATGCTTTGAACCAGCATGTAAACCATCATGGCAAGCACCTATCTCTTCACCTAAACTGGTAGATTGCTCTATAGGTGGTCCAGATAATAATAAAGGCCCATCTAATACTTCTGGGGTGCCTACTTTATGCTCTACATACAAATCTATCACTTTATATTTAACCCAATAATTCAACATATTTATAGTGCTACTATCATTCCAAATCACCCTAAGCCCATAATCAAATTACCTACTTCTAGGCACATAGTAGTATACAATGGATACACTATGATAAGCAAAGCCTTTTTCTACTATGTTACACAATTCAAAATAAGAAATGGTATCTGGATCCTCTCTTATCCTTAATCTTGTCCCACCATCATATCTTAAATGTAGATCACGTACAAACTTACCCCCCCGCATGCAAGTTAATATAAAACTCATCTGAATCACTCATTTGCATTTAAATATTCAAAATGTAGTCAAAATCCACTTTCAAACAAACATAAAAGGACCACTTTCATCAATGGCAAACACAAAGCAAAACTCACAGATATTTTAATAATACATAAAAAGCCTAACAAATAAATTCCTAACAAACATAAAGGGACCACTTTCAAAGTTTGGTCTAACCTTTTTATTGAAAAAGTGTGATAAACAGAAAAGCTTAAAAGCTTTCGATTTCACTGGATTTTTTAAATAAATTTTTTTCAAACAGAATAAGTCCTATATATAAACACACTAATCAAACTTTAATAGATGTTTAAAATAAGTAAATAATAATAAAAAAAAACTCCAAAACCCATAAACCCTAATCATGACAGCTTTCGAGTTTAATGGGTTTTTTAATTTTTTTTTCTTCTTAATCTCGATTCAACCAGAATAGACCCTAATTATATTGAAATCATTATTAATTCACTACCTATACACATAAATCAAACTTCAATAGATGATTAAAACAAACTCGAGATAATAAATCTAATTAAAGCAAAAATCTCAAAAACCCATAAATCCTAATCGTGACAATCTTGAAAAAAGCCAATTGACCTTATCTGCTCAATACTATTTGTCTTGAATTTTCTCCACTATGCTGCGGATTTGTATCAATCAATAAAAAAAAAAAAAAACAATTTGGGGCTTTGGAGTTTATGAGTTTTTTATATTTTAATCTTCTCCTAGATTTGGGGTTAGGGTATTTTTTTTTTTGTTTTAACCAATTTATTTTATTAAAGATGTTTTTTATATTAAAAGTTTTGTTTTTTAATTGTTGAAATTAATGAGATGACATGGCATTTTAAATGCCATGTCATAAAAAACGTCCCTTTTATGTATACGTGGACTGTCATGTGTATATAAATGACGATCCGTTACTTATTTAACGGGATTCAGATGGATTTCGAAATCAGGTTCAATTGGCGCAATATAAAAGTTCGAAAATATATTGACTCAAATAAAAAGTTAGAGATTAAAATGACTCAACTAATATAATTTGAAGACTAAATTTATCATTATGTCTTTTGAAATCCAAAAGCATAAGGTTCCAAGGTCTAGTGGACTTGTCATTGACTCAGTGCAACCTTTTTTGGATCAATACCTATTTTCTTTGAGGTTATGCTTCTAAGCTGAATGGGCTTTGGCATGGGGTCGGGCTGTTGTGTAATTCCCTTGTCATGCAATTAGGCCCTCGAAGCAGTGGGCTGGCCAATCCTCGAACTGCCTCGTGAGGATGAGTCTCGAAAAGCAATTTGGTAAAGATGTTGCAAGAGCGAGTAAGTGATAAGTGGTTAATTTGTAGATCAATGAGAGAATTTTTAGCTGTTTGCTGGGAAAAAATGACGCCATGATGGCACTCGCACTAGCTACTGGCTAGAGCTTTTCCTTAGACTTCGGGAGTTCGTATGCCCTGCTTATTGAAACAAAATCGTCAAAGCTGATCCGATCGAAGTATAATCTGACATTAACACCTTTGAACTTGACTATGAAACTTTTATCCAAGGATTAAAGAAATTTTTGGCTAGTTTACAGATGATACATAGAGAATTCCAGTCTGCTTTCAAAAGCCATTGGGTTAGGATTCAATAATCTTCCAATTATCTCATTCCATTTTCAAGGTGCTGATCTAAGAGTTGAGCCTAAGAGCCTATTTTATTTAGTTGAAAAGCGAAACAGATGACGGTGATGATCCTCTATCGGTGATAATATATTATCATTCACTAGATAATCCAAGTGGTTTTAGAATCATAGACGCTAGTGCACTCGAAAATAAATCAGATAATTTTGAATATGATATAAAAATATGATCTATTTAATAAATATAAAAATAATGTAATAAACACGATTAACACGATACAATATTATATTTGTATTTAATATTTTGACATATTTAATAATTTATGTTATGTTTATATTTATACAATTGATATCGAAAAAAAACACAAAACACAACGTGCATATACAAATTATCAAGTTTATCCGAAATCCAAAAATATAAAACTTTTCTTTTCTTTTCTTTTAAATACTATCACGAGTTGACATGGACTGCCGGTTTAGAAAATTGTTTTGGTTCACCAGATTAATTTGTCCAAGCTTATTCGGGTGGCAACAAGATTTTCTCAAATTGAATGTGTTGGTTTCCTGGCTTATCTAACTTGGATTCTCTCGATGACTTTCAAGACTATTGATAAAAGAAGCCAAAATTCTGGATGAGCGTAAGGCAGCTAGCGTCTAAAAGGGTGGCGAGAAGGGGTGAAAGCTTTAACATGTCGGTATCCGACTGGGTCGACCAACAGGTTGGACGGTGTTGCGGCTTTCAACTTTCATTTGGGAACACATGTTTCTGGGCCTAGGGAGTTTTCCTTCAAACTGTTCTCTGTGGATGGGGCTCTTCCACTCAAGCTGATAGTTTTGGTTGAAAATTACTGTTTTGGAAATGCTCTTCTACTTGAGAACATATTTATACTCTCTTTTCCATCATGAAATATGCATGCAAATGTCCCTTCCTTCAAATTTTAGTATATATATTTCAGAGATTTATGAAAGGGGAATCAAAGAAACAAATGAAAAATTATTAAAACAAAAGGAAAAGGAGAGAAAATAAAATAAAATAAAATAAATGCCGACCAGGTAATCATGGGAATTTACTTTCAACAACTATATTGTGTTCTTCTCGGGGTAAAACATTCAACAAGAATTTAAAATTGCAGCACATAAAAAAAAAGAAAGATTTTCTGACTTGTTTTTGAAAATGAATGCTTAATTGAGGAACTTCCAAAATTAAAAAAAAAAAATACAAAAGAAACTGTACTAAGTAATAATTTTTTTTTTTAAAAAGAAAAAAAAAATAGCTCACATGTATTTTAGGTTCATTCAAAATGCCATATTATTTCATCATAAAATATTTACTTAAAAAAAGATTATAGTAATTTTTTTGATTATAAAGATCTTGAACTAGATAACCCAATAATAAAAGCTTGAATTAATAGGAATAAGATCAAACTTTGAAATTCTCGTACTCCACGAAATCTCCCCCCATCCATGGCAGCATTAAACAGCGTCGCCAGCCATAAACCTTCAGCACTTGTCAAACCCATCATCGAATCCCAGAAGTTCCCCAATCTATCACCAATTCTCCTCTCTACCCGTCTCTCTTACAAAGCCAACCCAAACCCATTAAAGCTCAGAACCAAAAAGAGAAGAAATTGGGTCATTGAATCAGTCACAGAGGACAAAGAGTTGGCTCCATCGGAGACTAGCCATTCGGATGAAGCAAAGAAGCTTTTGTTCCCAAATGGGTCCAAAATTTTAGAGGCTTTTTCTTCTTCTTCAGAGAAAGTAGGTGGTGGTGGTGATGATGATGATGATGATGATAAGTTGAGCAGTAGAGCAATCAATGCCTCTATTGTTCTTGGATTTGGCACACTAGCTGTATCTAAGTTGCTTACAATTGATCATGATTACTGGCATGTAAGTTATCTCCTAGGTTTGCATTTTTTATATTTTCTAAAATTTTAGTTCCTGCTTTACTTAGAATTGAATCAATAATTCGTTGCAAAATAGCTTCTTTCTCTTGGTTTGCTCTTGTTTTCTGATAGGAATTTACAATCGATAACATTTTTCCTCAGTTTCACTTCTTTCTTTGCTAGAGTTGGTTAACCTCTGTCGTTCTTCATTTTATGATTTTAATTTTGACAATTGTTGAGGTGTTTATAGCTTTCTAAACTAACCATGAACGCTGAAGCTTTGCTTGGAAAAAAAAAGGTGGTCTTCATTTATGATTTATCTAACTTAATTTTTTGTTTTCTTGAAGGAGATATACTGATAAATTTCAGGTGTATGTAGTTTTGCTTTCAAAAACCAAGTGAATTGGACATGATTTGTAGAGCTTTTCCCTAGATAAGAATTAGCATGTACCAAGGTTGTTTATGTGCGTGGAAGCTGGAATCCTTATAATAAAATGCAGTGAAAATTGAAGTGCTAGAGTCTAGAGATTGATTTTCCTGCTAGTTATTGCATTTTGTATCTCAGCATTTATTTGATTATTTTCAATGATTATCAGGGATGGACACTTTTTGAGGTACTCCGATATGTTCCAGAACATAATTGGATTGCATACGAACAAGCTCTTAAAGCCAACCCAGTGTTAGCCAAAATGGCAATAAGTGGGATAGTCTATTCAATAGGAGATTGGATTGCACAAGTAAGTTTCTCCCCCTCCCCCCACCCTCTCAATAAATGCATTAAACTTAAACATATGTTGCATTCAGCTCATATTGTGTAACCTATGTGTAGTGTTATGAAGGAAAGCCTCTTTTTGACTTTGACCGGACACGCATGTTCAGATCAGGCCTTGTTGGATTTTCTCTCCATGGATCCCTTTCTCATTATTATTACCAATTTTGTGAGGTAATTGTTGTCGTTCATAGTTTATATGTTTTACTGCTTTGATTTGTCATTTTACCATGGAGCACTGAAATCAGTCACTTCGAGTTCCAGGCACTGTTTCCTTTCAAAGACTGGTGGGTGGTTCCAGCAAAAGTTATCTTTGACCAAACAGTTTGGGCAGCAGTCTGGAACAGTATCTACTACGTGGTTTTGGGGTTCTTGCGATTTGAATCCTCGGGTAATATCTATAAAGAACTGAAGGCAACATTTTGGCCTATGCTGACAGTAAGAAGCTTTTCTTCTGTTTCTCTCGATGCAAATTTTGGGTGTCATTGATTGTGGTATGCATTGAAAATCTAGGATGTAGTTTAACCATGATTTTTGCTAGACTGAAATTCTATTTCAGGCCTTATTTTTTAAGAGCAAGATTCATAATATATACTCTTCCCCGCTGTTTATTTTTCCATTAACCACTGTCACTGTGAAATGTGGCAACAAGTCTTATAGATTCCTTGGTGGTTTTAAGAAACATTTCAGATTTATACAAACCTCAAAGATTCTACCTCCTGTTCAAGATGTATTGGAGGATTTAAGTTTTCTTCAACAGTGTGGCCGCGGACCTTAAAATCAGCATAGACAAAAAACTGCCCAGAGAAAGAGAAACCCCCTCTTCTCAGCAAATTGTATATTTAAAATAATAATAAATAACTGGCTTCAAATAAGCTTTAAATCACAGCCACCTGTCAAACCATGCCTATGCTGTGAACTGTTTTGATTGATTTCCACTGCTTATAATAGTGAATGGAGAAACTGTGTATTTCTCTTTGTAATCTGTATAGCTTTTTGGTGGTAATGAAAAATCAAAAAAGAAAAATTCATATGGTGAAGTGGTTCACCAACATTGGTGCACTCCGAAGATTCATAGTGCTGTAAGCAACCTGAATTATTCTGCCAAATAATTCTACTAGAGGTTTCCATATTGGAAATATTTGGAAACTTGACTATTGACTGCTATGTTTGTTCTGTACTTGGGTTTGATCAATGTGCAGTTAACCACCTTTTTATTTGTATCTCATGCTAAACACGATTTATTGTTGATAAATCACACGACACTTTACAGGCAGGTTGGAAACTTTGGCCATTTGCTCATGTGATTACCTATGGTGTGATACCTGTTGAACAAAGGCTTCTTTGGGTTGATTGTGTGGAGCTTATCTGGGTAACGATATTGTCAACGTAGGTATCTGTGTCATCTAATCTGTGAAGAAATATGTAACAGTTTCTGCACCATGTTCTTAGTGTATTGTTTAGTTGCTACAAGTGTATCATAGTTTATTAGGTGTTAGTCTGACTTTTTCTCTCCATTTTCTGTCTTCCTCTTGTCTCCTGCATTATTGACAACCAAATTGCAGAACCAGGATTATATGCTATTCAGGCCTCTAAATGTTTATCCTTTTCTCATTAATCTCTGTATAATTGTTGGACATTTTCTTTCTAGTTGGTCTCTGTTTTGACAAATCTTCATATATGATACTATTACACATTAGCTTGTCATATAATGTGATACAGTTCCTTGTTAACATCTTTTGAAGTATTGTGCAACATAATTTGCTGGTTTTTCTCTTTCTTTCAATACCTGTTATATTTGTTTCAAGTGTTTCAATAGGACTTCCTTTCTAACACTGGCTAATTCTTTTTCTTGAAGTTATTCTAATGAGAAATCAGAAGCACGAGTATCTGAGGCAACAATGGAAGCAGACTCTAGTTCATCAAGCAATCCTCCTAAGGTACAAGACAAGTAGACAACTACACTCCTACTCTAGGAGAATCTTTTGAACCCTTAGGCACAAGTATTCTTGTAGCACTCTCCACTGAATTTTGTTTGATAAGTGAATGTTTACATAGTATCACCAAATTCAGAAGCTAATTTTAGATTCCATTTCACGCTTTTTTTTATAAAAAAAATTTAACCAATTGAAAAATTGATTTATGGTACTGAAGTTCATCTTTAGGCACCCACTCCCCTGCCACCTCCTTTCCCCTCAACCTTTGGCTTAAACAGAGTGGAAGAAGACCAACTGACTAGCATGGAACACTACATCCATAGTGCACTAATGTATTTCTATCTTGAATGTTATTTGTCAGGAATAAACGAATTCGAATCATGTGTCATAGTTGTCAAGAGAGACCAGCAACATCATTTTGGTGAGTCAAAACCCAAGATTGATTGCTGAGGAGTACTTGTGGTGAAAGAGTAATCGAAATCAAAAGTTCCCTACCGAAGGAATTTCACCGATATACAACAACATATAACTCTTTTAACTTTTCTACATTGGTCTTTCAGGTATAGAGAGCAAAGGAAGGGGGGAGGTGGATCTAGCAAGATTCCGCCCTTTCCCTTCCAAAATAACTTTTAAGATTGGGTTCTAGTTCCTAAATGTATAAATTAGTTATTCGTGTATTCAACTGGCCTTCAATATGTTATTAGGGTCAATTAATAATCCATAAAATATATTCGTACAATATTCTACATTTGGTTTCTGTATCTTTGTATTTTGAGCTCTCTTTCGTTTGTCTTTTATATCATTATATAAAATCCCTAATGTATGCTTCTTTTGCCCGCCTTTATCCCATGGCAAATGGAAATTCCTAAACAAAAGACGTTTTGGAGAGAATGACTTGACGCTTCATATGTGTTGAAATACTTTAGCCAATTGGATTAAACAAGGATGTACTATGAATTATGCATATATGTCACTTATGCTATAAGTGATAAACGGTTTTCCTTTATTATTAGTAAAGAAGTAGAAAGTTATTTAGTACTAATCAGATTAAATCCAAAAAATAAAATACGCATTGTAAAGTAATTATAAAAGGTTATAATTATGAGATCCTTATACATAAAAACATCATTCCTAAATTTAGTTATTGGTTAATGCACATTGAATTATTTGGATCCACTCCAACACTTTCTTCTGGTAAAACCAAAAGAATTGATCTCAACAACCCTGAGATTGTTTTCTCAGTCTTCTTGGAAAACTCTTTAATCTAATCCTCTTGGCAACCCTAATAGTCGTTTCTCTCTTTCTAGCTCTTTAAGAGTTCTTCCCAGCTTTCATTCCAATCCTCTTGGCAAACAAATCACTTGACAGTTTCAAGAATTATCATTTTCAACAGCCTAAGGCTTACTTATCACATTAAGATCGGCAATCCCGAGTTTTAATCATCATGTCTTCTTTGCAACCTCAAGAGTTGATTTTCCTTATTTTCAATGGCCCAAAGCTCACTATCATATTAAGACCGGTAATCTTGAGCCTTAACCATCTTGTCCTCTTGGCAACCCCCAAGAGTTGATTTTCCTTATTTTCAACAGCCCAGGGCTTACCTATCACATTAAGATCGGCAACCATGAATCTTAATTTTCTTGCCCTCTTGGCAATCCTAAGAATCGATTTCCCTTCCCAGTTCCGGCATCGTTGAGTTTTGAATTATTTTCAACAGTCAAAGGCTTACCTATCAAATCAAGACCGACAACCTTAAATCACCTTTTTTTCTTTTTGGATAAGTAAGTGTTTTATTTATCCAGAAAGCAGTTAAACTGCTACATCCAACATCATGTGCAACATGTACTTAAAGCTATACATACTTAAACAATACTTGAACAAAACTTAAGACCACTAATCAATCAGGGAACAATAGCAACATACTTCAGCAATACTTAAAACTATACCAGAATGGACAAAGATCCTAGGAAAAAAGAGACAGTCCCCAATCTGCATCCAATCTTCGGTTCACTTCATCAGGACTAATGTTCTTGAGCCCCAACAATCGCATTCTGACGATCTCTTTTATCTGCTCAATGATGGCTCCTTGTGTGGATTGAAGGCGATTAAAACACCTATTATTTCTCTCCCTCCAGATCGAGTAAAGAAAGGCACTCCATGATAAACGCAAAATAACAGAAATGAGAGTTTTTCCTCTGATTCTGTTTACTGCCCATTGCAGCTCTGCTTGCCAGCTCCTTATGCTTCTATGAAGTTGACATAAGCATAGTATATGCCCCCAGATTTCCTTTGAATAGTCACATTCGAAAAATATATGATTCCGGATTTCTTGCTCAGTTTGACATAGCTCACATTTGCCATCCACCTCCATGCCCCATGACATCAATCTGTTCTTTGTAGGCAGTTTGTCCAATATAGCCATTCAAGCCTCCACCTTTTTTCTTTTGGCAACCCCAAAAGTAGAATTCTCAAAACCAATTTCGGTGACCCCGAGTTTTGGTATAAAAAATCCAATTCCTTTTCTTTATCATCCTAAGGTTTTCTCTGGCAACCTCGAGAAAAAAATCTCTTACATTAAACCCAATTCCAGCAACCTCGAATTTTGGTCTGGCAACAGATTTCGTTAGATTAGTTTCAACACTCTTCTTTCGACAATCCTGAAAAAAGTTCTTTGCTTTCACCTTGAACTATGGACCTTGTAAACTACGTTAGGTCTGATATCTTTGGATTACTTAAGCAATCTTAACGAGTGCGACATGGGGCTTCTAACTTTTAATGCTTATTGTGTAAAATTTGCGTTACAAGGCTTTGAACGTTGCGTGGACCAAGCTTGATCAAAGGGGGCAAACTGTAAGTAAAATTTTGCAACCTAATAACCTAGGATTAAAAATGGTTTTGATGTCTTATAATCATTCTTGGACCTTTGGAAGTTTGGGTAAATTGGAATTGATGTAAAAATCGTGCATTAAAAATGCTGTCTAATTGAGAGCTTAATAACTTTTTCAAATAAAAAGAAATATCGGACAAACTTTATGTGGTTGAAAATAGCATTCAATTATCTTTCTTTTGATATATATGATAAGCTCAAATATAATAAGTATTCAACAAAATATAACTGAAATATGAAACATGTTTTGAAATCTGACATACCTTTAGTATTTTTAGCATTATCTTAGAGAATAATTTTAATTTTTGAGCAAAATCAGTTGCATTTGAAATTAGACTCTTTAAGCTTTTCAACAATATAACTATCACTTAATTATGGCATTGGAAGAAAAAATTATTGTTGTTTGAATTTGAACCTATGAAGCTGGAAAATGGGTGCTGCTCGACAATACCATTTGTTGGTCGACCCTCCCTATTTTTGGCCGAATTGATTTATTTAAAATTTTCGAGATTTATCCTCCCAAAATCATAATGGCAGCCGTTATATTATTTTATGGGAGATAAATATCCGAATTTTAGCCTAAATCCGAAGTTAGATTGTTGATCACCACTCACGTGCTAAAAATCTGAAGCAATTTCATTTTTTTGGAATTATCTCAGTATTTATCACTTGAGATAATAAATTCCAGAAATTATCTTTCTCACTTGATGGAGTCGAAGTCCTATCACCAATCCTATCCATTCCACCATGCTTTGCCTATAATTAAAGTCCTATATTCCTTATTTTCACAACACAAATTTATTCTTAACTCTCTTCATTTTCTAAAAGTTGTTCTTTTCATGCTATTTTGTGCTTGTCTAGCCTTCAAACCGCTCGATCATCACTGATGCTCGGCTTCCTAAATACAAAAACACCATTCGGTTACCATCTTTGCTCAAGCCGTCCAAAGGACCAAACTGCCATCACTGTCGACTGGTTGTTCTTTAGCCTATCCACGTCATCCTAACCACATCATAGTTGCCACATCACTTGCCACATAAGCCATATCCATCCACGTCACCTTCGACATGCTGGTTCACTTACGCTAGCTAGTGCCTGCCGATCGGCTTGTTGCTTCTGACTGACGTGTCTGCCCTTAACACATCATCTGTCATCGCCTCGTCACCACTGCATCGTTAATACCATATCAACGTCTCTACCTCAGTTTTCACCCAAATCGGCCCAACCTAATCCAGTCCATAGTCCCAGATCGACCGTCATCGTTTTGGATCTAATACTATGCAGACCCATTTTGGAATTCTTAACTCTTTTACTTCAATCTTGTTATTAGCATGACAAGCATAATACACTAAACTGTCCACGCCTATTCATCATATAACATAAGAATGTATGATGACATGCCATATTTTTACATAATTTAATTTTACTAAAGATTAGTTCTACCCTGCATATTTTCTTGGATAATGGATAATTGCTTCTTTTATTGTTAAGTATGCTATAAACATGTGAACATGACAAGTATGCCATTCTAACATGTCATGTAGCCCTAGGTACATATTTCGCATAAATATACCTTGGAGGTATATTTATATGTTATATAGTCTAGGGATATTTTTCCCATCTTCATGAACTAAGTATATTTTATTTTATCCTATACATTATGTATGTTCTGCTTGAGTGCTATAATATGATATAATGCATCATTCAATAGTCGATACACCATCCAAGATTGTCAGTCTACTTGCATCTTTTTAGATGCATGTGAGACAACACAGGATAAAAAACTATTCAGAAGTGTATGACTTTAGGATTACTGGTGAGATATGCTCTTTAATTTGTAACCCTGAAAGAGTTCTAATTTGAAATGGAAAAGTAGAGGTTTGGGTTTTCCCAAGTAGGGTTGGGAGTTATGATTTCTCCTATATTCCATACTTAAAACTCTGAACTAAATTTTCTGTTAAAGATGAGACTTTTGATCCTGAAACCGATCTTGATTCTCATTATTTAAATAAATCAAGTGCTTTCTCCTAATCGATCCTGGACTGACACTAGAGCAATAAGGGTGAAATCCGCACTGCTCATAGCATGCTTGTAGTGCAATGCCATAGGTAATGGTGCAGGTTCCAAACAGTGTAGCTTGGCACAACTAGTGGGCAGTGTAGCTCGGCAGTGCGGCTTGTCATAGCTTGTAGACAATGCAGCTTACCACAGCTCGCAAGAAGAGCATTGCAGTGTATAGGTTGTGCAGCATGTACCAAAGATTATTCAAAACGGTTAGCCAAAGTGGGTTATTGCATGAAGAGCAGTGGAGCTAACACCCAGAACGAGTGACAGGTTCTTGGGTTTACTTCACATTCTGAATATTTTGGAGACCATGACTTGGAGGTCAAATATAGAGAAGTTAAAAAGTCTTCTTCTTAACTTTTTCTGTAACGCAAGTGCGTCTTCTTTCTTTTGAATATGTGGCACATTTCTAATTGTGCTATCATGTAACCAATTATTATTGCATGTGATCAAGAACATTACTCAAGACAAGTTGTACCTTTCACTTATCCCACCATCCATGTTTCATGCTACTTTCACTTAACTGAAATTTCACAATTTCTCACTCTCACTTATAACTTCTCTTGGTTGGTTTACAAATAGTGATCATAATGCTTCATTTTGGGATTTTTTTTAACAAATTGACGAATTTTGGCTCTAAAGATTTTCTCTGCAACTTTTTCTGTATTTTTTTTTTTGGTTGTATTTACTTCATCCACCATCCCTTCCACCTTACTCAACCATCTTCAATCTTCATTATTACCACTTGTCACCGCACTTGTTTAATAGGATATGCTCCAACCTTTTTCTCCACCATCTCCAACCGCATAATGGTTAGTGATTTGCAACATTTCCTCCATCTACCTCAAAACCTTTATCAATTATTCCAAAAAAAAAAAGGAAAAACTTATGCTAATTTTATAAGTTTGTAAGAACTACGAGAAGAAAAAAAAAAAAAAAAACAGAATTTGCAAAAAGGAGATAAAAGTCCAATACATATATGTAAACCTGTCAATTCTTACTCGAACCCGAAAAACCAACTTGATCTATCCGAACCCGAATTTGATCCAACCTAATTTGACCTTAAAAAGTCAACAACCCAAACTCGAAATGACCCAAAATGACTTGAACTTATCCTAAACCCGAAACCAAATATAATTTTATTTTAAAATATTAATTTAATAAATAAATATGACAAGATTATTAATTTATTTTAATTTTTAACTTTCTTTTAAAATCTTTTTTCTTTACTATTACAATTTTATATATTTTTTAATATTATTTTTTTATAAATATAATTAAAAATAAATTATTTTTATTATTATGATTGAATTTTAATATTAAAATTAATGTTTATGTTTATTAGTGTACATTATAAATAAAGTTCTTTATTTTCTTTTTTTGACTTTGATAAAATAATTAAATAGATCGATAATAATTATTTTAAAACAAAAAAAATAATTAATAAGAATTCAATAAAATTATTTGCTATATCACTTATGATAATTTTATAATATAATATAATTTTAAATAAATTAATATATGTTATATTACTTATGATAATCTAATAATATGATCAATATAAATTATATATTTTTATTCTCATTGGTATACATATGATTTATAATAAATTATATAATATTTTATCGTTATACATATTATTTAAAATAAATGTATTATTTTTAATTTTAAAAGTATAACCTCTCACGCAACATAGAATAAAATACATAAAAATAGGTAATTGATAATGATAATGTTATTTTATCTTAATGATTGATATTACGTTATAATAATCTCTTATTATTTTATTTAAATTAAATTAGATAATTTTTTATTAATATACATACTTTTTTGGAATAAATATGTTATTTTTAATTTCAAATGTATAATCTCAAGTCCTATCATGTAATTTTTTAAAAATATATAAAATAAATAATTGATATATCTATTTTATAATGATTTGTATACATTATAATAATAATTTTTCATGTAATATATAATAAATTAATCTTTTATCGTTACAAAACGAGTGGCAGAGTTGAGATAAAAAAAATATGATGTCTTGTTTAGATGGGAGAAGCCCCAAAAAAACTGGTGCAAGCTCAATACCGATGGCAGCTGGAGCTGCATGGGGTATCTTTACGGACTCCAGTGGTAATTGGATTGTGGAATATAGCCACCAAATTGGGGATTGTAGCATTAACTTGGCTTGATGATCCTTCCCTCTCCCCCCTGATCTTTCCTATGTTCTTTTGGCTACGTTTCTAATTAATCTTGGGGTCCTTTGTGTTGAGTATTTTTGAGTCAAGTCTCAATCCCACATAGCTTGCTTATGTTAAGCCAAGGGGGCTTTCACCTTATAAGTAGAGAGCTTAGGCTTTGGTTGAACTCACCCACCACCCTTGTGAGAGATAGTCTATACTCTTGTATTAGGATTATCCGGTGGTGAGTAATAGTGTTTTGTTTTGAGGGTTTGTAGCTTAATCCGTTCAAAAGCTAATTTGAGGGTTTGTAGTTTAATCCATTCAAAAGCTAATTGTAAGAGGGTTTGTAGCTTAATCCATTCAAAAGCTACTTGTATGAGGGTTTGTAGTTTTATCCGTGCAAAAGCTACTTGTTGTAGTGATGTTATCCTTATGGGATCGTGGATGTAGGCCAAGAAGGGTCGAACCACGTAAAAAATATTGTGTCTTTTTCTTTTCTTATTCGAATGCTTGTTGTGGGTGAATGCTTGCTTTTGGGTAACCAGGTTTTATTTTTCCCAACAACTGGTATAAGAGCTTATGGTTCGAGGGAGGAGTTGTCTAAAAGCTTTTAGTTCAAGCAAGGAGAGATGCTGCCAGCTGCCAAGAGTTTTTTTTGGTTCGAGTTCGAGTAAGGAGAGAAGCTTTGTTCAAGGAAGAAGAGTTGTCGAGTTCCTGCCAAGTGGTTATTGGACTTTGACTCAAGGGAGGATATGTTGAGTATTTTTGAGTCAAGTCCCAATCCCACATAACTTGCTTATGTTAAGCCAAGGGGGCTTTCACCTTATAAGTAGAGAGCTTAGGCTTTGGTTGAACTCACCCACCACCTTTGTGAGAGATAGTCTATACTCTTGTATTAGGATTATCCGGTGGTGAGTCATAGTGTTTTGTTTTGAGGGTTTGTAGCTTAATCCGTTCAAAAGCTAATTTGAGGGTTTGTAGCTTAATCCATTCAAAAGCTACTTGTAAGAGGGTTTGTAGCTTAATCTATTCAAAAGCTACTTGTATGAGGGTTTGTAGTTTTATCCGTGCAAAAGCTACTTGTTGTAGTGATGTTATCCTTATGGGATCGTGGATGTAGGCCAAGAAGGGTCGAACCACGTAAAAAAATATTGTGTCTTTTTCTTTTCTTATTCGAATGCTTGTTGTGGGTGAATGCTTGCTTTTGGGTAATCAGGTTTTATTTTTCCCAACACTTTGACCCCCGTTCGGAAAAAAAAAAGTGTTGTTTTTAATTTTTTATTATATGATTTAGATTAATTTGGTTAATAGTCATAATATTAATCCGTTTAACGATACTAGATATTAAATTAATAAAAAATAGATCATTTTTTATTTTATTATAAAGAGTTATAAAGAAAAATATATGTATTTATATACACGCACATAATCATATATGTATATTAATATAATAAAAAGTATACATTATACAAACATATTATATATGTAAGTATGTTAATATGTTAAGAATCGTCTTTCTGCTTATTATAAATTTTTTATTTATTTAATTTCATACATTATGTTTAGAATTTAAAAATATTTAGAATAATTAACTAATTTAATTTCATAATTAATTTATTATCATATTTTTATTTTGAATAAGCATTTATTATTATATTTTATTACACTTGATAATTAAAATTTTAAGTAAAATTTTTACATCTAATTTAATTTTAGTACCAAATTATTTTAATTTCTAAGATTCGTTCTCTTGATAAAACTTTTAGTATTAATGGTTGCTTATCAAAGTTCAAACCTTTCAACAAATATAAAATTTTACATATTTTTCAAATATTTAAATAGATTCAAGTAACGATTTCAGATACACGATAATATTTTATTTATTTTTAAATTTATAATTTATTTTATCAAATAATCTATTTAAATTTAATCTGATGCAATTTTAAAAATTAACAAATTGAACCAAAAGGACTTGAATTCGAATAATTCGAGTGTCAAACCTGAAATGCTCTGAACCAAAATAATTCGAGTGTTAAACTCAAATGACCCGAATCCGAGATAACTTAAACTCGAGATGACTCGAACCAAAAGTGATACAAATCCAAAATTAACCCTATCCAAGTTGACCCGAGCCAAACCTAATCCAATCCGTTCAATTGAAAGATCTACATATATGAGTTTTAAGCTTCACGTGCAACGCAGGTGCCTGCCTTTACAGATCGCAAAACGCGCGGGAGAAAACTGGAAAGTACCAATGGTAAAAACATCAAGACAATCACTAACAAAAAAAAAGAATTCGAGCCCAAAGTCCAGATCCCAAAATTTTGGTTGCAGTGAAACCTAGATCCATTGGTACAATGGCGCAACTCCAAGCATTAGATGAACCGAAGGAGAAAAAGAAGCAGAGAAGAAATCATGGGTCAACCAAGTTGTTCGTAATGGTGGACTACCTTTTCCTCTTCGTCTTCTTCGGTTTCCTCACTTTCATTCTCTTCAAGATGCTTCATTTCTTCTGATTATTCTTCCACTTTCTGCCAATCAGGTCACTCTTCCTTTATTTTATTAAATACCCATTTGGCCATTTCAAATGAAAAACGTATTGGCTTTTATAGATTTTTCATAATCTTCCTTTGCCCATTTAATCAACTGGAATTCTTTTTTTATTTTCTTCAGGATAATTCGTAACATTTCAGGTTGAGTTCCAGAGCTGAGACATTTTTAGACATTGGTTTGCTCCAAAGATTATGTTCTTTAATTATTCCGAACCAATGTTACTATTTTGTTATCTTTCTTGAAATACTTGTAGATATAAGTTGTGCTCTTCTGATTTAGATCTGAACAATGACTATTTATTTTCAGCAAATATTGCCTGAGAATTACATGAGTAATCACATTTGAGAACGAAATTATTAGAAAATTGTGTTTATTTGCTGCTTCTCTTTATCTTTAAATAATTATACCCAATTTTTTTGCGCATTCTGTGTCGGGTGAAACATGCTATCAATAATTTTCTCTCTCAGGGGAATGATGAATGTAATTTTACAGTCAGTACTCCGGGGATAAAGATTCAATCTTTTCAAAACCGCCCAATAGTTGGACTACAGTGATGCTGGCCAAATGCCAATAATAGTGCTCATGGCCAAGTTTATAGTCTAATCCCAGACATTTCAAATGACCAAATCAATTTATATTTAAGCCTGCAAGTTAGGAGCATCACTAGGATCTGAAATGATTAAACGGGAAAGCAGGTAATAGGCATAGACCACATTTAGTTTGGAAATTGAAATACATGATTACTCGGCAACAAATAGTTTCCGAGTGGAAAATGCAAAGAAGAGCAACTCTGGACTCAATGGAAATGACAAATTAAAACACTTACATTATATCTGTTTATGAGTCGGATCGTGACTTAAAAATTTATTTTTTTTACTCATGTTCGACTCGGATTACTGTTTATAATAATATCAAAAAATAATAAAAAAATTATTTTTTTATTTTTATATTTTTATAATTAAATTTTTTTTAAAAATTATTTCTTTTAATAAGTGAACAATGATTCGAGCCTGGGCCGGTTCGAATCACAAATTTTTCTGTCCAAGTTTGGATCAATACGGATCGGATCTGTCGGCTCAGACGGATTACTCGACCTATGAACAGGTTTAACTTACATATAGCATGCTTGTTTTATCCTGAACACGCAAAGATTATAATCTTAGACTTCACTACAATGACAAACTCGAATTCATATCACGTTAAATACGTGAAAATGATAGACTGGACTGAATACAAGGGGACCCCTACAGACTCCATGTAGATAACTCATTGCCTTAGCTCTCTAATTGATTGAAAATTTCAGAGCCAAAGCATGCTCAAGGATGTGGGTGTGTTCCTGCACTGCCAGCACCATGACCAGGAATTGGTACCTCAAAACCAGGGTTTGGAACAAATATGTCATCACCACCTAGAATATGGCTTCTTTTGAGAAATTGAGTCTTCTTTCACTTCTAGAGTGCTTATTTTTAGCTTTTTTTTATTTATTTAACTTTTTAGGATCATCCAGATTAGGGACTTGGATAGGATGTGCTGGTTTTGTGCTAGGCATAAGAACGATATGTCCCTAAATTGGGGTGGACCTGTAGTTGATAGTATACCAAAGTATGAATAAGGGCACCCTCCAATGAATGGTGTTTGTATTGGTTGTGTCCTTGAGATGTCTGCACCTGATATGGGTTAAAACCTGGTGGGTATAGAGAGTCTTCAATGTTAACTTATGTCAATCTTTTCATTTTTGTTCAGATTCATCAGCAAGTTCATCATTTTTTCCAACTGTTCTTTCATCTTTTCTTGTGCCTTTTCTATTTTGTCCATTCGGATAGCTTGTTTTTCCTCTATTGCTTTAGCTTGTTACCGAATGTTGTATGGATGGCGAGTAGATTGCCTTGATGATCGAATTGTCTTTGAACCTTTTATTACAATAAATTTTCAAAATTAAAATGCCATGTTATTATTTTATTTTCAAAATATATGCATTATGAAGTATTTGTTGCAAACAATTATTAACCAAAGACATTAAATTTGGCTTTGATTTTTTTTTTCTTTCAACAATTGTTGTGTAACAAATCTTATGATAAAAATGCATGAAATCTAAACAAACAAATTAAAAGACAAAAGTTTTTTCTTGAAATTTTCAATATTTTTTTTTTTTTGGCAAAAGAAATGTATTATTGAGAAAAGGTAATAATTGTTCTTTCATGTGTCCTATTTTGAGATATTTTCTGCACAACGGATAGGCATGGCATTTAAGTTATCTACATGTTGGTTTAGGATATTTGATCAAACTAAAAAATTCCCGAATTGCTATTTATTGTAAGTTATATTGTATTAATAAGACACCTCGATCTTTATTCATTATAGGTTCTAACAAGAAAGGATTCAATTTGAATGAAAATATTTCGCTAACCACTATTGAGGTTATCACCTCAAGAAAACGTAGGTATTTTACTTTCTCCTAAAAGGGACAGAGCTAGGGTGTAGGATTTATGATATGAGTATACATGTGTAGTACGTGTGAAGGAACAAATATACCTCTAATGCCTCCAAAATAAAATAGCAATATTAATAAATAAAAGAATAAACATAAAAAGGAATCCAAGAAAGAAAAATAAATAAAAAATATAAAACATAAATTAAGACCATTTATCAAGACATACGACAATATATGATTAAACACTGGCTCCACTCTCAAAGTCTCTAGTGGAATTGTCAACTTGTCATAACGTGCAAATTCGAAAATTCGACCATTAGACACATAAATGGAGTCATCACCAATCATTGGTTAAGTGTGATTGATCATCTAAATAAATCTACCATTTTTAAAAAAATCCAAAACTTGACTAAGGCTCCTTACAAAGAATAGGATGTGGTCAACATCATTAAAACTAGTTTCGAAAGTACTGTTACGTGTGGATAAAGATTAGCACCTCTACAACGTTCATTCAAAATATGGTATCTGATTAGTCTTATATTATCCTAAAATGGTCTTAAATAAATGATCTTTCTTAATTTATTATTTATTAAATATTAAAAAAATTCTAAGACTATTTTCCACCAATTTGAAAATATATCTTAGAAATTTTCTAACCTTAAAAGTATTCGAGAGAAACCAATTTTTCTCTTAAAAAGGCTCTATCATCGGATTCCTTATTATTATTCAAACTATTTATGTTGAAATATTGGAAAAGTTCTTAGATCCTATTTCATTATTTTAAAAAGAATTTTTAGAAATTTTCTCACCCACATGAGTATTTAAGAGAACCAATTTTTTCCTTGAAGATACTCTATAGTCGAATATGTTAAATTATTTTAATGTTAAAATATTTAAGAAAATTCTTAAATCTTTCCCACTAATTTGGAAAGAGTTTCTATTTTTTTTACCTCAAGAGTATTCAACAAAATAATTTTCTCCTTAAAGAGACTCTGACTTCGGATTATATTATGTTTTATGAAGAAAATTAAATTCTCAGTTAGAAATAAATATGCGATCTTTGATATTGAAATCTTTTTTTAAACTCTCCGTCAAGTTGGTGAAATTTAGAAAAATATTCTCACCTAAATATTTCATAGAAAACTGCTCAATTGCAATCCTCTTAGAATTTCATCACTTAAAATATCTCAATTCATTTTTAATTTATAAGTTTCAGTTTTTTATTGATTAATAAAAAATCTAAAATATTAACTTTAAAAAAATAATAAGAAAATAAAATAATAAAAATAAATGAATAAATAAACAATTAATTAATTAAACAAACAAACAAACAAACAAATAATTAATTAAAAAATTAAATTAAAGGAAATTAAGACTAAAGATAAAAAAATAGAAAGAAAAAAAAAAGTCAGCGTGCGAATTCCGGCTGACCCGAACGAACCATTTAAGAAAACTATAAATCCAAAAAAAAAAAAATCCTTTTATTTTTCTATTTGTTTCTCTCTCTAAAACTTATCTCTCTAAAGCTTCTCCATTCTCTCTAAATCACAATAGGAATCACCAATCTTACCCAGAAGTCATTGTGAAACCCAGAAATTCGACATTGAAAAATTCAACCAGTCGCCAAAAACTTCAGACTTTTCCCCAAAAAATTCAACAAAAAAAACTTAAAAATATACAAAATCTGAATTTCGATAACTGAAATCTTCAAAAACCAACAGAAAATTCAATAACTCCATACTAAAGCCACAAAAATCTCAAAAATTCCAAAAACAATGATATGGTCCTTAACTGAGGTAGGAAACCTGCAAATCGGTGCACAAGAAGAAGAGCAGAATGCAATGCAGCAGAAGAAAGTTAAGAAGAAGGAAGAAGGAAGAAGGAAGAAGAAGAAGGTTATTATAGGAAGAAGAAAGAGTTGTTAGAGAATTCTGTTAGAGAGAATGTTGTGAAATTGAGGTATCATGACAGTGATACTGTCAGATGCCAATATATAACCTCCAGTCTGTTATTACAGACCTTGCCATAAGGCCACTCGATACTAGCTATGCCTTGGCCCAATACAATAGCTCAAGGTGCTTAACAACATAAAGGAAATTGAAATGTAACTGAACTCAGACTCTATAACTGGACTCTAGAACCGGACTCTCTAATTGGACCTGTAACAATACCCCCAAGTTGAAAAGGATCCTTGTCCTCAAGGATCAAATTGAGGATACCGAGCCTGGATATCAAAGAGCAGCTCCCATGTAGCATCTTCCGGAAATGAATTAACCCACTGAACCAAGACTTGAGTGACAGCTCTATTACCCCGTTTAGTCATTCGTCGAGCTAGAATCTTCAGAGGTTCTTTGATCAGTGTACCATCCTCACCTAAAACAGGTAAGGGCTGTTGCATGGAAGGTACTGGTCCATGATGCAGTTTTAACTGTGAAACATGGAATGTAGAATGGACCTTAGAGTCCAAGGGCAGACTGAGCTTGTAAGCTACCTTCCCCACACGATCAGTAACTTGATAAGGGCCAAAGTATTTGGCTGATAGCTTGAAGTTGCTCCTGTTGACCACCGATTGTTGCCTATAGGGCTGCAATTTCACATAAACCCAGTCACCAATACAGAACTCACATTCACTTCTGTTCTTATCAGCCATTACCTTCATTCGATTTTGTGCCCTGTGTAAGTAGAATTTCAGCAGGCTAATAGCAGCTTCCCTAGCAGTTAAACTCCTGTCAACCGAATCGATCAGGGAATCACCAGCTAAATATGGTAAGTGGACAGGTGCAGGTTGACCATACACAGCTTCATAGGGTGTAGTGTGAATGGCAGTGTGATACGTGGTATTATACCACCACTCAGCTAAGGGCAGCCACTGACTCCACTCCCTAGGATTCTCACTGGTCATACATCGAAGGTATGATTCTAAGCATCTGTTGACAACCTCGGTCTGTCCATCGGTCTGGGGGTGGTATGCTGTAGACAAATTCACCTGGACACCTTGTCGTTTAAACAATTCGCGCCAAAACTGACTAATAAAAATCTTATCGCGGTTAGACACGATACTGGTGAGCATACCATGAAGCTTGAAGATCTGATCCATAAAGACCTGAGCCACTGTTAGTGCTGTAAAAGGATGGGCCAATGGCAGAAAATGAGCATATTTGCTCAGCCTATCGACCACCACAAAGATGGTATCTTTGCCTTTGGAACGAGGGAAACCCTCTATAAAATCCATGGAGATATCACTCCAAATCCTTTCTGGTACAGGCAAGGGTTGTAATAACCCTGGAGAGGCTAAGTGATCATACTTATGGTGTTGACAAACCGTGCATTCCCTAATGAACTGTCTTATGTTTTTACGCATACATTTCCAGTATAAAATGTTAGAAATTCTGGAAACTGTGGGTTGAACACCCGAATGACCCCCTAGGGAACTGCTGTGGAAATGCTGAATGATTTGCTGCCTTAATGCAGCATCATTGCCCACTACCAACTTACCTTTTCTTCTCAATTGACCCCCATGCCAAGTATACTTAACATTAGTACCTGGGTTCTGGATCATCTCCTGTAACAGCTTTTGTAAGTGAGCATCGTTGTCCCAAGAAGCTTGTATGCGTGTGAGCAGATCAGTAGAGACCATGGAGATGGCTGCTAAGGTCCCTTCCTTGGGCCTACGGGACAACAGATCAGCAACTACATTGGTGGTGCCTTATCTGTAAACCACTTCATAGTCATAGCCCATCATCTTAGTGACCCAGAGTTGCTGGGCAGGAGTGGTCACTTGCTGACTTAGCAGGAATCTAAGGCTCTGGTGATCAGTTTTGATTTTGAAGTGCCTTCCTATGAGATAAGCTTGCCATTGCTTAACTGCCATGATGACAGCCAGCATCTCCTTCTCATAAACTGACAATAACTGGTGTTTGGGTGATAGGGCGCTACTGAAGTAAGCCACAGGTCTGCCTTCCTGAGATAGCACAGCTCCTACCCCTGATCCTGAAGCATCAGTTTCAACTATGAATTCTTTTGAAAAATCAGGAAGGGCAAGTACTGGGGCTGTTGTCATAGCTGTCTTGAGGCTGTCAAATGCGGTCTGTGCTGTTGGATTCCAACCAAAACAGTCCTTTTTCAAAAGATCAGTTAAAGGTTTGGCTAATGTGCCATACCCTTTAACAAATCGACGATAATAACCGGTGAGACCCAAAAACCCTCGCAAATCCTTCAAGGTTTTGGGTGCTGGCCATTGCAACACACTTTGGATTTTGTTTTTTTCCATGGACACTCCTGCACCACTAAGGATGTGCCCCAGATATTCCACTTCTTTGGCCCCAAACTGACACTTACTGCCTTTGAGAAATAGTTGGTTCTTTCTGAGAACATCCAGGACTACCTGCAAATGCTGCAAATGAGTGAGCCAATCCACTGAATACACCAAAATATCATCAAAAAAAAACCAGCACGAATATTCTGAGCTGTCGTTTGAAGATTGTGTTCATTAGACTCTGAAAGGTGGAAGGGGCATTGGTAAGGCCAAATGGCATGACCAGAAATTCATAATGGCCTTCATGGGTTCTAAAAGCTGTTTTATGGATGTCCTTGTCACACATACGAATCTGATGGTAACCTGCCCGGAGATCCAATTTGGAAAAGAACATTGCCCCTGAAAGTTCATCAATCAATTCTTCTACCAAGGGAATAGGGAACCTGTCCTTAACAGTTAATTGGTTTAACTGGCGATAATCCACACACAAACGCCAAGATCCATCTTTCTTTTTAACCAGTACAATGGGAGAAGCAAAGGAGCTGTTACTGTTCCTAATGATTCCAGATTGCAGCATTTCTTGAATCATCCTTTCTATCTCATCTTTCTGGAATGCAGGGTATCGGTATGGTCTTAATCGAACTGATTGACTCTCATTGACCAATGGAATTTGATGATCATGAGCTCGAGCAGGAGGCAAACTCGTAGGTTCAGCAAATAAGTCCTGATAACAATCCAGAAGCTGTTGCAAGGCTGTATTCTCATCCACAGTATATGTGGTTGCTGTACTGGAAGACTCAACCTGTGCACAACTGCCCAACAACATTATAGCACAAGGTTGACCAGTAGTGCCAAGCAAAATAGCTTGTAGTGTTTTCAAAGTCTGTTTGCTATTGCCCATGTGGACTGATCCAGGGTGAAGCCCCTGCAATTTCTTCCAACTGAAATTCAATTGAAACTGCATAGTGAGAGCATTAAAGTCCCATAGTATAGGGCCTAGGCTGGATAACCACTGAACTCCCAACACCATATCACAGCCCTTCAGTTGCAAGGTCATAAAATCTGTGACAAAATCCAAGCCTTGAGTGGACCAAGGAACACCGGAACATAAGCCCAATATAGACATCTGCTGGCCATTCGCAACTGTAACCTGCAATGGATGCTTGTGATTCACCAGGAGACTCAATTTCTTGGCCAGAGTTATGCTCATGAAGTTGTGGGTGCTCCCGGAGTCGACCAATATAATAACAGGTTGGTTTTTGATGGTGCCTAAGATGCGCATTGTCTGGAAACCATTTGTGCCATGAATGGCATGTAAAGTAATGACAGGTTGATGACCCTCTTCAGTGTCCATCATTAACACCTCCAGATTGTCATTGCAATCGGTGAATTCTTCTGACTCTCCTCCAGGAGGTTCATCTGCTAATAACAACTGATACAGTTGGGATCGGACACACTTGTGATCGAAAGTGTATTTAGCACCGCACCAATAACACAAGCCTTTTCTCTTTTTTTCCTCCATCTCTGCAGATAAGAACCGTCGACTAGGATATCTAGTCACAGCGTTGGTAGGAAGGTTAGCAGAGGGTTTAGCATTAGGAGGAGTGGAACGCTGGTTGGAACTGGTAAGCAGATTCGGGTTTGGTGGTATCTTTGGTGTTGGTAGAAGTGGAGGTAAGGAATTGGTTTTAAAGGTAGAGGTGAGGTTAGTGTTGTTGGGTTGGAAGGGTCGAGAGGTGTAAAACTGTTTCTTAGGACTAGGATAGATAATGGATTCAATCTGTTTGGCAAGATGTAAGGCTTGGTTAAGTGTTTTGGGTTTGAAAAGCTTAAGTGTTTGGGCAATATCTAATTTCAAGTTGCTGGTAAAGATGCTAAGAGCATAGTCATCAGAAAGATTAAGCAGGTTAAGCAGAGCAATGAAATCCTCGTGATACTTATCTACAGATTCTGAATGTTTCAACCCCACTAATTCTGCCATGGGGTCCTCATAATCACCAGGCAAAAACCTATCCTGCATCTCCCTGATATATTCAGGCCAAGTGATGACCTCGAGCCCGCCATGGCCACGAGCATAATGCTGGTGCCATTGCAAAGCCTTACCATCTAAACTCAACATGGTGACCCGAACCTTAGCATCATCAGGCACACTCTCAGCAACAAAGTATTGCTCAAGTTTCATAAACCACCCCTTAAAATCATCCCCATTGAATTTCGGACAATCAAGTTTAAAACGACGCCAGGGATCCGAGAAGGAAGGATGTACCTGAGTAGGGTCCATGAAAGAACCCGTAAGCGGCTGAGAAGAAGTTGCGCCACCCCGTTCAGCCTCACGAGTGGCTTCCTTAGCTGCCAGGAGCTCAAAAAATTTCTTAAATTCCAGCTTAAGCTCAGAACGAAAGCCATCGAGCTTATCCTCCATTTTCTGATCAATCGACTGCAGCTCATTCTGAATCTGGGCCACGTCCTTTTGGAAACGGTGAGTTACGTTGTCTGCCATAAAAACCAGGAAAGAAGTCTCTGATACCACTGATATGGTCCTTAACTGAGGTAGGAAACCTGAAAATCGGTGCACAAGAAGAAGAGCAGAATGCAATGCAGCAGAAGAAAGTTAAGAAGAAGGAAAAAGGAAGAAGAAGAAGGTTATTAGAGGAAGAAGAAAGAGTTGTTAGAGAATTCTGTTAGAGAGAATGTTGTGAAATTGAGGTCTCATGACAGTGATACTGTCAGATGCCAATATATAACCTCCAGTCTGTTATTACAGACCTTGCCATAAGGCCACTCGATACTAGCTATGCCTTGGCCCAATACAATAGCTCAAGGTGCTTAACAACATAAAGGAAATTGAAATGTAACTGGACTCAGACTCTATAACTGGACTCTAGAACCGGACTCTCTAATTGGACCTGTAACAAACAATTTCAGAAATTTTTGGAAAACCTTTTCCTTTTCAAAACCCCTTTTTAATTTGAAATTCTTTAAAAAAAATCTAGATCTAGATCTAGAATCCAAAATCCTTTCTTCCTAGAGAAAAATCTTTACATGGAAATTTTCTATCCCTTTGTTTTGCTTATTCAGAAGCCAAAATAAAATCCAAAAAAACTGAAAGCTTTCAAAAACACCGAAAAAAAAAGTAACTAGAAGCTTTTGTTGATTTTTTTTCTTTGTGTATGTGTTTCTTTGTTGTTTTTTATTGATTTTTTTGTTTGTTTCTATGTATGCTTTTGTGTGGGAGTTGCTATATATATATATATTATATATATATATGGGATTGGGAAAAAAAATTAGGGTTCTTCATTAAAATAAGAGGATCTTATCTACCAAGGTAGATCTGATGTGATTTGATTTAATTTAATTTTCATTTTTTTTGGTTTTTTATCCTCAAGTTTTTCCAAAAAAACAAATTTATGATTTCTCTAATTTTTGACACGTTCTTTTATCTATTTTATGATTTTTTTTTTTACTTTTTTATAAAAATTGAAACTTGCTTGAATGAAAAAAAAAAAGAATTGATAAAATAAATAACAATAAAAAAGAAATTGAAATTGAAAAAAAAAAAGGGGGGGAAAAAAGGAAAGTATGGGTTGGCTCAAAATAGTCCCCAAGCCCAATCAAAATCAATCCCAATTAAGGTTTGAATGCCTTATCGAAAGCTCAAAAATAAAATAGTCCAATTCAGGTTGAGATCAAATTAACAATTCGAGTTCGTTATCAAACTATAAACTGATTTTATATAAAACAATTATTTATAATTTTAAAAATCGACTTTAGTCACAAAATTTGAGTTAAATGTGTTTGATTTAAATTACATTATCTCGATTAAAATCAATTTAATAATCAGACATAATTTAATTCGAATTATCTCTAAAGACCTAAATAAAATTGGGTATCTACAACTTGTAAATCAAATTGTGTTAGGTAGGATTTATGTTGAAGCATGTTATGTGAGTTTTTAAAATCAAATCAGTTTTTCCTTTCCTATGAAAAAAAATGATAGCTTTAGATAATAACTAGAAAGATGGCCTGGCGAATTCGCGTGGGTCACTTTTTAAAAAATATATATATATATATATAATAATAGTAAAAGGAGTAATTTCAACTTGAACAATATATTATATATAATATTATTTTAATAAAAATATTTATTATAAAAAACTTAAATTTTTAAATTTTTTAAAGAAAATAATGAAAGGATCATTACGAAAAAAATGAATCATTCTATTTGAACAAATATAATTACAATTAATCATAACTAGCATTAATTTTTAATCTCATCATTATTGTCTTCATAAAAATTATGGAATTTATTTAAATTTAATAACAAATTCTCCCGTTATGAAATGTTAATTTTATTTTCAATTTTTTTAAAAAAAATTAATTGATTAAAATGTTTTATTATAATTTTCATTATTTCAAATGATTATAAAATTTAATAATATTGTAATATTAATTTTTTAAAAATAGTTTTAATTATATTTTATTAAAATAGTATTTATCTTTAATTATTTTTAAATTTATTGATCAAAATATTTTGTATTTGATCAATTTTTAAATTGAAATGAAATTATTTCATAATGACATGCATAATAATATAGTAAAATATAAACCCATAAACTATTATACAATAATTCATAAAGTATAATATCATTTAAAATTTTTTTATTATCATTTAACCATCATAATATTTTTTTTAATTCAATACCTAAAGTTTTATTATATTCAATATTTTAATTTTTATTGATCATTTATTAATACAATAACTTTTTAATTCAATGATATAAAAACTCAAAAACTAATATGACCTTATTTTCAACAACAACAAAAATAAAGAACTAATTATTATAGGACACGTGACATCAAATTGAGAATTATTTGGATAGTTTCACTTAGATTTGACAATTTTGAACACAACACGAAAAAATAACTAAAACACGACATACAAAAATAATATGAATATGACATGAATATACGAACATGTCAAAATTTATATAAACATAATTATTTAAGTGTAAAAAATTTATATAAATTATAATACCTCCAATACGATTGTGACCCCAAAAAAAGTAACAAGAATACACGAATTTTTCTCTCTTTTTTTTTTAGCTACCCAAAGGTATCCCCAGGCTTCGTCCAGGATTAATCCTTCGAGGTATTGTAGGGCGTCAAGACGGAGATCTCTCCCAAAAAAGTTTTCTTTCATTTCCTTTCCTTCCCTCTTTAGCCCTTCAATTGGTTTAGAACCAATCATTATACGATACATGACATAAAATTATAAGTTATTTGAATAGTGCCAATTAGACTGTCAATTTCGGATCCGACATTGAAAAAATAACTAAAATACAACATTACACAAAAAAATAATACGAACACGACACGAATACATAAACATGTCAAAATTTATATAAAACAAATTATTCATGTGTCAAAATTTATATAAATATATAATATCTTTAATATGATTATGACACAAAAAATAATACGAACACGATACAAATATACGATTTTTTTCATAAATAAATAAATAAATATAAACTTGTCACCTGACAAGCTTTTAGGAAGTGTTGCATTTCAATTGAAGCACTGACTTTCATTGCATGTGATAGATGTAATAGATAAGGTTGAGAAAACACTTAAAGATGAAAATTTCCATTTAGCATCTAAAATATATATATATATATATATATATATGAAAAAATTAATCTGATTTCAATAAAAGAATAACACATCACTACAAGCCAAGTGAAAAATGATGAAACTGTTGATTTTTATTTTTTTTAGAAGTGAAACAAATAGTGATTAGAGTAAGATTCGATTGCCTGACCAATTCCATTAATTTGTCTCATTATTTTAGCCTTTTTTTTTTTACTTTTTGAAACGTCCTAAAGTTGAGTTTTATTTTTATTTAGAAGACTTAATTCTCTTTTTTATTATTTTATATTGTTGTTATTATTATTATTTGACTTAAAAATCAATATTATGATTTTCTCAAATTTATCGTAAGTCAAAATATTTTTAATTAATTTAATTTTAATATTATTATTTAAGTTTAATTATGATAATGACATTTGAGTAAGTTTATATTTTATATTATTTAATTAAAATAAATTATTAGTATCTATCTTTAATTTCAAAGCAGTTTTTTTTTTTTTATCAAACTGAATTTTTGGAGATATAAATTAAATGAGGAAACTATATTATGTTTTCAGGGTTTCCTTTGCAATACATAATTCTTCGTCCCAAAAAGTATAGTAATACTTGTATACAACTAAAGCTGTAATGAGTTTTTCATATGAGAAAAAAAATCAAAATTGGGGAAAAGTTTTCATTTCTACAGCTCAGAGTGAGATGTGAAAAGATGTGGTCGATTACCTCCCTCTCTTAAAAAAATCAGTTCTCATGGGATAGAAAGTAAAGATGTTAATGGTGGGATCAAATTTGGATTGGATTTATATATGATATCAACATTATATTTATTTGTTCAAGTTTGGTTTGACTCAAAATATGGATCTCAAATTTTGTCCAAGCCTGCCCATATTTATAAATGGATAAGCCCGTTTAGACTGTCCATATTATTTTTTCTATTTTTTTGAAAATATATATTTTTATTATTTAATTTTTAGTAATTTTATTAATTTTTTTATTATGTTTTTAAACATAGACAATTTAATATATTTTTTAATGTTTACACTATAATATTATATATATTTAATCTTTATATGACATAAATTATATAATATATATAATAAAAATAATATATTATTTAATTAAAAAACGGGCCAGATCGGATTCGGACCTTAAATGTTGGAGTCAAGGTCCAGCTTATTTTTAAAACGGGTTTTTTTTTTTTCAAATTCATTTTTTGGGTTTAATATTTTTATTCAAACTCTTTTAAATATAGATAAATTTTTAAATTTAAACGGATAATTCAACTTAGACAAGTCTAGTAAAGAGCAGAAAAAGGTAGACTAACCAACAGCTAGGACCCATGCCATGAAGCAATAAGCATGGTTGTCCAAAATTAAAAAAATAATAAATAAATAAGCTATCGTGAAGTGAAGAGCATAAGATACAAACGTTTTTCACATGTTTCATGTACGATTGTCGGGTGTTGAAAACATGTGCTCAATTATGGTATCGGATATCCTGCGAAATAAAAATTATAACCATTCTTGACTAGATTTAATAAAGGTAAATCTAAAAACATGCTTTAAATAATTAAATAGTTGAATGATAAAAAAAAAATTATTAAAAAATATTTAAAAAAATATTGTAAAGATAAAATTATTTTTAATAAAAAAAATTCATTTTTCTTTCTCTTTCCATTCATGAAATATCATTTTTTAAAAATTTTAATTAAAAATAAAATTAAAATATAAAAAATATAAAAATTTATTTTTTAAAATTTTTAAAAATAAAAAAATTAATTTTAGAAATATTTTTTTAAAATATTTTAATTTAAAATTAAAAATTAAAAATAAAAAATATTTATTTTTAAAAATTAAAAGATTTTATTTTCAAAAAAAAATTATTTTTTAATTAAAAAGATAAATTAAAAAATAAGAGAAAAGAGAGAAGAGAGAAGAATATTTTTTTTTTTATTAAGGATAATTTTATCTTACCTTCCTAACAATTATTAATTTTTTCATTTCTTTTTTTTAAATAATTTTTATTCATTATATCTTTTAACAATAATTATATTGTTGATAGTATATTTTTCAAATTTACCCATCTAATAATGTATGAATATGGTATTTTGTATTTTTTTAATAATATGAATATAAATGATATAAATATTAAATATGTTAAAATTTTAAATATAAATAAAATGCGTGATTAAATATATCATATTAATAATATTTAAATATCTTATATTATATTTATTATATTTATTATATTATTTATTATATTTATTAAATATATTATATTATATTTAATTTTTATATCATCTTTAAAATTATAAAAAAACTCTGATCTGACCTCCTAACCGACACATTGGTGCACATGCTCCTAACTCTGATCTGATATTTGTGAGATGTGACAGTGACAGCACCATTTAGCCTTATCCGGTGAAGTTACAGAAGCTATTATTAATACGATCACGTATTTTATTTATATTTAAAATTTTAATATATTTAATAATTTCTATTGTAATTATAAAAAAATGGTAAATCTAAAAAAATGCCATCAACACTAGTTAAATGATCTAATAGATAAAAATTATTTGAAAAAATTAAAAAAATAAAAAATTATTCAAAAAATTATAAAGATAAAATTATCTTTAATAAAAAACTTTTCTTTCCCTTTTTCTCCCAACCTTTCCTATTTTTTTCTTCTATTAGATTCTCGGGCAAGCAACTTTTAAGGCTTTTGTTAGGCAAATTTATTCGAATATGGCTAAAAAAATAAATTTCAAACTACAACAATATTTTGAAATTATTTATCAAAATATGCTTGTTTTTAAAAATGTTGGGAAGTCGCCATATGATATGGCGACTTCCCAACTTAAAAGTTTTATTCTTTTTCAAAATAAAGCACGGAAGTCACTATATGATATGGCGACTTTCGTGCGACTTCCCAACATATTTCTTTATATATAATTTTTAAATAATTGAGAAGTCGTCATATCATACGACGACTTCCCAATAATTTTTTTTTTATTATTTTTTTACATGCTACAAATGTTAGTGAATTCATAACATGAATTCACAAGTTGGGAAGTCGCCAACCCATTTGGAGACTTCCCAATATATATATATATATATATATAATATTTTAAATGTTAAATAATAAAAATAAAAATTATATAATTTATAATTTTAAAATATATAAATTTAATAAATTTTAAATAAAAAATTAAAAACTAATAATTTACAAAATTTTTAAAAATTATATAAAATTTGATTATATAATTTATATATACTTTTAACTGTATGTAAACCTAGTAATATTGGACATGACACGAAAACCATAAGGAAAAAATAACTAAAAACACGACACGCTACGAAAAAATAACACGAACACGACACAAATACACGAACGTATTAATATTTATATAATACGAATTATTAACGTATCAAAGTTTATATAACCTTAAACATGATTATGACACGACAAAATACACAAACACGACATGAATACACAAATTGTCAGATCTAACTGTATGTATATAATTTTTATATTTTTTTGATCTGGCAATCAATTAGGGTTGGCAAAATAACCCGAACCCGTCGGGTTCCGCCCCACCCCAACCCTATAGGGTCGGTTTTTTTTTTTTAAATCAGGTTACGTGACGGGGCTGGTAATTTTAAAAAGATATCGGGTTCGGGTTGGGTTCGGGCTTACCCTAAACCCGCACCGACCCGCCCCGACTTTTTTTTAATTTTATTTTTTTACTTTTAATTTTTTTATATTTTAATTATATATATTATTGCAATAAATCGTAACTTTAATACATATAAATAATATATTTATAGTTTTTTTTAAGATATATAAGAATTGTTGTTAGTTAGAGAGAAATTTCATTTTTTTCATCATCTATTTTTCAAGTTTGCAAATTTGTAAACTAATGAAATTGATTGATTCTTGAAATATATACTTTTGGACTAACTCAATTCTTATGTCAATTGAATAAGTAATTTTCATTAGAATATTTTGTCAATATATTTTATATAAAAAAAACTTGGAATTTTTTATTAAATAAAACACTATTTTTTTTTTATAAATTCGGGGTGGAGCGTGGCGGGGTTAGGGGAGTCTTTTTGGGGTCGGGGGCTAAAAATTTAAAAAAAATCGGGTTCGGGACGGGGGTTTTATATATAAATGGAGGTTGAGTCAAGGCAAGCAAAAAACCGCCCCGTTGCCAACCTTACAATCAATAATAATATCGTTGTACATACAATTATTTGTGTCGTGTATACATAGTGTATACAATAACTGTATGTATAACAGGTGGTAGTTTGAAATTTCATTATAAAAAATAAAATTGATATAATTTTTTTTATTTAATTTATAAAAAATTTAAAAATTCTTATTACATAAATTTTGAGATATTCGTGTCGTATTCGTGCTTTTTTTTCTTGTCGTGTTTTTAGTTGTTTTTTCGTGTCATGTTCGTGTCATATCCAATATTGCCAGGTCTAACACAACTAAAGCACACTGATATTACAAAGTCACTTATATCAGTGTGCTTTAGTTGTATTAGATCTGGCAACACTGGACACGACATGAAAAAATAAATAAAAACACAACACGAAACGAAAAAACATGAACACGACACGAATATTTCAAAATTTATATAATATGAATTTTTAAAATTTTTATAAATTAAATACAAAATTATATAAATTTTTAAAATAAAAATTTAGAATATACTTTTTAAAAAATTTATAAAAATATTTTTTATATATAAAAATTTTAAATTATATATAAATTTAAAAAAATTAAAAAAAAAAGTAAGAAGTTGGGAAGTCGCCATTTGAAATGGCGACTTCCCAACTAATGAAAAACAAAAGATAAATAAAAAATGTTGGGAAGTCGCCGTATCATATAACGACTTTTCAACGTAAAAAATTAAAAAATTTTAAAAGTAAAGCACAGAAGTCGTCATATGATATGGCGACTTCCTTTATTGAATTTTTGTCAGACGAAAAAAAACGTATTTTGATAAATAAATAAAAAAATTATAGATAGTTTGAAATTTATTTTTTTATCAATATTTAAATAAATTTGTCTTTTTGCTCCCTCTTAACCAAATATTTATTTTAGCAAAACCAACAGTGTTTTTGCAATCCGCAAAACTAGGTTTTTTTTTTACTATAATATATTCAAACCGTCTTCCATTTTTGGCAACAAAACTTGTTAGTTTGTGGAGATGAAAGAAAATTTTTGTAGAAGGGAGCTTCAATGCAAAGAGATCTTAAAGCAAGGAAGGACAAATGTGAGGAAGGGAAAAAAGCTGAGAGGGGAAGGAAACGACTTCTTTCTTTTTTTTTAGGGAATATTTGATTTCACAATATCCTTTTCAATAATTTTATATTTTTATATTTTCTTTCTATAAATAATTTTTAATTATTATACCATCTAATTTTTTTTAATTTACCAAAAAAAAAAAAAAGCTAGGGAAACCTCCTGGTAGGGATCATCAATCATGTGCCCTGCCAGGCTGCCTCTGCCAAGCAATAAATTTTTTTTTTTGTTGAGTAAAATCCAATCAACAATTTAAATCTTTATTTAGTATTGAAAATCAGATTGGGGATACTCAGCCTTGTTTTCTACAGACAAAAGATTATTATTCGATCATTAGCTGTACTGGTCGGGTAATTTGAGTACTAAGCAGATATTTCAGATCGGGTAGTTTCCAAAATGTGATTTGAATAGGGTTTAAAAAGAAATAAAAACCCCAGAAGATAAATAATAATCTAAATAGTCTTCAAGATAATTATTTGTCAAAGTTCCATATGCCATTGGCTCAAGAGATTGCTATAAGACATTTCAATAAGAGACGTGCCACAATATAGTAAGCTAGAAATGGTTTTTATTTTATTTTATTTTAGATATTGCTAATTTTTTTTTTTTTTTTTACCAAACTATCAACGTTTCTAAATTATGTATCAAAATACGCTCATTTTAAAATCAGTTGAAAAGTCGCCATATCATATGGCGACTTCCTAACTAAATTTTTTTTTTCAAAAAAAAATATCTTGCTCGAAAGTCACCATATGATATGGCGACTTTCGAACTTTAAATTTTGTAAAATTAAAACAATTGAATTTGAAAGTCGCCATATCATATGACGACTTCCAACTGCAATTTGTAATTTTTTTTTATAATATTTCCCAAAACCTTTTTTTTTTAATTTTTAAATTTTGTAATTAAAGTATATTTTTTAATTTTAAAAATTAACATTATTAAAGTATTTTTGTAAAAAAGTAATTTTTTAAAATTATTTTAAAAGCCTAAATAATATTTTTTTTATATAATTAATTATTTAATTTTACATTATTTAATTAATTCTAAATATATTATATATATAATTAAATAAATAAATAAATAATTATACAATCAAGTATGTTATTGTTTTAAAACAGTAAATAATTATACAATCAAGTATGTTATTGTTTTAAAAAGGTTAATTTTTTACATTTAATGAAAGAAAAATACAAAAAGTACATGATTATTATACAAAACGTACATTATTAAAAACATCTTCTAAAAAATACATGATTATTATACAAAAAGTACGTTTATTCTAATTATTTATGGAGGAGCTCCCGTATCGCGTGGTGTTGAGCAACAATGTCGAGCTCTCCTATTGGGTGTTGGTTGCACCCGTCGTTGAACCTCGTCAGTGGGACGTATTGATTGTCGACCTCATCCTCGACCTACCGCCACTGGTTCTGGTATCATGTGATCTGCATGCTCACTCACATCAGTCGATGGGAACGCACTACTAGAGGGGCCCACATGTTCTGCATCAAAAAATGAAAATCCACTACTCGAGGAGCCAGCACCCATAAAGGGAACCTGACTACTAGACGGACCCATAAGTGATGTAGTACCAAATGCTGACGTAGGGGTTCCAAACTGATACATTGAAGTTAGATATGCTGAACTTGGACTTGGGGTGAGAAGCTGGTCATCTAACCTTGTCGTTAGCGGTTCTGGTCGGTAACACTCATCAACATCAAATCCGGGGTGACTAACGGAATGACGATGACTGGATGCTATGCCATGTTCTGGTTGAGTTTGAGGATGACTAAATGACATCCTCGGTGCAGTGAACTCCACCGCATGTGATGAGGCCGGTTGACGCATCCGCCCACGTTGTCGGCTAGACCTAGGAACTTCCATTTCGTGTATAGGACAGACTGGATGTGAAGTTTATCCGGGAAATGGCATACTCCTAACATCCTCAAACTCCGACGGTGGACAAACAAAAGGTCGACCTTCATTTCTAAACCATCTTATGTAATCAGCAGATGTGTTGAAATTATTACGAACAATTGGTATGCTTGTCGAAATTTGTTCAGAACGTTGATTCCACAAATAGATCCATTGTCGATGATTTGTAGGCCAGAATACTTCGTGACGCCCACGCATATCAATCTTGTGAACCTTATCAAGGTTCACCGGTGGTTGCGGAGTTGGTTGTTGCATCCCAAATTATCGCAACACCCTGTCAGTGGCGTGCCACTCTACATATGCAAAGCATATCAATGCTGTGTTTGCTATCCATTTATTGCAATTATTAGTTGTATTTGATGGAAGACATGTCATAATTTGATTTGAAGAATATGGCATCCACACAAACTGCGAATAATTATTACAAATTATTAGTTTCATATGGATTAAATACAAAAATACTTGAATGTAACAATCGAAACATTTACCTTTTGATATGCTTCTCGATCTAGTCGTGATCTTATAGTTCGAAGGTCGAGCGGAATATCGCTACAATCTTTAGGATGACTCCACCTGTTAAAAAGCATATAAAATCTTAATAGACTTAATAAAAATACAAGTTCGTACAAAATTAATAAAAATAGTCAAGATTATTACCTGCTTGCAAGGGGGTATACAGGCGAAAAATTCTTGCGCGGAGTAATAAATGGCAGTCGATGCCAAGCCCATGACTGCAGAAGTAGTAAACATCCACCTCTGTCATGGCAGTCGGGAACTGTAGCCCGGCACAATTCTCTATACAAAATCGCCAAACACGCAGAACCCCAACTATAATTTGCTGCGTGCTCTAAATCACGAAGCAATGGAAGATGCATTAAATGTACCCGACTGCTCGATTTGTCGGGCATTAGCATTCCTCCAATCAAACATAAAATATATGCTCTAGCAATATATTTTACCTTTTCTTCGCCTGCGTGTTCGGGGAGATTTTGCAATGACTGCAGCTACATTTTTGTCACCATTGAGCCCTTCAGACACTCTTCTGGAGGTACAACACCCAATAAATTTTGGCACTCTTCATTCCAATATAGAAGACTTGCGCTTGTAACTGGCATGCCATCCACTGATAGTCCAAGTTGGAGGCAACATCTTCTAAAGTGATAGTGTATTCACCACACGGCAAATGAAAAGTGTGCGTCTCGGGTTTTCATTGTTCAACCAACGCGCTAATTAAGTCTTGTAGAAGCATACATTGTCAATTTGACTTGCATAATAAAATTCGGCACTCTTTAAATGGTCGATAATAGATGGATGCGGATCTTCGAAAAAAATTTTCTTTGATCGCAAGATGCGAACAGGGTCCTGTTCATAATTAATTATATTAAATAATTATAAAATCATAAAAAAATTAATAATGCAATCTCTTTGAAATATAATTAATTATAAAATTATTATTATAAATAATAATTTTAGAATTTTATAAAAATTAATAACAGAATCAATACAAAATTAATAAAAAATTAATAATGATAAATTATAAAAAATTATAAAAAATATGATAAAAAATAAAATTACTAACCTTTTGATATATAACCGCGAATATGTACTTATTTTGTAACCTCAATAACGATGAAGCCATTTGAATTCGTACACTAAGAGAAAAATTTAGAGAGAGAGAGAGAGAGAGTAGTAAATGAAAATTTGTATGAAAAAATGAAGAGAAGGGGGGCATTTATAGGTGGGTGGGTGGGTGGGCAACGGTCAATTGACCGTTGCCAAATTCAAAAAAAAAAAAATTATCCGTTGTAAAACGGTTAAAATTTAATTAAATTTTTTTTTACCTTGAAAAACATTTAAAATTTAAAATTTTAAACAAAATATATGGCGACTTCCGAATTAAGTTTTTTAATTTTCTTACAAAATATAGGTCAGAAGTCGCCATATCATATGGCGACTTCTGACCTATAAAAAACATTTTTTTAAAAAAAAATTAGCCATGAGAATTCGCCATATGATATGGCGACTTTCCATGGCATTTTTTTAGCGTATTTCGGTATTTAATTTCAAATAGGTAATTTGATAATTTTTTTTTTTTTTTACAATATTTTGATTAATTTGCCTCAACTTGCCACTACATAATAAATGCGGCAAATTTATCATAATATTGCTAAACTTTTTTCTTCCAAATTACCTATATTTCAGAATTATATACCAAAATACGCTTAAAAAAAATATCAAGGGAAGTCGCCATATCATATGGCGACTTCCCATGGTGTATTTTAAAAAAACAATTAAAAAACTAAGAAGGGAAGTCGCCTTATGTTTTAAAAAAAATGAAAAACTTAGGTTAGAAGTCGCCATATGATATGGCAACTTCTGACTTAAATTTTTCAAATTTTTTTACAAATTTAGTTTGGAAGTTCTCATATGATATGACGACTTCCGAAGTGTTTTTTTTTGTTTTTTTTAATTTTTAAAATTATAACCGTTTTAAAACGTAAAAAAAATAAAAAAAATACAAGAGAAGTCACCATATCATATGGCGACTTCCCTTGTACTAAATAAAATTATAACCGTTTTTTGTTTAGCGTTTTGAAACGGTTATAATTTTAAAATTTTAAAAAATTTAGTTTGAAAGTTGCCATATTATATGGAGACTTCCGAACTACATTTGTAAAATAATTTGAAAAACAAAGGTAAAAAGTCGCCATATCATATGACGACTTCTAACCTAAGTTTTTCAATTTTTTTTTTTTTTAAAAACCATGAAGGGAAGTTGTCATATGATATGGCGACTTCCCTTCTTAGATTTTTTAATTGTTTTTAAAAATATACCATGGGAAGCCACCATATCATATGGCGACTTTTTTTGGTATTTTTTTAAGCTCATTTTGGTAAATAATTATGAAATATAGGTAGTTTGATCAATAATTTTTTTTTATTAGTATTCAAATTTAAAAAAAAAAAAAAAACCTAGAAATGCTTGGTTATAATTAGCTAAACGAAAATTATTTTGTTGGAATTAGATTTGTTTATTGATTGGATTATTTTTCGATTTAAATTGGATTGGTTTTTAATAATTTAAGTTAGTTTGATTTGGATTATTGTTTAAATAATAAATATATTTTAATTTAAATTTAATTATGAAAATTTATAAATATTAATATAAAAATAATATTTTAAATAATAAAATTGATTTTTAGATCGGGTCGAGTCTGAACAAGCAAAACTGAATTTATTCGGGCCCAGACCCGACTCAGCCCATAAACACATATAGTTGAAACTATGTAATTATGAAAATATATAAATATTAATATAAAATTAATATTTTAATATGTTAATATATTTTAAATAATAAAACGAATTTTTGGATTTGATCCGAACCAGACAGAGCTTGGACAAACAAAAAAAAAATATTCGGGCCTGGACCAGAACCGACCCATAAACACTTCTAGTTGAAACTATATATATGAGGAGAGATCCACTTATACTAGTATAAAACTAAATTAGTTTTACACACTTTCATAACTTTTTATACGATTTATATTTGTTTATTTGATCGTCGTATTTCATGTTCTATTCACGTAAATCATGCATGTTGAGTTTCGAGTAAATTAAAAATATCTAACTATTTATTCGATATAAAAAACTTTCAACCATTAAATATAATATTAAAAAAGACAGTATTCTTGATCGATATAATAGAGATATCGATTGATTCGAAACTTTACGTGCACAACGAATACGATCATATTGTTAAATTTTAACGGTTGATTTTTAAAAAAATAAATCTTATAAAAAGTTATGAAAGTGTGTAAAATTAATTTAATTCTATATTAATGTAAGTAGATCCTCCTCTCTCTCTCTCTCTCTCTCTATATATATATATATATATATATATATATATATATATATATATATATATATATATATATATATATATATTCTTCTAGTCATAAAAGCAACTTCAAATATCATTGTCCAAATTTTTTGCACTTTTGATAGGAGAGGTATTGAAACAATACATATTTTGGAAAATCTAAAGTTAATAGTAATTAAGTTGAAAACTTAAGGTAAAAAGATAAAACTAGGTAGAAAAGTACAAATCATCCAATTTATATAGGGATGTATAGAAGTTTTGCTGGAAATCTGCTTATACAAAACCATATGCACTACACATGTACTATAAAAAGGAATTTAAAATATTATGCATAAAACATATATAGTTTTTTCCCCTAAATCAAAACATATTTAATTTTTCTATATGTGAGGCACATGAATTAGCAAACATGCACCTCAATTGTCAAAAGATTAAGATCAACCTTCGATAAAGCAAGGATAATGAAGAAAAATTATTTTAAAAAAAAAAAAATAACGACGATATATATGAAGAAAATGATGCCCAACTCCTAGTACAAAGAGACAATAAATAGAAAATTTTCAACCAACCGTTGCCATTTTTCGACAGATAAATACTTAAATAGTACTAGTAAGATTGTAAAAGGAAATAGCACGGCAAATTTATTTGAATATAATTATTTTTATTTTTTAAATTATGATTTTTTTTTATTTATCAAAATACTCCGTTTTCAGTACGGATGAAATAAAAAAAATTTACAAGGGAAGTCGCCATCCTTGTAAAATTTAAAAAAAAAAAAAATTATACATGAAGGGTGGCGACTTCTCCACATTAATTTTTAATTTTTTTTTTAATGTTGGAAAGTCGCCACCCAGGTCGTCTTAGGTAGGTTTGAGAAAAATCGATAAAATTAAAAAACTAAATAGAACCGTGATAGTTTGTTCAATTCGGTTAAGAATTTTAAAATTTTGGAAAACTGAACATTTCAAGTTCGGTTTCGATTATCAATTTAAAAATTTTAATAAACAAATTGAACCGTTTTTAATACTATCATTTTTTATTATTTTATTTTTTCATATCATCATTCAAGTTTTTGTTAAAAAAATTTGAAAAAAAACTAAAAAATATTTAAAATCTAAAACCGATGATATGAACTGAATCAAACCAAAATTTTCGATTCGATTTAATTTAATTTGTAATTTTAAAAAACCGAATACTTCGGTTCTGTTTAAATTTATTCAAAAACCAAACTGAATTTGCACCCTAGTCCTTAGGTCACCTTTTAATTTATCGTCTATAGTCTCTCAGTCCTATTCTTTTGGTTTTTTTTTTCTTTCTCAAATTGAAGTTTTCTATTTCCATTTTTAAGCACTTACATTTTATATTAGAAATTAATTTCATATTTTTTATACATTAAAAAGCATTAAATATCAATATTATAAAAAAGTATTTTTACAAATAAAATACATTAGGATCATAAATTTAGGGTTAACCTCGGTAAAAATCGGACAAGACAAATGTTTAGAAAAACAGAAAGAGCATGTTATGTAATGACATGAATACCAGAAGAATAAGGATATAGGAGAGAAAAGAGAATAAGGAAGAAGAAGAGAGTTCAGAGAAAATGACTTGATATTTCATTCATAATCCATTCGATACAGCATTTTCATACAAATAGCATCAGTGTGCTCATTCTAACAAACAATGCCAGCTGTTACATTTTCATAGGACACTAATTACAATATTCTAACAGACTAGTAATCTAGTAATTGAGCAGAAACGGTTATGCAGCTAGTACAGTGAGCTTCCTTCTTCTGCATACAGTCCACCTTAGCTTTCTCTGTACCATCCTCGACTGTCCTTGCTCCCATCAGCTTCTTTTCCAGCTCCATGATCCTGGATTCCATCACATTACCCTCCCCTTCACCGGATCCTTGTCCCCAAGGATCAAAATCTGGAAATTGGGACATAAGGAAAGGATAATCTTCCCAAGTTGCATCTTCTGGGCCTAAGTTAGACCATTGTATGAGCAATTGTGTAACTGCCTGGTTGTTTTTCTTCATAATTCTCTTGTCTAAAACAACCGCAGGATACACTAGTGGTTGTCCTTCTTCATTAATCTCTGGTGGTGTGGTACTGGTCACCACATTAGTTCCCACTCTCTTCTTCAGTAAACTCACGTGAAAGACTAGATGCAGCTTGGATGTAGGAGGTAACTGTAGTTTGTAAGCTACCAATCCAACCTTGGCTAATATAGGATAAGGTCCATAGAACCTAAAAGACAACTTCAAGTTCTTTCTAAGAGCCAATGAGGTCTGTTTATAAGGTTGTAGCTTTAGGAACACTTCATCACCAACTTGGAACTCTCTCTCAGTTCTTTTCCTGTCAGCATAATACTTCATTATGTGCTGTGCCTTTTCTAACTGATCAATTAGCAATCGGCTAAGCTGTTCCCTTTCCTTAAGTAATTCTTCTACAGTGGACACCTTAGCAAGAGAACTCATATCCCATGCAAAACCAGGAGGTTTCTAACCATATAAAGCTTGAAATGGAGTCATCCCCAAGGTTGAATGCAGACTGGTATTGTACCACCATTCAGCCAATGGAAGCCATATGGACCAAGATTTTGGTTTGAGAAAACACATGCACCTGAGATATTGTTCCAAGCACTGATTTAACCTCTCAGATTGACCATCAGACTCAGGATGATAACCTGTGGTCAAATGAACAGCAGTTCCCAACAATTTCATGAGTTCCTGCCAGATATTGCCTGTAAAGATCTTATCCCTATCTGAAATAATGGTTTTGGGAGCTCCATGAAGTTTAAACACTTCCTTAAGGTATAATTTAGCTACCTCCAAGGCTGTGAAAGGGTGAGAAAGAGGTAAAAAATGAGCATATTTGGTAAATTTATCAATGATTACCATTATGCAATTGTACCTCTGGGACTGAGGCAGTCCTTCAACAAAATCCATAGTGATCATTTCCCATGTCTGTTTAGGAATTGGAATTGGTTGCAACAGACCTGGATAAGGAACATGCTCACCCTTGTTCTTTTGGCAAATATCACATTGCCTAATATATTACTGAACATCCTTCATCATCCTTGGCCAGAAAAAATATAGTTTGATTCTGTAATAGGTAGCCTGCACCCAGGGATTTAAATTGCGGTCGCGGTCGCTTTTTCGGTCGCGTCGCGTTTATCGCGGTTGCGGATCTAACGGATGTTATCGAGGTCATTGCGGTCGTCGCGGTCGTGAATTTTTTTAAATTTTGCACAATTTATTATAAAATATAATAATTATAGTTATAATTATAAAATCTCTTGTTTAATGATTTTTAAAATAATTTATAACAGTTTATGATCTTTTGTTAAGTCAAGCATTCATATTTAATAATATTACAAACTTAAAAATATAATGATTTAAAATTGCATCCATCACAAATGTTCGATTTATTAAGTAATTTAATTTTTTGACACATTAATTGATTCAATATTTTTATCACAATTACTTTCAATTTACTATATAATGGATGACATTTTCAACTGTTATATAATTACACACAAAAAATAAGAACTAATCTAATAAAAAAAATTAACAACAATACAAATGTCAAAACGAAAAAGCTATTACTCAAATTCAAATATAAAATTATAAATTAATAAGTAATAAATCAATATATAATTATTTAACTTTAATTATTTTATCCAAATTATACAAAACTTACCCTTATTAAAATTCTTAATTTTTTTTCTTAATAAATCCACTTCTACGAAAGTTTTCTAAAAATTTTCCCTAATTTTTTTTTTTAATTCTTTCCTAAAATATTTCTCCCTAAATAAAAATTAATAATAAAATGCAATCGGGTTGGGTCACTCAAATAGACCCAACCAGTCACTACCATTAACCAGTAGCCCCACCCGAGATTTCCTTCCCCAAAATTCCTCAATGCCCAAATCCTAATTTTTCATTCTCTCCAAGCTTTTCCTTCTCATGTCTTCTTCAGTTCTTTGCTTCCATTCTCTACCTATTGTCATCTCATCTCATCACTATCTCACTCACAGTGACTAATTTTGGCTCACAACTCACAACTCACACAAGCTCAAGCTCTTCCTCTTTGCTCTATGCCTCTCTCACAGACACAAGCAACCTGCCCCAACCCAGCCAGTAGCCTCCCTCCCCTCAGCCTTCAAGCTTCAACCCACCCACGCGTCGTCGCCCTCCTATAATGCGCCTGCCGCCAGTCAGCCCTGTTTTGGCTCTCAGCCTCTTCCCTCCTACCTTCAAGTTCAACCTGCTGCCATGGCCCATGGGTTCACTCCCACAATCGAGTCACACGAACCTCAAAAACACAATGGTTCATACAAATGTAGAAATAAGAAAATAAAAAAGGTACACACAATATTTAAGTTTGGCTTATTTTTTTACTTTTTCAGTTTTTTTTCTCCGTAAATAAAAAAGTTTTTGTGAAGTGTGTGTGATTTTGAATTTGATTAAATAAAAAAAAAAAATTCTGTCAGTTGTCTTGTAGTGCTGCTGAGTTCTTTTGTTCTGCTAAAAAATGCTTTTGTTCTTCTCTCAAGTCTCAAATGTCGGTTACTGTGTTTGAAATTTAGATTTTAGAGCAAGATTTTTTTTGAATGTGTAACGGTGTAGCGGAAATAACGTGCCGTTACGGCCGCTATTTTCCGTTAACCCGATATTCGCGGCCGCGATCGGCCGCTATTGGTGTGAAATTTTTTCACACCGTTATTTAAGCCTTTAGCGGTGGCGGATGGTGCCGCTACCGCGAAATAGCGGCCGCGACACCGCGACGCCACCGCTTTTTAAAACCCTGCCTGCACCCCAGAATGACCTCCTTGTGGAGAATCATGTAGAATTTGTAAAATCTGACCCCTTAAACGTCCATTACTTCCAATATAAACCTTGCCTTTATACCTCAGAATCCCATTGGTGAAAGAGTAATGAGGGAAACTGTCAGAAACAACAGTCAGTTGTGTAATTTTTTTCTTTGGTATCAACATCAGCTTCATAGCTCTGCTCAACTTCCTTGACCCACTCAGGGATGATAGTTGTTGAAGACAAGGCATGCAAATGAGTTTCTTCTTCAAATTGTCTGGACAAGGCATCAGCAACCTTGTTTGTCCTGCCCAACCTGTATTGAATCACATAATCTAACCCCAAAAGTTTGGTTAACCCCCTCTTCTGTATAGTAGTAGTAAGCTTCTGCTCCAAGAGGTGCTTCAGGGGTTCATGATCAGTTCTAATGATGAACTGACCTCCCTCTAAGTAGTGTCTCCATTTAGATACAGCCATTAGAATTTCCAGATACTCTTTTTCATAGATTGATAGATCCACATGTCTGGGACCTAAAGCTTTACTAAGATAAGCTATAGGTCGACCCTCTTGTGACAGCACAACACCAATTCCTGTTCCACAAGCATCAGTTTCCAAACTGAATTTCTTAGAAAAATCTAGCAGTGCCAGTACAGGGGCTGAACACATTGCTTCCTTAAGTTGGTTGAATGCTGTTATAGCCTTTGAACTCCACTGGAAGCCATTCTGTTTAAGCATATCAGTTAAAGGCTTACTTATCACACCATAGCCTTTTATGAATTTCCTGTAATAGCCAGTCAAGCCTAAGAACCCTCTGAGTGACTTCAGTGTGTTTGGCAATTTCCAGTGCTTCATAGCCTCTACCTTTGAGGAATCTGTTGCAACTCCTTCAGCTGATATAATGTGACCAAGGTATTCCACCTGTCTTTGTCCAAAGAAATATTTGCTTTTCTGGGCAAACAACTGGTTAAGTCTTAAGATCTCTAGAACAGTTTGTAAATGTATCAAATGTTCCTTAAGATTAGGACTATATACAAGAATGTCATCAAAAAACACAAGCACATACCTCCTTAGTTGCTTGGAAAACACATCATTCATTAGGGCCTGGAATGTTGCAGGGGCATTGGTGAGGCCAAATGGCATCACTTTGAATTCAAAATGCCCATGATGTGTTCTGAAGGTTGTTTTTGGAATGTCTTCAGTTTGGACTCTGATCTGCCAATACCCTGATCTTAAGTCTATCGTTGAGAAGATCTGTGCACCACTGAGTTCATCCAATAAGTCTTCCACAACTGGAATTGGAAACTTATCTTTCACTGTCAAGGCATTAAGTTGTCTGTAATCCACATATAGCCTCCAACTTCCATCCTTCTTTTTCACTAGGAGACATGGAGAGGCAAAGGGACTTCTACTTGTCTGTATGACTGAAGAAGTTAACATTTCCTGAACCTGTCTTTCTATTTCTGTCTTCTGCAGATGAGGAAACCTGTAAGGCCTTAGATTGACTGGTTCAGAACCAGTTTTAAGGGGAATTTGATGATCATGTGACCTCAAGGGAGGTAACCCTTTTGGTTCAGCAAAGATGTATGAATACCTATCCAGCAACTCTTGTAATTCTGTTGGAGTTTCCAACTCATCATACTCAATACTTAGCATGTACATCTCCCCCATTACCTCTGAATCTTTCTCAACCAACTTTTGTAACTTGTCCCCTGAGATGATCTTGAGTTTAGAACCAAATTGTCCTCCTTTGATGGTAACCTGTTTGCCACCTTTCTGAAATGACAATGACAAATCATTAAAATCAAAGGTGAGGGGACTAAACTTCTTCATCCAATCCACTCCAAGGACCATGTCACTGCCTCCCATTGCCAATACTCTCAAGTCATGACTGAAAGTGTGGTTCTGCATCACCCATTCCAGCTCCCTACACTTAGCAGTGCTATACAATTTTTCACCATTTGCTACTGTGATTCAGAGAAGGTTTGTATGTATCAACTCCACTCCTTCTTTAGCCCACCTAGGAGTGATAAAACTATGTGTGCTACCACTGTCCACTAGGATATTAATAGGCTTGCCCTTGATACTGCCTGCAATCCTCAATATACTATGCTGAATAACCTGTTAAAGCATTCATTGAAATTTCCAATCCATCCTCATTTCCTCCTTGTTCCACCACTTGTTCTTGTCCTGTGTCAACAAGAATCACTTCCCCACCTGTTGTTTCTTCTTCATCTTCTTCCACAACAATGGAATTTAACTGTTTGTTCTTGCACACATGGCCTGGAACAAATTTGTCACCACACTTGAAACATAAATTATGAAGTCTTCTCTGTTCTATAAGAGGGTTACTGTTTGTGGTTCTTGGTGTTTGGTAGGGTGTGGTTCTTTGTGTTTGGTGAGGTGTAAGGTATGGAGGTTTAGGGATATTGGTGAAATTGGTTCTCACAGGAACCCTGGTTCTTTTGTGCTCTATCTCCAATGACATGTCATGTAGTCTTGCTTGTCTGTAAGCTACTGCCAATGTTGTAGGATCATAAGCTTTCACTCTAAGTTTAAGTTCTTCTTTTAGTCCACTTACAAAACTAGAGATGAAATAAGGTTCAGGTAGGTTTGGGTTGAATTGCAGCATGTAAGGCTTAAGTTCTTCAAACTTTTCCTGGTATTCTTCTAAGGTACCTTTCTGGTAAAGTTTGTTGAATTCTTCAATAATATCAGCATAGGTTCGATCACTAAACCTTTGACAAAGGTCAATCACAAATTCATTCCAATTAACCCTCTGCCTTTGCATTATATACCCATCATACCAAACTTCAGCTTTCCCTGTTAAGTACATGGCAGCTACTTCTAGCTTCTGTTGGTCAGTAATACCAAAAATAGTAAAATATTTCTGGCATTTTTTTACCCACCCTCTAGGATTAGTACCATCAAATACAGGCAACTCAATCTTTGGCCTAGGAGAAAAGGCATTCATACTACCATTTTGACTAATACCCATGGCATACTCATTCACTTTAGATGGCAGTATAACATTAAGTGACATATTGGAATGTCCATCAGAGGAACTTTTAGACAATATACCTGGTTCATTGTGCCTGAACACACGTCTTCCTTGCTCATCAATGACAGTCACTTCTATAGGAATTTTACCTTCTGCCTTTGATTGAGAATGTGAGGCTGAAGGACTATTCTGGGCATTGGTGACTGCTCCTGATTCCATTTGACTCTGCATCCCTCCTTTTTGAGCCACCAGTTCGAGTATCCTGCTAATATAGCCTTGATTTTCCACAAATTTGGCATCAATGCTCTTCTTTTGCTCCTCCCACCATTTTGGAACAATGTTATCAGCAGCCTTCATCGTTTCCAGTTGAGCTTGGACAGCTTGCATTTGTTCTTGCAAGGTGTTGAGTCGTGTGCCTTCTGCCATAGAATTAGGTGGTTTAAGTTTCCCCAGTTCGTTGTGGTTGGATCTTTAAAGCTCTGAATACCAATTGTTATGTAATGACATGAATACCAGAAGAATAAGGATATAGGAGAGAAAAGAGAATAGGGAAGAAGAAGAGAGTTCGGAGAAAATGACTTGATATTTCATTCATAATCCATTCGATACAGCATTTTCATACAAATAGCATCAGTGTGCTCATTCTAACAAACAATGCCAGCTGTTACATTTTCATAGGACACTAATTACAATATTCTAACAGACTAGTAATCTAGTAATTGAGCAAAAACGATTATGCAGCTAGTACAGTGAGCTTCCTTCTTCTACATGACAGTCCACCTTAGCTTCCTCTGTACCATCCTCGACTGTCCTTGCTCCCATCAGCTTCTTTTCTAGCTCCATGATCCTGGATTCCATCACAGAGCATCTAAATAAAATCATTACAGAACGTAAAAAACGACTTCTACCATTTTTTTTTTCTTCCTTTTTATGCCAAAGGACAGCAATCATTCATTTGTGAGAAAAAGTGAATTCAGACAAAAAGTGAATTCGGACGTTTCTCAATTAAGGAGATACTCTTTTTTAAGAAGGCTTTACAATTTTTATTTATTTATTAATTTTAAGTAAGAAGAGATTTGATCTCAACTCTTTAAGAAAAGTAAGGAATACATGCATAACCATATATATATTATTAATCTAAAGGTTTGGAGCCCATAAGTTTTATTATATGTGAATTTGATCTAATTTTATATCAGAATTAATTTAATTTAATTATGTACTGATTTGCGGGTGAATTTATTTATTTGATTTAATTAATAATTTATTATATAAATGTAATATTTGATTATGATTATAACTTTTATTCTATATGTAATTTTTTATGTATATATAAATTCATAAAAAAAAAAAAAAAAACTAAATGCTCATATGAAAGACTTACAAATTTCTGATTTCACATAACAAAAAGCATATATATATATATATATATATATACTGTTTAATCACAAAAAGAAAATATTTTTTTGTTACATAAGAAAATGTTAAATATTCAGGATGAGATATCTCAGTCAACAGTTAGCACCCTTAAATGAGAGTAGTTGAATACCAAAGCATCAGTCCATTTCAAAATTTTGGCGTTTACATCAACATTATTGTGTTATCTGGACTTCATCCCTGCACCTAGATCTGTCTATAAGTTGGATCGAACCGAAGTACGACTCAAAATTTTTTATTTGTTTTTATACAACTCGAGTCAAGCCGAGTCGGAGTCGAAAACTCGTTTTATTATTCAAAAAATATTAAAATATTATTTTTATATTAATATTTATATATTTTTATAATTAATATTAAAAACATTATTCCATACACATTAATTAGGTAATACATTTTTGAGACAATTTTAAACATTTCAATGAATATAAAAATATTGAATCTCTATCCCTCAACGTTTCATACATAATAAGGATTGGAATTGTTATGTTGTTTTTACAATTTACATTCCAATTGATAAGTATACTTGTTTAAGGGTGAGATTATTCGTTCAATTAAGCAAGTTCGATTTGAATTGAATCGGGTTTAAGATGAGATATTTAGATTCAAGTTAACTCTGTTTGAAATATTATTTAATAAATATAAAATTTTTTATTTAAATTTAATTATAAAAATATAAAAATATAAATATAATAGTTTAATATATTATAAAGAATAAAATAAAATTTTCAAATTCGATTAACCAAACCGAATTTTGAACAAACATAATTTTTTATTATCCAAATTTAACCCATTCCATAAATACCTCTTTTGATAAGTCTCCACTTTCAATTAAATTACCAATAATTTGCTGTTCGCATCTTTGGAGCAGGAAAGAACGGGGCAGGACAGTGGTGAGTGGACTCAGACATTATTATTATCTTATTTTATTTTATTTTTCAAAAAAAAAAAAAAAAAAAAAAAGCTTCAATCATTATGTTTAGATCATTACGCTTTAAATAGCTTTGATCCAGCGCCTCTGAGCTCTCACCTGGCACTCTCTCACTCAACTTGATCGACCTCTCTAATCTAAACAATGGAAAAGATTCAGCACAGCCATGTACAAGCTAAAGGACTAAAGCTTCATGTGGCCGAGATTGGAACTGGTTAGAAATTTATACAAGTGATCTGATTCTGATGAGATGCACGCTCCACAATTTTCTTTTGAAGTACTCATTTCATTTGCTTATTATATATATATATATATATATATATATATATATATATATATACTAGTAGCTAATTTCTAACTATGATGGGGTAATTTTTCTGTGGTTGTGCAGGTCCTAAGGTGGTGGTATTCTTGCATGGATTCCCGGAAATTTGGTATTCATGGAGGCACCAGATGATTGCCGTGGCTAATGCTGGTTACCGAGCAATTTCTGTTGATTTTAGGGGTTATGGACTCTCGGAGCATCCATCAGAGCCAGAGAAGGCAACCTTTAATGACTTTGTTGACGATGTTGTTGCCCTTCTTCACTCTTTGGGCATCAGTAAGGTACCATTATTGACTTTGATATGTTAAAGGATTAATTATTCACAAAAAGTAGTTTAAAAGACTTGATTAATTGTATGTATGTATGGTATGGTGGCAATTACGAGTAGAAAAATGAGCTAAACCAGCATTTTTAATCTTCAACTGTTGAAACCTGCAGGCACATTTTGTTGCGAAGGATTTCGGAGCCTTCGTAGCAGGCATGCTGGGTGTACTCTACCCTGATAGAGTGTCAAGCATCATCTTACTAGGCGTTCCTTTCCTACTACCAGGTCTCTCTCCTCTACAGACTCAACTTCCTCTCATTCCACCAGGCTTTTATATGCTAAGATGGATGGTAAGTAATTTCATCTGCTATATATCTCCATGGAATAGTACAAAGCTTGTTAATTTCCATCATGTCCCTGTAAATTAATTCCCAGGTGCCAGGAAGAGCTGAAGCAGATTTTGACCGCTTTGACGTGAAGACGGTCATACGGAAGGTTTATATTATGTTCTCTGGAAGTTTACCTCCGGTTGCTGCTGATGATAATCAAGAGATCATGGATTTGGTTGACTCATCTACTCCTCTACCACCATGGTTCAGTGAGGAGGATCTTGCTGAGTATGGATATTTATACGAGAAAGGCGGGTTCCGTACTGCACTGCAAGTTCCATACAGGTAAGGAGACAAGTTTCCCCAAGTTAACCTTTTAACATTGAACAAAAATAAAACATTTTTATAACACCAAGAACTAGCTGTTATAATAACATAAGATCCCAAAGACTCCAGCTTCGAGATCCATGAAACTATAGTATAGTCAAACCAATCCTATGTCATAACTGATGTATTTTATTCAAAAAAAATAAAATAAATAATCCTCTTACGCGCAGGACTATGATTGCGCCATGTGGTTTGGATGATCGGAAAATCACAGCTCCAGGACTTGTCATCATGGGAGAGAAAGACTATATCATGAAATTTCCAGGACTGGAAGACTACATCAGGACTGACAAAGTCAAGGAGTTTGTGCCCAATTTAAATGTCACATTTTTGCCAGAAGGGAACCATTTCGTCCAAGAACAACTTCCTGAGGAGGTGAATCAACTCATCATCTCCTTCCTTAACAAACACTGCGAATAAAAGAGCTGGAGCGACTACTTTGGAGGAAATCCTGCGTTTGCAACGTGAATAAAAGGAGCTTGTCGCATATAAGAATAATGACCTCAAAACGGTCAAATTTGTGTGTATTAGGAGAATCTCTGCATTTTCAGTTTAATAAATGTAGTATTCACCCTTTGTGGAGTCACGCCGGTACACAAACTACTCTCTTACACCAACATTAGTATTAGTTATTAACAACCAAATCCAAACCAAAAGGCTTGAGTGGCATCACTTGTCCTGGCAAATTTGAAGCCTGAAGTAAGCTGCCAAAAAGCTTCTTTAATGATTAACGAACCTAGAGAAGAAAAGTTACCTGTACAAAACCTTAAAGTTCCTAAATTACAAAAACTAAAACGCACAATCAATGCAAAGAATAGTTTAATTTAGCACATACGTTGCAGTTGTGGTTTAAATATAAAAGATATTTTAGGGACAAAAGTAATGGACCTAAATGTTGAAGCAGTGGCCAATAACAACAATTACAATCCTCCAAAAAAAAAAGGGTCCTAATTTGGGCGGAAGATAAGGACTGCCACAATTTCCTATTTTCATGTAATAAGGTATTGGGGTGGAAATACAGTACGTGCTATCAGGTTCATATCACTTTGAATTATTTTCACTACAATTATACAATTATTTAATCGCTGACCATTCATCTATGACCTATACAGAGAGCAAATAATCCAAAACTTATAGATGCTTCAACCTAGACCTCAGCCACGAAACGATTATACGACACGAACTAAAAAGAAAAATATAACTAAAACATGACACGACACGAAAAAGAACACGGACACGAATACACGAACATGTCAAAATCTATATAACACAAATTATTAACACGTCAAAATTTATATAAATATAAAACAACTTAAAAATGATTATGACACGAGACAATACACGTACACGTACACTTACACGACACACAACCCATATCATAATTGCAAATAATTCATTGTAAGTGATATGAACTCATTATCCAAGCGGATATGTATTCCAGGAAAGTAGACAAGCAATACTTAATTGTATTAGTCTACAACTTAGAGCTCATATGCTGGGAATCTGGACCCCAAGGGCTCTATCATGTCTAGGAAAAGGTATGCCATACCCCCAATCCCTTCAAACAGGGAATAGGGGCTATCACCTCCATGCATCTCCCCCTTGGATATAAGCTTGTGAGCCTGATCAAGCAAAAAGCAAGCAAATGCTTTGGCCCTATATAAGAACTTTACATTGCCTGTTTTCCGGTAAAGTGAGAGGAAAACATAAGCATTCCCACTAATTCCATGGCAAATTCCAACTCGCTTCAGCAACCCACGGTTCCACACCACCTCTGCAGCACCGATAGCTGCTTCCAGAAATTCATCATCTCCAAAGACCTAAAGAACACATAAATTCTAATTCTTTCATAGTCCACAAAATTGTTGCTTGCTGCTAATTTTAATTCTTTTAACAGTAAGTCCTTTAAGAAAGAATCACTTAGAATTGAACTTAAAGTTAATGAATTCCATTCAAGCAATACTAAGTCTGGGCAAATCCATTAATGCTAAATATTAAATAATGAAAGTCATTCGAACAATCTAGCAATTGTAGGAGGCTATGCCTAAGTTCTTTCTCTAGTAGCTACTATGTTACCCGGACTCGAAGGTGCATGTCGGATACGGGTATGCTCAGTTTTTTTTTTATTAAATTTTTCTATATATTTGGAGGGTCATACTCCCATACTCATATCCGAATATGTGTTGGGCACATGCATCAGACATGGGTACTTTAAGAAAAATGAAGAGTCCAAGTATCATTGAGTAGCTACAATATAAATTAAAAACCTTGAATTACATGCTTTTGCAAATACATAAACCTCATTGTAGGAATAACTTCACTCTCAAACACTCCCACTAATTGTTACACAAAAGCGTAACCAATCAATAAATTATCCCCAATAAACTTGGAAAATCTAGAGATCTCAATAAAAGGACCTTTGGAGAATAACACAATATTTGAGTTCATTTAAATATAGTTTTCACAAGAGGGCTTCAAAAAATTTGAACTAAACTTGATAAATTTTAATCTTACCTCAGCAGCCTTGACAAGAGTGAGGGCGATCCCAGGGGCTCCATGGCACCAATGGACAAGAACATCCCTCTTTCTATCTTGTTCACTTGCAGGGTAGTTCCCACCCAGGAATCGATTCCTAATCATGTATCTAAGACTGCTTTTTACATCCTCAACCTCATCTGGTTTCAACTCCATGTCCATTAACACATGCATAATACCTGCCAATCCATGTGCAGCACCCCAATACTTTTCTCCATACCATTCAAACATCAAAGGACTTCCTCCTCTTTTTTTCCCTAACGCCCTTCCATTCATAATAATCTCATCAACAACTGCACGCTGTACAATAAAAACCCAAAAATTTCACTTCTGATCCACCCTCCTTAGAGATAATATATCACTAACATATACTTACTGCGATTGTAGAAGGGATAGTCCCTCGACCAAGATGCTTGTTCAAGAACAAACAAGCCCATAAAAACCCAGCTCTTCCATACAATAACTCATCAGGGAGATTCCTTGAGAGCTTAATCTGTTTCATTTAATCATAGAAATTACAATTTAAATGAAAAAATTACGCCGCCATAAGATTGAAAAATCATCAGCAAAGTACCTCTCTAAACTGGGTTAAGTAGTGATTAAGCAACTCTTGATTTCCAGCATGCTTTGCAGCTACAGCACCAAGAGCACAAACACCCGCTCGACCACATAAAAAGGTTACATCCCTATTTTTACATTATATCGATAAACTGAATATGACCCAATTTAAGTATTGAAGCAAAGGATGAAAGGGATTGGTGTACCGAGAAGACAAGGAAGCGGAGTTGCAAGCATTAACCATGGCTAAGCAGAGGGAGAGATCGTTGGTGTTGTTTGTAAGTTGATAGGATTTGAAGAGCAAGAAAGCTGCACCGAGACTGCCACAATAGAGTGTAAAATCTGACACATTTTGCGCAGTTATCCCCCACGTTTCCAGCGTTACCTGCGTCAATAACGCAAACATTTGGTGAGCTTTTCGAGTTAAAGCAAAACACACCGAAAACAAGAAGAAAGAAAGAAATGGATAAGGAGAGAGCAACGGTTTCTTTGAGGTCCAAAGCGGTGCGTTTGAAATGTTGAGATAGAGAAGAGTAGGGCATGGATAGGAGTTTCATCAGAGTATCTCCAATTTCTTCCTTGTGTTCTGTTGTTTCGGCTACGAAGTCTGGCAATACATTTGGAAAGAAACGATCCGCCATTTATTTCAATTTTTCCTTTTCTTTTCTTTAAGAATCCCAAAGCTTCAACCTTCAGAATTCAGATGATGGTGAGATCGAGAGAGGGATGGAAGTTGGAAGTCTGAAGTTGTGGACTTAAATTTCGAAGGAGTAGGCATTGTCAGAGCTGGAGCTGGAGCTGCGACAAGCAAACACATGTCTCCACGTTGCTAAGGTTTTTGTCAAGGTGGCAGGAGCTCATCGGCTGTTTAAAAAATGTTTCCAGTAAAACGCCAAAAAAAGGTTAATAGAACAGAGTGCGGTGAGCGTGGATCGAACACGCGACCTTCAGATCTTCAGTCTGACGCTCTCCCAACTGAGCTATCCCCGCAGGTGCCTTCTAAAACTATATTTACTTTTTAAGTAATATATCTAATTCTAAATATCTAGTCTTTTTTGAAATTTTCCCTCAATCAGATGATGATGCATTATAATTCATAGAACCATTTTTCACCTTTTTTTCTTCTTATATAATTGAAAGAGTAATGAAAATTTGAGAGGTATAGCTAGCGTTCTCTCAAGATTGAATCTATATTTTAACAATCTAACTAAATACACGTAAAGAATGACTATATCACAATTTTCTTTCGAAGTTTCTACTTGATAATTTTGTTTTTAAGCTTATGAGAACAATGAGGTTCACCAAATGATACTTGGTTAGAGTGATCAGTATTATTAGATAAAAGCATATTATTATTATGAGTTTATATTTGATACAATGACAGAGAATAAGTGTTATATGTTGCATCACAACATGACATTTCATTAATGTGTAAAAATAAAGAGTTTATATTTGATGCATTGAGAGTGTATAAATATAGTATCAATAGATCACATGATGCCAATTCATTAAAAATAAATACAAATAATTTTAGTTTTAATGAGGTAGTATCATGTGGTTCACTAACAGTATATAGATTTATACACTGTCAGTGCATAAATTAAAAAAAAAAAAAAAAAAGAGTTTGTATTTGATGTGTTGTCTATGTATAAATATATATACTGTCAGTAAACTATATGATGCCATCTCATTAATAAAAAAAATATAAAATTTTAAAAATCCTTAAAAGTAAAAACAAATAATTTTATTTATTAATAGGAGATATCATTTGATTTACTAACAGTGTATAAATATAATAGGTAACATTATTCGATTCACTAACAAATTCGCTCATAATAGGTGTAACCTGATCCAATGAAGTTTAGTTAACTGCCTAATTAAGGCAATTATCATCCAAAGTAGGTTGCTAACTTTGCCTCAATTTTAGAAACTCCCCACACATGGATTCTTTCACACCACATGTATGATTAGGAGGAAGCACAACAGAATCTCTTCCCTGAAGGACAGCTATGGCAATTGGATCACTAATGAAGCCTCCCTCGGGTGCTTGATTAACAATTTTTTCAAGGATATCTTCACCACATCCAATGATTCGGAAGCTTTCACTATTGAACAGAATTCGCTAAACTGGGCTCGCCTGTCAACTGATGCTAAGGCTACTCTCGGACAACCAGTTACTGATATTGAGATCCAAAAGGCCCTATGGTCTCTCAAACCCCTCAAAGCCCCGGGTCCTGATGGGTTCCACCCTATATTTTTTCAAAGATGTTGGCCTACTTTACAGAACAAAGTCTGTGCCGCGGTTAAAGCTATCTTCACCACAGCTACAATGCCGAGCGAGCTTAACCGAACTTTGATTTCTCTCATTCCTAAGTGTCAGAATCCAGCCTCCATCACCCAGTTCCGTCCGATAAGTCTTTGTAATACCACTTACAAGATTGTTACAAAAATTCTCTCTCTTAGGCTAAGACCCCTTCTGGACAAGCTAATCTCTCCTCTCCAATCCAGTTTTATCCCTGGAAGGCAAACGTCTGATAACTTCATAGTGGTCCAAGAAGCTATCCACTCTATGAAGAGCAAGAAAGGAAAATGGGGTTCTATGGCCATTAAGCTTGACCTGGAAAAAGCATTCGACAGACTCGAGTGGGGCTTCATCCGTAAGGTCCTCACCTATTTCAATTTCCCTTCAAGCTGGATCCAACTTATTATGAGTTGCATCTCCTCTTCTTGCTTATCCGTCTTAGTGAATGGTGGCCAGCTCGAAAAATTTTATCCTTCTCGGGGAATCAGACAAGGTGATCCAATCTCACCCTACCTCTTCATCCTTTGTATGGAATTTCTAAATCATAAGATCCTGGAAGCTGTGGACAACAAAAAATGGTTCCCTGTCAACATTGCCCGATCCAGCCCTAAGCTCTCGCACATTTTGTTTGCGGACGACATTGTTCTCTTTGCAAGGACTGATAAGAAAACAACTTGTACCATTATGAAGGTTCTTGAAGACTTTTGTAAGGAATCCGGTCAAAAAATTAGCAACCAAAAATCAAGAGTGTTTTTCTCTCCAAACACCAATGAAAATCAAAAGAGACGGATCCTGCAGACTCTCAACTTCACCGAGACTGATGACTTAGGAAAATATTTGGGCCATCCGATCCACCATAGGCGTATGAACAAACAAGATTATGCCTTCATCATTGAAAAAGTCCGCTCAAAGCTTGCGGGGTGGAAAGCAAGTTTGCTCTCCCCAGCGGGGCGCCTTTCTCTCATCCAATCTACCACTGCTGCCATCCCTTCTTATTACATGCAATGTAAGAAGCTCCCAAGTAGTGTTTGCGAGTCCCTTGATAGAATCAATCGCAATTTCCTTTGGGGAGGTACTGAACGATCTACCAAACTGCATCGTATCAATTGGAGAGTTGTAACACTTCCAAAAGGTGAAGGGGGACTTGGCATTAGGCAGACAAAAGCACAAAATCAGGCTCAACTTACAAAGCTCTGTTGGCGGCTCCTAACGGATCAGGAATCCTTATGGGCACAACTTCTCAAATCAAAATACCTTTCAAGGAAAGGACATAACAACAGAGCTTCTGTTACTTGGCGAGCTTTGAAAAGTGTCCAGCATCTTATTGAAAAAGGGATCAGATGGGTTGTGAGAGATGGGTCAAGCATAAGTTTTTGGCTGGATAACTGGACGGGCCTTGGTCCCCTTAGAAGCTTTGTTGATGGTCCATTCAATATTAATGAAGAAGCCTTCACAGTCAAGGAGTTTAGAACGATCTTAAACGATACTGGCTCCATCTCAATTTCTCTCCTCCTACCGACCCATATTGTTGATTCTCTCTTGGGTACCCCTTACTCCCTGCATACTGGAGCTGACTCCATTTGCTGGAATTTCTCCAGTAAGGGCGACTTCACCCTTCGTTCTGCCTATCGCATTGCTCTTGAAGCTTACACCTCCTCTCCAACAAAGGACACGAACACGTGGGATTGGGTTTGGAAACAGCGTCTGATCCCCAAACTGTCTTTCTTTCTTTGGGAGTGTGCCCACCAAATTTTACCAACAAAAACCCTCCTTCACAGGCGCGGTATCATCGACAATTTTCTTTGCCCCCTCTGCGGTCTTGAACCCGAAACCATCAACCACCTCTTCCGAGACTGTCCCTCTACACAGTGTCTGTGGCTCTCTCTTCACCCGCCTTCACAGCTCTCTAACTCCACAAACCTCTCTTTTATTGACTGGATCAAGACCAATATGTCCTCTAAGCTCTCTTTTCATGCGCATAGAATCCCCTGGAGGTTGGTGTTCATCTACTTTCTCTGGTGTGTCTAGCTCTCGAGAAATGCTGTTGTTTTTGGCAACCCCGAGCACCACGACACCATCATTCATCGAGCCGTCTCTTTGGCAGCTGAGTTCTTTGCCATTACCTCCAGGCCTTCCTCGCCATCCCTACCTACTTTTATTCAGGTTAAGTGGAACCCCCCTTTGCATGGTTGGTTTAAGCTCAACACTGACGGTTCTGCTATTGGTAATCCGGGACGAGCTGGTGCAGGTTCCATCATAAGGGATCATGATGGACTGTGGGTTATAGGCTCTCATAGGTCCATCGGCCACACCACCAGTGCTATTGCCGAGCTCTGGGCTCTTCGTGATGGTCTCATGTTGGCAAAACAAAAGCAGATCACTCACCTTGAAATTGAGCTTGATGCGCTGTCTGTTATAAGCCTTGTTTCAAACCCATTGTCAGTTAATCACATACTTGATCCTTTAGTTTCTGATTGCAGGACTCTGCTGAATGAGCTTCATCACAAGAAGATCCTACATGTTTTCCGGGAAGGAAATAAGTGTGCTGATGCCCTTGCTAGAAAAGGCAGTGACACTGCTCCTACCGTCTCTCCTCATGACAGGACTTATGTTCCCTCTTTTGAGTTGTATTATGAAACTCCTGCTTTTATGTTTTCTTTTGTGGCTGCTGACGCAGCTGGACTTTATATGTATCGCACTATTCCTTAATCTAATTATGTTCTTTTTTTCGACCAAAAAAAAAAAAAATGTGTTTTGAAATGCATGTAACAAGTTAATTGAAATAAAAGCAGCATAATTTTCATCGTTAGGGACTGAAAATCATTTGGACAAAAAACAAAGAAAGCAATACTCAAATATAGTCTTTGCAATTCAAGTGGGAACTTAGGCTGTGACTTACGTATAATTTCCATATTTGTGAGTTTGTTCTGATCAGTAAATCATACCGTTTCTACTCCAAACGATCTTGTAAGTTTTTATTTCACAATTTAATAGATTATATGTGTTAATCAACGATAACAATCTCGCATGCCAATACAATCCTGGTAACATAAGCAAGCTTTTAGCAGATTCTGGTTTCCATTGCCGATGATTGTTTGAAGTGGCAGAGGATGACTAGATCTAGTCGTTGCAGCGATGAATCAGGAGAGGGCCACCAAATCTGGTTGCTAAGGGGCCTAAATAGATTTCAAATCTGGTTGCTGGCAACAACAGATAGGCTGGATGATAGTGAGATTTAGTGTCTCTCACGATTTATCCGAAGCGTGAGCTTGGCTGATCTCCCTTGCCGATTGGTCAACTTTACATCGCCAGTGATTGTTTTGATTGGCAGAGGAGGGAAATAGAAGAGAAGAAAAAAGTTAAGGAGAAAAAGGTTACAAAAAATAAAAAATTTAAGTTAATTGTTAATATTATTCTTTATTAAAAGGTAAAATGATAATTTGGCACTTATTTTTTATCTATTCATTTATTTAATTATCAACTAAATATTTTAATAATATTTTTTTATTACATTCAACAAATCAAATTACATAATAACTATTTTTTTATTCTATTGTCACTAAATAATTATTTTATTCATTCTTTATTTAATTCAATCAGTAAAATTTCTTACGTTTATATTTTTGGGTAAATATGGAAAAACATGCATTCAATAAGTAAATAATTGTATTTCCCTTATCACTTAGGCTTTAAACCATGCATTTTAAGCATTCACTTTGTTGTATTTCATGCATTTCATGTCATGTCACATGATTATTGACTTAGGCCAATCAATGGCTCAAAGTCATGCTCACTTGAGCATACTTGTGGAAAATTAAAGGGTTATCAAATTGATTATTCTACCTTTGTGATTTTTTTTTTTTACTTAGCCAATTCGTGTCCCAAAAATTTAACAGAGCTTCGGCATTACGACGCCTTTGGGACAAAATAAAAATACGAGCGATATGATGTTCGTTCATCATCACTCAATTTGTATCTAACATATAGAAAGATGGTTAAAGGTTGGAAATGTTCCTCCATGAGTTCTTAAACTTCGGGTATCTAACAGAAATCCGGCATGGCTTCGCCTAGGTTCACTATATGAAGGTGAATCGGTTCTAAGGCCCCGAATTGTTCCTCACTGTCGCCGGTGAAGGCTAGTAAGGCACCCCGATAAAAGCAGGTTCAATTGTTAGAGTATATTTTCCTATGCCCATACGAAGGATTATCACGAAGGCATTAGGTACTTTATACTCCGGAAGTGTTTCACTAGCCCATACAGAGGATCAATCACGAAGGCGTTATTTTACTCCCACTTAAAAGGACGGAACCCGGGTAGAGGATTCATGTTATGCAAATGCAAATATAGTGTGTGCGGAGGAACAAAACAAACATGTCACTACCTATTCTAAAACCTTTATTCTAAATACCCAACTAAAATCAAACAATGTAAAGCATCAGTAACAATTAAAAATTATTATAAAAGATATTATAAAAACAAAATTATCCTTGATAAAAAAAATCTTCTTTTCTCTTTTTCTCTTATTTTTTAATTTACTTTTTAATTCAAAAATAAAATTTTCTAAAAATAATTTTTTTTAATTTTAAAAAATAAATTTTAAAATTTTTTTATTTACTTTTTTTAATTAAAAAAATTAAAAAAATTAAAAAAATATTTCTAAAATTAATTTTTCTTTATTTTTTAAATTTTAAAAAAATAAATATTTAAATATTTTATTTTTTAAATTTATTTTCAATTAAAATTTTTAAAAAATAATATTTTCTTAATAAAAAAAATAAGTTTTTTCATAATTTTATCTTTACAATATTTTTTATAACAAATTTTAATTGTTCATTTCTTTTTTAAAATAATTTTTATCTATTAAATTATTTAAAAATTATTTATTTATTGGTGACATATTTTTTATATTTACCTCATATTTTTTTATTCCCCTGTCCACATCAAACATGTGGTTTCCTACGTGGCAATAATTCCGATAAAAGATTCTTTTCTTTTCTTTCTTTTCAATGACAAGAGTATATCAACGAGGATTCAAAGGATCTCCTCCACGTGTGTGGTGGTCACATGCCTTTGTCAACAATGACCATTACTGAGCTACTTTGCTACGACATTAACACCACTTTGCATATGATTAAATAGTGAGATTAGTTTTAATGAGATTAAAATAATTAAAATTAATTATTATACATCAATAATTTATTTTTATGTATATTTTAAAATATTTAATATTTAAAATTTTAATACATATTATTTTATATATTTATTTAAATATTTAAATTAATTAAGTAATTGTTATATAATTATATTAAATAAAATATATATTTTTAAATAATTCAAAATTTTTAAAATAAAAAAATTACTTAAAAAGAAAAAAAAGAAGGGTAAAGTCAATCAGGGTGAAAGAAATTTACACTGCATGGTGCTACTGCTATCCAAATGAATTCTGCGATACATTTGTTACTGGTGAGTGCTTTGAATTTCACGCACAAGAAATGTAGTAAATAATAGTCTTCACTATCAAACTAGTAGTAGCATGAATAATGAATTTTATGTACTCCAAAATTTTCTAAGATTTTTTTGAGAGATTTTTATGTAAAAAAATTAAAGGGTAAATTACACATAGTCATTTAACTTTTAGAGGTTTTTTATTTTAATCATTTAACTATGAGAAATATAAATTTAATCACCTACGTTATATAAATTCACTTTTTTTTTTGTCACTCAGCCGTTAGAGACTAACGGTTGGATGACGAGGCATTATTATGTCATCTGTTAGATGACAAGTGGTATTACCACATCATCTGACATGCCACGTGTCATTCTGAATTTTGAAAAAAAAAATTGAAAATTAAAAAAAGATATATTATACTCTTGATCACTTAACTATTCGAAAAATTTTATTTTGGTTACACAACTTTGAAAATTTTACAATTTGGTCACCAATGTTTTATGTTTGTCAAACTTTATTTTATTAATATTTTGGTTTCCATTGTCAATGGTTTGTTATCAATATGTCTCTTATAACGATTTGATTACCTATATCAAAATTATTTTATTATGTTTGTTATCTATATCAAAATATCTTGAAATAATATTACTCAAATAAACATTCAAACTTTATAAAAAATAAGAAACAAGCATTCTATATTTTTATTTTATTTTATGAAATTAAAATTATATTTTAAATTATATTTTATTGTAATTATTCCCTTTAAATTTGAAAATTTGATGAATAAATCAAATTGTCAAAACTATTTAAATGCATTACTTAAAGTATTTAGTATCCAGTTCATTCAAATAAATTTAAGTAATTATTACAGACTACATCAATCAATAAAAAAAATGTAACCGAAATATAAAAAATTTCGTAACGTCAAGATTTTAATTATAATAAAAGTTCATACGATTCCATGCAACCAAATATATAACAAAAATAAAAATTATTTATGAATTAGATTGCACAAAGTTGGTGATTAAATCATTATAAAGTCATGTCGAAGGTAATATGTTCACAATGGAGACAAAAATATCAATAATTTCACAAACATTGGTGACTAAATTGTAAATTTTTTAAAGTTAAGTGACCTAAATAGAAATTTTCAAAATATTAAGTGATCAAAAGTATAATATATCTTTTTCAAAATTCATAATGACACGTGAACAATATTACATGGTATGTTAGATGATGTGAAAATGCCACGTGTCATCTAACATATGATGTGACATTGCCACGTCATCCAACCGTTAGTTTTTAACGGTTGGGTGACTAAAAAAATAAAATTTTATAATGTGAATGATTAAATTGATATTTTTTATAGTTGAGTGACTAAAATAAAAACTCTCGAATAGTTGGATGACTATCCGTGTAATTTATCCAAAATTCAATTTGGTAGCAATCTCATTTCTTGTTTTGACAATCCTGCCGATTAATACATTCAACCATATAATCCTATTCACAAAAGTTAACTTCAATTGAACTAATTAGTGCAAGTATTGGAGGTTTTGCATATGATCATGGGGAGACGAGTTTGTGCACAAATTGACAACACCACTAACATTTTACATTCATTGCTCCAAATTTCATTGAAATCCAACCACAAACTCACATTCAAACATGAATGGCAGTAACAATATTTAATAAACGCACTCTCTCCTTTGGAGAGGGCTACATGATCTACTACAAACACTTGCACACTACAAAAGTAGGGAAAACTATTGATGAAAAAAAAAAAGAGCCCTTGGATGCTATTATGCTGTCCAACAGCTACCTTTTCTTTAAAAAGAAAAAAGAAAGGGGCTTGTGTGTCCTGGGGACTAGATAGGAAGCCTTTTTGACATAAAAGAAAGGGGCTTAGTTCCCTCTAATTGTCATGGACCAATAGTTGTCACTTTCACAGTTAGAAGAAGTTGAGGCGAGAGGTGTAAGTTGCCTTCGGCGACCAATTTCTTGGAATGACATCACTTGCTGACAGTGTTCTTCCTGTTGATAGTGTTGTTAGTTTCACTGAGAATGGTCCTTTCAAGGGCCCCCTAATAATGCACCAATTTGCTCCCCATAGATGATTCATCTCTAACCACTCATTAGAATTTGCCTGCCAACATCCAAATCTCAAAATCTATTAGTAGCAATTTAGGATATGAATATAATAACCACTGCAGAGATAACCTTCTGTTATCTCTCAATCTAGTTTCTATTGGAATATTTCGAGTCTCTGAACTTCTGTAAGTTTTTTTTCAAGCAATTGAGTCTAGATTCAAGAAATGGTTAAGAAGTCAATTGAAGGAAAAGTAACAGTCGAAAAAATGCTTTTGAGCACGTTGCACATTGGCTCCATTAGGAAAAGCATAAACACAAAATATTACTACTACTAATAAAATAAGACCAATGCTTTGTGTAGACTAAGCAAGGGCAATGTTTTCTTAATAAAGTGTCTTTATGTTGGGTAATAGAACCTGATTAAGCAGACAAATCCAAGATATTAGGAATTGCCTACCTTTAAACAAGGGTTAATAATAATAATAAAAGATTTTAAAACATTCTACCATTACCTTTTTTTAAGGCTTGGACACTACATTGATATTGATTTTTTTAACAAGTTTAGGCAGCTTTTTTCATGTAAATGTGAAAACTGCATTGCTTTTGAAGATGCAGGCATTCCTTTTTCATTTTTATTAATGTTAGCACTAAGAATTTTCCTGAAGTTAGTCATATCTGAAATTTTGTGGAGCCTAAAGAGGGCTTTTTTTATTTCTGCTTTTGGCTTTATATTGGACCATGGAAGTCATAAAGGTTTTATGCATTAAAATCAAAATATGAACTTTCTTTCTAAAACTTTTCTAAGCAAATGAACAGTTAAATTTATCTAAAAAGAGAATAGCACTTACTTCTCTTATATGCATTGACCCAACATCTCCATCTCCATCCTCAAATTCCACCAGAAGAGCTAGCCAATATTCAGTTGAACCTTCATTAACATGGAAGGCAATGTTCTTCCCAGGATATTTACATTGGGTCCTAAAAGTTTAAATGAACAATATTTAGTTTAGAAAATCAATATATGGAGACAAAAGTTAAATAGTGATAGTAAAAAGAATGAGGCAAAATGTATGAAATGTACTGAAAGTATTTTTATTTTGGGACTTGAATCCATTGCTTTAGAAGCCCAAATAGGACTTCGCTCCTGTCCTTGAATTTTAGTGGTAAAAAGTGAAACTGTGGTCAATGGTCAACCCATTTACGTGTGAATTCTGAAATCGAGACATTCTTAATAATTTACTCTCATCTTAGTTTGTATATATATTTTTTAAAATTATTATATAATGACTTCTTCGTTCAATGTATTAATAATAATAAAAATAATTAATAATTATTATATTTAATATAATAATAATATTATTATAAATAATATATCAATTAAATGAAAAATAATTTTAAAATATTCATCAGCAAAACTTATATATATATATAATAAATTGATTTTGATATCTAATTCCCTCACAAAGAAACAAAGTAAACAAAGCTATAGAGTACTGACCAAAAAATAAAAACAAAGGTATAGAGTAATATTATCATAAGATTTCATTATAAAATAAGAAACAAACACGAATGTTATGGTGCTATAGGCTTATGGTAATTTCCACATGGTAAAACCATCATATAAAAAAAATAGTAATAAAATATAAAAAAGAAAGAAAAAAAGAAAAAAGTGACAATGAAAAAGAAAGACCGTTGAAGGAACCGACGAATAACAACGTAGTAAAAAAGAGCGAGCCAGTACCTTCTATAAACGACTGGGAGTTCGCCTCGGTTCCTGAGCTGTGCACTCTCACCGTTTATAGCCATGTGGCCAAAGGCTGCACCACTTAGGTCGAAGTGGGTGCGCCCATTGGCGCAGTACCCTCCAGGGCACTCGTCAGTTACAATGATGGTCACGGCCCTCCTTGAGCATATGCTCTTGTCTAGGCACCTAACTTTGTAGCACGCCCCACATCCTTCCCCATTCTTGAACAGCACTGGGCTCACCGCTCCTACTCTGGCCCTCAGCGGCTTCACGTCAACTAACGATCCGTATCCACATGCCCCCCCTGCATAAAATCACACACATACATTACTTCGTAGAGAAAAAATTTGAGATAATTTATGTTAGAAAAGTAAATTTAAGACAAAATTGAGCACGACATTTAACATTTTAAGTTGATTAGCTTGAGTTGACTCGGAACTCTACTAGTGGACTAGAGAAAAACTGTAAAATAAAATGCAAGAAACCCTGTTACAGATCTAGAATACTTTAAAAGAAAAACATGTGACATTACGGTAAAAGAAGCAGCTGGTGGGCACTTACCGTCGCTACCATCACCGTCAGGACTGCCGTACCAAGTGGCGGTGGCAGGATGCCAATGTAGGTCAGAAACTTTATGCGGAACTGGGACCTGACCAGACACCTTTAAACATTCCAACAACATTAGGCAACACAATGTAACAACTCCAATGAATCCACGGCGGCGCTGCATTATGTTAACTGGCGGCGCCACTACTTGTTCAGCCTTGGAAGCTGCAAATTAAGTTGAAAAGAAAAGCAGCTAGGAAAATGCAGGTAATATAGCTAGCTAGTTCTGCCGACAGTTTTTATTTGCTTTCAATATTGATTGAAGACAGTGTTCAGAGCTTCATACATATATAGAAGCAGAGGAAGCAGAGGTCAAGTTAAATGTACTTTTTTTTGTATTTTATTTATTTATTTTTTGTGTGACTATGGGATCCACTAGTTTTGGATTTATTTACGTTGGTGCCATTACGGCTGGGGGGTCCACCGACGGTTAAGGCGTTAATTCCGCGTGATCGTACTCGTACCTGGAGGGAGCCTGAGGGGTGTTTTGGTCATTTGGATATTCGACCGTTAATATTGTTGTTGTTGTAGTTTTTTTTTTTTTTTCAGGGGCATGTGAATATGTGATGGTTAGTCGGGAATTATTGGTGTGGGCGGAATGATGTCGTATTGGCAATTCAACATGCCAAAAATGGTTGCTTTGCCTTTGTACCACAAGGTATAATGTTTTACTTCAAAACCTGTTTTTCTTTTTCGTATTGTGTCCTGAAATGTGGAAATGTTTAGCCTGATTTTGTTGACTTATTTGTCTGTGCGAATTGAGGAATTTAATTATATCTTGGGTACATTGATGGGCTTAAGTATTAGAATTTAGGAGTTGGTTTACTTTTTAATTTGAATTTAAATTTAAATTTATAAAATTAAAAATCTAACCAATAAATCAGGTAAGGTAAAAATTAAATTACTTTCAATCATATATATTATGGTAGCAAAAGCAAAATTGATGTTAAGTATTTTTTATTTTTTTTACATAAAAATTAAGGTGAAGGGAGACTACTTCAGTATAGAATCAAGACATTTCACGGATCTTAGAAAGGGTGCATAAATAATATTTATAGATCACTCATCAAGTGAGATTATTGATGAAATTCGAATCCCGATACTTATCAAGACACTAATTAATATTCAATAAACTGAATCAACTCTCGTTAATTTAATTCTTCCTTTTTAAATCACGCGATTTTATGAATTTCACATGTAACTAATGAATTAGAAACATAGATATATTAGGAAATAGATGAGATAAGAAATGAAAGTAGTCTCTAACATTGTCCTTTGCCAAAGGCATCGAAATAAATTGGATTTGCGTGTACCTAAATACGTTCCAATTATAACCACAACAAAAGTTGAAAACCATTTGTAGATTTTGGGCAAATTTGTGGGTCGAATGGGGTCATTTTCTGTTATCTCTATCCATATTTATGCGGTAATTATTTGTAGATTTAATAATTTTGAATATGATACGATTATATGATATGAATATAATAAAATATGATACAAACCACGATATGGTACGAAAAAATAATACGAGCACGATATGAATACACTAGAGGTGTTCATGGATCGGACCGGATCTAGGTATGATATCAACACCACATATCCTTACCAAGCCCGGCTCGATCCTACCCAAAATATAGACCTCAAATTCTGCACAAGTTCGCTCATATTTGTAAATGAGTAGTCCAAACCAATTTAGACTCGCCCATATAATTTTTTTTTCTTAAAAAAATTAAACAAATATGTTATTTTTTATTTGATTTTTAGGAATTTAATTTTTTTCATGTTTTATTAAATTCTTAAAACATGGATAACTTAACATATTTTTAAATATTTATACTATTATATTATATTATATATTTTTATTTTTATATGATATAAATTACATAATAAATATAAATATAATATATTATATAAATAAAAAAGGAGCCGGGTCGGGCCTTAATTATTGGAGCTAAATCCCGATCCATTTTTTAAATGAGCCTCATTTTTTTTTATCCAAAACCATATTTCGAACCTAATATTTTTGTCCAAACATTCTCGAATATTGGACGGATTTTTGGATTTGGATGAGTAGACCGATCTTTGAACAAGTCTAAAATACACAAATATGCTAAAATTTATATAACATATATTATTAACATATCAAAAATTTATATAAATATATAATATTTTAAATATAAGTATAATAAAAATATATAACACGAGTACAATCGTAAGATCTAACTATTTGTCAGTCTTAAATTTAAAACTAAACGTCCTAATTCCTAAAGCTCAAAGAATATTTTGTTTATTAATTCTCAAAGCATGCCCTCAAGCTTAGAGTAGATAGACATTGTTCGCACTAGAAAGGCCAAACCCATGTGCCAAAATATCTTTATAGAGACTTTTTTTTTTTTTTTTTATATAAACAAAAAGAAATATATTCTCTTTTTCTAACAGAAGAAATAGTTTCTATATAATAATATAAACTCTTAAAAACCAGAGATATTGTACTTGAGACTTGAGAGGGAGTTAAGGCTAGCAGAAGTCTTGAATTATTGGTGGCCCTATCAAGCAAAAAAAATGTGTCTATACTTTATCTGTTCCACAAGTGGACCACTGAACTGATCATGGGGGGATAGACCAAATAAATGAATCATATTAAATTTGTATGTAACAAAAATAATGATGTGAAACCCATCTGCTACACACTGTAACATGACTGACTCATATCCTTACGACACACTTCATATATCCAGTCTCCACTCAATGTTAGTTAGAAACAAATCTATAAAAGGCCAATGCTGTGGATTTTTAGACTGATTATTTCTAATTGAAATGTTGGGTAAATCAAAGATTTGCAATCAGATACTTACACAATTCTATAATTATATATATTTTTTTTTTTATCATTTTTAAAACTTTCAAAGAGTTGGGCATTGTTTTCCACTATTGATATTGCTCCCTCCACTGAATTAAGCAACTTCCATTTGTTGGAAAAAGCAGCATCCAATCACTAATGAGTTATAGAGAAAAAAAAAAAATAAAGTTTTGCTCTTTTGTTTGTTAGTTTCGTTTGAGTGATGGGTTCTTTGGAGGGACTGATCCAAGGCCCAAAAATTCAGGAAGAGAAAAATCTCCACAAATTTCAAGGGTGCGGGGAGGAAAACTGAACTTGATTTACTCCACAAATTTCTCTAAAACATAATAAAAAAATAGGTACAAAAGAAAAGAAAAGGTCATGAAATTTCAAAAGAGGATTGCATGAAAATTCTTGTTTGTCTGCAAGCTTAGACATTGCATGTGAGTATGTGACCACTTGCCGGCGTACGTCTTATTCACAAGGATCGTCTGCTGGGCTGTGCTGCCTCGGCTCTGTTCACACATTTTGAACTCTTCCTGTTTAGCATTAGAATATTAATGCTCATACTTGATTTTCAACATCAACATACTATTTTTTCCTCATTACTTTGACAATTTTGCAAAGCTTTTTCAAATTGAGTATGCTATATATTAAACAAAATAAAACCCCATCTACTTTGAAGATTAATGTGAACCTCACAACAAAAATATCGATGGAAAAATAATTTCTGAAATGATTATTTCTTTTATATAATATTACATTAATATCAATATATTCTCCAGTTATTTTATAATATTAATTTTCATGTTGGCTTGGTAAATATTTTTAAGAATATGGCATGTGAAACAAACCCATATTTGAATTGAAATTGAGATATTAATCAAGTTCTTCTTTTCTGAATCAGATGAATTCATATCTAAAAGAGGTTGACAATAAGTTTTTTCAAATTAACTTGATTATTTATCTCTTTATTAAAAGTGTTCCAAAAATATATGTAATCGAATAAATAGTTCTATAAACTAATAGTTCGGATCAAATTGAAAATTGATTCTTTGACTCTCTCAAAGAGGATTTTTTTTTTTTTTATGTATGAAATCCTTTTAACTAGTGCTGCTCATGGGCCGGGCAGCCTACCCAATCCGGCAGACTTGGTTCGTATTGGGAAGAATTAAACACGAGTTTTGGTGATTTGAATCGGTCCGAATCACTGTTCACCTATTAAAAAAATATTTTTTTATTTAAATTTAATTATAAATATATATATATATATAAATATTAATAAAAAATAATTTTTTATTTATTTTTATTGCAAATAGTAATTTGAACCGACGAACCGAACCTGGGTAAAAGAATTTTTTTTCTAGTCACAACCTAACTCGACCAATAAACATGTTTACTTTTAACAAAAGAGCACATGCAATCGAGGTCAGAAAACATGGCGTTGTTAACGCTCCATCTTCTGCTACTCTTTACTCCCCATGATGGGTATAAACCCAAGTTTGCTGACTTTGTAATCAGGGCATGTAGCAAAAAGTGAAGCAAACCTGTTAATTAACTAATATTTAGCATAAACATGCACCATATATGATTTATAGAAAAACAAAAAAACAAACAGTAAATGGAAGATGGTTTTCAATTATGCTTTAATAAAGAAGGATTATTTTGGTAGTTAAAGCATGCAGCTGCTACGGCTACCGTTGAAGAAGATACCATGTGAATGTGAATCCATTCACCTTATCGCACAATCTGGCTTTCATTATTTTAATGCATCCAATTAAGGGCTATTCTATTCAAGAATAAAGGACGGGTGTCCAGAGGATTTGGTACCTGAATCATGCTTTTGAAAAGGCAAATATATATCGTTAGAAAATTAGAAAACAAAACAAAAATAAAATATATGATTAAAAAAATATGATGGTTTTGAAACGTATAATTCAATTTTTTTAATATGCTTCCGTGATACAATAACAGAATAAATGAAAACGATTGAACAGAATATTTTTTTTATATAGATAACGAATAAATGTATCTTTTAATAAAATATTATTTTGTAAGAGTTGTGTTATCTTACTTGACATTTTTTAAATGTAAAACTAGACAATTTTTACAATACAAGAGTTGTGTCTTTATAAGACAACTAATCAAGAACAATATAATTTTTAAAATAATTATAATTTCCAAATTTTAATATTTTGAAATTAAAATTATACAAAAACTAATTTTTTTATATACTCTTTAAGCTTGACTTTTGTAAACAATATGAAATTGATTACCCACCAACATTATAAATTATTAATATATATGATGAGGGATCAACTTATACGTTAATTAGTCACACTTTATAACTTTGTGTATGATTAATATTTTAACAAATTGACGGCTAAATTTAGCAATATAATCGTACTTATCGTGCACGTAAAGTTTCAAATCAATATGATATCTATATCTATATCATATCGATCGAAAATACCGTCTTTTTGTATATATTTAATGGTTGATTTTTTTTATATCAAACAAATAGTTAAATATTTTTTATTTACTCGAAATTTGATGTGCACGATCTATATGAATAGAACATAAAATACAACGACTGGATTAAACAAATATAAATCGTATAAAAAATTACGAAAATATATAAAACTAAATTAGTTTTACACTAACATAAGCTAATCCCTCATTAAAGCTTGCTTCAATTACTTTTAAGATTTTACCTTTTGTTTCATATTTTCTTGTAGCTTCTCTTGTTAAGTAGTATTGGCCTATTGACTGTATGAAAAATTGATAGTGGATGGATGGTAGGGTGTTTTGGTTATGTTTGATTTTGTTATGAGTTGTTTAGCACATCCACTTTTTAATGATTTATAAATCTATATCTAAAGGTAATGGCTAGATGTTGAAGAACCAGTGATTGTTGTTTTCTTTTATTATTAATTAATTATGAACGCAACAAATTTAAAGGTATGATTTCTGATTCAATCTTCACTCAGTTAACAGACTTGATTAGATCAATGTATTTTCTATATATTTTTTTTTTAAGTGAATCAGTTGGCTATGCTTTTTAAGTGAAGCGAGAATGGTAACCCCACTCACAGTCACCCATATTGAAACCCCGCTCTCAAAAAACAAAAAATAAAAATCGAAATTTCCAAGTTCATTGAAAATTTCAGGGTTAATACAAAATTGACCCCTTTACTATACTCTTTTTTTTACAATTTGGTACTTAAAAAAATTTCACAAATAAATATTTGAATTTGTATTCCGTTAACCCATTACCTAAATGGTTAACGGTGCTGACGTAGCTTGATTTGACCAATTGAAAGCCGACACGTATCCAAATCAATGCCACATCAGTATTTTCACGTCAGCAATTTATTTTTTTTAAAATAAAAAAATTTGGAAAAATTTTATTTGATTAAAATAAAAAAAGCTGATTTTTTTTTAAATAAAAATTTTGGATTTTTTTATTTTTTAAAATAAAAAATTAAAACTGAAAATTGAATAAAAAATAAAAAATAAAAAAATTCTGAAAAAAACAAGGAGAGAGACAAAGGGAAGTAAGGAAGAAGAGAGAGGAAGAGTGAAGAAAGGAAGAAAGGAAAAAAAGAGAGATGAAGAGGAAGAAGAGAGAGGAAGAGGAGAAAGAGAACAAAGAGAGAGAATGAGAAAAAGGTGCGGCCGCTTGATAACTCTATAAAATAGAGTTATTTTACCATATTTTATATAGCTAAGTCCTTATAATTTAAACTATTTATTAATTATTTTTAGTTATTTTTATTTTATTTTTAATTTATTTATTTTTATTTATTTATTTATTTTATGATTAATATAGTTATTAATTTAATATCTTTTGTAGTTTTTTAGAATCTGTCGCAACCTAAAAAATAACGACGTCTCATCGCAAGACTTTATTATTCGTTAAGCGTGACATTAAAAAAAACCGAGGAAAAGTCGACTTAATTCCTCTAAAAAATGAAGGTTTTGAAAATGACCTTAAAAAAGACATGGAGTCGCCACCAATCTTTTTTAGCTAGGTGTGATCGGCCACCTATTAAAACCGGTTTTATAAAATATTTTAAAAATTAATTAAAACATTTTAAAAACCAATTTCAAGTCTGCGTTTTAAACCAGAGAAATCAAAGAAGCGGGTTCGGGAGTCGGTTACGTGTGGGGAAGGATTAGCACCCCCACAACGCCCGTATAAATCGGTACCTTATTAATCGTGTGTTATCTCAAGTCTCGGTAAAAAGTTGGTTTTAAATTTAGTATTTCAAGTTAATTCCCAATTTAAAAATAATTCCATTTTTTATTGAAAATGATCCGAAATTTATAAATTCAAAATTTTCCTACATTCCCCAACAAACGTGGCAAAATATAGAAATTTTTATTAGTTTTGGAAAACTTTCCGAATCATTCTCTTTTTTTTTTAAAGAAAGATATTCCTTTATTAATGATAATTGATGATATTCCCTCCAGCAAACCCGGTAGAGAACTCATGAATTATTTTAACTCGGGAATATCTTTATTTTTATTGAAAACCATTATCTTTTGCAAACATTTAAAATAAATGAATATGTATATGCATGACATAAATAAAATGACATAGTAAAGTCTAAATAATATAATGCAACCTAAATGACATGACAAATATGAATGGTATGGCATATAATTTAAATGACATAGAATAAAATAATGCTATCATATAATATGCACGAAAATAAAAATGCAATGCATGAAATGTATTTTTTTCCATTAATTAAGGAAATCCGTATATCTAAAAAGATATCCGGCTACCTTAGGAAAATATGTCAAATTAAATATTCTAAAACCAAAATACTTTGTGATTGTTTGAAAACAATTTTGAAAAGCTTGAATTAACAATAAAAACTGGGCTAAAAATTTTTAAATGGTTCTAATTTCCTAAGTTTAAAAAATCCGGACTTGACTACCCTTAACCCGGGATTTGAAAAACCATTTTTAGAGTTTAAAAGGGCTTAGAAATCATCCTAAGTCAGTAGCTAACCCTCCTAATCAGCCCACTCTAAGTAAATTAACCAAAACAGAAAATTGGTTTTTCTTTAAATTCAATTCTGACTCCACTGTCCAGTTTTAATACACGATTTTTTACCCTATTTTTAAAAATTCCAAAAATTCTAAAAAAAATACTGGAGACTCAGGACATATAAAACTATACGAGAAACAATCGGCTTAATTTTTTGATCAAAGATGAATTCCCAGAAAAACCAGAGATGTACGAGTTTTTGGAGGAGAAAAAACTGCTTTGTTTTTCTTTAAATTCAATTCTGACTCCACTGTCCAGTTTTAATCCACGATTTTTTATCCTATTTTTAGAAATTCCAAAAATTCTAAAAAAAATACTGGAGACTCAGGACATGTAAAACTACACGAAAAAAAATCGGCTTAATTTTCTGATCAAAGATGAATTCCCAGAAAAACCAGAGATGTACGAGTTTTTGGAGGAGAAAAAACTGCTTTGTTTTTCTTTAAATTCAATTCTGACTCCACTGTCCAGTTTTAATCCACGATTTTTTATCCTATTTTTAAAAATTCCAAAAATTCTAAAAAAAATACTGGAGACTCAGGACATGTAAAACTACACGAAAAAAAATCGACTTAATTTTCTGATCAAAGATGAATTCCCAGAAAAATCATAGATGTACGAGTTTTTGGAGGAGAAAAAAAAAACTGCTTTGCCAACACATTTTTGCTTTTGATAAAATCATTTAAAAACCAAAGTAAAAATATTTGAAACTCATAAAATGACTTGAAAGCAGTAGCTAGGACTCTTTGAAAGTTAGATAAAAATTGGCTAAATAAAAAAAATCACAAAGGTAGAGTAATCAATTTGACAAACTTAATTTTCCACAAGTGTGCTCAAGAGAGCATGATCTTGAACCATTAATTGGCTCAAGTCATTATTCAAGTGGCATGAACATGAAATGCATGAAACAATGCAGCAAACATAATGCATGAAATGCATGGATCTAAACCTAAATGTAAGGAAAATGCATGACATAAATAATATGGCCTAGACCTAACATGAACTTGCATGGCATTTAATGTAACCTAGACCTAAGACATGCATGGCATTTTCACAAACACAAGGCATGCTTAATTCAAAAATCTAACCAAATATCATGCAAATGCAAAAACCTAACAACTAGCATGACAAAAATACAACACAAAATGCAAAACACATGGAGTAGCCAAATGGCCCCAAGCTCCAACAAGCATGGCATTTTCACAAACACTTGGTATGCTAGCATGAAAAACTAAGTCATAACACAAAAATCACACAAGCATTTTCACAAACACCTAATATACCAAATCTAAAACATGCTCACTAAGATATAAAACAAGAATCATGCAAAGAATCACACAAGCATTTTCACAAACACTTAATATGCTAACTCTAAAACATGCTCAAATTTAAACAACATGAAAACAGAAAATTAAAAATGCAAAAACATGATATCTAAGACATAAATGGCAACAAACAAAGCAACCAAATTAAATATAACTTAAGAACATGAAATAACATAATATTTAAAACATCAAAAATAAAGAAAATAGCATAAACAATATGGTAAAATGAATCAAAAACAACAACTTAAAATAAATAATGTAGGCCATTTGGCCATGGTGAGTTTATTGTAAAAACAAAATGTAAGAAAAATATACTTAAGAAAGGAAATGAAGGAAGAACAAGAAACATTATTTTAAAATGAAAACTCACCAAGTAGCTTTTGAACGGATTAAGCTATAAACCCTCAGAGTAGCTTTCGAACGGATTAAGCTACGAACCCTCAGAGTAGCTTTTGAACGGATTAAGCTACGAACCCTCAGAGTAGCTTTTGAACGGATTAAGCTACGAACCCTCAGAGTAAAACACTATGACTCACCACCCGGATAATCCTAATACAAGTGTATAGACTATCTCACAAGGGGTAGTGGGTGATCTCAACCAAAGGCCAAGACTCCTTATTTATAAGGTGAGCACCTCCTTGGCTTGACATTACAAAGGGATGTGGGATTGGGACTTAGGCTCAAAAATGAAAATCTCTAACTTAACTCTTGATTTTTAATCACTTGATTGAAAAAAATCCTAAGCTTCCTCCTTCCTTTGGGCTTGGCCAGGCCAGCACTTCTCCTTTCCAGCCCAGCTCTGATTTTTGAAAGGCCCAAAGAAGCCCTTTTCGGTTGCTTGGGTGAAACGACCATTTTGCCCCCAGGATGCAAAATAAATATCAAACGGGCTCCAAATTCAATTTTTATTTTTTTAATACTTCCAAAATAATAAAATATTGAGTTCTGGAAGTTTTCAAAATTATCCGAGTCCGTTTGCTATTTATTTGGATTTTTTCTTCCCAAAATGTCCTTTTATGCCCCTACTTTTTACCATTTTTTAAACGAGCTCCAAATCAAGATTTTTCTTCACCAATCTCTTCAAAATAATTAAAAAGTGTGATCTGGAAGTTTTCATAATTTTTGGAGCTCATTTGGTATTTTTTCGGGATTTATCGGCTTGAATTACTGCATAAGAAGCCCGGGATTTGGCCATTTTGCAAACGAACTCGGAATCAAGATTTTCTTTCACCAATCTCCTTCAAATGATTTAAGAATGAGATTGACAAATTTTCCATAATTTTCGGAGTCCATTTGCTATTTTTCCCAATTTTTTCCAATTTTGCCCTTTAACCTCCGAAACCTGGTTTTGCTCAAAACAAGTCCGATTTTCAGATTTTCTTCAATCTGAGCCTTGGGCCATCCTTTTTAATCATTCCTCATCCATTGGGGGCTTTGGTCTTACCAAGTCGGGCCATTTCTGTGATTCTTCCTGATTTCACCGAAATCCACTAAAACCCTAATTCTCGGTTTTCTCCCGGATTGACTTTTCTCTCGGTTTTTCTTGCAAATGACTTCTCCATTACCCGTAGTCAGTGCTTATCTTTCATTTGGAACCTTCAATTTCGACCAGTTTGATCGTTTAAGCACTTTTCCCCAAATTTCTCGGATTAGGGTTTCTTTTCTACTGAATCTCCAAATCCCAACTTCCGAAGTCCATATCTTTCAATGTAGACCTCGGATTATCAAAATTCTTTCTCCATTTTTCAATTGAACTTAAAATATTGATTTTGAAAGTGGGTTGACTTTTTTAGTAGTTGACTTTCTAGGGTTGACTTTTTCGGGTTTGACTTTTTCGGGATTGACTTTTTTTTTTTATGTTTGACATTTTGTGCTCGCCCTCTTAAACTAAGTCTCGGAGTACCACCTGCAGGATGAAAACAGTCTTTTTATACTAGGAAACATCAATATGGGAGGAAAACATACCTGTTTAGTGGCCCGGACAAAATTAGGTGTCTACAGCTGCTCCTCTTTGGCTATTGCTGAGAATCAGGAATCAGGCAAAGATAAACCGACACTAATTTTGTACTGTCAGTGACATCACATGTGAAGGAAAGGGAAATGGGTTTCTTTTTCTTTTTCTTTTTCATTTTTCATTTTTTTCATTTTCTATTTTTTCTATTTTTTTCATTTTCTATTTTTTCATTTTTTTTCATTTTTCCTTTTTTCAATTTTTTTTTTTTTTTAAAACAGTAAATTGAAGATTTGTCTTTAAATTGAATTCCCCATCTAATCAAGGCTTGATTCGTCTTAAGGAAACGAATTCGATTTGCAAGAAAGGAAACGACTTCGACGATGGTCTCGGGGCCTTAACCTGTCTTGTTCTCAGCTGTGTTTAAAATTCTGGATATCTCCTCCAGAAGCTTCGGCTATCACCACCAAAGTCTTGCTCATTTTTTTTTTTAAATGTAAAAATTCTGGGTATCACCTCCAGAAGCTTCAGCTATCGCCACCAAAGACTTTCTATCTTTTCAAAGGATTTTAAAACTCTGGATATCTCCACCAGAGGCTTCAGCTATCACCACCGAAGTCTTGCTCATTTTTAAAACTGTAAAATTCTGGGTATCATCTCCAGAAGCTTCAGCAATCACCACCGAAGACTTTCTATCTTTTCAAAGGATTTTAAAACTCTGGATATCTCCACCAGAGGCTTCAGCTATCACCACCGAAGTCTTGCTCATTTTTAAAACTGTAAAATTATGGGTATCATCTCCAGAAGCTTCAGCTATCACCACCGAAGACTTTCTACCTTTTCAAAGGACTTTAAAAAAAACCCTGGATATCTCCACCAGAGGCTTCAGCTATCACCACCGAAGACTTGTTCATAAATAAAAAAAGTACCTCGACGATGATCTCGGGGCTCGACTCGTCTTAAGGAAACGAAATCGATTATACCTGAAAGCTTTAAGAGATGATGCAAATGCGAGATGATGCAAATGCTTCATGATGCAAATGCAAATGTCTTTTGTTGAAGCAAACGCTTCTTGATGTAGATGCAAATGACTTAGATTGGTGCAAATGTCTTTGATGCAAATGTAAATGACTTGATTTGATGCAAACTTTCTTGATGCAGATTTAACTAACTTAGATTAATGCAAATGCTTCTTGATGTAGATGCATATGTTGAAAAAATTCTGAATAACTCCTTCAAAAGAAGATTTCTCATTTTTCAAAATTATAAAACCCTGGATATCTCCACCAGAGGCTTCAGCTATCACCACCGAAGACTTCTTCATTTTTAAAACTGTAAAATTCTGGATATCCCCACCAGAAGCTTTGGCTATCACCACCAAAGACTTGCTCAATATAAAATTCTAGATAACTCATCTAGAAGAAGATTTCTCATGTTTCAAAAATATAAAACCCTGGATATCTCCACCAGAGGCTTCAGCTATCACCACCGAAGACTTCTTCATTTTTAAAACTGTAAAATTCTGGATATCCCCACTAGAAGCTTTGGCTATCACCACCAAAGACTTGGTCATTGTAAAATTCTGGGTAACTTCTTCAGAAGAAGATTTCTCATGTTTCAAAATTATAAAACCCTGGATATCTCCACCAGAGGCTTCAGCTATCACCACCGAAGATTTGTTCTTTTAAAACTGTAAAATTCTGGATATCCCCACCAGAAGTTCTGGCTATCACCACCAAAGACTTGCTCATTATAAAATTCTGGGTAGCTCCTTCAGAATAAAATTTCTCATTTTTCAAAATTACAAAACCCTGGATATCTCCACCAGAGGCTTCAGCTATCACCACCGAAGAATTGTTCACTTTTAAAACTGTAAAATTCTGGATATCCCCACCAGAAGCTTTGGCTATCACCACCAAAGACTTGCTCATTGTAAAATTCTGGGTAACTCCTTCAGAATAAAATTTCTCATGTTTTCAAAATTATAAAACCCTGGATATCTCCACCAGAGGCTTCAGCTATCACCACCGAAGACTTGTTCACTTTTAAAACTGTAAAATTCTGGATATCCCCACCAGAAGCTTTGGCTATCACCACCAAAGACTTGCTCATTGTAAAATTCTGGGTAACTCCTTCAGAATAAAATTTCTCATGTTTTAAAATTATAAAACCCTGGATATCTCCACCAGAGGCTTCAGCTATCACCACCGAAGACTTGTTCACTTTTAAAATTGTAAAATTCTGGATATCCCCACCAGAAGCTTTGAGAAATGATGCAGATGCACATGTCTTTTAACAAGGTGCTCATGCTTCATGGTGCAAATGTAAAATATTTCTTAGTGCAAATGCAAATGGCCTGGATTAATGCCCATGTTTCATGATGCAGATGCCCCTACTAATTGTGTTCATGTAACTGGTTTATGAATGGTGTAACTACAATTACCACACAATAATGAAAATGCAATGATTCTAGAAATGATGCAATTGCTTGAGATGACACAAATGCGAATTCCATGAAGAATGTAAATGTAAAGGTAAAATGCAGATGCTTATGGAATAATGCCAATGCAAATACCCATGAATGATGCAAATGCTTGCCGACACTGTGCAGATGCAAAAGCTCGATAAAGAGATGAGTGCTCATGAGTGATGTAAATGCCCCCGGTTGTTTTTCTAGACTTTGGCTTAGCCTTTCAAATTCATTTTTCCTCTTCAAATCAGAGTATACCTTCAATTCATTTTGGCTATTCTCTTTGCCCCAAAAGTTTTCAAACTTTCATCAATAGAGATCTGAACTGAGTTCGATTTCTTCTTCTCATATATGGAAGTCAAGACCTATCCTGGCAATTCTATACCTTTGGGTTAGAAAAACCTTTGTCTCATGTCAACATCAAAAATGGGTATTTCAAAAATATTTTTATTTTCCCTTTTTGAAAAACAATTTTGCTTATTTAAGGAAAACTTCTAAGCCAAAATTTTTAACTCCACAGTGTATGATGTACAAATCTTTTGATGACTGATGATCACCGTTAGAAATTTCTCTAAGTATCAAACTGGTTTTTTTTTTAACTGGGATTGGCAAGGCTTGGTATAACAAGATTCTATCTTTTTCAGGAAAACTTCATGACAAAAATGTATATCCCTTCTAGGCTCACAAATGGAACAGGTTTTATAAATCATGAATTCATTGAGAACCAAGCAAATTCAACATTCTTTTAGTTTCCATATCAAGGCTTTTTGACAAGCGTCAAGATTGGCCGGGATGTTTAAACCGGAAAGTTTAATCTTGGAGAAAAAAAAGTTTCAGTTTTTGAAGACAATCCTCCGAATGAGAGCTGACAATTTGGGGGGTTCAGGAATTCCTAGATGTTCCTCGATGACCACCTTTTTTTAAGATGACCCTTTTTTTTTTTTTTGGGTATCGGCACAGATGGCATCGAAAATTTCCAAATTTACTCTAGACCGCCCGTTTTTGGGTTTTCGCCCTAGAGTCCCATTCTTTCCATTTTTTTTTTCATTTTTACCATACACTTGAGAATTCTAAATTCTTCCTTAGTGAAATGATAATGAAATGGGATAAAATCTGAGGAAAAACCTTTCAAATTAAATATTCATGCTTGATCAAAATGGACTTTTAAAGCACGTAACGTAGGCCATGGCTTAGGGTTCAGAAAGAAAGGATAAATAGGCCCAAAATATGTGTTTGAGGGTAATCAGATCAAGGATCTATTTTTTTGAGGAGGATTCTCTTTGAATCATTTGTCCCTTATTGGACATTTCTTTCTTTTTGACTTTGCTCTTTTTCTTCCTTGCTCCTGGCTTTCAATTTGCCATATCTTTCACACATTTTTCCTTTTTTTCTTTTTTCATTTTGCCCCCCTTCTTTTTCAACGGAGTGAGCCCGTCTTTATTCGGGGCTCCATTTGCTTTGCATCTGTCTTTGAGCTAGGACACATTTCTCAATGATCTTTAAAAAAATCTTTCCTTGCATTTGCCCCCTAGTGTAGAGGGTGATCCTTGATCAAGGTTCAAACAAGAAAGAATTCTTTTGGCTCAAAAGGGGTGACTATGGATGATTTCTTTTTTGTGTGAAGGGATATGAAAGATGGCCATTCCTCATGTCAAGCACGAATATTCACTTTGAAAAGCAATCCCCAGGGGAAATAGATATTCAGAATTTCATTTTGCACTTTGGAATCATCCGAATTCTCATATGCATGATATCACAAATTTTTTCATTTTTCATTTTTCATCGCATGCCCCAACGATTCATGCGTTTAATCCATCCTTATTCACCATGTATCCATCATTTCCATATATGATGCCCCAATTTGATTAACCATGAGAATCTGTATCAACGAGGAACATAGCAAGTCTAGGTATGTTTTGAAAAGGCTGAGTTTCCAATCTGAGTTCTTTGAAGAGACAAGGAAAATATGACCCAAAAACAGGTTTTCTCTAGGACAGGGGATAATCTAGTTTAATCATTGTGCCCCAGGGTGTCAATCATGAAGTGATGTCTAGGCAATTAGTGTTTTGTGGTCATTGGGAAAGGTCATGAATGGTTTTAGCACAATCCTTACACACACCAAATTATCAAAATATGGATTCTTGAAAGAATGTCTCATTTGTTTGATTTTCAAGGAATTTGAAAATTTTCAAAAATTTCGTTCCTTTGTTCATAGCCTAGACTAAGATCTACGTCTTTGCTTATTCTGTGATGACAATGGTTTTATGAAGTCCAATCATTCATATTCCTTGAAGCATTAGGTCTTTCAAGTGGTCTCGGTTCAAAAGATTTAGGCTTAGGAAAGCCTAAAAGAGAGGGCTGAAGGTATTGGGTCATTTCTAACAATGATCATCAATTTTCTTGAGACTATCCATCACTAAAAATTCCTTAATGCTTGTTTTTGCAAATTCAAGTTATTGTTGAAACACAACAAACACAAAGCATTTAAAATACAAAATTCATTTAATTAACATGAGACAAGTGCTTTCCTCATCACAGTGTATAGAACTACATGTGTCAAAAACCTGATGTGATCATGCACAATGTTTCTTATGACACTTGACTTCCCCATCTTCAAAACTTATCGAACCAGCCTTGATGAGATCTCTGACCTTGTACTTCAAAGCGGGGCAGTTCTCTGTTGAGTGACCTTGATTGCCAGAATGGTACCCACAACACTCATTAGCATCATACCAGCTCGGATAAGGGGGCTTCAGAGGTGCTATTTGCATGGGTGTCACAAGGTGATTCTGGATGAGTTGAGGTAGTATCTCACTGTATGTCATAAGAATCGGGTCAACCGGATTTCTTTTTCGCTTTTTATGCCCCTTTCGATTATCCCCAAGGGTGTTCGATTGATAGACAGATGTAAATTCTGGTGTATTTGCAGTCATTGGTTGGTAGGGATAAAAACCATGAGAGACATTATTCAGGGTAGAGTAAAATGGCTGATATGAGGAGAACTGGGGAGGTGGGGCAAAGTCTTCCACGACTTGGGTATCTTCCTTTTTCTTTTCAGATGCCCCCTTGTTCTTGGTATTGGATGTTCTTTCTCCTTCAATTTTCCCATCCTTGATAGCATTCTCAATCATCTCCCCTGAAATTACCATGTTTGAAAAATTATTTGTGATGTTGCCAACAAGTATATCATAGTACGGGGCCTGCAGTGTATTCACAAAAAGGACAGTGGTTTCCTTCTGAGTTAAGGGCGGTTGTACTTGGACGGCCAGGCTCATCCACCGTTGCACATATTCTTTGAAGCTCTCAGTAGCTCTTTTCTTCATATTTTGCAAGGTGAGACGGCCAGGCGCCATGTCAGTCATATGCTTGTACTGGTTTAGAAAAACCCTAGCCAGGTCATTCCAAGAGCGAATCTGATCCTTGCTCAACTGACTATACCACCTAATTGCGGACCCGCTGAGGCTATCCTGAAAGCAGTGAATTAAAAGCTTATCATTATCTATCTGACTTGTCATCTTTCGGCAGAACATAGTGATGTGGGCTGATGGATCGGTCGTCCCGTCATATTTCACAAAGTCAGGGATCTTGAACTTAGGAGGAATGACTAAATCGAGGACCAAGCATCGTTCTTTCGCCTCCACACTCCCGAATACATCTGTTCTTTCTATTGCCCGGAGCCTTTCATCTAACAACTGACATTTCCCTTGGGAATCTGCCAACTCAACCTCATTTACTGCAACCCTTTTCAACTTTGCCTGTTCATCTGGATCATCTGAGTTTAGGACATTGACGGGGTTAACAGTGTTCTGGGCATCACTTATTGCGACCTCATCTTGGCCCTTTTGTACCTCTAACCCTTCTCCGGCGACAAAGTTTTCGGTGTATCCTTTTCCCTTGATTACAGCAGACATCAGCTCCATCAATTTAGTCATCTGACCCTTAGATTCTGCTTGAGATTTTGCTAGCTGTTCTCGCAATTCTCTCTGTTCCCTTTCCATTTTTTCCATTCGAGCAACTTGTTCATCCTCCATAGCACCAGCCTATATTAAAAGTGTACTCAGTACTTCTTCTGATTTGAAATGGAAATTCTTTCAAAGACTCCTAAAGCCAAGCCAACTTCTATTTTATTTCCCCCAAATGTATGTCATGATGAATGAGCCATGAATGCAATTTGATGCATGTGAAGCCTAAACAATATGATGTATGGATATGTACAATGGAAACATGCTGACCATATATGTAATAAATGCAATCACAATGCCAACATGTTGCAAACAAAGAATAAACAAATCAACACATGGATATATGCAATGACTGATCATGTGCATTTTAGCATATTTCCCAATGAATGACCGTATATCCTATGAATGCAACACGGTGTCAATTATGATACATGCAAACAATGAATGATTGATATAGAGTATATACAAAGAAAATCATGCTAACCATGTGTGTCATGAATACGACCTAATGCTAACATGATGTATGTAATAAGCAAATTAATGCATGAACATATACAAAGAAATTATGCTGACTATGTTTGTTATGAATGCAACCCAAAGTCAACATGATGCATGTAAAGAATAAGCAGATCAATGCATGGATATATACAATGAATGACCATGTATGTTCCAAATGTATTTCCCAATGAATGATCATATACACTATGAATGCCACACAATGTCAATTATGATGCATGTGAAGAATAAATGACTGACACAGAGTATATACAAAGAAAGTCATGCTGGCCGTGTATGTCATGAATGCAACCCGATGCCAATATGAAAAATTAATGCATGAGCATAACATGACGACTATGTATGCCATGAATGCACCCTGATGCCAACATGATGCATGTAAAAAAATAAGCAAATTAATGCATGGATATATACAATGAATGACCATGTATGTTCCGAATGCATTACCAATGAATGATCATATACACTATGAATGCCACATAATGTCAATTATGATGCATGTGAAGAATAAATGACTGACACAGAGTATATACAAAGAAAGTCATGCTGGCCGTGTATGTCATGAATGCAACCTGATGCCAATATGAAAAATTAATGCATGAGCATAACATGACGACTATGTATGCCATGAATGCACCCTGATGCCAACATGATGCATGTAAAAAATAAGCAAATTAATGCATGGATATATATAGGAAAATCATTTCTGACTATGAATGCATGAATGCAACTTGATGCTACCATGATGCATATAGAGAAAGAATAAATTGATATATGGATATATACAGAAAAATCATGCTGACTATGAATGCATGAATGCAACTTGACGCTACCATGATGCATATAGAGAAAGAATAAATTGATAATGGATATATACAGAAAAATCATGCTGACTATGAATGCATGTATGCAATTGGATGCCAACATGATGCATGTAAAGAAAGAATAAATTGATATATGGATATATACAGAAAAAATCACGCTGACTATGAATGCATGAATGCAACTTGATGCCAACATGATACATGTAAAGAAAGAATAAATTGATACATAAGTATATACAAATAATGACCATGCATGTCATAAACGTATCTTACAATGAATGACCATGCATGCTACGACTATAACATGATGTCAAAATGATACATGCAAAAAAATAAATGAATCAACACAAAGGTATATACAAAGAAATCAATGATTACACGAAATTGGTGGGACCTAAATCTTGATTATTCAAAAAATCTCATTATGCAAGATTTGCATCCAAATTTATGATTTTTTTTTTTTTGTGTTTTTTTTTATTTATGAAAAACCAATCACATTATTTTCAAAAGAATTTCAAGGTGGATCCTACTATGGTACAATATGCAAATGTTCATGTGACACTACCGGTTTTATGAAATCCTCAAATGAAATTACCAACTGTTTATTGCAAAGAATAAGATCAATAACACACCCAAAAATGTACATGCTCTATTCACAGATGCATGAAATGTGCAAAATGCAAAAATGCTTGAAAAAGGATTTTTTTTTTAAAAAAAAAAACAATTAACGAATATTTTGCCCCAACAATATCTGCTTATTTAGGCATCACGATGCCTTTGGGACGGATTATCACACATTTATTACGGGCGATGTACGTACATCGTTGCCCGATCTACCACACTTATTCGAAGTGTAAAATAGGTAACAAAAAGTTTAGAAATGTCCCTCCATGTGTTCCTATTTTCGGTATATCTAACGGGAATTCGGCATGGCTTCGCCTAGGTTCACTATATGAGGGTGAATCGGTTCTAAGGCCCCGAATTGTTCCTCACTGTCGCCGGTGAAGGCTAGTAAGGCACCCCGATAAAAGCGGGTTCAATTCGTTAGAGTATATTTTCCTATGCCCATGCGGAGGATCATCACGAAGGCATTAGGTACTTTATACTCCGGAAGTGTTTCACTAGCCCATACGGAGTATCAATCACGAAGGCGTAGTTACTTTACTTCCACTTAAAAGGACGGAATCCGGGTAGAGGATTCATGTTATGCAAATGCACGTGTAGTGTGTGTGGAGGAATATCAAACCTTTCACTACCTATTCTACAAACCTTATTCTAAATGCCCTAGCAATTAAAACATTCAAGAATAGTGTAACGCATTAACCGACAAGCAATTATAATATACAACCTTAAATAACTAGAGAACAAAAATAAAATGCATGCACATGAGTATGAACATATTTAAAAACATTTTATTATTTTCAAAATTCTCCTTATTAAAAAAAATGTGGGAATTAAAATTAAATACCAATTAAACCAACAAAACCGAGACTTTGATAACACACGACTAATTCTAGGCCTGACTCTCTTATATGTCCCCAGCGGAGTCGCCAAGCTGTCGCAACCTAAAAAATAACGACGTCTCATCGCAAGACTTTATTATTCGTTAAGCGTGACATTAAAAAAAACCGAGGAAAAGTCGACTTAATTCCTCTAAAAAATGAAGGTTTTGAAAATGACCTTAAAAAAGACATGGAGTCGCCACCAATCTTTTTTAGCTAGGTGTGATCGGCCACCTATTAAAACCGGTTTTATAAAATATTTTAAAAATTAATTAAAACATTTTAAAAACCAATTTCAAGTCTGCGTTTTAAACCAGAGAAATCAAAGAAGCGGGTTCGGGAGTCGGTTACGTGTGGGGAAGGATTAGCACCCCCACAACGCCCGTATAAATCGGTACCTTATTAATCGTGTGTTATCTCAAGTCTCGGTAAAAAGTTGGTTTTAAATTTAGTATTTCAAGTTAATTCCCAATTTAAAAATAATTCCATTTTTTATTGAAAATGATCCGGAATTTATAAATTCAAAATTTTCCTACATTCCCCAACAAACGTGGCAAAATATAGAAATTTTTATTAGTTTTGGAAAACTTTCCGAATCATTCTCTTTTTTTTTTAAAGAAAGATATTCCTTTATTAATGATAATTGATGATATTCCCTCCAGCAAACCCGGTAGAGAACTCATGAATTATTTTAACTCGGGAATATCTTTATTTTTATTGAAAACCATTATCTTTTGCAAACATTTAAAATAAATGAATATGTATATGCATGACATAAATAAAATGACATAGTAAAGTCTAAATAATATAATGCAACCTAAATGACATGACAAATATGAATGGTATGGCATATAATTTAAATGACATAGAATAAAATAATGCTATCATATAATATGCACGAAAATAAAAATGCAATGCATGAAATGTATTTTTTTTCCATTAATTAAGGAAATCCGTATATCTAAAAAGATATCCGGCTACCTTAGGAAAATATGTCAAATTAAATATTCTAAAACCAAAATACTTTGTGATTGTTTGAAAACAATTTTGAAAAGCTTGAATTAACAATAAAAACTGGGCTAAAAATTTTTAAATGTTTCTAATTTCCTAAGTTTAAAAAATCCGGACTTGACTACCCTTAACCCGGGATTTGAAAAACCATTTTTAGAGTTTAAAAGGGCTTAGAAATCATCCTAAGTCAGTAGCTAACCCTCCTAATCAGCCCACTCTAAGTAAATTAACCAAAACAGAAAATTGGTTTTTCTTTAAATTCAATTCTGACTCCACTGTCCAGTTTTAATACACGATTTTTTACCCTGTTTTTAAAAATTCCAAAAATTCTAAAAAAAATACTGGAGACTCAGGACATATAAAACTATACGAGAAAAAATCGGCTTAATTTTTTGATCAAAGATGAATTCCCAGAAAAACCAGAGATGTACGAGTTTTTGGAGGAGAAAAAACTGCTTTGTTTTTCTTTAAATTCAATTCTGACTCCACTGTCCAGTTTTAATCCACGATTTTTTATCCTATTTTTAGAAATTCCAAAAATTCTAAGAAAAATACTGGAGACTCAGGACATGTAAAAATACACGAAAAAAAATCGGCTTAATTTTCTGATCAAAGATGAATTCCCAGAAAAACCAGAGATGTACGAGTTTTTGGAGGAGAAAAAACTGCTTTGTTTTTCTTTAAATTCAATTCTGACTCCACTGTCCAGTTTTAATCCACGATTTTTTATCCTATTTTTAAAAATTCCAAAAATTCTAAAAAAAATACTGGAGACTCAGGACATGTAAAAATACACGAAAAAAAATCGACTTAATTTTCTGATCAAAGATGAATTCCAGAAAAATCATAGATGTACGAGTTTTTGGAGGAGAAAAAAAAAACTGCTTTGCCAACACATTTTTGCTTTTGATAAAATCATTTAAAAACCAAAGTAAAAATATTTGAAACTCATAAAATGACTTGAAAGCAGTATCTAGGACTCTTTGAAAGTTAGATAAAAATTGGCTAAATAAAAAAAATCACAAAGGTAGAGTAATCAATTTGACAAACTTAATTTTCCACAAGTGTGCTCAAGAGAGCATGATCTTGAACCATTAATTGGCTCAAGTCATTATTCAAGTGGCATGAACATGAAATGCATGAAACAATGCAGCAAACATAATGCATGAAATGCATGGATCTAAACCTAAATGTAAGGAAAATGCATGACATAAATAATATGGCCTAGACCTAACATGAACTTGCATGGCATTTAATGTAACCTAGACCTAAGACATGCATGGCATTTTCACAAACACAAGGCATGCTTAATTCAAAAATCTAACCAAATATCATGCAAATGCAAAAACCTAACAACTAGCATGACAAAAATACAACACAAAATGCAAAACACATGGAGTAGCCAAATGGCCCCAAGCTCCAACAAGCATGGCATTTTCACAAACACTTGGTATGCTAGCATGAAAAACTAAGTCATAACACAAAAATCACACAAGCATTTTCACAAACACCTAATATACCAAATCTAAAACATGCTCGGTAAGATATAAAACAAGAATCATGCAAAGAATCACACAAGCATTTTCACAAACACTTAATATGCTAACTCTAAAACATGCTCAAATTTAAACAACATGAAAACAGAAAATTAAAAATGCAAAAACATGATATCTAAGACATAAATGGCAACAAACAAAGCAACCAAATTAAATATAACTTAAGAACATGAAATAACATAATATTTAAAACATCAAAAATAAAGAAAATAGCATAAACAATATGGTAAAATGAATCAAAAACAACAACTTAAAATAAATAATGTAGGCCATTTGGCCATGGTGAGTTTATTGTAAAAACAAAATGTAAGAAAAATATACTTAAGAAAGGAAATGAAGGAAGAACAAGAAACATTATTTTAAAATGAAAACTCACCAAGTAGCTTTTGAACGGATTAAGCTATAAACCCTCAGAGTAGCTTTCGAACGGATTAAGCTACGAACCCTCAGAGTAGCTTTTGAACGGATTAAGCTACGAACCCTCAGAGTAGCTTTTGAACGGATTAAGCTACGAACCCTCAGAGTAAAACACTATGACTCACCACCCGGATAATCCTAATACAAGTGTATAGACTATCTCACAAGGGGTAGTGGGTGATCTCAACCAAAGGCCAAGACTCCTTATTTATAAGGTGAGCACCTCCTTGGGTTGACATTACAAAGGGATGTGGGATTGGGACTTAGGCTCAAAAATGAAAATCTCTAACTTAACTCTTGATTTTTAATCACTTGATTGAAAAAAAATCCTAAGCTTCCTCCTTCCTTTGGGCTTGGGCAGGCCAGCACTTCTCCTTTCCAGCCCAGCTCTGATTTTTGAAAGGCCCAAAGAAGCCCTTTTCGGTTGCTTGGGTGAAACGACCATTTTGCCCCCAGGATGCAAAATAAATATCAAACGGGCTCCAAATTCAATTTTTATTTTTTTAATACTTCCAAAATAATAAAATATTGAGTTCTGGAAGTTTTCAAAATTATCCGAGTCCGTTTGCTATTTATTTGGATTTTTTCTTCCCAAAATGTCCTTTTATGCCCCTACTTTTTACCATTTTTTAAACGAGCTCCAAATCAAGATTTTTCTTCACCAATCTCTTCAAAATAATTAAAAAGTGTGATCTGGAAGTTTTCATAATTTTTGGAGCTCATTTGGTATTTTTTCGGGATTTATCGGCTTGAATTACTGCATAAGAAGCCCGGGATTTGGCCATTTTGCAAACGAACTCGGAATCAAGATTTTCTTTCACCAATCTCCTTCAAATGATTTAAGAATGAGATTGACAAATTTTCCATAATTTTCGGAGTCCATTTGCTATTTTTCCCAATTTTTTCCAATTTTGCCCTTTAACCTCCGAAACCTGGTTTTGCTCAAAACAAGTCCGATTTTCAGATTTTCTTCAATCTGAGCCTTGGGCCATCCTTTTTAATCATTCCTCATCCATTGGGGGCTTTGGTCTTACCAAGTCGGGCCATTTCTGTGATTCTTCCTGATTTCACCGAAATCCACTAAAACCCTAATTCTCGGTTTTCTCCCGGATTGACTTTTCTCTCGGTTTTTCTTGCAAATGACTTCTCCATTACCCGTAGTCAGTGCTTATCTTTCATTTGGAACCTTCAATTTCGACCAGTTTGATCGTTTAAGCACTTTTCCCCAAATTTCTCGGATTAGGGTTTCTTTTCTACTGAATCTCCAAATCCCAACTTCCGAAGTCCATATCTTTCAATGTAGACCTCGGATTATCAAAATTCTTTCTCCATTTTTCAATTGAACTTAAAATATTGATTTTGAAAGTGGGTTGACTTTTTTAGTAGTTGACTTTCTAGGGTTGACTTTTTCGGGTTTGACTTTTTCGGGATTGACTTTTTTTTTATGTTTGACTTTTTGTGCTCGCCCTCTTAAACTAAGTCTCGGAGTACCACCTGCAGGATGAAAACAGTCTTTTTATACTCGGAAACATCAATATGGGAGGAAAACATACCTGTTTAGTGGCCCGGACAAAATTAGGTGTCTACAGAATCCTAAAGCAAGAAGAAGAGAATCTGCTCATATATGGAAAGTCCAAGCTGTAAGCAGCTACTTGACCACAAAGTTTTCCTTTTTCAGACTTTTGGAGTTCTATAAATAAGAATCCCTTAGGGCTTTATAAAGTACTTCTCCCTAACTTTTACCTTCTAAGCTTGTAAATAACCTAGTTTTCTTAAGAGGAGAGCAGTCACTACAAAGTTGTAAGGAGCAATAGAGATTTTGAAAGATTGAAGACTGAAGATCTAACAACCCTTTAGTTTTCTCTTATCCCTTATCTTCTTTATATTTCTTGTAATATTTATGATGGTGAAACTCCTTTGTTTTATATTTTTATTAATTAGTATGAACTAAATATATTTTTCTAGGATTGCAATGGAACTCCACATGTAGTTTGGATTATTTTACTTTCTTTTTTGATTTAATGATATTTGAGTTGTTTATACAATCTTGTGCTTAATAGATCATCGGAAGATCCTTATAAATAGATTATAATTCTAGGTTAACAACTCAATATCATTATTAAGTTAAGAGGGTAGGAAACGTTCAAGCGAAATGTTGAGAGAAATTGTAATCCTAGACTTTTCTCCATTGATTTAATTATTATTTTCTTTTATTTAGTTTTTAATTTACATTCTTTAACTAATTGTTCGAATAAGATTGAGTTGTTTTAATTTTAGTACTTAACGAATTTAGTGACAATCCCTCGTGGGATCGATACTTTATTCTTCATTATATTACTTGTAACGATACGTGTACTTGCATGGTAAATCCGACAATAAGTTTTTGGCACCGTTGCTGGGGAATTGTTTTACTATTTTTGTTAATATCAATATCAAGCAATCTTAATCTTAATTCAATTATTTTTATTTAATATTTTTTTCAGGTTTTATTGATCGTTGATTGCAAAAAGGGTGCACTATGTGGGTTCATAAACAAGATGCAATCACTGTTATATTTGCACAGGTGACTGCACTGAACAAGAAGCTTGGCAATTTGGGTGTACATGCCGTCCAAAGTTTGTTTGTGATTTGTGAATTATGTGGGGAAAGACATCATAGTGATTGTTGCCAATATGTTAGAAACTACAATATGCATCAAAATAATTTTTATTCCAACGACTACAATCCCGGTTGGGAGGTCACCAAAATTTTTCCAAGAGCAACTATCAATGGTCCTCCTATTCCGAAAATAAAGCATATCATCCTGGGTTTCCATTGCAAGCTCAAGCTCCAGTCCCAGAAAAGAAGCCATCATTGGAAGAGATGTGTTGCAATACATGGTGGAAAATGATGCTTCAATCAAAAATCTTAAGACACAGATAAGCCAGCTTGTTACCGCTATTAACAACCAACCTCAAGAAATTCTTTCGAGTGATATTGAAACTAATTCCAGACCAGGTGAACAAGATTATTGTAACGCCAATACACTTGAGATTAAAAAAGAGATAGAAGAGGATAGCAAGAACCCTGAATTGTCAATCGAGCCTATTAAAGAAGAATTTGTGATAGCTCAAGAAGAAGAGATTCAGTGTGACCCACCACCAACCAAGCCTATTGAAGAACTAGTGGGTGAAAAAGAAGTTGTAAAAGTGCGAATAGAGGAGATTCATTGTAACCCACCACCACTACCACTTGTTCCTCAATGCATCCAACAGCCTAAGTTAGTCGATGTGGTAGAAAGTGCTATTAAAGAAGAGTTTATAGAAATTTATCCCATTGATCCACTTAAGGCATTATTGAATTCTACCAATGAAAGGGATGAATTCCGCTTTCAAGCCTGCAAGAAAGCGAAGTTGTTCAAAGAAAGGATAAACACATGGCATGAAACGAAAATCATCAAGTGGTTGGATAAAGGATGATGAACAATGAGATAGTCAAGCCGATCACTATAAATCAAGCGCTTCTTGGGAGGCAACCCAAGTTCTAAATTTTTTTTTTAGGATATTATTATTAATTGATAAGCTCATAAAATATACATTTTATGCCTTTCCACCTTTAGTTTTTGTTAGGTTTTCGATCTTTATCTTGTTACTTATATTATGTTTTTGAATTTTAGGTACAAAAAAAAAAGAATGAAGTCAAACTATGTCATTATGATGGTAAAAAGCTTACAAAATCACAATCATAAGATGGAAGAAGTTTTGGGAGTCAAAAAGATCAAATTCTTAGTGCGATCAGGCAGATTTGACCTTCGGAGTTTGTTGCAAGGAAAACATTATGTTAAATTCATTATTTGAAGAAACTTCATCTTGACTTTTGAATCTAACTTGAATACCTTTCCAACTATAGTTTACATGCCTAAATTGGACAACGAATGGTCATCCAAATCAGCCTACGAATTGCGAGACAGTGCAGCAGTCGTGAAAGCGACGTCAGCAAGCAAAATCACCAAGTCAGCCCACTCAACGCCGGAAAGTGGCGTCGCGGCGCCGACCTTACTGCCTCCAAAACTAAGAAAAATCGGGAAAAAGTCCAAACTTGCCTTATTTTGCCTCCTAGCTTCCTTGATCAACAAGAAAGGATTTCCAAGGTCAAAAAGCTCTATAAATACCATTTTTGAGCCACAAACTTTTTTTATTTTTGGTGGGAGACTCAAAGATCATCATTATTCTTTTTCTTCTTCTTCTTCTTCTTCTTCTTCTTCTTCTCCATTCTTTTATTTTTAGTTTTATGTATATATTATTTATGCTTATGTTAGACTAAACTTCTTTTTGGTTAAGGGTGATTTCAAAGCCCTAGACATGTTTTGTAATTGATTTTGAGATTCTATCTATAATTAGTTTCTATCAAAGTTGCTTGTGTTCTTCTATAAGAATTGTTCATGATGTTGTCTTGATTTGTTAAGGTTGCAAACTAGATATATCTTGATAATTGTCTAATGCTAGTTTAGGAGTCTTGATCCGTGTAATTGTTTTGATTTCCTATTCATAAGTGGCAATTTGTGATTAATGATTATGTTAAAGTTTTCGCTAATTGCAAAGTGGAACATAACCTAAGTTAAACAATTCATGTTCATGCTTTTGTTGCTTAGATCAACCTATCTTTCTCATCATAAAGCTGCTGTCAAATTAAATTTTGAGATGTTTATCCTAGGTTGTTTGATAGTTAGAGATTAAGTAGTGGCTTTCGTCCTGCTTAACGACGAACTAAGGAAGAATTGGGGTAACACGGGATGTTGTTATCTACGGTTGTTAACTTTGATAGCTAATTGATGTTGATAGATCTGAAATTGATTTTCAATGATGTCTAGTGGTGGAGAATGAAACCTTAACCATACTTCTCTTATATTTGATTTTCTCTTATTTATTTTCTTTTTACTTATCTTGTTTTCTTTATTTTTAATTATTTCAAAACCCTTTTTTCTTTTATTGTTCTTGAATTTAAGTTTTAAACTAGTAATTTATAAACTAAAAACCAATCTCTATGGATTCGACCCTTGCATGCTACTTTACTATAATTGATCATATTAATTACAATGTTTAATAAAGATACACTTTTCTGGATGCATCAAATTTTTGGCACCGTTGCCGGGGATTGCTTTATTTAGTTTATTAGTTATTTAGTTTATTCTTATTTTCAGTTGTAATTAATTTTATTTTTCTTGTACATACAGGTTTTTCTTTTCAAATTTTGAGCAAAACACGATGGACTTGAGCAATCTAATACTTGAAGAGTTGGTGGCATACATGAACATGGAAAACCAACGAGCCAATCTCACCTCCCCAGTTCAACAATTGGCCATGGGTAATGTGCAACAATTAAGGCAGTGTGGAGTGTGCTTCATGATGGATCATCCAACCAACTGGTGCCCATACTACCAAAAAGATAATTTTCAACCAACCTATGATTTAGGATGATACCAAAGCCAACAAGGGTTCCAAGAACAACAGTATGATCCTTACTCAAACACTTATGAGGAATGGTGGGATGATACTAATTATGGCTACTCAGGAAATTATCAAGAAATAGATCCTTATGCCAACTACAATCATCCATCGAGCTTCAATCAATCATGGGAAAAACAACAAGATCTTCTTGAGCCACCACATGTAACTCACAACTCAGGTACTTCGTTAGAAGATATTGTCAATTCCCTTACTACTAACCAATTGCAAATGCAACAGGACATAAGGGAAACAAACAGGCAAATAGCAACAAGGATGAGTCAATTAGAGACTCAAATAAGCCAAATGGCTAGTAGTGTGGCGCGATGGATAGAAGAAAGATCTGAGGAACTACATGAACAACTCCCTTCCCAAACCATGATTGATCCAAAGGAGAATGTTAATGCCACACAACTTGAGAATGAATAAAAAATCCAAGGGAACCTGAGGATGAGAAAGAACTAGAGATGGATTTACTTCTTGAAGATAATGAAGCTTCAATTCCAAATGAGAGTACTTCGGCACTTGAGGTAACGTTTAAGGTTCCAATTTTTACTAATGTTTCTTCTCCACCTGTTCCTAGTAGATTTGCAAAGTTCAAGGAGGAGGAACATGAACAAGACATGCTGGAAACCTTAAACAGTTTGTTTGCGGATGCCATTCAACAAGTACCAAAAGATGCACCATTCCTTGACAAGCTATGCACCACAAAGGATGATGGAATAATACTTGTAATGGAGAATGCATCCACTATTGTGCAAAGAAACCGCCCTACAAAACGCACAAATTCGAAAAGTTTCTTGTATGATCCTACAAATCCTAAAAAGCCAAGAAAGGGTGTTGGTTAGGTTGGACAACTTCACTCAAGTACTAATTGGGAAGGCAGCCCAATTAATAAAGAAATTACCAACCTGCCATACTCAGATTTGCTTCATTTTCTTTTTATTATTTTTATTGTTTTTTTTTTATGTTTATTTGTTAATTGTTTGTTTAGTATTTTAGGATTATTTAGGTTGCATGAGTTTGTTTTGTTTTGAGTCTTAGTTATTTCTATTCTTATGTTATTAGTTCTTTTTTCTTACACATGATTCTTTCATTAAGGTTAATAGCATTACATTGAGGACAATGTAAAAATTAAGTGTGGGGGGAAGGATTTAGGATTTTTTTTATTTTTGGCTATTATTTTTTTATGAGTCTTTAATATTATTATTATTATTATTATTAGTGTGTTTTAGTTCCTTTTTAATACAATGATGAGATATGAATTGTATAGGTCTACAACTGGTTATTAGTGAGAAAATTTTTATGAGAATTGAGCTTGAATACTATTTTTCATTAGCCAATGTTAATATGATATGTTGATTAAGAAAAAATCATATTTAGACTTAATATTGACTTGTATAATCATCCTTGTGAGTTTTGAGCCTATATGATTGATGCATTATACATATCAATCTAATTTCTTCTTTAGTGCTCTTATGATTACATGATTCTCTAGAACTTGCTTTAAACTTTTTTGAGACTATATTGATGTATGTAACAACATGAATATGATAGAGGCATTAGGATTATAACCAAGGCCAAATCAGCCATCCCCTATTGATGTTTCAAGAGAACATCCCCCTAGTGAGCCAATTTGAGCCTACATTGAATAAGCTATTTCTTTGGTAACCACATCTTTTCCCTAGCCTAAATACACTTATATCTTTACCCTTGTTCTAAAGATGGATTGAATGTTTTGAGACATATTGCAAAAAAATAAAGGATACTTTTTGAAAGTTTGGGTTAGAACATAAGATAAGTGTGGGGGAGGAGAAAGGCAAAAGTCAAGAGAAAAAAAAAGGGAACATTGTCAAACCGGATCGACCGGTCGGGCCGGTTGAATCGAAAAATCGGTGGCATATTCGGTCCGGTGGATGTAAAAAACCGGATTTAATCGAACCGGTCAAAAATCGGTTCAACGGGTAAAAAATTGGTAAAAAACTGGAAAAAATAGGGAAAAAACATTTTTTTATTTTTTTAATTATTTTTTTCAAAAATTATTTTTTGTAAGTGTTGAGATTTGAACCCATAACCCCTTGGAATTATACTAAAGACCATACCATTAAGCTAAATGCTTATTTTTATTTATTATTTACTATATTTAATATTTATTTAACATTAAAAATATTTAAAAATCTTATTTAAAGTGTCTAACCAGTCCAACCGATTCAACCGGTTGAACCGATTAAATCGGGAACCGAAGGTCACACCGATTTGACCTCCAGTCCGATTTTTTCAACCTTGATTAGAATCACTTATTTTTTAATTATCAAGATCTTAAGACATTATTCAACATATATGTCTTCAACTTATATTATTAATGTTATTCTACTTTTAAAAAATTATTGTAATTAAAATTATCATTCGTGCATCGCACAGGCTTCAATCTAGTTTAATTAAATCTTGAATTCTAATATTCTCTCTTTCTCCAAATAATAAAAAATAAAAAAAGACAAGAGTCTATTTGCATCTTTAAAGCTTTAACTAATCTTTTTCGTCAATGCTCTAGTCGAGAAGGCTCATTATATTTTGGGTTAATACATAAATTGACCCCCTGTACTATACCTTTTTTTTTTATGATTTGGTACCTAAAAAAAAATTATGATTAAGTATTTGAACTTGTATTCCGTTAAACCCGTTACCCCAAATGTTTAACGGTGTTGACATGGCTTGATTTGATCAATAAAAACATGACACGTGGCAACTTTGCCACATCAGCATTATAGCAAATTTATTTTTTAAATTTTTATTTAATTTTTAATTAAATTTTTTTTGAAATTAAATTTTTTGAAATTTTTTTAAAATAAAAAATAAAAAAATTTAATTTTTTTAATTTACTTTCTTTAATTAAAAAATTTTAAAACATAATTAAAAATAATATATTTTTATTTTTAAAAAATAAATATTTTTATTTTTTAATTTAAATATTTTAATTAAAAAATTTTAAAAATAAAAATATATATTTTCTGAAATATATATTTTTAATTAATAAAAAATAAATATTTAAATACCTTTTATTTTTAATTTATTTCTTTAATTAAATTTTTTTTTTAAAAATAAAATAATATTTTTTAAATTAAAATCTGAAAAAAATTGAAAAAAAAAAAGAAGAAAGAAACAGGAGAGAATCGGCAAGAGAAAGTGGGGCAGAGAGAGAAGGGGATGGCGAGAGAGGGAGGAGGCGTCAGCCAGTCGGCTCGACGCTGACCGATGGCAGTGTTGTCGGATTTATCACGCAAGTGCACGTATTGTTAACAAATAATATAATGAAGAATAGAATATCGATCCCACGATGAATTGTCACTAAATTCGTTAAGTACTAAAATTAAAACAACTCAATCTTATTCAAATAATTAGTTAAAAAATGTAAATTACAAACTAAATAAAAGAAAATAATAATTAAATCAATGGAGAAAAGCTTAGGATTACAATTTCTCTCAACACTTAGCTTGAACGTTTCCTACTCTCTTAACTTGATTAATGATCTTGAGTTGTTAACCTAGAGTTCTAATCTATTTATAAGGATCTTCCGATGATCTTATAAAAATATCTCTCTTAACCAATTAACTATATTCCTATGATAATTGAATTAAAGAGGAACTCATTAAGCTTAGACTCTAAAATTGGTTACACATGACACGTAAGTATATTCCTACCCTACATACAGATCAATTCATCCTAATAAATGAATACGAAACATGTATTATTAAATCTATGTTTAACACTAAACTCCCTTTTCCAAGTTGTATTTAGGTTAACAAATCAGTTTAATTGGTGATAAAGCAATTAAAAGCATTAAGCACAAGATTGTATAAACAACTCAAATATCATTAAATCAAGAAAGAAAGTAAAATAATCCAAACTACATGTTGAGTTCCATTGCAATCCTAGAAAAATTTATTTAGTTCGTACTAATTAAAAAAAATATAAAACAAAGGAGTTCTACAAGAAAGATAAAGAAGATAAGTGATAAGAGAAAACTAAAGGGTTGTCAAATCTTCAGTCTTCAATCTTTCAAAATCTCTATTGCTTCTTGCAAGTTTGTGGTGGCTGCTCTCCTCTTAAGAAAACTAGGTTATTTACAAGCTTAGAAGGTAAAAGCTAAGGAGAAGTACTTTATAAAGCCCTAAGGGGTTCTTATTTATAGAACTCCAAAAGCCTGAAGAAGGAAAACTTTGTGACCAAGTAACTGCTTCCAGCTTGGACTTTCCATATATGAGCAGATTCTCTCCTTCTTGCTTTAGGACTCTACAAAACTACAAAAGATATTAAATTAATAACTATATTAATCATAAAATAAATTAAATTAAATTAAAAATAAAAATAAAATAAAAATAACTAAAAATAATTAATAAATAGTTTAAACTACAAGGACTTAGCTATATAAAATATAGTAAAATAACTTATTTTATAGAGTTATCACACCCTCAAACTTAAGATTTTGCTAGTATTTGAGCAAGACAAAACAAAACTAATCGAAATAAAATAAAACAAAACATAAAGCTAGAGATCACTCAAGTAATGATTTCCTTAATTTTCCTCAGAAGTTATCTCAAAATCTCAATTCAAAGTAGAACACAAACATAATCTAACTTTATAATTCAATTCAATCGTATGTCTCATGCTTGAATGAATTTTCAGTTGTGTGTATAATCTCTTTACAAATCATTGCATGCAATCTAAATAAGTTTATGCCAATGCAAAATACGAATTAGTACTAGATTCTCATATGTTTGTTTTTCATCTCTTTCTCCACTAATGTAGACTAACACTTCATCAAGGATCAAGTAGGTTTTTATTAAGCTTGAACTGAAAGGCTAGGGTCAAGGTAGGATAAAGATATATTTCGGTTTAATTCACCCATAGACACTTTTCATTTTTTCAGGATTTTTGAAGAGTTATAGTCTTTACCTCAATTTACATTATCCATTCTTTGAATGTATCTTCTTTTCCTTCACCACTTTATTGCATTGTCTCTTTTCTCTTTTTTTTCCCCGGTTCTTCGTTTTCGAAGAACCATAATCTTTTCTTTCTTCTTTTTTTTTTCCTTTTTTTTCTTTTCATTCACATCACCATTTCACCCAAATTTGACATGGCTCATAATTATTTCCTATAATATCATACATATGCCTATGTAGTGAGGGTTAATCATGGTTTTTCTTATTTGGCTAGGCTAAAAGATATGGCAATCAAAGAAAAGATATATCAATTAAGCACAAAGAGGTAAACTAAGGATATTTATATATATAGGTAGTCTAGAATGGTCAAACGATCCAAAGATGGCCTAAATCATCTCCTCAACTCAGTGTTGTCTAGGATTTCGCCTAGAGAGAGAATCAAACAAATTCTAGGTTCTAGACATAATCGCAATTCACATCAACATAAGCAGTCTTTAAATAAGCAATGCAAATCTAAGCAAGAGATCAAGTGCTCAATTTTTTTTTGAGAATCATATCCTGACAATGAGACTAACAAAAGAATTTAACATAAAATCAAATCATGCCTATGTTGTTCCCAAGAATCAAGATAAATCAATAACTAATTCTCATCATTGGATAAGGACCTCATCATAATAAGTGCAAAACATCTCCACACAAAAAAAAAAATTATTTTATTAAAAACTCCTAAAACATAAATATAGAAAATAAACTAAAAAGAAAACTCACAAACTAACTAAAAAATAAAAAAGATCACACTAAATTAAACATATCGATAAACTAAAGCCCAATACCCCCAAACTTAAAACAAACATTGACCTCAATGTTTAGAAATTAAAAAGAGTAAGAAAAAGAAAACTCCCTTATCAATGAAAGCAAAGTAGGAGAAGCTCTAGTTTTCCTCTGAAACCTCATAATACTTGTCCAAGTTGGGTGAATAGTCCCCACAAACGAAAACAAAATAAAAAATAAATTAATGATGCACCCAAAAGAGTGTATCTTTATTAAACCTTGCAATTAATATGATCAATTATAGTAGAGTAGCATGCAAAGGTCAAATCCATAGAGATTGGTTTTTAGTTTATAAATTACTAGTTTAAAACTTAAATTCAAGAACAATAAATGAAAAAGGGGTTTTGAAATAATTAAAAGTAAAGAAAACAAGATAAGTAAAAAGCAAATAAATAAGAGAAAATCAAATATAAGAGAAGTATGGTTAAGGTTTCATTCTCCACCACTAGACATCATTGAAAATCAATTTCAGATCTATCAACATCAATTAGCTATCAAAGTTAACAACCGTAGATAACAACATCCCGTGTTACCCCAATCCTTTCTTAGTTCGTCGTTAAGCAGGACGAACACCATTACTTAATCTCTAACTATCAAACAACCTAGGATGAACATCTCTAAATTTAATTTGAAAGCAGCTTTATTATGAGAAAGATAGGTTGATCTAAGCAACAAAATCATGAACATGAATTGTTTAACTTAGGTTATGTTCCACTTTGCAATTAGCGAAAACTTTAACATAATCCTTAATCACAAATTGCCACTTATGTATAGGAAATCAAGACAATTACACGGATCAAGACTCCTAAACTAGCATTAGACAATTATCAAGATATATCTAGTTTGCAACCTAAACAAATCAAGACAACCTCATGAACAATTCTTATAGAAGAACACAAGCAACTTTGATAGAAACTAATTATAGATAGAATCTCAAAATCAATTACAAAACATGTCTAGGGCTTTGAAATCATCCTTAACCAAAAAAAAAGTTTAACCTAACATAAGCATAAATAATATATACATAAAACTAAAAATAAAAGAATGGAGAAGAAGAAGAAGAAGAACAATGATGATCTTTGAGTCTCCCCCCAAAGATCATAATAGTTTGTGGCACAAAAGATGGTATTTATAGAGCTTTTTGACCTTGGAAACCCTTTCTTGTTGATTAAGGAAGCTAGGAGGCAAAATAAGGTAAGTTTGGACTTTTTCCAGGTTTTTCTTGGTTTTGGAGGCAGTAAGGTCGGCGCCGCGGCGTCGAGTGGGCTGACTTGGTGATTTTGCTTGCTGACGTTGGTTTCGCGACTGCTGCATTATCTCGCACTTCGTTGGCTGATTTGGATGACCATCCATTATCTGATTTAGGCGTATAAACTATTGTTGAAAAGGTATTCAAGTCAGATTCAAAAGTAAAGAAGGAAGTTTCTTCGAATAATGATTTTAACATAATGTTTTCCTTGCAACAAGCTTCGGAGGTCAAATCTGTCTGACCATCTAGCACTAAGAATTTGATCTTTTTGACTCCCAAGTCTTCTTCCATCTTATGATTGTGATTTTGTAAGCTCTTTACCATCATTATTGACATCTTTTGACTTCATTCTTTTTATTGTACCTAAAATTCAAAAACATAATATAAGTAAACAAGATAAAGATCAAAAACCTAACAAAAACTAAAGGTAGAAAGGCATAAAATGTATATTTTATGAGCTTATCAAATACCCCCACACTTAGTTTTTTGCTAGTCCTCGAGCAAAACAAAATAAAATAAGAAAATCTAGTCCAATCCACTTTCGTAGGAAATCACGGTGACACTTAGCATGTGACACAAGCCTTTAAACCCCTAGGTGTCCCTAATGGACGAGTTTAGTCTCGTGAGGGTTTACTAGGACGATACCCACAAACATTGAAAAAAAATAAACTAACATACACTAAAAATATTTACTCCTAATCCTTTCAATATAAATTAGAGATAATCTTTGAACAAGTCTTATAAACTAATCAATAGCTTAAAGAATTTCACAAAAATCATGCTTGAATGTAAATTGTCTGAATTAAGTCAATATTAACCTAACATATTTAAATAAAAATAGTGCATATTCAAACTTAATCTCAACTTCTCACATGAAATACTCTCATGATTTTCACCCTTTAAAGTAGTGGTAAAGTGTTTACACTCAATCAATCTCATGAAAACAGTTCTACCATATGCTTGCTTGTCCACCTATTCTCCACTATTTAGATCATATAACTTCATAAATCAAGAGGTCTTTATTCAAGGTTGTAATGGGCCAAGGGGTTATAATGTGGTTAAAGAATAAAAGATAAAAGATATTACAAAGGTTCCAAAGATTTCATACAATTTAGAGACAAAATAAGATTTTGCAAATAAAACTTTCTCAATATTCTTTGGAAGTACATAATCACATAGGTTGAATATTTTATGTTGAGCCTTTACTTCATTCTAACCAACCTTGTAATATTCTTTTTCTTTTCTTTAACTAGAAGTTCAATAGATTATTCGATTTTTTTTCATTTTTTTTATGTGAATGTATCCGATTTTTTATTCACTGATTCTAATGAAGATGTACTAATATCACTGCTATAAAATAATTAATTAAATAAATTTAAAAAATATAATAAATTTAACTATCAAAGTATAATAATCAATAATTCAAACGCAACAAAACGTTAATATTAAATTCAACTACCAAAATTCCTTGTTCATTCTTTTTTATTAGTTGAATTTTTATTAAAATTTTGAAACTAGAGAATAGATTAAAGTTAAATGCATAAAAATTAAAAAATAATTCCTATCATCCAAAAAAAAAAAAGAAGAAAGAAAAAATCAAATCAAAAGACCATAGAACTTAAAAAAAACATTAACACGGTGAATTTGAAGAAAAAAAATCTTCTGATCAAATAACTTTCATATACATGGCAAGACACCTCAATTTATAGCAATGAGATTGTCAATATTAATCATAGTTAACCCAAAATTTTAGTATAAAAGTTGAGTATGACTTATTTTTTAATAATTTAAGAAAGAATTGTATTTAAATTTTGAAAAAAAAAAAACTTATTTGAGAAAAATGTTTTTTTTTTGTTTAAATTTGATCTAAATAATGGTAATTAATTATATTAAATTAATTCGGTCCTACATATCTAATTTTAAAGTATTCTAAAGAAATATGATCATGAATGAAAATATTCTTTCAATATTTAAATTATTAAGATTAAATTGTCATTTATGTATTCACTTGAGTCAATTACTAGAAATTATTGCTAAATTTAAAACCAAATTTAATGCAAAGAACATATCATATATTTATATATATATAAGGCAATTTAAGAAATTAATCAATTAGAGATGCTATTAATTGATCAAAATGTCAATCAAAATTGTTTTGCAGTCGAAAAGCACTGAGACATTGGCCTTTAGATTTAAAAGCAAAAGAACATATAAGGTAATTTAAAAAATTAATTAAATAAGTTTTTCAAAATTGTTTTATAATTATCCATATTTTGAATCTTACATAACGGATTGAAATTTAATAATAATTTCTATGAAAATATATTAAATAAGTGTCATGTACAATGGAAATATTTAAATTGAATTAGTTTGATATTCAAATATCAAAATTATAATGTAAAAGAGAAATATAAATCAACTGTAAGGAAAAATAATATATAAAAGTATACTTCTAAAAAATATAGAAAGAATTCTAAAACACAAAAAAAAAAAAAAAAAAAATCTGAAAAATTTCTCCTATGCACGTGTATATATATATTGCAAATAGAAATATATCCACCTTAATCTTATAATTTGAGATTTAAGCAATAATTATTTACTCATCAATTATCATCTCAACGACCTTTCAATCAATTACCTAACTTTAAAGAAAAAATTTTAAATTTGTAAGAGCAAATCAATCAAGGCGGAGATTACTTGAGTTGATAAGCATCGAATACTTCTTTATAAGGTTAAGTTCGATTTTCGTTATCAACAATCTCTTTAGGTGAGTGATATGTAAATCCAATGCAAGTCATCATGAAGCATATTGCATGCTCTAATCTTGAAATGACATGTTGTTAAAATTTTTGAAAAATATTTTAGTAAACATGAAACTCTTTAATGAATGATTTCATTATCAATTTCAAAATTATAGTCATTACTCTCTATTGTTAAATCACTATTTCAAACAAAATCTCAAACCTCAATAATATAATCACGTTTTGTAATATGTATTATATAAGTGCTTGGATAAAATAGTTTGTAAACATTAGTATTAAAATGATATAAAAAAAATAGTAAAACAAACTCATTATATATATATATTATTTTTGAAATGTTTTTGAAGTAGAAATCAAATATTCATTAATAAATTTATTGGAAGTTACAATAATAAACAATAATATGTTGCATACAATATTATCTGGGTAATCTTCTATTAATACCTATCTTCAATCACGTTCACCAATTTTTCCAAGTTTGTTCCATGTTATACATTCTTAAAAGGTTTTCTTCTGCATGCTAACTTCTTTCACCAAGTGTCCAACAAAAAGAGAGGTTTGGATTTTTGAATAATCTGCTTGATAATCCCTAATGTGTTTCCTTAATTAAAGTAGAATCTTTGTGAGACCTATACTTCATGATAAAATTAAAAAAATATAAGAAAATATTAACAAAGGATTAAACTATACAAAAAAAAAAAATTCAAAAGAAACGTAGAAACAAAACATGCACGAATGAATCGTATTAGAGTGAAATTAGTATGCAATATTTTAAAGCTATGTATTTATAATAGGTTCAATAAACATAGTAATAAAAACAATTAATAAAGGAAATTATTATCTAGGAGAAGAGACATTGACTCAAAGTAATATAGTAATTAAAATATGAATTTAAGTTTGAAAGTATTTAAATATGGAAGGATATTTAATATTTTAAAACATGCTTAAATCATGGCATGAAAAGATCGCATATCACCTAAAAAAAATCGAAATTTATTTTATAATTTAAATTAATGTCTTCTTTAAAATATATAGAAAGAAAATTAATTTTTTATTTGTTTCTATCTATATAAAAAAGCAAGTCAATTAAAAATATAAAAAGAAATAAATATAATTTATTATATGAAATGAAATATTTTAAATTTTAAATGAAATTAAATCAAAATAATTAAATACAGGACACATGACATTTATTTAAAACTGTACATGAGTCAAAAGAATAGACTAGACCTGCTCAAGGATCGGGCTAACCGCCCAAGCCCGAAGGCCTGGCCATATTTTGGAGGGTTTGGACAAAAATATTAAGCCCGAAATATGGGTTTAGACAAAAAAATGAGACCGATTTAGAAAATGGGCCGAGTTTTGACTCCAACAATCAAGGCCCGAGCACGGCCCTTTTTTATTTATATAATATATTATTTTTTATTTTATATATTATGTAATTTATATCATATAAAAAATAAATATATATAATATTATATTGTAAAAATTTAAAAATATGCTAAGTTATCCATGTTTTAAAACTTAATAAAAGATAAAAAGATAAAATTACTAAAATTAAATAATAATAAAAAATTTGTTTAAATTTTTTTAGAAAAAAATAATATGGGCCGGCCTAAACGGGTTTGGACTATCCATTTACAAATATGGACGGGTTTGTGCAGAATTTGAGGCTCATATTTGTTTTATATACATTTTGACACGTTCGTATATTCGTACCGTGTTCATGTTATTTTTTTCTCTAAATTGAATCACTATGATCAGTTATGCAAAATATGTCATGAATTGAGACACAATACGAACACACAAATTTTTTTCTAAATTGAATCACAATGACAAACTATACAAAATATGAAATGAGTTGAGATACGACACAAACACAACATAGAAAAAATAATTAAAACACAACACGAAAAATAATTTGAACATGACATGAATACACGAATGTGTCAAAATATAAATAAAACGAATTATAAACTTGATACAAACACAACATGGGAAATAATTAAAACACGATACGACGCGAAAAATAACGTAAACACGACACGAATATACGAACGTGTCAAAATCTATATAAAATGAATTATTAATGTGTAAAAATTTATATAAATTTATAATACTTTAAACACACAAAAATAATATGAACAGATTATAAACATATAATTTTTCTCTAAATTGAATCACTATGACAAATTATACAAAATATATCATGAATTGAGACACGACATGAACACACAAATTTTTTTTCTAAATTGAATCACAATGACAAACTATGCAAAATATGAAATGAATTGAGACACGACACGACACGACACGAACATAGCATAAGAAAAATAATTGAAACACAACACGAAAAATAATATAAACACTATAAGAATACACAAACGTGTCAAAATTTACATAAAACGAATTATTAACATGTAAAAATTTATATAAATTTATAATATTTTAAACACATATAAAAATAACACGAATACACAAATTTTTCTCTCTTTTTTTTCTCATTTCTTTCTCTTTCTCTTTCTCTTTCTCTTTCTCTTTCCTTTCCTTTCTTTTTTTTTTTTTCCTTCTCTACTTTCGAAAAAAAAAAAAGCGCCAAGTGTCGGCACCTAAAGCTTATATGTAGTCAAAAATATATAATGGTATAGATAGATATATCTACTATATATACTAAAAATATAAAAGGGACATATAGAATATTTTAAGAGGTAAAATAGTAATTTTAAAAGGCGGGACGAGATAGAATAAACATTTACCAAAATCGTTTGCTCCATCCCATCCCCACTTTTCAAAATATAAAATCTCCCTATTCAAAATGTATCGGTACAAAAGTCATGAAGCCGATCTGATTTTACCATTCCTATTCACAATCCTTCTCCTAATGCTAAACATGAATGGAAGCGTAGGATACCAGTGTAGGGTACCAACATTTCACTTTGTTTAAATATATATTATATATGGGGAGAGATTCACTCTATTTTCTAACCATTACATAAAAATTAAATATGTGGCTTAGATTAAAACACATATTTATTTTACTTTTTTCCAATTTCATCATTTTTTTACCCTTATTTTTTTGTCATTTCATCTCTTTTACGTTTTCTCTATCACTCTATCACTGTATCTACTTCTTTCACGATATCACTACAATCTGTTAAGCTTGGATTCAATAAACATGAAGCTGGAAGAACAGTGGTATGTGCAGCAATGGATAACGTTCCAGTTCCAAGGTATACATCTATTGATGGAAGAAATCCACCATTGCTCCACTTTGCCTCCACAAGCCATGAAACAAACGTTTCATACCACTTCATAGTTAAAAAAAAAGTAATTAAGTATGTTTTCAGGGCAAAAGAAAATTAGTGAATCACAGATTTGTTGTTAAACTTACTATCTGTTGAAGAAAAATTGTTATATCAGCTCCTTGCTGTTACAGAGCTTTTGCTACAATTTCGTTAACGAGATCATCAAGGGCATCAAAGATAGTCTTTCAATCTATTAGCATCCTATCTATCATACCCATTATTCCAATTGCATCAGTTCATTGAAAAGGATCGAAAATCGATCCATTAAAATTAACCTTCTAGTTTTGTGATTAATTTACCTTCCAATTGCATCTGTGAGGCTGTTCAATTCATCTAAAGAAGCTTTCATATCATAAAAATCATCAGTAACTGTTATCAAATCGTGAAAGAAGGTATGAAATCGTGAAAGAAGTAGAGAGAAAACGTAAAAGAGATGAACTGATAAAAAAATAAGGGTAAAAGAATGGTAAAATTGGAAAAAAGTAAAATAAATGTGTGTTTTAATCTAAGCCACATTTAATTTTGACCTAATGGTCAGAAAATAGTGTACAACTTATAAGTTTTACACTAGTGTAAGTGGATTCCTCCCCATTATATATATTCTATTATATAACTTTATGTATATTAATATTTCCGAGTTTGTCGGGAAACATGAGAAATTTTATGTTAATAAATTTCGGATCATTTTCAAATAAAATATGATTGTTTTTTTAGGAAATTATTTTTAAACACCAAATTTAAAACCGACTTTTACCGAAACTTGAGATAATACATGACTAATAAGGTACCGTTTTATGCAGGTGTTATGGGGATGCTATTCCTTTTCCGCACGTAACAGACTCCCGAACCCGCCCTTGTTTTCTCTGGTTCAAAGCGCGGACTTCGAAACTGGTTTTAAAAAATGTTTTAATTAATTTTAAAGTGTTTTATAAAAACCGATTTGAATAGGTGACCGATCACACCTAGCCAAAAAAAAATTGGTGGCAACTCCATTTTTTTTCGAGGTTGTTTTCAAACCCTCAACTTTTATTTCAAGAGGAATTAAGTCATTTTTTCCTCATTTTTTTAATGTCACACCTTAACGAGCGATGTCCCGCGATGGGGCATTCCCGTCTTTTTAAGTGGTTGCTATAGCTTGGCGACTGCGCTGGGGATTTTTAGAGAGTCAGGCCTGAAATTAGTCGTGTGTTATCGAAAGTCTCGATTTTGTCGGTTTTATCCGGTATTTAATTTTAGTTCCCACATTTTTTATATAATAAGGAAAATTTTGAAAATAATAAAATGTTTTTTAAATATGTTCATACTCATACTCATGAACATGCATATTATTATTATTCTCTGGTTATTTGTTGAATATTATTGATCTCTGCTTAATTAATGCTTTACCTTGTTTATTCTTGTCCTTAATAAATGGTTGGGGCAGTTAGAATAAGGGTTGTAGAATAGGTGGTGACAGGTTTGTTCGTTCCTTCTCACACACTACACGTGCATTTCCATAACATGAGCCCTATACCCGGGTTCCGTCCCTTTTAGGTGAAAGCAAAGTAACTAAGCCTTCGTGATTAACAATCCGCATGGGCTAGTGAAACACTTCCGGAGTACTAAAGTACCTATGCCTTCGTGATTAACAATCCGCATGGGCTAGGAAAATATGCTCTAACAAATTGAACCCGCTTTTATCGGGGTGCCTTGCTAACCTTCACCGGCGACAGTGAGGAGCAATTTGAAGCCGATAGAACCTAATGCAACCTCATATAGTGAACCTAGGTGAAGCCATGCTGAATTTCTGTTATAGGTATCGAAGTTAGGAACATATGGGGGGACATTTCTAACCCTTTTATCCCCTATTCTACATTCCGGTTAAGCCTTGCAAATCAGGCAATGATGAACGCACATCATTTCTCCCGTAATAAGTTTGATTTTCCGTCTTAGGGGTATCATAATGCCAAAATTTTATTGACGCCATCAGGGACAATTATTGATTTGGATCATATATTATTTTGCTATTATTTGAATCTTTTCCCTTACTAATTCGTTTACTTTCTTTTTCATGCATTCTTGTCATCATCTTGCACAAGGAAGGTTATTGGTCTCTGGGTAGTATTCAACCAAGAGGGCTTTCATGGAGGGTCAGTGTGCCTTAGTGGTCGAGAAACATATAGCGGTGAGAAAACGCTCCGAGGAATGGGGATTGTTTGAAAGAGGGATATGTATCAGTATTGCCAACTGAAGTTGATCTCACTATCCGGCAAAACGATCTCCGTGGGCTGATAGATATATGGAACCAGTGGGACATAGCAGAAAGAGAAGAGTTCACTCAAGATTATGGGGACATAGCACTAGTAATCCCAGTCAAAGTCAATGGTGAGTTAATCCGGGCTGTGGTGCAATTTTGGAATCCTGCCTATTGATGCTTCACCTTCAACCGAGAGGATATGACTCAAACTATCGAAGAATATTCAACTCGGTTGCATATTGAGAATGTCATTCCGGATCGTATTTACTTGAAAGATTCGAAGACGCCGGGTTTCAAGAAAAATGTGTCCACAATTTTAGGGGTGGAAAGAAGTTGGGTCGAGAGTCACGTGGTCCGAAAAGGAGCAAACAATTGCATCATTCTACGAGCTTTAATCCATATTCGTTCTAATAAGGAGACGGCTAGAAACATCTTTGCCTTAGCTATCTAAAGGTTAGTTATCTTCTCGAAGACATTGGGATACGTGGATATAGCAGTAGTGGATCTTTTTGAGAGGTTAGGGCTGAGGATAAACCCGGCCCCGACAATCATAGTAGAAACAATCAGGTCCCTAAATTCTGTAGACGGGAAGGAAAAGGGCATTTCGTGGGTTGTGCACAGTTTCTCGACATATGGATTCAGAGCCACTTTTGGAAGCAAGAAAAAGTTCCTCTCCGCCCGTATTGGAAGTCCTTTGCACCGATAAGTGAGTTTCTCAAGAGGGATTGGCCCGAAGATAGGACCGAAGAACAGTGGATCGACATACTCCGAAACCTCAAGACTAAGATGGTAACTTGAAGAGCTCCTTGGATAGCTCCTATGTCGATGTTGTACAAGTGTGGGGACAATGCATATGTCCCCTTATTAGGAGTATGGGGAGGTGTGAGCTATGCACCTCTGCTGGTGCTAAGGCAATTGGAATCTCCTCAATTCACTCCTACGACCCACGGGCTTAATGAGTTAGAATTTGCCTATGGAGAGGACGGGTACTCAGATTAAGTGCGCGAAATTGTAGTAGCATGGAAGAAAACTTATCGGGTAGAGGTGGCTTAGTACGCCGATAATGTCATATCAGATTACATGGTATGGAGAGCCAAGAGAGTTAATGATAGACTATTGGCGCCCGATAGGAGGGATGTCTCACTGATGGATCTGCAACCGGAAGAAGTGTCATTTGAGTTAGAAATAGCGAAGTCGGAATTTGAAGAAAAAAAAGTCTGAATGAGCAAAGAGGTTGCCCGACTCCAAGAAGAGATTGATGACTTAAAGACTAGGGAATCGATTCGGGAAAGAGAAGCGAAAAATGTCAAGAGAGAAAGGGATACTGTCAAGAGTGATCTTGAAGAACTACACTTGGAAAATAAAAGGTTTCGCTTTGAACTAAAATATGAAGGGGCCGCTAAGTCTTCTAGGGAATGGCAGAAAGAAGTCGACAACCTCAGAAAAGGGAGCGACTACTGGAAAGGGAAAGCGAAACAGGAGGAAGCCAGAGTCGTCAGACTTGAGCAAGAAAAGCAAGTTAAGAAAAGCTCGCACACCGCTGTTTCTGCTAAACTGTTGTGGTGTCAGCTGAAAAATGAAAGATTACGGGCCAGGTTGAAAGTTGAAAAAGCAAAGCAATCTAAAAAATGGGCATTGTGAAGGAAAGTCCGATATCCGGGAAGGTCACTTTAGGGCCATCATAGTTGTAATGACACTTTGACTTCAGATAGAAAGGAAATAGATTGACAAATTATTCATTAGATGCTAGATTGTCTTAGGCAAAGTTATTATGTAATGTGGACAGATCTTGTTGTTTTATCATAGATGTATTTAATTTCAGTAATCAATGGAAGACCGTTTGGTTGAAATTATCCCGGGGCCAATACTTTCAAGTGCATTCATACATTTATTTATTAATTGTACATATTTATTTACTTAGTCATTCATTTATCCATTTGTTCATTCTATTATTATTTCATTAATGTTTTCTCATTCTTTCATTTAACCATTCATTCATTCATAAGAAAACACAAAGAATATGTCACTAAGTTCTAATCCATGGTATTTAAACTTAAGGTGTAAAGATTGGGCGTCCTCCGAAAGACTCAGAACTTCAACGCCAATACAACACCAGATCATGAACCAGAGCTATGGAAAGTGAACAGACAACTCGTATTGAAAGAATGGAAATGGCTCAAAGGGAATCACAAGACCAGTTAGCGAAATCCCAAGAGGAGTCCAGGAAACAGATGACAAAGATAATGGAAATGACGTCTGATATACTTCGGGAAAAGTGGTATATTGAGAATTCAACTGTAAGAACAAAGGCAGGGAATTAAGGGGTTCAACCAGAGACCATACTGTTAAAAGGTCAATCATCACAGAGTACTGAGAATCAACCACCGGCAGCTGCTATGCCATTCGTATATGTCCAATCCCATGTGGAAGCATAGAATCAGGTGCATATTGGCAAAAATATTGGAAATATCCCGGAAAATCCCATTGACATCCCTGACTTGGATGACCTGGTTGAGCAAGAAAAGGTGAAATGGCAGAACTGAAAAAGGTCGAGCTAGCTGAGTCGCAGAAGAAATACCAGTTGTCGGAAGACAGACTGCGGGCTGTAGAAAGGGCTGAATTATTTGGCAGTCTTGATGCTAAGGAGCTAAGTTTAGTTCCTGGTCTTGTGATCCTACCCAAGTTTAAAACGCCAAATTTTGAGAAATATGATGGGACTACTGGCCCTTTCGTACACTTGATAATGTACGGTCGAAAGATGACTGGGCATGTTGATGATGAGAAGTTGCTCATTCATTGTTTTCAGGAGAGCCTTACCGGATCAGCAACTCGGTGGTATAATCAACTCACTTGAAGCAAGATCCGTTCCTGGACAGACTTGGCTAAGGCCTTTTTGGAGCACTATAAGTATGTATCTGACATGGTGCCTGATAGGCTGTCCTTACAGAATATAGAAAAGAAAGCTATTGAAAGCTTTAAGCAGTATGCACAAAGGTGGCGGGATATGGCTAATCAGGTGAAACCTCCTCTAACAGACAAGGAAACCACCGTTCTTTTTATCAATACTCTGAAGGTGCCGTATTATGAAAAGCTGGTGGGTAATACCACTAAAATCTTTGCAGACATGGTCATATCAGGGGAAATGATTGAAACCGCTGTCAAAAACAAAAAGATGGAGGGTGGGGAACCTGTTGTCCCTAAGAAAACATTTCCCACCAAGAAGAAAGAAGGGGAAACACATGCGATAAGTTTCAGCAACCAACTTCTCACAAACCCGACCAATATACACCCTATCCAACCTATAACCCATACTACCCAGCCATAAACAACCTTACCCAAAATCCCTTCCCATATACAGCCATACCCCAACAAGTATATCCGACTGGTATTTCGCCACAACTAGCTGTTTCCCTAAACACTGTACCAAACACCCAAAACACTACCCGAAATGACCAAATACAGACAAGGAATAATCAAAAACCACAGTTTGATCCTATCCTTATGATCTACGGTGAGTTGTACCCTAAGTTTCTACAGGGGCAACTCGTCGCACCAGTGTATCTCCAACCTTTGAAACCACCGTATCCTAGATGGTATGACGCTAATGCTCACTGAGCATACTACGTAGGAATTCAAGGACATTCTATTGAAAATTGTACCGCCCTGAAGCGGAAGGTCCAAAACCTAATGGATGTTGGGATCGTGAAATTTGGACCTAGGAACGGGCCTAATATTGCGGGTAACCTAAGGTGAATGCAGTCTGGTCAGAGAAAGTTAGCAGGGTCAAGAGGGATATCAGTGAGATGAAGACACTGATGCTAAAAGTCTAGTTTGAAATGGTTAAGGCTGGGTTGGTTCAGGCTGAAGCAAGTTTGAAAGAGATTGCAAGCGAGTCATGGAACTTTTGTCTGTTTCACGGGTGTAAGGGCCATACTATACAGAAATGTGAAGATTTTGTAGCAAAGGTCCAGAAGATGATGGATATGGGCGAGGCCCAATTTTATGAAGAAGCAAAAGAAGAGGTAGATGCAACCGAGAGTATAGTCGGTTATAGGGTGGACAGACCCCTGATTATGATGAGCCGGAATAAAAGGCTATCCCAGTTGATAAGGAAACCACGCCTAAATTAATCATAGAGTTACCATCTTCTTTTTCTTATAAGGAAGATAAGACGGTGCCTTGGAAATATGATTGTAGTATGGGGAGGCCCGGGTCTTCGAGCCATCAAACAGACGACTGATGATATAGCGGGAGCGGATCATCTAACTCGTAGTGGTAGATGCTATGCCCCAAGAATAGTTGAACATAGTCAGATGAGAAAGATGGGAGGACTTGACAAAAGGAAAAGAACAGTAGGAATGGTCCATATAAAGGTAGAACAGTCAGAGGAAGTGGAGAAGAATCCGTCCTCAGTTAATAAAGTGAAAGAGCAAGTGAACGAGAAGAAAACCTGCTAATTCTTAAAATTTATCAAGCACAGTGAATACAGTATAGTGGAACAATTGCACCGTCAACCGACAAGGATTTCAGTCCTTTCACTGTTGTTAAATTCAGAGCTGCACCGAAACGCTCTGCTAAGAATTATAAACCAAGCATATGTGGCTAACAATATATCGGTGGAAAAATTGGACCGACTGGTAGGGAATATCATGGCATATAACTACATCTCTTTCCGCTATGATGAGATACCACCTAATGGTGTAGGATCCACCAAAGCTCTTCATATCACAACTACCTGCAAGGGGCATATTCTGCCACGAGTGCTCCTAGATAATGGTTCCTCTTTGAATGTGATGCCCTTGGCAACCTTGTCTAGATTGCCAGTCAATATGTCTTACATGCTGTCGAGTCATACCATAGTCAGGGCCTTTCATGGCACCCGCCGGGAGATGATGGGGAGTATTGAAATCCCACTTCAGGTAGGTCTGTGTACTTATGAAATCAAATTCTAGGTGATGGACATCACCCCATCCTATAATTGTTTGTTGGGAAGGCCGTGGATTCACTCTGTTGGGGCTGTGTCGTCATCTCTCCATCAAAAGTTGAAATTTGTGATAGAAGGACGCTTGGTCAGCGTGTCAGGAGAAGAGGATATCATAGCTTCTACGTCCACTGATTTCCCTTATATAGAAGTGAATGAAGATGCTGTAGAGTGCTCGTTCAGGTCTTTGGAATTTGTCAAGGAGGTATTCATCACCGAAGGACACAGAATCCCAGAGCCTAAGTTATCCAGGAACACCAGGTTAGGGGTAAATGTGACAGTAGGAAAAGGGGAATAATAGGATCCAAGATGGCCCAATCCCATGGCAATTTCTATATGGGCCAAGATCCAAGAAGATCTAGGAAACATGGCAAGAATAGGTGGAATTCACTTGGGCCATGTTGCAAGTTATTCAAGAAAGGCTTCAACATGCAAGATGGGCTTGCATCCAAGTTTGGTCCATGTGATTCAAGAACACAAGGTGGCACATTAAGAGGGCTTATTTGGGCTTATTTTAAGTTTTATAATTACTTAGGCATTTGGGCTTATATTATGTAACGTGGACATCTTTTAATTATTTAATGTTTGGGCTTGAGCATGTTCAGCCCATATTTTACTTATTATTAGGTTATATGACTAGGGTTATTGTAGGGAGGCTATAAATATATGTCTTAGCTGCCTACATCAATTATCTTTTGATCAATTAAGTCTGATTTTATTCAGTGAGAGTTTTCTCTTTTAGTTCTTGAAATAACTTAGGAACTTATCAAAGAATTCTTTCTTTATGGCATTCAACCTATCAAACTTAGGTTCTTGAAACGAGAGTTCTTAGGGTCTAGCTTACATGCTTAATCTAGGTTCTTTGAAACAGGCTTTTAAGGGTTTAAGTTTTCTTTGCCTGAATCTTGGCTTTTCTGGATTAGTTATTTCAATTTGTTAGTGGGTTCAAAGGGTTTAACCTCAAGGGTTCACATCAAAAAGGATTAGGAAGATACCTCCAAGGAAGGGCCAGAGCAATAAAAATGACCGGAAAGAAGGACCGATTCGGTCTTAGGTACCTCCCTAAAACCAATGAGAAAAGAAGACAAGTTGAGAAGAACAAGAAAATGAGGTTGGCCTGGCTTTCAGGTGTGGATATGGATTGGGAACCCATTACTTTCCCTCTGATCCTTCACACTTTTCGCTCTAGAGGGTTCGAATATGGAAAGAATAATTCTGATGATGTGATGGTAATGTTGGAAAGAGCATTTGAGAAGTTCTACGTGAATGAGGATGAACAGCTCTAGAAATAGTAATCGGCATGGCCGAGATAGAATGAATGGGGAGTGAAAACGCAAGCTGGATGTTGGGCCCATGTCCCCCGGGTTATGAGTTGACTAATTGGAGTGTGACTGAACTTCTTTAATTTTTAGGTCTACTCCAGAGTAATGCTCTGAATCAATCTTAATTGCCTCTGCCCAAAGGCATTAAGAATCCTTTTGTATGAGCTTATGTTTAAGACTTTTTATTCAATAAATGACAATCACGATGCATTTTTTTTCATATTAATGTGTCCATATTCTTTCATTGTTTCATTTTTTATTCTTTCCTTTCTTTCATTATTATTGCCTATATGCCTTTCTATATTGTTTCTTCCCCACCTATTTACAGGTGTCCGGATACGAAATATAAGGACTGTCCTGTCAATAATTCTGAAATTGATTTTGAAAGACCTATTTGTACAGGTGATTTTGACGTTAACAAAGATGCTGAGGATTATGGTTTGCCTCCATATCTGTTGAGAATAATAGAACAAGAGGAGAGTCAAGTATTGCCTCATAAAGAGTTGTTGGAAATGATAAATTTGGGTAGTAAAGAAGAGATAAATAAGGTCAAGATCGGGACCTCAGTTTCACCATCAACAATGAGTGAACTGTTGGCCTTACCCCAAGAGTATGTTGATGTATTTGCATGGTCGTACCAAGACATGTCAGGGTTGGATTCCGATATTGTGGTTCACAAGCTCCCTCTAAAGCCAGATTGCAAGCCAATTCAGCAGAAATTGAGATGAATGAGGCCTGAAATGCTATTAAAGGTAAAAGAAGAGGTAAAAAAGCAGTTTGATGCTGGATTCTTGGAAGTGGTAAAATATTTGAAATGTGTAGCGAATATTCTTCCAGTTTCGAAAAAGGATGGCAAAGTACGAATGTATGTTGATTACCGAGATCTAAATAGGGCCAGCCCTAAAGATAATTTCTCATTGCCTCACATTGATACCTTGGTGGACAATACTGCAAAGAGTTCTGTGTTTTCCTTCATTGACGGATTCTCAAGGTACAATCAAATTAAGATAGGACCGGAGATATGGAGAAAACCACGTTTGTGACAATGTGGGGAACATTTTGTTATAGAGTGATGCCATTCGGATTGAAAAATGCCGGGGCAACATACCAAAGAGCTATGGTAACTTTGTTTCATGATATGATGCATAAGGAGATCTAAGTCTATGTTGATGATGTGATCGCAAAGTCGCAAGGAGAAGACGAGCATGTTGTGAATCTTAAGAAGCTCTTTGAAAGATTAAGAAAGTTTCGACTCAATCTCAACCCGGCAAAATGCACTTTCAAAGTTATTTCGTGAAAGTTTTTAGGTCTTGTTCTCAGTAAGAAGGGAACCGAGATTGATCCAGATAAAGTGAAGATCATCTAGAATTTCCCACTGCCTCTTACTCAAAAGGAAGTGAGAAGCTTTTTGGGAAGATTAAATTACATTGTTCGGTTCATTTCTCAACTAACTGATAAGTGTGACCTAATATTTAAGCTACTCCAAAAGCGTAATCCGGGAGAATGGGATGAAGGATGTCAGATAGCCTTTGATAAGGTTAAGCATTATCTATCAAACCCACCAGTGTTGATGCCACCTACTCTAGAGAAACCAATGATAGTGTATTTATCAGTATTTGAAAGATCTATGGGCTGCGTATTAGGGTAGCACGATGAGATTGGAAAGAAAGAACAAGCAATTTATTACATCAGCAAAAAGTTCACAGAGTATGAGCTGAAGTACTCATCGGTAGAAAGGCTTTGTTATGCCTTAGCTTGGACTGCTCGGAGATTCAGACAATACATGTTGTATCACACGAAATGGTTGATTAGAAAGCTATATCCCATCAAGTATATGGTGGAAGTGCCCTCCCTGTCAGGAAGAACAACAATATGACAGGTTCTGCTTTCCGAATATGATAGTGTATGTGAGCAAAAAGGCTATAAAAGGCAGCGCAGTAGCCGAATTCCTAACGAGTCGAGCGGTAGAAGATTATGAGCCTTTGAACTTTGATTTCCCTGATGAAGACCTGATGTTTGTCTCACAAGAAGATGGGACTTCCTCTGAGAATAAAACGTGGAAAATGTATTTTGATGGTGCCTCTAATGCCATAGGGCACGAAATCAGTGCGGTGCTCATATCCCCTGAGGAAGATTATTATCCTTTCACTGCCAGACTGGATTTTGATTGTACAAACAATACCGTTGAGTATGAGGCGTGTACTATGGGCCTTCGTGCCGCTATTGAAATAAAGATTAAGACATTAGAAGTATTTGAAGATTTAGTTCTAGTGATATAACAGTTGCAAGAAGAATGTGAAACCCGAGATGCAAAGCTGATCCGATATCGAGAGCTTATACTAAGCTTGATTGAGGAGTTCGAAGAAGTGGGTTTCAATTACTTGCCCAGAGAAGAGAACCGAATGGCAGATGCTTTAGCCACTTTATCGTCAATGTTTAAAGTAAATGAAGGGACCAAAGTTGTGCTAATCAAGATGAGCATATACGAGTATCCTACCCACTAATTGAGCATCAAAGAAGAAATGGATGGTCACCCTTGGTATTATGACATCTTGCAATACATCAAGAGTCAATAGTACCCTGAACAAGCAACAGAAAATGATAAGAGAACCCTGAGGAGAATAGCGATGGGTTTTGTCTTAAATATTCATGCATATGAGAATTCGAATGATTCCAAATGCAAAAATGAAAATTCTATTTATCTATTTCCCCTGAGGATTGCTTTTCAATGAAAATATTCGTGCTTGATATGAGAAATGGCCATCTTTCATATTTCTTTCACTAAAAGAGATTATCCCTAGTTACCCCTTTTGAGCCTTATGAATCATTTCTTTCTTTGAACCTTGGTCAAGGATCACCCTCTACATTGAAGGGCGAATGCGAGGAAAAATCTCCTTAAAAAAAAATCTGGCGAAATGAGCAATCAAAACAAACAAAAAGGAAAAGAAAAACACACACAAAAAACGTGTGAAAACGTATGGAAAATGAAAGCCAAAGACGAATGTTTTGAAAATGAATCCTCCACATGAAATGATCCTTGATCTGATTACCCTCAAACACATTTTGGGCCTACTTATCCTTTCTTTCTAAACCTGAACCTTACGTGCTTTTAAAAGTCCATTTTCATCAAGCATGGGTATTTAATGATGTGAACCCTAGGGGTTAAACCCTTTGAACCCACTAACAAATTGAAATACCTAACCCAGAAAAGCCAAGATTCAGGCAAAGAAAACTTAAACCCTTAAAAGCCTGTTTCAAAGAACCTAGATTAAGCATGTAAGCTAGACCCTAAGAACTCTCGTTTCAAGAACCTAAGTTTGATAGGTTGAACGCCACAAAGAAAGAATTCTTTGATAAGTTCCTAAGTTCTTTCAAGAACTAAAAGAGGAAACTCTCACTGAATAAAATCAGACTTAATTGATCAAAAGATAATTGATGTAGGCGGCTAAGACATATATTTATAGCCTCCCTACAATAACCCTAATCAACTAACCTAATAATAAGTAAAATATGGGCTGAACATGCTCAAGCCCAAACCTAAATAATTAAAAGATGTCCATGTTACATAATATAGGCCCAAATGCCTAAGTAATTATAAAACTTAAAATAAGCCCAAATAAGCCCTCTTAATGTGCCACCTTGTGTTCTTGAATCACATGGACCAAACTTGGATGCAAGCCCATCTTGCATGTTGAAGCCTTTCTTGAATAACTTGCAACATGGTCCAAGTGAATTCCACTCATTCTTGCCATGTTTCCTAGATCTTCTTGGATCTTGGCCCATATAGAAATTGCCATGGGATTGGGCCATCTTGGATCCTATCATTCCCCCTTTCCTCAAAAAGATTCGCCCTCGAATCTTAGTCTTGTGTGTGAGAATGGTGGCGCTAGGTACTTAATAAAGGTGATGCACAATGCCGCTTATGGGTGGCAACCCATCTGGCAACTCCTCCGAAAATAAATCCTCACAATCCTTCAATAAAGAAACAGGAAAAATAGGAAGAGATGGGTTATGAGCATTAAGAATAAAAACCTCACTCTCCTTTGCATCATAAAAATTCTCAAATTCTTTGTTTCCCTCTACAGGAATTATCTCCTTTTCCACTAGTGGCTCCTCTCTTGTGTCATTATTTTCAGTAACCTCTATTTCTTTTTCACTTTCTTTTTTACTCTCCGTTTCCTCTTGCTTTTTTTTTATTTGCAGCCACCTCACTTTCTTTTTCTTTTTCTTTTTTTCTTCTCTCTTTTTCTCTTTTTTCCCTTCTCCATCTTTCTTCCTCTTGTTACACAAACCTCCCAAACAATAATGTGAACTCTCTCATCTCTTGCAGAACCTGCTTTACTTCATGGCCACATGTGAGAGACATCTTAAATTGCTGCAAAAAAAAATTTGGTTAGAAAAAAAAAGAATGTTGATTCTTTCCTCTTCTTTTCAATCTTTTTCGAATCTTTCTTTCTTTTTCTGCCTATTCGAACACTCTTCTTATTTTCTTCTTTTTTTTTCAAGAACGAGACTTCTTGATTTTTTTGAAATCTCGGATGAACTTCCTTTTTTTTCTTAGGACTGTTCGAATGTCCCTCTGAATTCTTGAATTTTTTTGTTTTTTTTTTTCAAGATTCGGATCAAGAATCAACAAGAAGGAATTTTAATTGATCAAGAATTCAACAAACGAAATCTTGATTTAAATCACTTTTCAAGACTGAAACCCCAAACTTAGACTTCTTAAAAACTATAACCCTAGAAAAAATGCCTAAAACTATAACCCCAAGACAAGAATGCTTGAAACCCCAAAATCTTGTTAGATTGATTTGATTTAATTACAAGAAACGAAACCCCAAAGCAAGACTGTCTAAAAACTATAACCCAGAGCAAGAATGCTTAAAGTTAGAACCCCAAGACAAGAATGCCTAAAACCCCAAAATCTTGTTATTGATTTTGTTGTGATAGTATCTGAAACCCCAAAAAAAGTAACAAACAACAAATCAAAGGATAACTATAAAAACCTGATTGAAAGCCTAAGCTCTGATACCAACTGATGTAAACCCTAGAGGTTAAACCCTTTGAACCCACTAACAAATTGAAATACCTAACCCAGAAAAGTCAAGATTCAGGCAAAGAAAACTTAAACCCTTAAAAGCCTATTTTAAAGAACCTAGATTAAGCATGTAAGTTAGACCCTAAGAACTCTCGTTTAGGGTTTAAGGTTTAGGGTTTAGGGTTCTTTGATAAGTACCTAAGTTCTTTCAAGAACTAAAAGAGAAAACTCTCACTGAATAAAATCAGACTTAATTGATCAAAAGATAATTGATGTAGGCGGCTAAGACATATATTTATAGTCTCCCTACAATAACCCTAATCAGCTAACCTAATAATAAGTAAAATATGAGCTGAACATGCTCAAGCCCAAACCTAAATAATTAAAAGATGTTCATGTTATATAATATAGGCCCAAATGCCTAAGTAATTATAAAACTTAAAATAAGCCCAAATAAGCCCTCTTAATGTGCCATCTTGTGTTCTTGAATCACATGGACCAAACTTGGATGCAAGCCCATCTTGCATGTTGAAGCCTTTCTTGAATAACTTGTAACATGGCCTAAGTGAATTCCACCCATTCTTGTCATGTTTCCTAGATCTTCTTGGATCTTGGCCCATATAGAAATTGCCATGGGATTGGGCCATCTTGGATCCTATCATTTAACTTGAAGGATTTTTCCTCAAATTTTATCACATCTTTTGAATTATCATTTTACCATGGAAAAATTTAGAATTCGCAGATGCATGGTGGAGCACGAAGAAAAATGTAAAATGAGAGGTTTAAGCCGAAAATGGCGACTTAAAATTGAATGGGGACACTTGGGTTGAAAACCCACAAAGGGCGACCTAAGTAATGATCAAATATTGAATTTAAATCTCCGTGAAAGGGGGAGAAAGTATCAGAAATTCAGAGAAAAGAGGTAAAGCTCAGTCTAACGCAACTACGGAAGCCGATAAATTATCTAAGTAAATTGCTCATTCAAAAGAAATTTCAGGTGAATTGAAGAAGGAAAGGTCCAAAATATTCCACATCTGGGGCATCTGTAGCCTACAACTCTACATTTGTTTCTTGTATCTTTGATATTCATCTCTGTTATCTAAAACGTTATTGCAATAAATTCTTGCTATTCCTTTTATGACATTTGGCTGTTTCATACCATCTTTCATATATTTTTATGGTGAATTTTGAGTGCTATTGAATTGAATGATGATTAGTAAATATAAAAATCTTTCTTTGTATTATTATGGAGTAGGGTTAAAATTTCAAAGGAAGTTTGGAAAACCACTAGAAGTTTGGAAACATGGGTACTTAAACCCCTCTAGTGACAATATCTCTTATGAGAGGATAACACTCCAATACATGTTTGGATCTTTAATGAGACTTTGGTTCCTTTACTTATGCAATGGCTCTATTGTTATCACAATAAATAATTATTAGATCAACAAGAGTTAATTACATCACTGGTCCCCAAAATGTAGGGCATATTTCATATTGGTCTCCAAACTTCAAAATTTATCAATCAAATCCTTGATTTCATAGTTTCGTATAAATTTGGTCATTCCTTTAGCAGTTTGTTAAAATAGGCGTTAAATGACAAATGGCATATGACGTGTAAATTACAAAAATGTTATCTCACTACAGCAAATTGATCTTTCAGCAGCGTTTTTTTTTTCGGGAATAGCGGCGTTTATAAACGCCGTGAAAAAAATTAGAGGCGTTTTAAAAAACGCCGTTACAAACGCCGGTAAAAACAGTGACGGGAAATTTAGTGGCGTTTTCACCATAAACGCCGTTAAAGTAGTGGCGTTTTTCGGTACATTAGCGACGTTTATAAACGCCACAATTGAACGTCTGAAATGGTAATACTTGAAACTTTAGCGACGTTTTCTGTTCTCAAACGCCACTAAGTGTTCGCTCTTAGCGGCGTTTTGGAATAAAAAACGCCGCTACGTGCTGCCTTTTAGCGGCGTTTTCTGATCGCAAACGCCGCTAACTTTTTGGCTTGCAGCGGCGTTTTCTGATCAGAAAACGCCACTATATTTGCAGAAATTTATGTATATAGCGGCGTTTCCTTATCAGAAAACGCCGCTATATTTGTAGAAATTTATGTATTTAGCGGCATTTTTTCCGCAAACGCCGCTATAAATGCAAAATATGTTTTTAAAAAAATACTATTTATTTCCTTTAAAAAGTTGATATAAATACAAAAATGCTATTTGATAAAATTACTAATTACAAAAATGTCGAATAATACACAAACAACACAAATTATAAAAAAAATATATAATATAAAAATATATTTAATATCAACCATACAAGGAATGTATTATTCAACACATCAAAACCACTAACAAATTCTTTAATCTGAAGTGGATGAGCCTCCTAAATTCTTTTGCTGCACTAAATTCATCAACGTCTAAAACTGTGTCTGCAGCTCCTGATATCGTCTATCCTGTTCTTCTTTCTGAGCTTGTCTCTCTGCTTCCCTCTCCTCAAAACGTTTATTCATATTTTGCATTTCTTCTCTCAGCATCTGAACTTCATATGCACTGAAGTTTTGTGAAGAAGAAGAAGCAGTAAACCGCTGAGAACCAAGTCCATAGTAGCTAGATGGTGTCGGACCCATTCCGACACCTCGAACCCGTCCATATCGTTCTTTTCCAGCTACTTCAGTGAATATTTGATTCTCGACATCTTGCATATTCGCTGATGACCCATCTGATGCTCCGACTTGATACTCAGCAATTTTATTTCGAGCTTTCTCCTATAAAACAATAATATTAATAAAATCTTTTGTAAAATATATTTGTAAATGAAAACAAGTTTGAAGAAAATATACCACAATTTCCCGAGTCTCGATGTTTAAATAGGATCCATCCTTCTTAGTATGAGTTAACTGAAACAGTTCAACTCGTCCAATTTTTTCACCCCGCTCAATTTCCTACAAAACAATAATAATTAATACTAAATTGTATTAAAAGAATTGAGAACTAATATATTAATAGATTATGAATGTAAACTTACTTTTTCATTAGCTTTTCTGGCAAAACTTTTTGAACCACTGGTGTGACTGTATTTCTGTTGTTGTCTACTGCTTACCCCTATCTTTTCTCGTTCCTGTACATTAGACAAAGCACGTTATTAATGTATACATATTCCATACAATTGTATTATATCAAGTACTATAAGTAAATGACCAAAATAAATTATAAATGATACCTCTCCTTTTTTTGAATACAAGAATCTAACCAGTCTCTCATACTGCCACATAATCACACCACGCGGTATGGTTTGTAGTAAGACATTAGGATCAGTATTTCGATCGAAATACTTTTTCTTCAACTCATGCTTAAAGTCTTTCCATTTTTTCCCCAATGATTTCATAACAAATGATGTGGGAATCTGCAAAGAAAATCGTGACTGAAACGGAGAAGTTGTACAAAGTTAGTTTCGATGATCAACAAAATTATTAAAATAATGCAATACTAATTTAACACGTTTATACCTCAATAAACTTTAACAGCTCGACCTTCTCAGTATTCGGCACATCACGCCATGACTCATAATGAATGGGACACTTCATCCCATTTCGAGCAATCAGGCCAAGAAAGCTAGCCAATAATTGTGCTTCTGGACCAATTGGCTGCTGCTCATTATTTGCTGCGACAACAACACGCTCTTCAGGAGGTAGTGCCCATAACTCCTTTAATGTCGTACGGCCACGAGTTCTGCGTTGTCCAACATTATCAACTACACAAAAGCAAATATATTAGCAATTTCCAAACTATTTTGCGTACTTTGAACACTTCTGTAACACGATACCTGTATTCAAGTTCGTATGAACTGCAGTTTCTGCAGCTGTGGAGGCAGCCGACAACTCTGGTGGGTTAACATCTGCAGTAGACGCATTCGGCACCTCTGAAGGCGTCACTCTAGTGTCACCCTCAACAGTCTAAATGATATTGATTTCCCTTAATCTTTTCCTCGCCATGCTATCTGCATCAATTTTAAGTAAACAACATTAGTATAAGAATGAAATACTATTATGTAAAAAACATTAATAATAATATTTACAGTATAAAAACATATTATATACACTGTATTTGTTTCAAAATAATCTTACTACATTCCGTTTTTTCATCAAGTTTCATAAATGTCTTCATCAACATCTTCGCGAACCCACCGAACATCTGTATTGGTACTAGGGATATTTTCATCCAAGTTTTGATCCGTAAATGGCAAGCATTCAGTTCTTTGTTCAATATCATCTTGAAATTTATCACCCATATCAAACAGGTTTCTAGGTGTGTTACGGAGTACAACATACCAACCCGCATCATTCGGATCTTCGGAATAAAATACTTGTTTGACTTGAGATGAAAAAACATAAGGTTCGTCAATCAGTTGCTGTCCGGTGTGAATTAATCGAGAGAAATTCACCATTGTAAATCCGAACTGATCTTTTTTAACACCTCTACTAGTATTCACATCAGCCCAATCACATCGAAATAACACGACCTTCCACTTCCCATAATAATCCAACTCAATAATATCATTTAGAATTCCATAATAATCAATATCCCCCTCCACAGGATTACTATCCCTAGCACTAGCATAGCTTGTTGTTGAAGAAGAAACAACAACTCCACAATTTTGTGTTCTCCTAAAGCGTTCACGGGATTTAGTATGAAATCTAAATCCGTTAATGATATAAGCACTGTATCTTTTCACTATTCTATTCGGTCCTTGTGAAAAACACTTAATTTCTTCTCTAACATCTCTTCCACTCCAAACCTATTACAAGAAACGCAAAGGCAAACACTTCACTTTATTTATATATTAAAGAATACATTGATCGTAATAAAATGATAAAAAATTGTGTTACTTACAACTTCTCCTAACCATTCGTGGAAATTTTCCGTAAATAACTTATCAAGCTCGCGAAGTTGTCTTCTTCGAGAACGTAAAGTTCCTCTCAAGTAGCTTCTATACTCACTATCATAAAAAGTATGTTTTTTACGTGAGAAAGCAAAAGAAAAATTAAACTGTTTGTTAAATTAAAAATTATACTGAAACTTACGTGCGTAATGATTCCAGTGAATCACTATGGAAAAGCACATATCGATGCGCTTGTGCCCAAGATTTATCATCTAGCTCAACCACTTCAACCTTGCCGATTGGTTGTCCAACACTTTGAAATAAGTATGTTTCGGCTAAGTTGTTACGTGTGAGCACATCATTTCTTCCCGGTCTATTAAATCTTGTTTCAACATCATCCAAATATCTTGCACAAAATGTCATACACTCATCCGCTAAATATCCTTCAGCAATAGAATCTTCTGGATAGCGTTTGTTCCGACAATAAGATTTTAACTTTCCTAAAAACCTAAAACAGAATACATAACAATCTTAATGTGTAATTAAATGCTATGTAAACCAGATAAAAGTATAATAAGCTAATTAGCAAAGTATACCTCTCTAATGGGTACATCCATCGATAAAAAACTGGTCCGCCGACTTTTGCTTCATAAGGAAGATGGATAACCAAATGTACCATTATAGTGAAGAATGATGGAGGAAAAATCTTCTCTAAGTGGCACAAAGTTAGAGCTGCTCGATGTTGAAGTTTTTCAAACTCATCTACCTTGAGAACTTTGCCACAAATAGCTTTCATTATATTACTAAGTTCAATTATAGAAGAAGTCACTTGCTTTGACATAGAACAACGTAAAGCAACTGGAAGTAAGTCTTGCATCAAGATATGGTAATCATGTGACTTTAAAGAAAAAAGTTTTCGATCCTTCACATTCACACATCTTGATATATTGGCGGCATACGCATCCGGGACCTTCATATCTTTCAACACCTTACAGAAGACGTCCTTCTCTTTTTTAGACATCCCAAAGCAAGAAGGAGGCAACCGTGATTTTCCATTAGGAAGTAATTCCGGATGAAGATCACGACGAATTCCCATGTCAACTAGGTCAAGCCGACTCTTTAAGTTGTCTTTTGATTTTCTATCCACATTAAGAATTATCCCGATGATATTTTCACAAACATTCTTCTCTATATGCATCACATCAAGGTTGTGACGCAATAAATTATGCTCCCAATAAGGTAACTCAAAAAAAAATACTTTTTTTTTCCACAAATCCGCCTCATTTGGATCATCTTCTTCATCTTCCTCCTCATCACTCTGAATTTCAACATCACCTTCTAACATCTCCCTTGATCTTTTCCTTGACTGTGTGCTACTTGTTTGATTCATCTTTCCATAAGTGAAATTGATATCTTTCAACATCAACAAGATATCCGACCCAATCGTGGTCTCAGGTGCTTGTCTTAACTCTTCACTGCCATCAAAGACATGTTTTTGGAATCTAAATCTATGATTTTCATCTAACCACCGACGATGTCCCATATAACTGAATTTCTTTCCGTTATATAACCATTTTGAACATGTTTTTGCAGCACAGCAAGGACAAGCATAACGACCTTTGGTGCTCCAACCAGATAGATTTGCATAAGCAGGAAAATCGTTTATAGTCCATAACAAAGCTGCACGCAAATTAAAGTTTTCCTTTTTTGATGCGTCATATGTTTCAACCCCTTCCCATAACTGCTTCAACTCTTGAATAAAAGGTTGCATATAAATGTCAATATCATTTCCGGGACCTTTCTCTCCAGGAATTATCATGGATAAGATAAAAGAGGATTGTTTCATGCAAATCCATGGAGGCAAATTATAAGGAATCAAGACAACCGGCCAAGTACTATAAGAAGTACTCATTATTTTGAACGGATTAAAACCGTCAGAACCAAGTCCAAGCCTCACATTCCGGGGATCATTAGCAAAAGATGGGAACTTATTGTCGAATGATTTCCAAGCCAAAGAATCTGCAGGATATCTTAATAAGCCATCATCAATCCTTTCATCATGATGCCACCTCATAGAATCAGATGTTTTTGATGACATGAAAATTCGTTGAAGTCTTGGTATTAACGGAAAGTACCGCAAAATCTTTGCAGGTTTCTTTTTTAAATGTGTGTCACCATCGTCCTCATTCACATTTTCTTCTGTATTTCCATTCAACCATCGAGATTTACCGCAGACATGACAAAATTGTTCATTTGTTCTATCACCCCAATACAACATACAGTCATTCGGACAACTATGAATTTTCTCATATCCAAGGCCTAGATCTTTTATCATCTTCTTCGAATCCTTACAAGACTGAGGGATTTTTGCAAAAGGAAACATTTCTTTCAAAAATTCTAATAACAGTGTCAAAGAATTTCCTGTCCACCCGCTTAAGCATTTTAAGTGAAAAAGACGGACACAGAAAGACAATCTTGTATGCTTAGATCCCTCGTAAAGTTCTTCATTCATATCATCAAGCAACTTATAAAACTTTGCCGCTTCTCCATTGGGTTCCTGATCACCCATACCTCTTCCCGTTTCAGCAAAGTCATTCATGCCAACATTGAACCCATCATTCCCTCCAGGAACTTCTGGTGAAGATGTGTACAAACTATGGTTACGCATGTTAAATGCATCTCGCAACATGCCTTCCATGTCATCTTGTCTAATAGACTAATGTTGATTGTTAGAATTACTTGGACGAACTCTATAAGATGACCTAGAAGTTGCGGACTCTCCATGAAAAAACCATTGTCTGTAACCCGGGAGAAATCCTTCACAAATCAAATGTTCGAAAACAACTCCACGCATATGCCAATCAATATTGGCACACCTCGAACAAGGACATAATATCTTATTATCTTCGCTTGCGTTTTGAAAAGCGAAATCGAGAAAACTATCTACTCCATCTTGGTACTCTTGACTTAGTCTCGACTTTTGCATCCAACTCTTATCCATTTCGTACGTTCTGCATAGTTAAGTCCCATAAGAAACTCATATTTTAGCATTACCATGAGCTTATGAAATATCACACGAAAGTTTGTTAATTATTCAAAATATATTATAAAAAAATTATTTTTTTTTATTTTTATATTACTATTAATATTTTATAATTAAATTTAATTAAAAAGTATATTTTATTATTTAAGCAGTAATCTAAATTGGGCCGGATTACTAAAGACTTGTCCCAAATCCGATCCAATTTGAATCGACGAATAAACAGTGAAGGAGCCCACAGTTTGATGCAGACAAGTTTGCCCCAAGAAATTGCAGACTGGACACAACATGTAACGAATTACTAACCATTTTGGTCAGTCACCACCAACTGCCTATGGATACCTTTTTTAATTTTTTAATGCTTGAAGAAAATAGACCAACTAATAACTGAAACAAAAAAGCACAAAACCAAATAGTACAAGAGATAGGGTAGCAATCAAGCTATTCTAATAGCCCCGTGACATATGCATATAAACGGATGCTGCACATTTCACCAGACGCATTTTTTAATCCTTTTTTCCCTTTGATTTTTCAGTGACAACCAGACCAAAATATTCCGCCTCACCTAAATAAGACATACTTTCGGCAGAACTGTAGTCTGCAGGTCAGAGTAAATTGAAGGACAATGCAGCTCAAAATTCATTTGAACTCCCTCCTCCAAATTGAAAAACAAATCTATATCTTTCCACACAATTCAAACAAAAAGGTCTACCGGAAAAGTAACTTCGACACTCGACAGATGCAAAATACATTGAAAGTACAATATACTATAAATTTGCTTCATGCTATTATATTCCAGCAGTATAAACCTAAAAGTCCCTAAATGAAATTCAAGAACCATGTTTTACACTCCAACACTTGAAACAAGATGGGGGGAGAGAGAGAGAGATAAATTGCACATTTTTACACAATATTTGCAAACAAGAAATCCAGATAGCTACATATAAACATAGACAGATTGATTGATTGTGAGTGTTTACAAGAGAGATGGCAACTAAACTTTACCTGAACACATTCAATCATTTCTCAACATTTGCAAAACAACATGAAGATTTCGATAAGCAGAAAACTAAATAAAACCAAAATAGTGAGAAACACAAGTAAATGAGAAAGAAAACACCAAAAGCAAACTTACTAGCTTGCCAACTGCAACTTCATATAAGAGAAATAACAAAATTGGAACTTCATGCAATGAAAATGTAAAATATTAAGAAACAAAACAATCTCTCATCAAATTTCAAACCCAAAACAATGAGCTTCACTTTACACCAAAAGCAAGTTAAAGACATAGAATTTCTCATTTCTGAAAACCAAATGAAAAAATTTAATTTTATTCTATTCTTTCCAATCCCACCTCTTATAGAGTATACGGCATGAAAAATTGGATCGGAGATAAGTTATTGTTTCGTTTATCCTAGGCTTAGCTAAGAAGGATCCGTGTGGAGAATCCCATAACATTCTATTCTATTCTTTCCAATTTCTCTTTTTTGCTTGTCCAATACTTTGGATAAAGATATACACACTCCACTCCATCTTTCTGGCTCCTTCATCTCATTGTCAATTTAGAACTACATTAATAGCAAGTAATAATACCTTGGAACAAGCATCCGTAGACTGTAGTTATACTTAAATATCTAAGTGCGATGATGAAAGCATTTACTACTTAAATATCATTTGGTTGATTTATTCAAAAACTTAATTCAAACCCTTTATTTAAAAGAAAACTTACCATGTTATGATTTATTCACCATAGTCATCCTAAACAAACAGACTTAGGAAAGACAACCAGAGGATGTAAATTAGTGTCATCATACTTGTCTACCTAATATTAGTCTCTTATTTAGTCTTTAGCTTGCCACTGCCAGTACTTGCCCTACACTTTGCACTTTTCCCCCCCCCATATATATATAAATATATATATATATATATATATCATTTTCAAAGGTTTTTTAGCTATAAGCCTATAACAGATGTTGGCAGGCCGTTTTTCTAATTATATATTCCATCTAAGAATTGGTAAAATGATGAGGAGGCAAATTTCCCACCCTTGAAAGTCAGAATTGCTTCTGCTTTCAACATATATATACGCCAGGTGGAGTCAACTGATCCCATATTACTTGCTTGACATTTTATAAAAACCAAACTCAGAACTAAAGAAATTCACTCATAACTATCAAATAGTTACAGATTCACAAACCAATTTTCCAACTTAAAAAGAGAGTGCTAATTAATCCCCAATTTCCAATTGATGCTGAGAAAACTCATTCAAAATTATTATCAACCCACAAGCTTTGGACAATCTCAAAACTAATATCACCACCCAAAACCATTGATTGAAGTAAAATAGGAAGAACTTAAAACATGCATAAAGTGTAAAAGAATAAGATTTGCTCACCTGTTATCAACATTTCTTGCTGGTCTAATTTCTTGACGTTTATAATAACAATAAGAACTTGAAAGCTGAAAAATGCACAAAATTTATATTAAAACCATATGAAATTAAAGTGATAATCAAGAATTGAGGGGCAATAACAACAAAATTGCGTAATAATAAATAAATAAAAAAAAAAGAGGAACGATTTTCCAAATTAGAAATTAGGGTTTTTACTTTTGAGAAAGAGAAACGATGGAGAAAGGATTTGATTTGGGGCTGTCGGCTTAGGGAAGGGGACGATGGAGAGAGAGAGAGAGAGAGAGATATCTGATTTGAGAAATGGGATGAGGGATAATTTTAATTTGGACTTAGCAGCGTTTGATCGACAAACGCCGCTAAATCCATTATAAAAACTATGTCGTTTGGTTATAAATTTTAAATACTTATATATAGCGGCGTTTTTTACTCCAAACGCCGCTATATCGAAATATTTAGCGGCGTTTATGTTTAAAAACGCCGCTATATTAAATTAGATAGTCGCGTTTGTGGACACAAACGCCGCTACAACAAAAGCCTAAACGCAGCGTCTCGCCTCCAAAATTTGGCGCCCAAAATTTGGCGAAATTTTACGAAACTGATAAAATATGATTATAGTTTAGCAGCGTTTATATAATGCAAACGCCGCATATAGTACAGATTTAGCGGCGTTTGAGTAAATAAAACGCCGCTAGTTTACAACTTCCCAGCGTTTCTATTAGAAACGCCGCTGGGTATTCAAAAACACGGTACTCCGCGGCGTTTTTAAGTCAAACGCCGCTATATTAGCGCCACTGAAAACCAATTTTGTTGTAGTGTCTGCTGATGTGGCCATTCTTTTTTCTTTTTTTTTCTTTTTCAAATATTGTATTTTCTTTTCTCTTTTTTTATAAATAAATACAAAAAATAAAAAAAAAAATTATTATAATTTAAATTAATTATGTAAAAATATAGTTAATTTATAAATATATAAATATTTATTTAATTTTATTTTATAAAAACTATTTTTAATTTTTTTCGTTTCTTTCCTTTTTCTAAAATAAAATAAAACATAAATAATAATTTATGTCATAATTTAAATTAAATTTTTAAATATTAAATAATTTATAAAAATATAAAATATTTATTTACATTAATTTTCTAAATTTTTTTATTTCTTCTTTAATATATTATTTATTTTTTCTCCTCTTTATAAATCAATACAAAAAATAAATAATAATTATATTATAATTTAAATTAATTTCATAAAAATTAATAATTTATAAAATATATAACAAAAATTATTTGCATTAATTTTATAAAAATATTTTAAGTTTTTTTACTTTTTCTATTTTTTTTCCTTTTCCCTTTTTCTTCTTTATAAATAAATACAAATAAAAATAAATCATAATTTATATTATATTTAAATTTAATTTAATTCAAATAATTTATTAAAAGATAAAATATTTACTTACATTAATTTTATAACAAAATAAATTTCATTTTCCTTTTGTTCTTTTTTTTCTTTTTTTCTAAATAAATTATTTTTTATAAAAATTAAACAATTTATAAATATAAAATAATTATTTACATTAATTTAATTAAAAATATTTATTTATTTATGTTGACTCAAATTCTAAAGTCGATGCGGCAACTACCTTGATCGAATCAGTTATGAAATGCCAAATCGGACCCTTTCCGATCTGGTGTGAGGGATCAAATTTGACCTCTTGCAATGCTTATCGGGCATTATTAATGGCAGTCCGACCCTTTGCAGGGTCAGCCTGAAGTGGGGAGTCAAATTCCCATTTTTCTATCGACAAGAGTTAAATGGGGAGAACATAAAAAAAATAAAGAAAAATAAAATATATCTACAAATAAATTAATGCAAATAAATATTTATATTTGATACATTATTTAATCTTTTACAAAATTAATTTATTTATAAAAAGGAAAGTAGAAGAAAAAAGTAGAAAAAGGAAAATAACATTTTTTACTTAATTATAATAAATATTTTATTTTTATAATTTATTTAAGTATTACAAAATAAATTATTTTTATTTAATTATTTATAACATTAAATAAAAAAAATGAAGAAAGAAAGAAGAAAAAGAAAAAAGAAAAAGAAAAAGAAAAGAAAATTTTTATAAAGAATATTAATGTAAATAACTATTTTTATTTTTAATTATTAGATTTTTTAAATATTAATTAAAATTACGATATAAATTATTATTTATTTTTCTTGTATTTATTTATAAACAAGAAAAAGGGAAAAGAGAAAAAAGTAAAAAGTAAAAATATTTTTTATAAAATTAATGCAAATAAATATTTTTATATTTTTTATAAAAATTTAATTTTTAAAAAATTATTTGAAAATTATAATATTATAATTATTTATTTATAAGTAGAAGAAATAAAATAATATAGGAAGAAATAAAAAAAATTGAAAGTTAATGTAAATAAACATTTAATATTTTTATAAATTATTTAATATTTATAATATTAATTTAAATTATAATATAAATTATTATTTATGTTTTATTTTATTTATAAAGAATATAAAATGAAAAAAAAAAGGAAAGAAACAAACAAACAAACAAAAAAATTAAAAATAGTTTTTATAAAATTAATTTAAATAGATATTTTATATGTTTATAAATTAATTATATTTTCACAAAATTAATTCGAATCACTTTATAAATTATTTTTTATTTTCTGTATTTATTTATTAATAAAAAAAAGAGAAAAGAAAATATAATTTTGAAAATGAAAAAAAGAATTAAGAAAAAAAAAAGACCACATCAGTAGATGACATCAGCAAATCATATTTTTGTAATTTACACGTCACATACCAGCTGTCATTTAACATCTATTCTCATGTTCTACTAATGAAAGGACCACATCGATACGAAATTTTAAAATTGGTGATCTGATTGTCACGTTTTGAAATTTGGAGGCCAATATAAAATATGCTTAAGCATCAAAATGATTATAGTTTACAAAGTATCCTTAAGCATCAAAATAACCCTTAATTTGGACTTCATCTCCTCCATAAACCAGAAAAACATTCTTAGTTCTCAATACTTAAGGATAGTTTTCACAACCATCCAGTGATGATCACTCGGATTAGCTTGGTATCGACTCATTATGCTCAAAACATAAAATACATTCTGTCTAGTGCAAAGCATTGCATACATGATAGATCTAATTATCGATGCATATGGAACTCTATCGATGCGGTCTTTCTCTTCTTGTGTCTTTGGACATGTGTCCTTGGAAAAATAAATGTCATGCGACATAGATGGTTTTCCTTTTTGGTATCTTCCATGTTAAACCTCTTTAGCACCTTGTCTAAGTATAGGGATTGTGAGAGTCGAAGCAACCTTTTAGATCTATCTCTACAGATCTTTATTCCCAGTGTATAAGTTGCTTCTTTCAAACCCTTCATGAAGAACTTCTTTGATAGCCAAATCTTGGTAGATTTGGAGCATTGGTACATCGTATTCCCTAAGCAATATGACATCTACATATAGCACTATGAAAACGATTGCACTCTCACTAGATTTCTTGTATACACAAGGTTCATCCACATTTTTTATGAATCCAAATTCCTTAATTATTTCATCAAAATGGATGTTCCAACTCCTTGATGCTTGTTTTAGTCCTTAACTAGGCCTTTCTAGCTTACATATCTTATTAGCATTCTCTTTGGATTCAAAACTTTCAGGTTGTGTCATGTACACTTCCTCTTGCAAATTCCCATTAAGGAATTTGGTTATGACATCCACTTGCCAAATCTCATAATCATGGTATGCAACTACAACAAGCATAATCCTAATGGATATAACCATGGCTACTAGAGAAAATGTTTCATTAAAATCAACTCTTTGTTTTTATTGTATCCTTTTGCTATTATCCTAGCTTTGTACGTTTGTACATTGTCATCCATGTCAGTTTTCTTCTTGAAAACCCACTTGCACCCCATGGGTTTTATCCCTTCAAGTGGGTGCACCAAAACTCAAACTTGGTTTGCATACCTGGATCCTATTTTGGATTTCATGGCCTCAAGCCATTTTCAGGACCAATGTCTTCCTTATAGGAAGTAGGATCATCATCTATGATTAACTCATCTTTATCCATGAAAAATCCATATCTCTTAGGAGCTTGGTGAGTCCTACTTGATCCACGGAGTTCTTGTGTACTTTGAGCTTCTGGTCTGATGAATTAACCATGAGCTCAGGTTCCTTTTCAATGTTAGTTTGTGTTTCTTAAACTTCTACTTTACTCCCATTGCCTTTTATTTAAAATGAACTCTTTCTCAAAACAAAAAAAAATGGATGTTTGAAAACAAACACATTTTATTCTTTGAGATTGTAAAAGTTGTATCCAACCGTTTTTTATTTTATATATATTCTATAAACTTATATTTAACTGATATAATTTTTAGCTTGTCAGGTTGTGCATGCTTCACGTTAGCATCGCATCCCCAAATCCTTAAGTATGACAAATTTGGTCTATTATCCTTCCATATCTCATATGTAGTTTCTCGTCAACGAATTTGAAAGGACCTTTATTAAGAAGATATGTAGTTGTTTTAAACGCATAATCCCAAAGAGTAGGAAGATTAGTTTGTCTTTCTTAATATACTTTTTCTTAAATATGATGGTTATTTAATCTTTTTTCTTTCTTTCTTTTTTTTTTTTAAAAATTCAGTTTACTCTTCTATTTTTAATTTTTATTCCAATAAAGTAGTATGAGCGGATTGTTTTTTAAAGATTTTTTTTCAGAATTTAAAAAGGTTTTATAATATGTGTACATACATACATATTTATGTATTTATATTATTTAATTATCTTTTCTGTATACATATTATTTAATTATTTTTAATAAAATAAAAGTTAATTGTGCAAAGCACGGATAGAAAATTTTAATTTTAAACTATAATTAATTAATTGTAATACAATAATTACAAGTGATATGCTTCTATTAAGATCTTGCCAAGTGTAAAAATCCCAATCAATGGTTCCATTTGCACCACATCATTAAGATTAAATACACTTTTGTTTTGCTATTGTCTTACTAATTAGAAAAAAAAAAATTTCACAAATTTCTCGTTGCCCCTATCCTTTCTAGTCTCTACATCTTTGTGTCCTCCTCTTATTCTTTCCACTACTTTCTATTTCTTTTCTTGTATTTCATTATCATATGAAAATTTAAATAAAAAACTTGAAGCATGTTATAAGGATGATGATATTGAGACTTTGAGCCACCGAAATGTAAAGCAAAACACAAAGTAATACTGTTGAGCCACCCGAATTAGCAATGTCAAGGGAATGTGTATTTGTTTTCAAAGAGACAATAGAAAAGCATGAGATGAAAAAATAAAATGAAATTCAATAAAAACCAATATGTTGCATTCAGAAAGGAGCATTGATTGGGTTTTTTCTTTTTCTTTTTTTACACATGCCAAGATCTGATCTGACTGAATAATGGCGCTAAGCAAAAAAAATGAACTCTTAAGTGCAAGAAAAAACACTCAAACCTAATGGCGCTAAGCAACCAGCCCATAATCCCATTTTCAAGCACATATTTTTACCATATACTTAATTCTCGTGTTTCAGGCATTACTTTGGCTTCCATAAACTGGGCTGCCAACGACATAAGTTGGATGAACGGTTTTCTTTAGGAGTGGAAGTCTCTCAGGATCAATATCATCGTCACTCTCATAATATTGATGCGGCCCAATAGCTTTAAGTAGCATTGCCAATAGGATACTTAATCCCTGCAAAAGGAAGAAGGTAGATGGTCAAGCATATGATAACCAAGGCATGCCAAACTTACTCCTCTAACCTAACCAATCCTTTAAATTAGAAATGGAAGAAAACTCAAAATGATAAACAAGAAAGATTTGAGAGGGAGGGCTGCTTTGAAAACAACAGTGTGAAGCCGAAAAACAGACCATGAAAATGGAAAGCCTCAACTGCACCTGTATCCTTTTGAAGTATACAATTCCATCTCATTTTCCAACTTACCAAGAAGCATTTAGGAAATTGCTTCTACCAGTGATTCAGCATGGTAATTTCAACAACCCTCAATTGCACAGAGGGGACTTTGATAAAGCTAAGAACATTCTGGGATTAACTCGGCTAATTGTCTATGTGGCATACATGCCAATCATAGATATACATTCAAATCATTTGCAGGGCAATAACCAAACCGCGTATTTAAACTCTAAAACTGAACATGCTAATATCTCTGTAGTTAATTAGATGAAATGCAATTTACAATCACTTTCATTCCAGAAAGATATACCTGTACAGACACAACAAACAAGCCTATCCACTTGCAGAATTCAAAGTTTGACTTGATGAAATCTTTGAACTTATTAAAACTCCCACTTGGGTCCACCGGAAAGTCCTGGTATAAAATTAGCATAGCAAATCACATTAACTTTTGATAAGCATATGTAGTAAGCTGAACCTTCATAAGATGTCCAAAAAGTAATAAAATTATCAGCTTTTGCATGTGATATACCTCCTCCCAGTCATGATTCACAAATACATCAATGGTCACCGCAGCCTCCAGCATAAGAAGAAAAAAGACGAATGTCATATACTAAATGCATTTAAGGTCAACAACAAGTTTACATTAACTTGTGATTTGAGTTTGTGAAGCAGTACAACATATTTACACTATAATAGTAGCAAAGATAAAAACATTGAGAGGGCCAGTTATTAACATAGATACAATAATAAGTAACCGTATGCCACGAATAAAACACTCCATCACAAAGTAATATTGATTTTTAGGACAAAATTTCAGTAAGATTAATGATTTGAGGGGGACACTGATATCTAGTTTAACAGACTCAAGAAAAAGGATACAAAATAAAGGCAACAGCCATTTGCAGTTTCAGCAGCAACCTGCCCAGAACATGTGATCACACACAAAGTAACACCAAGGCCAAGGAAAGTGTAGATAAACCTGCAATTCATTCAAACAAATGTGGTTTCTTTTTAGCAGTAAAATCCAATTGTGGTCTGTCCAAAACAAGAGAGAATTAAAAGAAAACTAACTGAATAACTGGAAATGTATATATATATATATATATATATATATACACACACACACTTTCCTCCAGTTTCCTATCTAATTATCTATCAAACAGAAAACAAATAATAATTCAAAAACAGAGCAAACAATCAAACATTCATCAAATCAAATCCAAAACACATTCCTTTCAAATTTCATTCCCTAGGAAAACCCAAAAAATTGCCTTTCCAAAATCCCAGGCTTCCCCATTAACCCCAAGAAAGAGAAACATACCATGGAGCTGCATAATCGGAGTCTTCAAAAGGCAAATCCCCAATTTCTCTTTGCCAAGCCCTAATTAACCAAATTGCATATAGAACCATAGCTATACCAACCATTCCTATAACTGAATTCACCATCTTCAATATTGATTGTATGCAGCTCCTCACCACTTTCATCATTTTTTATGCTCTTCCGGGAAAAAAAAATTATGCCCAATTTCGATCTATTTAATAAAAAATCTGTAGGAAAAACCAGAATAGAACCCTAGATTCAAATCTAGGGCTTAGGCGCGTGAAAATCACGCTAAGAAGGAAATTTTGATTATACGGTTTTCTTTTTATGCGGTGGTTTTGAGACAGTTTTATAGTTACCGGCTTGCGAGGGATGCTTATGAGGAAGATGAGGGTTTTATTTTCTTTTATTAGATAAAAAGTAAATTTTAAAGGAAACAGGATTATTGTTATTTTTTTCCTTTTGTTTTGGAATATAATTGTTGTTTCTATTCCATTGCTTAGTTGTATTTACTTAAAATAGCATTTTTATGTTCAATAATTAAGAAACTTTACTGTTTCTCCAAACTTTACTGTTCAAAGAAGAAATGTTTTTTTTTTTGGTCAAAATCATTCTAATATATATTTTTTTTTAATGAAAGAATTTAGTATCTTAAATTTAACTTTGAGGTGCGTTTATTTCGCGAAATATCACGTTACCTTTAGTAATAATATTTTCTTTTAAAATTACCGAAATACATTATCCTAAATATATCATGCATGCGTTTGATTCCTCAATCCTGTAGTGTATATAAGATGGTTATGTTGGGTTGATTAAAAATTTTATATCTTAAATAATTATATTATTAAAATATCTTTTATTATAAATAAATTATAAATTGAATTTATATACCTAAACCCTAAACATAAATTTTTTAAAAAAATTACACATATTTAAATATAAAAAATGCATTAAAAAATATATGATTATCAAAGTATTTATATCATCATATTATATCAAAATGATAATTTTGTTTAGCATAATAAAATAATCATCCATAATTTTAATATAAACTATATAAATATGTTTACCAAAACCCTCTTGTTGCTTTATTAGAGGTATCAAGAAATTGCACAAATTTATCAGAGCATCCAAATGCCCTTGAAAAATCATCTAAATGTCCAAAACTAAATTTCACTCAAAATGATTGGAGAAGGCATCGGAATGCCCTACATTTGAATACTCTTTTTGAGAATATGTTTTTGGTTGAAAAAAACAGATGGTGCTTATGACGAGGCATCAAAAATTCCAAATGCCTTTTTTTATATGTATATTTGTTGTAATTGGTTTTAGTTACAAAGATAAAATAGATAGAAAAACATTTAATAAGGATAAAAATAAGATAAAAGTTACATTTCCTTCGAAATGTAATATTATCTAAGAAATGAGTGGGTTTGTGATTCTGTTATAGTGTCACCATAATTAATATAACATTCCTAACTTTTAAAAATGTTGTTGAACGAGCCAAAGTAATAATGATGAAAACAAAGATTCTCACTAATATTATTAGATTATCCGAATCAAACGGGAGCATGAGACCACCTCCTTATTCTTTTAAATATGCAATAATTTTCTTTTTAATACTTTGCTTTTGTTTTTTTTAATCATTTTATGAATATACATAAAAATGTATGTTTTAAAATTTTTCAACAATATATTAATCTCAATAACATAAATTTCAACTCCGCCAATTTCTACTTTGTCAATGCAAATTATTTGAATATTAAAATCAAAATGCTTGTTTAAGCTTGGTAGGTAACATATGCCCACAGTTTTCTCTTTTCATTATCATTGGATTGATTATAATATTCGCAAGTTCTTTTTTTTAAAAATATTATGACGAAGTTAATTACTTAATTGCATCTTTATCCTTTTTGTCAGTGGAGTCTTCAAAAATAGGCTCAAAGAACGACTGTGGAAAGGTAGTTCAGTTACCATTTCCCAAACTATAAAGATTATATAATATTTTACTTTCTTGCATTGTCGTGCTGTGGTGTAGTGGTTATCACGTTAGTCTTACACACTGAAGGTCCCCAGTTCGATCCTGGGCAGCATCAACTATGTTATTTAGTTTTTTATCACCCATTTACTTGCAATAAATTATGGCTTGGCAGGAAGGATAAATTTATTCTTTAAATCAAAATCCGTAATGGTTTTTTTTTTTTGGTTTATATTTTCAGTGTAAAGTAGCGGAAGGAAACATTTTGTTCCAAGACAAATAGACAATGATACAACAAGATCTGCACTGTTAAGTTTTACCTTTATTTACCCAAACAAGCAAGTCCAAAATGGTTGTTCTTCAATTCAATGAAGCACATTACAGTATTAGCTTTTCGCTCATTGAACCCAAAATAAATTACTGCAATGAAAAATGTTTTGAAGCTTTGTTCCCACTAGTTTGAATCGAAATCCAAGTACATTCTATTGGCATCTCGATCAGCTGAGTAGTAACTCTTGATCAAGCTATCAACTTGAAAACCAACCTTCTTGTAAAGACCCATGGCAGGAATTCTCAAAGGATCAACGTGAAGTGATACCCGATGGACATTTCTGGTCCTGCATTTCTGAATTGCTGCTTTTAGTAATGCCTCCCCATGGCCTTGCTTTCTACGACTCTCCTTCACTGTTTTGGTAATTTCCAGCAACAAATAAAAATAGACTAAATAAACAAAAAGAAGAAAACATAAATTTGATATGACATATTCATTAATATTGACTTGGTACTTTAATCGAACATGTTACCGGCCAATGCTCCAAGGAAGAGTGTAAGAAACTAGGAAGAGGGAATAGAAACCTGCAAGCTTTGTTATGGAAGCAGAAAGTGAAGAGGGCCAAGAATACATGACATAGCCGACAACCTCTCCATGAAGATCCATCATGTAAAGCAATCCAGTGTTCTTCTTTCTCAGCTCTTCATCAAAGGATCTAGCAAGTGATTCGTGCTTGGGGAAAATCTTCTTTTCCATCTTCACAATCTCTTCTACTACCTTTGCAAAATCTGTTGAGTTTCTTTGGAGCTCCACCACCACGGCCCTGCTCTCCATGTTTTCTATGTTGTTTTCCCTTTCCAATCCAGGCAAACCCAAGTCTTGTTTCTATATTTAAGTAGTTAAGCCAGGAGCATTCTTTTTCATTTTTTTTTTTTTTCATTCCTTTGTGTTCATTTTGGTTGCACCCAATCTTATCGGTCGGCACCCGAGGTTGGTGTATGTTGCTGGGTTCAAATCACCCATCTCTCAAACTAAAAAAAAAACCTTATCAATTGGGCAGGTCTTATTGGTTTTAAATCGGATCAATTTGAAATTGTCAAGTTTTTAAAAATTTGAGTCAAATTTGGATTTAAATTATTTCGAGTTTGGATCACTTTTGATTTGGATTATTTCATGTTCGAGTAATTTAAATTTGACATTCTGTTTATTCGAGTTCAAGTAATTCTAAGTTCAATTTATTAATTTTTAAAATTGAATCAGATTAAATTTAAACAATTTATTTGATTGAATCCGGTTTTATTAGAATTTTATTGAAAGATAAAAGTAAAAAATAAATAATTTTTAAAAATAAATGGAGTATTAGAATCTATTTATATTTGTAAAATATGTAAATTTGTATGTTTGTTGAAATGTTTCAAACTTTGATAACAACTCTTAATACTAAGAGTTTTACTAAGTGAACTAATCTTAGAATTTGAAATGATTTGTTACTAAACTTAAATTATGTTTAAGAAATTTACTTAAAAGTTTAATTTTCAAGTGTAATGAAATATAATAATAAATATTTATTCATAATAAAAATATAATTAATTAAATTAATTAATTATACTTAATATTTCTAAATTTTAAACTTAATGTATGAAATTAAATTGATAAAAATTTCATAATAAGTAAAGATGCAATTCATAACACATTTATGTACCGACATACATGATATTTTTGTATAATATATAAATCTTATCGTATTAATATATACATATATGATTTTATGCATATATATTTCTTTGTAATTCTTTACAATAAAATAAATATCTATTTCTTATGAATTTAGTAGTAGTTCAATGGACCAATATTATGATCATTGATCAAGCTAATCCAAATCAAATGATAAGAGATTATAAATTGGTCAAATTGTACGGTCAGTCTCTCAATCATAGTGAATTGGCGGATTTAATCTCTTTATCTTAATTTGTCATATTCAGATCCTCGTACATTAATATATTATTGATTCAAATCCAATTGATAATCCCATTAATTTTCGCCATTACTTTAGCTAGCTGATGTGGTAATTGACTTTCTGACTTGGATGTTGACTTTTTTGATTTAGCTTTTTATCAAATTTTCATTGGTCTGTATATGACGACGTGGAATTGTTTTAGTAAAAATTGAAACTTTTTTATCAGGTGTAATATATAAAACAATTTTAATAATTAAATAAATAAATAATTGGTAACTAATTTTGATTAATTGTTTTAAAACAAATTCTCTCTCAAATTAAACACGGTTGAAGCAAATCTTAAAAATTTCCAAATAAAAGCCTAATTCTAACCTGATTTTCTTTTTTATTAATTTTGAATTAATAACTTTATTTTCTCTAATTTTTTTTTCTGAATTAATAACAAATATTTCAATTCAAACTGAATTTAACTCTTAAATCAACAACAAAAAATCATATAATTTCTCTAATTCACTAGCCCAAAAACAAATCAGCTTACTAAAGTTGCAAACGAAAACCTTCAACTTTTGTTCCCTTTCCTACCCATTTTTTCCAGCAAACAAATAAAGAAAAAGAAAAATTCACTGGAATGATTAGGAACCACATGCACATTACTGTCACGAGATCTAACAGCCTTAAACTCAGCCTCAATCTTCGCTTCCAAAGCCTCCCACTATCTTCGGCCTTTTTTGATAGATTAAGAGAAAAGAAGAAATGGGTTATAAGGGCTTTGTAAAAATGAGAGAAAGTTACAAGCTTTGAACCATGAAAAGTCAATTTTTTGAAACTTGAAAGCTTGGAAATTTGAAGAAAGACTGAGCCTTGCAAATGGGTTTTATTTAAAGAATTTGATAAGAGGAAGAGTCACAAACAAGACCAAAAAAAGCTCTCACATATGGCCATGAAAGTTCCTTTTTCATATTTTTATTATTATAAAAAATAAAAGAAATAAAAATGGAATTATTTTCAAAAATCTTGAATTGTGAAAGATTTAAATGAATTACAAAACAAAAAAAAAAAAAACGACGAAAAGCAAAGCCCAGATGATAACTCGTATAATTATATAGTTTTTAGTTATGTTTTATTATTGTTTTGTGTCAAATACGAGTTATTATTGCTTAGTCTACTTGTGTTTATGATCTTTTATATTTTTATGTAATTTAGTGTTTTTCATGAGTTTCTTTGAGTGATTTCAGATTACTAGGTTAAATCAAGAATTAAGGGCAAATCCAATTCAGTTCCAGTTCCGACACCTTTTGCCATATCAGCTATATCTGGAGTTTCACTGAAGCAATAAGGCTGAAAATTTAACCGTGCAAATTTAAGAGGCATATCTATCTTTTTCATGTTTTACTCTTCTTGAAACGGAGTCGTTTTCCCTACCGAAATCAACCATCAAGTTGGCTGATGTGCAATGACGTCTGTTCTGCACCGTTTTGGTATTTTGACCATATCTTCCGATCCACATGAGCAAATGATCTGATTCCAACGGCTATGGATCCGTAACGGATAGGGGCATATTTTTCTAGAAGACCATTTGATCAGATCGAGCCTCCAACATTGACAAAATCGACCATCAAGCTGGCTGATCAGAATTGTCATACAACATGACGAAAATTGTTAGAAAAATGCACCCACCTATTATACCTACCTTTGAAATTTATAAAGCTTGTCTCTTGTCATTTAGCTCTCCAAAATGTGTATAAATAGAGGGCCTTGGATGAGTATTAGGATACATTATAGATTGGTAGGATATTAGCCATTGTAATAAAATTCTCTAAGTTTTCTTCTTCTTTCCTTTCTCTAGTTTTCTTTTTCTTTAGTTAGATTTTATTGTGAAACTTTTTCAGGTAATCTTTCTAATACAACTCCTAACATGGCTGACAATGAAAGTGTTCATGCTGAAGATGAGAACAGACAAGTACGCACCATGCGTGACTACTTGCAACCAACTCGAAGCTCATCACCCTCTTGTTTTATTTTTCCTCTCAATGCAAACAACTTTTGTTTTAAACCAGGTATGATAGCTTTGCTTCCAAATTTCCATGGGTTAGAATCGGAAAGTGCTTACTCGTTTCTAAAAGACTTCGAAGATGTATGTGTCACCTTTAATGACCAACAATGTACAAATGAAATTGTCAAGCTAAAATTATTTCCTTTTTCTTTAAAAGATAAAGCAAAAATTTGGCTTCATAATTTAAAACCAAGGTCAATTGGCACATGGCAAGAATTACAAACTGAGTTTCTAAAGAAATTTTTCCCAGCACATAAAACTACTGCTTTGAAAAGACAGATTCAAAATTTCAATCAAAATCAAAATGAAGCATTTTTTCAGTGCTGGGTGATAACTCGTATAATTATATAGTTTTTAGTTATGTTTTATTATTGTTTTGTGTCAAATACGAGTTATTATTGTTTAGTCTAATTGTGTTTATGATCTTTTATATTTTTATGTAATTTGGTGTTTTTCACAAGTTTCTTTGAGTGATTTCAGATTACTAGAATTAAGGGCAAATCCAGTTCAGTTCCAGTTCCGACACCGTTTGCCATATCCGCTATATCTCGAGTTTCACTGAAGCAATAAGGCTAAAATTTGTAGCCATGCAAATCTAAGAGGCATATCTATCTTTTTCATGTTTTACATTTCTTGAAACGGAGTCGTTTTCCCTAGCGAAATCGACCATCAAGTTGGCTGATGTGCAATGACGTCTGTGCTGACCTGTTTTCGTATTTTGCCCATATCTTCTTATCCACATCAGAAAATACGCTGATTCCAACGGCTATAGATCCGTAACTGATAGGGGTATATTTTTCTAGAAGACCATTTTATCAGATCGAGCCTCCAACATTGACAAAATCGACCATCAAGCTGGCTGATCAGAATTGTCATATAATATGACGAAAATTGTTAGAAAAATGCACCCACCTATTATACCTACCTTTGAAATTTGTAAAGCTTGTCTCTTGTCATTTAGCCCTCCAAAATGTGTATAAATAGAGGGCCTTGGATGAGTATTGGTATACATTGATACATTGGTAGGATATTAGCCATTGTAATAAAATTCTCTAAGTTTTCTTCTTCTTTCCTTTCTCTAGTTTTCTTTTTCTTTACTTATGTTTCTTACATTCCTTTTCATTTTATTCATATCTAGTATGTGTTGCTAATCATATTGTTGAGGTGATAAGGTGAAGCTCTTGGTAAATGCTAAGGTTAGTCTCTTAAACATGAGCTAAAATGAATTATCATTTATAAACACTAGTATAGATAATATTTTCTTTTGGTTTAAAATCATACTTGCAAAGTAGGGATCTTGATTCATTATTGACAATGAAAATGGCACAATAAATGCTTGGTTTCATAACCTTGATTTGTTGTAGACATATACCTTGGCATAAGGAATGCTTGGACTCTTTTTATGAGTTTTGAGGACACCAAATGAACATAATATCATATGCTATGGACGTTGGACAATTTGGACTGAATTGTTAAACCTTCCGATTGGAACCTCCCTAATGTGTGGATTTCAATTGTGTAATAAAACAAGATTAATCTTAGCATAACACCAAGAGTGGATTCTCTAACCTCAACATCCTTTCTTATTGTTTTTTATATCTTATTTAATTGCTTTTATGTTATTTTGTTTATTTTGTTCTCTAATATCTTGTTTACTTTCTTTGTTATTGATTCCCTAATATCTTGTTTATTTTCTTTTTCATATATATTTATAAACTTATACTTACTAGTACGCTTCCCTGTGGTTCGACCTCGGACACCCGAGAATTTATTACTTGAACATAACCTGCACTTGGGTTTACAACTCTTAATTGAGTCTCCATCAAGTTTTTGGCGCCGTTGCCGGGGAAGCAATACTAAGTATATAAGTTTATAAGTATATTTATTTTTATTGGCTGGTTATACCGCCTAATTTGTATATTAACTTTGTTTTATTGGCTGGTTAGGTGACGTGATTTTAGATCTCGTCGTTTAGTTAGATTTTATTGTGAAACTTTTTCAGGTAATCTTTCTAATACAACTCCTACCATGGCTGACAATGAAAGTGTTCATGCTGAAGATGAGAACAAACAAGTACGCACCATGCGTGACTACTTGCAACCAACTCGAAGCTCATCACCCTCTTGTTTTATTTTTCCTCTCAATGCGAACAACTTTCGTTTTAAACCAGGTATGATAGCTTTGCTTCCAAATTTCCATGGGTTAGAATCGGAAAGTGCTTACTCGTTTCTAAAAGACTTCGAAGATGTATGTGTCACCTTTAATGACCAACAATGTACAAATGAAATTGTCAAGCTAAAATTATTTCCTTTTTCTTTAAAAGATAAAGCAAAAATTTGGCTTCATAATTTAAAACCAAGGTCAATTGGCACATGGCAAGAATTACAAACTGAGTTTCTAAAGAAATTTTTCCCAGCACATAAAACTACTGCTTTGAAAAGACAGATTCAAAATTTCAATCAAAATCAAAATGAAGCATTTTTTTAGTGCTGGGAGCGTTTTAAAGATTTGTTAAGTTCTTGTCCACATCATGGTTTTGAAAAATGGCGTCTTATTAGTTTCTTTTATGAAAGTTTAACTCCCGAAACTAAACAATTTGTTGAAACAATGTGTAACGGTGAGTTTCTAGAAAAAGAACCTGAAGAAGCCTTTGACTACCTAGACCATTTGGCAGATAACTCTCAAGCCTGGCACACAGATAATTCCTCTGAAAGTTCCAATAGATCTAATCTTGTTTCTAACAGAGGTAAATATCATTTTAGTCAAGAAGATGAGATAAAAGCTAAAGTAGCTAATTTGGCTAGAAAGATTGAAGCCATGGAACTTAGAGAAGTAAAAGAAGTCAAAACGGTTAAAAATGAAGGAAGTTGTGGAATTTGTGAAATCATAGGACACCCCACTTCTGAATGTCCAAACATTCCCATTCTTAAAGAAGCGTTGCATGATCAAGTAAATTCCATAAACACATTTAAAAAGCCTTTTCCTTCTCCTTACTCTGAAACGTATAACCCTGAATGGAGAAATCATCCCAACTTCAGTTGGCGGAATAATAATCATGTTCAGGTACCACAATCTCAAAAGCCGGGCAACACTTTTTCCTATCAACCTTCACGTGTACAAACCTTGGAAGAGACATTGCAAGCATTCATGCAAACACAAGCAAATGTGAATAACCAAACTTCACAGGACATCAATGAGATCAAAAACACCTTGTCCACATTGACAGCTTCATTACGCACTCAAGAAAAAGGTAAGTTTCCTGCTCAACCTCAGCCTAACCCTTCTACTCAATGTCTTGTTTCTTGCTCCAATGAAACTCAACAGGAAAATGCCAGTTCTATCACAACTCTTCGAAGTGGAAAGGCAATTGACAAAAACATTCCATCAAAAGACCAAGATCCTCCTTCCCCTCCGAAAAGTAATGGTAAGGATGATGGTAAGTCTGAACTTCTTGAAAATTTGGACAAAGAAAAAGGTATGCATCCTGCTCCTTTTCCTCAAAGGTTGCAAACAATAAAGAATTTGAATCAAAATGCAGAAATTTATGAACTTTTCAAACAAGTTAAGATTAACATTCCTTTATTGGATGCAATCAAACAAGTTCCATCTTATGCTAAATTTTTGAAGGACATGTGCACAGTTAAAAGGAAACATAATGTACAAAAGAAAGCATTTCTGACGGAAAGTGTGAGCTCAATCATTCAGCACCTTACTCCACCAAAATTCAAAGATCCTGGATGTCCAACAATCTCATGCATCATTGGAAACACTAGAATAGAACGTGCATTGCTTGATCTTGGTGCTAGTGTTAATCTTTTGCCTTTTTCTGTTTATCAACAGTTAGGTTTAGGTGAACTCAAGGAAACACCTGTTACACTTCAACTAGCTGATCGTTCTGTAAAAATTCCTCGAGGGATAGTTGAAGATGTTTTGGTTCAAATTGATAATTTTTACTTCCCTGTTGATTTTATTGTTTTGGACACACATCCTGTTTCAAATCCAAATGTTCAAATTCCTGTTATATTAGGCCGTCCATTTCTTGCAACTTCTAATGCTCTGATAAATTGCAGGAATGGTACTTTGAACATTTCTTTTGGAAATATGACTTTAGAATTAAATGTGTTCAACACTTGCAAGCAACCTGGTGATGATTCAGAAGTACATGAAGTGGATTTTATTGAAGAACTTGTTCATGAACATCTCACCACTACCACATTCCATGATCCTTTAGAAGCTTATTTAATTGAATGTGAGTTTGATAATGCTTCAGAAATTTCACACACTGATTCTTTGTTAAATTCTTTTCAGGTTAAGCATTGTTGGAAACAAAAGTTTGAGGAACTTCCATCACTCACAAATATCACTGTACCATCAACTATTGAACCACCCAAGCTGGATTTAAAACCATTGCCATCCGAGCTAAAATATTCCTTTTTGGGTGAGAATGAAACTTTTCCAGTCATAAATGAACTTGAGGAACTCAGAAATGATGCATATGAGAATTCTAAAATTCATAAAAAAAGAACTAAAGCCTTTCATGACAAGTTAATTTCAAGAAAAACATTTGATGTTGGGCAAAAAGTTCTACTTTATAATTCTAGACTTCATATATTTCCTGGTAAGTTGAGATCAAGATGGACTGGCCCATTTGTGGTTAAGCATGTGTATCATTATGGAGCAGTTGACATTGAGAATCCTCCAAATGGTAACGTATTCAAGGTAAATGGACAAAGACTCAAACTCTTTTTGGAAAATCATGTTACTCAAGAAGAGGTTGTTTTTCTTTCTGATCCTTGTTTTGAAAATAACTAGATGTAAATATAATTTTTACTAATCTTCAACAAAAAAAATACATTTTTTTAACCCCGGTTAAATGGAGGATAACGGTACTCCGTGATTATTTAAGTCGGTTCCATCAGCTACCCACAAAACTGATATTGTATATAAATTTCTCTTTCAATTTCTTTTTCATTTTTTTTAAGATGGATGATATTCTCACAAGACTGCAGAAACGATTTCCTCTTTTTCCTCGAAATATTTTACTGAAGCTTTACCAAGTTCGATTTGAAAGATTAAGAAAGCTTATGCACAAAGGGATTCCTGAAGACATACGTTGGATAATTGAAGCCAAGGTACGTGAAGATGAATATCTTCCTGTTTTGCATTTACCAGGTACAGGTAGAAGCACTTTTGCAAAGAAGCGACGAGCAAAGCGCATGAGTTCAAATTGCCACAAATGTGCACGATGGACGTGTAACGGTAAATGTCGTTCTATTGGGATTCCGTCCTCTAATCGAGATGATAAAATTGAATTCATTAAGGATGGACTGAGTAAGGAGAATTTGGGTAATATCCAACTTTCTCTTGAGACGCATCCTAGTGGAGACGTACAAAGAGAAATTCTTGATTTATGGCCGCAATTCCAAAGGGAATGGCAACATCTTGGGAATCTGATGTTAAAAGACCCTGTTTGCCAGCTTATAAGAAAACTGGATGGGAAGCATATCCTCGACTCATAGAAGGCGTTTAAGCCGTTTCTGGACGTAAAACCAGAGGAAGATGCCAAATACACTTTCGGCGACATTATTACTTTTGATTTTTACGGTTGATTTTTCTTCTCTTTTTGATTTTCTTCCTGAAATCACGCAAAAATCTTTTGTTAGGTTAACATTTTCTTCTGACAGGTCAGATACACTTTCGGCGACATTATTACTCTTGTCTGATTCACTACTCAGTCCTCTATATATTACACCATGTACTCATTCTCTTTCAGGCACTCGAAAAAGAAAAAAAATGGAAAGTACTTCGTCCCAACGGATTAAAAAAATTTGTGTCTTTGGAGGTGCTTATCCAGGAAAAAATAACATATTCGCTGATGAAGCCATAAGAGTTGGAGTAATACTTGCCCAACAAAAGATCCACTTGATTTATGGAGGCGGTAGTACGGGTTTAATGGGAGCAGTCGCTACAGCAGCACACGCCGGAGGAAGTCCAGTTCTAGGAATCGTGCCAAAACTATTCACAGATTTTTGTGGACCTACCGTGGGTAAGGAAATACAAGTCTGGAGTATCCCTGAACGGATAACAATCATGTACCATTCTGCCGATGCATTCATTGCTTTACCAGGAGGTCTGGGTACATTGGAAGAAATAGCTTGCGTGGCTTCTTGGTCATCTTTGGTCACAAATAAGAAACCCATTGGTTTGCTTAATATTAATGGTTATTTTAGTAATTTGCTTTCATATTTAGATAATGCTGTGGATAATGGATTCATGTTTTCAGAGGCAAGGAGAACCATAATTTCTGCTACAACCATTGAAGATTTACTCAAAAAGCTACAAGCTTATGAGTGTTTATCTGCTACGGTTGTTTCGCAAACGCTCGAAAAAAGAAAAAGAGATATGGACGAGCAAGGAGTGGATTGCACTTTGTCTTTGTGACATTATCTAACATTTTGCTTGTTGTGTCTCAGTTATAATAAGTGGTTAGCAACCTCTGCAGGTAATATCTCCTAAATTCTACCTTTAAAATTTGACATTGGGGACAATGTCATATTTTAGTAGGGGGTAAGGGACATATTTTGCTAAAAAAAAAAATTTGTTGTGTTTTAAGACATTTAGAAGTATTCATTCTGAACAAGGTCTGAGTAAGGGAGACTTGAGACATACCTTGTCAGTTTGATTTAATCTTCTTCTTCAAAAAAAAAAAAAAAAGCATGTTTAGACTTAGTGTGTTTTTTAGTTACTTTCAATACTATAATGAGATATGAATTGCATAAGTCTAAAACAGATTTATTAGTGAGAAGATTTTCATGAGAATTGAGCTTGATATCAACCTTTTTATGAGCCAATGTTAATATGATATGTGATTGAGAAAGAAGCATGTTTAGACTTAATCTGACTTGTATAATCATCCTTGTGAGTTTTTGAGCCTATAATGATTGATGCATTATACAAATCAATCTAATTTCTTTCGTGAGTGCTCTTATGATTACATGATTCTCTAGAACTTGCTTTAAACCGTTTGATACTATATTGATACATGTGACAACATGAATATGATAGAGGCATTAGGATTATAACCAGAGCCAAACAACCATCCATTATTAATGTTCTAAGAGAACATCCCCACTAGTGAACCAATTTGAGCCTACATTAAATATGCTGTTTTATTGGTAACCACAACTTACACCTAGCCTAAATATACTTATATCCTTACCCTTGTTCTAAAGATGGAACAAAGTTGGTTAGAATGATGCAAAGGCTCAACATGAATATTTAGCCTATGTTATTATGTGCTTTATAAGAGTTTTGAGAAGTTTTATTTGTATGATCTTATTATGTCTCTAAAATCTATGAACTCTTTGGAACCTTTGTGATATCTTTATCCTTTTGTTCTTTAACCACATTATAACCCTTTGGCCCCATTACAACCTTGAATAAAGACCTCTTAATTTATGAAGTTGTATGATCTAAATAGTGGAGAATAGGTGGACAAGCAAGCATATGGTAGAAGTGTTTTCATGAGATTGATTGAGTGTAAACACTTTACCACTACTTTAAAGAGTGAAAATCAAGAGAGTATCCCATGTGAGAAGTTGAGATTAAGTTTGAATATGCACTATTTTGATTGAAATATGTTATGTTAATATTGGCTTAACTCATTTATTTACATTCAAGCAAGATTTTTTGTGAATTTCTTTAAGCTATTGATTAGTTTTTAAGACTTGTCCAATGATTATCTCTAATTTATATTGGAAGGATTAGTTATAATTATTATTTTTAGTTTTTCTTATGTCTTCAATGTTTGTGGGTATCGTCCTAGTAAACCCTCACGAGACTAAACTCGTCCACTAGGGACACCTAGGGGTTTAAAGGCTTGTGTCACATGCTAAGTGCCACCGTGATTTCCTACGAAAATGGATTAGATTAGATTTTCTTATTTTATTTTTATTGAGTCGTTGCTAGGGACTAGCAACAATCTAAGTGTGGGGGTGTGATAACTCGTATAATTATATAGTTTTTAGTTATGTTTTGTTATTGTTTTGTGTCAAATACGAGTTATTATTGTTTAGTCTAATTGTGTTTATGATCTTTTATATTTTTATGTAATTTGGTGTTTTTCACAAGTTTCTTTGAGTGATTTCAGATTACTAGAATTAAGGGCAAATCCAGTTCAGTTCCAGTTCCGACACCGTTTGCCATATCCGCTATATCTCGAGTTTCACTGAAGCAATAAGGCTAAAATTTGTAGCCATGCAAAGCTAAGACGCATATCTATCTTTTTCATGTTTTACATTTCTTGAAACGGAGTCGTTTTCCCTAGCGAAATCGACCATCAAGTTGGCTGATGTGCAATGATGTATGTGCTGACCTGTTTTCGTATTTTGCCCATATCTTCTTATCCACATCAGCAAATACGCTGATTCCAACGGCTATAGATCCGTAACTGATAGGGGTATAATTTTCTAGAAGACCATTTTATCAGATCGAGCCTCCAACATTGACAAAATCGACCATCATGCTGGCTGATCAGAATTGTCATACAATATGACGAAAATTATTAGAAAAATGCACCCACCTATTATACCTACCTTTGAAATTTGTAAAGCTTGTCTCTTGTCATTTAGCCCTCCAAAATGTGTATAAATAGAGGGCCTTGGATGAGTATTGGTATACATTGATACATTGGTAGGATATTAGCCATTGTAATAAAATTCTCTAAGTTTTCTTCTTCTTTCCTTTCTCTAGTTTTCTTTTTCTTTACTTATGTTTCTTACATTCCTTTTCATTTTATTCATATCTAGTATGTGTTGCTAATCATATTGTTGAGGTGATGAGGTGAAGCTCTTGGTAAATGCTAAGGTTAGTCTCTTAAACATGAGCTAAAATGAATTATCATTTATAAACACTAGTATAGATAATATTTTCTTTTGGTTTAAAATCATACTTGCAAAGTAGGGATCTTGATTCATTATTGACAATGAAAATGGCACAATAAATGCTTGGTTTCATAACCTTGATTTGTTTTAGACATATACCTTGGCATAAGGAATGCTTGGACTCTTTTTATGAGTTTTGAGGACACCAAATGAACATAATATCATATGCTATGGACGTTGGACAATTTGGACTGAATTACTAAACCTTCTGATTGGAACCTCCCTTATGTGTGGATTTCAATTGTGTAATAAAACAAGATTAATCTTAGCATAACACCAAGAGTGGATTCTCTAACCTCAACATCCTTTCTTATTGTTTTTTATATCTTATTTAATTGCTTTTATGTTATTTTGTTTATTTTGTTCTCTAATATCTTGTTTACTTTCTTTGTTATTGATTCCCTAATATCTTGTTTATTTTCTTTTTCATATATATTTATAAACTTATACTTACTAGTACGCTTCCCTGTGGTTCGACCTCGGACACCCGAGAATTTATTACTTGAACATAACCTGCACTTGGGTTTACAACTCTTAATTGAGTCTCCATCACTGGGAGCGTTTTAAAGATTTGTTAAGTTCTTGTCCACATCATGGTTTTGAAAAATGGCGTCTTATTAGTTTCTTTTATGAAAGTTTAACTCCCGAAACTAAACAATTTGTTGAAACAATGTGTAACGGTGAGTTTCTTGAAAAAGAACCTGAAGAAGCCTTTGACTACCTAGACCATTTGGCAGATAACTCTCAAGCCTGGCACACAGATAATTCCTCTGAAAGTTTCAATAGATCTAATCTTGTTTCTAACAGAGGTAAATATCATTTTAGTCAAGAAGATGAGATAAAAGCTAAAGTAGCTAATTTGGCTAGAAAGATTGAAGCCATGGAACTTATAGAAGTAAAAGAAGTCAAAACGGTTAAAAATGAAGAAAGTTGTGGAATTTGTGAAATCATGGGACACCCCACTTCTGAATGTCCAAACATTCCCATTCTTAAAGAAGCGTTGCATGATCAAGTAAATTCCATAAACACATTTAAAAAGCCTTTTCCTTCTCCTTACTCTGAAACGTATAACCCTGAATGGAGAAATCATCCCAACTTCAGTTGGCGGAATAATAATCATGTTCAGGTATCACAATCTCAAAAGCCGGGCAACACTTTTTCCTATCAACCTTCACGTGTACAAACCTTGGAAGAGACATTGCAAGCATTCATGCAAACACAAGCAAATGTGAATAACCAAACTTCACAGGACATCAATGAGATCAAAAACACCTTGTCCACATTGACAGCTTCATTACGCACTCAAGAAAAAGGTAAGTTTCCTGCTCAACCTCAGCCTAACCCTTCTACTCAATGTCTTGTTTCTTGCTCCAATGAAACTCAACAGGAAAATGCCAGTTCTATCACAACTCTTCGAAGTGGAAAGGCAATTGACAAAAACATTCCATCAAAAGACCAAGATCCTCCTTCCCCTCCGAAAAGTAATGGTAAGGATGATGGTAAGTCTGGACTTCTTGAAAATTTGGACAAAGAAAAAGGTATGCATCCTGCTCATTTTCCTCAAATGTTGCAAACAATAAAGAATTTGAATCAAAATGCAGAAATTTATGAACTTTTCAAACAAGTTAAGATTAACATTCCTTTATTGGATGCAATCAAACAAGTTCCATCTTATGCTAAATTTTTGAAGGACATGTGCACAGTTAAAAGGAAACATAATGTACAAAAGAAAGCATTTCTGACGGAAAGTGTGAGCTCAATCATTCAGCACCTTACTCCACCAAAATTCAAAGATCCTGGATGTCCAACAATCTCATGCATCATTGGAAACACTAGAATAGAACGTGCATTGCTTGATCTTGGTGCTAGTGTTAATCTTTTGCCTTTTTCTGTTTATCAACAGTTAGGTTTAGGTGAACTCAAGGAAACACCTGTTACACTTCAACTAGCTGATCGTTCTGTAAAAATTCCTCGAGGGATAGTTGAAGATGTTTTGGTTCAAATTGATAATTTTTACTTCCCTGTTGATTTTATTGTTTTGGACACACATCCTGTTTCAAATCCAAATGTTCAAATTCCTGTTATATTAGGCCGTCCATTTCTTGCAACTTCTAATGCTCTGATAAATTGCAGGAATAGTATGTTGAACATTTCTTTTGGAAATATGACTTTAGAATTAAATGTGTTCAACACTTGCAAGCAACCTGGTGATGATTCAGAAGTACATGAAGTGGATTTCATTGAAGAACTTGTTCATGAACATCTCACCACTACAACATTCCATGATCCTTTAGAAGCTTATTTAATTGAATGTGAGTTTGATAATGCTTCAGAAATTTCACACACTGATTCTTTGTTAAATTCTTTTCAGGTTAAGCATTTTTGGAAACAAAAGTTTGAGGAACTTCCATCACTCACAAATGTCACTGTACCATCAACTATTGAACCACCCAAGCTGGATTTAAAACCATTGCCATCCGAGCTAAAATATTCCTTTTTGGGTGAGAATGAAACTTTTCCAGTCATAAATGAACTTGAAGAACTCAGAAATGATGCATATGAGAATCCTAAAATTCATAAAGAAAGAATTAAAGCCTTTCATGACAAGTTAATTTCAAGAAAAACATTTGATGTTGGGCAAAAAGTTCTACTTTATAATTCTAGACTTCACATATTTCCTGGTAAGTTGAGATCAAGATGGATTGGCCCATTTGTGGTTAAGCATGTGTATCATTATGGAGCAGTTGACATTGAGAATCCTCAAAATGGTAACGTATTCAAGGTAAATGGACAAAGACTCAAACTCTTTTTGGAAAATCATGTTACTCAAGAAGAGGTTGTTTTTCTTTCTGATCCTTGTTTTGAAAATAACTAGATGTAAATATAATTTTTACTAATCTTCAAAAAAAAAAAAAAAAAAAATTTGTTGTGTTTTAAGACATTTAGAAGTATTCATTCTGAACAAGGTCTGAGTAAGGGAGACTTGAGACATACCTTGTCAGTTTGATTTTAACCTTTTTATGTTTACTTGTTAATTTTTGTTTAGTATTTTAGGATTATTTAGGTTGCATGAGTTTGTTTTGTTTTGAGTCTTAGTTGTTCCTATTCTTATGTTATTAGTTCTTTTCTCTTACACATGATTCTTTCATTTGGGTTAATAGACTTACATTGAGGACAATGTAAGAATTAAGTGTGGGGGGAACGATTTAGGATTTCTTTTATTTTTGTTTACTATTTTTTTTATGAGTATTTATTATTATTATTATTATTATTTTTTAGTGTGTTTTAGTTCCTTTTAATACAATGATGAGATATGAATTGCATAAGTCTAAAACAGATTTATTAGTGAGAAGATTTTCATGAGAATTGAGCTTGATGTCAACCTTTTTATGAGCCAATGTTAATATGATATGTTGATTGAGAAAGAAGCATGTTTAGACTTAATCTGACTTGTATAATCATCCTTGTGAGTTTTTGAGCCTATAATGATTGATGCATTATACAAATCAATCTAATTTCTTTCTTGAGTGCTCTTATGATTACATGATTCTCTAGAACTTGCTTTAAACCGTTTGAGACTATATTGATACATGTGACAACATGAATATGATAGAGGCATTAGGATTATAACCAGAGCCAAACAGCCATCCATTATTAATGTTCTACGAGAACATCCCCACTAGTGAGCCAATTTGAGCCTACATTAAATATGCTGTTTTATTGGTAACCACAACTTACACCTAGCCTAAATATACTTATATCCTTACCCTTGTTCTAAAGATGGATTTTATATTTTGAGACATATTGCAAAAAAAAACAAGGGATATTTTTAGTTAAAAATTTGGGTTGGAAACAAAAGATAAGTGTGGGGGAAGAAAAGAAAAGAAAAAGTCAAGAGAAAAAGAAAGGGATCATTGTCAAATACATTCCCATATTTTAAAAAAAAAAATCTTCTCTTGAACTTCTAGAAAAAGATGTTACAAAGTTGGTTAGAATGATGCAAAGGCTCAACATGAATATTTAGCCTATGTTATTATGTGCTTTATAAGAGTTTTGAGAAGTTTTATTTGTATGATCTTATTATGTCTCTAAACTCTATGAACTCTTTGGAACCTTTGTGATATCTTTATCCTTTTGTTCTTTAACCACATTATAACCCTTTGGCCCCATTACAACCTTGAATAAAGACCTCTTGATTTATGAAGTTGTATGATCTAAATAGTGGAGAATAGGTGGACAAGCAAGCATATGGTAGAAGTGTTTTCATGAGATTGATTGAGTGTAAACACTTTACCACTACTTTAAAGAGTGAAAATCATGAGAGTATCCCATGTGAGAGGTTGAGATTAAGTTGAATATGCACTATTTTGATTGAAATATGTTATGTTAATATTGGCTTAACTCATTTATTTACATTCAAGCATGAATTTTTGTGAAATTCTTTGACCTATTGATTAGTTTATAAGACTTGTTCAAAGATTGTCTCTAATTTATATTGAAAGGATTAGGAGTAAATATTTTTAGTGTATGTAGTTTACTTATATTTTAGTTTTTCAATGTTTGTGGGTATCGTTCTAGCAAACCCTCACGAGACTAAACTCGTCTACTAGGGACACCTAGGGGTTTAAAGGCTTGTGTCACATGCTAAGTGCCACCGTGATTTCCTACGAAAATGGATTAGATTAGATTTTCTTATTTTATTTTTATTGAGTCGTTGCTAGGGACTAGCAACAATCTAAGTGTGGGGGTGTGATAACTCGTATAATTATATAGTTTTTAGTTATGTTTTATTATTGTTTTGTGTCAAATACGAGTTATTATTGCTTAGTCTACTTGTGTTTATGATATTTTATATTTTTATGTAATTTAGTGTTTTTCATGAGTTTCTTTGAGTGATTTCAGATTACTAGGTTAAATCAAGAATTAAGGGCAAATCCAATTCAGTTCCAGTTCCGACACCTTTTGCCATATCAGCTATATCTGGAGTTTCACTGAAGCAATAAGGCTGAAAATTTAACCGTGCAAAGTTAAGAGGCATATCTATCTTTTTCATGTTTTACACTTCTTGAAACGGAGTCGTTTTCCCTACCGAAATCAACCATCAAGTTGGCTGATGTGCAATGACGTCTGTTCTGCACCGTTTTGGTATTTTGACCATATCTTCCGATCCACATGAGCAAATGATCTGATTCCAACGGCTATGGATCCGTAACGGATAGGGGCATATTTTTCTAGAAGACCATTTGATCAGATCGAGCCTCCAACATTGACAAAATCGACCATCAAGCTGGCTGATCAGAATTGTCATACAACATGACGAAAATTGTTAGAAAAATGCACCCACCTATTATACCTACCTTTGAAATTTATAAAGCTTGTCTCTTGTCATTTAGCTCTCCAAAATGTGTATAAATAGAGGGCCTTGGATGAGTATTAGGATACATTATAGATTGGTAGGATATTAGCCATTGTAATAAAATTCTCTAAGTTTTCTTCTTCTTTCCTTTCTCTAGTTTTCTTTTTCTTTATTTACTTATGCTTCTTACATTTCTTTTCATTTTATTCATATCTAGTATGTATTGCTAATCATATTGTTGAGGTGATGAGGTGAAGCTCTTGGTAAATGCTAAGGTTAGTCTCTTAAACATGAGCTAAAATGAATCATCATTTATAAACACTAGTATAGATAATATTTTCTTTTGGTTTAAAATCATACTTGCAAAGTAGGGATCTTGATTCATTATTGACAATGAAAATGGCACAGTAAATGCTTGGTTTCATAACCTTGATTTGTTGTAGACATATACCTTGGCATAAGGAATGCTTGGACTCTTTTTTATGAGTTTTGAGGACACCAAATGAACATAATATCATATGCTATGGACGTTGGACAATTTGGACTGAATTGCTAAACCTTCCGATTGGAACCTCCTTTATGTGTGGATTTCAATTGTGTAATAAAACAAGATTAATCTTAGCATAACACCAAGAGTGGATTCTCTAACCTCAACATCCTTTCTTATTGTTTTTTTTATATCTTGTTTAATTGCTTTTATGTTATTTTGTTTATTTTGTTCTCTAATATCTTGTTTACTTTCTTTGTTATTGATTCCCTAATATCTTGTTTATTTTCTTTTTCATATATATTTATAAACTTATACTTACTAGTACGCTTCCCTGTGGTTCGACCTCGGACACCCGAGAATTTATTACTTGAACATAACCTGCACTTGGGTTTACAACTCTTAATTGAGTCTCCATCACCAGATAACAGATTTCTTGTTCCGCAATTAGAGAGATAAAAGCAAAACCAAATTTTCTAAAAAAAAACAAATTTTCTAAGCAAAGCCCAAATAATTGTTCCACAATTAAATGAATTTTCAGGTTATTTTTTTATTATTATTGACACCGAAGACGACATCAGATGGAGGCCTAATACCGGATTCTGGAGTTGGATAGTGTTGTAGGATGATTGTTCTTTAGTGTTTAAGAGAGAAAGAGAGTGAGGTTCAGATAAAGAAAAAAAGAAGAAAAATAATAAAAGAAAAAGAGTTAAGAAAGCAAAAATAAAAGGAAAAAAAAAAAAATTCCACTATGTCCATGCTATATCATCAAGTCAACATGGTTAAAGTATGGGAGTTATCAATTGAATCCAAATCATTTAAAAGTCATTGATTACACTTGAAATTAGCCGTTGGAAGCTTTTTGGTTAAGGGGATCGATCCTTTCATGTCAAAATTCAATTTGTAGCTATTGTAGGGATCAATCCATTGAGCATTTTGGCTCTATGGAGAATTTTATTTAGATAATAATTGACCTTTTTCAAAGAGGATTCATCTCATCTTTTAAAAATCAAAATTTTACATATTTTTTAATTGAAAAATGGTTGACTTGGCTAAATATTATTTGACCAACTTTTATCTCATGAAAATTTGTATCTTTGAGATAGGAATTAAGTCCAAAATATTGAAACTAATATGGTGAGTTTTCAAACAAGTCCAAGAATATAAAATTTCTAAGTAAAACCAAATGACAATTTTCTTTTATTTAAATTAATAATGCTAAGGCTATATTAAGTCCACGAAAAAATATTTTTCTTTGAATTGGACTTGCATTTTCAAATTAATCATTTTCCTCAAAATCAATAGTATCACAATTTTATTAAGTGCAATGAAAACAATTTTTTTAGAAATGCCAAATGAACTTGCATTTAGGCTCAATTAAATAATCTTTATAGCAATATTTTTGGTTTGAGAAGTAAACAAAAGTCTTACGCAAATTTGATTTGAAAATCACACCTAAAGTTTTAGTCATTTCAAAATAATGATCAATTTAAGGCTATCTCTTTTAAGCAAGAGAGAAAATAAAGCTATTTTTAAATATTTTTTTCAGATTAAATTTAAAAATAATAATTATAATAATATAATTTTAAATAATAATAAATATTAAAATTTTTAGGGAAAATAGAAAGAAACTAAAGAAAAAAGAAAGTGAGAAATGAATGCAGCATATAAAAAGTTAAGAAAAATTGGAAGAAGAAAACATCACATTAAGATATAATAATAAACACTATAAATTTAAATATTTTGTGAATATAAAATTTGCTATATTATGAAAGTCACCAAAAATAAAGTTTGAACATAAAGTTTAAAAATTGTATATGCAAAAACTAAATTTACTCATTATCCTATTATTGTAAATTACACCATTTTATCTATAATCTATAATTTATTTATATAAAAACACAATGTAAAAACCTGCCAACTTGCATTTTATTAGTATAGGATTTCCAAGAAATTCTTTAATTTCTTTCGTAAACAAATAATTATTCATCTGCTTGTTACATTCTGTAAATAGCTGATAAAAAAGCATTTATATTTGTATAACACGTAAATATATATTTAATATATAACTATTAACCTGTTAATTAACTTGCATTTTATTAGTATAGGATTCCCAAAAAATTCTTTAATTTCTTCCATAAACAAATAAATTTTCATCTCCTTCTTACATTTCGTGAATAGCCGAATCATTGAAAAATATCCAAAAAAACATTTAGGAAATTATTTGTATAATACATAAATATATATTTAATATTAAAAATAACTAAAACAACAAGTTTTCAAAAAAATTTACTACTACCATCTTATAGTTTTATACTTGATGCTATTAAGAATTGAATACCAATCACTAAAATTAAGATTCCAAACTGTACCAATAATCCATCGTCTGTTTACTACTATTTGCCTAAAATCATAGTACTATGATTTTGTTATAAGAATGTGGAAAGTCTATTCTATTGCACAGGTAATTGTACACTTTCCTAATTTTCTCTTAAAACTTACAGACAATTATTAGTAGTAGTGTAAATTTATTTAATAACTTAATTATTATATTATTAATAATCTCATTTACTTGTGCTCAAAAATAAAAATAAAAAATAATATATAAGAAAATTATTTTATTCATTGTCAGCGTATTTTTTAAATTTTACAAATGAAATTAACAAAATGATACATACATTTAAATATATTTAAAAATTAATTTTAAAAATATTTGACAAGTAGGTGTGAGCATTCGGTTGGTTATTTCGATTTTTCACTCATATTTGATTATTCATCCTAAAAATTTAGACTTGATCAAAGTAATTATTCTAACATTTAAAATGTGATGGAGTTTCTGATTATGGTAAATACTAAATACCATATTTTACTTATGAATCCCGAATATGTTGGAATATATGCAAATGCAAAAGATTTGATGAGAAAGATCAAAGATGGGCATTCCGCATTTTCATGGGAGAGAAATGAGAGGTTGAGTAGATTTGCTCAAGGGTCGGGTTTGGAAAGATATTTTAATGATTCGGACTGACCCGAATCACTGTTTACACAATAAAAAATATTATTTTTTAAAATTTAATTATAAAAAATAAAAATTTTTTTTTTTAATATCTATGAACAGTAATATATGGGTCGGCGGGTCAGTCCGGCCCGATCCAGGATCGAGCTTGGGTAAGACAAAATAAAAAAATTCGAGTCGTGACCCGGTCTATGAGCAGGTCTAAGGCAGAGGCAACTTATTTCAAGTGACTCTGAGAGAAGTAAACACCAACTTTTTAATTTTTAGAAAGTGAAGTGAGAGGACCAACACAAGCATGCCAAAGCCCTAAATAAATGGAAGAGGAACAAGGAGGTGAAGCTGAGTTTGAAGAACATGAAGAAGATGAAGAGGACAAATAGTAAACACACGACTTTGTCACAATCCCCATTGCATGGGTTTATGATTTGTTTAATTGTATTGTATGGATTTATAATTTGTTTAGGTTATGAGTTGTTGAGTTGTGTATGATTAATTTAATTTTGGATTGGGTTGGATTGAGTTGAGTTGAATAATGTTAATTGAGTTTGAGTATGTTTAAATAAAAATAATATAATTTTTTATTTTTAATTAAGTATAAATTTGTTCGATTCGTTTGGTTTAAAAATAAAAAATTGTAAACTGATCGAATATACACGTTAAAACTAAACTATCCAATCGAATAAAATCGAAATTGAATAAATCAAACCTGAGTGATTCGAGTTTAATTTATTTTGATTAAGTTATTCGGTTAACTTAAATTTTACTCACCCCAAATGACACCTGATAGTATCTTCGTCAACTTATAAATTAACAAACTCTAATGTATTGCATCATAAACGACCTCGTAATATAATCCCTTTGAAGAAAACAATAAACCAAATATTTTTGTCTATTAATAATTTTTTTTTTTATTTATAAATTATCGAATCTGGGCACTTGTTAAAACGATTTTCTTTTTTATATATACTAAAATGGCCTTCCAGTTGAGAAACCGGAGATAGAGAGAGTTAGAGCTTAGAGGGGGAAACCTAAAATGATTCTTGCTTGGCCTATCGTTAATCCGGAACCTACATTTGGCGGTCATTTTAAGCAAACCACTCGCTATATCTACCAATCCTTTCCTTGGTTGCTCCTTTTTTAGCACTAAATTTAGTTCTACGCTTCTCAAGTGTCACTGAACCCACAACAAAAATACTGATAAATCCACTCAGGTAAGCACTTTTACTTCCATGTCTATATTTTTATGAACTAAATTTAACTTACCCAAATATCTTTTAGATGGTTTCTGATCAAATTTTGGAAACGGGTTTTCTAGTATGGGGATGAACAGGGATTTTCTGTGTTGACATCAGATATTCCATGGAAGACAGGGAGTTTATGGAGCACCATGGCTGTGTATATGTTCAATTTGCATTTTCCTTTGGGTTTTTATGGCCTTTCGATTGTTGCTTATATCTTGCATCAACCTGTTCTTGATCCCCAGACTCAGGTAGTTAAGTGCCTTTTTTGGTTTTTAATTATTTTTATATGGCATAAAGTTAGTGACTATAATCCAATTAGAATAGCAATGACGAGCGTAGTCTGTATCTCTGTGCCATTTTTGAGCCTGTTTCTTTTGCTTGGTTTAGAATTAGATAAATGGGAACTTCTTGTCTGCTTCAGAGATGAGGTAAGGCTAAGGACCTGAATTTTTTTTCAAAAGCGAAATGCCTGCTTTACTTAGTATGAGAGTTCATTGCTAGGAACAAATAGAGACTGAATTTACGGGCTTGGATCTATGACACAGAAGATTTTATGTATTTATAACTTTACAGTAATCATAATGGTAACATTTTAGAGAAAATTTAAATCTTAAAAGCAGTTGACTAATTTTTCCTGTAAAATAATGCTACCTACCTACATCTGTAAATTTCACTAATCTCTTGATAAATTTCTGCTTTTCCACTGGAAGAAAAAACCTACCATCTTTCTCCCTGGCATTTGTTTAGAAATATATATATATATATATATATATTTTTTTTTATATCTGTAAGAAATTGGGAGCCTGTTTGTTTTAGACTCTGATAGGTTCTTTTTTTGATGGTTCATCAGACAAAAGTGCACTTAAACTTACATTTTCTAGTCTTAATTGTGCCTTTAAGTGAGCAGGAAATCTTTTGTGCGAGAAATCTTACTTGTCGGCTTATGCACACTCTTTAAGTTGATTTTCTATCTTGTTTCCATATTTTCTGCAGGCATTATCGTTGCTTGTACTTGATATTTTGGAACTGCTTGCTAATCTCCTTCTCCTAAAGAGCACCATTAAGCCAAAAAATCGGCTTATGTACATTTTCAAATTTAACGAGTTATCGATAGAGAGGAACTGGTTATTGGCATCTGCAGTGGGTTTTGGGATGCTAATTTTGTTAGTTTTCCTTACATCGATCGTTGTTGATGGATTATATGGGGTAAAGGTTAGTTTTTTCATCTTCATTGTTTTTAGTATCCTTTTTATCAGATATGATGTTTGTAGAGGATTCTTTTGATTGGGTGAAGAAACGTTGTAAATCAGTAAAACGAGATGTCGTAGGGAGATGGCGGAAAGGAAGATTGGAGTAGACCCTGAAGAACAAGTGCAGTGGTAGTTGGTGGTGATAAAGGCTGTAAGTGGTTGAGGATGGTGAAGGTTATGGTGGCTATAGAAATTGCAGAAAAAAGTTGCAGAGAATTCTTAACGATTGAAAATTTGTTAGATTGCCAAAAGACCCTAAATGAAACTCTGGAACCACTATTTATAGCTTTAAGGAAGTTACCAAGAGAAGTTACTAAGAGAGTGGAAAGTTATTTTATATGAAAGTGGTCTCAGTGATGGGTGGTGGAGAAGTTACATATGATAGTGGGTGAAGTGCCTGTTATGGGAGATTACATCATGAGAAGTGTTTTAGTCACATGCAGTGAAAAAAGGTTACTGACAGCACGCTTAGGAGTGTACTGTCTGTTCAATGGTAAAGGGAAGCACTTATGTTCCAGGAAAAGGTTAAGAAGTTGACTTCTTAACAGTCTCCATATCTGAACCTCTAAGCCATACTCTCTAAGGAAATCCCAAGAGTGGAGTAAACGCAAGAATCCTGCCAACCTTCCAAGGTTAGCTCCACAGTCTTCACGTAGTTGGGTATTACTGCAGGGAGTGTTGTTGTCAAGAAGCGTTGTGCCAGGGAGCGCTGCTGCCGAGGAGCACTGCTGCCAAGGAGAACTATTGTCAGTTAGCATTGCTGCAGGGAACTGTACCCAGGGAGCGCTGCCTGCTATAAGGGAGTGCTGCTACCAGGGAGCGCTGTTGCTAAGAGCGCTGCTATCAGGGAGCACTGCTACAGGGAGCATTACTGCAAGAGCTCTGCTACAAGGAGCAATGTTGTTAGGGAGCACTGTTGCTAATGAGTACTCCATGAAAAGGAGGTTGTTGCTGACAGGGAGATTATTACTAAAGACAGCTTCTTATGAGAGTTGTGCCTGCACGACATGTTATTGACCAAAAACAATTGTCTACATTTCGCCCCCTGCATGAGAATTTTTTTCGAAGAAGGAGATTTTCATGCATTGAAATATAATGAAAATAACGAGTGAAGAATAATATGAAAATGTAATAAAATTAAACTCATGACATGGGTATAAGAAGGGATAATGTCATGAATGGTCCCTAAAGTTTATCAAATTTGTCAACATGTACTTTAAAAATGTCTATTTTGGTACTTAAAGTTTACACTCCGTGTGCTATTATAGTACCGGTCAGTAACACCGTTAAAAATTGATTACGTGACTTTTGTATCTAATGAAAACTTGACACGTGGCACAATATAACGATGCCACGTGTACTAACTAAAAAATTATAATTTTAATTTTAAAAATAAAAATAATATTATTTTAAAAATATAATGATGAAATGTGGCACCATATAATGATGCCACGTGTATTAACTTAAAAAAAATTAATAAAATATTTTTAAAAAATTAAAAAAATTAATTTCATATTTAATTTTGTAATAAATATTTTTTTAAAAGAATTAAAATAATTTCATAATTTAATTTTTGTAATTTTCAAAAATATATCAAAAATATTTTTTTTAAAAAAAATATTTTTTTTAAAAGTTTTAGATATTATAAATGATTTAATATTTAATTTAAAAAAATTTTATATTTTAAATATAATTTTAGTTAAATATTTTAATTTTGTTATTTTTTAAAATTTTGAATTTAAAAAATAGAATTTAATTTTAAAAAATGTAATTTTAAAGTTTATTATCATTTTAATATAATTTTTTAAGTTTTTAAAAAAATTAGATATTGATTTTTAAAATATTTTTTTATTTTTTAAATATATATATATATTTTTACAAAAATTCAGATATTAATTTCTAAATAATCAGGTGCTGCCACGTGTCATCACTTGATTGGTCAATGCCACATCATCATTTATATTTAACGATGTTAAGTCAAAGTACCACATTGATACACTGTTTGATAGTACAGGTATCACATTGAATATTTTTAAAGTACAGGTATCACATTGACAAATTTGATAAATTTCAGGGGTTATTCATGATATTATCCCGTATAAAAATGATAATGATACTAGCAATAACTATGATGCAAAGATGATAAAGTGAGAATGATCTTATGTATAGGTCTTTACAAGAGTGTAATAATTTTGTTTTTTACAAGAAGTGTCTCGCTCTCGTGTTGTCCCAAAAGTAAAAGACAATAATAGAATTTAATAATTTTTTTTTTACTCAAAATACAATCAACACAACGATATATATATATATATATATATATATATATATATATATATATATATATATATAAAAGGTTTTCATGCACTATAACAATAAAAATAATATTGAGCAGGAAAAATATGAATTTTTTTTTAGGTCTACAGGTCGCATGTGCATGGCAGCAGCAATCCTCCAAAACCGTTCTATCATCTCATCACCTTTATGTCTCTTTTTGCACCAATTAACATAAACATATCTAGCACAATATCTGTGCTCTGTATATGAAAATAAGCATTCTATCGCATTCTCAAAGTCTTGGAAAGAATGAAAAGCACAAGTATAATCATAATTAAAAAGTAAACAAAAAAGCAAAAGCATATGAAAAAATTTGAAATAAATTGAATAGCATTACATGTTGTTAGTTTACTTTTTGTTGGTATGTCATGATCGTCTAACCTATTCCATTTTTAATTGTATTATCTGACTTTAGTAGCTCAAAAAATCATTTTTAAAAAGCAATGCATTCTACTTTCACTAATGTCCAAAACATTAAAATCATTTGATTGTTTCTATCTTGGTCAACAACACATAATAACTTATCTTTAATCAAACTTTTAACTAACATTTATACAATCTCAAAAAAAGCTTGCAACCATTTTTCAATTCAAATTTAAGTGCTTGAAAACATATATAATATCTCTCCAAAACAGGTAGAGATATTGTCATCTGTGGAGAAGCCTGCCTCTCTCGGTAATGAATTTGCAAATCATGCATTTTTTTTGACACATGCAATAATGATACCAATTCCGAGGAAGCAAATATTTAAATATCAATCACATGATAATTTTTTTTTTTTTTTTATTATTATTATTATTATTATTATTATTATTTTGGATAGTGCCTTGAAATGTACCTTTAGAAAAATGTGCACATGTAACACATGATAAGACAGCTAATTTGTTTTCTTGCTCTTTCATGATTCTTTTATCTACATGACTGCATTCTAATTCATCCCTCTCCCTTCCTTTTCAGTTTTGTTATTATCTCCTTCAAAATGGACCCTTTTTTATGATAATATATTATATAAAAATGGATATCAGACATGTGAGCAAACAAAAGCGTTATGAATATTGAAAGGGTGCCAAACACAAGATAAAGTAAAGAGATAAAGAGGGACTGAATAGATTGATTTATGAATATGATCACTAATACTCGTAAAGCTGTCCATTTGATGGGTTATGCTTCTACAGCCAACTTTTATTTACTTGGAGACTTCTGGTTAGTTTTCTCTTCACTTTTATCAGACAAAAGTAAATTTATTTATGGATTGGATTGATTTAAAATATGTATAAAATTTTATATTTAAGTTCGATTCAAATTTGTAAAATATTATTTAAATTTATTTAATTTTTTATATAGAAAGATAAAATTTTCTTTAAAAAAGATTGATTCTTCTTAAAAAGATTGATACTTTGAAAATTTATTTTATTAATAAAAAAATAGATCGGCTGGACCAAATTTATGAATAATGCTATATCCAAGACTTATCCTATTTTAAAATGGATTTTATTTTTTTTATTGAAACTCGTTTTTCAAATTTAATATATTTTTTAAACCTTCTCAAATTTTAAATTTGGCCTGATAACTGGGACAAATATAGGCAAAAGCTAGAGTTAAAAGATTTTGATTATATCATCATAGAATTCTTAATAAAGATATGAGCAAACCAAATTTCATTCCATTAGCTGCCACTGGTAGGGATTAAAACATTATTTTCAGTATTGGAATGTGAATTAGTTATGCTTTTAACCTTTTTTTAACTTGAAAAATAAATAGTTTTAATAATGTAAATATTCAGTCACGAGCCTCTGCTCGTGGAAAAAGATTAGGTGTCACAAGCTGTAGAAAGTTCAGCAGCAAGATTTGATGTTATTTGGTTCATTTCTTAACTTCAAAGTGAAAAAATCACCTATTAAAATTTATTTGTATAAATTATTATTTTAACAAAGAAATGAAATTTCACAAAATAGACTAAACATTTGCCAACTGCCTTTCCTAATAATAAATAAATGAATACAGTTTAATTAAATAAAATAAAATATATTAAGACAAAAATGAAAAAGAAATTTTAAAAAAGAACCAAATTGAAAAATAAAAAAATTAGTTGTCATGTCATAATCTTTACGCATAATAATATTAATATACCCAAATTCGCATCTAACCCGTCGCCCGCGCATCCTCACATTATTTCATTTCAATAATTTTACAACCAGAATCTCATACCGTTCAAAGCAATCAACAACTCTTACACCAACTCATCTAACGGTCTGCAATTAACAGCAACACGTACAAGTTTATTCCTTTCCGTATAATATCATTTTGATTTTGTCGATTAATTTCAGGACACTCGAATCTCGCGGCTCCAAGCCTTCAATAAACTAATAGAAATTCCGTTTTGCAAAACCAAAAAAAAAAAAAAAAGAATCCTCTCAAAATCTGTTAAAAAGTCGTTTCTTTCTTTTCATTTTTCAGTTTTCCCTCTGATTTTCTCTCGCTTTCTTTTGTAATCTCTTTTTCTTTTTAAAATTTTCTCGTTATCCAAACAGCCTCTTTGACTGTTTTTCCCTCTCTTTGCTGTTTTGAGAAATGGATATAGCTATGGAGGATTCGCGCTCGAGCAGCTCGCATCCTATTCACTTCATGGCTTTAGAAGCTCTCTCTGCCGCTGTTCGAACACGACGGTTTGCTAAGAATCCTATACCTAGTTCTCCACGAATATCTGTAGTTGGAGTTTTTTAAAGTGTTTTTCTATATTTAGTGTTCTGCTTTTTTTTTTTTTTGACTATTTCTTTGCTACCTGGAAATTCGAAGGACTGAAGTAGAGATATCTAGGGTTTGTCATGAAATTCTGTGAGAATTTAGAAGTTTATTTTTGAAAGAAGCGGTGAATTGAATTTTTAGGGTTTTGTGGAATTACCGCTCCTTTGGTTAGGGTTTCATGTTGAATTGCGGAAAATGCTTAAGCTTTCAAGTGCGGAAGAAGTTGAAGAAGCTTAGAAATTGGATGGTTATGGCTTTGAATGATGTTTAACCTTCAAATGAAGTTGTTGTGAAATTTGATTCTGTTAGGGCTTTTACGTGTGTGCAAAAAGTTATAAAGAAAAAACTGAATTTGAATTTAGTTTTGGTGGAATTGTGGATTTACTGGGGTTTGAGTTTTAATCATATTGTTTTGGTGGGAATTTGAATGGCGGAAAGGAGGGAGTTAGGATTTCCAAGGACAAGTGCTTGTAGTTTAAAGGAACAGTTAGCAAGAACCACTCTTAACAATGTAAGATCGCAAGGGCATACATATATAGAGCTTCGTGAGGACGGGAAGCGGTTCATATTCTTCTGCACTCTTTGTCTTGCACCATGTTATAGTGACTCGGTGTTACTTGATCATTTGAAGGGGAGCCTTCACACAAAGAGGTTAGCTGCTGCTAAGGTTACATTGCTAGGAACTAATCCATGGCCTTTTAATGATGGTGTTTTGTTCTTTGGTAAGTCGAATGAAAAAGAAAAACAGTTGGCAGTTGTAAATTTTAATGAAAATAGGTTGTTGGAATTTCAAAACAATGATAACAACCTTGCTATTGTGGAATATGTTGGCAGTGAAGTTAGTTCCTATAACAAGAATGTGAATGGTAGAGCAGGGGATTCTGATCTGGTGATTCCGGGGGTGCTAATCAAGGATGAAGTTTCTGACTTGAAAGTAAGTTTTATTGGTTTTGGGAAAATTGCAGCGAGATTCTGCGAGAAGGATGGAGTCTCAAATGGGTTTAGCAGAATATGGTGTGAATGGTTGGGGAAAGAGGCTCCAAGAAATGATAATAAGGTGAAGGTTCCAAAGCATGAATTTGCTGTTGTTACTTTTGTTTATAATTGTGATCTAGGCAGAAAGGGATTGCTCGATGATGTCAAATCACTATTAACATCTGGTTCCCCCACAGAATTGGGTAATGGTGAAGCTGCTAGCAGGAAAAGGAAGAAGTCATTTTCTGACCCAGAGGATATAAGTGAATCTTTGCGTAATCAGTATGATTCATCCGGGGAAGATTCTTCAGCTTCAAATAGTGCTTCTTCAAGATTGGCATTAGATCGATATGATGATCAGCTTCTGCTCACAAGATTTATATCAAGTAAGACTATAAGGCGAGAGTTGAGGCGGCAACAGCGTATAGCCGCTGAAAGAATGTGTGATATCTGTCAGCAAAAGATGCTTCCTGAGAAAGATGTAGCAACACTCTTGAACTTGAATACTGGAAAACTTGTTTGCAGTAGTAGAAATGTTAATGGGGTATGATTCTCTACTCAACTTGGCTCTGGATCACCTTCTAAGTTATTGAGGGGCACCTTAAATTTGCATCATATTGGTCAATATGGCCTATTTCCTAGTCTCAGCTTGAAGCACTGATTAACATGTTAACTTGTGTACCATTTTAAGTTCAAGTTTTATTTACATCTATCATTTTTTTAACATGTAGGCATTCCATTTATATCACACTTCATGCCTTATACATTGGATACTTCTTTGTGAGCTTGAGAGGATTGAAAACCATTCAGTTAATCCAAAATTAAGAAGATCTAGGAGAAAAAATGGAGCCAAATGCAATGAGATGGGGAAGGATGGAGAGAATAAACCTACAGGGACCCTGATTTCTTCTGTACTCTGCCCAGAGTGCCAAGGTACCGGTATTGAGGTTGAGGGAGATGAGCTGGAGAAGCCTGATGTCTCACTTTCTCAGGTATGCATTTTTGTGATCTTAAAACATTGGGCTGCTGTTGTACAAGGAAACCTTTTGGTGTTCATTTCTTTCAAAATGAGTAGAACTGAGTATGCATATGTTATTCAAATTATGTGGCATATATCTATGATTGATATGGTTTTAATTGTACTTTCAGATGTTTAGATATAAGATTAAAGTAAGTGATGCTCGTAGAGCATGGATGAAAAATCCTGAAATGTTGGAGAATTGTTCGACAGGCTTTCATTTTCCTTCTCAGTCTGGAGAGATGGTTCAGGTTTTCAGACTTTTGCTCACCATTTCCTTTTATATCAATGAAAATTTAGAGACCTTATATTCATTTAACTTTTTGAGTTTCTTGGTTGCAGGAGAAAGTATTGCCCCTAAAATTGCTGCATTTCTACAGCGCTGAAAAGTGCGAGTCAGGCACAAGTTTCCTTGGATAAATTCTGCAATTGACCTTATCTTTGATGTTAGCAAATATGTGTAACCTGTTATACCTATACAGGTAAAGGCCATGGTCATCATGAAAACCATGAATAGCACTTTTTGAATAGGATATTCTCTTCTCTTCTCTTCCGTGGAGGAGCTTTGTAAATACCTGTTGTACATTGCTGACACCTGTCTGCATTGTAAATGAACAGGCAGTCAATGACTCAATGCTATATTGACTTTTATATGAGAAATAGTTTTAACTCATATTGTCTCTCCTTTGTCATTTAAATGGTGAAGGAAATTTTGCTTCTGTTGTAACACGTTTGAAACGAAGTCTATTATGTAGCACGCCCCTTTTAACAGCAACAAGTAGCCGGCCAACAGAAATTCCGAACAAAAATTTAAGCAAAAAATATGAGTAATCCTGAAAATTAACCGGCAATTTCATGGTTCATCCAACAAAAGATCACCCATACAGGCTGTATAAAATCGCAGTTGACAAGCTGGCCCACCTTTCGTGCACTAAAAAGCTTAGCAACGTTATGAGTAGAAAGGTTTGAGTTGGTCATCTCAGGTTTAGATCATATTTTGTTTGAGTTTTTTCGGTTTGAATTAAATTAGATTCGGATTATTTTGGATTAAAGTAGTTGCGTGTTCGGACCATTTTCGAATAGAGTGGGTTTTACAACATTTTAGATTTTTATAGTAAATGTAATCATTTTTATATAATTTAAATGTTCAAATTCATAATTTGGGCTTAGCTCAGTTGGTTCATGTAACTATCCTTAAAAGATGGCATCTAGCAGGTTTGAGACTTGAATCCCAGTATCTGTAATCCCTTCCCCTATCCCTTGCGGCCTCTTTGTACAAAAAAAATGTTTAAATCTAAAAATTAATTATCATTTTTTAAAATACACTTTTGTATATAATATAACATTTTTTTAATTATATTTATATATTAATATCAACATTTGTTAACAAAAAGATATAAAATCAATTTGTTAAATAATTGATAATAAAAAGTCAGGATATATTGTCATATTAATATTTAAAACAATTCATTCCAGAAACTCTAATATTCAATGTGTATATACATTATCATTTACATTATGCATATATAATTTTTTGTAATAATAATCTATAATATATAAAAAAAGTATGAATATGAAGAATCTTTTAACGAAAATAGTCATTTCTAAATTATCATTATAAATATTTTTTTATTAATAAAATTTATTTAATTTATAAGTAAGAAGTTTAATTTTATTAAATAATTTTCATCAAATGGATTAATTTGATAATAAATAAAAAATAACTAAAAGTTTATATGAAATTTCTTTATCTTAAAAGTTCTAATTTTTCACTAACATCAAAAAGTAAATCAATTTATTTGATATAAATAAAAGAGAATTAAAATTTACATTGAATTTTTATTTTCAAATTAATTTTAGATTAATATTAAAAAAAATAAACTTTATAATAATTTGATATAATTTGCACATTAAACAAATTTTACATGTTAACGCAAATTTTAGTTATCATACACATTATTAGTTTTATTTATTTTTGAAATATACAATTATATTCAAAAATAGATAAGTCAACGAGTATTTACTTACGAATATATATGATAACAAATACTAGTTAATTACAAATGAGCAAACGGCTAGATTTGACATAAGACTAAAGTCTAAGAGCTACAAAGACAATACCAAAAAGAAATGTTTGTTTAAAATTTATAGTTATTGTTTTATATTTACCTATAATGATAATAAAAGTTATTGTTTAAATTTAATAGTTATTGTTTTATATTTATCAATAAATGATCATAATTTATTAAATTTTTGAAAATGTGTAAAATTTTATGTTTGTAAAAGGGTTCAAACATCGGCAAACAACCATTATTATTAAGAGTTTTATCAAATAAATCACTTTTAGAATTTGAAATAATTTACTACTAAAATTAAATTATATCTAAAATCTTTACTTATAAGTTTAATTATCAAGTGTAAATTAGACCTGTTAATTTTGATCCGAACTCGAAAAAATCGATCAACCCATCCGAACCCGACCCAATTCGATTTGACCAGAAAAAGTAACAACCCAAACCCGACCAACCTGAATCCAAAAGTGATCTGAACTTGAAATAACCTGAACCCGAAGTAAGTTGAATCGAAAATTAAATTAAATATAATTTTATTTTAAAAAAAAACATTAATTTAATAAAAATAATAATTATAACATAAACTATTAATTTATTTTAATTTTATAACTTAATTACATTTTGAAATACTAGATTTTGGCACACCTACAATGTGGGTAAAAAAATGAAAAATATGTTTTAAAAGATAAAAAAGAAATTATATGATAGATGGGTAGTTTTTTTTTAAAGGAAGTTATTTCGTAGTGGATAGTTTTTTTTTAAATAATATTACTTTATAGTTTTTTTTCTTTAAGACATGTAAATAAATTAAAAATTACTTTACAAGTAAATGACATAAATATCCCTAATTTATATTTTTGTTAATATTTTATTTTTTGTCTTTTTTAAATTTTCTTGATTGAGTTGGTGTCATTTGACTCGTGAGACCAATTCAATCAGGGACTTTAAATATAGTATAGATAATAAAGTATGCAATTACCATTTGGTATGTATAAATTGATTATATATTTGTTATCTTCTCTGTATGTAAAATAATGCAGTGACTATACATGTATAGGTACAACAGAAGGTCTATGATTATATTGTTATGACAATTTTTTTACCATGTGATTAATTGAAATTTTTTGAATTGTTATTGTTCTTTAGTTTTTTTTTTTTTGGTTTAGTAATGAAAGAAAAATATTGTTAAAATGATTATTTTTAACTATTTTCGATGTTTTGATCAATGTATGGGTGCAAGAACAAATTCTTATATGAACTTGAAGAGATATTACATTAGAGTTTGTCAATAAATATTCATTTCAGATGACTCTTGCTCAAATGATTTTTTTTTTTTGAAGATCAATTTCAATAATTCTTAAACAAACAAAGAATATTATACTAACATGTTAATTTTTCACTGATAAATTGGAGGACTTGGAATAGAAATAAACTCTGATTATATGTTAAAATAGTCTTATAAATACATAACAATCTCTTAAACAAATTAATAAAATGTTATATCAATTATGATAATCTTATAATAAGATTTAAAATAAATTATATATTTTAATTATTATGGATATAATTATGTTAATCTTATAACATCCTTACGTTATAAATATTATTTAAAATAAAAGTATTGTTTTAAAGTATAATCTATTTTCATGTAATTTAAAATAAAGTACATAAAAGAGGTTGTTAATAATGATACGTATATTTTATCATAATGATTTGTACGTTACCTTATAATAATATCTTATCAAGTAATTTAGATTAAATTATACAATCTTCTATCGTTATACTTATACATATTATTTTAGGGTAAATATCTTGTTTTTAATTTAAATATATAATCTCTTAAATATTATCATGTAATTCTTTAAGAGTATATAAAATAGGTCATTAACATGTGTATGTTATTATAATGATTTTTACATCATGTAGACAACCAATTTTGTCTGGGGTCTTTAAAAATATCTTTTAATTTGAATTAAATTACATTTGATTGTCAAATTTTTAATTTGAATAAATTACTGTTTCATTCAAACCCGAGATTAAAATCAGTTTCATAAATTAACAGTCAAATTTTTTTTTATTAAACTGATTTGAAGTTCATCTTTTGGACCTTTAAATTTATAGGACCTTAAAATTATTTTTTGATTTTGAATTAGATATTGGATCTATATTGGTTTTTGGGGCTTCAAATTGCGAAATAGGTTCAGTTTTTTGGATTGGGCCTTGGAACCCAAAATTAGACCTACTCATATCCATTTCATTTTATTACTCTTTTTCTTTTCTTATTTTCCTTAATATTCTCAAAATAAATTAAAAAATCATAAAAAATAAAAAGGAAGAAAAACATGTGAAATTTTTTGATAATTGTCATAATATTTTTTCAACCGTTAGATGATTTTAAAAAAAAAAAAACATAAGCAATCGCCTCCAATGTTTTTTGTTTGGATGTGATTGATCACTTAAGAAAATTTATCCTTTTAATAAAATCATAAAATTAATTAAGATTTATTAATAAGATAATTTTGGTCTGCGAAAACAAAATTTGGATCCGGGAGTACGATTGCGTGTGGGGAAGGTGTTAGCACCTCCACGACGCCCGTTTGATAAAATGGTACCAATTAATCACGTGTTATCTTTTGTCCTTAATAAAACCATCTTAATTTTTATATTTAAAACTAATTCCCTTAATTTCTTTTACAAAACTTTTATTTCTTTTTTTTTTAAATCATTTTTCCCTTTTTATGAGAACAATTATTATTATTTTTTTAAATGAATGATAATTTTTTATATTGAAAAACTTCACTAAATACTCCAATAATTTTGATAGTATTTAACATAATTTTCTCACCTCAAGATTTCACCAAAATTATTACTTGTGAGTTTTAGAGTTCTGTCGTTAGAGATTCACATTCATCTTTATGATTCTCATGAATGCAAATGATGCAAACAATTAAAAATGTAATGCACACGAATTAATTTTGAATTTATTCGTTCTTTTTCTTTTCTTTTCCTTTCTCTTCCTTTTCTCTCTTTCTTTTTTTTTTTTTTTTTTTTTTTTTTTTTTTTTTAAAGAAGAGAAAATTTTGATAGTTATTTATGGATGATTATTTTTAGAAAAAATCATCTATGCAAAAATGATTTTTGAGACACCTCAATACTTTTGGCAATACCTCACTAAACATCTTTACTCGGGACGTTTTAAAAAATATTTGATACTTTCAATTTCCTTAAAAATCCCTTTTAGAAATTTTATTCGAAAAAAATAAGTATTTCCATTTTTATGTTTATTTACTAAAAACATATATATATTTTTTTATCCTTCATCTTTTAATAGATAAAAATTTATTATTGATGACATTTGAGATAGATAATACACATTTTGTTATTGATAAAACGAAAAATTTGTTAAACGATAATACCCGTTTGAGTAAAATGAATACTCAAATATGAAAAATTATCCGATTATGTTCGAATTTCAGAATCAGGTTAGATAGATATTTATTTTTATTAAAAATTACAATTTTTATATTTATTTTATAAATATTATTTATTATTTATTTTCTATATTTTAATAAAATTCTAATTAAATATGAATCGATCAAATAATTTGTTTAAATTTGATTCTAAAATTAATAAATTGAATCCAAATAACCCGAACCCGAATAACCCGAGTGTCAAACCCGATTGATCAGACCTGAAATGACTCGAACCCGAATGATCCGAGCCCGAAGTGACTAGAACCTGAAACGTCTCAAACCCAAAATGACTTGAACCCGAAAATTTTAAGACCCGAATTGACCCAACTTGAATTGACCTGATCCAAAACTAACTTGACTCACCCAGTTGACAGGTCTAAGTGTAATGAAATTAATAACAAATTAATTATGAAATTAAATTAGTGATTATGCTTAATATTTTTGAATTCTAAAGATAATATCTAAAATTAAATTAATAAAATTTCATAGTAAGTAAATATGCAATTCTTAACTTATTGACATGTATGATACTTTAGTGTAATATATAAATCTTATAATATTAACATATACATATTTCTTTTTGTAACTGTTTACAATAAAATAAAAAAAATCTATTTTTTATGAATTTAGTAGTAAGTAATGTCCAACACTATGACCATTAATCAAATTAATTTAAATTATATGATAATAAATTATAAATTTGAATTTAAAAACAACATATTTATTTTAAATAACATGTATATTGATAAGAGTTTAATTTACTTATCATTTTCTCATATTTTTATAAAAAAAAATAGATTAAATAAAAATCACACTAAAAAATCTAAAAAGAAAAAGAAAAAGAAATTTGAGATTATTTTATTCACTCATTGATAGTATGGCCAAAACATAGGCTTTTTTTTCTTTTCTTTTCTTGGCCCAAGTAAAGTTGGGCCAGAGTAGATTTGATATACATAATTGAGCCAAAAAGTTTTGAATAGTTGGGTTGACATCTCGTTACACATTTTTGAAATATAAAAATAAGTACAAAATTATTATCTAAGTTTAACTATAACTATTAAGGAAGTATCAAGTATATTTATTGATCTTGACATAAAAAGTTTTTTTCAAATGGTCAAAGTGACTTGATCAGTGATTTGTTTATATAATTAAAATTTGTTCTATACTCATTTAATTCCAATATCTTATAAGTTACAAGTACAAAATATAATTGATTTTTATTTTTTTTATTTTTTATGATAAAATTATTATTTTATCTTATATATATATATATTAAATTTTAATTTTTGATTAAAGAAGTAAAAAAAAATAGATAGACTAAAATTGATAATTAAATTTTGTGTTTTGTAAAATATATTTAATTACAATTTGATTACGCTAATTTTTAGTATTAAGTCCGGATTATTATGGGTTTATAGTCGGCTCAATTTTAAGTCCAGATCATTTGAAGTTGGTTCAAGCTAGTATCGTTTCAAGTTCGAGTGATTAGTCATTTCAAATTCTGATCGTCTCGAGTTTAGATCATTTCGAGTTTAGATTTTTTTGAGTTCGGATATTTGATCTTTTTGGTCAAATTAGATTTGATTGAGTTCGAATTCAGATTTTTTCGAACAAATTTTTGGATTAGGTTCATTTTGTCACATCTACTGCCTGGCCATATTTATCTTGAAACCAAGAAATATACTTTGCTAGTTTGCTATTCAATTCTCACATAAATTAAAGAATAACCTTCTTTGTTAATTGATGGAAATGCAAAAAGGTTAAGTGCATGTGTATCCTTTTTTTTTTTTTTTTTTTTTAATTCTAAACTTCCTACTCTATAAAAAAAAATAGTAACAAATGTTAATCCCGCATCAGTTAAGTTGGGAATATCCCAAAATACATAAAAAAACAATAAAATCATTATGCTTATTGTCAATTAATTTTTAGGTTAGATGTTTGTTTTAAACTTTTTAACATGATTTCAAAATAAACCTATTAAATTCTTAAAGAAGTTCCTCACATTGCATCACTTACCACATAGAAAGCTCATTTAAGTTATTTGACACACAATTTAGAGGAAAAAAAAAGACATGAAGACAATTTATAAAAAAAAAAAAACCCCAAAACAATTTGGGAAAACAAGTCTAAGAAGACAATTGGGGGAAGAAGAAGATCTGAAAATCCAAATTTTTTAGAACTCCCACTAATTCAAAACGAAAGATATGAAAAATCAAAGTCTCTAGAACTATCACAAGTTCAAGAAAGAAGATCCGAAAAACAAATTTTCCATAATTGCAACAAATCAAATCTGAAGATCAAAGTACGAAGATTCAAGACCCCTAAATTAGGATCAAATTTTAAGAATCCCAAGTTTGAGATTAAATTTCAAGATTCGTAAATTTGGAACCAAATTTCAAGAATCCTAAATTTGGGACTAAATTACTAAGCTTTCAATTTGAAATCAAATTCCAAGAACTCCAACCAACCCTAAATTTTGAATCCAAATTTATTCAATTCAAGAACAAATTATCAAGATCTTTGAAGCAAATTTTCGTTGAATAAAATAATTAAATAGTTTTTTTTTTTTTATTTAAAAGTTTTCAGAGATTGTACTCTCAATTCTTGATAAATTAAAATTTATTATTTCACCTCAAATTTTCTTTATCTTACTTTTAGACCCGAAATTGATGCGTATATATACATTGTCGTTCGGTTATATTTAATCTTGAAAGTTCATAGCTTGGAAGAAGCTGAGAAGTATTTTGAAAGTATTCCTGATACCAAGAAAATTGAACAGGTTTATGCTGTCCTTTTGAATTGCTATGAACATTGTAAATGTCTTGAAAAAGCAGAGGCCACAATGCAACTGATGAGGGAGTTGGATTTTGCTACTCAGATACTGCCTAATTATATGTACAACTGAGGATATGTGACAAGTTAGACCCTTTAGTACAAGAGATGCAAGAAAAGGGCATTCAGTTTGATGCATTCAGATACAGCACTCGATTGTATGCTTATGTTTCAGCTTCTGATATTGAGGGAATGGAGGAATTCCTGATGAAGATGGAAGATGATCCTTGCTCCTCTACTGATTGGCATTCATATGTTACGCCAGCCAATGGGTACTCAAAAGCTAGACTACCTGAAAATGCTGCAAAATGTTGAAGAGAGCGAAGCAAGGTATCACTGATAAAGACGAAAACAATTTTTCACAGGATATATGGATTTAGTTGATAATTGGTGTTGCAACTCGAACAAATTTTCTCTTAATTTTAAGCTACATTAACTCAAGGAAAACGTGGGTTTTGGTGCTATTTTGAAGATAAAATTGATTATCAAAGTAAAGCAAACTCATCCTATAAGGGTTTGGTAAGGCATGACTTGAGTAAAACCTTACATCCAAACTTATCTAAACCCAATCGACCTATTTTCTAAGGCCTACGTAAAGAAATCAACTTACTAAATATAAACAAGTTTGATAAAATGTCTTACTTCTGCCAAAAAAAAAAAATGATTGCTTGATCTATTGAGGTTATGCAATCTCCATGTCCGCACAGTGGATGCTGACAAGGAGGAGAAAAGAAGGCTCATCAAATGCCCATAAATACTCAATCAACAAAAGGCAAATACATCTGAAAATTTAATGCACCACAACCATGCATGTCAAATTTGACGAAAATAGTTATTTAGGTTTAGTGGAGTACTCACTCAGCTTAGGAGATAAGATTTTACACGACAGAGAGCAACCCAAAAATGTGAAAAGGACAGATTTGACGGGCTGCAGGAGCTGATTACATGGCTGAATGGGAAGCAATGTTTCCATGGATGATTATGCCAAGCTAAGCAACAAGCAATGATGACAGTCTACATCTTTTTTTTTTTAAATATAAAAAAGTCGTAATTTAAAAATAAAAAAATGGATTATAAATATTGTAATTTGAATTATAAAATTATTGGATGTCATATTTTAAAAATAATTTTATAAATCAAATTAAGTTTGAATAGTAAAAAATTGTACAGAATATATATAAAGATCCCAAATCCCCACCCTTGGTTTCAACTTTCACTAGGATTCAATTGGCAATTAATATTGATCCCTGATCTTTGCTTAAGAAAGCTCTAAAAACGTTATGGAAAAGACTTTGACAGAGATTTAAATTACGGTTTTGGTTGTTATTTTTACTTTTTATTTTTAATTTATTTAATAAAAATAAAAAATAAAAAAATAAACTGAAAACAAGAAAAATATGGAAAAAGTAAAAAACAAAAACATCACGCAAACGGAACCTACATATAATCACAACATCAACCAACACCATTTTATGGTGCAAAAATATGTTAGTGTCTTATTATAAAATTTGAAAATTCAAATCCCACCGTCATTAATTCCTTCAATAACTTTCAATGCCTTGGTGAATAACATAGGTCAAAATACTTGAGAAGTTCTTGTACTATACCATTTAATGTAAATTAGTCCCTGTACTATAAAATTGAGTAATTTAGTCATTGTACTTTTAAAATTGAAGCAAAAAGGTAAAATCACTAACTAGTATAACAAAAACTGTTAAAAAAGCTGACGTGGTATTTAACCTTATGTTTATTTGATGATGTGGCACCAATAAAATATATTATTTTAAGCTGACGTTGACAAATAACAAACTAAGTTGGCAAAAAATAATTTGATGTGGCATTTTTGCCAACTTAGTTTGTTATTTTATCTACGTTAGCTTAAAATAATATATTTTATCGGTGTCACGTCAGCATTTGACATCCACGTTATCAAATAAACACAATGTTAAATGCCACGTCAGTTTTTTTAACAGTTTCTGTTACATTAGTCAATGATTTACCTTTTTGCTTCAATTTTAAAAGTACATGGACTAAATTACTCAGTTTTATAGTAGAGGGACTAATTCGCACTAGATGGTATAGTACAAGGACTTTTTAGGTATTTTAACCGAATAGTATATTATGTAATACTTGTAGCAAAATTTTTTTATGTTCGTCTAATTAACTTGCATCCCTATATCAATTATCTACGAGCATTTTATGTTGATATATGGTCTATAACCAATTCTATTGGATAGGAATATGCTATCATTTATGCATATCTATCACTTATGTAACAAATGATAAATTCCTTCATCATTAGTAAGAAATAAATAATTATTTACTACTAATTTTAAAAAATCGAAAAAATGAAATATGCATTGTAAAAGAATTATAAAGGATTATAATTATGAGATATTTATGCATCAAAGTATCATTCATAAATATTATTCTTGGTCAATGCATCATTGAGATTGGACATCAGTGAAGCTGCAAAGACTAACCCATGTTAAATTCCTTGCATTATGAAGTAAACAACCAGATTCATAGGTTGAAGTATAGGGACTTGGAATTAACAGGTGGGTGCTTGTTATGTGAACAAGTTCACTGAATATGGTCCGCTATGAGAACCCCTTTTGGTATCTCACTCAAGTGTATAAAAATGTTCTCATAGGTCAATTGTGTAAGTGATCCTCATACTTATGATACCAGGTTACTTTATATGTGAATTATCATGCTATGATTTTATCCTTACGGGTCCCAACAAGAGATGCCTAAAATGGGTGTTTTTGGTATGCATGAAGCATGCGAAGATAAATGAGTAGTCTAGAGAGAAATCACCACTCTAAGTGATAATGAGGAGACATATGATCGTTTGATATTGGTTTAGGTTAACTTGACAAAGTTTTTAGCCAAAGCAAGATGAATTTAGAATGTTGAGAACATTCTAAAATTCATAAGGTTAACTATGAGTTACAATAACATGAAAAGGTATTATGAGTAAACATTGCATCATGCATTACTAAATATCGTTCATGATCTAATATAAATCTATTGATCTAAACTTGGATTTTAATTTACATTCATATTGCCAACATGTGAAAAACCTAATGGGTCACATACATTAAATCACACTATTTGATTAAAATTGGAATTCAATTAAGTAGGAATTGAACAAAAACTCAAAAGAAAGTGATTTAATTACAAAGTTTAATTAAATTCAACGGGTCAAATTAGGATTTAGAGATCCTAATTAGGGTTTCGGCTAAGGCTAGGATATAAAATCCTTACTTAACAACACCCTTTAGTGTGTGGGAAAAAACAAAGCCTCCAACACTTCTTCCTACCCTAGCCGCATATCCAAAGAAAAACCTAAAGAGAGAATTGTCCTTGGTAAGTTCGGTCAAGAGGGAAAGTAGAAAGAAGAAAAAGCATTTGAATTAGACATTTGTCATCTTGTTACTACCTCTATCTTAGAGTGTAGCAACACAATTTTGTCCGAGCTGAGCCCCGAGTCGAGTATCGAGTCAAGGGACGGAGTGAAACCTTAAAATCCTAAATTATTGTTTTAATCCGATCGTTTTGCTAAATCGATTCCCTTGGATTTTGAAATGCTAATCGAGTTCGATTCCGGTATTTTAAATCGCGCTTGGATATTCATTTGGGCCCAATTATTATTTTTATTATAATTATTATTTTTATTCTATTCTATTTTTATTCTATTTTTATTCTATTCTATTTTGTTTTGTTTTGTTTTATTATTATTATTATTCTATTCTATTTTATTTTATTTTATTTTATTTTGTTTTATTTTTTTATTATTATTCTTATTATTTATTTCTTTTTAAAAAAACCATTAGGCCAACCCAAGAGTTGCTGGGCTTTGAGGCCCAAGAGGGAACAGGCAGGCCCGTAGCACCTGCTGGCCTAGCAGGACACTAGCGACGACCTGCCTGGCCCAACGGGCCACACACCCTAGCAGTGGCCCAATAGGCCTCCCAACTTGCTGCCCCTTGCAGCACCACCCCAGCAGGCCTGTCCAACAGCCAGCCCAGCAGGCCCAGAAGCTTGTACCCAGGCAGCCAGCGGGCTAAACAGGCCCAGTCCACACCAAACCCTAATAGCAGCAGCCCCCCAAACCCTAGCCTCCTCACCCACCTCTCTACCGCCTTACCCACCTGCCAGCCACTGCCCAAGCCTGCTCTACTGCCCCCCACTTGTACCTGACACCACCCACCTAAACCCTAGGCTAGCCCACCTGCCAGTAGCCCCAAGCCTCACACCATTGCCTATCTGCCAGCAGCCCTAACCCTAAGGTCACCACTTACACCTAGCCCCACCACCATAGCCACCCACCTAGCCCTAGGCAAACCGCCCTAAACCACCGCATTGGTGGCTCCTATAAAACCCATGACCCAAATCAAAAAAGGGTTCAGAGACCAACCCAAAAAAAATACCTAAGAAAAAACCACAAGAGAACATCAACACAAGAAAACCATAGACAAAAAACCACACAATCAGCCAGTAACAAAAAAAAAAAAAAAGGGAAACCAGGAACCAAAAACACATAAAAAAAAAAAAGAGAACTTTTTCGGATTCTTGGTTTTAGATCTAGGAAATTCAGGTTGTTTCAGGAAAAATTAACCTAGGATTCGGGTAGAGGAGAACGAGGTGAATTTTTTGGGGCTAATTTCGGTTTGGAAAGGTCACCGGAGCAAGGCGGCGACAGAGGCGAAGGAGACGATGGTTGGCAACGCCGCAAGGGAAGAAAAAGCGGCGGCCGGTTGGGGGAGAGGAAACCAGAGGAAAGGTAGGGTTTTTTTTTTTTGGTTTCTAGGAGGTGAAAAATGAATTAAAAAAAATTATAAGCTTCATCCGGGTTGAGTCACGGGACCTGCGCGTGGGTCTGCGTCTGGACCCGACCCAGATGTTGCTCCATTTTTTTATTTATTATTTTTTTAATTTTATTATGTTATTCCTTTTTATTATTATTATTATTATCTTATTTTTTTTCATTTTTCATTTTTTTTATTATTTTCTATTTTTTTTATTTTCTATTTTTATTTATTTATTTATATTTATTTTTATTTTTATGTTATGTTATTATTTATTATTATTATTAAATTTTTCATTTTTTTTATATTATTATATTATTATATATTCTTGTCACTATTTTTATTATTATTATTATTATTATTATTACTTATAGTTTTTGTTTTTATTTCTTTTTGTTTTGTATTTATTGTTATTTTTATTTTATTCATTTTTATGCATTATTAATCTTAAAAAAAATCAGAAAAAGGCTTTTCATTAGTTTTTATGAATAATAATTTCTTCGCAAATAAAATGTCCTTTAAATTACTTTTAGTAAATGAAATTCTCTAAAATGGATCCTCTTTCGGGATGATCGGAGTATCAATCGTTCCTCGAAACGATTCGAGTAAAATTAGTTACCGAAACATTCTCGAAAGTATCGTAGTGATTCGAGAATTATTTTTACATAAATAATTTATTTTATTTCAGAATTAATTATAAAAGATATTTTCATTTTTATATATAAATAACGATTTCTTCACAAATACAATATGCCTTATAAATTATTTTCGGTAAAAGAAATTCTCTAAAAACGGATTCTTTCTTGGGATGGTCGGAGTATCAATCGTTTCTTGAAATAGTTTGTGTAAAAAATAGTTATCGAAACATTATCGAAAGTATCAGAGTGATTCGGTAATTTTTACATATATAATTTCTATTATTTTGGAATTAATTATAAAAGGATATTTTATTAGTTTTTTTATTTATTTATTTATTTTAAAAAAATGTCTCCATAAATAAAAAATGTCTTTTGAATTATTTTTCGGTAAAGAAAATTCTCTAAAAACGAATTCTTTATCGGGATGGTCGGAGTATCAATCATTCCTCGAAATGGTTCGTGTAAAAATAGTTATCGAAACATTATCGAAAGTATTGGAGTGATTCAAAAATTATTTTTACATAGGTAATTTCTTTTATTTCTTAAATGATTATAAAAGACATTTTCTCTCATTTGTTTTGAAATGTTCTTTTTATGAAAAAATAAATTTGAAATTTTTGTCGATAAATAAAAGGGACTAAGAGAGTTATTTTTAGATGCCAGAATTAAAATCATTTTTTTCAAAGATTAAGGATACACGTGATTAATTGGTACTGTTTTTTAACGGGCATCGTGGGGTACTAATCCTTCCCTATACGTAACCGTACTCCCGAACCCAAATTTTATTTCGAAGACCAAAAATTATTCTTTTAATAGAGCTTAATTAATTTTGAGATTTTATTAAGAGGATAAGTTTTCTTAGGTGACCAATCACACCTAGTCAAAAAAGATTGGTGACGACTCTATTATTTTCTTTAAAAATTGTCTGGCGGTCGAAAAACCGTTATGACATAGAGAATGTTTTGACTGTGATTGTGTAGATACCAGTGATGAAAAAATTGGATTGGATCGATAGATCGGATAGGTTGAATCGAGAATCGATGGGTTATCCGGTCCGATACATATAAAAAAACTAAACATATAGTGAACCGATAGAAAATCGATTCAACCGGTTAAAAACCAATTAAATCGGTAAAAAACCGGTTTATTTATTTATTTAATTTTTTTATTAAAAAATTATTTATAAATGATGAGATTTAAACCTTTAACCTCTTAATTACATAGTAAAGACTAAATCATTAAGCCGAACACATTTTTTTTTTTGTTAATTAATGATTATATTTCATACTTATTTAATATTAAAATTATATATTTAATATTTAATTTACTTTTAAATTGAACAATTCGATTTAACTGGTTGGACCGGTGACCTGGAGGTCATACAAATGACTTTCGATCTAGTTTTTCAACATTAATAGATATCATTGGAGACTGAACACTTGTGCGGTTTTGATGATTCTTGAAAATTTGATTCTTGGTGATCAATCATTCAAATTTTTTGTGGATTTAATTTGAGATTACGAGATCTCAAATAAATATGATTTAACTTGATAGTTTAACTATTGTTTATTTCGTTTTTTTATTATGTTTACGACATGTCGCCGAACCCAACACTATATTAGCTTTCCCTAGCACTATTGTGTTTTATACTTTTATTTTACATTTTCTTGTGATGATATCTTAAATGGAAATCCTTATTTGTTACGTATCAGTAGCTGAATATTACTCCACTCTCTTTTCTGTTGTTGGATGGATAGGATAGCATATATATATATATATATATATATATATAAGGGATCCACTTACACTAGTGTAAAACTAAATTAGTTTTATACGCTTTCATAATTTTTTATACGATTTATATTTTAACAAACCGACCGTTAGATTTAATAATATAATTGTACTCGTCGTGTACGTAAAGTTTCGAATCGATCCGATATCTCTATCATATCAATCGAGAATATTATTTTTTTAATATATATTTAACAGTTGAAAGTATTTTTACATCTAACAAATAATTAAATATTTTTAATTTACTCGAAACTCGACGTGCATGATTTACGTGAATAGAACATGAAATACGACGATCAAATTAAACAAATATAAATCATTAAAAAATTACGAAAATATGTAAAATTAATTTAATTTTATAAAAGTGAATTCCTCCTCTATATATATATATATATATATATATATATATATATATATATATATATATATATATATATATATACTAAATGCAAAGGATCATGACGTACTTGGGCGATTGGTACATTAGCCAAAGTAGAAGCTGTAAGAAAATGAAAGGTGAAAGTATGAAAGATGCCACTCTCCTCATAAAATCATGTCACGTCATCTCCATGATCGATACCGATGATGATAAATTGCCAAAGAAGCAATGTCTTTTTCTATAAACTAGCTGAAGAAATTTTACCAACCAAGAAAAAAGTTAAGATGGAGCACGCGATAGGGTAGTTTTTCTTTTCTTTTTAAATAATATTCTATTGTATATGATAATATATTATGGGCAGCAGGCACACAGCCTTTTAAACCAAGCAGGTATGCCATTGTAGCATATAAGCAAGTAATGGGACCATTTTGTCAGTTAAAAATTTCTTTTGTGGAATTACATGAATATTAAGATTTTTAAATTTTATTAATTAGTTGCATTTTAGAAGTTGAATTTAAAAAGAGAGATTTAGCCAACTAGATTATTTTGGCTTAATGATCCAAGAAAGAGTTTTTGAAACTTTAAAGTTTTAAATTTAAATCGGTGAATTTGACCCAATTTTATGTTGAATTTATCAAATTATGTGATGTTTTATTGGTTTGTTTATTTGTTTGATTTAATTAGTAATTTCTTATATAAATTTAATATTTAATTATAATGGTAAATTTTCTTGTAATTATAACTTCATAAAAAAGAGAGATTTAAATTTTAAATCATACAATTAAAGCTTATCTTTCACAACAATATTTGGAAATCTTATGTTTCATTAAGTAGTAAATATGGAAATCTTATATTTCATTTAGTAAATTTGGAAAAGAAATGAAAGATGGAAAATTAGAGTATATTTCAAATAATCTTCTTTTTTATTTTAAAATCATCAGGCATATCGTGTTTATTTATTCTGTTCTGCAGCACATTCAATATTGTAATTTATGGAAGAAACCAAATTCAAATTCACCATCTCTTCTCCTTGTTTTAGACATAATATAAGAGTTTAAAATTTATATTCGACTTTTTCTTTTTAACACTTTAACATTGCTTGGTAAAAATGATATAAAGATAAAAATATTGTTAATCTAATAATTAACTTTCATAATCATTTTCTTATTTTATAGAATAATTATTGGATTAACAAATTTTTTAAATTTCTTACCAGATAAAGCCTTTTAAGTTATTTGAATTGAGTAATTCTTTAATAATTCAGCATTACGTAAACGTTAAGCTTATACCAAAACAAGCCTAAACAGCTGAAGTTTAGACTTGCAAAATTTTTATTTTAAAATTAACAAATTCATTTGAATAACCACCACAAAATAAAGAACTTTTAGAGACGAAATAGAATAACATCTCTTTTATTATAAATTTAATATTATTTAAGACATTTCTAATTTTGGACCCTAATTGCTTTAATAATAAATTTTGAGGACGATTAAATTCAATTTTTTTTTTTTTTTAAATTAACAAATCCATTTCAGTGACGTTGATGGCAAATAGGTGCAGATTTTGATAGGAATATTTAGTCACTAAACCTGCTTGTAGAAGATTGGAGGAGAGAGGAAAAAAAGAAAGTAGACGGGCAACTTCAAGAAATGTGAAGGCGTCGACCTATTTTGGCCCGCTCCTAGCTCTTAGATGGAGGCGTCAAAAATAACAGCGATAGGCAGATTGTATTAAATATATACAAAGTTCAAATAAAGACGACCCTTCCACCTCCCTTGTTGGAAGCTTCTCAATTCCTGGCCGTTGACAGTCTACAAATGCAACCTATAGCATTAGCCACCGCTACCCAATCCCACCACCATCTTCCTCTACCTCTACTAACTCCATATTTAATTACATTAATTTTAAGATTGTGCTTGGTAGAGTGAAAAAGTGGAAGGAGGAGTGTGAAAAAGTGGAAAGAAAATAAATTTTCAATGTGCTTGGTAAGAAAAAAAAAATGAAAAGATGAAAAACATTTTTTTTTTCATTGGTGTGTTTGGTTGGAAAGATGAAAAAGTGAAAAAAAAAATAATTTTCTTTCCGCCTATTGCTTGGTAGAGTTGAAAAATGAGAGGAAGGAATTAAAAAGTATATGATTTTACCATTATATCAATTGTAAGTTAAGATGAAAAAATAAAATTTAAAAAATTATAGATAATCTTGTAAATATACACACTTAACTCACACCACTCTCACTTTTTTTCTCATTTTCTTTCTAATTTAAAGTGATTTGTTTTTATTAATAGACGTGAAAAATGATGATCTTTCCTATTTTCTTTCCTCTCACTTTTCTTTCCTACACTCAAAATTCATTTTTTTTCCACTTTTCTACACTCTTTTTTCCATCCTTCCACTTTTCCACTCTATCAAAAACACCTTAAGTGACAGGATACTCAAAGTGATTCGTCTTTGCAGTAAGGGCACATTGATCAGGTGACACTGACAACCCCTTCTGGAATTTGGCCACCCCATTATTGAAAATCTTAGCCCTCCAAACAGAAACATGCCAACCCCATTAAATTAAGAAACTAAACTACATCAAGATAATGAGTAAATAGTAAAGTAACCACATCAGCAGATTAATGAGCAATTGGAAACCTGAATCCTTTCATTAGGTATAGTAATGTGATAAGGATTACTGTTAAAATTGAAAGCAGATATATAATCCATTTGTTGTTGATCGCTCATCAAAACATAATTGTCATTGAAACATTCCACAGGCTAGTTTAAGCTATAAATTAATTGAGTTTAGTTGGGCATAAACCTGACAAGTTGGGTAACTAAAACACGATAAGATATGAATACACGAACATATCAAAATCTATATAATAAAATTATTAATGCATCAAAATTTATATAAATATATATATATATATATATCCGGATATGATTGGATAGACTGTACAAGATACATTTTTGTTGAATCAACCTACAGTTATCCAATGGCCAAAATATCACGAGATGATTGAATTTTAAGCTCGAAACAGAACTCATAATTACATAAATGCTATATCGCAGCACAGGAGATGCAACATCTCATAAGGTATTAGTACATCCGGCTGAATTTGTATATTTTTTTGGTCTTCTATACAGGTATAAAGTGGGAATGGAAGCAGAGAATAAAGATCAGAACAAAAGAAGACAAAGGAGTACGCAACAGAAGAGGAAAAAACTTATTCTGCTGAGTGACTTATCTGCTTGCATTACATACCTTCTGATCCTAGGATTAGTGCTCCCCGCAAGATTATATGAATTTGGATATGTATATAAGTTCGTAATCGAGTTCCCAAATACGCTTGTGTATACCATTTCACCAAACATTCGGGTCACTGGATCCAGTACATTTATCCTCGTGCCGCCAGGACTAAGCATCGGTGAAGCTGGATAATCGCCCTGTTGAGGGTAGTACATTTGTGGTTGATATGAATAACCGTGGTGATGTAATTGCGGCGGAAACTGCTGACTATTGGTAGTATTAGGTGATCTTATTGTGCCGACGCCAGAAGTAGGACTAAGAGGTCTCTTTGGTATGACAATACCAAATTGGGGAGTCTTGCCTCTTGATGCCTTAGTTGTTAGGCCCCTGCCAAAAAGCGGAATCAGTGTGGTATGTGAAACCTCAGCTTTGCAGACAGGACATTGCTGCTGTTTCTGGTCTTGGTTTTCGGTGGAGATGGTCCAAAAATGAAGCCATTTGTAAATGCAGGGCCAGCAATACAGGTGACCGCAAAGTGTGACCACTGGATCCTGCACACAGTCCAGGCAGATATTGCAGTCAAAACCTCCGGAGGGATTCTCATCAAAACCTGTGACTGCATCTGGTGAATTCTTCCACCTCTCCAAGGAATTTTTACCTTCTCCGCTTACAGGGTTATGAGCTACAGCTTCTTCAAAGTACTGCTCAATGGCCATATCTGCTGCCAAAATCTATAATTTAAAAAAAAAAAAAAAAAAAGAACAGATTAGAATCATGAACAACTTCATTGCAACTTAAGTATTATATATCTAACAATCAGTGTACTCAAAACTTTTAACATGGAATAACATTCTAGATACCAATAATTCTTTTCTTTTCCAAAGTGTTAATTTACTGATAGAAAGGAGATTTCTTTTGCAAGAACAATTCTGAAGGGTTAACAACAAAACAAAGACAAATACCATCACAACTGTCCAAGTTAGATGGATAACTAATACGAGTTCCATTCGTTTCATCCTCAAGCAACACTAACAGAGGATTATGCATGAAAGCAAGCTGCGCAGAAGCCGCATGTTGAATAAACTTTACTAATTCTCTCTTTTAAACATTCAAAATTCTGTACTAAATAAAACAGTTTGATCAATATAAAATACTATTAATTATTAAGAACCTTTTCTTCTTTGTGCAATATTAAGGAACATCAAATTTTGTCTATTCTATCCTTTTAAGACGTCTCTATATAGATCTGAAGAACTTGAAACCCTACATAGAAGGCCTATTAAGGCCAGCAATCGGTATTGACTTCTCTTGTATATTCTGAAAGAGAGGCACCGCAATGTTGGTTGGTAAGAACTGGCCTATGCATAAATTCGTGAAACCAAATTCCAGCAGAAACTTTATGTGCTCAACCACCCCTCTAACTACACGAATATTGAATACTTCTCTTCCAATGGTGGGGCACCAAACCCAAACATTTTTTTCTTCTTTGATTTGAAGAACATAGCACAAACATTTATTTCTTCAAAAACACCACAACTAACCATGTCAAATCAAATTGACAGTCCAGAATGGATATCTCAATGCATAAAACATGCTACATCTTCTAGCTCATCAACCATATCAGATGAATTATGGTTGTGAAATTTCTTTATTTGGCTACTTCAAATTGTCCAATAAGAACTCTCTTGTGGAAGAAGAGCTGAAAATTGGCATGCCTAAGAAAGAATGATGTTGAGTTACTATTTAATACTATGTTTATTCTAGAATCTAAGTAAGTCCCAACTCAATAAATTTTTCTACTGACCAAATGTATAAACAAAAAAACATTTGATCTAAACAAATACAATGAATATCAGTTACTTCAATCAAGTAAAAAACAAATTCTGAAAAGCTTTTGGTGTCTGTGTCTGCACAATTCCTTCGAACCGAGATGATAAGAACTTCAAATGAGGATTTACTAGCAATTTTAGCAGATTCTTAAAAGTATGAAGCTAGAACTGGCCTAACTTTGACATCTCTAAAATGATCCTATTGAACAAAGGAAAAAGACAAAAATAAAAATGTTGAAAAAGATAAACACCTAACTTCAGCTTTTTGATACTTTCTGAATCGGACGAAATTAAAGAACGCCCAAGAAAAAACATTGTTTTTGCAGGTCAGAAAGACTTCAAATTAACATTAACAAATTGTAGAAGAAAGGAAAGAGAAGCTAGGCAGAGAACAATATTGAAGCTTGAAATCCCTCCAAAACTATGGAAATTTGATTAAAATAAACTGAACATAGACACTAGAAAATCTTATTAAGATTCAACATAAAATTAACATCTTCACTTGATTAAAATTAACACCAAGATCCCCTGGAGGCAAGCCCTACTCGTTTGGTCATCCAAGCGTTGAGGCAGTGGCGCAGCGGTTTCTAAATCAGGACAAGAAACCAAAAGTTTCTATTCAAAACCAGAGCCACCAGATCCACCAGACCCACGACCATATCCACCAGATCCACCACCACCCCTCCATAGAACACCAGATCCACCACCACCCCCTCCATAGAAAACCAAAAACAAGTCTTCACGACCAGATCCACCCCCTCCATTTCCACCACCACCACCGTATCCACCCCCTCCATCTCCTTCCTCTTCCACCGTTTCCACCTCCACCATAATCACCAGATCCAGGGTCAGACGCTGTTTTTTTTTTTTTTTTTTTTTTTTTTTTTTTTTTCAGATCCTGTTGAAAGCAGACCCACGACGGCCTTTTCGCACCTGCGGCACAGATGACGGTGGCAGTGGTGGTGGAGCTTTAAACTGTGAGCAATACTGCGACCTTGAGAGAAATGCAAATTCACAATTTTTTGATTTGAAAGATTGGGGAAAAAGCTCTCAACTCACAATAGATTGGGGATGAACCTTATGATGACTCCATTGGAGAAAACAGCTAATCAAAGATTGGAAGGTGAGGACTCTCAGCAAAGAAGCTTTAAACACGTTGTTACTGGAGATTATCCCTCCATTGCAGCTGGAATGGATCGTAGTAAATTGGTGGAACGATCAAGGGAGATTGGAGAAGAACGAAGAACAGAGTCAGTTGTATCTAACTCTGCTGACGTGGCAGCTCCTGATTGGAGGAAATTGTTTGTTGCAGCTGAAAATCAAACTTTGAGATTCTTTCCTCCGCTGAAGATGGATGGGAAAGTTACTGTAAAACCACCAGATGAAGTATTTGAAGAAGGAATTCTTCAATGGAAGAACTCACTGATTGCGCAATTTATAGGGAAACCTCCAAATTTCAGTTTATTCAATAAGCTGGCTAATATGCTATGGGGAAAGGATGGAGATCTCCAAATTAAGCCAGTAGGAAGGAATCTTTATGTTCTTCAGTTCCATAATGTAGAGACAAGGGATTGGGTGCTTGAACATGGACCTTGGCACATCCAAAACAGCCCAATCATCTTGAGGAAATGGGAACCAGACCTGAACACCTTAGAATTCAACATGGAAAAGCTTCCTATCTGGATTCATCTGAGCAATGTCCCATTGGAATTATTCACAATGAGAGGTCTGAGCTATATAGCTAGCGCCATTGGCACCCCTCTCTATATGGACAAAATAACTGCAAACAAGCAAAGGCTAGCATATGCTAAAGTTTGTGTTGAGATAGATGTGGCTCAAGAATTGCCCAATTCGATTGCAGTGGAGCTCAGAAATGGCTCAGTGATCCCTATCACAGTTGAGGCACCATGGATGCCTCAGAAGTGTATTCACTGTGGTATTTTTGGTCACAATAACAAAAGTTGTCCTCGCCTGCCAAAGGAAATTCCAACCAAAAAATGGATTCCTAAGCAGAAGGATCAGAATGAGCAGACAGAGTTGAGGATTCCTGATGAGCAGACGATTCCAAGGATCTCTGAAAAGCAGATAGAATTACCTGCTCAGGTCATCATAGAGCAGTTGGAAAGGCCAGTTCCATCTGGGACAGAACGAGGATCCACCTCAGCCACAGGAGCTATGGGCTCAGACAACAGATTTGCAATATTGGAATCTGTTCCTGAAAATGAGGAGGATAATGGTAACACAGAGTCACTTATGGAGGATAGGACTGTAAGCCACTCTCATCAGGTTGTTTTTTCAGAAGAAACAAGAAAGCCTAGGGCTGCTGCAGCAGGAGTGACAGATCTGATGAAGAACTTGAAGAGAAGGAAGGGGCCTATTGACAAAGGAAAGGCTCGAGGTAAGGCTTCTGCCTTGGGGAGTCATTCTCCAACTCTTCATTAATGAACTTCCTTGTTTGGAATGTTAGAGGACTCAATTGTCCTCTAAGGCAGAAACAGGTAGTCAGTAGAATTTCTAAGTTGCAGATTGATATTGTCTGTCTTATTGAGACTAGAGTAAAGTTACCTAAAGTGCAGAAGATTGTTGACATGCATTTTAAGGGATGGAACCTCCATCATAACTACTCTGAAGCTTCAAATGGAAGAATTTGGATCCTTAGTAAGGTTCACCTGGATGTAGATATGAAGGACTCAACAGAACAGTCCATCACATGCCAGATTAAACTGAACTCTCTGAGGTTTTATTTGACTGCCATTTATGGAAGTAATGAAGGAAGCAGACGGAAATTGCTTTGGTCACACTTGCATTCCCTCAGTGGAACTACTCAAGGTGCGCCATGGATTTTGGCAGGAGATTATAATGTGGTAGCTCATCCATCAGAAAGCTCATGCTTTAATGGATCCCAACACAGTACCTCAGATATGAAAGATTTCCAACTTTGCATTGAACAGAATGCATTGATGGATCACCAATTTGTTGGTCCAATCTTTACCTGGTCAAACCATCAAGAGAATCATCTTGCCAAGAAGCTTGATAGGGTCATGATCAATGATCAATGGCTCCTCTCTTTCCCACACTCCTATGTGGAATTTATTGCACCTGAAACCTCTGATCACTGTGCTGCACTAATCAAAACCAGCTTGGAGAATCACTCCCCTCCCAAACCATTCAAGTTTTTCAATTACTGGACTAGGGATGCAGAGTTCATGGATATAGTTGAGAGCTCATGGCAGGAACCTACCAGAGGTGATCCTATGTCCAATTTGCATATCAAATTGAAGAGAGTGAAGCAGAAGCTAAAGAATTTCAATTTTAAGAAGTATGGAGCTATTACTGAGAAGGTACAAGCCAAAAGAAGGGAATTAGCAGAAGTGCAGCTCCAATTACTAAGGAAGCCTGCAGATGTTGAACTGGCAGCAAAGAAAGATATCCTTTCCAGGGATTTCAATAATCTCCTCAAAGATGAGGAAAGCTTTTACAAGCAGAAATCCAGAATTCAATGGCTAAAGGAAGGAGACAAAAATACAGGCTTCTTCCATAGGATGGTGAGGGCAAAGTTGAGCACAAATACCATACATTCTTTGACGGATGCACATGGAAACAGACTTGAAAACTTTGATCAGATTGCTACAGAAGCTGTCTCCTACTTCCAGAACTTGTTGGGATCCAAAGACCATATGGTCAAGGGCTGTAATCAGGATTTGCTTGCTGAACTTCTTCAGACTTCCATCACTGAAGAGCACCAAGCTGAACTGGTTAAAAGGGTAACTCCTGCAGAGATAAAAGAAGCAATGTTTTCGATTCATAGTGAAAAGAGTCCAGGGCCAGATGGATTCACAGCTCACTTCTTCAAAACAGCTTGGCAAGTTGTTGGTGAGGATGTCACAGAGGCTGCAATGTTCTTTTTCAGGACAGGAGTGATGCACAGAGCCTTCAATTCAACTAGTGTAGCTCTCATTCCAAAATGCCCTAATCCAAGCACAATGAGAGATTTCAGACCAATTTCCTGTTGCACAGTTTTCTACAAATGCATCAGCAAGATTCTGACTAACAGACTCAAGAGCAGTCTTCCATTGGTGATCTGTCCCAATCAGAGTGCCTTCATTCCAGGCAGGAATATCACAGACAATATCCTGCTTGCTCAAGAGTTAGTCAGAGGCTATGGTAGGAATACTCTGTCCCCAAGATGTGCCATAAAAGTGGATTTGCAGAAGGCATTTGATACTATCAGCTGGGAATTCATCTCTGCAGTCTTGAAGGCAATGCGGGTCCCTCAACAGTTCCTAGATTGGATTGTAAGTTGCCTTTCCACCAGCTACTTCTCTATATCTGTTAATGGAGGACTTATGGGCTTCTTTAAGGGGGCAAGAGGAGTCAGGCAAGGTGATCCCCTTTCCCCCTACCTTTTTGTGATTGCTATCAATGTCCTGTCCAAGTTGCTGGACTCAGCAGCACAGTATGGGGTCTTCTCTTATCATCCAAAGTGCAAAAAGCTTCATTTAACTCACCTGAGTTTTGCTGATGATCTGCTAATCTTTGCCAAGGGCAATCTTGATTCAGTGAAGGGTATTCAGCTAGTGCTAAGTCAATTCTACACCTACTCAGGGCTCCAACTTAATAGCACCAAAAGTGAGTTCTTCTCCTCAGGAATTGACAGAGAAGAATTAAGGCTCATCACAGAGTCCACAGGGTTCAAAACAGGCACACTACCTGTCAAATACCTGGGGGTACCATTAGTCACTAGAAGATTAACCATGACAGACTGTGAGCCACTTTTGGAGAAGGTGACAGCAAGGGTTAGAGGATGGGCAACAAAGTTCTTGTCTTATGCTGGAAGGCTTCAGCTTATCCAATCAGTCCTGTTTCACCTGCAGAACTTCTGGTGCAGACATTTTGTTCTGCCCAAGCAGTGCATAAGGAAGTTGATGCAGCTATGCTCAAGCTTCTTATGGAAAGGGAAGGAAGGCCAAGCTAAGGGAGCTAAAGTTAGCTGGAAGTCTATTTGCCTGCCAAAATCAGAAGGGGGACTTGGTGTAAAGGACACAGTCACTTGGAACCAGGCATGTATTCTAAGGAATTTTTGGGCTGTACTGATTGAAGCAGGCTCCCTATGGATAGCCTGGATCAAGACTTATGTGTTGAAGGATAGAGATCCATGGCACATCTCTATCCAGAGTGGGAGCAGTTGGAATTGGAGGAAGATCATGCAATTGAGAGAGGTGGTTGCCAGAATAGTTCTCACAACTGCTGATGGAAGCTGCAAATGGCCTTTCCCTGAGGGAAAGTACCAAGTGTCAGCAGTATGGAACAAGATCAGACCTTCAGCTGGGAAAGTGGCTTGGTATAAGTTGGTATGGTGTAATTTTAATATTCCTAGGCATTCTATGCTCTCCTGGATGGCAATCCTAAATAGATTGGCCACAAAGGATAGACTTATCTCCTGGGGAATGGCAGTGGATGATAAATGTTTGCTGTGCAAACAAGAGAGGGAAACCAGGGATCATCTATTCTTCACTTGCTCCTACTCGAAACAGATATGGCAGAGAGTGATGGTACTTTGTAGGTTAAAAAGGCAGGTTGCATGTTGGAATGTAGAGCTTCAATGGGTCTCTGTCAACCTCAGAGGTAAAGCTCTAATCACAACGATATTGAGGCTAGCTTGGAACGCAGTTATCTATCTAGTTTGGAAGGAAAGAAACAATCGTTTGTTCAACTCAACTGAGCAAAAGGAGGAGCACCTCACTGAGCAAGTGAGAGACATGATCTCGACCAGGTTAAGTGATCTTAGGAAGATTAAAAGAGATTCAGTTAATACGTTTTTATGTAATTCTTGGAGATTAAATGCAGACATGTTTGTCTAATGGCATTGGTTTTCTGATTTATTTAGCTAGGCTAAGCTAGCTTTGTAACATGTAGCAGCACTGCTGCTTTCTTGGATAAATGAAAATCTACTTATCCAAAAAAAAAAAAAAAACAACTCTCCACAAACAAAAAATAAAATAAAATAAAAAGTGAAAGAAATAAACTTTGAAAGTTAAAAACAATGAGCCTTATGTTGTATAAAAATCCTCAATCGAAACTTCAAACTTCAAAACATAATCTTACCCAGAGAAGAACAATAAAAAAAACAATATTTATATAAAAACACACTAGAAAAAATTAGATAACATACCAGCTAGTTGATAAGTCTCTTTTACATAAACTTTGATAAACAGAGGAAAATGGAGCCCAAAAAATAAACAGAGGAGAATGGAGAATCTGATAAAACTTTCTTTGAAAGAACCAAAAAAACAAGAGAGAAATAGAGAAACAAAGAAAAGGGCGTTTGAGGATGGCAAAGAAGCTGCCTATCCGGGTCTGCATTATATATAAAGACAAATAATAATAATAATAATAATAATAATAATACTTTTTAAAATTAAATAAAAATGAGACGAAGAAGATAAACATTAATTAAAAACTTTGCCATTGTGGCACGGTGAGTTCGATAGCTTCAAGATTCCCGCTTTCTTACGTGGCACCCTCTGGCAATTCTCTCTTTTTAAATATTTTTTAATTTAATATAAAATAATTTTTTTATAATAATAGAATTGGGCAATTGGCATTTGGCAGGTAGTTTGATTTTCCATTTTTATTATTTGTATATGGACTGCTATGGATTGTGATTTTAACTAATTTTAAATTTCCGAATCCATGTTCTAACAATAGGATTACGACCCCAAATCTTCATAAGCTTCTCTCCTAATCTTAATGTTATATTCTACGATTTAAAACACACATTGCCTTGTACCATGATGTTAATCTGATTTTTTTTTAATTAAAATAATGGCCACATTTTTCATTTTTTTCCCTTTAAATACACAAAATTGCACAATATCTAAAAGCTTTATCAAAAGTATATTGGTTACTATCACATAATATAAACTAGAAGAAAAAAAAAATCCATATTTTATAACTCTTTAAAACATTATGATTACTGCCAAAAAAAAAAAAAAACCACTACAGAAAAATAGGTTTTTTTTTTTTACGAAAAATTTCGTGAAAAATATTCTAAATTCCGTCAATCAATTTGAGGACGGTAATTTTATTTCATAAAAAAAAAAATTCATATGAAATTCAATAGTATTTTCGAATAAAATTTTCATTGAGAATAATAAAAAAATCGTCGAAAATAATTTTCATATTGAATTTAATTTGTTAAGTTTTATTTAATTTTGTTAATTTTAAAGGAAATTTTTGAGAAAATATTTTGTCGAAAATGTTGAAATCATTGATAAAATTTTATCGACAAATAACAATTTTTGACAAAATTCCGTTGAAATTATTACCGATGAAGAATTTCATCGATAATGTCTTCAAATTAAAATAAAATAAAAATTATTTTAAACTTTTTCTCACGAAATTCAGCGGATAATATGATATTATTTCGTCGAAAATTATACTAATTTTTTTTAATTTAAAAATAATTTTTGGGTTTTTTTTTCCTATTAACAAATGAATATATTTTAATATAATTAGCATTAAAATTTCTCAATTTCAAATATAAGAATTTAATTATAATTAAATTCATAAAAAGGGAGCATAATTGTATAAAAGTGCATAAATATTGTAACGTAATATTCAAATAACAAAATTAAAATAATTGTTGTAAAAAATCTATATCTGCAAGATCAGTCTCTCAGACCGACATCGGCTCCAGCTTCGTGGCCTGCAGCATTGCCTCCTGCTCCAAAAATTTCAACTCCGACATGTGATGCATGATACGCATGAAGATCGAACATTTGCCTCAAGCTATGCAAGACATTCTTCATTTCCTCTTGTGATTGCACCATCATCTTCATTTGGTCTTGCAAATGGCTCACATCTTGGTTCAGGTGTTTGACTACGCGGACTCACCTGAATCCTGATGTTGCAGTCTTAAGACCACACAGAGTAACTGGTTGCTTCTGCACTGGAGGTGGAAGACTGAAAAATATCCCGAGAGCATGGTCTTGTCCCAAATTCATATACATGACTCTGAGTAGTCTGCAAGCCTCCAATGACTTGAGACCAGGCTTAAGGATCAAACTTAGGAGGCCATGGATAATGTGGTTTCATATATTTGTAATTATCCGATCCGTTTTTTGCGGATTCGGATAATGCAAATTCGGATAAAATATGGATTCGGATATTATAATTACTATCCGCAGCGGATTTGAAACGAATACGGATATGAAACCTCGAATATCCATTATCCAAATCCGCATTTTTTATACAGATAACGGATTCGGATATCCGAATCCGTTATCTTTTTATTTGAATTTAAAATTATTTTTATATTTTTATTTAAATTTTTTGAACTTACTGAATTCGATATTTAGTAGATTCTAGAGATCCGACGGATAATATTATTTAATTCGGATTCGGATAGTAATATTCGGATTTAATGCGGATAATAAACGGATTCGAATTTTAAAGCAGTTTTGCGGATTCAAATTTGGATATTACAAAAAAAAAAATAGATATCCGACCTGCTGTCATCCTTATTCAAACTTCGAATGAGTAGATGAATCGTCATCATACCTCTATTACAATGAAAAAGTATAGTTTTCGTACAAGTTCAAACATAAATATAATAAATTAAAACAATTATAATTGACATTGGATTGAATTACAAAAATACAAAGTACGGAAAATTAATTAATCATAAAAAATTATAATAAAAAATTTAATAGCTCTTGACGTACACAAACAGTTTTGGACTTGTTGTTCACGAAATCATCACGTCCTTTGCACGTTTATTGGTGAGATCAAATATTTTTTGAAGGTAGATTGTCGATTTATATCTTGTCAGTATATTGAGTTAAATTTCACAACACAGAGTAAAAACGATAAAACATTGTAATATAAATTATTATAAAATTTTGTAATTTTTAAATTCATAACCAATATAATAGATCTTACCGTCCTATGTGCGTGAACTAGAAAAGGAACTGACCCCCTATGCTTCGTTATACTTTTTCCTTCTCCCTAAGCTGCTTTTTTTTTTTTTTTGCTTTTGCTTGGCTTGTTGAGACCTTCTTTTCCACTTGTCGGTATACCATACCATGTCAATCAGTTCATTCCAAATGTCGACCTTTATCCATTGACAGTTATATCCTTTGCCCTCTTCTATTTTATTAGTCATAAATAGTTTCATTGCAGTCTTCTTCTTGGTTCTCAACATATCCTTCAATCGAGCCTTACATGTATTTTTCCGTATCTTTCTAACCAGATGTGTCTATGTTTGGTTCACAATGACTACAGGTTTCTAGTAAGAGAGCAATTACTTGCAACTTCTTTAAACTATTTTTTAAATCTTGCTGGACAAATTTTTTCCAATTTGTCATCGTTAATGTGTGGTGCAACTCTTTTCACCATACCATAAGCATAACACCATACCACAATTACCATTCCAACGAACACTCAAATTTAGAGCATTCATAATCATTATCGCATATGGATTCTCTCTTTCTACTTGACATATTTGCTCAACCTCATTGTTGGGCATGGGTCCCTCCTATGTGGAGGAAATATCCATTCTGCCCTTTGCCCCTTTTAATTAAGAGGGCTATTGTATTTTGGTGAGTGAAGAGTCAGAAGCTAAACAAAAAGAAAAAGGGGAGAGTGGCGGCAGAGAAGGAGAAAGAGTGAGTTGCACAGTTTTGATCAAGTCGTCGATCGGAGGTTCATCCGTGGTCCGATCTTCTTGATTTTCTGGCAGTGGCTACAGGATACGTAGATGCTGATTGTGTACGGTGAGAATTTCCATCTGAACACTATAAAGTACTATTTTGTGTCCGAATAGTAGTCACATTTTTGGGGTGATTTCTCAACTTTCTCTCTTTGATTTTAATATCACTTGTTGATAGCTAAGTTAGAGTTGTGTACTCATTGTGTTAGCTGAATTATTGTGATATTGTAAACACACTCTCATTATAGTGGAGATTTTGACTGGACTCTTAAGTCCCGTGGTTTTTACCCTTTGATTTAAAGGGGTTTTCCACGTAAAAATTGTGTGTCTCGTGTGATTGGTTGTTTGTGATTATCCTTGGTTGAATTTGTGTTGCTGGAGTATATATATATATCTTGTGCAATTTAGTACCATATTTACAGATCTTGTTAATTGGGAGAGAAAGAACTACCGGTTGTGTTTTCCCGATTTTTCGGTAAGTTCGGTTTCTGCCCATCACACTGGTATCAGAGCTTTGATTGTGTTGTTGTGTAATTATGGAGGCTGGCACAAGTAGAATGATTGTTTTGAATGGCACAAATTATCAATTGTGGCAGAATAAAATGAAAGACCTGTTATTTGTGAAGTCTTTGCATCTTCCTGTTGATAACTCGTATAATTATATAGTTTTTAGTTATGTTTTATTATTGTTTTGTGTCAAATACGAGTTATTATTGCTTAGCCTACTTGTGTTTATGATCTTTTATATTTTTATGTAATTTGGTGTTTTTCATGAGTTTCTTTGAGTGATTTCAGATTACTAGGTTAAATCAAGAATTAAGGGCAAATCCAATTCAGTTCCAGTTCCGACACCTTTTGCCATATCAGCTATATCTGGAGTTTCACTGAAGCAATAAGGCTGAAATTTTAACCGTGCAAATTTAAGAGGCATATCTATCTTTTTCATGTTTTACACTTCTTGAAACGGAGTCGTTTTCCCTACCGAAATCAACCATCAAGTTGGCTGATGTGCAATGACGTCTGTTCTGCACCGTTTTGGTATTTTGACCATATCTGCCGATCCACATGAGCAAATGATCTGATTCTAACGGCTATGGATCAGTAACTGATAGGGGCATATTTTTCTAGAAGACCATTTGATCAGAGCGAGCCTCCAACATTGAAAACATCGACCATCAAGCTGGCTGATCAGAATTGTCATACAACATGACGAAAATTGTTAGAAAAATGCACCCACCTATTATACCTACCTTTGAAATTTATAAAGCTTGTCTCTTGTCATTTAGCTCTCCAAAATGTGTATAAATAGAGGGCCTTGGATGAGTATTAGCATACATGATACATTGGTAGGATATTAGCCATTGTAATAAAATTCTCTAAGTTTTCTTCTTCTTTCCTTTCTCTAGTTTTCTTTTTCTTTATTTACTTATGCTTCTTACATTTCTTTTCATTTTATTCATATCTAGTATGTGTTGCTAATCATATTATTGAGGTGATGAGGTGAAGCTCTTGGTAAATGCTAAGGTTAGTCTCTCAAACATGAGCTAAAATGAATCATCATTTATAAACACTAGTATAGATAATATTTTCTTTTGGTTTAAAATCATACTTGCAAAGTAGGGATCTTGATTCATTATTGACAATGAAAATGGCACAGTAAATGCTTGGTTTCATAACCTTGATTTGTTGTAGACATATACCTTGGCATAAGGAATGCTTGGACTCTTTTTATGAGTTTTGAGGACACCAAATGAACATAATATCATATGCTATGGACGTTGGACAATTTGGACTGAATTGCTAAACCTTCCGATTGGAATCTCCCTTATGTGTGAATTTCAATTGTGTAATAAAACAAGATTAATCTTAGCATAATACCAAGAGTGGATTCTCTAACCTCAACATCTTTTCTTATTGTTTTTTATATCTTGTTTAATTGCTTTTATGTTATTTTGTTTATTTTGTTCTTTAATATCTTGTTTTGTTGTTGATTCCCTAATATCTTGTTTACTTTCTTTTTTTTTTATATATTTATAAACTTATACTTACTAATACGCTTCCCTGTGGTTCGACCTCGGACACCCGAGAATTTATTACTTGAACATAACCTGCACTTGGGTTTACAACTCTTAATTGAGTCTCCATCAAGTTTTTGGCGCCGTTGCCGGGGAGGCAATACTAAGTATATAAGTTTATAAGTATATTTATTTTTATTGGCTGGTTATACCGCCTAATTTGTATATATTTATTTTTATTGGCTGGTTATACCGCCTATATTTATTTTTATTGGCTGGTTATACCGCCTAATTTTCTATATATTTATATTTATATTGTATATTAACTTTGTTTTATTTTTATTGGCTGGTTATACCGCCTAATCTGTATATTAACTTTGTTTTATGCTTGTTTGGCGACGTGATTTTAGATCTCGTCGTTTAGTTAGATTTTATTGTGAAACTTTTTCAGGTAATCTTTCTAATACAACTCCTACCATGGCTGACAATGAAAGTGTTCATGCTGAAGATGAGAACAGACAAGTACGCACCATGCGTGACTACTTGCAACCAACTCGAAGCTCATCACCCTCTTGTTTTATTTTTCCTCTCAATGCAAACAACTTTCGTTTTAAACCAGGTATGATAGCTTTGCTTCCAAATTTCCATGGGTTAGAATCGGAAAGTGCTTACTCGTTTCTAAAAGACTTCGAAGATGTATGTGTCACCTTTAATGACCAACAATGTACAAATGAAATTGTCAAGCTAAAATTATTGCCTTTTTCTTTAAAAGATAAAGCAAAAATTTGGCTTCATAATTTAAAACCAAGGTCAATTGGCACATGGCAAGAACTACAAACTGAGTTTCTAAAGAAATTTTTCCCAGCACATAAAACTACTGCTTTGAAAAGACAGATTCAGAATTTCAATCAAAATCAAAATGAAGCATTTTTTCAGTGCTGGGAGCGTTTTAAAGATTTGTTAAGTTCTTGTCCACATCATGGTTTTGAAAAATGGCGTCTTATTAGTTTCTTTTATGAAAGTTTAACTCCCGAAACTAAACAATTTGTTGAAACAATGTGTAACGGTGAGTTTCTAGAAAAAGAACCTGAAGAAGCCTTTGACTACCTAGACCATTTGGCAGATAACTCTCAAGCCTGGCACACAGATAATTCCTCTGAAAGTTCCAATAGATCTAATCTTGTTTCTAACAGAGGTAAATATCATTTTAGTCAAGAAGATGAGATCAAAGCTAAAGTAGCTAATTTGGCTAGAAAGATTGAAGCCATGGAACTTAGAGAAGTAAAAGAAGTCAAAACGGTTAAAAATGAAGAAAGTTGTAGAATTTGTGAAATCATGGGACACCCCACTTCTGAATGTCCAAACATTCCCATTCTTAAAGAAGCGTTGCATGATCAAGTAAATTCCATAAACACATTTAAAAAGCCTTTTCCTTCTCCTTACTCTGAAACGTATAACCCTGAATGGAGAAATCATCCCAACTTCAGTTGGCGGAATAATAATCATGTTCAGGTACCACAATCTCAAAAGCCGGGCAACACTTTTTCCTATCAACCTTCACGTGTACAAACCTTGGAAGAGACATTGCAAGCATTCATGCAAACACAAGCAAATGTGAATAACCGGACTTCACAGGACATCAATGAGATCAAAAACACCTTGTCCACATTGACAGCTTCATTACGCACTCAAGAAAAAGGTAAGTTTCCTGCTCAACCTCAGCCTAACCCTTCTACTCAATGTCTTGTTTCTTGCTCCAATGAAACTCAACAGGAAAATGCCAGTTCTATCACAACTCTTCGAAGTGGAAAGGCAATTGACAAAAACATTCCATCAAAAGACCAAGATCCTCTTTCCCCTCCGAAAAATAATGGTAAGGATGATGGTAAGTCTGAACTTCTTGAAAATTTGGACAAAGAAAAAGGTATGCATCCTGCTCTTTTTCCTCAAAGGTTGCAAACAATAAAGAATTTGAATCAAAATGCAAAAATTTATGAACTTTTCAAACAAGTTAAGATTAACATTCCTTTATTGGATGCAATCAAACAAGTTCCATCTTATGCTAAATTTTTGAAGGACATGTGCACAGTTAAAAGGAAACATAATGTACAAAAGAAAGCATTTCTGACGGAAAGTGTGAGCTCAATCATTCAGCACCTTACTCCACCAAAATTCAAAGATCCTGGATGTCCAACAATCTCATGCATCATTGGAAACACTAGAATAGAACGTGCATTGCTTGATCTTGGTGCTAGTGTTAATCTTTTGCCTTTTTCTGTTTATCAACAGTTAGGTTTAGGTGAACTCAAGGAAACACCTATTACACTTCAACTAGCTGATCGTTCTGTAAAAATTCCTCGAGGGATAGTTGAAGATGTTTTGGTTCAAATTGATAATTTTTACTTCCCTGTTGATTTTATTGTTTTGGACACACATCCTGTTTCAAATCCAAATGTTCAAATTCCTGTTATATTAGGCCGTCCATTTCTTCCAACTTCTAATGCTCTGATAAATTGCAGGAATGGTATTTTGAACATTTCTTTTGGAAATATGACTTTAGAATTAAATGTGTTCAACATTTGCAAGCAACCTGGTGATGATTCAGAAGTACATGAAGTGGATTTCATTGAAGAACTTGTTCATGAACATCTCACCACTACCATATTCCATGATCCTTTAGAAGCTTATTTAATTGAATGTGAGTTTGATAATGCTTCAGAAATTTCACACACTGGTTCTTTGTTAAATTCTTTTCAGGATAAGCATCGTTGGAAACAAAAGTTTGAGGAACTCCCATCACTCACAAATGTCACTGTACCATCAACTATTGAACCGCCCAAGCTGGATTTAAAACCATTGACATCCGAGCTAAAATATTCCTTTTTGGGAAAAATTCCTTCTCAATGGAGCCCCCAAGATAAAAGGAAGTTTCTGAATGAGGTAAAGAAGTTCTACTGGGATGACCCTTACTTGTTCAAATATTGTCCTGATCAAATTTTTCGAAGATGCATTCCCGACAATGAGGTAAGTAGTGTAATTAAGTTTTGTCATTCCGAGGCATGTGGTGGTCATTTTTCATTAAAGAAAACTGCTGCAAAAATTTTACAGTGTGGATTTTACTGGCCAACTTTATTCAAAGATGCATATGAGAATTCTAAAATTCATAAAGAAAGAACTAAAGCCTTTCATGACAAGTTAATTTCAAGAAAAACATTTGATGTTGGGCAAAAAGTTCTACTTTATAATTCTAGACTTCACATATTTCCTGGTAAGTTGAGATCAAAATGGACTGGCCCATTTGTGGTTAAGCATGTGTATCATTATGGAGCAGTTGAGATTGAGAATCCTCAAAATGGTAACGTATTCAAGGTAAATGGATAAAGACTCAAACTCTTTTTGGAAAATCATGTTACTCAAGAAGAGGTTGTTTTTCTTTCTGATCCTTGTTTTGAAAATAACTAGATGTAAATATAATTTTTACTAATTTCCAAAAAAAAAAAAAAAATACATTTTTTTTAAACCCGGTTAAATGGCGGATAACGGTACTCCGTGATTATTTAAGTCGGTTCCATCAGCTACCCACAAAACTGATATTGTATATAAATTTCTCTTTCAATTTCTTTTTCATTTTTTTTCAAGATGGATGATATTCTCAAAAGATTGCAGAAACGATTTCCTCCTTTTCCTCGAAATATTTTACTGAAGCTTTACCAAGTTCGATTTGAAAGATTAAGAATGCTTATGCACAAAGGGATTCCTGAAGACATACGTTGGATAATTGAAGCCAAGGTACGTGAAGATGAATATCTTCCTGTTTTGCATTTACCAGGTACAGGTAGAAGCACTTTTGCAAAGAAGCGACGAGCAAAGCGTATGAGTTCAAATTGCCACAAATGTGCACGATGGACGTTGATAACTCGTATAATTATATAGTTTTTAGTTATGTTTTATTATTGTTTTGTGTCAAATACGAGTTATTATTGTTTAGTCTAATTGTGTTTATGATCTTTTATATTTTTATGTAATTTGGTGTTTTTCACAAGTTTCTTTGAGTGATTTCAGATTACTAGAATTAAGGGCAAATCCAGTTCAGTTCCAGTTCCGACACCTTTTGCCATATCAGCTATATCTCGAGTTTCACTGAAGCAATAAGGCTGAACTTTGTATCCCTGCAAAGCTAAGAGGCATATCTATCGTTTTCATGTTTTACACTTCTTGAAACGGAGTCGTTTTCCCTAGCGAATTCGACCATCAAGTTGGCTGATGTGCAATGACGTCTGTTCTGCACCGTTTTGGTATTTTGACCATATCTTCCGATCCACGTGCGCAAATGATCTAATTCCAACGGCTATGGATCCGTAACTGATAGGGGTATATTTTTCTAGAAGACCATTTTATCAGATCGAGCCTCCAACATTGACAAAATCGACCATCAAGCTGGCTGATCAGAATTGTCATACAATATGACGAAAATTGTTAGAAAAATGCACCCACCTATTATACCTACCTTTGAAATTTGTAAAGCTTGTCTCTTGTCATTTAGCCCTCCAAAATGTGTATAAATAGAGGGCCTTGGATGAGTATTGGGATACATTATACATTGGTAGGATATTAGCCTTTGTAGTAAAATTCTCTAAGTTTTCTTCTTCTTTCCTTTCTCTAGTTTTCTTTTTTTATTTACTTATGCTTCTTACATTTCTTTTCATTTTATTCATATCTAGTATGTGTTGCTAATCATATTGTTGAGGTGATGAGGTGAAGCTCTTGGTAAATGCTAAGGTTAGTCTCTTAAACATGAGCTAAAATGAATCATCATTTATAAACACTAGTATAGATAATATTTTCTTTTGGTTTAAAATCATACTTGCAAAGTAGAGATCTTGATTCATTATTGACAATGAAAATGGCACAGTAAATGCTTGGTTTCATAACCTTGATTTGTTGTAGACATATACCTTGGCATAAGGAATGCTTGGACTCTTTTTATGAGTTTTGAGGACACCAAATGAACATAATATCATATGCTATGGACGTTGGACTGAATTGCTAAACCTTCCGATTGGAACCTCCCTTATGTGTGGATTTCAATTGTGTAATAAAACAAGATTAATCTTAGCATAACACCAAGAGTGGAGTCTCTAACCTCAACATCCTTTCTTATTGTTTTTTTATATCTTGTTTAATTGTTTTTATGTTATTTTGTTTATTTTGTTTTCTAATATCTTGTTTATCTTATTTTGTTGTTGATTCCCTAATATCTTGTTTACTTTCTTTGTCTTATATATTTATAAACTTATACTTATTAATACGCTTCCCTGTGGTTCGACCTCGGACACCCGAGAATTTATTACTTGAACATAACCTGCACTTGGGTTTACAACTCTTAATTGAGTTACCATCAAGTTTTTGGCGCCGTTGCCGGGGAAGCAATACTAAGTATATAAGTTTATAAGTATATTTATTTTTTTTTGGCTGGTTATACCGCCTAATTTGTTTATATTTATTTTTATTGGCTGGTTATACCGCCTAATTTTGTATATTAACTTTGTTTTATGCTTGTTTGGCGACGTGATTTTAGATCTCGTCGTTTAGTTAGATTTTATTGTGAAACTTTTTCAGGTAATCTTTCTAATACAACTCCTACCATGGCTGACAATGAAAGTGTTCATGCTGAAGATGAGAACAGACAAGTACGCACCATGCGTGACTACTTGCAACCAACTCGAAGCTCATCACCCTCTTGTTTTATTTTTCCTCTCAATGCAAACAACTTTCGTTTTAAACCAGGTATGCTAGCTTTGCTTCCAAATTTCCATGGGTTAGAATCGGAAAGTGCTTACTCGTTTCTAAAAGACTTCGAAGATGTATGTGTCACCTTTAATGACCAACAATGCACAAATGAAATTGTCAAGCTAAAATTATTTCCTTTTTCTTTAAAAGATAAAGCAAAAATTTGGCTTCATAATTTAAAACCAAGGTCAATTGGCACATGGCAAGAATTACAAACTGAGTTTCTAAAGAAATTTTTCCCAGCACATAAAACTACTGCTTTGAAAAGACAGATTCAAAATTTCAATCAAAATCAAAATGAAGCATTTTTTCAGTGCTGGGAGCGTTTTAAAGATTTGTTAAGTTCTTGTCCACATCATGGTTTTGAAAAATGGCGTCTTATTAGTTTCTTTTATGAAAGTTTAACTCCCGAAACTAAACAATTTGTTGAAACAATGTGTAACGGTGAGTTTCTAGAAAAAGAACCTGAAGAAGCCTTTGACTACCTAGACCATTTGGCAGATAACTCTCAAGCCTGGCACACAGATAATTCCTCTGAAAGTTCCAATAGATCTAATCTTTTTTCTAACAGAGGTAAATATCATTTTAGTCAAGAAGATGAGATAAAAGCTAAAGTAGCTAATTTGGCTAGAAAGATTGAAGCCATGGAACTTAGAGAAGTAAAAGAAGTCAAAACGGTTAAAAATGAAGAAAGTTGTGGAATTTGTGAAATCATGGGACACCCCACTTCTGAATGTCCAAACATTCCCATTCTTAAAGAAGCGTTGCATGATCAAGTAAATTCCATAAACACATTTAAAAAGCCTTTTCCTTCTCCTTACTCTGAAACGTATAACCCTGAATGGAGAAATCATCCCAACTTCAGTTGGCGGAATAATAATCATGTTCAGGTACCACAATCTCAAAAGCCGGGCAACACTTTTTCCTATCAACCTTCACGTGTACAAACCTTGGAAGAGACATTGCAAGCATTCATGCAAACACAAGCAAATGTGAATAGCCGGACTTCACAGGACATCAATGAGATCAAAAACACCTTGTCCACATTGACAGCTTCATTACGCACTCAAGAAAAAGGTAAGTTTCCTGCTCAACCTCAGCCTAACCCTTCTACTCAATGTCTTGTTTCTTGCTCCAATGAAACTCAACAGGAAAATGCCAGTTCTATCACAACTCTTCGAAGTGGAAAGGCAATTGACAAAAAGATTCCATCAAAAGACCAAGATCCTCTTTCCCCTCCGAAAAGTAATGGTAAGGATGATGGTAAGTCTGAACTTCTTGAAAATTTGGACAAAGAAAAAGGTATGCATCCTGCTCCTTTTCCTCAAAGGTTGCAAACAATAAAGAATTTGAATCAAAATGCAGAAATTTATGAACTTTTCAAACAAGTTAAGATTAACATTCCTTTATTGGATGCAATCAAACAAGTTCCATCTTATGCTAAATTTTTGAAGGACATGTGCACAGTTAAAAGGAAACATAATGTACAAAAGAAAGCATTTTTGACGGAAAGTGTGAGCTCAATCATTCAGCACCTTACTCCACCAAAATTCAAAGATCCTGGATGTCCAACAATCTCATGCATCATTGGAAACACTAGAATAGAACGTGCATTGCTTGATCTTGGTGCTAGTGTTAATCTTTTGCCTTTTTCTGTTTATCAACAGTTAGGTTTAGGTGAACTCAAGGAAACACCTGTTACACTTCAACTAGCTGATCGTTCTGTAAAAATTCCTCGAGGGATAGTTGAAGATGTTTTGGTTCAAATTGATAATTTTTACTTTCCTGTTGATTTTATTGTTTTGGACACACATCCTGTTTCAAATCCAAATGTTCAAATTCCTGTTATATTAGGCCGTCCATTTCTTGCAACTTCTAATGCTCTGATAAATTGCAGGAATGGTATTTTGAACATTTCTTTTGGAAATATGACTTTAGAATTAAATGTGTTCAACACTTGCAAGCAACCTGGTGATAATTCAGAAGTACATGAAGTGGATTTCATTGAAGAACTTGTTCATGAACATCTCACCACTACCACATTCCATGATCCTTTAGAAGCTTATTTAATTGAATATGAGTTTGATAATGCTTCAGAAATTTCACACACTGATTCTTTGTTAAAATCTTTTCAGGATAAGCATTGTTGGAAACAAAAGTTTGAGGAACTACCATCACTTACAAATGTCACTGTACCATCAACTATTGAACCACCCAAGCTGGAGTTAAAACCATTGCCATCCGAGCTAAAATATTCCTTTTTGGGTGAGAGTGAAACTTTTCCAGTCATAATTTCTTCACATCTTGATGAACTACAAGAAGGTAAGTTGTTACAACTTTTGAAGATGCACAAAAATGCATTAGGATGGACCTTAGCTGACATAAAGGGAATAAGCCCATTAATCTGCACACATAATATTTATTTAGAGGAAAATGCTAAACCCTCTAGACAAATGCAACGAAGGCTTAATCCTAATATGAAAGAAGTAGTGAGAAATGAAGTCATTAAACTTCTAGATAATGGAATCATTTATCCTATCTCTGATAGCAAATGGGTAAGTCCTACTCAAGTCGTACCTAAGAAATCTGGAGTTACTGTAGTTAAAAATGAAAACAATGAATTAATTCCAGCTAGGACTGTTACTGGTTGGCGCATGTGCATTGACTATAGGAAACTTAACTCAGTGACGAGGAAAGATCATTTCCCTTTGCCTTTCATGGATCAAATCTTAGAAAGAGTTGCAGGGCATGAGTTTTATTGTTTTCTAGATGGATATTCTGGGTATAATCAAATTGCCATTGCACTTGAGGACCAAGAGAAAACCACTTTTACATGTCCTTTTGGTACTTTTGCATATCGTAGAATGCCATTTGGATTATGTAACGCCCCTGCCACATTTCAAAGATGCATGCTTAGCATTTTTAGTGACATGATTGAACGTAATCTTGAGATTTTCATGGATGATTTTTCTGTTTCTGGTGATTCATTTGATGATTGCTTAGCCAATTTGAAAAATGTATTGATTAGGTGTGAAGAAAAAAATCTTGTTCTTAATTGGGAAAAATGTCATTTCATGGTCACTAAAGGTATTGTACTAGGTCACATTGTTTCTGCAAAAGGGATTGAGGTAGACAAGTCAAAACTTGAATTGATTGCTAATCTACCCACACCAAAGACAGTAAAGGACATTAGGTCATTCTTGGGACATGCAGGTTTTTATAGAAGATTCATAAAAGATTTTAGCACAATATCTAAACCTCTATGTAATCTTTTAATGAAAGACACTGCATTTGAATGGACTAAAGATTGTGAAGATGCTTTTGAAAAACTCAAAAATATGCTCACTACTGCTCCTATTATGAGATCTCCTGATTGGTCCTTACCATTTGAAATAATGTGTGATGCTAGTGACTATGCTGTTGGTGCTGTGTTAGGACAAAGGAAAGATAATAAACCACATGTAATTTACTATGCAAGTAAAACTTTAAATAGAGCCCAAATGAATTATTCCACTACAGAAAAGGAATTACTTGCAGTTGTTTTTGCATTGGATAAATTCAGATCTTACCTTGTTGGATCATCAATTGTTGTCTTTAGTGATCATGCAGCTTTAAAATATCTTCTCTCTAAGAAGGATGCAAAACCTAGGTTGCTGAGGTGGATCCTTTTGCTGCAAGAATTTGACATCACCATTCGAGATAAAAAAGGAGTAGAAAATGTGGTGGCTGATCATTTATCAAGACTTGTTTGTGATGAATCTTTTGGAACCTCACCAATAAATGATATTTTTCCTGATGAACAACTTCTAATTGTCTCCACGACACCTTGGTTTGCTGACATTGCTAATTTTCTTGCTACAGGAAAAATTCCTTCTCAATGGAGCACACAAGATAAAAGGAAGTTTCTGAATGAGGTAAAGAAGTTCTATTGGGATGATCCTTACTTGTTCAAATATTGTCCTGATCAGATTTTTCGAAGATGCATTCCCGACAATGAGGTAAGTAGTGTAATTAAGTTTTGTCATTCCGAGGCATGTGGTGGTCATTTTTCATCAAAGAAAACTGCTGCAAAAATTTTACAGTGTGGATTTTACTGGCCAACTTTGTTCAAAGATGCACATAATTTTTGCAAGTCATGTGAAAGTTGTCAAAAATTAGGTTCCATTTCGAAAAGAAACATGATGCCTTTGAACCCAATTCTTGTAATTGAAATTTTTGACTGTTGGGGTATTGATTTCATGGGACCATTTCCACCATCTTTTGGTTTCTTATACATTTTAGTTGCAATAGATTATGTTTCAAAGTGGATAGAGGCAATTCCATGTCGAAATAATGATCACAAAACAGTGATTAAATTTTTAAAAGAAAATATTTTGAGTCGATTTGGAATTCCTCGATCTATCATAAGCGATGGGGGAACACATTTTTGCAACAAGGTTTTTGAAACATTAATGAAGAAATATGCCATTACACACAAAGTTGCAACCCCTTATCACCCGCAGACAAATGGACAGGTAGAATTAGCAAATAGGGAGATTAAACAAATTTTGGAAAAGACAGTTAATCCAAATCGCAAAGATTGGTCTCTTAGACTTAACGATGCATTATGGGCCTATCGAACAGCTTTTAAAACAGCATTGGGCATGTCTCCTTATAGGCTAGTTTATGGAAAACCTTGTCATTTACCTGTGGAACTTGAGCATAAAGCATATTGGGCCATTAAAATGTTCAACTCAAACCTTGATGACGCTTCTAATTTACGAAAATTACAAATAAATGAACTTGAGGAACTCAAAAAAGATGCATATGAGAATTCTAAAATTCATAAAGAAAGAACTAAAGCCTTTCATGACAAGTTAATTTCAAGAAAAACATTTGATGTTGGGCAAAAAGTTCTACTTTATAATTCTAGACTTCAAATATTTCCTGGTAGAAGCACTTATGCAAAGAAGCGACGAGCAAAGCGCATGAGTTCAAATTGCCACAAGTGTGCACGATGGACGTGTAACGGTAAATGTCGTTCTATTGGGATTCCGTCCTCTAATCGAGATGATAAAATTGAATTCATTAAGGATGGACTGAGTAAGGAGAATTTGGATAATATCCAACTTTCTCTTGAGACGCATCCTAGTGGAGACGTACAAAGAGAAATTCTTGATTTATGGCCGCAATTCCAAAGGGAATGGCAACATCTTGGGAATCTGATGTTAAAAGACCCTGTTTGCCAGCTTGTAAGAAAACTGGATGGGAAGCATATCCTCGACTCATAGAAGGCGTTTAAGCCGTTTCTGGACGTAAAACCAGAGGAAGATGCACTTGAAAAAAAAAATGGAAAGCACTTCGTCCCAGCGCATTAAAAAAATTTGTGTCTTTGGAGGTGCTTATCCAGGGAAAAATAACATATTCGCTGATGAAGCCATAAGAGTTGGAGTAATACTTGCCCAACAAAAGATCCACTTGATTTATGGAGGCGGTAGTACGGGTTTAATGGGAGCAGTCGCTACAGCAGCACACGCCGGAGGAAGTCCAGTTCTAGGAATCGTGCCAAAACTATTCACAGATTTTTGTGGACCTACCGTGGGTAAGGAAATACAAGTCTGGAGTATCCCTGAACGGATAACAATCATGTACCATTCTGCCGATGCATTCATTGCCTTACCAGGAGGTCTGGGTACATTGGAAGAAATAGCTTGCGTGGCTTCTTGGTCATCTTTGGTCACAAATAAGAAACCCATTGGTTTGCTTAATATTAATGGTTATTTTAGTAATTTACTTTCATATTTAGATAATGCTGTGGATAATGGATTCATGTTTTCAGAGGCAAGGAGAACCATAATTTCTGCTACAACCATTGAAGATTTACTCAAAAAGCTACAAGCTTATGAGTGTTTATCTGCTACGGTTGTTTCGCAAACGCTCGGAAAAAGAAAAAGAGATATGGACGAGCAAGGAGTGGATTGCACTTTGTCTTTGTGACATTATCTAACATTTTGTTTGTTGTGTCTCAGTTATAATAAGTGGTTAGCAACCTCTGCAGGTAATATCTCCTAAATTCTACCTTTAAAATTTGACATTGGGGACAATGTCATATTTTAGTAGGGGGTAAGGGACATATTTTGCTAAAAAAAAAAAAAAAAATTTGTTGTGTTTTAAGACATTTAGAAGTATTCATTCTGAACAAGGTCTGAGTAAGGGAGACTTGAGACATACCTTGTCAGTTTGATTTAATCTTCTTCTAAAAAAAAAAAAAAAAAAAAAAAACAAAAAAAAAAAAAACAAAAAAAAAAAAGCATGTTTAGACTTAGTGTGTTTTTTTTTAGTTACTTTCAATACAATGATGAGATATGAATTGCATAAGTCTAAAACAGATTTATTAGTGAGAAGATTTTCATGAGAATTGAGCTTGATGTCAACCTTTTATGAGCCAATGTTAATATGATATGTTGATTGAGAAAGAAGCATGTTTAGACTTAATCTGACTTGTATAATCATCTTTGTGAGTTTTTGAGCCTATAATGATTGATGCATTATACAAATCAATCTAATTTCTTTCTTGAGTGCTCTTATGATTACATGATTCTCTAGAACTTGCTTTAAACCGTTTGAGACTATATTGATACATGTGACAACATGAATATGATAGAGGCATTAGGATTATAACCAGAGCCAAACAGCCATCCATTATTAATGTTCTACGAGAACATCCCCACTAGTGAGCCAATTTGAGCCTACATTAAATATGATGTTTTATTGGTAACCACAACTTACACCTAGCCTAAATATGCTTATATCCTTACCCTTGTTCTAAAGATGAATTTTATATTTTGAGACATATTGCAAAAAAACAAGGGATATTTTTATTTGAAAATTTGGGTTAGAAACAAAAGATAAATGTGGGGGAAGAAAAGAAAAGAAAAAGTCAAGAGAAAAAGAAAGGGATCATTGTCAAATACATTCCCATATTAAAAAAAAAAAAAAAAAAATCTTCTCTTGAACTTCTAGAAAAAGATGTTACAAAGTTGGTTAGAATGATGCAAAGGCTCAACATGAATATTTAGCCTATGTTATTATGTTCTTTATAAGAGTTTTGAGAAGTTTTATTTGTATGATCTTATTATGTCTCTAAAATCTATGAACTCTTTGGAACCTTTGTGATATCTTTATCCTTTTGTTCTTTAACCACATTATAACCCTTTGGCCCCATTACAACCTTGAATAAAGACCTCTTGATTTATGAAGTTGTATGATCTAAATAGTGGAGAATAGGTGGACAAGCAAGCATATGGTAGAAGTGTTTTCATGAGATTGATTGAGTGTAAACACTTTACCACTACTTTAAAGAGTGAAAATCAAGAGAGTATCCCATGTGAGAAGTTGAGATTAAGTTTGAATATACACTATTTTGATTGAAATATGTTATGTTATTATTGGCTTAACTCAAACTATTTACATTCAAGCAAGATCTTTTGTGAATTTCTTTAAGCTATTGATTAGTTTTTAAGACTTGTCCAATGATTATCTCTAATTTATATTGGAAGGATTAGTTATAATTATTATTTTTAGTTTTTCTTATGTCTTCAATGTTTGTGGGTATCGTCCTAGTAAACCCTCACGAGACTAAACTCGTCCACTAGGGACACCTAGGGGTTTAAAGGCTTGTGTCACATGCTAAGTGCCACCGTGATTTCCTACGAAAATGGATTAGATTAGATTTTCTTATTCTATTATTATTTTTTTTTATTGAGTCGTTGCTAGGGACTAGCAACAATCTAAGTATGGGGGTGTGATAACTCGTATAATTATATAGTTTTTAGTTATGTTTTATTATTGTTTTGTGTCAAATACGAGTTATTATTGTTTAGTCTAATTGTGTTTATGATCTTTTATATTTTTATGTAATTTGGTGTTTTTCACAAGTTTCTTTGAGTGATTTCAGATTACTAGAATTAAGGGCAAATCCAGTTCAGTTCCAGTTCCGACACCTTTTGCCATATCAGCTATATCTCGAGTTTCACTGAAGCAATAAGGCTGAACTTTGTATCCCTGCAAAGCTAAGAGGCATATCTATCGTTTTCATGTTTTACACTTCTTGAAACGGAGTCGTTTTCCCTAGCGAATTCGACCATCAAGTTGGCTGATGTGCAATGACGTCTGTTCTGCACCGTTTTGGTATTTTGACCATATCTTCCGATCCACGTGCGCAAATGATCTAATTCCAACGGCTATGGATCCGTAACTGATAGGGGTATATTTTTCTAGAAGACCATTTTATCAGATCGAGCCTCCAACATTGACAAAATCGACCATCAAGCTGGCTGATCAGAATTGTCATACAATATGACGAAAATTGTTAGAAAAATGCACCCACCTATTATACCTACCTTTGAAATTTGTAAAGCTTGTCTCTTGTCATTTAGCCCTCCAAAATGTGTATAAATAGAGGGCCTTGGATGAGTATTGGGATACATTATACATTGGTAGGATATTAGCCTTTGTAGTAAAATTCTCTAAGTTTTCTTCTTCTTTCCTTTCTCTAGTTTTCTTTTTTTATTTACTTATGCTTCTTACATTTCTTTTCATTTTATTCATATCTAGTATGTGTTGCTAATCATATTGTTGAGGTGATGAGGTGAAGCTCTTGGTAAATGCTAAGGTTAGTCTCTTAAACATGAGCTAAAATGAATCATCATTTATAAACACTAGTATAGATAATATTTTCTTTTGGTTTAAAATCATACTTGCAAAGTAGAGATCTTGATTCATTATTGACAATGAAAATGGCACAGTAAATGCTTGGTTTCATAACCTTGATTTGTTGTAGACATATACCTTGGCATAAGGAATGCTTGGACTCTTTTTATGAGTTTTGAGGACACCAAATGAACATAATATCATATGCTATGGACGTTGGACTGAATTGCTAAACCTTCCGATTGGAACCTCCCTTATGTGTGGATTTCAATTGTGTAATAAAACAAGATTAATCTTAGCATAACACCAAGAGTGGAGTCTCTAACCTCAACATCCTTTCTTATTGTTTTTTTATATCTTGTTTAATTGTTTTTATGTTATTTTGTTTATTTTGTTTTCTAATATCTTGTTTATCTTATTTTGTTGTTGATTCCCTAATATCTTGTTTACTTTCTTTGTCTTATATATTTATAAACTTATACTTATTAATACGCTTCCCTGTGGTTCGACCTCGGACACCCGAGAATTTATTACTTGAACATAACCTGCACTTGGGTTTACAACTCTTAATTGAGTTACCATCAGACGTGTAACGGTAAATGTCGTTCTATTGGGATTCCGTCCTCTAATCGAGATGATAAAATTGAATTCATTAAGGATGGACTGAGTAAGGAGAATTTGGGTAATATCCAACTTTCTCTTGAGACGCATCCTAGTGGAGACGTACAAAGAGAAATTCTTGATTTATGGCCACAATTCCAAAGGGAATGGCAACATCTTGGGAATCTGATGTTAAAAGACCCTGTTTGCCAGCTTGTAAGAAAACTGGATGGGAAGCATATCCTCGACTCATAGAAGGTGTTTAAGCCGTTCCTGGACGTAAAACCAGAGGAAGATGTGAGCCACAATCACAACTACAATAAATCACTTCTCAGCTTTTGGTTTGATTTGCAATAATTTCATTTCGGTTTAATTTACGTGTTGTTCGATTTGTGTAATTATTCTCGTTTTTTTTTGCATTGGTCTTTTACGGTTGATTTTTCTTCTCTTTTTGATTTTCTTCCTGAAATCACGCAAAAATCTTTTGTTAGGTTAACATTTTCTTCTGACAGGTCAAATACACTTTCGGCGACATTATTACTCTTGTCTGATTCACTACTCAGTCCTCTAAATATTACACCATGTACTCATTCTCTTTCAGGCACTCAAAAAAAAAATGGAAAGTACTTCGTCCCAGCGCATTGAAAAAATTTGTGTCTTTGGAGGTGCTTATCCAGGGAAAAATAAAATATTCACTGATGAAGCCATAAGAGTTGGAGTAATACTTGCCCAACAAAAGATCCAGTTGATTTATGGAGGCGGTAGTACGGGTTTAATGGGAGCAGTCGCTACAGCAGCACACGCCGGAGGAAGTCCAGTTCTAGGAATCGTGCCAAAACTATTCACAGATTTTTGTGGACCTACCGTGGGTAAGGAAATACAAGTCTGGAGTATCCCTGAACGGATAACAATCATGTACCATTCTGCCGATGCATTCATTGCTTTACCAGGAGGTCTGGGAACATTGGAAGAAATAGCTTGCGTGGCTTCTTGGTCATCTTTGGTCACAAATAAGAAACCCATTGGTTTGCTTAATATTAATGGTTATTTTAGTAATTTGCTTTCATATTTAGATAATGCTGTGGATAATGGATTCATGTTTTCAGAGGCAAGGAGAACCATAATTTCTGCTACAACCATTGAAGATTTACTCAAAAAGCTACAAGCTTATGAGTGTTTATCTGCTACGGTTGTTTCGCAAACGCTCGGAAAAAGAAAAAGAGATATGGACGAGCAAGGAGTGGATTGCACTTTGTCTTTGTGACATTATCTAACATTTTGCTTGTTGTGTCTCAGTTATAATAAGTGGTTAGCAACCTCTGCAGGTAATATCTCCTAAATTCTACCTTTAAAATTTGACATTGGGGACAATGTCATATTTTAGTAGGGGGTAAGGGACATATTTTGCTAATAAAAAAAAATTGTTGTGTTTTAAGACATTTAGAAGTATTCATTCTGAACAAGGTCTGAGTAAGGGAGACTTGAGACATACCTTGTCCGTTTGATTTAATCTTCTTCTTAAAAAAAAAAAAAAAAGCATGTTTAGACTTAGTGTGTTTTTTTAGTTACTTTCAATACTATAATGAGATATGAATTGCATAAGTCTAAAACAGATTTATTAGTGAGAAGATTTTCATGAGAATTGAGCTTGATATCAACCTTTTTATGAGCCAATGTTAATATGATATGTTGATTGAGAAAGAAGCATGTTTAGACTTAATTTGACTTGTATAATCATCCTTGTGAGTTTTTGAGCCTATAATGATTGATGCATTATACAAATCAATCTAATTTCTTTCTTGAGTGCTCTTATGATTACATGATTCTCTAGAACTTGCTTTAAACCGTTTGATACTATATTGATACATGTGACAACATGAATATGATAGAGGCATTAGGATTATAACCAGAGCCAAACAGCCATCCCTTATTAATGTTCTAAGAGAACATCCCCACTAGTGAACCAATTTGAGCCTACATTAAATATGTTGTTTTATTGGTAACCACAACTTACACCTAGCCTAAATATACTTATATCCTTACCCTTGTTCTAAAGATGGATTTTTATATTTTGAGACATATTAAAAAAAATAAAATAAATAAGGGATACTTTTTGAAAATTTGGGTTAGAACGAAAGATAAGTGTGGGGGAGGAGAGAGGCAAAAGTCAAGAGAAAAAGAAAGGGATCATTGTTAAATACATTCCCATATTCAAAAAAAAAAATATATCTTCTCTTGAACTTCTAGTTAAAGTAAAGAAAAAGATGTTACAAAGTTGGTTAGAATGAAGCAAAGGCTCAACATGAATATTTAGCCTATGTGACTATGTACTTGTAAAGAGTTTTGAGAAATTTATTTGTATGATCTTATTATGTCTCTAAACTCTATGAACTCTTTGGAACCTTTGTGATATCTTTATCCTTTTGTTCTTTAACCACATTATAACCCTTTGGCCCCATTACAACCTTGAATAAAGACCTCTTGATTTATGAAGTTGTATGATCTAAATAGTGGAGAATAGGTGGACAAGCAAGCATATGGTAGAAGTGTTTTCATGAGATTGATTGAGTGTAAACACTTTACCACTACTTTAAAGAGTGAAAATCATGAGAGTATCCCATGTGAGAGGTTGAGATTAAGTTGAATATGCACTATTTTGATTGAAATATGTTATGTTAATATTGGCTTAACTCATTTATTTACATTCAAGCATGAATTTTTGTGAAATTCTTTGAGCTATTGATTAGTTTATAAGACTTGTTCAAAGATTGTCTCTAATTTATATTGAAAGGATTAGGAGTAAATATTTTTAGTGTATGTAGTTTACTTATATTTTAGTTTTTCAATGTTTGTGGGTATCGTTCTAGCAAACCCTCACGAGACTAAACTCGTCCACTAGGGACACCTAGGGGTTTAAAGGCTTGTGTCACATGCTAAGTGCCACCGTGATTTCCTACGAAAATGGATTAGATTAGATTTTCTTATTTTATTTTTATTGAGTCGTTGCTAGGGACTAGCAACAATCTAAGTGTGGGGGTGTGATAACTCGTATAATTATATAGTTTTTAGTTATGTTTTATTATTGTTTTGTGTCAAATACGAGTTATTATTGCTTAGCCTACTTGTGTTTATGATCTTTTATATTTTTATGTAATTTGGTGTTTTTCATGAGTTTCTTTGAGTGATTTCAGATTACTAGGTTAAATCAAGAATTAAGGGCAAATCCAATTCAGTTCCAGTTCCGACACCTTTTGCCATATCAGCTATATCTGGAGTTTCACTGAAGCAATAAGGCTGAAATTTTAACCGTGCAAATTTAAGAGGCATATCTATCTTTTTCATGTTTTACACTTCTTGAAACGGAGTCGTTTTCCCTACCGAAATCAACCATCAAGTTGGCTGATGTGCAATGACGTCTGTTTTGCACCGTTTTGGTATTTTGACCATATCTGCCGATCCACATGAGCAAATGATCTAATTCTAACGGCTATGGATCAGTAACTGATAGGGGCATATTTTTCTAGAAGACCATTTGATCAGATCGAGCCTCCAACATTGACAAAATCGACCATCAAGCTGGCTGATCAGAATTGTCATACAACATGACGAAAATTGTTAGAAAAATGCACCCACCTATTATACCTACCTTTGAAATTTATAAAGCTTGTCTCTTGTCATTTAGCTCTCCAAAATGTGTATAAATAGAGGGCCTTGGATGAGTATTAGCATACATGATACATTGGTAGGATATTAGCCATTGTAATAAAATTCTCTAAGTTTTCTTCTTCTTTCCTTTCTCTAGTTTTCTTTTTCTTTATTTACTTATGCTTCTTACATTTCTTTTCATTTTATTCATATCTAGTATGTGTTGCTAATCATATTGTTGAGGTGATGAGGTGAAGCTCTTGGTAAATGCTAAGGTTAGTCTCTCAAACATGAGCTAAAATGAATCATCATTTATAAACACTAGTATAGATAATATTTTCTTTTGGTTTAAAATCATACTTGCAAAGTAGGGATCTTGATTCATTATTGACAATGAAAATGGCACAGTAAATGCTTGGTTTCATAACCTTGATTTGTTGTAGACATATACCTTGGCATAAGGAATGCTTGGACTCTTTTTTATGAGTTTTGAGGACACCAAATGAACATAATATCATATGCTATGGACGTTGGACAATTTGGACTGAATTGCTAAACCTTCCGATTGGAATCTCCCTTATGTGTGAATTTCAATTGTGTAATAAAACAAGATTAATCTTAGCATAATACCAAGAGTGGATTCTCTAACCTCAACATCTTTTCTTATTGTTTTTTATATCTTGTTTAATTGCTTTTATGTTATTTTGTTTATTTTGTTCTTTAATATCTTGTTTTGTTGTTGATTCCCTAATATCTTGTTTACTTTCTTTTTTTTTATATATTTATAAACTTATACTTACTAATACGCTTCCCTGTGGTTCGACCTCGGACACCCGAGAATTTATTACTTGAACATAACCTGCACTTGGGTTTACAACTCTTAATTGAGTCTCCATCACCTGTCTTTGCTACTCAAAAACCCGAATCTAAAAGTGATGAGGAATGAGAATTTGAGAATCAGCAGGTGTGTGCTTTTATTCGCCAATTTGTTGAGGAAAATGTTTACAATCACATTGATCAAGAGACACATGCACGCACATTGTGGAACAAGCTTGAAAACTTGTATGCTTTAAAGTCTGGCAATAACAAGTTGTTCATGCTTAAAAAGATGATGGAACTGAAGTATAAAGAAGGAACAACTGTGGCTGATCACTTGAATGATTTTCAAGGAGTTATGAATCAGTTAATTGGTATGGGCATCAAATTTGAGGATGAAGTAGTAGGGCTTTGGTTGCTTGCTACTCTACCGGATTCTTGGGAAACATTTCGGGTTTCACTTATTAATTCTGCTCCTAATGGTGTAGTAACTTTGGAACTTGCCAAGAATGGTGTTTTGAATGAAGAAGTGAGAAGAAAGTCTCAGGGTTCTTCATCACAGTTTGAGGTTCTAGTTACGGATAATAGGGGGAGAAGTAGGAGCAAAAATGAAACGGGTAGAGATAAAAGCCGAAGCAAGTCAAGATCAAGATTTAAAAATGTTGAGTGCCATCATTGTGGCAAAATGGGCCATATCAAGAAATATTGCTACAAGTGGAGGAAAGAGAACAAAGGTGGTAGTGATAAACAAGAGAAGAGGGATCATGGAAAGAATGATCGTGTTACTACTGCTACCTCTGATGATCTGTTGGTTACTTGTGATGAGAATGTGATCAACTTAGCATGCGACGAGACAAGTTGGGTAATAGACACTGGTGCTTCACTTCATGTCACGTCTAGGAAGAAATTCTTCACATCTTATACGCCTGGTAATTTTGGGGTATTGAAGATGGGTAATGATGGCTTAGCACATGTTGTTGGCATGGGAGATGTCTGTTTGGAAACTAACAATGGAACAAAGTTGACGCTAAAAAATGTCAGACATGCACCGGATATTCGTTTGAATTTGATTTCAGCGGGAAAGCTAGATGATGAGGGATTTTGTAACACCTTCAGTGATGGTCAGTGGAAATTGACTAGAGGCTCATTCGTTGTGGCTCGAGGAAAGAAGTGTTCAAATTTATATTTGATGCAGTCTTCAATTTCCAGAGGCATTGTTAATGTGACGGAAAATGATAATTCAACTGTGCTATGGCATAAACGGCTTAGTCACATGAGTGAAAAGGGGCTTAATTGTCTGGCCAAGAAGAATCAACTTTCTGGGTTGAAGAATGCTACACTGAAGAATTGTGCTCATTGTTTGGCTGGAAAACAAAGAAGAGTTTCATTTAAGAGTCATCCTCCTTCAAGAAAATCAGATTTGCTAGAGTTGGTACATTCCGATGTTTGTGGTCCTTTGAAAGTAAGGTCGTATGGTGGTGCATTTTATTTCGTGACTTTTATTGATGACCATTCAAGAAAACTTTGGGTCTATACTTTGAAAACAAAAGACCAAGTGCTTGATGTGTTCAAACAGTTTCAGGCTTCAGTTGAAAGGCAAACTGGGAAGAAGTTGAAGTGCATCCGTTCTGATAACGGCGGCGAATATAGTGGACCATTTGATGATTATTGTCGTGCACAGGGAATCAGACATCAAAAGACACCTCCTAAGACACCACAGTTGAATGGCTTAGCCGAAAGAATGAACAGAACATTGATTGAGAGAGTCAGATGTTTGCTCTCAGATGCAAAGTTACCTAGATATTTTTGGGGTGAATCTTTGTATACAGTGGCACATGTGATTAATTTGTCTCCAAGTGTTCCTTTGCAAGGTGATGTTCCAGACAAAGTTTGGTTTGGTAAGGATATGTCATATGATCACCTGCGTGTGTTCGGTTGCAAGGCTTTTGTACATGTTCCAAAGGATGAGAGGTCAAAGTTAGATGCCAAGACTCGTCAATGTATCTTTGTTGGTTATGGTCAAGATGAATTTGGATACAGGTTATATGACCCAGTTGAAAAGAAGCTTGTTAGAAGCAGAGATGTTGTTTTTGTTGAGGATCAGACTATTGATGACATTGACAAGGCGGAGAAAACCGATCCACATAATAGTGATGACTTGACCGCCATGGATCCAATTCCTCTAACCCCTCCGCCAAATCAAGTTGAGGATGGCATGCAAGAAGATGTCCATGATGACCAGCAGGGTATGGGTGATTTTGATGCTCCCATGGATAGTGTTGTGAATGATCAACACCAAGGACCTATATCTCCACCAGCAGTTCCACTTCGGAGGTCTACTAGAGATCGACAGCCTTCTGTGAGGTATTCTTCTGATCAGTATGTTCTTTTAACTGATGGGGAAGAACCGGAGTGTTATGAAGAGGCTATGGGGAGTGAATGCAAAGATTAGTGGGTTGATGCTATGAAAGATGAGCTTAAATCTTTACATGACAACCATACGTTTGAGCTGGTGAAATTGCCTAAGGGTAAAAGAGCTTTGAAAAATCGGTGGGTTTACAGGTTGAAGCAAGAAGAGAATTCTTCAACTCCACGATACAAAGCTAGATTGGTCGTCAAGGGTTTCAGTCAGAAAAAGGGGATTGATTTTGAGGAAATATTCTCTCCAGTTGTAAAAATGTCCTCTATCAGATCTATATTGAGTTTGGCATCCTATTATGACTTGGAAGTCGAGCAAATGGATGTGAAAACTGCTTTTCTTCATGGTGATTTAGAAGAAGAGCTTTACATGGAGCAGCCAGAGGGTTTCATTGCACAAGGAAAAGAGGACTATGTGTGCAAATTAAAGAAGAGCTTGTATGGTTTGAAGCAAGCTCCGAGGCAATGGTACAAGAAGTTTGAGTCTGTTATGGGGGAGCATGGCTACAAGAAGACTACTTCTGATCATTGTGTTTTTGTCAAGAAATTCTCTGGTGATGATTTTATTATTTTGTTGCTCTATGTTGATGATATGCTTATTGTTGGTCGTAATGCTTCTAAGATTAATATGTTGAAGCAAGAGTTGAGTAAATCCTTTGCGATGAAGGACTTGGGGCCAGCAAAGCAAATTCTTGGCATAAGGATCACACGTGATAGAAATGCCAAGAAATTGTGGTTATCACAAGAGAAGTACATTGAAAAAGTACTTCAAAGGTTTAGTATGGACAAAGCTAAAGTGGTGAGCACTCCTCTTGCTACACACTTTAGATTGAGTGTCAAGCAGAGTCCTTCCACAAGAGAAGAGAAGGAAGACATGCAGAAGGTTCCTTATGCTTCAGCCGTGGGTAGTTTGATGTATGCAATGGTATGCACAAGACCTGACTTAGCTCATTCTGTTGGCACCGTCAGTCGGTTTCTTTCTAATCCAGGCAGAGAGCATTGGAATGCAGTGAAGTGGATTATGAGATATCTTCGGGGTACTTCCAACTTGAAACTTTGCTTCGGCCATGAGAAACCTGTTCTAGTTGGTTATACAGATTCTGATATGGCTGGAGACATTGACTCCAGAAAGTCCACTTGGGGTTACTTAATTACTTCTGCAGGGGGAGCTGTGGCTTGGCAATCCAGATTGCAAAAATGTGTTGCATTGTCCACTACTGAGTCAGAGTTCATTGCAGTGACCGAAGCGTGCAAGGAGTTGCTTTGGATGAAGAGATTTATGCAAGAACTTGGCTTTACCCAAGAGAGGTATGTTTTATTTTGTGATAGCCAGAGCGCTATTCATCTTGGTAAGAATTCAACCTTTCATGCTAGGTCTAAACATATCGATGTAAGGTATCATTGGATACGAGATGTTCTCGATGCTAAATTGTTAGAACTTGAGAAAATTCATACTGATGATAATGGTGCTGATATGTTGACTAAAGCCTTACCAAGAGAAAAGTTTGAAATATGTTGTTTGATCGCCGGGATGGCGAACACCTCCACATAGTCGGGAGGGGGAGATTGGTTTCTGCCCATCACACTGGTATCAGAGCTTTGATTGTGTTGTTGTGTAATTATGGAGGCTGGCACAAGTAGAATGATTGTTTTGAATGGCACAAATTATCAATTGTGGCAGAATAAAATGAAAGACCTGTTATTTGTGAAGTCTTTGCATCTTCCTGTCTTTGCTACTCAAAAACCCGAATCTAAAAGTGATGAGGAATGGGAATTTGAGAATCAACAGGTGTGTGCTTTTATTCGCCAATTTGTTGAGGAAAATGTTTACAATCACATTGATCAAGAGAAACATGCACGCACATTGTGGAACAAGCTTGAAAACTTGTATGCTTTAAAGTCTGGCAATAACAAGTTGTTCATGCTTAAAAAGATGATGGAACTGAAGTATAAAGAAGGAACAACTGTGGCTGATCACTTGAATGATTTTCAAGGAGTTATGAATCAGTTAATTGGTATGGGCATCAAATTTGAGGATGAAGTAGTAGGGCTTTGGTTGCTTGCTACTCTATCGGATTCTTGGGAAACATTTCGGGTTTCACTTATTAATTCTGCTCCTAATGGTGTAGTAACTTTGGAACTTGCCAAGAATGGTGTTTTGAATGAAGAAGTGAGAAGAAAGTCTCAGGGTTCTTCATCACAGTCTGAGGTTCTAGTTACGGATAATAGGGGGAGAAGTAGGAGCAAAAATGAAACGGGTAGAGATAAAAGCCGAAGCAAGTCAAGATCAAGATTTAAAACTACAAACCCTCATACAAGTAAAACCTGGTTACCCAAAAGCAAGCATTCACCCACAACAAGCATTCGAATAAGAAAAGAAAAAGACACAATATTTTTTACGTGGTTCGACCCTTCTTGGCCTACATCCACGATCCCATAAGGATAACATCACTACAACAAGTAGCTTTTGCACGGATAAAACTACAAACCCTCATACAAGTAGCTTTTGAATGGATTAAGCTACAAACCCTCTTACAAGTAGCTTTTGAATGGATTAAGCTACAAACCCTCAAATTAAACACTATGACTCACCACCGGATAATCCTAATACAAGAGTATAGACTATCTCTCACAAGGGTGGTGGGTGAGTTCAACCAAAGCCTAAGCTCTCTACTTATAAGGTGAAAGCCCCCTTGGCTTAACATAAGCAAGCTATGTGGGATTGGGACTTGACTCAAAAATACTCAACATATCCTCCCTTGAGTCAAAGTCCCAATAACCACTTGGCAGGAACTCGACAACTCTTCTTCCTTGAACAAAGCTTCTCTCCTTACTCGAACTCGAACAAAAAAAAAACTCTTGGCAGCTCGCAGCATCTCTCCTTGCTTGAACCAAAAGCTTTTAGGCAACTCCTCCCTCGAACCATAAGCTCTGATACCAGTTGTTGGGAAAAATAAAACCTGGTTACCCAAAAGCAAGCATTCACCCACAACAAGCATTCGAATAAGAAAAGAAAAAGACACAATATTTTTTATGTGGTTCGACCCTTCTTGGCTTACATCCACGATCCCATAAGGATAACATCACTACAACAAGTAGCTTTTGCACGGATAAAACTACAAACCCTCATACAAGTAGCTTTTGAATGGATTAAGCTACAAACCCTCTTACAAGTAGCTTTTGAATGGATTAAGCTACAAACCCTCTTACAAGTAGCTTTTGAATGGATTAAGCTACAAACCCTCAAATTAAACACTATGACTCACCACTGGATAATCCTAATACAAGAGTATAGACTATCTCTCACAAGGGTGGTGGGTGAGTTCAACCAAAGCCTAAGCTCTCTACTTATAAGGTGAAAGCCCCCTTGGCTTAACATAAGCAAGCTATGTGGGATTGGGACTTGACTCAAAAATACTCAACACTCATATATAATAGATGATTGCCCCTTGATGAGGGTTCCCCATATCCATCCCCAATCATGTAACTATTATTTAAACATATATAATAAAGGTGTTTACACACGTCATCGACATGTAAAAATCATTTATTTTGACATTTAATGTAAGAACATCTAATTTTATATCCCTATTAACAAACTTCATCTAAGAATATGAAAAATATAGAACTCTTCAATTCCGTTCAAAAACTCATTAGTAATGTACCAGTAACTAATAAAACATTTAAGACTTATCCATATCCATTTTAAGCCTAATCCATTGATCAAAACAAATAAAAGAAGCCATAGTAAACCAAAATCGAAGACATTAAATTATCCTAAATACATATGTTCTGTATATATTCAAACTATTGGACACCAATAGACCTGTTCATGGCCGGGAAGCCCGGCCCGTATTGGACCGGGTCTGGGTTTGATATTTTTGTTCCTGGTCGGCCTGGCCCGGAACAGTGTTTTTTATTATAATAATATTATTTAATTTAATTTTAATAATAAAAATATAAAAAAAATAAAAAAAAATATTTTTTTAATCAATGAACAATAATTTTGGCCCTAACGGGCTGGCCTGACCCAAGGCCGGGCCTGAGCAAAGAATATGAAAAAAAATCGGGTCGCGGTCCAGCCCAGCCCAGCCCATTAGCAGGTCTAGACACCAACATCATCCTTGAAATTTAAAAAAAAACAATATAAGCAAAAAATTATAATAAACAAAATAAATAAAACAACCACCATCATCATTTCTGAGTGTTAATTATTAATTGTATCAGTCAATTGTAATTAGATTATTAGAGTAATCTTAATGATTATGATTCAAATTATGATTCTGATATTATTCAGATTACGATTCTAATATTATTCAGATTACGATTCTGATATTGTAATTATTACTGTAGTTATTATTTCCTTAATTGGTGAGAACTCTCATGTATAAATAGGACACTCCTATATAGACTTTTACACAATTCAATAATACAAAAACTTTTTATCTTGTGACACTGGGCAAGCAACATAAGCAAAAAGTTATCAAGGAAGCAACACAAATTTCTACGACATCAACACAAAGATTAAAAAGTTAAACCAAAATAACTACAACCAAATTGTAAATTCCAAATTTCTAAAATCATACAAATATTGAAACTCTACTTATGTTTAAATTCCAACAATCATACAAATATCATCAAAGCATTTGTTTTAATTTCTAAATTACCTAAATGTGTAAATTAATTCTAAGAAATTTACTAAATTAAAAAAAAAAAAAATTCTAAAATTTCCTAAATTCATACAAATTTCTTTAAATGTAATAATTTTTAAAATCCAATTAATTAACTATTACTTATAAATTCCAACATTCAAACAAATATAGTGAAAAAAATGAATACATAAATAATTAAACTTATAAATAAGAATTTAAAATTACACAAAAAATTACCATCTGTAATTTCTTTTTTGTAACTTCAAGTCCAGCAAAATTAAAACAACTAACATAAATTAATTACAAAAAATTAAAAAAAAAACTCAAAATTAAAAAAAAAAACAAAACAAAATTGAAATATCTTTTTTTTTTTTTTGTGGAGGGAGAGCCGAAGAGGGAGGGGGTTGAGGTGCGTGACAAGGGACGAAAACTTCAATAGCTAATATAAAAATTGAAATTTTTATTTAAATTTTTTTTACAAAATATCTTATTTTTTAGACAAATTTTTGTGCAAAAAAGTTTTGGCATTAAAAAAATTTCTTCATTTTTTTACGAATTTCTGACAGAAATTTTCTATCTAAACTTCACTTTTGCAGTTACTTTTTTCCCTAGTAAAAACCCTTTTCCTTGTTGTGAGATTTTACTTGTAAAATATCTTCAATTATATTGGTAATTTGTTAATCAATTAAATCCGTATTATACAAATATATTTTTATGGAAATATAAAAATAAATAATAATATAAAATTAAGATATAATCATAGTTAATCTAATTATAAACAAAATAAACAATTATATTTTCTATTGCATAAGTTACACGTGGAAACGAGGGTCCACATTGTCTATAGAGGAAAGCTGATATTCTAATCTTACCTCTGACCGACCTTTGCAGTATCATTTTCAGTTGCCCGTTAAAAGAGCAAATTAAAATGTACTATATCTGTTTAAGAGTCGAATTATTTATTTAAATTCGAAGGTCTATTCGATATTTGAGAGAGTTTGAATAAAAATATTATGTCCAAAATATTAATTTAGGTAAAAAAATGAGACTCGTTTAAAAAATAGACCAAACCTTAAATCCAATAATTAAGATCTGAATCCAATCAAACTAATTTTATATTAATATAATATATTATTTTTATATCTATATATATTATAATTTATATTATATAAAGAATATATATAAATTATAACAATGTTTGTTTATAAAGTGGTGCTGTGGTTAGGGGTGTTCATTCGGTTAATTCGGTTAATAACCGAACCGAATTACCCAAAACCGAATTAATCGAATTTTTTTTTTCTTCAATTAACCGTTAACCGAACCGAATAATTAATTCGGTTAATTAACCGAACCGAAATTATTTCGGTTAATTCGGTCGGTTTCCGAATTAACCGAAATAAATAAAAAATTTATTTTGCTAACCTATTTTTTACATAATTTTGTATCCAAATTATCCATCCAAGTCCAACAATTCAAAATCCAAAAGCAAAGCATATTATAAAATCCAAATATGAAACAAACACAGCTAGAAAAAATGATAAAACATGAACATTACATAGTCTCAAAGACTCAAAAATATATCTAAATTAATATATAAATTAATTTGTAGTTTTTAATATATAAATTAAATAGGAAAGGTTATTAGGGTTTTTAGTTTTTAATATATAAATTGATTTTAAAAAAAATATATATATATCTAAACTCATAAAATCTTGTTGTTTTAAGCATTTCAGTTAATTCGTGTAATTCGATTATTTTCGCTTAACCGAACCGAATTAACTGAAAACCGAAATTTTTCAAAACCATTAACCGTTAACCGAACCGAATTTTATTCGATTAACCGATTAACCGAACCGAATTAAAATTCATCGATTAATTCGGTTAAAACCGAATTATGCACACCCCTAGCTGTGGTGCTTGAATCTGTTCTAGACGCCTACATGGTGTTTTGTCTGGTGTTGTATTTGACTGTTCTGTATGTGAGTCTCAGATTTTATATGGTCCCAGTTAGTGTTGTTGAGGGCTGTAATGTGATGGGGTATCCATTTACTATTAATAAAATCAAATCATTTAGCAAAAAAAAAAAAATATAATATTATAATATAATATAAATATTTAAAAATATATTAAATTATTTATGTTTTAAAATTTAATAAAAAAATTAAATAAAAATAATATATTTATTTGATTTTTTAAAATATATGAGCGGGTCTAAACAGGTTTGGACTACCCATTTATAAATATAAGTGAGTTTGAGCAAAATTTGAAACTTATATTTCGGACCGGACTTGAACAATTATATTTGATATTGATACTATATTTAGACTCGACCCGAACCTGATCCGGCCAAGCCATGAACACCTTTAAACAATTACTATTATTCTTATTTTATATTTAAAAATTAAACTTAATTACTAGAATTAAAATCCAATGCCGTAAGCAAATATTGTTACTATAATAATAATAAATACAAAATTACAAGCCGAATTCCGTGTAAATTTAAGAAACTTTGCTAATTACTGATTTGGACGTCTCTCTTGCTTTCAAAATATTGATAATTTCAATTTATTCCTCTTCTAGACAAATTAGTATTTCTTTTCACTTTGCTACCAACTTTAATTAATAAGAACCAATTAATCAGCCAAAATTGGACTAAGAATTTCCATGTCTTAGGCTTTCTAGAGTTTCCAAAATGCCTGTTGCTGGAAAATAACGTAAAAAATCATGATTCATGAGAGGAAAGAAAAATTATAAAATTAAGAATATTGATTTCTTCAAGCACATTGAAATTTGAAAATATTGCATATCATTTAAGCTACATTTGGCTGGTGGTTTTGTTTTTATTTTTTATCTTGTTATTTATTCATTATTTTCAGTTCACTTTTATTAAAAAGTAAAAAATAAAAATATTTACCAAACGGAACCTTAAAATCAATGTAACCAAATATTTAAGCAAATTCTACCGGAGTTTAATCTGTTGGTTGACTTTAATGTAGATCTGCTTAAAAGTCGGGTTACTCGTTCAAGTCCGAAGGTTCGTCCATATTTTGGAGGGTTTGGACAAAAATATTAGGCTCGAAATATAGGCTTGTGGAAAAATGAGACTCATTTAGAAAATGGACCGGGCATTGACTCCAACAATCAAGACTCGAGTCCGGCCCGTTTTTCATTTATATAATATATTATTTTATATGTTATATGTTATATAATTTATATCCTATAAAAAATAAATATATATAATATTAGAGTGTAAACATTTAAAAATATGTTAAGTTATTTATATTTTAAAACTTAATAAAAGAAAAAAAGAAGATAAAATTACTAAAAATTAAATAATAAAAAAATATTTATTTAATTTTAAAAAAAAATATGGACGGACCTAAACGGACTTGGACTATCCATTTACAAATATGAGCAGATTTGACCAGAATTTGAGATTCATATTTCGAGTCGAGCAGTGCTTGAATAAGTATATATGATGTTGATACCATACTTAAATCCGACCCGACCCATGAACACCTATACTACAATGCAATTGTTGGAACTAAAATGATATGATTAGCATTAGCACAATAAATCAATTCACGATTTGAGGATGATTAATTAGTAAATAAACTATTAGGAAAATATCAAAGTCTAATTTAATTTCACTTTTTAGGATAGGAGCATTTTTTAAAAATATGTATGAATTTCTTGTACTCTAACCAATTCGTTGAGATAAAAACGTTATATACATTCGAATATTGACCAATCTAGTCTACTAATTTAAAATGGGTGGTTAAATAAATACTAATTAAGAGAAGGAATTAACTAAAAAAATCAATGCGCACTATCGCAAAAAGTAACCTGCTATATATATATATATAGAGAGAGAGAGAGATTATATATGGATAGATGATAGTTCCTCTCTCTATATATATAAAAGAGAAATCCATTTATATTGATATAAAATTAAATTAATTTTACATATTTTTATAATTTTTTATACTATTTACATTTTAACACATTAACCGTTGAATTTAACAATATAATTGTACTCGTCGTGCACGTAAAGTTTCGAACCGATTTGATATCTCTATCATATCGACCGAGAATACTGTTTTTTAATATCTATTTAACGGTTGAAAGTTGTTTATATTAAACAAATAGTTAGACATTTTTAATTTACTCGAAACTCAACGTGCATGATATACGTGAATAGAACATGAAATATGACGGTTGGATTAAATAAATATAAATCATATAAAAAATTATAAAAATATATAAAACTAATTTAATTTTACACTAATATAAATAAATTCTTCCTCATATATAAAATATGACTATCAAGTCTCTAGTCTCTACCATCCAACTTTTGTTTTTGTTTAAGTTAACTTAATCATGATTGTCTGTTTCTCATCACTTTTTAAGACGTTATAATTGTAACCAAAATAATACAATGGTCAAAGTATTTAAAAAGTCTTTATATTATATCATCTAATATAAATTAATCTCTTTATTATAAAACTGAATAATTTAGTTTCTGTACTTTTAAAATTAGAGTAAAAAAGTAAAATCACTAATTAGTATAACAGAAACTGTTAAAAAAGCTGACATGATATTTAACCTTGTGTTTATTTGATGACGTGAATGTCAAATATTGACGTGACACCAATAAAATATATTATTTTAAGCTGACGTGGACAACATAACAAACTAAATTAGCAAAAATACCATATCAAATTATTTTTTGCCAACTTAGTTTGTTATTTTGTCTACGTTAGCTTAAAATAATATATTTTATTAATTTCACATCATCAAATAAACACAAGGTTAAATGTCACATCAGCTTTTTTAACAGTTTTCGTTACACTAGTTAGTGATTTTACTTTTTTACTTCAGTTTTAAAAGTACAGGGACTAAATTACTCAGTTTTATAGTAGATGGACTAATTTGCATTAGATGGTATAATACAGAGACTTCCTAGGTACTTTGACCACAATACAATTCATGAAACATGTATGTAATAAGTCGAATTTGAACTCGTTTAAAAATATTTGAAAATATGAACTCACTTAAATTCGATTTGATTAAAAAAATTAAAGATTTAACTCGAGAAAATTCAACTTGAAATGACATGAATTTAAAAAATTTAAACTACAAGCAATCCAAATTCGAAAAAATTCGCGCAAATCCGAACTCTGCCCAAACTCGAAAGAATCTAAATCTAAGAAAATTTGAACCCAAAAAATCTCAAATCTAAAATAATTTAAATTCAAAATGACTCTAACTCAAAATGCTCGAATCCAAACCGGTCGGAATACGTCCGTTTGCCAGCTTTACATGGAACTGCATCATCTCCATCTTTTCTATTATTATTCATTAATTATACCATTAAGCTCTTTTGATAGTTATACCATTTTAATTAATTAGAGTTTTTTAAATTACAATTCTTTCTTTATGGAGTAGTACTTGATATATAAAACAAAAAAAAATAGAAACAGTTTTTTTTATCATTATTATATTTCCTTTGGTAGATAAAGGTAGCATCATCGTTTTAGTTTCTAAACTTTGAATTTCTTCGATCGCTACTCTTTTCTGTGTGCACGTATTTCATCCAATAACGACAACAGAAAAGAAAAGAAAAGATGGATAGGATTGTTTAATTTGTTCACTCCTTTTGCGCAAGAAATATATCCTGAAGCTATACCGGTTTTATTTTTTAAAGGACCCAAGTCTAGAGATACGAAAGAATTGCAAATGTTGGAAACTCGTAAAAATCCACTTCTCAAAGAAATAAGTAAACCATTTTAACTTTTACTTGCTTATTAGGTATAATGAATTACGTTAAGCAACAAGTACTACTCTTTTAATTTAATTTAATTTTCTTATTTTGGTGTGTGTGGTGGTTAGTGGGGAAAAGGAAAAATGTGCATTAGGTTTTATATATATATATATATATATATATATATATATATATATATATACCCATTGATGAGCTTAGAAGTTAGATATGACATAATGACATGAAAATAGGACCTGAATTTGGCATTTATCACATCCTTACGTTATATTACTACTAGTAATTCTAATTTCCATTCCTAGATTGCTTTTCAACAGGGGTTTCATTAGTTACATATGTATATATAGCCATATATTAATGCTAAGGGTCACGAAAATCACAAATAAGGAATAAATATATATATATATATATATATAATGGTAGCCAAAAATAAAAAGTTTATTAGGAGCTAAACCACTATCACTCTTTCCTTTTGGTAATCAAAGGAAGGATGATATCCACCTGAAATTTGGTTAAAATTTATCTATGAAAAGTAATTAACTTTACAAAGATTAATTGTAATTCTTTGTTCTTTATACCTTGAAAAAAAAAGTATACCTTCCACTCGTGGGAGGAGCCGTTCCAATACATGCAGTCTAGCTACTACTATATTTCCTTCATGGTAATTGTTTTATTACTCATTGTAGACATCGAATTTTATCCGGGTTCTAATTTTTTTTATTAAAAATAAGAGAAACCCCAACAAAAAAAAAAATCAGAAAATCAAGAAAAAAAAGGGGATAATTTCGAAACAAAAAAAGAAAAGAAAAGAGAAAATGAAAAAAAAAATCAGAAAATTCGAAATTAAAAAGAATTAAAAAAAAAAACAAGTTTGGATTGAAATGAAATTCTTCTTTGGATTGAACTTGGATTCTAAGAGTTTTGATTGGAACAAAAAATCCCTCTTGATCAGATTAAAATTCCTAACTAGAGTAGAACTCAATTTCTTTCTCTATATAATGAACCCAAGCATCACAATAATAAAAAAAGACAAGCAGAAAGCATATACAAATTTCGAAATACAAGAGAAGATCAGTAGAAAAAAAATATTTTTTTATGAAAAAATTCGAAATTTGAGAGTGAGTGTTAGAGTTTGTTTTGAAAAGATTTTTGTGAGGGAAAGTCTAGCTTTTAATTAGAGGAAGCATAGGCTAGAAGGTGGTGACCATTCGACTGTCAACGGAGTAGATCGGAGAAGGTAAAATTTCGAGTTTTGGTTTTAGATCTAGAAAAATTTAGAGAGATTTGGGTGAAACTAATTTGGTGTTTGAGTTGAGGAGATTGAGAGGAATTTTTTAAGAATTTTTCTGGAATTTTTCGACCACCGGCGGCGACGACAGCGGCACCCACCTGAATCTGGGTTCTGATCAGTGATCTTGAGAGGAAGAAATTTCAGAGAAAAAAAGAGATTTTTTTTTTCTAAAAAATAGGTAAGAATGACAAAAAAAATTCTGTTTTAGCTAGCAGCTGGCGGGTCGGGCCAGGCGGCCTGCGCGCTACCTGTGCCTGGGTCCGACCTGTATGCTGCTGACTTTTTTTTTTTTTTTTTTGTATTTTGTATTTTATTTATTTTATATTTATTACTAATTGGATTTTAAGTTTTTTTTTTTTGCAGGTTTTGTTTTTGTGAATTAATTATTATTTATTTACTAATTATTTATTATTAAATATTTTATTAACTAATTTTTTAAATAAAAAACTATTATTTATTTTAGTAATTATATTATAATTATATTTATTTAGTATTATTAACCATTTATTTATTTTTTGATAAAAATATTCTAATTAATTAAGTTTTAATTTTAATTGAAGATTATTTATTTTTTTTAAATTAATAAATTGAGATTTTTCCAATGATGAAATTCAAAGAAATTATGAATAGTTGATTTCTGAGAAATTTCTAGGTGAGAGAATTTTCTTAAAAATTCTCCAGAATGAATGGAAGGATTTTTTAAGAGATTATTTTCAATACTAATAAAGATCGAAATTTATTTCTTTTAAATAATTAATTTTCTATCTCTTCATTTTCTCAAGATAATTTTCCATAATAAATGCTTAATTTAAATTGAAAGATAAATTAAGATTTTTTTTGAAGATGAAATTCAAGAGAGTCGCGAATGGTTGACTTTTAAGAAATTTCTAAGTGAGAAAAATTCTTTTAAAAATTCTCCAGAACGAATGGAAGAATATTCTAAGGGATTTTTTATTTATTTTAAAGATCATAATTTAGTTTTCGAACAAATATTAATAAAAATGTGGATTAATTTTGGAAGATTAATTTAAGAGAAATAATTTTGTTGAATAATCTAACTTTTCCGATGACGAAGTTTCTTCAATAGAACGAATGGTTTCTTTTGAATACTCTCGAGGTGAGAAAATATTTTTTAGTAATTTCTCCAGAATGAATGGAAGGAAGACATAAAAAATAATCTCCTAGATTTCTAACTTTAACAATTAAAATGAAATAAGATAGACAAGACCATTTAATTAAGACTTTTAAGTATCACAAGACTAATTAGGTACTATCTCTTAGATAGGCGTCGTAAGGGTGCTAATCCTTCCTCACACGTAACCGTACTCCCGAACCTAGTTCTGATAAGTAGACCAGAACCTATTCTTTTTAAGGTGCCTTAGTGATAACTCGTATAATTATATAGTTTTTAGTTATGTTTTATTATTGTTTTGTGTCAAATACGAGTTATTATTGTTTAGTCTAATTGTGTTTATGATCTTTTATATTTTTATGTAATTTGGTGTTTTTCACAAGTTTCTTTGAGTGATTTCAGATTACTAAAATTAAGGGCAAATCCAGTTCAGTTCCAGTTCCGACACCTTTTGCCATATCAGCTATATCTCGAGTTTCACTGAAGCAATAAGGCTGAACTTTGTATCCCTGCAAAGCTAAGAGGCATATCTATCTTTTTCATGTTTTACACTTCTTGAAACGGTGTCGTTTTCCCTAGCGAAATCGACCATCAAGTTGGCTGATGTGCAATGACGTCTGTTCTGCACCGTTTTGGTATTTTGACCATATCTTCCGATCCACGTGCGCAAATGATCTGATTCCAATGGCTATGGATCCGTAACTGATAGGGGTATATTTTTCTAGAAGACCATTTTATCAGATCGAGCCTCCAACATTGACAAAATCGACCATCAAGCTGGCTGATCAGAATTGTCATACAATATGACGAAAATTGTTAGAAAAATGCACCCACCTATTATACCTACCTTTGAAATTTGTAAAGCTTGTCTCTTGTCATTTAGCCCTCCAAAATGTGTATAAATAGAGGGCCTTGGATGAGTATTGGGACACATTGATACATTGGTAGGATAGCCATTGTAATAAAATTCTCTAAGTTTTCTTTTTCTTTCCTTTCTCTAGTTTTCTTTTTCTTCTTACATTTCTTTTCATTTTATTCATATCTAGTATGTGTTTCTAATCATATTGTTGAGGTGATGAGGTGAAGCTCTTGGTAAATGCTAAGGTTAGTCTCTTAAACATGAGCTAAAATGAATCATCATTTATAAGCACTAGCATAGATAATATTTTCTTTTGGTTTAAAATCATACTTGCAAAGTAGAGATCTTGATTCATTATTGACAATGAAAATGGCACAGTAAATGCTTGGTTTCATAACCTTGATTTGTTGTAGACATATACCTTGGCATAAGGAATGCTTGGACTCTTTTTATGAGTTTTGAGGACACCAAATGAACATAATATCATATGCTATGGACGTTGGACAATTTGGACTGAATTGCTAAACCTTCCGATTGGAACCTCCCTTATGTGTGGATTTCAATTGTGTAATAAAACAAGATTAATCTTAGCATAACACCAAGAGTGGATTCTCTAACCTCAACATCCTTTCTTATTGTTTTTTATATTTTGTTTAATTTCTTTTATGTTATTTTATTTATTTTGTTCTCTAATATCTTGTTTATTTTGTTTTGTTGTTGATTCCCTAATATCTTGTTTACTTTCTTTTTCTTATATATTTATAAACTTATACTTACTAATACGCTTCCCTGTGGTTCGACCTCGGACACCCGAGAATTTATTACTTGAACATAACCTGCACTTGGGTTTACAACTCTTAATTGAGTTTCCATCAAGTTTTTGGCGCCGTTGCCGGGGAGGCAATACTAAGTATATAAGTTTATAAGTATATTTATTTTTATTGGCTGGTTATACCGCCTAATTTAGTATATTTATTTTTATTGGCTGGTTATACCGCCTAATTTGTATATTAACTTTGATTTATTTTGGCTGGTTATACCGCCTAATTTTCTATATATTTATATTTATATTGTATACTAACTTTGTTTATTTTTATTGGCTGGTTATACCGCCTAATCTGTATATTAACTTTGTTTTATGCTTGTTTGGTGACGTGATTTTAGATCTCGTCGTTTAGTTAGATTTTATTGTGAAACTTTTTCAGGTAATCTTTCTAATACAATTCCTACCATGGCTGACAATGAAAGTGTTCATGCTGAAGATGAGAACAGACAAGTACGCACCATGCGTGACTATTTGCAACCAACTCGAAGCTCATCACCCTCTTGTTTTATTTTTCCTCTCAATGCAAACAACTTTTGTTTTAAACCAGGTATGATAGCTTTGCTTCCAAATTTCCATGGGTTGGAATCGGAAAGTGCTTACTCGTTTCTAAAAGACTTCGAAGATGTATGTGTCACCTTTAATGACCAACAATGTACAAATGAAATTGTCAAGCTAAAATTATTTCCTTTTTCTTTAAAAGATAAAGCAAAAATTTGGCTTCATAATTTAAAACCAAGGTCAATTGGCACATGGCAAGAATTACAAACTGAGTTTCTAAAGAAATTTTTCCCAGCACATAAAACTACTGCTTTGAAAAGACAGATTCAAAATTTCAATCAAAATCAAAATGAAGCATTTTTTCAGTGCTGGGATCGTTTTAAAGATTTGTTAAGTTCTTGTCCACATCATGGTTTTGAGAAATGGCGTCTTATTAGTTTCTTTTATGAAAGTTTAACTCCCGAAACTAAACAATTTGTTGAAACAATGTGTAACGGTGAGTTTCTAGAAAAAGAACCTGAAGAAGCCTTTGACTACTTAGACCATTTGGCAGATAACTCTCAAGCCTGGCACACAGATAATTCCTCTGAAAGTTCCAATAGATCTAATGTTGTTTCTAACAGAGGAAAATATCATTTTAGTCAAGAAGATGAGATAAAAGCTAAAGTAGCTAATTTGGCTAGAAAGATTGAAGCCATGGAACTTAGAGAAGTAAAAGAAGTCAAAACGGTTAAAAATGAAGAAAGTTGTGGAATTTGTGAAATTATGGGACACCCCACTTCTGAATGTCCAAACATTCCCATTCTTAAAGAAGCGTTGCATGATCAAGTAAATTCCATAAACACATTTAAAAAGCCTTTTCCTTCTTCTTACTCTGAAACGTATAACCCTGAATGGAGAAATCATCCCAACTTCAGTTGGCGGAATAATAATCATGTTCAGGTACCACAATCTCAAAAGCCGGGCAACACTTTTTCCTATCAACCTTCACGTGTACAAACCTTGGAAGAGACATTGCAAGCATTCATGCAAACACAAGCAAATGTGAATAACCAAACTTCACAGGACATCAATGAGATCAAAAACACCTTGTCTACATTGACAGCTTCATTACGCACTCAAGAAAAAGGTAAGTTTCCTGCTCAACCTCAGCCTAACCCTTCTACTCAATGTCTTGTTTCTTGCTCCAATGAAACTCAACAGGAAAATGCCAGTTCTATCACAACTCTTCGAAGTGGAAAGGCAATTGACAAAAACATTCCATCAAAAGACCAAGATCCTCTTTCCCCTCCGAAAAGTAATGGTAAGGATGATGGTAAGTCTGAACTTCTTGAAAATTTGGACAAAGAAAAAGGTATGCATCCTGCTCCTTTTCCTCAAAGGTTGCAAACAATAAAGAATTTGAATCAAAATGCAGAAAATTATGAACTTTTCAAACAAGTTAAGATTAACATTCCTTTATTGGATGCAATCAAACAAGTTCCATCTTATGCTAAATTTTTGAAGGACATGTGCACAGTTAAAAGGAAACATAATGTACAAAAGAAAGCATTTTTGACGGAAAGTGTGAGCTCAATCATTCAGCATCTTACTCCACCAAAATTCAAAGATCCTGGATGTCCAACAATCTCATGCATCATTGGAAACACTAGAATAGAACGTGCATTGCTTGATCTTGGTGCTAGTGTTAATCTTTTGCCTTTTTCTGTTTATCAACAGTTAGGTTTAGGTGAACTCAAGGAAACACCTGTTACACTTCAACTAGCTGATCGTTCTGTAAAAATTCCTCGAGGGATAGTTGAAGATGTTTTGGTTCAAATTGATAATTTTTACTTCCCTGTTGATTTTATTGTTTTGGACACACATCCTGTTTCAAATCCAAATGTTCAAATTCCTGTTATATTAGGCCGTCCATTTCTTGCAACTTCTAATGCTCTGATAAATTGCAGGAATGGTATGTTGAACATTTCTTTTGGAAATAAGACTTTAGAATTAAATGTGTTCAACATTTGCAAGCAACCTGGTGATAATTCAGAAGTACATGAAGTGGATTTCATTGAAGAACTTGTTCATGAACATCTCACCACTACCACATTCCATGATCCTTTAGAAGCTTATTTAATTGAATATGAGTGTGATAATGCTTCAGAAATTTCACACACTGATTCTTTGTTAAATTCTTTTCAGGTTAAGCATTGTTGGAAACAAAAGTTTGAGGAACTTCCATCACTCACAAATGTCACTGTACCATCAACTATTGAACCACCCAAGCTGGATTTAAAACCATTGCCATCCGAGCTAAAATATTCCTTTTTGGGTGAGAATGAAACTTTTCCAGTCATAAATGAACTTGAGGAACTCAGAAATGATGCATATGAGAATTCTAAAATTCATAAAGAAAGAACTAAAGCCTTTCATGACAAGTTAATTTCAAGAAAAACATTTGATGTTGGGCAAAAAGTTCTACTTTATAAATCTAGACTTCACATATTTCCTGGTAAGTTGAGATCAAGATGGACTGGCCCATTTGTGGTTAAACATGTGTATCATTATGGAGCAGTTGACATTGAGAATCCTCAAAATGGTAACGTATTCAAGGTAAATGGACAAAGACTCAAACTCTTTTTGGAAAATCATGTTACTCAAGAAGAGGTTGTTTTTCTTTCTGATCCTTGTTTTGAAAATAACTAGATGTAAATATAATTTTTACTAATCTTCAAAAAAAAAAAAATACATTTTTTTCCCGGTTAAATGGCGGATAACGGTACTCCGTGATTATTTAAGTCGGTTCCATCAGCTACCCACAAAACTGATATTGTATATAAATTTCTCTTTCAATTTCTTTTTCATTTTTTTTCAAGATGGATGATATTCTCAAAAGATTGCAGAAACGATTTCCTCCTTTTCCTCGAAATATTTTACTGAAGCTTTACCAAGTTCGATTAGAAAGATTAAGAATGCTTATGAACAAAGGGATTCCTGAAGACATACGTTGGATAATTGAAGCCAAGGTACGTGAAGATGAATATCTTCCTGTTTTGCATTTACCAGGTACAGGTAGAAGCACTTATGCAAAGAAGCGACGAGCAAAGCGCATGAGTTCAAATTGCCACAAGTGTGCACGATGGACGTGTAACGGTAAATGTCGTTCTATTGTGATTCCGTCCTCTAATCGAGATGATAAAATTGAATTCATTAAGGATGGACTGAGTAAGGAGAATTTGGGTAATATCCAACTTTCTCTTGAGACGCATCCTAGTGGAGAAGTACAAAGAGAAATTCTTGATTTATGGCCGCAATTCCAAAGGGAATGGCAACATCTTGGGAATCTGATGTTAAAAGACCCTGTTTGCCAGCTTGTAAGAAAACTGGATGGGAAGCATATCCTCGACTCATAGAAGGCGTTTAAGCCGTTTCTGGACGTAAAACCAGAGGAAGATGTGAGCCACAATCACAACTACAATAAATGACTTCTCAGCTTTTGGTTTGATTTGCAATAATTTCATTTCGGTTTAATTTACGTGTTGTTCGATTTGTGTAATTATTCTCGTATTTTTTGCATTGGTCTTTTACGATTGATTTTTCTTCTCTTTTTGATTTTCTTCCTGAAATCACGCAAAAATCTTTTGTTAGGTTAACATTTTCTTCTGACAGGTCAAATACACTTTCGGCGACATTATCTAACATTTTGTTTGTTGTGTCTCAGTTATAATAAGTGGTTAGCAACCTCTGCAGGTAATATCTCCTAAATTCTACCTTTAAAATTTGACATTGGGGACAATGTCATATTTTAGTAGGGGGTAAGGGACATATTTTGCTAATTTAAAAAAAAAAAAAAAAAATTGTTGTGTTTTAAGCAATTTAGAAGTATTCATTCTGAACAAGGTCTGAGTAAGGGAGACTTGAGACATACCTTGTCAGTTTGATTTAATCTTCTTCTTCTTCAAAAAAAAAAAAAAAAGCATGTTTAGACTTAGTGTGTTTTTTAGTTACTTTCAATACAATGATGAGATATGAATTGCATAAGTCTAAAACAGATTTATTAGTGAGAAGATTTTCATGAGAATTGAGCTTGATGTCAACCTTTTTATGAGCCAATGTTAATATGATATGTTGATTGAGAAAGAAGCATGTTTAGACTTAATCTGACTTGTATAATCATCTTTGTGAGTTTTTGAGCCTATAATGATTGATGCATTATACAAATCAATCTAATTTCTTTCTTGAGTGCTCTTATGATTACATGATTCTCTAGAACTTGCTTTAAACCGTTTGAGACTATATTGATACATGTGACAACATGAATATGATAGAGGCATTAGGATTATAACCAGAGCCAAACAGCCATCCATTATTAATGTTCTACGAGAACATCCCCACTAGTGAGCCAATTTGAGCCTACATTAAATATGATGTTTTATTGGTAACCACAACTTACACCTAGCCTAAATATACTTATATCCTTACCCTTGTTCTAAAGATGAATTTTATATTTTGAGACATATTGCAAAAAAACAAGGGATATTTTTATTTGAAAATTTGGGTTAGAAACAAAAGATAAGTGTGGGGGAAGAAAAGAAAAGAAAAAGTCAAGAGAAAAAGAAAGGGATCATTGTCAAATACATTCCCATATTAAAAAAAAAAAAAAAAAAAAAAATCTTCTCTTGAACTTCTAGAAAAAGATGTTACAAAGTTGGTTAGAATGATGCAAAGGCTCAACATGAATATTTAGCCTATGTTATTATGTGCTTTATAAGAGTTTTGAGAAGTTTTATTTGTATGATCTTATTATGTCTCTAAAATCTATGAACTCTTTGGAACCTTTGTGATATCTTTATCCTTTTGTTCTTTAACCACATTATAACCCTTTGGCCCCATTACAACCTTGAATAAAGACCTCTTGATTTATGAAGTTGTATGATCTAAATAGTGGAGAATAGGTGGACAAGCAAGCATATGGTAGAAGTGTTTTCATGAGATTGATTGAGTGTAAACACTTTACCACTACTTTAAAGAGTGAAAATCAAGAGAGTATCCCATGTGAGAAGTTGAAATTAAGTTTGAATATACACTATTTTGATTGAAATATGTTATGTTATTATTGGCTTAACTCAAACTATTTACATTCAAGCAAGATTTTTTGTGAATTTCTTTAAGCTATTGATTAGTTTTTAAGACTTGTCCAATGATTATCTCTAATTTATATTGGAAGGATTAGTTATAATTATTATTTTTAGTTTTTCTTATGTCTTCAATGTTTGTGGGTATCGTCCTAGTAAACCCTCACGAGACTAAACTCGTCCACTAGGGACACCTAGGGGTTTAAAGGCTTGTGTCACATGCTAAGTGCCACCGTGATTTCCTACGAAAATGGATTAGATTAGATTTTCTTATTTTATTTTTATTGAGTCGTTGCTAGGGACTAGCAACAATCTAAGTATGGGGGTGTGATAACTCGTATAATTATATAGTTTTTAGTTATGTTTTATTATTGTTTTGTGTCAAATACGAGTTATTATTGTTTAGTCTAATTGTGTTTATGATCTTTTATATTTTTATGTAATTTGGTGTTTTTCACAAGTTTCTTTGAGTGATTTCAGATTACTAAAATTAAGGGCAAATCCAGTTCAGTTCCAGTTCCGACACCTTTTGCCATATCAGCTATATCTCGAGTTTCACTGAAGCAATAAGGCTGAACTTTGTATCCCTGCAAAGCTAAGAGGCATATCTATCTTTTTCATGTTTTACACTTCTTGAAACGGTGTCGTTTTCCCTAGCGAAATCGACCATCAAGTTGGCTGATGTGCAATGACGTCTGTTCTGCACCGTTTTGGTATTTTGACCATATCTTCCGATCCACGTGCGCAAATGATCTGATTCCAATGGCTATGGATCCGTAACTGATAGGGGTATATTTTTCTAGAAGACCATTTTATCAGATCGAGCCTCCAACATTGACAAAATCGACCATCAAGCTGGCTGATCAGAATTGTCATACAATATGACGAAAATTGTTAGAAAAATGCACCCACCTATTATACCTACCTTTGAAATTTGTAAAGCTTGTCTCTTGTCATTTAGCCCTCCAAAATGTGTATAAATAGAGGGCCTTGGATGAGTATTGGGACACATTGATACATTGGTAGGATAGCCATTGTAATAAAATTCTCTAAGTTTTCTTTTTCTTTCCTTTCTCTAGTTTTCTTTTTCTTCTTACATTTCTTTTCATTTTATTCATATCTAGTATGTGTTTCTAATCATATTGTTGAGGTGATGAGGTGAAGCTCTTGGTAAATGCTAAGGTTAGTCTCTTAAACATGAGCTAAAATGAATCATCATTTATAAGCACTAGCATAGATAATATTTTCTTTTGGTTTAAAATCATACTTGCAAAGTAGAGATCTTGATTCATTATTGACAATGAAAATGGCACAGTAAATGCTTGGTTTCATAACCTTGATTTGTTGTAGACATATACCTTGGCATAAGGAATGCTTGGACTCTTTTTATGAGTTTTGAGGACACCAAATGAACATAATATCATATGCTATGGACGTTGGACAATTTGGACTGAATTGCTAAACCTTCCGATTGGAACCTCCCTTATGTGTGGATTTCAATTGTGTAATAAAACAAGATTAATCTTAGCATAACACCAAGAGTGGATTCTCTAACCTCAACATCCTTTCTTATTGTTTTTTATATTTTGTTTAATTTCTTTTATGTTATTTTATTTATTTTGTTCTCTAATATCTTGTTTATTTTGTTTTGTTGTTGATTCCCTAATATCTTGTTTACTTTCTTTTTCTTATATATTTATAAACTTATACTTACTAATACGCTTCCCTGTGGTTCGACCTCGGACACCCGAGAATTTATTACTTGAACATAACCTGCACTTGGGTTTACAACTCTTAATTGAGTTTCCATCACTTAGTCAAGCTTAGGATTACTTTAAATAGAATAGATTCGTATAGGTGACTAATCACACCTAGATTAGATGATTAGTGGCGACTCCATTGTTTGTGTCTAGCATGCTGAATTCGTATTTGGCACGTTATGATAGCTTGGCGACTCCACTGAGGATATTAGAGAGTCGAGCCATAAATTAGTCTTGTGATACCTTAGGTTTTAATATTTGGTCTTAAGTGTTTAATTTTTTATCTTTATATTTTATTTTGTTATTTGTACTAACACCTTTTATTTCTTATACATTTGTGGGTAAAAGAAGGTTTGAATGTCCCTTCGCACACACGACACATGCCTATCATAAAGTCCTATACCCGGACTCGTCCTTTTTAGGAGGGGGTAAAGTACCTATGCCTTCGAGGGGTGAAAACCTCCGCAACGGCTAGCAAAACACCTTCAGAGTGTAAAGTACCAAAGTTTTTGAGAGGTGATAACCTCCGCCATAACTTTGGAAAATACTCTCACCCGATTTGAACCCTTCCAGTTGGAGCCTATAATGGGTGAAGAATGGGGTGCCTTACTCATTCTACATGGATGATGTTAAGGAGCAATTTGGGGACCTTTTTAGCTTGGTCAAGTATCCTAAACCCAACATATAAACAATAATTAAGTGGCCAAACTTTAAGATAGAGCCATGTCCATCCTTATATAGAGAAGAACCTAAACTTAGGACACATGAAGGGACACTTCTTACCTTATACTTTTCATTAACATGATGCTTGTTTATTTGACACATTTGTTTTATGCTCACCATGATGATGTAGTGCTTACACATGTTGTTGTATTCTTATCTTTTCAGAAGCTTTTTGATATAATATCTAACTGTTTGTTTCTTTCTTTTCATACATCATGCATCTTCATAAAGTCATCTTGCCACATAACGGTCTAGATAAAAAGAATGTCCACTAAATCCATGAGAAACCTGACAGTCGCCAAGCATGAGTCTGCCAGTAGTTTGAAGCTTAGATCTGAGAAAGTTCACATGGATCTGGCACAGAACAACCTTGAAGGTCTGATTAGCATTTGGCATTCTTGGGATGAAACTCGACAAGAGGCATTCAGACGAAAGTATGGGGATTTGGCTTTGCTCCTATCTGTCGAAGTCGATAATAACTTGGTAAGGGCCATGATGCAGTTTTGGGACCCATCATACAGGTGCTTTGTGTTCAACGAAGTAGATATGGTTCCAACTATAGAAGAATATTCAGCATTGCTTTGTTTGGACCCTCCTAATCCGGACAAAGTCTACTGGAAGAACAAGACAGGTTATCGGAAGAAGTTAGCAAAGATCATGGGAATCAGCTTGATAGAAGTTGACAAAATTGTGAAGACAAAGGGTAAGAGCACTGGTATTCCATGGATTGTTCTCCGAAACTTCATTGTCAAACACCCAGATGATGATAAAGGTTTGGAGGTGATGGCTTCGGCTATCTACGGACTCGTGGTTTTCCTGAAACAACTGTGGTGAATTTCATGGACCAAGTTCAACACCAGATCAATACGGCTCTAGCTATATTAGCCGAGACTATCAGGTCACTAAATCACTGCAGGAGAAATGGAAAAGGACGTTTCATCGGATGTTTATAGTTGCTCTACATCTAGATGAAAAGTCATTTTGATTGCCAAGAGTCGAAGTTTCGAAAGCCATATTTCACCACTAGCGTCCCTATCAAGGAAAACTGTGAGAGTGCATGGCCTGGATCAAGGTCAAAAGAAGACTGGATGATGATGTTGCGAGAGCTTACAAGCCGACAAGTGATTTGGAAAGCACCATGGATGCCTCATGGACTTATGTTATTTAGCTGTGGTGATCAACCTTGGGTTCCTCTCTTGGGACTTTGGGGTGTCGTTAGCTACTCCCTTATCATGGTACGGAGACAGGCAGGGTATAAGCAGTTCATACCGATGACTCACGGACTTAACCAGGTGGATTTCTCTTATTCAGACAAAGGGGTTATTAACAGGATAGAGGAACTCACAAAGGCTTGGAAATTAACGGTTAGAGTTGAAGGGGGTAGTATCTCATGAAACACTACTCCTGAATACTCTGTGTGGCAGGCCAGGAGAGTAAAAGATGTTGTGATTCCTTGCAAAAGAAGTCCAGATGGTTCAGCCAAGGTTATAGCCTCGGATCCTATGCTGAGGATAGAAAAGGCTAAAAGGAAGCTACAAGAAGAAAAAGATGAATTGGGAGAAGAAAACCAAAAACTGCAATCAAGGGTAGAAGAGTTAGAAAAGGGCTTGAACAAAGAAAAAAGCAAGGCCAAGAAGCTTCGATTAAAAGTTCAAAAGTTGGGGAACGGTTTAGTGGAAAGAGATGGCATTATTCAGAAACTTACCGAGGATGGTGACACTTTGAAAGATTCCTTGACAGGTATGGAAAAGAAATATTCGCTTTTGACTACTGAGGTCAGACGCCTAAAAGAAGAAAATGGAGAATTATTGTTTGATCAAGAAAGGAAGGCCGCTGATTGCCGAGAATTGGTTATCGAATTAATGAACTTGAAGGAAGAATGCTCGTAACTCCGAGATGCGGACTCTAAAAAGCAGAATCTTTTGGAGAATATGTTTGACCATTTCGATATGGCATCCCGCAAGGCAGAAGACATGTATGATAGAATCATGGAGATTAAGGCGAAAGTACATCCGTTCCATGAAAACAACCAGCTCATATTCGAACTTTTAGATGAAGCTCAATCTCATTACCGTCAGATTGTCAAGTTCCTTTGGAGGCGTTAGGATTTTTAGATTTATGTTTTTAGGATTTTTTGTAAGAATTTTCATTTTTTAATGCTTTAGGACCAATTGAAGTTTTTATTTTTTATTTTATGTTTTTAGGATCGCTTTGGTTTTTAGGATTTCTATGGATTCGGTAATTTTATTTTTAAAATTCTTTTTATCTACATTTGTTATGTGGCTGGTGTTCTTTCATAACATTTCATCCATATGTGCATAAACATCATCAATTTAGTTTCAAATTTTAAAAATATCATCCTGATTTAAGAAATTTTGCTAAAGGTTCAAGGATAGCTCGATAGTCAGAATCTTCGAGACAGTCTTCTCGTCACTCTTACAACACCAGATCAAGAGTTAGAGAAATGGCCGAAGAGCAATCCTCAAGGATAGATAAGGTAGAACAAGCTCAGGATGAGATTAGAGAGCAATTAAGTTATTTGCTGGAAATGATGAAAAGTCTGAAAGGGAAGAATAAGGAAGATGAATCTGGTTCTCAAGGGAAAGAGCAGAATGTGGGCGAATCTTTATGTCCGCCTAGTTTTTGATCTCAAGCGCAGCATGAACAACTACAACAGGTGCCCTATATGGAAGGATTCACTTACCCGCACGGCCAACCTCAAATCCCGGGATTCACCTTTCCTGTTCCTGGGACAAAGATAGACCCGGTCCAAATTCCAGATTTAGACGATCCCAAAGAGTTAGAGAAGCTGAAAGTGGCAGAAGAGATCGAGTCTCGAAAAATGAAGATGATTGAAGAAAGGCTCCAAGCTGTTAAGGGTTTAGACTGCTATGGTTATATGGATGCTGAGGGGCTTTGTTTAGTGCCAGATGTAGTGATCCCGCCTAAGTTCAAGACTCCTGACTTCGAAAAGTTTGATGGGTCCAAGTGTCCCATATCTCATATCACCATGTACTGCCGGAAAATGGCCGCCCATACCAAAGATGACTAGCTGCTTGTCCATGTCTTTCAGGACAGTCTTACGGGGTCCACTGCTAGGTGGTATGTTCAACTCGATAGGAATCGGGTTTGTACTTGGAAAGAATTGGCCGAGGCATTCATCAGCCAGTATAAGCACATTGTTGATATGGCCCCAGACCGTTTGTCTCTACAAAATATGGAGAAGAAGTCCACCGAAAGTTTTAAGGACTACGCCTAGAGATGGAGCGATATTGTTGCCCAGATCCAGCCGTCTCTGACTGGGAAAAAGACTACGGTGCTGTTCGTTAGTACTCTTAAGGCTCCGTACTACGACAGGATGATTGGGAACGCCACAAAGAACTTTACTGATATGGTGATTTTCGGTGAAATCATAGAAAATGCCATCAAGAATGGCAAGATTGAAGGAGGAGAATCTGTTGTAAAGAGGAATAGCGTGACAAAAAAGAAGGAAGCTGATGTCCAGACTGTTGCATATGGAGGGCAACAAACGGGAGGTTACGTCCCGCATTTCCCGCAATCCGTGTACCAGCCATACTACCCGAATACCAATGCCATCAATCCGGGTTCATATGCTTATCCACCCGCACCTCCACAGGTGTTCCAACCTAATTTCTCCTCCAGTCGGGCCACCTGTACAAGCCAATCAACCCCCAATTAATCCGAGGGGACCACGAGCCAGCCAGGAAAGAATGTCTTTTGATCTGATTCCCATGTCCTATGCAAATTTGCTTCCAAATCTTATCAAGAACCATCTGGTTGCACCGGTACACTTGGAACCCTTGAAACCTCTATACCCTAGGTGGTATGATCCTAATGCCAGATCCATTCGGGAAACGTGGGACACTCCACCGAAAACTGCACAGCTTTGAAGTACAAAGTGTAAAGTTTGATTAAGGCTGGGTTGATAAACTTTGAAGAGAAGGGTGGCCCGAACGTCAACGGTACTCCTTTACCAAACCATGCAAGACTAGCGGTAAATGCTTGGGAGATGGCAAGATTACCGTTGAAGTTCGGAAGCGTGGATGAAGTTACGACATAAATGGATTACATTTTCGATGTCCTGGTCAAAGCTAGCATGATTAGTCCTATGTAGGCTAATTCAGATAGTTATCTTGGCGAATATGATCCAAGCAAGGTTTGCAAATATCACCAAGGGATAGTTGGCCATTCGGTGCAAGGTTGTGTTGAATTCCGGCAGAAGTTACAGAAACTAATGAATCTCTCCCGGATTGAGTTTTACACAGAGTTTGGGGTAGATGAAATTAATGTGGTAATTGGAGAATCTTCATTGCCTGTTGTGACACCGATCACATTCTTTTATGAGAAAAAGACGAGTCAGTTTGAAGATGAGAAGCCAGTGGGGATCAAGAATCCTGTTGTTACGATCAGTGTCCCAAGTCCATTTCCATACCGAAGCAATAAGGAAGTATCGTGGAGGTATGGGTTCGACGTCATAACCCGAGAAACGCTTGGAAGTTCAGTCGTCATTAATTCTGAAGCTGCCAAGATAGCGAATCTGACTAGAGTATGGGGAGTGAATAGGAGTGGGCGTTGTTATTCACCTGAAATACTTGATAGGGATAGGAAAGGAAAAGTAGCGAAAAAGGAAAAGAATGAAGAGCCAGGAAGTAAGACGAACCCATTGGTGGTTCGAGATAAGGAATATAAGAAGCCTGTGACTGAGGGGGAAGCTTGTGAATTTTTGAAGCTGGTCAAACACAACGAATATAGTGTGGTTGAACAGTTGGATAAAATGCCAGCTCGGATTTCGCTGTTGTCACTGTTGTTGAATTTCGAGCCACATAGAGAAGCTTTGCTGAAAATTCTGAACAAGGCACATTTGCCTCACAATATTTTCGTGGAGAATGTGGGTCATATTGCAGGAAATCTGGTGGCTACCAATTTCATAACCTTTAATGATGATGAGATTCCTTCGGAAGGCAGGGGCAGTACTAAGGCCCTCCATATCACGGTCAAGTGCAAAAGTCATGTTATGGCTAAAGTGCTTATTGATAATGGTTCTTCCATTAATGTGTCTAAGCTTCTGATAGATGTGTTTCATATTCAACCTAGTCACATGATTGTGAGAGCCTTTGATGAGACCCATCGGGCGATTTTGGGAGATATTGAAATGCCTCTGCAGATTGGGCCTTGTACTTTCAAAATAAAGTTTCAGGTTATGGAGATTTTACCATCTTATAGTTGTCTGTTGGGAAGGCCATGGATTCACATGGCAAGAGCAGTTCCTTCGTCATTACACCAGAAAATCAAGTTTGTTATGGAGGATTATCTGGTATGTGTTAATGGGGAAGAGGATTTGTTGGTAACCAAGTCCCCAACCACGCTCTATGTCGAGGCAGCTAATGAAGTATTGGAATGTTCATTCAGATCGTTTGAGTTCATCAATGCGACATATGTTGGTGAAGGGTCAAAAGTGCCTGCTTCGCATTTTTTTCGAACGGTTGGCATGTTGTTCAAGCAGACTATTGGGATGGGTTAGTAAGTTGGTTTTGGATTGGGGAAGCATCTTCAGAGGATCAGGGAGATGCCAGAGATACAAGAAAATAGAGAAAGGTTTAGGTTAGGCTACAGGCCAACCAGGAGGGATTGGGAGATGGTCGAGTTCGAGAAGAAGAAGAAAAGATTAGCCCGTGTGAAGGGGTATGAGTGGGAGCCGAGGAAGATGATTCTTCCTTATCTTTATTCCATTTTTTGTTTGAGGGATGTATTTATCCCGATGCACCTCCACCAAATTTAGAAGAAGCGTTTTCCGAGCTTTCTATTCAAATGGTGGAGAAAGCAGGAATGGAATTTGATGTTGAGGAAGAGTTGTTGATGTACCCGTGCTCACCTGAAATGGAACTGGATAATTGAAAAGTGACGAAGCTGCCGGTTATCCTTGAATCTCATAAAATGTAATGTAGTGAGTCAAGTCCCTAGTCTCTCATGCCCAAGGGCATTATTGGATGGTCTTTTATGTATAGGCTAGTTTATTCGTTATTATTTTAATAAATTAGGAACAAGATGCATTTTCATTCCCTCTTTCATTCATGGTTGTCATTTTTCCTTTCTTTCATTATTGCCATTCTTTCTTCGTATACCAATATATATTCTTTCGATTCAATTCAATTTCAGGATTCCAAGTAATGAATACAAAGACAATCTTAATAATAATTCGGGATTCAATTTTGAAAACACAGTTCATGTTGATGAATTTGATAATGAAGAGGAATCAGATGATTATACTTTGTCTCCAGATTTGTTGAGATTAATGGAAGAAGAAAAGAAACCGATTAAACCACATCAAGAGGTTACTGAGATGATCAATATGGAAGATGAGGAAAATAAGAAAGAAGTGAAAATCGGCGCGTCATTGCCACCTGCTCAAAAGAAGAGATTAGAAGATTTGCTTAGAGACTTTGTGGATGTGTTCTCATGGTCATACAGAGACATGCCAGGTTTGGATTCAGATATTGTAGAGCACAAATTGCCTTTGAGGCCAGAATACAAGCCGGTGCAACAAAAGTTAAGACGAATGAAACCAGAAATGCTGTTAAAGATTAAAGAAGAAGTAAAAAAGCAGTTTGATGTAGGCTTTCTGGAGGTAGCTAAGTACCTGGAGTGGGTAGCCAACATCGTCCCAGTTCCCAAGAAAGACGGGAAGGTGAGAATGTGTGTTGATTATCGAGATCTGAACAAGGCAGGTCCAAAGGATAACTTTCCTTTGCCTCATATTGACACCCTCGTGGATAACACTGCTAGACATTCCACTTTTTCATTCATGGACGGTTTTTCAGGGTATAACCAGATTAAGATGGCTTCGGAGGATATGGAGAAAACTACATTTGTTACAATGTGGGGGACCTTCTGTTATAAGGTCATGTCTTTTGGGTTGAAAAATGCCGGAGCTACTTACCAAAGGGCAATGGTAACTCTGTTTCATGACATGATGCATAAAGAGATTGAAGTTTATGTGGATGACATGATAGCAAAATCCCATGAAGATGAAGATCATTTGGTTAATCTCAAGAAGTTGTTTCAAAGATTGAGGAAGTTTCAGCTGAGATTGAATCCTGCCAAGTGTACGTTCCATGTCAAATCCTGCAAGTTTTTGGGATTTGTGGTTAGTTATAGAGGAATGGAAGTGGATCCAGATAAAATAAAGGCGATTCAGAATCTGTCTCCCCCTCGTACGCAAAAAGAAGTGTGAGGTTTCTTGGGAAGGCTGAATTACATATCACACTTTATTTCCCAGCTCACCCTCAAATTTGATCCTATCTTCAAGCTTCTTCGCAAAAAAGATACTGGTGAATGGACTGAAGAATGTCAGGAAGCTTTTGATAAAGTTAAAGAGTACCTGTTAAATCCACCGGTGGTAGTTCCTTCGATTTCGGGAAAGCCATTGGTTCTATATTCGACGGTGTCCGAGAAATCCATGGGATATGTTCTGGGGCAACGAGGTGAGACGGGAAATAAGGAACATGCCATCTACTATCTGAGTAAAAAGTTTACTGACTATGAATCTAGATACTCATCGCTAAATAAGATGTGTTGCGCTCTAGCATGGACGGCTCATAGACTCAGACAGTATATGTTGTACAATACAACGTGGCTTATAGCAAGGTTAGATCCTCTGAAGTACCTTTTTGAGAAGCCGTCGTTATCAGGAAAAATTTCAAGATGGCAAGTCACTTTATCCGAGTATGACATTGTTTATGTGACTCAAAAAGCAATAAAAGGAAGTGTGATAGCCAAATTCCTGGCGGATCGGGCTTTTGAAGAATATAAGCCAATGCAATTTGATTTCCCAGATGAGGATTTGATGGCTATTTCAAGAGGAGGTGATGAAGAATGTAAAGAAAAACCCTGGAAGATGTTCTTTGATGGAGCTTCTAATGCTTTTGGGCATGGAATTGGAGTAGTCTTGATATCCCCATATGGTCAATATTATCCGATTACTGCACGATTGGATTTTAATTGCACCAACAATATGGCTGAATATGAGGCGTGCGTCATGGGCTTGCAAGCAGCGATTGAAAGAAAGATCGATGTGTTGGAGGTATATGGTGATTCAGCTTTGGTTTTTACTAGTTGAAAGGAGAATGGGAAACAAGGGATTCGAAGTTGATCCTGTACCAGAATTACACAACTGAATTAATTAAGCAATTTGAGAAGATTCAGTTTTAACACTTGCCTCGGGAGAAAAATCAGATGGCTGATGCTTTAGCCACTTTAGCTGCGATGTTTAAGCTGGATGCAAAAGCTGAGATTCAACCAATCAAGTTGGGTGTGAAAGGATCTCCGACACATTGTTTGGATGTTGAAGAAGAAGTTGATGGTCAGCCTTGGTATTTTGACATCATGCAATACGTCAAATATCAGCGATATCCGGAATATGCCTCGGATAATGATAAACGGCTCATCCGAAGATTAGCTATGAGCTTCTTCCTTGACAGAGAAATATTGTATAAGAGGGGCCGAGATATGGTGCTTTTGAGATGTGTTGACGCCATAGAAGCAAAGAGGATACTGGAGGAAGTGCATGATGGAATTTGTGGGGCACATGCGAATGGTCACATGATGGCTAGGCAGATAATGCCGGCGGGTTATTATTGGCTGACGATGGAGTAATACTGTATTGATTATGCTCGAAAATGTCATAAATGCCAGATCTATACAGATAAGATCAACGTTCCTTCGAATGAGTTGCATGTTTTGGTGCCTCCGTGGCTGTTCTCAATGTGGGGCATGGATGTGATTGGACCTATCACCCCAAAGGCGACGAATGGGCATCAGTTCATTTTCGTGATGATCGATTATTTCACAAAGTGGGTAGAGGCAGCCTCGTACTCAAGTGTAACACGGGCAGTGGTCTATAAGTTCATAAAGAAAGAGATAATTTGTCGATATGGACTCCCGGAGAGAATCATTTTTGATAATGCTCGTAATTTGAATATCAAGATGTTGAAAGAGGTTTGTGAACAGTTTAAGATCAAGCATCACAATTCAGCACCGTATCATCCGAAGATGAATGGAGCAGTGGAAGCAGCCAATAAGAACATCAAAAAGATTGTAGAGAAGATGACTGACGTCTACAAAGATTGGCATGAAAAGTTTCCTTTTGCCTTGCATGCTTATAGAACTTCAGTTCGCACATCCACAGGGGCAACCCCGTTTCGTTGGTATATGGAATGGAGGCTGTGTTACCAGTCGATATAGAAATCCCTTCTTTAAGGGTACTGAAAGAGGTTGATCTGGAAGAAGCAGAATGGGTATGGGATCGTTTTGAGCAGTTGAATCTCATTGAGAAAAATAGACTTGCAGCGTTGTGCCATGGTCAGTTGTACCAAAAGAGAATGATGCGAGCACATGATAAGAAGGTCCGTCCTAAACATTTCAGAGAAGAAGAGTTAGTCTTGAAAAATATTCTTCGGTATCAGCATGATCATCGAGGGAAGTGGACGCCGAATTGGGAAGGTCCTTATGTGGTGAAAAAAGCATTTCCAGGAGGAGCTTTGATTTTGGCTGAAATGGATGGAGATGTTTTGCCAAACCCAATTAATTTGGACGTTGTGAAGAAATATTTTGCTTAAAAAAAGAAAAAAAAAAGAAAAAAAAAGAGAGAAAGAAAAAAAGAAAAAAGGAGGACTCAAATTGAAAACCCAAAAAGGGTGGTTTGGGTCAATGGGGGTTGTCTAAGTTGAAAACTTGAAAGAGCGGCTTAGATATGAGGAGGATCAGCGTCGTTGAGAAAATTTCATGAAGATGGAGACAATGTCTAGTTTGATGAACTCTGAAGGATTGAAGACATCGATTGGGATTGGTTTTTAGATGAGAATTTTGAATGAACTGTTAAGGTTGTCTAAGTATTCATTGTTTGGATACTGTTTTGTTATCCTAACACCTTTGTGATAAACCTTTTGAGATGCTCTTTTATTCTTTGAGATAAATTCTATTCCTTATTTTGTTAATAAAGATCTTTCTTTCCAGCTTATTTTGCCTTCCATTTGTTATTCTCAATTTTATACCTTTGCATTGAATAGAGGGAATGCATCATGCATTGCGTTTGCTATGAAATTAGAATAATGATTAATAAATTGGAATATAATCTTAAGAGATCCCTGTATTTATTTTTATGAGAAATCTATGGATAATTGAACAGAAAAGTCGGGAGATGAGATGTGATTTTTAAAAGTGAGAAATTTTGGAGATGAGAATTTCCATGATGAAATGTAAAGCTCAGTTGAGCTGGCATAAGATGAGATATAGAATGATTAGTGTTTTGAAATCTTCAAGAAAAGAAATGTTTATATTCAGCAGATTTTGAAAGAGATAGTAAGATTCGTTCTACCAGTTTGAAGCCAAGTACAAACAGAGATGAATGATGAGCTTGAGAACCTTTTGTTTTGATCAAGAGATTCTGGGAATGAATATTGTTTATTATAGAGCATTCATGACATCCATTTGCACGATATGCATCGGCATTCATGTACTGCATTGTATTTATGTATTTGCATCGAAGAAAGATTATTTCAGGTATTCAGTATGATTTGGACGTGAATTTTAATTTGGAATGCTAATTTGCGAGGTTAGCGATTTCTTTTGGGATTTAAGGTAAGATTTTTGGAGTTTACATTTATGTTTGGTGCATTTATAAATTTTGTTTGATATTTAAAGTTGATGCCTCGGTGGAGGAGTATTGTTTTCATTTAAAGTTGATGCCTAGGTGGAGGAGTATTGTTTTCATTTAAAGTTGATGCCTCGGTGGAGGAGTATTGTTTTCATTTAAAGTTGAAGCCTCGGTGGAGGAGTATTGTTTTCATTTAAAGTTGAAGCCTCGGTGGAGGAGTACTGTTTTCATTTAAAGTTGAAGCCTCGGTGGAGGAGTATTGTTTTCATTTAAAGTTGAAGCCTCGGTGGAGGAGTATGTTTTTCTTTTAAAGTTGAAGCCTCGGTGGAGGAGTATATTTTCATGTTAGGTTTATTTCAAAGTTGAAGCCTCGGTGGAGGAATATGTTTTTATGTTGGGTTTATTTAAAGTTTATGCCTCGCTTAGAGGAGCTTTTCTACGATAGGAATTTCTTTAAGTACATAGGACTTAGTAGGGTATCTACATCTTTGCACATCCCCTGTTTCTCAGGGAATGCACAAAGAGGGGCAACTGTAGACACCGGATTTTATTCGAGCTCTAATTTTTTTATTAAAAATAAAAGAAAACAAAAAAAATAAAAAAAAAGAAATCAGAAAATCAAGAAAAAAAGGGGATAATTTCGAAAAAAAAAGAAGAGAAAATGAAAAAAATCAGAAAATTCAAAATTAAAAAGAATTTAAAAAAAAAGTTTGGATTGAAATGAAATTCTTCTTTGGATTGAACTTGGATTCTAAGAGTTTTGATTGGAACAAAAAATCCCTCTTTATCAGATTGAAATTCCTAACTAGAGTAGAACTTAATTTCTTTCTCTATATAATAAACCCAAGCATCACAATCAAAAAAAGACTAGCAGAAAGCATATACAAATTTCGAAATACAAGAGAAGATCAGTAGAAAATATATATATATATATTTTGTGAAAAAATTCGAAATTTGAGAGTGAGTGCTAGGGTTTGTTTTGAAAAGATTTTTGTGAGGGAAAGTCTAGGTTTTAATTAGAGGAAGCATAGGATAGAAGGTGGTGACCATTCGATGGTCAACGGAGTAGATCGGAGGAGGTAAAGTTTCGAGTTTTGGTTTCAGATCTAGGAAATTTTAGAGAGATTTGGATGAAACTAATTTGGTTTTTGAGTTGAGGAGATCGAGAGGAATTTTTTAAAATTTTTTCTGGAATTTTTCAACCACCGACTACGGTGATGACCGCAGCGACAGCCATGGCGATCGACGGCGAGCGACGGCGGCACCCACCAAAATCTAGGTTCTGATCAGTGTTCTTGAGAGGAAAAAATTTTAGAGAAAAAAAAAGATATTTTTTTTCTAAAAAATAGGTAAGAATGACACAAAAAAATAATTCTGTTTTAGCCAGCAGCTGGCGGGTCGGGCCAGGCGGCCCGCACCTGGGCCCGACCCGTATGCTGCTGACTTTTTTTTTTATATTTATTACTAATTGGATTTTACGTTTTTTTTTTGTAGGTTTTGTTTTTGTGAATTAATTATTATTTATTTACTAATTATTTATTATTAAATATTTTATTAACTAATTTTTTAAATAAAAAAACTATTATTTATTTTAGTAATTATATTATATTATATTATATTATTATTATATTTATTTAGTATTATTAACCATTTATTTATTGATAAAAATATTCTAATTAATTAAGTTTTAATTTTAATTGAAGATTAGTTATTTTTTTAAAATTAATAAATTGAGATTTTTCCAATGATGAAATTCAAAAAAATTACGAATGGTTGATTTCTGAGAAATTTTTAGGTGAGAGAATTCTCTTAAAAATTCTCCAGAATGAATGGAAGGATTTTTAAAGAGATTATTTTCAATACTAATAAAGATCGAAATTTATTTCTTTAAAATAATTAATTTTCAATCTCTTCATTTTCTCAAGATAATTTTTCATAATAAATGCTTAATTTAAATTGAAGGGTAAATTAAGATTTTTTCCGATGATGAAATTCAAGAGAGTCGCGAATGGTTGACTTTGAAGAAATTTCTAGGTGAGAAAAATTCTCTTAAAAATTCTCCAGAACGAATGGAAGAATATTTTAAGGGATAATTTTTGATATTAAAGATCATAATTTATTTTTCAAACAAACATTAATAAAAATGTGGATTAACTGTGGAAGATTAATTTAAGAGAAATAATTTTGTTGAATAATCTAACTTTTCCAATGACGGAGCTTCTTCAATAGAACGAATGGTTTCTTTTGAATACTCTCGAGGTGAGGAAACATTTTTTAGTAATTTCTCCAGAATGAATGGAAGGAAGACCTAAAAAATAATCTCCGAGATTTCTAACTTTAACAATTAAAATGAAATAGGATAGACAAGATCATTTAATTAAGACTTTTAAGTATCACAAGACTAATTAGGTATTATCTCTTAGATAGGCGTCGTAAGGGTGCTAATCCTTCCTCACACATAACCGTACTCCCGAACCTAGTTCTGATAAGTAGACCAGAACCTATTCTTTTTAAGGTGCCTTAGTCAAGCTTAGGATTACTTTAAATAGGATAGATTCGTATAGGTGACTAATCACACCTAGATTAGATGATTAGTGACAACTCCATTGTTTGTGTCTAGCATGCTGAATTCGTATTTGGCACGTTGTGACACTCATCACTATTTTTTTCGTGAGGAGACTCTTTCACTCTTTTATTAATGCAGACTAATGTTAGAGGTGGGACATTTGGATAGCTAAGCATTTACGACAACCTAGTTTGAAAGTTCCTGAGATAAGCTCTTGCCACAAATCACAAACTTTAAGTATGATTCTTGGACTATGCGGCATGTACTATATCTTTGTTTAGATTCTTTTCAGCATGATTCATGACTTTGGAGATTGAAATTTTTTAATTTTTGTTGCTTTATACTCAATTATTGTATGATCAATTTCCAACAAATTGTTCTATGACAGGTTTAGTATCATTCATCTATACATATTCCATCTTGTCACTAAGAACTTTTTGCTTGTTCATCATCTTTTAAGTATCTTGCATCCAATTTATCCCATAGTTCTCTTGCAGAGGTAATTGATATATAGATATCAAAAAGATAATCAGACATACCATTCAAGATGCATCTATTACAAGTATAATCATCAGTCTTCCACTTTTACCAGTCTTCCACTTTTACCTTTCATGAACATCATCACTTAGTTTCTTTTTCCTTCTCTTGTGATTTGGGAGTTGAGAGGACAAAAGCAATATTCAATGTGTGTGAGGAGAATATGTATATTTTGTTGCCGTCGAATAAAGTTCCCTCTATGAAAGCGTTTTAATTTTTGAAAATTGGTAGCCATAATCTCAAAGATTTATAGTTCTCCATCTTCAAATAGAACCATAAATAAGTCTAAAGATTGTTGTAAATTCTGGATTTTGAGTATGACAGCTGCTGGAAATCAAGAACCTCCGATGCAAGAGGCAGAGCCACTCGTGCTCATGATATGGAGTTGAGTATGTCAGCTGCTGGAAATCAAGAACCTCCGATGCAAGAGCCAAAGAAAGGTAAGGAAAAACAAGATACCCGCAAAGGGGGCAAAACCTTTATCAACAAAGGAGAAAGCAAACAGTCCATGGCCGTGACTACCAAGCCTCTTAAGATATCTCCCAAGTCAAAAAAATCTCAAGAGACGAAATCTTCTCCTATCCAAGACAAAGGTAAAGGCAAGATCACTTTGAAGGAGAGGCAAGAAAAGAAGTATCCTTTTCCTGATTCTGATGTTTCAAGCATTCTTGAAGAGCTTTTAAAAACTAAGCTGATTCAGTTACCAGAAATGAAGCGACCTGAAGAAGCTGATAAAGTAGAAGACCCCAATTATTGCAAGTACCATCGCTTGATTAGCCATCCTCTGGAGAAGTGCTTTATTTTGAAGGATAGAATCATGCGACTCTATGAAGAGGGGAAAATCGAGTTTGAAGAAGAAACGGTGTCGTCAAATTTGGCATCAGTCGATATGGTTCCTCAATCCAATTTGCTGGATAGAACCATAAATTTGGCTCTTTTGATCCTATCATACTGGCTCCAAGTACAAGTACGATGGCGGATCTTTAGGGAAGTGGGGGCAACTATTTGCTTCAAAGACAAAATCAAGATCACGATGGTTGGACTCTAGTCACACGTCGAAGAAGCAAAAAGAAGAATCTTCCAAAAGTTGTGAAAGTGCCTACAAGAGCTAAGATGATCAAACAACCATCTAAATCTCCAAAGCCCAATGTGCCTCAAGAAGCAAAAATGCCATCTCAGGGTAAAAATTCAGTAGGGAGAAAGTCAAGGAGGCAAATCACTTTAAACGAATTCATGCCAATTCAGCTTAGAAATGAAGATTTGGTTTTCATGACTTGTTACCATAACAGTGGCAATGAAGATAATGAAAACAACATTGACTCAGTAGCATATGAAGTTGATGATCATCCTTGTGCTACGAAAATTAACTTTTCTGATGAAGATCTGTTGCTGGGGTCAACCCTTCATAATCGGCCGTTGTTCGTAGTAGGATATACTCGGGAACAGAAAATCAATAGAATCTTGATCGATGATGGTTCTGCTGTCAACATACTCCCGTTGATGACAATGAAAGAATTGGGAGTTCCTTTGGATGAATTGATGCAAAGCCGCTTGATGATCCAAGGATTCAACCAAGGGGGGCAAAGAGCTCTTGGAAAACTTAGACTTCAACTTTTCATTGGAGATATGGAGTCAAGTCCACTTTTCCATGTAATCGATGCCAAAACGACGTACAACATGTTGTTAGGACGACCGTGGATACATCAAAATGGTGTAGTCTTCTCAACTCTACACCAATGTCTCAAGTATTGCAGAAACGGTCAAGTCAAGACGATCCTTGCAGACGCTAAGCCATTTACTGTAGCAGAAGCACATTTCGCAGATGCAAAGTTTTATTTAAAAGATACATTTATCGAAGAAGTAATGCCCAACCCGATGCAAGAATTAAAGCAAAAGGGAAAGAATTTGGCTTCTTCCACAGTTGGAGAAGATGAAATTGCTCAAGGTTTAAAGGATCTGACTCTTCCCCTCACTAACTTGGAAGAATCAAGAGGCCTTATACCTCCACTGCAAGGATTTGTTAGGCCAGTAGAAGAACCTCTTTGTGAACATCAAGATCTTCCTACTCATCGAGCTAAAGATTTTGATCCTAACGCTTATAGGTTGCTTGTCAAAGCTGGATATAAACAAGAGGATGTTGCAAAATTGGCTCACGAGACAAAAGAGCCTAGCAAAGAAAAACCGCAAAGTTCATTCAAGATTCGACAGGTTTGGCAAAAGAAGATTGATCACATCGGAACTTCTAGAGAGGGGCTTGGATATTCTCCATTAAAATTGAAGATTCATAAACAAACTTCGAGGTACATAAATGTGGAGGAAGTTCTCGAGGAGCAAGAAGATGCAGTGAAGCCACCAGGACTTTCAGTATTTGATCGCTTGGGAGCACGCTCAACACGATGTTCAGTGTTTGATCGTTTGAGCATTCAATCATCACGAAGGTCAGTTTTTGAACGAATGGGAGAAAAATGCAGTGAAGTCTCTGTAAGTAAACCAATTTCCATTCAGTCAAGGCTTGGAAGTTTGTACTCTGAAGAAATTAACTGTGGCCGAAAAAGAAAATTTTCCACTTTAAAGGAATCAAGAGATTTTCACAGCAAAATTCCTTCTCGAATGAAAAGGCAAAGCGAATGGAAGGTAACTACTGGTGAAGTTTTAAAGGCTAGAAAGCACACAGTGGTTATAACCAAATCAGTCTCATCCTCAGAGGAAGAAGAACTTGAAGAAATAGAAATCTTTACTTCTAACCATGTATCTGTAAAAGAAACTGGTGAAAAATCTCAAGAAGAAGAAGCCCAAGAAGCCCCTTCGTCTTTTGAAGAAGGAAATCAAGCTACTATTGATGAGCTAAAGGAGGTTAACATCAGCACTAGTGAAGATCCACGACCGATCTTTATTAATGCTTGCTTACCACCAGAAGAGGAAAAAGCCTATCTCGATCTTTTGATAGAGTATCGAGATATCTTTGCTTGGACTTACAAAGAAATGCCGGGACTTGATCCAAAAGTAGCTATGCATCATCTGGCTGTCAAGAAAAGTGTCCGACCTATCAAACAAGCTCAACAATGTTTCCATCCTGACTTGATCCCCTAAATTGAAGCTGAGGTCAATAAGCTCATCAAAGCTGGCTTTATTAGAGAAGTCAAGTATCCCACTTGGATCTCAAATATCGTTCCAGTGAGAAAGAAAAATGGTCAACTTCGAGTTTGTGTAGATTTTCGAGATTTGAACAATGCTTGTCCAAAGGACGACTTTCCTCTCCCTATAACAGAAATAATGGTTGATGCTACAACTGGCCATGAAGCTTTGTCATTTATGGATGGATCGTCTGGCTATAATCAAATTCGCATGGCTCCAAGAGATGAAGAACTTACTGCATTTCGAACTCCAAAAGAATATACTGTTACAAAGTTATGCCGTTTGGATTAAAGAATGCAGGTGCTACTTATCAAAGAGCAATGCAAAAGATCTTTGATGATATGCTTCACAAGAATGTCGAATGTTATGTTGATGACTTGGTAGTGAAGTCAAAGAAAAAATCCGATCATCTTGCTGATCTTCGCCAAATGTTTGAAAGATTGCGTAGATACCAATTGAAGATGAATCCGCTCAAGTGTGCGTTCGGAGTATCCTCGGGCAAGTTTTTGGGGTTCATCGTACGACATCGTGGGATTGAGATCGATCAATCAAAAATAGATGCAATCATGAAAATGCCTGAACCGCGCAATCTGCATGAACTTAAAAGTCTGCAAGGAAGATTGGCATATATCCGACGCTTTATCTCAAACTTGGCTGGTCGATGTCAACCATTTAGTCGGCTAATGAAGAAGGATGTCCCTTTTGTCTGGGATGAGGCCTGCAGTAATGCTTTTAAGAGCATTAAGACCTTTTTGTTACAACCACCTATTCTGAAGGCACCTATACCAGGACAGCCGTTAATCCTTTATATTGCTGCACAAGAACGTTCCTTAGGAGCATTGTTGGCACAAGAGAATGATGAAGGAAAAGAAACTGCACTCTACTACCTTAGTAGAACTCTTAATGGCGCTGAATTAAATTATTCTCCCATTGAAAAGACTTGCTTGTCATTGATGTTTGCAGTTAAAAAGCTGAGGCATTATTTGCAAGCTCATTCTGTTTGTTTGATTTCGCGAGCAGATCCCCTCAAATATCTCATGTCCAAGTCTGTGCTCAGTGGAAGATTGGCAAAATGGGCTCTTTTGCTACAAGAGTTCGATATTACTTATATTCCACAAAAGGCCGTTAAAGGGCAAGCACTTGCCGATTTCCTTGCAAACCATCCGATTCCAGATGATTGGGAATTCTCTGAAGATCTCCCAGATGAAGATGTTCTTTTCATCGAAATTCCCAGGCCATGGAAATTATTCTTCGATGGGGCTGCCCGTCAAGATGGAGCTGGAGCAGGTATTGTCTTTGTCACTTCAGAAGGAGATGTATTGCCTTATGCATTTACTCTCACTAAAAATTGTTCCAACAATGTAGCAGAATACCAAGCTCTGATCATTGGATTGGAAATGGCAGTGGATATGAAAATCACTCAACTTAAAGTGTTTGGGGATTCCAAATTGGTCATCAACCAACTTCTTTCACTTTATGAAGTTAAGAAGCCTGACCTCTTACCATATGTCGACTATGCGAAGAAGATTTTGGAATGGTTTGACAATGTAAGCTTAGAACATGTACCAAGAACAGAGAACAAGCAAGCAGATTCTCTAGCTAATCTAGCATCAGCTCTTGCCATGCCAAGTGTAGAAGTAAAAGTCCCTCTTTGCAAACGATGGATTTTGCCTCCAGTTAATTTTAAAGATAACAATACGGAATCCAATGTTGTTTCAGTTTGCGAAGTTGAAAAAGAAGATTGGAGACAACCATTGATTGATTATTTAGAGCATGGGAGGCTACCCAATGATCCAAGGCATAAAACAGAAGTGAAACGTCGAGCTCCTCGATTTATTTACTTCAAGGGTACGCTCTATCGCCGCTATTTTGATGGTGTCTTCCTTCGATGTTTAGGAGAAGATGAAGTATCCAAAACCTTACAAGAAGCTCATTCAGGAATTTGTGGTGCACATCAGTCTGGAGCTAAATTGCACTTTCAAATAAAAAGAATGGGATACTACTGGCCAACAATGGTAAAGGATAGCATAGACTACTCCAAGAAATGTCAAGCTTGTCAGTTTCATGCAAACTTCATCCATCAACCTCCTGAACCATTACATCCGACAGTCACATCTTGGCCGTTCGATGCTTGGGGACTTGATTTGGTAGGACCATTACCTAAGAGTTCACTAGGGCATATGTACATACTTGCCGTTACAGATTACTTTTCAAAGTGGGCAAAAGTGGCACCTTACAGGGAAGTAAAAAAAGAAACTGTTGCAACTTTTATCAGGACAAACATCATTTATCGGTATGGTGTACCTCGTCATATCATAACTGATAATGGGAAGCAGTTTGACATGAGCAAATTATGTGCACAGTTTGACTTCAAGCAGTACAAGTCTTCAATGTACCATGCTCCAGCAAACGGATTAGCAGAAGCTTTTAACAAGACTTTGTGCAATCTTCTCAAGAAAATTGTTAACTGTTCAAAGAAAGATTGACATGAAAGGATAGGAGAAGCTCTGTGGGCTTATCGAACTACATATCGCACACCAACTCAAGCCACTCCTTATGCACTTGTTTATGGTGTAGAAGCTGTTCTACCACTTGAGCGACAAATTCCATCATTAAGGATTGCAATCCAGGAAGATCTTTCTAGTGAAGACAATGTACGCTTACGTTTGGAAGAATTAGAAGCACTGGATGAGAAAAGGTTGGAAGCCCAACAACGCTTGGAGTGCTATCAAGCTCGACTATCCAAAGCTTTTAATAAGAAAGTCAAGCAGCGATCTTTCCAAGTTGGAGATTTAGTCCTTGCTGTAAGAAGACCCATAAATACTTCACATCGTATTGGCAACAAGTTCCTTTCAAAATGGGATGGACCATACGTTGTTCGAGAAGTTTATACCAATGGTGCATACAAGATCGTTGATCAAGATGGTGTCAAAGTTGGACCGATCAATGGAAAGTTTTTGAAGCGTTACTATGCTTAAAGCAGATATTGCTCCTAAGCAAGAGCTTAAATTGTTGTATGTTGCTCCTAAGCACGAGCTTAAACTGTACATCAAAAAAAAAAAAAAAAGCCCGCTATGTTGAAAATCCTTTCTAGGACAACTTAGGCAAAAGTTAGGGCACAAAAAAAAATGATGAACTACGTTATGACTTGGTCCTTCAAATTCGAGGGTACGTAGGCAGCTTGGTTTCATTGCCAAGTTCAGTCCAAACAAAAAAAAAAAAATTGATTCAAATATTATCTTTTGTTCACTTGAAAGTATCATGATAATTCTCCATTCAAATTTTATGATTCAAATTAGTTTTCAAGTAAAACAAATCTTTTACAAATTAAAGATCTTTGGGAATTTAATTTGTAGTCTATACATGATGCAAAAATGCTTCAGAAAGTGCAAAAGAAAGATGATATATGGAGAAAAAGAAATTTAACTTCATTTCAAACTTGAAAAGAACTTACAATAAAAAAAAACTAGCAAGCCTAAGAACTAATATAAATTTCAAAAAAAAAAGTTACATCAAAAGGGATTCAGGGCTTCCATTTGAAATTCTTCAAGTCGTCTCGAGAGGCTTCCAACATATTTCGCAACAAATCTAAGTTTTTGGCTTCATCCTCAGTAAGGGTAGTAATAGACTCAACAGAATTCATCTCTTCACGAATCTTGGAGGTGTCGGTTCTTCTTCTTTTCAGTTCATCTTCAGTTTCTTGGAGCGAAGATTCAAGTCTATGTTTTTTGCGTTGCAAAGTAATGAACTCTTGCTCTATATCTGCCAAGTTCGACTGCAGGGTGTTAAGGTTCTCAACAGTCATATGTTCAAGTAACATTGAATCCTTAAGTCGAATTTCAAGTGCTTGAAGTCTTTCAATTCTATCCTTGGATGAAGAAATGGAAGATTCAAGCTCATTAAACTTCTGGACTTGTGTAAAGTAATCTTCCACCATGCCTTTTAATAAGGATGAATCAACGGACTTAATTGCTTCTATTGCATCAAAGATCTTGTGAACTGATGGAGACTCAATTAAGAGTTGTAAACCCAAGTGCAGGTTATGTTCAAGTAATAAATTCTCGGGTGTTCGAGGTCGAACCACAGGGAAGCGTATTAGTAAGTATAAGTTTATAAATATATAAGAAAAAGAAAGTAAACAAGATATTAGGGAATCAACAACAAAACAAGATATTAAAGAACAAAATAAACAAAATAACATAAAAGCAATTAAACATGATATAAAAACAATAAGAAAAGATGTTGAGGTTAGAGAATCCACTCTTGGTGTTATGCTAAGATTAATCTTGTTTTATTACACAATTGAAATCCACACATAAAGGAGGTTCCAATCGGAAGGTTTAGCAATTCAGTCCAAATTGTCCAACGTCCATAGCATATGATATTATGTTCATTTGGTGTCCTCAAAACTCATAAAAAAAGTCCAAGCATTCCTTATGCCAAGGTATATGTCTACAACAAATCAAGGTTATGAAACCAAGCATTTACTGTGCCATTTTCCTTGTCAATAATGAATCAAGATCCCTACTTTGCAAGTATGATTTTAAACCAAAAGAAAATATTATCTATACTAGTGTTTATAAATGATGATTCATTTTAGCTCATGTTTAAGAGACTAACCTTAGCATTTACCAAAAGCTTCACCTCATCACCTCAACAATATGATTAGCAACACATACTAGATATGAATAAAATGAAAAGAAATGTAAGAAGCATAAGTAAATAAAAAAGAAAACTAGAGAAAGGAAAGAAGAAGAAAACTTAGAGAATTTTATTACAATGGCTAATATCCTACCAATGTATATTGTATGCTAATACTCATCCAAGGCCCTCTATTTATACACATTTTGGAGAGCTAAATGACAAGAGACAAGCTTTATAAATTTCAAAGGTAGGTATAATAGGTGGGTGCATTTTTCTAACAATTTTCGTCATGTTGTATGACAATTCTGATCAGCCAGCTTGATGGTCGATTTTGTCAATGTTGGAGGCTCGATCTGATCAAATGGTCTTCTAGAAAAATATGCCCCTATCAGTTACTGATCCATAGCCGTTGGAATCGGATCATTTTCTCATGTGGATCGGAAGATAAAGTCAAAATACCAAAACGGTGCAGAACAGACGTCATTGCACATCAGCCAACTTGATGGTTGATTTCGGTAGGGAAAACGACTCCGTTTCAAGAAGTGTAAAACATGAAAAAGATAGATATGCCTCTTAACTTTGCATGGTTAAAATTTTAGCCTTATTGCTTCAGTGAAACTCCAAATATAGCTGATATGGCAAAAGGTGTCGGAACTGGAACTGAATTGGATTTGCCCTTAATTCTTGATTTAACCTAGTAATCTGAAATCACTCAAAGAAACTCATGAAAAACACCAAATTACATAAAAATATAAAATATCATAAACACAAGTAGACTAAGCAATAATAACTCGTATTTGACACAAAACAATAATAAAACATAATTAAAAACTATATAATTATACGAGTTATCACACCCCCACACTTAGATTGTTGCTAGTCCCTAGCAACGACTCAATAAAATAAGAAAATCTAATCTAATCCATTTTCGTAGGAAATCACGGTGGCACTTAGCATGTGACACAAGCCTTTAAACCCCTAGGTGTCCCTAGTGGACGAGTTTAGTCTCGTGAGGGTTTGCTAGAACGATACCCACAAACATTGAAAAACTAAAATATAAGTAAACTACATACACTAAAAATATTTACTCCTAATCCTTTCAATATAAATTAGAGACAATCTTTGAACAAGTCTTATAAACTAATCAATAGCTCAAAGAATTTCACAAAAATTCATGCTTGAATGTAAATAAATGAGTTAAGCCAATATTAACATAACATATTTCAATCAAAATAGTGCATATTCAACTTAATCTCAACCTCTCACATAGGATACTCTCATGATTTTCACTCTTTAAAGTAGTGGTAAAGTGTTTACACTCAATCAATCTCATGAAAACACTTCTACCATATGCTTGCTTGTCCACCTATTCTCCACTATTTAGATCATACAACTTCATAAATCAAGAGGTCTTTATTCAAGGTTGTAATGGGGCCAAAGGGTTATAATGTGGTTAAAGAACAAAAGGATAAAGATATCACAAAGGTTCCAAAGAGTTCATAGAGTTTAGAGACATAATAAGATCATACAAATAAATTTCTCAAAACTCTTTACAAGTACATAGTCACATAGGCTAAATATTCATGTTGAGCCTTTGCTTCATTCTAACCAACTTTGTAACATCTTTTTCTTTACTTTAACTAGAAGTTCAAGAGATGATTTTTTTTTTTTTTTTTGTATATGGGAATGTATTTAACAATGATCCCTTTCTTTTTCTCTTGACTTTTTCTTTTCTTTTCTTCCCCCACACTTATCTTTTGTTTCTAACCCAAATTTTCAACTAAAAATATCCCTTGTTTTTTTGCAATATGTCTCAAAATATATAATCCATCTTTAGAACAAGGGTAAGGATATAAGTATATTTAGGCTAGGTGTAAGTTGTGGTTACCAATAAAACAGCATATTTAATGTAGGCTCAAATTGGCTCACTAGTGGGGATGTTCTCTTAGAACATTAATAATGGATGGCTGTTTGGCTCTGGTTATAATCCTAATGCCTCTATCATATTCATGTTGTCACATGTATCAATATAGTCTCAAACGGTTTAAAGCAAGTTCTAGAGAATCATGTAATCATAAGAGCACTCAAGAAAGAAATTAGATTGATTTGTATAATGCATCAATCATTATAGGCTCAAAAACTCACAAGGATGATTATACAAGTCAGATTAAGTCTAAACATGCTTCTTTCTCAATCAACATATCATATTAACATTGGCTCATAAAAAGGTTGACATCAAGCTCAATTCTCATGAAAATCTTCTCACTAATAAATCTGTTTTAGACTTATGCAATTCATATCTCATCATTGTATTAAAAGGAACTAAAACACACTAAATAATAATAATAATAATAATAATAATAAAGACTCATAAAAAAAAATAGTAGACAAAAATAAAAGAAATCCTAAATCGTTCCCCCCACACTTAATTCTTACATTGTCCTCAATGTAAGTCTATTAACCCAAATGAAAGAATCATGTGTAAGAGAAAAGAACTAATAACATAAGAATAGGAATAACTAAGACTCAAAACAAAACAAACTCATGCAACCTAATTAATCCTAAAATACTAAACAAAAATTAACAAGTAAACATAAAAAGATTAAAATCAAACTGACAAGGTATGTCTCAAGTCTCCTTTACTCAGACCTTGTTCAGAATGAATACTTCTAAATTGCTTAAAACACAACAAACTTTTTTTTTTTTTGAAAGAAGAAATCAAACTGACAAGGTATGTCTCAAGTCTCCCTTACTCAGACCTTGTTCAGAATGAATACTTCTAAATGGCTTAAAACACATCAAATTTTTTTTTTTTTTTTTTAAAAAAATTAGCAAAATATGTCCCTTACCCCCTACTAAAGGTAGAATTTAGGAGATATTACCTGCAAAGGTTGCTAACCACTTATTATAACTGAGACACAACAAACAAAATGTTAGATAATGTCACAAAGACAGAGTGCAATCCACTCCTTGCTCGTCCATATCTCTTTTTCTTTTTCCGAGCGTTTGCGAAACAACCGTAGCAGGTAAATACTCATAAGCTTGGAGCTTTTTGAGTAAATCTTCAATGGTTGTAGCAGAAATTATGGTTCTCCTTGCCTCTGAAAACATGAATCCATTATCCACAGCATTATCTAAATATGAAAGCAAATTACTAAAATAACCATTAATATTAAGCAAACCAATGGGTTTCTTATTTGTGACCAAAGATGACCAAGAAGCCACGCAAGCTATTTCTTCCAATGTACCCAGACCTCCTGGTAAAGCAATGAATGCATCGGCAGAATGGTACATGATTGTTATCCGTTCAGGGATACTCCAGACTTGTATTTCCTTACCCACGGTAGGTCCACAAAAATCTGTGAATAGTTTTGGCACGATTCCTAGAACTGGACTTCCTCCGGCGTGTGCTGCTGTAGCGACTGCTCCCATTAAACCCGTACTACCGCCTCCATAAATCAACTGGATCTTTTGTTGGGCAAGTATTACTCCAACTCTTATGGCTTCATCAGCGAATATGTTATTTTTCCCTGGATAAGCACCTCCAAAGACACAAATTTTTTTAATGCGTTGGGACGAAGTACTTTCCATTTTTTTTCTTTTTCGAGTGCCTGAAAGAGAATGAGTACATGGTGTAATATATAGAGGACTGAGTAGTGAATCAGACAAGAGTAATAATGTCGCCGAAAGTGTATCTGACCTGTCAGAAGAAACTGTTAACCTAACAAAAGATTTTTGCGTGATTTCAGGAAGAAAATCAAAAAGAAAAGAAAAAGAAACCGTAAAAGACCAATGCAAAAAAAAAAAATGAGAATAATTACACAAATCGAACAACACGTAAATTAAACCGAAATGAAATTATTGCAAATCAAACCAAAAGCTGAGAAGTCATTTATTGTAGTTGTGATTGTGGCTCACATCTTCCTCTGGTTTTACGTCCAGAAACGGCTTAAACGCCTTCTATGAGTCGAGGATATGCTTCCCATCCAGTTTTCTTACAAGCTGGCAAACAGGGTCTTTTAACATCAGATTCCCAAGATGTTGCCATTCCCTTTGGAATTGCGTCCATAAATCAAGAATTTCTCTTTGTACGTCTCCACTAGGATGCGTCTCAAGAGAAAGTTGGATATTACCCAAATTCTCCTTACTCAGTCCATCCTTAATGAATTCAATTTTATCATCTCGATTAGAGGACGGAATCCCAATAGAACGACATTTACCGTTACACGTCCATCGTGCACATTTGTGGCAATTTGAACTCATGCGCTTTGCTCGTCGCTTCTTTGCAAAAGTGCTTCTACCTGTACCTGGTAAATGCAAAACAGGAAGATATTCATCTTCACGTACCTTGGCTTCAATTATCCAACGTATGTCTTCAGGAATCCCTTTGTGCATAAGCATTCTTAATCTTTCAAATCGAACTTGGTAAAGCTTCAGTAAAATATTTCGAGGAAATGGAGGAAATCGTTTCTGCAATCTTTTGAGAATATCATCCATCCTGAAAAAAATGAAAAAGAAATTGAAAGAGAAATTTATATACAATATCAGTTTTGTGGGTAGCTGATGGAACCGACTTAAATAATCACGGAGTACCGTTATCCGCCATTTAACCGGGGTTAAAAAAAATGTATTATTAATTTTTTTTTTTTTTTTTTTTTTTTTTGGAAATTAGTAAAAATTATATTTACATCTAGTTATTTTCAAAACAAGGATCAGAAAGAAAAACAACCTCTTCTTGAGTAACATGATTTTCCAAAAAGAGTTTGAGTCTTTGTCCATTTACCTTGAATACGTTACCATTTCTAGGATTCTCAATGTCAACTGCTCCATAATGATACACATGCTTAACCACAAATGGGCCAGTCCATCTTGATCTCAACTTACCAGGAAATATGTGAAGTCTAGAATTATAAAGTAGAACTTTTTGTCCAACATCAAATGTTTTTCTTGAAATTAACTTGTCATGAAAGGCTTTAGTTCTTTCTTTATGAATTTTAGAATGCTCATATGCATCTTTTCTGAGTTCCTTAAGTTTTTGTTTCCAACAATGCTTAACCTGAAAAGAATTTAACAAAGAATCAGTGTGTGAAATTTCTGAAGCATTATCAAACTCACATTCAATTAAATAAGCTTCTAAAGGATCATGGAATGTGGTAGTGGTGAGATGTTCATGAACAAGTTCTTCAATGAAATCCACTTCATGTACTTCTGAATCATCACCAGGTTGCTTGCAAGTGTTGAACACATTTAATTCTAAAGTCATATTTCCAAAAGAAATGTTCAAAATACCATTCCTGCAATTTATCAGAGCATTAGAAGTTGCAAGAAATGGACGGCCTAATATAACAGGAATTTGAACATTTGGATTTGAAACAGGATGTGTGTCCAAAACAATAAAATCAACAGGGAAGTAAAAATTTTCAATTTGAACCAAAACATCTTCAACTATCCCTCGAGGAATTTTTACAGAACGATCAGCTAGTTGAAGTGTAATAGGTGTTTCCTTGAGTTCACCTAAACCTAACTGTTGATAAACAGAAAAAGGCAAAAGATTAACACTAGCACCAAGATCAAGCAATGCACGTTCTATTCTAGTGTTTCCAATGATGCATGAGATTGTTGGACATCCAGGATCTTTGAATTTTGGTGGAGTAAGGTGCTGAATGATTGAGCTCACACTTTCCGTCAGAAATGCTTTCTTTTGTACATTATGTTTCCTTTTTAACTGTGCACATGTCCTTCAAAAATTTAGCATAAGATGGAACTTGTTTGATTGCATCCAATAAAGGAATGTTAATCTTAACTTGTTTGAAAAGTTCATAAATTTCTGCATTTTGATTCAAATTCTTTATTGTTTGTAACTTTTGAGGAAAAGGAGCAGGATGCATACCTTTTTCTTTGTCCAAATTTTCAAGAAGTTCAGACTTACCATCATCCTTACCATTACTTTTCGGAGGGGAATGAGGATCTTGGTCTTTTGATGGAATGTTTTTGTCAATTGCCTTTCCACTTCGAAGAGTTGTGATAGAACTGGCATTTTCCTGTTGAGTTTCATTGGAGCAAGAAACAAGACATTGAGTAGAAGGGTTAGGCTGAGGTTGAGCAGGAAACTTACCTTTTTCTTGAGTGCGTAATGAAGCTGTCAATGTGGACAAGGTGTTTTTGATCTCATTGATGTCCTGTGAAGTTTGGTTATTCACATTTGCTTGTGTTTGCATGAATGCTTGCAATGTCTCTTCCAAGGTTTGTACACGTGAAGGTTGATAGGAAAAAGTGTTGCCCGGCTTTTGAGATTGTGGTACCTGAACATGATTATTATTCCGCCAACTGAAGTTGGGATGATTTCTCCATTCAGGGTTATACGTTTCAGAGTAAGAAGAAGCAAAAGGCTTTTTATATGTGTTTATGGAATTTACTTGATCATGCAACGCTTCTTTAAGAATGGGAATGTTTGGACATTCAGAAGTGGGGTGTCCCATGATTTCACAAATTCCACAACTTTCTTCATTTTTAACCGTTTTGACTTCTTTTACTTCTCTAAGTTCCATGGCTTCAATCTTTCTAGCCAAATTAGCTACTTTAGCTTTTATCTCATCTTCTTGACTAAAATGATATTTACCTCTGTTAGAAACAAGATTAGATCTATTGGAACTTTCAGAGGAATTATCTGTGTGCCAGGCTTGAGAGTTATCTGCCAAATGGTCTAGGTAGTCAAAGGCTTCTTCAGGTTCTTTTTCTAGAAACTCACCGTTACACATTGTTTCAACAAATTGTTTAGTTTCGGGAGTTAAACTTTCATAAAAGAAACTAATAAGACGCCATTTTTCAAAACCATGATGTGGACAAGAACTTAACAAATCTTTAAAACGCTCCCAGCACTGAAAAAATGCTTCATTTTGATTTTGATTGAAATTTTGAATCTGTCTTTTCAAAGCAGTAGTTTTATGTGCTGGGAAAAATTTCTTTAGAAACTCAGTTTGTAATTCTTGCCATGTGCCAATTGACCTTGGTTTTAAATTATGAAGCCAAATTTTTGCTTTATCTTTTAAAGAAAAAGGAAATAATTTTAGCTTGACAATTTCATTTGTACATTGTTGGTCATTAAAGGTGACACATACATCTTCGAAGTCTTTTAGAAAAGAGTAAGCACTTTCCGATTCTAAACCATGGAAATTTGGTTTAAAACGAAAGTTGTTTGCATTGAGAGGAAAAATAAAACAAGAGGGTGATGAGCTTCGAGTTGGTTGCAAGTAGTCACGCATGGTGCGTACTTGTCTGTTCTCATCTTCAGCATGAACACTTTCATTGTCAGCCATGGTAGGAGTTGTATTAGAAAGATTACCTGAAAAAGTTTCACAATAAAATCTAACTAAACGACGAGATCTAAAATCACGTCGCCAAACAAGCATAAAACAAAGTTAATATACAAATTAGGCGGTATAACCAGCCAATAAAAATAAAACAAAGTTAATATACAATATAAATATAAATATATAGAAAATTAGGCGGTATAACCAGCCAATAAAAATAAATATACTTATAAACTTATATACTTAGTATTGCTTCCCCGGCAACGACGCCAAAAACTTGATGGAGACTCAATTAAGAGTTGTAAACCCAAGTGCAGGTTATGTTCAAGTAATAAATTCTCGGGTGTCCGAGGTCGAACCACAGGGAAGCGTATTAGTAAGTATAAGTTTATAAATATATAAGAAAAAGAAAGTAAACAAGATATTAGGGAATCAACAACAAAACAAGATATTAAAGAACAAAATAAACAAAATAACATAAAAGCAATTAAACATGATATAAAAACAATAAGAAAAGATGTTGAGGTTAGAGAATCCACTCTTGGTGTTATGCTAAGATTAATCTTGTTTTATTACACAATTGAAATCCACACATAAAGGAGGTTCCAATCGGAAGGTTTAGCAATTCAGTCCAAATTGTCCAACGTCCATAGCATATGATATTATGTTCATTTGGTGTCCTCAAAACTCATAAAAAGAGTCCAAGCATTCCTTATGCCAAGGTATATGTCTACAATAAATCAAGGTTATGAAACCAAGCATTTACTGTGCCATTTTCCTTGTCAATAATGAATCAAGATCCCTACTTTGCAAGTATGATTTTAAACCAAAAGAAAATATTATCTATACTAGTGTTTATAAATGATGATTCATTTTAGCTCATGTTTAAGAGACTAACCTTAGCATTTACCAAAAGCTTCACCTCATCACCTCAACAATATGATTAGAAACACATACTAGATATGAATAAAATGAAAAGAAATGTAAGAAGCATAAGTAAATAAAAAAGAAAACTAGAGAAAGGAAAGAAGAAGAAAACTTAGAGAATTTTATTACAATGGCTAATATCCTACCAATGTATATTGTATGCTAATACTCATCCAAGGCCCTCTATTTATACACATTTTGGAGAGCTAAATTACAAGAGACAAGCTTTATAAATTTCAAAGGTAGGTATAATAGGTGGGTGCATTTTTCTAACAATTTTCGTCATGTTGTATGACAATTCTGATCAGCCAGCTTGATGGTCGATTTTGTCAATGTTGGAGGCTCGATCTGATCAAATGGTCTTCTAGAAAAATATGCCCCTATCAGTTACTGATCCATAGCCGTTGGAATCGGATCATTTGCTCATGTGGATCGGAAGATAAAGTCAAAATACCAAAACGGTGCAGAACAGACGTCATTGCACATCTGCCAACTTGATGGTTGATTTCGGTAGGGAAAACGACTCCGTTTCAAGAAGTGTAAAACATGAAAAAGATAGATATGCCTCTTAAATTTGCATGGTTAAAATTTCAGCCTTATTCTTCAGTTAAACTCCAAATATAGCTGATATGGCAAAAGGTGTCGGAACTGGAACTGAATTGGATTTGCCCTTAATTCTTGATTTAACCTAGAAATCTGAAATCACTCAAAGAAACTCATGAAAAACACCAAATTACATAAAAATATAAAATATCATAAACACAAGTAGACTAAGCAATAATAACTCGTATTTGACACAAAACAATAATAAAACATAATTAAAAACTATATAATTATACGAGTTATCATGAACATCACTAGCAAGTGAAGAAACCCGATCAAAAGAAGCGCGAATAATCCTTGGTTGAATGCTTTCCCACAAAATAGTTGCAAGCTTCAACTGACTATCGGATATCACTTTTTCAGCACTAAACTTAGAAAATTCTGGAAGGGCGAGATGACTAGCTTCAACATGAGGGCCTGTGGAAGTCTTCACTATAGGGGAAGTATTATTAACAATCACATTAGGCAAGCATCTTCTTGGTTGGAAACGGTACTTGAAACATTATTTCTGATCTTAGCTGCAAGTTTGTTGAACTCATGCGAACTAGAAACTGAAGCTTCACTTTTGGCGGGGGATATATCACCTTGAAAGGATTCCCTTGGCCTGGTTCGCTTCCAATGTCTTTCATGATCACTCTCATCAATTGAATCTTCAACGATCGCATTATGCTTCCCTTCGATGACTTTCGGTAAAACCCTTTGTCCTTCATCAACTAATGACACTGATCGAGGAACTTCTTGTGAAGTCTTCACATGCTCCTCTGTTAAATCTATGGTGGACGAGACTTTGGCTTTATTGGATTTGTCTTGCGAAATCTCTAAAGACTTTTTCTTAACATCCTTTGGAGGTTTTCTCCTCTTTGACGGTGATGTACGGATGCTCGAAACCAAAATATCAATAGAATGCTCAAGATATGGCTCATGAACTTTCGACCACCATTCCATGTATCTTGCGGTTGCATGATCATTAGGATTTAGAGAACGAGCTGGAGAGATCAATCTGAACTTTGTATGAGAACGAGTGCAAATTCTCCAAAACCTACATAAATCATCCACAGATCCAGAACGAATATCTTCCTTAAGAGCTCCGGGAATATCTTGACAAAACCCAAATTGTCTCCTAAATCGATGAGGACTGTAAGGTTCCACAATGATGGCTTGGTTACATCGGGCAGGCAAATAGCTCGAACGAACATTAACAAGGTAGCCATGATTGATCTTACTAAGAGCGTCATCATCAACAATCACTTCATCTCTATTCCTGGGATATAAGTTAGCATTCCACACTATGCCACTATGAATCAACTTGCGGGCGTCATAATCCTCAAAGTATTTGGCTCCACCTTCTCCTGAAAACTTGCTCATCAAAGGCCCATATACATCATCTGGATTTTGAAAGTGAGTCCGGAAGTAATAACTTAGCCACCCATAAATATAGTGGATTGGAAAACACGCATCTGAAGAGCCCGCTTGAGTAGAAAGTGTAATTCGGTTTAGTCCATGGTAAATATTGGCTAACACCGGGACCGCGAGATTAACAGTTCTCCCAATCGCCATCAGGCTGGCTATCTTAAATGTCTCTAGCCGAACAAATTCTAAATCTTTACTTGGAAAAATGAAAACACAAATCCAACAAGAAAGGAAGGCAGCTAAATAAGTGTCTGTTGTTAAACTGTCTTTGATTCCAAGTGTAGTGAATGCTCCATCTCCTGCCATTCCCCGACCTTGGTATTTCCGAAGAATCCCAGTAGGGTTATGTGTAGCTTTTGGACGAACAAGCTTCTTTGCTTTTCGAGCAGGTGGTTTGGTGTAAAGCAATTTCCCTTGAAACCAAAAATTGATCCAATCCTCAATAGACACCTTATCCTCCTTGCCTTGCTTCAAAAGATGGAATGCAGCAAATAAATATTCACAACATCTCGGGATGAATCTTCCCTTGTTATCAAAGCCAGTCAATTCGGCAGCACAAGGAATGACTTCATCATAAAATATGTCGTGAATAGGTAAACCGCCTAGCCTATGCAAATCCCATAAGGAGATGGAAGCTTCCCTAGTAGCAAGGTGGAGAGTGTTGGTAGCCGGGCACCAAGCTTCACAAAAAGCGCGAATCACGTCCTTGTTGTGATCATAAGTGTATAATGATGCATAAACAACATCATATATACTAACAGTCATTAAATTTTTGTTGAAGTGATATAACACATCTTCAGTCCATTCCCAGTACTTTGGTATGTAACCAAACTCTCCAAAAATCTTGAAGGAAAATCCCCAATATGACTTTTCGGAAGTGATACGGCTTCCCAACGTGTCAAACTTCTCATAATTAGAAGTATTGACGTGAAGATTAGATTGAAGAGATCTCGCCTTTGGAGAAGATTGTGAGGTTGGAGAAAGTTCTATCGACCAATCTTCCAAAGTGGTAGGAAAATCAAATGATTTCCAAGCGGATTTATATCTACCCGATATGGGCTTGTCGGTGAAGAGATATAATCCTTCTTTCATGTCTTCGTCTTCCTTGGAAAGAATCACAAGATAATCTTTGTGATCTTTGAAGTACACCATGTTGATTCTACAAAAAACAAAACAAAACAAAAAATGTCAAGGTAGGTAAAAAAAAATAATAAATAATAAAAAAAAAGAAGCCAAACCAACCCTAAACCAAACAAGAAATTCCCTTCTTTCAATGGTAATAACAATTGGAAGGGCAAAATAGTATCCGGCGGTAAAGATTCTAGAAAGTTCGATAATAAGCCTTTAGCCATGGGGTTCCTCGGGCCTGAGTCGACAGTGGCAGACAAGTTAGGTGTGGAACAAGACAACCGATCGAACCTTAAGGCAGAGTACGGCCGCTTTGCAACCAATGTGGATGGGGTCTTTGCAGCTAGAGATTGTCGACGAGGTCAGTCATTAGTTGTGTGGGCAATCTCAGAGGGAAGGCAAGCTGCTGCACAAGATGACAAATACCTGACTAGGGAGGACGAGGACACAAGTGTTGATGACGAGAGCCAAGATCTTGTCAAGAGACCTCAAGACCTTGCTCAAAGGCAGCAAACAGTGGTGACATAGGTGATCTTGTTTGTTATTGTTTATGACAATTTGCTGAAAAGGAAGAACAATCTGATACAGAATAGAGAAAGAGTTTCCTAAGGGAGTTGTCACATGGATGACCACTGCGGAAATTAAGCATCAGTCTTGTGGATAACCACCAAGGGATGCTGAGTCCGCAGCAAAGGACCTGGGAAGGTTTAGTAGAGATTAAGGATTTGGGAAGGTTGAGCAAAATCAATAAACATCTTCCATGGGGCTGGTATAGGTTTGGGGATATTATTATTGTCTTTCGTATTGTATCAGCTTTGTTTTACCCAGTTTGTTTGAAGGGTTAGCTCTCATGGTTGTCATAAAGGAATAATGTACAGTTTTGTTTCTTGATCGTTGATTGAGAAAAGAAATGTGGAATATTCATTATATTTTCTATAAAAAAAAAAAAAAGAACCGTAACTCACTACAATGCAGTGGATACAGCGGGTGACCAGAAGAACTGACTAAACTTGGTGACGCGTTGCTTGGGCTTGGGAAAATACGGGGACATGTATCTTCCATTAAGGGGTGATATAGAAGGGTAATTCAACGATTCTGTGCCACCTGTTCCATTAAAGAAGCTTGCTGCCCAGCCAAAAGAAACTAAACCAAAGGCCAAGGATGAACCAAAGAAAGAAGTCAAAAAGGAGGTTGAGAAACCGCCAGCAAAGGCAGAAACCATGACAGGAGCGATGGCATAAATAAAAAAAAATAATAATAAAAAAAAGAACTCACCAGTTAAGCTCTCCAACGTAGCAACCTTTGGCAATTAATTTGATATGCAAATTAGCTTGAGAAGGCCTTGCTTTTATAGGGGAAATAATTCAAGTCCCATGTGGTCAAGGAATAGAACTTCTAATTGCATTAGAATTTCTTTAAAACTGGAGGTTGAGTTTTAATTGAAATTAATTTGAGCAAAAAAGCGATTAGATCAAAGTCAAATTCTTTGGAACCGTAGAAAGTCTTCAAAACTGTGAACTATATTTTGCATGGGCTATTGGGTCCATTTACCAATTAAATACTTTGAAGGATATTTTAAGTTGGGCCTAAATCTCATCTGTGTCCACAATATGACAAACTTTTGTTATGGCCTAAATTCCATTTATTACGTGGGCCAATATTGGTCCATATTTACTTTACATAGGCCAATGATGGACCAATATCCATTTTTTGCTAAACCATTTAGGGTGGGCTAATCTTCTATTCATGGTCCATTTTGATGCATAGGAAATTATATTTGCTAAATCAATTTTTTTGTCTCATATACAAAATTATATGAGGATAATTAATTGGTGTAAATAAATTCTGACATCAAAAGCAAATTAAATTTCAAGACTTGTCCACTTGCTACACTAAAAAAAAAAATCGTGTACGTAACCAAGTCTTGAGGGGGTATTTGTAGAAGGAGAAAATTTGTAACCAAATACAAATTGCCACGTGTTAATTGAAATTTCTTGTAATTAAGAAATTTTCAATTAAATTATACATTACCATGTGAAATTGATAATATCATATTATAATTAATTATTTTATAATTAATTAAATATGTACACATGGTTTGACCAATCAAATTGCAAGGATTCATGGGTTATCCAATCAAATTTCACCCATGTGTCATAATTATTTTACCTCTAACTAAATTAAATTAATTAAGAGATAAATAATAAATTTTTATCTCTAATTAAATTAAATTAATTAAGAGATAAATAAATATTTTATCTCTAATTTAATTAATTAATTAAGTGATAAAAAAATAAATATTTTATCTCTAATTTAATTAATTAATTAAGGGATAAATAATAAAGTTTTATCTCTAATTAAATTAAATTAATTAAGAGATAAATAAATATTTTATCTCTAATTTAATTAATTAATTAAGTGATAAAAATAAATATTTTATCTCTAATTAAATTAAATTAATTAAGAGATAAATAAGAAGATATTATCTCTAATTAAAATAATTAAGAGATAAATAAGGAGGATGAGTTCTTTTAAAACTCTCTTTCACCTGGCTAGCTACCACTATAAATAGAGACCTCCTCTTAACACAAATTCACAATTCAGAAAGCCTGAAGAGAAGAAGATTTTGAAGAGCCAAATCCTCTCGAAAGTCTTAAGAAGAAATTAGAGAAATTCTAAGAACGCGGTGCTTGTTCTTGAGAATTCTCAAAGAAGCTGCTCTCCGATCTTGTTCATCGAAGGAAAGGAGATAATTCCTGTTTTTCAAGACTAAGTCTAGAAGACCCTTGAAGCGGATCTCACCGATTCAAGATCAAGTCGTGAAGACCCTTGGATCAAAGTTTTACTGAAGAAAAGAATCAAAGGATTTCTTTCTTTAAGAATATTCAGAGATTGTAACCTTAAAGTTTGATTAATAAAATTATTTATTTGACTCCAAATTTTCCTTGTCATATTTTTGACACGAAATTTGTTTGTACAAGGTGGTACTCCGAGACTTAGTTTAAGAGGGCGAGCATAAAAAGTCAAACTCAAAAAAAGTCAACCCCAAAAAAGTCAATCCCAGAAAGTCAACTACTGAAAAAATCAACTCACTTTCAAAATCAAGATTTGAAGTTCAATTGAAAAATGGAGAAAGAATTTTGATAATCCGAGGTCTACATCGAAAGATATGGAGTTCGAAAGTTGGGTTATGCAGATTCAGTAGAAAAGAAACCTTCATTCGGGAAATTTGGGAAAAAGTGCTTAAACGATCTAATTGGTCGAAATTGAAGGTTCCAAATGAAAGATAAGCACTGACTACGGGTAATGGAGAAGCCACTTGAAAGAAAAACTGAAAGAAAAGTCAATCCGGGAGAAAACCGAGAATTAGGGCTTTAGGTGGATTTCGGTGAAATCAGGAAGAATTACAGAAATGGCTCGACTTGGTAAGAACAAAGCCTCTAATGGATGAGGAATGATTAAAAAGGGATAGCCAAGGCTCAATTTGAAGAAAATCTAAAAATCGGACTTGTTTTGAGCAAAACCGGGTTTTGGAGGCAAAAGGGTAAAATTGGAAAATTTGGAAAAATAGCAAATGGACTCCAAAAATTCTGAAAATTTGCAAATATCGTTCTTAAATCATTTTGAAGAGATTGACGAAAGAAAATCTTGATTCGGAGTTCGTTTGCAAAATGGCCAAATCCCGGGTCTCTTATGCAGTAATTCAAGAAGATAAATCCCGAAAAAATAGCAAATGGACTCCAAAAATTCTGAAATTTTGCAAATCTCATTTTTAAATTATTTGGAAGAGATTGGTGAAAGAAAATCTTGATTCGGAATTTTAGTCTTCATAACTCGGAATCATTTATTGTTTGTGAGAATCAGTGAAGAGTTTTTATCGACGGATAATTCCGTCGGTAATACAAGAAAATTCGTCGGTGATGTTTTGCCGACGAAATTGTGTTTTACCGACGGATTACTTCTATTACTGACAGATAATCCGTCGGTAATAGTTTTTGACCATTTAGTTTTAAATTTTTATTTATTGTGTATGAGAATCCGTGAAGAGTTTTTACCAACGGTAATACAAGTAAATCCGTCGGTAATACTTTGGTGGAAACGAATTAGCTTCCCCCCAAAGTATTACAGACATAATTATTCGATCGTTGAAAATCCGTCAATAGTACACGTTTTCTGTCGGTAATATTCAAAAAATTCGTCGGTAATTCCAAATACATTACCGATGGAATTCTGTAAGTGATTATCAATATTCCGTCGATAATATTCTGTTTTACCGATGAAAAATATCCGTCGATAATGAATCAGTCGGTAAATCGACATCCTCTTGTAGTGTTAAATATCATTATAATTTGTAACAGAATAGGGGAATATGAAAAATAAAGAAATTGGATTCTCCATCACATTATTTGAGATAATTGAAAACTTATATGATATGATTTAGGATTAGTTTAACATTATTTTAGAAAAATTTGGATTTTGAAAAAAGTATGTTTAAAAAGTATGGTGAGCCAATTGAGTACTAGCTCAGATGACATGATGTTGTTCACAGACTCATGGAGATTGCAGGTTCGAGAGGGCTTAGGCGCGTAATTTCCGCCTCATATGAGTTAATTAGATAGGGGGTTGGAGGGTTATGGGTAGATTAGGAACTTAAAAAATATATATATATGGTGAAAAAATGTGGTTTAAGAACTTTTAAGTGTTTGGCATTATTGTAAAAAAATATTGTAAGAAATTGAAATGTCAAAAAATATTTAAAATAATAAAATTTTAGAGATTTGAGGATATTAAAGTCATTTTATCCAAAAGTCATCTTTTAAAGCCCAAAAGCGCTATTTTCTTATTTTTTTTTATTTGAGTTGCAAACCATGATTTCAACTGCAAAAGCTAAAAATTTTACTCGTTTAGCATTGTGTTTGCGATAAAACGTAATTTTTGACCTCAAAAATTATGCTAACAGCAATGTTAAACGAGATCTTAGTTAATTGTGTTTAAAATTATTGATGAAAATTTACCTTTATTTATTTAATTAGTCAATTGCATTTCAAATAAAATAGTTTGATGTGTGTCGTCTTGATTATATTTGAATTTGATTTAAAAACATTAGAAAAATAAAATAATAAAACCTAGGGTAGGCAAGGCAAGGCAAGGCAATGTGCTGACCTCATCACAAACTTATAATAAAAAGGCTTATTTTTTAGTTATACATGGATCGACCTGATTAGACTTGATTATGATAATGTAAAGTATTTATTATACATATGAATTAAGTAGCATAAACACACATCAAAGATCATGCGTCGGTGAACCTCTTCTTAGTATAATTAATCTTGAAAAATATTCGACTTTGTGTCTCAATAAATATATTCTAGTACTATTTCTTTTCTAGGTTGGAGCAACCAAATTATTAATTTTATATGATTAGATTATAATGTTCCTTAATATATTCACTTCTATCATTACTTAAATTAATTAAGTCATCTATATAATTATATATATATATATATCCCAACTCTTGAATGGATAAATATTTTGATAGTCTTGATTATATCTGTTTCATTATTATAAAAAATTGAATTAGAAATACTAAATACAGCTTAAAGAAAATGAAACCGAGTAATGAAAGCTTCTAGATTGCGTAGGCTAAGCAGTTATTTGATGGGCCATCAAATAGTTGGGCTGTGTTGCCACGGCATGGACCGATTTTGTACTTTTCCACATTCTAGAATTTCAAACCCAACACGGAAATGAAGAAAAATAAATTCTCCCTTCTTCTAGAACTTTTTTTTTTGGGCCAAAGATCCCTTCTTCTAGAACTAGAACTCAATTTTAATAAATAAAATAAAATCTCTTCTTCTAGAAAAACATCAGTGAATTGAACTTTGCCTCCTCTTTTCTTTTTTAAACCATTATGTATTATTTGATGTAATTAGAAGTGTAATATGAAGAGTCAAGCTTAGTGGAAGATTCCATAAATTCATATTTGACTTCTTATATTTGTTTTAAATAATATTTACTAGATAATGTCCGCGCTTCGTTGTGAAATATTATCGGATTTAAATTAATATTTTGTAATAAATTTAAAATATAAAAAATAATAGTAGTAAATATAATAATTTTAAAAAAATAATAATTCATGTTCTTATAAGATATCTAGTATAAAATTGAGAGTTATTTGAATATGATTAATTACATCTGGCAATTTCAGACACAACATAATTATACGAAACGAAAATAACATGAAAAAAATAATTAACATACGACATGACACAAAAATAAAATGAACACGACACAAATACACAAACGTGTCAAAATCTACATAAAATAAATTATTAATGTGTCAAAATTTGTATAAATATGTAACACCCTAAATACGATTATAACAAGAAAAACAACACGAACATGATGACGTGCGACATAAATTTGGGAGTTATTTGAATAGTGTCAATTAGACTTCGCAATTTCGGACACAACATGATTATTCGAAACGAACACAACATGAAAAAATAATTAAAATACAACATGAAAAATAATATGAACACGACAAAAATACATGAACGTATCAAAATCTGCATAAAATGAATTATTAATGTGTAAAACTTTATATAAATTTATAATACACACGATAAAATAACACGAATATGTTACGAACATACAAAATTTTCTCTAAATTAAATCATTATAACAAATTATGTAAAATATAGATGAATTGAGATACGACATGAACACACACAATTTTTTCTAAATTGAATCATCATGACAAACTATGCAAAATATTTGGATGAATTGAAACATGACACGAACACATGAAAAAAAATAATTAAAATACGACACGACACGAAAATAACATGAACACAACAAAATACACAAACGTGTCAAAATCCACATAAAATGAATTATTAATATGTAAAAATTTATATAAATTTATAATACTTTGAACATATGAAAAAATAACACGAGCACGACACAAAATAATATGAACACGAACAAATATCCGAACGTGTCAAAATCTACATAAAACGAATTATTAACGTATAAAAATTGTATAAATTTATCATATTTTGAACACACAATTTTCTTTTCTTTTTCTTTCTTTCCTTTCTTCCATTCTTAATAAATAAATAAATAATAAAAATACCCAAACTAATCCTCAAACCCTCTTAATATCCATGCTTAGTTGTCAATTAAGCATGGATTCAAAATTCTTAATTCTTTTCTCCAATGCATTTTAGGGATAATTTTTATAATAAGTAATAAATATCATCGTTTTTATATTGTATATAAATGTTTTTTTATTGATTAGAAAACTTGTAGATTTAAGGGGTTATAGTATATTTCACATCTAATATGACACTCACAAGTCACATTCATCCATTTTTATTTTCTATTGTATTTTTAATAATTGTTGTCTGTTGTAAATTGTAATAAGATATATATATATATATATATTTATTATATATATATATATGCTCGTGCTTTGCTGCGCGCATATTATCAGATTTGAATTGATATTTTATAATAAATTTGAAAGATAAAAATGAAAGAGGAGTACAGATAATTTTAAAAAATAATGGCTCCTATCATTATACAACATCTTATATAAAATTAAGAGTAATTTGAATATGGTCAATTAGATCTGAAAATTTTGGACACAACATAACTATATGGTACGGACATAACATGAAAAATTAATTAAAACACGACACGAAAAATAACATGAAAACGACACAAATACACGAACGTGTCAAAATCTGCATAAAACGAATTATTAACATGTCAAGATTTATATAAAAATATAATACCTTGAATACGATTATGACAGAAAAAATAACACCAACATAACGACACGTGACAAAAATTGGGAGTTATCACAAATACACGAACGTGTCAAAATCTACATAAAATGAATTAACGTGTAAAAAATTATATAAAATTTTAATACTTTAAACACACGATAAAATAACACGAATACATTACAAACATACAATTTTTTCTATAAATTAAATCATTATGACAAATTATGCAAAATATGGGATGAATTAATACATGACACGAACACAAAATTTTCTCTAAATTTAATCTATGCAAAATATTTGGATGAATTGAAACTCGACAAGAACACAACATAAAAAAAAAAAAAAAATTAAAATACGACATGACACGAAAAACAATATGAACACAAAATAAATACACGAACGTGTCAAACTTTACATAAAGCGAATTATTAACATGTAAAAATTTATATAAATTTATAATACTTTGGACATACGAAAAAATAACACGACATGAATGTGTCAAAATCTACAGAAAATGAATTATTAACTTGTAAAAATTATTTAAATTATAATACTTTAAATACACGAAAAAAATAAGACGAATACTTTAAACACATGAAAAAATAACACGAACGCGACACAAAAAAATAACATGAACATGACACGAATACATTATATAAATTTATAATACATACGAAAAAATAACACGATATGAACGTGTCAAAATCTATATAAAACAAATTATTAACATGTAAAAATTATATAAATTTATAATATTTTGAATACACGAAAAAATAACACGAACACAAAAAATAACATGAACACACAATTTTTTCTTCCTTTTTTTTTCTTTATCTTTTTTTTTTCTTTCCTTCTTCATCAAAAAAAAAACCCTAACTAACCCTCCAACCCCCTTAATACCCGATCTTAATTGTCCCTAAGCAAGAGCACCCAAAATAAAAATTGGGCATTCTCCTTGCTTGGGGACAACTTTTAAGTATTGTTATGTTATAGATAGATAAATTATGGATTAATTGTTAAAAAATTATGATGTTTGGTAATTGTTAATTGTCAAAAAATTATGCTCCAATTTTTTAAATGAAAGCATTAGATTGATTATGAATAATTTTAATTATAGGTATAGAAGATTAAGTAAAAAACATCATTTTAATGTCTAAACAAAGTAAATTTTATTGAATTAAATAAATATATCCCAAATTTCATTGAAGTAATTAAATACTCAAATAATCCTAAGTGAAATGTCTAATTCAACCATTGCTTAGTTGGCCAACAATCATATTTTAAATTACCAAAATAACCCAAAAATAATTATTTAAATACTTCAAATAACTCTAAAATCATAATTTAAGTTATTGCTTAGTTGGTTACAAATCATGCATCTAATTTTCTAAATTCAAGCTTCACATTGGTTTTGGGACAATTTTAATAGAGTGTTATTGATGATATAGGTTATTAAATTATGTGATAAAATAATTATAATAAAAAAATCATATTTATAATTATCTAATTAAAAAATATATTTATTTTAAAAAAAATTTAATATGTATGTAAAATTAGATAAATAAAGAAAAAAATGATAATGATGATTTTAATTAAACTAAATGATCCTTTTATCCTTAAAACATTAAGTGCATAGAAAACCAACCCAAGTTTTATAAGTGTTTGCCCAAACTAACCCCAATCACAAAAAGCTTAGTTGTCCTAAAACCAATGCTCCCGATTTCAAAATTGAGCAATCCCATGAGTTGGGGATAGTTTTAAATTGTAGGTTATAGATTATAGATTACTTTTGCATTCTATTAAATTTGGACATTAATTAATTCAATAAAAAGTAGCCAACTAGACCTAAAGCTTATCCTAATCCCATTTTTTACAATATTATCACCTTCTTTTTCTTTCTTGTGTCATTTCCATTAGTTTAGTACTCTTGAGATCCTAATCAACAATAAATGCTTAGATCTTAGATCTATCAATATTCTCCTCTATTTTTTTTTTTTTTTAATTTATGTGATAATTAGAGACAAAACTATTTTATTTATATATCACACATCAATAAAAAATTAGACATATCTAAAACAACAAGTTCGAAGAATTAATTTTTATACAGTAGCAGTATTTTTTTTTTTAAATTTTACAAGTTTATTAAAAAATTATTATATTTCACATTTTTATAAATAAATTTTTTTATTATATCTTATATATATATTATAATACTAAAATAACAAGTTTTCAAATTCAAAATATATATACAATGTCGCAAACTAAAAAAATAACAAGTCTCATCGCAAGATTTTATTATTCGTTAAGCGTGACATTAAAAAACCGAGAAAAAGTCGACTTAATTCCTCTAAAAAATGAAGGTTTTGAAAATGACCTTGGAAAAGACATGGAGCAGCCACCAATCTTTTTTAGCTAGGTGTGATCGGCCACCTATTAAAATCGGTTTTATAAAATATTTTAAAAATTAATTAAAACATTTTTAAAATCAATTTCAAGTCTGCGTTTTAAACCAGAGAAATAAAAAAAACAGGTTCGGGACTCGGTTACGTGTGTCGCAACCTAAAAAATAACGAGTCTCATCGCAAGACTTTATTATTCGTTAAGCGTGACATTAAAAAATCGAGGAAAAGTCGATTTAATTCCTCTAGAAAAATGAAGGTTTTGAAAATGACCTTAAAAAAGACATGGAGTCGCCACCAATCTTTTTTAGCTAGGCGTGATCGGCCACCTATTAAAACCGGTTTTATAAAATATTTTAAAAATTAATTAAAACATTTTAAAAACCAATTTCAAGTCTGCGTTTTAAACCAGAGAAATCAAAGAAGCGGGTTCGGGAGTCGGTTACGTGCGGGGAAGGATTAGCACCCCCACAACGCCCGTATAAATCGGTACCTTATTAATCGTGTGTTATCTCAAGTCTCGGTAAAAGTTGGTTTTAAATTTAGTATTTTAAATTAATTCCCAATTTAAAGAAAAATAATTCCATTTTTTATTGAAAATGATCTGGAATTTATAAATTCAAAATTTTCCTATATTCCCCAACAAACGTGGCAAAATATAGAAATTTTTATTAGTTTTGGAAAACTTTCCGAATCATTCTCTTTTTTGAAAGAAAGATATTCCTTTATTAATGATAATTGATGATATTCCCTCCAGCAAACCCGGTAGAGAACTCATGAATTATTTTAACTCGGGAATATCTTTATATTTTTTTTTTATTGAAAACCATTATCTTTTTTGAAAACATTTAAAAGAAATGAATATGTATATGCATGACATAAATAAAATGACATAGCAAAATCTAAATAATACAATGCAACCTAAATGACATGGCAAACATGAATGATATGGCATATAAATTAAATGAGATGGAATATGAAATAATGCTACCATATAATATGCATGAAAATAAAAATGGAAATAATAATGCATGAACATAGTATATGCTAAATAATATGACCAAAAAAAATAACTAAATAAAAGCATAGGAATCATGAAATATTCCAAATCATATAATAAACCATATAACATCAAAAATATAAATCAAAATAATAACAATATCATAGAAATTATTATAACAAGAATCACATATTATATAATATGCATGAATATAAAAATGCAATGCATGAAATGTATTTTTTCCTTTAATTAAGGAAACCCGTATATCTAAAAAGATATCCGGCTACCTTAGGAAAATATGTCAAATTAAATATTCTAAAACCAAAATACTTTGTGATTGTTTGAAAACAATTTTGAAAAGCTTGAATTAACAATAAAAAACTGGGCTAAAAATTTTTAAATGGCTCTAATTTTCTAAGTTTAAAAAAATCCGGACTTGACTCTCCTTAACTCGGGACTTGAAAAACCATTTTTAGAGTTTAAAAAGGCTTAGAAATTACCCTAAGTCAGTAGCTGACCCTCCTAATCAGCCCACTCTAAGTAAATTAACCAAAACAGAAAAATGGTTTTTCTTTAAATTCAATTCTGACTCCACTGTCCAGTTTTAATCCACGATTTTTTACCCTATTTTTAAAAATTCCAAAAATTATGAAAAAAATACTGGAGACTCAAGACATGTAAAAATATTTTCTGATCAAAGATGAATTCCCAGAAAAATCAGATATGTACGAGTTTTTGGAGGAGAAAAAACTGCTTTGCCAACACATTTTTGCTTTTGATAAAATCATTTAAAAACCAAAGTAAAAATATTTGAAACTCATAAAATGACTTGCAAACAGTAGCTAGGACTTTTTGAAAGTTAGATAAAAATTGGCTAAGTAAAAAAAATCACAAAGGTAGAATAATCAATTTGACAAACTTAATTTTCCACAAGTGTGCTCAAGAGAGCATGACTTTGAACCATTAATTGGCTCAAGTCATTATTCAAGTGGCATGAACAGGAAATGCATGAAATAATGTAGCAAACATAATGCATGAAATGCATGGATTTAAACCTAAATGTAAGGAAAATGCATGACATAAATAATATGGCCTAGACCTAACATGAACTTGCATGGCAATAAATGCAAACTAGGTCTAAAATGCATGAAATGCATGGCATTTTCACAAACACAAGGCATGCTTTATTCAAAAATCCTACCAAATATCATGCAAATGCAAAAACCTAACAACTAGCATGACAAAAAATGCAACACACAGTGCAAAACACATGGAGTAGCCAAATGGCCTCAAGCTCCAACAAGCATGGCATTTTCACAAACACTTGGCATACTAGCATGAAAAACTAAGTCATAACACTTGAATCATGCAAAAATCACACAAGCATTTTCACAAACACTTAATATACTAAATCTAAAACATTCTCAACTAAGATATAAAACAAGAATCATGCAAAGAATCACACAAGCATTTTCACAAACACTTAATATGCTAACTCTAAAACATGCTCAAATTTAAACAACATGAAAACAGAAAATTAAAAATGCAAAAACATGATATCTAAGACATAAATGGCAACAAACAAAGCAACCAAATTAAAATATAACTCAAGAACATGAAGTAACATAACATTTAAAACATCAAAATAAAAAAAAATAGCATAAACAATATGGTAAAATGAACTCAAAACAGCAACTCAAAATAAATAATGTAGGTCATTTGGCCATGGTGAGTTTATTGTAAAAATAAAATATAAAAAATATACTTAAGAAAGAGATGAAGAAAGAACTTAAAAGAACAATAAAAAAAAAAACCTTTATTTCAAATACAAACTCACCAAATAGAGATTAAAATAGCAAAAACAAGAATAGAAAATGAAGAAAGTGCAAGAGTTGGTGCTCAAGAGCAACCTCAAGAAGCTAATATTTCAAGCTTTTCTCTTCAAACTTTCCTTCTTTTTTTTTTTTCTAAACTTTTCTTTTTTGCTTTCAACCAAGAAGAGAAAAACTAAGAAAAACTAAGAGAAATCAGCAAAAATGAACCTCCAAATTCAAAATTCTGCCCCTCCCCTTAATGGTGGCAGAATTTTACCTCTCTCCTCTCCTAGGATGTTGTCATTTTTTGTGTAACCAATTTTCCATCAAATGGCTAATAATTCAAGGTGAAAAATCATGAAATTACCACCTTTAGATTAGCATCTCAGCTCTCTCAAATTACAGCTGTTAAAGAATAATGTTGACATCTTTCTTAGCTTATGTGGCTTAATCACCATGGCTTGATCAAAGAGAATCTCTAACTAACTCTTGATTTTTAGCCATTTGATTGAAAAATCAGAAGCTTCCTCCTTCCTTTGGGCTTGGGCAGGCCAGCACTTCTCTTTTCCAGCCCAACTCTGATTTTTTTGAAAGGCCCAAAGAAGCCCTTTTCGGTTGCTTGGGTGAAATGACCATTTTGCCCCCCGGATGCAAATAAATATCAAACGGACTCCAAATTCAATTTTTATTTTTTTTAATGCTTCCAAAATAATAAAATATTGAGTTCTGGAAGTTTTCAAAATTATCCGAGTCCGTTTGCTATTTATTTGGAATTTTTCTTCCCAAAATGCCCTTTTATGCCCCTACATTTTACCATTTTTTAAACGAGCTCCAAATCAAGATTTTTCTTCACCAATCTCTTCAAAATAATTAAAAAGTGTGATCTGTAAGTTTTCATAATTTTTGGAGCTCATTTGGTATTTTTTCGGGATTTATCGGCTTGAATTACTGCATAGGAGGCTCGGGATTTGGCCATTTTGCAAACGAACTCCGAATCAAGATTTTCTTTCGCCAATCTCTTCCAAATAATTTAAAAATGAGATTTCCCAAATTTCAGAATTTTTGGAGTCCATTTGCTATTTTTCCGGGATTTATCTTTTTGAATTATTGCATAGCAGGCCCGGGATTTGGCCATTTTGCAAACAAACTCGGAGTCAAGATTTTCTTTCGCCAATCTCTTCCAAATAATTTAAAAATGAGATCTGAAAAATTTCAAAAGATTTGGAGCTCGTTTGCTATTTTTCCGGGATTTTCCTTTTTGAATTACTGCATAGGAGGCCCGGGATTTGGCCATTTTGCAAACGAACTCGGAATCAAGATTTTCTTTCGTCAATCTCTTCCAAATAATTTAAAAATGAGATCTGAAAAATTTCAAAAGATTTGGAGCTCATTTGCTATTTTTCCGGGATTTTCCTTTTTGAATTACTGCATAAGAAGCCTGAGATTTGGCTATTTTTGCAAACGAACTCCGAATCAAGATTTTATTTTACCAATATCTTTCAAATGATTTAAGAATGAGATTAACAAATTTTTCAGAATTTTTGGAGTCCATTTGCTATTTTTCCCAAATTTTCCAATTTTGCCCTTTTACCTCCGAAACCCGTTTTGCTCAAAACAAGTCCGATTTTCAAATTTTCTTCAATCTGAGCCTTGGGCTATCCTTTTTAATCATTCTTCATCCATTGGGGGCTTTGGTCTCACCAAGTCAGGCCATTTCTGTGATTCTTCCCGATTTCACCGAAATCTACTAAAAAACCTAATTCTCGGTTTTCTCTCGGATTGACTTTTCTTTCGATTTTTCTTGCAAGTGACTTCTCCATTACCCGTAGTCAGTGCTTATCTTTCATTTGGAACCTTCAATTTCGATCAATTTGATCGTTTAAGCACTTTTCCCCAAATTTCTCGGATTAGGGTTTTTTTTCTACTGAATCTCCAAATCCCAACTTCCGAACTCCATATCTTTCAATATAGACCTCGGAATATCAAAATTCTTTCGCCATTTTTCAATTGAACTTAAAAATTGATTTTGAAAGTGGGTTGACTTTTTTAGTAGTTGACTTTCTGGGGTTGACTTTTTCGAGGTTGACTTTTCGGGGTTGACTTTTTTCAAGTTTGACTTTTTGTGCTCGCCCTCTTAAACTAAGACTCGGAGTACCACCTGCAGGATGAAAACAGTCTTTTTACACTCGGAAACATCAATATAGGAAGAAAACATACCTGTTTAGTGGTCCGGACAAAATTAGGTGTCTACAACGTGCGGGAAAGGATTAGCACCCTCACAACGCCCATATAAAATGGTACCTTATTAATCATGTGTTATCTCAAGTCTCGGTAAAAAATCGGTTTTAAATTTAATATTTCAAGTTAATTCCTAATTTAAAGAAAAATAATTTCATTTTTAATTGAAAATGATCCGGAATTTATAAATTCAAAATTTTCCTATATTCCCCAACAAACATGGCAAAATATAGAAATTTTTATTAATTTGAAAAACTTTCCGAATCATTTTCATTTTAAAGAAGATATTCCTTTATTAATAATAATTGATGATATCCTCCCCAGCAAACTCGGCAGAGAACTCATGAATTATTTTAACTCAGGAATATCTTTATTTTATTGAAAATCATTACATTTTTTGAAAACATTTAAAAGAAATGAATATATATATGCATGACATAAATAAAATGACATAGAAAAATCTAAATAATATAATGCAACCTAAATGATATGATATAATTTAAATACCTTAGCATATTCTAAATGAAATGAAATGTCCTAAGTTATATGACATATTCTAAATGAAATGAAATGACCTAGGTAATATAATATATTCTATATGAAATGTAATATCCTAAATCATATGATATATTTTAAATGAAATAAAATATCCTAAATGACATAATATATCCTAAATGAAATGACCTAGGTAACATAATATATTCAACATGAAATGAAATGACCTAAGTAACATAATATATTCTATATGAAATGAAATAATTTGAATGACATGGCAAAAATGAATGATATGGCATATAATTTAAATGACATGGAATATAAAATAATGCTATCATATAATATGCATGGAAATGAAAATAATAATGCATGAACATAGTATATGCTAAATAATATAACAAAAAATAATTAAATAAAAATCATAGGATATCATGAAATATTCCAAATTATATAATAAACAATATAACATAACTCAAAATCATAACAATATTATAGAAATTATCATAGCAAAAATCACATATTATATAAAATGCATGAATATTGAAAATGCAATGCATGAAAATGTATCTTTTCCTTTAATTAAGGAAATCCGTATATCTAAAAAGATATCCGGCTACCTTAGAAAAATATGTCAAATTAAATATTCTAAAACCAAAATACTTTATGATTGTTTGAAAACAATTTGAAAAAGGTTAGATTAAAAATTAAAAAAAAAACTGGGCTAAACCTTTTTTAAATGGCTCTAATTTCCTAAGTTTAAAATCCCGGACTTGACCACCCTTAACCTGAGACTTAAAAAATCATTTTTAGAGTTTAAAAAGGCTTAGAAATTACTGTAAGTCAGTAGCTAAACTTCCTAATCAGCTCCCTCTAAGTAACTTAACCAAAACAGAAAAATGATTTTTCTTTAAATTCAATTATGACTCCACTGTCCAGTTTTAATCCACGATTTTTTATCCTATTTTTAAAAATTCTAAAAAATCTAAAACAAATACTGGAGACTCATGACATGTAAAAATACACGAGAAAAAATCAGCTTAATTTTCTAGTAAAGATGAATGCCCAGAAAAATCGGGAAAGTACGAGTACTGGGTGAAAAAACTGTTTTGCCAAAATACATTTTTGCCTTTGATAAAGTCATTTAAAAATCAAAGTAAAAATATTTAAGACTCACAAAATGACTCACAAATAGTAGCTAGGACTTTTTAAAAGTTAGACAAAAATTGACTAAGTAAAAAAAATCAAAAAGGTAGAATAATCAATTTGACAAACCTTAATTTTCCACAAGTATGCTCAAGAGAGCATGACTTTGAAGCATTAATTGGCCTAAGTCATTAGTCAAGTGGCATGAACATGAAATGCATGAAAAAATAAAGAAAATATGATGCATGAAATGCATGAGTTTAAACCTAAATGTCATGAAAAAATGCATGGCATCCATATAGTGACCTAGACCTAAATGAACTTGCATGGCATTTAATGCAACCTAGGTCTAAAATGCATGGACATGCATGGCAAAGTAAAGCAAACCTAACAACTAAAATATGCATGGCAATAACACAAACACAAAGCATGCTTAAACCAAAAACTCAATAAAATATCATGCAAATGCCAACCTATTAACTAACATAGCAAAAATGCAACACACAATGCAAAATAACATGATAGCCGAATGGCCTAAGGTTCCAAACAAATATGGCATTTTCACAAACACTTGGTATACTTAAACTAAATACTCAATCAAATGTCATGAAAATACAAACCTATCAACTAACATGGCAAAAATGCACAAACAATACCAAATACATGAAGTGGCCGAATGGCCTAAGATTCCAAACAAGCATGGCATTTTCACAAACACTTGATATACTAACATGCAAAACTAAAATATAAAACTCAAATCGTGCAAATACATAGTAGAAATATTAAAACTAACAAGCATTTTCACAAACACTTGATATACTAACATGCTCAACTAAAACATAACACTCAAATCATGCAAACACAAAGTAGAAATATTAAAACTAACAAGCATTTTCACAATCACTTGATATACTAAATATAAAACATCAACAAATTTAAACATTATGAAAACAAAAAATTAAAAATGAAAGAACATGATATTTAACTCATAAATGGCAACAAACAAAGCAACCAAATTAAAACATGTTTCAAGTAAATGAAGTAGAAGAACACTTAAAGCATCAAGACTAAAGAAAATAACATAAATAACATGACAAATTAAAGCCAAAACAGTAACAATAATAAAAAAAAAAAAGCGCCATTCGGCCATAGTAAGAAAAATAAGGAAAAAAAAATTATTTAAGAAAGAGATGAAGAAAGAACTTAAGAAGAACATAAAAAAAAAACTTATTTAAAAAGAAAACTCACCAAATAATAATAAAAAATAGCAAAAACAAGAATGGAAAATCAAGAAAGTGCAAGAGTTGGTGCTCAAAGCAACCTCAAGAAGCTATATTTCAAGCTTTATCTCTTCAACTTTCCTTTCTTTTCTAAAATTTTTCTTTTTGCTTTCAACCAAGGAGAGAAAAAAATAAGCAAAACCAAGAAGAAATCTGAAAAATGAAGTATGAAAATAAAAAATCAGAATCCCCCTATCGTGCTGGCAGAATTTTACCTCTCTCCTCACTAGGATGTTGTCATTTTTACTCCAACCAATTTCCATCCAAGGGCTAGTGATTCAAGGTGAAAATTATGAAATTATTACCCTTAGATTAGGCCATCAGCTGTCCATGATTACAGCTGTTGAAGAATAATGTTGACACTCTCTCTCTTCATGCATTGGCCCATGTGGCTTATTTCCAATGGCTTGATAAAAAAAAAAATCACTAACTCTTAATTTGGCCTTTTGATTGAAAAATCAGAAGCTTCTTCCTTCCTTTGGGCCTTGGTAGGCCAGCACTCTCTTTTTCAGCCCAAGTCTGATTTTTTTGAAAGGCAAGAAAGCCCTTTTCGGTTGCTTGGGTAAAATGACCGTTTTGCCCCCCGAATGCAAATAAATGGAAAACGGACTCCAAATTCAAAATTTATTTTTTTAATACTTTCAAAATAATAAAATATTGAATTCTGGAAGTTCTCAAAATTTTTCGAGTCAGTTTGCTATTTATTTGGATTTTTTCTTCCAAAAATGCCATTTTATGCCCCTACATTTTACTATATTTTAAACAAGCTCCAAACCAAGATTTTTCTTCACCAATCTCTTCAAAATAATTTAAAAATGTGATCTGGAAGTTTTCATAATTTTTGAAACTCATTTGGCATTTTTTCGGGATTTATCTGCATGAATTACTACATAAGAGGCCCGAGATTTGGCCATTTTGCAAACGAACTCCGAATCAAGATTTTATTTCGCCAATCTCTTTCAAATAATTTAAGAATGAGATTTGAAAATTTTCATAATTTTTGGAGTCCATCTACTATTTTTCCCAAATTTTCCAATTTTGCCTTTTTGCCTCCGAAACCCGATTTTGCTCAAAACAAGTCCGATTTTCAGATTTTCTTCAAACTGAGCCTTGGTCTATCCTTTTTAATTACTCCTCATCCATTAGGGGCTTTATTCCTACCAAATCGGGCCATTTCTTGTAATTCTTCCAAATTTCACCGAAATCCACCAAAAACCCTAATTCTCGGTTTTCTCCCGGATTGACTTTTCTTTCAGTTTTTCTTTCAAGTGGAATCTCCATTACTCGTAGTCAGTGCTTATCTTTCATTTGGAACCTTCAATTTCGACCAATTCGATTGTTTAAGCACTTTTTCCCAAATTTTTCGGATTAGGGTTTCCTTTCTACTGAATCTCCATAACCTAACTTCCGAACTCCATATCTTTCTTGTAGACCTCGGATTATCAAAATTATTTCACCATTTTTCAATTGAACTTCAAATATTGATTTTGAAAGCTGGTTGACTTTTTCAGTAGTTAACTTTTTAAGGTTGACTTTTTGAGGTTGACTTTTTTAAGTTTGACTTTTTATGCTCGCCCTCTTAAACTAAGTCTCGGAGTACCACCTGCAGGATGAAAAAAGCCTTTTTACATTCTGAAACATCAATTTAGGAAGAAAACATACATGTTTTAGTGGTCCGGACAAAATTAGGTGTCTACAGCTGCCCCTCTTTGGCTATTGCTGAAAATCTAAAATCAGGCAAAGATAAATAAGCACTAATTTTGTCTGTTTAGTGAAATCACATGTGAAGAGAAGGAAATGATGTTTCTTTTTTCTTTTTCATTTTTTCATTTTTTTCACTTTTTCATTTTTTTCATTTTTTTGTTGAAAAATCTATAAACTGAAGATTTTGTCCTTAAATTAAATTCCCTGACTAATCAAGGCTCGACCTGTCTTAAGGAAACAAATTCGATATGCAAGAAAAAGTTTTGCCCTGAGGTCTTAAGCATGACTCCTGGAGGTCTTTAAAAATGGTGCCCGAAGGCCTTACCCGTGATTCGAAAAAATATGCCCGAAGATCTTAAGAATGGTGCCCAGAGGTCTTAAAAATGGTGCCCGTGGGCCTTACCCGTGATTTGAAAAAATTATGCCCGGAGGTCTTAAGAATGGTGCCCGGAGGTCTTAAAAATGGTGCCTGTAGGCCTTACCCTTGATTTGAAAAAAATTATACCCGGAGGTCTTAAGAATGGTGCCCGGAGGTCTTAAAAATGGTTTTTGAAGAATTGTTGAAAATTAACCTGAAGATTTTGAGAAGATGCGAATGCTTTTTGATGCTGGTGCAAATGATTAACAGGATACACATACTTCATATTGCAAATGTAAATGTTTTGAATTGATGCAAATGTTTCTTAATGCAAATACAGATGTCGGATAAAATGCAAATGCTTCGTGGTGTATATGCAAATGACTTAGATTGATGCAAATGCTTATTAATGCAGATGCAGATGTTGAATAAGATGTAGATGCTTCTAAATGATGCAAATGTAAATGATTCTCAAATAATGCAATTACTTCTCAGAAGGATGCAAAGGTCAATAATGTGCAAATGCTTCTTTATGATGCAAATGCGAAAATTGGTGTTAAAGCAACTACGTCATGAAATGATGCAGATGCAAAGATTGGCATTATGCAAATGCTTTTAAATGATGCAAATGCAAGGATTTGACAACGTGCAGAATGCTTCTTCATGATGCAAATGCAAAGATCGATAATGATGCAAACGCTTCATGAAAAGATACAAATGCCCCTGATCATTTTTCTAGACTTTGGCTTAGCCTTTCCAATTCATTTTTCCTTTTCAAATCAGAGTATGTCTTCAATTCATTTTGGCTATTCTTTGCCCCAACAGTTTTAAAACTTTCATCAACAGAGGTCTGAAACGGGTTCTATTTCTTCTTATCATATCTGGAAGTCAAGACCTATCTTAGCAGTTCTATACCTTTGGGTTAGAAAAACCCTTGTCTCATGTCAACATCAAGAATGGGTTCTTAAAAAAAATATTTGTTCTTTGTTTTCTCATTTTTAAAACTTCTGAACAAAAAATATTAACCCCACAGTGTGTGATGTACAAATCTTTTGAAGACTGATGATCATTGTTAAAAACTTCTCTAAGTGTCAATCTGGGTTTTTCAATTTGAATTGGCAATGCTTGGTATAACAAGATTTTGGTTGATCAGAGGAAATTTCATAACAAAAATGTAGGTCCCTTCTAGGCTCACAAATGGAATAGGTTTTTTAAATCATGAATTCATTGAAAATCAAATTCAACATTCTTTTAGTTTTCATATCAAGGCATTTTGACAAGCATCAAGATTGGCTGGTATGTTTAAACTGAAAAGTTGATTTTGGAGATTTTTTTTTTCAGTTTTTGAAGTCAATCCTCTGACTGAGAGCTGATAATTTGGGAGGTTCAGAAATTCCTATATGTTCCTCGATTACCACTTTTCCAAGATAACCTTCTCTTTTGTGGTATTGGTACTAAAATAAATAGTATAAAAAATTCCCATTTTACTCTAGATCGCCCATTTTTGGGTTTTCGCCCTAGAGTCCTATTCTTTCCATTTTCTTTCTCTCTCTCTCTTTTTTTTTTTTTTTTGGTTTTTCATTGTTTTACCATGCACTTGAGAATTCTAAATTCTTCCTTAGTGAAATGATAATTCGATGAGATGGGATAAAATTCGAGGAAAAACCCTTCAAATTAAATATTCATGCTTGATCAAAATGGACTTTTAAAGCACGTAATGTAGGCCATGGTTTGGGGTTCAAAAAGAAAGGATAAATAGGCCCAAAATATGTGTTTGAGGGTAATCAGATCAAAGGATCATTTCTTGGAAGCATTTGTCCCTTCTTAGACATTTCTTTCCTTTTTACTTTTGCTCTTTTTTTTCTTTGCTTTTGGCTTTCATTTGCCATACTTTTTCACTCACCTTTTCTTTTTTTGGCTTCCATTTTGCCATCTTGTCCTTTTTCTTTTGACAGAGTGAACCCATATTCATTTGACGCTCCATTTATTTTGTATCTGTCTTTGAGCCAGGACTCATTCCTCCATGATCTTTAAAAAGATCTTTCCTCGCATTTGCCCCCCAGTGTAAAGGGTGATCCTTGATCAGGGTTCAAAGAAAGAAGTATTCTTTTGGCTCAAAATGGGTGACTATGGATAATTTTCTTTTTGTGAGAAAGGGATATGAAAGATGGTCATTCATCATATCAAGCACAAATATTCTCATTGAAAAGCAATCCCTAAGGGAAATAGATAATCAAAATTTCATTTTGCACTTTGAAATCATCTGAATTCTCATATGCATGATATCACAATTTTTCTTCTTTTTTGCTGTTTTTTTTTTCATCGCATGCCCCAATGATTCATGTGTTAGTCCATCCTTATTCACCATGTATCCATCATTTCCACATATGATGCCCCAATTTGATTAACCATGAGAATTTGTATCAACGAGGAACATAGAAGTCTAGGTTTATTTTGAAAAGGCTGAGTTTCAAATCTGAGTTCTTTGAAGAGACAAAGAAAATATGACCTAAAAATGGGTTTTCTTTAGGATATGGGATAATCTAGTTTAATCATTGTGCCCCAGGGTGTCCATCATGAAGTGATGTTTGGGCAATTAATGCTTTGTGGTTGTTGAAAATGACATGAATGGTTTTGGCACCATTTTGACATGCACCAAATTACCATGATCTAAATTCTTGAAAGAAAGTCTCATTTGTTTGAATTTCAAGGAGTTCGAAAAAAATTTCGAAAAGTTCGTTCCTTTGCTCATAGCCTAGAATAGGATCTACATCTTTTCTTATTCTATGATGACAATGGTTTTATGAAGTTCAATCATTCATATTCATTAAAGCATTAGGTCTTTCAAGTGTTCTCAATTCAAGGGGTTTAGGTCTAGGAAAGCCTAAAAGAGAGGGGAGAAGGTATTGTGTCATTTGTAACAATGATCATCAATATTCTTGAGACTATCCATTATAAAAACTTCCTTAATGCTTGTTTTTGCAAATTCAGATTATTGTTAAAGCACAACAAACACGAAGCTTTTAAAATTCAAAATTCATTTAATTCATATGAATGTCGACATGAGACAAGTGTTTTCATCATAAGGTTTGAAACTACATGCATCAAAATGCTCATATTGACATCCTTCAAAGATAGTAATTCTCCCCCTAAAACCCTGAAAGAAACTGATTTACGGCAAAACGACCTTCCACTGATTGATAAGCTCCGGTGTCAAAATACCATCACGGATAAGACTTTCAATCCTTTCCTTCAGTTGTTTGCATTTTTTAGTTGAATGCCCAATACCCCCAGGTGATAATCACACTTGCTGTCAGGGTCATAACTCCTCGCTGATGGATTCAGAGCTATTTTCAAAGGTACCGGGGTAAGGTACTGATTCTTTATTAGTAATGTCAGCAAGTCAGGGATGGGGATCGGAATTCTTTCTTTGTTTTCCCGCGGTCGTTTTCTGGAAGTAGGCCTTGTTGCAAGGACTAGTATAAGATTAGGTGTTTGGGTTGGTAGGTACGGATAAAGGCTTGGAGATACCTCAATAGGGTAACATGATTAGTATGAGGGAATTGGGAATATGGGACGAAATCTCCCATAACTTGGACATTTTCCTCTTTATTTCTAGGTGCCTTATTTCTCTCGGCATTGGATGTTCTTTCTCCTTCAAGTTTCCCATTCTTGATAGCATTCTCAATTATCTCCCCTGAGATTACTATATCCGCAAAATTCCTCTAGGCATTGCCAACGAGTCTATCATAGTACGGGGCCCGTAGTGTACTCACAAAAAGGACGGTGATTTCCTTTTGGGTCAAAGGCGGCTGTACTTGCGTAGACATGTTCTTCCACCTCTGAGCATACTCTTTGAAGCTCTCAGTAGCTCTTTTCTCCATATAATGCAAAGTGAGACGATCAGGTGTCCTATCGGTCATATGCTTGTACTGGTTTAGAAAAGCCCTAGCCAAATCATTCCAAGAGCGAATCTGATCCTTGCTCAACTGACTATACCACCTAATTGGGGACCCGCTGAGGCTATCCTGAAAGTAGTTAATCAGAAGCTTATCATTATCTATATGACTTGTCATCTTTCGACAGAACATAGTGATGTGGGCTAACATATCAGTCGTCCCATCATATTTCGCAAAGTCAGGGACCTTGAATTTAGGAGGGATAACTAAATCGAAGACCAAGCATCGTTCTTTCGTCTCCACACTCCCGAATACGTCTGTATTTTCTACTGCCCAAAGCCTTTCATCTAGCAACTGATATTTCCCTTGGGAATCCGTCAACTCTACCTCATTAACCATGTTCAACTTTGCCTGTTCAGCTGGATCATCTGAATTTAAACATTGACGGGGTTAACTGTGTTCTGGGCATCCATCATTACGACCTCATTCTAACCCTTTAGTGTCTCTAACCCTTCTCTGGCGGCCAGGTTTTCAGTGTATCCCTTTATTACGATGGATATTAGCTCCATCAGTTTAGTCATCTGATCTTTAGATTCTGCTTGAGACTTTGCCAGCTGTTCTCGCAATTTTTCTTGTACCCTTTCCATTCGGGCAACTTGTTCATTCTCCATAGCACTAGCCTGTCTTAAAAGGGTACTCAGTACTTCTTATACCTCTGATTTGAAATGAAAGTTCTTTCAAAGACTCTTAAAGCTAAGCCAACTTCTATTTTATTCCCCCAAAATGCGTGTCATGATGAAAGAGCCATGAATGCAATTTGATGCACGTGAAGCCTAAACAATATGATGTATAGACATGTACAGTGGAAACATGTTGACCATATATGTAATAAATGCAATCACGATGCCAACATGTTGCAAGCAAAGAATAAACAAATCAACACATGGATATATGCAATGACTGATCATGTACATTTCAGCATATTTTCCAATGAATGATCATATACACTATGAATGCAACATGATGTCAATTTTGATACATGTAAACAATGAACGATTGATACAGAGTATATACAAAGATAATCATGCTAACCATGTGTGTCATGAATGCATCCAGATGTTAATATGACAGATTAATGCATGAGCATATATAGGGAAATCATGCTGACTATGTTTGTCATGAATGCAACCCAAAGTCAACATGATGCATGTAAAGAATAAGCAAATTAATGCACGGATATATACAGAAAAATCATGCTGATTATGAATGCATGAATGCAACCTGATGCTAACATGATACATGTATGAATGTATGGTATGACAAATAATTGATCGGATGCAAAATGCAAAGGGGAAAATATCACGGAGGAAATAAGAATCAGAGGAACTTAATCATCAACATCTCATAAATTTGAAACATAATCAATTCATTCCCATATCAACGTTCACAATGGTATAAACCATGTTTACAAAATCTGAGAAACAGATAAAACTATCTTTTACAAGCACTTTATTCTTCCTAGCATCCTAAGGCTATAAGAGCCGGCTACTGAAAAAGTGAAATCCTACTACATTATATCAGACCGAAGTCTTTCTACATCATTGCTGTAGATCTCCCAATCCTAATTACCCTTTTCTAGTCCTCTGTCAATCAGTGTCGTTGGATCCAACCATTTGGCGTCTATAAGGGATTGTAGTTTGTTCTTGAGTGCATTGCAGTGCTCAATGCTATGCCCAACAGTTCCACAGTGATAATCACATCTTGTATTCGAATTATACCACTTTGGGTATGGTGGTGACAGGGGTTTCAACGGCACACAGGCAACCAGGTGATTTCGGACCAACATTGGGAAAAGCTCTTGATAGCTGATTGGAAGGGGATAAAAATGCCTTTGGGTCTTAACCTAGGGTATTTTCTTAGTCACACAGAGCCTAGGAGTTGGGGCACTTGGTGGTGGCACTAAGGTCCGAACCAGAGTGTTTACATAGGGAGATGGAGGAATAACAAGGCAAGGGTATGGATTTGGACATGGAGCCTTTGGAGGTTGTAAAGAGCTCGAGGTTCCTATCCCGGATGTTTGATAAGGTGATTGATGAGGGAAATAGTACGAACTGGCAGTTGGTGGTGATGGAGTGGGATTCAGGAATCCCGTAGTGGTCATCCCAATGGACGATTGGACCATAGTAGGCTGGGGATATTGGTTTGGACCTAGGACCAATTGCAGGGACTGTTTGGGATCTGAAGTTTCTATCATTGGTATCAGGCTCTCGGGCTTAATCATTTTCACGATTTTGTCCATAATTTCATTAGGATTGCAACCTTTGTGGCATTGACAAGCACAGGATCCAGCAAGGATTGTATATCTAGACCTAATGATTTTGGTTGATCCGAAGACGATGTAGAGCCCTTAAAAAGTTCCCCTTTACTCTTACCCATATCCTCAAACACTTTCAGCAATTTGGCGAGTTGTCCTTTCACTTCCTGGATTTCATTCCAAATTCCTCTTTATTTTGTTCCAGAGCATCCAATCGTTCCTCCGATTCTTTCCTCATATCTCGAACCCTTTTCATGCAAATGAAAATGTCATGAGATTAAGAATGAATGTCATAAACGTATTCTACAATGAATGACTATGCATGCTATGACTGTAACATGATGTCAAAATGATACATGCAAAAAATAAATGAATTAACCCAAAGGTACATACAAAGAATGACCATGTATATCACAAATGTATTCTACAATGAATAACCATGCATGTTAGGACTGTAACATGATGTCAAAATGATACAAATAAAGAATAAATAAATTAACACCAAGGTATATACAAAAAAATCAATGATTACATGAAATTGGTGGGACCTAAATCTTGATTATTCAAAAAACTCATTATGCAAGATTTGCCTCCAAATTTATGATTTTTTGAAACATGTTTTTTCTATGAAAAACCAATCATATTATTTTCAAAAGAATTTCGGGGTAGTGGATCCTACTATGGTACAATGTCCAAATGTTCATGCAACACTACCGGTTTTATGAAATCATCAAATGAGAATATTATCACCATCCATTTATTGTAAAAAAATGAAATCAACAAAACAACCATAAATGTACATGCTCTATTCACACATGCATGAAATGTGCAAAATGCAAAAATATTTGAAAAAAAATGTATTTTGAATTTCAAAAAGATAGTGAACACTTGCCCCAACCATATCTACTTATACAGGTATCACAGTGCCTTTGGGGCGGATTATCACATTTATTACGGGCGATGTACGTACATCATTGCCCGATCTACCACACTTATTCAGAGTGTAAAATAGGTAATAAAAGGTTTAGAAATGTCCCTCCATGTGTTCCTATCTTCGGTATCTAATCGAAAATTCAGCATGACTTCGCCTAGGTTCACTATATGAGAGTGAATAGGTTCTAAAGGCCCCGAATTGCTCCTCACTGTCGCCGGTGAAGGCTAGTAAGGCACCCTAATAAAAACGGGTTCAATTCGTTAGAGTCTATTTCCCTAGCCCATGCGGATTGTTAATCACAAAGGCTTAGGTAATTTAGTACTCCGGAAGTGTTTCACTAGCCCATGCGAATTGTTAATCACGAAGGCTTAGGTACTTTGCTCCCATATAAAAGGACAGACTCGGGTATAGAGCTCATGATATGCAAATGCAAGTGTAGTGTGTGAGGAGGAATAACAAACCTTTCACCACTTATTCTACACCCCTTATTCTAAATGCCCAAACTATTTATAAAAAACATTCAAGAATAGTGTAACGCATTAACCAACAAGCAATTATAATATACAACCTTAAATAACTAGAGAACAATAATAAAATGCATGCACATGAGTATGGACATATTTAAAAACATTTTATTATTGTCAAAATTCTCCCTATTAAAAAATGTGAGAATTAAAATTAAATACCAATTAAACCAACAAAACCGAGACTTTGATAACACACGACTAATTCTAGGCCTGACTCTCTAAAAGTTACCAGTGGAGTCGCCAAGCTGTCGCAACCTAAAAAAGTAACAAGTCTCATCGCAAGACTTTATTATTCGTTACGCGTGACATTAAAAAAAAAGAAAAAAAAGTCGACTTAATTCCTCTTGAAAATGAAGGTTTTGAAAATAACCTTGAAAAAGACATGGAGTCGCCACCAATCTTTTTTAGCTAGGTGTGATCGACCACCTATTAAAACCGATTTTATAAAATATTTTAAAATTAATTAAAACATTTTTAAAACCAATTTCAAGTCTGCGTTTTAAACTAGAGAAATCAAAGAAATGGGTTCGGGACTCGGTTACGTGTGGAAAAGGATTAGCACCCCCACAACGCCCGTGTAAAACTGTACCTTATTAATCATGTGTTATCTCAAGTCTCGGTAAAAAAAATCGGTTTTAAATTTAGCATTTCAAGTTAATTCCCAATTTAAAGAAAAATAATTCCATTTTTAATTGAAAACGTTCGGAATTTATAAATTCAAAATTTTCCTATATTTCCCAACAAACGTGGCAAAATATAGAAATTTTTATTAGTTTGAAAAACTTTCTGAATCATTTTTATTTTAAAGAAGATATTCCGTTATTAATGACAATTGATGATATCCTCCCCAGCAAACCCGGCAGAGAACTCATGAATTATTTTAACTCGGGAATATCTTTATTTTATTGAAAATCATTACCTTTTTGAAAACATTTTCAAAAATATGAATGTGAATATGTATGACATAAATAAAATGACATAGCAAAGTCTAAATAACTTAATACAACCTAAATGATATGATATAATTTAAATGTCTTAGCATATTCTAAATGAAATGAAATATCCTAAGTTATAATATATTCTAAATGAAATGAAATGACCTAGGTGACATAATATATTCTATATGAAATGTAACATCCTAAGTCATATGATATATTTTAAATGAAATAAAATATCCTAAATGACATAATATATCCTAAATGAAATGAAATGACCTAGGTAATATAATATATTCTACATGAAATGAAATGACCCAGGTAACATAATATATTCTATATGAAATGAAATAATTTAAATGACATGACAAATATAAATGATATGGCATATAATTTAAATGACATGAAATATAAAATAATGCTGTCATATAATATGCATGAAAATAAAAATGAAAATAATAATGCATGAACATAGTATATGCTTAAAAATATGACAAGAAAATAACTAAATAAAAAGCATAAGATATCGTGAAATCTTCAAAACCATATAATAAACAATATAACATCAAAAAATATATATCAAAATAATAACAATACTATAGAAATTATCATAGCAAAAATCACATATTATATAAAATGCATGAATATGGAAAATGCAATGCATGAAAATGTATTTTTTTTCCTTTAATTAAGGAAATCCGTATATCTAAAAAGATATCCGGCTACCTTAGGAAAATATATCAAATTAAATATTCTAAAATCAAAATACTTTGTGATTGTTTGAAAACAATTTTTTGAAAAGCTTAGATTAAAAATAAAAACTTGGCTAAACCCTTTTTAAATGGCTCTAATTTCCTAAGTTTAAAATCCCGGACTTGACCACCCTTAACCCGAGACTTACAAAATCATTTTTAGAGTTTAAAAAGGCTTAGAAACTACCCTAAGTCAGTAGCTAAACTTCCTAATCAGCCCCCTCTAAGTAACTTAACCAAAACAGAAAAATGATTTTCCTTCAAATTCAATTCTGACTCCACTGTCCAGTTTTAAACCATGATTTTTTACCCTATTTTTAAAAATTAAAAAAAAAATCTAAAAAACATACTGGAGACTCAAGACATGTAAAACTATACTGAAAAAAATCGGCTTAATTTATTGATTAAAGATGATTGCCCAGAAAAATCGGGAAAGTACGAGTACTGGGTGAAAAAACTGTTTTGCCAAAACACATTTTCTGCCTTTGATAAAAATCATTTAAAAATCAAAGTAAAAATATTTAAGACTCTCTAAATGACTCACAAACAGTAGCTAGCACTTTTAAAAAGTTAGAAAAAATTTTGCTAAGTAAAAAAAATCACAAAGGTAGAATAATCAATTTGAGAACTCTTTAATTTTCTACAAGTATGCTCAAGAGAGCATGACTTTGAACCATTGGTTGGCCTAAGTCATACTCAAGTGGCATGGACATGAAATGCATGAAAAATACAGCATATATGATGCATGAAATTCATGATTTTAAACCTAAATGTCATGAAAAATGCATGGCATTAAATAAAATGACCTAGACCTAAATGAACTTGCGTGGCATTTAATGCAACCTAGGTCTAAAATGCATGGATATGCATGGCAAAACAAACCAATCCTACATCTAAAATATGCATGGCAATAACACAAACACAAGGCATGCTTAAACAAAATACTCAACCAAATGTCATGAAAATACAAACCTATCAACTAACATAACAAAAATGCACACACAAAGCAAAGGTAGTGAAGTGGCCGAATGGCCTCATGTTCAAAGTGAGCATGGTATTTTCACAAACACTTGATATACTAACATGCTTAACTAAAGAATAACACTCAAATCATGAAAATATAAAGTATAGGCATGAAAACCACCAAGCATTTTCACAAACACATGGATTATAAAATATAAAACATAAACAAACTTAAACATTTTGAAAACAGAAAATCAAAAATGCAAGAACATGATAATAGACTCATAAATAGAAATAAACAAGCAACCAAATTAAAACAAGCTTCAAGTATATGTAGTAGAAGAATATTTAAAGCATCAAGACTAAAGAAAATAACAAAAATAACATGACAAATCAAAGCAAAACAGCAACCATAAATTCTGGGCCATTCGGCCATGGTGAGAAAACAAGAAAAAAATTTTGTAAGAACTTGTTTTAAGAAAAGATGAAGAAAAGAACTTAAAAAGAATCATTAAAAAACACTTATTTAAAAAGAAAAATCAAAAGAAAACTCACCAAAATAATAATCAAAACAGCAAAAACAAGAATGGAAAATCAAAAAAGTGCAAGAGTTGGTGCTAAAGGCAACCTCAAGAAGCTATCTTTCAAGTTTTTTATCTTCAAACTTTCTTTTCTTTTCTAAACTTTTATGTTTTCTTTCCAACAATGGAGAGGAAACTTAGCCAAACAAGAGAGAAAATATCAAAAATGAAAATGCTGAAAATGAAAGAGACTCCTTCACCTATAGGCTGCCGAAACCTCCCTCTCTCCTTATTAGGATGTTGTCATTTTTACTCCAACCAATTTCCATCCAAGGGCTAGTGATTCAAGGTGAAAAAACATTAAATTATCACCCTTAGATTAGGCCATCAGCTGTCCATAATTACAGTTGTTCAAGAATAATGTTGACACTCTCCCTTTTCATGCATTGGCCCATGTGGCTTATTTGCAATGGCTTGATAAAAAAAATCACTAACTAACTCTTATTTTTTGGCCTTTTGATTGAAAAATCAGAAGCTCCTTCCCTTCCTTGGGCCTTGGCCGGTCAGCACTCCCTTTTCCAGCCCAAGTCTGATTTTTTTGAAAGGCAAGAGAAGCCCTTTTCGTTTTCTTGGATAAAATGACCGTTTTGCCCCCCGGATGCAAATAAATGGCAAACAGACTCCAAATTCAAATTTGATTTTTTTAATACTTTCAAAATAATAAAATATTGAATTTTGGAAGTTTTCCAAATTTTCCGAATCCGTTTGCTATTTATTTCGATTTTTTTCTTCCAAAAATATCCTTTTATGCCTCCACATTTTACCATTTTTTAAACGAGCTCCAAATCAAGATTTTTCTTCACCAATATCTTCCAAATAATTTAAAAGTGTGATCTGGAAGATTTCATAATTTTTGGAACTCATTTGGTATTTTATCAGGATTTATCTGCTTGAATTACTACATAGGAGGCCCGGATTTAGCCATTTTGCAAATGAACTCCGACACAAGATTTTATTTTGGAAATCTCTTCCAAATAATTTAAAAATAAGATTTTCAAATATTCAAAATTTTTAGAGTCCATTTGCTATTTTTTCGGGATTTATCTTCTTGAATTACTACATAGGAGACCCGGGATTTGGCCATTTTGCAAACGAACTCCGAATCAAGATTTTATTTTGCCAATCTCTGTAAAATAATTTAAGAATGAGATTTGCAAATTTTTAGAATTTTTGGAGTCCATCTGCTATTTTTCCTAAATTTTCCAATTTTGCCTTTTTGCCTCCAAAACACGGTTTTGCTCAAAACAAGTCCGATTTTTAGATTTGCTTCAAACTGAGCCTTGGGATATCCTTTTTAATTACTCCTCATCCATTAGGGGCTTTAGTCCTACCGAATCGGGCCATTTTTTGTAATTCTTCCCAATTTCACCGAAATTCATGAAAAACCCTAATTCTCAGTTTTCTCCCGGATAGACTTTTCTTTCAGTTTTTCTTTCAAGTGGCATCTCCATTACCCGTAGTCAGTGCTTATCTTTCATTTGGAACCTTCAATTTTGACCAATTCGATCGTTTAAGCATTTTTCCCCAAATTTCCCGGATTAGGGTTTTCTTTCTACTGAATCTCCATAACCAAACTTCTGAACTCCATATTTTTCGATGTAGACCTCGGATTATCAAAATTATTTCTCCATTTTTCAATTGAACTTCAAATCTTGATTTTGAAAGTGGGTTGACTTTTTTAGTAGTTGACTTTTTAGGGTTGACTTTTTTAAGTTTGACTTTTTATGCTTGCCCTCTTAAACTAAGTCTCGGAGTACCACCTGCAGGATAAAAAAATTTCTTTTTACATTCTGAAACATCAATTTAGGAAGAAAACATACCTGTTTTAGTGGTCCGGACAAAATTAGGTGTCTGCATCAACATCCAAAGTTGACTCTAAAATGCTTTTCATATCTTGAATTCTTAAAATTTATCTACCAAACCATGATTCTCACCTACTTTTGAACATATATATACGACATAATAATATAGAGTCAGAACACATATTTATACGTACTAATATAAGTATGGTTGTTAAACTCGTATAACAATCCTTACTAGTAACTTCGGCTAAAACTTTTGAGAATTAGGTGTGTCATAGCGTGCCAAACGCGAATTCGACATGCTAGACGTAAATCATGGAGTCGCCACTAATCATCTCTGTTAGGTGTGATTAGTCACCTATGTGAATCTATCCTTTCTAAAGTGATCCTGAGCTTGACTAAGGTACCTTAAAAAGAAGTGGGGAAGGATTAACACCCCCACAATGCCTATCCAGAGATAGTACCTAATTAGCCTAATGTTATCCTGTAGGTCCTTAAAATTTAATGGTCTTTTGTTTCTTAGTTTAATATTTAAATATTGAAAAAATTTCGAGGAATTCTCCATCATGCTGGAGGAATTCCAAGAAAAATCTCCTTACCGAAGAGGCTCCGTCGTTGGATTTGTTTTAATATTTTATCAAAAGAAAGTAAGTTATTTAAATTCTATGAATTGAAATTTCTAAACGAATTGAACTATTACTAATTAATATCGAAACATAAATCTCGATCCATGATATCAAAGTTTTCACTTAAATTCTCCATCGTTCTAGTGGAATTTAAGAAGATTTTTCTCACCTACAAAATTCTTAGAAGTCAACCATTTGCGACTCCTATCATCGGGTAGATCTTGATTTATTCTTCATTTTTTTTAATCAAATGCACTTCATTCAAAATCACCTAGGAATAAATCTTGATCCGTAATATTGAAATTTCTTCCTAAATTCTCCATCATGCTGGTGGAATTTAGAGGATCTTTCTCACCTAGGAAACTTTTAGAAGTTGACCATTTGCGACTTCTTCGAATTCCATCATCGAAAAATCTTGATTTATTTCCTTGATTAAAATTTAACACATTTTATTCTTAATTATTTCTTTTTTTAATTATTAATTATCAATGATCAATAAAATAAATCTTGATTTATTGTATTGAAATTTCCAAATAAATTCTCCATCGTGCAGGTGGAATTTAAGAGAAATTTTCTCACACTAGAAAATTCTTAGAAGTCAACCATTTGCGACTTCTTCGAATTCCATCATCGAAAAATCTTGATTTATTTCCTTGATTAAATTAATGGTTAGAAATGATAAATGAAACATATTATATGAATTAATAAAAATAAAAGCTTGTTAAATTTAATTATTCTAATTAACAAAACATAATAAATAAATAAATAAAACATAATCACAAACAAAGTAAATAAACAAACAAAATAAATAAATAAACAAACTACTTGCAAAATAACAATAATAATAAAAATGGAAAAAATATATATATAATAACAAAATTAAAATAAATAAATTTAAAAAACAAACGGGTCGGATCCAAGTAAGGACCCGCGCGGGTTAACGTGCAGACCCTGCGTGACCCGCGCGGGTCACAGTGCGTACCCGCGCTAGTCCGCTTGACCCAACCCGTGAATGCATAAAAAGATTTTTTTTTGGGTTCATTTTACCTTCTTTCTAAAAAAAAATATATTTTAAACTCTCTCTCTCTTTATGAACAGCCAAGAACAGCAACCCAAAAATTCCAGATTTCGATCGACCAACAATCTGCCTCCTTCATGCCACCGTCGCTCGCCGCCGTCCCAAACCCAGAAATTCACCAAAAGTTCCCCAAAAATCCCTTTCGACTTCCTAAACCCCGATATCCAGCTAGTTTTCCCGAAATCACTCAAAAATGGCCTAGATCTAGACTGGAAGATCGAGACTTCTACCCTCTCGATCTCCTTCGACAACCGTCGGTTGGTTGCCAAATCCTCACACGACCCTCCTCTAGGTTTCCACCATTAAAATCATACCAAAAATTGACTCTAGCCCCAAAATCCCTTAAATCCCGAATCAAACCTTTTGTAAAAATTGTTTCCAATTTAGTGTGATTATGCTACTGTTGTCCTTCCTCCCCTGATGTGTTTTTCTTTGATTGTCGTTCCCCCTTTGTGTTGATTTTTTTTTATTGTTCCTTATAGATTAGATGCAAGTGGGTATCATGAATGGGTAGTGGGATAGGTGTCATGAGGATGTTGGGTATAGGTGGGTGGTGAGTGTTGGGAATTTTTTGGGAGATAGGGAGTGGGGGAGATGGTGGCATGGAAGTGGGAATTTTTGGGGAGTGGGAGATGCTGGCTGCCAGCTCTTTTTTCTTTCTTTCTTTTTATTCATTTTTCATTTTTGGGTGTCTACAGTTGTCCCTCTTTGTGCACTTGCTATGAAATAGGAAGTGTGCAAAGACGTAGACACCTTATCCTGAAACACTAATCCGATTTTTCAAAAATACTCTTCCAACGAGGTATAAACTTTAAATTTTTTCCAAACGTAAAATTATCCTCAAGAGAGGCTCAATAAAAATAATCTTCATGGTGTTTGATGTAGATAAAATAATTTTCAAGAGAGATTTTAAGAACATACTCAAGAGGGGCTTTAAGTAACGAACTTTGAACATCCTCATGAGAGGATTTGGAAATGAACATTCTCGTGAGAGACTTCTAAACCATCCAGGCTTTTAAAATTTATCCTAAAAAGAGGCTTTGCAAACATCCTCATGAGAGGCTTCGGTCATTAAGAGAGTCTTTGCAAGCGTGCTCGTGAGAGGCTTTGCAAGCTATTTCTCTTGTGCCAGCTTCACTGTACTTACTTCCTCTTGTGCCAGCTACATCGATAAATGCCGAATTTACTGGGCTTACTTCCTTTTGTGCCAGCTATATCGAGTTCTTAAAATTCCAACTTCACTAGGCTTACTTCCTTTTGTGCCAGCTACATTGGGCTTAATCATGATTTTCGAGGTTAGTTCCTAGAGGTTTTGAGAAATGATACCTTGAGGTTTTGAAATTTATACCCGGAGGCTTCGAAAGCTGTACCCGGAGGCTTTGAAATTGTACTCGGAGGCTTTGAAATTTGTACCCGGAGGTTTTGAAATTTGTACCTTGAAATTTGAAATGATACCCGGAGGTTTTGAATTTTGTACCTGGAGGTTTTGAATGATATCCTCATGAGAGGCTTTGGAAACATCCTTGAAAGAGATTTTACAACATCCTAAAGGAAGGCTTGGCAAGATATCCTCGAGAGAGGCTTGGAGAGATATTCTCGAGAGAGGCTTCCTGAAATATCCTCAAGAGAGGCTTGGTAAAATATCCTCGAGAGAGGTTTTGCTTACGTCTTTGAAAATGTCCTCGAGAGAGGTTTTTGTATACATCTTTGGAAATATCCTCGAGAGAGGCTTTGCATACGTCTTTGAAAATATCCTCGAGAGAGGTCATACTTCTTTGAAAATATCCTTGAGAGAGGTTTTGCTTACGTCTTTGAAAATATCCTCGAGATAGGTTTTGCATACGTCTTTGAAAATATCCTCGAGAGAGGCTTTGCATACGTCTTTGAAAGTATCCTCGAGAGAGGTTTAGAAAAATCCTCAAGAGAGGGGTTAAAATCTCACCTAATCTTCGGAAAAAGTTTATCTTGTCAAAATTTTCCAAACAAGATTTAGAAATCTTACTTTGAACAAATTTCTTCAACTGAAGTTCCTAAAATTTTTCTTATATGTTAAATTCCTACGATGAATGACATGTATGCAATGCGTGACATATGTCATGAATGTCATGAATACCATGTAATGCATGTATGAAATGGATGTCATGAATACAATGCCATGCATGAAATAAAAATGCTCCAAAAAAATCACGTACCTTTGATGGTGGTAACAAGGATTCTCAAGCTTATTATTTCATCTTCTTATCATTTCCATGGTTTTAGAACTTGCTAACAACTTTCATCTACTGGAGTAGTTCTTTGCCAATTCAATCCTCAATTGCAATATTTGCCCCTTTCTCAAAGTGTATATTCTCAGCTTAGAAGCAGCTTAGAAGCCCCAAGTGTTTGTATCTTTTCAGATGGTTCTCATTTTTCTTTTTGCCCCCAAGGATCATCATCATTTCTCTCAAAGCAATGCAAAGATCTCTTATGTTCATCATTTTAATTGATTAATCATCATTCTAATTTCAAAACAAATGCAATGCATCGCACATTTCCTTTATTCATCAAGAGATTAAAAGTTGGTAATGATGGTGAAAAAAAAAACAAAAGTGGGAAAGGGGCTTTCGTCATTGAAAGAAGAAAAAACAAATCATGTCAAAGCACAATAGGTAAATCAAAGACTTATCACAAAGATATTTGGATGGGATCTCAACATCCCAAATAATGAATATGTTGACAATCTTGAGCAAATTAATCTATGATTCTTTTTTGAAAATCAATCCAATCGGTATCTTGATCTTTCTGAGCTATGAGACCAAATCTTGCCCCAGTGAAATCTTTAAAGAAAACTAATTTTTCTTATACCTAAGCCGCCCTATCAAGTTTTCAAACTTAGATATTCCCCTATGACTCAAACTGCCCTTTCGGGTTTCGAATTTGAGTCATCTTTTTCTCTCTTTTTTTTCTTTTTCTTTTTTTTTTTTGTTTTTTCCTTTTCTTTTCAAAAGAAGCATTTCTACATAGTGTTTTGCAAATCATCTTCATTCATTTTTTCAAGCTAATGCTTCACTCAGAAAAGCTTTTCCTTTCATAAGACTCCACAAATAGATGCATACTCTCCAATGGCCATGTGACTCAAGAGAAGTTTTTCTCAACCAGTTTCTTTCTCCAAGTATCAAGAATGAATTTTTCTTTTCATCTGTTTGCCTCAATTTTGTTGGAGGCAATTGAGCATATCAAAATGTTACAAGCATCTATTTCTTCTTTGGAATTGTCTTCATGCATATACTCCTTATTGTCATTTGATTATACCACAAGCATGTCTAATTCAATTTATGATTCTCCAATCAAACATTCACATTCAATCAAAATGGACTTTTCTAGGTACGTAATGTAGGCCTAGTTTGGGGTCATAAAAGAATGGATAAAATAGGCTCAAACATGTGTTTAGGGGTTGTAAACCAAAGGATCATTTCTTTGAAGCATCAACATTTACATTCGCTATTTCAGTTTTTATCATCACATTCTTTTTTCATCAATCACCTTTTTCATCATCACTTTTTTTTTTTAATTTTTTTTTTCACGAAAGAGGAACTTTCTTTGCCCCGAAAATCTCATACAACCTTTGCTTTCCTTTTTGCGAACATATTTCTTTCTAAATTTTGCCCCCCGGGATGAGGGTGATCCTTGGTTGGGTTTCTTTTGAAAGAATTTGAAAGGCTCAAAATGGGTAGCAAATGGATGTCTATTCATGTGAAGGATAAAAGAAAGATGGCCATTAATATCTCAAATATGAACATTCTCATTGCAGAACATTTATTGAAAAATGACAAGCTTGCAGTAATTCACCAGAGGAATTCACGTACTTGTGAATGAGTCTTACAACAATTCATCATACTTGTAAAGTAATTCAACTAATCATGCCAAAACTGCATATCAACTTTCATCTTTCTTTTTTACCATAATAATCTCATCAAATCAAATGGCAATGTCTAGTCTCTATGCTCAAGTGTACCAATATAGATATAATTTTCAAAATTGAATCTCAGATTATTGTCACAATTGTCTTCACATTCATCATTTGGAAAGTTAAAATGGATGAAATTGAAAAGATAACAAAAGAAGAAAGAATAGAGGAAATGAAAAATGCATGAAACTTGTCAATTTATTAAAATGATGAAAAACAAATCAATCTTAATCATAAAAAATCCCCTTAATGCTTTCAAGTACGAGTATTTAAGGATCCCAAGATAATCAAGAATAAGAAACAACTAAAGTTTCTCCTCACAACATTCTTTCCCTCATGCCCCTGCCTGGTCTGGTGAAGAGTTTCCACCAACATTTAACTATGTCTTCCCTTCAAAATTCAATTGACCCGCTTGGAATAAATTTTGCACATTATCTTCAAAGCTCCACATTCTTCTGTGGAATGGCTCGAGCTGCCAAGATGATAACCACATGTAGCATTGACATCGTGCCCCTCAGGGTAAGGAGGCTTTAACATTTTCGAATAGATTGGTGAAACTAAATGCTCTTGGATGAGTTGAGGGAGTAAATCCGTGTACGACATCGGGATTGGCTTAATGGGAGTTCTATCCCTACTATTTTGTTGTCTTCTTGGATTACTCACTTGATTATTTGGCTGAGCAGCAGGTCTAACTGATGAAATGGATGTTGGGCTAGGCATTTGACGATGAAAGTTTGGTTGCGACATTGGTGGATAATAGTTTGGTGCAACATTGTTTATAGCAGGGTAGTAAGATTGGTACATGGGGTATGAATAGTGAAGAGAAAGATTACTAACATACTGCCCCTCATTATTCCCAACTTAGGCTTCTCCTTCTTTGTTCTTGGAGACCTCGCTTTCTTCTTGTTGGATGTCTCCCCAACTTCAAGCTTTTCACTTCTGATAGCATTTTCTATGATTTCTCCAAAAATCACCATATCAGCAAAGGTTTTAGTGGTATTCCTAATCATTTTGTCATAGTATGGTGCCCGAAGAGTGCTAACGAACAAAACAGTAGTCTCTTTCTCAGTGAGAGGTGGTTGAACCTGGTCAGCCGCATCCCTCCATCTTTGGGTATACTCTTTGAAGTATTTAGTAGGTTTATTTTCCATGCTCAAGAATGGATGTGGTTACTGTTGAGCTGGACATATCATTTTGCTGCCGGTCCTGTAAGACTGACTTGCAAGACATGAATCAACAACTTGTCATCTTATGAATGGGAAGCCATTTTCCTACAGTACATCCTGACATGTGTCACAGGACAGGTCGTGCTGTTATACTTCTTAAAGTCCGGAGTCTTGAACTTCGGTGGGATGACAACATTAGGTACCAGGCAAAGCCCAACAACATCCAAGGAACCATAGAAATCTATTCTTTGAGTATGCATAAGGATATTCCCCAGTAATTGGTGCATGCCCTTCATGGGATGTTTGGACTGATGTGGACCGAAGCCGGACGGGTACATGGAATTTTTAGTTTTTTTTGTTCTTTTCCAGTGTAAGGGCTTCATCTCTTTTTCCATTCCCTTTACTTAGACCCCTCATTATCTCCATTATCTTAGCGAGTTGTTCATTCATTTCTTCTTGTGCTATTTCTATTTCATTCATCCGACTAACCTGTTCTTCAGCCATTATTCTAGCTTGCAAGTGAGTGTTGTAAGGACAATGAGCAAATTGCCTCGGATTTTTTGGTTGTCGAGCTATCCTTGAACCTTTGTTATCACAATTTTTGAAATTTAGGCCTTAATGTTTTCATGAAATCTATATGTATGCATGACTATGAATGTACAAGAAAATGTCTAATGATGCAAACGCATGAGAGAATAAAATTATCGTACAAATGCAGATTAAAACAAATACAAACAAAGTAAAAACAACACTGATATCACAAAAAGACGAGGACATTCCTTAATGTGTCCTATTTCGGGTTATTTTCTACAAAAAGGGTGGGCATGGCTCTATCCTAAAGTTGGCCTCTTAAGTATTGTCTATATGCTGGGACCAGGATATTTGATCAATCTAAAAAGGTCCCCAAATTGCTCCTCACTGTCATCCTTGCGAACTAGTAAAGCACCCCGATCCTCACCCATTACTGGTTTCAAACGGAAAGGGTTCAATTTGAGTGGTTGTATTTCCCAAGTTGCTGCGGAGGTTATCACCTCACGAAAACTTTGGCACTTTACACCCTGAGAGTGTTTCGCTAGCTTATGTGGAGATTATTACCTCACGAAAGCGTAGTTACTTTACCCCTCCTAAAAGGACGAGTCCGGGTTGAGGACTTATGTTATGCATATGCAAGTGTAGTGTGTGTGATGGAACGAACAACCTTTCATTCAAAATCAAATGCCCCCAACATAGAATTAAAATAAGAATGTTAATAATAAACATACAAAAAGAATCACAAAAATAAAAATAAAATAAATACAAATTAAGACCATTTATTAGTTACTAAAGTATCACAAGGCTAACTATGGCTCAACTCTCTTTGATTATCCCCAGTGGAGTCGCCAAACTGTCATAACGTGCCAAATAAGAATTCGACATGCTAGACGTAAATCATGGAGTCACCACTAACATCTTTGTTAGGTGTGATTAGTCACCTATGTGAATCTATCCTTTCTAAAGTGATCCTGAACTCGACTAAGGTACCTTAAAAAGAATAGGTTCTGATCTATGTTCAGAACTACGTTCGGGAGTACGGTTACATGTGGGGAAGGATTAGCACCCCCACGATGCCTATCTAGAGATAGTACCTAATTAGCCTAATGTTATCATTTAGGTCCTTAGAATTTAATGGTCTTTTTTTTCTTAGTTTAATATTTAAATATTTGAAAATTTTTCGAGGAATTCTCCATCATGCTGGTAGAATTCCAAGGAAAATCTCCTCATCTCAAGAGTATTCAAGAGAAACTATTTGCTCTCCCGAAGAGGCTCCGTTGTAGAATTCATTTTAATATTTTATGAAAAGAAAGTAAGTTATTTAAATTCTATGAATTGAAATTTCTAAACGAATTGAACTATTATCGAAATTTTTGCTTAAATTCTCTATCGTTCTGGTGGAATTTAAGAAGATTTTTCTCACCTAGAAAATTCTTAGAAGTAAACCATTTGTGACTCCTTCGAGTTCCGTCATCGGGTAGATCTTGATTTATTCTTCATTTTTTTTAATCAAATGCACTTCATTCAAAATCACCTAGGAATAAATCTCAATCATTAATATTGAAATTTCTTCCTAAATTCTCCATCACGCTGGTGGAATATAAAGGATCTTTCTCATCTAGGAAACTTTTAGAAGTCGACCGTTTGCGACTTCTTCGAATTCCATCATCGAAAAATCTTGATTTGTTTTCTTGATTAAAATTTAACACATTTGATTCTTAATTATTTCTTTTTATTATTATTATTAATTATCAATGATCAATAAAATAAATCTTGATTTATTATATTGAAATTTCCAATTAAATTCTTCATCGTGCTGGTGGAATTTAAGAAAAATTTTCTCAACTAGAAAATTCTTAGAAGTCAATCGTTTGCGACTTCTTCGAATTTCATCATCGGAAAATCTTGAATTATCTCCTTGATTAAATTAATGGTTAGAAATTATAAATGAAACATATTATATGAATAAATAAAAATAAAAGCTAATTAAATTTAATTATTCTTATTAACAAAACATAATAAATAAATAAAAACATAATCACAAACAAAGTAAATAAACAAAAAAAATAAATAAACTACTTGCAAAATAACAATAATAATAAAAATGGAAAAAAGAATATATATAATAACAAAATTAAAATAAATAAATTTAAAAACAAATGAGTCGAATCCAAGTAAGGACCCACGTGGGTCAACCGGTGGACCGTAAGTGAACTGCACGGGTCACTATGTAGACCCGCACGATTCGACGCGCGGGTTCGCGTGACCCGACCCATGAATGCATAAAAAAAAATATTTTTTTGGGGTTCATTTTACCTTCTTCCTAATTTTTTTTTTTATAAACTCTCTCTCTCTCTCTCCTTATGAACAGCCAAGAACCAGCAAGAACAGCCACCCAAAAATTCTAGATTCAGATCGACCACCACCCTGCGTCCGCCGTGCCGCCACCCCAAACCTAGAAATTCACCAAAAGTTCCCCAAAAATCCCTTTCGACTTCCTAAACCCCGATATCCAGCTAATTTTCCCGAAATCACTCAGAAATGGCCTAGATCTAGACTCGAAGACCGAGACTTCTACCCTCCTGATCTCCTCCTACAACCGTCGGTTGGTTGCCAAATCATCACACGACCCTCCTCTAGGTTTCCACCATTTAAATCATACCAAAAATCGACTCTAGCCCCAAAATCCCTTAAATCCCGAATCAAACCCTTTGTAAATATTCTTTCCGATTTAGTGTGATTATGCTACTGTCATCCTTCCTCCCCTGATGTGTTTTTCTTTGATTATCGTACCCCCTTTGTGTTGATTTTTTTTATTGTTCCTTATGGATTGGATGCAAGTGGATATCATAAATGGGTAATGGGGTAGGTGTCATGAGGATGTTGGGTATAGGTGGGTGATGAGTGTTGGGAATTTTTTGGGAGATGGGGAGTGGGGGAGACAGTGGCATGGGAGTGGGAATTTTTTGGGTGTGGGAGATGCTGGCTTAGGGGTGTAAATGAGACACTGGTGCTCACAAGCTATTCGAGTTCGGCTCGAAAAAAATTCGAATTCGATTCGGTCATTATCGAGCCGAGCTCGAGCTCGAGCAACTCGAGCTATCGAGCGAGCCGAATTCGAGTATCTCAATACTCGATTCGAGCGGCTCGCGAGCCTAATCGAGCTTTTGATTTTATAATATATATTTTATAATAATTTACTATATTACCCTTAGTATATATATATTAAGGGTAATATAGTAAATTAATATATATATCCTTAAAAGTTAAAACCCTAAAACTTAATATTTTTTTTCACTCACTCTCAGCCGCTCCTCACCCTCACCCTCACCCTCAGCCACTCCTCACCCCCTCACCCTCACAAACCTAACTCCTTTGCCTGCCTTTGATTTCTTCAGAGATTCTCGTCGAGCTTTCGCCAAAGGCAAAAAATCAAGTACTTTTCTAACTCTCTTTTTCTCACTTTATGCTGGGATTTTGTTAAAAAAAAGCTGTTGTTTTTGTGATCTTTTCATTTTTTTGTTGTTGTGGTAATGGGTTTTTGAAATCTTTGGTTGTAGTTTTGTGTGATGGCAATTTTGAGTTTGCTGAACATCTACCGTGTTGATTCATTTCATCTTGGCAGAACTTCAAGCATATTATGAAGGAGTTGCAGGGGGCCATTATCATATCTTCAGCTTTTCAAGCAATACTTGGATATAGTGGACTAATGTCATTATTCTTGAGGTATGTTTTATTTACTAGTTTGATTATTCATGAGGTATGTTTCATTTACTTTTCTGGTGAGAATTAGTAAATACTGGAAACATGAGTAGATTGGATATAGTTAAGTTTTTTTTTTTTTTTTTTTTGAGCAGAGAGTTGAATTGTTGTATCGTGTATGATACAATTAGGTATATGAAACGAGCTCGAGCTCGAGATCGAGTACATAAATTGAGTAAACGAGCTTTATCGAGCCGAGCTCGACTAGTTCGATTATATCTCGAGCCGAGCTCGAGCTTGAAAAATGGTATTCGGTCGAGCTCGAGCCGAGTTTCGAGCAGCGAGTTTCGAGTCGAGCTCGAGCAGCTCACTATTCGAGCTCGGCTCGACTCGATTACAGCCCTATGCTGGCTGCCAGCTCTTTTTTCTTTTTCTTTTTCTCTATTATTTTTCATTTTTTGGGTGTCTACAAGGTGGTTTCGGCTCGATAAGTTATTGGATCATTAGTGCTTGGGCTGGGATCATTATAATTGGTATCATAGCATTACGTGAGTTTTTTTTTTTGGTGTTCTCTCATTCTCATTTTATGATTGATAAAAAATTAATTTCTGTCGGACCGAGAATGGAATGGTAAAGCCATCCCAACATTGATAATTCCCAAAATTCGAACTTTGATTCTCATCTTAAAAATTGAAGTCATTTTACCATTCCAACCAACTAAATGTTGGTCGCATTATGTGAGCTTTCATGATATGCTGGTGAGATCTTTGATCCTATGAATTAGTAACCCTTGATTTTGATTGTTACTGTGACGTGTGGCCTTGATGAAGACATCATATCTCATCCCACATTTGATGGTTAAAACTCATATAAAGGCTCAAATCAATCGCTACTAGCAACATCAATTTGAACTTTGAATCTTGAAAAGTTGTTGAACATTGACGTTTGGACCTGGTCATTACATATATAATATTTATTTTTCCTCACTGAGTTTCTCTGAGCAAAGTTAAATGAGAAAATAACTAGCGGATTGGATATGTTTGGAGCAACATTAAGAGAGGTGTTCGTGGGTTCAAAAGGGTTACCACCACTGTTATCGGTGTCGGTATCGCCCGTATCAGTCGTTACGTATTAGTTTTTAAAGTAAACCGAAACAGTACCAATCTCGTACCGTTTCGATTTTTATACCGACCCATATCGATCGTATCGGTTTGTACCGGTCAATACCGATCAGTACCGACACGTATCGGTCTGTACCTGTTCATACAAGTTTTTGATTTTTTTTAATTTTTTTTAATTTAAAAATTCGCTTATTTGAATTTTTAAATCAATTTCAATATTTTTTTGTCTTGATCATTTTTATTTTTTTTCATAATTATATTTAATATATATATATGTTCATTAAATTAAGCTATTGGACATAATTAATAATAATTTACTATATTTTTTTAACATTTTAATATTTATTTTATATATTTGATGTTTAAAAATTTTAGATATTAAATATTTAAAATTTATATTTGTATAAAAACATATATATGCATGTAATTAATGTATATTTGCATGTGTATATAATATATATTTTATTAAAAAAATTTGAAAATAAGCTATACATATAGATATATAGATATATAAAAAATAGTTGAAAAATATCGGTAAACCCGAAACGGTACGCCGAAACGCACCAGTATCGGTACGTACCAATACCGAAACAAAAACAGTACGTCTACCGGTACGATACTGGCTACCTTGACTACCACTCCCCTATTCCACCATTCTTGGTTAAGCAGTTAGAATTCGAAAAGAATTAATATCCTCTTTCTCTTTGGTTCAAGCCATTAATTAGTGGGGCAATTTTTTCTTATCACACGACCAACTAATCAAAGTTTTAAAGCAAGCTTTTTACAATGTCTGAGAGTTGCTTTAAGGGTCCACTGTTGAACTTCAAGTCTCCAACTTTCAAGCCACACGTTGAAAAGTATTGCAAATCTGTTCTAGAAATCAATCAATGGTGGCAAACATTTTCACCAAAGATCATGTTATTGTTGAAATGTATCACATTAACATAAACATATATCAAAAGGAAACATGATTAGAAGAAGCTTCCAAAGTAGGGAAATTTTCAACATTAAATGGAGACCAAAAGCATCTAAACAGCTAAATGCATGGTGATGAGCCTTGGACTTGGACACTTCTATCAGTCATCACTATGGTTGCCGATGCAGTAGTTCTGGATACAGCACCAATAACTGCATCTTTCTTCTCGCCATCGACAAAGATCATGATTGTCGGGATGCTTCAGATTCCATATTACTATCATCAGTATTCAGTTTGACGCCCTCGAATTTTTCATCATATTGTTGCGTAAGGATGATAGCGGATCATATATCTGCAATTTTTTAAATATTCGAATCCTCTTAATTTATCTAAAATCCGAATTTATTTATTATCCGCTTACTATCAGAATATTACTATTCGAATTCACATCCGATTTAAAAAGTAATATCTGAATCCGTTAAATATCCGAATTTATTAAATCCATTTTTTATAAAAAATAAAATATAAAATTAAACAAGAATTAAATATGTAAATGGTTATCGGATTCGGATTCGGATATCCGTATAAATAAAGTTGATTTGGTAACAGATTCGAATATAAAATTAAACAAAAACGGATTCGGATAATGGATATCTAAGAGTTCATATCAGAATCCGCTCCAAATCTACTACAAATAATAAATTTAATATTTAAATTCATAAAAAATGAATCGAATAATATCGTATATTCAATTTTTTACTATCTATTATCATCACTATTGCTGTGCTAGTTCAGCTATTGCAAGATGGATCATACGGCATGACCCCCACCAAGGAGCCTAGAACTCAACTACCACAGGCCCAATCTCAGCCTTGAGTACAAGTGATTGCCATGTTTTATCAGTCACAGCTGGAACTGCCAATGTAACAATCCAAGGAGGAAGTGAATTGATCTGTTCTATACAGATATATTTGAAGCAAGCTGGCCCAAGTTATGCTTGGTTCGTTTAGTTATTTGTAAGACTAGCTAGTTTATGGGCCACTGCTATAGAACTAGTCCACAATCCACGTGGCTTTGATTGAAATAACCTACACTTTCTTCTTGTAATAGAAATCTCATTTTTCAAACTGAATTGAAAATAGGCTAGCAAACTAAAAATAATAATATCACGTGATTTCTATAAAAACAGTACTTATTTTCTCTGAATATTCAGCTTCTGATTGTAAGTCCCAATAAAATCACAAAATATTTCAATGAGTTTCCAAATATAACTGCTTATTGCTTACATTACATATGCATTAACCTGATTACAAGTTACATTTAAAGATATTTTATATGAACTTTCAGCAATAATAGTATTATGCATATTAGTTTTTAGTTTGACAGAAAATTAAATCCTTGATAAATGGATATTCAGTGAGAAATAAACTGAAGCACAATGATATCTTCCATTGCTTAAGCATTTCTTCAATCTCAGTATGAAGAGATCATTTTCAGCCAAGTTGGTAGAACTTGACAATAAACTTTCAATTTCAAGTCCCCAAAAAAATAATTTTCAGCTTCCAAGTTCAAGCTAAAAAGCAATTAGGACTCATATCAAGCCCTTCTCCTTGCCTACTTCCTTCCTAGACAAAAATAACCGAATCACTATTTTCTATTGACATAAATATGGCCATTATTTCTCACTAAAACTGATGCACTATATACTGTTGAAAACTAAAAATCAATATCTCTATCAGAAAAATTGATTAGAAAACTTGAATTAAAATGCCAAAAAAAAAAAATTATATCCACCTCACATCACATCAATCCACTTCAAAAATAAATAAATAAAAATACAATCAAATCTTAACTGCAAAATTATCATATTTCCCTGATTTTTTGCATATTAGAATTGCTAGGCCTGCCTAGAAACCTGCCTGGCCCCATGGCCATAGAGCCCACGAGGAGGGCTCACACAAGCCTAACAAGTTAGTTCAATACATTAAGCCCAATAACCTAAACCAAAATCCGGGACATGTGGACGCCTCTTTCTCTCCAGCGATCATGTCGTCTGTCACCTCAGTGCCCACATGGGGTCACGTGGGTCGTCAACTACCACAATCGCCCTGGCGAGGCCTCCCATGCCGCTTACTCTCAAAGTCCAGTCAAAGTCGGACACGTGAAATCGGGCAGGTTGCCCAGACGGGTATAAATAGCCCTCTCGGGGATTGCCCAAGGGTACATTCTCTACACTCTTACATATTCTCTCTCTCTACTGCAATACTCTCTTCTCCAAACACTGACTTAAGAATCGAAGCGTGCCCCGGAGACTAACCTCCGATGCCCTCTGACTCTCTTCCTTGCTCGTTGGACCTCAGGCCACTAAGATAACCACCTCGACAGAAAGAGATATCAACATTTGGCACCGTCTGTGGGAAACGGCAGCCATGTCTTTACCACCATCTTAACAAACAGCCCCAGCTGGAGGGTTAAGCACCAGCACTCCCAATACCAACCCCCTATATCTCCAGTCACAGGCAGTTACCAATCCCTACCCCCACGAACCCCTTCCATCTTTTGGACCTGGTTCCAGCTACCAGACACCCCCGATACATAACTTCTGGTTCCAGCAACCATATTTCCCTCACAACTACTACTAGAACCTACTAAGAGCCCCCTCCCTGATATTCTCTACCACCCCAAGCCTAATGCAAGACACCATCCTGACCACCCAGCAAGGCCAACACCCAGGCCGAGACATACAAACCACACACCACCCGGTGGAAACACAATCCAGCGACAGGGACACACAAACATAACTCTCACACCCGATATCACCCTTTCCCAGGATAGCCAGGAGCCGACATTACCTCCACTACCGCCCCTACCACCCAACCCCCCATCACGTCTTCAAGGCGATAAAAAACAGCCGACGCAGCCATACTACCGTCGAACACCTCATTCTTCCCCCTCACCATTACCATGTATCGACCCAACACACCAAATGATCATGAGCCAAATACAAGCCTTCTAGGCTTAGTTAGCTGAGCAGTAGCAAGCCATACTACAAACCAACCACCAGCTCAAGCAAATCCAAAAAAGCCACAATAATGATCAAGAAGAAAATAGTGCCAGCTCTTCTTATCGAGACAGTCGTCGAACTATGGCGAGTAGGGCATGACGCCAAGATCGAGAACAACGCTCCGAGAGAAGGCCACAAAACCAAGAAGACCCTGCCATCCCGAGAGAGCTCGTCGCTAATAATGTCGAGGCCCAAATAGCGACCCTCGGGAAAGAGATCCATGGCAGGACGAAAGAGAAAACAGAAGAAGTTGAATGGATGAGCGACGGTAATGTTGGGTTATTGAGTCCAAGTCCCACATTGAGTAACTTGGTCCTACATTGCTTAACTTGGTTAAGTCAAGTAGAGTACTCATCCTACATTGCTTAGTTATGTTAAGCCAAGAGGAGTGCTCACCTATAAGTAGGAGCTTTGGCCTTTGGAAGAAAAACCACCCACCACCCCCTAAGAGAGGGAGTCTATACACTTAAGTAGAAGTTGTATTGGGACTGTTTAGGTGGTGAGTCAAGTTTGTTTGTAGGAAGGTTTGTAGCTTTATCCATGCAAAAGCTACAATATTTGTAAGGAGGGTTTGTAGCTTTATCCGTGCAAAAGTTACAAGTTGGAATATTTCCTAGTGAAGTATATTATCCCTTTGGGATCGTGGATGTAGACCAAGAAGGGCTGAACCACATTAAAAATATTGTGTTCTCTTTTTTTTCTTCTCGAGTGCATGTTGTGAGTTAATGCTTGTTGTGGGCCATCATGCTATTCTCAACAACCGGTATTAGAGCTTTTGGTTCGAGGGAGGAGTTGCCAGAAGTTTTTGGTTCAAGCGAAGAGAGATGCTGCCAAGAGAATTTGGTTCGAGTGAGGAGAGAATCTTTGTTCGAGGAAGAGGAGTTGCTGAGTTCCTGCCAAGAGGTAATTGAGACTTTGACTCAATGGAGGATTTGTTAGGTTATTGCGTCCAAGTCCCACATTGAGTAACTTGTTTATGCTAAAGGGAGTGTTCATCCCACATTGCTTAACTTGGTTAAGTCAAGTAGAGTACTCATCCCACATTGCTTAGTTATGTTAAGCCAAGAGGAGTGCTCACCTATAAGTAGAAGCTTTGGCCTTTGGAAGAAAAACCACCCACCACCCTCTAAGAGAGGGAGTCTATACACTTAAGTAGAAGTTGTATTGGGACTTTTTAGGTGGTGAGTCAAGTTTGTTTGTAGAAAGGTTTGTAATTTTATCCATGCAAAAGCTACAATATTTGTAAGGAGGATTTGTACTTTATGCGTGAAAAAGTTACAAGTTGGAATATTTTCTAGTGAAGTATATTTTCCCTTTAGGATCGTGGACGTAGGCCAAGAACGGCTGAACCACGTTAAAAATATTATGTTCTCTTTTTTTCTTCTTCCCGAGTGCATATTGTGGGTTAATGCTTGTTGTGGGCCACCATGTTATTTTCAACAGGTAACAGCCCTTTGACTTTGGAAATCCGATGGGAAAGGTGCCTATATCAATAAAACTGCCAAAAGAAACCTACAACGACACTAAAAACCCCACGAACCATCTCATCCAATATAAAAATTACATGGATCTACTCAAAGCAAGTGATGCCCTTAGGTGCAGAGTATTTCCTATGACAGTAATGGTACATGCCAGAATCTGGTACCATTAATTGTTGGCAAATTCCATCGACAGCTTTGAAAAGCTGAAAAGATATTCATAGCATATTTTCTTGCTAATAAGACGACCTTCAAGACACCGACGAGCCTTCTCGCAGTAAGGCAGAAAGAAAGCGAGACTCTGAGGGAGTACATTCGCCGGTTTAACTCAGCCACCATGGAGGTTAAGGATTTGTACGACGACTGGGCCATACATGCATTTGTTTTTGGTATCCGCCACGAACACCTCCGGTACGCCTTGATAGATGAAAAGCAGGAGAAACTGTACAACCTATATGAGAAAGCCCAGAGGTACGCTAAAACAGAAGAAATGAAACTAGAAGAGGGAACCCAGGAAAAAACAGATTGCCAACAGAATCAGGGGGCATCAGAAGAATAAGCAGGGGTACCAAGACAGCAGAAGACAGTCAAGGTTTGACTCACTTCATCAAAGATCTAGGTCACCAAAAAGAGCTTATCGCTATAATGAATTAGGTCGCTTAGGTTAGGGCCGAGGCCGAAGAACAGAAAGAGCCCCATACTCTAAGTTTGAGGAATATACCCCCTTCAATGCCTCCAGGGCATATATCCTAAACGTGGTGGCTCATTAACGCATCCTAGGCACACCATACCCAATGAAAGACAACCCAACCCGCCTTAACTCCAAGGAAAAATGCAAATATCACGATGACGTGGGGCATAGTATGGAGGATTGCAGGTCTTTGAAAGTCGTAATCAAAATCGCTATCAGAATGGGACAAATCAAATAGTTTGTGAAGAAGGTAGGCGTCCATTAGGGTTAATCGTCGGTGAACAGTCACAGAAACCAAAGCAGAGCAAAAGGAAACAAACTCATTTAGGGGGTAATAAAAATGATAGTGGGGGCACCGAAGACTAGACCGCAAGCAATTCCAAAAGAAAGACACATCTCAGAAGCGTGATGTTAGTCGATGTGACTTATAAAAGAGTAAAACAGAGTGAAGATTAAATGGTAGACTTTACTGATAATGACGTCGACATTTTGGAAGATAATAGAAATGACTCAATTGTTGTGTCCACCACCATAGGAAACTTCAAAGTTAAACGGGTCCTCGTTGATAGTGGCAACACTATAGAAGTTATCCAGTGGGAAGTCTTTAAGAAGATGGGCATCCCAAAAAATGATTTGAAGCCCGCGAGCCCAATCTTTGGCTCCGCCAATCAACCAATCACTATTAAAGGCTTGGTCGCCTTGTCGGTAACAATGGGTGATGGCAACCACACTCTCATGGTCATTTCATATTTTCTCGTGGTCAACCAATTCTCGGCGTATAACACCATTTTCGGCAGACCCATAATAAGAAAGGCGAGGATGGTGGCCGCTGTTTACTGCCTAACAGTAAAATTTCCAACCCCTATGAGAATCAGTTACATGAAAACGGATCAACAAACAGCATGCCAATGCCACATATTGTCTATATAACTCACCAAGAAGAATCAAGGGGAACAGTAACCAACCGTAGAGATTGGTTCTAAGAATACAGAAACCGAGGGACAGATAGCAAACACTGGAGGGCAACTGACAAAAGCTCAAGTAAACCTGATTGATAAGAGCACCCTCATGCTGAAAAGCTTAGATAGCAGGGCAGAGGCTAGCCAGTATAAAACAGAGCCTGCACAACAGACAAAGACAATCCCCTTATGCCCAGCAAACCCCACCAGGATAACCCAGGTCGGTTCATCCTTGGAGAGCCTAGAAAGACAGCCCCTAATGGACATGCTACAAGAGAACCCTGATATTTTTTCTTGGTCAGCTGCTGACATTCCTAGCATAGACCCAAGAATCATCATCGCTCCTTAAATGTAAACCCAGCAGTAAAATCATCAGATAGAAGAAGTGTCAATTTGCCCCTGAGTAGGTTCAGGCAATCAGAGAATAAGTTGAGAAACTGCTCACTACAGACTTCCTAACAGAAGTAAAATATCTGGATTTGTTATCGAATGTAGTAATGGTGAAAAAGGCTAGTGGAAAGTGACGAATATGTGTAGACTTCACAGATTTGAACAAAGCCTGCCCTAAGGACAGCTTCGCCTTACCTACCATAGATCGTCTGGTCGACTCCTCAGCAGGGCATAAGTATCTGAGCTTCATGGATGCCTTCTCCAAGTATAACCAAATTAGAATGAACTAAGATGATTAGGACAAAACATCATTCATCATGGATGAAGGTTTATTCTGCTATCAAGTAATGCCTTTCGGGCTAAAAAATACGGGAGCAACCTACCAGAAGTTAATTAACAAACTCTTTCGGGACCAGATTGGACGAAGCATGGAGGTATATGTCTATGACATATTGGTAAAAAGCCCCTCCTTGGACCAACATGTCCTTAACTTGGAAGAGGTTTTTAGCGTCCTCATGAAGCACAACATGAGGTTGAGCTCAGAAAAGTGTGCATTCGCGGTGGGGGTAGGAAAATTCCTCGGGTTTATGGTGTCCAGTAGAGGAATAGAAGCCAATCCAGAAAAGATCCAAGCGATCATGGGATATACCCCTAGAAAAACACCAAAGAGATGCAAAGGCTCACGGGTAGAGTGGTCGCCTTAAACAGATTTGTCTTCAAGTTGGCCGAAGTGGCTACCTTTCTTCAAAGTGCTCAGGGAGCCTCCAAGTACTAGTGGAATGAAAACTGCCAAAAGGTATTTGAAGAACTAAAGAGGTATTTATGCTTGCCATCGCTATTGACTAGCCCCTCGCCAGGAGATCAGTTGTGCATCTATCTGTCGGCCTCAGATGAGATAGTAGCAGCTGTGCTAATAAAGGAAGAATAGGCTCGCCAGATCCTTGTTTATCATGTAAGTTGACCCTTACAGAACGGGGAGATTAACTACACACAGTTGGAAAAAATGACATTTGCCTTAGTGGTAGCAGCCAAACGACTAAGGCAGTATTTTTTGACCCATCTTATCACAGTATTTACAGGCTAACCACTCAAGGAAGTTCTACAGAAGGTAGAAAAACAAAATTAACAAAGTACAGTGGAAGTAAACAAAGAAGCACCCGGAGTACAACAAGATCTTAGGCTTGTGTTTAGCATAGGTTTATAACATTCAAAACAAATTAAATCACCCATATGATTTAGAAGTTACCTACTTAAGATATCGTAATCTTAAGTTGCAGATTCAAGTCACAAATTGCTCTCCCAAGATCCAATTCGAACAAGATCACAAGAAGCACAATTGTCCTTCCTCTAGAGCTAGTCCACACGAACAGCTGATGGATCCTTCTCTAAGGTATGGTGATTCACTTGTGCTAGAAAGTTGATCCTAAGATCCCAATCAAAATATCTATTTCTTGTGTTTGTCTCCTTAAATCAATCTCACTCAACAAGGAAGAGAAGTGGCGAGAACAACATCAAGAGGAAGAGGAATTGCAGCAACCTCTTTTCTACAAGGAATTGGTGATTTCTTCTTTTGCTAAGTTAGCGTTCTCTTCTTGAAACCAAACTTTTCTCAAGTAAAAATCAGAATATCTCAAGTAGAATGAATGTCTTATGGATGGCTACAGCATCTATATCTGATATGTATGCAGGCGCAAACCCTAACCCCCCTCCCTAAGCTTGGCCGACTAGTGTAACTTGTTGCACAAGATTTTCATTACTCCACTTGGACTTAAACTATTTAATTCTAAGATGGATCAATAGGCCCATTATATTATCTAATAATAATAATGGTCCAACAATCTTAATGTCTTAAGTTAGGCCAATCATCCTTAGTAGACAGTCTCAAATTAGAATAGTCTCTTTGGACCCATTCTAATTTATTATGATTATTTATTAGATAGATTAATTTCTAAACGAAAGTAATTTAGTTCTCAATTAAATTTCATTCTCCTCATGAACAATTCATGTCATTAATCTATTAATATCATCTCATGACATTAATCCAATATAGCATAGTCATTCGAAATTCACCTTGCACATAAGTATGTCAAAGTCGACTATACTAGTTTATATAAGACTTCTTGATTCCTCTTATCTCATTAAGACATTGTCTTTGGATTTCTCAAATCTCAATCATGTCTTAATATTTCTTAATTGAACTTCTTCAATTAAGTCCTCAATATAGATCTTTTATTCCATTAAGTTTTACCTTAATAGAATACCATGTTTAATCCATACATATCTGTTCTTATGTGTGTGAACCTCTAGGTTCCCAATATGTTGGCAATGAACATAAGTTAATCTCATTAACTTGTTTTCATAGATCATGAGCGGGATCTAGCATCCCATCATGACCATCCAAATATTGTGAAATCAGTGTGACCTTTTATAAACCTTTCAGCAACCAGCCTGTCAGTGTAATACGGTCCTTTCACCATATATCCCGGATAGCGCATAAGCATGGTGCAATGTCTACTCATGATCAATCCATATTAGTTCATCTCAACTTATGGTTAACCTTATGAATTTAGAGAAACAACTTTCTCCTAAATCCATCATTCTTTGGCCAAAGACTTAATCAAGTTAATCGTAGTCAAGAACAAACTAGATATGTCTCCATTATCACAGGGAGTGGTGAATCCTCTTTTGATCACTCATTCATCTTCGTATGGTTCATGTCATACCCAATAACACCCTACTATGAGCATCCTCTTGTTGGGACCCGTTCATGATGGAATCTAAGTATGACACTCTCCATACAAGATGACATGGTATCACAAGTCTGATGACTAATTTACACAACTGGTACGAAGAGAACATTATCATAGACATTGGAGTGATATTACCAAATGGAGTTCTCTTGGCGGGCCATGTTCAGTGAACTTGTTCAACAGACAAGCACCTATATGTTATCCCAAGTATCCCATACTTCAACCTATATATGATCGGTTGCTTACTTCATAAGTAAGAAGGCTTAACATATACTAGTCTTTTGAGCATTGCCAATGGCCCGTCTTAGCAATACGATGACCAGGAATAGTTTGAGGAACAAGGCTTTGATGAATAAGGATCTCATAATTATAACTCTTTATAATTCCTTTGCAAGGCCATTATGTTCCATGGGCTTCATCCGATTAGTACTTAATAACTCTTTATTATTGTACTAACATGAAGGAAAACCTTGTATCACTATCTTCATAGTGAAGGGTATGCTTTATTGACTGTGTATCCCATGCTCAATCTGATTGGTTCTAGGGCGTACACCAACAATCTCGCACTTGCACTAAGCCAATCACTAACGTATCCAATTCCGAAATCTTTCGATTAGCAATTGTGCCTCTACAAGGACATAGCTTAAGTGCATTGAGAATATGTTTTGTCATATTCATGATAATCTCATTATCAAGGTTAATAATTCAGATCACAACGAGACCTAGATTCCATTCAAATGGCTCAGTTGTTTCTATAACAACTATTGGAATCTACTTATTACCAAGTAGCTAATGATCCAAAAATAACTCATTTTGCAAGCCAAAACAAAAGAGTTAATCTTAAAAACCTTTAATATAAACGTGCAATCCTTTCAAGTTTGGAACGTTTCCAACTAATTGCATTTTCAGAAATGGCAATTTATCATAACCTTTATCATTCAAAGAGTTATTAATAGCTCCCACTAAATCCTACATATGTAGATTTTAAGGGATTAATTTAATAACAATTCGAATTCCATATCACTAAGCTAAATAGTATTCATAATACTTTGCAAGTTGTATAATATAAGACTATGTTATAGAACAATTCTATAACTGATTTATTAAAGAGAAAATTAAATAAGCATGGCATCCCATGCCAGCAAAGCAATATGTTTCGAAAACATAAATTAAACATCCTCAACATTGGCCCATAATGCCAATAAAACATAAAATATTTCTAAATAAATCATAAATAAATGTCTTATTAAAATCCCATAAGATCAGCAAGCTCTGATGTAGCACCAAACTCGGTTGCCATCTTCATGGTCCAGCTTCACTGCTCCTTTGCTTTGGTCCCTACAATATGTCATACATATTTAGTACCAAATGATAGGTATCATATACCAAGAGGAGTGAATCATATTATACCTGAAGTTGAAACTCCTTTAAGCTTCTTTCCCTTGTTAGATTCAAGGTACTCCTTGCAATTGCACCTCCAATGACCAGTTTTCCCACAATGAAAGCAAGATTTGTTAGCATTATCCTTATCCTTTTCTTCCTTCACAACACCATTATCGGGCTTCAAACTCTTTGAAGCAGGAGGTACATCCCATCTAGTATTTCTTTTCTTCTTACCTTTCGGTTTAGAGGAAGAAACTAAATGGACAAATGACTTGTTCTTAATAATGGTTTGCTCGGTCTGTGTGAGCATATTCAGCAATCCAGAAAGGGTAGCCTCCAAGTGGTTCATGTTGAAGTTCAACACAAACTGCGAATAGCTCTCAGGTAATGAAGTAAGGATTATATCAATGCTTAGATCATGATCCATAACCCATCCAATCTACTCTAAACAAGTAATAGACCCTATCATCTTAAGCACATGAGGCTTCACTGGGCTTCCCTCTGACATCTTTGTTTGGAACAGTTCTTTTGAGATGTCAAATCTCTCAGTGCGATTCTCCTTAGTGAACAATTCTCTAAGGTTAAGGATGATATCCTGAGCATTCATTGCCTCATGCTGCTTTTGGAGATAGGGTGCCATACTAGCCAACATCGCACATGTTTCTTGTACGAGATAATCTTCTATGAATTCTATAAGCCACCCTCTCCTCCTCAGTTGCATCAGCAGCAGGCTCAACTGGAATGGGCTCATCAAGAACATAAGCCTTCTTTTCCTATGTCAAGACAATCTTGACATTGCGAAACCAGTCAACAAAGTTTGGCCCAGTTAATTTATTAGCATCAAGTATGCTTTTCAGTGATAATGCATTTGCCTTTTTAGCGTTTATATCCTATATGAATCAAAACATTTAATAGTCAATAAATAGCAAGTAGTAATCATTTATGTCAGGATTTAGTACTTAAATGATTATTCTCATTATTTTAACAAAATAATAGTCCTTAACTACTATCTCGAGAAATTTAATTCTTAAACTTCTTAATGAGCTAGGACCCATTTCATTCCAGCATAACCTTGAGTGACTCAACAAGCTATGTTGAAACTAATTGAGTAGGTAACTTAATTTACCAATTACATCTCTATGCAACTCCTAGATCCAGTTAGGTGACAACTCTTTGCCTAAATACATCATATGCATTTCGCCTAACTTTGCCTCTAAATGTCATGCGATCAAGTTTTAAAGCATCCGGATAACATAACACCTAGTTGAGTAAGACCCACCTTCAATAACTCAAACATATTCGTACATATGTTTGACCTTGAGTGACTCAACAAGCCTCCGAATGGAAGAACTCTGGTTATCTTGTTATAATGGTGGAAGGCAACTTATCATGCATAACATGGACTCAATATAATTTAATGAGGGATTTCATTTAACTCTTATATAGGTCTCATTGATTTCATATTCGATTGGCATGCATAACATTCATTTAATTACATACATCACATATATACATAATTCAAAATAAATCTATCACATGCAATCTACTAGGATGATTATGGACTTAATTCTAATCTAGTTTCCTTGAGCCATTAGAAAACTAGTTGGTCAAATTCCTAGGGGATACCATACATAGTCTTCGAAAGCTTTGTTGGTGATCTCCTTGGTTACTTCTTCGTGGCGCCATATCTCCTAACAAACTTGAAATTTACATAAATTCTACTTCTTATCCTATATCTAAATCTATAAAGAATATAAAAATTACATAGCTTTATCAGAAACCTCGAGTTACATTCGAGTGGAGTTAGATGAGAAGAGAATTTACAACTCCAGAATGAAAAAGAGAAGGCAGGGTGCGCAGACCCAATTTATAAAAAATACCAATAAGAAAATTCAACCATACATTCCCTAGTCATACTAAGGTCGAGTCCATAACCATCCTTCATGCATACATAATCAAATTATAAGCATGAATTAAAAACATGCATAGTCAATACCATCTGGTGATCTTGTGTACTATTTGTATAAATGTCACCAAATAAATTTGAGACAATTTATCAAATTATTCTAGCAATTTCGGTTCCAACTATTAAAACACTTTTAATAAAATCTTAACAATTAAGAAAACTATCTTGAAATCGGACTTTACCTAACTTTTAGGTTGCTTGTATTAATTAGGACAAAACATTCTAGCATGCTCAAACATCCTAAACATTTTAAGACATCTCATTGTCTTATACCGAGTCTTTAAGTTTACAATCCATCATAACTGTTTAGGAACTTAAAATCTCATTAGGTAACTCTTACCTAATCATACTACAAGTCTCTCCTAACATTTAGGATTCACACTCCGACTAGGAAACGGTTTCCTTGTTGAAGTAGGACTCTAACTCTTAGTGTCCTAGGCGCAGGCAATCTCTTTGGCCATCGAATGGCCGCTGCCAGCCCGTGATCAGACTATTGTATGCCATATACTGTGGCTACTGGATACCCTAAAAAGAGCTTGCTGTCCGCCCCTTACAGCTGCACTCAATTCAGCAACAATTGCTTCCTTGGTGCCGCGGTTCGACCTACTAGCATGCAGCAACAGTTGCCGCTTTATCCAGTCACGTTCCATGCCCAAACCAGCCATCATAGATGAATCATATTCACCTTAGATGCTGTCCAAAATTCATATCCAACATGTGGAACGTTTCCACACTCATGCTCGAATTTTATGGCACGCAAACACCTACAAAACAGTCTAGAAAATTTCAGCATTGTAGACAACGTTTCATGTCCAAAAACGACTTTGCTTAAATGTTTTAAGCTCAAATGGATTTTGTAACTTCAATGGCAGCATGTAATATAAAATTTCCAGATCAAAAACATCTAAAAAAATCAATTTTATATCATCCCCAAATCAGCTCACAAAACTTGACTCAAAACTATATTTTTGACATCAAAACTTGTCGGGTTTACTAAGACATGTCATGACTTTAATCCTTATTGATTAAAACAATTTTAATCTACCATTTAAACAATTTTAAACATGATTAAAGTTATTATACAGCTTCTTTCCAGATTTAACAAAATTAAAGAAAAACAATTTATTCTTTTAAATCCTTAGGAACCGAAATCATGCCAAAATCAATACACAACACATTAACTTGTATATCACCAAGAATTGACATGCACAAACCTCATGTAAACAACAGAAGCTTGGCTCTGATACCACTGTTGGGTTATGCTACCCTCGGGCTCATGCTTAAACAAAATTAACAAAGTGCAGCAGAAGTAAACAAAGAAGCACCCGGAGTACAACAAGATCTTAGGCTTGTGTTTAGCATAGGTTTATAACATTCAAAACAAATTAAATCACCCATACGTTTAGAAGTTACCTACTTAAGATATCATAACCTTAAGTTGCAGATCCAAGTCGCAAATTGCTCTCAAGTCCAAGATCCAATTCGAACAAGATCACAACAAGCAGAATTGTCCTTCCTCTAGAGCTAGTCCACACGAACAACTGATGGATCCTTCTCTAAGGTATGGTGATTCACTTGTGCTAGCAAGTTGATCCTAAGATCACAATCAAAAGATCTATTTCTTGTGTTTGTCTCCCTAAATCAATCTCACTCAACAAGGAAGAGAAACGGTGAGAACAACACCATGAGGAAGAAGAATTGTGGCAACCTCCTTTCTGCAGGGAGGTGGCGATTTCTTCTTATGCTAAGTTAGGGTTCTCTTCTTGAAACCAAACTTTTCTCAAGCAAAAATCAGAATATCTCAAGTAGAATGAATGTCTTATGGGAGGCTACAGCCTCTATATCTGATATATATATATATATATATATATATATGCAGGCACAAACACTGACCCCCTCTCCCTAAGCTTGGCCGCTAGTCTAACTTGTTGCACAAGATTTTCATTAATCCACTTAAACTATTTAATTCTAAGATTGATCAATAGGCCCATTATATTATCTAATAAGAATAATGGTCTAACAATCTTAATGCCTTAAGTTGGGCCAACCATCCTTAGTAGACATTCTCAAATTATAATAGTCTCTTTGGAGCCATTCTAATTTATCATCCTTATTTATTGGATAGATTAATTTCTAAATGAAAGTAATTTAATTCTCAATTAAATTTCTTTCTCCTCGTGAAGAATTCATGTCATTAATCTATTAATATCATCTCATAACATTAATCCAATATAGTATAGTCATTCGAAATTCACCTTGCATGTAACTATGTCAAAGTCGACTATACTAGTTTATATAAGACTTCTTGATTCCTCTTATCTCATTAAGTCATTATCTTTGGATTTCTCAAATCTCAACCATGTCTTAATCTTTCTTAATTGAACTTCTTCAATTAAGTCCTCAATATAGATTTTTTATTCCATTAAGTTTTACCTTAATAGAATACCATGTTTAATCCATGCATATCTTTCTTATGTGTGTGACCCTTTAGGTTCCCAATTTGTTGGCAATGAACATAAGTTAATCTCATTAACTTGTTTTCATAGATCATGAGAGGGATATAGCAACCCATCATGACCATCCAAATATTGTAAAGTCAGCATGACCTTTTAGAAACCAGCAACCAACCTGTCAGTGTAATACGGTCTTTTCACCATATATCCCGGATAACGCATGAGCATTGTGCAGTGTCTACTCATGATCAATCCATATTAGTTCTTCTCAACTTATGATTAACCTTATGAATTTAGAGAAACAACTTTCTCCTAAATCCATCATGCTTTAGCCAAAGACTTAATCAAGTTAATCGTAGTCAAGAACAAACGAGATATATCTCCATTATCACAGGGAGTGGTGAATCCTCTTTGGATCACTCATTCATCTTTGTATGGTTCATGTCATACCCAATAACACCCTACTATAAGCATCCTCTTGTTGGGACTCGTTCGTGATGGAATCTAAGTATGACATTCGCCATACAAGATGACCTGGTATCACAAGTCTGAGGACTAATTTACACGACCGGTACGAAGAGAAAATTATCATAGACACTGGAGTGATATTACCAAATGAAGTTCTCTTGGCGGGCCATGTTTAGTAAACTTGTTCAACAGACAAGCACCTATATGTTAGCCCAAGTATCCCATAATTTAACCTGTATGAGATCGGTTGCTTACTTCATAAGTAAGAAGGCTTAACATATACTAGTCTTTGAGCATTGCTAATGCCCCGTCTTGGCAATACGATGACCAAGAACAGTTTGAGGAACAAGGTTTTGATGCATAACGATATTATAATTATAACTCTTTATAATTCCTTTGCAAGGCCATTATGTTCCATGGGCTTCATCCGATTAGTACTTAATAACTCCTTATTATTGTACTAACATGAAGGAAAACCTTATATCACTATCTTCATAGTGAAGGGTATGCTTTATAGACTGTGTATCCCATGCTCAATCTGATTGGTTCTAGGGCATACACCAACAAGAGAGCTGGCCTTGGTAAAATACCATAAATTGGTACTGGATTTGAAGTAATGATTTAGTTAGTTGAAGGTGAAGTAGATCGCCAGAGAAGAAAACATTAGGGCTGACTCGCTATCTGAGCTCGCCTCAGCCATTGAAATCAGAAAGAGAGGAAAGATCCACCTCGAACATCGCCCTTCGCCGAGCCACCAAGATGGGGAAGAAATCCTCCATCTAACCAATGATCAGAGTTGGTTAACACCCATCACTGACTTCCTCACGAGTGGGACCTCGCCAGATAACCCCAAAGAACAAGCTACATTAAGAAGAAGAGCAGCTAGATATACAATAATAGGTGGTGTCTTGTACAAAAAGTCTTTTAGTGAGCCCCTACTAAGATGTCTGGAGCCAACGGAGGCTGATAACGTCTTCCGAGAAATCCATGAAAGGGTATGTGGGAATCACATTGGAGGCAGGTCATTAGCACAGAAAGCTTTGAGGCAGGGATTCTGTTGGCCGACCATGAAAAAAGACGCCACAATGATGGTAAAAAAGTGTGACAAATGCCAGAAGTTCGCCACTGTACCAAGACATCCAGCAGAATTACTAAATGAACTTTCGAGCCCTTGGCCATTTGCAATGTGGGGCATTGACATCTTGGGACCATTCCTCATCGCCATCGGTCAGAAAAAGTTCATTGTCGTCGTTTGCTAGTACTTCACTAAGTGGGTGGAGGCAGAAACAGTGGCGACCATCACAGAAAGGGTGATAGAAAACTTTGTGTGGAAGCTGATTGTATGTAAATATGGGGTCCCCAACACTATAGTGGTGGATAATGATGCATAGTACCAGGGGGCAAGCTGAAGAAGTTTTGTGACAACTTCAAGATTCTGCTAACTCACAGCTCTGTGAAACACCCCCAAACAAATGAGCAAGTCGAAGCAATGAGCAAAAAGATCCTTCAAGGGGTTGAAAAAGAGGCTCGACGATGCCAAAGGGGTATGGCTATAAGAAATGCCTGGAATTTTGTGGGACATCAGAACCACATCTCATTCAGGCACGGGTGAAACACCATTTAATCTAATCTAAGGGATGGAGGCTAAGATACCAACCGAGATTGGCATCAACTCCTTGAGAACGGCCCATTACGACTCAGCCTCGAACGAAGAAGCACTGAGAGCAAATCTGGATCTATTTGAAGAAACCAGAGACTGGGCGCAAGTAAAGTAGGTCGCCAGATCACAACAGGTCGCCCGATACTACAACTCTAAAGTAAAAAGCAGACAGTTCCAAGTCGGCGACCTTGTCCTCAAGAATTGTGAAGCTAGTAGACCAGCAGGCAAATAGGGAAAAATGGCCACGAATTGGGAAAATCCATACAAAATAGTCAAGAAGATTAGATTCGGAGGCTAGCACTCGAACAAATAGATGGAAGCCGAGTACCAAGAACCTGGAATGCGTTTCATTTGAAAAAGTACTTTATGTAAATGTGTACTTCATTTTATTCAAATAATAATATAAATCATATTTTGCAGGCACTATCTGATTCATTGCCTCGCCAAATTTGCTATCAACAGCATCTAACTGGCTCTCTCATGCATTCAAGCACGTCTACTCTCCACGCGGCACCGTGTCATATGCTCAATAGCCTCTAACTAACTCTCCCATGCGTTCACACACGCGTGCTCGCCTCGCGACAACTGTGTAACACGCTCAACAGCATGTGCTCACTTCGCGACACCGTGTCACAAGCTCAACAGCCTCTAATTGGCTCTCTCATTCGTTCACGCATGTGTGCTCGCCTCGCGACATCGTGTAACATGTTCAACAGCCTCTAATTGGCTCTCTCATGCGTTCATACGCGTGTGCTCTCCTCCCGACACTGTGTAACAAGCTCAATAGCCTCTAACTGGCTCTCTCATGCGTTCACGCACGCGTGCTTGCCACACGACATCGTGTAACACGCTCAACAGCCTCTAATTGGCTCTCTCGCGTTTGCGCCTCGCCAGAAGTTGACGAACCTTTTCACCCCCAATTAACGGTGAGGCACAAGTGTCACCTAAGGAGTTAACCTATCAGGAAATATCAACAATTCCAATGCAAAAGAAAGAAAATAAACAACACAAAAAGGAACAACAATATCAAACAGCAGTGGAAAAGAGAAGCACACAATTTTATTCATAATAAAAATCATTACAGTGTCCTAAACTATGTTTACAGGGTCCTCGACTATAGGACCAATACCCGACCCATCTACATTTCCCTCCCCACCATCAATAGGCTGATGGCCTTCAACATTAGCATCTTCGGGAGATTCCACTATAAAGGCATCAGCATCTGTAGTTTCCTTATCAACTGGGGGAGGTGAAGGCAAGTCATCTACTGGAACCTGAGGAACGGAAGAGGCTCTGCCCATTCCAAACTTTTCCCTCAATCTTTCAAAGGAAGCCATATCCGGGTTGAAAGGATTAAAACCCTCCAACACAACCTGGATCGAGGAAAAGTCTATCTCACTGCAATCCAAGGGTCCATGAACCAGTTGAACCCCGACGAGGGTGGTCTGCCTATACAGAACACACATATCAATTGCTTCATCCAGGAATTTGTTGGCTTCCTCATCCAGGACGGTATCAAATTTGGTCTTCTCAGCCTCAACAGCCTTGGTGACCTCTGTTGCAATGGCGGACTGCCTCTCCACGCCAACCTCAAGGAAGCGCTGCCTCAGATGACCTATCTTGGTCTCCTTCATAGGCAGTTGGTCTTGTACTTCTTCCAGCTGCCCTCGCGCAATATTAGTCTGACACTCAACCTCAGCGACCTTCCCAGCACAAATCGTTTCAGCAGATGCCACCTTCGCATCTGCACCATCGGCCCTCTTATTGGCTGCCTTCAATAGAGCTTCAAGCTCGAAGACGCGAGATGCAGAAGTGCTCACCTCATCAGCCTTGGCTTGAGCATCCTTCTTCAGATCGCGAAGGCAGGCCTCAGCTTCGCCGCTACAATTGTACATGGCAACGTTGACAGCCAATAACTGCAAAAAAAACAAAAAACAAAAAAAAAAAACAAAAATTGAAGTTATCTAGCCTAGAAATTACAACAAAATAAAACTACGTAACAACACCCATCTCCACAAGGTTGATAGTCATGGAGGTTGCATGCTAGGCAACATGTTCCCCTTAGCAACCCTCACCTCACGCACAAGAAGATTGTCACAAACCCAATCCATACATCTATCTACATCGCCCAACAAGTTGACGGGCATACGTCTTTGCTAGCCGAAATATGTGTTGGACCCTTGGACAGCATTTAGAAAGCCACCCCGCTAAGGAAGAGGTGGAGAATACCCAGACTGCTCCGTGATGGCATCCTCGCCAGGAACAGGTGCTGGAGAAGAGGAACCTTTGACCCTGCCAGTGGCACTAGCAGCAGGAACCAGAGCAGCTTTCTTACCCTTTGCTGAGGGGTCAGCCCGAGGGCCATCTTTCGTCTTGGGTGGAAATTCAACCTAAACGCGCTCTTTGCCTATTCCTTGGCCCCCAGTAGTAGGAGGAGGAGAAAGGGAATCTCCACCCACCTTGTGCCCCTTCGCTGGGGGAGCAAGAGGTTGCCCGCTCACATTTTGTCTCTTAGCTGCAAGTTCGCTGCTACTACCAGTTTTATGTTTCTTGGCAGCAACATGCTTACCAGCAAGGGCAGGAGGCTGATTTTTAGCCTAACTCTGGGCTAGCTCCCTCTCTTGAGCAAGAATCCTTTCCTGGATACCAGGCCCCGCCATACTTGTAAACAAACAAGCAATGAAGATGAGACCATATCAAAGTCCCAGAAAACAAAATGAAACAAAGTATACCAACTCGCCACTTTCTATAAGCTAACTCCGACACGGTAGAGTTACCATTTTCTGAGCCAGAACTAACAGAACTCTCTGAGCTAAGATTCTCGTCATCGTCATCGTCTATAACAATAACCTCAATTCCTGGGCCACCACCAACTCCACTCTCGCGAAAACTCGACGAAGATAGCAGTTCTGTCACAACAGGAGCTACAGCAAGAGGAATTGGATCAGGAACCCAAGGCACAAGGACGAACATATCGCCAGACGCTCCGAGGCTATTACCTTCATTAGCACTACCCCCTCTAATCCAGTACCATCAGTGGCGAGAACAGTACTTGTCTTACCCTGAAGAATAGTTCCTGCCTCACCCTAGCGAACAGTGCTCGCCTTTCCACTTTTCTTGACAGGTGGAAGATGACACGTCAAGATCTTTGCCAAGTTATTATCATCGCCATCAGGCCAGAGATCACCTTCTTGTGATGGCATCAAATTGGCGAATTGAGCAGCCATTCTATTGGGATTCACATTCTCTAAGCAGTATCGGTTGATCGCAGTGTTCGTCACAACATCCTCCCAATTGATGATGTGACTCTTATAATAATCATACTGCTTCTGTTCCTCATCATCCAACACCAACTTCTTATTCCTCTCATCCTTTGGAGGTTTGGACCATTTCACCTTAAAAGGCCATTTCTCCTCCAACTTCAGCTTGATTGCAAAGAACTTTAACCTTAAAATGTGGTTGTTGTTCGAAGCGTTTAACAGCACCTTCCCACAGCGAGCACTTATATAGGCATAAAAACCCTTCAACTTTAACTAGTACAAGTTACGGAATGAGGCGTACAGAGAAGCCTCATTCCTATCTCGACAATCGATAAAGTAGGCCACCATCACGGGCCACGCCGAACCCGTAAACTTTGTAGTGACAACTTCGTATTCCTCTAGACAAGTCGCGAAGAAGGGATTCAAAGGTAAATGGAAGCCACTCCTGAACGTGTGCTCGAAAAAACACACATTCTTCCCCTGGTTCTCAACTCAACTGGGACAACGACTCGTCTCTGGTAAATAGAACTCGTAGCGGTAGTTAGGAAGGTATATCCCACGACTCAGCAACAATGACGAGATGTACCGTTCAATAATAGTACACGAAAGGTTGTCATCCCACTCCTCGCCAACATCAGACACTTCACTTTCCCCAATAACCCGTTGGCCTACCTCTCCAGCACCACCACCACTCAGCCCAGCACCATCACCAGCAACCACCTTAGCACCTTCCTTAATCTCTCGATCTATCTCCTCCAAAACCTCCTCAAACTCCTGAGCACCACCAGCACATGACCTTATCTCCAATGCTTCCGAGCACTCAGAACCCTCGCTATCCGTCATCACCATCCTATAATACCTAGGCATCCACAAATACCACCGCAAACCGCCACAAACAATCACATAAAAAATAAAGAAAAACGAGAAAGAAACACCGCAAAATACCTAGAAAAAATCTACCTCGTTGGAGCACAACAACAGTAAATCGAAAGACAACTGCAGCAAATCGGGACACAAAAACACATCAAGACTAAAAATCGACAGCACTTCGACGACCAACACAAAGCAAACAAATCCCAAGCCCAACCCCCACCCTACCCAACGTCCCTATTTATAGCAATGGGCAGCTGAATAGTGCTCAGGAAATCGTACCGAGCCGCATGTCCCGCCAGTAAATGCTCGACACGTGGCCATACCTTGAGCAGCACGCCCAAAAATTAAATCTGTCATTAATCACGGCCATATCAAACGTCACATCGTACACCCAAACGACAGAAAAGCAAAGTGTAGCACCTCGCTAGTATGAAGTAGCTCGCCATGCCTATTTAAGTCGCTTGTGCAGGCTCGCCATCGATCACTTTATAACCTCTACTTCGCCTGGAGGGCAATTATTAGGCCTACTAAGCCCGTCTGAAGGCCTGCTCAACCTGCCTGGCCCTATGGCCATAGAGCCCACGAGGAAAGCTCACACGAGCCCAACAAGTTAGCCCAATCCATCGAGCCCAATAACCTAGACCAAAATCCGAGACACGTAGACGCCTTCCTCTCTCCCAACGGTCATGTCGCCTGTCACCTCAGTGCCCACATGGGGTCGCGAGTCGTCAACTACCACAACCGCCCTAGCGAGGCCCCCCATACTGCTTACTCCCAAAGTCCAGTCAAAGTCGGACACGTGAAACCGGGCAGGTCACCCAGACAGGTATAAATAGCCATCTCGGGCACTGCCCAAAGGTATGTTCTCTACACTCTTACATACTCTCTCTCTCTCTACTCAATACTCTCTTCTCCAAAACACTGACTTAAGCATCGGAGCATGCTCCAGAGACTAACCTCTGACGCCCTTTGACTCTTTTCCTTGCTCGCAAGATCTCAAGCCACCAGAATAACCATCTCGACAGAAAGAGACATCAACAAGAATTACAGTCAACCTTAGCAAAAAATGCCTCCTCTATGCTTGAAAACCCTAAGATATCTCAAATTCGACAGCTGCGAAAGAAATCGAGAAAGATTAAATCTTCAACCCTTTAAATTCTGGAAAACTATGGTGACGTGTTAGAGAAAACGCCAGCTGTGAAATCATCATTGCAAGCCATGAGACTGAGGTTCCAAAGCGTGAAGAAAAAGGAAAATAGATGGTGATCATTGACTCTCGCAGTTGAAGAGAGAGAGAAACAAGAAAGAAATGGGCTAAAAATTAGACTTAGAAGAGAAATGGTGTCTAAAACTTCCAAGGGGATAAGACTCAAGCCCATATAAATCAAGTTACACATGATGAAACATCAACTCGATGCTTAATACGACATTAAATCTTGAGTTTCAATGAGTCCAAGTATATCATTTGAATATAGCTATAAGCACAAAATAAATAAACACATCTCAAGTTAGTTAAATGCTTGGAACCGTATGTTAAAAGAGGGAGGTTGATTTAATACTCTTAATGAACTCATAACATGTAAAATAAAGTGTTGAAGTGCCTTCTACAAGAGACAGGACTTTTTTCGACGTAATTTTTTGTCGAAAAAATCCCAAATTTCGTCGAAAAATTCTGTCAAAAATTCTTTAGTCGGTGATAGTCTTCCATCGAAAATAAAAATAAAAAAAAATCCTTGAAAATAAAGACATTTTTGACAGATTATTTTCGATGAAAATTTTCGTCGAAAATGTTATTTCCAAGAAAACAGAAGAAGACTTTTCCTTCCTCGAGTCAACCATGCAAGGCAATGAATCCTAACAGCATTGATTTAAGTAAGAAGTGAAATGGCTTGAGTTGAGCAGTATTCATAGTGAGCAGCTCAAAATATTTTCTAAGAAGATTACTCGACCATAAATAAAACCATCTTATAAAACAATAAATCATACAAAATACATTATCCTTTTCACATTGAGGAAATACTAATTTTAAAGAAAGTATAGTTTCTAGAGCATTGCATAGCAAATAGCATGTAGCTCAACCAATAGAATCACTTCTGAAATAGCTAAAATATATCATTTGCAGCTTTACAATAATAACCAACTAAAGATAAGCTAGCATCACACGCATGCCATTGAACAACAAAAGGGTCATTTCTACTCTAATAAACATTTATCAAACAAACAAAAGTCTCATCTTTTCAGTAACATAAACTTGATTCCAATCAAACTAAAAAAAAAAGTCATACTATAAGTATCAATATTCTAATCTCATTTTAATTTACCCATAATTGTAACAATTAAAATCATTGATTTTGAATAAAACAAAAGAGCTTAGCTTACCCGGAAGGGTAAAAAACATTCCTGGAAATCCTCATTTTCTTCTTGGCACCTTTATAAAGCTCTTCCAAGCTACAAGGCAACACATGTTTCACAGCAGCCGCTTTCATCTTTTCTCCATTACTACTACTGCTAACGAAAAAAATACAACTGGAAAGCCTGATACTTGCAGTTGCTAAAAGTTTAAGGCTAGGAAGAAGGAGAAAGAAAGAAGGAGAGAAAGGAGAGAGATTGTAACTGGTGAATGATGGCATCGGAGAGGCGGCCGACGATTGGGGATGGTGCAGGTGGACGGACAGCGGCGGGATGGTCTGGTTGGGGTTGGGCAGCTTGAGGAAAAGAGAGAAAAAAGAGAGAGAAAAGAGAAAAAGAGATCGGTATGCTTTAAATCTGCCAAAAATTATTAGCGACGAAAAATTTCGTAGGAAATAATTTTTCCGACAGAAAAATATTTTTCGAATAAAATTATTAACAATTTAATTTTTAATTTTTTTGACGAAATTCCGTCGAAAATAGCTTAGTCCGATGGAATTTTCCGTCGAAAATACTATTTTCGATGGAAAAGTCTTTTTGCTAATTGATTTATTAAAAATATTATATATTTTTTTTGCGACGAAAAATTTCGTTCCTAAAAGTCAAAAATTTCGTCACAAAAAACCTAGGGAGAAGGACCAATCTTTTCGCCAAACTTTTAGCTATGAAATTTAACGACGGAAAAATTCTGTCAAAAATACTCAATTTTCGTCGTTAAAAACCAAAAATCCGTCGTTAAAAGTCTGAACCTTTTTTCAACGGAAATTTCGTCGAAAATACACGAATTTCGTTGAAAAAAGTCATGTATTTTCGACGGGATTTTTCCGTCGAAAATAATTCCGTTGCTAAAAAGCTTTTCTGTTGTAGTGTATTTTGGAAAGTGAAAGAATGAAAGTAAATTGATTAAACATGATGTGTTAATCAATTAAATGAGAAAATAGTGATTAAGAAGCTATATATTAGCTTTGGAAATGTTCCAAATCCAAGAAAATCAATTTAAGATATTAAAAATCTATTGGAGAGGCTTGCTGTATAGGGCATTTTAATTTCCATGCATGAGATTCAAATTTCATATGTTTTAGAATGAAAAATAGCTTCTAAAATATTTTTACACTAAGACATTTGGATGCCTAACCAAAGGCATTCAAATGCCATGTCTAGAAAATGTTCAGGAACAAAAATACAAAGGGGCATCTGAATGTCCTAGTACAAAATTTGATAGCTTTAGTTGTAATGGCTAGTTTCGTTTCAAACAAGTTCAAACATTTTTATAAGGTGTTCTTTCACTTGTAAAAAGGTTGCAAATGACACCTATTGAATTCCAAGATATGGGAACTCAATGAAAAGACAAATTGGTTTAATAAAACAACACAATTAAAGAGCTACAACTCTTGATTAAATTCTCTACAAATAGAGATGTCAAAAATTATTTCAAAAAACACCTTTTACTTGAACCGATTGTATTCTTCCCTCTCATGCTCAAATTAAAGCAAGTTTTTTAGACTTTGTTTACTGCAAAAAGTATGGAATAAGAAAGATATTTCCATCCTTTATTAAAGGTGTTCAATGGTTTGATTCACTAATGCAAAATATTATCAAACTAGGCTTCATTGTATCCTAAGACTATTCGATTAATTGTATTGCATATCAAAATTGGCAAGGATAAAATAAATTTAAAGAAAAGTGACATTTGCAGTACGACTTGAAGTCAATTCTTTCTACATTTGATTCTCTATCTTGTACCCACTGGAACCCACGAAAAAAACAACATATTATTATTCATATACCTTTTAATTTGGTTTCAGAATTATCAGAATTAGAGGTTTTCACAAATCGAGCTACTAGTTAAGCTTGACTTTACTCGAGTCTTGGACATGATTTTTAAGTCTAGCCTATTATGAAAATATTTTATATTGACAAATAATATATTTTAATTAAATTTTAATTTTAAAATATATTTGAAAACATAAAATATTATTTAACATTTTAATAACAAATCTAATTTAAAATGGACAGGTCGAGCTCGAGCTTGAGTTTCAAAAATGTAAGTCAAGCTTGGCTTGGTCTGACTTTGTTTATAGACATCTCTAGTCAAAAGTTATACTAAAATAATATTTAAAAAGGAAACAAAAAATATTTTATAGAATATTTTAATTTTTGACCATTTTTAAATAAAATTAGACAATTAAAGTTACACTTGTTCAGAAAAGAGTGATAAATTTAATCCATCATCCTAAATAAAATGGTAAATTTAGACCATATCTCTTTATTTAATTAGTTTTTCATTTCTTGAAAAGTATTTCATATAATCAACGCCTAATTGATAAAATACTTGTATTAAGCATTTTATTTTTTATTTTTTGACTGGTATTAATCATTTTATAGTATTTGTGTTGGCATATAAAAAAATAATTAAATTTCCAGGTTTTGTTTTTTTTTTTTTTTTTATAAAAATACTTGGAATTTAATTGATAAAAAAAGTTGAAAAGGTTGAATTTTAATATATTTTCTAGAGTCTCAAACTTACAAATCTGTTTTTAAAGTTTAGTTTTGAGCCGATAAAATTTCTACGACGCCCAACTTACATTTTAATAATCAAAGCCTGAGATTTTGGGGAATAATCAAAGCCCAAAATTAAAAATATAGAAAAAAAGAAAGAATGAAAAGAAAAAGAAACACCCTGAGAAAACCCAGCCAAAAACTAAACCATACTGAGCAGGGCCAGCAATAGGGTGTTGACATTTACATTGCAATTCTCCCCATCTCTCAAACTCTCAGCCGAAACCCACATAGAGTTTCGACCCAGAAGCCTTCACAGCTCAATCATGAACTCTGCTTCTCGGTCTTCTCGAAGAGAAGCTCAAGTAAGTGATACTGGTTGCGGTGGCAGCATCACATTGGAGGAGTGGCAAGGATGGGGCTGCGTATCTCCTGTACCATCAATGGTAATCGAGATCATTCAGGATTTGAAGCTTTTGGAGAATAATGTTGATGCCCACATGGTTTTTGGTGGTTATGGGGGCAAATTACAGGTTCACCATTCTACCTTTTTTTTTTTTTTTTCTTTCATTTTTCTGCCTTCAATAATATATATATATTTATATGTTTCCTTTGGTATATATTTTTGTGCTATGTTTAGAAACATGAATTTTAAAATTTGGATTTGAATTTCATTTGCTGTATAAATTATGAGAATGAAATGCATATAATATAAATTAGTTAAGATTTAATATGGTTATATATTTGAAAGGTATAAAAATGTGAATTTCAAATTCACCGCTAAATAGGTATCCAATAAATCTTTGAATTTGAAAAATAATCATGAATGTTACATTTACATGTGTTTTTTATACTATTTTTGAAATCCAAAATTCAATTTTTGAAATTCAAGTTTCCAAACGTAACTTTGATTTTCTTTTTTGGATATCTAAAGGAAGATTTTGTTCTTTTGCCATTTCATTTTTGATATCTGAAATGGGAGAAATACCGGTATGCTTTGATTGAAGTATGTTTCAAGGAATATAGCATTATGGCTGCCCGGGGTATTTTGTTATTTAAAAAAATAAGACCCTCTTTTCTACCTAGAGTTATCTTCTAATATTTGAATCACATATAAGATTGCATCCAGGAGGCCCTGCATATTTGCCCTGTTCCATGGATGCCAAATGGGTTTAAGTCAATGTACTGAAATTTTAATTCCACTTCGGTAAAGAAACGCAAATAGACTAGTCATGATTTTCTCATGGTTTATCAGTTTGCCAATTATGTTTCCTGTGGTTTCTTTGGTCTCCTTGCTTCATTTTAGTTATCATCATTTCTTTCTCTTATTGCTTTTTCCTCCTCTAGTCTTCTTATCTATGATCATTGTGTCATTTACTAGTTTTTCTGTTATTGCATTTTCTTGTTTTTGGTCTATTTGTGGTGAAAATCAGGGAGATTTTAAAATTCAGGAAGACAAGAAGCACAGAGCAAAATATCAGGCTTTGGATGACTCAGACAAAAAGTTCCAGTTCTTTTCTGCTCGACAAATAGCATGCCGGTTGCTTGGAAGTCGGGACTACCTCTGCCAGAAGGTATTTAGTGTTTTTCAGAGCTATCATTGATATGTTTCAGAGATGAAGAACAACCCTTAGAAGTAATTTCCTCATTTTTCATAATTTGATGATGAATTTTATCAATTTTCAGTGTTGGCTTTCTATGCAAGATTGCATGTGTTCAAAAGTCAAACCTTGTTCGCTATGGCGTGGCATCAGGTTTTGGTTGTATATGCATCCAAAGGTTAGGATTTTCCTTTTGATATATTGATGCTCCTGATCCATAGTCTATTCTTTTTTTATCATCAAATGTGTAATCTTCTTTTTTTTAGGATTTTCTACGGCAGAACAACACTGGAAAGTTGTTATGGCAAGTATTTGGTGTTCAAGCTACAACTTTGTGTCTTTATGGAATTTCAGAAGATGAGGAAATCATGTGGAATGCATTTAAGGATGCAGGTTTCTTTTAGCCTTCTTCTAAAAATGGGAAATATTGCAATATTGATGGTTACATTGTTTACAGAATCTTGTGGTTAAGTTCTAAAGCTCATTTCAGAGCACGTTGAATTACTTTAGAAGTGTAATATAGTGAATTCTTTTTTTTCTTGCTACTTAAGTATCCAAATTCTTTTCTTTGTGATGTAATAATCTTTTATTGCATTTAAGATAAAAACTATCATCTGCACTTTTTGACTGAGGGCAACATATGTTTTGGTTTGCCTTTTTTATATTGTTCCTTTGTGTTTATGAATCAAGGACTATTAGCAAACTATGTGTCAAAACATTATTATTAACGCTTGTGCGATTATTACATGTGGGCTGTTATCCTTGTCTTGCAGATGCTGTTCCTTCTAATCTTTATTTTATTTAGTATTTTAGTATTAAAGAAAGGTCTTCCTAGTGAGGTTTGATAATGGTCTTTGCAATTTCAGGAAAAGCCAAGGTTTGGTGCCTTTATCCAAACCAGAATATAGTACCAAAGACAGTTCAGGATGCCTTTAGCTGTCAACCTTCAGCAGATATGGAATGTACAAACACGTTGGTACTGTCCTCTTACATGCTAAATCACTCTTTATTGTTTGCTTTGCGTTTTACTTTATGATATTCGAAAAGTAATGTGTTGATTTTGAAATGGTGGAGCTTACTTCAGTAATGTCCTAAAGGTCATATTCACCACACGTTGTAAGAAATTTGCATGGAACTGCTTCTTGGTGATAGGTTATTTTAGATGTTATAAATGTTTTGAATTCCAATTTAATTGTTATATATTAATACTATTTTCAAAGACAATTTCAGTTGCAGTGTGTTTGGTTCATTGTTTGAATTCTTTCCCGTCAATATGCTTTTTCTGAAGTATCTTTTCTCCATATATGGTAAAGTGTTCATGTGGTATTTTTGGGGTACATAACTATGACAAGGGTAATATTTAAAGCGTACTGAGATTGTATTTTACAAGTGATTGAAACAACTTAAATTAGAAAAAGAAATTGTAGCAAAGTGCACAAAGTTCTTGCATTAACACATCGCAGGCAAAATTCAATATATTTACTTGTAATCTGTTACCTCTTCTTTCAAATTATGTCGACTGGATGGGTTTTTTTTGTGTGGTAATTTTCTTGTTGATTTTGTTTCACAGACAAATGATAGACCTCTGAATTTTGTTCTGATTGATGGTACTTGGTGCAATTCTGCAGCAATGTTTAGGCGTCTAAAGGTAGTTTGATTAAGCATTTCATTTTTCATTTTCTTTTGTCAATACACTGCATTTAAAATTATGGGTTATACTATCATTAATTATTAACAATAAGTATGAAGACTGACCTATCTCTACTCTTTAGATGCCACAGAGATTTAGCCGCCTTGATTCACCTATCGTAGTAAACTTTTAATATATGGGGCTGAAGTTCTGTAAAATGTGGGTAGAATTGGCTTTGCTTATATGGTACCTGCTCCGAAATCAAAATAAGGAATAGTTCTGCCATTGTTTAATTATAACCGGAATCTATATTTTAAAAAAAATTTCCTCGACTGCTATTTGAGAAGTTGATAGAGTGTTATTTGTAGGAGCAAGCAAAGTTAGTCTGGGGAGAAGAAGACCTCCCTTGCATATCTCTTGCTGCAGGTGCATCTGCAATGCATAAACTTCGGTAACGTGTAAACCAATTGCTTTTTATAGGCCTGTCAAATTTCGTTGGCATCCGCTTCTTGTTTTGATTCTTAAATGCCTTTTTCAGTTGAAGTACATAATAACTGTCTATGTTGTTTTGAGGGCAGACCTCAACCATCATGGGACCGTACTTGTACAGCAGCAGCAGCTATTGGTGTTCTTGCTGAGCTGCAGCTTCTTCCAGAGTGTAGCTCTCATGGATTGGATAAACAGGCTGAAGCATTGGAGGATGCTTTAGTTGTTCTGCTAGAAGCACTGACGGCTCGACGCCTTCGGATGGGCAGGTCCATCACTCGTAAAGTAAGACACTCTAGGAACATTTGTTAGCAGCTAACAGGTTTAATGATATAGGTGCTGGTGATCAGAAGCAAAGTTACTCCACTTATTTAGGTATGGATATGTTATGTTGATTACTGCAATTTTTTTCATGATTGACTGTTCTTCGGAGACTGGAGTCCAAGTGTTAATATACATGAGATAGATGCTAGGAAGTAGGAACAACAAATCCCAGTTTCTGTTTGAGCTATTTGTCTTTTCTATTAGATGGTAACCTAGGAAGCACGGACACGGCGAAATGCGAATTTTTAGAAAATTAGGACATGATAATAAAAAATATTTTTTATATAATAATATACAATAAAAATATAAAATTGATACTTTTCAATTAAATATTAACATACAATAGCTTTTCAATTTTATAAAAAAAATTATTTTTGAATTTAAAAACTTAAGCCTTAAAAAACCTATTAGAACCAAATTGTTCATTGTTGATTTCATATTAGAAGAAAAATAGAAAAAAAAAAATCTTCATCGCTTGTCCGGACATGTCTTGATCATGTTTTGACCATGTTTGATTTTTTTTTAATTTTTTTTTTTTTTACGTGTTCTCGCGTGTGCGATACATGTTCAGCCGTATCCGTGTCGGAGCTGTATCCGACACTTGGATACTCTCTTGACAGAAGTTTCCGTGCTTTATAGATGGTAACTATTATTGATACTTATGGTTCAGTTCTTAATTATCCCGTCCTTTTTAAAGTCAAGTTCTCTCCTCAAATAAACAATTTTCTGAACATTAACATTGTGTATTCTCTTTTTATAGGTTTCTCTGTATGGATTTAATTGCAACGATAATTACTAACAGATATAGTCGACCATCAAGTAACAACTGGGGCCGTATTTTGACTGCTAAGTCCATATTGTTTTCTAAAATTTTCATATAGAGGGGTGTCTCAATGTCATTGTAGCCTTGCCTACCAGACTTTATTCACAATCTTTAGTATTTCTTACTGGCTTGATTGCTGAGCGTTGATGGCAAAATGGATATATATCCTGCTGTAGTGTTTGATATGAATATGTGTCTGACACAGGTATGTTTAATTTTTTTAAGTTCTTCCATATGTTTGGAGGATCATATCCTCATACTTATATTCGAATATATATCGGACATGAGTACTTTAGAAAAAAATGAAGAATTGGATTAACATAATTTATAACCCTTACTTACCAAGCGAAGGAGTTAAATTGCGGTGAATTTTCTGTTACCAGTAAGATATATATCTTTCTTGTTGAAGCCCAAAGAAGTAAAAAGGAAAAGCACCAAAAGAACCCAAACAAAAGCATTCTATATGCACAGCAGACGCGGGGGGGGGGGGGGGGGGGGGGGGGGGGTAAAAATGCAGGATTTTTTGGTAATGTTATGTAATGGAGCAATTGCTTTCTTGTAGTTCATGCAATGCTCGAAGAAATTTCGCACAATAGTGCAACAGTGGTTGGTTAGGTGTGCAATATATATATATATATATATATATATGGAAAGGGGTCTATTTATATTAGTGTAAAATTAAATTAGTTTTACACACTTTCATAATTTTTTATACAATTATATTTGTTTAAAATGACCGTCGTATTTCATGTTTTATTCACGTAGATCATGCACGTTGAGTTTCGAGTAAATTAAAAATGTCTAACTATTTGTTCAATTTAAAAAAATTTCAACCGTTAAATATATATTGAAAAAAACAGTATTCTTGACCGATATGATAGAGATATCGGATCCGATTCGAAACTTTACGTGCACGATGAGTATAATTATATTGTTAAATCCAACGGTTTGTTTGTTAAAATATAAATAGAATTAAAAGTTATAGAATGGAATAAAAAATTACAAAAATGAGTAAAATTAATTTAATTTTATATTAATGTAAAGGGATCGTTCTTCTAAACCTGATATGATATGTCAAATGGCACTGTGTAAGCATTGAAAAATAAACTGATATGATATGTCAAATGTCATGAACCTGCAGCTTGCAGTGAAGACTTTGAGCACAAGAACTACACAATCCTCACAAGCAAGTGCAAAGGACCCCAGTACCCAACCAAAGGTTGTTGTGAAGCTCTCAAGGAATTTGCTTGCCCTTTCAAAGATAAACTAAATGACCTCAGCTCTGCTCTGATTGTGCTTCAACCATGTTCAGCTACATAACAAATTCTTTTCGCTCATTACTTGCTAGAATTAAAAAATGAAAGAAAAAAAATAAAAATTATATTATTTTATCATTATACCCTTTGTAAATTAAGATAAAAAGATAAAATTTAAAAATTAATTTTTGATAATCTTGAAAATATACACACTTAACTCACATTTCTCTTATTTTCTCTCCTCTTATCATTCTAATTTGGAATTTTTTTTATGCATTAGGATGAAAAATAGTCGTCTCTCTTATTTTCTTTTCTCACACTTTTCTTTCCTACCAAATATACTCAAAATTCATTTTCTTTCTACTTTTTAGTCCTCATCTTTTCATCCTTCTACTTTTTCACTCTACAAAGCACACACCCTTAAGCTCTGCTTAGAAGGGTGAAAAGAAAATTGAAAAGATGAAAAAATGAAAAAGAAAATTGGGAAGATAGAAAATATATTTTTTCTTTCCATTGCAGTGCTTGATATGAAAAATGGAAAAATGGAAAGAAAAAATAATTTGTTTTCCATCAATTACTTAGTAGAATTGAAAAATGAAAAGAAAAAGAAAATTATATTATGTTACCATTATATCCTTTATAAATTAAGATAAAAAAATAAAATTTAAAAAATAATTGATAATCTTGAAAATATGCACACTTAACTCATATATTTTTTATTTTCTCTCCTCTTATCATTCCAATTTGAAATATTTTTTTATGTATTACGATGGAAAATAGTCGTCTCTCTCATTTTTTTTTTCTTACCAAATACACTCAAAATTCACTTTTTTTCTACTTTTTCACCCTCCTCTTTTCATCCTTTTACTTTTTCACTCTACAAAACACACCCTTAGGCTTTGCTCGGAAGGGTGAAAAGAAAATTGAAAAATGAAAAAAATAGAAGAGAAAAGTGGGAAAATAGAAAAAATATTTTTTTTTTCTATTGGATTGAATGATAGGAAAAATAGAAAAGTGAAAAAAAAAAAAAGTAATTTCCTTTCTACCCATTGCTTAGTAGAGTTGAAAAATAGAAAAAAATGAAAATTATATTATTTTACTATTATATCCTTTGTAAATGAAGATAAAAAGATAAAATTTAAAAAATGATTGATAATCTTATAAATATGTAAACTTAACTCACATCTATCTCATCGTTTCTTCTCTTATCATTCCAATTTGGAATGATTTATTTTTATGCATTATGGTAGAAAATAGTTATCTTTTCTATTTTCTTTCTTTTTTTCTTTTACCGAGCACACTCAAAATTTAGTTTTTTTATTTATTTATTTTTTTTATCCTCTTTTATCCATTTGTTTTTCATTCTACCAAACACGTTTTAAAGTGAAAAATAAAAGAAGGAGAAAAGGGATAAAAGGGGGGAAAGAGGTGTCTGTGTGTGCGGGTGCAGAGGAGAGATGGACATTTCATTGGATTATATGCAGTGTTATCGGTACCGTATCAATACCGGTCGTACCGGCTAGTACGTATCATTTTTAAGATAAACCAAAACGGTACCACTCTCGTACCATTTTGGTTTTTGTACTGGCTCGTACCGATCGTATTGGTCTGTATCAGTCTGTACCGGTAAATATCGGTATGTACCGGTCCGTACCGGTTGGAACAAGATTTTATTTTATTTTTTAACTTTTAAAAAAAAATTATTTATTTGATTTTTAAAACCAATTTTAATATTTTTTTGTCATGATCATTTTTTTTCATAATTACATTTAAAAATAAAATATGTTCATTAAATTAAGCTATTAAACATAATTAATAATAATTTATTATATTTTTTAATATTTTAATATTTATTTTACCTATTTGATGTTTAAAAATTTTAGATATTAAATATTTAAAATTTATATTTGCATAAAAACATATATGTATGTAATGGATGTATATTTGCATATGTATATAATATATATTTTATTAAGAAACTTGAAAATAGGCTATACATAGAGATATATTAAAAAATATTTGAAAATTGCCGAACAATCCGAAACGGTACGTCGAAACACACCGGTAGCCTTATTATATATACTAATACCAAAACAAAAATAATACATCCACCAATACGATACTGACTACCTTGATTATATGTATATTTCCATTTTCTATTACTGCTCTTAACAGATTTTCTTCATATTATTTCTTACGTACATGCCTTTGTTGTCTGCCAATTATTGAAACTTATTATTCTCTTTTTAATCTTTTCCCAAAAAAAGAGACCTTTAATTTTATAATGTATTAGGATGAGATTCCCATGGGATTATTTTTATAAAATAATATATTCACTCCAATTAAATAATTAATTGAAAATATTTGATCCGATTCTAAAAAAAAAAAAGAAGATATTTTAATTAAGTATTAAGTATTCTTAATATTAATATAATAATTTTATGTTAATTATGAAAATTAAATATGTAAAAATTATTTATTTTAAATTATATAATACAAATATATTTAGAAATCTTAATTTTCAAAAATATAAATAAAAAATCTATTACAATTTAATATTAAATATCCTTAATATTGACATAAGTTTTATGTTAATTATAAAAATTAAATATGTAAAAATTATTTATTTTCATTAATTTTTTAAATTATTGCTTACTAAATTGATTAAATAATTATAAAAATGAAAATATATACATAATGATTAGAAAATAAATATACAAATAAAATAATTGCATTTTTATTTCCTTCTTTTGGTTTTTTTAAAAAATCAAGCAAATAGAAAAAAAAAAAAGAATTAAAGGCCTAATTGGATGACATTTATCATATTAATATAATAATTTTATATTAATTATAAAAATTAAATATGTAAGAATTACTTATTTTCATTAATTTTTAATTATTGTTTATTAAATTGATTAAATAATTATAGATATGAAAATATATACATAATAATTAGACATCAAATAAACAAATAAAATAATTATATATATATTTTTTGGCTTTTTAAAAATAAACAAATAACAAAAAAAAGATAAAATTGATTTTTTTTTTTTAAATAAATGAGTAGCAAAACAACAAAAAAAGTGATTAAAGTAAGCCCTTAAAGTAATCAATGAACTTAGAGTTTAAATTGAACCACTATGATAAATTATGTAAATATTTTCACTTGAGAATAACTTTTAAAGTAAGGTATAGATTTCTAAAACTACCAAATTTAATTTACATAAACAATAACTTTCAATCATTATACGACACGGACACAAAATTAGGAGTTGTTTGAATAATGTCAATTAGACTTGAAATTTTCGGATGCAACATGATTATACGACACGAACACAACATAAAAAAAACAATTAAAACACGATACGAAAAAATAACATGAACACGACACGAATAGATGAACGTGTCAAAATCTACATAAAACAAATTATTAACGTGTCAAAATTTATATAAATATATAATACTTTGAATATGATTATGGCATGAAAAAGTAACATGAACACGACGAAACGTGACACAAAATTGAGAGTTATTTGAATAGTGTCAATTAGACTTGACAATTTTGAACACAATATGATTATACGACGCGAACACAATATGCGAAAAATAATTAAAACATGACACGACAAAAAAAAAAACACAACACGAATACACGAACGTGTCAAAATCTATATAAAATGAATCATTAACGTGTCAAAACTTATATAAATATATAATAACTTAAATACGATTATAATACAAAAATTAATACAAACACAACACGAATAAAAAAAAAATCAAAAGCTGGACACAAATTTGGCAAGCCATGGTAAAGTAATCCCCTCAAATTTAGGGGATTGCTTTAATCTATTATTAGTGTTTGAATTCTTGCGTTGCTTCGATTTTTTTTTTTTTTTTATCATTGATAATACATTAAATACGATTATGACATAAAAAATAAAATAAATTTAGAGTTAAAATTGAATTACTATAATAAACTATACAAAATGTCCCAACTTGAAGATAACTTTTAAAGTAAGGAATAGATATAAAATAACACAATACAACACAAATATATGAATCTAATTCATTATATGTACATTATATGTAAAAAAAAATTAAAATAAATATAAAAATTTAATTCACTCAGATTATATTGATACCCATCATTTCTATTCATATTAAAAAATAAAAAATATATATATATATATATAAACCTAACAACTATCATACAATAGCTCGTAACTAATTAAACGAATTATTAACGTATCAAAATTTATATAAATATATAATACCTTGAAAACGATCATGACACGAAAAAGTAACAAAAATACAAACACTATGATATGTGACACTAAATTGAAAGTTATTTAAATAGTGTCAATTAGATCTAAAAATTTCGAACACAACATAAGAAAAATAATTAAAACAGTATATGAAAAATAACATAAACACGACACGAATATACGAACATGTCAAAATCTACATAAAATAAATTATTAATGTGTCAAAAATTATTATAAATATATAATACATTAAATACATTTATAACATAAAAATAATACGAATATAATACGATAAATTTTTTTTTTTAATCTAAATAAAAAAAATTGACTTGCGTGGCAAGCCAATGATAAAGCAATCCCCGGGTTGCTTTAACAAAATTGAAATCCAGCAAGGGACAATTTTTATTTAGTTGTATAAGATTATAGACATTATAGATGTTATAGATAGAGATATATGATGATATCATATTTTGAGTCAATATTCAAGTCAAATTAAACGACCTTAATTTAAAAGCTGCCATCACTTGAATTAAAAATTGCATCTTCTCTTCTTTTTTAATCCATAATCAAAATTCCCCATCAATCTATTTAGTCCGGTTTAACTTGATAAGAACAGCAAAAGCCACTATTATAAACAATATTTAAGTATTTCTCTAACTTGAAAATTGGATCAAGTTGTTCCAAGTTCAATTCGGTGCAAGGTTTTGACGTTAAAATTTGGAAGCAGAATCAAATAAAATCAAACAGGTCGTGCCATGTTAATATATAGAGCTGAGAAAGTTCCTGATCCCTCACTACTCGCCGAAAGGAGGGACTCGGAAAAATCAACATCGCTATCAAGACGAAAGGGAACACCAACAGCACCAAAGCCACAGAAGAATAATGTGAAACTTCCTACGGAATTTAGAAATGTGCAATAAACCTCTCCCTCCCTCTCTTCTCTGGTTGAAAAAATCAAATCGGTCGGTTGGATCGATTCAACCGAAAATTGAGATCTATTAAATTCGATATAATACTTAAAATAGAAAATTTATTGGTTTAATTGATTAAAAATCGATAAAAATTTGATTTTAGGTTATTTTTAATTTTTTTTTGGTGAGTGATGAAATTTGAAATTTGAACTTTTTAGTTTCATTTTAAAGATCATATCATTATGTTAAATGCATATTTTTTATTAATAATTTTTTATATTTATTATTTATTTAATATTTAATATTTTTAATTGAATTGATCGATATAACCGATAATCAAAAATCGCATCAAATTTTACCTTCAGTCCAATATTTTTAATTTTTGTGATTTAACAAATGAAATAGTTTCATGATGTGGATGTAAAGTGTGAACCAAATTACATATCATTCAATGACAGCACAGCAGTTCAGCAGTGATTTATAACGTGAGAAATCTTGCTTCAAGGGTGGTCAGTTCATCAAATCATAAGCCAAATTGGATGGTGAAGTGTCAAGTGTAAAGTGGAATCACAAAACAGAAAGCTAAAGCAGGTGCAATACTTTTTATTAGAGTTGGATGTGAAGGTTAGGTTGCCAAGAAACTTCTAGCTAAGCTAGCTTTGAGTAGTTAAGCACGAGTTTGGCTCAACATCAATGTCGATTCAACCAAACAGTTTTGAGTAGGAGGAGCTTAACAATTTGGCTTACAACAATTCTGTTTTCTCATTTGGAGATCTTTTTGAACATTGAAAACCCACCCACTTCTTCCTAAACCTACTCAGCGACTGGGTTGGACTACGACCCAAATTTTTTTTTTATTCAAATTCGTTTCGAATCGGGTCTGACTTGAAAATCCGTTTCATTGTTTAAAAATATATTAATTTTTTTTATAATTTTTATATTAATATATATGTTATAATTAATTTAAATAAATATTTTTTTTAATAAATAATAATTCGAGTTGGTACAATCCGAATTACCAAAATCCTTACCTAAAACCAGACCCAGCTCAATTCTTGTGGGACAACCTTGAGCAAGTCTACTTCTACCTAAAAAAAAATCTAACAAAAGCGTTGCCTCAACGGTTTCACCATGCAACAATAGCAACAGTCACCAAGCTTGGTAAGCTTGAAATGGCCAAACGAGAATGATGCTAACAAAGGTTTATTGGGAATTTGCAATTTGGAATCTAACTTCCTGATATCCTATCAATTCATGACAATATTGCCACCAGAACTGAGCTTTACAAACTTGGCCACCATCGTTTTTCAATTTTTTAATATAGAGCATTAAGCAATCAATTTTGGACAAGGGCTACTCAGTTTATGTACATCTTTTTTCTCAAAAAAAGGGGAAAAAATAGAAAGATGCGAGAAAAAAAAAAGAAAAAAAGAAAGGAAGTCCAGCTCCAGCATATAAAAATAGAGCCTTTTTATTTACTTAGTACTAAGAAACCCTGAAACTTTACAGTTCATCTCTTTCTATTCTTATAAGAATCTACCAAAGGCCATAATAAAAAGTCATCATCAGGTAGAAATTGAAGCTTGTGGTGACCCAAGCTTTTATCTATGAGCAGTGACCAAAGTCTCAATGAACCTTAAGCCATCAAACCTCGGTGCAAATTTCTCAGTTGAAGCTGATTTCTTGATTGCAGAGTTTTCTTGTTCTTTCTTGTCCTGCAATATTACACAAATTCGATCAATATCATCTTTAAATTGAAAATTAAAAAATAAAAATAAAAATAAAAGATGAATAATTTTATTTTGTAAGAACTAATAGAAAAGGAAAAATAAAAATAAACAAAGATTGATACCAAAGTAATAATCATATAAACGTATTTGAGAATTTCATGAGACAGGGAAAGGCTAGAAAACCATAAAGATCAAAAGTTCAACTTGAAATTATGCCAAGAAAAAAGCCAAATTAAAAGAATATATATTGAAAATTGTAAACTTCACCATCGAAACCATGAATTCTTGGTCACCATTTTCTTGGCAGCCAAACAGGGCAAAACTCGAGGGGACAAATATTTAAGAAAAAGAAAGAAAAAAAGAAGAGAAACCCAGTTTGCATCTAAACCAAAGATTAAAAGAGCACGACCCAGAATTAAGATAAAAGATTTTACCTCACTAGAAAACTGAAAATTGGAGTTACAAGTAAAATTGGAGGAAGAAGGAGAAGAAGAAGAAGAAGCAGCAGAGATGGCAGTGGCAGAGGCAGCAGCGACAGAAGCAAAGAAGAGGCTTGATTTCTTCATGGTTGACGAATAGCAATCTGATTCAAAGTCCTCTGGAGAAGCGGAAAGAAGAACGTTTTTTTCTTGGATGGGAAGTTAAGAAGAAAAAGTGAGTGAAATTGTGAGAAAAAATCGCGTCTTTGACGGCATTTATATATAACGGGGGAGATTGCCAGTTATTTAATGGTAATTTCGAATATTTAAGCGGCAACCATACCCACCTTGTTCTTTTGGCAACTGCAATTACCTTCTTGCCCATTTAGTTCTTCTTTGTTTTAGTCACTATTTTTATAAAAAAAAATATATTTTTTTCATTCTCTTTCAATATATTTTTAAGAAGCTTTGATTAAAAAAAAAGCTTTTTCTTCTTTTAATTTGAAAAACAGAGTATTCAAATCCTACTTTTTAGAAGAAACTTCATCCACTAATTACTGAGTCAAATGTTTAGATGTAAATGTTTTTTATTTGAAAATAATTTTATTTTGAGATTTTTAATCTACCTTTAAACCCTTAACCCATATTTACTTAATTCATTTGAAAGGGACATTACACGTTTAATTTTTTTTTTGAACCCGCAATTTTCAAGAATTTATCCAGCATTTATACTATTTTGAATCAACTATTTTAGGAAACGATTATATTCACCAACCATTAACGTGCTCTTTTGAATTTTTTTTCATATTCTTAACAAGTGATTTTATGGAATTTATTTTTCATTCATGCATTGTTTATGCTCTTGACATTTTCTTTTTTAGGTAAGGTGCTTTTGGCTTTTATTAGTTTGTTTCATAAATTTGTTATATTGTAAATAGAAAAAGATGATGGAATACATATAAACACAAATAATCTTCAAATTTTATATGCATAAAGTATCATTTATGATTGTACTATTTGATTTACTTGGTCAAATATATACCCTTTTCAAGGGGGGAAATTTGGTGAGTTATTTATTAATCAAATCTTAAAACCTATATCAAAATGCAATGGTCCTAATAACTAGTATAAAAAAATAACTTTTAACATTTTATGTTTGATTCAGTTGTTGCTTTTTAAAATGTATTTAGATCTAAGAAAAAAAAATGTGATAAATATATCCCAAGGAAATAATTAAAAGAAGAGAAGAGAAGTTAACCTAAAGTTTCAAAAACAATCTACATAAGATTCGACTTTATTCTAAGATTATTAAGATAAGGGTAATAATTTTCATAAAATAAGATTACTTTTTCTTTGCATTTCAAAAACGTGGAAAAGGGCAGTTTCGTAATAGAAAAAAAAAGTTATTTCTCTGACCAAAAAAAAGTTTTGTCGCGGCCCGTCGACGTTGATTTTTTTGAGATAAGCCACCCTGATAGGCTAGCCGTCAATTATTGCAAGGCACGTGTACGGTCCAGATCAAACCACGCAATCAGCCAGTTTCCCCAAATCTCTTTCTGATTGAAAAAGAAACAGACCAAGATATTCGGCAGTTATTGCATAAATTTCCAGTTTCACCACTTGTCGCTCGAAAAAATTCCTCATTTTTCTGAGTTTATAACATAAAAAAGGCACGTGAAAATGATAATCCCTTGATTGAACTTGGAATCTGGAAGGGGCAGTATTGTAAAGTCGTCGCCCCCGTGATGCACGAGCTCATGATTCTTTCATTCGTGCGGTTAATATTAGGCAGAAAAAAAAATGATGATTAACCACTAGGTTCCTAACACGTGGCCTAACAACTCGATTTGTCAACCACATTTTTTTATTTATATTTTATTATGGTCCGATTAAAGATATTTTAATTGTTATTTTAGAATTTATATATTTAATGTATTATTTTTATTAAATTCAAAAGAAATATTAATTATATATATTTAAATATTATTTTAATCAATATCACTAAATATTTGTAGACATCGAATTTTATACGTGTTATGTTTTAATTTTAGTTTATTTTTAATTGTAGTTTAATTTTAATTTTAGCTTAAATTTTAATTTTTAGTTTTTAGTTTATTTTCGGATTAAATTAAAAAATGGAAAAAACAGAAAAAGAAAAAAGAAAAAAGAAAAGAAAATTGAAAAAAAAAAAGAAACAAAGCTTGGATCAAACTCAAACTCTCTCTGGATCAAGATCGGACTCTGATAAATATGAGAAAATAAGAATTTTATTTAGATATTGGATTGAGATAATGCATCAAGGAATCTAGATTAAATCGTAACTCTTCCTAAATTCCCTATAAAAGGAGCTTCAATCACACACACCAGGGGGAGAATCAGAATCACAAGAAGCAAAATCCAAAGAAATAGTAGCTAAGTAAGAAAGAATATATATATATATATATTAGGTTTTTTATTTTTTTAAAATTTTGGAGATTTGGGGTTTTAGTGGTTGTTTTGTGAAATCAATCGATGGAAATTCGGGAATTAATTAGAAGTTTAGGTCAGAGTTTGGTAGTCATCGAGTAGTCACCAGAGGAGATTGGGAGGGGTAAAATCGCGGGCTTCAAACCTAGATCTAGGATTTCTTGTGGTGATTTAGACAAAACTAACTAGATTTTGGGATTGGGGAGATCGAGAGGAAAATTTAGGATATTTTTTCTTATTTTTTGGGCAGGTTTGCGGTGGTCGACGGTGGTCACCGGTAACGGCGTACAACGACAACGGCGAAAAAGGGGTGGCTGGATTCTGGTTTTTCTGAAGAACAGTGATCGGTTGGTTCTTGGAGAGGGAGAAGAGAGAAATCAAGTTTTTTTTTTTTTTAAAGAAGGTATAAACCGAAAAAAAAAAAAATTGGGTTTAAAGCAGCAGACTGGTCGGGCTCGCGCGCGAATCCGACCCTTATGTTGCTATGTTTTTGTTTTTGTTTTATTCCATTTATGTTTTGTTATTTCATATTCTATTTGTTTTATTTATTTATTGTTTATTATTTTATATTGTTTTATCTTATTTATTATTTTGGACTAATTTTATTTTTTCTAGTTTTGATTTTTGTAGGTGATTTTATGATTAATTATTTTTATATTTTTATATTATGATTATTTTATTTTTTAGAAAACGTGATTTAGGTTTTTATTATTATTATTTTTATGGCATGATTCTTAGGGTTTTTTTTATTTATTATTTTAGATCAGCATGATTTTTAGGTTTATTTTTATTTTTAGTCTTGCATGATTTAGGTATATTTTTGGTGTTTTTTTTTTTTTTTTTTTTTTTAAAGATTTGCATGGATTGGGTTTTTATTAGTTATTTTTAGATAAGCATAATTATTATTTTTATTTTAGTTGGCATGTTTAGGTCTTTATTTTGTTATTACTTTTTAGAAGTATGTTAGGAATTGATTTGTTTTTATTTTTAGAATTTGCATGATTGGTTTTATTTTTATTTTTTAGAATTGGCATGATTGGTTTTATTTTTATTTTCAGAAAAGCATGTTAGGTTTTATTTTTAGAAAAGCATGTTAGATTTTTTTTTTTAGATGAGCATGTTTAGGTTTTTATTATTTTAGTTGGCATGGTTTTAGGATTTTTATTTATTTATTTATGATTTTATTTTTTAGAGATTGCATGTTTAGGATTTTTTATGATATTATATTATTTTTAGATTTTTGCATGAATTAGGAATTGATATGATAAGATTTTATTGTGTCTTTGCATGCTTTAGGATTTTATATGATATGATATGATATGATTTTTATTTTGTTTTTGTTTTTGCATGATAAATATGATATGATATGATTTTATTTTATTAGATTAGATTATTTTGCATGTCTAGGAAAATAAATATTGATTTAGGTAGATTAATTAAGATCTTTAAATAAGACCAATTAAAGATAATATGTGATTGATGATGTGGTACTATCTTTAGGATAGGCGTTGTGGGGGTGCTAATCCTTCCCCGCACGTAACCGAACTCCCGAACCTAGTTCTGAAATGTAGATCAGAACCTATTCTTTTTAGGGTACCTTACTCAAACTTAGGATAACTTTAAAAAGGATAGATTCATAAAGGTGACTAATCACATCTAGTTAGATGATTAGTGGCGACTCCATATTTGTGTCTAGCTTGCTAAATTCGCATTTGACACGTTATGACAGTTTGGCGACTCCACTGGGGATTTAGAGAGTCGAGCCATAGGTTAGTCACATGTTATTTATGGTCTTAAATATTTTTTTTTATTATTACTATTATTATTTTTTTCTAACGTTTTAATCTTTTTTCTTGTTTAGTTTTTTTCGTTTTTTTATTTTCAGGAATCTTCTTGAGTCAAAGGTTTGGCATGTTCCTTCGCGCACACCATACTTTTATATCATAAGTCCTATACCCTTGACTCATCCCTTTTAGGAGGGGGTAAAGTATCTACGCCCTCGTGAGGTAATAACCTCTGCAATGGCTAGCGAAACACCCTCAAAGTGTAAAGTACCTAAGCCTTCGTGAGGTAATAACCTCCGCAACAGATTTGGAAAATACACTCACCCAAATTAAACCTTTCCAATGAGCCTATAATGGGTGAGTATCGGGTGCCTTACTCATCTTACATGGATGAAGTTAAGGAGCAATTCGAGAACCTTTTAGATGTCCAATATCCTAAAGCATAGCATATAGATAACACTTAAGAGGCCAGTCTAAGTTAGAGTCATGTCCACCTATTTCATAGAGAACGACCCAAATTAAGGCACATGAAGGAACGCCTTGTCTCACATTTCTTTTCTCTATTTTTTTATTTATCTCCTTTATTTATTTATTTACAACTTTACTGACTATTTTCTTTCTTTCTTTTTGTCATTGCGTTTACATCATCATCATCATAGGAGTTTTGTGCCACATAACAATTGGTTGATAATTTAAATCTTCATAAGTTATCCATGGAAAGCTCGGCAGTTACAAAGTCTAAGTCGTCAATTAGCTTGAAAGCTAGGTCCGAACAGGTTCAATTAGAGACATGTGACTATTTACCTGCAGGCTATATTTCCACCATCCCTGAAAGAATTAATTTGGATCTCACGCAGAATAACTTCACCGACTTGATCAACATTTGGAAATCATGGGACAAAACTAGACAAGAAGGGTTTCTTAAGAAAAATGGTGACATAGCTTTACTTCTCTTGGTTGAGAAGGGTTTCTTGAGAAAGATGGTGACATAGCTTTACTTCTCTTGGTTGAGATAGATAAAAACTTGGTAAGAGCCATGGTATAGTTCTGGGACCCCTCATACTAGTGTTTCGTGTTTAATGAAGTAGATATGGTTCCAACTATGAAAGATTACTTAACGTTACTTTGTTTGGATCCTCCGAGTTCGGACAAAATTTATTGGAAGGACAAGACAGGTTATTGGAAAAAGTTAGCAAAGATTGTGGGAATTAGCTTGCCAGAAGTTGACAAGATTGTAAAGACGAAAGGTAAGAGTACTTGCATTCCATGGAGTGCTCTCCGAAACTTCATTGTTAAACACTCGGATGACGACGAAGGTCTGAGGCTGATGGCCTTAGCTATATACGGACTTGTGGTTTTCCCAATGATATTGGGATATGTTGAAACTGTTATGGTGAATTTTATGGGCCAAGTTCAACACCAGATCAATGCGGCTCCTACTATATTGGCCGAGGCGACCAGGTCGCTGAATCACTCTAGGAAAACTAGGAAATGACGTTTCCTTGGATGTTTATAGTTGCTTTACATCTGGATGAAAAGTCATTTTGAATGCCAAGAGTCAAAATTTCAAAAACCGTACTTTACCACTAGCATCCCTATCAAGGAATTCTGTGAGAGCACATGGCTTGAGTCAAGGTCAAAAGAAGACTGGGTAATGATGTTGCAAGAACTTACAAGTCGTCAGGTAATCTGGAAAGCACCATGGGTGCCACATGGATCAGTATTGTTTAGCTGTGGGGATCGACCTTGGGTTCGTCTCTTAGGACTTTGGGGTGCCATAAGTTATTCTCCCATTATGATACGAAGACAGGCAGGGTATGAACAATTTGTGCCAATGATTCAGGGACTTAATCAGGTAGATTTCTCTTATTCAGATGAAGAGGTTATCAACAAGATAGAGGAAGTTAAGAAAGCTTGGAAATTAACAATTAGAGTTGATGGAGGTAGACTCTCATGGAACACTACTCCTGAATACTCTCTAGGGCATGCCAGACGAGCTAAAGTTATTGTGTTCTTCCAAGAAGATAGTTCTAACAATTTAACCCGAATTCCACCACCAGATCCCATGTTGAAGATAGAACTAGCCAAGAGAAAGTTGAGTGAAGAGAATGATGAACTGGGACAAGAAAATCAAAAACTTCAAGCTAAGGTAAGGAAACTGGAAGAAGATCTAGCAAAATGGATGGAAAGGTCAAGAAACTGCAAGTGGATATTAGAAAACTGGAAGACAACTTGACCGGACATGATAGGAGAATTCATAAACTCAAGCAGGACTACCACCCATGGAAAACAGCTTTCAAGGAGATGGATGAGACGTCTTCGTTCAAAAATTTTGAGCTTGTACAGATGGAAGAAGAAATTGATAAGTTGCAATCCGAATGTATGAAGTTGGAAGAAGAATTCCAAGATTTGTTTGAGAACTTGATGACGTCAATCTAATGTGAACGGCTTTGAAATGCGGAGCTGAAAAGATTAAACCTTTTGAAGAATATGTTTGACCAGTTTAATGTGGCAGCCCGTAAGGCTGATGAAATAAATGACAGAATTGAAGAGTTGAAGACAGGGGTGTATCCTTTCTATCCAAATGGCCAGCATTTGTTCAAGCTTTTGGAAGAAGCTCAAGCTCATTATCGACGACTCATGAAGTTTCTCTGAAGGAATTACTGCTAAGGGTTTTCATCATCACATTTTTAAGACCTTTTAGATTCTTAGAGTTTTTCATGTTTTTAGGATTTTATGATTTTTTTTTTGTCTTTCTTTATTTTTATGGATATCAGTGACGAATTCTATTTAAGATTTCTTTTATCAACGACTGTTATGTGGCCAATATTCCCCCATATATGCATTCTCATCATCATACAAGTATGTTTTCATGATCAATTTTTTTGCTAAGTAATACAACATCCTAATTTTGAAAATTTTGATAAATAAAGGTTCAAGGATAGCTCGAGAATCAGAATCTTCGGGACAGCTTGCTCGACATTATTATAATACCAAGTCAAAAGCTAGACTAATGGCCGAAGAACAAGCTTCGAGGTTAGATAGGGTGGAACAAGCTCAAGATGAGATTAGGGAGCAGTTAAGCGCTTTGCTGGAAATGATGAAAAATATGAAAGGGAAAGATAAAGCAGATGAGTCCGGTTCTCAGGGGAAGAATAAGAATGTGGGGGAATCTTCGTATCCACCAGGCTTTCAATCTCAAGTTCAGATGTCCCAACAGGAATAGTCACAACAGGTGCCATTCATGGGAGGATTTACTTATCCATACATTCAACCTCAGGTCTCAGGATACACTATTCCTACTCCTGGGGCAAAGACGGATCCGATTCCAGTCCCAGACTTAGATGATCCTAAGGATCAGGAGAAGTTGAAAGTAACAGAAGAGATTAAGTCTCGAAAGATGAAGCTGATAGAAGAGAGACTTTGGGCTGTTGTGGGGCTATACTTTTATGGTTCCATGGATGCTGAGGGGCTTTGTCTGGTCCCAGACGTGATAATTCCACCGAAGTTCAAGACGCCAGATTTTGAAAAGTTTGACGGATCCAAGTACCCCATATCCCACATTACCATGTACTGCCAGAAGATGGCCGCTCACACTAAAGATGACAAGTTGCTGGTTCATGTCTTTTAGGATAGTCTTACAGGTTCCACTACTAGGTGGTATGTTCAACTCGATAAGAATCGGGTTCGTACTTGGAAGGAGTTGGCCAAGGCATTTATCAACCAGTATAAGCACATTGTCGATATGGCCCTCGACCGTTTGTCCCTACAGAATATGGAGAAAAAAGTCCACTGAAAGTTTTAAGGACTATGCTCAGAGATGGAGGGATATTTCTGCCCAGATCCAACCACCCCTGACAGAGAAAGAGACTATAGTATTATTTGTCAGTACTCTTAAGGCCCTGTACTACGACAGGATGATTGGCAACTCCACAAAGAACTTCGCTGATATGGTGATTTTTGAGGAGATTATAGAGAACGCCATCAAGAGTGGCAAGATTGAAGGAGGGGAGTCCACTGCTAATAAGAGTTTTACTTCCAAGAAAAAGGAAGTTGATGTTCAAATTGTTGCATATGGAGGGCAACAAATGGGAGGTTACGTCTCACATATCCCACAACCCATGTACCATCCATACTACCCGAATATCAATGCTATCAACCCTCGCCCATATGCTTACCCACCTGCACCACTGCAAACATTCCAACCGAATTTCCGTCCTCGACCATGGTCCCTCCAGTCAGACCACCAATACAAACCAATCAACCCATGAACAACCCAAGAGGTGGCCAAGAAAGAACACTTATAGATCCAATTTCCATGTCATATGCAGACCTGCTTCCAGACCTTATAAAAAATTATTTGGTTGTGCCGATACACTTGGAGCCCTTGAAACGACCGTATCCCAGGTGGTATGATCCAAATGCCAGATGTGACTACCATTCAGGGAATATTGGGCATTCCATCGAAAATTGCACTGCATTGAAGCGTAAGGTGCAAAACCTTGTCAAGGCCGATTTGTCAACTTTGAAGAAAAGGGTGGGCCAAATGTTACTGGTAATCCTCTATCGAATCATGCTGGTCCAGTAGTCAATGCTTTGGGTGATGATAAGGTCACCATTGTTAAGAATAATGTGGAATAAGTCACGACTTCAGTAGATTATATTTTTGGTGTTTTGGTCGAAGCTGACATGATTTGCCCTTTGCAGGTCACTTCAAATAATCATCATGGCAGATTTGATCCAAGTAAGACTTGCAAATATCACTGGGGGACAGTTGGTCATTCTATTCCAAATTGTATTGAGTTCTGACAGGAATTGCAGAAGTTGATGGATTTATCCCATATTGAATTTTACGAGGAGTATAGGGTAGGTGAGATTAATGTTGTTATTGAGGAATCCCCATTGGCTGTGGTGAAGCCAATAACTTTCTTTTATGAGAAAAAGAAAAGCCAGATTGAAAACGAGAAGTCGGTTGATGTTAAGAAGCCGGTTGATGTTAAGAAGCCTGTGGTTACAATCAGTGTCCTGAGTCCTTTTTCGTACCAAGATAGTTAGGCAGTACCTTGGAGATATGGATGTGATGTCATCACAAGAGATCCGCAAGGTGGTTAAGTCGTGATTGATTCTGAAATCGCCAAGACAGCAAATTTGACTGGGGTAGGGGGTATGACCAGGAGTGGGCGTAGTTATTCACCCGAAATGCTCGAAAAGGACAAGAAAGGGAAAACAAAAGAGGGACAAGAGATTGAAGAGTCAGGGAACAGGACGAACCCGTTGGTGGTTCAGGATGTCGAGTATAAGAAGCCGGTGACAGAAAGAGAAGCTTGCGAGTTTTTGAAGCTGATAAAACACAATGAGTACAGTGTGATTGAACAATTGAATAAAATGCCCGCTTGGATTTCACTGTTGTCTCTGTTGTTGGATTTCAAGCCTCATAGGGAGGCCTTGTTGAAAGTGCTGAATAAGGCATATGTGGCTCACATTGCAAGGAATCTGGTAGCTACCAATTTCATAACCTTCAATGATAACGAGATCTCTCTGGAAGGCAGGGTAGTACCAAAGCCCTCCATATCATGGCAAATGTAAGAGTCATGTGATGGCCAAGGTTCTTATCAATAATGGTTCTTCCATTAACGTTATGCCAATGACTACATTACCCAAGTTGCCAATTGATGTGTCTCACCTTCAACCCAGTCACATGATTGTGAGAGTGTCGCAATCTAAAAAAATAACAAGATTCATCGCGAGACTTTATTACTCGTTAAGCGTGACATTAAAAAAAACCGAGGAAAAGTCTACTTAATTCCTCTTGAAAAATGAAGGTTTTGAAAATGACCTTGAAAAAGACATGGAGTCGCCACCAATCTTTTTTAGCTAGGTGTGATCGGCCACCTATTTAAATTGGTTTTGTAAAATATTTTAAAATTAATTAAAACATTTCTAAAACCAATTTCAAGTCTGCGTTATAAACATGAGAAAATCGAAGAATCGGGTTCAAGACTCGGTTACATGCGGGGAAGGATTAGCACCCCTACAACACCCGTATAAACGGTACCTTATTAATCGTGTGTTATCTCAAGTCTCGGTGAAAAGTCGATTTCTTAATTTAGTATTTCAAGTTAATTCCCAATTTAAAGAAAAATAATTCCATTTTTAATTGAAAATGATTCGAAATTTATTAATTCAAAATTTTCCTATATTCCCCCGACAAAATTGGCAAAATATAAAAATATTTATTTATTTGAAAAACTTTCCGAATCATTCTCGTTTTTTGAAAGAAAGATATTTCGTTATTAATGATAATTAATGATATCCCCTCCAGCGAACCCGGTAGAGAACTCATGAATTATTTTAACTCGGGAAATATCTTTATTTTATTGAAAATCATTATCTTTTTCAAAATATTTTAAAAAAATATGAATATGAATATATGACATAAATAAAATGACATAGCAAAGTCTAGATAATATAATGCAAACTAAATGATATGATATAATTTAAATGATATAGCAAATTTAAATGACATGACATATTTTAAATAATATAATCTATATGACATGGAATATGCAAATATAGCATAAAAATGTAAAGAACATGATCAAAATAATCATAGACATCCAAAGAAAATAACAAGAAAAACTAGTAAACAAAGGAAGGAAAGTTAAGCTCCACGGTTGGTACAAAATGGGCATAGCCTCTCCCCTAACCATAATCACTTGATCTTGTCAAGATCATGAAGCCTTTCCATTTCAAAAAATCAGAAAATAAACCATGCTAATCAATAAAATGGAGGTGAGCTTCATGGTTGGTAAAAATGAGCATAGCCTCTCTTCTAACCATGGTCACTTGATATGTATCAAGATCATGTAGCCATTTCAACCTTTTTTGCTTCATTTTTTGTAAAAAATCAGAACATTAAATACTTAAATAAACCTTCCAAAGTCATGTTTCCCACAACAACATGCAAAGAATAAAAATCAAGGCAAGCATCCATGTCAAATTCGGCCAAGCCAAAAAACTTGTAAAAAAAATTATTTTCAACCATTTTTGATGAAGAAGAAAAGATGAAAACTTAAGTAAACATTTTAAAACTTTGATTTCTATGAGAAATGTAGTAGGAAAACAAAATGGAAAATCAAGAAATCAACATGGAAAACAAGAAGAAAACCATAGTGGAGCTAGGTAGAAATGAGTACCTCAAGCATTTTTTAGAAAACCTTTCTTTTCTTTCTTTCAAAAACCTCTTCCTTCTTTCAAAAACCTCTTCTTTGCTAAATTAGCTACTGCCCTCCTCTCTCAAATGACATAGCTTATATGGAAAAACAAAATATTCCCCTTTCCTTCCTCTTGGCCGATTGGCATCCTCACCCTCGGATGATTTTTGCACTTTTTCTCCTCCAATTTTGGCCCGTAGATTAGGATTCTTTCATGACAACATAAAAATCTCATCTTGCCAATTGATAGCAGCCCTTAAGCTGTGTACTCAGACCCTCTAATTACTTCAACCCTTAGATAAAATAGGGATACAATTCCATGCACTCCCTTGCCTGGCCGAATGATCCTCTACCCTTGGATGAGTTGTGCTCATCTTGATCTCTTCTATTCTTGGCCATTGGTTGAGGATTCTTTCATGAAAAATAAAAATGTCATCTTGGCATTTAATCTTGGCCATTGAATAGTGCATTCAACTTTTCTACAAGGCACCTAAGCCATTAGATGAAGGGGGGACCATTTGCAAGGTACTAGTGGAAGCATTTTGAGCTTGATAGTGACTAAGGAATTAAATTGATCAAGCTTCCTTCTTATCCTCTATGTTGGCTGACCAAGGGAGGAGTTATCTCAGCGAATCTTTCATCTTTTCCTTAATTACAAATTGGCCCCTTTCGGTTTTTCGATAAAATGACCCTTTTGACCCTCGAACCTAAATAAATAGCAAACGAACTCCAAATTCTAATTTTCTTTTTTCAATACTTCTGAAATAATAAAAAATGAATTCTCAAAGTTTTCAAAATTTTTTGAGCCTATTTGCTATTTTTTTAGATTTTTTCTACCAAACCCTTTTCTGCTCTCAAACTTTATCATTTTTCAAACGAGCTCCAAATACAGATTTTTCTTCACCAATATCTTCCAAATAATTTAAAAGTGTAATCTGGAAGTTTTCATAATTTTTGGAGCACATTTGCTATTTTTTTGGGATTTATCTGCTTGAATTACTACATAGTGGGCCCGGGATTTGGCCATTTTGTAAACGAACTCAGAATCTAGATTTTATTTTGCCAATCTCTTCCAAATAATTTAATAATGAGATCTGCAAATGTTTAAAATTTTTGGAGCCCATTTGCTATTTTTTCGGGATTTATCCTTTTGAATTTCTGCATAGTGGGCTCGGGATTTGGCCATTTTGCAAACGAACTCCGAATCCAGATTTTCTTTCTCCAATCTCTTTGAAATGATTTAAGAATGAGATCTACAAATTTCAGAATTTTTGGAGCTCATTTGCTATTTTTCCCGAATTTTTCAATTTTTCCCTTTTACCTCTGAAGCCTGGTTTTACTCAAAACAAGTCCGACTTTTAGATTTTCTTTTCCTGGGCCTTTGTCATATATTGAATTGGAGTTGATCCAAAAATGCCCAATTTTTACGATCAAATTCCCCTTCGATTTGATTTTTCCTTTTTCTCACTGTCGAGAATTTCCTCGTTTTTTCGTTTTTCCTCCAATTGGCTCTTTTCTCGGATTTTCTTCAAACTGAGCCTTGGGCTATCCTTGTTTACTCACTCCTTATCAATTAGGGGCTTTAGTCTTACCGAATCGGGCCATTTTTGCAGTTTTCCAAATTTCACCACAATCCACCAAAAAAACCCTACTCTCCGATTTTCTTCCGAATTGATTTTTTCTTTAGTTTTTCTTCCAAGTAGCCTCTCCATTACCCGTAGTCAGTGCTTATCTTCCATTTGGAACCTCCAATTTTGAACAATTTGATCGTTTAAGCACTTTTCCCCAAATTTTCTGAACTAGGGTTTTCTTTCAACTAAATCTCCGTAACCCAACTTTCGAACTCCATATCTTTCGATGTAGACCTCGGATTATGAAAATTCTTTCACCATTTTTCAATTGAACTTCAAATCTTGATTTTGAAAGTGGGTTGACTTTTTTAGTGGTTGACTTTTTAGGGTTGACTTTTTAGGGGTTGACTTTTTCAAGTTTGACTTTTTATGCTTGACTTCTTAGACTAAGTCTCGGATTACCACCTACAGGATAAGAAAAGTCTTTTTGCATTCTGAAACATCAATTTAGGAAGAAAACATATCTGATTTAGTGGTCCGGACAAAATTAGGTGTCTATAGAGAGCTTTTAATGGAACCCGTCGAGATGTTTTAGGAGATATTGAGTTGCCCCTGCAGATTGGCCTTGCACTTTCAGCATAAAGTTTTAGGTTATGGAGATCTCGTCGTCTTATAGTTGTTTGTTGGGGAGGCCATGGATTCTCATGGCAGGGGCAGTGCCATTATCATTACATCAGAAAATCAAGTTTATGATGGAATATTATCTTGTTTGTGTTAATGGGAAAGAAGATTTGCTGGTAACAAATTCCCCATACACGCCTTATGTGGAGGCAGCTGATGAAGATTTAGAGTGTTCATTCAGATCGTTTGAGTTCATCAATGCGACTTATGTAGGGAAAGGGTCTAAAGTGCCTACTCCACGTTTTTCTCGGATGGTTAGCATGTTGTTTAAACAAACTGTGGGAATGGGTTGGCGTATTGGTTTTGGATTGGGGAAGCATCTTCAAGGGATTAGGGAGATGCCGATGATACGAGAAAATAAGGAAAGGTTTGTGATAGGTTACAAGCCAACTAGGAAGGATAGAGCGATAATTGAAGCTGAAAAGAGAGAAAAGAGGATGGCTCGCATAATAGGATATAAGTGAGACCTGAGGAAGATGGTTATTCCTTATCTTTACTCCACTTTTCATTCTGGAATTGAACTTAGAGGAAACATTGTCTGGGCTTTATATTCAAGTGGTAGAGAAAGAAGAAGTCAAGGTTGGTGATGAATGAGAGTTGTTGGTATACTCATGCCCATCAAAAATAGAGTTGGGTAATTGGAAAATGACAAAACTAGCAGTTATCCTTGAACCTCATAAAATGTAATGCAGTTAGTCAAGTCCCTAGTTGCTCATGCCCAAGGGCATTAAGGATGATCTTTTATGTATGGGCTAATTTATTTCTTATTGTTTTAATAAAATAGGAACGAGATGCATTTTCGTTCCCTCTTTCATTCATTATTGCCATTTTTCTTTGTTACCATTTTTCTTTCTTGTTTCATTATTGTCATTCTTTCTTCATATACCAATACATGTTCTTTCAATTCCATTCAATTTTAGGATTCCAAGTAATGAATACAAAGACAATCATAACAATAATTTGGGATTCGATTTTGAAAATTCAGTTCATGTCGGTGAATTAGATAACGAAGAGTATTCGGATGATTATACTTTGTCTCCATATTTAATGAGATTAATGGAACTAGAAAAGAAACCGATTGAGCCATATCAAGAGGTTATTGAGGTGATTAATTTGGGAGATGAAGAGAATAGAAAAGAAGTAAAAATTGGCACATCATTGCAGTATGCTCAAAAGAAAAGATTAGAAGAGCTACTTAGAGAATTTGTGGATGTATTCACTTGGTCATACAAAGACATGCCGGGTTTGGATACAATTATTGTGGAACATAAATTGCCTTTGAGGCCAGAATGCAAGCCAGTGCAACAGAAACTTAGACGGATGAAGCCATAAATGTTGTTAAAGATCAAAGAAGAAGTAAAGAAGCAGTTTGATGCAGGTTTTCTGGAGGTAGCTAAATACCCAGAGTGGGTAGCCAACATAGTCCCAGTTCCTAAGAAAGATGGAAATATGAGAATGTGTCGATTATCGAGATCTGAACAGGGCAAGTCCGAAAGACAACTTCCTTTGCCTCACATTGACACTCTCATGGATAACACTGCTAGACATTCCATGTTTTCATTCATGGAGTATTTTTCAGGGTATAACCAGATTAAGATGGCTCCGGGAGATATAGAGAAAACCACAATTGTTACAATATGGAGGAACTTTTGTTATAAAGTCATGCCTTTTGGGTTGAAAAATGCTGGAGCCACTTATCAAAGGGCGATGGTGACTCTATTCCACGACATGATGCATAAGGAAATTGAGGTGTATGTGGATGACATGATCGCAAAATCCCGAGAGGGTGAAGATCACTTAATTAATCTTAGGAAGTTGTTTGAGAGATTGAGAAAGTTCCAGCTGAGATTGAATCCTACCAAGTGCACGTTCGGTGTCAAGTCAGGCAAGTTATTGGGTTTTGTGGTTAATGATAGACGAATCGAAGTGGATCCTGATAAAATACGGGTGATTCAGAATTTGTCTCCCCCTCGTACGCAAAAAGAAGTGAGAGGTTTCATGGGAAGGCTGAACTACATAGCACATTTTATTTCCCAACTCACCTTCAAATGTGATCCTATCTTCAAGCTTCTTCGCAAGCAGGATACTGGTGAATGGACTGGAGAATGTCAGAAAGCTTTTGATAAAATTAAAGAATACTTGTCAAATCCTTTAGTATTGGTTCCTCCGATTCCAGGGAAGCCTTTGATTCTGTATTTGGAAGTGTCTGAGAAATCTATGGGATGTGTTCTAGGGCAACGAGATTAAACAGGAAAGAAAGAGCATGCCATATTTTATCTGAGTAAAAAGTTCACTGACTATGAATCTAGATACTCATCACTAGAAAAGATGTATTGCGCTCTAGTATGGACAGCTCACAAACTCAGACAGTACATGTTGTACAATAGAACTTAGCTTATAGCAAGGCTAGATCCTTTGAAATACATTTTTGAAAAGCCTTTGTAGACACCTAATTTTGTCCGGACCACTAAAACAGGTATGTTTTCTTCCTAAATTGATGTTTCCGAGTGTAAAAAGACTTTTTTCATCATGCAGGTGGTACTCCGAGACTTAGTTTAAGAGGGCGAGCATAAAAAGTCAAACTTAAAAAAAGTTAACATCGAAAAAAGTCAACCTTGAAAAAGTCAACCCCAGAAGTCAACTACTAAAAAAGTCAACCCACTTTCAAAATCAAGATTTTAAGTTCAATTGAAAAATGGTGAAAGAATTTTGATAATCCGAGGTCTACATTGAAAGATATGGAGTTCGAAAGTTGGGATTTGGAGATTCAGTAGAAAGGAAATCATAATTCGAGAAATTTGGGGAAAAGTGCTTAAACGATCAAATTGGTCGAAATTGAAGGCTCCAAATGAAAGATAAGCACTGACTACGGGTAATGGAGAAGCCAATTGCAAGAAAAACAGAAAGAAAAGTCAATCCGGGAGAAAATCGAGAATTAGGGTTTTAAGTAGATTTCGGTGAAATCGGGAAGAATCACAGAAATGGCCCGACTGGGTAAGACCAAAGCCCCCAATGGATAAAGAATGATTAAAAAAGGATAGCCCAAGGCTCAGCTTTAAGAAAATCTGAAAATCGGATTTGTTTTGAGCAAAACCGGGTTTCGGAGGCAAAAAGGCAAAATTGGAATATTTGGAAAAAATAGCAAATGGACTCCAAAAATTCTGAAAATTTGTCAATCTCATTCTTAAATCATTTGAAAGAGATTGGCGAAAGAAAATCTTGATTCGAAGTTCGTTTGCAAAATGGCCAAATCCCGGGCTTCTTATGTAGTAATTCAGAAAAAAAAAATCCCGAAAAAATAGCAAATGAGCTCCAAATATTCTGAAATTTTGTAAATATCATTTTTAAATTATTTGGAAGAGATTGGAAAAATAAAATCTTCATTCGGAGTTCGTTTGCAAAATGGCCAAATCCCGGGCCTCCTACGCAATAATTCAAGAAGATAAATCCCCGAAAAATAGCAAATGAGCTCCAAATCTTTTGAAAATTTGTCAATATCATTCTTAAATCATTTGAAAGAGATTGGAGAAATAAAATCTTGATTCGGAGTTCGTTTGCAAAATGGCCAAATCTCGGGCTTCTTATGTAGTAATTCAAAAAGAAAAATCCCGGAAAAATAGCAAATGAGCTCCAAAAATTCTAAAATTTTTCAAATATCATTTTTAAATTATTTGGAAGAGATTGGCGAAAGAAAATCTTGATTCGGAGTTCGTTTGCAAAATGGCCAAATCTCGAGCTCCTATGCAATAATTCAAGCCGATAAATCTCGAAAAAATACCAAATGAGCTCCAAAAATTATGAAAACTTCCAGATCATACTTTTTAATTATTTTGAAGAGATTAGTGAAAAAATCTTGATTTGGAGCTCGTTTAAAAAATGGTAAAATATAGGGGCATAAAAGGGCATAAAAAATCCAAATAAATAGCAAACGAACTCGGATAATTTTGAAAACTTCCAAAACTCAATGTTTTATTATTTTGGAATTATTAAGAAAAGAAAAATTGAATTTGGAGTCAGTTTGATATTTATTTGCATCCGGGGGGCAAAATGGTCATTTCACCCAAGCAACCGAAAAGGGCTTCTTTGGGCCTTTCAAAAATCAGACTTGGGCTGGAAAAGGGAAGTGCTGGCCTGCCCAGGCCCAAAGGAAGGAGGAAGCTTCTGATTTTTCAATCAAATGGCTAAAAATTAAGAGTTAGTTAGAGATTCTCTTTGATCAAGCCATGGTGATTAAGCCACATAGGCCAAGAAAGATGTCAACATTATTCTTGAACAGCTGTAATTTGGGACAGCTGATATGCTAATCTAAAGGTGGTAATTTCATGATTTTTTTCACCTTGAATTATTAGCCATTTGATGGAAAATTGGTTACAAAAAAATGACAACATCTTTGCTCTTTTTAAGTCCCATTCGGCCAGCACTAGTAGGGGGTTCAGAGTTTTAATTTTCATCTTCATTTTTGCTGAGTTCTCTTGGTTTTTACTTGGTTTTTCTCTCGTTGGTTGAAATCAAAAAGGAAAAGTTTAGAAAAGAAAGGAAAGTTTGAAGAGATAAAGCTTGAAATATAGCTTTTTGAGGCTGCTCTTGAGCACCAACTCTTGCACTTTCATGATTTTCCATTCTTGTTTTTGCTATTTTGATTACTATTTGGTGAGTTTCCATTTTAAATAAATGTTTTTTTTATTGTTCTTCTTAAGTTCTTCCTTCATCTCTTTCTTAAATATATTTTTAACAATTTGTTTTTACAATATACTCACCATGGCTGAATGGCCTACATTGTTTATTTAAGTTGCTGTTTTGGTTTATTTTATCATATTGTTTATGTTATTTTCTTTGATCTTGGTGTTTTAAATGTTATTTTACTTCATATTCTTGAGTTATATTTTAATTTGGTTGCTTTGTTTGTTACCATTTATGATTTAAATACCATGTTCTTGCATTTTTAATTTTCTGTTTTCATGATGTTTAAATTTGAGCATGTTTTAGATTTAGTATATAAAGTGTTTGTGAAAATGCTTGTGTGGTTTTTGCATGATTTGAGTTTTATATCTTAGTTGAGCATGTTTTAGATTTAGTATATTAAGTGTTTGTGAAAATGCTTGTGTGGTTTTTGCATGATTTGAGTGTTATATTTTAGTTGAGCATGTTAGTATACCAAGTGTTTGTGAAAATGCCATGCTTGTTGGAGCTTGAGGCCATTTGGCTACTCCATGTGTTTTGCATTGTGTGTTGAATTTTTGCCATGTTAGTTGGTAGGTTTTTGCATTTGCATGACATTTGATTTAGTTTTGCATGCTAGTATACCAAGTATTTGTGAAAATGCCATGTTTGCTAGTTACATTATTCCATTCGACCACTCTTGGAATTTTTGCATTTTATGTGCATTCTTGTCATGTTAGTTGATAGGTTAGCATTTGCATTTTGATACTTGTTTGAGTTTTTGGTTTAAGCATGCTTTGTGTTTGTGAAAATGCCATACATGTTTTAGTTATTAACTTTGGTTTATTTGCCATGCATGTTCATGCATTTTAGGTCTAGGTTGCATTAAATGTCATGCAAGTTCATTTAGGTCTAGGTCACTATATGAATGCCATGCATTTTTCATGACATTTAGGTTTAAACTCATGCATTTCATGCATTATGTTTGCTGTAAAGTTTCATGCATTTCATGTTCATGCCACTTGAATAATGACTTAGGCCAATTAATGGTTCAAAGTCATGCTCTCTTGAGCACACTTGTGGAAGATTAAAGTTTGTCAAATTGATTATTCTACCTTTGTGATTTTTTTTTACTTAGGCAATTTTTATCTAACTTTCAAAAAGTTCTAGCTATTTTTTGTAAGTCATTTGGTGAGTTTTAAATATCTTACTTTGATTTTTAAATGATTTTATCAAAGGCAAAAAATGTGTTTTGACAAAACAGTTTTTTCACCCAGTACTCGTACATTTCTGATTTTTTTGGGAATTCATCTTTTATCAGAAAATTAAGCCGATTTTTTCCCGTGTAGTTTTGTATGTCCTGAATCTCCAATAATTTTTTCAGAAATATTTGAATTTTTAAAAATAGGGTAAAAAATCGTGGATTAAAACTGGACAGTGGAGTCAGAATTGAATTTAAAGAAAAATCATTTTTCTGTTTTGATTAAGTTACTTAGAGTGGGCTGATTAGGAGGGTTAGCTACTGACTTAGGGTAGTTTCTAAGCCTTTTTAAACTCTAAAAATGGTTTTTCAAGTCTCGGGTTAAGGGTAGTCAAGTCCGGATTTTTAAACTTAGGAAATTAGAGCCATTTAAAAAATATTTAGCCCAGTTTTTACTTTTAATTCAAGCTTTCCAAAATTGTTTTCAAACAATCACAAAGTATTTTGGCTTTAGAATATTTAATTTGACATATTTTCCTAAGGTAGCCGGATATCTTTTTAGATATACGGATTTCCTTAATTAAAGGAAAAAATACATTTTCATGCATTGCATTTTCCATATTCATGCATTTTATATAATATGTGATTTATTCTATGATAATTTCTATGATATTGTATGATTTTGAACTATGTTATATTGTTTATTATATGATTTGGAATATTTCATGATATCCTATGCTTTTTATTTAATTATTATTATTATTTGTTATATTATTTAGCATATACTATGTTCATGCATTATTATTTGCATTTTTATTTTCATGCATATTATATGATAGCATTATTTTATATTTTATGTCATTTAAATTATATGTCATACCATTCATATTTGCCATGTCATTCAAATTATTTCATTTCATATAGAATATATTATGTTACCTAGGTCATTTCATGTAGAATATATTATGTTACCTAGGTCATTTCATTTAGGATATATATTATGTCATTTAGGATATTTTATTTCATTTAGAATATATCATATGACTTAGGATATTACATTTCATATAGAATATTTTATGTTATCTAGGTCATTTCATTTCATTTAGAATATATCATATAAGTTAGGACATTTCATTTCATTTAGAATATGCTAAGGCATTTAAATTATATCATATCATTTAGGATGCATTATATTATTTAGATTTTGCCATGTCATTTTATTTATGTCATGCATATACATATTCATATCTTTTAAAATGTTTTCAAAAGGATAATGAATTTTCAATAAAAAAATAAAGATATTCCCGAGTTAAAATAATTCATGAGTTCTCTACCGGGTTTGCTGGAGGGAATATCATCAATTATCATTAATAAAGGAATATCTTGCTTTCAAAAAATGAGAATGATTCGGAAAGTTTTCCAAAACTAATAAAATTTTTTATATTTTGCCACATTTGTTGGGGAATAGAGGAAAATTTTGAATTTATAAATTATGGATCATTTTTAATTAAAAAATGGAATTATTTTTCTTTAAATTGGGAATTAACTTGAAATACTAAATTTAAAACCAACTTTACACCGAGATTTGAGATAACACACGATTAATAAGGTACCGTTTTATACGGGCGTTTGGGGGTGTAATCCTTCCCCATACGTAATCGAGTCCCGAACCCGTTTCTTTGATTTCTCTGGTTTAAACGCAGACTTGAAATTGGTTTTAAAAATATTTTAATTAATTTTTAAAATATTTTATAAAATCGGTTTTAATAGGTGGCCGATCACACCTAGCTAAAAAAGATTGGTGGCGACTCCATGTCTTTTTTCAAGGTCATTTTCAAAACCTTCATTTTTTAGAGGAATTAAGTCGACTTTTCCTCAATTTTTGTTAATGTCACGCTTAACGAATAATAAAGTCTTGCGATGAGACTCGTTATTTTTTAGGTTGCGACAGCCTTCGTTATCAGGAAGAATTGCAAGATGGCAGAGGTCACTTTGTCCGAATATGACATTGTTTATGTGACTCAGAGAGCAATAAAGGGAAGTCTAATAGTTGAATTCCTAGCAGATCGGGCTTCTGAAGAATATGAGCCAATGCAGTTTGATTTTGCGGATGAGGATTTGATGGCCGTTTTAGAGGGAGATGATGAAGAGTGTGAAGAAAAACCCTGGAAGATGTTCTTTGATGAAGCTTCAAATGCTTTTGGGCATGGAATTGGGGTAGTTTTGATATCCCTAGATGGTCAATATTATCCGATTACTGCACGATTGGATTTTAATTGCACCAACAATATGGCTGATTATGAGGCATGCGTCATAGGTTTGCAAGCAACGATTGAAAGAAATATTGATGTGTTGGAAGTATATGGTGATTCAGCTCTAGTTATTTATCAGTTGAAGGGAGAATGCGAGACAAGGGATTCGAAGTCGATCCTATACCAGAAATACACAACTGAATTAATCAAGCATTTTGAGAAGATTCAGTTTCAACACTTGCCCCGAGAGGAAAATCAGATGGCTTATGCTTTAGCCACTTTACTGCGATGTTTAAGCTGGATGCAAATGCTGAGATTCAACCAATAAAGTTGGACGTGAAGGGGTCTTCGGCACATTGTTTAGATGTTGAAGAAGAAGTTGATGGTCAGCCTTGGTATTTTGACATCATGCAATACGTCAAATATCAGCGATACCCAGAACACGCCTCGGTAATGATAAACGGCTCATCCGAAGATTGGCTATGGTTTTCTTCCTTGATGGAAAAATATTGTACAAGAGGAGTCGGGATTAGATGCTTTTGAGATGTGTTGACACTGTATAAGCAAATAAGATATTGGAAGAATTGCATGATAGAGTTTGTGGGGCACATGTGAAAGGTCACATGATGGTCAGGCAGATAATGAGAGCAGGTTATTATTGCTTAACAATGGAGAAAGACTGTATTGATTATGCTCGAAAATGCCATAAATGTCAGATCTATGCAGATAAGATTAATGCTCTTTCGAATGAGTTGCATGTTTTGGCACCTCCATGGCCATTCTCAATGTGGGGCATGGATGTGATTGGACCTATCACCCTAAAGGCGACGAATGGGCACCAGTTCATTTAGTGATGATTGATTATTTCACGAAATGGGTAGAAGCGACCTCATATGCAAGTGTAACTCGAGCAGTGGTTTGCAAGTTCATAAGAAAGGAGATAATTTATCGATATGGACTACCAGAGAGGATCATTTCTGATAATGCTCGTAATTTGAATAGAAAGATATTGAAGGAGATTTATGAACAATTCAAGATCAAGCATCACAACTCAGCGCCATACCGTCCCAAGATGAATGGTGCAGTGGAAGCAGCCAATAAGAATATCAAGAAGATTGTACAGAAGATGATCGATGTCTACAAAGATTGGCATGAGAAGTTGCCTTTTGCCTTGCATGCTTATAGAACTTCGATTCGTACATCCACAGAGGCAACCCAGTTTTCGTTGGTGTACGAAATGGAGGCTGTATTGCCAGTTGAGGTAGAAATTCCTTCTTTTTGAGCAGTTGAATCTTATTGAAGAGAAGAGACTAAAAGCGCTTTGCCATGGTCAGTTGTATTAGAAACGAATGATGCAAGCGCATGATAAAAAAGTCCATCCTAGACATTTCAAGGAGGGAGATCTGGTCTTGAAAAAGATTCTTCAGTATCAGCATGATCATTAAGGGAAATGGATGCCAAATTGGGAAGGTCCGTATGTAGTGAAAAAAGCTTTCTCAGATGGAGCTTTAATTTTGACTAAAATGGATGGGGATGTTTTCTCGAACCCAATTAATTTAGACGATGTGAAGAAATATTTTGCTTGAAAAAAAAAGAAAAAGAAAAAGGATGACTCAAATAGAAAACTCGCAAATGGCGGTTTGGGTCATTGGGGATATGTCTAAGTTGAAAACCCGAAAAGGCGACTTAGATATAAGGAGGAATAGTGCCATTTGGAAAGTCTCGTAAGGATGGAGGCAATGTCTAGTCTAATGAACTCTGAAGGATTGAAGACACCGATGGGATTGGTTTTTGAAAGAAAGTTTTGAATGAATTATTAAAGATTGTCTGAGTATTCATTGTTTGGATACTGATTTGTTATCCCAACATCTTTGTGATAAACTTTTGATATGTTCTTCCATTTCTTCAAGATGAATTTTATTCTTTATTTTTTGTCAATAAATACCTTTCTTTTCCAAATTATCTCGCCTTTTCGTTTTGTTATTCTCAACTTTATACCTTTGCATTGAATAGAGGAAATGCATCATGCATTGCTTTTGCTATGGAATTAGAATAATGATTGATAAATTGGAGTGATAATTTTAAGAGATCCCTGCATTTATTTTTTATGAGAAATTTATGGATAACTGAACAGAAAGGTAGGGAGATAGGATGAGAATTTTTGTGATAAGAATTTCTATGATGAGATGTTAAGCCCAGTTAAGCTGGCATAAGATGAGATACAGAATGATCATTGTTTTGAAACTTTTGAGGAAGGAAACTGTCCACATTCAGCAAATTTTTGAAAAAGGAAAGAGACAGTAAGATTCACTCTACTAGTTTAAAGCCAAGTACAGATAGAGATGAATAATGAGCTTGAGAACCTTTCATTTTGTTTAGAAATTCAGGAAGATGATATTGCAGGTATGCATCAGCATTCAGTTCATGACATTCATGTATTGCATTGCATTCATGCATTACATTCAAGAAAGATTATTGCAGATATTCAGTATGATTTGGACAGGAATTTCAATTTGAAATTTCAATTTGCAAGGTTAGCAACTTCTTTTGGGATTCAAGGTAAGATTCTTGAAATTTCTTTATTATTTGTATGGATCATATCCCTGACCTAGAAATGACAAAAGAAGGAAAGAGTTTATCAAAACAAAAAAAGGAGAAAAGAGGAAAAGAAAACAAAGTGAGATTATGCTTTTTCAAGAGAAAACAAAAAGAGAAAATGAAAGAATATGTTGAGAAATTTTGAAGATGAGAGAGTTTAAGCCCAGCTTAGCTGTCATTTTTAAAATGTTAAGCATAGTTAAGTTGGCGTAAGATGAGAGAGTTTAAGCCCTACTTAGCTGGTATTTTTGAAATGTTAAGCCCAGTTAAGTTGGCACAAGATGGGAGAGTTTAAGCCCCGTTTAGCCGGCATTTTTGAAATGTTTAAGCCTAGTTTACTTGGCACAAGATGAGAGATTTTAAGCCCCGTTTAGCTGGCACAGTAAGGATTTCAAGCACAGTTAAGTGGGCATTAAAAAAGAGTCAAGCCCAATTTCTTTGGCACTCGTTTGGATATTTAAAGTTGATGCCTCGTTGGGAGGAGTTTTTCTTCGTTGGGATATTTAAAGTTGATGCCTCGTTGAGAGGAGTTTTTCTTTGTTGGGATATTTAAAGTTGATGCCTCGTTGGGAGGAGTTTTTCTTCGTTAGGATATTTAAAGTTGATGCCTCGTTGGGAGGAGTTTTTCTTCGTTGGGATATTTAAAGTTGATGCCTCGTTGAGAGGAGTTTTTCTTCGTTGGGATTTATATAAAGTTTATGCCTCGTTTAGAGGGGCTTCTTTTACGATGAGGTTTGTTTTTGAGAACATGAAGGTGTCTATGTCTTTGTACATCCCTTGATTCTCAGGAAATGCACAAAGAGGGGCAACTGTAGACACCGAATATTATTGGGGTTATGTTTTAATTTTAGTTTCAGTTTATTTTTAATTTTAATTTTAATTTTAGTTGTAGTTTAATTTTAGCTTAAATTTAAGTTTTTAGTTTTTAGTTTATTTTCGAATTAAATTAAAAAAGGAAAAAATGAAAATGAAAAAGAAAGGAAAGGAAAATCTAAAAAAAAGAAACAAAGCTTGGATCAAGCTCAAACTCTCTCTGGATCAAGATCGGGCTGTGATAAATATGAGAAAATAAGAATTTTATTTAGATATTGGATTGAGATAATGCATCAAGTAATCTAGATTAAATCGTAACTCTTTCTAATTTCCCTATAAAAAGAGCTTCAATCACACACAACAGGGGGAGAATCAGAAACACAAGAAGCAAAATCCAAAGAAACACTAGCTAAGTAAGAAAGAATATTTTATTTTTGGTTTTTGATTTTCGAAATTTTGGAGAATTGGAGATTTAGTGGTTGTTTTGTGAAATCAATCGGTGAAAATTCGGGAATTAAATAGAAGAAGTTTAGGCTGGAGTTTGGTGATTATCAATTGGTCACTGGAGGAGATAGGGAGGGGTAAAGTCGCGGGCTTCAAACCTAGATCTAGGATTTCTTGTGGTGATTTAGACAAAACTAACTAGATTCGGGATTAGGGAGATCGAGAGAAAAATTTAGGATTTTTTTTTTGGGCAGGTTTACGGTGATCGACGGTGGTCAACGGTAACGACGTATGGCGACGACGGCGAAAAAGTGGTGGCCGAATTTTGGGTTTTTCTGAAGAATAGTGATCAGTTGGTTCTTGGAGAGGGAGAGGAGAGAAATCAAGTTTTTTTTTTTTTTTGGAAAGAAGGTATAAATTGAACAAAAAAAAATTGGGTTTTAAAGCAGCAGACGAGTCGGGCCCTGCGATCGGCACGCGGGTCCGACCCGTATGCTGCTACTTTTTTTTATTCCATTTATGCTTTGTTATTTCATATTTCATATTCTATTTGTTTTATTTATTGTTTCGTTTATTATTTTATATTATATTATCTTATTTATTATTTTGGACTAATTTTATTTTTTCTAGTTTTGATTTTTCAGGTGATTTTAAGATTAATTATTTTTATATTATGATTATTTTATTTTATTTTATTTTTTTAGAAAACATGATTTAGGTTTTTATTATTGTTTTTTTATGACATGATTCTTAGGGTTTTTTATTATTTTAGATCATCATGATTTTTAGGTTTACTTTTACTTTTAATGTTGCATGATTTAGGTATTTTTTTGGTTTTTTTTTATTTTTAATTTTTAGATTTGCATGGATTGGGTTTTTTATTATTTATTTTTAGATAAGCATGATTATTATTTTTATTTTAGTTGGCATGTTTAGGTCTTTATTATGTTATTATTTTTTAGAAGTATGTTAGGAATTGGTTTGTTTTTATTTTTAGAATTTGCATAATTGGTTTTATTTTTATTTTTAGAAAAGCATGTTAGGTTTTATTTTTATTTTTAGTAAAGCATGTTAGATTTTTTTTTAGATGAGCATGTTTAGGTTTTTATTATTTTAGTTGGCATGGTTTTAGGATTTTTATTTTTTATTTTTTTTATCTATGATTTTTCTTTTATTTTTTAGTGATTGCATGTTTAGGAATTTTTATGATATTATATTATTTTTAGATTTTTTCATGAATTAGGAATTGATATGATAAGATTTTATTGTGTTTTTGCATTCTTTAGGATTTTATATGATATGATATTTATTTTGTTTTTGCATGATAAATATGATATGATTTTATTTTATTAGATTATTTTGCATGTCTAGGAAAATAAATATTGATTTAGGTAGATTAATTAAGACCTTTAAATAAGATCAGTTTAGGATATTATGTGATTGATGATGTGGTACTATCTTTAGGATAGGCATTGTGGGGGGGCTTATCCTTCCCCGCACGTAACCGAACTCCCGAACTTAGTTCTGAAACGTAGATCAGAACCTATTCTTTTTAGGGTATCTTAGTCAAGCTTAGAATAACTTTAAAAATGATAGATTCATAAAGGTGACTAATCACACCTAGTTAGATGATAAGTGGCGACTCCATATTTGTGTCTAGCTTGCTAAATTCGCATTTGACACGTTATGACAATATTAATTATTTTATAATAATAATAATAAGATTTCGATTATTTTTGTCTATAAACATGGATTAAATTTTTTTAATTATTATTTTAAAAAATAATATTACTTTTAATTTATTATTTTTATTGAATTTAAAAAATATTTCTATCTACAAATATTACCTTAGTTAATATTATTACACATCTATTAACATTTATCTAATAATAATAAAATATTTAAATGTTTTTTGTAAGTTGTAATTTTTTTAAATAGTCGAAGGTCGGGAATTTTATTCTAATATAGCTTTTTTATTTTTTATTTTCAAATTATTTAATTTTTTTATGTACCGAAATGCGCTTAATTTTAAACTTGTTAGGAAGTCGCCATCTAAGATTGCAACTTCCCAACATAAATTCATTTTTCTAAAAAACAATTATGGAAGTCACAATCCCAGATTGTTATTAAAAAAAAATGAATTATACACAAAAGAAATTGACATCCATGATGGTGACTTCTCCATATAAAATTCTAATTTTTTTTTGTTTTAAATGAAGGGAAATCGTCATCCAAGGTGACAACAACTTCCCTTCATTAGTTCTTCATTTTGTTTTTAATGAAGAACAATTTTTTTTTTCTTTTCAAAATATTAAATAATAAAATTTCAATAAAAATTATATAATTTATAATTTTAAAAAATAAATAAATTAATAAATTGTAAAATTTAAATAAAAAATTAAAACAATAATATTTTATAAATTTTTTAAAAATTATATAAAATTTGTTTATACTATTTTATATTTTTTTTAACTGTATGTATACAATTTATATATTTTTTTAACGGTATGTATACAATAACTGTATATATAAGAGTATTATTGTTGATGCGAATTTTCTCTCAATGTACCAAATTGATAAGGACATTTTCGACGGCTATGACTTTCATTCTTGCATAATCCACAACGCTTTGGTTGGTCTTTCTCCGGGAGGTCCATTTCATTACGAATACAAGTTGAAAAAATCCGATTGATATTACGATAAATCATCAATATTTTTTAAAAATTTTGTAAATTGTAAATTTTTTAATTTTTTATTTAAATTTTATTTTTTTATAAATAATAAATTATATAATTTTCATTTTTTATTTTATTATTTAATATTTAAAATATATATGTATGTTGGGAAGTCGTCACCCTGGGTGGCAACTTCCCAACATTAAAAATAAAATAAAAAATTAACGTGGAGATGGCGACTTCTCTTGTAAAAATTTTGTTATTTCATTCGTACTGAAAACAGAAAATTTTGATAAATAAAAAATCAATAATTTGAAAAAAAAAATAGCTATATTCAAATAAATTTGCCTCGAATATTTTAAAAGAAAAAAAGGGGAATGCTAGGGCAATTGACTAGACCTCGTCAAGGGTCGGGCTACCCGTCCAAGCCCGAAGGATCGCCCATATTTGAAAGGGTTTGGACAAAAATATTAGGTCCGAAATATGGGCTTGGAAAAAAAAATTTGAGACTCATTTAGAAAATGGGTCGGGCCTTGGCCCCAACAATCAAGGCCCGAGCCCAACCCGGCCCGGCCCATTTTTCATTTATATAATATATTATTTCTATATTCTATATTTTCTATATTATGTAATTTATATCATATAAAATATATATAATATTATAGTGTAAACATTTAAAAATATATTAAGTTATTAATGTTTTAGAACTTAATAAAAGAAAAAAGAGATAAAATTACTAAAAATTAAATAATAAAAAAAAATTAAATTTTTTTAAAAAAAAATAATATGGGCGGGCCTAAACAGGCTTGAACTACCCATTTACAAATATGGAAGGATTTGGGTAGAATTTGAGACTCATATTTCGGGTCACACTGAACTTGAATAAATATATATGATATTAATACCATATCTAAACCCGATTTAAATCTAATCGGACCCGACTCATAAGCACCTCTACAATTTGACCTAGCACCGCACTTCAACGCAAGAGTTTAAGGAGCCACGTCGCTCCACTTTTACAACTAAAAACTGAGGTAATCAATGCTTCTCTGGTGGTGAAATCTTTTTTAATTTTGTTTCTTCTCAAATGTTTTGACTAAACTACCTTTATACTACTGGCCAAAACAATAAACTACCCTTATGCTATGTGTGTTTTCAATACCATCACCATTTCTTTTGTAATACTTTTAAATAATTCTTTCACAATTAATTTTATCTTAAACTTTTTCTATATCTTTATTACGTAGAAAATCGAATATAGTGCTATCACTTTTTTGAGTAATTGCACCACATTAGAGATACCCATTTGTAGAGTAGGTTTGATTCACATTTTTAAAGTCTTACCTAAATTTTTGTGCGATTTATCCATTCAACTTTGAATAAGCCCGACATTATTTATAATAATATTAAAAAATATTAACAAGTATATATTATTTTTTTATATTTTTTAATTAAATTCAAATAAAAATATTTTTTTATTAAAAATTTGAGATTTCAAGTCGGATTTAAACATAAAAATTTTTGTCCAAAACTCAAACTGAATCGAGTCTAGCAAGCAACCCGATCTACATATAAGTTTACACCATAAATTTATGAATTTTGTACAATATTTTATTTTCATCTATAGCCTTTAAACTCAATTTTTGATACGCAATCGTTTAATAATGTTCTACATTCATCAATTTCATCGACCGTCGTTAAGATATGACGAAATTTGTCATCTCATTGCCGAGATCCATATGGATGTCCACGTTACAGAAAAATGAAAACCCATTTGATATTTGGGTTGGGATTTTTATGCCACGTAGAGGTTCATGTAATATTGATGTGGATATATTTTATTGAATTTTTAATTGTGATTGACAAAATAAATGAATTTAGGTTGCGTTTGAGAATTTAAATTTCAAAAAATAGATTTAAATTTCAAAAATAATGTAAATTATATAATAAAACACATTTAAATGAAATATTGATGATTATTTTTCAAATTCATGAATTTGTTGGATGCCTATTTAATGGTGAATTTGAAATAACTATAACTATTTGTGAATTTTAAATTCATGTTTATATACTTTTCAAATATATAATCATATTTAATCTTAACTAATTTATACATTACGTATGCATTTCATTCTCACAATTTATATAGAAAATGAAATTCAAATCCAAAATTTTAAATTCATATTTCCAAACATAGCATTAAAATATTTTAAATGCAAAAATTAAATTTAAACATCGTGGGTAAACATGTCCACGAGTTTGGTAACTCGTCACGCTTGAGTTGAACCTTGGGCAAGAACTTTCATGTCTAGTCCCTGCTAGAGGTGCTCATGGCCCTGGCCGGTCCGAGCCGCAACCCAAATTTTTTTTGATTTCTTTGCCAAGGCCCAGCCCTAGGTCGGGCCGGCCCCCGATCCATATTTACTGTTCACTATATTACAAAAATAATTTTTTATATTTTTTTATATATCTTTTAAATTAAATTTAAAAAAATATTATTTTTTTAAATATTTTTAAAATCAATAATCAATAAGAAACCAAAAAAAAAAAAAAAGAGAAGAAAACTCTAATGCATCCTCCATATATCTATTATTAGTACATTTCAAAATCTCCGTAATAATAAGGCTTAAATATAAAATTACCGTTTGTACTATACTTTTTTTTTTTTTCACTTTGGTATCTAAATTTTTTTTTTTACCTTAATCAGGTACCTATAGTATAATTTTGTACCCCGATTAAGATAAAAAATTATATTATAGGTACCAGATTAGGGTCAAAATTTTTTTAGATACCAAAATGAGAAAAGAGATATAGTACGGGAGGCAATTTTATATTTAAGCCTAATAATAAGGTAACTTTAGGGAACTTTCATTTATAACGAAGGTGCTAAGTTTACACAAATAATACTCTTTGAAAAAATTATTCAATGAAAAGTTGTTTGAAGTTCATGTCATTAAATTGTTCTGTAAAAAAAATTAACAAGTCAATAAACGTAATTAATTAAAATCTTATAAATAAAAATCTATCTCATAGAACCATACCTAAAAATTGTCTCTCCATTTATCAAATATGTTGTCCAATGTTTGACTGTCACTAGAAAATGGCAATTATAAGCTATATGAAATTATAGTATTTTTTTACCTCGTATTCAATTGAACCCAAAAAAATAATTTATTTTAGCTACATATGAAAGGAGAAAGTTGGACTCTTCGATCTTTCCATTTTTCCCGTTGCTCACCACTATCATATTTTTTTATTTGTGTACGATAGATATGATAATTCATGTATTTATATGTATTTGTATTATTTTTACGTGTCATAATCATGTTTAAAATATTATAATTAACACGTTTGTGTATTCGTATAGTGTTTATATTATATTTGTAAGAAATTAAAAGCTAAAAGCATACCTCCAACCATTGTTGATCAAGAAACCCAACCTTACTCCAAATACACAGATAAACTCTCTCACTTTAGTATTTGCCTTCTAGTCTATTTCTTGTGTTTTCTGTAAGTTACCCTGAAATGGTTTCACAAGCAATTTATAAACTAGACTAGGGACCTATACTAGATAACTGATAGAGTCAAATCTTACCATCAAGGAATCCTTATTCTTATCAGTTACTGAGATAAAGAAGTTATCTTTAACCCTTATCACTAGAGTAGTTTATCTTTAATAGGATTTACTAGGATAATATCACCTATGTATTTATCAAGATAATTAAATAATTATCTTGTCTTTATTAAATTATTATGTGGGCCACATATTATCCAACATTCTCCCACTTGGCCCATATGATAAAACCAAAAATTGGAATATATGATATTTAAATCCAAAACTTAATATGGGCATAATTACTCTAGCCAAACTCCCACTCAATTAAAGATTCACATAACACGAATCATGGCAGTAGCATTCTAATTCGAACATTTCCTTCCATGTATTACAATGTATGATTCTCTCTAAAAAAGCACTTTATTGGATAATACTTTATGAATGAATTTTCTGTAGTCATTCAAGGTCCAAACAAACATGTAAACTTTATGTGCACAAAATGAAACAAGTTCATAAATTCTAAGAATGTGAAATAACAAAATTAAGCATGTTAAACACGTCAAACAACACTTTAATTGACCTTACTTAGTCTCATATGATCCTCATGATAATAAACTGTTTTGTCGACAATGCTTTAGTCATGGGATCTGCGACTATCAAGTATATACTAATGTGTTGAATATCCACTTCTTCTTTCTTTACATGATCTTTAACAACAATATACTTTATATCGATGCGCTTGCTGTGATTTTCACTTTTATCATTCTTATAAAAGAATACCATAGAAGAGTTGTCATAATACTCAATGGCCTTGCAAAAATTGACAACTCTCTTACCAGAGATAAAATATCTCAATCTTAATGCCTATCATGTTGCTTCATAGCATAATTCTTGTAGCAGATTTCACATAATCAAGGCCATGATTACTTTAATATCTGCCAAGTATTCCTACTACAAACCATATGTCAAGTCTTGTACAAACCTGACCATACATAAGGCTACCAACAACAAATGCATATGTAATGCCTTTCATCTACTTCTTTTTCCAAATTGTTTTGGGGACATTGGCTTAAACTGAATTCTCCTTTCACAATTGGTGCCACTACAGTTGAACAGCTTTGCATCCTAAATCTTTCTAAAACCCTTTTGATATAAGCTTATTGAGATAGACTTAATGTCTTTTCAGACCTATCTCTATTAATCTTTATGCCTATGACATAAGAGGCTTCACCTAAATCTTTCATATCAAAAGGTTTGTGAAAAAAAAAAAGCTTTTGTGTCATGTAACAAAGCTAAATTACTGTTTGCAAGGATAATAACATCAACATATAAGACTAAAATATGAACTTACTCCCACTGACCTTAAGGTATATACAAGGATCAACAACATTTTCAGTGAAACCAAACGATTTCACAACATTGTGAAACTTTATATACCAATTGACGGGATGTTTGTTTTAGTCCATATGTTGATTTCTTTAATTTGCTAACCAAATTACTATTCTCAAAGAAACCTTTAGGCTGAATCATGTATACCTATTCTTCAATCTCCATTTAAGAAAGTTGTTTTCATATCCATTTGAGGTAACTCTAAAACAAAATGAGCTACTAGAGCTATGATAGGTCTCATAGTAATCAAAACCTTCACTTTGAGTGAAACCTTTGGCACCAAGTTTAACCTTATATCGTTCAACATTACCAGATGGTAATTCAACGAGTTCCTAGACTAGATTGTTAGCCATTGATTTCATATCTTCTATCATAGCTTTATGCCATAGTGTAGAAATTTACTATCCATGGTTTATCAAAATGAGATCATCTTTAGGTCCAATATCAAAATTAGACTTTTGCAAGTATACAAATCATTAGAAATAGCTAGTTTTCTTGTCCTGTTGGATCTTTTCAATTCTATTATAATAGAATTTTCAGTGAGATTATTGTTCTCTTATAAAGGCTTTTCTTGATTTGATTGTTCTCCAGTTAATTATGTGGGTTTGTTTAGAAAAACAATCAAGTCATTTACAAGAGATTTATCCAATTTAGTTTCTTCCTCAATATCAACCTTATGAGGAAAGCCACTCCCACTAGACTCATAATCCACAAAAAAATTAGCATTTCTAGCTTTAACAATTCTAGGTGAAAGTGAAAGACAGTAAAATCTATACCCTTTTGAGTTAACTGCATATTCTATAACTGCTAACTATTCTTAGATCTAATTTCCTTATGTTGGATCATAGACTTTCACTTTAACTGGACAACCCCAAGTATGTAAATGTCTTGTATCAGATTTCCAACTTATTACAATAGAAGTTTCAGAAACTGATTTAATTGGAACTTTATTTAAGACATAAACTGCAATTTTCAGGCAACGTTCCCAAAACTTAGGGGAAAGTGTATGATTTCTTTAATTTCAGTGCTTCTTATAGCTCATTTTGTAAACTTGTTAGTTTGCTTTCACTTAATGCAATTAACACAAGTGTCAAACTCAGTAAAATCTTTTACCAATCTCTTAATTCCCTGTATAGAGATATGACACAATCTTTTATGCCACAACTTGTAGGAGTTTACATTGATAGCACATCTTTTACTACTAGAAATCGTATGCATAGATAATAAACTATTCTCATGATTAGGATCCATAACAATTTTATAAATGAAAAAACTAATAGAAACATTATCTTTTGAAATTTCAATATAAAAATTTTTTAAACTCAAGTTCGAAACCCAAATTTTTTAAATTTAGGAATGGAAATCAAAATTTCTTAGAAAAAACATAAAAAAAAGTTTTTTTAAGGTCTAAAATAGATCCAGATTTCAAAATTATCATGAGAATCACTATTCCTTCCACTTGTGAAGGAAATCGATTTTCGGAGTAGATGTTTCTCCCACTTTCCTTCGGTTTCCTTAGCCTTATGAAACCTTACATGGTATTAGATGATTTGTTGATCTAGAGTCTAACCACCATGTATTATGAGGAACATTAATAAAAGAGATTCATAACATACACAAAAATGAGTTTACCTTTCTTTTCGAGTCTTCTTTTATACTTTAGGCAATCTTTCTTTATATGTTTAAGTGTTCCTACAAAAGAAGGATTTGACGCCATTATTCTTTATTAACGTTTTTCCTTCCTTCTTCACTTTTAGAACACATTTGCCTTTCTTATCACCCCTTTTACCATAAGTCACTAGGAAAAATGTATCTAGTTTCTCATCCTTCAATCTCTCTTCATCTTGAACACACATAGTTAAGAGTTCATTGATAGACCATTTTACTTTATGTGTGTTTTGAATGGTCTAATATTGCACCCAAAAGAGTGTATCTTTATAACCTTACACTAAAAAGATCAATTATTAGTAGTTAGCAAGGGTAGAATCCACAGAGATTGGTTTTTAGTTTATAAATCACTAGTTTAAAACTTAAATTCTAAAGAAACAAAAGTTAAAGGGATTTTAAGATGTTTTAAAACTAAAGTAAACAATAAAAGTAAGAAATAAATAAGAGAATGTCAAATATGAGAAATATGGTTAAGGTTTCATTCTCCACTACTAGACATCATTGAGAATTAATAATTAGATCTATCAACATCAATTAACTATCAAAACTATCAACCATAGATAACAACAAGCTCTGTTACTCCAATCTTTCCTTAGTTCGTCGTTAATAGAACAAGCTTTCTATTTAATCTCTAACCACTAGACAACCTAGAATAACCTCTCTAGATTTAATGTAATGGCAGCTTTATGATGAGAAAGATAGGTTGATCTAGGTAACAAACACATAAGCTCGGATTGTTTAACCTATGTTATGTTCCACTTTGCAATTAGCGAAAACTTGACCATAATCATTAATCACAAATTGCCACTTATGAATAGGAAATCAAGCCAATTACACTGATCAAGACTCCTAAACTTGCATTAGATAATTATCAAGATCTATCTAGTTGTACACCTAAACAAATCTAGACAAAAATCATAAACAATTCTTATGGAAGAACATAAGCAACTTGGATAGAAAATTAATGATAGATAGAATCTTAAAATCAATTACAAAACATGTCTAGGGCTTTGAAATCACCCTTAACCAAAAAGAAGTTTAGCCTTGCATAGGCATAGTTAACATAAACATGAAAATTAAAAAGAAATTAAGAATAAAACTAAAATAAAACTAAGAGAATAAAGAAGAAGAAGAATATTGATAAATAATCAAAAGCATGTCCTAGTTGGTGGCTCAAAAGATGGTATTTATAGAGCTTTAAAGCCTTGGAAACCTTTTCTTGCTGATCAAGGAAGCTAGGAGGCAAAAGAGTGCAATTTTTGCAATTTTTTGTACTTATGACATTTTCTCGATTTTGGAGGCAGTAGGATCGGCGACACGGCGCCAACCTTGCTGACTTGTGGGTTTTTTGCTTGCCGAGCTCTCTAACTTCGGTTTCTTGGCTACTACATCTTCTCGCACTTCGTCGGCTGATTTGGATGATCATTTCTTGTCTGATTTGGGCGTGTAAACTACCATTATTCAAGTCAGCTTCAAAAGTCAAGAAGGAAGTTTCTTCAAATAAAGACTTTAACATAATGCTTTTTTAGCAACAAGCTCCGGACATCAAATTTGCCTGATCACTTTGCACTAAGAATTTGATCTTTTTGACTCCGAAGTCTTTTTCCATCTTATGATTGTGACTTTATAAGCTCTGTAACATCATATTTGACATGTTTTGACTTCATCTCTTCCAAAATACTTATAATTCACAAAAATATAGTAAAATGTCAAGGAACTTAAGAATTAAAGCACAAAGAATAAGGAAATAATATATGAAAATGTATGAAATTAAGCACTTATCAACTAAACTCATTAGGAAGATAGTTGAATATCAAAGTGATGAATAACGACCCAGAAAACTCAATTTCTAAAACTTAAGTTGAGCAACAATGTCTCTCAAATCCCTTAATGTGCCTATCGCAACCTAAAAAATAACAAGTCTCATCGCGAGACTTTATATTCATTAAGTGTGACATAAAAAAACCCGAGAAAAAGTTGACTTAAATTCCTCTTGAAAAATGAAGGTTTTGAAAATGACCTTGAAAAAGACATGGAGTCGCCACCAATCTTTTTTAGCTAGGTGTGATTGGCCACCTATTAAAACCAGTTTTGTAAAACATTTTAAAATTAATTAAAACATTTTTAAACCCAATTTCAAGTCTGCGTTATAAACCAAAGAAAATCGAAGAATCGAGTTCAGGACTCGGTTACGTGCGGGGAAGGATTAGCACCCCCACAGCGCCCGTATAAAATGGTACCTTATTAATCGTGTGTTATCTCTAGTCTCGATAAAAAATCGATTTTTAATTTAGTATTTCAAGTTAATTCCCAATTTAAAGAAAAATAATTCCATTTTTAATTGAAAATGATCCGGAATTTATTAATTCAAAATTTTTCTATATTACCCAACAAACGTGGCAAAATATAAAAAAATTTATTAATTTGGAAAATTTTTCCGAATCATTCTCGTTTTAAAGAAGATATTCTGTTATTAATGATAATTGATGATATCCTCCCCAGCAAACCCGACAGAGAACTCATGAATTATTTTAACTCGGGAATATCTTTATTTTATTGAAAATCATTATCTTTTTCAAAATATTTTAAAAAATATGAATATGAATATGTGTGACATAAATAAAATGACATAGCAAAGTCTAGTTAATATAATGCAACCTAAATGATATGATATAATTTAAATGGCACAGCATATTCTAAATGAAATGAAATATCCTAAGTAACATGATATATTCTAAATGAAATGAAATATCCTAAATGACATGATATATTCTAAATGAAATATCCTAAGTAACATGATATATTCTAAATGAAATGAAATATCCTAAGTAACATGATATATTCTAATGAAATGATATGATTTAAATGACATAGCAAATTTAAATGACATGGCGTATTTTAAATAATATAATCTATATGACATGGAATATAATATAAGTGACATGAAATGATATGAAACATAAAATAATGTTATCATGAAATATGCATGAAAATAAAAATAAAAATAATAATGCACGAACATAGTATATGCTAAATAATATGACAAAAATAAATGACTAAATAAAAAGCATATAATAGCATGAAATATTCAAAACCATATAACAAACAATATAACACCATGAAATATAAATCAAAATAATAACAATTCCATAGAAATTATCATAGAAAAAATCATATATTATACAATATGCATGAATATGGAAAATACAATGCATGAAAGTGTATTTTTTTCTTTAAATAAAATAATCCGTATACCTAAAAAGATATCCGGCTACCTTAAGAAAATATATCAAATTAATTTTTCTAAAATCAAAATACTTTGTGATTATTTGAAAACAATTTTGAAAATCTTGGATGAAAAATAATTCATGGCCGAATTTCCTTTGAAAAAGGCTCTAATTCCTAAGTTTGAAAACCCGGACTTGACCAGCCTTGACTCGAGCTTTATAAAATCATTTTTAAAGATTAAAAAGGCTTAGAAACCAACCTAGGACAGTAGCTAAGGTTCCTAATCAACCCCCTCTAAATGCCTTAGCCAAAATTAACAATTGTTTTTCCTTTGAATTCAAATCTGACTCGACTGTCCAGTTTTAAAGCGTGATTTTTTAACCTATTTTTAAAATTTCAAAAAAAAATATAAAACAAATACTGGAGACTTATAACATGTAAAACTACACGGGAAAAAAATTGTCTTAATTTTCTGATTCAAGATAACTTCCCAGAAAAATCGAGAAAGTTAGAACACTGGGTGAAAATTGTTTTGCAAAACCACATTTTTTTGCCTTTGATAAAATCATTTAAAAATCAAAGTAAAAATTTTGGAGACTCTACTAAGGACCTACAAACAGTAGCTAAAACTTCTGAAAAATTGGACAAAATTTCCTAAGTAAAAAAAATCACAAAGGTGGAAAAATCAACTTGACAACTCTTTAATTTTCTACAAGTATGCTCAAGTGAGCATGACTTTGAGCCATTGATTGGCCTCACAAATCATGTGGCATGACATGAGATGCATGAAATGCATGGTTTAAAACCTAAATGACAAGAAAAATGCATGGCATAAAGAATATGGCCTAGACCTAACATGGACTTCCATGGCAATAAATGCTATCCTAACCTAAATATGCATGAGATGCATAGTAATGCAAATGAGACTTAGACCTAAAGTGACATGAAAATGCATGGCAATACAAAGTGAACTAAGTCCTAAATAGCATAGTAATGCATGCCAATACCAATATGATCTAAGACCTTATATGCATGGGAATATGCATGGAAATACAAAGATTGCCTAGACCTAAAATGTCATGAGAATGCATGAAAATATAATGACCAAACAAACATAATACTAATGCATGAAGAAACAGCAACTAATACACAATTTCATGGCATAGTAATGCAAAGCATGGTACCTAAACAAAATGCAAATGCACACACAAGGCAAAGAGCACATGTAATGGCCATTAAACAACCTAGTGCAATCCTAGCTAGCAAATAACTCAATCACATGGCAAACTAAATCAAAATACATAATTATGGCATGAAATGCAAACATATCAACTAAACAAAATGAAAATGCACACACAAAGCAAAAGGGATCATGTTGGCCGAATGGTCATCAAATAACATAGTGCAATCCTAGCTAGCAAATAACACAAACACATGGTAGCAAACATGATAATAATGCAAACATGCACAAAAAATAATCATGGCCGAATGAAAAAAACATGAACATGGCATGGTCTAAATGTATGAAGATCAATGGAAGCATATTAAACAAGTAAACATCATAAAAATGCACACATGCACTATGAAATCCATCATGGCCGAATGAAAGCAACATGAACATGGCATGGCATTATCACAAACACATGGCATGGTTTAGAACTAAGCTATCACAATCAAGCTAACCTACCACAATCAAGCTAATCTAACACAATTAAGCTAACCTACCACAACAAATCTCATGAACAAAATCAAAAATAAAATTATCTAAAAGAATAAGACACCATTCGGCCAGGATTAAAAAAAAAAGAAAAAAAAAAGAGAGGAAAACTTGTTTTCTTTTTATTTCTCTAAAAACAAAGTTGTAGACACCTAATTTTGTCCGGACCACTAAACAGGTATGTTTTCTTCCCATATTGATGTTCCCAAGTGTAAAAAGACTGTTTTCATCCTGCAGGTGGTACTCCGAGACTTAGTTTAAGAGGGCGAGCACAAAAAGTCAAACTTGAAAAAAAGTCAACCCCAAAAAAAGTCAACCCCGAAAAAGTCAACCCCAGAAAGTCAACTACTGAAAAAGTCAACCCACTTTCAAAATCAAGATTTTAAGTTCAATTGAAAAATGGCAAAAGAATTTTGATAATCCGAGGTCTACATTGAAAGATATGGAGTTCGGAAGTTGGGATTTGGAGATTCAGTAGAAAAGAAACCCTAATCCGAGAAATTTGGGGAAAAGTGCTTAAACGATCAAACTGGTCAGAATTGAAGGTTCCAAATGAAAGATAAGCACTGACTACGGGTAATGGAGAAGTCACTTGCAAGAAAAACCGAAAGAAAAGTCAATCCGGGAGAAAACCGAGAATTAGGGTTTTTAGTGGATTTCGGTGAAATCGGGAAGAATCACAGAAATGGCCCGACTTGTTAAGACCAAAGCCCCCAATGGATGAAGAATGGTTAAAAAGGATGGCCCAAGGCTCAGATTGAAGAAAATCTGAAAATCGGATTTGTTTTGAGCAAAACCGGGTTTCGGAAGTAAAAGGGCAAAATTGGAAAAATTTGGGAAAAATAGCAAATGGACTCCGAAAATTATGGAAAATTTGTCAATCTCATTATTAAATCATTTTAAGGAGATTGGCGAAAGAAAATCTTGATTCCGAGTTCGTTTGCAAAATGGCCAAATCCCGGGCTTCTTATGCAGTAATTCAAAAAGGAAAATCCCGGAAAAATAGCAAATGGACTCCAAAAATTCTGAAATTTGGAAAATCTCATTTTTAAATTATTTGGAAGAGATTGGCGAAAGAAAATCTTGATTCCGAGTTCGTTTGCAAAATGGCCAAATCCCGGGCCTCCTATGCAGTAATTCAAGCCGATAAATCCCGAAAAAATACCAAATGAGCTCCAAAAATTATGAAAACTTCCAGATCACACTTTTTAATTATTTTGAAGAGATTGGTGAAGAAAAATCTTGATTTGGAGCTCGTTTAAAAAATGGTAAAATGTAGGGGCATAAAAGGGCATTTTTGGGAAGAAAAAATCCAAATAAATAGCAAACGGACTCGGATAATTTTGAAAACTTCCAGAACTCAATATTTTATTATTTTGGAAGTATTAAAAAAGGAAAAATTGAATTTGGAGTCCGTTTGATATTTACTTGCATCCGGGGGGCAAAATGGTCATTTCACCCAAGCAACCGAAAAGGGCTTTTTTTGGCCCTTCAAAAAATCAGAGTTGGGTTGGAAAAGAGATGTGCTGGCATACCCAAGCCCAAAGAAAGGAGGAAGCTTCTAATTTTTTTTTTTTTAATCAAGTGGTTAAAAATCAAGAGTTAGTTAACCATTCTCTTTGATCAAGCCATGGTGATTAAACCACATAGGTTAAGAAAGATGTCAACATTATTTTTGCATAGCTGTAATTTGAGAGGGCTTAGATGCTAATCTAAAGGTGGTAATTTCATGACTTTTCATCTTGAATTATTGGCCATTTGATGGAAATTAGGTTACACAAAAATGACAACATCTTGGAGGCTATATAACCATGCATTAAGGCTAGCCCTAAAGAGGAGGGAGGCAGATTTTGGTTTCTTCTTTTCCATTTTGGCTGATTTCTCTTAGTTTTTCTTAGTTTTTATCTTCTTGGTTGAGAGCAAAAAAAGAAAAGTTTAGAAAAAAAGGAAAGTTTGAAGAGAAAAGCTTGAAATATTAGCTTCTTGAGGTTGCTCTTGAGCACCAACTCTTGCACTTTCATTTTCTATTCTTGTTTTTTGCTATTTTAATCTCTACTTGGTGAGTTTTCATTTTAAAATAATATTTCTTATTCTTCCTTCATTTCCTTTCTTAAGTATTTTTTTTTACATTTTTTTTTACAATAAACTCACCATGGCCAAATGGCCTACATTATTTATTTTAAGTTGTTGTTTCAATTCATTTTACCATATTGTTTATGCTATTTTCTTTGTTTTTGATGTTTTAAGTGTTATGTTATTTCATGTTCTTAAGTTATATTTAATTTGGTTGCTTTGTTTGTTGCCATTTATGTCTTAGATATCATGTTTTTGCATTTTTAATTTTCTGTTTTCATGTTGTTTAAATTTGAGCATGTTTTAGAGTTAGCATATTAAGTGTTTGTGAAAATGCTTGTGTGATTCTTTGCATGATTCTTGTTTTATATCTTAGTGAGCATGTTTTAGATTTGGTATATTAGGTGTTTGTGAAAATACTTGTGTGATTTTTGTGTTATGACTTAGTTTTTCATGCTAGCATACCAAGTGTTTGTGAAAATGCCATGCTTGTTGGAGCTTGAGGCCATTTGGCTACTCCATGTGTTTTGCATTGTGTGTTGTATTTTTGTCATGCTAGTTGTTAGGTTTTTGCATTTGCATGATATTTGGTTGGATTTTTGAATTAAGCATGCCTTGTGTTTGTGAAAATGCCATGCATATCTTAGGTCTAGGTTGCATTTATTGCCATGCAAGTTCATGTTAGGTCTAGGCCATATTATTTATGTCATGCATTTTCCTTATATTTAGTTTTAAATCCATGCATTTCATGCATTATGTTTGCTGCATTATTTCATGCATTTCATGTTCATACCACTTGAATAATGACTTGAGCCAATTGATGGTTCAAAGTCATGCTCTCTTGAGCACACTTGTGGAAAATTAAGTTTGTCAAGTTGATTATTCTACCTTTGTGATTTTTTTTACTTAGCCATTTTTTATCTAACTTTCAAAAAGTCCTAGCTACTGCTTTCAAGTCATTTTATGAGTTTCAAATATTTTTACTTTGATTTTTAAATGATTTTATCAAAGACAAAAAAATGTGCTGGCAAAATAGTTTTTTCTCCTCCAAAAACTCGTACATCTCTGATTTTTCTGGGAATTCATCTTTGATCAGAAAATTAAGCCGATTTTTTATCGTGTAGTTTTACATGTCCTGAGTCTCCAGTAATTTTTTCAGAATTTTTGGAATTTTTAGAAATAGGGTAAAAAATCGTGGATTAAAACTGGACAGTGGAGTCAGAATTGAATTTAAAGAAAAACAAAGCAGTTTTTTCTCCTCCAAAAACTCGTACATCTCTGATTTTTCTGGGAATTCATTTTTGATCAGCAAATTAAGCCGATTTTTTATCGTGTAGTTTTACATGTCCTGAGTCTCCAGTAATGTTTTTCAGAATTTTTGGAATTTTTTAAAATAGGGTAAAAAATTGTGGATTAAAACTGGACAGTGGAGTCAGAATTGAATTTAAAGAAAAACAAAGCAGTTTTTTTTCTCCTCCAAAAAACTCATATATCTCTGATTTTTCTGGGAATTCATCTTTGATTCGAAAATTAAGCCGATTTTTTCTCGTGTAGTTTAACATGTCCTGAGTCTCCAGTATTTTTTTCAGAATTTTTGGAATTTTTAAAATAGGGTAAAAAATCGTGGATTAAAACTGGACAGTGGAGTCAGAATTGAATCTAAAGAGAAACCATTTTTCTGTTTTGGTTAATTTACTTAGAGTGGGCTGATTAGGAGGGTTAGCTACTGACTTAGGGTAGTTTCTAAGCCTTTTTAAACTCTAAAAATGGTTTTTCAAGTCTCGGGTTAAGGGTAGTCAAGTCCGGATTTTTAAACTTAGGAAATTAGAGCCATTTAAAAAAATTTTAGCCCAGTTTTTATTCAAGCTTCTCAAAATTGTTTTCAAACAATCACAAAGTATTTTGGTTTTAGAATATTTAATTTGACATATTTTCCTAAGGTAGCCGGATATCTTTTTAGATATACGGATTTCCTTAATAAAAAGAAAAAAATACATTTCATGCATTGCATTTTTATTTTCATGCATATTATATGATAGCATTATTTTATTCCATGTCATTTAAATTATATGCCATACCATTCATATTTGTCATGTCATTTAGGTTGCATTATATTATTTAGATTGTACTATGTCATTTTATTTATGTCATGCATATACATATTCATTTCTTTTAAATGTTTCCAAAAAAAGATAATGGTTTTCAATAAAAAAAATATAAAGATATTCCCGAGTTAAAATAATTCATGAGTTCTCTACCGGGTTTGCTGGAGGGAATATCATCAATTATCATTAATAAAGGAATATCTTTCTTTCAAAAAAGAGAATGATTCGGAAAGTTTTCCAAAACTAATAAAAATGTCTATATTTTGCCACGTTTGTTGGGGAATATAGGAAAATTTTGAATTTATAAATTCCGGATCATTTTCAATAAAAAAATGGAATTATTTTTCTTTAAATTGGGAATTAATTTGAAATACTAAATTTAAAACCAATTTTTATCGAGACTTGAGATAACACACGGTTAATAAGGTATCGATTTATACGGGCGTTGTGGGGGTGCTAATCCTTCCCCGCACGTAACCGACTCCCGAACCCGTTTCTTTGATTTCTCTGGTTTTAACGCAGACTTGAAATTGGTTTTAAAAATATTTTAATTAATTTTTAAAATATTTTTATAAAACCGGTTTTAATAGGTGGTCGATCACACCTAGCTAAAAAAGATTGGTGGCGACTCCATGTCTTTTTTAAGGTCATTTTCAAAACCTTCATTTTTCTAGAGGAATTAAGTCGACTTTTCCTCGTTTTTTTTTAAATGTCACGCTTAACGAATAATAAAGTCTTGCGATGAGACTCGTCGTTTTTTTTTTAGGTTGCGACAGCTTGGCGACTCCACTGGGGACATATTAGAGAGTCAGGCCTAGAATTAGTCGTGTGTTATCTCAGTCTCGGTTTTGTTGGTTTAATTGGTATTTAATTTTAATTCCCACACTATTCTTGAATGTTTTAATTGCTAGGGCATTTAGAATAAGGTTTGTAGAATAGGTAGTGAAAGGTTTGTTATTCCTCCACACACACTACACGTGCATTTGCATAACATGAATCCTCTACCCGGGTTCCGTCCTTTTAAGTGGGAGTAAAGTAACTACGCCTTCGTGATGATCCTCCGTATGGGCTAGTGAAACACTTTCGGAGTATAAAGTACCTATTGCCTTCGTGATAATCCTCCGTACGGGCATAGGAAAATATACTCTAACGGATTGAACCCGCTTTTATCGGGGTGCCTTACTAGCCTTCACCAGCGACAGTGAGGAACAATTTGGGGCCTTAGAACCGATTCACCCTCATATAGTGAACCTAGGCGAAGCCATCCCGAATTTCCGTTAGATATACCAAAAATAGGAACACATGGAGGGACATTTCTAAACTTTTTGTTACCTGTTTTACACTCCGAATAAGTGTGGTAGATCGGGCAACGATGTACGTACATCGCCCGTAATAAATGTGATACTCCGCCTCGAAGGCATCGTGATGCCTAAATAAGCAGATATTGCTGGGGCAGATGTTCATTAGCTGTTTTTTTTATAAAAAAAAAAAAAAAATCTTTTTTAAGCATTTTGCATGTTGCACATTTCATACATGTGTGAATAGAGCATGTACATTTTTGGTTGTGTTATTGATCTCATTCTTTGCAATAAACAGTTGGTAATTTCATTTGATGATTTCATAAAACAGGTAGTGTCACATGAACATTTGCATATGGTACCATAGTGGGATCCACCCTGAAATTCTTTTGAAAATAATGTGATTGGTTTTTCATAAATAAAAAAAAACACAAAAAAAAGCATGTTAAAAAAAATCATAAATTAAGAGGCAAATCTTGCATAATGAGATTTTTGAATAATCAAGATTTAGGTCCTACCAATTTCGTGTAATCATTGGTTAATTTATTTGTGTCATTTTGACATCGTGTTACAGTCATAACATGCATGATTATTCATTGTAGAATACATTTGTGATATACATGGTCATTCTTTGTACCTACCTTTGTATTAATTCATTTATTCTTAGCATGTATCATTTTGACATCATAGCATGCATGGTCATTCATTGTAGGACACGTTTATAACATGCATAGTCATTATCTGTATATACCTGGCATTAGATTGCATTCATAGCATACATATCATCATAATTTCTCTGTATATGTTCATGCATTAACCATCAGTTTGTTCATGCACATAGGAATAGAGCATGTACATTCATAATCTTAATCTCATGACATTTTCATTTGCATGAAAGGGGTTCGAGATATGAGGAATGAATCGGAGGAACGATTGGGTGCTTTGGAACGCAATCAAGATGAATATGGACATGAAATACGAGAGGTGAAGGAACAACTTGCCAAATTGCTGAAAATGGTTGAGGATATGGGTAACAGTAAATGTGAACTTTCTCAGGGCTTCGCATCATCTTCGGATCAACCAAAACCATTAGGTCCAGAACATACAATCCTTGCTGGATCCTGCACTTGTCAATGCCACAAAGGTTGCAATCCTGATGAAATTGTAGACAAAATCATGAAAATAATTAAACATGAAAGCCTGATACCAAAGACAGAAACCTCGAATCCAGTACCATACCTGCAAACTGTTCTAGGTCCAAACCAGTATCCCCACCCTACTATGGTCCAATCGTCCATTGGGACGACCACTACGGGATTCCTGAATCCCACTCCATCGTTACCAACTACCAGTTCATACTATTTCCCTCATCAATCACCTTATCCAGTACCTGGGATAGGAACCTCGAGCTATGTACAACCTCCAAAGGTCCCGTGTCCAAATCCATACCCTCACCATGCTGTTCCGCCACATCCCCATGTACACACTCCGGTTCGAACCTTAGTGCCACCACCAAGTGCCCCAACTCCTAGGCCATGTGTGACTAATAAACGATCCCAGAATAAGACCCAAATGCATTTTGATCCCATTCCAATCAGCTACCAAGAGCTCCTCCTTATACTGATCCAAAATCACATGGTTGCCTGTGTCCCATTGAAACCCCTGTTACCACCATATCCAATGTGGTATAATCCAAATGAAAGATGTGATTATCACTGTGGAATTGTTGGCCATAGCATCGAAGATTGTATAGCAGTCAAAAGGAAAGTGCAAGCTCTCATAGATGCCAAGTGGTTGGATCCAACGACACTGATTGATAAAAGACTGGGAAAACGCCATTAGGATTGGGAGATTTACAGCATTGAGGTGGAAAGACTTTGGTCTTATATGATGTAATAGGATTTCACTTTTTCAGTAGCCGGCTCTTATAGCCTTAGGATGCTAGGAAGAATAAAGTGCTTGTAAAGACAGTTTTAACTACTACTCAAATTTTGTAAAACATGGTTTATACCATTGTGAACATTGATATGGGAATGAATTGAGTATGCTTCAAATTTATAAGATGTTGATGATTAAGTTCCTCCGATTCTTATTTCCTCCGTGATATCTTCCCCTTTGCATTTTGCATCCCATCAATTATTTGTCAGGTTGCATTCATGCATTCATAATCAGCATGATTTTTCTGTATATATCCATGCATTAATTTGCTTATTACATACCTCATGATTAGCATTAGGTCACATTCATGACACACATGGTTAGCATGATTTTCTTTGTATATACTCTGTATCAATCATTCATTGTTTGCATAATTGACACCGTGTTGCATTCATAGTGTATGTGATCATTCATTGGGAAACATGCTAAAATACATGATCAGTCATTGCATATATTCATGTGTTGATCTGTTTATTCTTTGTTTGCAACATGTTGGCATTGTGATTGCATTTATCACATATATGGTCAGCATGTTTCCATTGTACATATCCATACATCATATTGTTTAGGCTTCATATGCATCAAATTGCATTCATGGCTCATTCATCATGACATACATTTGGGGGAAATAAATAGAAGTTGGCTTGGCTTTAGGAGTCTTTGAAAGAATTTCCATTTCAAATCAGAAGAAGTACTGAGTACACTTTTAATACAGGCTGATGCTATGGAGGATGAACAAGTTGCCCGAATGGAAAAAATGGAAAGGGAACAGAGAGAATTGCGAGAACAGCTAGCAAAATCTCAAGCAGAATCTAAGGATCAGATGACTAAACTGATGGAGCTAATGTCTGCTGTAATCAAGGGAAAAAGATACACCGAAAACTTTGTCGCCGGAGAAGGGTTAGAGGTACAAAAGGGCCAAGATGAGGTCGCAATAAGTGATGCCCATAACACTGTTAACCCCGTCAATGTCCTAAACTCAGATGATCCAGCTGAACAGGCAAAGTTGAAAAGAGTTGCAGTAAATGAGGTTGAGTTGGCAGATTCCCAAGGGAAATATCAGTTGTTAGATGAAAGGCTCCGGGCAATAGAAAGAACAGATGTATTCGGGAGTGTAAAGGCGAAAGAACGATGCTTGGTCCTCGATTTAGTCATTCCTCCTAAGTTCAAGATCCCTGACTTTGTGAAATATGACGGGACGACCGATCCATCAGCCCACATCACTATGTTCTGCCGAAAGATGACAAGTCAGATAGATAATGATAAGCTTTTAATTCACTGCTTTCAGGATAGCCTCAGCGGGTCCGCAATTAGGTGGTATAGTCAGTTGAGCAAGGATCAGATTCGCTCTTGGAATGATTTGGCTAGGGCTTTTCTAAACCAGTACAACCATATGACCGACAAGACACTTGATCGTCTCACTTTGCAAAATATGGAGAAAAAAGCTACTGAGAGCTTCAAAGAATATGCACAACGGTGGATGAGCCTGGCTGCCCAAATACAACCGCCCTTGACACAAAAGGAAATCACTATCCTTTTTGTGAATACACTGCACGCCCCGTACTATGACAGACTTGTCGGCAATGCTTCGAAGAATTTTGCGGACATGGTAATTTCAGGGGAGATGATTGAGAATGCTATCAAGAATGGGAAACTTGAAAGAGAAGGAACATCCAATACCGAGAGAAATAAAGCACCAAGAAAGAAAGAGGAAGATGTCCAAACTATAGAAGATTTCATCCCATATTCCCAATTTCCCTCATACCAATCATGTTACCCTACTGAGGTATCTCCAAGCCTTTATCCTTACCTACCTACTCAAACGCCTAATCCTATATCAGCCCTTGCAACAAGGCCTACTTCTAGAAAACGACCGCGAGAAAATCAAGAAAGAATTCCAATCCCCACCCCTGACTTACTGCCATTACTAATAAAGAATCAGTACCTTACCCCGGTACCTTTGAGAATAGCTCCGAATCCATCAGCAAGGAGTTATGACCCTGACAGCAAGTGTGATTATCACCTAGGGGTAGTTGGGCATTCAACTGAAAAATGCAGACAACTGAAGGAAATGATTGAAAATCTTATCCGTGATGGTATTTTGACACCGGAGCTTATCGATCAATGGAAGGCCACTTAGCCCTAAATCAATTTCTTTCAGGGTTTTAGGGGGAGAATTACTACCTTTGAAGGATGTCAATAGGAGAATTTTTGACGCATGTAGTTTTATACACTGTGATGATGAAAGCACTTGTCTCATGTTAACATCTACATGAATTAAATGAATTTTAAATGCCTTGTGTTTGTTGTGTTTTAAATAAACGTGAATTTACAAAAACAAGCATTAAGGAAGTTTTAATAATGGATAGTCTCAAGAAGATTGATGATCAGTGTTAGAAATGACCCAACACCATCCCCCTCTTTTTTGGGCTTCTCTATACCTAAACCTTGAATCAATAACACTTGAAAGACCTAATGCTTCAAGGAAAAATGAATGAAAAAAGAGAAGCATTGTCATTGCAAAATAAGCAAGGATGTAAATCCTAGTCTAGGCTATGAACAAAGGAACGAACTTTTTGAAATTTTTCGAATTCCTTGAAAATCAAACAAATGAGACATTCTTTCAAGAGTCTAGATTTTGATAATTTGGTGTGTGTCAAGATTGTGCTAAAACCATTCATGACCTTTCCCAATAACCACAAAACACTAATTGCCCAAACATCACTTCATGATTGACATCCTGGGGCACAATGATTAAACTAGATTATCCCTTGTCCCAGAGAAAACCCGTTTTTGGGTCATATTTTCCTTATCTCTTCAAAAAAACTCAGATTGGAAACTCAGCCTTTTCAAAACAGACCTAGACTTGCCATGTTCCTCGTTGATACAAATTCGCATGGATAATCAAATTGGGGCATCATATGTGGAAATGATGGATACATAGTGAAGAAGGATGGGCTAATGCATGAATCATTGGGGGCATGCGACGAAAAAAACAAAAAAAAAAGAAAAAAAAAGAAAAAGAAAAATCATGATATCATGCATATGAGAATTCGGATGATTCCAAAGTGCAAAATGAAATTCTGAATATTTATTTCCCCTGAGGATTGCTTTTCAATGAGAATATTTGGGCTTGATATGATGAATGGCCATCTTTCATATCCCTTTCACAAGAAAAAAATTATTATCCATAGTCACCCCTTTTGAGCCAAAAGAATTCTTAATTCTTTGAACCCTGATCAAGGATTACCCTCTACACTGGGGGGCAAATGCGAGGAAAGATCTTTTCAAAGATCATTGAGAAATGAGTGACAGCTCAAAGACAGATGCAAAGCAAATGGAGCCCCGAACAAAGACGGGCTCACTCCGTTGAAAAAGAAGAGGAAAAGATGGCAAAATGAAAGCCAATGAAAAAAGAAAATAAAATATGTGAAAGACATGGCAAATTGAAAGCCAAAAGCAAGGAAGAAAAAGACACAAAAGTCAAAAGGAAAGAAATGTCCAAGAAGGGACAAATGCTTCAAAGATAATCCTCCTCAAGAAATGATCCTTGATCTGATTATCCTCAAACACATATTTTGGGCCTATTTATCCTTTCTTTCTGAACCCTGAGCCATGGCCTACATTACGTGCTTTAAAAGTCCATTTTGATCAAGCATGAATATTTAATTTGAAAGGTTTTTCCTCAGATTTTATCCCATTTCATCGAATTATCATTTCACTAAGGAAGAATTTAGAATTCTCAAGTGCATGGTAAAACAATGAACAAAAAAAAAAATGGAAAGAATGGGACTCTAGGGCGAAAACCCAAAAATGGGCGGTCTAGAGTAAATTTGGAAATTTTCGATGCCATCTATGATGGTGCCGATACCCCAAAAGAAAAGATCTTATTAAAGGAGTGGTCATCGAGGAACATCTAGGAATTCCTGAACCCCCCAAATTGTCAATTCTCATTCAGAGGATTGTCTTCAAAAACTGAAACTTTTTTCCTCCAAAATCAACTTTCCAGTTTAAACATCCCGGCCAATCTTGAGGCTTGTCAAAATACCTTGATATGGAAACTAAAAGAATGTTGAATTTGTTTGGTTCTCAATGAATTCATGATTTATAAAAACTGTTCCATTTGTGAGCCTAGAAGGGATATACATTTTTGTCATGAAGTTTTCCTGGAAAAGCCAGAATCTTGTTATACCAAGCCTTGCCAATCCCAGTTGAAAAAAAACCAGATTGATACTTAGAGAAATTTCTAACAACGATCATCAGTCTTCAAAAGATTTATACATCACAAATTGTGGGGTTAATATTTTTTGTTCAAGAAGTTTTCAAAATGCGAAAACAAATAAAAATATTTTTGAAATACCCATTTTTGATGTTGACATGAGACAAGGGTTTTTCTAACCCAAAGGTATAGAACTGCCAAGATAGGTCCTGACTTCCAGATATGAGAAGAAGAAATAGAACCCGGTTCAGATCTCTGTTGATGAAAGTTTGAAAAACTGTTGGGGCAAAGAGAATAGCCAAAATGAATTGAAGATATACTCTGATTTGAAGAGGAAAAATGAATTTGAAAGGCTAAGCCAAAGTCTAGAGGAACAACCAGGGTCATTTGCATCACTCATGAGCACTCATCTCTCTATCGAGCTTTTGCATCTGCACAGTGTCAGCAAGCATTTTCATCATTCATGGGTATTTGCATTGGCATTATTCCATAAGCATCTCCATTTTACCTTTACATTTACATTCTCCATGGAATTCGCATTTGTGTCATCTCAAGCAATTGCATCATTTCTAGAATCATTGCATTTTCATTAATGTGTGGTAATTGTAGTTACACCATTCATAAACCAGTTACATGAACACAATTAGTAGGGGCATCTGCATCATGAAACATGGGCATCAATCCAAGTCATTTACATTTGCATTAAAGACATTTGCACCAGTTTAAGTCATTTCGTATCTTATACAACATATGCATTTGCATCAAAAAGCATTCGCATCTTCTCAAAATCTTTAGGTTAATTTTCAACAATTCTTCACCACCATTCTGAAGACCTTCGGGCATCATTTTTAAAGTCGCATACAGCGCAGTTTTTTCAAATCACGGGTAAGGCCTCCGGGCACCATTCTTAAGACCCCCGGGCATCATTTTTAAAGTCGCATACAGCGCATTTTTTCCAAATCACGGGTAAGGCCTCCGGGCACCATTCTTAAGACCCCCGGGCATCATTTTTAAAGTCGCATACAGCGCATTTTTTCCAAATCACGGGTAAGGCCTCCGGGCACCATTCTTAAGGCCTCCGGGCACCATTCTTAAGACCCCCGGGCATCATTTTTAAAGTCGCATACAGCGCATTTTTTTCAAATCACGGGTAAGGCCTCCGGACACCATTCTTAAGACCCCCGGGCATCATTTTTAAAGTCACATACAGCGTATTTTTTTCAAATCACGGGTAAGGCCTCCGGGCACCATTCTTAAGACCCCCGAGCATCATTTTTAAAGTCGCATACAGCGCAGTTTTTTCAAATCACGGGTAAGGCCTCCAGGCACCATTCTTAAGGCCTATGGGCACCATTTTTAAGACCTCCGGGCATAATTTTTCAAATCACAGGTAAGACCTCCGGGCAACATCTTTAAGACCTCCGGGCATAACTTTTTTTCAGGGGTAAGGCCTATGGGCACCATTTTTAAGACCTCCGGGCATAATTTTTCAAATCACAGGTAAGACCTCCGGGCATAACTCTTTTTTCAGGGGTAAGGCTTATGGGCACCATTTTTAAGACCTCCGGGCATAAGTTTTCAAATCACAGGTAAGACTTCCGGGCATAACTCTTTTTTCAGGGGTAAGGCCTATGGGCACCATTTTTAAGACCTCCGGGCATAATTTTTCAAATCACAGGTAAGACCTCCGGGCAACATCTTTAAGACCTCCGGGCATAACTTTTTTTCAGGGGTAAGACCTCCGAGCACCAATTTTTAAGACCTCCGGGCATAATTTTTCAAATCACAGGTAAGACCTCCGGGCAACATCTTTAAGACCTCCGGGCATAACTTTTTTTCAGGGGTAAGACCTCCGAGCACCAATTTTTAAGACCTCCGGGCATAATTTTTCAAATCACAGGTAAGACCTCCGGGCAACATCTTTAAGACCTCCGGGCATAACTTTTTTTCAGGGGTAAGACCTCCGAGCACCAATTTTTAAGACCTCCGGGCATAATTTTTCAAATCACAGGTAAGACCTCCGGGCAACATCTTTAAGACCTCCGGGCATAACTTTTTTCAGGGGTAAGACCTCCGAGCACCAATTTTTAAGACCTCCGGGCATAATTTTTCAAATCACAGGTAAGACCTCCGGGCAACATCTTTAAGACCTCCGGGCATAACTTTTTTCAGGGGTAAGACCTCCGGGCACCAATTTTTAAGACCTCCGGGCATAATTTTTCATATCACAGGTAAGACCTCCGGGCAACATCTTTAAGATCTCCGGGCATAACTTTTTTCAGGGGTAAGACCTCCGGGCACCAATATTTAAGACCTCCGGGCACCATTTTAAGACCTCCGGGCACCAATTTTTAAGACCTCCGGGCACCATTTTAAGACCTTCGGGCACCAATTTTAAAGCCCTTCGAACATAAATTTTTCTTTTGAAAATCGAATTTATTCCCTTAGGACGAATCGAGAGCCTTGTTTAGGCAGGGAATTCAATTTAAGGACAAAACCTTCAATTTATTGTTTTAAAAAAATAAAAAAAAATGAAAAAGAGAAAATAGAAAAGAAAAAAAAAAGGAAAAAAAAAAAAAAAGAAAAAAAAGAAAAAAAGAAAAATAGAAAATGAAAAAAATGAAAATGAAAAAGAAACCTCTTTTCCTTTCCTTCACATGTGATGTCACTGACCGTACAAAATTAGTGTCGGTTTATCTTTGCCTGATTCCTGATTCTCAGCAATAGCCAAAGAGGGGCAGCTGTAGACACCTAATTTTGTCCGGACCACTAAACAGGTATGTTTTCTTCCCATATTGATGTTCCCAAGTGTAAAAAGACTGTTTTCATCCTGCAGGTGGTACTCCGAGACTTAGTTTAAGAGGGCGAGCACAAAAAGTCAAACTTGAAAAAAAGTCAACCCCAAAAAAAGTCAACCCCGAAAAAGTCAACCCCAGAAAGTCAACTACTGAAAAAGTCAACCCACTTTCAAAATCAAGATTTTAAGTTCAATTGAAAAATGGCAAAAGAATTTTGATAATCCGAGGTCTACATTGAAAGATATGGAGTTCGGAAGTTGGGATTTGGAGATTCAGTAGAAAAGAAACCCTAATCCGAGAAATTTGGGGAAAAGTGCTTAAACGATCAAACTGGTCAGAATTGAAGGTTCCAAATGAAAGATAAGCACTGACTACGGGTAATGGAGAAGTCACTTGCAAGAAAAACCGAAAGAAAAGTCAATCCGGGAGAAAACCGAGAATTAGGGTTTTTAGTGGATTTCGGTGAAATCGGGAAGAATCACAGAAATGGCCCGACTTGTTAAGACCAAAGCCCCCAATGGATGAAGAATGGTTAAAAAGGATGGCCCAAGGCTCAGATTGAAGAAAATCTGAAAATCGGATTTGTTTTGAGCAAAACCGGGTTTCGGAAGTAAAAGGGCAAAATTGGAAAAATTTGGGAAAAATAGCAAATGGACTCCGAAAATTATGGAAAATTTGTCAATCTCATTATTAAATCATTTTAAGGAGATTGGCGAAAGAAAATCTTGATTCCGAGTTCGTTTGCAAAATGGCCAAATCCCGGGCTTCTTATGCAGTAATTCAAAAAGGAAAATCCCGGAAAAATAGCAAATGGACTCCAAAAATTCTGAAATTTGGAAAATCTCATTTTTAAATTATTTGGAAGAGATTGGCGAAAGAAAATCTTGATTCCGAGTTCGTTTGCAAAATGGCCAAATCCCGGGCCTCCTATGCAGTAATTCAAGCCGATAAATCCCGAAAAAATACCAAATGAGCTCCAAAAATTATGAAAACTTCCAGATCACACTTTTTAATTATTTTGAAGAGATTGGTGAAGAAAAATCTTGATTTGGAGCTCGTTTAAAAAATGGTAAAATGTAGGGGCATAAAAGGGCATTTTTGGGAAGAAAAAATCCAAATAAATAGCAAACGGACTCGGATAATTTTGAAAACTTCCAGAACTCAATATTTTATTATTTTGGAAGTATTAAAAAAGGAAAAATTGAATTTGGAGTCCGTTTGATATTTACTTGCATCCGGGGGGCAAAATGGTCATTTCACCCAAGCAACCGAAAAGGGCTTTTTTTGGCCCTTCAAAAAATCAGAGTTGGGCTGGAAAAGAGATGTGCTGGCATACCCAAGCCCAAAGAAAGGAGGAAGCTTCTAATTTTTTTTTTTTTAATCAAGTGGTTAAAAATCAAGAGTTAGTTAACCATTCTCTTTGATCAAGCCATGGTGATTAAACCACATAGGTTAAGAAAGATGTCAACATTATTTTTGCATAGCTGTAATTTGAGAGGGCTTAGATGCTAATCTAAAGGTGGTAATTTCATGACTTTTCATCTTGAATTATTGGCCATTTGATGGAAATTAGGTTACACAAAAATGACAACATCTTGGAGGCTATATAACCATGCATTAAGGCTAGCCCTAAAGAGGAGGGAGGCAGATTTTGGTTTCTTCTTTTCCATTTTGGCTGATTTCTCTTAGTTTTTCTTAGTTTTTATCTTCTTGGTTGAGAGCAAAAAAAGAAAAGTTTAGAAAAAAAGGAAAGTTTGAAGAGAAAAGCTTGAAATATTAGCTTCTTGAGGTTGCTCTTGAGCACCAACTCTTGCACTTTCATTTTCTATTCTTGTTTTTTGCTATTTTAATCTCTACTTGGTGAGTTTTCATTTTAAAATAATATTTCTTATTCTTCCTTCATTTCCTTTCTTAAGTATTTTTTTTTACATTTTTTTTTACAATAAACTCACCATGGCCAAATGGCCTACATTATTTATTTTAAGTTGTTGTTTCAATTCATTTTACCATATTGTTTATGCTATTTTCTTTGTTTTTGATGTTTTAAGTGTTATGTTATTTCATGTTCTTAAGTTATATTTAATTTGGTTGCTTTGTTTGTTGCCATTTATGTCTTAGATATCATGTTTTTGCATTTTTAATTTTCTGTTTTCATGTTGTTTAAATTTGAGCATGTTTTAGAGTTAGCATATTAAGTGTTTGTGAAAATGCTTGTGTGATTCTTTGCATGATTCTTGTTTTATATCTTAGTGAGCATGTTTTAGATTTGGTATATTAGGTGTTTGTGAAAATACTTGTGTGATTTTTGTGTTATGACTTAGTTTTTCATGCTAGCATACCAAGTGTTTGTGAAAATGCCATGCTTGTTGGAGCTTGAGGCCATTTGGCTACTCCATGTGTTTTGCATTGTGTGTTGTATTTTTGTCATGCTAGTTGTTAGGTTTTTGCATTTGCATGATATTTGGTTGGATTTTTGAATTAAGCATGCCTTGTGTTTGTGAAAATGCCATGCATATCTTAGGTCTAGGTTGCATTTATTGCCATGCAAGTTCATGTTAGGTCTAGGCCATATTATTTATGTCATGCATTTTCCTTATATTTAGTTTTAAATCCATGCATTTCATGCATTATGTTTGCTGCATTATTTCATGCATTTCATGTTCATACCACTTGAATAATGACTTGAGCCAATTGATGGTTCAAAGTCATGCTCTCTTGAGCACACTTGTGGAAAATTAAGTTTGTCAAGTTGATTATTCTACCTTTGTGATTTTTTTTACTTAGCCATTTTTTATCTAACTTTCAAAAAGTCCTAGCTACTGCTTTCAAGTCATTTTATGAGTTTCAAATATTTTTACTTTGATTTTTAAATGATTTTATCAAAGACAAAAAAATGTGCTGGCAAAATAGTTTTTTCTCCTCCAAAAACTCGTACATCTCTGATTTTTCTGGGAATTCATCTTTGATCAGAAAATTAAGCCGATTTTTTATCGTGTAGTTTTACATGTCCTGAGTCTCCAGTAATTTTTTCAGAATTTTTGGAATTTTTAGAAATAGGGTAAAAAATCGTGGATTAAAACTGGACAGTGGAGTCAGAATTGAATTTAAAGAAAAACAAAGCAGTTTTTTCTCCTCCAAAAACTCGTACATCTCTGATTTTTCTGGGAATTCATTTTTGATCAGCAAATTAAGCCGATTTTTTATCGTGTAGTTTTACATGTCCTGAGTCTCCAGTAATTTGTTTCAGAATTTTTGGAATTTTTTAAAATAGGGTAAAAAATTGTGGATTAAAACTGGACAGTGGAGTCAGAATTGAATTTAAAGAAAAACAAAGCAGTTTTTTTTCTCCTCCAAAAAACTCATATATCTCTGATTTTTCTGGGAATTCATCTTTGATTCGAAAATTAAGCCGATTTTTTCTCGTGTAGTTTAACATGTCCTGAGTCTCCAGTATTTTTTTCAGAATTTTTGGAATTTTTAAAATAGGGTAAAAAATCGTGGATTAAAACTGGACAGTGGAGTCAGAATTGAATCTAAAGAGAAACCATTTTTCTGTTTTGGTTAATTTACTTAGAGTGGGCTGATTAGGAGGGTTAGCTACTGACTTAGGGTAGTTTCTAAGCCTTTTTAAACTCTAAAAATGGTTTTTCAAGTCTCGGGTTAAGGGTAGTCAAGTCCGGATTTTTAAACTTAGGAAATTAGAGCCATTTAAAAAAATTTTAGCCCAGTTTTTATTCAAGCTTCTCAAAATTGTTTTCAAACAATCACAAAGTATTTTGGTTTTAGAATATTTAATTTGACATATTTTCCTAAGGTAGCCGGATATCTTTTTAGATATACGGATTTCCTTAATAAAAAGAAAAAAATACATTTCATGCATTGCATTTTTATTTTCATGCATATTATATGATAGCATTATTTTATTCCATGTCATTTAAATTATATGCCATACCATTCATATTTGTCATGTCATTTAGGTTGCATTATATTATTTAGATTGTACTATGTCATTTTATTTATGTCATGCATATACATATTCATTTCTTTTAAATGTTTCCAAAAAAAGATAATGGTTTTCAATAAAAAAAATATAAAGATATTCCCGAGTTAAAATAATTCATGAGTTCTCTACCGGGTTTGCTGGAGGGAATATCATCAATTATCATTAATAAAGGAATATCTTTCTTTCAAAAAAGAGAATGATTCGGAAAGTTTTCCAAAACTAATAAAAATGTCTATATTTTGCCACGTTTGTTGGGGAATATAGGAAAATTTTGAATTTATAAATTCCGGATCATTTTCAATAAAAAAATGGAATTATTTTTCTTTAAATTGGGAATTAATTTGAAATACTAAATTTAAAACCAATTTTTATCGAGACTTGAGATAACACACGGTTAATAAGGTATCGATTTATACGGGCGTTGTGGGGGTGCTAATCCTTCCCCGCACGTAACCGACTCCCGAACCCGTTTCTTTGATTTCTCTGGTTTTAACGCAGACTTGAAATTGGTTTTAAAAATATTTTAATTAATTTTTAAAATATTTTTATAAAACCGGTTTTAATAGGTGGTCGATCACACCTAGCTAAAAAAGATTGGTGGCGACTCCATGTCTTTTTTAAGGTCATTTTCAAAACCTTCATTTTTCTAGAGGAATTAAGTCGACTTTTCCTCGTTTTTTTTTAAATGTCACGCTTAACGAATAATAAAGTCTTGCGATGAGACTCGTCGTTATTTTTTAGGTTGCGACAAAAGTAGAAGCTCCTTAGAACTTATTTTAAAAAAAAAAAGTTTATTTCATAAAAGAGAATAAAATAACAATCAAAATAGCAAAATCATGTCAACTAAGTATGAGAAAACCATGAAAGAACATAGCTACTTTGCTCTAGCTTTCCAAATCAAGAAGTAGCAAGCAAAACCTTTCTTTTTTCCTCCTTTCTTTTTTCTCTCCTTTTTCTTTTAGCTGCTACCTCTTTTCAGCCTTCCCCACTTGTGAAAAAATGAATTCAGCCCCCTCCAAATACCCTTGGCCGAATGGTGTAAAGAATAGTCTAGAAGGTTGTAGTTTTTTCCTAACCAATTTTCATCCAATGACCTTTAATTCAAGATGCTTTCTATGTAAAATTCTCACCCTTGGATTGGAATAATCAACCCGTAAATATGATGTTATGAAGATGATGTCATAAATATGGCATCATTCTTCTGCATCCATTGGTTTATGTGTCACAATTTCAAAGGCTTTATCAAGAAAAATAACTACCTTCGTATCCATTCTTGGTCCTTTGATCTAAAATCTCAGCAAAATCATTCTCCATTATGGGCTTGGTTGATTGCCCTTTGAATTCCAGCCCAAACTCCAATTTTTTAAAGGCCTTTTCGGTTTCTTCAGTGAAATGACCTTTTTGACCCCTAAACCTAAATAAATAGCAAACGGACTCCAAATTCAATTTTTTTTTTCAATACTTCTGAAATGATAAAAAAAAATGGAAGTTTTCAAAAAATTTCGATCCCATTTGCTATTTTTTTCTTCCAAAATTGCCCCTTTGTGCACCCGAACTTTTACCATTTTTTAAACGAGCTCCGAATCTAGATTTTTCTACACCAATATCTTCCAAATAATTTGAAAGTGTGATCTGAAAGTTTTCATAATTTTTGGAACTCATTTACTATTTTTTTCGAAATTTATCTGCTTGAATTTCTGCATAGTGGGCTCGGGATTTGCCATTTTGCAAACGAACTCCGAATCAAGATTTTATTTCTCCAATCTCTTCCAAATAATTTAAGAATGAGATCAGCAAATTTTCAAAATTTTTGGAACTCATTTGCTATTTTCCCGGGATTTCCCTTCTAGAATTTTCAGATCAGTGGGCCCGAAATTTGACATTTTGCAAACGAGCTCCGATTCCAACATTTCTTTCACCAATCTCTTTTAAATGATTTAAGAATGGGATCTGCAAATTTTGGGAATTTTTGGAGCTCATTTGCTATTTTTTCTGAATTTTCCAATTTTGCCCTTTTGTCTCTAAAGCCCGGTTTTGCTCAAAACAAGTCTGATTTTCAGATTTTCATTTCCTGTGCCTTTGTCATATATTGAATTGGAGTTGATCCAAAAATACCCAATTTTTACGATCAAATTCCCTTCCCTTCCCTTCCCTTCCCTTCCCTTCCGTTTTGATTTTTCCTTTTTTCAATATCGGGAATTTTCTCGTTTTTCCCCCAGTTTTAGCGAATCGGGTCATTTCTGCAATTTTCTCCAATTTCACAAAAATCCACCAAAAACCCTAATTCTCGATTTTCTTTCAAATTGACTTTTCCTACAATTTTTCTTCTAAGAAGCCTCTCCATTACCAGTAGTCAGTGCTTATCTTTAATTTGGAACCACCAATTTCGACCAACTTGATCGTTTAAGCACTTTTCACCAAATTTTCCGATCTAGGGTTTCCTTTCTACTGAATCTTCATAACCCAACTTTCGAACTTCATATCTTTCATTGTAGACCTCGGATTATCAAAATTCTTTCACCATTTTCAATTGAACTTTGAATCTTGATTTTGAAGTGGGTTGACTTTTTTAATAGTTGACTTTTTGGAGTTGCTTTTTTGAGGTTGACTTTTTCAAGATTGACTTTTTATGTCTGCTTTCTTAAACTAAGTCTCGGAGTACCACCTGCAGGATGAGAAAAGCATTTTCATTATGAAACATCACTTTAGGAAGAAAACATACCTGATTTAGTGGTCCGAACTAAATTAGGTGTCTACAGTGCCCATGCACGCTTTTAGAATTGTTGTGCTTTATTCCTGAAAGCTTGCTTATCAGGGTGGCAGCTAAAGCCTTATCAGATTTCACAAACTAATCTTCAATGACTTTCAAATAATCCTTGACTTCATCACAATCTGGGATGGAACCCTGAATGGACTTACTGATATAGGATTTGATGTGCATCATACTTAAATGGTTAGATTTCTCCACTATACATGCAAATCTTTTCCCTTTGCGCACTTGATTCGTTGAGGATATATTTGCCCCCTGAAGCGCCAAGTCAAGGTCTTACACCCAAAATAGATCAATTTTCTCATTTCAATCAGAGTAATTTCATCACCAAATAATATTAAACTTATAGCAACCTCATATATCAAAATAGTAGAAATAACTGCAAAATACAAGAACACAATAATGCTGTAAAAAAATAATCATTTATTTTGAATAAATCACCTTTATATTCAAATAGTAAATTCAAACTTTCTTGTGGGCAGAGGTGCATAATGCATATGAATTTACATAACTTTATGATAAAGCAATAACTAAAACACCAAAATTAAATAATCCATACCTGTGGGTCTAGGAAAAATTTACTCTTGATGGTATCCTGTTTTACTTTAATTACTTAACAAAAATTAATTATCTCCTTGTAGGGCCAAATAACTAATTTTTATAAAATAATTCTTTATCGATGTCATTTACCTTATATAGTTATTTAAAGAAAAACTTTATTGTAAATAACTACTAATTTTTCTAAATCTATTAACTTAAGATGTTGTGACTACTCCCAAGCTAATGATTTAGAACTTTAATAATAACATCCAACATGCAATGCATAAAATTGATTGCATATCACAAATAAATCCATATTAATGTAATTTTACATATAGAGTTATTTAAAGAAAAATTTATTTTAAATAACTACTAATTTTATCTAAATCAATCAATTTAAGATGTTGTGGCTTCTCTCAAGTTAATGATTTAGAACTTTAATAATGACATCTACCTTTTATGCAATAAATTATTCTATATCGATGTCATTATCCGTATGTAGTTCTTTAAAGAAAAAAAATTATTTTAAATAACTTATTATTTATCTAAATCACTTAAGATGTTGTGACAACTCTCAAGCTAGTGATTTAGAACTTTAATAATGACATCTAACATATATGCAAAAAATTATTGCATATCATAAAATAATCACAACAGAATATAACATTATATCATGCAATAATTAACATATTGCAAATATATCACAAATAATTACATATTAATGTCATTTTCTATATGTAGTTATTTAAAGTAAACTTTATTTTAAATAATTACTAATTTTATCTAAATCAACCAACTTAAGATGCTGTGGCTATTATTAAGCTAGTGATTTAGAACTTTATTAATGACATAATACATGCATATTTTAAATAATAGCATACATGATATAATAACGTATAAATATGCCTAAGATTCCAAAGTGTGGTGAGTTGATACAAGTGATCTCAAAATAAAATAATAAACATGTCAGCACCACATTTGGTCGTTTGTTTCCCTTTATGCTTCAAAGAAGCCAAGACCATATTTGGTCTCCATATGGCTTTATCTGACCCTTATTAATATAATTCCTTTTAAATAATATATTTATTCCATAAAAACATACATGTTTCAATAACATACAAAAATGTGCCAAATACCAGAATTATTTAATTTCATGGCATATTTATGTGCATATTACAAATAAGATTGAAATTTAAAAATTAGTAAAAAATAAAATTTACTAAATATTCAATCATGCACTTCACTTTAGGTTGAGAGTACAAAAATATTGGTCATTTTATGGGAGAGTACTTACTGCCAACATATTCTCAACATGTCAAAATATTTTACCATAAAATAAAATTACAGAAAATTCAACAATTTGATTAAAAACAACAAGAATCAATCAATCTAACAAGATTTTGGGGTTTCTCTCATCTTTCTTGTTTCATGCTTAAAATTAAAAGCTTCCAAAATCCTAAAACATGATTCTGAAGCAAATCAATATATGCATGCTTTAAAAACATACTTAAGATCTGAACAACATAGCTAGAGAGATGGCTCTGATACCAACTGTAAGAAATTAAAAGCTAAAAGCGTACCTCCAGTCATTGTTGATATAGAAACGTGACCTTACTCCAAACACACAAATAAACTCTCTCACCTTAGTATTTGTCTTCTAGTTTATTTCTTGTGTTTTCTGTAAGTTACCCTGAGATGGTTTCACAGGCAATTTATAGACTAGACTAAGGACCTATACTAGATAACTGATAGAGTCAAATCCTACCATCAAGAAATCCTTATCCTTATCAGTTACTGAGATAGAGAAGTTATCTTTAACCATTATCACTAGAGTAGTTTATCTTGAATATGATTTACTAGGATAATATCAACTAACTATTTATCAAGATAATTAAATAATTATCTTGGCTTTATTAAATTATCATGTGAGCCACATTATTATCCAACATTTTTTTTTAATGTCATGTCATATTTTAATTATTTTTCTCATATCATATTCATGTCGTATCCAAAGTTATGATATCCTCATAACTTTTGACACGACACGATCCTCTGACCAATGAGATAGCTAGTCATCGACATTGGTTAGTTCAGTACTTATTAGCATCTTAGCAAGTATCAGGGTTCGAGTTTTACCATCATTCTTACCTGATGGGTGATCTGTAAGTACCACTGTTAACCCTCTCTGAATCTTATGACATACCCTCACACTGGACTGAGATAGTCTCCTCTCACCTAAACTTTTGTTGACCAAAAAAAAAGTGATAGCTAGTCTTTGCATTTAGTCTTTGCATTAGACCTGCTCATGGGTTGGGCAGCCAGTCCGACCTGTATTGAGTTGGATCTGGATAGGGATTTTGATGATTTGGATAATGTTCATGTATTAAAATATAAATTTTTATTTAAATTTAATTATAAAAATATTAATATGAAAAATATTTTTTTATTAATAAGTAATTGATAATTCCAACCGAGTCTGAGCAAGAAAAAAAAAAATCTTCTGTCTACTATGCATAAACAGCATGTTTCGTTCTTTTCTTACAATCAGATTTTCATTTTTTTCACATTCACACTTGAAACTAGTCAACTTGCGTTAGCAAGTAACCGATTTTAAGTTATAAAAGGCGACTGACGTGGCATCACAAGATCTCCGAGTTTTGGATAGAGGTGGCAAACGGGCGGATTCGGATTGGGCTGTCATTAGATTCGGGTTATTTTTGGTCCGGATTCATTTTGGATTCGGATCATTTCGGACTCGTATATTTTTGGATTCAGATAACTTCAGGTTCAGATAATCTTTGGTTCGGGCTATCTCGAGCTCGGGCCATTTCGGATACGGGCTTTTTCGGGTTCAGATTATTTCGGATTCGGATCGGTATGAGTTCGGGCGGGCCTAGATCGATTCGAATAATTTTGGAATTTTTTAAGTTATAAATATTTTTTTAATTTCGAATTGAATGATTAATTTCACTTACCAAAAATATAAAAATTAAAGTTTTAAAAATTAATAAATATTTATATAAATATAAATTTTATAATAATTTTATTTATAAATTGAATATTAATATTTTATATTATTTTTTAGTCCAAAAGTTCAAATAAAAATTAAATATATAAATTCGATATATTTACTTATAGTATGAATAAAAAAGATTTTGATACTTCTTATTATTTTGCAATTGTTATACTATATTTTTAAATATTTATGATGTTTAGTATTGAATATAGATATAATTAATGACAATATAATATACACTTTTTTATTTTATAAGTGAGTTAAATTAAATATAAAATAACACTAAAAAAATAAAAGTAAAAAATCATTGGACTGCAGGTAAAAAAATCATTAGAAAGACACAAATTATAAATAAAACCCACTAAACATTTATATATATTACTTTTTACTTTTAACCCAATAACTCATTGGGCTCTTATAGTTACTTATTCTAACAAATTCTTATTTTGCTTTATTAGATTTTTTTAGTTATTGTATTATAATTTTATTAAGAGTATTTTAAATTTTCAAGAATTTGTTCTTATATTTATATTTTTTTTGTTTGGACATAATTATAAATACTAATATAAGAATACTAGATCTAATTGTATACACTAATTGACCAAATATTTAATTAAAATGGTGAATAGTAGATACTAAAAGAATACCAATTGATTGATTTAATTTTAATAATTAATACTTAAAAATTTTAAGAAACCATTATATATAAAAGATAATTTATATAGTATAGATATAATTTTAATATTTGATATTGAAAATACTATAATTAATAATTATATAATAATTTTTTTTATGAGTTAAAATAAATATAAAGTGACATTAAAAAAATAAAAGTTAAAAATCATTTGGCCACATTTTAAAAAATATCATTAGAAGGAAAGAAGTTATAAATAAAATCCACTGAACATTTATATAAATGATTTTTTTCTCTTAACCCAATAACTCATTGGGCTCTTAGTCACTTAATCAATAAATTTTTAATTTTAATTTTTTTGCTTTATTAAATTTTTTAATCATTGTATTATAATCTTTTAACAATATTTTTAATTTTCAAGAATTTGTTTTAATATTTATATTTTTTATTTGGACATAATTATAAATACTAACATAATAATATTAGATCAAATTGTATACACTAATTGGTTTAACCTTAATAACATTATAAATACTAACATAATAACATTAGATCTAATTTTCAAATGTTCAATTAAATGTTGAATAGTAGAAATTAAAAGAGTACTAATTAATTAGTTTAACATTAATAATTAATACTTAAATTTTTATAAAATTATGATATGTAAAAGCTAATTTATATAATAATTGATATAATTTTAATATTTGATCATTTTGACTTTAAACATTAGATATAATCAATTAATCATATAATCGAATAATAATTATCCAATTATAATATTGAATATTGGACATTATTAAAAATAGTATCGATTATCATTCACCAAAAATATTTAATATGAATAATTGATCAATTATTTATCTTAGCCTTAATAGTTAGAAATTTTATGATACTATGACGTGTAAAAGCTAGTTTATATTAAACTATTTTGATCAATGTTCACAAGGGCGTAAGGCGCACTCTAGGCCCTTGAATTCTTATATTATCTAAGGCGCAAGACAAAAAAGGCTCACCTAAGTGAAGTAAGGCGCAATATGTATATGTTCGTGTTTTCGTACGTGTGTCTATGTATACATATAAAATAAACTTAAGATATATAATTATGATAATAAACTCTAAAGAGTAATCAAGTTTATCCTACAAAACATTAGATCTAATTGTATATTTAATGTGTTTCAAATTAATTTTATTTTATAATCCAGTTAAAAAATTCCCTTATTTTTATTGATAATACATTATTGATATAATTATATAATAATTATAAATACATTTTCATAAATAAAATATTTTATTTAAGAAAAAAATTATCATTTATTTATTTTTTAAATAAATTCATATAATTATAGTTCGGGTTTTTTCGGTTATAAATTCGATTTTTTACGGGTTTCGGATCAGATCAATCTCGAGCTCGAGTCGTAGCGGATTAAGGCTTTTACGGGTTCGGATTTTTCAGATTCAAATTTTCTCGAATTTGAATTTTATCAAATTCGAAATTTTTTGAGTCCGAAATTTTTCGAATTCGAATTTTTTCGAATTTGGACCTTTAACTTTTTTAGTCAATGCAAATTAAATTCAATCTCGAATCGGCTCAGATAAATTCTTGGATTTGAACCTGCTTTGCTAGCTCTAGTTTTGGAGAGCGGTTGTTGGATCATCTGCCGCTAGCGTTCTCAAGGAAAAAAAAAAAACGAAAGCAAAGCTTATTTTGAGGAAGTAGAAAGAAGTTCCCCAGCTGAAGGGGTGGTGAAGTTCTGCTTGTTTGGTAGTTTCAGACAAATAGGTGGGCTATTGGGATTTTCATAGGACCAAGGAGAAAAGTTATTTTATTGACGCAGACCTGTTCAAAAGTTAAATTATTTATCCAATTTGAATTGGATCGAGTTTCAGTAAAAATATTATAATCTGAATCAGTCCGAATTATTATTAATTAAATAAAAATATTTTTTTTATTTAAATTTATTATAAAATATATATTAATATAAAAAATTTAATATTTTTTTAAATAATAAAATGGGCTTTCGGGTTAGCCCGAATCCGATCTGAAACAAACTTGAATAAAAAAATATATTTTTTGGACCGCAACTCAACGCTACCCAACCCATGAACAAATCTGTTCTGGTTGAAGACAAGAAATTTACAAATTGAATAAGTAAAAATTATGGACATGTTCATAGTTGTTTTATTGGCACTCCATAGTTAAAGCCTACATAAGCACAAACATCATGTCTCCTAATATTAAGGAAACCAAACATGAACTAGATTGGGAGATTAAGCAAAACTTAATTACTAGTTGTGTCTCGTTGCTTTGAAATAAAGTAGGGTTATTTTATTCAAATTTCCATTATATGAGTTAATTTTTTATCAAATTGTCAAACATTTTATCATTTTCCTAAAAACATATTATATCTAAATTAAAAGTTTTTTTCTTATTTATTTTAGGAAAAGATATTCGAATTCATTGAACAGATATACTTAACATTAAATTAAATACTCATATGTTTAAAATTTTAAATTTAAGAGCCTAGATCCTTTATAATAATAAATCATTGTACTAAAAAGAAATGATACTTGAACATTTATGAATTCCTTAAATTTAATGCTGAAGTAATAACGTTGAATCCTAACTAGAGAATGAGAGTGATGTAATCATATGCTTAATGTCAAATTTTGAGATTTAGAAAGAGAAAAACTATTAATCTAACAATCCGTACTCCAAATCTGTGAATATGACTTGTCATTACAAAGAAAACACTAAATGAGCGCTTGGTTCGAGAAATATTACATTATTTTTTATAATAGAAATTTCCATACAAGATTATCAAGACACCTCACTACAAAAAACTCATTTTTATCAACATTTATAATTGTTAGTAAAATATGAAATTTCTGTCGATAATACTTCATTGATAAAATTTTCTATTACATACGAAAAATCCGTCGATAACTTTTTTTTTTTGACGTTTTTATTTTAAAAATCGAGAAATTTTTTGTTAACGGAATTTTCGTCGATAAAAATCTTAAACATAATTAATATGCCCGAAACTTTCCTCTTCTCCCTTTTTTTCTTCTCTTTTCTCCATTTTTTCTTTTTTCTTTCCTCTTCCCACCGACCATCTTCCCGACCGAACCTAGCCCACCCACCCGCTGTCGCTACGCCCAGTAATTCTCTTCTCTCTTCTCTTCATTAATATTTTAAAAATAATTCTATTTTGTTTTTTTCTACAAGGATTATGCATATCCAGGCAATGGTTGGATTGAACTTTTGCTTGTTAAAGCAAGAGACCTTGTAGCCGCTGATCTAAGGGGGACAAGCGATCCATACGTGAGGTTGCAATATGGAAATTTGAAGAGACGAACAAAGGTTTTGAGAAAAGATGATTTTGAAACAGTTGCTTTGCACTTTTGGCTCTGTCAAAAAGAGATTTGAATGATGCATGTTTATTATATTTTTAATTTTCCTTTGTTTCTTCTCAAATGTATTTCCTTTTGGTGGTTAATAACAATTACATGATCTTTCTCACCACTTCAATTTCATCCTTCATCAATACAGGCTGTATCTTTTCCCTTAAACTTCCCAAGAAATAACATAATGTTTGCAGTAACAATTGGCATGTGTAGTGTTGTATATTTATTTTGTATCCATATTCTGCAAATGAATTACTTATATTATAGAGCTCATCTGTTATCATTCAATTTTTTTCTGTTGTATCCTCTTTGGTTCTATAGTTTTTAACCGTTCCATGGATTGCCCTTCAGATTATGTACAAAACATTGAATCCTAAGTGGCATCAAACTTTGGAATTTATAATATTAGATAATTTATTTTATTTATCATGTGAAATAATTATATATTTTCGTTAAAATTATATAATTAAAAAAAAAAATTAATCCAAAAAAATAGTACCTACGGAATATTTCGGTAAAACATTATTATCGACGGAATATTCTATTGGTAATACTTTTACCGACAGATTTTTTTTTTTTTACGGATTTAATATCATCGACTTAATAATTATTGATGGAAGACAGACTTTTACCAACGAAATATTGCGTCAGTAAAAATCCGATTCCTTGTAGTGTTTGTTGGCATGCAAATAAGGTCTTCCCAAGAGTAAGTTGAAAGAGGTCGGGACATTAAGCACATGAAATTCAATGTTCTCCTTAATTGGCTTAATGGTGTATAAGAGGGTGACGGTCCCAAGAATGGGTCTGACTGTCTTATCATAGGCTCGGATACTTCGCTGAGAAGAGGTAAAGTCTTCTTTTCTCAACTTCAAGATATTCGTAGTCCTTAGGAGACAAACATTTACGGCTAAACCATTATCTTTAAGGACAAGGGTATGGTTTTGTTACAACATTCAATGGTTCTCGAAGATGACTCGCCCCTTCGACCGATAAGTCTTTGTCGAAGAACATGACCCCTTTTTTAGTAATAGTAGTTAGGATAACTACAAGATTAGATAGTGTGGTGTTTGTTGAAATGTTTTGCTCGCTTAAGGCTTCCAAGATTGCCTTGCGATGTTCATAGGATGACATTAACAAGCCCCAAATAGATAATTTGGCTTGGATATTCTTAAGCTAGGCCATGGCATCTTCTCCCTCTTTCAAAGCCTTTTCGTAGGATTTACCAAGCTTTAAGGATTCTCTTCCAAGCCAATCCCCTTCCAAGTAGGTTGGCTTGAATCCGTTTTTGTTGTCAATGCAACCTCAGTAAAAGTAGTAAAGAAATAAAAAAATTGGGAACAAAAATATCAACAAGAAAACGAAAGAAATCTCAAGAAAATGAATGAAAATAGAGAAGAAAAAAAACTCAAAAAACCCACAACTCACGCTATATTTACTAGCGTGAGTCGAGAAAATTTGCTAACGTATACCATAACCCTTATAGTTGAAAGATCTCGGTCATAGTATTTTTCGTACATAGGAAAAAAAATGGTTAGACAAAACTAGCCATTGCCCATTGGGATAAATAATATATGAATTTTCATATATGAATAATATGATCTCGCACCGATTTTACTTTATTATTGACTATTTAATAAACTCCAAAATGTGTTAATAATTCAAATACTATAAAATTTGTAATAAACAAAGTTACTTGTGCAATTAATATTAATCATAAAGCTTACTCCTATAGTTAATAATCATATGTATACGTGTGGTATACCTGTTAACACTACGTCAAATTTGACATATAATAGCATTTTGAAGTGCTGTAAAAATTATAAAAAAAAATCTGCTATAAGATAAGATAGCATTTTTTCATGTGTTGTATATGTGGTCGCAGCCTTATGTCTTTAGTAGCATTTTTACATATGTATAATAACACTTATCAAAATGCTGCTATTTCTACTTTATAACAGATTTTCAAGACCTTTTGCATACATTTTTCAATTGTTACAAAATATCTCAATGATAGCAATTATAAGTGCTACCAAAAATAGTTTTATATGATAACATATATAACAGCACATGTCAAATGCTTATAAAAGTTTTAAAAATGCTGTAATTATTGACCATTATAATATATAACAACAATATGCAAAATGCTGTCAAAGTGTTGCTTTTATTATTTTTAACAACATTTAAGAAATGTTATAACAAAAATGCTGTCTAAAACTAATTTTGGCGTAACGTAATTTTGAGTCAAATTTGAAAAGTCTGATCAATCCATTCCAATCTAAATTCGATCCAACTCGATTTGATAAAAAAATGACAATAACAACTTGTCCAATTGACAAGTCTAACGTGTGGTATAAAAGTGTAAATGAGTATACCACACAATAAAGCTGCTCATAGTTTGCAAGGGTATTTAATGAAAGCCATATGTCAATTACAATCAGGAATGTTTATTTTCATTTTCAAATGTAAAATGCTTTGTCGCGTAGATTTGGTGGCCAATAAGAAATAAAGTCGCCTTAGAGGTGGAGAACTAATAGCTTATACATACAACTATAATTCTTAAGTCAAAAAGTTGAAAAAAAAAATGTGGAAAATTAGTATACAAGATCCTATTGTTAAAAGTTTAAGTTTACATCTTCAAAGTTTCGAATTCCGAATGAGATTTATGAAATAATTACAAGAAGGTATCTCTCATTGTGTAACTTAATTTGACATATGCCAAAAGAAAAAAAAAATTCCTTAATTATATCGCTCTGATACCTATAAGAGAATAAAAGGTTTAGAAGGGTATTTTTATCTTTAGGATTGGAAGGTAACTTTTTATCTTTTATTATGTGAAACTTATTTAAGATTTTAAATTTCTTTTTAGATTTAATATGTGGTTTAATATTTAATTAGTTATTTATTTAATGAGACAATAAACAAATAAATAAAACAATGAAGTGAATGAATATTATTTTGTTAAGTTTTAATATGTAATAATATTATCTTTATCTATAATTATAGTTAACTATGTTTTTTTACCCGTGCTTTGCACGATTACCTTTTAAAAATACTTAAATAATAATACATATAATAGCATTCTAATACTGATTTTTTTTTTTTTTTTAACAAACAATTTGTTCATGCTAAGTTATTGAAATAAAAACTAAAAATGAAAACAAGTAAATTTTTAAGAAAACAAACAAATTAAAATAACAATTATATTGAAGGAAAAAAAAAAAAAAAAACAAATTCACCTCATATCTAACTATATAATAGCATGTTGTTCATAAAACAATAACTATATTATGAAACCTAAAAAATGAAAATGAAATATTAGTGGAGTAAAATCTGCATACTCGTTCACAATAAACATATTTATACATTAAATGTGGAAGATCGAAATTCACAGATGAATCAATGAATTCATAAAATATAAAAATATTTAAATTTATAAAATAACGTTTTGTGATTTTTTTTTGTCTCCTTATCATTTTAATAAAAATTAAGTGGATAAAATATTGAAAGATTGAAATTAATATAATAATGTTTTGTGGCTTGTTATCTTACTACCATTTTAATTAAATTAAGTGATAGAGAAATTTGAAAAAAAAAAAACTTTTTTAAATGTTTATTTGAAATAATTAATAAATAAAATATGAAAATATTAAGTTAATATGCTAACTTTCATATTTTACATTTTTATTAATACTAATCTGTTTTAACTTTTCATATTTTCCTTTTATTCATATTCTAACTTTTCATATTTTACCTTTTTATTAATACTAATCTATTAAAAATAATTAGTACTTGCAAATATTGACATTAATATGATAACTTTTCATATTTTACTTTTTATTTAATTTAATTTTGGGTTCCTTTTGATTGGACCAAGTACAATTTTAATTTTAATTTTAATTTAATTTGTGATTATTTGATTGATTTAAATTTATGAAATTGCTCTAAGAAATAATGAATAAAATGACAAATAAATTTTAATTAAATAAGTTGAATAATAAAATGTAATTATTTAAAAAATAACTCTTAAAATAAAAAATTTAGAAAAAGTTACAAATAGTAAATTTTCTAAATTATTTTATTTGAAAAACGACTAAGGATTTTACCAAAATTGTTTGGGGATTAATCCCAAAATTATTTTCATGAATGGGTTGATTTCAATTAATTGATTTTAATTAAAAATAAATCTTATTAAATATATCATGATTGCGAATAATTAAAAAATGTGAACGAATATATATTATGAATTAATTATTATTTTATATTAATATAATTATAAATATATTAAAATTATAAAACTTATAAAAAATCATTTTCAACTTTACGGGTTCTATTCTAGTTTACTTTTAAATATATAGATTAATTTCTTTAAAAAAATAGAGTAAATATATAAAAAATTTGATATTGAATTTTAGTCATATGATCATTTTTAATGAACTTAATTTTACATTTTATGTCATTTATTGTTGTTTTATAACTTTATTAATTCTTTTTTATAACGATGAAAGTTTTTAGTCCATAAATTGTGTTAAGAATATGTTACATATTTCATATTTTAATTAATTTTTAAATTATTTTTTAATAAATTTTAAAAAATATGTATTATTTTGTTAATCTCACTAATAAAATCTAAAAATTTAACTGACAATGAATGTAAGACTATGTTACATATTTCATATTTTAATTAATTTTTTAAATTATTTTTTAATAAATTTTAAAAAATATGTATTATTTTATTAATCTCACTAATAAAATCTAAAAATTTCACAACAATGAATGTATTTCGTTTTAAAAGAAACCGACATTCACTTTAAATCCACGGATCACTGTCTCTAGTCTTAGAGCATTGTTACACATAAAAAAATATTTTAAAAAAAAAATACTGATAACCTAACCTAAATAAAGACTTGTATAAGACAACAATAATCAATGGAAGTGAAATCTGCAACAGCAGCCAAAGTAGAAAATTTTTGTACTGGGCGGTGGGGGGTGACAGTTGAGGATTTCAACTAACAAAATACTGAGCATGGCGTACTAAGTCCACCACCACTCATCTGCCTTTCCTACCACCCTATATAGCCCCCCATAGCTTACCCTTTCTCACTGTCTTCTCCACAATTTCCACATTTCATTTTACAGTATACTCAAAACCTTCCTTATTGTAGCATATCCATGGCTGAAACCAAGAGGATCTGCACCTTTCTGCTAAGATTTATAGCCTTTGGCACCACACTATCAGCTGCAATTATAATGGTTTCAAGCCGTGAGAGAACTACTGTTTTGGCATTATCGTTCGAAGCCAAATACTCTGATACACCAGCATTTAAGTGAGTTTAAACTTCAATTAACTATAGTTAATTAATATTATCACAAAGGGAAATTACCATTCTATGATGTTAATGTGTGACTAAAGATGACTTGCTGTAGGTACTTTGTTATTGTAAATGCAATTGTAAGCATCTACGGGTTTTTACTTCTGTTTCTTCCATCAGAAAGCCTGCTATGGCGGTTAGTTGTTGCTTTGGATGTGGTAATTATTCAATATTATAGCTTTTCTTTAACACTTTTTCTTCCCTTTTTTTTTTAGCATGAGGAATTGAGGATATTCTACTACAATTGCTAACAAATACAGTGTTGTTTTGACAAGGTTTTCACCATGTTGCTTACCTCAAGCATTTCAGCGGCCTTGGCAATTGCTTATGTCGGCAAGAAAGGAAATCCTAATGCAGGTTGGCTACCAATCTGCGACCAAGTCACCAAGTACTGCAACCAAGTAAAAGGAGCATTAGTTGTTGGCTTCATCAGCGTCATTATCTACATGTTGCTCCTCCTCTACTCTATTCACAGAGTTCTAAACCCTCTTCTTGTTGAAAAGTCTTAATTAGGCTTTCTGTTTCATCTTGTTCCATCTTTTTTATTATTATTTTCACTTCAAATATCTTTTTGGCATAATAAACCTGCTGTGAATCCTCAGTCAGAATATTTTAGAATTGACATGATATATACTTGATCAGATTTGCACTATTCACTAGCTAGGAAGAGACAGGGTCTGTTTAAGAATGATCGGCTATGTATGTTGAAGATTTGAGGTTTAAGGTTGTTTCTTCTTAATTTGTAATCAACCTTTACTAATTAAAGAGGAATATAAGTGTATATATGACAAGATATTATACATCGTCAAGCAAGAAAGACACATTAATGAGCCATTAATTCAAAGTTGTATAACAAAGTGTCAAAAACTAGAAAGGAAAAGAAGGGTATGCAAATTAATGTGCCTTAAGGATAAAGTACAAAGTTTTTCTTAAAATTTACAGCATAAATCTAACATTCTTCCTTCATGACATTCTTTCGGGGATATAAAGCTCCCAACATATGCAATGCCTTTGCTGAGTTTTGGAAGGCCAGAAATCTTTTGTCTGCAGGGAATTCTCTTTTGTTTATTGAAATCATCAAACATCAGTAAGTCTCCATCTTTTGTGAGCTTTAATGGTAGAAGTGAAGAAACATGCATCTATCTCAGATGGTATCTGACTTTCGATACTCCAACCTAGTCCAAGATTCCCTAACACCATAAGTCTTCATCATCCACATGTTGAGCAATGAATCCTGTGATTTATCAAATATAACCAACACTCCCAGTTGCAACCATGAATAGTAGTAGCCCTTTTCGTTGATCAGTAAATTCCAAACCAGGGACTTCAAGCAGAGGAAGTGACAGGAGAATTGGATCCCAATTCTCGTCTTCAATTTTTAAAATGTACGAAATCTTATAACACAGGCATAGATAATTTATTTCATTACCGCATAAACACATATATAAAAAGAATAAAAAACAGATTACTTATTTGAAATTCCGACAAAATAAATTATGAACATTCTAGAATGGAAATTGACAACACTTACAGGTTAATCTGAATACAGAAAAGGATAATCGAGTCAAGGTTGGATCTCTGACCTTAAGACGATTATTGCCTGTCTCACAGGTGCTTACAATATGTTGCAATTCGTCTCCCAGGCCTCCTCGATTACGTTGCAGTCGAGAGCACACTCTTAGCAACAAGGCGAACTAGAAGAATGTTGGTCTCTCTCATAGAAGACACAAGAAAGAACAAGAGCAGAATAGTAAAAATAAGACATATTTTCGGTACTACTTAAATGACAGGCACTGCTCAGGTTATATAGAAAAAACGAAACCTGTTCGGACAAGACATGTTTGTTAGAAACAGACAGAACCGGTTCGGTCAGACATAATTTTTGGATCAAAAAATCTGTCCGAACAGACATGTCTCAATCAGACAGTCCCTTGGTTGGTTGGCAGCACTGATTCGGTAGGACCGAACAGTCATCTAGGATGGGTTGTACCCGTTCGGTTTGGACAGAAAAACATGTCGGTTGGGCAGTAAAAAATTAATTACTGACCCAAACCCGACCCGACCCAGCCTAAGCCCGGCCCGGCGGCGCGCGTGTGGTCCAGTCCAAGTTATGTAGGTCGTCACCCACCACAAAACTTGGGTGCCCCTTGGGACCCAACCCCTCATGGAAACAAGGCTTATAAATACCACAAGCTTAAGCCTTTGGTCATCCTATGTGGGATTCCACACCAATCACTAACATCAACCAATTTTCTTCCTCTTCAAGTGGGTACTTAGAGATTAAATTCTCATTCAAACACAATATCAATTGTGTACATAAAATATGCACCGTGCATCTGCTTACGACAACCTATGTATTAATATACGTATTTCGTATTTATAGACCAAATAATATATTGATATCCAACAATCCCCCACGTGAATGGAAATTATCTGATTAAAACGACGAACTGATTCGGAATATGAGAAAATATAACCTTGAAGAGTTATTGCATTAAGATAGGTAGCTTTTGGCTTTGAACCTTCCACAATGACAACTATCGAATTTACTCGGCTAACTAGTGAACATGATGTCTTGAACTATTCAGCCTTTCGTGTAAACCACAGACAATAGGTACTACACAATTCCCCTCAAACATCTTCGATTCTCACAGTTGTGTCCATTTTGGCCCTAAACACTTCCTGGTTTCTATGAGTACTCTAGAGAATTTAGCCTGATCAATTCTCATAGAAATGACCACATTTCTTACTCATAATAGGTGATTGCTTATTAAGAGTATCCTGCAATATCCTACTTGGTTTTATCAAGCTAGAAGAATCATTAAAAGCATAGCTTATCCTATCCTTTTTGCAGGCAGCATCATTTCATCATAAGAATGGATAAGAGAGTTAACTCTTTTAGTGCTCATACTAAGTTAACATAATTCGGTTGTCCCTTTGAACCTAGATCTTGGATCTCCAGTCAACTAGGTTGGGTTGCCATTATGTAACTTTAATTTATAGGCTTAAAACACATTCCCCTCGATGATCTACTCTCTTATTAAACCTTTCTTAAGTGGATCCACAACATTATCTTTTGATTTTACATAATGAATAGAGATAATCCCATTTGAGAGCAATTGTCTAACGGTATTGTGTCTTCGACGAATGTGTCGAGATTTACCTTTATACAAACTACTCTGTGCCCTACCAATTACAGATTGGCAATCGCAATGTATACAAATTGCAGGCACAGGTTTCGGCCAACTTAGAATATCTTCTAAACTTTCGAAGCCATTTCGCTTCTTCTCCAGCTTTGTCTAAAGTTAAAAATTCAGATTTCGTGGTGGATCTGACAATACACTTTTGTTTAGAAGATTTCCAAAACACTACAGCTTCTCCAATAATAAAGATAAATCTGTTAGTGGATTTGAAATTTTTAGTACTGAATATCCATTTTGATCTGGATATCTTGTATAGTGCAGTCCATAACTTTAGGTGTATCTCAAATTTTTGAGTTCCCTTACTATGGCCTTCGAGTGATCCTTTCCAGGATTACTTGTCTATCTCCTCAGTTTGCTAACTGAGTATGCTATGTCTTTTCATTCATTTACAACCTAATGGTTTGCTTCCAGGGTCCGTACCACTCTTGGCACTATCAGGTTTCACAGATCCCAAGGACAAGATCTTATCCTCCGCTCCACAACGGGATAGTCATGGTAGCACCTAGGCCTGCCGATACCATACCATGACTCTCTTCCCTACTAACTATGTCGATATCCTCATCGACACCAAAATCACACCCGAGTACCCTTGTTGCACAAAGTTGACATGTTCTCACATGTCCTTCTCTTGCCCTCAAGGACTAGAGGATGATCCCATACAGTTTTAGGTCCTATTATGACCTTTATATGCGGAGGATCCGATACCTTTGCAAGACACCCCCACACTTTCGTGTAATTGTAGGATGGTTTTTGACCCTTCCATAATTCATACGGTGTCTTGTCTGATTACTTGTGAGATACTTTAATTAAAATATAATTAGCTATTAAATAGCCTCCCCCACAAGTTCTGAGGTAACCCTGAACTAATCAACAAAGCATTCATCATTTCTTTCAACGTTCAGTTCTTGCGTTCTACAATACCGTATTATTGAGGTGAATAAGGAGCAGTGGTTTAATGGATGAAACCATTTTTTTAACAGAATTCATTAAACATTGAATCATATTCACCACCCCTATCACTCCTTATTTTCTTGCTTAGTTGATTTTCGACCTCATTTTTTTAAAGAGCTTAAAAGCTTTCAAGGTCTCGTCTTTGCTTCTTAGCAAATAGACATAACATTATCTTGTGCTATCATTAATAAAAGTAATGAGATACTTTTTACCATCTCTAGTTTGCACAAAATTTTAAGTCACAAATATCAATGTAAATTAAGTCTAGAGGTTCACTACTTCTTTCTACCGAATAGAAATGAGCCTTAGCCAATTTAGATTCCACACAAATTTCACATTTGTGATTTTTATCAATAACAATTTGCGGAAGCAAATTTAAATCCAAATTGTTGATTCTTTGCAAGATCTTGTAATTTACATGACCTAATCTACCATGCCATACGTTAGAGGATACCACCAAATAAACAGAAGAAATAATCTAATTATTATTTATGTTCTTTGGCACAACAATTACATTGAGCTTAAAAAACCCATCACATAAATATCCTCTACTCACAAACATACCACTTTTGGTCAGTACAAATTTATCAGACTCAAATACGAGTCTAAACCCGTTCTTGCTCAATAGAGAGCCGAAAACCAAATTCTTACGAATTTCAAGAATATGAATCACATGTCATAACGTGCCAAATGCGAATTTAGCAAGCTAGACACAAACATGGAGTCGTCACTAATCATCTAACTAGGTGTGATTAGTCACCTTTATGAATCTATCCTTTTTAAACTTATCCTAAGCTTGACTAAGGCACCAAAAAGAATAGGTTCTGATCTACGTTTTAGAACAAGGTTCGGGAGTTCGGTTACGTGCGGGGAAAGCTTAGCACCCCCACAACACCTATCCTAAAGACAGTACTACATCAATCACATGTTATTCTAAATCGGTCATATCTAAATGGTCTTAATTAGTTCACCTAAGTCAAATTTTTATTTCCTAATCATGCAAAGTAACCAAAAATAATAAAATAAAATAAATCACCAAATCATGCCATCAATAAAAAATATATATAATAAAAACTTAATCATGTCCCTAAAAATAAAAATAATAATAAAAAAAAAAACCTAAAGATGCTCCTAAAAAGTAAAAATAATAAAAAACTAAACATGCTCCTAAAAAATAAAAATAATAAAAAACCTAAGCATGCTCCTAAAAAATAAAAAAAAAAACCAAAACATGCTCCTAAAAAAATAAAAATAATAAAAAAACCTAAACATGCTCCTAAAAAATAAAAAATAATAAAATATCATAAAAAATTCTTAAACATGCAAAACCTAAAAATATCATAAAATAAAAAACCCAATCATGCTTTCGAAACAAATAAAATAAAATAAAAACCTAATTCATGCTTCTAAAAAATAAAAATAAAAACCTAATTCATGCTTCTAAAAATAAAAGAAATAACAACCTAAACATGTTTCTAAAAATAAAATAAAATAATAACCTAAATCATGCTTCTATATAAAATGAAATAATAACCTAAATCATGCATATCTAAAATAAATAATAAAAAACCTAAATCATACTTATCTAAAATAAATAAACAAAATAACCTAAATCATAAAATAAAAAAAAATAATAATCATGCTTTTTTCTAAAAATAAAAATAAACCTAACATGCAAATTCTAAAAAAAAAAACCTAAATCATCAGAAAAAATAATTAATCTTAAAATCACCTGCAAAAATCAAAACTAGAAAAACTAAAATTAGTCCAAAATAATAAATAATATAGTAAAATATCATGCAATTAAATTAAACAAATATAAATAAATATGTAAAAAAAAAATTAAATTAAATTAAATCAGAAAATAAAATGGTAGGATAAAAGAAAAGCAAATTTTTTTTTGTATTTCACTTCTTTACCTCTTTTTTTTTATATAAAAAAAAAAGTTCTTCTCCTTCAAATTTTCTCTCAACCTCAAGAACAGAAGATGAACCCAGATTTCGGCCACCGTTCTTCACCAAACCCAGATTCCATCCACCACTACCGTCGTCCGCCGCCGTCTGTTGAGCTCGAAAAAATCCTAAAAAATCACTGAAAAATTCCTCTCGATCTCCTCTACCCAAAAATTAACCTAGTTTCGTCCGAATCGCACCCAAATAGCCTAGATCTAAACCTAAATCGCGACCTTCTAACCCACCCGATCTCCTCCGGTGGCCGTTCGGTGACCACCAAAGCTCCAATTGAATACTCATATCCTTCTTTCCTATGAACCCACTTTTGGATTTCAACAAATAACTAACCAAACCCTAAATCTCCCAAAATTTCAAAAATCAAAAACCCCAAATTCTACTGCCTTTGAGTTTCGAAACTCTTAGTAGTAGTCTAATAATCCCAAAATCCCTTCCCTTTGTCCTTTTCTGGTGTTGAACCCACGGTCGTTTATATAGAAAGAAATCAAAAGAGTTCTAACTCATTTCAATTATGAGTTCTCATCTTAATCCGAAAGTTCACCCTCATCTGAGTCAAAGTTTGATCTAGGAAGGAGTTTAGATTCAAGCCAACCTTGTTTCTTTTTCCTTTTTTTATTTTGTCAATTTTCAATTTTTAATTTTCTCTTTTCAATTTTCTCTTTTCTCTTTTTTTTTTTGTTTTTGTTTTTGTTTTTTGTTTTCACTTTTTTTTAATTAATTCAGAAAATAAATATAAATTAAAAATAATTAAACAATTAAAAATTAAAAATAACAATAAACCTGAATAAAATTCGGTGTCTACAGTTGCCCCTCTTTGTGCATTCCCTGAGAAACAGGGGATGTGCAAAGACGTAGACACCTTACATACTTTCAAAACACTAAATCAAATCTCATCATAGAAATGCTCTTCTACCTGAGGCATAAACTTTAAATATCCAAACGAAGAAAAACTCCTCTCAACGAGGCATCAACTTTAAATATCAAACGATAAAAAAACTCCTACCAGCGAGACATCAACTTTAAATATCAAATGATAAAAAAAACTTACCAGCGAAGCATCAACTTTAAATACCAAACGATGAAAAAAACTCCTACCAACAAGGCATCAACTTTAAATATCAAACGATAAAAAACTCCTACCAGCGAGGCATCAACTTTAAATACCAAACGATGAAAAAATCCTACCAACGAGGCATCAACTTTAAATATCAAACGATAAAAAAAGCTCTTACCAACGAGGCATCAACTTTAAATATCAAACGATGAAAAAAACTCCTACAAATGAGGCATCAATTTTAAATATCAAACGATAAAAAACTCTTACCAGCGAGGCATTAACTTGAAATATCAAACAATGAAAAAAACTCCTACCAACGAGGCATCAACTTTAAATATCAAATGATAAAAAAAACTCATACTAGAGAGGCATCAACTTTAAATATCAAACGATAAAAAAACTCCTACCAGCGAGGCATCAACTTTAAATTCCCAACGAAGAAAAACTCCTTCTAACGAGGCATCAACTTTAAAATTTTCCAATGAAATTCGTAAACTCTCGAAGACAAAACATTCCTTCAAAAATAATGTCAAGAATCTTTCCTTGAATCTCAAAAGAAGTTGCTAACCTTGCAAATTGAAATTCGAAATTGAAATTATGTTGAATATTTGCAAAAACCCTTCTTGAATGCAATGCATGAATACAATGCAATGAATGAAATACAAATGCATATCATGTAATGGATGTCATGAATGCACTGTACTAAATAATACCAACTCCCTGAATCTATAATCAAGAAAAAGGTTCTCAAGCTCATTATTCATCCTTGTCTGTACTTGACTTCAAACTGGTAGAGTGAATCTTACTGTCTCTTTCCTTTTCAAAAATTTGCTGAATGTAAACAATTTTCTTCTTCAAAAGTTTCAAAACAACAATCAATCCATGTCTCATCATATGTCAGCTTAACCAGGTTTAATATCTCATCATAGAAATTCTCATCACAAAAATTCTCACTTTTAATATTCTCATCCTATCTCCCTACTTTTCTGTTCAATTATCCATAGATTTCTCATAAAAATAAATGCAGGGATCTCTTAAAATTATCATTCCAATTTATCAATCATTATTCTAATTCCATAGCAAATGCAATGCATGATGCATTCCCTCTATTCAATGCAAAGGTAATCAAATTGAGAATAACAAATGGTGAAAGGCAAGATAATCTGGAAAAGAAAGGTCTTTATTAACAAAAAGAATTCATCTTGAAGAAATATAAGAACATATCAAAGGTTTATCACAAAGATGTTGGGATAGCAAATCAGTATCCAAACAAATGAATACTCAAACAATCTTAACAATTCGTTCAAAATTCTCTTTCCAAAACCAATCCCATCGGTATCTTCAATTTTTCAGCGTTCGTCAGACTAAACATTGCTCCCATCCTTACGAGACTTCCTAAATGACGCTGTTCCTCCTCATATCTAAACTGCCCTTTCGAGTTTTCAACTTAGACATCCCCTAATGACCCAAATCGCCCTTTGCGGGTTTTCAATTTGAGTCCTCATTTTTCTTTCTTTCTTTTTTATTTTTTTATTTTTTTTTCAAGCAAAATATTTCATCACAGCTTCTGAATTAATTGGGTTCGGCAAAACATCCCCATCTATTTCAGTCAAAATCAAAGCTTCACCTGAGAAAGCTTTTTTCACCACATATAGACCCTCCCAATTCGGCGTCCATTTCCCTCGATGATCATGCTGATACGAAAGAATCTTTTTCAAGACCAACTTTCCCTCCTTGAAATATCTGGGATGGACTCTCTTATCATGTCCTCGCATCATTCGTTTCTAATACAACTGACCATGACAAAGCGCTGTAAGTCTCTTCTCTTCAATAAGATTCAACTGCTCAAAATGATCTCGTACCCATTTTTCTTCTTCCAATTCAACCTCTTTCAGCACCCTTAAAGAAGGAATCTCTACCTCAACAGACAACACAGCCTCCATTTCGTACACTAACGAAAACGGGGTTGCCCCTGTGGATGTGCGAACCGAAGTTCTATAAACATGTAGAGCAAAAAGAAACTTCTCATGCCAATCTTTGTAGACATCAGTCATCTTCTCTACAATCTTCTTATTGGCTGCTTCCACTGCACCATTCATCTTGGGACGGTATGGCGCTGATTTGTGATGTTTGATCTTGAATTGTTCACAAACTTCCTTCAACATCTTGCTATTCAAATTACGGGCATTATCAGAAATGGTTCTCTTCGATAGTCCATATTGACAAATTATCTATTTCTTTATGAACTTGCAAACCACTGCTCGAGTTACACTTGCATATGAGGCCGCTTCTACCCATTTCGTGAAATAATCAATCATCACAAAAATGAATCGGTGCCCATTCGTTGCCTTCGGGGTGATAGGTCCAATCACATCTATGCCCCACATTGAGAATGGCCATGGAGGTGCCAAAACATGCAATTCATTCTAAGGAGCATTAATCTTATCTGCATAGATCTAACATTTATGACATTTTCGGGCATAATCAATATAGTCTTTCTCCATTATCAACCAATAATAACCCGCCCTAATTATCTGCCTAACCATCATGTGACCATTCGCATGTGCCCCACAGATTCCATCATGCACTTCTTCCAATATCTTCTTTGCTTCTATAGCATCAACACACCTCAAAAGAACTTGATCCCGACTCCTCTTGTACAATATTTCTCCATCAAGGAAGAAACCCATAGCCAATCTTCGGATGAGTCGTTTATCATTATTCGAGGCGTGTTCTGGGTATCGCTGATATTTGATGTATTGCATGATGTCAAAATACCAAGGCTGACCATCAACTTCTTCTTCAACATCTAAACAATGTGCCGGAGACCCCTTCATATCCAACTTTATTGGTTGAATCTCGGCATTCTCATCTAACTTAAACATCGCAGCTAAAGTGGCTAAAGCATCAGCCATCTGATTTTCCTCTCGGGGCAAATGTTGAAACTGAATCTTCTCAATGCTTGATTAATTCAGTTGTGTATTTCTGGTATAGAATCAATTTCGAATCCCTTGTCTCTCGTTCCCCCTTCAACTGATAAATAACTAGAGCCGAATCACCATATACCTACAACACATCAATTTTTCTTTCAATCGCTGCATGCAAGCCCATGACGCATGCCTTATACTCAGCTATATTGTTGGTGCAATTAAAATCCAATCGTGCAGTAATCGGATAATATTGACCATCTGGGGATATAAAAACTACCCCAATTCCATGTCCAAAAGCATCAGAAGCTCCATTAAAGAACATCTTCCAGGGTTTTTCTTCACATTCTTCATCATCTCCCTCTAAAACGGCCATCAAATCTTCATCCGAAAAATCAAACAACATTGGCTCATATTCCTCAAAAGCCCGATCTGCCAGGAATTCTGCTATCACACTTCCCTATATTGTTTTTTGAGTCACATAAACAATGTCATATTCAGACAAAGTGACCTACAATCTTGCAAATCTTCCTGATATCGAAGGTTTCTCAAAAATGTACTTCAAAGGATCTAGCATTGCTATAAGCCAAGTTGTATTTATAACATGTACTGTTTGAGTCTGTGAGCTGTCCATGCTAGAGGGCAACACATCTTTTCTAGTGATGAGTATCTAGATTCATAATCAGTGCACTTTTTACTCAGATAATAAATGGCATGCTCTTTATTTCTTGTTTCACCCCAGAAAACATCCCATAGATTTCTCAAACACCGTCAAATACAGAATCAATGGCTTCCCTAAAATCGGAGGAACCAACGCTGGAGGATTCGATAGGTATTCTTTAACTTTATCAAAAGCTCCCTGACATTCTTTAGTCCATTCACCAGTATCATGCTTGCGAAGAAGCTTGAAGATAGGATCACATTTCAAAGTGGGTTGGGAAATAAAACGTGCTATGTAGTTCAACCTTCCCAAGAAGCCTCTCACTTTTTTTTTTTGCGAATGAGGGGGAGACAAATTCTGAATCGCCCATACTTTTTCAGGATCCACTTCAATTACTCTATCACTAACCACAAAACCCAACAACTTGCCGGACTTGACACCAAACGTGCACTTGGCAAGATTCAATCTCAGCTGGAACTTCTTCAATCTCTCAAACAACTTCCTGAGATTAAATAAATGATCTTCCCCCTCACGGGATTTTGCGATCATGTCATCCACAGACACCTCAATCTCTTTATGCATCATATCATGGAACAGGGTCACTATGGCCTTTTGGTAAGTAGCTCTAGCATTTTCAACATAAAGGCATGACTTTATAACAAAAGGTCCCCACATTGTAACAAATGTGGTTTTCTCTATATCCTTCGGAGCCATCTTAATCTGGTTATACCCTGAAAAACCATCCATGAATGAAATGTGGAATGTCTAGTAGTGTTATCTATGAGGGTGTCAACGTGAGGCAAAGGAAAGTTATCCTTCGGACTTGCCTTGTTCAAATCTCGATAATCTACGCACATTCTCTCTTTCCCATCTTTCTTAGGAACTGGGACTATGTTGGCTACCCACTCCATGTATTTAGCTACCTCCAAAAAACCTGCATCAAACTATTTTTTCACTTCCTCTTTAATCTTCAACAGTATTTCTGGCTTCATTCATCTCAATTTCTGTTGTACCGGTTTGCATTCTGGTCTCAAAGGCAATTTGTGCTCCACAATATTTGTATCCAAACCCGACATTTCTTTGTATGACCAAGCGAACACATCCACAAATTCTCTAAGCAGCTCTTCTAATCTTTTCTTTTGAGCAGGCAGCAATGATGAGCCAATTTTCACTTCTTTTCTATTTTCCCCATCTCCCAAAATTAATCATCTTAGTAACCTCTTGATGTGGCTCAATCAGTTTCTTTTCTTGTTCCATTAATCTCATTAAATCTAGAGACAAAGTATAATCATCTGAATCCTCTTCGTTATCAAATTCACCGACATGAACTGAGTTTTCAAAATTGAATCCCAAACTATTGTTATGATTGTCTTTGTATTCATTACTTGGAATCTTGAAATTGAATGGAATTAAAGAACATGTATTGGTATATGAAGAAAGAATGACAATAATGAAAGAAGAAAGAAAAATGGCAATAATGAATGAAAGAAGGAATGAAAATGCATCTCGTTCTTATTTTATTAAAATAATAAGAAATAAATTAGCCCATACATAAAAGACCATCCCTAATGCCCTTGGGCATGAGCAACTAGGGACTTGACTCACTGCATTACATTTTATGAGGTTCAAGGATAACCGACAGTTTGATCATTTTCCAATTACCCAGCTCCATTTCTGGTGGGCATGGGTATACCACCAACTCTCCTTCACTATTAGATTCCACTTCTCCCTTCTCTACATTTTGAATAAAAAGCCCAGAAAATGCTTCCTCTAAGTTCAGTGGAGGCGCATCTGGATAAATACATCCTCCTGAATGAAAAGTGGAGTAAAGATAAGGAATAACCATCTTGCTCGGCTCCCATTCATAGCCCATCACACGAGCCATCCTTTTTTTTTCTCTTTTCAACTTCAATCATCTCTCTATCCTTCCTAGTAGGCTTATAACTTACCCCAAACCTTTCCTTGTTTCCTCGTATAATTAGCATCTCCTGATCCCTTGGAGATGCTTTCCCAATCCAAAACCAACTCGCCAACCCATTCCAATAGTCTATTTGAACAACATGCTAACCATTCGAGAAAAATGCAGAGTAGGCACTTTTGACCCTTCACTCACATATGTCGCATTCGCAAAATCAAAAACGAACAATCCAGTGCTTCATCAGCCGCTTTCACATAAGACGTAGTTGGGGACTTAGTTACCAACAACTCCTCTTTCCCATTAACACAAACAAGATAATCCTTCACAATGAACTTGATTTTTTGATGCAACGATGATGGGACTGCTCCTGCCATGTGAATCCATGGCCTTCCTAACAAACAACTGTAAGATGGTGAGATCTCCATAACCTGAAATTTTATGTTGAAAGTGCAAGGCCCAATCTGCAAAAGCATCTCAATATCCCCCAAAACTGCTTGACAGGTTCCATCGAAAGCCCTCACAATCATGTGACTATGTTGGCGATGAGACACATCAATCGGTAGCTTGGACAATGTAGACATTGGCATGACGTTAATAAAAGAACCATTATCTATAAGAACTTTGGCCATCACATGACTCTTACATTTGACCGTGATATGAAGGGCTTTGGTACTACCCCTACCTTCCGAAGGGATTTCGTCATAATTGAAGGTTATGAAATTGGTAGCTACTAGATTCCCTGCAATGTGATCCATATTCTCAACAGAAATGTTATGAGCCACATATGCCTTATTCAGCACTTTCAACAATGCCTCCCTATGAGGCTCAGAATTCAACAAAAAAGACAACAGTGAAATTCGAGCTGGCATCTTATTCAACTGTTCCACCATGCTGTACTCACTATGTTTTATCAACTTCAAAAACTCATAAGCTTCTCTCTTTGTCACCGGCTTCTTATACTCCACATCCTGAACCACCAACGGGTTCGTCTTATTTCCTGACTCTTCAATCTCTTGTCCTTCTTTTGCTTTCCCTTTCTTGTCCTTTTCGAACATTTCGAGCGAATAACAACGCCCACTCCTGGTCACACCCCCTACTTCAGTCAAATTTGTTGTCTTGGCAGTTTCAGAATTAATCACAACTGAACCACCTTGCGGGTCTCTGGTTATGACAACGCATCCATATCTCCATGGTACTGCCTTATCATTTCGATATGGGAATGAGCTTGGGATATTGATCGTAACAACAAGCTTCTTAACACCAACCGGCTTCTCGTTTTCAATCTGGCTTTTCTTTTTCTCATAAAAGAAAGTTATTGGTTTCACCACAGGCAATGGAGATTCTTCAATCACAACATTAATCTTATTTGCCCCAAATTCTTCATAGAACTCAATCTGGGAGAAATCCATCAATTTCTACAATTCCCGTCGAAAATTAACATAATTCTGAACAGAATGACCAACTGCCCCCTATGATACTTGCAAGTTTTACTTGGGTCATACATGTCATGATGATTATTCAAAATGGTCGACACAAGGCGAATCATATAGGCTTCGACAAAAATACCAAAAATGTAATCCATTGAAGTCGTGACCTCATCCATATTTCTCTTAACGATGGTGACCTTACCATCCCCCAAAGCATTGACTGTTGGTCCAATATGATTCGATAAAGGATTATCGCTAACATTTGGCCCACCCTTTTCTTCAAAGTTGATCAGACTAGCCTTAACAAGGCTTTGCACCTTACGTTTCAATGTAGTGCAATTTTCGGTGGAATGCCCAATATTCCCTTAATGGTAGTCACATATGGAATGTGGATCATACCACCTGGGATATGGTGGTTTCAAGGGCTCCAAGTGTACCAGCGCAACCAAATGATTCTTGATAAGGTCTGGGAACAGGTCTGCATATGACATGGGAATCGGATCTATACGTGTTCTTTCTTGGCCACCTCTTGGGTTGTTCGTGGGCTGATTGGTTTGTATTGGTGGTCTGACTGGAGGGACTAATGGTCTGGGGTAAAAGTTTGGTTGGAATGCTTGTGGTGGCGCGGGTGGATAAGCATATGGGCCAGGGTTAATGGTATTGATACTCGGGTACTACGGCTGGTACATGGGTTGTGAAAAATACGAACGTAACCTCCCATTTGTTGCCCTCCATATGCAACAGTCTGGACATCAGCTTCCTTCTTCTTGAAAGTAAAAATCTTCTTAACAGTGGACTCCCATCCTTCAATCTTACCATTCTTGATGGCGTTCTCTATAATTTCCCCAGAAATTACCATATCAGCGAAGTTCTTGGTGGCGCTCCCAATCATCTTGTCATAGTATGGGGCCTTAAGAGTACTTACAAACAGCACCGTAGTCTCTTTATCAATCAAGGGTGGTTGGATCTGGGCAGCAATATCCCTCCACCTCTGAGCATAGTCCTTAAAACTTTCAGTGGACTTTTTCTCCATATTTTGCAGAGACAAATGATCTGGGGCCATGTCGACGATATGCTTATACTGGTTGATGAATGCCTTGGCCAACTCCTTCCAAGTACGAACCCGATTCTTATCGAGTTGAACATACCACCTGGCAGCGGAACCTATAAGAATATTCTGAAAGACATGAACCAGCAACTTGTCATCCTTGGTGTGAGCGGCCATTTTTCAGCAGTACATGGTAATGTGGGATATGGGGCATTTGGACCCGTCAAAATTTTCAAAATCTGGTGCCTTGAACTTCGGTGGAATTATCACATCTGGGACCAAACAAAGCCCCTCAGCATCCATGGAACCATAAAAGTCTAACCCCTCAACAGCCTGAAGTCTCTCTTCTATCAGCTTCATTTTTCGAGATTCAATCTCTTCTGTTACTTTCAGCTTCTCCTGTTCTTAGGATCATCTAAGTTTGGGATTAAAATCGGATCCGTCTTTACTCCAAGAGCAGGAATAGTGTATCTTTGGACCTGAGGTTGAACGTATGGATAAGTGAATCCTCCCATGAATGGCATCTGTCATGACTGTTCCTGTTGGGACATTTGAACTTGAGACTGAAAGCGTGGTGGATACGAAGATTCCCCCACATTGTGATTCTTCCCCTGAGAACCGAACTCATCTGCTTTATCCTTCCCTTTCATACTTTTCATCATTTCTAGTAAAGCGCCCAACTGCTCCCTAATCTCATCTTGGGCTTGTTCTACCTTATCTAATCTCGAAGCTTGTTCTTCGACAATTAATCTAGGTTTTGACCTGGTATTATAAGAATGTCGAGCGGACTGTTGCGAAGATTCTGATTCTCGAGCTATCCTTTAACCTTTATTTATCAAAATTTTCAAAATTAGGATATTGTATTACTTAGCAAAAAATTTGATCATGAAAACAAACTTGTATGATGATGATAATGCATGTATGGAGGACTATTCGCCACATAACAATCGTTTAATAAAAGAAATCTTAATAGAATCTGTCACTAATATCGATAAAAATCCCATAAAAATAAAGAAAATCTTAAATTAAAACCAAAAAAAATCATAAAAATCCTAAAAACATGAAAATCTCAAAAATCCTAACAACATGAAAGTCTAAAAAATCCTTAGAATCTAAAAGGTCCTAAAAATGTGACGATGAAAACCCTAAGCAGTAATGCCTCCAGAGAAACTTCATGGTCGTCGATAGTGAGCTTGAGCCTCTTCCAAAAGCTTGAACAAAAGCTAGCCATTTGGATAGAAAGGATATACCCCCGTCTTTAACTCTTCAATTCTGTCATTTATTTCTTCGGCCTTACGGGCTGCCACATTAAACTGGTCAAACATATTCTTCAAAAGGTTTGATATTCTCAACTCTGTATTCCGAAACTGTTCACATTTGACCTCTGATGTCATCAAGTTCTCAAACAAATCTTGGCATTCTTCTTCCCACTTCATACATTCAGATCGTAACTTGTCAATTTCTTCTTCCATCTGTACAAGCTCAGAATTGTTGAATGTAGATGTCTCATCCAACTCCTTGAAAGATGTTTTCCATGTGTTGTAGTTTTGCTTGAGTTTTTTAATTCTCCTATCATGTCCAATCAAGTTGTCTTCCAGTTTTCTAATATCCACTCGCAGTTTCTCGAACTTTCCATCACGTTTTGCTAGATCTTCTTCCAGTTTCCTTACTTTAGCTTGAAGTTTCTGATTTTCTTGCCCTAGTTCATCATTCTCTTCACGCAATTTTCTCTTAGCTAGTTCTATCTTCAACATGGGATCTGCTGGTGGAATTCAGGTTAAACTGTTAGAACTATCTTCTTGAAAGAACACAACATCTTTAGCTCATCTGGCATGCCATACTGAATACTCAGGTGAAGTGCTATATGTGAACTTCCCGCTACCTACTCTAAATGTTTGCTTCCACGCCTTAGCAACTTCTTGTCTCTTCTTTTGAGTAGGAGAACTCACACTAATTAAGCCCTTTAGTCATTGGTATGAACTGTTCATACCCTCCTTGTCTTCGAACTAAAATGGGAGCGTAACTAATAGCCTCCTATAAGCCTGGAAGAGGTACCCATGGTTGATCCCCACATTCGTACAACATTGAATCATGACGCATCCAAAGGGCTTTCCAAACAACTTCTTGACTTGTAAGCTTTCCTAAAAACAAAACCCAATCATTCTTGGACTTAGGTTCGGGCCATGTACTTTCGTAAAACTCCTTGATAGGAATGCTGGTGGTGAAGTATGGCTTTCGAAACCTTGACTTTTTACATTCAAAATGGCTCTTCATCGAAAGATATAACAATTGCACGCACCCAGTAACACATCCTTTCCCGGTTTGTCGATAATAATTCAGAGATCTTATAGTTTCTGCCAGAATGGTTGGAGTTGTATTAAACTTGTACTTCATTTGATCAATTAGGCCCACTACATTCAATTCAACATGTCCCAAAACTTTAGGAAAAATCATCATTTCATATATAACCAGTGCCATGATGTCAATGCATTTTTCATCATTTGGGTGCTTCTTGATAAAACTGCAGAAAAAGCTTTCACGAATGCAATTATTTTTACCCTTCACAGTTATATGACGCTCAATTTCTAGTATGCTAATCCCCATCAACTCAGCCAGCCTCTTGTGGTAGACTTTTTTATTCTTCAAAAAGATCTAATCAGGCCTTGAATAATCTAAACAGAGCAATACTCAGTACTCCTCAATTGTAGGTACCATATCTACTTCATTAAAAACAAAGCATCGGTAAGAAAGGTCCCAAAATTGCATTATGGCCCTGACCAAGTTTTTATCTATCTCAACCGGGAGAAGTAGGGCTATGTCACCATATTTATTCGAAAACCCCTCTTGTCTGGCCTCGTCCCATGATTTCCAAATGTTGATCAAGTCGATGAAGTCATTCTGTGTGAGATCCAAATTAATTCTTCGAGGAGAGTAGAAACATAGCCTGTCGGTAAACAATCCCATGTTTCTTGCTGAACTTCTTCGGACCTAGCCTTCAAGCTAATTGACGACTCGAACTTTACAACTACTGGGCTTTCCATGGATAATGTGAAGATTGGATTTATCAAGCAACTGCTATGTGGCATAATATTCCTATGATGATGCAAATGTAATAAGAAGAAAGAAAGAAAGAAAGCAAATAGTCAGTATAATTATATAACAGATAAATAAAGGAAATAAACAAAATAAAAATTTAAAATGTGAGACAAAGGTAAAATGTGTCCCTTCATGTGTCCTAATTTGGGTTATCCTCTATGAAATAGGTGGACATGGCTCTAACTTAGGCTGTGCTCTTATGTGTTATCTATATGCTGGGTTTTAAGATACTGGACATCTAAAAGGTCCCCAAGTTGCTCCTTAACTTCATCCATGTAGGATGAGTAAGGCACCCAATCCTCACCCATTATAGGCTCATTGGAAAGGTTCAAGTTGGGTGAGAGTATTTTCCTAGACCATACGGAGGTTATTATCCCATGAAAGCATAGGTACTTTTCCCCTAGAGAGTGTTTCGCTAGCCCATACGGAGGTTATTACCCCACGAAGACGTAGTTACTTTACTCCCTCCTAAAAAGACGGGCCCGAGTATAGGGCTTATGTTCATGAATGTGTGGTGTGTGCGAAGGAATACCAAACCTTTGACTCACGAAAATTCCTGAAAAGTAAACACAAAATAAACTAAAAAATGATTAAAACGTTAGGAAAAAAAACAATAAAGACCAAATTTAAGACCAAACTAACATGTGACTAACCTATGGCTCGACTCTCTAAAGTGCCGAGTGGAGTCGCCAAACTGTCATAACGTGCCAAATGTGAATTTAGCAAGCTAGACACAAATATGGAGTCGCCACTAATCATCTAACTAGGTGTGATTAGTCACCTTTATGAATCTATCCTTTTTAAAGTTATCCTAAGCTTGACTAAGGCACCCTAAAAAGAATAGGTTCTGATCTACGTTTCAGAATTAGGTTCGGGAGTTCGGTTACGTGCGGAGAAGGATTAGCACCCCCACAACGTCTATCCTAAAGATAATACCATATCAATCACATGTTATTCTAAATCGGTCTTATCTAAATGGTTTTAATTAATTCACCTAAGTCAAATAAATCACCAAATCATGCCATCAATAAATATATATATATATATATATATATATATATATATATAATAAAAACTTAATCATGCCCCTAAAAATAAATAAATAAAACTAAACATGCTCCTAAAAATAAAAATAAAAAAAAAATAAACATGCTCCTAAAATATAAAAATAATAAAAAACCTAAAATTGCTCCTACAAAATAAAAATAAAAAAAAACCTAGACATGCTCCTAAAAAATAAAATATCATAAAAAAATTCTTAAACATGCAAAATCTAAAAATATCATAAAATAAAAACCCTAATTCATGCTTCTGAAAAATAAAAATAATAAAAAAAACCTAATTCATGCTTCTAAAAATAAAAAAAGTAACAACCTAAACATGTTTCTAAAAATAAAATGAAAGAATAACCTAAATCATGCTTCTAAATAAAATGAAATAATAGCCTAAATCATGCATATCTAAAATAAATAATAAAAAACCTAAATCATACTTATCTAAAATAAATAAACAAAATAACCTAAATCATAAAAAATAAAAAAAATAAAAAACTAATCATGCTTTTTCTAAAAAAATAAAAAAACCTAACATGCAAATTCTAAAAATAAATAAATAAAGAAAAACCTAAATCATCATAAAAAATAATTAATCTTAAAATCACCTGCAAAAATCAAAACTAGAAAAAATAAAATTAGTCCAAAATAATAAATAAGATAGTAAAATATCATGCAATTAAATTAAACAAATATAAATAAATATGTAAAAAAAAATTAAATTAAATAAAAAAATGCTAGGATAAAAGAAAAGCAAAAATGAACCAAATGGGTCGGACCCAATGCGCGGGCCGCGCGTGGGTCCTGGTGGTCCGAACCGTTTGGCTCATAGAAAAGCAATTTTTTTTTTTTTTTTGTATTTCACTTCTTTACCTCTTTTTAGAAAAAAGTTCTTCTCCTTCAAATTTTCTTTCAACCTCAAGAACAGAAGATGAGCCCAGATTCCGGCCACCGTTCTTCACCAAACCCAGATTTCGACCACCACTATCGCCGTCTGTCATCGGTGACCGCTGCCGTCGTCACCGTCTGCCGAGCTCGAAAAAATCTCGAAAAATCACCAAAAAATTCCTCTTGATCTCCTCTACCCAAAAATTAACCTAGTTTCGTCCGAATCGCACCCAAATAGCCTAGATCTAAAACCTAAACCGCGACCTTCTAACCCACCCGATCTCCTCCGGTGGCCTTTCGGTGACCACCAAAGCTCCAATCGAATACTCCTATCCTTCTTTCCTATGAACCCACTGTTGGATTTCACCAAATAACTAACCAAACCCTAAATTTCCCAAAATTTCAAAAGTCAAAAAACCCCAAATTCTACTACCTTTGAGTTTCGAAACTCTTGGTAGTAGTTTGATAATCCTGAAATCCCTTCCCTCTGTCCTTTTCTGGTGTCGTACCCAAGGTCATTTATATAGAAAGAAATCAAAAGAGTTCTAACTCATTTGAATTAGGAGTTCTCATCTTAATCCGAAAGTTCACCCTCATCTGAGTCAAAGTTTGATCTAAGAAGGAGTTTAGATTCAATCCAACCTTGTTTCTTTTTCCTTTTTGTATTTTGTCAATTTTTGATTTTCTCTTTTATTTTTCCTTTTTTTACCCTTTTTTTTAATTAATTCAGAAAATAAAAATAAATTAAAAATAATTAAACAATTAAAAATTAAAAATAACAATAACAATAAACCCGGATAAAATTCGGTGTCTACACCACATTTTTCAAAGTTAGTTCTTTAACAGATGTCATCTTGAGCACCACCTTTTCATGGCCTCGTACCTTGTAAACCGAAGAGTTTCTCATAAATATTTGTTTCTTTATACTTGGAGAAACTCTTTCTATTAGAACAAACTGACAAGTGACATCGGTATAAACCCACCAAGTCTTAGGGTTTTCTACCATGTTCACATGTGACACTACAGCAGCGAGCTCAATCTCATAATCATCAACTAAGTTGGCTTGAGCTCTTTTCTTGTTCTGACGATAGTCTTTTGCTCGATGACCGGGCTTGTTACATACGAAACAAATTCCCGTGAACTTCTTGAAATCCGTTCTCTTATTAGCTTGTGAAGAACTAGAACCAACAAATTTCCTCTTGTTGGTCTTGTGCGAATGTTCTACAACATTTGCCTTGGCTTCCATGGTCTACGCTTTAACCTTCTTTTTTGAACCACGATTATCCTCCTCGATTCTTAATCGAATAATCAAGTCTACTAGGGCAATCTCCTTTCTCTTGTGCTTTAGATAGTTTTTGAAATTTTTTTACGAAGGTGACAATTTCTCTATCAAAGTCGCCATTTCAAATGACTCACTAAGAATCATACCTTCGGTAGTGATTTCATGGAGGATCAACTGATACTTTTGGACTTGACTAATTACAGTTTTTGAGTACACCATTTTGAAATCAAAAAATCGACCAACCATAAATTTCTTCGTGCCGGCATCCTCAGTTCTGTATTTTCTCTCTAAGGACTCCCACAGCTCTCTCGCTGTCTTGATCGGGCTATACACGTTGTACAACGTGTTGTCCAGTCCGTTGAGAATATAGTTTTTGCATAAGAAGTCAGAATGCTTCCATGCTTCCACCGAGGCTACAGCCGTAGGATCAGTTTCTCTCTCATTGAGGGTCGGGGCCTCCTCCCATAAGAACCAGGCTAGGTTCAAAGTGGTCAAAGTGAACAGCATCTTTTGCTGCCAACGTTTAAAGTCCAGACCACTGAACTTCTTTGGCCTCTCACCATGTGTAACATGTAGTAGCAGTGGCGCTACAGGCTCACTCGCATTTACGGTAGACCATTCTGCCATCTGTTATTTAAAAATAATAGGATCAACTATAAATATATATATAAATATATATATCAAACACATATATAGATCCCAAACACTATATATAGATACAAACATAACAATGTATATCAGAATAATTACACTACAAACACGAATTAGTGTAACTATAACGTTCACAACATATATATTACTAACAAACGCAAATAATATATATTATTACTCTTAAACAAAATATATATAACAAATATATATACTCTCAAAATAATATAAAATATAAGCACCATACACTTATAAATATATACAAATGTTAGAACAAATATAAATATATAGACTTTATATAGAACTAACAGCAAACTAATATATATATATATATATATATAATAATACATAAACAGAATATATATATCACAAAAGCACCGTATACTATATATCAATATATATATATATATATCACAAAAGCACCGTATACTATATATCAATATATATAATACAACTGAGTAGCACCAGCCAAAAATAAGCAAGAGCCGTACACTACATAAATAATATATATATATATATATATAAGCAGTGTACAATATATATATATATGTAATAACAGATATAATCAAAGTATATAGATTACAAACCAGTAGCAATATATATCTATGTATATATATTAAAGCAATACATATACAAACAACAAAACAATATCAATATATAATATATATATATATATATATTCAGCTTATAGAAATATATAAATTACAAACATAACAAAATATAAAGGCAGTAAAAACCGATACACTTTATAAATGTAAATATATATGAAAACACTATAAGACACCGCATTATACCAAACAATATAACTATATATATATATATCATAAAGCAGTAATGATAATACCATAATCTTATTAAGATTGTATGAAATCTTATAACACAGGCATAGAGAATTTATTTCATTACCGCATAAACACATATATAAAAAGAATAAAGAACATATTATTTATCTGAAATTCCGGCAGAACAACATATATAAATTACGAACATTCCAGAATGGAAATTGACAACACTTACAGGTTAATCCGAATACAAAAAAGGATAATCGAGTCAAGGTTGGACCTCTGACCTTAAGACGATTATTGCCTGTCTCACAGGTGCTTACAATATGTTGCAATTCGTCTCCCAAGTCTCTTCGATTACGTTGCAGTCGAGAGCACACTCTTAGCAACACGACAAACCAGAAGAATGTTGGTCTCTATCATAGAAGACACAAGAAAGAACAAGAGCAGAATAGTAAAAATAAGACATATTTTCGGTACTACTTAAATGATAGGCACTGCTCAGGTTTTATAGAAAAAACGAAATCTATTCGTACAAGACATGTTTGTTGGAAACAGACAGAAACGGTTCGGTCAGACATAATTTTTGGATCAAAAAATATGTCCGAGCAGACATGTCTCAATCAGACAGTCCCTTGGTTGGTTGGCAGCACTGGTTCGGTAGGACCGAACAGTCATCTAGGATGGGTTGTGCCGGTTCGGTTTGAACAGAAAAACATGTCGGTTGGGCAGTAAAAAATTAATTACTTACCCAAATCCACCCGACACGACCTAGCCCGGCCCGACGGCGCGCGTGTGGTCCAGCCCAAGTTGTGTAGGTCCTCACCCATCATAAAACTTGGGTGCCCCTTGGGGCCCAACCCCTCATGAGGCTTATAAATACCACAAGCTTAAGCCTTTGTTCATCCTATGTGGGATTCCACACCAATCACTAACATCAACCAATTTTCTTCCTCTTCAAGTGGGTACTTAGAGATTAATTCTCATTCAAACATGATATCAATTGTGTACATAAAATATGCACCGTGTATCTACTTACAAACAACCTACGTATTAGTATACACATCTCGTATTTATATACCAAATAATATATTGATATCCAACAAAAAACACAAACCCATATAGGAAATTTTTCATCATTGATTCTGAAAGAGCAAATCTAGTGAACAGCTCCATTGAAAAGCATCTTAGAAATCAAGCCTCCATAATGTGGGAGTGGGTATCCAAGCGTTAATTCCAAGTGTATAAACCTCGTACATTGCTTGATTACTTGACCCCATCCATGCCATATATACTACTATATCTAACCATTCTAATCACTTTATATGTATTAGTCTTTGGACAAAATCCAAACCCAATAGCGAGCAAAATCGATTCCCTGCCCTTATATTTGGCATTGGGAGGGTAACACATTCGTTCCTAACTGGATTCCAAATATAAAAATCTTCTGGATAATTGATTGACCAACAAAGCAAGCCATCATGAACTCACCAGGCATCAGTACTGATAAATTGGGTGATCAATTATCCCAAAAGGTTAAGCTGATAGGAAATGATCTAATTATTATATTTAAGTTTCAACAAGCTCCCTCACATGAAAGCTGGATGAATGATTAATGGAATTGCACGTGAACCCAAGTGTAGAAGAAATGTGCAAGCTAAAGAAGGATTAGAGCAGTGACACACAACCCAATAAGCAATAAGACACTGGGTGAAGAAATATTAAAGGAGAAATTCTAATTGGGTATATAAGCTACACTCAAAAGCTAGCTTGTAAGGTGGAAAGTCTAATTGGGTATATAATCCACACTCAAGTATAAGAGGTAGACAGTATGAGACTTTTGACACCCCCTCTCAACAAATACCTAACAATATCGACGTAAAACAGGTAATCGAATGGAACAGGCAAAGAACCTAGCTCTGATACCATGTTAAATTGGGTGACCAATTATCCCAAAAGCTTAAGCTGACAGGAAATGATCCAACTATTTATTTCTCAAAAGCTTAAAGGTGATAGAAAGATGGTCCAACTATTATATTTAAGTTTCAACAATTACCATGCATACTCTCATCATCCCTATAGTGAAAGTCTTTTTCAAATTCAATCAACCAATAACTGAAGAATCTGCAAAACACTAGGTTTACGGACAACTTTGCAAGGTGAATTTGAGGAAAACAAGGGTCTAAGAGTACATTGGGCCTTGTTTTGCAAACAGTTGTACAATGAATGATGGTTTTGACAGGAAGCCTTGTAAGTACTTCAACCATGAGATGGTAGTTTCAAAATATTTTCATCTTTTTTTGGTGGCTTTTGTCTTTTGCCTCTCATGCCCACAGTATCACTCTCTTGTAACTTTCTAAGGATTAAAAAAACATAGAATCAACATGAGTAATGTTTTACAAGGATGTGAATCAAACCCTAATTGAAAAAAAAAACTAATTTGACTCAGAAATGGGGTTTATTTTATTTTTACAATGTGGCAAAATAATTATTATTATTATTTGTTATGTATATATGTGCAGAATTAACTACTTTAAAAAGCAAATATAAATGGCTTTTCTCTTAGGAATTTAATTATACTATCAATTTAACAGTTTAGTATGAAAATTGCAATGATCAGGACCAAAAAAAACCTAAATTAAGCTGCTTATATTGATGAATTATATAGTTGTGGGAGGTTACGCATGAGGAGTGTTTTGGTCTCATAGCATACTTAAGACTGCGCTACTTAAAAATGAAGCACTTGTGTTCCAATTAAAGGTTAAGAAGTTGACTTCTTAACAATTTATATATCTGAACCTCCAAGTCATGCTCTCCAAAACATCCCAAGAATGGAGAAAACCTAAGAATCCTGCCAACCTTCTGAGGTTAGCTCCACAGTCTTCACGTAGCTATGGACCTTTCTAGCTGTATTACAAATCATCTTTGTCACGTGCTACCTAAGCGGCTAGAGAGTGTTGGTGCGTTGAAGGAATGAAGCAATAGAGCACTAGAACGCTGGAGCACTAGAGCGATGGAGGAATGTAACGCTGGAGTAGTAGAGCACTAGAGGAATATAGCGCTGGAATGCTAGAATAGTGGAGTGTTGGAGCATTGGAGCGCTGGAGGAATGTAACGCTGGAGCATTGGAGCGCTGGAGCAGTGCTTCCAAGGAGCACTGCTGCTAGGGAACGTCGATGTTAGGGAGCGTTGCTGTTAAGGAGCGGTACTACCAAAGAGAGTTGTCGCCAAGTAGCGTTGTCACCAGGAAGTGTTGCTACCAGGGAGTTCCATTGCCAGGGAGCGTTAAGCCAAGAAGAGTTGTGCCAGGGAAGGCTGCTTATGAAAGTTGTGCCTGCATGACATGTTATTGACCAAAAACAAGCATCTACACATGCAAAAACTAAAAAACTGCTAAGGACGAAAAACTAGCACTTACCAAAATAAAAGAAATACAATCAATCCAAAAAGAAAAAGTGGGAAGAATCTCAGTGAAGAAAAAGAAAAGAAAACTTGGGGGAAAAAAAAAGAAGGAAGAAGAAAATGAAAGGAGAGAGGAAAAGGATTATATAGCAAAAACTCGGTGTCAACTACGATAAAAACTTTTGTGGTGCAAACTGTGAGAACTTTAATATTTCTAACCATTGGATCAGTGTTTTATTTTATACCCATTGATTAAGCCATGTCATCATTAGACAAAGAAGTAGTAACTGATTGTAATAGGTATTGGTATAGAAACAAAACAATGAGGTCAACTCTGAAAAAACAAAATGTAGACATTCAGAAAATTTGATTTCTACTTTGAAGCAAGAATAGGAAAATGAAAAAGAGTCTATCCAGAAATTTTTTTCTAAATGAAATAAAGAAATTGGGAATGGAGAGAAAGACAACTGATTTAGCAAAAACCAAAAGGGGGATATATAGACGAGGAGAATGAAGGGTTTTAATAATGATTATGCAATTCGAAGATAATTGTAAAGTTTGAAGTTAGGATTAAGTGTTTTTTTTTTTTTAGAAAAGATGAGATTTTGTTAAAGAAAAGAATGGTTTTTGGATCTGATTTTTTAGGTTATTGGTTAGGGTTTTTTCAAGCAAAAACCAGAGGAATCCATATCTTAAATATCTAATTCATGCAATATGCTAGTCTGGATTTTGGAGAATAGATAAGAATTTGTATTGTATAAACTAGATTTTTGGATTTTTCATTGGAGATCTATCTCTCAATCTATTACAACAAACAAACAAAAGGAAAGCAAGTTTTCACTGCTACAACGACAACAAAGAAGATCTCATATTCATTTGCCTTGATTCCCCCCCCAAAGAGAGTATGTTTCTTGCTTTTGAAATATGGCTAATTGTTTGTTGGCTGAAAATGTGGCTATACAACTCCATTTCTTCACCTTAGAAACTCATCACAAGAAGATCATCAAATAACAGTTATGAATCGCTTTGGAATCAGATAAGAACACCAATGTTTTAGAGATAACATTAGCCATCCAATATCAACACTAGCAGCCCTAACCAAAATCAAGAAGATAATGAAAATAGCCTAGACAATATTGAACCTTAAGACCACACTCTTGCTCTTGAAACCATTAAACTTGGTTCACATTCAAAGATGGTCCCATCAGAGGAGATTGTGGGGGCAAAAACGCACTGGATAAAGATATTGAATCATGTTTAATGGAGATGAACTTGGCAACAATCGAGATTTACATTTTGTATTTTCAGAGATGAACTTGTTATTTTGTTTTTATCTCAATACAACCGGTTACCAGTAATTTATTTAATAATGACATGGCTTAATTAATGGGTACAAAATAAAAACACTAATCCAATGGTTACAAATGAAATGGTTCTCATAGTTTACACGACATAAGTTTGTATCATAGTTGACACCTAAAAACCCCAAGTGAAATGACATGAAAAAGTGAAATGGTTGCCCAAAAATCCTATTTAAAAGGGGATTTAAAAGAAAGTGACACTTGACAGTTACCAGCCATCCTTGGAGCATAACGTTTACAAACTGAACTGACGCGACAACCTGCACGCAGCTTTTCATTAAACCTTCAACAATGTGGGACTACGGATTATGACGCACGTTATGTGAGATGCCAACTTGCAACGTTTGTACATTACGCGCACAACTCAATCGGTGTGCAACAATTTGAAATTAAAAAAAAAAAAAAAATCAAAATCATCATCATCAATATTACATAGCATACAAAAAAATAAATATAACTCACCAAGTTTCAACTCTCAAAAGTATAGAAAACTCGAGTTGCCCTAAGGTAATCTAAATTTGGTGATCTACATGAATGAAAATGGCGCACTCATCTAATCACCAACGACGATCAAAGAGTTGACAACTTCACTTCAGCCAACCTAGCCTCAGGTTGGAGAGCAATCACTTTATAACTAACCTCACATCTAGGGGACAATTATTATACCCATTATTCTCTGAGGCTTAAAACCCAAGACAAAACTAAGGCTATGAAACCCATGAATAAAGCGTTGTCCAGGTGGCTCCAAGACATAAGTGCCACCTGTCCAGACAAGGCTTGACCCATTGGTCAAAAAAGACCAAACACATACCACAGCTGACAAGAATAGTCGTTGGTGCCATGATCCAAAATGTAAAAGATAAAAATCCTATATCATATTATTTTCATTCCCTGCTACTCTCTCTCTAAATTTCTCTCATCTCTTCTTTGGATACCTTACTGAATTGAGCATCGAAGCACGTCCCTTAACCTCGACGCCGCTTGATTGTTCTTCGCTCTTTAGCTTGCTACGATCTCTAAGCTTACATAAAGCTATTTTGCATAAACCCTTTAAATAGGTCTTTTGAACATAAATTTTAGGATCGAGTTAAATTCAATGATTTTTATATAAATAATTAATAATGTTTTTTATTTATTTTAATTAAAAATATATTTAAATATATTAAAATATTTAATATAAATTTATATTTTAATAATAAACATAAAATAGATGGATATACCATGCTTGACTCAAATTCGAATCTAGTTTTTCAAGATTTCGAACTAAACCCAAAACCATCCATGAATAGCTCTATACAGGGGAGCATCAACAATTGTCTTTTGTTGGGTAAGAGAGTAATGGCGGATCTTGACATTTGATTTTGAGGATGCCAAGTAATATATAATAAAATTTTAATTTTTTTATAAATTTTTTTATTATATTAATATATATATATATATACACAAGTAATATACTAACAAAAATAAACAAGTTTTTAAAATTATAAATTTTATCAATTCATAAAAAATGTATAAAGAAACATAATACATAAAATAAATAATCTTATTTAAAATTATGGACAACTTTTTTTATAAAAAAAATGTAAATATATCAATTGCTAAACAATATATTTTTCATCAAAACAAGAAAAATAAAATATTCTATTAAAATAATAAAGTTCAAAGTTTGAGTTTAAAAATTAAGATATTTTTATAATCTTTTATAAAGTAGTTTCAATCTGACTTTTTTGTTTATGAGAAGTTATATAGTAAAAGAGAAAAAGATCTAAAATAAAATTAAAAGTGAAAAATTATATGAAAAGAAAAAATTGTAGTCAGCTAAAAAAGAACCAAAAAAAATATTTGGTACATAGTTGAAGACTTGAAATCTTATTGAAGAAGTTCGAAAATCAATTTAGCTTTTGTTAAACTTACATAAATGTGATTTAATCTTTGTAACAAACTTTTTTATTTTAAAAATTTATGAGTTATGATTAGTTAATACAATAAATAGACAAATAATATTTCTTAAATGCCAAGCATAAAATTAAATAAAAAAATTATATAAATAAAATTAACAATATTAATTTTAAAAAACCATTTAAATCTATTTAATATATATTAAAAAAATTAGGAGCCGCCACTGCACCTAAGCCTAACCAGAAATCATAAAGCACACTTGGAGGCTAAAACAACAAACCAGAGTCTTTGAATAACTTTGCCTGGCTGATCTACCCTTCAGTAACTTTAGATTTGATGTTTATCCAACAGACTTGTTACGAGAAATTAACTCACAGAAGAAAAAACATTATAGTTACCTCCATCACCATAGATTCTCAGAAATAAAATAAACTGCATGATTAGTCTATTTTCACAACTTCATATTTCTCAATCCATTTCACCTGCACAAGAAAAAGAGATTATTCATTTTCTATACATCCAAAAAAATAAAATAAAACATGTGGCAGGGTCACTACAACTTTGCTTAAATATTGATCAAAAGCATACACTTTTAATAAGATCGTAATTTAATTTTTAAAAAAAATAGAGAAGTTTGGTTATCCAAGTGCAAGGTAAAATCACTTTTTAAGTAGTGTTTGGTATCGTTTTTAAGATCACTGTAGTGATCTAATTATTTTGGTGATCACCAAGATGATTCTATCACTAATAATCTTAAATTACTATATTTGATATAATATTATAGATCACTGATGATCTTAAATCAATATATTTAGTATTGCATAAAATTTTTTACTGAATATATAACATTCAAAATAACCTTATTATTTAAAATAAGATTATTTAGTGAAAGAAACAATTTTAATTTTTATTAAATGAACAATTTATAAAATAAGAATTTATTGTATTGTAAAAAATTATAAGGTATGAACTAGTATTGATGAGTATAATTTAAAATTATTAACATATTCATATCTAATGGTCACATAAGTTGTCTTGAATAAGATGATTAAAAAGTGAAAATTTATTTATAAAAAATTAAAATTTGTAAAACAAATATATTTTGATGGGCATCATTTCGAAGGTAAATTTGTCTTGAAATAATTTTGAATATTACTCTCCCTCGATGATAAAACTTTCTAACCATTTTGGATGACATTCAAATCACTCCATTAGGATGATTTAAGATCATTGCCTCGTAAAATTTTTAAATTACTATCAAACACGATAATTTAATTACAATGATTAAATCACTTTCGATTAAAAAAAAAATCACCCGCACCAAACACAATCTTATTGAAATGAAATATTTGAAACTTCTAGCCACTGGAATTTGAGAAATTATATTACAGACAACTGCAAACATTGGGCATTTCAAAGCTTTTTTGATGTTTGGAGCACCTGAAAAGAGAATAAATAGGGGCGTCAATATCTTGATTGAGAAGGTGGCTTTGGGGAGATAATCTGCACGCGTACAAACACAAACTCGTCGCAGTTGTGAGGGCAATATATGTTATCCGAATTTGAAAATGAGTGTCGGATTTAGGTTGAATTTTTCTTGTTCTTCTTCATTAATCATTTTTATATATTCGGGGGAAGGGAATTTTCTTCCAGTTCCATTCAATTTTCATTATTGAAATTATGCAAAGGAATATACTCAGAATTGAGTGCAATTTTATTGAAAGAAGCAGTTACATCTTTGATGGTTGACTCAATTTGGAACGATTGGGACTGAGGTTTGACGGATTCTTTTGGGATGACTCAACTATGGTTTTGAAAAATTTAAAGACACAAGACTATATACTTTTGTTCAAGACTCCTATTACAAGTATGATCTTTGGCGTTGGTGATGAACTGGCTAGGGTCGATGAAAGGTTTTGGTTTGACTGTTTCTTGACTTCCATTGTGGATGAAAAAACTGACTCATCTACCGACGTCTTTGAAGATTTCCAAGCTTCATCATTGGGTTTCCTCTAATTTGTTTTGCCAAGGTAAAGTAGTCCAAGATTCTTTGCAAGTCTTTTTGTTGCTTCCTTTCCATTTTTGGTTCATATATAACTCCCCTTTTGTTGAATTGTAGCTTGTAGTCCACCATTTTAGTCCTTTATTGGTGTCTCCTTCCCAGTCATATCCCTTTCTTTATCATGGGCCATGGCGATGCTGAAACCTTGATGAGGCATTTTTCTTCTTGATTGATGTCATTGATGGGTGCAATCCCTAAGCTATCATCTCCATAAAGAGTTAGCAACTTTCCATCCTTCACCATTCTTACTTTTTGGTGGATTGATGAGGAGACTGCTTTGTTGGCGTGCAACTAAGGTTTTCCCAAGATATTCGCGGTCCCTAGGGGACAAACATTTACGGCTGAACCATTATCTATAAGGACAAGGGTATGGTTTTGTTACAGCATTCAATGGTTAGGTGCAAATCTCGAAGATGACTCGCCCCGTCGATCGGTAAGTTTTTATCGAAAAACATGATCCCTTTTTTAGTAATAGTAGTTAGGATAACTACAAGATTAGATAGTGTGGTGTTTGTTGAAATGTTTTGCTCGCTTAAGGCTTCCAAGATTGCCTTGCGATGCTCATCGGGGCATTAACAATCCCCAAATGGATACATTGGTTTGGATACATGACGAACATTTGATTTTAAAAGTGTTAATTAATATATTATTAAATTTTAATTTTTTTATAAAATTTATTTTATTTTATTAATATAAATATATATATACAAGCTATATACTAACAAAAATAAACACATTTTCAAAATTATAAAATTTATCAATTCATGAAAAATATACAAAGAAACATAATATATAAAATAAATAATTTTATGCATAATATATCAAATAAATAATCTTATTTAAAATTATGGACAACTTTCTTTAAAAAAATGTAAATATATCAATTGTTAAACAATATATTTTTCATCAAAACAAGAAAAATAAAATATTCTATTAAAATAATAAAGTTTAAAGTTTGAGTTTAAAATTTAAGATATTTTTATAATTTTTTATAAAGCAGTTCCATTCTAACTTTTTTGTTTATGAAAAGTTATATAGTAATAGGAGAAAAAATATTTAAGACAAAATTAAAAGTGAAAAATTATATGGAAAGAAAAAATTGTAGTAAGCTAAAAAAGAACAAAAAAAAAAAAAAACATATTTGGTACATAGTTGAAGACTTGGAATCTTATTGAAGAAGTTAGAAAGTTAATTTAATTTTTGTTAAATTTATATAAATGTGATTTTATTTTTGTGACAAACTTTTTAATTTTAAAATTTTGTGAGTTGTGATTAGTTAATACAATAAATAGACAAATAATAATTCTTAAATGACAAGCATAAAATTATATAAATAAATTAAATTTTAAAAAAAAATTAAAATTTTTGAAGGAACCAAGCCCCTGGTTCCTATTAGGAGCCGTCGCTGTAGGGGAAACTTGTAATTTTGTAAATAAAAAGAAGAAATGAAAGAGAAAGATTATGATAAAAGTACAGTCAATGATATTGAATAGAATTCATCATTGTTTTCTTTTTTTTTTTTTAGATAAGTTAAGATTTTTATTTATCAGTAAAATTTGCTACAATTGTAACCTCATGCTATCAAGCATAAACAAAATAATCTCTTATATTTGTGTAATATCCCTTATACCCCAATAATCACATAAATGCTTATTAACATTATAATTTACGGGTTTAATTAAACCTGCTAGTCTATCCCTCACTATGTTAGTAATCAACCCGTACAGGATTTGATCCCATTTCTCTGGCATTCCATGAAGTCTTCGGTTTCTCTCCTGCCAAAGATAATAAATATAAGCATTCCAAGCCAACCTTAGAATGATCGATAATAGAGCTTTTCCCTTCAAACTCCTTATAGCCCAGGATAACTCTTATTGTCAGGATCTCATTGACCTTTTGATGTCACATGTAGCCAAGACCTTCTCCCATAGTTGTTTTGAGTAACTGATAGGATCCAAGATCGCCCAATCCCATGGCAATTTCTATATGGGCCAAGATCTAAAAACATGGCAAGAATGGATGGATTTCACTTGGGCTATGTTGCAAGTTATTCAGAAAAGGCTTCAACATGCAAGATGGGCTTGCATCCAAGTTTGGTCCATGTGATTCAAGAACACAAGGTGACACATTAAGAGGACTTATTTGGGCTTATTTTAATTCTTATAATTACTTAGGAATTTGAGCCTATATTATGTAACATGGACATCTTTTAATTATTTAGGTTTGGGCTTAAGCATGTTTAGCCCATATTTTACATATTATTACTTAGTAGATTAGGGTTATTGTAGGGAGACTATAAATATATGTCTTAGCCTCCTACTTCAATTATATTTTTGATCAATTAAGTCTGATTTTATTTAGTGAGAGTTTTCTCTTTTAGTTCTTGAAAGAACTTAAGAACTTATCAAAGAATTATTTCTTTGTGCCGTTCAACCTATCAAACTTAGATTCTTGAAACGAGAGTTCTTAGGGTCTAGCTTACATGCTTAATCTAGGTTCTTTAAAACAGGCTTTTAAGGGTTTAAGTTTTCTTTGCCTGAATCTTGGCTTTTCTGGATTAGGTATTTCAATTTGTTAGTGGGTTCAAAGGGTTTAACTCCTAGGGTTCACATCAGTAACTGCAGCTGAAAAAAACATGATCTCTAATTTTTACTTCATTATTACATAACAGATACTCTGATGTAACTTGACATCCCCGAATTCATCCTTGTTTTCATTAATTTTAACTTAGTTAAAAATAAGGAAATTAACTAGAATCTCCTTTGTAAAGGATTTAAAATGTATTAAGATAATGCATATTCGAAAATGACTTATATAGTTTATTAAAAAAAAAAAAAGAAGTTGGCTATAAAGTATAGACAATACAAGCGCAAAAAAAAAAAAAAAAAAAAAAAAATTCTCGTCATGCTAGGTTCACTTGTTCAAGATGTGAAACATCATTAATTCTGAATACTTTTTGACAGAGTAATGTTTATCACATTTTTTATGAAAAAAAAAAAATAAATACATAAAAAATGAGAAAGATAATTAGATAATATATATATATATATTATATAAAAGAACGAAATGAAATTGTTTTTAAATTGACGAAAATAGTAATTAGATAATCTATATATATATATATAATATAAAACAACAAATATGCAGAATTTTTTAAATTGACGAAAATAATTATTGTTATTTATTATATTTTTAAATTATTATTATAATTTTTTTTATTATTAATAAGATTTATTTAATTTATAAGTAAGGAGTTTAATTTTATTAAAATACTTTTATTAAATGTATTAATTTGATAATAAATAAAAAATTAAACAATTATATAAAATTGCTTTATTTTAAAAATTTTAATTTTTCACTAATCTTAAAAAATAAATTAATTTATTTAATATAAATAAAAATTTATATTAATTTTTTTATTTTCATAATTAATTTTGATTAATATTAAAAATAATATAATAATTTGATATGATTCGTATATGAAACAAATTTCATATGAAAATTTTAATCAATATACATTTTATTATTTTTATTTATTTTTAAAATAAATAAATATATATTAAAAATAAATAAATTAACGAATATTCATAACAATATATAAAAATGAGAATAGAAACAAAATGCAGGGCTAAGATGCAATGAAAAAAAAAGGTCGGTGCAGTGAAGGACCGTCCTTATCTAATTTCCAACAAAATATCTCCATTTTAAAAAAGTTTCTCGACTCTCGCAGACAAGCTAAAACTTCGAAGCTCTCGCACTTCTTTTTCATTTTATTTATTTTTATTATCTCCTCTCGAAATAGAAATAAAGGGGGAAATTCTTGACTTTCTTCTTCTTCTTCTTCTATCCGTCTCGAGAAAAGTAACTTTACTGTTTCGATCTGTGATAAGTCTGTTTTGGGGAAAATGGCATCTGGATCATCGGGTCGGGGCAATTCAGGTGGTTCCAGAGGGTTCGATTTTGTGTCCGATGATATTCTTTGCTCGTATGAGGACTACGGGAACCAGGAATCGTCTAATGGTAGCCACGCCGAACCCGTAATCGTTACCAACAGCTCCACCAAGGTACAACTGGGATCTTATTTCTAGGGTTTTCCTTTTTTTTGGGGGGGGGGGGATCTCATCTGATTATGTTTAATATAGAGGTTATGACCAAAAAAAAGTCTTAACAATGTAAAAAGCTTTGTTTTTTTTTTTGGCAAATTATGGATTTTTTTTTCTTTTTTTAATTCGGAGATCTAGTTGATCGATTGTTGACCTTAAATCTGTAAAGGTTAGAATTTTCCATATTTTCATCTTGTTTTTCGGTGTAAAGGTCTGAGAAGACCAATAAACTACTTCTAATTGAAAACAGTTGTAATTGTACAGGAATATGAGTGTAAAAAAAAAAAAAAAAAGATTTTTGACAGTCTAGATTTTTCCCCTTTTATTGCTTGAGCATTTCTTTTTTGGCGGGGGTGGGGGTTGTTTTGGGGTTTTTCTTTATTTTTAGAAACATAAAAAAATATTGAGAACTTCTCTGGTTACCATTGATTACGAATCTCATGGTGACATATTGAGCTGAGATTAATTAGAGATGAAGTTAACGAAATATTTATAATTTTATCAGGGTATTTGCTCTTGGGGATACAAAGTTTTCACATGATTTTCAAATTGAATTGTGAGAAATAGAAAACGTTGGTTCTATGGCATTGCTTACATCATTCTATAAGAGTACAAGAAAATGAAGAAATTATTTCCCAGTTGCAGAAAGTAAAATGTTGTGTTCGTGGAAGTTCAGTCTAACTGGAAATGGGAGGAACTTTATTGTACGCATTCATGTTTATTACAAGTTATATCACATTTTTATATGGTATATTTGTAGTATTTTAATGTTTCTATTTGGGAGAACATATTTTGATCCAAAAGCTAATTACCTTGTTTTTTGTGCAAATAAATACTCGTACCTCAATCACATGTTATGTTAGAGTTAATGCAAATCAGCAATGGATATGTGGTTTGGTTGCTGCTGGTGGAGAGGGAGGTCAAATCCACCATTTTTGGGTTTTTATTTTCCCATAGTAGTATATATCTTTATTAAAGCATTCAGCCCTTGATCCTAACCATTTGTCTTTGTTGTTCCCTATAGAAACAGTGACCGAACCTAGAAAATGTCACATGCAGTTCCATCGGAGTTCCACAAACTGAAATTTAGACCCTAAAACTTCTCATACTTTATGGTTATTCAATCTGGGCATGTTATTGGATTGAGCCTTTGACGATTTTCTTTATGATTTTATTCAATAATTGGAACATATTATCTCTGGGGTGCATAACGTATTCCATCTATTCTGGGGAAAAATGAACCACAGCTTTCTTTTTTTTTCATTTTTTTTTACCCATTTGTTACTCAGCTAGTTGCATTTAATGGTGCCTTTTGCTCCAAGAGTTAATAAGTAATCATGTTGTCATACCGTCCTCTGCAGGATTTTCACAAAGGAAGAGTGGCACGATCAATATTTCCACCTAATGCATACAGCCAGCCAGAAGAGTCATTCTCCTCGGATGTGATTGCAACTGTTGAATATACCATGAAAAAATATGCAGACAACCTCATGCGCTTTCTTGAGGGAATAAGTTCACGACTGTCACAGTTGGAGTTATATTGCTACAATCTTGATAAATCAATTGGAGAAATGCGATCCAGTTTAGTTCGTGATCATGGAGATGCAGATTCAAAGCTTAAGTCTATTGAGAAACATCTCCAAGAGGTGAGAACCCCTAGAACATTCTACATTTGCAGATAAGGTAGATTTTCATCAATCAGTTGGCTATAAGATACACCCCCATCTATACCCTCAGTTCTGATTTTGGGGTTTTTTTTTTTTTTTTTTTTTCCTTTGAAGCGTTTATGGTCCTTATTTTACTTTACAGCAAACATCTATTTATCTTTGCCTATGAAGGCACCTGTCTATCATCTAAAAGTAGTGCAATAGCATGCATGAGAAGTACATTAATATGGATCAGGAAAAGAGCTAGTATTTTATTGAGTTCCAGCTGATATATTAAGGATATAAACTTCTGTTTCTGCTGTTGTTGACATTAAATTTGCTTCATAAAAATATTTCTTGGGATATGGATTTTAGGCTCAGATTCAGGTTCATTTGCATGGATCTGCATGTTTTCAAAGTTCTCATAGTCAAATACCCTGGAGAGAAAATCTATTTTCATGGCCTATTTAAGAAAGACTAGATGTGTGTTACAGAATTGAGCTCAGATCTTCTTAGATGCCTTGGATAATCATGTTTTAGAACCATTCTGTTTCATTCAAGCTATTTAGTTCTCAAGTATTCAATGCACATTGTAGGTCCACAGGTCTGTGCAGATCTTAAGAGATAAGCAGGAGCTAGCTGAGACTCAGAAGGAGTTGGCTAAGTTACAACTTGTGCAGAAGGAGTCTTCTTCGAGCCATTCACAATCCATCGAGGAGAGAGCATCACCACCTGCTTCTGATTCTCAAAAGACTGACCACACATCCGAGATGCAAAACCAGCAATTAGCTCTTGCCCTGCCTCATCAAGTAGCACCACCACAACCACCCATGGTGCCACACTCTCAAGCTCCACCTCAGAGTTTGACCCAACAATCCTACTATATGCCTTCAAACCAATTATCCAACTCCCAAGCCCCAGCTCCTCCTCCTGCCCCAGCTCCACTTCAAGCCCCAGCACCAAACCAACACTCTCAGAGTCAATATTTGCCTTCTGATCCTCAATACCGAACTCCTCAGATACAAGACATGTCTAGGATGCCAGCACAGCCGACACAGTCCCAAGTAAATCAGGTACAACCTGTCCAATCATTCCCTCAGTATCAGAGGGAATGGCCACAACAATTACCACAGCAAGCACCGCCGCAGCAGCAGTCCTCTATGCAACCACAGATGAGGCCCCCATCAACACCAGCTTACCCTCCCTACACTCCAACTCAATCGACAAACCTGTCTCCGCCAGAGGCATTACCAAACAGCTTGCCTATGCAAGTTCCTTATTCTAGAGTTCCTCAATCTGTCTCCAGCCGGGCCGATACCATTCCTTATGGGTATGGAGTGCCTGGCAGAACAGCTCTCCAGCAACCTCCTCAGCAAATAAAGGGCACCTTTGGCGGACAACCAGCTGATGGGTACACAGCTCCTGGCTCCCATCCCCCCCTTCCTCCGGGAAGTGCATACATGATGTACAATAGCGAAGGGGGTAGAATGCTTCACCCATCCCAACAGCCTCACTTCTCACAGGGTGCGTATCCCCCATCAAATGTCTCTCTTCAGACTCCTCAACCTGGCACTGGCCCTGGCCCTGACCCTAATGTTATGATAAGGAACACCAGCCATTCACAGTTAGTTCGCAACCATCCCTACAGTGATCTGATTGAAAAATTGATGAGCATGGGTTTCAGGGGTGATCATGTTGCCAGTGTGATTCAGAGGATGGAAGAGAGTGGTCAGCAGGTGGATTTTAATGCCGTGCTTGATAGGTTGAATGTGCATTCCTCTGGTGGTTCTCAGAGAGGAGGATGGTAAATGTTATTTGCATACTTGAATCGACCTTAAATATTATTTGAATAAAGGGTCGTTTTTCTCGTGTTTATCCTAGGAGGGATATGAGTATTCGTATGTTACCTTATAATGCAACTTCTGGTGGAAAGTGTTGCATTATTTGGGTTAATTGCAGTTTATTACCTAGTGCTATAACCCTTTTTATGTTAATGGTTGTGGTGATGTTGAATTTGGTAAATAGAAGACTAGTCAGTAGTAACGCAGTTGAAAATTTTAAAGACTTTCATCAGCAGCTCTGCAAATGTGATCACCGTACAGATCGATTTTGTATATTTGTCAGCCATGGACAATCTCTATCCAACGAACATAATAAAGTCATAGGTTGAATTTTTTTAATTTTTTTTTTGGCTCATTCCTGAAACAAAGTGCACCTCTGGGCAAGGTATTTAAAGATTGGTTGGTTTTAAAAAGAGTAGAGCATCCTAGAGTAAAGGTTAATGGCGAAAAAGACTTGCTGTACTCTTTTCTGAAAGGTCTCGGGTCTCTGCGGTAAGGGCCAAATATCCTAAACAAGTAGTCATAAGTGAAAGCACTTCAAAGTATATAAGATATAGAAATTGTAACTTACAAAATGGAAAGAAACCTGATCACAGTATTCAACATTCTTTTAGTAAAAAACTAAACCCAAATTTTTGGTTTTGGTAATACAATTGCTGTTAATTTGTGAAGATGGAGATAACATGACAAGACAATTCTATATAGGTGTGATAGTGGTGGACATGACTTGTAAAATGTGTTCGATTCTTTCTACCTATAAAAATACTAGTACTTCTAAACAGTTAAGCAAACGCCAGGTTAATAACTCGAGATCCTAATTTAGGAATTGAACAACGCGTGATTTTTTACAGATGTCAGAGTGTTTTAAAATGTTAAAGAAAACATCTATCAAAAAAGAAGCCAGAATCCTGCCTTGCCCATCTATCTAAGACTAAAGCTGGAGCAAGTGTTTATGCAGCTTATCACAAGAATCATTGTCGCAACCTAAAAAAAATTTGAGATGCTCCGTTGAGAGACGTCGCTCGTTAAGTGTTGAAAAAAAAAAAAAAAGACTTAATTCTTCTTGAAATAAAGGTTGAGAGAGTTTGAAAACAACCTCGTGAAAGAAATGGAATCACCACTAATCTTTTTTGGCTAGGTTTGATTGGTCACCTATTAAAATCGATTTTAAATAAAATATTTTAAAAATTAATTAAAACATTTTAAGAAAACCAATTTCGAGGTCTGCGCTTTAATCCAGAGAAAAACAAAGGTGGGTCCGGGAGTCGGTTACGTGTGGAAAGAATTAGCACCCTCACAACGCCCGTATAAAATGATACCTTATTAGTCATGTGTTATCTCGAGTCTCGGTGAAAGTCGGTTTTAATTTGATGTTTAAAAATAATTTCCTTAAAAAAAAAAAATCATATCTATTTGAAAATTGATCCGAAATTTATTAACATAAAATTTTTCATATTTTCCGACAAACTCGACAAAACATGAAATTTTTTCTTATTTTGAAATTCTCTGAATCGCTCTCGTTTATTGAGAAAAAGGATATTCCGTTGTTAATGATAATTGATGATATCCTCTCCGGCAGACCCAGCAGAGAACTCATGAATAAATTTTAACTCGGGAATAACCTTACTTTAAACATTAATTTATTTTCATGTATTTTAGAATCATAAAAAATGATCATGAATATGCAAATCAATACTAAGGCACAAAAATAATAAATTAAATCACATGTACAATTATCATGGCATTCTAAACATTTATTATGACATGGTAAAAGAATTAATGACATGGCATGCTTGACATGGCAAAATCTAAATGACATGGCCAAAAGAAATAATGACATGGCAAATCCTATTATGATATGGAAAAAGAATTAATGACATGGCATGCTTGACATGACAAATCTTATTATTACATGGCAAAATCTAAATGACATGACCAAAAGGATTAATGACATGGCATGCTTGACATTGTAAAATCTTATTATGGCATAGCAAAATAAATTATGACATGGCATACAAAGAGATCATATAGGCAACAATTATAAAATGACATTATCATAGAATATTCACATTCATTAACACATAATGATCAAGATGGCAACATGAATATTAGATCATAAAATGACATCATTATGGAATATTCATAAACATAGAATTATCATGATAAAAATGACAAATATAGATGTCATGGAATATACATGATCATAGAATATGCACACATCATCATTTTGAAATTGATTTTTCATGTGAAAAATCACATAAATGACATATGTCGGAAAATATTACCGTATTCCCCGGCAAACCCGAAAAACCTTGGAAAATAATTCTTTCATATGACATTTATATGATCCCGAATAAAACAAAATTCATGCCTTTCGATTCCATAAACACATGAGTTGAATACTTTCCTAACCTCCCCGGAAAACCCGGCAAAGTTTAGAAACTAATTCTTGCCATATGTTTAGGAAACCGTGAAGCACGTTTTTACGCCAAATTAAATAAAAACATTTTAAATATGCAATGCATGAAGATGTATTTCTCCTTTGAAGTAAGGACATCCGTATACCTAAAGAAGGTATCCGACTACCTTTGAAACTTAAATTGGATCTTTAAACCGAATGACTTTGGGCTCGGATTAAGAAAAAAAAATGTAATTTTTGGGTAGAAAAATACCTATGCAACTCAATTCTGGAAAGTTTGGCAATTTTTGGAGCTCGAATTCTATTTTTCTCGGATTTTCCAAAATTGCCTTTTAGCCCTTGAAACCTCGATTTTACTCGAAATGGGCCAAATTTCCAGTTTTTTTTCACTGTCTTTGTCATATATTGAATTGGAGTTGGACCGAAAATGCCCAATTTTTACATCCGAATTCCTCTCTGATTTAGTTTTTTTTTTTTTTCCTTTTTCCTCAAAATTGAGATTTTTTCCCTTCTTCCTTTGGATCCACGTCAAATTGGGACTTGAGATACCCTTGTTTATTTTTTATTCATCAACTGGGACTTCAATTTTACCGAATCGGACCATCTCTGTAGTTTTCTCCCAATTTGTGATTTTCCTATTTATTTGTAGACACCTAATTTTGTCCGGACCACTAAAACATGTATGTTTTCGTCATAAATTGATGTTTCAGAATGAAAAAAGATTTTTTTTCATCCTACAGGTGGTACTCCGAGACTTAGTTTAAGAGGGCGAGCAAAAAAAGTCAAACTTGAAAAAAAGTCAACCTCGAAAAGTCAAGTATTGGAAAAGTCAATCCACTTTCAAAATCAAGATTTAAAGTTAAATTGAAAAATGACGAAAGAATTTTGATAATCCGAGGTCTACATCGAAAGATATGGAGTTCGGAAGTTGGGTTATGGAGATTTAATAGAAAGAAAATCCTAATCCAAAAAATTTGGGGAAAAGGCTTAAACGATCGAATTGGTCGAAATTGAAGATTCCAAATGAAAGATAAGCACTGACTACGGGTAATGGAGAAGCCACTTGAAAGAAAAACTGAAAGAAAAGTCAATCCGGAAGAAAATCGAGAATTAGGGTTTTTGGTGGATTTCGGTGACATTGGAAAGAATTACAAAAAATGGCCCGATTCGGTAGGAATAAAGCCCCTAATGGATGAGGAGTGATTAAAAAAGGATATCCCAAGCCTCAGTTTGAAGAAAATATGAAAATCAGACTTGTTTTGAGCAAAACCGGGTTTCGAAAGCAAAATGGCAAAATTGGAAAATTTGGAAAAAATAGCAAATGAACTCCAAAAATTCTGAAAAACTGAAAATATCATTCTTAAATCATTTGGAAGAGATTGGAAAAAGAAAATCTTGATTCGGAGTTCGTTTGCAAAATAACCAAATCCCGGGTCTCTTATGTAGTAATTCAAGAAGATAAATCCCGAAAAAATAGCAAATGAACTCCAAATATTCTGAAAATTTGCAAATCTCATTTTAAATTATTTGGAAGATATTGGCGAAAGAAAATCTTGATTCGGAGTTCGTTTTCAAAATGGCCAAATCCCGGGCCCCTTTTGTAGTAATTCAAGCAAATAAATCCCCAAAAAATACCAAATGAGTTCCAAAAATTATAAAAACTTCCAGATCACACTTTTGAATTATTTGGAAGATATTGGTGAATAAAAATCTTGATTTGGAGCTCGTTTAAAAAATGGTAAAGTTTGGGGCATAAAAAGGCAATTTTGGAAAAAAAATCCAAATAAATAGCAAATGGACTCGAAAAATTTTGGAAACTTCCAGAATTCAATTTTTTATTATTTTGAAAGTATTTAAGAAATAAAATTTGAATTTGGAGTATTTTTTCCATTTATTTACATTCGGGAGGCAAAAAGGTCATTTTACCCAAGAAACCGAAAATGGCTTTTCTTGCCTTTTAAAAAAAATCAAACATGGGCTGGAAGAAGGGGGGCTGGCTGGCCAAGGCCCAAGGATGGGAAGGAGGTTTTTGATTTTTTAATAAAGAGGCCAAAAATGAAGAGTTAGTTAGTGATTTTTTGATCAAGCCTCTGCAAATAAGCCACATGGACCAATGCATGAAGAAGGAGAGTGTCAACATAATGGCTTAATATTCTTGAACAGCTGTAATTGTGGATAGCTGATGGCCTAATCTAAGGGTGATAATTTCATGTTTTAAACATCTTGGATCAATAGCCCTTGGATGAAAATTGGTTGATGGAAAAATGACAACATCCTAGCCTAGAGAGAGAGAGGGTTCGGCCACTACAAGGATTCTTTTTTCTTTCATTTTCAACCCACCCTCATTCTCTATTCTCTCTTGCTTTTGGCTGATTTTCTCTCCATTCTTGAATAGCAAAAAGAAAAGTTTAGAAAAGAAAAGAAAGTTAGAAGAGAAAAAGCTTGAAAGATAGCTTCTAGAGGTTGCTTTTAGCACCATACTCTTGCACTTTCTTTGATTTTCCATTCTTGATTTCCTGCTTTGATTATTATTTTGGTGAGTTTCTTTTGATTTTTCTTTTTAAATAAGTGTTTTTAATGTTCTTCTTTAAGTTCTTTCTTCATCTTTTCTTATAAAAAGTTCTTGAAATATTTTTTTCCCCTTGTTCTTTGACATGGCCGAATGGCCCAGTTTTTTGTTTTAGTTGCTGTTTGCTTTGTTATTTCACATTATTTTTGATATTAAATAAGTCTGAGACTTTAAATCTTCTTCCTCTATATATACTTGAAGCTTGTTTTAATTTGGTTGCTTGCTTATTTCCATTTATGAGTCTATTATCATGTTCTTGCATTTTTGATTTTCTGTTTTCAAAATGTTTAAGTTTGTCTATGTTTTATATTTTGAAATCCATGTGTTTGTGAAAATACTTGTTAGTTTTCGTACCTCTACTTTATATTTACATGATTTGAGTATTATTCTTTAGTTAAGTATGTTAGTATATCAAGTATTTGTGAAAATGCCATGCTCACTTTGAACATGAGGCCATCCGGCCACTTCACTTTCTTTGCTTTGTGTGTGCATTTTTGTTATGTTAGTTGATAGGTTTGCATTTTCATGACATTTGGTTGAGTATTTGGTTTAAGCATGCCTTGTGTTTGTATTATTTCCATGCATATTTTAGATGTTAGGATTGGTTTGTTTTGCCATGCATATCCATGCATTTTAGACTTAGGTTGCGTTAAATGCCATGCAAGTTCATTTAGGTCTAGGTCATTTTATTGATGCCATGCATTTTTCATGACATTTAGGTTTAAACTCATGAATTTCATGCATCATATTTGCTGTATCTTTTATGCATTTCATGTCTATGCCACTTGACTTATGACTTAGGCCAATCAATGGTTCAAAGTCATGCTCTCTTGAGCATACTTGTGGAAAATTAAAGAGTTGTCAAATTGAATATTCTACCTTTGTGATTTTTTTTAATTAGCCCATTTTTGTCTAACTTTTTAAAAGTGTTAGCTACTGTTTGTGAGTCATTTAGAGAGTCTTAAATATTTTTACTTTGATTTTTAAATGATTTTATCAAAGGCAAAAATGTGTTTTGGCAAAACAGTTTTTTCACCTAGTACTCGTACTTTCCCTTTTTTTGGGCAGTCATCTTTAATAAAAAAAATTAAGCCGATTTTTTTCCGTGTAGTTTTACATGTCTTGAGTCTCCAGTATTTGTTTTAGATTTTTTAGAATTTGTAAAAATAGGGTAAAAAATTATGGTTTAAAACTGGACAGTGGAGTCAGAATTTGAAGGAAAATCATTTTTTTGTTTTGGTTAAGTTACTTAGAGGGGGCTGATTAGGAAGTTTAGTTACTGACTTAGGGTAGTTTCTAAGCCTTTTTAAACTCTAAAAATGATTTCTTAAGTCTCGGGTTAAGGGTGGTCAAGTCCGAGATTTTAAACTTAAGAAATTAGAGCCATTTAAAAAAGAGTTTAGCTAAGTTTTTATTTTTAATCTAAGTTTTTCAAAATTGTTTTCAAACAATCACAAAGTATTTTGATTTTAGAATATTTAATTTGATATATTTTCCTAAGGCAGCCGATATCTTTTTAGATATACGGATTTCCTTAATTAAAGAAAAAAATACATTCTCATGCATTACATTTTCCATATTCATGCATATCATATAATATGTAATTTTTGCTATGTTTAATTTTCATGATGGTTTTATTATCTTTGATTTAAATTTTTGATATTATATTATTTGTTATATGGTTTTGAATATTTCATGATATCCTATGCTTTTTATTTAGTTACTTTTGTCATATTATTTAGCATATACTATGTTCATGCATTATTATTTTCATGCATATTATATGATAGCATTATTTTATATTTCATGTCATTTAAATTATATGCCATATCATTTATATTTTCCATGTCATTTAAATTATTTCATTTCATATAGAATATATTATGCTACCTAGGTCATTTCATTTCATGTAGAATATATTATGTTACCTAGGTCATTTCATTTCATTTAGGATATATTATGTCATTTAGGATATTTTATTTCATTTAGAATATATCATATAACTTAGGATATTACATTTCATATAGAATATCTTATGTTACCTAGGTCATTTTATTTCATTTAGAAGATATCATATAACTTAGGATATTTCATTTCATTTAGAATATGTTAAGACATTTAAATTATATCATATTATTTAGGTTGCATTATATTATTTAGACTTTGCTATGTCATTTTATTTATGTCATACATATTCATATTTTTTTAAAATGTTTTCAAAAAGGTAATGATTTTCAATAAAATAAAGATATTCCCGAGTTAAAATAATTCATGAGTTCTCTGCCGGGTTTGCTGGAGAGTATATCATCAATTATCATTAATAACGGAATATCTTCTTTAAAATGAGAATGATTCGGAAAGTTTTTCAAACTAATAAAGATTTCTATATTTTGCCACTTTTGTTGGGGAATATAAGAAAATTTTGAATTTATAAATTCTGGATCATTTTCAATAAAAAATGGAATTATTATTTTTTTTTAAAATTAGAAATTAACTTGAAATACTAAATTTAAAACCGACTTTTTACCGAGACATGAGATAACACATGATTGATAAGGTACCATTTTATATGGGCGTTGTTGGGGTGCTAATCCTTCCCCACACGCAACCGAGTCCCGAACCCGCTTCATTGATTTCTCTGGTTTAAAACGCAGACTTGAAATTGGTTTTAAAAATGTTTTAATTAATTTTAAAATATTTTATAAAACCGATTTTAATAGGTGGCCAATCACAACTAGCTAAAAAAGATTGGTGGCGACTCCATGTCTCGACTTTTCCTCGGTTTTTTTTAATGTCACACTTAACGAATAATAAAGTTTTACGATGAGACTTGTTATTTTTTAGGTTGCGACATTATTCATTAAATTATTATTTTCCTTTTTCTCTTCAAACCAATTCTTCCTTCAATTCCGCTTCAAAATTGGATTTTCCAATATCCATATCTATTGATCTTATTCCATTTGGAATCTCCAATTTTGTTCAATTTGATCGTTTACGCACTTTTTCCCAAATTTGCAAAATTTCCCATTTTCCCATAAATGACAATTTCCAATTTTGTCCACTTTTTCTTCGGATTGATTTCTTTTGGTGAAATTGGACCTTGAGATATCCTTTTTTATTGACCATCCATCAATTTGAGATTTCAATTTCATTCAATTTGATCATTTACGTACTTTCCCCCAAATTTGGAAATTCTATACTTTTCTCCTACACTGAATTTTGCATTTTGTCTTTCAACCTCTCTATCTTCAACTGTAGATCTCTGATTATCAAAATTCTTTCACCATTGTTCAATTAATATTCGAATCTTGATTTTGACTAAGAGTTGACTTTTTAGTGGATGACTTTTTGAGGTTGACTTTTTTGGAGTTGACTTTTTTTGGGTTGACTTTTTCGTGTTTACCTCCAAATCAAAGTCTTGGAGACTTATTTGTGGAATGAGGGGAGATTCTTCGCATTCCGAGAAGTTGGAGGAAGAATTTGTCTTGTTTAGGGGGCCCGAAAAAAATTAGGTGTCTACAGCTGCCATTCTTTGACTATTGCTGAGAATTAGGAATCAGGCAAAGATAAAACAGACAATAACTTTGTCTGGTTAGTGAAATCACATGTGATGGATATGAGGGAGAGTTTTCTTCATTTTTTATTCTTCATTTTTTTATTTGATTTTTTGTAAACTGTAAATAAAAGAATGTTGTCCTTAAAATTGAGTTCCTTGACTAATCAAGGCTTGACCCATCTTAAGGAAACGAGTTCGATTTGCAAGAGAAGACAATACCTCGGCAAAAGTCCCTGGGCCTTATCTTCGTGTGAAATTACATGTGTCGGGATATTTCACTGAACTTCCCGGCAAACCCAGTAGAGTTTTTAGAGAAATATCTTTTCACATGACATGTATATAATTTCGGGATAAAATCATATTTTTTGAAAAAAGATAGAAGAATTTGTCCTTAAATTAAGTTCCCTATCTAATCAAGGCTCGACCCGTCTTAAGGAAACGAGTTCGATTTGCAAGAGAAGAAAATACCTCGGCGACGATTCGGAGAAGAAAATATGCATGAAGATGTATTTCTCCCTTGAAGTAAGGACATCCGTATACCTAAAGAAGGTACCCGACTACCTTTGAAAGAAACTTAAATTGGATCTTTAAACCGAATGATTTTGGGCTCGGATTAAGAAAACAAATGCAATTTTTGGGTAGAAAAATACCTATGGTCGAATGGCCTCCTAAAACGGCTGTAGTTTCCTATTTTTTAAAACACGGATTAACTACCTATGATACGATCTTTGTAAAATCAATTTTTATTCTTGAGATGACATATAAAACAACCTAAACAGTAGCTAATGACTCCAATCAGCGCCTCCCTTTTACAAATAAAAATCAGAAAATTGTTAGTTTAAAAAAACTCATTTTTGACTCAAAAAAACCAGTTTTGGAAACTATTTTTCTATCCTTTATAAAAAATTCAAAAAAAATTGAAAAAAAAAAATCAGTTTAGACTTGAAACATGATGGTCTTTATGAGGAAAAATCAGTTCTAAAATCAGACTAAGCATGCCTTGACCGAAATTGCCTTAAAGACAAAACAGTAGACTAAAATCTGTTTTACCGGAAAACATTTTTCCGCCCTTGATAAAAAATTCTAAAAATCCTAGGAGAAATACCAGAGGCTCCTCTAAGGGCCTACTAAATGTGGTCAAAAATATTTTTATTTTTATAAAATAAAGTTGATGAAAATATTGCCCAAAGTCAGAATATCCAACTTAAAAACTATTATTCTTTCAACTAGTTTGCACAAGAGACTTTGGTTAGAGACCATTTATTGGTCTTAACCAAAAATCAAGTTGAAAATGATATGAATGCATGATTTTCAGCAAAACAAACATATGAAAATGATCAATCATGAGCTAAAAAAACAAATAAAGAAAATGAAGTTTGGTTCAATGGTTGGTTTCTTGGACATAGTCCCACATAACCAAAATCACTTGATAAAAATCAAGATCCTCAAACCTTTTATTTCATTTTTTAAAAAGAAAACCAAAAGAGAAAACCTATCGTACCACAATGGTGAAACCCACAATAAACATGCAAGCAAAAAAATAAGCAAAAGACAAGCACAATAAGGCCAACAAGGTTTCGGCCCTAGCAAGAAATGTTGTAGGAAAATTTTGCAAACTTTGTCATTTTATAAAGAAATAAAAAAAGGGAAAACCTTTAGAAATTTATTTTGAAAACATTTTATTCAACAAAGAAAGTTAACAATCACATGGAAAAGATGAGAAAAAGAACATGGAATCAAAGAAAATAATTGAAAAAGAAGAGAGGAAATAGCTACCTAGCAAAGCTTTCCAAATACAACACTCAAACTTCTCATTCTTTCTCTTTCTCTCTTTTTCTTTTTCTCCTTTCTTCCTCAAGAGTGTAGTGAAATGCCTCTTCAAAAAATGAATTCTCCTCCTTATAGGCTGGCCGAATGGCTCTTAATAGTGTAGTGAGAGTGCTCATATTTTTGCCTTAGTCATGCTTTGCATGCTCTCCCAACATCATTGCCACATGGCTAATTCTTGTCCCCTCTTTGCATGATGCTTTCCTTAAATTAAGGGTTCTTGTCTTCTTTTTACATGATGCTTCCCTTAAATTAAGGGTTTTATAACCTCTCATGGGCCAATAATGCCACCTAGATTATTCTTGTCTCCTATCTCTACAAATTTTCTAAGCCACTTGTCATGATCATATAGCTTACTATAAGAATATCTTTCTAGGTGGCATTTTTAATACATTTAGCACCATCACATAGCCTTCACATGCTCTTCACATGGCCTTCACATGTCTTTGCAATTTAGAGTCCTGCCATTGACCAAAAATGCCATGTAGGCAAGTAGTGGAGAATCTTGTCCTTACTTAAAAATGTCATCTTGCTACTCAATCTTGGCCATTTGTATTAAGATGATCAAGCCTCCACCTTTCATCCATGAGCTGGCCAAAAATGACCTGAAATTTTCCAAGTCATTCCTCTTTTTTTATATGCAAGATGGTCATTTTCGGTTTTTTCAGTAAAATTGCATTTTGACTCCCAAACTTAATTTATTTGTAAATGGACCCAAATTTTGGATATTTCTTTTTTAATCCATCCCATCCAATATAAAACTCAGTTCTGGAGGTTTTCATAATTTTTCGAGCTCGTTTTGCATTTTTCTTGGATTTTTCTATAAAGTTTCGGTTTAGTGACTCCCAAACTTTGTCTATTTCCATTTGAACTCCGATTCTAGATTTTTCTTCTTCAATCCATTCCATCCAATATAAAACTCAGTTCTGAAGATTTTCATAATTTTTTGAGCTCGTTTCCTAATTTTCTGAATTTTTCTCAAAAAATTTGGTTTAGTTACCTTAACTTTGTCTATTTCCATTTGAGCTCTGATTTCGTATTTTTATTCTCCAATCCACCCTATCCAATATAAAACTCAATTTTGAAAGTTTTCATAATTTTTTGATATCGTTTTCTATTTTTCCCGGATATTTCTTACAATTATGGATTAGTCTCCCGAATTTAGCATATTTGCATTTCAGTCCCAATTTTGGGTTTTCTTCTTCTCATTTCCTTCTTTTCGTCCTAAAACTCAGTTTTGATGGATAGGTTTGATGAATAATTTATCTCTCTTCATCAACATGCCGCCACCAAATCTGCATCTCTTCGACACCATGTCGATACGAGGTTGTCAGACATGCAAAACAACTATCAAACCATATCGGCAATCGTCAACAACATGGACACCCGGTTTCGAGACATGCCTCCATGGTTTGCACCTTTTCCACCCTCCGATCACGATGATCAATCTCCATAGGATTTTTTGGGCTTGGTTTCGACATATTTCGATCTCAATTTGGCTTTTCACATTATTATTATATATATTTGAACTTCCATGCTTTCGTATTTTCAATTTGGACATTATCTATGTAATTTTGTATTTCTCATGTTTTTATCTTTGAACTTACAATTATATTTTTCATATATATATATATATATATATGTTTATGCAATTGAGACTTTGTGCCTATGGTGGATATTACTTTATTGGCTATTGCTTTGGTGGATATTGCTTTATTGATTAGATCTTGCTTTGCTGTTGGATATTGCTTTGTTGTTGTTGGAATGCTATTTTTTTTGGCTATATTGATATGTTGGTATTGAATTGCAATATTTTTTTTTGACATATTGATATATTGCTCTTAGATTGCTATATTGCATTCCCCTTAGCTTTGAATTGATTTTATTTTTAATATTACAAAAAGGGGGAGAAACTTTCATATTAACAAATTTGCTATTTAAATATGTGCTTACATGTTCTAACTCTCTAAATATGAATTATGTTGGATATTGTGCTTAAATGCTTGTGGACATTGTGGATTATCCATTCTTGTTCCTTATTTGTTTTGCAAAGTTTAAAAGAATGCTTTAATTAAGGGAGAGTTTTTATTGAAAATCTTTATCTCTTCAATTAAGGGGGAGTTTTTACAAGAAAATTTATCATAAGTTTTGTCATGTCAAAAAGGGGGAGATTGTTAGCTATATTAGCTTTGAATTGATCTTAATTTTGAAATGACAAACTCTTAAGCTTAATTAGCTTGAAATAAATTATTTTTAATTTAGCATTTTTCGATGTATAATTTTGATAATATTTTGGAAAATGCTAAAATATTTTAAACTCCTTGTTTTTCTCAAAAATACATGTTCTTAAATATATATAAATGTTTAAAATGTTTTTGAGACAAGTTGACCTTTCTTGAAAACCAAAGAAAGCATTTTTAGTAAGAGGGGATTGATCCCCTAAGAAAGAGGATCGATCCCTTGAGAGCCAGTAGCTAATTAACTTTGCATGACAGTAAGGGATCGATCGCCTCAAGGAAAAGATCGATCCCTTGACTCCAACGGTCATATTTTTTAAAGAAGAAAAAGGAGGGGATCGATCCCTACAATTATAGGATCGATCCCATGCGTACTGCACTAACTTCTAAGTATGATTTTTCTGAGGAAACAACGACTCTATTCCACATTAAATGATCCCAAACGGCCATATCTGATATTCAAGGTATATAAGGGACTTCCTAACACTTCCAACACTAATAGACTCCAAGAGAAGCAAATCAAAGCAAGAATTTTCATATTCTCTCTAAGCTTTCAAGTGTTCATTGTGCTTAAGCTTGAATTCACATTGCATTCATTTTATCATTCTAATAGTCTCTTCACGTATTGTGCTTAAACTCAACAAACACTTTCCTATTAGAGGATCATTCTAGTTTGCAAACAAATTTTCATTCTCTAAAGGGTTTGAGATTTTCAGTGATTTGTTCTTAAGAGTTTGGGTAGAATTCTTAAGGGGTCAAGAGGTTTCTATCTAAGCCTCAAAAGATAGTGATTGTAAGGTTATACCTTAACCTCAAAGGTAATTTTTCACTAGTGGATTGGTGAAGCATCTTGACAAGGAAGTGCCAAGAGGAGAGGACGTAGGCACCAAGTGGAAGTGCTGAACCTCTATACATCGAGTGTTTGATCCTCTTTCCTTACTCTTTATTTTAATTACTTGTGTTGTTCATTTATTTTATATTAAATTTGATTTCTTAATTTTCATAAATTAAAAATTCAAATTTATTAGTGAAAATTTTAAAAACCAATTCTCCCCCTTCTTGGTTAATCTCTACACTTGAGGTAACATAAATGTTCAAATTGAATAACATTGAAACCTCAAATTGAAAGATGATCAATAAAAAAAAAGGATATCTCAAGGTCCAATTTCACCAAGAGGAATCAATCTGAAGAAGAAGTGGATAAAATTGGAAATTTCCATTTATGGGAAAATGGGAAATTTTGTAAATTTGGGGAAAAGTGCATAAAAGATCAAATTGGACAAAATTGGTGGTTCCAAATGGAATAAGATCAATTAATATGGATACTGGAAGATCCAATTTTGAAGCGGAGATGAAGGAAGAATTGGTTTGAAGAGAAAAATAAAAATTTAATGAATAAATAGGAAACTCACAAATTTAGAAAAAACTACGGAGATGGTCCGTTTCGGTAAAATTAAAGTCCCCAGTTGATAAATAAAAAATAAACAAGGGTATCCCAAGTCCCAATTTGAAGTGGATCCAAAGGAAGAGCCGACTGGAGGAGAAACGAAAAAAACGAAAAAATTCTCAATTTTGAGGAAAAAGGGAAGAAAAAAAAACTACATAGAAGAGGAATTCGGATGTAAAAATTGGACATTTTCGGTCCAACTCCAATTCAATATATGAAAAAGGCGGTGGAAAAAGAAAATCCAAAATTTGGCCCGTTTCGAGTAAAACCAAGATTTCAGGGGCTAAAGAGCAATTTTGGAAAATTCAGGAAAATAGAATCCAAGCTCAAAAAATTGTCAAACTTTCCCGTGTATCAAAATGGGTTTGAAGCGCTGCAATATTAGTTTGAAGCGAGTCAAACCTGCTCATAAGAGCGTCAAGGACCGCTTGATTATCAAGAGGCATGGAAAAAGAGAAAAACTTACCAATCGTGGTTGCACTTGTTGAGCATCCGGTGGTGCATCAACGTCATTATCATCATGCTCGTCTACACGTTCGGTATGAATTTGGATCCATTCACCATTGTCGTTTTGTTGATTAGCCTATCTTCTGAATCGTTTGGAGTCTAATCATGGTGCTTTTGGAGGGCAGGACTCCCGGATCACAAGAAACATCCCAATAGCTTTGATGTAATAGCTTAAGACCATACCAAAGACTAATGTGAGCTCCGAGCCTCTGATGACGTGGAGGAGATCGATAAAGATAAAATGTGTAAGGTTGGGCCGTTGATTAGAAGGGAACATGTGGAGCCACCAATAGTCAGTATTGCGGAGGGTGGAGTACTTGGTTCTGAATGGTCGAAAGACATACGAGATGATGATTGTAGTAGCCGGTCATGCAATGGAAGTAGTGAGGTAGCATTTTTTTAGTGTGCGCACATCATCGGAAAAGAAAGCTTCCTCATGGGTTCCTCCCTCATTCAGAATTTGAAGCACCCGTGCCAAAGATTCTTGTGTGACGATTATTTCTCGACCCATTAGATAGGTCTTGATCTCACGTACAATCCCACTGTCGATGTTCTTGTCCTTGCGGTTGAACGTGGAATTGCTAAAGAATGCACGGACGAGGTTCTCATGCACGGGATAGTTGAGGTTAATGAATGGCAACCATCCGGAAGTCTCAAGATGTGTGAGATAATGGAAGTCGAACACCTAAAGGAAGTTGACGTCAATCACACAAGTCTTTTTAACTGGCACTTTAGCGAACAAAGCATATAATTTGGCTCAAGCCCGAGAGTTTGGAAAGCACGAGTCAAAAACGTGTGGTTCGACAGGTGCGGCTCTTTTGGAAAAGGATGCCCCGATGGTTGGTTTGCGTTTGGCGGTGACTTTTGTTCTGGGAGCCATTTGAAGAGTGGACAGTGGTTTAGGACTTTTGTCGAACACTTGGCGGGTGTCAAATTTGGACAAAAACGTTGAAAGGAATTCATGCCAAATGATGAAAGGAGGTGTTTTGAGGTGACCGAACTCGAAAACAACGGATTTGAATGGGTTTTCTTGGAGGGGGCCTAATTTGGGTTGTGTAGGATTTTTGGGTGAGGCTTTTTGTCAAACACTTGGTGGGTGGTGATTTTTGGAGGTGGTTTTGAGTGATTTTGAGTTGGGTTTTGGATGAAATTGTGTAGAGAAGTGAAAAAGATGATGAATTTGTGTAGAAAGCTCAAAGAAAACGTGAATGGAGTAGTGGATTTTCGAAATTTGTTGAAAAGATATGGATTAGGGTTTGAAAGGGGATTTTCGAAATTTGGAGAGAATAAAGAGATTTGGGTATGGAAATGATGAGAAAGATGAAGAGAAGATGAAATTTGGTAGAATTGGTGTGTTTGAATGAAGCAAAAATGAAGAAAAATGAGTGACTTTCGAAATTTTGGTGTGATGTGAGTGAGAGAGTCGAGTAGAGTGAGAGCAAGAGGGAAGAAATGGGTATGACTGGGTTGGCCACGCGCGATATACGCGACCAGGCAGAGGGGGATCGATCCCTTCTTTATGGGATCGATCCCTCGTTCAAATGGGACCGATCCCTCATTCAAATGGGATCGATCTCAGCCTTAAAAAAACTGGGTTTTGGCTTTGAATTTTGCAATTTTGGGAAAGGGATTTTCATTTATATGGGATTGATCCCATATGCAATTGCATTCAAAAACACCTTTGAAAACTTATGATTTTTCATTTCAAAACTTGTAATTTTCAAAATTTTGGACATTATTTATGCAATTTTATAATTCTAAATGCATCTAAAAGTATCCAAAATGAATGAACCAATCAAACATACTCATCAAATACACATATAACACACAAGCACTAGTTCAAGTCCAACATGTGTATTATTTCCAACAATAAAACAAACTTTGAAACATCAAACAATGCATTGAATGTTCAAACATCATTGAGACAAGTTTATAAACAAAATCAATATCATTAAACTTGCTCATACCAATTAAGTACAAAACATTGAATATAATCAAGGTGCATTCATTAATCCAAGTTCACCTATAATAGTGCAAAATCTATCTCGATGAAGTGGCTTGGTGAATATATTCACTAATTGATGCAAGGTATCAACAAATTCAAGTACAATATCACCTTTTTCAACATGATCTCTAATGAAATGGTGTCTTATCTCTATATGCTTAGTCCTTGAATGTTGAATGTGATTTTTAGTGAGACTACTAGCACTAGTAATATCACATTTAATAGGATTGTGATCCATGGTAAGTCCAAAATCCTCCATTTGTTGTTTGATCCACAAGATTTGAGCACAACAACTACCAACGATACATATTCAGCCTCGGTTGTGGATAAAGCAACACTATTTTGTTTCTTGGAGAACCATGATATGAGCATATTCCCAAGAAATTGACAAGTACCGGAAGTGCTTTTTTTATCAATTTTACAACCACCAAAATCCGCATCCGAATAAGCATGCAAAACAAAAGAGGATCCTTTTGGGTACCATAAGCCTAGACTAGGTGTGTCCTTAAGGTAACGAAATATTCGCTTAACGGCAAGTAAATGTGACTCTCTAGGTGATGATTGAAATCTAGCACACAAGCATACACAAACATAATATCGAGTCTACTTGCGGTAAGATAAAGCAATGAACCAATCATAGACCTATAGAGTTTAGTGTCAACACATTTACCTCCTTCATTCTTATCAAGCTTAGTTAAAGTGCTCATGGGTGTTGAGTAGTGTTTTGAGCCATCTATGCCAAACCTCTTGAGCAAGTCCCTTACGTATTTTGCTTGATTGATGAAGCTGCTATCTTTAGTTTGCTTAACTTGTAATCCCAAAAAGAAAGTAAGCTCCCCCATCATGCTCATCTCAAATTCACCTTGCATAAGCTTAGAAAATTCTTGACAAAGAGATTCATTAGTGGAACCAAATATGATATCATCAACATAAACTTGAATTATAGGAATGTCTTTACCTTGAACCTTAATAAAAAGGGTAGTGTCAACTTTACCTCTATTAAAACCTTTTTCAATCAAAATTTTTGAATACCAAGCTCTAGGAGCTTGTTTCAAACCATACAAAGCTTTTGATAATTTAAAGACATGATTAAGAAAATGAGGATTCTCAAAATCGGGAGGTTGTTCAACATATAATTCCTTATCAATAAAGCCATAAGAAAAGCACTTTTAACATCCGTTTAAAAAAGTTTGAAATCTTTAAAACAAGCAAAAGCTAAAAGCATTCTAATAGCTTCTAATCTAGCTACCGAGGCATAGGTTTCATCATAGTCAATTCCTTCTTCTTGACTATATCCTTGAGCAACTAACTTAGCCTTGTTTCTAACAATATTGCCATTTTCATCAAGTTTGTTTCTAAAGCCCCATTTGGTACCTATAAATGGATAATCACTAGGTCTTTTCACTAAGTTCCAAACTTTGCTTCTTTCAAATTGATTTAACTCTTCTTGCATAGCCATAACCCAATTATCATCACCTAAGGCTTCATCAATGTTCTTAGGTTCAATTTGAGAAAGAAAAGCAACATAATTACAAGTATTTCTAAGAGAAGATCTAGTAATTACCCCTTGAGTTGGATCACCAAAGATTTAACCATCTTTGACATAGCCAAATTCTTTTAGATGACTTGTCTCCTTTTCAACTTGTATGGGTTAAAGAAAGTCATCTTCTTTTGTAAGTTCTTGACCCACTTCAACTTGATTTTTCTCCTTGGATAGTGATGCATCATCCATATTCTCTTGAAATATGCCTACATCATCATCATCATCATCAAAAGATACCTTTCTCGAAGGTGAATTAGTTTTATCAAATATAACATGAATAGATTCTTCTACAACTAGAGTTCTCTTATTAAAGACTCTAAAAGCTTTGGAACTCATGGAATAACGAAGAAAAATAGCTTCATCACTTTTTGCATCAAATTTACCAAGGTTATCCTTCCATTATTTAAAACAAAACATTTGCAACCAAAAGGATGGAAGTAGCTTATGTTAGGCCTTCTACCTTTAAGAAGCTCATATGGTGTTTTCTTCAAAATTGACCTAATCATAGCTCTATTTATGATATAACAAGAAGTATTAATGGCTTTCGCCCAAAGATATCTTGGTAATTTTTCACAAAGCATGGTCCTAGCCATTTTTTCTTAGGTTCTATTTTTTCTTTCTACTACTCCATTTTATTTAGGAGTTCTAGGTGCTGAAAAGTTATGACTAATACCATTTTCATTACAGAACTTGTCAAAACCAAGATTTTCAAATTCGTTTCCATGATCACTTCTTATGCTAGAAATAGAATAACCTTTTTTATTTTGAACAATTTACAAAAAGTGCTGAACTTTTCCACAGCTTCATCTTTAGAATTTAAGAAGAGAACCCATGTGTACCTAGAGAAATCATCAACCAAAACAAAACCATATTGTTTACCACCCAAGCTCAATGTCCTTGTTGGACCAAAAAGATCAATATGAATCATTTGCAATACTCTAGTAGTTGAAACAACATTTTTAGTTTTAAAAGAAGCTCTCCTATGTTTACCTTTAGCACAAGCATCACATACTTTGTCATTTTCAAATTTTAATTTTGGTAAACCAACAACTAAGTCTTTTTGAGAAAGTTTTGAAATAACATGCATACTTGCATACCTAGTCTTTTATGCCAAATCCAAGAGTCATTTTCATCTTTAGCCATAAGACAAACATTTTGTGAAAACAAGTCATTTAAATAAACAACATAAATATTTCCTTGTCTATGACCAATAAAAATAAGTTCATTTGTCTTTATGTTTATCACTTGACAACCCATAAACTCAAATATGACTCTTAAACCTTTGTCGCACAATTGACTAATGCTAAGTAAATTATGCTTAAGACCTTTAACAAATAGAACATTTTCAATATTAGTTGAAGAGTTATTACCAATAAAGCCAATGCCTTCAATTTGTCCTTTAGAATTGTCTCCAAAAGTAACATCTCCACCACCTTTGGGTTTTAAATCCAAGAATTGACTTTTGTCTCCGTTCATGTGTCTTAAACATCCACTATCAAGGTACCAAGGATTTATTTTTTGTTGAATTTACCTTGAAACAATGCTTATCCACCTTTGGCTCTTCAAGAGCCATGAGACATAGGTTGGCCACTTCATCATCATGACTTATCATTGTCGGATGTGTCAGTATCACTCTATGTAGCCACTATACCTTTCTTCATTGGCTTATTTCAATTTTGTTTCTTCAATAAGGGACATTCAAACTTGATGTGACTCGGTTTCTTACATTCATAGCATATGATTTGGTCCTTCTCCCTTTTACTTGATTCACCTCTCACCATATCTCTTCTTTGAGGTCTTCTTCTTTTGTTCAACCTCATGAACTTTTTGAATCTTTTTGCAAACATAGCCATTTCTTCATCTTCATCAACCTTTTCATTTTCTTTATTATCTTCTTCTTCAATGGTTGATTTGAAAGCAACACCAAATTTCTTTGTTGACTCTTGCCCATGCTTGATTTTCATCTCATAGGTTAAGAGAGAACCAATGAGTTCATCTAAGGAAAGAGTATTAGGATCTTTAGATTCTTCAATGGCGGTCACTTTAGCTTCCCAAGATTTAGGAAGACTATTTAACAACTTCTTGACCATTTCTTTGTTGGGATATGTCTTCCCTAGACCCTTCAAGCCATTGGTGACATCCGTAAATCGATCGGACATCTCTTTTATACTTTACTCGAATTTCATCTTGAATAGTTCATAATCAAGAGTGAGCATACTAATCTTTGATTCTTTCAGTTTGTTTGTTCCTTCATGAGTGATTGCCAATTTGTCCCAAACTTGTTTAGCATTGTCACAAAGAGAAACCCTATTATATTCACTTGGACCCAAAGCACAAAATAGAGTATGCATTTCTTTGGCATTCAATTAAACCATCTTGATGTCTACTTCATCCCATTCATCTTCATCCTTAGGCACTTGTGTTTCTCCAACTTTTTTCTTTGGAATGAGTGAACCATTCATGATGACCTTCCAAACTTCATAATAATTTCCTTAAACAAAAAGCTTCATCCTTGTTCTCTAATAAGAATTGTTCTCACCATTGAAGAGAGGTGGTCTCATAGTGGAGTGACCTTCAAGACCCATGGGTGTGGCATTGGATTCAAATGCCATAAGACAAGCTTCATGTTGAAATTCATCATTTTCCTCTTTCTTCCAAACTTCAGACATCTTTGAACTTTGAAGGATGTTTTCTCAAGGTTGTTAGCCTACAAAAGAGACCAATGGCTCTGATACCAATTGTTAGCTCAAGTGTAGAGATTAACCAAGAGGGGGTGAATTGGTTTTTAAAATTTTCACTAATAAATTTGAATTTTTAATTTACGGAAATTACGAAATCAAATTTAATATGAAATAAATGAACAACACAAGTAATTAAAATAAAGTGCAAGAAAATAGGTTTTAACACTCGATGTATAGAGGTTCGGCATTTCCACTTGGTGCCTACGTTCTTTCCTCTTGGCACTTCCTTGCCAAGATGCTTCACCAATCCACTAGTGAAAAATTACCTTTGAGGTTAAGGTATAACCTTACAATCACTATCTTTTGAGGCTTAGATAGAAACCTCTTGACCCCTTAAGAATTCTATCGAAACTCTTAAGAACATGTCACTCAAAATCTCAAACCCTTTAGAGAATGAAAATTTGTTTGCAAACTAGAATGATCCTCTAATAGGAAAGTGTTTGCTGAGTTTAAGCACAATATGTGAAGAGACTATTACAATGTTATGAATGCAATGTGAATTCAAGCTTAAGCACAATGAACACTTGAAAGCTCAGAGAGAATATGAAAATTCTTGCTTTGATTTGCTTCTCTTGGAGTCTCTTAGTGTTGGAAGTGTTAGGAAGTCCCTTCTATACCCTGAATATCAGATATGGCCGTTTGGGATCATTTAATGTGGAATAGAGCCGTTGTTTCCTAAAAAAAAATCATACTTGGAAGTTAGTGCAGTACGCATGGGATCGATCCTATGATTGCAGGGATCGATCCCCTCCTTTTTCTTCTTTAAAAAATATGATAGTTGGAGTCAAGGGATCGATCCTTTCCTTGACGGGATCGATCCCTTACTGTTCTGCAAAGTTAATTAGCTACTGACTCTCAACGGATCGATCCTATCTCTTAGGGGGTTGATCCCCTATTACTAAAAATGATTTCTTTGGTTTTCAAGAGAGGTCAACTTGCCTAAAAAACATTTTAAACATTTATATATATTTAAAACATGTATTTTTGAGAAAAATAAGAAGTTTAAAATATTTTAGCATTTTCCAAAATATTATCAAAATTATTCATCGAAAAATGCTAAATTAAAAATAATTTAATTTCAAGCTAATTAAGCTTAAGAGTTTGTCTTTTCAAAATTAAGATCAATTCAAAGCTAATATAGCTAACAATTTACATACTTTTCCCCAAATTTGGAAATTCCATACATTTCTCTTACACTGAATTTTTGCATTTTGTCTTTCAACCTCTCTATCTTCAATTGTAGATCTCTAATTATCAAAATTCCTTCATCATTGTTCAATTCATCTTCGAATCTTGATTTTGACTGAGAGTTAACTTTTTCAATGATTGACTTTTTGGGGTTGACTTTTTTGGAGTTGACTTTTTTGGGTTGACTTTTTCGTGTTTACCTCCGAATCAAAGTCTTGGAGACTCATCTATGGAATGAGGGGAGATTCTTAGCATTCTGAGAAGTTGGAGGAAGAATTGTCTTATTTAGGGGATCCGGACAAAATTAGTTGTCTACAATCATCAATCAAGAAGGTTAGGATAGAATAATCTATACATCTATACATAATATAATAAGAGAGGATACTGTTATACAATTAATTAATTTTACACGTTTTTGTAATTTTGTGTATAATTAATATTTTAATATATTGATCATTGAATTTAATAATATAATCGCACTTGTCGTACATGTAAAATTTTGAATCGATCTAATATCTATATCATGAGAGCTTACATGCAATTCTTTTTTATTACAATCCTACAATTATCCAATCACAACACAAAATTATATAGGGGTCCACCACTTAAAAGCATAAATTCCACATAATACTTTGGTGGGCTCTATGCCTCTATACAATTCAAGATTGTAATTGGTTAATTATAATACAATAATTGTAGGTAATGTGCTCTCTATACTATCTTTTTTATTTATATTTAACGTTTGATTTTTTTTTTTACATCAAACACATAGTTAAACATTTTTAATTTACTTAAAATTTGAAGTGCAAGGTCTACATGAATAGAATATAAAATACAATAATTGGATTAAATAAATATAAATCATATAAAAATTATGAAAGTGTGTAAAATTAAATTAATTTTATATTAATGTAAGTAAATTCCTTCTCATATAATAATATATCTATACTATATATAATATGGCTGACTGAATTGGTGCCACGAGTCAAGTGATTTCAACTCATTTAGTGAATTTACAAAAACAATTCAAATAAAATTATTATAAAGTATAAAAGTGAGGGTATATCTATCTTTAATGTTATATAACTAATTATACATGTAAATTTATTAATGATAGATACAATTTTTAACTTCCCATCATTCACTGTGTGTTCAGTCTATAGAAATATGTTTTTAACTTTTACTTGTTATTTTTTTTATTTACTTTTATATATGTCACAACCTAAAAAATAACAAGTCCCATCACGAGACATTACTCGTTAAGTGTGACAATGGGAAAACAGAGGAAAAGACGACTTAATTCCTCTTGAAATAAAATGAGGGTTTGAAAACAACCTCGAAAAAGAAATGGAGTCGCCACCAATCTTTTTTGGCTAGGTGTGATCGGCCACCTATTAAACCTATTTTATAAAATATTTTAAAATTAATTAAAACATTTTTTAAAACCAATTTCGAAGTCTGCTCTTTTAAACCAGAGAAAACAAAAAAGGGGTTTGGCAGTCTGTTACGTGCGGGGAAGGATTAGCACCCCCACAACGCCCTTATAAAACGATACCTTATTAATCGTGTGTTATCTCGAGTCTCGATAAAAAGTCGATTTTGAAACTAGCATTTTAAAATAATTCCCATATTAAAGAAAAATAATCCAATTTTTAGTCGAAAATGAATTGGAATTTATTAACTTAAAATTTTCCTATATTCCCCGGCAAAACATAGAAATTTTTATTTATTAAAAAATTTCTGAATCATTCTCATTTTTTTGAAAGAAAGATATTCCATTGTTAATGATAATTGATGATATCCTCCCCAGCAAACCCGGCAGAGAACTCATGAATTATTTTAACTCGGGAATATCCTTATTTAAAAAAAAAATGATCTTTTGGAAAACATTTTAAAAAAAAGGTTATGAATATGCAAATCATTACTAATGACATGGCATATGAGTGAATGACATGGCATATGGATTAATGACAAGGCATGCTTGACATGGCAAAATCTAGATGACATGGCATAATCTAAATGACGTGGCAAAGATCTAAATGACATGGCAAAGATCTAAATAAGATGATAAGAATTAATGACATGATAAAACCTAGATGGCATATTAGAAATCTATATGACATAGCAAAAATCTAAATTAAATGGTAAGAATTAATGAATTGATAAAACTTAGATGACATATTAGAAATCTATACGACATAGCAAAAATCTAAATTAAATGGCAAACATTATCATAGACTATTCATAATTATGCCATAATCAAAATGACAACATAAAATCTAAATCAAAGCAATGACATCACTATGGAATATTCACATATATATATATATATATGGAGTTTATAAAACCAAAATAGCAAAAATTAAATGTCATAAAATATGCATGAATATGGAAAATGCAAATGCATGGAAATCTATTTCTCCCTCGAAATAAGGATATTCGTATATCTAAAAAGACACCCGACTACCTTGGGAAGAGACCTAAGTTGGATTTTCTAACTCGTATTTTGGATTTGGATTTAAAAAAATTTTGGAATTTTTTAGTGAGAAAAAGTTTGGCCGAACCCACCTATTTAAAGCTCTAGTTTTTTCTAGTTTTGAAACTCGGGGTTGACCAACCTTGACTCGACTCTTAAAAAAAATCAAATTTTATGATTAAAATAACTTGGAGATTAACCTAAGATAGCAACTAATATTTTAAATCAGCCCCCTCTTAGTGCCTTAAACAAAACAGAAAATTATTAGTTCCTAAAAACAAATTTGATTTTTCTCACCAGTTTTGAAAACCGATTTTTTTACCCTTCAAAAAAATTTCAAACAAATCTGAAAACATTATGGGACACTTATAACATGTCCACCTCTATGGGAAAAAATCAGCTTAAGTTTTAGAATAAGGATGAGCTACCCGAAAATTCATGAAAGACAGAACAGTGGTCAAAAAACTGCTTAACCAAAAAACATTTTTAAACATTTGATGAAAACATCCAAAAATTAGAATAAAAATATTAAAGACTCCTCTAAGGTCCTACAACCATTGGTAAAAAAATTCTAAAAATTTAGACAAGGGCTGCCTAGTGAAAAAAAATCCTAATGTTAGAAAATCCCAAGTTGCACAAATTTTAATTTTCCACAAGCATGCTCATGAGAGCTTGGCTTTGAGCCATTGATTGGCTTAAGTCAAAAATCAAGTGGGAAATGCAAAAAATGCATGAAATAAATGACATGGAATATGCATGACATAGTGTCTAAATGACATGGCAAATGACATGGAATAATGAAAATGGCCTAGTGCCTGAATGTCATGGAAGGTGACATGGCATATGAAAATGGCCTAATGCTTAAATGACATAGAATAATAAAAATGACCTAATGTCTAAATGACATGGCATATGAAAATGGACAAAAGCTTAACTGTCATGGAAAATGACATGGCATATGAAAATGGCCTAAAGCTTAAATGACATGGAGAATGACATGGCATACAAAAATGACCTAATGCCTAAATGACATGGAATAATAAAAATGACCTAATGTCTAAATGTCATAGAAAATGACGTGGAATAATAAAATGACCTAATGTCTACATGACATGGAAAATGACCTAGATGCCTAAATGACATGGAAAATGACATGGCATGCAAAAATAACCTAATGCCTAAATGACATGGAAAATGACATGGCATGCAAAAATGACCTAAATGTCTAAATGACATGGAAAGTAACCTAGATGCCTAACTGACATGGAAAATGACATGGCATGTAAAAATGTCCTTAATTTTTAATATCATTTCCATAATCATTTTATCCATAATTCAACTCCATATTCATGTCCTTATCAAATTCCTTTCTAGTACTCCATGCCTTAGAGATTTTCATAATCCATAACCATCATTTATTACTATATTTCTCTTAAGCAATAAATTCCTTACTATCAAGCTAGATTAGAAAATCATAACTTGAGTTTGGTAAGGAATTTTGAAGTGATTCCAATTGGTTTATTTCAATCAATAAGTATAATTTATGAATAAAATAACTAACTTGGACAATTAGAAAAAATCTTGATCAAATTTGATAAATCCCAAAACTATGCCAAAATAGGGGTCAACACAGAACAACCAACTTCACCGAATTTTATCTTTTTAACAGCTTATCGGTTTTGGGTGATTCAAAATCAAAAATTCTGGTATTAAAGTCTAGTTTCTAGGGAAAATATCAAAAAATACAAAACCAGCTATGAAGAACCCAAAAAACCCAAACAGCAAGCATGCTCAACTTCCCCTATTTTGCTTTTTCTCCCTATTTTCTTGTTCATGCTTTCAAATCCTTTTAATTCTTACCAAAGGTGAGTAAAACTCATATTTAATAGATGGATTTCAGACCTTAATAGGTTTATGGAGCTAATATCTTAGCATGCTTAAGTAGAATATCTAAAGAAAAGGAAGAATTTATCAAGAAACTAACCTTGGATGTGATTGTTGTTGAGATTTTAGTGGAATACTTGAAGAGAAATGTTAGAGGAGATGAAGAGAATTTGAGAGAATGAGAGGGGAGGGTGGTCGGCTAGCTCATAAAGAAATGAAAAAAAATTTCTAGAAATTTCAAGATAATAAGATGACTAAAAGATATTTGTCAACTTTTGGTATAATTGCCTATTGGTCCCTCAACTTTTTATAATAACCATTAAGCCCCTAAACTTTTTTTTAGTTTGTTCAATTTGATCCTTTCTTCTTTTAATTCCTTCACTTATAACTTCTTACCAATTTCCAATTTTGTCCTAAAATTTTCGAAATTTAACTTTACATGATTGTACATAACCTCGGTTGTTACAACTTACCCCCTTAGAAAAATTTCGTCCTCGAAATTTACTTACCAACCTGATTGAACAAGTGAGGATATTGAGTCCTCATATCTTCCTCTCTTTCCCATGTAGCTTCTTCATATGAATGATTCCTCCAAATAACTATCACTAATGGAATAGTCTTAGTCCTTAGAACTTGGTCCTTTCTATCCAAAATCTCAACCGGTTGCTCTTCATAAGTTAACTTTTTCTCAATTTCCATAGGCACGTCCTTCAATATATGTGAAGAATCGAAAATATACTTTCGGAGCATAGAAACTTGGAACACATTATGAATTCGTGATAATTCTTTCGGTAAGGCCAATCTATAAGCAACTGGGCCAATCATTTCAATGATCTCATATGGCCCTATATATCGAGGATCCAACTTTCCTCGTCTTCTGAACCGGATTACTCCCTTCCAAGGAGTCACTTTCAAAAACACCATATCACCAACTTCAAACTCCAAATCTTTTCTCCGATTATCTGCATAGCTCTTTTGTCGATCTTGAGCTATTTTTATCTTTTCCTGGATTACCTTAACTTATTCTGCAGTCATCATAACAATTTCTGGACCTAGAAATTTCCTTTCATCTGTATCATCCCAACACACCAAAGTTCTGCACTTCCTTCCACCCAAAGCTTCAAATGGAGCCATGTCGATGCTGGACTGATAACTATTGTTATATGCAAACTCTGCTATAGGCAAGTGTTCATCTCAGTTTCCTTTAAGTTCCATAATACAAGATCTAAGCATATCTTCCAGAATTTGAATTGTCCGTTCAGATTGTCCATCCGTCTGGGGATGAAAAGCGGTACTGAACTTGAGTTTAGTGCCCATAGCATTCCGCAAACTTGGACAAAATCGAGATGTGAATCGGGGGTCTCGATCAGATACAACCAATACTAGGGCACCATGTGATAACTCGTATAATTATATAGTTTTTAGTTATGTTTTATTATTGTTTTGTGTCAAATACGAGTTATTATTGTTTAGTCTAATTGTGTTTATGATCTTTTATATTTTTATGTAATTTGGTGTTTTTCACAAGTTTCTTTGAGTGATTTCAGATTACTAGAATTAAGGGCAAATCCAGTTCAGTTCCAGTTCCGACACCGTTTGCCATATCAGCTATATCTCGAGTTTCACTAAAGCAATAAGGCTGAAATTTGTAGCCGTGCAAAGCTAAGAGGCATATCTATCTTTTTCATGTTTTACACTTCTTGAAACGGAGTCGTTTTCCCTAGCTAAATCGACCATCAAGTTGGCTGATGTGCAATGACGTCTGTGCTGACCTGTTTTCGTATTTTGCCCATATCTTCTTATCCACATCAGAAAATGAGCTGATTCCAACGGCTATGGATCCGTAACTGGTAGGGGTATATTTTTCTAGAAGACAATTTTATCAGATCGAGCCTCCAACATTGACAAAATCGACCATCAAGCTGGCTGATCAGAATTGTCATACAATATGACGAAAATTGTTAGAAAAATGCACCCACCTATTATACCTACCTTTGAAATTTGTAAAGCTTGTCTCTTGTCATTTAGCCCTCCAAAATGTGTATAAATAGAGGGCCTTGGATGAGTATTGGGATACATTATACATTGGTAGGATATTAGCCATTGTAATAAAATTCTCTAAGTTTTCTTCTTTTTTCCTTTCTCTAGTTTTCTTTTTCTTTATTTACTTATGCTTCTTACATTTCTTTTCATTTTTAGTCTGTGTTGCTAATCATATTGTTGAGGTGATGAGGTGAAGCTTTTGGTAAATGCTAAGGTTAGTCTCTTAAACATGAGCTAAAATGAATCATCATTTATAAACACTAGTATAGATAATATTTTCTTTTGGTTTAAAATCATACTTGCAAAGTAGGGATCTTGATTCATTATTGACAATGAAAATGGCACAGTAAATGCTTGGTTTCATAACCTTGATTTGTTGTAGACATATACCTTGGCATAAGGAATGCTTGGACTCTTTTTATGAGTTTTGAGGACACCAAATGAACATAATATCATATGCTATGGACGTTGGACAATTTGGACTGAATTGCTAAACCTTCCGATTGGAATCTCCCTTATGTGTGAATTTCAATTGTGTAATAAAACAAGATTAATCTTAGCATAACACCAAGAGTGGATTCTCTAACCTCAACATCTTTTCTTATTGTTTTTTTTTTATATCTTGTTTAATTTCTTTTATGTTATTTTGTTTATTTTGTTCTCTAATATCTTGTTTATCTTGTTTTGTTGTTGATTCCCTAATATCTTGTTTACTTTCTTTTTCTTATATATTTATAAACTTATACTTACTAATACGCTTCCCTGTGGTTCGACCTCGGACACCCGAGAATTTATTACTTGAACATAACCTGCACTTGGGTTTACAACTCTTAATTGAGTCTCCATCACCATGTAACCTAACAATTTCATTCACATAAAGTTTAGCAAGTCTTTCCATGCAAAAAGTCTTCTGGACTGGCAAAAAGTGAGCTTATTTTGTTAAACGATCAACAATCACCCAAATGATGTCATAACCAGACTGCGTTCTTGGCAATCCCGAAACAAAATCCATAGCAATATCTTCTCACTTCCATTGAGGAATAGGTAGGGGGTTCAATTTCCCTGAAGGTTTTTGATGCTCGGCTTTAATTTGTTAGCATACCAAGCATGTAGAAACAAACTCAGCTATGTCTCGTTTCATACCTTACCACCAATAATGTTCTCTTAAGGTTTGATACATCTTCACACTACCGGGATGTAATGTGTATGGTGCATTATGAGCTTCCTCCAAAATCACCTTTCGAAGTTCTTCATCCTGAGGCACACAAAGCCTATTTTTCATTATCAGTACATCATCATCCTTTATTTAAAAGTCAGTCCTCACGCCATCCCTTACTTCTTGCTTTAACTTTACCAGCATAGGGTCATTATTCTGTGCTTCACGTGTCCAATCAATATGAATCGGTTTAACCTTCAAGTGGGCTATTAGGAGATCATTCTCATCAATCATCAATTCTAAAGGTAAAGACTTCAACTTATTTTGTAAGGGTTTTTGAATCGCTCGGATATGAGCAAGAGAACTAGAAGACTTTCGACTAAGAGCATCGGCCACTACATTGGCATAACCTGGGTAGTAGTCAATTACACAGTCATAATCTTTTATCAATTCCAACCATCTCCTTTGCCTCAAATTTAGTTCCTTCGGATCCATCAGATATTTCATACTCTTATGATCAGTGTAGATTATACATTTTTCTCCAAATAAATAATGCCTCCAAATTTTCAATGCAAACACCACTGCCGCCAACTCTAAATCGTGACTGGGATAGTTCTGCTCATGCTGTTTCAGTTGTCGAGAAGCATAAGCTATCACCTTCCCATGTTGCATCAAAACGCAACCCAAACCTTGCCTCGAAGCATCACTGTATACCACAAAGCTTCTAGTCCCTGATGGTAGTGTAAGAACTAGTGTTGTGGTCAATCTACGCTTGAGCTCTTGGAAAGCTTGCTCACATTCATCAGTCCACTCAAACTTAGCATGCTTTCTTGTTAGTTTCAAAAAGGAGAGACAATCATGGAAAATCCTTCCACGAATCTTCGATAGTACCTTGCCAATCCGAGAAAGCTTGTAACTTCTGTGACATTCGTGGGTCTTTCCCAAGAAACTACAACTTCTATCTTTTGTGGATCCACAAAAATCCCTTCCTTGGATACTACGTGACCAAGGAATGCTACTTTGTCCAGCCAAATTCACACTTGGAAAATTTAGCATAAAGTTGTTTTTCACGCATAGCCTACAGCACCGTTCTCAAATGGTTTACATGATCATCCTTGTTCTTGGAATAAACTAGGATGTCATCGATGAACACAATAACAAACTTATCTAAGTAGGGTCGAAACACCCTATTCATCAAATCCATAAAGACTGCAGGTGCATTAGTTAGCCCAAAAGGCATAACTAAAAATTCAGACCATATCGAGTTCTGAAAGCAGTCTTTGGAATATCAGATTCTTTGATCTTCAATTGATGATAACCCGATCTTAGGTCTATTTTGGAGAACACACTTGCATCTTGCAACTGATCAAACAAGTCATCAATCATTGGCAAAGGATACTTATTCTTAATGGTGACCTTGTTCAGTAGCCGGTAGTCGATACACAATCGTAAAGATCCATCCTTTTTCTTTACAAATAAAACCGGTGCTCCCCATGATGAAGTACTAGGCCGAATGAAACCTCTGTCAACTAGGTCTTGCAAGTGCACTTTCAATTCCTTTAGCTCCAAAGGTGCCATTCTATAGGGTGCCTAAGAAATAGGAGCACTACCAGGGATTAAATCGATAGTAAAGTCCAATTCCCTGTCAGGAGGTAAATCGACCAATTCTCAGGAAAGATCTCAGGAAACTCTTGGACCACAGGTATAGTTTCCAACTTAGCCTCATGTATGTCCTTGTTAATCACATAAGCAAGGTAAGCAGAATACCCTTTCTGAAAGTATCTATTGGCTGCCATCTTGGAGATAGGGCAAGAAGGTAAAACTTTTCTTCCTTCTTGAAAGGTAAACTCCAAGTCTCCCGACTTCTTAAAAGTCACAGTTTTGGAAAAGCAATCTATCATTGCATTGTGTTTAGACAACCAATTGATGGAGACTCAATTAAGAGTTGTAAACCCAAGTGCAGGTTATGTTCAAGTAATAAATTCTGGGGTGTCCGAGGTCGAACCACAGGGAAGCGTACTAGTAAGTATAAGTTTATAAATATATATGAAAAAGAAAATAAACAAGATATTAGGGAATCAATAACAAAGAAAGTAAACAAGATATTAGAGAACAAAATAAACAAAATAACATAAAAACAATTAAACAAGATATAAAAAAACAATAAGAAAGGATGTTGAGGTTAGAGAATCCACTCTTGGTGTTATGCTAAGATTAATCTTGTTTTATTACACAATTGAAATCCACACATAAAGGAGGTTCCAATCGGAAGGTTTAGCAATTCAGTCCAAATTGTCCAACGTCCATAGCATATGATATTATGTTCATTTTGTGTCCTCAAAACTCATAAAAAGAGTCCAAGCATTCCTTATGCCAAGGTATATGTCTACAACAAATCAAGGTTATGAAACCAAGCATTTACTGTGCCATTTTCATTGTCAATAATGAATCAAGATCTCTACTTTGCAAGTATGATTTTAAACCAAAAGAAAATATTATCTATACTAGTGTTTATAAATGATGATTCATTTTAGCTCATGTTTAAGAGACTAACCTTAGCATTTACCAAGAGCTTCACCTCATCACCTCAACAATATGATTAGCAACACATACTAAAAATGAAAAGAAATGTAAGAAGCATAAGTAAATAAAGAAAAAGAAAACTAGAGAAAGGAAAAAAGAAGAAAACTTAGAGAATTTTATTACAATGGCTAATATCCTACCAATCTATCCATGTTTCCCAATACTCATCCAAGGCCCTCTATTTATACACATTTTGGAGAGCTAAATGACAAGAGACAAGCTTTATAAATTTCAAAGGTAGGTATAATAGGTGGGTGCATTTTTCTAACAATTTTCGTCATATTGTATGACAATTCTGATCAGCCAGCTTGATGGTCGATTTTGTCAATGTTGGAGGCTCGATCTGATCAAATGGTCTTCTAGAAAAATATACCCCTATCAGTTACGGATCCATAGCCGTTGGAATCAGATCATTTTCTCATGTGGATCGGAAGATATGGTCAAAATACCAAAACAGGTCAGCACAGACGTCATTGCACATCAGCCAACTTGATGGTCGATTTCGCTAGGGAAAACGACTCCGTTTCAAGAAGTGTAAAACATGAAAAAGATAGATATGCCTCTTAACTATGCACTGTAAAAATTTCAGCCTTAATGCTTCAGTGAAACTCCAGATATAGCTGATATGGTAAAAGGTGTCGGAACTGGAACTGAATTGGATTTGCCCTTAATTCTTGATTTAACCTAGTAATCTGAAATCACTCAAAGAAACTCGTGAAAAACACCAAATTACATAAAAATATAAAATATCATAAACACAATTAGACTAAGCAATAATAACTCGTATTTGACACAAAACAACAATAAAACATAACTAAGAACTATATAATTATACGAGTTATCACACCCCCACACTTAGATTGTTGCTAGTCCCTAGCAACGACTCAATAAAAATAAAATAAGAAAATCTAATCTAATCCATTTTCGTTGGAAATCACGGTGGCACTTAGCATGTGACACAAGCCTTTAAACCCCTAGGTGTCCCTAGTGGACGAGTTTAGTCTCGTGAGGGTTTGCTAGAACGATACCCACAAACATTGAAAAACTAAAATATAAGTAAACTACATACACTAAAAATATTTACTCCTAATCCTTTCAATATAAATTAGAGACAATCTTTGAACAAGTCTTATAAACTAATCAATAGCTCAAAGAATTTCACAAAAATTCATGCTTGAATGTAAATAAATGTGTTAAGCCAATATTAACATAACATATTTCAATCAAAATAGTGCATATTCAACTTAATCTCAACTTCTCACTATACTCTCATGATTTTCACTCTTTAAAGTAGTGGTAAAGTGTTTACACTCAATCAATCTCATGAAAACAGTTCTACCATATGCTTGCTTGTCCACCTATTCTCCACTATTTAGATCATACAACTTCATAAATCAAGAGGTCTTTATTCAAGGTTGTAATGGGGCCAAAGGGTTATAATGTGGTTAAAGAACAAAAGGATAAAGATATCACAAAGGTTCCAAGGAGTTCATAGAGTTTAGAGACATAATAAGATCATACGAATAAAACTTCTCAAAACTCTTATAAAGCACATAATAACATAGGCTAAATATTCATGTTGAGCCTTTGCATCATTCTAACCAACTTTGTAACATCTTTTTCTAGAAGTTCAAGAGAAGATTCTTTTTTTTTTTAATATGGGAATGTATTTGACAATGATCCCTTTCTTTTTCTCTTGACTTTTTCTTTTCTTTTCTTCCCCCACACTTATCTTTTGTTTCTAACCCAAATTTTCAACTAAAAATATCCCATATTTTTTATTTTTTTATTTTTTTTTAATATGTCTCAAAATATAAAAATCCATCTTTAGAACAAGGGTAAGGATATAAGTATATTTAGGCTAGGTGTAAGTTGTGGTTACCAATAAAACAGCATATTTAATGTAGGCTCAAATTGGCTCACTAGTGGGATGTTCTCTTAGAACATTAATAATGGATGGCTGTTTGGCTCTGGTTATAATCCTAATGCCTCTATCATATTCATGTTGTCACATGTATCAATATAGTCTCAAACGGTTTAAAGCAAGTTCTAGAGAATCATGTAATCATAAGAGCACTCACGAAAGAAATTAGATTGATTTGTATAATGCATCAATCATTATAGGCTCAAAAACTCATAAGGATGATTATACAAGTCAGATTAAGTCTAAACATGCTTCTTTCTCAACCAACATATCATATTAACATTGGCTCATAAAAAGGTTGATATCAAGCTCAATTCTCATGAAAATCGTCTCACTAATAAATCTGTTTTAGACTTATGCAATTCATATCTCATTATAGTATTGAAAGTAACTAAAACACACTAAAAACACACTAAGCCTAAACATGTTTTTTTTTTTTTTTTTTTTTTTTTGAAGAAGAAGAAGATTAAATCAAACTGACAAGGTATGTCTCAAGTCTCCCTTACTCAGACCTTGTTCAGAATGAATACTTCTAAATTGCTTAAAACACAATAATTTTTTTTTTTTATTAGCAAAAATATGTCCCTTACTCCCTACTAAAATATGACATTGTCCCCAATGTCAAATTTTAAAGGTAGAATTTAGGAGATATTACCTGCAGAGGTTGCTAACCACTTATTATAATTGAGACACAACAAACAAAATGTTAGATAATGTCACAAAGACAAAGTGCAATCCACTCCTTGCTCGTCCATATCTCTTTTTCTTTTCCGAGCGTTTGCGAAACAACCGTAGCAGATAAATACTCATAAGCTTGGAGCTTTTTGAGTAAATCTTCAATGGTTGTAGCAGAAATTATGGTTCTCCTTGCCTCTGAAAACATGAATCCATTATCCACAGCATTATCTAAATATGAAAGCAAATTATTAAAATAACCATTAATATTAAGCAAACCAATGGGTTTCTTATTTGTGACCAAAGATGACCAAGAAGCCACGCAAGCTATTTCTTCCAATGTACCCAGACCTCCTGGTAAAGCAATGAATGCATCGGCAGAATGGTACATGATTGTCATCCGTTCAGGGATACTCCAGACTTGTATTTCCTTACCCACGGTAGGTCCACAAAAATCTGTGAATAGTTTTGGCACGATTCCTAAAACTGGACTTCCTCCGGCGTGTGCTGCTGTAGCGACTGCTCCCATTAAACCCGTACTACCGCCTCCATAAATCAACTGGATCTTTTGTTGGGCAAGTATTACTCCAACTCTTATGGCTTCATCAGCGAATATGTTATTTTTCCCT